>CP131461.1:35195000-39995000 GCA_030664755.1 Microcos paniculata
TCGCCGTTTCCTTTCCCGTTCGGCTTCCGATTCTTCATTGTCGCAAAAAAGAGAGTTAGAAACGAAGATGTTCCCGAAATTCTAATTCTCTATTATTAATTGAATGAAACCCCTAATCTTTTTCCCCCTTCTCCAGAGTGAGCTGCTCTGGGAACAAAAAGGAACTCCGACCCGAACCGTGTCCCGATGCATTTTCTTGGTGGTTGGGTTTTGGGGGCGGGCGGGCTGGGGGAAAAGTCAGTTACCGTAAGTTTTTCTTTTTCCTTTTTTTTTTTTTGGTTATTGCAAGATTATTACGTTAAATTCATTTCTCTAATTTACAGCCAAAATACTACTATTTTGTAAGCATGACAAAGAAGTATAGCTTTTTGAGTTGGAAAAAAGATTAGAGTTAATTGAAGCCCGCAAAATGCTTGTTGGGAAGGTTTAATTTTCCTCGTTACCCAAATCCTATATTAATTCTCAAGCATTATACTCTTTTTCATTCGTTGATTAGGCAATGATTGAGTTTGATATGTCAAACTTATGATATAGTATCTTCAAGTAAAAGTGCGGAATATATAATCAACATTTGTTGGATTAAGTGAAAGGAGTTCAATACATCTTAAGTAAAATATCGAATTCGAGTTTTATAAATGAAAAAAATAGGTTTAGGAGAACTTTTTCCTCTATTTAGAGTCTAATGATACTCAAATAAGATTAATCATAAACTGTAAAATGGATACCTGTGGTCATAGGCGGAGCTACAGCTATTTCAATGGCAGTTGACCCACCAAAATGGTAAAACCCTTAATAACTTCTATACTAATTAAAAAAATATTTAAGAAAATTTCTTCCCACTGAAATAAATTGATTGGTGTCAAATAAAATATTTTAGAAAAAATTATATATAACTTAAGTAAGACTTTAAGAATACTAAATTTATGGAATATGTAGAACTCACATGTATATAGTTTTTTTATTTACTTTCTACCTTTTGTGATGATATTGCATATATCATTTATACAGTAATATATATATATTTGCAATATAGATGGTAATATTATATATTAATATATTAACCCTTCTGACTGAAAATCTGGCTCTGTCACTGTCTGTGATTATACAAAAAAAATTATGAAATATATGATTATTTAACTCGCTAATTGATGCATGATCTCATGTTCAAAGGATAAGATTCAAATAATCTTTTTCCGAATCAAAGAAGTAACGTATATAAACAAATAAAGAATTCACGTAATAGTTTTTCAATCCACTCTTAGTAAAGTATTATGCCTAAGAAAATTGTTGGAGAAAATGCAAGTCTTTTATTGAGTATCATTATGCTGATATCATGATGGGCATAAGCCTTGAATTTATATTTGTGCATAGTGTTAACTCAATTGACAAAAACTTTTACGGAGAATTCCAATTTCTTTCTATCCAGTCGGAGATCAGGTGTTTAAAAATTGTCCATTTGTGACCAGTATATACGCATAAAATGAGGGTTTCACACGTTCAGTTCACTAGGAACAATTTGTGAGTTGCTAATCATCCCTCCAAGCACCCCATTATTATTCATGGCTGTTGCTTCTTCTTGTGGTTGATTTATGATGCTGAGTTGGACTACACCATTGGGTTGCTCTTGTGCCTTGATCTCTGGCAAGATTAATTCTTCTCTGCCGCCGCGATATATGAGATATAATATCATTTGAGTTATCCCAAAACAAAATCCCAGAATGTTTGGTGTCTAGAAAGAGAGATTATAATAAATAATTAGCAAATAAATATAGAGAATATACATTTGAATAGATTGAAATTTAAAGGGATCTTCTTACAGCAATGTAGTAATCTCTCAATGAAAAACCATAAAGGAACCATGTTACCGCACAGAGAGTCAAGAAGAATGACAATGAGAAGGGCATGTATTCCACGCTCTTCGTTTTTATAACTAACCTCTGCATTAATTTATAAATGTGAAAACGTTATTGCATTGAGTATGATGTCAGTATTAATTTACTATATATTGGAGAATTAATTATTTAATTGAACTGTAACGCTTACTATGATGCTAAGTGGAGCAGCAAAGACACAAACAGAGAAGATGGCACAAATCCATCCTACAATGGAAACTCGAATAGAGCCCTTTGAAAATACAAATGTGAAGAGTACAATTAATCCTAATGCCCCAAAGTTGAAAAACAGAAGCAACCTCGTAGTGTATATCTGCAGAGTATCAAACAAACTTTCTTTAATTGTTTGTTTGATGTTATACAGCAAGATGGTTTGTGAAAGTATAATAAGAATAGGAAAAAAAAAAGTTACATTTACCTTGGCGCTTTTGGTAGCATAAAAGATGTACAAGAAGAGATAAGTGGATTCAATGAAGCAGCCAATTGAATTAATGGTAATGAGCATGATTGCATCATGTTTCTTCAGGAAGGCGTAATAGAGCAACAACATGGCACTGAAAAGTGCTACTGAATAGGGTATGGAATGAAACCCTTCCGTTGATTTCTTCTTGAAAATCCTGTAGAAAGTTGGCCTTTGGTAGGGAAACCGAAAGAAAACAATAAGACATTGTTAACATTCAAACTAAACACTAGCTTGGAACAGATCAAGATCGAGGAGTAGAAAAACCTACAATGGGGCAAGATAAACAAGAAACGACAGAATGTTACCTGTAAGAAATAAATATGACGTCAATAAAAAGAATCAGGAAGAAACTTATAATAATTAATCATACAGGAAAATAACAGAGGTTGGGTTTAATTGTACCAAGAAGGCCAAAAGCAACAGAGAAGCTGTTGTCGTGGATGTTTGCCATATCTTATTTGTGAAGCTTTTTCTCTTAATTAGAGCTTGAATATGATCAGGAGCAGTTTAGAGCAGAAGAAAGAGCTTATATTATATACTTCTTTCTGGCATTGAACTCCCATATATATACACATACATGAGAGCTTAAAATTGTTTGTTTTTCAATGGTATTGACACACATAACTTGCTTTATTCATTTGGCTTTGAGCTGTTCATCATGATGAACAAACTGCCCCGGATATTTGTGGGGTAAAGAATTTTTTGATGATGAGCTGGAAAACTTTACGTGGGCGTTTTGATTTCACAGGTTTTGCTTTTCCTGTATAAAATAATATCATTTATTTGCCTCTTTCCTAATGTATCTCATCTTTTCAAGCCTTCAATATAACCTTGTAGCCACTGCCACATATTATATACTTGAGCTGTTAATTTGAAGTATAAAGCTTTTGAATTGCAAAAAATGTTAGTCCCCATGCATTTCCTATTGTGCCATTGCCGAGCTGTAGTTTGCCAATGCCAAATTCATGTTCTGCCATACCATGCACCACGCTCTAACTTAGCTGCTCTTTCTTTCTTTCTTTCTTTTTCTTTCCATGGGAAGCAATGCAATTCAATTCCCTGAAGCAAAAGTAAAAATAAAAATAAAAAATTATACAGTACAAAGAATGTGCCAAGTGGAAAGAAAAAGAAAAGAAAACCCATTGTTTGCATTATCAATATATATATCATTATACAGGATTCATATATAATAAAGTATATAACCAATTGTTACTATCATCGATCGTATTCTGAAACATCTCCCAAAGTCCCAATTAAATAGGGATCATAATAAGAGATTTTATTAGTCATGTAGCTAGCCACAATATTTCTTTCCCAACACTTGGGAAGAGATTTCGCGTTGTGGGTTCTTAATTATCTTACGAATTAGTATTACAACTTGTTGGGAAAATAAAATGTGCGTTAATCAATTAGAAATGTCGTCTGTTGTTTTGTGTATATATTAAATTATTATTAATCATAATTTAAAGCAGTAATATATTGGATTCAGTGTACTTGTGTCGTCGTATATAATAATAATAATAATATTCACGTTATTCATGCTATCATCAGTGCAAAAAATAGAGCTTTACACGTAGTTTCCCTCTCAGCATTATTGACTATTCTTCTTTTTAATATAAATAAATATATTTTAATATTATATACGACAAAATTCTTGAACAACTGACATCGGCATTTGGTTATCTTCTCCTTTTTTTGCAATATAGACAGAGAGCTGACCGATATAAATCGGCATTTAAGAGAGAAATTGCAACATTTCCCATCGTAAGTGTGAAGTTTAGAAGGTGACGGGGGTATAAATGGAAGCCGTTCGAGCCTTTTGATGGCGTGAAGCAAATGATTGCGAAGAGAAAAGACAATAAAAGAGTAATAATTAAATGGGAATAATGGACGATGGAGGAGAGTTCAGTTGTTTTATTTATTTACGTTAGCTTGAAAGAGTTATATATTTATATGTAAATGCAATGTAAAGCTAGGGTTGCTCTTTGCACGTGAGGTGACAGACCCCACTAGCCGTTACGTTTAAACGGCCGGTCTCCACTCCACTCATACGCTACGCGCCGTAGCTTTTGCCGTCTTTCTATTTTATTGGTTCTTCTCTTTCATCCACCAACTAACAAGCAAACCTTTGGTCATTTCTCACATTTCAAAATTTCGTTGGATTCTTAATTTTCATTAAACATTAAATTATGACTTAAACCCTTATCGAGCTTAAAGAAAATTATCTAAAATCCGTATGAATCGAGGAAAAAGAGAACAATTAATGTGCTTTAGTTATGTGAAACCGTGACTTAATCTCTTCATATAAATAAAGTTGAATTAATGGCCTCTATATCTATAAATTGGGTTTTACTCAATCAAGGACAAAACCTTGACCACTATTATAAATTGGCTTTTTGATCATTTTATGGCTATTAAAAGTTGTTCTGAGGAGTGCATTAATCCCGATGTTGATCTGGGTCCTTGGATCCTGGCTTCAGGCATTTCCCTTTTGGTGATGGCTTTCGCCAATTGATTACCTAAAACCTTGCATCGCTTTTTTTTTTTTTTTTTGGTCAGCCCTTGCCTCGCTTTGCCATCTATATTTCTCGAAAATTGATTGTCCTCCACGTTTTTATGCTTCAATGATTGGTCTATAACTATAATCTTTCGTTGGAAAAAATAGCGTGTTTGAATCTTTCTCCGTAAGTCAATTTATAATCCAGCCCAAAACGTGAAAATGAAATTTGATGAAACCAGAGCTCTAATCCTACCCATGGGGCTGGGCCTGCTGCTAAACTTCATGGTTTGGTTTTTTATGGAAAACCCATTAACCCAACCCAACCTTCATTTGTAGTTTCCTCTTGAGCCCATAATATGTAGTATTAGCATCTTTAATGGCTTTTGTAGTAATCAATTGAACATCGAAAATCCGTTTTGAAATACGATAGAAATAAGCCTTGGGGGAGAGATCAAATTAAGTAGCTTTCATTGGTTGGCAATGGCATCAATGCCGAGACCCAGCCAAGTAAGTGTCGTTGGGTACCTGCACACTTAGGTCACGTGACCTTCTGGCTTAGTAGTTATATAATAATATAATGTAAATGGATGGCAGGGGCAGCATCCGTGACCAGGCTTCATCTATCATCATTTCATTTCATGGCGCAATTAAGTTGTCATTCTAAAGCTTTGATGTTGTACTAGCTTGTACGTACCACCACCTTCAATTACAGGCAAAGCCACCCCATTCTTTAATACACAGCCAAAAATGCCCAGTTTGCCTTCAATGCATCGCCAACTTCCTCCTTTATTTTCCCAACCTCCCCTCCATTTACTCTCCCCCTTCTTTTATAGAACCCCCCCGCTCCAACAAATAGTAATCCTTCTACCTCATCAAAACCTGAAAATCCTGTTTTCGAGCTCCTTGTTTGTTTGAAACAGATCGACTGAGGGAAAACATGGATGGAGTACATGGGAGCAATGTGAAGGTTGTTGAGAGTTCGAGAAGAGTTACGTACTGTGACGTGATGTTAAGGACACTGGGGCTGCTTCTTACTTTGGTAGCTGCAATTGTGACGGGTTTGGACAAGGAGACAAAGACAATTTCTGTCAGCATCTCCAAAAACTTGCCCACCTTGCACGTTCCTGTTACTGCTAAGTGGCAGTACATGTCTGCCATTGTGTAAGTTTTCCTTCTTGTTTTCAGTTCGGCTTCTTTCTGCTTGCATTTGCATTTGCATCTGCATTTTGCTGGGAACCAATGAACTCGTAACATTTAGGCCTATATGAAGTCCCTAGTCCAATAGGCAGATCTGATCTTTTTCATGTTTGCTGTTGATGTTCTTAGAGTGAACGTACGTACGTAACTAACATTACTTTGACAATATTCTAACACGAAACTCTCATATATAATTGAAGTTTCTTCAAAATACCCCATATTCTGTTTCAAGAAAATTACTACTCCATATTGTCTCCTGTTGTTAACCTTAATACATGTGAAATTAGCATAAAACTCTTCTTTTATTTCTTTCCTCACGCAAATAATCACTCATGTTTTGATGCTAATTGAAGGCAAAATAAAGGCCTCATCTTGAAAATCAAATATTTAAGTAGTTCACTATACATAATAGACATCTGCCTAATTCGGAGGGTATCCTTCAATTTTTTTTATAGGTATTTCCTCATATCAAATGCCATAGCATTTTCATACACAGTGGCATCTCTTGTAGCATCAATGGCTGTCCGCACCTCCAAAGACAAGACAGCAATTTTTATCGTCATTTTGGATCTGACGGTAATGGCCTTGCTGTTCTCTGCTAACGGGGCAGCAATTGCTGTCGGGGTCTTAGCCCAAGACGGTAACTCACATGTGCAATGGAAGAAGGTCTGCAATTTGTTGGGTGGCTTTTGCCACCAAATGACTGCTGCTATAATCTTATCTTTGGTCGGATCGTTGGTTTTCTTTTGGCTTGTGGCACTGGCTATTCTCAACCTCCACAAGAAATCAAGGTAGATGGTCTTAAGAAGGTCCAATGGGAGTCAAAGGAAGTACCAGTAGTAGCATTCAAATAGATAAGTAGCTGAAGTAGGAAAGAGTTGGTCTGATTACTGATGCAGTAACTAGTAAATGGGTACTTAATTAGCTTTCGGATGGTTTTAAATTTGAAATCGAGCTGGTTGGTTTGTCATCATTACAGTGAACATTGAATATTCTGATACAGGACGTGCAAATTTCCCAACCATTCTTTTTTGCATCAGAATGATTCCAGCACAAAATATCAATGGTTCTTCCAGGTAGTAGTTGGCAATCTGTGTAACGTAGAGAGAAAGGTTAGAAGGAAATTAATGAAAGCATAAATTCTATTGCTGTGGCCCGAAAAAGCATTTCAGCTTTCAATTTTAGCCGAAAGTCCTGATTATTACCCTGATCTTTTCTGTCCAAAACTTCCAAATATTATAGTCCATATGCTTTTCTTTTTATTTTCTCCTTGTGCTTGTGCATAAGCTATCAGCTTGTAAGTCCAAAAATGGTGATAGGCCCCTTTACACAGAAAAAGAAGAACTTTTCTAACAAAAAGGAGAGACTTATAATCTACATGATTAGTAGCTATAACACCCAAATGCTTCGGGCATCATATGTAGGTCGTACAATTCATTAGTATGGGCAGAAAAGCTAAACACTATTTGCAAAATTTATATTTTACAAGTATGAAACCTAATATATCTAAGCCAATCTTCTAAAGGAAAGAAAAAGAATAAACAAAAAGAAAACGTTTTCTAGTTACAAAAATGACCCAATATAATAGAGGCTCCAAACTCTGTTTGTTTACCAGCATCTCAATGCTCCACTTTTGCAAAGCGCCCCTTGATTCTTGTCCTGCTTTCAGCTCGAACCTTTCTAGATTCGTACCTTATGTGCTTATCATATCTGCCACGTTACACAAAAACAGTGTTTAACCTGGGTCAAGAGATGCAGAAGAGGCAACACACTACAGATGAAGCTTTTAGAAGATAGATGACAATAATACGACTGACTAAAAGTAGATGCAGTAGAGATAATGCGCAACATTAGAAAAGCTATAACGGAAGCTTACAAGCCCAGGTAGTTTTCACTTTTCATATAATTTAAAAATGTAATATACTACCATCCAGACTATCAAAGAACCACTTAGACTTCCAAGGCTAAGCTGATTGTGAGCTTTGGACAATTGGACTATCCAAGGTCTAAAACCATCTAAAAGAAAGCTTGAGTTTAACAGGTAAGAGATTGCAGCTTAGGGTCAAATAAAAAAGCAGGCTCCAAACACGGAGAACTTGTTGAACGACATACACCTTCTTGAACCAAATTCTGGCCCCCCCAACAAAAATTAGGAAAAATTAAATAAGGGCATTCATTTTAAATCATTACGATGCCAAATTCTCACAGATCCCAATTATTGTTGTAAGGTTATTGACAGTTCCCAAAGCAGTTTCCAAGTGGTTGGGCTCCAGTCAAGCATCGCAACCAAAAGAAAAGAATCAGTTATGAATCATGTCTTTTACAGTTTTACTGCATGGCCGAATGCTAAATTTTACCTTCATGAAAACTATTGAATAGGTAGTTTAATGTGTTTTCCAGTTATGAATACAGATTGAAGAGGTAACAGCATGGAATGAGAGCAATACCTCCTTGTTTTCTTTTTCTCCTTATAGCGTGAGATTGCAGAGTCTCTCTCCTGGCTATTTAACTCATGGATAGCAATCTTTGGAAGCACTGCTACGGTTCCGGCAGCATTTTGATGTTGTAATTGGTCTTCAAAACTATCATTCACTTGTATAGTCTTACAAGCATCTACATGTTTATCCGGAACCACAGCACTGTCCTCAGTGTAGCTTCTCAACTGTGAAAAAGGTAAAAATACTTGATTGTCCATCTTGGCATTATCACTGAAGCACTGTAGTCCACTTGACTGCATGAGGCGAAAATGAAATACCCTCCATGTATTATAAACAGGTCAATCAAGAAAGATACTCAAATTGAATTAAATGTCGTAATTGTCGCAAAATATGATGTTAATGTCATCATCAGAAACTGTAGAACACATTGGGAGTATTCCTGATTATATGATAGATTTTCACAGAAAATTTCAGCAACCAGGAGTATGCTTTGTTCGGCCAAAATAGACAGAAGAGAAAGCATTAAAATCAAGGAAGCACAAAAAAGCATCTTGAAGAAATGACAGAAAAGAAAATATATACCTCATAAGCAGAAAATAAGAACGGATCTGTACCAATTTTGCAACTTGTATCCACAGTTCCTGGCTGCAAATTACCAGTGTCAGGTATCAGTGACTGGAATCCAACAATGTCTTCAACATCAGTCTTTTCGAAGCTGAGGTTTGGTTCTGACTTTGCCATTTCACGAAGCTGATGAAGTATCTCCTCCTTATGTTGTCCACAAGCAGCATTACGATTCTGATTTTACAACAATACATTGAACCACATTATACACTCACGATAGTCAATACACATTTTCATCAAGTTATAACTACATGCAGCTTCATTCCCTCAGAATAAATTATAGCAAAAGCTAAGAAATTTGCAGTTGATTGTAAACAACTCACTGAAAAATGTACCATACATTTCTTAGTCTAATTTGTAAACAACCATACAAACCCCGGTAATAAGTGAACTGAAAAAAAATCAAGGACCCTAAATTGAACTTGAACATGAAAAGTTTACTCACCTTGCTAACTCGAAAAGCAGAAAAAACAAGTTTAACCTTCAAACTAGTAACCGAAAATATCACAACTCACAAATACCATTTTCTAGAGCTTAAATGATACTTCCAAGTGCCAAGTCCCAACATTTTTTTATGAACTCTTAACTAGCATATAGAGTACTCATAAAACGGACAAAGCTTTAACTTTTGTTGCTTTTTTGTTTTTTTCTTTTCCCTTTTTCCTTTTAAGAAGTAACATACACGCACGAGAAATGCTAAAGACTGAGAGTTAACTCTGTACTTACCTTAGGCAGAGAAGGAACATCCGTGGGCTTAAACCCATGACTAAAGTCACTGGAAACAATCAAATCGTCAAATCCAGAAATCACAGGAGTTTCCCAACTCAACAAATCCAAATACCCATCCTCTTCACAACCATCTTCACACCTAGCTTTCTCATGACTCAAGAACAGAGCTTTATTATCCAAATCCTCAATCCCTAACAAGCTCAACAACTCACTCACCGAAGGACACCCTGTAAACCCTTCTATGGGCCTCCTATCATGCGAGGACGATAAGGAAAGCTTGTGGCTTTCCCAGTCGCAATTCGAGCAAAAAACAGATTGCTCTGTCTCGCAAAAGATGGAAGCAGGGGAATTGTCACACGCGTCACAAAGCTGTGACCGAGAGTGCCTGGTGAATAGCTGGTTGGCTGAGTGAACTTCTCTGTCGCATGAAAAACAGAGCTTCGCCGAGTCAGCTCTGCAATATAAAACAGCTTTGGAATGGTTACAATAATCACAGAGTCTCCTCTGTTTTTGGCTGATATTGTTCAGATCAGCCATGTGGGTTGTTGGGTTGGGTCGGTCTGTTCTATTTTCCCCTATTTTTTTGGGGTTTTGATTATTGTTTGCTTGGAATACAAGTATGGAGGAATATTGTAAGGAAGAGAATAATATAGCCTTGAAATGGCGCTAAGTTTTGGTTGCTTTTGCTTAAGAAATGATGAAGAGAGAGAGAGAAATCTTATCGTTCTTCCTTTCTTGTTGTCCAAGTCTTAAATGCGTTAGTTGATTTTTCTTTTGCTCCTCTTTAAATGGAGAAAGTGATCTTTTTAACCTTTATGTCATGGTTTAATTTGTTGTCCCCCTTTTTGTTGAGACTGCAGAGAGTGATAATGAGGATTGGAAGATGAAAAGCATAGAGACAAAACAAGTATGGGTCTGGGTCAGGGTCACGCTCACCTCAGGCACCATAAAGTTAAGAATTACTAGTACTGGAATGGAGTGGCTACGGTAGCAGCTACCACAGTCAAACTTTGATCGTCGAGAAGCACGTTGGCCTGGCCACGTATTTTCGTTAATGATAAGATTAATATCTCTTTTATATCTCTATAAAATTTACAAAATTAGGAAAATATCCGAGATGAAAAAACCAAAATTGTCAACTTTAACAGAGAGATAATGATAGATCTGAGCAACTATGTTCACGAATCACACGGGCAACAGAAACACGCTGACCATTCAAGAAGAGAAATTTCATGAACACATGGCATGAGCCTACTCCAAATGGTAATGGGGAAAGGGACGTATAAAATGGAAGTCTACGAACATCTCATTTTCCAGTCCTTTCAGAATTCAGAGGGCCTTGCTCTTTGGGGTTCGGGAACTTGCTTGAAACTTGCTCGGCCAGCAAAGTCATCAGAAAGATTTGTCTCCTGTTGTCTTATCGTTTTCGAACGGTAATCGTTAAGCTTGGTCCATCACCCGTATCGATGACACAATAAAGTCAGATACTAATAAAAATAAATACTAAATATTAGTAGTAGTAAAACTTTACAACTCGTGACTCATACTCAATTCAATAGCAGGTCCAATATCCAATCAAAATGCAATTAAATTAATTTAATTAAATTTAAATATAAAAGGGAACGTTTATTTAAGTAAACATGACACTTGCGGCAACAACCCCAATGACTATGATGTTTCCTATCATGGAACACCCGAGGTTCCACTTTTATCTCTTCCAAGATAGTAAGTACAGGAGCAACAGAGAGAAAAACGAATAAGCCTCTAATTCCAGAAGGCACTTCATGTCATAAAATTAGTCGACTCAACAACAAAAAATTGGTATGGAAATCATTAGCCGAGGAAAATGACGCAGTAGCCAAAAAGAAAGTGAACGTGTCCATACACACCTAAATATAAATAAATCATTACTACAGTCTATATGAAGAAATGTCTGCATTGCTTCATATAAACTCTAAACAGTTTGTGAAAATTCCAACGGATGTAACAGCTCAAGCAAAGAGATTTGGCATCTACAAGTGTCAAATGAGCAATGCCAACCAATTATAACCTTAACCCATGTCATTCACAGACGATCGCTTGATGTTCCAATCCTGCGGGTGTTATAAGAGTTGCACTCTCTGCACTTGAGACCCAAAATATGAAATTCGACTCGGCTTGTACTGTTGCAGTCATTGCAGAGGATCGAAACCTGAAAAAAGACCACACAAAACTAAGTGTGCAATGCATGTCTGTGTTGTTTTGACTATAAGATATCATTGGATTAACAAAGTAATGAAGAGGGCCAAGAATGCTAAACATTTGATATAAATGCCAGAAATATGGCAACAGAGGCTTAATATTACCTAAGTCGCTTGATGGGAAAATAATTGCAGTGCACTAATCACTTCACTCTAAACACATGGATCCCTAAAAGCAGCTGCATAGGAACGGCACTACAACCAATAACAAAAACTTGCCAACTAAAATTGACACTGCAATTTTGTTTAAATTTTGAGTGAATGCAAAGAATTTGCCTAATCTTTTCATTTTGTTGTTCATTTGCAAGGAGTATCCATGAAGGAGAAGGCTATCAGCTATTACGAACGAGGTAGTTTTATGTAGCAATGGATCTCCATCCCCACCCAAGGGCAATAGAAGTCACTCTTACTACATGTAGATTCTGAATGAGACCAAAAGAGTTCGCACATGCATATCAAGTGATGCAACAAAATAATTGTGTATGCTGCAAGCAAACTAATGGAGAGAGTATACATAAAAGTTACTACCTCAAACTGAAACTCTGCAGGCATGGAATTAGCAGCAATCTGTCAACGAAGAACAAGATCATAAATTGATGGAAACAGTGAAAATATTAACAGACAAAATACCGATGCCTTATGTACAATGTAATGATTAATAGAAGGAGGTTTATACATTCATATCCAGATCTAGCCAGAGAGGAGTCATCTCAACCGCTGCCTTGCAGCAGATGGGACATCGATAACTGTATCATGAAAAAAAAAAAAAACAATACTTAACTGTTAATTCAGTCAGAACATAATTTAAATTACTAGCCAATTAAGAACTTAATCTGAATTTACTCATTTTGCTCAGTCATCTGATCAAGACAGTCCACATGCAGTGAATGTCCACACTTCAAATTAGTCGTGCTTTTGAGTGAGTCAAAAAGATACTGGAAGCATAGCAAGAATGTTTTAGAACAACAAATTCTTATGAAATTTAAAAAATAATGAAGAAAATAGACAAATGTCATAGCTCAAACCTCAAAACAGATGGGGCAGTTAGTCTTCATGGAGTTCTCCACACATAAGTGATTGTCACGCAGATTCACCGCATAGCAGGAACCTGTGCTGACAATAACATCATAAGGGAAAATAGAACTCAAAAAGATTATTTGAAGACCGCACTTATTCTAAGGACACTTAAATGCAGATTGATAAGACAGTAATTCAGTACTTGGCAACTTTGTATTTCACATACCTAACCCGGTCAGCTGACTTGCCTTAAACAATGGACTTCGTCTAGGGGAATTAGGAAATTTCCTAGAAAGTCCGCGAATTCAAGAAACCAGAATTGAAAGGGAATTTTGGTAGAATTCCCTTTGAACATCCTACCACTCTACTAGGTCACTAAACCAATAACAATTCATACATGCTACTCTTACCATTCAAACATAAATACAAATTAATATCTTTATCACAATGAATGTAAAAAATTTAATCGATAATTCAGCACTCTTTTCCCTCTTCTTCTCTTTTGCTTTAAAAATGCATATCCTTCAAACTCCATACAAATTAATTACATAAAACAACATCCCTCAAAATTAAGCATTCAAGAAGCAAGTATGGTAATACTAATAAGAATGCATACCACATTTCTGACAGTGAAAGAACATGTCACGACCACCAACCCTAGAAACCAAAGATCAGATCAGAACAATGCTTGAAAAGACATAAGAGAGAAGCAAGTTACTGAAACAACTAAAACTAAACAAATTGGGCACAAACAACATAACCCGAAACCTGGTGATAAGTGCCAACTAACCTACAAATTCCACAATCATCGCAATGGAACTGTCCCTTTGTTGTCTGCAACAGTCATAACCTAAATCAGCATGAGTATTTTAATATCACCGTAAAATTAAATACAATAATACAAAATCTTACATCATCATCGTAGAATTTGCAAATGTTGCAGAAATATTCTCCCATATTTACTCCACAATTACAACACACTTGAGTAACCTGAAACATCAGATGGTTGAACTCGAGAAATGAGGCTTGAGAGTTGGGAGATTGAGTATATTAGAGAATGAAATCAAGAAGAAAGTACCTCCTGTTCAGTCTTGCAAATTGAACAAATAACCTAACACATCAATTCCATCCCCATTATAAACAATAATTTCTTTTCTTTTAAAAAGGAAAGAAAAAAAAAAAGGTCTACTACGATAGAGAAGAAAATGCTAAATAAAACATACTCGCTTGACATCCTGCCTGACAAGGTCGTGATGGTCTTTTGGGTCGTTAAGTGAGTTCTAAATCGAACAAATGAACAATGAAGGGGAAAATAAAAGCATTATGAAAAATAAGTCAAAAATAAGAAGATTAAGAAATTGAGGCATGCGAACACGTAAGTTTACAGGGATGAGAAAAGTAGAAGAACATGGAAAGAAAAGGAGAGATGAAGAAGAGTACCGCAGCCTCGTTGTGGCAATGGCGGCATGGGAAGATCTTATCACAGCAAGGAGCCCAGATACTGCATCGCCTCCTATAGTGCTGGCATCTAAAGAAAACAAAATCCAAATTATTAGAATTTAGAATCAATGGGAACCCGGAAAGGTAACAAAATAATATGAGAGAGAAGAGAAAATACCCATGTTCGAGTTTTCCGAAATCTTTGCCCGTCGGAGGCGCAGAGACGAAGCCACCCCCCATTGGTTAGTTGCAGGAAACAAACAAAATAAGAACAACACCAAATCACGGGATCTTCTTTCTTTCTTCCTTCGTCCCCTCCTTTTGGGCGTTTGTGAAGAAGAAGAAGAAGATAGTGGCAGTTAACACTAAGCAAGAATTTGTAATCATCACCAATCAGGTTTCCTGAAAAATTGGCGGCTTTATTTTAGCGTGGATTTGATAAAAGTTACGTGATTTTCACCACAAATAAATAAATACAACTACAAAGCACAAACTATAAAAGTCACGTGGTTGAATTTGAACCTACGATGGTAGCTGATGCGTGCTGCCTATTTAATTGAATTACTTACTATAATACGATAGAGATAGGATGGGTACATGATAATTACACAATTTATTTAATTTATATATAAATTGTAAAGATTGATAGCTTTATCCTATTATCTGATGAGGGACTAATTTTTAATTGTGGGCAAATTGTGACAACACGCAGATATTAGAATCTATTAGAATATCCCTGTTAAGACATTGTTTTAGTTTCAGCAAATATAAAATGCTTCCATAGAAGGCACCGAATTTAAATTATACTATTTGTTGGGAAAGTGATAAATCTACTGAATACTGGGAAAGTGAGATCTAGATGAATCCATTTCTCTCTCTGAATTGCACTGATTCATCTGTACAATCATAGCTTATACACGGATTGATGGCCTAATCTGTTACTGATAAAAGAGGATGGTTACAAAACGAAAAATGATATTCGAGCAATCACATTAAGAAGGAACACCATTTCAAAAGCAAAATCAAACTAATACAAAGTATAAATGTGAAAAAAGTAAATCGTTTTCTGATACAAGTTGACAACTACGGAGAATGTTTACTGATTAAAGAATCACACACCCACATGAATTCAGCTTCTGCATCTCCTCCTGACTCTTTTCTGCAGTGCACCAAAACGCAAGGGAAAATGAGGAGACATTAGAGGAAGTTTATACCACCAGCAAAGAGCTATAGAAACAGATCAATAAAGTTGACAAGAACTTCAAATTCTTCAGATCACAAGCAACAAAAAGCAAAGAATTGTGATAGAAACAAAAGCAGAATGGTATCATGTGAAAACAGGGGGTAAGATTTTAATGCCTATATTCCATCATGCATTAAAACAAGTTTATTTACGGCCCCAGGATTCCTTTCTCCCCACTTTGAAGGCACATGGAGGGGTTGGTGTGACTAATTTATGCTGTTTCCAGAATCCAGACTGAAAGAGGTGAGGGTTTTCAGACAGATCTATGTACCATGAATTCAGCAAGCATCTACATGCAAATTGTGAATTGATGAAAAAAAATAAAGACCTGTTAATTGTAGGCAAACTTGATACAAAGAAGATTCAATGAAATACATTCTCCCAAACATATTCCAAGAGAACTTGACATACCTGTCTTATTTTTTGCTGTAGCAGGCTGCACTACAACGTGCATCGTAATAACACCAACAGGAAGGTCACCAAATGTTATCCTGGAATCAGCGAGCGTTTTGTTGTTTTCCAGAACTTTACCGGCATGTATAATTTTCAAATCATTTATTGATTTTGGAGTGACCCTTTTTTCTGAAAAGATATGAAGACCCCATAAACTCAGAAGGTTGTTGCTTGCAAGGTGGAGCATCACACAAGGCTTTTATATTCAAATTACTTCTTTATGAACATTCACAAACATCCCCATATATATCTCAGTTCATATACAGTGATCAGAACATTTCTCCAGCTAAATGGTATCATCAACATAAAATGGAGTCCTATTCTTTTACATGCATGAACATTGTGGCTATGGGAATGTCATTCAGATGAGTACAAGGCAGCACAAAAACTATTTTAACAAATCACACAAGCAATGCTCATCACTAAAGAGATACTTATCAATTATAGGGTCAGGAACAGATGCCACAGAAAAGAAACTCACAGCAAAGACCAAAAGAGAAAAGTATGAAGTGCATGCTACTCAAGCCATGCTTAGCTGAAAAGTGCTTAAATAGAAGATGAAACAACATAGACAACCACAATAAAACTGAGCACCTCCGACCAGCAAGAGTAAGTTAAAAGGTAAAAACAAGCAAACAGGAATAGATTTATAACCTTGGGGCCACTCAGCAACAATCTTTTGCTTAAGAGTTGCAACAGTCATAGATGATGCATAAGAACTGTGTGCTATATCTGTTCCATCATAAATTCGGAATTTAAGCTCGATAAGCGCCTCCCCCTCAGCCATAGTAGTCTCTGTTCTCTGTTTCCCAGCTTGCAAGTGGAATGTGATGACAAATGAACAGTTTTAATCCCAAAATTCAGTGTCCCTTCACTCACCTGCACAATAATCCCCCATATCTAGAAGTCAAACCCGAAACCAACACATTCTTGCACTCTATTGCCTGTTCTAGTTAAATTAGGCAGTAGCACAAAAATTATATCTTTTGATCATACCAGCTAGAATGCAGGAAATAAAGAAGTTCTTGTTACATGTTTAAAGATGATTTTCACATTCATGGAAAGAAATGCTTACTCTAATTCAATTGCATTAATTCAAACTAACCTTAACTAATTCTCCGCAAAAATTGTTTGGTAAGAGTGCATGTAAATCAACCACTGCCAGAGAACCTCGCCAACCGAGTGAGCACTTCATATGATCTGATAACTGGTAAGGATCCGATCAATCGCTCTCAACCAATGTTCCTTTAACAAAATGCAGAACTCAACCTCAAGAACCAGACATATAAAAACAGACTGACAATAATAATGATAAGATCTCAAATATTCTTCTACATTCCGATTGGAGAAGGAAATTGACAGAAAATAACAAGATTACGTACTATTAAATATTTTATTACAAACCAAAAAAAAGAGTCTAAAAAGAAATGTAATTAAAACCTAATGGAGATGAGTCCAGGTAAGATTTCAGATTTCCCGTTCCGCTTTTTCCTTTATTATTTTTATTTTCGTTTTATCAATTCAAGAAACGGCAACCACAACTAACATCGCTGGTTTCTCTCTTTCTTTTTCGTCATTTTTTTCCCGTCCATTTTTCTCACCAACCAATCGGAACAAGAGAATCAAGGAAAAGCATCGAAAATTCATAAAAGACGAGACAAAGAAAAAAAAATCGAGAGAGGACATAGATGAAATACCTGATCAAGAAGCCATTAATGAAAGATCAGTGAGAGAGAGACGAATTAAGCAAAATGTTTTTTTTCTAGCCACTGTGTCGGTGTTTGATCGATTAAAAAGCGAGAAGTTTTCGTCCTTTGTTTGGTAGTTAAAAACAATTTCCCTTTCTCTTTGTTTCTTTCCCCCTCTTTTGTATTTTAATAATTGTTTTCCGAAAATCTCTGTGATAAGATGTCAAAAATCGAAATGGATAAAACGGTGGATCCAAACTTATACCACTACTACTACTACTAGTATTTTACAGGCTCGATTATCCTGAGGAGACGGTTGGAACAGAACTCCAGTAATTTCCATTCGTTCCTTGCCACGTCAAATAAAAAACTTTCTGGAATGACTAGATTAACCTGTATCTCCACGTGGCACTCCTAAATGGAATCTCATATGATTAAGGCGGTTATCCACAAATAGAGTAGAAGGAGGTGGCCGTTACTGCTAGTTATTTTCCCCAGGATCCTCAACCGAATGAAACTCGTTCAATTTTCCTTTTCTTTTGTTTTCTTCTTCGTTCTTCCTTTAATTTCCTTTTAGATTTTTTTCTTCTCATACGAGAGGATTGTAGGATTCTCGTATAGATAAGAGAGTTATTAGCTAATAATTATGATGGATGTCGATCATTGATCACAAAATTTCAAAGACCCTTTGGACCCATTGTCTTTGTTAAAGCTGTGCTCAAAAATAACATTTAAATAGTAGGATATTCAAAGATAATTAATTAAAATACTGAATATTTAATTTAATGATTGATGTATGATCCTTCACTCAAAACTATTCGAATTAATTACAAACTTGTCAACAAGCATAAGGCAGGCAACTGAATTGTCCTATTTATAAGTCGGAGAATGATATCTTCCATAAAAAGAAAGCAAAAGAAACAAAAAATATCTGTACAATAATATTAGCGCATCAGTCCAGAGAGCTGCAAATTTTATAAGCCCATTTGGGCCAAAAGAAGGAAGTATGAGTGGCACGTATTCCCATTTCCCATGTCAATATTTGTAGCAAATTTATGGCCTCTGCTGTCAACGATCAAGCTTTTTCTTATGTACACGTACTAAAAAAGTAAAAATTGAAATGTTTGGTCCATTTGTCCACCTTGGCCATTCCTGTAAAGCAAGAAGAGAATATAATCCAGGAAGACGGTGACTGTGACACCCATGATGAGATTGGTAGTTGCAATTACCCACCAAAGGCCAGTGAAAGTGGGTGGGCAGAGACAGGGAAGGGTGCCAGAGCCCCAAAGTGCTTAATTCATGCAAAGCTTTATCCCCCCCCCAAATATGCAGATCTTCTCTTTTTTCTTCTTTCCCTGGTGCTCTCTTACTTTAGTTATTGTGATATGTTGCTTTATAATATGTAAATACAGGTGTATCTACGTATTTATAGATTATAACTGACATCAATTCTCCTAGAGGGGAGAGGGGAAAAAGTAAGCAGAGGGATGGAACCAAACAAACTGAATAAATCATCCTGTCAGCTACTCAACTTGTGGAACAGTTCAGTCAACTTGATGTAGCAGAGAAACAAAGAAAACTGTCTCGAGTTTGATACCATCTTGGTGCAGTCTATTAATCCAGTAAAGTACTTAATCTTCAGTCCGTTAAGGATCTGGGCTATCAAAGCTTCCTGTTCGTGGCATTTTCTGCTGACAGGTTGAGTTGCCTGATAAAACAATTTCTTCCTTTTGCAGCTTTGCAGAAAATAGATGGAATGGCATAAAAACCCCAAACACACCGCCTTTGCCAATTATTATAGGGGCATGTTTATTACTTTGACAAGCCGGCAAAATCTACAAATATTATCTTCTATCTTGAGAAAGCATCTGAGATTTACGTCAGGTTTAGTGACCAATTGGAGAGCAAATGCACATCTCTGTAGGATCTAAGTTAGTATTAATTATTCTTCACGAACAACATAAGACAGCACAAGCTAGCATGGTTTGCGGTATCACAATCACAAGTTGGGTGGTAAAGTCTGAAGAAAAGTGCAGAGTGGTCAAGCGGTCCACCCTCTCTTTCTCGATGATCAGAAGATTCAAAACAGGTTAGAGGCAGAGGCCCCACAGAGCATGATTAGACTGGCATAGATTGACTGCTGGAAAGCCGAGATGAGTTCCAACATTTTGT
The DNA here is from genome assembly GCA_030664755.1 of Microcos paniculata. Classification (NCBI taxonomy): domain Eukaryota; kingdom Viridiplantae; phylum Streptophyta; class Magnoliopsida; order Malvales; family Malvaceae; genus Microcos; species Microcos paniculata. Next base: position 35,215,097 of record CP131461.1, read on the forward strand.
GATTCCCTTGGTAAGGACTCCACTTTCAATATTGGATTCTGCTTCTGCTTTCATTGACGGCATTCTTATGCTTGTCTCCATATACAATGGAGGAATCTACTGAAGATATTATTTACAGTAGATTTGTTTTTCCTTTCACTTTATCCTCCAGATCGATATAGAATAATGCCATAACCAAAAAAATTTTATGACCATATAAATGATCAGTTCATTCAGAAAGATACCTATTCCTTATATCATGTAAAGTGGGGGGGACCGGTCATAGCCGAATTTTTAGTGCCTAAAGTGGGGGTTGAGATCTCCTAATCTCACAGACTTCATGATTGTTATCGGCCTGTTTAAGACTAATATATTCAGCTGTCATGCACATATCAGTTAGTTAAGTTATTTGGTTTGTAGTGACAATTTCCAACATCGTAAGAGCAAATACAATCACGGATTGCATTTAATTATCTACGAGATGGGGTTTGCTGATTTCCAGCTTTATTCTAACTAAATCTATTGAATTGTTTACCAAAAAGAAAAGAAACATACACTGTCCATCCTTTGTCTCCTTAAGAGACTTTTTCCAACATTTACATGGAGTTTTCTCAATGAAGGCTGAATTGTGACTCTCTCCATTCTGTACCAAGCCTGATCAGAATTGTTTTACAAAAGTTGCTGAAACATTTGAAGCAGAGCTCTGATTGTTGGAGTGAGAAAATCTCACATCGGTTGTGTTTGACGCACCTGGGACCCTTACATTCAAGTTGAGCCTCTCCATACCAATTGGTTTTAGATTGGATGCTTAACAATAATTATCACTCCATATGGAACTGGGTCCGAGTCTTTCCAAAGAAATTCAAAGGCGTCTCTACTTTCCAAGACCTCTGCAACTGCAAGTCTGTGTCAAAAGTTAAAGGGAAGTTCCCTCAGTACAGCATCAGATTTGAACAAGCTTTTTGTTGCAATTTTGCAAAGTCTGAGGTGAAGTTTGCTCCCATGCATTGATATTGACTGACAACCACTTGTCTAGGAACCATATCACCTACAATTATTATTCCAACAATCCTACAGTTCTCCAATCACAATAAAGAATCATGTGAGGGTTCACCTTGTAGCCTACATTTATTAGAGAATTATAAGTGATGACCCCTTCATAATTCTTTATTATGATTGAAGAACTGCATGATTGTAGGAAAAATAATTACGGGTGATATGGATCCACTTGTCTACCGCTGCAGAAGAAAAGTAAATTAAATTAAAGAATAAAAGACAAGGAATGTAATACCTTTCTTTATCTGAGATAAAGCGGAAGAACCAATGGCAGCAGAGACAACATAAAAAGTTTAGAATTTTCCTTTTAAAGCTCTTTTTGCATGTGGTGGAATGCAATAGGGGTTTCCAAAGTCAAGGACCTCAAATCTGGCAACTGGTTAGGTCCCTCCATATTAACATAACTTTTCATGTTTCGGCTTTCGGGAGGTTTTCATTTTTACACTACGTACTATTAGCATTTCTAAGTTCTTGTACATAATCACAGCTAACTCCGACCTTCTCAATTGTTCTTAGGATGCGTGTATAGAAAGATTGATCATGGGGAATTTTTACCAAGATGCTTCAGTATAAAAGCAACTCGCTTTTATCACCGGTACCTGCCATTTTAAGATCTAACAATTCGGTGGATGGACCATTAAATAAAAGATAGCATATTGCTTTGCAGAAACTAATTATAAAGTTGATTCAATATTGTGGGCTGATCAGACTTGAAACATACACTTACAAATGAGATTGTAATATATATGAAAGGAAAAATAGGTAGATTTAATCTCAAGAGATTCTGCAACCAATGACTTTGTTCATGTTAATGTTTACAACTTTTGTACTTTATAGAAATGGCTTCAAAAAATAAATAAAATAACTGCAGAAAGTGTCTTGATGGTGAAGCTAAGCATCTATTTAACAAAAGGTAATCATTTCATTTATATTCCTTACAAAGCTAAAGCAGGAAGTATATAAAGTTTGACTTCATTAAGAAATAGAAACACATTACAAGTAGAGCTAATCCAAAGCTACAGAGCACATGAGACATAGAAAGCTACACAGACTACACAATACACAGCTCGGTATAGAGAGACTACTGATTTGAGCCAATTTTATTCCTTCAGTGTGATATTGGAAGCAATTCATTTAACACAAGCCTGGTAGGGCTTCAGCAAGGGTATCAGCCCTCCACTTAGGTGGAGGGACATGACTTCATTGGTAGAGCCCACTAGCTTTCCACCAATGAAGAGAGCTGGAACAGGGGCGTTACACCCCATCCTCGAGAGAGCTTTCTCCATTTCCCTGCCTTCAGGGTCTTGGTCGATCTCATGCACCGTAGGGCTCACCCCAAGCTCTCGAAATAGAATTTTGACTGCATAACACAGGCAACATGAGCTCTTGCTGAATAGCACTATCCCTTTCTCTGAGGCCAACCTCATCACCTTGTCCATGTTGAAATCCTGATTGGCAATGTTTTCTTAATATGTTGCAAAGTTCTGTAGTGCAGACAGAGAAAATGTTTAAGTTGGGGAAGTCCCTTGGTTACCTGTCGATTTCACTTAAAGCTTAAGCACCATCGGATCGAATTCAGACTGCATTCGATCCAATGGTAGTCGGAGGTTGGACTTTGAGAAGGTGAAGTGAGAATGAGAGAAAAGGGTTCAAAGCTTAAGGTTGTTGGAACTTAAGCTCCGTGCTAGAGTATTTATAGGGACAGCATAGAGTATAGTCTTTCGTTTGAACAAAGAACATTCAAAAGAAAATGTGCTTTACCAAGATGCCGAAACCAATAAAGTTACTTTATGGGACAGAGACTACTGTGTTTCCATGGGCTCAACAAGTTGGTAAAAAATTTTCTGCTAAACATTATTCAAACTACCAAGCTGATGGACTGTAAGCCTGGCCATCTGATATAAACACTTTCCTAAATAGATGGTTCAAAATAAAGATCCAGTAGTGAGATTTACTTAAAAATTGATATTTGTCACCAACGTGTTTAGCTTACTAGCCATTTGTTTAAATTTTTTGTAGATTTTATGGACTTCAATACTTTCTAATTTGTGCCAGAGATGTAACAACAGTAGGAAATTCTGAAGGCTAGTCAATTTACACTGGATTCTCACAATCGCCTCCTTTGAATCCTTATGCAGAAAGATTGCGAATGAGATTGCGAATGTCATGTCTTTCGGTGGCTGTAATTCTTTCAATTGCGCCCACCAACTTGTATGATTCTCCCCACATGTGAGCACACATAGGCTCACTTCACTCACTTCATGCATACATAGCGTTGCTACTCTCTCAGATAGTGCCACCACATGTGCGGTGAGCCTGCGAACGGTGAATGGTCACACGCGCATGACAACAACTCGTCCTTGATCAAGACTGCAGGACAGGATTCTCCATCTTCATGTTATCTTACTGCAAAGAATATGAGTAAATTGCCTTTACAATAGGTGCAGAATGTAAAAGAATATCAATGAGGTAGGTACAGTAAAAAAAAGGTACAGCTTTGCAAAATCATGAATAGTTTGACAAATGATATTTTATATATGTATATTGGGAACTACATAAATATGTTTGTGCATGTGGATGAGTATCCATATACTGCATGTGCATCTGGGAACTTCCATGCATAATAAAAAAAAAAAATATTTGGCCTTTTGGATGGGGAGGAATAGAATGGAGGCAATAGAAAGTTCCAGCATCACCTTTTTGTCTCTCAGATAAGGCCATATACACATCAGTTGGCATAAAATCATTAACTAAACTTGCTAACTGATAACTGATCTGATATCTCATATGCCAAGTGTCTAGTCAATGGGGTGACAGGGGCCAGAAAGTAAGGAACCAACCAATTTGATGTCTCTTTTGAAACTTAATTAACACCTTAAAAATAAAAGCATATAAATCTGCAACATCCTTGAGAGCTTCATGATCAACTTGATGTTGCTTTCGCTGTATAGTCCATTCATGAAACAGGGGATTGATTTTTGTAAGTGGATAAGTTTTCAATCGGAACATTTTTTGATTGCCAGAAGAACAGTCCTGCATATGTGGCCTTGGAAACTTTATTCTACTACAGTTTAGCTCGCAGAGGAGAAAATTTTAAAATATTCTTCAGTGGGGATTCCTTGAACACTATTTCTGATCCTAAATCTTGATTATAGGCCATATGCCATCACGTCTGTTTCTGATAGGAAAGAATCATACGAAGTGATAAGCCTCATTACTTTCAGAAGTCTGTTTCCTTTTTGTGTTTTCATATACATGGAAATGGAAGCAGGAACCAGTACACCTTTATATTAATCAAGATACTATGTACTTACTGTATTAGATTCATCAATAAGTGTCATGTTTCCCATACAATGTATTGAAGGAACTCAAGAAAAAAGCAAAGCCGCTAATACAGCATTTTCTCTTTCAACAAGGTACACATTAGATTTATTTCCACAAGTAGTAGTAAATTCGCCTATTGATCAGTAGGCAGTAGGCAAGTTCTTTTTACATCATTGCTAGAACCAGATGGCCTTTGCATCTATGAGCATTTGTTTCAGTGATCCATCTACGTGAAGGGATATGACATCTTTTGCTGAGCCTACAAATCTTCCACCTATGAACACGGCGGGGACTGAGGGATCACACCCTAGCCCTCGTAGCGCCCACTCCATATCTCTCCCACTAGGATCATGGTCAAGCTCATGAATTGCAGGGCTCGCACCAAGCTCGTAAAAAAGTGTCTTGATGCTGTAGCACATGCAACAAGAGCTCTTAGTGAAAATCACGGCAGCCTTCTTCGATGCCAGATCTCTTACCCTATCCATTACGCAACAACAACAACCTTTCGTTGAGTTTTTTTTTTTTTTTTTCTAAAGAAAGGAAACAGTTGAATCTGAAGAATGATCAGAAAGCTCTCAACAATGCAGCTAAGTAGCAAAAGAAGCTGAAAAGAAGGTTTAGGAGAAGCTTGAAAGAAAGGTGGTGAACTGAATGTTACAAATAAGCGGGCTCAGTGTAGGAAGCTTGTATGTTCTTAGGCTTAGCTAGCTCTGGTGGACTTTGAGATTGAATCATCTCTTATTTATAAGGCCTGGGAGAGAAGTGGATTGCATTCTTTAAAGCATTAAAAAAATTAAAAGAACATAATAATAAAATAAAAACAAGGTAAAGGGATAAAAAGAAGGAAGTTCCTTTCAGATATTTGTTTGGATAAGAAAAAACCCTCCGCATGATTTGTTTGATAGTGACGACGCATGCAGTATGCCATAAACAACTTGAGATTAGTATCCATCATATTGCTAAATCAAATTTCCTGAATCGTTTCTCCGTACGAGTAAATCATGCAGGAATAGAATATATCAAAGAGTTAATCTTTAAACAGAAAGAAACACTTTCGGCTCTGGCTGGTATAGCATTACAAATAAATAATAAATTACCAATACAAAACGATATCAATGCAACAAGGGAGACAAGAATAATTAAGGACACTTTAATGATATCAAATAGTAATAAAATTTGCTAATAATACGAAGAATTTTATTATTATTTCACTGTAGTCAATTCGGAATGTCAATGACCTGGAAAAGAATCACTTTCTCTGAGTTATTGAGACATTGATATTATCTGCAAATTGTTTAGGCAGCATGGCAATATTGCTGACAATAAGAAAAAAGGGTTCCTCACCCCACCATCAAAATGCCATTTTTCCCTCCAAAGTGGAGACTAATGATCTTATGTCATTGATTGAGAAAAAAGGGTCATCGATGTACGTACTTGCGCATTAAGTTCAACTGGTACATCATTACATCGTCGATGAAGTAATTGAAAGAGATATGGAATTTGTATATAAACTGCCTTACATCTTTTCATTTCATTCCATTTTTTTGGTAGGTTGTCATGGTGGAATTGGTTGGCTGATGTGGAGAAAGATAAGAGTTTATCCAATTCATTCCTACTTTGCTGCATTGGTCCCCTTCTTCAAATTCATGGCATACGTAAAACATCAAGGAAAAAGGAAATATGAAGAAAGTAATGCACAGAGAACAAAGTGATCGGTCAGCAGCAGGAAATTCCAATATTTAGCGACCCTTTCCTTCAGAGTACTTAATTAGTCACAAAACTTGAGGGATGGCTAAAAAACTTAAAGAACCTTATCATCTCATCATTCTTTTAATCTTTTATTAGCTTGAAGAATACATTTATTTAGTTATTATTTACTGATTTTGATGAACAAAATCTATATAGATGAGGTCTGTGTTGTCAGTGAAGGAATATTTTGGGGCTTATCCATCCCCTATAAGTGGGAGGGATAAATTAACTGTCCTTGCAAAGATGGCAAAGGGCAACTCACCTTTAGCAACAGTTGAATGGAAAAAGGCTAAAGAGAACCAAAAAACAAGACTACCTACTTGGCCCTCCCACGACTATCCGAAAATCTCCATTGGCTAGCTAGGCCACAGTCATCAGTAGATGCATATTCTTCTCTTTGTTCTGCATCATCCCTTTAGCATGCAAGAATAATCCTTGTTTTTCACTCTCAGGGCTCACCACAGGATACGTATACGTACTTGCCGCGTACCATCCCTCTCCATTATCATGTATACACACACACACACATGCATACGGCAGTGCATGTATGATCATCTCTATATATATCTTGGTAGACATTAATTGGAAAATATCCATCCATGACATACATAAGTATGTATGCATGTATGTATGTATTTCTTCTCCATGTACATAAACATGATGTTGACGAAAGATCTTGACTTCCCCATCCGTCCAAGCGGTTCTCATTCTATTAAATCTTAAATTCTTAGATATATCACAAGATATAAAAATTAATGTTATGTTTGGTAAATATATTAAAATATTTTCTGTTTTTATTCTTTAAAAAATATAAAGAAATTATTACCTAAGATATGTGTAATCTATAAATATATATATATATTTTAGAAAACAAAAATAGAAATGGACCTATAATTGAGAATAATTTTTTAATTATTCTCAATTTTAGGTCTATTTTTATTTTTATTTTCTGAAACATAAATATATTTTTCCTTATTATACATATTTTACATGATGATTTCTTTATACTTTTTTAAAAAATAAAAATAAAAATTATTTTCTTATACCAAATATAACTTAAACTTTTTAAATGGGATTAGAGGGAACAGCCGACGAGGCCAACTTGACGAAGCAGGGGAGCCGGCAACTTAGCTGCTACCAGCGCCTTTGGGCCAGACTTTAGCATTACGGGCTTAAAATATTGGGCTGCAGAAGCTGGACCTTGAGCTTAATTCTTAATATGCCCATATCAGCCCCATAAGCAATTTCCTTTTCTTTTTTCTTTCCTACATTTCTGTTTTGCCCTCTTAATATTTTCCCTCTAAAGTTTCCAATCCATCACAGCATAACATTAACATAAATAAATATAAAAATACCGGGACTTTTTAGAATTTTGGGTTGTACGCGGAAAAACCCTAGTTACTCCAGCGCAATCTCGGCTCTTCTTCTCCAAAGGTTTGCCTTTTTAACTGTTTTTTCGGTTATTGTTTAGGTTATACTAGAAAGTAGTAATTTAAGAAATAAAAAGAAGTTTCAATTTCATGTTTCAGTTGAACAGTAGAAGTAAGCTTCAATTACCATACGTGCTTTACCAATTATCGAAATCAGTTTTCAATTTTGAGTTTCTGATCAACCATAGTTCGTGGGATTTGATTCAGAATTCAGATTACGGTTGTGAGTTGAGGTTAATGACTGTTTGATTTTAAAAGAGTGGGATTTCTGTTGCTGGTTGCAGTTTAATTTGAACTTAATGCATGTTTGAAAGGAATAAGTTGTGTTATATGGTATTGGTCTTAGACTGGCTTGCTTTTATGATGGGAATGAATTTAGTGTTATTTTATTTAATTGAGTTTGGAACATTCAAGAACAGAAACAATAGCAAATACATTGATTTGGAGTTCCAGAAAGATGTTGCAAATCTAAGCATTGTTTTTAACTTGGTTTAATGAAAGTAGAAGCCATGAATGTGTTTGGAATGAGGCTTCTGGATTGGTTATGGTGGCAAAATTGTCTGTTTTCTTCATTGATAGTAATGTTGGTTTCTGGTTGTCTTCATAGATAGGTAGAAATCTATGTTGGTTCTGACTAACAATATGTATATTAGGCAAGATGAATTGAAGATGGCTATTTCATATGTTTCGCTGCATTCTTGTGGCTTTGACTAGCATAGTTGTTATTTGAGGTAGTATAGTGTTTGCATGTTAGTTTTTCCTTTTTGACCATTGAGCGATTTTGAAGTCCTTTTCTTTTCTTGTATTCTCAATTTCAAGGTTGTCATTTCGTTTATGTTATTGTCTACCATGATTTAGGTGTGCTCATGGCTGACGCTCAAGACATAGATGGCAGTGCTCAGCAGGAAACTCGTGATGAAATGCTTTCTAGACACAGGCAATAAATTCATTTTTAATTTACGTTTTTTAACTATCCCTCTAGTTTTATTGATGGTCTTGCATGGTTGATTGATTTTCCTGCTTTTCTTTCAAATTTAATCTCAATGCCTTATTAATAGATCTGGCTTCTATCCTGGTGCAATGTAGATTGTTTATTAAGAAGATGAAACGAATTGCTATCATGAAACAAGGATGATTCATCTAATAGCACTATGCCCTGATTTGAGAAAAGCAATTTAAACAAAAAACTGCACTTTGCTTGCTAGGAGTTAGTCCATTGGATGTTTACTTGGATTTTCTCTTTCAACTTAAATGCTAGTATTATTTTTTTCTTAAATATATATCAAGAACACATATTGTTCTCATCCTATCCTGCAGGAAAGAGATATCTCAGCTGCAGAACAAGGAAACTGAGCTGAAAAAGGCAGCAGCAAAGGGTAGCAAGGCTGAGCAGAAGGCTAAAAAGAAGCAGGTGGAGGAAGAGATCTCTCAGCTTTCTGCTAAGCTCAAGAAAAAACAAGCTGAAGAGCTTGCTTCCCTGGGCTATAGTAATAGTAATGGAAATGATAAAAGCAATATTGACAACTTGGTGAAGGCCATAGCTGGGGTTTCTGTTTCCCCTCATCAGGATCATCCAAAGCTCAGCAAGGGTGCAAAGAGACGTGAGAAAAGAGCTCAGCAAGATGCGGCTAGAGAACTACGTATTCAAGAAGAGCAGAGCAACATTGTGAGTGATAGACAGATTGAAGGTGAGAAATTGGAGAAAAAGCTGGAACCCCTGGGATTCACCGTTAATGAAATAAAGCCAGATGGACACTGCCTCTACCGAGCTGTTGAGGATCAGCTGGCCCTTCAGGCTGGAGGTTCTTCTCCTTATTCGTACCAAGAGCTACGCGAAATGGCAGCTGCTTATATGAGGAAACATGCATCTGATTTTATCCCCTTTTTCCTGTCAGAGAACACTGTGGGTGGAGATTCTGATGATTCACTAGCCGAGAGATTTGAGAACTACTGTAAAGAGGTGGAGTCAACTGCTGCATGGGGAGGAGAGTTGGAGCTCGAAGCTTTGACTCACTGCCTGAAAAAACATATAATGATATTTTCAGGATCTTTTCCTGATGTGGAGATGGGAAAAGAGTATAAATCTGATGGAGGCCCCTCTTCATCTAATGGGACTATCAGGTTGTCCTACCATAGGCATGCCTTTGGGCTTGGAGAGCACTACAATTCTGTTGTCCCCGCTTTGATCAGATAGGTATAATACAGTGACCTGTGAAGAATTCCTTTCTATGTGCATTTTGCAATATTATATTTTGGTGGAACAAGCAACTATTGCTCTCTAACTTAAAATTTTGAAACTTAGTTTTGATTGAATGCATCATTATCATCGACTTATTATCGCTTGAGTTTGTAATGAAACTACTTGTAACTTGGCGGAAGGATAGGTCACCATGGAAGGCTGGGCCATAATACAGGTCGAAAGGGCCCAGCCCGTTGAGCTGGACCTTGCCTTGTTGAAATAGGTACTCTGTAAAGGAATGACTAATTGCTCACTTTAAGACATAAAATTTTGGGATATGTTTAAATAAGGATTTAAGTAAATAATTGGCTTAAATTAGGATTTAAACGTTCAAGATCTATTTAAATAAGGATCCAAGTAAATAATTGGCTCAAATTAGGATCTAAATTTTCATGATCTGCTCAAATAAGAACCCAAACAAATAATTGATTTAAATTAGATCCAAAACTTTCAAGATTTTTTTTCAAATGAGGACTTTAAAAAATAATTGTAATAAATTAAAACTTAAACTTAATAATTTGTGATAAATTAAATCCTTCTTAGACGAAAAATCAACGCTTGTCATATATACAAGTTAATTTTGACAAAAAATAAACGTCTTTATATTTATTAAAAATTAAACAATATTAATTAATCTAATAAGGAAAAGGTTAGCAGGTGTCATAATGTGAGAGAGGGCCCACAGAGCCTGCTCCAGTCCAGCCAGCCACCCTGGGTCCCGGTCCACTGGGTCTCCACTATTCAAAGTATTGTTCCACTTGGCCCAGCCAGTTCGAATCCAACACGCCTGGAGCGCTATTCGAACCCTGGCCACCAAGCTTTTTGTTGCTCCTATGAGCACGCCTCTCACCAATTGAGAGTGGACCGGGGCCCAAGGTGGCTGGCTGGACTGGAGCAGGCTCTGTGGGCCCTCTCTCACATTATGACACTTGCTAACATTTTCCTTATTAGATTAATTAATATTGTTTAATTTTTAATAAATATAAAGACGTTTATTTTTTGTCAAAATTAACTTGTATATATGACAAGCGTTGATTTTTCGTCTAAGAATGATTTAATTTATCACAAATTATTAAGTTTAAGTTTTAATTTATTACAATTATTTTTTAAAGTCCTCATTTGAAAAAAAATCTTGAAAGTTTTGGATCTAATTTAAAAAGCTTGGTGGCCAAGGTTCGAGTAGCGTTGCAGGCGTGTTGGATTCGAACTGGCTGGGCCAAGTGGAACAATACTTTGAGTAGTGGAAACTCAGTGGACCGGGGCCCAAGGTGGCTGACTGGACTGGAGCAAGCTTTGTGGGCCCGTCTCTCACACATAAAATATCTCTTAAGTTAAAAAGATAAGAAAAACCTTTCTTAAGAAGACAATACCAATAATAATTATGTGATTTTGATTTTTTTTATTTGGACTGAAAATCCTTTTAAAAAAGTTTACCCCAAATAAAAAAAAATTAAATTTAAGGGTAATTTTTAAATTTTAAAAATATATTATTGTAGGGTTTTAGAAAAAAAACTTCACCAATTTGTCAAAATTTAAAATAAATGCAATACTATATTTAAAAAATAGTTTAATCATAAGATATTATACCATGTCACTTTATTACATTTACTGTATAATAATTATCTACGTAAATAAATATATTAAAGTTAACATCACATGAAAATCTTAAAAGAACCCTTTGAATTTCCATGTGATTTTAATTTAAAAGGCTTTTTTGTCATTTTCTAATAAAGTATGAAATTTCCAAACTAATCTTTTGGTCATCTACTCATTTTCTTTTTGATTTTTTCCTAAACAACTAATTTCCTATTATGTTTATATTTATATTTCTTTTTTAAAAAATTGAATTAGATTAATTTGACTTTTATTTATTTTCTTATCCAAAAATTCTCCATCTCCAATGTCAAAATTCTAATGCATCTCATAATTTTTTATAATCTATAATAATTTATATATTTATAGAAAAAACATACAAAAAAAAATTGAAGATCAATGTTATTTAAATACTACTATTGGTTTTCTTTAAAACACATTATATCAATTATTATACACTTTTATAATCTCTATATTTATCATGTATTTATTTTATTATACTATTTATTTCGCTTTTTTAACCTCCTTATCTACTCAATTTACATATATTAAGTTATTTTTCTAAACCTTGCAAAGCTTAAATAACCATTTCGACTAATCTTTTCCCTATTTTTTCCTTTCTCCAAACTCATCTAATTTAACTTATATTTTCATAAACCCTAAAGTAAAACTCATTAAAGGAGACATATGATATATGGTTATTAATTTCTCCTAACGACGTAAATAACTCTTGTCTAAAGCGATTATATCGTAAAGAAATTATCATTTCGGTGAAAAAAAAATCTATATGTAAGTTAATATAATACGTACATTTCCTTTTAAAGACATTAATTTTTCTAAAATATCACATTAGCATTTATATATATATATATTTTGAAAAGTACATATAATAAACAACCTGCGACAATAGTGCGTGTCTAATTGCTACTATTAATTAATATTATTTAATTTTTAATAAATATAAAGACGTTAATTTTTTGTCAAAATTAATTTGTATATATGACAAGTGTTGATGTTTCATCTAAGGAGGATTTAATTATAAAAAATTATTAAGTTTAAGTTTTAATTTATTGCAATTATTTTTAAGGTCCTTATTTGAAAAGACCTTGAAAGTTTTGGATCTAATCTAAGTCAATTATTTGTTTCAGTCCTTATTTGAGCAAATCATGAAAGTTTGAATTCTAATTTGAGTCAATTATTTGTTTGGGTCTTTATTCGAGCAGATCTTGAAAGTTTGGTCATAATTTGAGTTAATTATTTGTTTAAGTCCTTATTTGAGTATACCCTAAAAATTCGGGTCCTAAATTGAGCAATTAGCCTAAAAGAAATAACCCAGTTGGTTATCTTTTTTTTTTTTTAAAGAAAGTGTAACTTTTTCATTAAAATGAAATTACATTGAAAGAACTAATAATATTGAAAAGTACAATAAATTCAAAAATGTTTTTCAAAATGTTTTCCTTTTAGTGAAAGTACCCCTCAAGTATGCAAATATGTTCAATTTAGTCCCTATACTCAAATTTGGATCAATTTAGTCCATGTAATATAAAAATTGATGATGTGACAGTAATATAGATACAATGAGATAAGTTAAGATATTAGCTAGCATGCTTGGTATTGATGTAGCACTAACATGTCAATAAAATATCAGAATAATGTCTACACATCTGTGATAAAGTGGACCATAAACTAACGTATAGCGCTATGTCAGCATCATGTTAGTGCCAGACATACCAATTTATGGCTTAACTTGCCATGTTATTACCTTGTCAATAATCCTAAAAACAGAAATTGGTCCTATAACAGCAATTCTAGTACAAGACTTGATTCTATAACATAAAAGAACTTGATTGCTCTATTTTCAATAGTATAGGGACTAAATTGATCCAAATTGGAGTAGAGGGACTGATTGAACATATTTATATAGTACAGGGACTTGGCAGATATTTTTACCTTTTCCTTTTTCTCTTATAAATCTAGAGCTCGTTTATGATTTGAGTCGTGTTATCGATCTTATCGAGATTCGAATCTTCTTTACGAGTTTTTAGCATGTGCATCATCATCTCGTTTTCCTTTCGATGTATTTTTCTCCACCTAAGTGACTCATTTGAGAATATTCTTAATTCACTCATAAATTATAAGATAAAATCATCATAATATAAGGCTAACTGTTCTTAATCTACAGACTCAACAGAAAAAAACTTACAAACTGACTCAAGCAATAGTATTAAACCCAAAGATATAGGTTGAGGGACTTTATTCTAACTAAAACAGAAAAATAAAAATTAGAAACCTCCTCCCCTTTTACGATGAAGCCAACGATAGAAAATTGAGAGAGAATAGAGAAGGGAGGAGGGGAGAGCGGCTAACCCAATGGATTATCTAAATATTACTTGAACTTGGAATTAAGAAGGTTTTACGGTTAGGAAAAGAATTTAGTTCCTTATCTTTTTTTTGTTTAATGGCCAGAGAATTTATTATAGTTGCTTATCTAATTATTTAATTATTTATGAGAGGAACTTGCTTGGCTAACAATAGTATAGTATCAACCGAATTGGAAAATAATGGGCCAAACCCAGGGAAATGACCCCATACGAGGAAAAAAGATCAAAATGATTCAACCATGATGATGATTTATTTGTTTAACTTTGTCGTTTTATTCTCATAATAATTAACTTGATTTTGGTTGGACAATATTCAAACTTGTACTCCCTTTAATCTTATGGAAATTGTTGGGCACCCGTTAACAAGTACTAAATAGTACACAAACAAAAAAGTCAATAACAACATTAATTACTAGGATTACAGTTCGCGTCAACGCTGCGGATACACCAATAATTTATGTTTTTTTATCTTTAATGCGTAGAGTCTTAAGAAGCAAATGAAATAGAAAAACAATTAAAGATGTATGAATCATAATATAATTCGTTCTAAAATAATTCGGGACTATCTTTTTTACCAATCTTTTATCTATTTCAAATTTTATTAGTAAGACACTGACATATTGTGATAAAGGCTTAGGAAAATTATCATGTTTCATTAGATTGTCATATAAACTATAATGTATTATTTGCAAATAAATTCAGATAATGGAGACCAACCTGAACAAATGAAACACATAATTTTAGGGACCATAGATTTTCAGTAAAAAATTTACTTTGGAATACCGAATTAAAGGGGTATAAATTAAGCTATATATGATTCCTTTCTTTATCATTTCTGTTCCATAAACCCTTAGCCTTTCATATTAGACCTGAAAAAAAAACCCCCAAAAAAGAGAAACATTAGAAAAGGAGAAAGGGAGAAAAATCAAGGAGAAGTGAAGATAGAGACATGGATCGAAATGAAAGAGAGATAGAACGGTAAAAAAAAAAACCAAAATGAAAAGAAAGATCCACAATGGAGATATATGGGAAAAAGTTGATAAAGAATGGAAGAGTTGCAGCCAAAATACACTGAACTGACAGTGGAAAGTGAATCGCTGGGTTTTTAAAAAATTAATAAAGGAGAAGAAATAGAGAGACATAAAGAAAGAAAGCTATAATTTTTTTTATTAAAAAAACCTAAATTATTAATAATAAAATAAAATTACTTTGTTAGCAATATCACTGGACATAATTATGAAATAATCCACACTTGCAATTACCAATTGCTAACTAAAATGGTAATAAAGTCATTTTTGCACAACATTTACTTCACTGGTATGAAATTATCATTTAACTTAATAAATAAGTCATTATATACCAGATTTGAAGGGTAAAAAAAAGATTAATTCGGAGATAGAATTAATATATTATAATAAAGTACATGCATTTAATAAATATAAATAATAAATAATAAAGGATAATAAAAAGTTGATGTGGACATCTTAGGAGAGCTTCTTTGGGGATAGATTTAAAAGAATGTATAGATTATCTTCAACTAATTAAGAATTAATTCTTCTAAGGACAATATTGCCCTTAAACATAATTTTTAGATTTCTTTGTTTGTTATTTTTTATTTTCATATAAAATAAAAATTATTTTTCACAATTAACAAAGAAAATATTTTTTACAATTTTTTAAGATAATAGTACTCATTGACAAAGTTTAACCCCAAATTTAACAAAAAATTTTCATTTTTAGGGTGAGTCTTAAATTTAATATTTATTGATAAAGTTTAGCCTCAAATTTTATATAAAAAGTAATTTCAAGGGTAAGTTTTTAAATTTAAAATTTATTGTAGTAGGGTTTTAGAAAAAAAATCAAACACTATTGATAAAGTTTAGCCCCAAATTTTATTAAAAAAAGTAATTTTAAGGGTAAGTTTTTAAATTTAAAATTTATTGTAGTAGGGTTTTAGAAAAAAAATAAACACTATTGATAAAGTTTAGTCCCAAATTTTATTAAAAAAAGTAATTTTAAGGGTAAGTTTTTAAATTTAAAATTTATTGTAGTAGGGTTTTGGAAAAAAAACATCTCACATACTTTTGATAAAATTTAGGCCCAATTACACATAGAATGATATTTTTGTCACACAAATTTTATAATATTTTATCAGATTTATTATTAACACCAAAATTAAAGAAACTTTTGTGAATAATTAATAATTTTTTAAAGCATTTAATGGCTGTTAACGGGTGCCCATAGGCACTCATTAGCAAAATCCTAATCTTATTTATTTGACCATTTTTTATGTTCCTTTTTATTTTTCAATTTATAGTTTCAATAAAGCATTGATTTTTTTTTTCGAGTTTACCCTTCTTCCATTTTTAACTTTTTTAATTGAAGAAACATTTATTTAATACTAGTAAGAGGCAAGCGGAGAGAGAAAATGCATGGCAAGATAAATTTGAAAAATAAAGTAAAATTTGTATATAATTTTAAAATTAACTAATTTTTTTGATTTAAGAGATTTGATTATTGTGGTTAAATAAATAGGATCGGAGTGAATATGTTAATGATTCCGTAATTAAAATTTCGAATAAAATAAAATAAAATAAAATAAAATCAAGCCGTTATCTACACCACCACCGCCACAGCTATCTCTGAGCATTTACGAAGGTTTGATTTCTATGAAATTGATTGGAGAATTTAGCTTGTTTTATCAAGTGGCACATCCAAAATGATGAGGAAAAAGAAAGGCAAATTGCTCCGAAAAGGAATGGGGTCTCTTTCGTCTAGTCTAAAGGGTATCAAGGGAGAAAGACAGGAATGGGATTTGGCCAGGACGAGAGCAGAAGAGACCAGACCAGAGTTCCATAGATAAGTAGATAACTTGACAGATTGATTGAAAATTACAAAAGTGCAAGAAACTGGAAAAAAAAAAAAACACGTGTCGCAGGCCAAACCGAACTGGATCAGCTTTCAACCCTCATATCGGGGCATAAAGACGAAGGAAACATGGATAGTGAGGCACGTGGTCCATGAAAAAAAGAAGAAAACAGCTGCTCCATTTTGGTACAATTGCAAATACAAAGATATGCCGCTCCCTGCTGTCATCCTACTTCCTCCAATGGAGAATATTGGTGAGACACCTAAAGATTCAGCTTCCATATCAAGATCATGAAACATGATCATATCCTATATATATTTGGGGAATAACTTGGTTTCATCAGCGACAGTAAAAAGATTATCAGTCCTTTTGTCATGTGTTTTTGCATCAACTTGGAGAGATTTGATAACGATAATTTGTTCTCCATTTGCTTTGCCCGTTCTAGAAAGAGCAACATTCATGAAGGCCAAGCCAAAGCATGCGAATTGTGGTCAATATTTTCTTTTCTCAAGATATTAATTAGGGTTGCTGCTGCTGAACCATGAATTCGTACAAGTACCTGATTCAAGAACCATAATAATTAAAGTACTCAATGTTGCTGTGATGCCAGGAGCCGACTTCGCATTGTTCTGTTCTGTTCTTTTTTCCCTTTCTGCAAGTACTACTTCATGTACAAATGAATCCACCAAAGTTGACATTCCCGCCCTCCAACCCCAGCCAATAGTTTTCTTCTATATCTGTACTTCTTATCCTCCAATTGTCACACACACTCTTCTCTCTCTCTCTCTTGTGCAAATGGAAGAATATATTTCTGATGGAAATTTCACCCATAGTGTGCTTAATTAAATGAATGACTCAGAAAAAACCCAAGGAAATCAGGAAAAATCTCTGCACCAGGAAAAGGGAAAAGTCGATATCTTCACATATTATTCTCTGATAGATAAACATTCATACTACTGTACATGTTCATCCAGGTGCTGATGGCATGTCTTCATGCAACTATAACCCTTTAGCTTTAGTTGAGGCATATATATCAGAATTTCGTTTGTTTTATAGAAAAGATCAGTTCAAGTTCAAATTACAAATAAAACAAGTTCTCATTAGCATAAATGATGACCCTGGCCTTTCGCTTTGATCTGGAGCCAGGGTTAGGAAAGCCCTCTACTTTTTGATTCCAAGGCATTTCTTTTTGTTTTTTTGGTTTTCCTGGCTCCAAGATATACATACGTGGTGATATCTGGTATTCAAAGATTACATGCGTACAATGCCTTTTACACAGGCAGAACTTTTGATGCTATCTTAAGTCGACAAAGAAGAAAAGCAGGTGCATCATTCCTACCCGTGATTCAAATTGGTGGACTGAAAGCTCCAGGATAAAGTGATCATGGAGGATGGATCGATTTGTTCTATAACATGAGAAATAGATGATATCAAAATTCTTACAAAAAAATCTCATTGTCTTTTCCCTTTTCAAATGGGAATATATTCCAACTCACAAATATTAAATTAATACTAAAAAACTACATGTAGAGAAGATGATAATCTAAGCTCACATCAGACAAGATGATGAGATGAGAAGAGATGAAACCATATACCCCATTAATTCTTCGAATACATGTTTCCTTCAATTAGATCTCTCAATTGGAATGTCCAGCTGACATGTGATTAAATCGTCTTGTGGAGTATCTCTACATATATTTAACTCCAAAGGAAATTCTATAAATTTGCATATCCAGCAGTTTAATTCTATCTGCATTATTAAAAAACTCCTGAAGAACCATTATCTTCACATGCAATCCATTGATTTGCTTGACTTGGTTATTGGAAGCATTTTTTACTAGAAAGGTTAAAAAAGAAAAAAGCATCATTTAATAAAGGATTGAGTGGCATTGCTTTGAATCTTAATACTGTTATTTTCTGCTCCTCATGCTCACAGGCTAGATATAGCTATAACGCGGGGCTTTAACAACTTAACAAAGTTAAAAAATTCTGCAATCTTGAATTTCTCTAAAACCGGCAGGCCAGTCGCCGAAAGTTAGTTGTGTAATGGAACTAATGACTAACATTTTGCGGTGGAAGAAGTAGCATTCCTATTCGAATAATTAAGCTAAAAAGAGATCATGCTGTAAGAATCCTGCGTCCTAGTCCCTTAATTATGATTTCCTTTTCTGACAAGTTTTCCTGATCACTTGCAGAAAGATCGTTTTAAAGGCTAAAGATATGTTAAAGATCCTAACCTAATCTTGCCATTAGCCAACCCTTTAATCATGTAGTCAAAATAGTATTAGTAAAATCAAAATGTTAGTCACATTTGATCAGTCCCTTTTTTCTAATGCAATAATATAAGGTCTTTGGGGGGGCACAGATGTTTCCTATTTCTTTTACCGAACCAATTCCATTAACTGGATGCCTAATCAACACATTAAATCAGAACCTTGACATTTTCCAATATAGTTTAGTGCACTACAGTATCGTTCCAAGTTGAAGAATATCTCAGCTCCAATTCTTGCTTTTCCAGGTACTTCAAGAGGCAATGTGTTGAGGCGTGAGATGTAGATAATTTTGTGGGGGTCCTCCAGGGCCAACTGCCAAGGGCATCTTCCTGTTCCTTCTTGTACGGCCGTGACGCTTGCTTTCGTAAATCTTCCATTCTATGTTAAGGGCAAGGTAGCTTTATTAATTAGCATCTTGTTTTCATTCCAATTTTCTCCTTTCCTTCTCTTTTTTTCTCTTTTTGCTTTCGGTTTTTCTTGAATTGGAACTTTTGGGAATCTTGTAATAGGAAAAAAAATATAGTAATATAATAAAAAGTGATATCCGATTGGATAAGCCCGACTTCTTTTTCCACTTCAGCACAGATGCTGCAAGAAAGATATAGAGAATAGGTAGTTCTGGGATATGGGAAAATACAAGGGGAAAAAAGAAGCAGGAAAAATAAAACAAAAAAACCAGAAAAGGTTCATTACCAAAATAGACACTAGAACATTTCAAATTTCATTATTTCAGTAGACATTAATAAACTCAAACTATACCTTGATTCTTAACAAACAATTTCAATATTTTATGGCATATTAGATTGGTTTTGTATACAAATTCTTCTGTTTTGGCGGGTGTCAAAAGAGAAATATCTCATGGTTCATGCAAGATGATGCTATTCCTTAGACAAAATTTTCCTCCCACTCTGTTGGGTATTTTAAGGATACTGCAGCCGTTTTAAAAGTATTTATATTGTCATATATGCGTATCTAAATACCGTAATACTATAAGCAACTTGTTAGTGCTAATTAAATCTGGTGAGATATAGATGTCTTTATCAGTCAATCATCCAGGGGCAGTTTAGGAATGATCATGTAATCTTTGAATTAGAATTTAATTCCTTCTCACTCTCTTGGTCATGGACAGTATAAATAGGTCTCCAGCGTGGTTAGTTTCCACATCAAGTCTAAGCAGTTTAAAGCCCTCCAAAAACGCTTCGTAGCACACTCAGGCTTCCAATTAGTACCAGTCTTTTTTCCGCTGCATAACTATGGAAGTGGTAACAACGATGGTTGCAGACAGGCCAGTTGTGATCTTTAGCAGGAGCACTTGTTGCATGAGCCATACCATCAAGACTCTCATTAATGGCTTTGGAGCTAATCCTACAGTTTACGAGCTCGATGAAATTCAGAATGGGCAACAGATAGAAAGGGCACTGCAGCAGATGGGGTGCAAGCCCACCGTACCGGCTGTATTCATAGGACAGCAGCTCATTGGAGGTCCTAATCAGATTATGACTCTTCAAGTCAAGAACCAGCTTGTCCCATTGCTCATAAGGGCTGGAGCTATATGGATTTGAAAGCAGGAAGTAACTTTCTATCTATCACTCAAGTTCATTATCATGCTGCTAAACAAATTAACTCCAAATAAGAGACCAGGCTTTTATCTGTTACTGGTTTTTGTAGCATAAAAAACTGTACTTTCACCATTTAGATAATTTTGCAGAGCATCCCTTGTACACCGTTTTTGGGGCTGGGCAGGTTCATAGTATTTTCCTTTGTACTAAATTTTGGAGGAAACTTATATTAACTTTGCTTATGTAATACCCTTAATTATCTATGCTAAATAATACTATATGATCTGCTATTATCTGCTGTATTAATTGGGCTGAAAGCTTGACTTGGCAGTGTACTTTTATGTTCTGGGAACACTAGCACAGAAAAATTACAGGAGCAGAAACAGCACAAAGTTTTAACAGCAGCATTTACTGAGAATCAGGAAACCAAGGTTGAGACCTTACACTATGAGCTGTCATTTCTCTCTATTCCCGAGTGTCAAATAAGCTCTTGCATTCTAAGCATTGATGACCTTTAAGATTGGAAAGCACCCCCAAGTAGTTAGAATTTGACAAATAAACTAAGCAAGTATATCTAAGCATATTGATGACCTTTAAGATTGGAAAGCACCTCCAAGTAGTTAGAATTTGACAAACAAACTAAGCAAGTATATCAATATTTATCGACAAAGCAAAGCAATTCTACATTTTATTATTCGATTCAATAACTAATACTGGAGAAGTCAACAGGGGTAGAAGGAGAGCACCAATGAAACTAACCGATACCTGCTTCAGCCTTCCTGGCAAGTTTCAATGCTTTTTTTTGCGGCCACTAAACTCTAGAAAGGAATTAGCATGGAAAAAACACCAAAAAAAGCTACTACACTGGAGGCTCAATGGCCGCTGGATCAATTTGGAAGCCCATTGTGGCCAACAAAACAAGCACTTGTCATCTGATCGGGTCACAGCAGCACGAAGAACGCTTATCCATTTTAGCTTGTACTGCTAAGAAACATTTCGTTGTCACTTTGTTTTCCCTCAAAGCAAGGCCTTCTGTAATCGTTTTCTGCTATCAACGGCAGCTCAAACGTTACCCAGTTCCCCCAATTTTGCTTCGCGCTATTCAATCATGAACTTAAATAGTGAGCCACTTTGATTTGGCTCGCTGCCATCGATATCAATTAGCAGCATTGAGACCATATACGCTAATCCCCGAGAAGCTGGCAAGGCTTAGAGTACATAGTTTTTCCACCGAGTCCGTTACCACGTTCTTAATTACCCATCTTTAATTCCAGATACCTTTAGATTTCAGTTTTTCCATGATGATTAAAAACACCTAAAATGGTACGGAATTAGTCAAGCGGTGACCACTTTAAATTTAAAGGAGCTGCTGCAGTATGCCATAGTAAAAATAAGGTGTTAGTCTTTGGTTGGGAAACAGCTCAGACATGTACAATTTGATGCTGATGTTGATGCATCCTTAAAGTTGACAAATTGTAAACGTCTGTTAGAAATCCAAACAAATGCTTCTAAATCAAGCCGTATCTTTAAATGCAAAGCTGTTCGTTAAGATGATCCTTCATTGAAAAATTTTCCCTCTATGTATAAAAGGTTGCACGGCAAAGCGACCTCAATTGACAGACCAAGACATATTTTAGTTCAGGTTGACAGCTCTACGGTATTTCAAAATTCAGATGAGGCATTGAATAATGACAAGAAGTCAAGAACATCTAACTATGAAAGGTGTCCGAGGACAAATGGAGCCACATATCAAGGGAATCCTGGGAAGTAAAGTCCATCATTTTCAGATCATAATCAGTCTGGTAACATATGTGGAGAATAATTTAGATCAGAAAAGATGAGTTATGCCAGAGTTTCCGCTTCTGTTTTATGCTTTTTAACTCTATCTTGAATCTGGGAAAGCACCAAGAAAATAAACTATTTGTCATATATTTCAAGCTATCAAATTCTACTTTCTACTAGCTTTGCAGGGCCCAGCTTTGGCAATCAGAATCTAAATGAAACCGAGCCTAAGCAACGTACTTCTGCTAGACTTCTTAGTGAATTACTTCTTAGTTCCAAGGCATTTTTTCTCCTGGCTTGCAAGTATACGTGTTGATGTTTTGGTACTCAAAGATTTACATGTAAATTTGCCTTTTCTGAGACACAGCAATTTTTACGCTATCATCAGACAAAGAAGAAAAGCAGATATGCATCAAGCTCCAGGGTGTAGTGAAGATAATATCAAAATTCCTGAAAAAAATCTCATTGTCTATTCTCTTCTGAAATCGGAATATATTCAGACTCATAAACTAATACCCAAAAAGAAAAAAAATTAGATATAGGTTAGAGATGATGATAATATATATAAGCACTCATCAGACAGATGATGAGATGAGATGAAACTATATATAATATACCCCATTTTTGAAATATATATATATATTTGCTCGAAGATCTCTCCCTAAAGAAAGTGAAATGACTTTTAAGAAAATGATTCATTAATATTAATAGATAGACCATGTGATGAAATTGGACATACTGTGGAGTATCAACTGAATATTTAATTTTAAGAAAGTTCTATATATAAATTAGCATCCCCTACAGTTAATCCACATTGAAAACTCCCAAGGCATAGAGAACCTTTATTTTTGCATGCAATCCATTGATTTGGGTCTTGAGATTCTGGACTAGAAAGAGCAAAAAAAGAGCTTTGGGTGGTATTACTTTGGATTTTAATATTGTTGTACCTTGTACATTTTTGCTTCTTCTAGATAGCTTCCTTGGAGTTAGTTTTGACAAAATAATCAAAGTTAGATTGTGCAATCTTTTTTAATTTCTCTAAAACCAGCAGCTAAATCACCGAAAGTTAGTTGTATTTGTATACTAGAACTGTATACTTGGCGTTGTGGAAGACTGGAAGTCCCTGTTTGAGAATTGAAATGCATTAAGCTAACAAAAGAAGAATGCTAAGAATCCTGCCAAACCCCCTTATCACATATTCATTCCTTTCCTGACAAGTTTCCTGATGACCTATCTGCATTATACTCAAATTGCAGATAGATAGGTTCCAAAGACCAAAGATATGTTAAGAATCGTAATCTGGCGATTTCCCAAACCCTTTTGTTGATAATGCACGTAGTACTGCAAATAGTATTCGTAAACTTTTAGCTGCATAGCATGTGGACTTTTGGGGGCACTTATGGTTGTTTCTTGTATATTGTACTAAATAAACTCTATTAATTGGATTTGGATGCCTAAAGATTATATTAAATCAACACTTTTACATTTTTCAACCCAAAATCATATGGTGATTACTGATTACTATAATAGTAATTAATAGGAATTTTCCAATAGTTTAGTGCACTAACAATGGTGTTCTAGGTGGAACAATATCTTAACAAAATTTCTTACTTTCCTGTTAATGCAGCAATGTGCTGAGAAGGAAAGAAAAGTAGATAATGTTGTGGGGGGTCCTCAAAGCATCTTCTTCTTCCTTCTTTGTACGGTAATTAGGTTTTTTAGTTTTGGTAAATCCTCAATGCTACTAAGAGCTAGGTAGATTTACTTTAAGCATCTTTTTTTCATTCCCATTTCCTCATTTCCTTCTCTTTTAATTCTCTGTTGGCTTTCGGTTTTCTTGGACTTGAACTTATGCGAATCTTGCTATAGGTAACAAAATAAAAAGTGCCATCAATTGGATTGGACAAACCCAACTTCATTTTCCACTTGAGCAGAGATGCTGCAAGATAAGAAACAGAGAACACGTGGTTCTAGGATATGAGAAAATACAAAGGGAAAAAAGAAGCAGAAAAAATTTCATTACCCGAACAGATCTGAACATTTCAATTTCATTTCTGCTGTAATATTACACCTTAGTAAACCCAAATTGACTCCGGAGAAGAAATTTATTTCAAATTGAATGAATTGAATGGATACTAGATTGGTTTTGTTCACAAACTCTACTGTTTTGGGGTGCCAATTTCCAAAAGAAAAATCTCATGGATGCAAAAGAATGCTCTTCCTTAGAGAAAGACTCTTGCTCTCTTTTGACTTTTAAAATGGGGGTATACGTAAGCATACTGCAGTCATCCTTTTAAATGTATTTACAAATTGTCACATGTTATGTGATTACATAAGCAACTTGCTAGTGCTAATTACTAAGTGCAGAGTGACATAGATGTCTTTATAAACAGGAATGATTAGGTTTTGGATTGTAATTTTATTCCTTCTCATTATCTTGTTCAGGACAGTATAAATAGGTCTCCATTGTGGTTGGTTTCCTCATCAGGGCTAAGCAGTTTAAACTTTTCAAGTCCCCCAAGAAAGCTTCCCACCACACTCACATTTCAAAACACTCCTTTCTGTGCTGCATAACAATGGAAGTAGTAACAAGGATGGTTGCAGACAGGCCAATTGTGATATTTAGCAAGAGCAGTTGTTGCATGAGCCATACAATCAAGACTCTGATAAATGGCTTTGGGGCAAATCCTACAGTTTACGAGCTCGATGAAATTCAGAACGGGCAACAGATCGAAAGGGTGCTGCAGCAGATGGGGTGCAAGCCCCCCGTACCTGCTGTATTCATAGGGCAACAGCTCATTGGAGGTCCTAACCAGATCATGACTCTCCAAGTCAAGAACCAGCTGGTCCCATTGCTCATGAGAGCTGGAGCTATATGGATTTGAAACAGGAAGTAACGTTCTATACACTCAAGTTCAAATACCAATCTGCCAAACGAATTAACTCACATAAGCTTTTGGTCTTTGTAGTAGCATATAAAACGAGCACTATCACCGTTTTAAATATTTTTGCAGAGCATCCTGGTGCATCGCTTTAATTTCTGGGGGCTGGGCAGGGTCATGGTATTTTCCTTGTACTAAATTTTGAAGAAAACTTGTAATTTAATAACTTGCTCATGTAATATCCTTTGTCCATGCTAAATAAAGACATATATATCATCTGCTATATTATATGCTGCATTTTGTTACGTAAAACCTTGACTTGCATTATGAGTCAGTATGTTTTGGGAACATTAACATATTAAATCTACGGGAGCAGAAAAGGTTTCAGGGCGAGCCAGGTTGAGAACTTACATTAGGGAGCTGTCCTATCGAGTTCTCTGTATTCCCGATCGAGTGTCAAATAATCTCTTCTTGAAAGAGAAAAAGGGCAGCGCTTTTTAGACCATCCAATGCCTGCTTGATGGCAAGTTTCCATTTTTTTTGAGGCCACTAACTCAAGGAAAGAGTTATCACATAGGAGGTTCAATGGCCGCAGTGATCAACCTCGAAGCCCAATATGGCCCACAAAATTTCTGCTTCTAGTCTTCTGATCAGGCCATAGCCATATTATTTTGAAGGATTTAGGATTCTTCTCCAATTTAGCACTTTAAAATCATATTCACATATCATCGCGGCCCAAAATGTTAAACCAGTTTCAGCAATGCTGTGCTATAGAATTATGAACTCAAATCGTCAACCGCAACGACCTGGCTTGTGGAAATCAATATAGTTTCTCCATCACTACCACAATCAGACAGACGAACCCTTACCTCGATTACCTACTTTTAGTATCGGATACTCTTCAACGATGAGTGGAAGACCTGAGTGGTACTTAATTGGTGTACGGAAAAAGCTCAGTCAGATGTTGAAGCCACTTTTGTCCGCAAAGTTGAAAAAGAAGTCTGTTAGGAAACCCATACAAATCCTTCTAAATATCTAAGCCGTATCTCTAATGCACAGCTCGTCGCTAAGATTATCCTCCAACCAAAATTAAATTTTTACTTGGTAAGAGTTTGCGCCGTGACATCAATTGACAGACCAATGACCTGGAAACTTGCCTCAGGTTGACACATCTAAATATGGCAGTTCATAATCCAGATGAAGCATGGAACAAGTGTGTGTGTGTGTGTGTGTGTGTGTGTATATATATATATATGTATATATGGAATATAGCTATGCCATCCAACCAGGTGATCTGGTAAAAGATGAAAACAACATGAAAGGTCTCCGAAGACAGATATGTAGCCACATCAATGGGAATCTTGAGAAATGAAATTTTATCTTTTCAGATCATAATCAGTTTAGTTAAATATTTCGAGAATAATTTCGATCAGAAAAGATGAGTTAATACTGAAGATGCAGCCTCTGTTTTGTGCATTTAAACTAGCTTTGTTTGGGAGAATTTTTCTCTGTCTTGAATCTGGGAAAGCAACGATTAAAGATGAGCCATTTCTCATATGTTTTGAGCTATCAAATCTTATTTACTACTTTGAAGGACAAAAAATAAGCATTCAGAATCTACAATAGAAGAACCCAGGAAGATACCTCTTAGCTGACAGCTTGCATAACCAATTTTCATACGGTTTTATGCTAGTGGGCTCGCGTGTAACATTTGAAAGGCCAAGATCCCAACCAGCTTCATAGCAGCACTTATTAATTCTGTCCTTGCTCCTGTAAGATGGTTCTGACTTATGAGTGGTTGCGTAGTGGCTCCTGACCTCTAGCGGCAGCGGCAGCAGTTATTGCATGTGCCATACCATTATAGAGACTCAAAATTGACCTGGGCGCAAATCGCACGCACTGATATGTGAGTTATACCAGATTCCGAACATGTGGTGCATCGATAAGGCACATCAGCAGCAGGGGTCTGGGTGTCAGCCCGGCGTACCAGGCGTATTCAAAAGGTAACACTAGCACATTGGTGGCGCTGCTCATGTTATGGCCCTCAATGTGGCTCAGCTATTCCCATTGCTCATAAGGGCAGAAGCAAAAACAATATGAATACATGAAACAGGGGTGCTTTCTAAACTCAGCTCTGATGCAAAGTTGCTAAGCAAATTCAAGAAAGATAGCTATCCCAGTTTTTCTTTTTGGGACAAGAAAATGGGCTCTTAGTTTTAGCAGATGCCTATTTCATGTCAGATTTCCCAATGTTTTAGGGCCAAGAATTCCAAGTATGCTTAGATACAGACAGAAGTTAAACAGATGCTACATGCCGGGATCAAATAAAAAAGAGATAGCCAAGTAATGTTATAAGCATTCTTCCCATTTCAATCAGAAGCAATAAACTGTTTGAAATAACTAAAAGGAAAACGAACCAGCTACCGGCCCATTGTTTTTCTTCTCAAGTAGTAATTTTGTTTTCCACAAAAGCAAGTGGCCAATAATCTCTGGTTTATCATTTCTCTCCAGTTCAACAATACCATACAATCAAAAACTTCACAGCTCACCAATCCCTTTCATTAATGTAGAACATGGAACAGAATACTTATGCTATCAAGTAACTAATTGTCCAGTCTCAAATAGACTCTAGTGAAGGACCATTACCGCATCCACATCAAAAAACAATGATTCATATCATAGATTTCGAAGAAAAATTTAGAATTAAACAACGCACATAGGATTCGTATAATCCTTTTGAAAAATTAAAACTACGTTGTTTGCAGAGAAATTTCACTGGTATCCTATTCGGAAGAGCAGTAAAGAAAAATAAGCCCATTATGTCCAATGCTTTGAGCTTTATAATCTTTCACTAATCTACGCATTTAAAAGAGAAAATTCAAAACTTTATTCAGAGATGAAAGCAAAGTTCAATACTTCAGTAAAAACGCCAATCCAGAGTTTATGCTTTTAACATGCTCTACAAAAATTCCAGTTGGAAAAGAAAACGCAGCGCCATAACAGCCGTTTATCTCTGAATATAATCTTTCAAAGCGCCGTTCCGTTGCTCAATGACTGCATTCCTCCGCCAATTCTCGACGGCTCTGCGAACCGCAGCGCTTGCCTCCCGAATTTCGTCGGCGGAGAATTTATGCTCGATGATTCCTAGGGGTCCAGGTTGTAACACCTTGATTACAGTTTCCACTTCGTGCTCGAATTGCCTGAAAAGATTAAGATCGTGTTAAAAAGATTCTAAATTTTCAGAGAATCGGAAACCCTAAAGAGGAGAAAAAGGCTGCATTCAAGTACCGTAAAAGCTTTGGAATGGGCAAGACATTGCCCAATTGAGAAAATGATACGCGCATCTCAATCCTTTCTTCTCAATAAACACCGTTTGGATCCGAAGAATGAAGGAGGAGAAAAAGGAAGGGTAAGAAAGATATGGAGGTTGCTTTCGTTTCCAGAATTCGCGCGGTCAAGGCACGGTCAAAGCAAATCTCCAACGGAAGCAAAGCAATGGCGGTGGTGATGTAAAATAGAACGCGCCGCTTCCTTCTATCTTTGGTCCTTATTCCCCTTTTACCCTTTTTTGGTTCATTTATGGTTTTTTTTAAAAGGAAAATAGAAACTCATTTATATATTTCAAAGGTGACACACGGACACAACTCATTTCTTACCCTTAATTTTATAAAATTTTAATAAAATAAGAAAAAAAACTTTTTTTATGATGGATATAATTTTCATTTCCATTGCTTGTAAATATCTTATCGATTTAAGCAGAAGAAAAAATAAGCCTATGTGAATGAAAAGGTGCCAAGAATGTTTACAAAATTGATGAAAAAATGTGATGGCTTAAAAGGTCGTCTGTCTACTTCATTCATATACAGATTTCTCACAGTCACACATGTAGCAAATAGCTGCTACCATTTAAGATTACAGTTTTTTTTTTTTTTTCCTTTTGATGATCGAGTATGCCCTTTCTTCAAGACTCTTTCAAAAATGTCAAAAGGCAAATCATATCACTGAACTGAACAAAGCAACCCCAGAATCCAACACTCAAAACCAAAACCTACCATCAACTCTGTCATTAGACCACAAATCTCACACTACACATTACTATACACTCTTCTTGTTATTCACAACATCTTCTACACATAGTCATGATACAGAGTGGCGCCTTCGCCTTTGGAACAAGAATCGAGATTCTGAATTTGCTTTACCACCTAGAGGCCTCAGACTGTTGATCCTGAATAAGGAGTTGAGCTTACTTAATTTCTTGGTGAATGATTTGAATAATTTGTTTGCTGGGTGAGTCCTGACCAACTCCTGTTTCATGGATACATGATCCTTTTCTAAGTCGGTTAGCCTCATTCTCATTCTTGCGACTTCAAGTTTTAGTTCTCGGTTCTCTCTTCTAACTGATGCATAGTTGTCTCTTGGTGAGATGGCTCCACTTCCTGCACCGCTGCTTGAACGTTGAGGGAACTGACCGTTTATTGCACCAAAGAAGAACTGATTGTGGCCTCCACTCATTGCATTCCGAAGCCTGATTTGCTCAAAATATAAGACTTGGACAGCCATTTGGACTGGTAACCTTTCGTTTTGTGCTGCATGGCTGCAGGCTTCTTGAGATAGTTTCTGGCAGTCTATGGTTTTGCATAGTCTGTAGCGTTCAGAATCCTTAATGTTCGGATGAACCTGTAAACAGAAGCAGAAGATGTTCTGAGAGCCCGGGAATGACATTATGAAATGCTATCTAATATTTATATCTTAGCAATGGAACTGCTAAGTGCTTTATGCGGAGTTGCTTACTTTGAGGAAGATATCAGCGGCTCTGTATAATCCATCACTAACAATGCGAGCATGGTCTGGAAGTAATTCTGCCAGTGCTATGAATTTTGACGGTAACAAGTTTGGATCTAGTGCAACTTCTGCAAGATAAGTGTCCAGTAACTTGGACACTTTGAGGATTGAACTTTGTTTGGGAGATCCAGGGCTATCAAAATCATATGCCATTTCACTTTCATCCCTCAAGGGATTATCCTCATCGTCATCCTCATCCAAGTTCAAAAAGATGGAGAAGATCCTTAGGATGGACTCCGTATCATACATGGTTGAATGATTGTTTCCATGTGAATTGGCTGGTATTAGGATGTCCTCAAGAATTGCTTGGTCTAGTTGCAGGCCAATCCGCCTCTCTAAATCAGATCTACAAGAAGTGGATGCTGATGAGGCTATTGCAGTTTTCAGTAAACTGGAGAGAAATGCCATGGGAACGGGACTCTTCCTCGATTGAGTTGGCAATAAGCTAACCATGGCTTCAACAATTACCCTTTGTTTCTTTTGGAGCTCAATATCGAATAGGCTTCCCTTTACCGAGTGAGGATCCCTTACAACAAGACCTTGAAGAGAATTATGAGTGTAATTTATCAAAATTTTGCTGATCATATCCTGTTTTAGACCCTTTGACTTTACGGCTGTTAAAACCCGTTGGAAAAAATCAAGATTCAGCACTGCTAGAGACTTTCCCCACCAGTCAGATGGTGTTTCTGGTTCCATGGGCATAGTTTTCGATGGGAAGTTGTGATCAAGTTTCAATAAGCCAGAAGTGAGCTGCTCTTTGCATGCATTATTGGCAATTGCATTGATAAGCCTGTTAACCAGGTTGATCTCTTCAGATATAGGCAAGAGGCTTTCACAACGGTGAAGAACAGATATCGTGCTCGAGATGTTTGGAAGTACCATGTCCTTCAGATAAGCTTCTGTACGAGCTTCCAAGTTCTTCTCAGCAAACTCTTCTGTCATTTCCAGGAAATGTGACGCACACCTTAACATTGCAACGTTTGATAGAGTGATCTCAGCATTTATTCCATAGCAGAACTTTGCAGCTAGCTCAAACGCCTCTGATCCACCCGGTACAGAAGAGAGATTTATGCGTGAAATTTTTGCATCCTTTGCATCAATCAACAGCTTCCGGATTCTTCCGCTCCTAGAAACTAAAGGGAACTGACAAGAAAAATCGCAATGACATGACTAAAGATCCTTTTACACTAGTGAAACCAGTTTCTATGTCACAAGGTAAACATCTTACGGAAAACGATATGGATACGAAAGAATAATGTTACTTATAGTTTGCATATCCAGTGCTTGATCTATGTCTAACAATAGCTAAAGTAGATAACCAAAATTGTTAATTTTGAACTTTGAACAATCTCAAGAATGGTTCCCCATGTTTTCTGTGGTTCAAGGGAATAAGATAGAGTAGATTTTATAAAAATATGTTCTGAATGCAAATTTGAAATCTTAAAAACAGTGGTTTTTAGCATAAGCTCATTTTTTTTCTCTATGCACTAATGTAGTGAGTGCAACTGTAGGTACCTTGAATCCATGACAATTACAAATTTGCTGCTAAAAACCTGACAAAACAGATTCATCGTACCTTATGAAGTGCGAAGCTTGATGCTCCTACCTCAATTGTAAGATCACTGGAAACATCAGAAATAGGCCTGCAAGATGGATAAATAGTTTAAGCGATGCTGCAAAGAAGTTTGTAGAAAACAATAAAATAAATACTAAGAGATGATTGCAATCATAGGGACCAAAACCTAGTAGAAGGCAAAAAAAAGAGATGACCGCATTCATATCATACATGTTTGTTAGTGCTAGTAATTTAGATATCACATTGTTCCTTCTGCCATAGACCTGCATTCCCATGCTTGAACCCATAACTCCCCATCTGGTTCAGTCAATTTGTAAGTTCATTTTATATTCATTGAACACATTCTAAATCTAAGGACAAAATCTATCTTGATTCCATGGTTCGACATGGAGGGCCCAGATTGGAAAACTGACAACTCAATAATTATAGCATGAGTGGTGTTTGTGTTTCTTTCAGTAGCAGGGTAAGGAATAAGGTCACATTGTCACTGAAAAAGGCAGTAAAAATTTTAAAGCATACCATACACGGTTGAAAGTCTGAAACTGGTTTTGGTTTTGGAAATGCAAACAATTCAGCTATTTTACTGACTTTGCATAGATATACGGGATCCCAAAATGGGCCCCTTAGATTTATTGGGCAGCTGTGTGTGTTTTTGACTTTTTGTTGCATAGTGTGAGAGCAAGAAGGTTTGTCAGACTGAATTAACTGTTGTACGACTTTTCTCGTACAATGTCTGAGGGCCTCTAGATATGGTAAATTAACAAGAATTATTGAATTGCTTTGGCAGCTTAGGAAAATTTAGCAGTAGATGTTGTTGATTGTTGTAAGACAAGAAAAATACATCCCCATCCGGCAGCCGAGCCTCGTGGTGCTGTCACCTTGGATGGAAGACTTCCCAAGGTCAAGATCACAGCTCAAAGCCAAAGGCCAAAAAGGGGTTGATGATCTGTCACACTCGACGCGAAATGTTTTCCTGGCTTATTAGCAAGTGGTACCGTCTAATTTTAATTTACTAGACTACATGGGTGGGGGTTGGGGAATCTATCAAAACATTGGCCTGAGCCAGTGAGCCCTGATGCCACTTTAAGGAAAGCTCAAAGCCTAAGGAAATGCACGTAGTTTTCTGATAAGTCCTTTCTCCAGACAATTTGAAAATTGTAAATGAAAGATTGCATCAAAATTATGAACCTAGGAAATAATGCATGACACTATTCTCTTGACTATTGTTGTCAGAATGAAGAATGAAGGTGGAAACATCACTTTCGAAATTAAATTCAAAATCTGTGTCAATTCCTCAGGTTCCAAAACCATCTGGCAAGTGAGTTCAAAGCTCCAAACTCGGTTAAAAATACAAATATTGAAAAAAATTTCCCCTAAAACAACAAAAATGCATTTATCAGAAGCAAATAATTATTGTAGTGTGCAGAAAATGTGGACAGAATAAAAAAGAAAACATCAATTCAAAATCTAGTAGCCATGTTCTGTCATCTGTGTTATACATTGTCCAGAATAAAAGTAAACTGTGATATGTACAGGTTAAAGTAAACCTTAAAACCAGTTGGCAATAGAGCCATAGTTAGCAAAGAAGAAGAAGAAGAAAAATACCATTCAGTGGCATGCCTTATACTTGAACTTGGGCGAAACGATCTCTTCCCAGATATACTTGGTTTCAGTTCTGCAACAGTGACAACACCCATCTTCTCACAAAGTCTAGCAAATTCAGATTCTCAGCCAGAGTACTCCCTGTGAAAGTTCTGAACCACCAACCCCACCAAGTCACCAAGAAGCTTCGGTCTTTTCAAGAATCCCGATAACGTTAGCACTTCTTTTAGCAGCCCAATTCTTTGTTGTCAGTTCAATAATTCCCGGTTCTGCTCCTGCTGATAGGTTGTTTAAGGAGACCCAATCTCTCTTTTCTTCTCCCAAACGATCTCTATGTGGAAAGAGAAAGGGTTGGAGTGAGGTAAAAGTCACATGAACTCATGCAGGATTAAAGGGTAGTGATGACTTTGAAATATGACTTTAATAAGTGTGTATAATATAATGTGCCTAATCTAAAGTCAAGAACGTGTCGTTGGTGTGTGCTTGCACTTTTCGGTGAAAGGTAGTGAGAGTGGCCTTTTCATTACATGGTTTTTGTTTATGAAGGAAAAATTTGCAGGATTCCTGAAGGGTTGCAGTGGCTTTTCGGGGATGTAATCATGCCTAGTGAAAGCTACCTACATTAAAGCTTGAGCTTAATTTAACTCTATATTATGTGTAAAGCCTCACTAAAGTAGAAAACTAAGAGGATGAGTTGGATTACTTGTAATAATTAGTACCACACTGTCCATGGAACATTACTCAAAGGCTACTTTAAATTTAATTGGCAGAGAATATAAACATAGGCTGTTTTTGAGTCCTGGAAGCCTAGCTAGGCCTTCAATTATGGACATTTCCTGTGCCACAAATCACTAGGACCTTACCTTAACAACTGCTACAGTCTTCTGAGTTTCTTCAAAGTTGATGTCATTCCTTCTGTCTACACAACCTTTAGGGCAACATTTATAGATTTCTACTGTTGGTTTTCGGCGAACATTTTTTTACCTTAAAAAAAGAGAGGACAACGCTGTTTACAAAGATTAAACAGGACAAATTTGAACCCTAGTTAGGAAAATAAGTTGTACAGATGCAACCAATAACCATTCTAACTACAAAAGATATTTATCAGAATATGAATGTGTCTGGTTAATTATGTCAAGCTCCACTTTACCGACTCACACACAAAACCAGACATAAATTTATTGGTTATTTTGGGTGTATTTGTACTCTGTATGGCAGAGTGTTGGATTAATTATGACCTAAGATTGCATCGATCAAATGGTAATTATGATCCCATCAATTCCTGCTTTTTTGTGTGTGGCTAAGAGTACTGACTTGGTAGGTTGCAGTCATTACATTTAATTAGCCACAAAGTTTGTTGATCAAATGCAGATGATTTGATCATTTGCTTTTTTTCCTGTCTTCCCTTTCTGTAAAATAAAACAGGTCTTGGTTGGCTTGAAATTTTGCTTTCCTCCTCTCTGTTATGAGCCCTGCTCAGTCCCACGAGAGTTGGTTTATCTGGATGGAGGCAAAAATTATAGTATATAACTTTGAAATGAATAGTTTGCATCAAATTGTCCAAATTTCTATTGGATAGGCACATCATGAAGAGGTTATAGGTCTCTTGTGACAAAAGAAATCTTCGGTTTTTTTTTATTCCATTACTTTTCAGCAAAGCTTTAAACTGTATATATGTTTGAACCAGGTGTTATGGCAATGAGCAGCCACATCAAAAAGCTTTTAAAATTTATATTTTTTCTTTTCCATTTTGAATGTTTAAAAAAAAAAGAGAGATGAAAGAAAAACCAATTATTAGACGGGCACCTGAAGAATTAATCATGAGGACTTGCCTCAGCAAATGAGGCATCTATACTTTTTTATAGGAAATTTTAAGAATATTAGAGGAGGGGTGCACTTGTCACCCCCTCATTGGCTCTTTTTTTTTTTTTCTTTTTTAATGTTTTGGGTTAAAGTCCAATAGTTCTTTCTCTTTTTTTTTAAAAAAAAAATTTGGTGCTTTCTTTTATTTTTAAAAAAATTTATATATTTTTTGTAAGAATTTTTTCACTCTTAATAAGTCTAAATCAAAGTTTAACTTGATGATTTTGTTAGATTTAAGAAAACTTTTTCACATTTTGGTATATTCTATATGTTATTAAAATTTATTTATTATCAGAGAATTAATATTTGATTTAGATATTTTTATTAAATTTTTTGGAAAATATTTTTATTTAATTGTTAATCAACCTTTTCAACTTCTGTATATGTATAATATTTTATATATGTAGTTTTATTATTAATTAATTAACATTATCTATGTATATCAAAATGATTTATATATATATTTTGTATTACATTTTAATTTACATATAATATCAATATATGATTGTATGAATTGATCTTAAAGTATCATTTATCCTCACCTCTCATATTTTTAAAAAATAAAATTCAAAAAAATTCTCAGGACGTAACGTGGGTCATTTTCTAGTAATATTTGAAAATATTGGCGAAGCCACTCAGACTTCGCCTTATCTCTTCCTCAACTTTTGGCTTTGCATATAATACACTTATATGCAAAAAAACCTAAGGTTGATATCTGAGTTTTTACATCAGAAATCTCAGTTGCAGTTCAATTTTGTTTTATTAAAATGATGTTTCCTTCTCAAATTTAAAGGTAAAGAATGCAGATATCAACATCTTTACATCTGGAGACAGATAGAGATGATCCACAGTGGGGTTCAAAAATCTTTTCAGACACCAAAAATTTAAAACCTTGTTTTGGGTACTAAAAGCCAAAAGGGAATTTCCTTTGGCCCTCTTTCTTTTTCTCCTCTTTTTCCTTTTTTTTTTTTTTCTTATATAAGCATAGTAAATACACAGCTGATGGAAGGGGGGAAAGCATTTTGAATCATTAGTGCAGGTGAGCAAAGGAGGTGGCTACAATTATAGTGAAAAAAAACATAGTGACCCACTCTTTTTGGGCCAAAACAGAAAAGAAAAAACCTCTCATTTTCCATGGGGGTGCTCCACAGTACTGCATTTGCTCCTCTCATCATAAAAACATCGCAGCAAGCAAGCAAATTAATATGATATTGGCTCTGTCGTGTTCGTGTGGGCGTAATATTCTTAGTTATTATGATCATACTATAATCATTCTTCTTTCTTGGCTAAATAAACAAAAAATGAACCTGAAATTTTTTTTTTTCTGTTTGCATTTATTGTTCTTTTAGCCATTGGAGAGGGTTGCTTACTTTGAATCATTGAATCATGGGTTGTCTAAGCGTCTTACACGTGGGCTTGTTAGTTCATCCAACAATGGCCTCTTCAGCCAATTTCTTTACACTCAAGGCTGCCGAAAAAGGATGTGAAATTCTCATTAGTGAACAAAATGCAAGCATGGGTTCTCTTACAAGGAAGTGAGTCGGTGAGAATAAATGTTACTCTTCCCATCGCAACTTTGACCCACCAAAAGGCCAAAATAGGTTAAACAAATTTTCATGAACTGGGAATTGCATATTTTAGGAAAAAGCTCCTTTTTAGTGCTGGGATTGACCAGTAGTAATGATAGTTATAAGAGAAACTGTGTTTCTTTTTATTTTTGGTAACAAGTAAACTTAGAGCAAAGCAAAGTGAAACATACGACTTTAACGGTCTTTTAGCCATAAGTCAAGGCAAATCGGGAAACAAGCTTTTTAATCTCGAACAGGAAAGCACATCACTTTTAACATGACCAAAGATTATTTGGCATGCTCAAGCTTAAAAGTGATTTGATTAGAGATGAAATAAGCTTGAAGTATACAAAGAATGCGCGTCCCATCCCATCCAAAAAAAAATATTTTTTTTTGGGTGAAAGTGAAAGTAGAGGTGTCCATGGGCCAGGCCGGGCCCAAGCAAGAATTTGTGAAAAAATTTCTTGTCCAAGCCCGGCCCGGCCCGACTAAATGGGTCTCTTCCTTTGTCCAAGCTCGGTCTTAAAATATTTCTATAAGCCCGAGGTCCATCCAAAAGTCCGTTTTTAAATTTTTTTCGTACAATAATTTTAAAAATTAAATTATATTAATTTATAATATAAATAAAAATAAATCAACCTATTTAAAAAAAATCATCTAAAATAATTTTTACAAAGTTAAAAAAGTCTAAATACTAAGAATATTTCAAAATATCAATATCATATAAAAAAAAAAGAAAACACCACATTAATAAATAAAATAAATATATAAAAATATATATTATATTAAATGAATAGTAATTCGGGCCGGGCCTTGATTTTTTACCTATGACCAAACCCGACCCGTTTATTAAACGGACTTTTAAATATTGTCCAAATCCTCTCAAATATCGGACGGGCCTAAGGACTTGGACGGGTATCCCGGCTCTAGGTGAAACCATCCCATCCAAATTTGTTCATGGAATCCGGCGAAATCCAAATGCCTTCTTTTTTTCTGGGTTTGTGCTTAATTATATCTTCTTTTCACAGTTTGACTTCTTTATTTTCTTCCTTGAAAACATGAAGAAATAGTTGAAGGTTTGGGTCTGATCTAAGGTTCCCATTTCTCACCCAGACGAGCCTAGAAATAGGGGGAGAGGATTATATTTGTAAGTAAGAAACTACCATGTCACGTCCTAAACGTAATGCCGACTTCACCACTTTCCTCAATATTAGTTTGTCGATTTCACCCAAAAACTCCTGCGGCCCAGACCCCAACTGATAATCTCCACCACTTAAAAAACTAGGCCCAAACATCAATCTTCCACCAAAACCTCTCTTCTACATCTTAATAGTACTCCTTTTCACTGGAAAGATGATTTTGCAATGAAACAACCACATCAAAATCATCCCAAGCACGACCTCTACCTCTTGGCCTGGTGACCAAAAGGCAAGGGAGGTCACCAAGGCAGGGGTTCGACCCCTGCCATCCCCCTCCCCTGGGTCTTAGACCCCAAATTGTACCCAAAAAAAAAATTCATCCCAAGCACAGGCGAATTTGTTGACACGTGGTTGCATCATTAATTCAGTATTGAAATGTATTAAACATACGAGAAAACAAGTTTCCCAAAAATATTAAAAAAAAAAGAGAAGGAAAGAATTATCCCCATAGCAATGCACGGAAAATTTATAGTTGAAGTCATATACAAGGAAGTGGCAATCCTCTTCCTAGTCTTCATTGCAATTTTGCAAGTTGATGAGTACAGGAAACATCAAATCCAATTGAAAGGGCAGTCACAGGCCAACCTGATATAATTTGGCTTTCTATCGTGATTATTTGGAAGAAGGTTAATAATAGTTCATACTCTCTTTCTGTTTGCTACAAAAGCTTATTCCATATGATATTTGACTGTTATAAAGGAAAGGCAAAAAAGACAAACTAGGCATAAAATAAGATCAGTCCTATCGTGAGGTAAGGCAGATTGGTTGTTGATGGTTGAACCTTGAGCTGATAAATGTAACTTTGCACAATTGACTACTATAATTTACTGAGATCTATTAACAGAAATCATACTACGGTTGGTGAAACCACTTCTGCAAGATTATGAAGAATGGGGCTCTAGCATTTTACATCAAGTTGAGCGACGAACCTCACCACCCTGTCTTGTGCTTCTGCTACTGCTTAAAGGAACGGAGCTCTGACTTGAAAGCTGCAAATCAGATAGGGGAACAGAACCTGTCTGGGAAAAAATCAAACCAACTGAACTACTTGACGTGCTTGCCGAAGAGGGAATTCTTGTCAAATAAGAATCCTTCTTAGACCCTGAAATCAGCTCAGGCCGTAATTCAGAAGAGGAGGAAGAAGGGGCCAACGTAGCCAGTAAAGACCCAACCGGATAGGGAGCAACTGGCATATCGATGAGAGATGATGCTGATGGACTATATCTCATCGTTCCCATTGGATGATCAAATTTGCATGTGGACCCAAACTTGCAGTGCCCATTCTGCAAGTAGAAAGCACAAGGCTGCACCCCCTGTTTACAGGATATAGAAATCGAATTAAAACAATTTTCAGAAAACCTAAGTAAAATGCATTCACATACACACTGCATCCTGACTTCATAGATATAAAGGTGAGGAGAGAAAGAAAGAAAGAAACTGATAAATATATATATATATATATATGTATATATATGACATGAAAATATCAAGTCTGAACTGAATATTTCCTGCCATAAGATAGATAATTATCTTTTCCTGACCCCCCACACACACAGATATAGAGAGACTTGTCATGGTGAAGACAATAAAGACGTCAGTATCTGACCAGCCTATGAGACCATCCCCTTTTCCTCGGCAGAATTAAGGAATGAGATCATAGGAAAAACAAAAATTTACAAAGCCATCTATAAAAAATTCAACAAGATAATTTGAACAGTTGCAATGGACTACATTATAAAGGCAATTTAAGTTGTAAATGACACGATGCCGAAAACCTCATGCCCTTGATAACCAAAACTCACATTACAAGTGATGTGAAGGAGAAAGAGAGATAAAAACCAGATTAAAGACACACACAGACCCATTTATGAGAATGCATGTTTCTCAATCAGGCCAGATTCACAAGAGCAGGTGAGAGGGCACCCATCAAAGCCAGCACTGGATTATTAAAGACCTCAGTACATAAAGGTAGCTATTAAATCACATGCAAGTGTTCATAAAATAAGAGGAACAAAAACCCTGTCCTTGTGTCATTTAAGACTAGTAAACTTTAGTGGAGTTACTTGCCCATTTGAATATACCTCAACCAATACAAAAACAATATGCTGCCCTCCAATGCAAATTTGTGGAATCTTTTTAATCATCTCTTTTCCGGTCATAACAACATATAAATTTAAATCTTAGAGAATCCTCAACTGAAGTGCTGCTGCGTACACCTTCAATTGAAACCAAATTTAACATCACCAATCATCAAACTTGCTAATATTAAATGGAACATCACAACCATACATTCTCCTCAAACTATTCTGTGCTCTGATACCAATATATGTTATGATGCTCTGACCAACCTAAGCCAAGCCATCTAGTAAGCAATAATTTGATTCCTCACTTCTGATGCAGCCAAAAACCTTCAACACTAGATTATTGGCAGGACGTAAACGATAGAGCTGTCAAATGTGTATGCCAAAATCTCAAATCTATTATAACGCCTCTCAATCCTGCACGAGCATTAAACTCGTACAATTAAGCATACCTAA
The DNA here is from genome assembly GCA_030664755.1 of Microcos paniculata. Lineage (NCBI taxonomy): Eukaryota > Viridiplantae > Streptophyta > Magnoliopsida > Malvales > Malvaceae > Microcos > Microcos paniculata. Next base: position 35,255,400 of record CP131461.1, read on the forward strand.
TCTATGCTTTAGAAAAAAAGGTTCCTCAAAAATAAAAATAAAATGATTTAATTAAGAGGGGAAAAGGGTCCAAAAGTCTGTCACTTTTTTCTCTCCTTCAGAACAAAAACTTCTAACTCCATAGCAGATAAATTATGAAACAGAATTTCGGAATTATAGGACAATTGAAGTCGACTTCAGAGATATTTAAATTTAAAACATATAAAACCTAATCAAACCTACTTTATAATCCAATGACTTGAAATTAAGATCTCTATAGAGTCCAGCTCTAACTGAGACTAATTATCATAATAGAATGTAATCTTCAACAGAAGAACACAAGATAAGGGATAAAATAATGAGAAAGAAACAGAATGATCACATACTGGACGTAAAGGAAGTCCCAATGGGCTGAGGACGCAATTTGTTCGTGGCACAACCCTGTCTCTAGGATGATGATACCTACAAGATGATCCAAATTTACAGTCGCCAGTCCTCAAATAGTATTGGCATTCAGGTTCACCAGGTCTCTCTGGAAATGTTTGTTCCTTCTGGTTACTGCTTGAAGGGCCAGCTGAGGAAGGCAAGGATGGATAAGGTCCTGCAAGTGAAGGTGTTGAAGAAGATAGCTGCGTTAGTCCATAGAGAGAAGTTGCTCCAACAGCAGGTTGTGCACCAGGAGAGAGTACTGGGCTTACAGGCGCCTGCACCAAGTAAGCCAAAAACAGCTTCAGGAATCCCATATACTTTGGCATTATCTTAATGCAACTATGCTGATCATCCTACCGAGTAGTGACTCCAACCAGGGATAGGAACCACTCCTGGGGAAAATAGTACAGGACCATAAGCCCCTTGAACATATGAACCAGGTAATAGCGGAGGCCTTGCCACTCTCACACTGGTGGATGCCCCCCCATACTGTTCAGGTATAGGGACTGAAGGAGACTGCACCGGCTGATAAAATTGAGGTGCAGAAGCTGGCATTGATGTGCCAGCAGGTTGAGGATGATGGAATTTACAAGTTATACCAAATTTGCACTGCCCCGTTTTCAAATAGTAGGAGCATTCTTTCTCACCCTGTAAATGGATGCACATCAAATTGGTATCTGGATGTTTCAAGAATCCTCAACACACAAATTCAGGAGGAAGTAGAAAATAAGAAAAGAGATAATTCAAACCGGCCGTAATGGGTATCCATATATATTCAATGGAACATGGCTAAAGGATCCGCCTCCATGTTTTGGGTGGTGGAACTTACAGGATGCACCAAATTTACAGGTCCCAGTTTTTAAATAAAACTGCAAATAAGCAAAAGAAGAAGGAAAAAAAGGCACAAGTTAAACATCAAGAACAATTTTGCATTTTTTAATAATCAAATTTTTTCTTTTACCTGACATGCGGGTTCTCCTGGTCGTTCAGGATACTCCCCTGTTGCTCTTACAGCAGCCTCAACCTGAATGGCATCACAACCAGATAAACATGAGTGACTGAACTCTCACAAACGGCTCAAAGCTGAGTTCGAGAAAAAGCTTACTCACTTTAAAACCACAGATTAGTGAGAAGACCTAAGTAAATTCTACATTGTTCTATTCCATCAAGAACTATTCTCCATAAATTTCTTAAAAGGAGAAATTAAGCAGACAAATAAAGATCTGAATCTTGGGATACTCATGCATATGCAACAAATAGAAGAAAATCTTAGGTTTAGTTATAAGTTAAGGTACATCAAAAGGATGCAAATCCATAGTATAATGTCATCTCGATTGCTTCCTTACCCACAGATTGGACAACACCTTTTGGGTAAAATAGATAAAACAAAATTTGAACATCCACCAAGTTGCCCAGACATCTAATATGAAATAGAGAGTATGCCAACCTAATGACTAGTGCCAGGGAAGATGCCAAAGAAATACAATTAGGTAGACTTAAGTTGCAGGTCATTTAAATCCAGAACAGAAAATATCAAGCATAACTTTTAAATTGCCGTGGATTTTATTTCTATTTGGAGGGAAAGATCGCGATAAAAATTAACTGCCCATCAAAGCCCCTATATGTTATAAGCAATAAATATATATGCATAAAATCATTGGGAAAAAAAATATTGACTGCTAATAATAAGTACCACACGGAGATTTCTTTCATTGTTGCAACAGATATATAGATTAGAACAGGGAAATGTTGCTTCAGCTATAGGCTATTAGTGTAGCACGAAAATGTACCGTGTAAAGTTCACCTTCCTAGTTCCTTTTCTTTTGGTCTGAGTTCCTAGTGCATTTTGTACTTAATATAAGGCTCACTAAGTTAGGGACCATTAACGTTCAAATTCAACATCATAAATATTTTTCATTCCAGGACACATTAATCAATAACATTCCTTTGCCGAACAACGCATTGCATACATGATACAGGTTTTATTTAAGAAAATGGGAAGAAATGTTCACCGCGGCACGGTTACGAGGGTGATTGTAACGGCACCTATTCCCATATCCACAGAACCCGGTTCTCATGTAATAAACACAGTCGGGTACCCCGGGCCGTTCTGGGTACGATTCGCTGCCCCGCAACGGCAATTGCCACATCGATTCTGCATTATACCAAAGAAATACTAATAAAAACCCTAATTCACTCCCTACATTATAATAACCCTAAAGCCCCAAACAGAAATAAGCTTTATCAAACTACTTCGTAACAATGCCAGTAGAAAACCGGCAAAAAAGAAATTGAAATGAACGGAAAATACCTTCGAGTCCGGTTTCGGGGCCAGCGGGGCCCCATTCGGCCTGGTGACCCGTTTGCGACCCATTTCGTGCCGGGTTGCGGCCGTACAACTCCATCGAAGCGGGTATTAACTTTTACGGGGGGTTTTCTATACAGTAGTACCTTACCGACTTTACAAAAAAAAATCCAAAAACGGAGAAGAAAAAATGCAAGGTTCCTCAGGGAATTTAGGAATGTCTACGAGTGATCGGAGAGAGCTCGATCGATGGTGGAAATTTGCTAAGAAGAATAAAAGGAGGAAGAAGAAGAAGAGAGGCAGAGATTCTTCCACTGTAATTTGAGCTTTTGTTTTTCCTCTCTGTAATCTCTCTTTCTCTCTCTAATACCGTACGGTCTGGGTTCGGGGGCCTTTTTTAGCTTTCTTTGATTTTTCTTTTTTTTCTTTTGTTTTTTAGTCTGTAACTTTTTAATTTTCTTTATTTATTTTTGTCTGAATTTCATAATTTTTTATATTTTATTTTGAGGTTGTTTGTTTCCGTACCCGCCAAATAAAGCGCAGCTGCTTGCAAATTTGGTTTTATTTTCGCGGAACTGTTTGCGACCCGGGTTTTGGACAGAAAACAGGTAACCGACACTGGCTGTAATCGAAATTACCCTAAAAACCCTCACTTTGCTCGGCCGGCATCTTATATTTAAAAATAATTTTACGGATTCGATTTCATTCATAGAAGTTTAATTCATAGAAGTTTAATACGAAATTAAATATGATATATAGTTTAGTCATTAATTAAAAAAATTAACTCTAAATAAAAATTTTTTAAATTTTCAAGGGACTGTATGATAAATTATTAAAAATAAAAGTTTTCCCTAGGGGTTTTCATTTCACGTAGTTTATCTCTTATTTATGCCTTTCTTTTTTCCACCAAAAAAAAAAATAAAAGTTTTCAACATTTTAAGATTTTCAACATATTTAATAACTTTTATTAGTCATTACTTAAAAGATTGTTTTTAATAAAAAAGTGTTGAATTTAAAAAATAGGTAGAGATCTACTCATTTTTTAATAGTGAAAAAATTAAATAATTTTAATTTAAAAAACTTTCCTTTTATACTAAACTATCTTTATTTTAGATGTTAATAGCTTTTAAAAATCTTCAATATTTACGGTTATTAAATAATATGTTTATATTCAATATTTATTTATTAAATAATTTTTATATATAAATTTAACCATTATCAAATTCAATATTTAATTTTTTAATACTTATTTTTCAACATTTAAGTTTTTTAATTTATCAAACAACTTCTAAATTTTATAATTAACGACGTTTAATGAGGTATAATTTATTTTAAATATGTAACTATAATTATACAAACATCTTAATTTTGTAATAATTTTTACGAAATCAAATTTATAACATCATCAACCCTTATATTTTTAGAACTGCTCGAGCCTCGAGCACTTCTAGACAGTAGACACAACACAAGTGTGCTTTCTCAAAAGAAAAAGATAAAGTGTTAAAGGCTTCTATGGCTCAAGGGGACAGACTTGTCATTTCCACTATAAAGTGTACGAACATTGCAATTTATTGGGAGGCTCTGGTCCTCGAGAGCCTAGACTGGAGCGAGCATTTAAGAGGAGCCTCTGGGCTTTGATTCAAATAGAAATACTATTTTTTATTCAAATTATCTATTCAAATATGGTTAAAATATTCTAAACTTAATCAGTATTTATGAAAAAAATTATAAAGTTATAAATTTTTTAAAATAAAGTTAAAAAAATTTTAATCTTAAACTTTTTCAAAACTTATTTTTTCAAAATTTAGTTTTATATAGTTTTTTATAATTAATGATCAAAATTTAGAATATTTTGACAATAAGTTGACAGATAATTTAGGATAAATGTAGTATAAAATAAAGATATAAATATAAATATAATTTATTCATATGAACGATAATAAATTAATTTAAAAAAACATTTTTGTTACATTAAATTCCAAACTTCAAATGTTTAAGTAAATTTGATAATTTGTAATGATAACAAACTTTGCTTTAATTTTCTAGTAGTCAATTTAATTAAATATACAAGATCATATGTCATCGCTAATGTTATGGGTTATTATATAATAGGAAGGTAAATATAATTTATGGGAATGATTATATTATATAAATAATTTAAATGTATAATAAATTTAATAAAGAATTTCAAAATTAACATTAACAAAAAAAATGATAAAAATCTCAATTAGTAGTAATTTTTCCTCCCTTTTTCTCCATATTTTTTCTTTTCTCTACATTATTTTATTTTTTAATTTCTCCTTTTACTTTTACATGAGATTTTTTTATCTTGGTAAAAATGATTGGATTTAAATGTGTAGGAAATTACAAATAAAAATGGAGCATGAAATTACATATAGAACAATTTGTATAAATAAATAAATTGATATAATTGAATGCATTACTATCTCATAAAAATTAAGAAATTTTTTAAACATTATTTTGTAGAAAATAAAAAATCATTGGTTCAATGTATTAAATATAATCATTTTTCTTTCTTTTTCCATAAATACAATAAATAATCCTCACAAAATATTTAACACACTTTAAAAAATAAAAAAATAAAAAAATTATTTTTAAATTATCTATAATTATTTTCTCCTCTCATCATATCTTACATAACATTTCTTACGACCTTCATAAAACAATTTATTCACTTTAATGATATAGATTGGCGGCATTTAACTGTGAGGAAATTGAATAGTCAGAATTTGTTTGGAGTAGTGATTGATTGATTGATAAGAAGGAAGAAGAGGCTGTCATGGTATTTGGCTCATTAGAGAGCGTGGGGTTTTCAGCTCTCCGAGTGCTGAGGTGGGGAGGGAGGAAGGAAGGAGGGGAGGCGTGCATGAACAAGCCATTTCCGATCGCCCAATCAAATTAATGGCTATGGACTTTAGATGACGTGAAAGGAGGTGAACTGTTCAGTGACGCTTAGATTGTTAGTAGCCTCTACCGAGGTTGATTCAGATTTCAAGCATCTTAATGCGGACTGGGCTTTCGATGTGTAAACGTTGTTTGCCGCTGGCGGTCCAAATCATTCGAACGTTAACCGCATTTACTTGCTCCGTGGCGGAAACTTGATTTCTTTTTAGTTAAATAAACAATAAATTAATTAAGGGACAGTGTCGGTCGAAAGGAAAATTTAAAATATATAATAATAAAAAATAAAGATGACTATAACCTGGCACCTCCTTGAAAGGATGTAATGATTTTTGTTTTGTTTAAAACTTTAACGTGATGTACTTCGAAACTCAACACCTACACAAAAGAAAACCGATGTGCTTGTTTGGTATTTTGTCGTTTTTTGTTTTCCATTACTATTTTTATATTTTGAAAATAAAATAGATGAAAACGTATTTAATATGATATTTTTATTTTTAAAAATTTTAAAAATAGACCCTATGTTTCAGAAAAAAATGAAAACAGAATTTTTATATTTTCAAAACACTTTCATAATACATGTGAAATAATTATTTTTTAATGTCATCCTTAATACTTAACTAACACATATTTAAAATTTTTTAATTATTTTCATGAGAAAACAAAAAAACAAAAACGATGCCAAATGACTCCTTAGTATTTTTAGAAAATCTTGTATCTCGTATCTTTTTTATTTGTTAATTCTTAGTTCATTATTTAGGTGGTAGCCACTAGCAAGTAATATTATCTTTTTTTTTTAAGAAAATATAACTTTTATTCATTCAAATAAAATTACATTCATAATATTAAAAAAATTGAAAATTATAATAGATTCAAACTTGTTATCCTTTAATATGGATCTTGTTTCATAACTTGAGCTATCTTACCGACTATTTTGAATCTTAAACCTTTTTCATGAGTCTCTAGCACGTCCATCACTCTTTCGCTTTCGCTTCATGTTTTTTTTTCAACCGAAGACTTTCATCAGCGATAAAGAAGTGACTAATTAGAAAATCCTCATTGATTGACCCGTAAGACATGAAACATATTCATCATAATCTAATGTTAACAGTTTTAGATCCACTGTAAATCGATTCAAAGACAAACTGAAACCAAACTGACTAACTAACTTAGATAAAATTAAAACTCAAATACCCAAATCGAAAGATCTACGATTTATTCAAGTAAAAAAAAAAGAAAACTACGATAAAATATGAAATCATGCTCCTTCTTCTCACTTGACTATACTTGTCAAGGATACTTGTCAAGGAGGATGAGGAAATGAAAAAGACGAAGAAAACTTTTGAGGAGAGGGGGAGAGAAAGAAAGGGACAATAGTATTATCTTTTATTTGAGGTTTCATTAGTGTCAAATGAAAAAAAAATTTAATTAAGGTATTCCAAAGTTTATTTGGTCAAGATTGATCCTCTTTGGACCAACATAAAAAGAAAAATTTTTTCTAACAAATACATTTTCCTTTTTTGGGATAAGTAAATTTTAATTCATCCAAAAAAGTAGTAAAAAATTGTTACATATCAACTCAAAAGCTGTTAAAGTAAGTTGCAAATTATACATGACAACAAGGATAAAGACTATACAACGAAAAGAAGAAACCTATACAGTAAAGTTAACTATTTCTCCAACTAAGTAAGCTATTCATCAACAAATTTCATATCCAACCCTTATTACATTCGTAGCATTTCATTGATTGTATCCCTTGCTATACTTATACCTGTCAGTTCAATTAATCTAAATCGAATAATATCCTTCATATAACAAAACAAATTATTAGATGTACTACTTTTCCCTTTATAAATTTTCGTATTTATTTCTATCCATAAAGTGTACAAATACACTTTCAGGAGGATCTAATTTATATTCTAACATTTATTGTGTATTTTGATTCCTCAGACTTTGCAATCTCGAGGTCAATGAAGTAAAAACAGCATTAAAGGGGGGGGGGGGGGGGGGGGGGGGGGGAAGAGACAGCATCTTAAATGTCATCTTAAAGTTGTTGCAGTTTGCTTCGTTAATTGACTATGAAAGGCAACCCAAGTACAATCAACTACTACCATGTTTCCATTCTCATGGCAACCAAATTGCAAAAAAATGATTTTTTGAAAGGTGCATGCATGTAAATTCCGGAGTATATACTTTCTTTAGATCAAAGCAATTTATTCATTATTACTATTAACACGTCCAAAAAAAGAAGAAGTGTTTATTCCTGATCTCTCCAAGAGGCCACAGATGGTCCAAGCATATCATAACAAAAGTTCCGGCTGAAAACAGAAAACTGGAATTCGGACATATATTAACATTGGAGACTTCAACGTTCATACGATATATACTCGTGAAAGTAACCTAACAAGAAAATGACAGGCAAGCTTTCCTCCACAATGAGTCAGCAACTACTCGGCTGCTTATCTTTTGGATCATCAAAAATGAAATAAAACAAAACAATGCCTGAAATATGGAAATGTGAATCTCTCTCCTGTCTTTTCACTTTTTGCTAATAAGATCCCAAGTACTTGTGTTTTTTGCTTTTCTGTTGGTACAAAGAAATGTTTTGTCACGGCATTGTTTGGCGATAACTCACTTCACTCCAAAAGCTTAAGGGTTCCTACTTCCTAGTCCCAGCCAATGCCATGCTCTCCTTCTTTTCGCATAAGTAGTTCATTGTCCGGTGCAGTTTAAGATGACGGAACTCGTATGGTATCTATACTCCCTTATACTAAAATTTAAGGGTATTAGAAGAGGAGGGGGTGCAATTATCACCTCCTCATTGGCTCTTTTTTTTTTTTTTCCTTTTATGATCTTTTAGGTTAAAGCCCATAGTTTTTTCTTTCTTTTTTTTTTTTTATTTTTGGTACTTTCTTTTATTTTTGAAAGAAAATTTTTTTCACATTTTGGTATATTATATATATGTTAATATTAAAATTTATTTATTACCAAAGAGTTAATATTTGATTTATATATTTTATTTAATTTCTTTAGCAAATATCTTTATTTAATTATTAATAATCAACATTTTCAACTTATGTATAATATTTTAGATATGTAATTTTTTTATTAATTAATTAACATTATCTATGTACATTAAAATGATTATATATATTTATATTACATTTTGATTTACATATAATATTAATATATGATTATATGGATTAATTTTAAAATATTATTCATCTCTATTCTCTTATAATTTTAAAAAATAAAATTCAAATACTTAAAATAAAAAAAAAATTCCCGGTACATAGCCGAGATCACTTTCTAGTTAAAAAGAGATTTGGCGGTAATGGCGTGTTTGGACTCCAAGCCCGACTTACAAATAGTCCAAGAGGCTCGAACTCCGAATCTAGGATGGCCGGTAGAACCCGGGCCGCATTCAATATTCAGCTGACTCACAAGGACAACCACAACCCCCAAATTGGTCGATAAGGCGTCCACTCCACCGCACTTGAAGTGTACAAGGAACAAGATCTCAAGTGAGAAAGTATGCCCAAGCCCAACAGAGCCCGTCACTCTTCAGTGCCTTCTTCATCTTCTTCGTTGTCAAGATGTTCGGCCCAGTAGGTCCAATATATTGCCAACCAAGAAACAAAGCAAGCGTGAAATGAAATGAAAGTGGGAAACGTTATCAGTTGGGTCAGTTTTCCGCTAAGCCACCGTGTCTTTTATAGTTTTCCTTAGCCGCTCGGTCCTGCGCTCCAACATCTCTGCTCTCTTTGCATTTTATCCGCCACAGCTTCAATTATTCAAACATCGAATTTGTTTTCTCAGAAACATTAGCTGCAACTGCAGCAATGAACAGCTTTGCAATGAGCTCCACGGCTCGAATATTCACTAGCTTCAACCGCTTCCCGATGCGACGCCGTTTTACTCCAAGGTCCAGAGGTTTAGTCGCGGCCAGACCTTGGCCTACAATTAGAGCCCGGAGAATCATCTGCATGGCGGTGCGTTGACAGGAAATTCATTGTTTTTGAAGGGAAAGAAACTTGGTAGACATTTCGCAATAAGTAAAACATTGTTGTTTGAATGTTTTTCTTTGCTTTGTTTTGTTTTGGTTTATGTTTTTGCAGGAGCCATATTTGATAACCAAACTGGAATCTGCGGAGAATACCTGGAAGGAATTATCGGTAGGAGTTTAAATTGACCCTTTCTTTTCCATGAGTTTAAAATATTTGAAAAGTGAGGGTGTTTCAGTTGGTTGTTAGTAAAATTTTTGGTCGACCTGATGATTATCTAGTTTTGGAAATCAAAATTAGGTTTGAGTTTATTGATTTCCTAGTCTGTTGAATGTGAAATAGATTAATAGAGGTTTTAGGCATGACTTTTGTTTGGCTTGCTTGGTGGAATGGTGGTAGAGAAAGTAAAGCGCTCTGAGAAAGTTAGTCTCAACCAGCAACTAATCCACAGTATTTTTTAAAGAAACATAAGTTTGGCTAAAGGAAAGGGGATATCCAAATCCACTGAATTAAACGAGGGCAATGTAGCCTCTTAAATTTTCATTAATGCAAAGTTATTTTGCCATTGTAGGCTAACCATTATGTGGTCACTATACCCTTATATGGTCTCTTAATGCAGTTGCTTATGTAAGGTTTGCATTTCTGGAAACAATTACACTGTAGGTTAGGCTTGCTGATCCAGATGTTGTCTCAAATCCCACCGAATATAAAAAACTGGCACAATCTGTGGCAGAACTTGATGAGGTACTGATGTCATTTTGCTTCCTTTTTCTCTGGATATTATACTCAGGCTGAGGCTCTGGCATAGGTAATTGAAGTTTTCATTGACATAAATTTTGCATTCTATTTTGTTGATGGGTAGGTTGTGGCAACATATAGGAGATTTAAGGATTGTGAGAAGCAGTTAGAGGATACGAAAGGTTTTTCTGGCACTCATGTTTTTCTAAAAGCTTTTATTAAAAGATGAATGGTTTTTCAGACAACTGATGTTTTTTCTTCTTTGCAACTGTTTTTCAGCTTTGTCAGAAGACGACGCTGATGAAGATATGGCTGAGATGATAACATCTGAAATCAACTCTTTATCCAGTCAACTTAAAGAGCTTGAGGAGAAGCTTAAGGTTTTGCTCTAGACCTTTAGTTGCATCACTCCATGCAGTGCTTTTTCTCCTTCTATTTCTAAATTGTGATTCACTTTTTCTTGGCCGAATATGACCTCTTGTTGCTGCTTATGTTATTTTTTCCTTTTGCTCCCCCCCATCATTCTCTCAAACTAAAATTCGCCTTTTGCATTGACAGGTGCTACTGCTTCCAAGTGATCCTCTTGATGCAAGAAATATTATGCTTGAAGGTAACTATAGTCATAGTGCTTAATCTTGTTTAGAAACTTGAGTTACCAAATTTGTAAGTTTCACAAACATTCAGGCTGTAGCAATGCACCAGTGCCTATCCTTCACATTTGTGCTGCATTTTGAGCAATAATTCATGTGAATAAATAGGATTGATTTTCATTCCTTCTGGTCAGTTAGTTGTATCCACTTAAATAATGGCCTACCTACAAGTTGTACTTCCCATGTACGTGATATGGATAATTGTCTTGATGCATTATCTGATGAAGTTTCCTGTGTATTCTTACTTCAATGAACTGTGCTTGTCCTTTTTTCCAGTGAGGGCAGGTACTGGCGGTGATGAGGCTGGACTATGGGCTGGTGATCTTGTAGGTACATGTTTCTTTTATCCTTTCAAATTAGGGCTTGGCTGCTGCCTTATCATGTTCAGAATGGCATAAGGCAGAATAAAAGAAGTTTATTTTATGGCAAGAGTTGGAAAGAAAATTTTAAAGTTAAAAATAAGTAGAAAATTTTTGGACCTTGAAAGAAGAAGCCATTTGTTTTGTGTTTCTACTTATTTTCAGCAAATCACACCAGCTTCAAGGAACCATGCTACATGATATATTGGATGCTTGTTTCTTGACCAATTTTATGGTACATGTTGGCTAGAAATGGGCTAACCTTGCTTTTAAACATATTGTAATGGACCTTCAGTATCCTTTTCTCAATAACCAGGTCAGAATGTATCAAAAGTACAGTGAGCGGAACTCTTGGAAATCCACCCTGGTTTCATTCTCTGAGGTATGTCCTATTGCAATTAAATTAAATGTACTTCTTTTAAAAAGAAATAAGTTCTTACCGAAGACAGTATGGGTGTTATTAGCTACTCATTCTGTCTAATGATGACTAGTAGTTTATGTGACCTTTGGTACTTACTGCCAAAAAGTTTAAGTTAAAATTTTGTGTTCGAGTTTTTCTAGCATCGTTACCAGCAAAAATACACATCCCATTGTTCCCAATATGACTTTAAGAGATCTATGGTATTTTTAAGGCTGAAAAAGGAGGATTCAAAACCTGTGTGATAGAGGTCAAAGGAAATCGCGTCTACAGCAAATTGAAATTTGAATCAGGTGTTCATCGTGTTCAACGTGTTCCTCAAACAGAAACACAGGGCCGTGTGCACACTTCTACTGCAACTGTAGCTATCATGCCTGAGGTATTTTACATTACAGACATGAATCATGTTTTCCTTGAGACATCTTGTGTGTGAAAGATGTAATCTCAGCATTGTTTCAAGTAGGAGGTGAATGTTTATTAATGAAAACTGTTAAGGGTTATTATGTGCCTGCATTTGTTGAATATTGTTAACTACATTGCATTTTAGCTGCTGTGTTTTATATATTTGTCCGCAACTTCCTTTTTTCTTTTCATTTGAACTAACTTGTGCTTGAGATGAATCTTGGTTCAGGCTGATGAAGTTGAGGTGGAAATTGATCCAAAAGACATTGAACTTACGACTGCAAGATCTGGTGGTGCTGGAGGTATAAATACAAAGAATATGTGCAGTTCTTCTTGTCTTATCTCCCTTCTTTTCCTACAAGGGTTGGAAAAGATTTTCTTATGCATAGCTATCATACAGGCCAGAATGTCAACAAGGTGGAGACAGCAGTTGATCTCTTTCACAAACCAACCGGGATCCGCATCTTTTGTACTGAAGAAAGGACCCAACTTCAGAACAGGAATCGTGCTTTTCAGTTACTACGAGCAAAACTGTGAGGCTAAGTTAACCATCTACCGCTCTTTACTAGATATTCCTGTTTCTGTTTACATTACTTTTATTCTTGAAATATGTTTAATGAATTTGAATTTAATGAGGTGCTTCCAGGGCCTTTGCTTTTGTTGTTTACACTACTGTTATTTAACTCAAATATAAACAAATTATTACCTGAGATAAATAATCGGCATTTTGGGTTCCTTTTTCTCTCAAAATTTGCTTTATCTTCCTTTTTTGTCCTTTGCTTATGAATCATGATACATATCATCCTTACAGTTATGAAATGAAAGTAAGGGAGCAACAAGAGCAGATAAGGAATCAAAGAAAATCACAGGTATCATCAGTTTGATGATTTTGGTTTTCATGGGTTTTCTGTGCATATGAGAATGCTTTCTCGGGTCCCTCCTGTCCCACTCATTCTTTATTTAAATTTGAAGTGCACAATAGTAACTCTCTACTTTGTCCTGAAGGGTAGGTCAGGAGCTGTCAATTTAATCTTTTGGTTGGATCATCTGATGATAGATTGAAGTGCCTTACACAATATATATATGTTTAACATGCAGGTTGGCACTGGGGCTCGGGCAGAAAAGATTCGAACCTACAATTATAAGGTCTGGCTACAACATTGATTTTGCTCAGTCGCGTTTAGCTCACAGGATAAAACATAATCCACCTGCTAATAAAAACCATACAAGTATATTTTACCTCATTCCAGATTCTACACACTTTGTTAGAAACTAAAGGCTTACTTCAAGAGTCACTTGTGGAATCTTACAAGTATTATGTTATGTTACCTTTTATCAGGACAATAGGGTTACTGACCATCGGCTAAAAATGAACTTTGAGCTCACGTCTTTTCTTGAAGGTGATATTGAGGATGCTGTTCAGGTACTATTTCTACCACTCTTTTTGATTTCACTATACTTGTCTCTCCCTTCCCAATTTTTCGCAAGCAATATGTGTCGGTATAAACTAGAATAGTAGAAATCAGTAGAGTAACTCTGTTACTTTCATAAAGGAAGTCAGTAATGATTCAAATTGCACTTGCACATTCTTGCCTTTTGCAGGCTTGTGCTGCTACGGAACAGAAGGAACTCCTGGAAGAGCTTGCCGAGTCAGTCGCTGCAACAGCGGGCTAAACTGCAGCATTCTGCAATTTGCGCAATTAGAGTGTTTGGACTTTGGGTGTCACTCTGTCAGGCAAGAAATGGACTGAACTTCGAAGGAGTCAAGAAATTACTAATCAACAAAGCGTCAGCTGCTGAAACATGGAGTTTGTCTCCACGCCACTTGAACTTCATGGCAATGCTTTCGCTTCAGTGGCTGAAAATTGTACAAATACACAGAATTTTTTTTTTCATTTAATGAGGGAGGCAAATTTATATTTTAAATGCAATGATGTGGTTTGGTGATCGATACAAAAACAGACAATTTTCATTTACATAAACACTTTTGAATATCGGTGAAGTTGAAAAGCCTAGAGATTTTGCATAAACGCACCAATTGGAGATCTTTAAAACATTTATAGCCTCGATAAAAAGGAAGACAGAATCATCATATACAGAAGAAAAGATTAATGAAGAAAAAAGAACAGAAGTTTAAAGTAAAAATTCTGTAGAGTCTTCTAGAATAAATAAAGAAAGAAACAATTTTGAAGAAACTTTTGTTGATTCCTCAAATCTAACGGTTTCCATCTTGCGCCTTTCTGTTTGTCTCCCAAGTTGTAATGAATAGTAAACTTTCCAGAGTATTTGGGAGGTTGCTTGTAAGTAACGCTATTTTAAGGCGGTGGACGGTTTATAGCGTCACAATCACGCTTCACGTTTAACGGTATTTCTGTTTACTAATTGGGCCAATATTTCTTAGGCCCATTAAGAAAGGTTTTGATTAGATGGTAAAGATATATGGGCCAATATTTCCGTTTTTATTTTTTTGTGGGGCCATCAAATGATTTATTGGTTTGTCAATAGAGGTTGGCTCAAGTGATTAAGATTGGCTAAATGCTCAAATCAGGACCTAACCTTTGCAGATTTTCTCAATTAAGGACCAAACCTTTCAAAAGCGTCAAATCAGGACCTAACGTTTGCGGGTTATAACATTTAAGGACAAAATGGGATGGAAAATTAAAGGTGTCGAGCACGCGCCGTTAACCAAACGGAATGCTGAAGTGGAAGACTTTTTCTTTGTTTTATTAATTACCAAAAAAACAATATATTATTTAATTTTGTTATAAATAAATATTGAATATCAGAAATATTCTTTTGTTCTTTCTTTCGTTCTTCTTTTCTGAGTTTTGTTCTTCTTCTCGGTTTTTTTCACAGTCTATCTACTTCTTCTTCTCAATCTTCTTTTTTTCTTCTTCTTCTTCTGCTAGCGTGTGGGTTAGTCCGAATAAGGAAGAAATTAAACTGACATCATGAGTTACTCTGCTGGGTCTTCAGGATTTTCAAGGTATGAATTTTTCGATTTCTTGTTCTACTGGGTTATGGGTTTTTTGTCAAGATTTCTGCTGGGTTAGGGAATTTTTTTTAAGATTTCTGTTGAAGGTGATTTTAACATTTTGGCATTTGGTTTTTCTTAATTTTTCAGTGGAGAGAAAGAAAGATTTGGATATTTAGACTTAAGTAACTATAAATTAATAAGTGGTAGCTATCCTGTTGAAATCGATTATGAGGGGGAATCGATTTTCTGCCATTGCAAATTGAAGGCACCTAGGTGGAGCTCATGGACTTCTCAGAACCCAGGAAGAAGATTTTATGGTTGCCATAGATACCCTGTAAGTCATCTTGCTCAGTGTTCCTTAAAGATGAATTTCATTCAATTTGTTATGAATTTATTGGATATTTAATTAAATTTTTTGTTAACTGTAGGAGTTTGATTGTGGGTTTCATACTTGGCATGATCCGAAATTCCCTGATAGAGCAAGAGGTCTAATTTCTGAGTTGAGAAGGAGAGAGAGACAATTATATGAGAATGTGAAGAACTTGAAGAATGAAGTTGCAGATTTAAGGGAGAATGCTGTGGAGCTTGTTGAAGCCGAAGTAATAAAAGAAAATTTCCAATTGAAGACTGAAGTTGATGCTTTGAAGGTGAAATTGAAAGAGTTAGAGGAAAATACTGGTAGAAATGGAACAAAACATATTTGGACAAGTAAAAGTGTAATTTTCTTAGGTTTATGTGTGATTTTTCTGGTGTATTTTTCTACTACCAGTTCACATAAGGCAATAAGTCATGTGCAGTATGCCTTACCTTGAAACTGGCTTTTTGGCTTCCTGTTGCAAGCAATAGCATTTCCTGGCTTCTTATTGCAAGTTAAAGCAATTTTCTTTTAATAGGTATTGTCTTAATTATGTGACAATTGATGCCCCAGTTGGCAACAGAAGAAACCTACCAACTATTTAACATTAAAGATTACTTAAACTAAGTCACATAAGCAACATTAATCAATCTACAATGTTTGATCCAACATTAGTCAAATTTGAACTGTTTTCTGTCAACATTAATTAAAATAGGAGTTTGGAGCATACCAAAAAAGAAACTCCTTCCATATTGATATTGTCAACCATAATGAGAATAGTACACATCATAAATAAATTGTTCCGAAATTGAACCAACTCTAAAAAACATTATCAAACCCTAAACTATTACATTTTTTATCCATAACCAAGGAGAAACAAAAGCCACAGAATCCTGCATGAGACATCACTTCATCTGTTTTTTTTTTTTTCTGCTATTGTTGGAAATTGTGGATTGGGACTCTTGGGTACCAATAGTTGCTCCATCAGCTTGTCTTTTACCCTTACCGAAGGAAATGAGCTCTTCACTTGGCCTTCCAGGCTGTAAAACTCAAACAAATAACATCATTTCAGAAAACATAGTAAATAGGCATTGTCAAATTAAAAAGAGATCCTGTTGTAACTTACATTTAAAATCTGTAATCCTGTTGCAGGATTGGTATAAATCCCAACTCCTTCCATTCTTCTCTTTGTTAATCTTGTAGGGTTGAAATATTTCGGTGTTGGGGCAGCAATTACCTTGGCCTTAGATCTAGGACTTGTTCTAACACCACAAGATGATTGTCCAAGAATCTTTCCACCTTCATCAACAAAACCATATCCAGAAAAGGTTGGTTTCTTAGCAGTAGTAGTTTTACCTTTTCCTTTGGCAGCTGGTTTCTTAGCAGCAACAGTAGCTTTGGCCTTTCCTTTGGCAGCAGCTGTAGGCTTTGAACAACCAGGGACATGTGCAGCAGCTTTTACAGAACCAGAACACCCATTCGGCATAGAAAATGAAGCTGTTGCAATAATATGTGCAGACCTAAGTCCAGATCCACTAACAGAGGCCATTGCACCCTCAACTGAAGATGTTGCTTGGACAGTTGCTTGTTTTTTATTACTTTTCCCTCTGGTTTTCTTGGTACCTTGAACACTGTTTGCACCATCGATTGAAAATTCTACAGTATGCGGTTGATAGGATGATGAAGCACCGTGGCCAGTAGCTGAAGTTGGAGGAACAGATGATGAAGCACCAGCTGCAGGAGTATTTTCTCTGAAAGTCTCGGCAGTTGTACCCATCCCATTTGAAAAATTTTGCTACAACTCAATAGAGACAAAAATGAGAAAGGTATAAATCAATTCTAGGGCTACAAAAGCATATTATTAAATGATAAAAGCCAAAGTGAGAATTTACCTCATTACCCTTAAAAGGACACCCTCTTTTGTTGTGGCCATCTTGATGACAGAGTTGGCATGTCATAATCATGCCTTTCCTTGAGATTTTCCCCTCAATAGTGGCCTTTGTCTTAATGGGCTCATCCTGATCTTTCCTTCTACATTTTTTGGGCCTGCCAGGCATTTTCCTATATCCAGGTGGCTGGACGGGCTCTTCTCCTGGTTGTGAGGTGGGCCAGTCTGTCCTTCCTACCATTGGCTGTATAAAGTTTCCATAGCTGCACATGTAGATAGCCTTATCATACCAACTAGAGACATAGTCTTCAACATTTCCATTTTCATCTCGAATAGCACAAATCGCATGGCCACAAGGTACACCAGAAATCGTGTACATTCTACAACTGCAGGTCTTTCTTTCTAAATTTACTATGAACTGGTGTTCTCCTGAATGAATCTCATAGCCATCACCTCCATTGAAAAATACATCACAGTGATTAGCAACTTCAGAATTTTTCTCAATAATTCTCCAAATTGATTGCCCTAGTGACCCTTTCCAATTACCACATTCCTTCCTCTTGTTCTTAATCCGAACCATCATATTCCTTCTAATTTCCTCGAACAGAGAAATGATTGGCAATTGTCTAGCATGTAGGAGTGTCCCATTGAATGCTTCACACATGTTATTGTCAACCATATCACACAGAGATTCAGTGTCAAAGAATGCCCTGCACCACTTTCTTGGGGGCACTTTCACTATTTCTGATGCAGCCTTTGGATTCTTGCCATACAACTCTTGCATGTTTCTTTCAAACAATCTCACATTTGGTGACTTTGCAATTTTCCAGAACATAAGCTTCATTTCTTCACCTTTGAAACCTCTCTTTCTCCAATTCATGTAAACATGCCTAGCACAGAACCGGTGTTCAGCATGTGGCAGAAGCTCTTCAATAGCAATCTCTAGACCCTAAATGCAAAGAAAACCCACAAAATTACGAATCAAGCAAAACAAATATTAAACAACTTGAAAATTAAGAAAATTAAAGTTTACCTTTTGTTGATCGGTCATGATAGTCCACCCTTTGCCTTCTCCTATTGTTTCAACTTCCAATTTCAACAAGTCGATGAACCATCTCCAAGAATCAGTGCACTCCACCTCAACTAAAGCCCAAGCTAAAGGAAACATCTGATTGTTTCCATCTCTACCAACAGCACATAACAGTTCACCCTTGGTTAAACTCTTTAACCAACAACCGTCTAACCCTATGAAAGGCCTACAACCAGTATTAAAGCCTTTCCTCAATGCATCTAAACACACATAAAATCTCTGAAAAACAGGTAGAGACTCAGCATTGGCTTTATTTGCAACAATATGTACTGTGCTTCCTGGATTTGAGTCTTTTAAGGCAGCTGCATAATCTCGAAGATGAGCAAACTCTTCCTGGTAATTGAGAACAACTTTGTCAACTATTTCCTTTTTTGCTCTCCTGACCATACTAATATTCACACCTAAACCATAATCATTTTTCAGTGTCTTCTGGATTTCAGCATTCTTTAAAAAGGGTTCTTTCATCACTCTTTCTTTGAACATTTCTGCCATAATTTTTTTTGTCATCCGCTTATTGGTCCACACTTTATTACAGTCATGTTTATCATGAAATGTCCTAACCTGAAATGACTGCAACTTCTTATCAAAGGCTGCATAAATCATCCAAGGGCAATTTGGGGCCTTACACTTGCCTCTTACCCTTAACTTATGGTTTTTTGCCCAAACTACCTCTCTATTTGACTTAATGGATAGTAAAGACACCGCATGTTTGAATTGGCTAGAATTTTCAAACAGCATTCCTATTTCTATATAAGGGTTGTTAGCTGCTGGGTTATAACTACTAAAATCACTCTTTTGCCTAGTTGCATCATCTACCTTCTCATCTTCATCACTAACAAAATCCCAGTTTCTATCACTATCATAATAGTCACTATTATAACCATTACATTGCTCATCAGCAGCAGCATGAGATTCTTCCCCAACAACATGTACAGGAATTTCATCTCTATTAACTCCCTGACCTTCACCTCTACAACCTTCAGTTCCCTGCCCTTCAGCTCCCTCACCTTCAGCTCCCTCACCTTCAACTCCCTGACTTTCAGCTCCCTGCTCTTCAACTCTATAACCTTCAACTCCGTGACCTTCAGCCATCTGATCTTTGGCTTCCTGACCTTTAGCTCCCTGACCTTTATTTGAGTTACCACCAACATCCTTTTCAAATTGGTCACTCTGACTATTACCCTCACCTGACTTACCATTTTCACCAGCAGCTTTTTTTATCTTCCCACCAACATTCTTAAAGCAAGTTCTAGCAGAAACTAGTTCTTCATCATCATTGCCATCTAAATATGCAACAGGTATAAAATAAGTCATGTCATCACCCTCTTCAACAGGAGGTATATCATTATCTACAGCCTCTTCCCCTTGGACCTGGTCCCTAGCCCCATTTTCATCTACAGCCTCGTCCCCTTGGACATTAGCATCAAAGACACCTTCTTTTGGATCATTGTTATCATTAATATTATGCTCATTATCTAAAACTACTCCTTCAATAGCTTCAGGGACAACTTCTGCTTCATCTATTCCATGTTCAATATAAACCTCAACAGACCCATAATCAACCATATATATTGCTAGTTCCCGAGCCCTTGCATCAGAATCAACTTGAACTAAACCATTAGAAAGTTGACAACCAGGTCTAAGGAAAGAAATACTTTTGACATTCGTGTACCCATTTTCTCTACAAATTCCCTCCAATTCAAAAAAACTCATGGTGTCGGGATCTAGCATAAGGTCATCACTAAAGCCATCTATATAATACAGTGAACTACCCTTTCTTATGAACCTCCCATTATAATGGAACTTCACAGTAAACAAGTCAAAAGCCATACTGGAAAAGGAAAAAAAAAAAGCATACTTAAACACTTTTGTTCAATATGAAAATATTAATATTACATTACATAACATGGCTTCACATGCACAAAATATTATATTGAACAAAATCACAAAAAGATAAACACATAGGTAAAAAAAGTAATGGTAGACAAAGCAAAGCCATGTTCAAAAATATACAGAGTCACGGCAGGCAACATATATTCTATAATTAATACAATATAATTAAGTAAGATTACTTTTCAACAGCTATTAAACCTAAACAAATCATCACAAATTCATCTTCTTAAACTCAAGTCACAGATTTAATAAAAGAGAAATACTAACCTCAACTAAAACTTGTAATGGCTGTCGTTATGGTAGCTAGGTGATCACCACTGCTATCAAATTCAATAGCGGATATGATATCAACTGGAAAATAAGAAATGCCATGTAAACAGAGTTAGTGGAGAAACAGAACAATTAAGACAAAGCAAGCACCAAGGTCATCAGACCGACAACTGTTTTATTCAGACAAATACAATCATCAAGCAAGGAGAATACTATCTCGTTAAAATTTAGATCTCTCTTAAGGTTGAGGAGTGATGAAGATGAAAGGAAGGCATCATCTAGAGCAAAGTCAACAACAGCCCAGGCAAGACAGTTCACATAAAATTATAACAACATCATTCGTATGGACAAAATTTCAAGGCAAACTTTTAGATAAACTCACTTCGTTTGGACCTTTTTCCATTTTCTACTACACCTCCCATGTGAAAGAAACTGTAACAATAAATGCATGAATGAGTATACTGCAATGCGGATCATGATGGTTTCTAAATCACAACCTAAGTCAAAAAAATCAATCACGCAGGGAAACTCAGTCCTAGCACAGACTTGTTTACTCCTTTAGTTTTGGCTAAATGCTCAAGACCAATTTTCGGCAAACAATGGCCAAGCAATCATGAAATAACAGTTTTTGAATTAATTTTAAAATCATTCAGTCAATTGCAACTAATCTAAGCTGAGACTCAATCAATAATTGTAGAGAAGATAGTTAAAACCACAATTTACAAGTCGTCGTTTCACAACACAGTTTGAGAAGCTACACTGTTATTAAACACAACCTAGGTAATATATTCTACTAATATTATAGTATAATCAAAGCAAAGATTAATAAAAGAAAAATACTAACCTCAACTCAAACGTGGAATGGCTGTCGGTATTGACTTATTAAATCCCACTAATTTCCTTAAAATGTCTTCAACACCAAAAACCCCCAATTTGTCTCAATGCTAACCTGAGATGTCTTCAACCCGCAAACGTAGATTGATTGCTCAAAACCATTAACCCAATAAAGCCTTAACCATAAACCCCAAATTCCATACCAGATTAACCCAAATCTGTTTAATCAATCCCTAATACCAATACGAACCCTAAACTCTAACCTAAACCTGATTCAATCCCTAAAATGCAGTCGACTGAAATCCTATTGCAACTCAAAATTGAAACCCTATTGCGACTCGAAATTGAAAACGCTAGCTGTAGTTTTCAATTTCACTTTCAGTTGGAACTTAGACGAGATGACAGACCGACAGTTTTTTTTCCTAACTTACAACTATTTTGTTCTTCCTTTTTCATTCTTTTTCGTTTTAGCAAATTATTATTATTATTATTATTTTGTTATTTTACTTCATAATTTTCTTTATAAAAATTCCGACCGTCGAAAAAAATAGCTTCACACGTGTCATCATCTTAATGATTTACGCGTTTGAATTAGCGCGTCTATAACACGTCCAAACGATAGTTGATGGTTGTCCTTAAATGTTACAACCCGCAAACGTTAGGTCCTGATTTGACGCTTTTGAAAGGTTTGGTCCTTAATTGAGAAAACCTACAAAGGTTAGGTCCTGATTTGAGCATTTAGCCATTAAGATTTGAATATGTAGTGTAAAGTATTCAGGTTCAAGCCTCCCCATAGGTCTCTTTTAGTAGGTGATTTGTAAGTCCGATAAATTTACAGGTGAAAGTCTAATAGATCTGTAAATTTCCAAAGGGGTTGGTGGTTTACCCTGACTTTGGAGATGGGGTAATCTCTTACTCTTAAACTTTTTCTCACAAAAAAAAATGATTTATTGGTTTAGAAAACTGATTTTTTTTCCACAAAATTATAGCATTGTATTTGTATGTGGCTTTGGCTGTGTTTTTTTTTTGGTTGATTTTGCTTGTAAAACGTTAAATGCAAGATTATTATTAGATAAATAATTAACATCATTATGTAGATAATCAACTCAAATAATATATAATATAATATAAGACTCTAATACTTAAAGAAAAACTTTCAAAGTATTGTGATGTGAAGGGTGAAATCGACATAAAGCTGGAACATACGAAAACAAAACAACATGGAATTTTAGCGGAAAGTTATCCATTGGAAGACTTGTTGGAAGCGCGAACACTTGTCAAACCTGAAACTCGTCCACCGGCACTGAAAGTTTCCACATGTCACAATAGGTCACATTGCCTTCTCATCTCTCAATCTCCTAACTCCTTCTATGTGTGATGTGTCGCTTCCTCCAAACTCTTTTGCTCTTCGTTTCCTTCCCCCACCGAAAGTCTTCTTAACTTCCGCTACTGGAACTAGGATATATACCGATTCTTTTTTGTTTCCTTTTTGTTTTCCTCTATAATTCTATGCTTAAAACTCTGCTACTCCCCTCTTTTTCCTTTTTCTTTTCTCGCCATAATAATTTACCCTGGAAATTCCGTTGTCCATTTGCTCACTTTCCGTCGCGTTCTTGGCCTTTCTCGGGCGTTTTCCCTCGACCCTTTTACGCCTGCAAGGTCCTTGCCATGGCTGAACGGACCACGACTTCAAGTTCACACTCCCATTTGTACACTAATCGTCTCGCAGCTGAGCATAGTCCTTATCTTCTTCAACATGCTCATAACCCGGTAACTCTGTCAATTCTTTCTTTTCCAGGATATGGGGCTAGTGAGATTTCTAATATCTCAGCCCAGGGGAGTTCGAGTTCTGTTTTGATTTTATAAAGCTAAGCCAAAAGAAAAAAGGACATATAATCCATAGATTGTGGCTTGTTCTGTGTTTCTCTTTCTTATTTTATTTAATTATGGTTGCATAATTTGAAGGTTGATTGGTATCCTTGGAGCGAAGAAGCTTTTGCAGAAGCAAGAAAAAGAGACGTACCGATCTTCTTATCAAGTACCATCTTTTCTTAATTAGTGTCATTTGGATAATTTGCCAATATTGACATTTATAAATGTGTTACTAATTCTGGTCGTTTGGTCATGGTTTTTGTGATGGTATTCTCTTTGAAGTTGGATACAGTACCTGCCACTGGTAAAATGCCTTTTATCTGTTTGTGAGGATTGATATGTGGACTAATATTTTTTGGAATGTAATACGTGAAAGAGAACTGACATAGGGTCGTGTTAAATCATTTTGAAGGTGTCATGTTATGGAGGTGGAGTCTTTTGAAAATGAAGAGGTAGCAAAGCTGTTGAATGATTGGTTTGTGAGTATTAAGGTGAGGGAATTTTTTTCTGTTTCTACTTTCAATGTGTTTGGTAAGTCATAGACTTACAAAAAGGGCTTCCAGCATTTGATCTCCCATGCTTTCTAACATGCTAGTTTTACAGGTGGATCGCGAAGAAAGGCCAGATGTTGACAAGGTAAATGAGATCAGAAGTAATTGTTTTAGCTCTTTTGTGTGGGTGTTCGTCTTTATTTGCAATTATCACATTATGTTGCAAGCAGAGGGTAGTCACTATATCGTTCAGATGCAAATGGAAGCCCTTGCTAGAAAGAAATGCAATATACCAGATATGCACTTGTATGGTTATACTTGTTACAGATTTAAGATGCAATAGTTTGTTGCTTGACAATTAGCAAAATGGAGCATGGACAACTCTGGAGAATATAAGATCACTATGCTGATTACTTGATTTAATCTATCTAGTTTGTTTCCAAGAGAACAGGATATTCAGTAGAGAAGGATTTTACTTCTTAACAGAACAGAGACATCATTCTTCTTAGATTATAACCCCCTGCTTTAAATGTAACAAGCTGATCAATTATCAATAATTTCATTTGTCTAGGTTTACATGACATATGTACAAGCTTTGTATGGTGGTGGAGGTTGGCCATTGTCCGTTTTCCTTTCACCTGATTTGAAACCCTTAATGGGTGGAACTTACTTTCCTCCTGAAGATAAGTATGGAAGACCAGGATTTAAGACCATTCTTAGGTCAGCAATATTTTTTTCCCTTGATACACTAACCTTTGTTTATTTCTATGCCACTCCTTTTCTGGTTGGGTTGTGAGCTATGTTTGATGACCTTCTGGATGGTGCTAAACTCCTCTCAATTTGACATTGCGCCAAGAATGTATGTTATTTTCTTGTACTTTGCTCATTTTATATCTCACCAACCAGACTCGTTCCATGTGCTGTTTCAGAAAGGTGAAGGATGCATGGGATAATAAAAGGGACACGCTTGTTAAAAGTGGATCCTTTGCTATTGAACAGCTGTCAGAAGCATTATCAGCTAGCGCTGGTGCAAATCAATTGCCCCATGGGCTTCCACAGAATGCATTGCGCTTATGTGCAGAGCAGGCATGCCTCTTATCTTTTAATGATCTTGACATGGTCTAGTCAGGAACCATACAGAGATCAATTGAAAATAGTAGTCTGGATATAATATAGTTGTTGAGTTTTATTGATCTGATAGCTGTCTAAGTCACCATATTCTTTTCTAAACAAGTTCATAGGGAAATGGAGTGAATGCTTTACTGCACCCTTTGCAGCATCATGCCCAATTTAGCTGTTTTTGAAAGAGGAAACTTAAAATTTAGTGTCAATGCAGATATGGTGTTTTCTCAGTTTGTTTTTATTGTTTACAAGGAAGTTAATCTTATAATGTGATGGATATGAAACTGTTGTTCTCTCCTGATCATAAATAATGTGCCAATTAAATGAATGTTTCTTTTTTTGGGGAGTATCTTACTGCCTTTCTCTTCAGTTGTCTACAAGCTATGATTCAAGGTTTGGTGGGTTTGGATCAGCTCCTAAATTTCCTAGACCAGTTGAGATTCAATTGATGCTCTATCATTCCAAAAAATTAGAGGAAAGTGGAAACAGGGAAGCAAAAGAAAGTCTGAAAATGGTTTTCTTTAGCTTGCAATGTATGGCCAGAGGAGGTATTCATGATCATGTTGGGGGCGGTTTTCACCGATATAGTGTGGATGAATGTTGGCATGGTCAGTTTGTTTCTTTATTTGCTTTCCTTTTTTAATTAACATGATTGCTACATATTTACCACTATGTCATAGATACCGCATAATTTGTTTTAGTATTCCTTTTTTTTTGGGTGCATACTTGTTCTGGCAACTTAATATTTGTGGTAAACTTGTCACTGTTGTTTTCATGGTGGACATTATAACTGCTATCTTTTCTTGCAGTTCCACATTTTGAGAAAATGCTGTATGACCAAGGACAACTTGCCAATGTTTACTTGGATGCTTTTTCCATCACTAGAGATGTACTGTATTCATTCGTCTCCCGTGATATTCTTGACTATTTGAGGAGAGATATGATTGGTCCAGAAGGTGAAATCTTTTCAGCAGAGGATGCTGATAGTGCTGAATTTGAAGGTGCAATTCGGAAAAAGGAGGGAGCCTTTTACATATGGACAAGCAAAGAGGTACTTTTCGTTAGACTATGATTTTCTGCTTCAGTTATAGTGGGAGAAAAGGAGATCTTATTCAACATGATGCATATTTTAATATGATGATAATTTTCATACATTACCTGTCCAACGACCCTCTGCATCAATTTTCTTATTTGAGCTGTATATGCAAGCTGCACATCTGTGATTAGTCATAATGCTTATCATTGGGTGATGGGGTATTCATCTCTATCGTCAAATGATTGAGAGTGAAACTATACCCTTATCCTATGTTTCTAAACAATTTACTGCTATGTTTCTTATGTTTTAAGATTGATGACATTCTGGGAGAGCATGCAAGTCTTTTTAAGGAACACTACTATGTAAAGCCCTCAGGAAACTGTGATCTGTCTAGAATGAGTGACCCACACAACGAATTCAAGGGCAAGAATGTGCTCATTGAAAGGAATGACTCTTCAGCACTGGCATCAAAACTTGGCATGTCAATCCAGGAGTATCTTGATATTCTAGGTGAATGCCGGAAGAAGCTTTTTGATATAAGGTCGAAACGACCAAGGCCACATTTGGATGATAAGGTACTTATCAAATATAGTTAAGTGAGAACTGATGTTAGGTGACACATCTATTATTTTTTCTCTCACTGGTCATGCACACTTACATCAGGTGCTTGTTAGGTGATAGTATCATGGAATGGACTTGCAATTTCATCTTTTGCAAGAGCATCTAAAATCCTCAAGGGTGAAGCACAGGGCACTCATTTCAACTTCCCCATTGTTGGCTCCGAGGTAAGAGTCTGCCTTTGTCACACAGAGAAGTTGGTTAATTTATCATACTTGCTTTAATTGGATGTTGATTGTAGTAGTACCATACTCGTGCATCTCGATCATGCTTGTTTAGTCCAGTTCATGTCCCAGCTCAGATACATTTGACACTGTACGTGTGTTAGCTCTTAAACATTGTTAGAGAAGTTAGCAAACTATATATATAGGAAAATAAATGTTGTTGGCTTTGATACTCGTATAACCATGTATATGAGACATTTTGCTGCAAGATAGATCTCTGGGGTAATACAAATTTTAACAAATTTGTCCACTCTCAGTAAATTTTAAATTCTTTTTATCTCATTATCTTAGTGATTTATTAGTTCATCTGATGCTGGAGACTGGTTATAGATCAAATGCTCAGCTAAAAGATTATGTGCAATTCTCCTGATTGGTAGTTTTGAGATTTTAGGATCCCAGTAATCTAATTTGCTTCAAGTGATTATCAATTTTTTGTGTTGGCAACAGAAGTAGGATCGATCCTGCCGTCCATTCAATATTGTTTTCCACTTCTTTTCTGGGTAATTCTTATTTGAATGATAATTTGTGCCAGCCTAAGGAGTATATGGAAGTTGCGGAGAAGGCAGCAACTTTTATTAGAAGACATCTGTACAACGAGCAAACCCACAGGCTCCAACATAGCTTTAGGAATGGCCCATCCAAAGCACCTGGATTTTTAGATGATTATGCTTTCTTGATTTCAGGGTTGCTGGATCTTTATGAGTCTGGTGGTAGTACTGATTGGCTAGTTTGGGCAACAGAACTCCAGGATATGCAGGCAAGAGCCATAGTTGGTCCTTTTCCGTGGAGATTGTTTTTCTATTTTCATCCTTTTATATTCTTGTAGCTTACCTTTTGAATGCTGTGGTCCAGGATGAACTGTTCCTTGATAGAGAAGGTGGAGCATATTTTAACACTCCAGGAGAAGACCCTTCAGTTCTTCTCCGTGTAAAGGAAGATCATGATGGCGCAGAACCATCAGGAAACTCTGTCTCTGCAATCAATCTTGTGAGATTGGCTTCCATGGTTTCTGGCAGTAAATCTGACCATCACAGGCAAAACGCAGAGCATCTTCTGGTTTGTTGTGAACTTCATTGAGATTGATTTCCATCGAATTAAATTTGCTTTCATAAATATTGTGGTTCAACTTTCAGACCGTATCTCGCAGGCTGTTTTTGAATCAAGATTGAATGATATGGCAATGGCAGTTCCACTGATGTCTTGTGCAGCCGACATGGTTACGGTTCCTTCCCGGAAGCAAGTTGTTTTGGTTGGTCCTAAGCCTTCATTAGAGTTTGAAGACATGCTTGCTGCTGCTCACGCCTCATATGATCCCAACAAAACAGTAAACACGAAACTCAAAACATTTTGTCTCTGTCTTCTAGTAAGTTATATTACATCTAATTGACATCGGTCTCATTTGATATTTGGCAGGTAATTCACATTGATACAACCAACGCAGTGGAAATGGAATTTTGGGAAGCAAATAACAGCAAAATTGCCTTCATGGCGAGAACGAATTTTGCCCCTGACAAAGTGGTTGCTCTTGTATGCCAAAATTTTACTTGCAGCCCCCCAGTAAGCAGCGCTGAATCCCTAGAAGATCTGCTAGCAAAGATAACTTCTTCCGTTGTTTGAGTCGGTCGGGAGTCGCTCTGAAAGTTTCATCAAAGGATTATTTATTAAATAGTATATGATCAAAACTTTAAACAAACAGCAACACTGTGGCAGCCTCATTTGTAATACACCATATAGAGTGAATCACTGATGTGTAACAGGAGAAACTGTTTCATAGAATAGATTTTAATAGCAGTACTGTTTCATCTTTTCTGCTTCTATCGTTTTTCCTTTTTCTCTTGCACGAGTGCAAGAACTTCCTGCAAAATGCTTTCTATGCTTTCTTAAGCAGAGCCATTTGATCTACAAATTTAGTAGTTACCGTAATATTTTGTTTATAATGTGATACCGTAATGTCACGTTTCAGACGGATTGAATCGTAGAATAGTTAATTTGTGTTCGTGTTTTATTAGGTTATATACTTCTTTTTTTTTTTTTGGTAGAAAAAGACTTCATTGAAGTAAAAAGAAATGGGATTGAATCCCTACAAAATTATCTGCATTATTATGCAGGCCCCACCTTTAAAAATTGATACAACATCTTAAAAATGAAAAGATACAACATCAGTTAAAGTTCAAATCAAATTGGACATTTAACGGTCTGAAGTTAAAAGCCCGCTGGCCGCTGCGAAGTTGGAAGGCGTTTCCCCAAAAAAATTGTGCTTCTGAAATGTAAAAAGAAACGGGTTATCATCGTCGTCATTCACTATCCACTCAATATTTAGAATGGCAGTAGACCAAAAGTTTCAATGCCTGAAACTGAACTCCCTATCAGCCTCTTCTCTACTGTTCCCCTGGAAAAGGCCAATCCAACTCAAAATTCCCCAAGCTGAGGGAAAGCGTAGATTCTTCTCTCTTCAGAATAAAATTTCTGTTAAACCCATCACCTCCAAAACCACCACCAAGGAACTCCATTTCACCGTCACTTATCTTATAAACTCATGTGGGTTTTCGTCAGAGTCTGCAATTTCAGCTTCACAAAAGGTACAGTTTCAGTCTCCAGAAAGACCTGACAGGGTGTTAGCCCTTTTGAGAAACTATGGGTTCTCTAAAATCCAGATCTCAAATCTCATCAGGAAGCGCCCTGTGCTTCTTTTAGCTAATCCTGAGAATACCCTTTTGCCAAAGCTTGAGTTTTTTAAGTCTATAGGGTTGTCAAGTTCTGACCTTGCGAGAACTCTTTCTTCAGACCCAACCCTTCTGAGTAGAAGCTTGGAGAACCATATTATACCTTCTTATGAGTTTCTAAAAAGTGTCATGCTTTCCAATGACAAAATTGTTTCTGCTTTAAAGCGTACTACCTGGATATTCCTAGAAGATCCTTCTAAGAATCTTATGCCTAATACTGCATTTTTGAGAGAATTAGGTGTGCCCCAGAAGTGTATTTCTCTGTTGTTGACTCATTTCCCTGAAGCTGTGATGCAAAAGCATGAAGATTTTTGTGGAATCATAAGAGAGGTTGAAGAAATGGGGTTTGAGCCAAGGAAATCCACGTTTGTGTTAGCAGTGCATGCCCTTTCAGGGAAAGGTAATAAGTCAATATGGGAAAAGTGTTTTGAGGTTTACAAGAGATGGGGTTGGTCTAAGGATGATATTCTTACGGCATTTAAGAAGCATCCTCATTCCATGATGCTATCAGAGAAGAAAATAATGAAGAGTATGGATTATTTTGTCAATCAGCTAGGGTGGCCATCAAGAGTGATAGCTCAGTGTCCTGTGGTCTTGTTTTTCAGCTTGGAGAAGAGAATAATCCCTAGGTGTTCAGTTTTTCAGGTTTTGCTGTCAAAGCGGTTGATAAAAGAAGATTTCAGCTTAACTACTGTGTTACTGCCCGATGAGAAGCACTTCTTGGAGAGATTTGTGACCAAATATCAAGAAGAGGTACCTGACTTATTGAGTGTGTATCAAGTGAAGGCGAAATTTGAGGGATCATAATGTGCCCCTTTACTTCTCAATTCCCGGTACATATCAATTCATTACTACCTTTTAGGCTAAAGGCTCAATTAACCAAGTGTTGGTGGTTCTGGGACAGCTTAGCCTTAAAGGAGCTTGTATTCCATGTCAAAGCGTCTGGACCATGTAACTTGAGTGTGGGTAATCTAAACTGCTTTACCTCCCTTTACTTTTATTGCAATTGTTTTGCTGGCTAAAAACAGTAAAACTTACTGAGAATTCAAACTTATTTTCATTCAGGGTTAAGCTATTGTCTCTATCTTTGTCAAAACCAATATACACAAACATCTTTATGATCATGTCAGGCATAGATATAGCTAAAAATGCAGTTTACAGTTGTGCAAAAAATCTCAGATAAACCCGGTTGTGGGGGAATAAGATTTTGATGTGGAATGTGCTCACTTCAGTGAATGATCAAAACTCGCACCTTACCGAAAACGTTCGCAAGTCCATGTGGTACTTGCTATTTTCTCGAGGATTTTTTCTGCAAGTTAAAAAAGAATGCTGTCCTTGGATTCTCATAGAATGATGTGGGTTTTCAATTGGAAGTTGTGGCTTCATCAGCCTTTCGGAATTAAGGGGTACTGGGTCAAAAAAATGGTAAAAGGCGGTCGTGGAGATTCGGCGGGCCGATAACCGACACCTGGCTTTCATATCGGTTACTGGTTCTCGTCAGTCCAGCAGGAGATCATTGCTGCTCTAGAAAGACAGCAAGCATCACAACTGACTCATGAGTCGGCAAGATCTTCGACTCGTCACAGCCAGCAAGATCTTCGTCCGCGCTGCCACCACTTAAGAGCCAGGCGGCGCAGCGCAGCCGGCCCCCTGTCTAGCATAGGGTCTTTAAGTGACTCCACAGGGTAACAGAGCCCAGGCCCCAACCGTTATCGCTTCTAAGTTTTACCCACCGTTAATGCCCTCACTAGAGTTACAAGCCCGCGTTACCAAGCTCGGCGAACCGTACGACCGAGGGAGGCAAATATAAGGGTCCGGCGTAACATTTTTCTACCCAATGTGGGATATATGAAGCCTATTGTTCCTTTCAAATTCAGTATCAATTCCATCAAGCTATCATATGGTACTGGGAAACCTTTTATTTTGTGGTGAAAAAAGTTAAATTCATAACTTAAACTAGTAAGGGCTACATATAATCTTAGACTATAAGCATGAATTGGCGAAACGGAAGAAGGGGTTTTGAAATTTGTGCATTAGATTCTATACCTAATATTTTAATATTAACGAATCTAATTATATACAACACATTCTCTAATCATACTAAAATCATAATATCTGACCCAAAAAAATGGTAGTAAACCAATTGAGTAGTACGTATTCTATGCTAATTTACAAAAAAAAACAAAATTAATTTTGTTATCATAGTTGTTGATCAACCAGCTAATCCACTAATGTTCACTAAATTTGGAAGGCCTGGTGCTTTTAAAGATTGGGCTGGGTTGAGCCCGTGTTTTAGCCATGCTATGTCCTAAACGGCTGTACCCATTGCGTTTTGACCGAAACAGCCCAAGGCGGTGGCGAAAATAAAATCTCGCCGAAGAGTGAAGACAAAGAAATACCATATGATATGTATAGCTGTCAACGACCGTTGGTAATAAAAAACTACTACACAAATATATGCTATGTACAGCTGTCGATGACAGTTAGTCCGCTACACCGCCTGGCTTTTCCTGCCTATTTGAGTCAAACGTTCGCCAGATCAGCCGATGAATATTTTTAATTTTCCCATTCTAACCCTGATGAGATGGGGAGGCACCGAGGCAGAGAGGTGGGGCGGGGACAGTTCCCAGCGTGACATTTACGCCGAGTAGCTCCGATCTATGCCGCTGTGATCTTTCATCACCATATCAGATATGTCACTGATTAGAATTGATCCAGTGCCCTAGGTCCAATGAGATGAACGCTAATCCGTTATCGATCTTGCGGCGGGTGACCGGATCACGGTACGATCTGACTTTCTCGAGTTAGATCTGACGTCGATCTGGTCATCCGATCCGTCATTGTAGTAATATGACCCGAAAACGATCAAGAAAAGTCCTTCTTTCCCTCTCGTAAGGGCATAATGGGAATGTAAAAAACATGTAAGAGGCTGACATGGCCGATGAGTAGATAAAGTTACCAAGATCAAACGTTGAGTTTTTACCGGTAACAGAGAGTGGATATAGCATAATTTTGAAGCATAAAGTTTATCAATATCCGTAATTAGTCTTATTAATTCGAAAAAAGTATGCTCTGTTTTGTCAAGGTTTTCTTCAACTAATTAACGAAAACCCAACTCCAAACCCAGTTCGCTGCGCGTTCTCCTCGCCTAAAAACAGTGAAGCAGGTTCTTTTATTAACGCCAGTACTCTGGGCAGGGAAGAATGATTCTAGTGGCCTTTCAGTTTCTTATCTTACTTCAGAGTAAAGGGTTTATTGCTTCAAAGCTTGAAAGTGCTAAATAATACCAGTCTTTATTGATGTGTAGCATGACTCATTTGCAAAGAAAAATGCGGGACAAAATGTTCGGTGTTGGGTCATGTGGCATAAATCGTTTGCAACTCTGTGTCCCAGTTTTTTACAAGACTTTTGTCTATTGATTGATTATTTGATTTGCATATTAAATTGATTGAGATTTTTATCCCTTGTTTGTCCCAAAGGGTGTTTTCTGCCTCACTTATTTTCTTTGAATAAAAGCGCTTGTGCTCTGTTGGTCAGCGAAAGGCATTCTAAAGAATATTTGTGCAATGCATGGACAACGCGGAAACGAGAAAATTCTCAATTGCCCTTATGGTTCTCCTTTTGCGAAGGTGAGCAACTATTGCGTGTTCATATGACATTTTTGTTGCTCTATTTTCTGCGATTGATTTTCCCTTTCAGGATAATCACTGCTCTTTATAACAGCATTTTATGCTTCTACAGCCCATGAACTGTTATCTGCCAAAATTTAAAGTTTGTGTCCGTTAATAAGGGCAGGGGTAGTGTTTGTTGCACGAAGGATCAATTTGACACGTTGAGGCTTTTACTATTGTCTTTTCCTTGTCTCGATGCTTGGTAAAGTTCACAATCAAATTCATACCATCAATAATTATTGTAAATTTTTTCCGCCTAAAATTACTATCTTCCCCATGAAACAATGAGCTGAAAAGCTATACTTTGTAATCAGAAAGATGATCTACCAGGGTTAAAAGTATATAAATTTTCATTATGCTTATATCATTTCCTAGTAGGAAACTAATTTCCGATTGGGTATTTTTTCAATACCACTAACCTAGTTCCCAAGATCGAATGATAAAGAACCAAAAAGTGGAGGTGGAGATAAAAGCGGACCCGTAACGGACCAGGAAGGGAACTGGCTCGTTGGTCCAATGGGATCATCTTGTTCCTCTGACAGGCCAATGAACATCTCTAGCTCTCTCTGGAGCCAGATCCACTAAATGCATCCATGCAACTATCGTTCTATCAGGTGGGTAAACTGAATCACTGCAGAACGCTCTACCCGCCAGATGGCGAGCCAGTAAGGGCCCACTTTGCCCCTCCAATCCGGTCACAGCTTATCCATACTTTTCTCTCCCTTATCCATACTAAATTTCAGCTAATATTTTGAGTTGGTAAATTTTTACTGACCGGTCACATGATTGACATAGTGAGGCGGTCTCATGATATGATTTGTCCTCCCGTACCCACCTTAATGTCCCCACTGGGTCATAAGCTCACGTTACCGAGCTCGGCGCCTGAATCCAAGAGGGAGGTTATATAGGGCTTGTAATGGATTGGTCTCTGTTCCATGTGAGATATTTGCGAGTTTTGGTGTTTTAATTGTGCAATATTATTTAACAGCTGCTCCTCTCCTCAGTCTCTAAGCCTTCAGATGGTAGCCAGGTTTTTAGGTATAAGAAATCACGAATCAACAATAATAAATTTCTTTCTCAAAAGAATTCGAGAATTCTTTGAAGTTTATGCCCTTTGCTGGCTAAGGCCTAATGCAATGAGAGTGTTTTTCATCTCATTGCCAAAACAGCTGAAATACATCGATTTGCTCAATTATTACTGAGCAAGAAGGTGAAGGTCCGGGGTATGAGCACTGAGCGAAGGACAACAGGAACCGATCGGGGTCACCAACTAGCCAGTTGGCTCTGTCTAGAGTTCAAGGAGAGGCACAGCTTGCTCTGATAAGTCAAGGGGCCTCCGGTTTTGGATCCCCGAGGCCCTCATAAAGTTTCGTTCGAGTCAATCTGTCCTACATCACCTTAATGCCCCTTCATCGGGTTAAGGCCCATTTTACCTGGCTCGGCTATCATGTCCTAGTTACTGTTGAGGGAATGCTGGATTTGGAAACTGAAAGGCCCAGACTAATAGCTTTTCACTTTGTGGGCTTTGGCTTTGGATTTTAAACGAACCGTTGCAGGCTTGCAGTTGCACTTAAACAGAATGTTGAACCGTTGATATATTCAGTTATTCACCAGTAGCGCTCTGTAAAAGATGATTGAGCTCATTAGCCCAATTTGGATAGCATTCTCTTCGAAGAAGCATATAAGCCCAACTCTACTCACCAGGCCCTGCATTTTGGTACCAGCTGAACTTACTAAGCCTGGTCCTAAAGTGGAGATGACGTTGAAACGGTTAAATAATGGCGTCAACGTACCGGACCAAATTACGCAGAAAGAGGCTTTTTCATCGAGTTGCGTTCTTCACAGTCTCATCCAACTGCAACTCTCTGGAACTGGAACCAGACAACCAATGTCTGCTTTGAGTTCTCCATTGCTTCTTTATAACTAATTTCTATATTTAGAATACGAATTAGGGGTTTTTGGCGGCGGTTTTAGGATGGTGGGGAGAAGGAAGCCGCTGGTTCTTTCTTCTACCAAAGTTCTCGTCAACTCGGTACTGAGTTCCGCGCGACTCGATGAAACCGTTCCTATCAATCTTTCTGCTGACGGTTTGCGTTTAAAGGCGGGAATTCTACGGTTTTCGGAGGACAGAAATGACATTTTGGATCCCAAGTTAGCTTCCCTTGATGATTCTGCTTTGCTGGGGCTCTCTACTTCTGTATTGAAGAGACTGTCGATAACTTCTGGCTCGCTGGTGAGTATAAGTTTCTGTTTGGTTGCTATAAAGATAACTTTAATTTTAGCTTACTTTAAATATTGGAATATCGGCCCCTGTAGCTTGGGCTAACTGTAAAAAGTCTTTCCTATGTGGTCATGTAGAAGAATTTGTTTCCTTTTTTCTGCCTGAAGCTCTGTTTGTTTGCTAGAGAAATGCTGTAAAGAAAATGGAAATGAAATTTGGACTCTATTTTTTTCCCTGAATTATTAAGGTGCATTAAGCGAAAATTTTAATCTTCATTTGAAAGTTTCTTGTTTTTAAAATCAGTCTGAATCTTGAAATTGGTGATATTATCAGTAAAAATGGAATTGATATACTTACAAAACTGTAATGTAATAATAATCACGATGATAATCATTGCAAAAGCAAAGAGCCGTCAAATCATGTGCTTAATAATAATAATGTTATAATTACTGACCTCAGTCCTTTTTTCCCTTCCTGTATTTCTTAAAAATTTTAGGTGCTTGTTAGAAACAGAGACACAAAGATTCAGAGAATTGCTCAGGTTGTTGTATTAGATCCTCCAAGTACCCATGTCGATACTTCTCAAACCAAGGAACCCGTCTCCCATCCTCCACATGCAATGCTTATGTTTCCTTCATACAGTTTTCCTCAAAACGGGTCTGGATTATTGAACTGTGATGTTGCCTACATATCTCCTCTATTGGCTTTTAACCTTAACCTGCACATATCATGCTTGAGATCTCTTGTTCATGGAGGGAAAGAGACTTTAGCATCTCTTTTTGAAGCTAATGTGAATGATAAGGCTTGTTTGGAAGGCTCTGATACTTCTGTTATCAGTTTATGGGTAGAACCATTGGGTCAACTGCCAAAGTATGCATCACACTTGAGGGTTTCTTTTGTTAAGATACCAGAATGCAGTTCGCTGGAATCTCTGAGAAGAGTTTCTTCAATTGAAGCTGAAGATCGCCAAGATTTGATTGATTCAGCATTACACAAGTATTTTGAAGTGGATAGATACTTATCAAGGGGAGATGTTTTCAGCATTTTCTTAAATTGGCATTGCAATTCAGTTATTTGCATTCCTTGCAGCTTGAGATTGCAATCTCAGAGTAATAATATTATCTATTTCAAGGTAACAGTTTGTGTGTATGTTAACAGTTGCACCATTTATGCAAGGAATGTTACGATGTATGAGGTTGTCATGAGATTGTAATCCTTGTCTTCAGGTTGTTGCTATGGAGCCATCAGATGAAGCAGTTCTTCGTGTCAATCATACTCATACTGCTCTAGTTCTTGGAGGGAGTGTTCCATCAGCTGTTCCCCCTGATTTGTTGATTGCTGGAACAAAAAGTTTCACGCCTTTGCAAGGGGACACTGTGAAGATTTTAGCATTCATCCTTGCACCACCTCTATGCCCATCACCACTTTCTTTGAAATTCAGAGTTTCTGTTTTACTACATGGTCTGCCAGGTGTGGTGGAGGTTTGGTTTTAGTGTATATGTCCTTGCTAATGTCTAATGTAGTTGTGTCCTGATGAAGCACTTATTGCAGGGTGTGGGAAGAGGACTGTTGTTAGACATGTTGCTAAGCGACTTGGTCTACATGTTGTTGAATATAGCTGCCACAGTCTGACAGCATCTTCTGAGAAAAAGACCTCTGCTGCCTTGACTCAAGCTTTCAACAGTGCCCAAAGGTGAAGCATTTGACTTATTGAAAACATTGCCAATTGCTCTCAATTGTTCCGACTTTAGTAACACCTGTTCCCCCACCCTTTGCTTTGTAGTTATCCTTTTGTTCCTTTTGTCAGTAGTTGGAAAATGGCATGCACATCTTTTCAAAATTTTTGGAAGTGCTGCATCTAGAATCTTTTATCATCATTTGTCCAAATATCTTAGTTTGGATTTTTCATGATATGTTAGCTTCTGTAACAAATCAATCAAGGTAACAGAGACTTGATGTTATAATTTGGCTATTCCATGGCCTTTCTATGGATTCACTCTCCTATTTATTTATTTGGCAGATACTCACCAACTATACTTTTACTTCGCCATTTTGATGTTTTCCGGAATTTGGCCTCTAATGAAGGTTCCTCAAGTGATCAAATTGGGCTTTCCCATGAAGTTGCATCAGTCATCAGAGAGTTCACTGAGCCAGTTGCCAATGAAGAAGATGATTATCCTGATGACAAATCAAATGGTGATTTTGTAAGACCAAACTACATACCAGTATCTTTAAGTTGATGAGACATGCTTTTGTTTACTTCTATTGGTTGTCTTCTCATGATTTGTTATTTCTTATTTGACATGATGTTGAGTTTTCCTTCACTGTGTCTCTAAATATCTTGCCCCTGTTGGTTTATGTGTTCTCTTGATTTGTCGTATCTTAACTTGAGGCATGCTTTATGCACTTAGCTCAGTGTCACACAGATCTGTTATACCCAGCCGGAACTTGAATTCCCGAATTGAATCAAGGAACCGAAAATTTGACATTGAGAATGTTGCTTGCTATTTATTTTCTAGAACTCAGAACAATAATACGTTAAACTTATCACGTCCATGGTGTTGATGCAGCCTGTAAAGGACAGTGGAAATGTGGGCAGGCACCAGGTGCTGTTAATTGCAGCGGCTGAGAGTTCTGAAGGTCTGCCACCAGCTATTCGGCGTTGTTTCAGCCATGAAGTAAGCATGGGTTCCTTGACTGAAGAACAAAGGGCTGAAATGTTGTCCCAGTCACTGCAAGGTGCTTCTGAACTCCTTTCTGATGTAAGTAAAGTTATAAAAAAAAAAAATTCATCTCCCCTTTTGGAATTTCTTCATGAATTAAATTACACGCCTTGTAATTTTGACTGATGTGGTTCCTTGCAGACTTGCTTAGAGGATTTTGTGAAGGACATGGTAGGACAGACATCCGGCTTCATGCCTCGGGATATGCGTGCTTTAATTGCTGATGCTGGTGCAAACTTAATTCCAATGAGCAAATTTCAAACTGACAAAGCAGAATCCTCACAATTAGATACTTCTCTTAAGGGTAAAGCAGCACAGGATACGTCAAGCACTGCAGCGCCTAGTATGGTGAAAGAGGACATGGCAAAAGCATTGGAACGATCAAAGAAGAGGAATGCCTCTGCATTAGGTGCTCCAAAGGTATGTAGAAGGAAAATTTAGAACAGTAATGTTATGCGATTGGCAACCAAAGTATCCATTCTTCAAATTTTACATATTTTTAGTAGACCAAAACTTGGAATGATGTAATGCTTTAGATTGCTGACTGTAGAACAAATAACTCGTGTCTTCATTTAAGGTTCCAAATGTGAAATGGGAAGATGTTGGTGGGCTGGAGGATGTGAAAAAATCAATTTTGGACACTGTTCAGGTGGGTTTTTCTGTATTTCTGATGCACTTTTACCAATTATAAGTCATATGACTTTTGGCAAGATTATCTCTTGAGTTGCAAAAGCATACCACTTGTTAAATAATCTGAACCCCTCGATTCCTCTTCATGGGCATATCCTTGCTCGTATTACACATAAAATGACAGATTTGCTAAAATATGACAATGATTATGTTGCCATCTCTAGGAAAGGATATACGGAGTGGTTTTACAATTGCACATCATTTGGTCCAGAACAGGTTTCTTTTTACTTAGGTTATGGTTATAGGTGGTCCAATTTGAAAGCCTGCTAATCTTGAATTATTTATCTTTTCTTTTCTGTAGTTACCTCTACTGCATAAGGATTTGTTTTCATCTGGCTTACGCAAGCGTTCTGGTGTTCTTCTATATGGTCCTCCTGGCACAGGGAAAGTAAGTTCTGATAGATTACCAGATTGTTCTCAACATTCCAATTTTTTCTTTAAGGTGTCTTCCATAGCTTTTACCCCTATATTTATTATGTTGCTTTAAATGTCAGACTTTGTTGGCGAAAGCTGTGG
Organism: Microcos paniculata; assembly: GCA_030664755.1. Lineage (NCBI taxonomy): Eukaryota > Viridiplantae > Streptophyta > Magnoliopsida > Malvales > Malvaceae > Microcos > Microcos paniculata. The sequence goes on from CP131461.1 coordinate 35,294,820, forward strand.
CAACTGAGTGTTCCTTGAATTTCCTAAGCGTAAAAGGGCCTGAACTCATTAATATGTACATAGGAGAGTCGGAGAAGAATGTCCGAGACATTTTCCAGAAGGTAAACAGCAAAGAAAGACTTGTCTTGAGTATATAATTCTCTTTCATGGTAAATTGGGCTGCATACAGTCTTTCACTGCATGTTATTCTGTAACTGAGTGTTGTGATATTGCAAGTCTTGCAGGCTCGATCAGCAAGGCCATGTGTCATCTTCTTTGATGAACTCGATTCTCTTGCTCCTGCTCGTGGTGCTTCTGGGGATTCTGGGGGTGTTATGGATAGAGTGGTTTCTCAGGTGAAGATATTATTGCTATGACATTAATTGATCTGTTCCCTTCTGTTTCTTTTGTTGTTACTGATCCTGACAGTTTTTATTTGTTGCTAGATGCTTGCAGAGATTGATGGCCTTAATGATTCTACACAGGTTGTTTATTCTACTTGTTATTAGACTGTGTATATATATATATATATATATATATTTAGGAGCAAGCAAATAGCAATGAGACTAATTCTCTGTCCGGTTTTCCAGGAGCTATTTATTATAGGAGCAAGCAACAGACCCGACCTTATTGACCCAGCTCTTCTAAGGCCTGGCAGATTTGACAAACTACTATATGTAGGAGTTAACTCCGACCCATCTTACCGAGAGCGGTTAGTTTATGCCCTCGTACCTTTTTTAGCTATCCATGCTTCTATGTTCTACCTATTTGACTCTTATTCTTTGATGTGGAAAATTTCTATTCTTGATCCAGAGTTCTTAAAGCACTTACCAGAAAGTTTAGATTGCATGAAGATGTCTCCCTTTACTCAATTGCAAAGAGATGCCCACCAAACTTCACTGGTGCAGATATGTATGCCTTATGTGCAGATGCTTGGTTTCATGCTGCAAAGCGTAAGGTGAGTCAGAATGAACACTTCCCAATGCAATGCAATTTACCTTGAGGAATTTCAGCTTATCATGTATCAGAGGCTGCAAGAACTGCCAACAAAACTGTTTTCTTCATTGCTTGGACTGGTTCCTTTGTTTAGGTGTTGAGTTCAGATTCAGATTCTTCTTCCACAGATCAAGCTGACTCCATTATCGTAGAATATGATGATTTTATGAAGGTATGACATGCATCTTCTCTGACAAAGGGATCTTTTGGGGAAATACTTATATAAGATTCTGGATTTGAATTGTAATGAAATAGTTGAAAGCTAACGAGATGAGGAGATATAAACCATGGTTATTACTGCTTGCTAACTTTCTTTTACTATTATTAAAGATGCAGCTAGTGCACACATTAAAGCACAAATCATGCCTTAGTATGGTTCACCACATGTTTTCTAATCACTGGATAGCCATCTTTACATTTACATGATTCTGCAGGCACTTCTGCATTTTAATTTGATATAAGTAATACTAATAATGATGATGATGATAATAATAATTCTCATAGTTTATATGGGAATGTCTTATTCAGACACCTTTCTTTGGACTAGCATCTAACGTCTAAATTTTACTTGCTGACTGTGCAGGTACTGAGAGAGCTTTCACCATCCCTTTCCATGGCAGAGCTTAAGAAGTATGAAATGCTTCGCGATCAATTTGAAGGGTCTTCAAACTGAGTGACAGAATTCGTGATCATTTGTAAAATTATGTACTGCAAAAAAAAAAAAAAAAACAAAATATGAAAGGCTAAAATGAGGAGGCGGAGGAGGGGGTGCGGGGAGCCCAAGATTTTAGATCATTCTTTGTTATCGATACACTGAACTGTATAGACAGATGAAATTTTGTGTCATTGTCGAGTTACATAGTATCATAAATTCAATTGAATTGAAATGCCTTATTCTCGAGATTAAACTTATTAAAAAAAAAACAAAAAACCATTTTCTTAATTAAAATAAATAAATAATCAAAGAGGCATAAATCTGAGCATATCCATTTGTCCTCTCATTTTGCAGTAAGGTGTATTCCAGAAACCCAAGAGCCCAATCACAGCAACGTTTGAGGATGTGAGTTGGGCCCCAGTGCCGGTTCCAGGCTCGTGGCGCAAGTGGTGTTAATTTAGTGCTTCACCATTGACCACCACAAGCCATCACGCCCATTAATGATTGTTTTAATACTCCTTTCCACCCCGTAATTTTTCATAAACATTTGAGTGCAAAAAATGCAAATTTACAGAATAGACTTCCAAAAATATTAAATGATCTTTCAAGTTCGAGATTATTATGCCTTTATAAGGTTGAGAGCCTCTGATTCAGATTTACAAATTTGGCTACCCTGGATAGCCCTTGACCAAATTATTATTATTATTTGTTAGAATGTGAAACTGAAAGAAATATGTATGTAATTCCAAAGAAAGCTAACCCCACAATCTTTATTTTCAACCGTGGGTCCTTTAATTTCCTCGTGCATTTCATGATGTCCATGATTTAAATTTCCTACCTAATGCCTAAAATAAATTACAAAGAAATCCGATTCTGATTCTGACCCTTTACTGCTATAAGTTCACTGAACCGATTTCCTATATCATTATATGAGGAGTATCCATGATCATGTCGTGCTACTGATGTTAATGAGGCAAAAATGCAATATGCGTCAATGATAAATAAATGTAAGCAAATTAATTTTGGGAAATTTCATCTGAAAGTAAATGAAGATCACAAGTTTATAGAAATAGAAAGTTTTAGGTAGGAATATTGTAAAAGTATTTTCTTAGGAAGGAGCTGCCACACCTCGTGGTTATGGCCTCTGAGCGATTTGCTGATTTAATTCGCTTTGAAAGTTTATTGCCAAATCTGAAGGGAGTGGTAGCATGTTAATGAGCTTTGCCCTTGCCTTTCATGGAATCCTTGTTACCGTATATTTGAAATGAATGAAAAAAAAAAAAAAAAGAATGCGCTCTGCTTATGCTATTATATCTTTGAGCGGCTGGATTTTGCCTTACCATATTTCATAATCATACTTTGTTTTAAAAATAAAATAAAATTATTGTAAATCATTCTCATTGAGTTGGCTTAATTAAAAAAAAAAAAAACACTGAATCTATTAGAAAGCTTAACCCCAGAAAGAAGAAAAAGAAAAAGAAACTCTCCAGTAATGTAGTTTCTGTTATGTTAATTAAATCTTAACTTAGAAGAGAATTTAATAATAAAAAATTATTCCAGAGTTGTCAATTGTCAGTTATCACATGAAAATTAATATTAATACTAGTATTATATACTACATATTTATTTATTTACGCCAGATACTATAGTTTGAGTAATCCTTTTTTTTTTTTATTAATATTGTTTAGTATAGTATAGATAGGTAGAAAATTGCGCTCATCAAATGGCAGCTAAGTTGACACTGTCAAAGCCAGTCAAACAAAGCCACCTTCCTGACTATGAATGCGAGCCAGAGAAGAGTCTTTAAGACTTTAACCGTCGTTTGCCAGTTGGCCTCTCTCCCCGCCGCCGTGATTTCCTATTGACCCTTCTTTACAAGTAATGAAATTTGTTAACAACTTCACTTCTCTTCACATCATCATCATCATTCACCATTAAAGCTGAAATAACATAATACCAACAAAATCTAATTCACCATTAATGTCAATTATTTCAGCTTAATTGATCATGTTTGTTGTGAGAAAATATTTTTTATTTTTATTTTTTAAAATCTATAAAAAAATTATCATGTAAGATATGTGCTGTGAAGAAAGATGTATATATATTTTTGAAAATAAAAATAAAAATGGATTTAGATATGAGATTAAAAAAAATGTTCTCAATACTAGGTCTATTTTCTTTTTTATTTTCTAAAACATACATACATTTTTATAAACTACACATATCATATATGATGATTTCTTTATATATTTTTAAATAATGAAAATAGAAAATATTTTCATTTACCAAACATAACCTAATATTCTGATTAATATCCAATTAAAAATTACAGCCCGTGACCCATCGTCAGATGAATAGCATTGAGCCGAAATTGATCATCACAATTCCTGCCATAACAAAGGAGTAATATGAAAAAAATAAAAATAAATAAAACAGATCGTGTTGTCCCAATTTGGTCCAAAGCTAATTTGCGATCTATTGCTTGCTTGAAAGTAAGTAAAGTAGGCGGATAAGAAAAGCTAAAATAGAATCCAACTGCCAATCATTTCTGTAACATCAGGGTGATAATCCTATTGACACAACCTCAAATACCAAGTGGGATTTTGCTATGGCGTCACCCTCGTAATAGAATATCGTAAGCATTAAAGGAAAGCCCATTTTAGTTAAATTCTCTTCTGGAATTCCTCTCTCAAGTATATCAGTGAAAGTGAAAATGGTAGTTTCAGAATTCATATCATATTCCCATGCCATCAAATTTACCATGTAGAATAATTAGCGTGGATATTGGGATCAAAGTTGGTTGACTCTACCTTAGCTTTAGAATATTGGATAAGCTTGAAAGGTGAATTATTCCAGTAATATCCAATCCATGCACAGATATCTTATGTGCTCTCCTCTCTATCCAGCACAGAAATTGAAAACAAAAAGGGAGAAATTTTTTGACCCAATAAACTGTACACGCTACACAGTAGTAGTATATTTAAAGTTTCAAGTTCAAATCGAAAGAAAAGCTTAATGATGGTCTTCAAAGCAAAGCAGGACAAATTAAAGGGAGAAAAAATAATAGTACTACTAAATAAGTAATTATCGTTCCAAACTTTGAAGATGACGGAAAAACTAGAAGGAAAATATAGATTGAAAAAGTCGAGGGTCCCAGTCCAGGCTTGCCTACCAGAACCACACAAACATAAAGGGCAAAGTTGTGAACAAATATTTTGTGTTTGGGTCAACTCGAGGGTTTTCAAGAGCTCCAGGTCCGGCTCCTCCTCCATGCTCACCAAACAGTTGGGGTGGGCCGTGGATTAACTTCAAGTGTTGTCAATTTTCTTTCTCAGTAAATAACAAAGGGCAAAAGAAATTATCCAGAAATTATGAATTTTCCAAAATTACAAAGTATAGAAAGAGGAAAAGGGCAATTATTATTTGCCACGCTGGATTTTGCCACCTGACACACATGCGGCCGAGGAGTAATCAAATTCCCACGCGCTCGAGGAAAAGCGTCGTGGGATTGCTTCATACAGCCTTGTTCTGGACCGTTTCGCTCTCTCTCTCTCTCTCGTCTTTGGGTTGAAGAAAAGTTTCCAGCGTTTTCCACGAAACAATATATGCATTGAAATTACAATTTGGTATGAGAATCTCACACAATCATTAATGCTACTATATATTGTATTGTTATTACAGTACAGTTGTGTATCATGCTGTAATAAATTTCAAATTCAATCATGAATTCACATTCTACAGGAGGAAAGTGTATCAGACAATTGCCATCTTTTTTATTTCTCTTCGGATTATATTTATTTGCATAAATAAGAATAGAAAATTATTTTATTACAAATAAGGGAAAACAAAAAACTGAAAAAGGCAAAACATTTAGCGAGATTTTCTATTTCTTTTTTTTTTTGGTTCCACATTCCTAGAATTTCTCCCATAAGTGTGATTTGCACGCGCTTGTTCGGCGCTGGCATCAATAGCCATCTGTTTGTTCTTCGGACAAGACGCTTTAGTAAAAACGAAAGAACAAGGGGACCAAAAGGTAAAAAGGAGGGAAAGAAGGCGAGAACAAGTCGAAAAATTTATATTCATACTCAGTTGAAAAAATAAAACCATTTTCTCTCCTCGCTCTCTCTCTCTGTCTCTGGTTAGATCATGTGGAGTTTAAAAATATAAAATAAAATTTTTTTCCTTCAAAGACAAAGGAAGAAAAGAAAATTAAAAAAAAAAAAACAGAAAGCAAAAAATAAATAAAAAATTAAAAAACGCGGCTGCTCTGTACACCAAAACCAGAGAGAGTCCCCTCTCTTCCCCTCTCTCTCTCTCTCTCTCTCTCTTTGCTAATCGATTCCAGCTAAAGAGATCGCACCCAAAAAAATCCAAAAAAAAAAAAGCCCCCGAAAAAAAATTTGAAAGATCCTTGTTTTTAAATCGCTTTATTTCTGTTGTTGGAATTTAAACTGTTTAAAAGTTTTGGTTAGGTGTTTGGATTCGTGATCGAGTTTCTGGTTTGCTCGAAATTAGGGCAAAAGTCCCGCTTTCCCTTTGGGTGGGTATTAGGGAGTTGTAAATAATGGTAGTAACAAACTTATGGGCTTCCAATAATGGGAAATTACGTTTGAGAGCTTGATAATTGGGTTGAGGTCTACTTTTTTTTTTTTTTAAATTATTATTTTTCTGTTGAATGATTTCGTTAGGGAGTAACGATGCGAGGAAGGGGCTAGGGTTAGGGTATGGTGGAAGAGAAATGGAAGAAACTGAGCTTGAAGAAGGAGAGGCGTGCCCTTATAATACCAATAACGATGATTATGATGCTACCACCGACCCTGCAAATGATCTATCTTCTCTCTCCTATTTAGTAAGAAATTGTCTGCTTTTCTTCTTCTTATTAACTGCTAAAAGTTTTGTTTTTTCAGTTAATGTTCTATTATATTGTGTTGACTTGATTTTTCTTTGGGTTTTATATCAAAGGCTAAGCTTTTTATGCTGAGTAATTGCAATGTTGGGTATTGCAACTTTAATTTAGATGTTTATCATGTTTAATTGTGTTGCTTGTAGATATGTAAGATATTGATTTGGTATTATAGTTTTCTTATTGTAAATTTCTAATGTTGCTATTCATGATTGGTTTAGCTGGAGGTCTGTAGAGAATTTAGTTTTTAAGAATTTTAATAAGTGAGGAGAGATTGTTTTCTGCAAGGTGTCTAGCGCGTTCATAAATGAAGCTTTTTCATGTAGGGGTGTACAGGTGGTTTTAGGGTTTTTTTTTTTTTTTTCAGTTGTCAGATGTGAGTTTGACACTTGTTTACCGCACAAGGCATTGCCAGTAAGTTTCGTTTCTATGTAAGTTTGGTAATGTTATTATGGTGATGGTAACGCTAGGGTTCCGTTATTGGAAGTTAGGAGAGTAAGATTCAAGCACATTAGTTAGCTTGTAGAGTTGTGTTGTGTTGTTACTGCCTCTAGAGGATTAGCAGTTAATGATACGATAGAGGACTATATGCATGTAGACCTTTCCTAATGTCTTATCACTTTTCTCATGCTTATTCTTAGTCTCTGTCCATATGATTTGTGATCTTTTAGTGATATTGGTTCCTATATTGTTTTTGAAGGAGGAGAAAATTCAACATGTTCTTGGACATTTTCAAAAAGATTTTGAAGGTGGAGTTTCTGCAGAGAATCTCGGTAAGTCTAAACAAAAAGAGAATCCTGGTCCTTGTGAGGTCAAGAGTCACCATGAATAGGAGTTTGTAATTTGGAATTAATAATTTTGGGATTCTTGACATTGCCACAGGGGCAAAATTTGGTGGGTATGGATCATTCTTACCTACTCATCCACGTTCTCCCGGGGGCTGGTCTCATCCTAAGAGTCCGCCTAAATCTCAGAGCTGCAATGCGCCTAGATCCCCAAACAATGTGCAATTAGAGGTAGAGTTTTTTCATAACTTGTGTTCCCCCTTCCCACTACCTGGAATTATAATGCATTTCATATGAGGGACGGGGAGGAATATTTCACAGGATCTTGATTTGTTTGAGAAGTTCAAGTTAAAGTGAGCATTTAGTTTGTTCTGTAATACAGGATGGCCGTCATAACTCAGCATGTTGGGCAAGTGGATCTCAGTCATTGAGGCCTGGACCTCCTACAAATTTTGGTACTCTCCCTGCTTTGAAGGCACCATCTTCAAATGACTCAATCAAACAAGAGGTCAGCATGACATCTACTCAAGCTGATGAGATTGCTTCTAGGAGCGAATTTGCAAACAAGAAAGCTGCCACTCTGCCAGATCAGAAAACATTGAAGTTGCGAATCAAAGTGGGCTCAGATAACTTGTCGACAAGAAAAAATGCTGCAATCTACAGTGGTCTTGGCCTTGATGTCTCACCATCTTCATCATTAGATGATAGCCCCTGTGAAAGTGAAGGGATGTATCGGGATACTCAAGAGCCATTACTTGAATCTCCAACCAGTATTCTTCGGGTAAATCCTCTGTTCACTATTTTGTTAATCTCCTTATAAAAGAATGTTGTTTCTCCTTTAATCTTGTATTTCTTACTCTCTGATGTACCTGAAGTGATCAGAACCCTTTTTTTTTTTTTTGGGTGATATGTTTCCACAGTTTATGACTTCCTTCCCAGTGCCTGGGGAGGCACTACTATCACCTCTCCCTGATGATCTGCTTAAATTCGCTGTAAAGGAAAAGATCCGAAAAGATAATAGATCTGACTCTGGAAAGGGTGATGGAGTATTATTGGGTGACAGGAAAGCGAAGTCAGTAGAGAAAAAGGATTTTCCAGCAGAAAGGAAGAGTAGCAGTAACAGGGAAGTAAACAATGACATTGATATCATGTCAAAGAAGGAAGTAGATATGGACACGTTGGCTTGTGAGGAACTTGTTTCTAAAACAATGAAGCTTCCTCTTTTATCTAATTCATATTCTGCTGTTGACAAAGTAAAAACTAAGGGCTCAGCAAGAAACAGAGGTGCCCATGATGTAGCAATGGAGGAGTCTATGGAGCCAATACATGCACAAGAGATTGGCTGGGAGAATCCAAGGCCTGGTTCAGCTCGAAAGGTTTTGGAGGAACAAAAGACAAGTTTTTTGGATGATAGTTCAGGCTATGCAAGAAAAGATGGGTATAATAAAGGAGAAAAAACTTATGATCCCATCAAAGACGACTGTAATACTCTAAAGGGTAGCAAAGCTTTAAATAGTGAACCGGTAGATCCTCCCAAGCAGAAGGTCGGCAGATCTACATCTCATGAGCAAGGCAATACGAAGTTGCCTTCTGTCAAGGATCTTACCTCTTCTGGTGGAAAAAGAAAATCAAAAGGCAGTCAGGGTCATGGCAGTCTAGCTGCAGAGGTACCTAAAGAAAACTTGAGGATCGGTTCTTCTTCGGTTCTGAAAAATAAGCAGAATGCTCATCTGAACAACTATACAAACAAAAAGGAATCAGGGGACTTAAAATCAGAAAGGCCTTTTCGAAGGGCTGAAGAGAGATATAGAGATTTCTTTGGGGATATGGGAGAATCAGAACAGGAAGAGAACCAAACAAGTTCATTGGAAATTCGTCCTGAAGATCGGCTGAAGGAAGCAGACAAGACTGAAAAAAATATTTTGGCCATAAATAGTGCATATAATGATAGAATAAGTGGTAAGAAAACTGAGGACTTGTTGGCATGCGAATCATACCCTAAAGCAACTATGGATGGTGCTTCTAACGCTGCCCATGTGAATATTGCTGGAACTTCCCATGCAACTGCAGCTCCTGTATTGATAAAAGAAAATTGGGTTTCTTGTGACAAGTGCCTGAAATGGCGTCTTCTTCCTCTAAGCATTAATCCAGCCGACTTACCCGATAAGTGGTTATGCAGCATGCTGAACTGGCTGTAAGTTCTTTGACAGTGCCCCTTCGAAAGTTTTTTTCTGAATGTAATTTAGTGGGTCAAACTTCTAAATATTTCGTGCACACACACACACACACACATATATATATATATATATTGTTAAATAGTATTGGACTGTACACGAGGCAATTGGTGTTGATAGTTAACTTTGTGATGGATTGGTGAGATGTCCCTCCCTCTTTCAAATCTCTAATATTGTTTATCTTGTACGTGTTTAGACCTGGAATGAATCGCTGCAGTGTTGATGAGGAGGAAACCACAAAAGCTGTCTTTGCTTTGTACCAGGTTCCTGCTGGGGAGAGTCAAAATAATCTGCAAAGTAATACTGCCAATTTTATGTCCAGATTACCCTCAGCTGATGCCTTGCAACCTGACCAAAATCATCGAAGTTTTGGTTCATCTGCCATGCCCAGTGCTGGAAGGAAGAAACATAGTTCAAAAGAAATATCAAATGCAATGGATAAGGATGGGCCAACTCCTATGAAGAAGAACACGCAGTCATCACTCCGTTCTGGAAGCCTGACTGATGTGACTCGATCTCCTATGGTAGGTGAACCTGGTTTACAGCATCTTAGTAAATCCTGTGATTTGCCTGTTGAGAAACATAAACACAAGCAGAAAGAGAAGCATAAAGTGTCTGAGCACAGTTCTGATGGAGGTATTATTTTTAATCAAATGTTTAGTTTACTTGTAAAACTTCTTTTTCAAAAATTAAATAATGTGTTGTTTTTATAAAACATACGAATAGGTGATGCCAAAACTTCAAAGATGAAAGGCAAAAGAATTACCGATCAAGATTCTTTAAGGGCCTCCAAGAAAATTAAAACTGAAGGTTTGCATCTAGCAGATGAAGATTGGGCGTTTGAGCATACTGCTAAAGGGGGGCCTAGCACAAGTAATGGTTTTCCTACCGCATTGATAGGAAAGAATCAGCCTAAACACAGTGAACGTCCTTCTTCTAAGGATTCAAAGTTGGATAAGAAGGACAGACAACAGGCCTCTGGTAAAAGACCAAAGGAGAAACTTCAGGTTTCCTTAAATGATGGATCGGTGGATCTGGTGAATTATGAAGGTGGGGAAGTTTCAAGAAAGAAGAAATTTGATGAAAGTATTGGTAATCAACTAGATACAGGTTCCCTCCAAATTATGGGTAATCACCTAGAGGATAGCAGAATGTTTGTGAAGGAAGAGTTCAGCGAGAATGACTACAGGAGGGATAAGAAGGCCAGGGTATCTAAGTCTGGAGGAAAGGATTCCTCAGCTAGTAAAAGCAGTGGTAAACTGGAGAAAAAAAGTAGACACACAAAGAATCACCGAGGTGGGCAAGATCCTGATAGCAACCTGTCTCAAAGGAGCTTGGATGGTGCAGATTCCTTGAAAAGGGATTTTGGATCTTCCCAACCTTCTTTAGCTGCTACCTCAAGCTCTTCCAAGGTTTCTGGTTCACATAAATCGAAACCTGGCTTCCATGAAGCAAAAGGGTCACCAGTAGAATCAGTTTCTTCATCACCTATGAGAATTGCTAATCCAGATAAACTCCCATCAACAAGGAGGAATGCTGCAGGGAGAGATGAGTCTCGTGATGCTGGTCTTTTTGTTGCAGGTAGCCCAAGAAGATGCTCAGATGGTGAAGATAATGGTGGGAGTGACCGGTCAGGGACAGGAAGGAAGGAAAAATCTTCCGCTGCAGCTCAACCGGGGTCCCTTGAGTCATCTGTCCTTGATTTGCAGGATAAGGATGGTGGTCAATTAGGTGGTAATAAAGCTAAGGGACCAGCTGAATCTTCTCCGGATATCAGAAAGGACAACTTTTTTAATGGTATCGTTGAATATGTAGGCCAAGAGGCCCAATATGCTGGGAAATCAACAATGGATGAGCAACTCAATGGAGAAAATCAGAATGACAACCATGGCAATGCCACTAGCTCTCGTCCAAGAAAGTCAGGCAAGGGATCCTCACGATCAAAGGAGAGGAGTTGTAATTTTAAGTCAGATTCTGTTGATGAGCAGCAAGACCGTGCACCTTCGTATGAGGTAAAATCTAGGGATGGTAGAAATAAATATCAGGAGAGGCTTGGAGTCAAGTCCGATGAAAGTGAGAATAGATTTGTGGATAATAAAGAATCTGCAGGAAAATTGTCTAGTGAGAATAGCAAAAGAGATAGCCAATCAAATGTTGCAGTTCACGGTCGTTCAGATGCTAAACCAGATGCCTCTGGAAGTCAAGATGTAATGTCCTCTGTGAAGCAGATTATCTTGCAGGACAGCGATGGTGAAAAGTATACAAAGAGGTTCCACCCTGAGAAATCTGATAATGCGGAAACTGCTTCTGGAAGAGGGAACTCAGTGTCATTACCACCCTCTGGAGCAACTCAAAATGAGCCAGCTCGTTGCCCCCGTCCGGTTTCTGGGTCCCAAAAAGGAAATGGAGTTGATGGATCTCAAGCTGATGATGCATTGAAGGTACAGAGACAAATAAAGAAGGCTGAACATCAAAATGGAACTCAGCATGGTAGTTCAAGACATACTACATCAGGTGGACGTAGAATCAGGGATGTTGATGCCCCAAGCCCACTGAGAAAGGATTCCTCAAGTCAGGCAGCTACCAATGCTTTGAAGGAGGCCAAAGATTTAAAGCATCTGGCAGATCGTTTCAAGGTTTTACCTTTTACTGTTTTCTTGTAATGTATTTGTTGATTTTTCTTAGTCCAACCTCTAGCAAGTTTGACCTTTTCTTTTTTATTTGTTTATTTTTTTAATTCCCTCAGAACTCTGGATCAAATGTGGAGAGCACGGCGCTGTACTTCCAGGCAGCTCTGAAGTTTCTTCATAGTGCCTCTCTACTAGAATCCTCTAGCAGTGAGACTGCCAAACATGGAGAGATGGTTCAATCTATACAAATGTATAGTAGCACTGCAAAACTCTGCGAGTAAGTTAAAATTGGGTGTTCCATTATGTGTTCTCTTCCTTCTATAATTCTAGGTTACCACATTTTGTTTAAGCTTGATCTTCTATTAGTTAAACGATTGCTGCAACCAGGAATTTTCTGTTATTGCATTTGTCTTGGAATGATTTCAGTTATGGTACTTGATTCTTTTTGTTTGTTTATCAACTTATTTTCAGGTTTTGTGCCCATGAATATGAGAGATTAAAGGACATGGCTGCTGCTTCTTTAGCCTACAAGTGTATGGAGGTGGCATATATGAGGGTCATCTATTCCTCTAATTCCCTTGCAAGTAGAGATAGACAAGAGTTGCAGACAGCTTTACAAATGGTTCCGCCTGGTAATTGAATGAACCAGTGATTGTACTGTTGCAGAAACCGTTCCTGCTAGCACTTTGTTTAGTGTTTAACATTGTAAATTGTAGTTTAGCATCTCATCTGCTCTTAGTGACCGGGGAACACAAGTATCTGATATTTATTCTGGATTTAGTTGGTTAATTGATGAGAAGATCTCTGCATCAGAAGGTTGCATCTTAGATGAATAGCAGAATTGGTTGCTATGCATGAATGATAATTTACTTGCATAGAGTGTGTGCCTCATCTTAGGGCTTTAAATTTCCTATTAAATTATGTTAATATGCACTGCATGAAACAAAGTTAACTTTTAACTTCTTTTCTTGATAATGGTTGTTGTTTTCATATCAGGTGAGTCTCCTTCTTCCTCTGCCTCTGATGTCGATAACTTAAATCACCCCACAACAGCAGACAAGGTTGCTTTTCCAAAAGGTGTTACCTCTCCTCAGGTTGCTGGAAATCATGTTATTTCTGCTCGAAACCGTCCTAACTTTGTGCGGTTGCTCACTTTTGTAAGTTTAGTTTTGCTCTTATACAATTTTGAAATCGTAATTCTTGTGTTTTTGACATGATATTGGAGCAAAAGGGCTAATTAACACCTCTCTGCTCTCCCACTCCTAAGTAGCTTTTCCTTTTGGTATTACAAAAATATTTTTCTGTGTTCTAACATACCTTTTTTCTCGATTATACCCTTGAACCTTGTCCTAAAGGCTTCTGGTTTTTGTATTGCATCTGTGCCCCTGGCAGCTCCGTGCTTTCAAGCACAAATTTTTGTTGAAAATGTCTGTTTTCTCTTGCTATCATACTTTATGTTGTTTTATGCTCTACAGCTTGTAAACCTTTCTTAAGCTTGTTGACCCATCATAACCAAAACCAAATGTGATGAGTTGCAGGCACAGGATGTAAACTATGCAATGGAAGCTTCACGGAAATCACGACTTGCTTTTGCAGCTGCTAATATAAGTTTGGAAAGTGCAGAAAATGGGGAAGTTATATCTTCTGTGAAAAAGGCTCTTGATTTTAACTTCCAAGATGTAGAGGGACTGCTACGTTTGGTACGCCTGGCAATGGAAGCCATTAGCCATTAAGGAAGAGAAAATCTGGTTGGTGAGGATAATTTTATACTAGACGGAAAGTTTTTTCGATGCTGTTTATCCTTGGGTATGAAGTCCCAGAGGAGAAAAGGGAAAGGGGATGGCCAGTTCTTCCTGCTGCAATCCCTAATACTTCATTGAAATTCCAACACTCGCTGTACATGTGTGCAATACAAGATAAATCTGGGGTTTTCAGTGTATTCTTTCACAAGCTTCAACTGCATTATGACACAATAATTGACAACCTCGGTTAATTTCCTTCTCAAGATGGTATTGAGGACGTGCCATTCATAAGGTTTATGTGAAATTGTTCTAAGTGGTATGAATAGGTGATTATACTCCAAAAGGATTGTCTTGAAGAAATAATTTTGTATAAAGATAGAGAAGCCAACTATAGATCTGAGGCAGGGTGGTAGAATTCTAATAGTAGAGTTTGCTGTTGTTTTGGGAGTATTCTTCCCCAGCGTGAGTTTCAGTTCTCCTGGCTAGGTAATTTGTTAATACCATTTTTCTTGGAGACCTCTTTAGGAAAATACGGATACGCACCAGCTTGTGCTTGCTCTTTTGCTACGGTTGCTGTTTTCCCAGTTCAAGCGCTGTGAAGCAGAGCACGCTAGTCGGCAGTCTTAGGTTTGCTACTCTTAGATCCTTGCTTTAAAATATATAAATTTTTAAATTTGAATCAATTTTCACTGCTCTTCCCTTATTCTTTTCCATTTCTGTTTTTGTTTTTCCCACAGGTCAGCTGCTGTAGTACTTTTCCAGTTTTCATGGTATATACTTATATGAGTGATCAAGATGACTATAGAAAGAATACAGGAAAATATAGTTGGTGCAAATTACACGGGTGGAAATCCAAACAAGGTTGCAGATTTTCTTTTTCCCTTTGAAGGTTGGTGTGCCTTATGTTGTTTATTTATTGATCATGTTTTTCTCTGGCATATAATTTTTTCTGACCATTCTCATTTTTGTGGCAGTAAATATTTATGCATCCTTGTATGACAAGTGCTTTTGTGATTGGGATAGAGATCATCTTCAACTTCACCATCTCAATGCTGATAGGTAAAAACTCTTTGGGTGGCCATTGTTGTTGTTGTTTTGAGTGACAGTTGTCTTCTAGATTTATTGCAACAAAAATTATTTTACTAAGCCTCATTAGCGGACCAAAGAAGCCCATGCGAGCAATTGCCCATGTCCCCTTCCGGAAGCAGACCTTTTACTCTGTGACACCATTGGTGGTTGACCCATTTTTATACAAGATGTAGATTTAGGGAAATATTACGAATCGAGTAAAATTTGAAAAACGTGAGATCTTCCAATGATTGAATATATGACTTGCCTGTAAACAAGAGTAAAGTTTGCGGGGCGAGTAGTGACAGATCTCATTGATAAACTTAGCTGTTGGTGCTTGTACATTTTACTGCTGTGGATCTATTTCTTTTAGTTTGTTCGGGACTTGATGGATGCTAATGGCGCATCATCTTTGGTTTCAGGTTGAATAATTTTGGCAGTAGCATTAACAGCGAAGCTGGCTATGTATAGACTGCGATGGTGAAATTGCCACTTATTCTCATTTGTGTAATTATTGCCACTATCTGACCCCTAAAATGTATCGGTTTCTAATTTCTTGGTGACATCTATACGACAAAATTTTGACCCGTCTTATCTCGGTTACTGCTCTTTTTCGTCCTATGTACATAGCAATGACATTTATTCAAGTCTTTGACCAATAAAAATATAAATGAGAGCATGCCCTTTTGGGTTATGTATTGCAAACTCAGTTGCTGCCATTCTTTTTTGGCGAACTGAAATGCATATTTGAATGGTGGGCGGTGTTCTTTTTCTTTTATTAACATAAATAAATATAACCTAGGATTCTCTCCCCTTATCCACTCCGGCAAAATTTGGCTCATGGCTCCAAAGGTGTATTTTAATATCAAAGAAAATGAAGCTCTCAGAATACGCCCGTTGGGATTCACAAATCATACGACTTGGCACTCAAATGGGGTGATTGGAAGGGAAAGTGGGAGGATCACTTCTTAATTCACGTTCCGTAGGGGTAACTAATTTCCCCCTTCATATTACTCTGCAAATTCTATCTGAAACCGAAATGATCCAAGGTCAGCTCATAAAATCTTTTAAGATTGATAATTTTGAAACCATCTTTCAAACTATTTTTCCTCCTTAAGTGTCAAGTATATATATATATATATATATATTAAATTTTATACTATAAATTCTACTATGAATAATCCCATTATCTTGAAGACAGGTAAAAACCGACAGATACATTGTTTCTTCATACATGTTAATTATAATTGTCCCCGCAAGGCTGCGACTACCACTAGATTTCTTTTTGCAAAATATTAGTTTAGTAATTTCTTAGAAAGTGAAACAATTATGCAATATGTTAATACTACTCATAAAACTTTTCGAAGTAAAATACTCTGATTTAATTTCAATGAAGACAAAATTTAAACTTCCTTTTAACTTGTAATAATTACATATACTAGCCAAAAAAAATTTTTTAGTATTTCAGAGGGGCAACCGTCACCCAATGCTAAATCCAACTTGAGACTGTACCAATCACTTCCCAATCCCATGTACCCGTCCATCGGCCGAAGACCATTTTAGGCCAAGTACCTAAACATATTTGGATTATCCTTCTCTCTCTCCAGATAGTCTCGTGTGATGAGATCTTCCATGCGCTTCTTGATCGCTTTAATATCAGGCTGCAAATTCAAAAAAGAGATAACGTGTTAAATTAGTATTGTCTCCTAAGAAGTTTCTGGCAATCTGAGAATGAAGGTGCAGAAAAGCATGCGGCAGTCTGACATACATGGCCCACATAATAATACACGCGAATCAATCAAGTTCTTGGTTGAGTTGGTCCTATAATAAATGTTCTTACTTCTAAGAAACTCTAATCACCTTCCCCATTCTCATGCAAGTGTTTTGCTCATAGACACACCACACATTTAAAATTAATCTTCTTCCGAAACATGATAACCAACACTGTTTGGATTTCTCAGCCTTTCATTTATCATGCAAACTAGAAAACTAAGCACCTCTCACTTTTGATAAGAGAACACTTAAAAGTTTTTTTCACCTTTCTACCCAAATTTCATGGTAGATCCTTTTGTCTTCCTTTTAATTCTCACGTGTCCATGTGTGCTTTTATGTCAGGCAAACATAAATCTCCATATGCACATCTAATATCTCTCATTCACTAAACATGAAGTTAGAAGCCTATATTCATACCTTGAACATGCGACTCAATTGCTCGACACACTCTGAAACTAACTGTTGGTGGCCCAAAACTTTCCTACTCTTCATTATACGAACAATTGCAGCGTCAATAGCATAACGCCGGTCTTTATCAACATCCTCAACAACCTTCTTCCTTTCGTCTACTGGAGGGAGAGGAATCTGCAGGATAAATTATAAGTTCATTTCCAATGTTAAAATCTTCTCATCCTAGTAGATATAAAAGGCAACAACAAATATAAACGAGAGACAAAAATGTTCGAGACCTTAATCCTCTTCATTTTGTCAGTAAACTTAGAGTTGAACTCAAAGGAGTCACTTTGGGAGATGGTTTTCGTGTTTGGCTCTTTCAGTAGAATCTTATATTTGGCGCATGATAGCGAATGTAATAACCTGACCAAGTCATCATGGGTCAAGTTCAATTGAGACATGATTTCAGAATAACTTAGCCGATCAGAAGCATTGAAGAGCAGTAGCACAGCAGCCTGTTTAAGTAGGAAAAACTGGAAATTAGATGCCACAATCAAAGTTGAACAACACAACCCCACAAGAGACATACATAAATCCAACCCAAATCACAATATTTTTAATCTAAAAAGTGCATCTGTTTACCTGATAAGTTGAGACAATCAGTTCAATAGTTTTCTGCTCGAATTTGCCGTTAATGTGGCAAGTTCCCAGTGAATATATCCACGTAAGCTTTCTGTGCTTTGTTTTTGTTTCATAAAATCCTTTAAAAACTTCCACACACTTCACCTGAAACAATAATATTAACCATAAATGAAATTGCAGTAACATGCCAGAAGAATATTGTCATTATGCAATAACATGATTGAAGTCATTACCATCTCTGCAGGAAGATTGAGATCAAATGATTTGTAACTTGGCCAGAATCCCGTTGTGAGAACGGTAACTGTTAAATCAATCCCAGGATGTGCTGCTGGGTTATTCCTAAGATGCTCCTCAAAGTTGGACTGGTTTTCCTTTGCCAATGTCAAATCTGTAACCTGTTAAGAACGTAGACAAGTCACATCGCAATATTATGAAGGCAAACAAATTAATTAAATAAGCAAAAGCCAGCCCAACTCACCATCCCCTCCATCTTAGAGGTGAACTGTCCACCGCATTGCTGCTTTAACTTTGTCAAAATACTCCTCTCATGGTCATCATTGGCACTGCGGTCAAATAGCAATCTCCGAGCAAGCTTCTTCCTGTTAAGGATTGCAATATACGATTTTAGGATCAATGTACCATGGAAGCTCATGCCATTGCAATTTATATTTCTTCTCGGAAGAAGAACAAGAAGACTGATTAGAACAAAATATATTAGCCTCACCTGTAGAATTCGGCAAAGAGGTCTTTATCACTAATATAGGCAAGCAACTTAACAACCTGCACAAGCCAAACAGCTAGTTCAGAATCAATTTCAGATCACCATAAACTTAAAGCATAAAAAAAGGTTGATAACACTACCTTCTCAAGTGTTTCTTCAATGGCCTCATCACTTAATTTCTCACTTCCACCCTTCTTGAGGATATTATCACAGAAAGTCGCCAAAAGCTCCGCACTTGAGCTGCCAGCAACAGTTTTGTTGCAAAAGACCTCAAAAGCCTCTTTCAAGGCCTATTGAACATTTCAAAGGAGGCATGTTTTACATGAAATGATTGAAAAGTCGAATACAAGAAGGCTAGGTGATCCAATACAAACCTTGTGGAACAGAGTATGGTTTTGAAAACAATCTGTCACATATGTCATATATTTATCGTGCAGCTCGATTATTTTCCTGATAAGCACCTGATAATAATAAAAGTACATCAGCTTTCAACATTTACTGACTTCAGGAGAATCCCTAGCTTCAGAACTTAGGAAATTTACCTGTTCCTGCACACCAGCAGCATTAGAGACCTGCGAAAATGAGTGACTATCAGCACTTATAAATCAGATACAGGTGGAATCAAAAACAAAATGAACTAAGCAGACTATCATCTACTTTTCCCTAAATTGTGGTAAAAACTTAGTCTGCAGTTGTGAGGATTAGTTCTTTATTCCTAAAACAAGGGAAAACTTACAGCTGGCAAGTCAAAAGGAATATCAAACCAACCATTAAAGATAACAATGCAACCACAAGACAAATGAAGATAATAATCATCCCAAATAGAAATGCTTAAATGCTACCCTTGCAACTATTCTGCTAGTTTAAAAGAGAAAGATTCCATCCCTCACAAGCACACAAACACCATGCAGAATAAATCTGCATCAATTATCTTTAATACAGAAGGAAACCAATAAATGTACCCAACAATTACACTTGTTATCATAAAAAGGAGAATAACAAAATTAACCTGGTTATTTGCAGCATCTTCTGCCTGTTGAACCAAGGCTGTACCCTCAGCAGTAATATGCTGCAAAAAGAAAGGGCTCAAAAGAGTCAGCGAAATATTAAATAATAAAGAAAGATGGCCACTAACTTACAGAATAAAATAAATAGAAAACTCAGACCTGCTTGAATATATTAGCAACAGGATCCAAGCCCCGAGGTATTTTACAATAAAGCCTGTACATCCTAGAAAGATCCTCCACCTACAAGGTGTGCAAAAAGCCATATAACTATTGGCTGCATACATTTCCGAAAGCAAACAGCCCAAAGAGTAAGCATTGCTAGCAATTAGCAAAGCATCATGGTTGACAATACCTTGTCATCTCTAAGCAAGGCCCTGCACCCAGAATTGTCCTTTTCAAGAAGCAGATTTGCATGTGTCACCAACAACTCATGTTGTACTTTCTAAATAAAGACAATGGAACTAAATAGTTAGAAATCTGTCACATGGGAACTGCATTTCAAAACCATATTTAATGACATCAAATACGTTCAAACTATGCCATCTCAAGAATGGATACCTTGAAAACAGATAAAATGACCAGACATACCCACATAAAGACTATTCACATGGCATCTACTGCAATATCTTAGTTACAACTTTGACACATCAAACATTTAATCATCCCTTATAGCATTCAGTTTAATTGATTTCTCTCTAAGAATAAAATTTATGCATCATCAATCCAAACTTAAGCTCAGAGAAAAAAGCTATTAGTTAAACCTATAAATTTCCAACAATATAACTAACCTCTGACAATTTTGTTTCACTGCTCGAATGCAGATAATGAGACACTCTGTCCCTTTCCTTCTTCAAACATTCTTCAGACTGCAATTATAATTAAGAAGAAAAACATTAGAACAATCCGGGAATCTAAGCTATAAAACAAATGCAGTAACACTTAGCACATACCTTTAACATGTAATCTGGACAAGAATCTTCTTCAATCCAGCTTGAGGCCTTTCTTGAATAGTAAGCACCAGTATCCTGGAGCATGTACACTTCAAAATCATCTTGATAGCGTTCCATTTGGCCCATCCCAATCTCGACAAAAATATCTAACACATTCTTCAGTAAAGTTCGGTCTATTTGCTCTCCCTCACGTTCTTTATCAATCTGGCAAGTAGCAACCATTGCTCTTCTTAATTCAAAGTTCAGCCAAAAATTACAATTAACCATGAAGCAATGATATGTAAACTTACAAGGGCAATAACAGCCTCTCTGACTTTTACATGCACGTCCTGATATACCTGGAAATAGTAAAACAGACAGCCTACAATTGGTTGAAAGTTGGAACTATATTTGAAACAATGGGCAACACAATTCCCAAATCCAACTCATTAAAGCATAACAAGTATTGGACAGAGGTGTCATTGGAAAAGTCAATTACAAACCAGATTACGGAAGCAGGTCAGCCCGACTTCATTAAGAGGAGGAAGTGATCTCCGGGCAATGAAGTAACGATCAAGATAATGGAAGAAGCGCGACAGCCACCTGACCATTACTTTATGGTTCGCCCATCTTTTAACAAGCTCCCTCAGCATGAACTCATCATGCTTCTCTTTTAAGGAGGGTAATACCTGATTAAAGAAAGGAGGAAAGTTGACACAAAAAGCATATTTACCGAATAAAGAAGATGAACCCATATTATGTCTATTGAAGAGAAAACTATTAAAAGAGGAATTTACAAAAGTATCCTACAACATGCAATGATGGTTAACATAAATTCCTTACTGTTGAAGTAATATATTCTTCAAATGCCTCTTGGTACTTGTCATAAAGCTGTTGAGAATAATCATGAGGTGGCTTTTGAGTACACATGTTGTAGATCGTCCTGTAGTAATCCCAATATGACAATTTTAGCAAAACTAGATAATTAAAAATATAATAAGTAATCAGCTCAAGGAAGAAAATCAACAAAACTGAAAATAAGTTTGAAGGGATACGTGTAAAGCATCATGTATTCTTCTGAGCAAAATTGTGGCTCCGGCAGTCCTTCCAATATTTTCTTCAGCTTTGTAATCCCCTTCTGCATATAATCCCATCCCTGATCCAATTCAATAATCTTGCGCTCCATTGTTGTAAAATAGAGGAGCTAAGATTTCTTCAAATTAAAATCTGTAAAAGCATAGAACCATAAAAACCATCAAACCCTCGAAAATCAAACCACAAAACAAAGGGCAAAACCCCAACATGGAAATGGGCAAACCCAAATCTACTATAGATAAATATAATAATCATATAACGAGCGATGCAGGTCAAAACATTGACGAAAACCCCTAAAAACAAAATCGGAAGGAGCAGACAACAGAAGCCAGAGATATCTAATTTCAAAACAATGTCAATATCAGGCGCCATGGCAAACCACCGACATAACACGCTCAATTAGTTGATCATGCAACAGATTAAAATAATAATATAATAATAATAAAAACAGTAATTGATTACGATTTCCAAAGAAACAGAAAGAAAGGGCGAAACTCAGATTACCGATTATCCTAAACAAACAGGCAATGATCAATGCTTTGTGAAACATAACCGATAATTAATCATCGATAAACTTTAAACCATAAAATTTTTTTAAAAAAAGCCGAAGAGTTGGAAGCAAAACCCTAAACAAAAAAAGAGGCGTGAGAAAGAAAGTACCGGAAATACGACTGAAATTGAGAGTACTTCTGAGAAAGAAACCCTAATCCTAGCGCGCTAGAGAAGAGTAGGGAATCGGAGAAGGAGATGGGGGCAAAGTTATTATATCTATAACCCCCTAAATGAAAACTCAAATATGTTAGAGCAAGGACCTCTCCATTGATTGTTTTTTTAGTTATTATTTATTTTATTGGTGGATTTCTTTTATAGATATAACTTTAGTTTTATGTTGGGTTTGGGCCATGAATTATGTTTGGACCTATTATGTTAATTGGCCTTTTTAACTTGATTTGAGAATAATTAAATGATTTGGAGCATATATAAATATCTAACGCAACTCTCTCAATTTTGTAAGGAAAAAAAAAATCCTCTCCTTGATTTGCTTTATGATGGATTTGTTTTTTCCTTTGAAAATGTAGTCATTTTCTCCATTTTTTTTATTTTATAATAATATAACTCCAATGAAAGCTCAAGCATATTAGAGGGAGATGAGGTGTAATTATCACTTCCTTATTAATTGTTTTTTTATTTCATGGTTGAATTTTTTTTATAGATGGTAGCTTTTGATATATTTTAGATTTAAATATTGATTGTGTTTGGGCCTCTTATTTTGTCTTGAAATCTATTTTGTAATTTTTCTTTTTCAACTTGGTTTGATAACAGTCAAATGATTTTGTTCATATCTATATCTATACTATCTTATATGAAAGGTGAACTATATTAGAGGAGGATGGCGTGCAATTATCACCTCCTCATTAGCTCTTCATTTTTTACTTTTTTTTGTTTTTTGGGATAAGGGCCCATTTGTTCTTTTTTTTTTAATTTTGATATTTACTTACTATATTATTAAATTTTTCAATATATTTTTTGTAGAAACTTTTTTTCCCTTAATAAGTTTAAACAAATGGATTTAGATCGTAATATTACTCTTTAATGGTATATTAATTGGCCAAGGATTCTCTTTTATTTTTTGGTCTTGAAGGATTCTTTTCATTATCCACTATAGTCTACTATTTTGTTTTTAAAATGTTAGGATTCTCTCTACTATCAAGAGGTGATGTTTTAATCATAGATTAAGGATTAAAAAAATCAATAGACAATAGTATACAATGAAGAGGATCCTTGCTCATATTAATATTAATATTGGCAAGAGTTTTAAGTTTAGGTTTAATTGATTTAATTCAAGTGCCCTTTCACTCTCCCAATCTATTTATCTATCTAGGAGTAATTAGTACTACGCACTATTTACCGAAATTTTATTACTCTTTGTTTAATTCATTTATTCATTTATTTTGCTAATATAAGTAGTAGTAGTAGTATTTAGTACTATTCATAATTTTTTATTTATTTTGTAGTAATAAAATAATGAACAAATTTTACAATAATACTGGACGCACTTAAGGATACCTACGATTCAATTTCGGTTCAATTCTGCTTTTAAATTGGTTTTTCGGATTCTTGAAATCTTAAAAGAGAAATTATAATTGTTTTTTAACAACTCTATTCTGATTTTAATTCGGTTCGTTTTTTAAAAAATATATATTTTATTATGTAAAAATTTTTAAAAAATATATAAAAAAACCGGCATCAACAATTCTAATTTCAAGTGAAATCTTAAATAGATCCAATTACCGGAACTGAGACCATTTTAAAATTCCAATTACGTTCCAAAATTACAATTTACATTCGATTTACGGTTGGAAACCAAACCGTAGTCAGCTAGCTACTGCAATCATACACATGACTGGCCTGCTATTAGGGAAGTAGGGATAGGTGCAAAACCTTCCGAAACGGGAAGGGTCCTCTCTTTTTTAAATTATTATTATATATTGTTTAGTATATTATTATTATTACTATATTTTAAACAAAGGTGGTTAACCATATCATGGCTAGCAGTATGCGATAAGCTTGACATTAAAATTTTAATCTTGTTTTGACCAATTTTTCTTTTAATCTTCTTATTAGGTTTAAATATTACAAAAGCTAGCATTTTCTTTTGAGGATAAAGAAAAAGAACTACATTTTTTTTATCATATATTCGTTGTAATATAATGATCCTTATGTGTTTTTTACTCAATCTTAGAGTAATTATTTCTTCTCCTAATAAATTAAACACCGATTTGTGTGAAGTATGGAAAATTCCTCTTAGGATGGTAGTCGAGGAGTCGGGAAGTTAAAAAGACATATTTGAGCCCCTTCACTTCTTTCAAACCCAAAAAGAAAAAGAAAATTATAATTGCAATAATTACATATTAAGTGTTATTAAAGTGGCAAGAGATGCTAATTATTCTAATACGATTAGGGTACGTTTGTTACATCCAGAATGGATTTGATAGAATGAGGAATAATATTACATGTAATTTATAGTGTGATTTTATAGTATTGATATAGATGTAATTTTTAGTATAATATTATATTATTGACATAAATTGACATGAATTTGTATTGTTGGGAAAATTATTAGTAAGATGAGATAATCCTCTAAAAATTTAGAGATTATCTCATCTTATGAATAATCCTCTTTACAATGTAAACCTATGTAAATACTATAAAATCACACTACAAATTACATGTAATTTTTTCATTCACCATATCCAATATAATTCGATGTAATAAATATATTTTTAAGACAGTAATCTCCCATATATATATATATATCTTAAAAACAAAAAAATAGGATGGTAGAATAAATAGTAGTATGATGGTAATTCATAAGAACCGACAAATACAATATCAAAATAACATAAAACTCAAAATCGTGTCATTATATATATTGTTACCGAGTGGTGAGATGAGAAATGATCACATTAGATCAGTTTCGTGAGAATTATTACAGAATCAATATGTGATACTAAATTTAATCACAAGTTTTAAAAAAATTTAACAGAAAAAAATTTTAAAAAAATTTCAAGATAAATTTCAACATTTATGACATTTATTTATTGTGATAAGGTTTAATTTAAATTTATGATCACAATTATACCACATCTTAATTTCATCTTAATTTGTGATCATCACTCGTTATATGATATGATCCTAAAAATCCAATGACACAAGTTTAGTATAGAATATATAGAATGAAGCAACTTGTTTGATGTCCATATCCATTATTGGGGCGATTTAATATTATATATATTCACGCCAAATTAAAGCTCAACAGTATGGTTTTGGTGAGAGATTTCTTTGGGATTGTGGCATGCTCTTGCTCATTGCTTTCTCTGTTTCTCATAACAAATCTATATGCACGCATAGCTTTTACTAACACATTTAATTCATCATGGAAATTAAATTACATTAAATTAAGTTTAACTATACATATAATACATGTATCGATATGCAAGTAAAAAATCAACGGTCGGCATCCAATAATTAACTAATTTGTATTTAAAAAAAAAAAAGAAAACTAATTTGTATACATATTGAGTTATTGACCATTGAGTGAGCCATCATCATCATTCATCAACTTGGTCAATTGATATAACCAAAAAAAAAAAAACTTGGTCAATTGAAATTCATTTATTTTTTTTTCACTTTTTTTTGTGGGGGTAATACGTATTTATTTTGTACAATTTCAATCAATAATGTTTTTTAAATAAAAAAAATTAAAGGGGAAGAAGATTGGAGGGAGAAAAAGAACCCGATAACCAACAATTGGTTGGTTCAAGTAGTTTGAAATTTATTCCCTTTAATCAACGTCTCGAGTTCGAGTGTTGGGAGAGCTTTACCTCTCATAATGGATCAATTCGACTCGAAAGGAATTAATCTTGAACTAAAGATTTAAAGATATCCTTAATTAAAAAAAAAAAAGAAAGTACCCGGTAGAGAATATACGCGCGCCCAAGGTTTGACGGTAATTAGAGCGCGTTTGATTTGGGCTTTACTATCCTACGTTGTAATGTATCCTTATTCGCTGCACACACTCTCTCTCTTCTTCTTTAATTCGGCTGGCTTCCTCCAATCGCCAAACCCTAACCCTAAAAATTCGTTTTCGATCCCATAAACATTGAAGTTTTTGGGCCTTTAAAAGAAAATTATTGTTGGTCTCTTAATTACTGATGCACTGAACTCCAATGCGAGGTAGGCATCGATCTGGTGCGTGGAGCCTGGGTTTATCAATCTGGAGCGTCGGCGATGGACGTTTTGAACGAGAATTTGGCGGAGGTAGAGATTGGGAACACCGTGGAGTCTCTTCAAAATTTAATAGACTTGCAGAGGGAGCTCTTCCACAGCCAGATCGATCAGCTTCAGAACGTCGTCGTTACACAATGCAAACTTACCGGCGTCAACCCTCTCGCCCAGGAGATGGTTCGTCATTTTAAAATTCCATTTCCTTTAGCTCTTTGGTCAAAGTTGACAAGAAGAAAAACCGAATTCTTAAGAATTACTAAAATTTTTCTTTATTTACCCCTTTTCAGGCTGCTGGTGCTTTGTCAATAAAAATTGGTGAGTCTCTGTTACGGTTGCGTTTTGAGGACTTATGATATCGCTAGGAGCTTCATTAATAGTATCTCTTAGTGACAGTATGGCTATAAATTATGTAATTTATTTTAAGATGCTAGCTCCGACTGGGTTATTTTGTTCTTATTGACGTGCCAACTACTTCCTAATGTATAACGAGAGATTATTTTTCATAATAGGCCGGTGGTTTATTACATTACATCTTATTTAATCGTGGAATATTTTTCCAGGAAAACGACCTAGAGATTTGCTAAACCCTAAGGCAGTAAAGTATATGCAAGCTGTTTTTTCCATTAAAGATGCCATTAGTAAGAAAGAATCCCGTGAGATTAGTGCTCTACTTGGCGTTACAGTTACACAGGTATTTGTTTAAAGATTAATATCCTTAAAGTTCCTTTTAACATTAAGTTATGTCCATTCCCTTGGGACAATGATGTATAATAGATTAAGAAATGACTTTGGGGTTGTCGTAATGGATAGTGTTTTGGAATTATTATAAATTCATCAACTTCTTATGGCATTCCAGCTTGAAATTGTCTCCAATCGTACTGTCTCTCAGATAATGCTTTTGGATTCATGATTCTATCATGTTAATGTGCAGGTGCGTGATTTTTTTGCTAGCCAACGCACTAGGGTGAGAAAGCAAGTTCGGTTGTCAAGGGAGAAAGCCCTAAGATCTAATGCATGTAGAGAAACAGAAGGAGGGGTGGTTCCAACTGGGTCAGATACCATGATACCTATTGAGCCAGTTCCCTTAAACTCTATTGGCCCTGGTAATGCCGAAGAAGCCCCATCTTGTTCAACACAAGATGAGGGTCTTACTGGCATGGATGAGTTGGATAAACGTTTTGTGGAAAATATATTTACTAGGATGCGAAAAGAAGAAACATTTTCTGGGCAAGTGAAACTAATGGAGTGGATCTTGCGGATACAAAATCCTTCAGTATTAAACTGGTACTCATCAATGAAACTTTATGGAGTCCACAAAAAGCATGCATAGTGCTTGCTTTATCTGATACAGTAATGACTTTTTATCTTGCAGGTTTTTAACTAACGGTGGTGTGATGATTTTAGCAACATGGTTGAGTCAAGCAGCTGCTGAAGAACAAACTACTGTTCTTTTTATCATCCTCAAGGTATAAATATAATAATATATTCTATGCAGATGGTATAGGGTTCTGTACTTGTAACTTTACTAATTACTGTTAGTTTCTGGAATGTAGGTTCTTTGTCATTTACCTCTACAAAAAGCTCTCCCTGAGCATATGTCAGCCATACTGCAAAGTGTTAACAAGCTGTGTTTGTACAGATTTTCAGGTATGCGTTGGAATGTATTTGTTATGTAGCCTTTTCGTATCTCAATTTCTCATTCTTGTCTGTCTCAGTGTGGTTGGATCATTGCTTCACATTTAATCAGTGAGTCATATGTGATAGTTGTATGGCCCTATTGATATCTGAAAATGTCGGTCCTTCAGTGTAATTATGTTAATTTTGCTGGTACAATTAATGCTTTGGTGTTTTATAACTTTGAACTTAATGATTCAGTGCAAAATGCTGCTGATGGTTGCTTTTGGTTTATCATATAATATATACTTAGATTATTAAATGATATGTAGAGGGTATGGAAATGCTTCAATATCCAATAAAAGTATGCTTTAACATAATCATCTGTTTATGATGAAAACGGTTTCTGTGCTTTGTTATATGTAGTACTTTGAATCTCATTTAACTGATTTGAAGATCAGATATATCAAACAGGGCAAGGACTTTGATATCACGGTGGAGCAAAATGTTTGCAAGAAGCCAAGCTGCTAAGAAACCCAATTGTCTGAAGTCCTCTGCTGAAGCACAGAATGAGATGTTACTGAAGCAAAGGTAAGTTTACATCTCTTCCTCTTATATTTGCTTGGTGTTCTTTCATTTAGCTTCTTATTATTGCGATCTGCTGTGCAGTATCAGTGAAATTATGGGTGATGAATCATGGCAGTCAAATGTTGAGAATACCGTAAGTGTATGACACCCAATAATCAAATAAAAAGCTGTTAAAATGGCTATATGGTTATTCAGTGTTTTCTAATTGATGTTAATGGTCTTCCAGGAAGGGACTCTTGCTATCTCTAATGTCAGGTATGGATATTTAAGTTAGTTAACCTGATGTCTATATTCACTGGTTGTCCTTCTTAGTATTTTGTACCTGTGGAAATAATGAGGGTAGACTTATTCTTCAGGAAGTTGGAGTCTCCACAAGTTTTGAAATTGCTGCCGGCATCCACAGATGACTCCTCAAAGAAGAACATCCTTGGTGTATCTGGTTCCCGTATCCATCTAATGTTTCTTTTTGTTCTTTTTTCCTTTTATTCTCACTGTTTCCTCTGATCTTAACTCTTAGTTGCTATCTTATCTTAATTGGTTGAAAATTGCAACATAATGCATGTATAGTTTTTTAGTTCATTTCAACAGTAGCACAGTGCCTTAGCTAGTCCAGATAGCAGGGAACGCAGGAAAGTTCAGTTAGTTGAACAGCCAGGGCAGAAAATGGCTGGCAAAAGCTCGCAGACAACGAGGGCAGTACCGGTTAGTCAAAGTCGCCCCATGTCTGCTGATGATATCCAAAAAGCAAAAATGCGTGCTCAATATATGCAAAGTAAATATGGCAAAACAGGTTCCTCTAATGGAATTAGTGAAGCAAAGGCTGAAGGTCCAAACAAACCTTCAACTTCTCTGGCCAGCTTTTCTCTGCCAGTTTCTAAAGTTCATACTCGGCCTGCAGAAGATCAAAAGAAGCCTGTAATACCTCCCCCTAAAAGTTCTAACAAGCTGGAAACTTCTCTAGATCCAAAACAGAATATGGATTCGAAGGAGCCTCCATGGGAGAAATGCCAGAAGGTCAAAATCCCATGGTACACACCACCAGGTACATTTGCTTTTAGTGTCTTCTCATTATTGTCTTCTCATGCATTGTTTTAACGCCCTCAACTTTAGATGGTAGAGCGTGTCCCCTTTGGTAATTTCCCACAATTATCGTGCAGGGAGATTCAATTGCATCTTTGTAACCACAGATACCTACTTTCTTTCATCCCTCATCTCATCACCCACCATCTTTTTGTTGTTTCTTTGGTCTTTTTCCCCTGAAAAGTTTACTCTTTTTTTTTTTTGTCTTGGGAATTGGTTTGGTTGTATATACTCTTACCCATCTTCGTAGATATTTGAAATGTGAAAGAAACTGGTTCAGATGTCTCCTGATATACGTGATGATATTTATGATGGTTGTACCGCTATGGTGGAACTATCCTGTCATTGAAAATATTAGAATTCATATTTACTGAATATATTGACTTTTTGGTTTATGGCAAAACTTAGTTCTACGGATTGCTTTTATATTGATGTGTGTATCAAAATGTGGAATGCACTGGCAATAGATTAGTGACGTGCCTTGTCGCCCATAACCTTCCAAATAAACCATGCTGGTTAATTGTACTTCCAGAAAGTTTGGTAGAGAATAAGAATCGTTAGTTTAATATTTTGATAACAGCTAGTCACGGCAGATAAAATTCTTTATGCATTAAATGAAGCTTCTGTTAACATACTTAATGGTTAGCCCTTATAATCTTTGCCAAGTTTTCATTATCAAACATTGGAGGATGGTATTGCTTCAATAGGAACTATGTATGCCGTCCAAAGTGAATGTACCTTGATTCAAGGCAGATGCCAAAAGGCTGATGCTAAACCAGTGAAAGTGCAATCATTGAATATATCTTTTAAATAATTGCTCAATTGAGTTTGATTAAAGCCTTTATGGAGCTTCATTGCATGACCAGTGATTCCAAAGTGTAATGATCATATTTGGCAGCAAGAAGGAATTTTTTCTGTATCTCTTTACTTTTCAGTCATTTGATGCTAAGAATTGAAATTGAAGTTTCTCTGGATAAAAGTTGCCACTCGTGTGCTCTGAGCATGTTGATTTGAAATATGGTCAAAGCATATTCTGTCAGGATTTTGAAACTAAATTGAGGAGTATTTTGAAGAGGTATGATTAGTTTCATCAGCAAAATTGATCAAGAAGGCTCGGTGGACATCAAAACTCATGTATTAATAAAACAGAGGAGTTTTTTTCTTATGATGAGCTTCAAGCCACTCCAACTTTCAAAAACTTGCTTTGCTTGTTGCCGGTAAATTCTTGTTGAGAGGGTGGTACTATAGGTTTCTTTAATGTGCCTCTGACATATTCTGTACTTTTAAGCCATTGTGTAATACACAATCAGCTCAACTATCATTGAACAATGGCCAATTTTCAACTTAAGGATTTGTCAGATATCTTGAGAGAGGCAGATATTGAACTTTTACCTTTTTCACTTTTCTTGATGAATTATCAGCGCGTGGAGAATCTTTGAAAGACATTTGTTCCTCTGCCCGTCAATTTTTACATTATTCTCCCAATATAATTACCATCCCAATTCCCAAACATGGTAATTCAACAACCTTACTCAATGCTCGGCAACATGTAAGACAAGCAATCAGATTGTAAAGCTAAAAGTTGACGAACTGCTTGATACTGCTTGATTCTGGTTGTTCTTTTCTGAATCATTTTGATAAACATTTCTGTAGCTTATTTTTGCTGGAGTCATCCCGGTCATGTTAATTTTCCTGGGGGTTTCAGGCTCTTTTTAAGTCGTTTTCTTTTCTGCAGAGGTAAAACTCAACGACCTTTGGAGCGTTGGTGCTGGTGAGAATAGCAAAGAGGTTGATGTGCAGAAAAACCGAAACCGTAGAGAGAGGGAAACATTCTATTTCGAAATCCTGGAGATACCATCTGACCCAAAGGAACCATGGGACAGAGAAATGGACTATGATGACACATTGACCCCAGAAATCCCAACTGAACAGCCACCTGATACTGACTGTACGGAAACACAGGTTGCCAATGGTGAACATGTAAACCGTGCAACTACTTCGGGACCTTCTTCCTCCCAGGTTGGTGGCAGCGGTGGCAGTGTTGCAGCTGAACCAGATCTTGAGTTGTTAGCTGCACTGTTGAAAAACCCGGCTTTGGTTTTTGCCTTGACTTCTGGCCAAGCTGGTAACTTGTCTAGTGAAGATACAGTGAAGCTGCTAGACTTGATTAAGGCTGGTGGCGCTGGTAATTCAAATGATAGTAGAAAGGTGGAAGAGAAGGTTGAAGTGTCTCTTCCATCCCCAACTCCGTCAAGCAATCCTGGAACGGTGCGTGATATTGGCTTCTGCCAAGAATTTCTTTTCATCTTTTTGGGGGTGGCGACGGTGCTATTAGCTTCGTAGTTGCTCTCCCTTGATCCACATTTCATATAATAATACTAGAAAATACTAGATATATAGAGAATTAGATGCGCATGCACTGAAAGGAAAAGTAAATAAACCTCGTCGACGTAACAGAGAGTATTAAAAGAAATTGAGATCTGCAATGGAAAAACGGCAGCCAAGTTGTTGATGTTAAGACGGGGCCAACCCACATGGGAGTAGACGAATGGTTAACGTCAAATATTTTCTATTGATGTGTCTTTTCGTCAGTTATCCATATTGGAAGGCGTGGCAAAGGGTAGAAGATTCTAACAAGCTTATAATGCCATGTGGGTACTTTCTGGTCTGGGTCTTGGAAATCGTACGAGCCTTCCCTGCATGCATGAAGCTGATGGCCCTGGTCCCTAGCTTTAGCAACGATTTGTTGTCTGGACCCTCATCATCATTACTAGAGTTCTAAAATATATACTATATTAACTACTGTACTATTTCTTTTAGAAATTGACTTACTCATCTAAATAGTAATCTCTAATTAAAGACATCATTATATTATATGATCGTGATATTCATATTAGTCCTAATTATTATTATTGTATCATTTTATATTATTGAAGCATTTGTATAATGTGCAGAGTGGATGGAAACGGGAGGGAGCCAGAAATCCTTTCTCACAGCAAAGTCAGATGGGAAACAGAGTTGCCCATGCTTCTCTTGAAGTTGGTAGCGCCACTCCTGTTGCAGAAAGGCTTCCTCCAATAACTAGCTTTGCGGCGCCACAGCAAGAAGCAAATGGCCTATCTTTAGCCCAACAGCTTGCTGCAGCCATGTCACAGTTGTTACCTCAACTGTCCCAATCAAACGCCATGACTCCTGAAAAGCGACACTCCTCCAATGTTGCCTTTTCACACCATGGTCTCCCATCAAATTCTCCAACTTTACAACCAGCAGCTTCTGAGATAGCCTTAACCATGAAAAATCTACCCACTGCTAACACTTCCTTAACAAACTTATCAGCTGCAGGTGGACTTCCAATGCGGGGTGAAACCATGAGTGATGTGAAATCTGCACCAATCTCCATGACACCAAATGCTCCTGAAAAGTTACATTCTTCGTTTTCTGTGTTACACTTGATGCCAACACTGTCACGGCCCCAAACACCACCACAGTTAAGGCCGCAACTACCTCATGTAACTGATCCTCCTCTTCAGACACATCCCTATTCATCTAGACCCCCTGTGGGAAACATAGGTCCAATGTCTGATCCTTGGAGGGCCAGGCAGAGTTTGGCTTCTAATCCTTATTCTCAGGCTAATCAAAACAATTATAATGCATCGTTTGGAGGATCTGTGCAGCCTCAGTTGCGGTCGGGTCCTCCATGGGAAGGAAATGAGTATGTGGGTAATGAAGGGTTCGAGTCCTGGAGTCCTGATAATAGTCCAAATAGGTCTTCGGAGCATATGCCAGGACGGAACTACCTAGAACCCAGAATGAATTCAGGGTGGAGTTATAGACCTGACAGGTCATGGCAACGGGGTTCTCCTGGTTACAGGGACCAGAACAGAGGGGGAAATAGAAGATGGCGTGATAGAAGATGACGAGACTCGTTCCATTTTTGCCTCTGCGTTGGAAATGTCGGCCTGTCTATACACAGTGAGTGTTCTATTAGTAATAGTAAGAGTTTTTGGTTGGTAGAGGTGGAAAATGGAAGGCAATGGGGCAAGCGTAACGTTTTATGCATTACAAATGCAATTGCAGCTTTCTGAATGTTCCAGGCTTGCGCCTGGTATTCAATTTGACAAGAACATCATTCCAAAAGGAAAAATGCCAGGACTTTATCTTTTCGTCCTTCTCAATCTCGTGTCTCACGGGCTAACAGTTTATCCCTGGTTTGGACTGGGCCATTTTTTATTGAACATCTTAACAAAACCGGATTTAACGCATTCCATAATAGTAAATGGGCATTGTCAGTTGGACTTCTTGTTATGTACCGAAAGGACCTTAGCGGTGGAATTTCTTGTGAGTTGTAACGAATCTACCAAGAAAATCTGGGCCTTTCTTAGGATGAATTCAGAACAATCAATACCTAGGTAGCAGATAGCTACACGCTTGTTGAAAAAGTTGAGCTCTCTTTTGATTTAAATGGAGTACAAATATTATGAAAAAGTTGAGCAAGAATAAAAAAAGGGACAGAGATATGAACAATGTTATACCCTAAAACATGGAATGAGATTATGAACGTAATCCGGGGCGAGGAGAGCCGGGAGAGCGGCTTAAAATCCTGCAGTGGGCCGTGGAGTAGCCGTTTCAAGCCCACAATTAATTAATTATTAGGCATACAAAGGTTGCGTGGATGGAACGCTTGCAATCAAGTAATCATACGCTTGGCAAGGGCTCCGCAGGGCCGAATCAGACGGGCTTATCGTAGCCTTCCAAGTAGCAGATTCCTTTCTGTAGAATATTTGATATTTCCTTTGAACTTGAAGTCACATGACTCAACCGTTCTTCGCTCCCTATCGTACCGGTACGGCTATGACTGTTCCCGAACTTAATTACCATGTAGATTGCCGGACTTAAATTTTATCTGGTTCAAACTCAAATTTAGAGCAAGAACTCCTAAACAAGAATGGGATTCAGGTTCCATAACCTCAATCCCATTTACAAATCCTACCTCTCAAGACTCTCTTCATCCAAAAATTTTCACCCCAACTCGGTCATAATTCAGACCCTCAATCCCCATCTCCCAATTTACTCTCACTCGGTCTTGTCCGATAACCCCAATTACAACATCCCCAGACGGTGGCATTTGGGTCATTCTCATGATCATCATGATCACCAACATAATATAATTAAGGAAGGAGAGAAAATATTCCGGTTGGGTCTGGGAGCGGATATCGGTTTAGCTGCTGGTAAAGCTTTGACTGGTTATTTATCCGGAAGCACCGCCATCATCGCTGATGCTGCCCATTCTGTTTCTGATGTGGTAAAAACATAGTCTTCTCTTCTAACAATTTATGTTAGTTAAAACTTTAAAGCCAAGCTATTAATTTTATCCGATTGTTTGTTTGTAGGTTCTAAGTGGGGTTGCTTTATGGTCATTCAAAGCTGCCAAGGCTCCCAAGGACAAAGAACACCCATATGGTCACTTTTGCTCTTGTACCTACACGCTACTCCATTTTTCTTAATTTTTCTCGTTGTAATGAATGTCATGCTTTTCATTTTTTTTAGTGAATTGCTTAGTGTTTTGTCTTTTTTATTTTTCACAGGACATGGTAAATTTGAAACTCTTGGAGCCCTGGGAATTTCCTGTATGCTTTTGGCAACTGCTGGTGGTATTGCTTGGCATGCTTCAGACCTCCTAATTGTATGACCGCTTTTCTCTTTCTCCCTACATCTTAGTTCCTATGATTTAAATATGATAGGGGAAAAAGGATCTTGATTTCAACAGCTTCAAAATGTTTCAAAGTATACATGACTGAGAAAATTGGATATATTTGAAATGAAACTAGATTGGACTTTATGATAAGTCAACCTGCTTTGTGTGCAGGGGTTGTTGTCCACTACTCCTGAAGTTCTTAGTAATCATTCATTGGCTCACGGGCATACTCATCATCATGGAATTGATATGGATCATCCTATACTAGCTTTGAATATGACCATTGTAGCAATATGTGTTAAAGAAGGGTATTGCACTTCCCTTTTTCTTATTCTACTTTCTTTTTTGCATGTGGGCTTGCGGCTTAATATATTGATTTCTGTATGTTTACATGTAGGCTTTACTGGATAACAAAAAGAGCCGGGGAAAGGCAAGGCAGTGGACTAATGAAAGCAAATGCATGGCATCACCGTGCTGATGCAATTTCATCTGTGGTTGCACTTATTGGAGTTGGTAAGACTTCTTTTGGTAATTTTCCTTTTTGTCCTGTTTACTTTTGAGCAATAATTTGCAGAGCTGGTTGTGAGATTGGTAAGCAATGCAAAATAGATATCATTGCTTCTGGTTTGAGGATTGCTAATTCATGTAGGTGGTGTTAGCCTTTGGCTTCTTCTTTACCCTTGCCTTGCATATGATAGGGTTAGGATTTGTCTCTCTTCTAGAAGAGTTTCACTAAGCTTGGTTATTTGATTAAATCTGAATTATAAAGTTGGTATTAAACTGGTTTCCACCTCCCTTTCCTTGTCCTTGTCCCTCAAATGCTTAACTCTGTTTCTGTGGATTTCCTTGAATTGAATTGTATATAAGTTCACACTCAGTGATTATATGCCTTGTCCATCATGATCCAGGAGGCTCTATTCTTGGAGTAAAGTTTTTAGATCCTCTTGCTGGACTGGTTGTATCAGGAATGATTCTAAAAGCTGGTCTGGAAACTGGATACCAGAGGTGCATCGCTTCTTGTCCATTTTATATGTTCCATTTTTCTTATTATTTTCTTTGTTGTGGTGTCTTTTTAGACTTGTGAGCTTTTTAAATCATTCAACAATTGAAGAGGTCAAATAAATCAATCAATATGGAAATAGTCAAAACATACTGTCATGCTTACTTCTTTAACTTTTTACTCCTATATATTAGTACATTCGTTACAGGTTCAAGTCATGCTCATGTTTGTTTGATTGATTGGATATGTGGGTTACCTGTTTTAGTTGTGTTTCTTTAAGGCTTAATTTAGTTATGGTCTTAGGTATTTGTATTATAGAAACTAATAATATGGATAAAGTTGTGACAATTGTTTGTCTCATTATTTCATGTTTGTAGTCCTATGATAAGCCTTTGTTCCATATGAAGTAAGCAACAATGTCTACCAATGACTTTAGCATGGTTTTCAATTTTTGAAATGACACAGCTAATGATGCATGTTGTTATGCGGAAATCTCCTTTATTGACATGTTCCTTTTGGCCAAATTTGCAGTGTCCTTGAACTTGTTGATGCTGCAATCCCTGCAGAACAGTTGGAGCCCATAAATCAAACAATTCTACAAGTGGAAGGAGTCAAGGTAATTACCATAATTTGTTTGCTTATCTTTGTTATGAAGACCGGATACAGATCGACCTAAAATCAATCTCCCAATAAATAGACTTGATCATTCTAGATGCATGCACTTGGTTTTTGTTCCATGATCTGTTGGCTTGCTCCTGCTGGTGAAATTTACAATTGAGTTATTTCTTTTTCCTTTCTTGGCATTCTTCCTTAACTACTCTTTTCACAATTGTCTGTAGGGTTGCCATCGTTTGAGAGGAAGGAGAGCCGGTTCAAATCTGTACCTTGATGTACACATTGTGGTGAGCTTTTAGAACATTCTCCAATGCTGGTAAAAGGTGCAAAGATCACATAAATGGAAAGTATAAAACTCACTATTCTAACCTTACTGACACTATGGTGTTGTATAGAGCAGAATGCCCCAGTGTCATCCATATGCCTAGCCCTGAATAGTGGCATAGGCACCTAGTTTATTGTTTCTGGTACTTTATGTTGAGATTTCCTGATGGGCTTCATGATTTAACCCTTCTTTTGACCTGTAGGTTGATCCCTTTTCTAGTGTTAGTGCCGCACATGGCATTGGTGAGAATGTTCGTCATCAAATTTATAAATCCCACCCTGAAGTGACTGAAGTTTTCATACACATAGGTATGGTACATGGTTACTTGATCCCTAAATTCGCCCCGACAAAGTAGTTAAGATGAGTAGTTTGATGGCACAATTTCTCCTACTTTATTTTGTGACTTCCATAGCCCATCTCTTAAACTGTTAGCTTGATGAATTAAACCTGTGGTCATGGGGAAATAAACGTTCTTGGAGCATGTGGTTGTTGACCAGTGTGAATGCTGGAACTAAGATGTACCGTTTAGCATTTAATTTAACAGTTTTCTTTTGTTAATATAACGGCATGACTTTAGGCATAGGATACCCATGCAGGAGATTAATGGTTGAAAGGCATAGGATACGGCAGATGTTAGTCCTTGTATCAGCAAGTTGTGGACATTTTGTGTTTTGATCGACTTTCTTTGTTCCCTTCCAAATTGTAGACCCTGCATATGTGGAGTTCTCTCCTGATGTAATGGACCAGAAAGAAAGTTCAAAGAGAATCATGGAGCGAAATAGTATTTCTGCCGTGGAGGACAATGTTGAAGCAGTTGTTTCTCACATATTTTCATCGAAGTTTCCAGAGGTATCTGTTCCCATTCTGTGAGACTTTTGGTGTGGAAAAAAAATGAGAGATGCGTAGTTTGGTCAAAAGCTCAGGAGGGCTAAACGTTTACCATTGTTCAAAGGCAATGACTTGAGGCATAATTGGGTTCTCCACTTCATACTTTATTATTCTTGTGAACTTACTGTCAAAAACATTTGTCCTTGAATATGAATTTGCAGAAATTTGTGGTTGAGCGCATAAACCACCACATGTTGCAAGGGAAGATGTTACTGGAAGTGGAGGTGAGCATGCCCCCGGAGACGATGATTCGGTAAAGCTCTCTTTAACCTTCCTTGATTTGTGTTCAATATATATAAATAACAAAAACATTTTAGAATTCAATACCAATCGCTTTCCTTGGCGCAGTGATGCTATGGAAGCAGCGAAGGAAGCAGAAGAAGAGATACTAAATGCGGCTTCAAACATTGTTCACGTCAATGTTCAGCTAAGACTGGGGCGTCCAATTCCACAGTTCAAGTTTATGTAGTAAAATGCTTCAACTATTCAACTATGAGGAAGAAGAAGAAACAAGAATGCTCTTTGTTTCGTAAAGAAGTCAATAATAAGAAATTGATGGTAGAGCCAAGAAGTCAATAATAAGAAATTGATGGTATAGCCACGTAGGACTAGGCTCTACCCATCTCATGACGGTATACATACATACACCTTGTTTTCCCGTCATTTTTCCATTTAGAATTAGAAGGGAACTCGGAAACACAGTTCCTGTCGGCGGATGATCCTCTCTTAGAACTTTATTAGTATATATATATATATATATATCAGCTAATGCAAAATTTTCATTTTCCACACTAAAATTTGTCTACAAGAAAGCTGGCACGTTCTGCTCCTTAAAGTGGGTGGGTTTTCCGGGGAGAATTAAGACCACAACTTCAATAAGAGGAGAAGGGGAAAAAAAAGGGAAAAACTGATGGAAAAAATGAACAAGGAGGGAAAAAGAGCCAATAGATCAGATAATTGTAGTCTGATTTTTTAAGTCTTCATACATTATATATTTTCAGAAAAGGTTATCATCATATCAATGGCTCTGAATCAGATTTAAAGAAATTGACCCAAAACAAAAGACAAAAAAAAAAAGTAAAAGTTGAAAGAAAATTTTAGCCAAATCAGAATAAATGAATATAGATAAATACGAAGGGAGAAGGCTCAGAAGGATCCATTGGTGATTTTCTAATCACAGAAGGGAGAAAAACCCTTTCATAAAATAGGTAGTTTTCAACATCACCGCCTCCACTCCTCCTTTAATCTGTATAACTCCCGCCCGAAAAAATAAAAAAGCTTAGAAATACGTCGACGCCAAAATTCGTAACTTTGAGAGGGAAAAACTAAGAAGAAGATTTGAGGTAAAATAAAGAATGGAAAATTTTAAAAGAAATGGCTTCAGCTGCGGGGTTGGCTTTCGATATCGCGTATATATATAAATGGAAAAGTCCAATTAGGGTTAGGGTTTTTCTAACCATTGGTCCGAGATTGCGAGTAAAAGAGAGGAAGCGAGCCTTATTACGAAACTGCCCTGTCTTTACCAGATTTGGACTGCTTG
The DNA here is from genome assembly GCA_030664755.1 of Microcos paniculata. Taxonomy (NCBI): domain Eukaryota; kingdom Viridiplantae; phylum Streptophyta; class Magnoliopsida; order Malvales; family Malvaceae; genus Microcos; species Microcos paniculata. The sequence goes on from CP131461.1 coordinate 35,334,505, forward strand.
GCAGGCCATTGTAAATTCTAGTCTGGCCCATTGACATTGGACTTTCAAGTTCTCCTTTTTGAAATTATGGACCTCCATACTAGATAAGCCCAATTTTTTCTTTCTATTTTTTTGAAAAAAAGAATAATTATAATAAAGCCCAATTGTTTTTCGTTCAACAGCCGAAAGATACTTAAAATTAATTTTAATTTATTAACATTTAGTTGGTTTAAGTGATTTGATATTTATTTTTTTAAATAAGGATTTGAGTTCAAATCTTATAAATAGAGAAAATCATTATTGAGAGAACTTTACCTCCAACATAGGCTAACACCAAAGGTCCAAGAATATCCTTAGTTAAACAGAAAAAAATAAATAATTTCAATTTTCAACCAAAATTCCAATGAACAGAGGTAGGACTTCAAAAATTTTCTCTTCTGACATTTAAAATTTTTCCCACTTCAAATGTGTAAAATGATGGGACATGGGAGGATACTACACATGGCAAGGTCCAAACAGGGTTCTATGTAAATATTTTAAGATTTCATTACTTAAAGTGAAAATCTTTATCAACCTTTTTTTTCTCAAGCACAAGACAAGGATAATCTAAGGGCCGACCAGGACATCAATTTTTCAGTTCTGTTTCCAAATTCTGATGTGTAAAAGATGGGGCATGTATGTGGAAAACACTTTCCATGGCAAGGTCCAAACGAGGTTCTATATTTTAAGATTACATTTACGTGCTCAAAGTAAGTCTTTATCAGCCTTTCTTTTCTCAATACAAATGGCTGTGGCTTCTAGTACGTCTACTTTACAGAAACACGAGTTTCATATTTGTTTTTTCTGTTAAACTTTGAAGTTTGGAGAAATATGAGAAACCGGGTTATTTCGTGACCACACATGGCTATGTATTCCCACTGCTTCACTCATGAATTTAAAGTTTCAGGCCCATATGGTTTGACGATGGATAAGTGGGGGTGGACCCTGTGAACCCCATTTTGTACCTAACGCCAAAGTGGCCATCTCAGCATTGTCACCACACAAAGAGCAAAGAAAATCTTCCAGTACAGGGACATTGCTGACAGCTAAAAGTAACCAAAAAAAAAAAAGTAAAACCTGTTGCTCTCAGACATCCCAGATGGGCTTTTCAATGGCTGAATCCCCATGTGAGAGCTGTTGGTGGAAAGGGTTTATCATTGGCAGTACTCTTTGTTGGCTTATTGCTTCCAGTTCCAATCTTTGTTGCTGATGATGATGCTGCTGTTCCTGCAAATTGGCTTGCTGCCTCGACCCTCCTATCCCCATGAAATCAAGAGTTGTCATGTTACTTCCACCACCGCTCGCTCCAAATATGGAGGGTCCTGTACGCTTCCTTTCCATCGCCTGATTTCTTCCTTGTAATAAGCTTGTGCTACCACTATCTTCATGTTCCATGTTCTTCATCAACCCTTGGTTCCGGTCAGCTCCGTTCATGAACATGTTAGTGAACATTCCCATATCGTTCATTGCTGAGCTTCCCGTGGCAGCATTGAAAAGTTGGGCCATTTCATTGGGGCCTTTTTGCATGAGCGGGTTGGAGAAACCTCCCTCGCTGATCCCAACCATGCTTGACTGATCAGTTTGAGACTGGAACTGGTCGTAAGATGCGTTCTGCTGCTGATGAATTCCAGCAAAATTAGGCGATGGTCTAATGGACTGTTCAGGACCCGCCATGTTACTAGCAAAGCTTTTTTGCATCATGGGAGAGTTTATACTATTGCTTGCAGTTGCACCCATTTGGGCTGCCTTCTGCAACAAGGCTGTTGCAGACATGTGGGGCGACCCGGCAATTTGGCAACTATTTTTGCTGTCTTGTAAATAATTGAAGCCGGATGAGCTGTTTGAACTTAGCTGTAGGCTAGAGGAAGCTGAGGAAATGTTTCTTGGGCTGCCAAACAGAGTGCCGGAGCTGCTTGAAAACATGCCTCCTCCCATGTTCATGTTCTTAAACGGGACTGGCACAAGCTCTTGGGGAAGGGATTTGAGAGGGTTTTTAGGGTCAAAGTTGTTGAAGTCAGATATTCCCATTGATGTGTTGGCATTGCTCATCGGCATTGATGACATGAGCTCTGGCATTTGGTTTTGTAAGTTTGATCCCATGTTGTTCATTAGTCCTTGGTTTACCTTATTGTTTTCTTCAGCTAATGCGTCACAGAAAGCTCTGTGGGTGATGAAGCTGTCTCTCCTGCACAATGAAAAATAAGCAGTGGGGTCGAATTAGGTTGTTATAAGATATAAAATCTTGATAGGATACAGTACGTTTGATTAGAGAGAGATTTTTGAAAATGTGATAACTAAAAATAAAAGGCGTCAAAAAGGAAGTATGAAATTAGAGCCTATCAATTGTCGGCCATTCTCTAACATTTTTTATCTGGCTAGAGCTTAGAAATCATATTTAATTATTGCATAATCTAATAAAACTTATGCAAGTCACCTATATCCTATCAGAAATTTCTACAACCTAATTAAAGCATAGTTCATAGATTAGCTGCCATGCAAAAACAAAACTTAATTTGCAGAATGCAGATGAATATAACTATAATTAAGTTTGATTAATTTAAAAGTGTACTGTGTAAACCTGGAAAAAATGGTTCCACAATCACATTTGTATTCTCTAGTGCCACAGGTCTTCTGATGAGCTTTCCAATCAGATTGCACAGCATATTTCTTGGAACACTTGTCGCATTTCCACTTCTTCTCTCCATGCTTACGGCTAAAATGCTTCTTTATTCCTGTAAGATCCCCTAGTGCACGAGCCGCGTTGTGGTGAACACAAGTTGGCTCGGGGCATATGTAGACTCGTTTCCTGACCTCGGTGGTCGTCCTTTGCCTTAGCTTCCATGGAAGATTATGACCTCTTCGGTGCAATTGTAGGTTCTGGTCCCTTTGGAATCCTTTGTTGCATATCTCACACACGAATCGGTTTGTCGCCATAAGCGTTGTGGGTGATAGAGCAATAACTTCAGCATTTGGATCTATTTCAAACAAACACTTATAGAATTAGTTCAAAAGAAGATGTTTTGCTTGATAAGATGTAATTGTAGTTCTTTGTTATTACTGGTATACACAGTAAAGAGCCAGTGGCCCAAATAGAATAGTCAGAAACAAAAAGAGAAGTAAAAAGTGCAATCAAGCAAACAGTTCTTGGCAATTATTGTAATCTCATAGAGCAATAATTGAGCCCTTTATAGAACAAATTAAACAAATTAATCTTTTCTGAAAAAAGCAATCTGCTTTTATTTCTTGGAAGATATACACCCCTTAGAAAAGCTCTTGTTGGTTTTCTTCTGCTTAACTGGATTAAATCTATACCTTGACATGCATGCTTCTATTGAAGCATGTTAAAGCTCATGGCCATGCATCTAACACAAATCTAAAAACCAACTGTTATGATTAATAAGATCAAATAAGTCATCTAAATTAGATAAACTTAAGCATAGAACATAATTCAGATTCATGGGGTATAGATGGATTTGCCTGGAGTTCCTGGTAAATTCCTTTTCTTCTTAACTGGTTGCTGTGGCTGTTGAGAGGTAGAGCCATTAGTGTTAGAAGCACCTGAAGGTCCTGAAGCTGACCCAGGAAAGTTATTCTGCAGCTGTTGTTTTTGCTGCTTCTGGTCAAGCTGCTGGACTTCCTCTCCAGTGTTTCCTGAAGAGAAGCTTCCATCCTCACCTGAGATATTTGACATTTCAAAACTGAGAGGAAAAAGATATAGTGATGCAAATGAAGCTTTGTCTGTTTCCTTTTCCTTGGCTCCAAATTCTATTGTTTCTTTCTTCCTTTTTTCTTGTTGTTGGTGCTCTCTAACTAAAAGTGGGGGCTTGGTGAGCATAAAATCAGGAATCTGCTCTCTCTAGAGGAAGACAAAAACCAGGGAATTCTCCTTCATTTCTGGTGAAGAAGAGGGCTCAAGCTGCCACAGGAGTAACATTGGAACCTGGTCTTCTTTGGCTTTATATAAATATATATGTACAGGGTTAAATTTTGACAAGGACAGGTTCACGGAAATTGCCCCGCTAATTTACCGTTTATTAATTTAATTGCCATTCTCTTTCATAGTCTAATTTTAAATATAATATATAGTATTTTCATTAAATAGTTTGGTTGGTTCTCGAAGATGCCTCTTTTTGTGCAGTACTACTAATATATATGGTTTCATTATGATCAAATATCATAATGTAAAGTTTTTCTTGTTACCTAGTTTCCAGCAGGATATATATCAATCTAGCATATATTATTGGGAGCAGAAAACCCAAAAGAGATATATATCAGTACATTTTTAAGCTTACAAAGACTTAAGTTCAAGCAAAAGATAGAAAAAAGGAGAGCTAAATAAAAAAGCCAATGGGGGTTGACTCAAGTGGTTAAGACTTGAATTTGTGGTGTAAAACACTCAGGTTCGAGTCTCCACAGGCCCCCTTTGGTAAGCGATCTGTAAGTTCAACAAATTCGCAGGTGAAAATTCAATGGATCCGTAAATCCCCAAAGGGGTTGGTGACTTGTCCTGACCTTGGAAATGGGGTAACCCCTGCTCCTAAACTTTATCTTCACCAAACAAAAAAAAAAACAGAAGATAGACAAAAAAAAAGAGAGCTAAATACTGACAAGGAAAATTAATAATAAATAATAATAATATACATGGATACTTAACTTCAGAAAATTTTAAGGCTGTTTTGATAATGAAGGCCAAAATCAATTATAACTGACAACATTGGACAATTATTGTGTGTATTGATCAATAATCTTCATCTTACAGTTTTTGATTTAAGCTTTTGACATTAATTAATGAGGGAATCCGGGTCTTCTAAACAAATAATAGTCTTTTTTAAGGGGGCAGAAAAAGAAGAAAAGAAGGTTTATATGGTTACACATAATGAAAATCGGATGATCAGAAAGGTTTGCTATCAGCTGTCAGGTTGAAACTTGAAACCGTGCCGAATCCTATTTGTCTTATTTAATCCAAACGATCGAGGAAACCAAACAAGTCAGTGTCCAGAGTTTCAATTTCTTATTCATAAACTAATCACATTAATTATGGTTGCTGCTTTGTTTTCTAGGTAAATTATTATAATATATATATATATATATAGGGTGACGACGACCACTAAATTAAAGAATTACATTACCCCATTTTTATCTTTTCTCCCTGCTTCAACCGGTAAATTTAAATCTTTACCCTAATTGGTCTAAAAATCTCAAAAGGCTTTGTTTTCTTTTCTTTTAGAGATTTAGAGAGAAAAAAGATCAGTCGAGATCATCATGTGTTACTTAGTTCTTTTGCCAAAAACTTAGTATATATATAATATGACTTCAATTATTTCCATGATTCTAGCTCATATATTCTTCTTGTAATTGTCTAAGAATATTATAGTTCAAAAGTATTTCTTTTTTTTTTAAATTTTGGGTTAATATATAATATTATTCTCTAGGGAAACTAAACCTAACTAGCTATCTTATTCATGGCCAATCGTTCTTTGTATGTTTCTTTAGTTGCTCCCAAATTAATCAAGCTGGGGCTGCCATGCCACTATAGTTTCAATCAAAAGGAGAAAAAATGGTTGTGTAGTACATAGAAAAAGTGCATTAGCCATTTGCCCAACCGACAAAGATAACCCTGAACTCAGGAAGAACAGTAGTACTTGGTTCATTCGTTCAATACTACAAGTTAAGAAATGGACAATCAGTATGTTCAGTTCAACAACCAACATTGAAAGTTTTGGATAAAACCAAAACAGAATCCAAAAAAATGATCTCAACGTCTTTAATTACTGTGATTAATTATTATGGTAGTACCCTTTTAAATTACATTTGGTAGGCTCAATTCTGTTGTCACTGTACCTTTTCCTTCCCACTTTAAGATCAGATTTTCTTGCACTTTGCTGATAATATTTTATGCATTTTCCTTCACTTTACTCCACTTGAAATAAGAACGACGAAACCCATGATTAGATATTAATTAGCGGGAGTGCGGGATATTAATTAGATTTCCAGAAATAATTAGCCCACAAGTTCAATAAGAAACAACAAGGCGCCCGGCTGTACAATAGAATGAGAAACAACAAAAAGACAGAAATAAGAATATGAAACATTTGGCTAAGTTCTGAAACTATGGTCAAGAATTAAGATTCAAAAGAAGATTTGCAAGAAAGCATCTGCTATACTTCTCCATCACGGATTACTAATCAGGACAAATAGAAAATTACTTAGTAATCATCGATGGCGGATCGATATAATTTATGGAGCAAACATCAACACAACACAACAATGTGCAGACAAGAAATGATCCAAACATTATACGTTTTCTTACATAAATATTTTTTTTTCTTAGATTATTAAATGGCAACATAGAATATAAAGGACGACCCTAAGCTCCATTCAGATGCTTGGAATATCATAGATGCTGAATAGTTTAGAAGAAACCTGGTTGCTAATTGACATAAGCTAAGTAACCCCATGGATAAAACAACAGAAAAGACGGCCATTGCCTAATGTTCTTTCCCATTTTTTAGTATATTTTTTTGGTTGATGAAAATGATGTTTTGATCGAGGTAAAAAAGAAACTCAATGAATATTCTATTGTTTGTTGATTTGGACATATTATTGACGATGAAGAAAAGGAATAAAAAGTAATTGAGGAAGATTTTTTAAACATTTAAGTCGTGCTCAAGTATGAACCCTTGTCTAGTTTGTGTCCGAAGGTTAATCTTCAATTAATACTATTGTAAATTGATGAATTTGAAAGAATTTTTGTTTAATTTTGACTGGTTAAAGGGCAAAACTCAGCTTTCATAATGGTCCCTGATTGAAATTTTATAAATTCAAAACAAAGAAAACGAGAAAACGCTGGTCATTTTATATTACTCAGCTTTTAGTTTCCTAATTAAACACTATCAAGTTTTAATAAAACTTCCTGTGTAAAGGTAAATTCAATCAAGTTTTGCTTGAAATTTCTAATTAGAAATGGTGGATTTTTGAAAACTCGAATTATACCAGTAGGATCGACCCTGCAGCCAACCACTGGAGCTACGATGGAGACAGAAGAGAGAGAAAAAAAGATCTTTTGGGATATCCAACACCTTTTTGACTCGTTAAAGATAATTTAAGAGGTGATGAGAAGATGAGAGAAAAGCATTAATTGTAATTTAGAATAATGAGTAATGGGATTTAGAATTACTATTACTATGATTAATGATTAACATCATAATCACCACCGGCCTTGGAGAAGTGGGGTCAATGTTCTGTCTCAGTCTATGAACGTAAGAAAGGTTTCAGGAAAAATGTCCAAAGCTCTAGGCTCGATATGGAAATGGGCCAAGCTACATGCTAAATACTCGACCCTGTCTTTGACCATTTTCAATTTTCATCACAAATTTAAGATTTTGCTTTTGCCTCTTCGGATTATTTCTTACAGAACTATTTTCAAACAGGCCTCATAGCCCATAGAAATTGGGTAGACGGCAATCTCAATAATTTTAGGTGTCACGCTCCAATCTTGCAGGTAAATGTGGAAAATAATAATAAAAATGTCTCCTAAATCCAAACACGCTTTCGAAAATGTTATTGATCGATTTTTTATTTGCGTTCCACAAATTGAAACAATAGATAACTTCGTTAACTTGAGAAACTTATCAAAGGATTTAATTTCTTTTGCTTTGTACACTTTTGAGAGAGATTTGTAGAAAGAGAAAAGTTAACTGACGAAAATTACGGTCATCTTCACATCAAGATCAAATCAAAGATTGGCAAAGGAATCATTGATCCGCCAAACCCAACAAGAGGAAGAACCTTTGCAAGTCATTTATCTAGAAGTAAGAATCAGCTGTTTCAGTTGCTCCTTCACTGAAGAAGGTTATTCCGGTTGATGGAATTCTTTTTCCCGCCTCTTCTTTATCTGATATCATAACCCCGCGCTGGACCATCTCTGTTTCATGAACATGTATAACACGTAAGATGAACATGTATGAAACTATAACTTTTCACCTGACATTGGTTACGAATTTGCAACTAGTTGGGTGAATGGAGTGTTGTGTTTTCCTAGTATGACTAGAAAAATCTAGAACACCCAAGACACGCTGATTTCCAGGACAAGAGAGAATCCCCATTAAGGAACAGCTCAGAAATTAGCCACAGCCCAGAAGTTAGCCCGCTTATTTTTCCATGCATCAGATTTAAATTTGAGATAGACTGGCTTAATCTTTGTATTGCAGAAGCCGTTCTAATTCCCCTGCAAGTTGGGATTACTAGCACCATTCCTAAAAAGGGCACCAACAACCGGTGTCCTACGAACTCTTCGTGAGTTGTTCTGTGGAGCCTCTGCAGCCCTTTTCTTCCTTGTCGAACTGAAGAACCCATATTCAAGAGCTTCTAATGCTTTTGTGGTTAATGGTCGGTTCCTAGTACTCTGCCTCCGGACGTGCATTATAGGCTGCTGATTGACCTCTGCAACTTGATCAGGAAGTGTCGATGGCTCCGGCTGCTTTATTTCTTCAGACTGAAAGCATGGCAAATGAGCACCTGAATTGTCACTATTCTGCGCTGTCTCCATGACAAGCGGTTCATCAGTCTCAAAATCCATCGAAACCTGAGGGACATTTAAGTCTATCAATGTATGGGACTGAGTTTTCATAGGAGATTCTTCTCCATGCAGGCAATTTTCAGTGACAATGCCTTCATTTCTCTCATCTACACTGCCTTTAGCCAAAGAACTGGCGGGTGACAAGTTTTGGGATCCCCTTTGAAAAGCCATGTCCTCACAAGCATCAGATGAATTCGACCTACAGAGTGAGTTGTCTTCAGTTAACAGCCTCTCAGCAGAATTGTTTTCAACACTACAGCTTGATTCTTCATTGAGGCAATCAGTTCTTAAAAGCTGTTGTTCTGTGACAGGAGACAAATATTTTGAATTGTTAGACTTCACCTTCCAGGTGGAATTAAGCTTCAGAACCTTTGAGTCCTCATCATTGAGCAGATTCTTTTTGTGGCTATCATGATTTTCCACTGATACAATGGTGCTATCAGAGGTGTGAGGAATGCCAATATTTGAATTACTGTTTACACAATCTGATAAGTCCACACCTACTCCCCTATCAGCTATCACTTCCGCAGCCTTAGAGGTACTAGTTTCTTCTGCTTCATCTTCTGAGTCATCAGATGTCTCATCCTCAGAATCACTGGAAATACTAGAGAGGCTGGATAAGCGAATAACTTCAAGAGGTAAGCTTCTCAGCTCTCTAACCTTGGATTGTTGTGCCCCATGGAACAAACTAGTATCTACAATAGTAAACTTCATAAGATCTTGACTGCTACCAGAACTTCGTGGCTTGAGGTAGCGATCACGTTTATTAGACATAAAACCAGTATCTTGGTCCCACTTATTTTCTTCCTTGTCTCTGCTGCCTCCAGTTACTTCAATTTCAAGCTCAAGAAGCCTTGGTTCTGATGAAACTTTATTGAGAACATCACTAACAGAATCAAAATAGTGGTTACCTTTCACTAGCCTCCTCCTTGAAAACTTCTTAACACCAGGTTTAAGAAATACCAGAGAGTTCTTTGAACCAGAAAAAGCCTGATCCTTTGGCTGTTCAGAGTGCCAACCTCTTGCTAAAAGGCGAGGCCAAACAGCCTCCCAGAAAAGATCGCTGGATCTAGCTTTGCTCAACCTAAAATCTCCAGTGAGAAACTTGATAATATCTGCTGATGAAAGAGCAGAGCATGCTTTGCCAACTGGTATTTCAGAACGAGCAGAAACTACATGATTTGCTTTAACTGGCTCCATGGCATTGCTAGTGAGGTCTTGCTTTCCTTTGCCAATACCAATAGCTTCAATAAGCATAACAACGCCAACTGTATTCTTTATAGTGAATATGTATTCCTCAAAGGAAATTTTCCCCTCACCAAATATCTTAGAAACCTGCAATGATAACAACCCATAAACATTAGGATGGAACATTTTTGTCTCCCAAAAATATTGATCAAATATAGCTGCAAAATTAGGCATTACACTTCAGCAGTAAACTGAGAATTTCAGCACTATGTATAGATTTTCTTGAAAGGAAGCTAACATATTTTAAGCAAGCTGAGAATAAAATTTGAAGACTAGGAAGTGTGTATATGTAAACTTCATAGCACTAGATAATACATAAGGACTACTTAACAAAATAAATATTTCTAATTATTTAGAAACATCAAGTACCGGGTGTGCATGTGTACAAAAGTAAAAAAAATACCTCAAGCAGCTTATCTTGACATTCTTTCGACAGATGAGAAGATAATCGCGATAATAATTCCTGTTGCCTCCATCCTGTGAACAGCTTTTGTCCATGAATGCATCGTCTGCCTCTTAATTTTCGCAATTCTGACCATCTATGATATCCATCAGACCCGTAAAATTTTCCATAATAAAAAGACAATATTTCTCCCATCCCCTTACTCTCAACAAAGTTTTTCACTAGGAGAAGATTTTTCCCAAAGATGTATAGCCCAAGAAGAAAACTGTCAAGCTCAATATCCTTCCATACTTCACCTGAAAAGCCTGGAAGAGAATAAGGAACGACATCCACCTGATTCAACTTACATTTTGGCTCCAGTTGATATTGAAAATCAACATCCATAGGGTCATTTCCAGTTTTAGGTTGAAGCTTTGAATATCCTTCGGTGCCTTTCTGATCACCCAACACAGAATCTAGAGTCTGAACTTTATATTCCATACATCCATGGCTTGATGTAATCTGGCTCTCTTCACTATTTTCAAATTCAACTGCACCATTTGTGCTTTCAACTTTAGTCCTTGTCCACATAAGAGGGACAGGCAATCCCAATGGAAAAGGGTTTGGCACATTGATTGTGATTTCTGAGTCAACTGGTTTGTTTACAACCTGCAAACTACGAGATTCTCCAACTAGAGGTGGAATTTCTGCTTGGTATTCATCTCCAACACGAGGAATCACCTGTGGATCTCCAAAAATTTCATCCAAAAAGGAACATGAAGCTAGTAATTTTTCAGTAGCTCCATCTTCAATGCCCTTGATGTCATTATCCAAATGACTAGCATCCGTCTGCGCAAGAATTCAGGAAAAACAATTAACTAAAAATTAAAATGGACATTATTTATTTATTTATTTATTTTTAGTTAACATTTAGTTTATACTTAATATGGCACAAGACCAGCCCTAGAACCTACTTTACTTCAGGGACATATCACGAATGCACCTCCTTAATTAGAAGGATGGAGATACCATCATTATCTAAGGAACTTTTCAACATCTTGAGATATGAATACATGCAGAATTAATTTTCCAGTACTAGACCTACATGTAACAGACAAAGTCAATTTCTTTTAAGTTAATACCAGCTGCAATTTCGTTTAAGTATTTATCTGAATTAAAGATAAACTCTGAGCATGAAAAAGCAGAGGAATCGTCCTACGCATGAAACTCAAAATTACCACCATTGACCATGAAGGGAAAATCTTACCAAATTTCCCTGCAACTTGAGATTTTCATAACAGCATTAAATAGCATTATGAATGCATGAACCAAGTCAAACATTCATAAAGAAGAAGGATGAAAAAGAAAACATTCTGCACACTAAGTTCATTAGGAAAAGATGATAACCATCTCACACCAATACAAGCAAAGGCTACAAAAAAATTAAACCTAGCTTAGTGAAAAAATTTTTAAACATATTACTTGAAGCAGAACCAATGAAATCCCTTAATTCAAGCATGGATACTTAGCTGATTACAACAATTAAAACAGATACCTACCAGAATTCCTTGCAATCTAAATTACCAACAGCTAGAACCAAAACCAGATGGGTATCGGCATTCAAATGCAAAGAAACATGCTCACATGCCGATAGAACAGACAAAATAAAAAACCAAATTCAAACAACCCCAACGACACATAGCTGTCAATAGTCAATACATCAATATCAGATGATATTCTCATTCAAATATATAGAATTCAGTAAAATAATATTAATCAAGAAAACATGTCCATTTTTCAGTGAAAATTAACATATATCTCCATTTAATTCCACATATAAAGAACTAAACAACTATGGAAAGCAGTAAAAAGAAGTACATTAACTAATAACACGAAATGTATATAAACATGCAAAAGAAGGATTTTAAAAGAAAAGCATATGGCTAACCTCCATAGAAGAACTTGAACGTTAAAACCCACGTGCCAAAACCAACCTGGAAAAATGGGTTTTCATTGTTATACATCTATGAACCTCGATTCTCAACTTTTTTTTTTTTTTTGCTTCCTCACTTCATTCTCTTGTAGTTGCTATAAATAAAAGCAAAGCAACGAATAAAAATAGAACAGAACAAAGAAGACATGGTAAGGAAGATTTCAGTTACCTTGTAAGAGAGAGCTTAGCTTTCATGAGTACGAAAGTTGAATTCTTGAGGACTTAAGAGAGAGAGAGAGAGAAAGAGAGAGAATAATAAAAATAAGAAAAAGAAAGCAGAGAAATTCTCTTTGGTTTTGTTGTTAAGAGAAAAACCGAAAAAGAGAGAAAAAAAAAAAGAAAGGAGAGAAGATTAACGCTTGTGTTCGGTTTGATTTATGAGAGTCGAGACCACACGCGTTCGTAGGTGGGTTTTGATGCATGGACTAAATGACCAAAAAGGACAGGCCTATCAGTTCCTTCCACGTTAGCTTTGGTCCTTTGGACGTTCCTATTTTGGGAATTTTCGGGCAATGTTTTTGAGTCTCGTTTTCAGCCAACAATACATTTTTATTTTGCTTTTAGGAAAGATCTCGCAAGAAACATTTTATTTTATTTGCTTAAATTTCAAATAATATATAAAACAATTTATGATTTGTCTACAAATGTTATTATAAGATTTAAATAAGTAGGTCATTATTTATTTTTTAGATCAAAACAAGGTACGCCGTCGCAGACTTACCAATAAAATCTTCTTTTCATTGGTAATAAAATATGTATTTTACCGCGTTTTACTTTAAACAGCTAAAAATTGAACAAACATTTCTTATTTCCATTTATAACAATAACAACTCTTGAAAAAGTCCATTAATAATGTTAATCATATTCGTCTAAAAAAATAAAAGAATTAGATTCCATCATATCAATATAGAAAAACAAAACTGATATAAAAAGATGATTTTATTTTTCTTTTGCATATAATAATGATATTAAATTTTACGCGTGATGACTTAAATTTGAAAGCATGTATCAACAACTTGAATATTGAAATGATAATAATTATTATTATTATGCATAATATCTTGATCTTCTGTTATTCATCTTCGGCCTTATTTTCATGAGAGGAGACAAAAAAAAAATGCAAGACAGACATACAGTAAGATTGATACCAAATAATATTAATATGTGGTAGGAGAATTTGATAATATTGATGTTTTGACTTGTCAAATAGAAGAATGTTGGTTTTGTCTATGGATCATAATCCAAAAGCTTTTTGTTTGGTTTTAATTAATGTGATAATCGTGAACATACATACATACATACAAATCCTTGGAATCAAGGTAGATAGGGGGAAAATGAAGATTATAATATTAATAACATAAATAATGTATCAAATGCTGACTTTTTTTTTTGTTTTTTATTTTTTTGTGCAGGAAAATAGCAAACTATATAAGAGTTGGCTTTAATCGGAACGAAATGAATTGAAATACATAGAAAGAAAGGAACAAGGGAAGGGAAGAAGGAGAAGGAGCCCACCCTGTCCTTTGATCTCCATCAGAAGAAGGAACTGTACAGGCCTGCGAGGGACGGAGGGAGTAGGGAGTAGGGACCCACCTTGTGTTGTGGTGTTGATACAAAAATTTTCCCCCAAAGCGACCGTTTCCATTTTTCATAAGCTAAAAGAAACCTATCATTGGGTTTGATCAGCACAGATAAGGCCATGGGGCCCATTAAGTGGACCGCCGTGATCTCAGACATTCTATACATTTTCGTGTCTCTCTTCTCAGTGCTGTCACCGCTGTGTGCGACGCGATAGCCCCATTCCTTCCTATCTGCCAATAGCTGAATAGCCCATTGGCCAGCCAGCCAGCCAGCCAGTACCCAACGAAACAAACAAAATAATCCACATTTATACATAAAATTAAAAGACAGGAAAAATAGGATAGGAATTAGGAGGTAGTTTAGTTTTGCTTTGGGCTAACAAAACCGTGTGCTATTTGCTAGACCGACATATCAGCCTTTCAATGCTAAGGATGTCAAAGACTAAGACAGGCCCCTTAACATCGCAAGTCAATGATCACCAATAACATGCCTAGCAGATGTAGCGGCCGAAAGGGTATACAACAGACCGTACAAAAGTCAAACACAAAAATGTCCGGAAAGAACGAGATGGAGAGAGAAAAAAAAAAAAAAAAGCTAACAAAATCTGCAGACAAAGATTTAGTTGCATTGTTGCAGGAAAAGCAAACCATTCTTCTAATAGTAATACCATTTAGTTGTATTTAGTTGTAATTAAGCCTAGTAAACTTAGCACATTATGATGCTGATGCATAATTCTTATTATAAAAAATTACTAAAAATGAGGTCCATTATTTGAACATGATAGTTACCAAGGAATGCCTTAACTTGTGAACGAACTTTCCAAAGGTCTATTATTGTTTATTCCTCAAATAATGCCCCACAATAAATAATAGTAGCAATATTTAACTATTATTACATGGCCCATGGGTCGACTAAACATTTTCCGCTCCCTTTTACTTCTGGAAAGAACTGGATCCGGATGGATAAAACAAAAGGGTGTTCAGGAAATATAGCCCAAAGAATAGGGCATTGAAGCCCAAATCTGTTTGTTACCCATTTGTGGACCAAAAAAGTGACAAAAGTGAATGCATATCGATATCGGGGAGGGAGAGCCCGTTTTAATTAGACATGCTAAGGCCCATGATTCTCAGAATCTGTTGTGCTTCGTTTCGAGTAATTTTACCATCATCATGGTTCGTTGGTCGATTCTTTAATTTCATGACAAAAAGCTCTTTATTCACAAACCAGATTTCCAGAGTGCTTTGATTCTTTCTTTTTTCTAATAATAATAATAATGTTATTGTCTCATTCTAAACCGTCAAAACTAATGTCAAATTCTTATGTATAATATCAATAATCCAATGGCAACAATATTGGTACCTGATCGGAAAGCCTCTCCCTTATATTCTCAGGTCTGAACCTTTTCGCCAGTGCTGTTAAGGCAAAGAAAGGTGAGTTGAAAACTATGAGGACTTATTAGATATTTATATTTCAAAACTAAAAGAAAGGGCGGGTTGTGTTCTCAAAGAAAGAAGAGAAATAAAGGGAGAAACGTTATCAGTGTGAGACGGATACATATATAGAGACAAAATTAGGGAGGATGCGATCATGACTTGGGCAAGACTCAATGTTGTGTATAGTGTTTGATAATTAAGCAACGGTAACAAGGGTTTTTGTCGGAGCAAGATAACGACTCCATGTTTTGTTTTCCTTATATCCTTTGTCATTGTCATTGTCCTTAATTTAGGGCTTTCTATCCGTCGGTTCTATTTCTATAAGCTCAAGCCGCTTTAAGGATTTGCATTGCTTCCTCAACTTCGATTAGGTTCCCAACTCCATTTGGTCAAAAGATGTAAGAACTCTTAGGTTAATTATATGGATCATTGTGTTTGCTGGTGATCAGAAATTCAAAATATTCGCTCACTGGGAGATTAAAAGTGCTTCCACGGTTAATTAATTCCATCCATCATCTACTATTAGTCCTTCTGTTTTTCTATGTTCTTAACTGACGAGATTTCTAATAAGATGTTGAAGGTCTTGCAATCGCTATCCTTAATTTTCCCTTCAGTCTTGCTACTATCAACGAGTACTCAGACTTTGTGGAGAGAAAAGAGAGATGGAATAGGTAAATAGGGGAAATCAACAAGAATTCAAGATTAGTGGTTAATGGCTAGCTTAATGGATAATTACAAAGCCACTAGCCTGGACCTAGCTACTTTGAGTTTTAAATATTAATAATCATCTTTGACTATCTTCTCACCAAGTATCATTCTTTTCTTTTCTTTTTTTTATTTCACTAAAGATATCCTTAAAACTTTGATCTAAAATTAATTCCTTTCGAGTTGAGTTTGTCCGTTATGGCAAAAAACAATACCAAACGGGACCTCATAAACACTCACTCAATACCAAAACCTCATAGAGCTAACCATATAGCCTCACGAGAGAATACGACCCAACAAGGAAGGCCCAATTCCACGCTAATGTAAAGCTCACCCGTAAGTACCCTATGTATATATAGTACCATACAATCAGGTACCAAGAAAATTTTCCCACTATTACAGTCCTCTAAATCCTTCAAAAACCCTCATTAACTTAAACATTAGAGTGAGATCAACCGACCAATTACCAGGCACCCCTCATGTTATTTTCCAAGTCTTTAGGCCGTCGGCAATTGACCAAGATCTCTGTTCAAGGTCCGGTTCCCAAATATCTCAACACTAATTAGGAGCTGCCAGTTGCAAATTGCAATGATATATAGTCGAAAATAATTAAATTATATATAGTCGATGACTCCTTTATCTGACTTTCCTGATTAGCTTTCCTTAGCATTTGCAGACTGCAGTTGCACATCTCGCAGATTATAATTAAATGAGTAAATATATTTTTTTGGTATCACCATTTGATTTTCCTTATTAATGATCTATAGAATCAAATCTTCATGATGAATGAAGGTTTGAGCTATGAAATAAAGTACCAGCACCACAAGAGTTAAGGATTTTTTTTTTAATAATGTAGCAGTGCCACACAATACACAAACAGCAGAAAAGAAATATTCCAAAAGCAGGCAAAAATTCAATTAGTTATGTGGTACTAAGCTGAACTTAGTATAAGAAAGAAGACAATTAATTATATTCCTTTGCATAAGTATTTAGTACTAATTGGGTTCTTAGTGATGTAACTAATCTTCAGATTCAATTCTGCTAAGATGCCCACTATATAGAACAGATTGGGGAGAGGAATCTTAAAATTACCAAAGTGGCAAAGGTTGGAACCTAAAAAGAGGAGAAAACAGAATGTTTTCATTAATTAAGGTCCTCAAAAACCATGAAATGAAAGACTTTTTTTTTTTTAAGGATTAAGTAAGTATTAATTTTCTATTGTTTTTCATATAAAAAAAAAACTAAAGTTTTTTAAAAGTGGAGCTTAAGATGGCCATGAGTATGTCTTTTCTGTTTCTTTTCTTCCCCTGCTTTTTGTTCAAACCGTCCCATGAAAGCATATTTGTTTACAAATGAAGGACCACAAAATCATGTTCTCTAAACAGTAACTTCACGCAGAGAAGTACGGTTTGACGCAGCAGATTGGCCAAAATAAGCACTGACCTTTGGCAGCAACCAGGGATTTCCTGGGAACAAACATTTTTGAAGATTATATATATTTGGTAATATTAAATTAAGGATGGGATATATTCTTGGTCGACAACACATATATATGAGGCATTAGTTTAGGGAATATATACAAAGGTGTGCACATGAATTTTTTTTCTTTTTCTACATAAACTATAAATATTTTCATCACCACTTTCAAAAATAATTTTTAATCTAATTTTTCACTTACTTATTACTTGCAATCCATTGTGCAAGTTGCATGCATTTGATTCTATTGCGTTTAATACTTTATTAAATGTTCTTTTAACCCATTAAAAGTATAAATAATTGCCCAATTTGGTAAGTTAATTAAATTGATAGTCTTCAGCTTGCTGCCGAAGTGTTGTCCATATATATATACGTTTTATGCCTCTGATCGATCCTAATAATTAGGAAGTTATTCTTTGGAATTGATGACTTTTTATAGTACACGTTTTTAGTTTCTATCCAACTTTGCTCTCCCAAAAATTAATCAAAAGAAAAGTGCCACAAATTCCTCCATGCCTTACAATACTAATCGAAGAATTCAATGAACTTCCTCTGAATACCCTTTTGTGGGTTTTCAAGAAATGTCAGAGGAAAGTTTGCTTCGTAATTTTGTTCGCATATAGTTTGAAATAAATTAAGAAAAAAAAATTAATTTGAGGCTTGTGATCGATAACTTCCAAGTGCTTTATAACCTAGTGAATCTGCAAAAATGAAAGCTTTTGTCAGGGAAAGATGACATATAAACCTAGGATTTAATCTTTTTCTTCCATGAAGGTTTCATTTTTGTAGATTCACTAGCTTATTTATAAAGCACTTGGAAGTTATTACAAGTCTCAAATTATTTTTTTTCCTAATTTTTTTTCAAACTATGCAAACAAAATTACAAAACAAAATTTCCTCTAATATTTCTAGAAAACCCACAAAAAAGTATTCAAAAGAAGTTCCATTGAATTCTTCAATTAGCTTGTAAGGCATCGAATATTTCCCCTACAAAATATTCATTATCTGTAATTTTTTTTTCACAAATATTCGTTTTATAGGAGATTGACGATGATTGATTTGAAATGAACAAAGCATCTAATAATTTTAATTTAGTTTACATAACCGAACAGCGTTCATCAATCAATAAATCAGAACTTAAAGCTCACGCTTAGTACTATAGATTACTTTAATTAATTAACTAATAATGCTAAGGTGCTGTTTGATAAAATGAAAAAATTAAGTGTTGAAAATTTAAGTACTGAATTTAATAAGGACTGAATTTATGTATAAAAACTGTTTGATAATTAAATGTTGAATATAAATAAATTATTTGATATCCATAAATGTTGAAATTTTTTTGAAATCATTTAGAGCTAAAATAAAGGTGATTTAATATAAAACGAAAGTTTTTTAAACTTAAAGTATTTAATTTTTTCACCATTCAATGATAAGTAGGTTTCTACCTACTTTTTAAATTTAACATTTTTTTGTTGAAAAAATTCATTTAAGTTATGACCTACAAAATTTATCAAACATGTTCAAAATCGTAAAATGTTGAAAATTTTCATTTTCAACCGTTTGAAAATTTTTAGCAGTTTATCAAACCACCCATAATCATCTTGTTGGGTGTGGAGATGGTTTAATTTAACAAAGCATAATGATCATCAAGACCTGTGAATTAATCAACTTGCCCCAAATAATAAGTTCTCCTGATTATCAATGAATCAATCTTCTACCAATTTGCCACGTGTACAACCTCTATTTGTAACGTTTAAACCAGTCACCATAGGCTATGTGTGGCATTATATTCGAAGTCTCCAGAATTTCAGGGGTACACAATTTAAAAGATAAATAACTTCTTGTCGTTATTAGAATGACATAATCTCATGTAAAAACCTAAATAAGTAGGTAATCCAACTTTAGTTTTCTACTTTATATTTAACTTGGGTTTCTTTTTAGGTCTTGGAGAGTTTGGTTTGCGTCTATTGCAAGAAGCACACGTGCATATACTTAGTCCACAAGTTCAAATTTGCACCATTTTTTAAGGGTTTCTCAGTTTGAACTTATTGAGAGCACTAAGTGTTAAGGGGACCATTGTCTATAATTGATAAGTTTTGAGTCTTTTTCTAGATGCTTTTTAAGGTTTAGATAGCTCCCACAAGCCCCATAAGGAGCAGTACTTCAATATTTTTTCTTTAAACAAAACCCTAACTCTTACCAACAATGGAAAATGGCCTCCCATTGTGTTGTGAAGGTTGACTCGCTCGTTTACATCATGACTTGCCACGTCAAGTGGAAAACAACCTTTACCATTTCATGATTTATAAATACACACATACACGCACACAGACATACATAAGTATACATCTATATAGTAACGAGTTAGGAGTTAGAATAAGTTAAAATCAACGTGTCTGAGTTTAACAGGATATAATTAGTTTTCTCTTTATTAGAAATGACTGATAAATTGGGCATTAATTTGGATAGAGAAGGCCAAAAGTACAACTTTGCAGGTGCTGGCGGCGTCTCAGGGGAGGATGGAATGATTAAGGAACAAGATCGGTTGCTTCCGATAGCCAACGTTGGGCGAATCATGAAGCAGACTTTGCCTCCTAACGCGAAGATCTCCAAAGAAGCTAAAGAAACCATGCAAGAATGCGTATCCGAGTTTATTAGCTTTGTGACTGGAGAAGCATCTGACAAGTGTCACAAGGAAAAGCGCAAAACTGTTAATGGGGACGACGTATGTTGGGCACTTGCAACTCTAGGGTTTGATGACTACGCTGAGCAACTAAAAAGGTTCTTGCATAGGTATAGGGAACAGGAAGGAGAAAGAGCTAACAACCAGAATAGGGCTGGAAACCACGAAGAGAAGGAAGAAACATCAAATTACAGAGGGGAGCTGCAGCCAAGGAGATCTGCAGTTCCATCAACCCCAGTGAAGTTCAATGCAGCTGTTGAAAGGAGTAACAGTTCTCTCTCAAGGCCGTTTTGAGAGACACATATAAAAGCATATGGTAATTAATTGTTTCCCAGACTTGAATTTACATTAAACTTCTTATGTTTCTGATATAGATATGATCAGTGGGGCTTGGAGTGCTTGGGGGGTAGATGGAGTAGATGTTTTACCTTCCTGCTTGTGTGGGCTTAAATCTCCACTTTGTTTTCTGATTGACTAATATCAGCTTAAGAATTATTATGAGAATTGAAGCTAGATTTTGTATTATGTTCGTCCTTGAATTATGAGTTTCTATTGCAGGTATTTAATTTGTTAATTATTAGGCAACTCAGTAGCCTAGCTATCTTAGTTCATAATTGGGAAACTTGTGTATGACTATGCTCACTACTCACTAGATCTTGCTTAATTGTTTACTTAATTTCATTTTTAAGATGAATTTCCTCAGCTGCTTTGAGTGCTATGATCACCGGTATATATAGGTAAAGACTGTTAATTTCAGGAAAAACTAAAAAACTTCCACTAACATTTACTCCGTCTTTCATTTGATGCACATAGAATATATATGGATGAATCCTAATTGTAATTTCATCCTTTTTTCCCTTGGCTTTATATTTGTTTTCTGTATCGAGTGAACTTCACAATAATGAGGTTTGTCGGCTAATTTTCCTACGTGCCCTTATTCAGATCTAAATCATTGTTTAGATACAAAGAAAGCCATAGATTTTTGACAACCCCTTTTTTGTTCTTATTTATGTGGATATATGCAATTAATTACAACCTTGTTTTCCAAATTTGTGCTTACACAATTGAAGTGAAATATAGTTGTGACTCTTTTCTTCAAAAAAAAAAAAAAATAGTTGTGACTCTCCCTCCTCATTACTTCAAGGCCAAGTGTTCTGGTTTTTGTGCATAGAAGAAGTTACCCTTTCAAAATGAAAGGACGTTGAATCCGGCCGCACTACAGCTTTTTCCCATCACTTCGTATTTACCCTTTCAGAGTAGTCATACTTATCCTGTTATCCGAGGGCTAGGGTTTTCCTCTGAAAGTTCAAGATCCAGCCGGGGACCACAGTAGTATTTGGACATTATTTTTTGTGTTTTGTCGTGAAATCTCCCATCAGGTCTCGATCAGGCTGCCATATAGTGCCAATATAAAAAATACTAATGTAAAACATTGAAATGGATTGAATTGTTCAGATGCATGATTAAAATTTAAAAGTCAAGGTTTTAAGAAGTTCTGTTTTATAGGTTGTTGGCAGATGCAGACAATATTGATGAACTAGAAAATTTGAAATAACACAAATCATAATATGAGTAATTAGGCTTTTTCTAGGGTTTCCCATTTGAAACTTCTTGTTTAACCGTTTGAAAAGATACTGTCCGATGGAGAAACGAAAGAAAAAGATACCCTTTGATTCTTTTCTTGATAATTTAAAACAAAGAATCAATAGAGTAATGATACAAGGGTTTCAGACTGCAGGTAACAAATTGTGAAAAGTGAAAACATAGACACAGCCCGTCGACCTATACAGTACTTTTCTTTTCTTTTCCCTTCTTCGTTAACTATTTAGATTCAGAGCAAAGGATTTAATTGAAATCTATCAAAGCTTGGCTGACTGATAATCGATGGAAATAAGAGTCACCCGCAAACTAAATGGCTAAAAAGTAATTAACTACATAAGGTGCTTGCCTGGTTGGAATCTTCTTTGCTTAATTAACAAGACGTGTGTACCCATATGATATGCCAGAAGAGATGTGCTAGAGTCTATATAAATATAAATATATATATATATATATAGTTAATTTTCTTGATATAGATAATAATCAATGAATTTCTACCTGCATGCCACTTCTAATTTTGCGGCATAATCATTGTTCATATCAATTAATCTAGTTTCTTATCTTCTCCAAACAGAAATTATTTAATTAATTTAAGCAAGCAGTGTCATACGAAAATTTTTTTTGGTACATATATATACATTTCAAAACCTTGTTGGCTTTTTCATGTGAAAAGTTAGATCATTTAATTAGTTGGGCTTTTGTCATACAATTGAGTTCCTTTGTTGGACATGGCGAAAGCGATAAGGTCAAATGGAAAATTGAAGATATATCATGCGATTTTCATGATAAATTAATTATTATTAATAAGAAAAATAGTTTATGTTCACCAAAGAAAATTAGTTTATTATATAAAATCAGAAACCTTTTACAGTATTGAACATAATAAGTACGTACATTAAAATTATACATGCCAAAAGCAATGCATTAATCCTATATATTTATATTTTTATTCCTTATACAAGGCCTTTGTGCTGTTGTATTTTTCAGCTCTTCAATTCTTACATCATACATATTCTACAACTCGTAAGTCATACCAACCTTAAGCATGCGCCTATGAGGAATCTCAAACACTTTTTCACTCTCTCTTAAATTTTTCCTCAGGAAATTATAAGCATAATCTATTAAAATCCTCTTCCCAATTCCAGCTCCTTTGCTTGCAATCACCTCATTCTCACCAATCAAGTGAACCACCCCGGCTTGCCGTGCTCTATCTAATACATGGATTTCTCTCTCAATCGTCTCCTGCCAATCCTCATCTTCAACTTGCCTGGCATTCTCTTCACCATCCTCTCCGTTACATTGTCCCTTGTCCCACTCCGGATCACCCCTTTTCCCAATCTTTCCATCGCTAACCGGAACCGGTACATGAGACAACCATATGTTTTCTTTGATAAACTCATTCAACCTCTCAACTAAAGTCCACTCAAAGGATTCTTGTTCATTACGTATATCTGTATAACCGTATCGAACAACGCAACGGAAGACATTCAACTCCCTTGGTTCTACTCTTCTAAAAAGAAATCGTTCCTCAGCTGCAACCTTGCTAATTGGCAGTGATTTGATGGAGACAAAAACAAGGACCGAATGCAATGCTGGTACATTTGCCACATAATGCTCGAATATGGGAGGAATACCATGAACAAGCTCCGAGTAAAACATGGCAAGTCCAGGAATTCTACACAAGTTTGTGTGAGCAGTAATCTCCTTTAACCTTTCAATAGAAATTTTGTGATCAAGCTCAAAATTGTACTTTTTCCGATATACATAGTTCCAAACATACATCACACTCATTAGGCCTGCTGCAAAAGCTAACGGTAAATATCCTCCTTCACCAAATTTGTAGAGAACAGAGCTCAGATAGACTAACTCCACAGAACCAACGATAAGAACATAGGCAATTACGAAAAGAATGTTGGTTTTCCATATCATTATCATGATGAGAACCAACAAAGATGATGTCAGAGTCATTACAAACACCACCGCAATCCCTGTACGTAGGCAGTTGATTCAATGATTCTTATTAATGTTAATTCTCAAGTTCCATCCACTAACTTTAATTAGAAAATCGAACGATATGAAATGAAAGAAATAGCCGCATCAATATGTGAATTGAATATGCCTTTCAAAAAAAATGTGAATTGAATATAAATTAAAACCATAAGTAGAGTTGTGAGTATTACCATATGCATTGCCTATCTTTTCCGTAGTCTTGAAACCAATGGTAACACCGATACAAGCCAGCATCAGCAAGTAATTCACCTCAGGGATATAAACTTGTCCTTCATATTTGGCTGATGTATGAACAATTTTGACACGAGGAAAACATCCCAGCGAGAGTGACTGCTGGATTATAGAAAAAGTCCCCGAAATCATTGCTTGACTTGCTATAATTGCAGCAGCCACAGCCACCACAAACATTGGCCAATAGAAAGGGCCTGCATCTCAGAACTATAGCCACCTTAATAAGATAGACACTAACAAAAGGGACAGAAATTATAAGAAAATAAGGTATGTATATGGGCTAGCTGGAATATCTTTTTTCACCTGGAATTGATTTGAAAAATGCATCAGAAACAAAATCTTCATGTTTACGGAGGAAGGAGGCTTGGCCCGTATAGGCCAATATTAAAGCTGGGTAGGTCACGCTGCACATGCTCATTTGTATGGAACGGACTGTGAAATGGCCAACATCAGCAAATAATGCTTCTGTCCCTGTAAATTTATAACTTATATTTAGCAACTCCTTCTATAAATTAAATTACACACACACAAAGGGAGCAGCATTATGGAACCTGTTATGGCGAGAACGACCCCACCAAGAGAGACCCATGCTTCCTTTTTGTTCCTCCTAAAGTAATCTACAATATATGCTGGGTTTATGGCTTTAATAACGGTTGGATCAAATTTGACAAAGTTGTAAACTCCAATTCCACCAATGAATGTGAACCAAACGAATATTATGGGAGCAAAGGTGTAGCCCACTTTGTCGGTTCCAAATCTTTGAACCATGAAGAGGCAGACCAAGATAGCTACTGACATCCAAACAATCCTCTCTGTTTAGAGAAATAATATAATATTATTGTAAGGAGCTTGCTTTTTATTTTTATTTTTAAAAAATCAAGTTTAAATATTTTCAATTTCATAGTCACATTAAGGAAGAACAGCAACGTATACCCTCTGTCATAGAAACTGCAGCTCTCTTGATGCCACTTACAGCAGACAAGACTGCAATCAAATGTTTAAAAACATTATAACAAAGCTTTTTAAACAGTAATTTTTAAAAAAAGCAAATAAGAAAGTAGCATATAGGTAGGAAAAAAAAATATTAAAACCTGAGATGCAAGGGGTGAGAACACCATCGCCAATGACCATGGAAGTGCCGAGCATTGTGATGATCAAGAGGAAAAGTTTGGCAAACTGGCTGTTCTCCAACTTAGACTTGATTCTTGACGCTCTTTTAAGACGCTTGCTGGGCAATTCCAATTGAAAATTGGAGACATCATGGTCCTCTGCTTGTTCACTCGGGATTAAACCCACCCTCGCGTATCGGCATATTAGCGAGTACAGGGCAAATGTTCCCCCTAAAAACCATCAAGTAGACCACTTATAAATATCTGTTTAATTTGCGGAAACTGAGATACTCATGTTCCTATTTCTCGAATCCATTTCTTCTAATTTGCTCTCAATAGCTTAGAAGTGAGAGTGAACCCGATTTTCTATCAAGAATGATGGGTCTCAATCCAATATTAATGGGTCTAATTTATTCGTAGTTAATTTTATTGTTAAGTTGGAGCGCCAATGTTAATGGGTCTCAATCAGTGGGCTGGGCCCAATAAGAATTAAGGGATTTATGTAAGTTAAATTGAATCCAAACCTAACCCCGCACTTGAAGATGAAGGCCCCACTTGTTGTACCGGTAGATTCATAGATTTAGAAACAGCCATTTAAGTAACCAAATTGAAATAATTTACCGAGTATTAACTAATAAAAAGAAAAAGCCTTCAACCCTTTAGGGCCCCACCTAACACCGTCATCGAGATTTCGCAATTCAAGATGCTAGCTGTGCTCAGGGAGGTATTAACTAATAAGAAGAAAAAGCAAAAATGGCAACTTAACAAGTAAAGTTCTCCCTCAGATTGTTCACTCCCCACCTCATTATTTTGAAGAGTAAGTACGAATTTTCTAACTTTATCACCCCATGTTTAACTAGATGTATTATTAATTAGTTAATAAAATTTACTAGTTGGCTAACAAATCAACAAATGATCCGCTTTGTAATCTATCGTAGATGTCAAATTTGCTGACCTGTAGAAGTTAAATAAAAAAGATTCTCGTTCATTACATCTATTTCAGATTCGTTATTGTTTATAGTTTATGTTCTTTTGTTTTCTTCAAATGCAAATTAAAAACGAAGGAAAAAAAAAGAAAAAAGGGAAGTGTCAAGCATGCCTAGGTAGTAGTTGCTGTGTTCTTCCTCAAAAAACAGCTTTCACGGATCGAATTCAAAATTTTACGCTATATATTAAGATGAGCTTGCTTGTTGGATCTTAATTAAGTACTTACTATATGGATTATATATAGATTAATTGAGAAGTGAGAAGCTTAATTACCTTCACCATTATCATTGGCTCTTAAGACGATGAAGACATATTTGATGAAAGGGATGAGAGTGATGGTGTAGAGGATCAAAGAAAGAACTCCCAATATGTCATCCTTGTGTTTTATTCCTTCGCCGAAGGTGCTTGCATAAACATAAAGAGGCGATGTACCTATATCTCCATACACCACCCCGATGCTTTGAAATGCTAGTTGCAAGATCATCCACCATTCCGCTGTCTTCATGTACAATAAATGAAATTAATTGTTCAAATGTTAGTATATTATAGTATATGACATCGAGGTTTTTGTAGATTAAGGTGAACCTGAGAGTCGCGAGAAGCTCCCTTGGCCTAGTGGCCAAGCTAGGGCTTCTCACCTCAGGTAGGGAGATTGACCTTGTTGTTAACATAAGATGTAAATACCACTTATATTAGAAGTGAAAAAAAAAAACATACCTGAGAGCCACGGCCATGATGGCTTGCAACCTTGGTTGATTCCAAGTCGAAAGAATCGTATCTGCGCAACTTTGGCCACGAACCTTTTTTCCTGTCAGAAACTTCATCATCGGGGCTTTCTTTTGATTCGATTTCCTCATCCTCGTTGGTTTCTTCAATAGGTTCTTGTCCAAAATCACTGGACATTTACTTATACCCAGATATATAAACAACAAAAGCAGAGGTTTGACGTGTATGAAAAGATAGAAATCAAAGAAAGCCTCGATTCTTTCTCTTCCCTCAGAGACAAAAGGTTTGGGCACATACGAAAAAGGCGCTATGGACTTATTGGGTATATATAGGGGGAGTTCCCAAGTGCATGGGTGCGGGGTGGATGTACTAATTCCAACGAATTATTATATATTTTATTCCGAAATATGCTTTTGCTCAATTATTATATGTTAATTTTTTAATTTTAAATGCCTGTATTAAACTTACCAAATTTAAAGTTACCCAGAGCCAGCCTCCGATCGAGATTAGATCAAGAGAAGTTTAAAAAATTATTAGAAATTCATTTTCTAAAAAATATGTACTACTTTTTCTTATATACTAATATTTAAAATGAATGTAAATTATTTATCCCAATAAGTACAAGTGAAAAAAAAAAAAAAACTTGTGACTTGTCACAAATTGGAATGTGCGTGAAACATTTCAACCTACAATGTATCTTAAAATAAAAATATGAATATTTAGTTGTTAGGCTCAGTTTTGTAATTAAATTTGATTGTTTTCAATAAAATATTACTATATAGTTTGCAAATCACATTCCCCATTTTTTTTTTACAACAAATTAAATCACATCCTTTGCCTTTTGTAGTATATTTATTTTTGCTGAGAACTCAAGTTGTCCCCTAAATTATATATCTTTAGATATATTAGCTCTTAAATTTTTATTTAGAATAATTGACCTCTCAAATTATTATTTTGAAACAATTAACCCTTTAAACTATTATTTTGAGACATTAATCCCTTAAAACTATTATTTTAGAACAATTAACCCCTTCAAATTATCACTTTAGGACAATTTAACCCTTAATTGAATGGCATGGTTACATTAATCCTTTGAAATTTTTATCTTTTAAGGGTTATATTGTCCTTAAATAAAATTTGAGAGGTTAGTTATCTTAAAATAATAGATTGAAATATCAATTATTCCAAATAAAAGTTTATATGTCACTTTGTTATTTTTGATATAATTTGAGGACTGATTTAGGTATTAAACTATTTATTTTTCACTACTACTTTTTTTTAGTTTAACTTACACTAGGATTATCCTAAAAGTGATTTTTTAAGTATCTAATAATTATGTGACACCTAATAAATTTTAAAAAGCTTCAAGATTTTAAATATACATTCACCCTCACCAAACAACTTTTTCTAGAGAGAGAAAAAAGACATTTTATAACAAAAAATTTAGCCCCATATTAAATTTTTTTACTTTTATGTTAAGTTTCAACATATATTATATTTATTATTGTAGGGTATAGTTTAGATAAAAAAATAATTTGTAAATTAATAAGAAATGATTTGGTGTAAAAGAAAATAAGATAATTGTGGTATATCTTTTAAAAGTGATGAGATGTCAACATATTATTTGATACTTAAAAAATCACCTTTTAAGATCATCTAATGTTACTTAAGTTATACTCTTTTTTTTTCCCCTTAAAATTTCTCCCTTTATGAACTTTCAGAAGGCCAATAAGTACAAATTGTTTTATATCCCTTCAAATTGAGCAACCATCTTTTACATTATTAAGTACAACCCAAATTCCATCCCCTGTTCTAAAGCTCATAAGTCATACCGACTTTAAGCAACCGTTTGTGAGGAATTTCAAACAATTTATCAGTTTGCCTTAGATTCCTCTTTATAAAGCTGAAAGCATAATCTATCAAAATCTTCTTCCCTAGACCAGCTCCTTGGCCCGCAACCACCTCAGTCTCACCAACCAAGTGAACGACACCGTCTTGCCAAGCTTTGTCCACCAACTCAATTTCTCTGCGCACTCTCTCTTGTAATTGCTCAAGTTCTCCATCTTGCTTCACTCTCTCATGTTCCTCCGCTTTGCTAACAACCTCATCCTCCAATTCGGTTTCCTTTTCAGCGACTGCCCCATTACTGGATAGATTTTGAGTTAACAAAGTGTCTTCTCTGATGAACTCTTTCAGTCTTTCTAGTAAAGTCTTCTCAAAGCTGTGTCGCTCGTTGTGCACATCTGTATACCCATATCTAACCGCACAACGAAAAACATTAAGCTCTCTTGGCTCTGCTCTTCGAAAATGAAATCTTTCTTCCATTGGAACCTTGCTAATTGGTAGTGATTTGATGGAGACGAAAACAAGTACCGAGTGCAACGCCGATACATTTGCCAAATAATGCTTGAAGATGGGTGGGATACCATGAACAAGCTCTGAGTAAAACATGGCCAGTCCAGGAATTCTGCTGAAATTTGTACTAATAGTTATCTCCTTCAACTGTTCAGAAGAAATCTTGTGGTCAAGCTCATAATAGTACTTTTTCCGATATACACTGTTCCAAATATACATCACACTCATCAAAATTGCCGCAAACGCCAATGGCAAGTATCCTCCTTGATCAAATTTGTACAAAACCGAGCTCAAATATAGTAGCTCGACAGAACCGATGATAAGAACATAGGCAATTACGAAGAGAATGTGGGTTTTCCATATCATTATCATGATGAGAACCAACAAAGCTGATGTCAGAGTCATTACAAACACCACCGCAATCCCTGCAAGTGTTAACTTTGATCAACTTTAATGTTGGCCTTCAAATTTTGACTAATATTAGTATACATAACTGATACAAATATGAGTGCACTGTGAGCATGTGTGAATGCATGTCATTGTAAATTGAGCCAATGTTACAAAGAATATTTAAAGTTGTATGGATTACCATAAGCATTGCCAATTTTCTGGGTGGTCTTGAAACCAGCAGTAACCCCCACACAAGCCAACATTAGCAAGTAATTAACCTCCGGAATGTAAACTTGTCCTTCATAAGTGGTGGATGTATGGACAACTTTCACTCGAGGGAAACATCCAAGGGAGAGTGACTGCTGGATTATAGAAAAAGTTCCAGAAATCATTGCCTGACTTGCTATAATTGAAGCTCCCACTGCCACTACAAACATCGGCCAATACAGAGGACCTGTATTGCAACAAAGCATATTATTATAAATATATTGAAAAAAAAAACAAATGTTAAATTTGAAGAAGAAAATTGCATTTCTTCATAAAAAGTTCGTTGTCCACCTGGTATTGATTTGAAAAAGGTATCAGCAACCAGATCTTCATGTTTACGAAGGAAAGAAGCTTGTCCTGTGTATGCTAGTATTAGAGCGGGGTAGGTCACGGAGCACATGCTTATCTGCACGGAACGAACCGTGAAATGGCCAACATCAGCAAACAATGCTTCCGTTCCTGCATTGAAGTGGAATATTCTTAGCTAAGTTTCCAGCTTTTTGATCAAAGAGCGTAGCCAATTGAATTATAAAGGAAAGCAACAAAGTGGAACCTGTTATTGCAAGAACAACTCCGCCAAGGGAGACCCATGCTTCCTTTTTGTTTCGCCTAAAGTAATCTATAATGTACTTGGGATTTATGGCTTTTGCCACAGTTGGATCAAATTTGACGAAGTTGTAAACGCCAATGCCAGCAATGAATGTGAACCAAATGCAAATAATAGGAGCAAAGGTATAGCCCACTTTGTCAGTTCCAAATCTCTGAACCATGAAGAGGCATACCAAGATAGCTATCGATGTCCAAACAATTCTCTCTGTTTACACAAATATATGTTTATGTGAGTTGCTTGCCTTTTGTGTTTAAGTGTTTTACATATGCTCAAAAATCAGTTTGTTTTCAAATCAGATGTGTGCGAGAGAGATGGAAGGGTGTTAATGTAAGAAGTTAAAACAGAATACCCTCTGTCATAGAAGATGTAGCTTCCTTGAGGCCTCCCACGGCTGATAAAACTGCATGTTACAAACGATAGACAAATTTTGTTAAGATTATTGATGAATCAGATTTAGAAGGAACCCATGAGATGAGGCATAAATATAGATAATAGTATTGAACCTGATATGCAAGGAGTTAGGACGCCGTCGCCAATGACCATGGAAGTACCGAGCATTGTGATGATCAAGAGGAAAAATTTGGCAAAATTGCAGTTCTCTAACTTGTGCTTGAGTTTTGATGCTCGTTTAAGACGCTTGCTGGGCAATTCCAGTTGAAAATTGGATACATCAGCATCCTCAGCTTGTTGACTTGGGATCATACCCACTCTTGCATATCGGCATATCAGCGAGTACAGAGCAAATGTTCCACCTAGGATTACAGAGGATTCATGCAAAGTTGACTCAGTGAAACTTTCATTTACAAAATAAATATTTCATTTATTTTTGCAATGAAAAAGACATACTATTGTTTAAGGATTAATTTATATAAACTTAAGAGAGTAAATTTCCTATCTACCCTAATCCACATTAAATATTTTTCTGGGATTAATAAATTAGAAGAAGCTCTGCTGTTACTTGAATTAAAAAACAGACCTCAGGGTTGACAAGATTCCAATATCTAACATTATTGTGACAGCCTTGGTTATTTTATTAGCAATCGATGGCTCAAACCATTGGCTTTTATAAAGCAATTGCCAAAATTAAATTTTACTTTCTTCAAGTGAAGTTATCAAAAATTGTTAAATAGGTTGAATTTCATCAATTTCCATTTAGAAGACCGAGGGTAATTTGCTTCTTTGCTCTGTTCTCTATTGTAGCTTTAATTGCTGACCATGTTGAGGTCGCTATACGAATTCAAACACTTCGATCCTTTTGTCACTCTCTGTTTGGTCACCGGCAAAAGCAAAGATCTCGAAAAATTGAGCTCCTGCTGAGGAGGAATGTTTTTGTTTTCCTTCTTGTTTTAATGAAGAGATTGTTGGATTTGAATAGTACGAAAAGGACATCAGGCTCCGGTGTTAACTTTTTCTTTTGTTTTCGGTGCGACAGGTTAACAGAAAAAGGCAAGAAAAATAACTATCCAATGTCCCTTTCTAGCGAGGGGCCGAGGGCCAAATCCAAAGGGCAAATTTTTGGTTTCCATCGCATCATCAATGCCAAAATCATCCCATATCATGAATACTTATATCAAGTTGCCAGGAAGAGAAAAAAAATTGACAAAAAAATAAACTTAAAACGGAAACTGTTGGCTCTGTGCCTGTGTCACATGTGGGCTGCTGCAGTAAATATTTCTCCATGGAGGTTTTGCATGATTTAGATGGAATGCGTAATATAAGTAAATCATAAGATCAGAAGAGGGGCCGGTGGCATCGAAAAGAGCTTGCTGAATAATAATTTTACGTACCTTCGCCATTATCATTGGCTCGTAAGACGATCAAGACATATTTGATGAGAGGGATGAGAGTGATCGTATAGAAGATCATAGAAAGAACTCCCAATATGTCATCGCTGTGATTTATGCCCTTTGTGAAAGTACTAGCATATACGTAGAGAGGCGATGTGCCGATATCTCCATAGATTACGCCAATGCTTTGGAATGCTAGATGCAATATCACCGACCACTCCAAAACCTATGCAGAAAAATAATAAAGGGATAATCAATACTAACTATTTACATATGCATAACTCATAAGGTTTTTCATTTAAATGAGTAAATCGGAAGAGGTGGCCGTCGACCTGGGAGCCACGGTCACGGTGGCCTGGCACCTTGGCAGTTTCCAGGTCAAGGGAATCGTATCTACGCAACTTTCGAACCAAGTAATCTTTGGTTTCGATGAGGTACTGGTCTTGAGAAACTTCCCCATGATCAGTTTCCTCTATGCGATTGGGTTCTTGCACATGATCAATATTACCATCAGACATCTTTAATTCCAGAGACAAAGGTGCAGAGAAACACAAAATAGAAATTAACTAATAATTATATAAATTTATAAGTAAACGATCAAGAAGACGCGCAAGAAGTCTCGGTTTCCTCTCTTTCACTCCACTTTCTGGCGACAGGGAGGAAGGTGGAAGGTAACTTGAGAAGTTGAGAAGATGAAAGAGTGGGTTCCGGTCAAAACTCAAAGACTTTCAAAAGGCCTACGCCTATGCAGCTATTAATGGGCTGTTTCATGAAGAGCTCCTCGCAAGAGGTGATAATAAAACTTGAAATTTATAAGCAACAATTTCCAAATTAACAATGTCGCCATTTTCCAACGTGGATTAGATATGTGG
This sequence comes from Microcos paniculata, assembly GCA_030664755.1. Classification (NCBI taxonomy): domain Eukaryota; kingdom Viridiplantae; phylum Streptophyta; class Magnoliopsida; order Malvales; family Malvaceae; genus Microcos; species Microcos paniculata. The sequence goes on from CP131461.1 coordinate 35,367,545, forward strand.
ATGGGCATTGTTCGGCCACATTGACTTTTTGAGAGACTTGATGTAAAAACTAAAAAAATCCTTGTGTCATATTTCTTCCCATGTATATATTATATTTCTTAGCATATATAAATGTTTTCCCCTTTTTGCCTTATTTGCCCACTTTCCAAACTCCTCTTTTGATCTTTCACCAAAAAAAAAAAAACTCCTCTTTTGACCCAATACGTGCTGTTTCAGCGTTGTCACGTGTGACGTGTGTGCCTTTTCTGCGGTAACAACTAGCAACACGGGAATCCTGTCTCCAAGGAGTGGACTTTCGGGGGCCCAAATCCAACAGTAAAGGATTCTTTAATCCTTCTTCCGGTGGATTGGTTGGAGCCTCGGATAGGCCCACGTTGTCTAATCATTGCAAACTCTTGACTGTTGAAACAAATGAGTTACATTTAATGTTTTCTAAACCAACGTCGAGTTTCAGGTTCGAGATTTTATGTATGTAGTTATCTCGTTGGGAGACTCACCGTAAAACTCTGAAAATCGGGTGGGAAATAAAAAAAAATTAAAAAAATAAAAATTTAATGTTTTCTAGTACTAGTATTGTTACTATACTACCTTAATATTTTTATCTGATTCGAAAAATTGAAAAGTGTAGGAAAAGTTTGGAGGCATGCTGAAATATTTGGTTCATTATGTAATAATTTAAGCAAAAAAATAGAAGTTTAGGTTATATTTGGTACGTGAAAATGTTTTCTATTTTTATTTTTTTAAAAATAAAAAGAAATCACCATCTAAGATATGTATAATATATATAAATGTATACATATTTTAGAAAACGAAAATGGAAATGAACTTAAAATTGAGAAATCACCATCTAAGATATGTATAATATATATAAATGTATACATATTTTAGAAAATGAAAATGTAAATGAACTTAATATAAATGTATACATATTTTTTTATTCTCATTTTTAAGTTTATTTTCATTTTCATTTTCTAAAATATATATACATTTCTTCTCATAATACATATATCAGATGTTAGTTTTTTTATATTTTCAAAAAATGAAAATAAAAAATTTTTTCCCATACAAACATAACCTAGAGTTTTACAGTCAAAAAAGTTGTTCCACCATGTGTGGATTCACAACTTTCGTCCCGTGGTAGGCTGGGCTAAAGCGTCAACTTCACTTTCATAATGCCGGTTTAATTTGTTGCCTGCCGTCATTGAATGACTTTTTTTTTTATCATATATGATGGTGCACGAAAAGGTTAAAAGAAAGATTAACGTCACCGGAAGATTTAATCGATCACTTCATTTAAAAGAGAAAGTCACGCAATTAGTATTGAATCAAACATTACGTTCTTATTTGTGGTATATGAAGCGTGTACATTCCGCGTAGAATAATAAAAAATCTTGAAAGTCCAAGAAGATTAGATATAATTGGTAATAACATTTACTAAATTTCATTACTAGCACTAGAACTAACAAATTACTAGAAGTTCTTAAGTGACATTAGGTTACGTGATTACTTCTATCAAGATAACTTAGTACATATAATCTAAAAGTTTACTAAATTATGCTTGGTTCAAACATCAAGTTTATTAAATTATGTTTAGTTTAACATTTGTGAATGTTAGATTAATCTGATTGGTTATGAGTTATATTTTCTGTCAAAATTAATACTCCATCAGTCCCAGAATATAAGTCACTTTTGAAAATTTTTCTTGTCCCAAAATATTTGTCACTTTTACAAAACCAAAATAATATTTTTCTATTTTTTCAAATTTATCCTTGTCAAATTAGAAATCCCTTCTTTAATACATGTCTCCTCTTTATCTCTCTTTGATAAAAGAGAGAGAATATTATCTGAAACAAAACAAGGTATGTTTAGAAAAGAGAGAGACAAATAATGGCAGACATAATCATAAATTAGAGAAATCAGAAAAATGAAATAAGGTAATAATAGGTAAGTACATAAAACTTAACAAATAAAACTATTTTTCTTGGTTTTTGTAAAACAGTTTAAAACGACTTATATTATGGGACAGATAGAATATTTTACTATTATATCCTCACTTCAAATAGTTTATTTATTTGTTATGCTATATAACCTATATTTTTCAAGTTTTTTTATTTCAATAATTATATATGATTAATAAAATAAGTTTATCTTTATAGAACTTAACAGAATATTAATATTTATTTGTTTCATCAAATTAAATTATACCTAATTTACATAAAAAATAGATATTATATACTTGAGCCTTGTGGAGAAAATAATTGGGTAAGTCACATACACAAAATATTATATATTTAATATTTAATGATTATATAAGCTAAGTTTAATTATACTTATGACAAAAAAAAGGTGAAAGTACCACTCAAGTCCCTATACTATGCAAATATGTTCAATTTAATTTATATACTCAAATTTGGGTCAATTTAGTCATTGTACTATAGATAATTGAATAATTAAGTCCTTATATGTCACAAGATTAATTTTTGTCTTTAAAATTAATAATGTGGCAGTAATATGGATATGATTAGTAAATTAAGATATTAACTGGCACACAAGGTATTGACATGGCACTAACAGGTCATTAAAATGTTAGAATAGTGTCTGTGTGTATATGATAAGGCAGATCATAAACTAACGTGTAGTGTCGTATCAGTATCATATTAGTGCTGAGCATACCAATTCATGACTTAACTTGCAATATCATTGCTCTGTTAGTAATCTTAAAGGTAAAAAAAAGTCATATAACAACAATCATAGCGATTAAAATTGATTATGTGTTTTGAAAGGATTAGATTGTTCTATTTTCAATGTATAGGGACTAAATTGACTTAAATTGGAGTACATCGACTAAATTGAACATATATATATAGTAGAGGGACTTGGTGGAGACTTTTACCAAAAAGAAATTATGCTTCTACTTTAATTGAACTAACATATATTTAATAATTTAATAATTATCTCACCAAAAAAGTTTAATAGTTATAGAAGTTAAGTTTAATTATATGTTTTTTTTCAAAAAAAGTGTTGTAATTTATCAACTACATAGAGTTATTATGATCTAAATGGGTAAAATAGGAAAAATTTTAACACAATTTAATAATATCACATTACCTAAGAATTTAGAGGTAGGTTATTATATTATCAGGTTTTGATATTATATGATAATGTAGCGGTAATATGATATAATCTTAATTATCTCATTACCTTAAATCAAATAAAGACATATAAGATAATATAAATCTCATATGGTTATATAACTTTACCCCAACCGAGAGTTAGATTTGGATGATGAGACAAAATCCAGTCTTAATCGGAGTTACATGTCGTGCCGTGGCCCTTGGGCCTGCAACATCTCGAATAAAATAATTTTCTTTGCCGCAGGGAATATTCCTCAGATTAAATTTAATCAAGTGATAATACGGTTTCTTCCTACTCACCTGTTTCTTTGCAACAGCCAATGGCTTTGACGTTGATTAGAAAAAAAGGTAATTAAGAACTCCAATCATTGCAGTAAACTATACTATTATACTATCATGAATTCATGTTTTACTCTAATGGTTAACCTATTTCAACTACAATTCAATTGGTCATTTGGCACAGACCGACATGAGAAAATAATAAAAATTAATTGTACAATAATTGAAATATTTTGATAAGTACTACTACTATATTTTATTCAAAGAATCAATACATCTTATTTTTTATTTTTGAAGATCAATACATCTAATTTAAACTAAGTGGAAATTTGTGTCTCCGTCAATAATGATGATATAAAATGTTGATTAAGCAATGATAATTTGAATCATTATGCGCATCGGGGATAATCGTCGTCAATTACCACTACAAATATCCACTGGCCTAAAAATTAGTACCAATCTCCATGACATTCTTCATTTCTTTCTGACAAAAAAAAAATCTCCATGACATTTCTTGATTTCTTTTTACAGTTTGAGACTTTCAGTTCTCATTATTACTCTCTTACTTTTTTTTTTGCTCAATCTTATCTTTTTTAAGAAATTTTAATTTATTTATTCCTTATCATAAATAAACAATCAATAGAATTTGATTCTCGATTTTACTCTTATTTTTATTACTATTATCATATCATTGCATAAAATTCAAAAATCAATTATAAACATATCAAAGATAACAAAATAATTTAATTTAATTCCATCTTTTTTTTAACTTTGTAAAAGTAACGAGAGACAAACATATAACGACGAAGTGAGTATTATATAATGTGTAGGGCAAAAAGAAAACCCACGAGGGACAAATTAAGATGTGACCTACATTTTGGCCAAGAGTCATGTATTGATAAATACATATGGATTTATCTTTTCTGGGTGAAAAATACATATGGAGTTGGCACCTACAACTACAAGTATAGTAGGATTCTACATAACTTTTTTTGTGATGAAATGTTGATAAATTATAATATCTATAATCTATAATCTATATAAAAGTACGAATGGTGTAAAATTTTTAAATCGTCCAAAATACCCTTCTTTTTCTAAATATTTCAGAATTACCATTGATATTGTTGATTTAAATTGAAACTCTTTATTTATCTTTTACTGAATATTTTTTTATATATTTATTAAATGATGTTAGTAATTAACTAATTCTATTTTCATCATAATTAAATTACTAGGATATTATATTGAAGAAAATATAAAAAATTATTATTCAATTTTATGTAGTTTAATTTGAAGTTCACTAATCTATAGTTTAATTATTATTAACTTTAATGTAATTTATTTTTTTACATTCATTATTATTAATAAAGTATTATATCACATGCAACGCACGTGACAGTGAATGACTAGTAGTATAAAAAAGCATTAGTTAGTTACCAATAATTAATTGGTTCAAATGATTTGACACTGATTCCCTTTATAGAAGATTTCAATTTCAAATATTGTAAATAAAAGATAACTTTACCCTTATAATGGACCAATCTAATTCGAAGAAACTAATCTTAAATCAAATGCACGAGAATATCTTTGATTAAAAAAAAGGTTAAATACCCAATTTAGCCCTCAAACTATACAAAAATAGACAAATTAGTCCCTAAACTTTTATTTGGAACAAATAAGCCCTCAAACTTTTATTTTGGGATAATTAACCCCTCAAACTTTATTTTCAAATGAAATTTCTATTGAATTAAGGACTACATTGTCCTTAAATAATAATTTTGGGGGCTTAATTGTCCCAATATAATAGTTTTAAGGGGTCAATTGTCCCAAAATAATAGTTTAAGGGGGTAATTGTCCCAAAATAATAGTTTGAGGGGTCAATTGTCCCAAATAAAAGTTTAGGGGCCAATATATCAAAAAATGTATAATTTAAGGGTTAACTTGGGTATTTAGCCTTAAAAAAAGTATTAGTTAACTAGACATGAGTGCTCCCAACAAAAATAGGAATATTCGTGAGAGTTCTATCTATCTACGTGTAATTTTTGCTAGGCATCGAAAAATTTGAGTAATATAAACACAAGGAGAGATCCTGGCCTATGATGAAAGGATTTCTAATTTTGGATTGTTTTGGTTCAGCATTTTCTCAGAAATTGACAAAAACGGCTCATACACTGCGTATAGGACGAGATGGCACAGGCTCAGACCTCAGTAATCAGTAACTAGCTTTCACGCTCATAATTTTTTCTTAACTAATTATCCACTGTCTAATTGTGCTTGCTTTTACTCTTTCAGAAAAAAATTAATTTTGTTGGAATATTGGAACTAATCTTTTTTTTTGTTACAATATTGGAACTAAAATGGATGTCTTATTGATATCATGGATGAAAGAAAAAAAAATAATTATAAGTAATTTAAAAATATTTTTTTAATTTTAAATGTATTAAATATTTTGTATGAGCTATTTATTATATTAAATATATTTAATTTATAATTTTTATTTTTCACGGATTTTCTTTTTAAAAATTTATTTATTTTATGATTATATTTAAATTGTTTATTGAATTTATTATATTTTAAATTTCTTATAAAATATAATCTAATTTTGAATATTATATTATGTTTATGTTTATTTTTTAATCCGTAACAAAATACAAAGAGGATTCTGATTTAGTTTGTCGTTAATGCAGGGACTAGCGGTGCTTTAACTAGACAAGAAAAAGGGTTGGTACAATCAACTGACATGTGTCTTCTATTATTCATTATACTGTAATATACTTGTTTGTTTTATTAACATTGTGATTAATTTTGTTGCAAAATTGAATAAAGCATAGAAGTGAAGGAAATCAAAGAATATTCCAAGTAGAACCTAGGGAGTGCCGTTTGCGTGCATTCTGTTTGGCAGCGAAAATTTCCCAGCCATGTTGGTACAACCGAACAAGTAAATGCTACACGATGGCCGATGCTTTGAATCCAACAAGTTGTGTGCGTCAGTGCGTGGACCTTTTGGATTATGTATTTTTTAATTTTCTGCTAAAACGGCTATCTGATTTGATTTCGTACGTTGCCGGTGCGTGAGCGTCGCTGAGGGTGAGTTTGCCACAAAGTTTCTCCACTCGTGATTTTGATTTGTCAACTTTTAAGATGCATTTTTTTATTTAAGATATGGGCTTAATACGTCATTGGTGCGGTCAGCCTCGAATGGTTAGGACTTAGGGCATCTCCAACCCATCACACCAAATTTTACATCATTTTGGTGTAAAAAGAGAATATTTTTAGAATATTCTAACACCAAATTTTGTTCTACTCCAATGTGTTACACTATTTTTTATACCATTTTTTACATCAATCATATTATAATATAACATCTACTATTTAACTTAATATAATTATCTAAATAATTATTTAAACAATTAAATTAATCTATATGTAATTATAACAATATATTTTATTAATTAAAAATAATAATATTAAATATTATTAAATATTTTTCTCATGAATTATTTAATCATATGTTATTATTAATAACTGTTAACATTATGTCACAAATAATTAATAAAAATATTATTTCATATAATTTACGAAATTAAAATATATTTTGACTATAATTTAAGTAAATTGATGTTTAATGACTTTTATTTTGTTTTCATTGAATTCTTCCATAGTTTATCTAATTTATATTTATAATTATTTATAAAAAATATATTTAATATTGGTCTCAATTTCAAGGTCTCAATGAGATCTTTCTAATGATATATTTTTTTCTTAATAATTCAAAAATTAAATTTAAATAAAATCTAAAATATATAAATAAAAAAAAAAAAGCATCCCACCATTTTTGGTGGGATGAATTGCTGCTCCATTGGAGAAGCTCTTAAGATCCATTTTCTAGACTGTGATAAGTAGATTTACTAGCAAATTAATAATAATTTCAGCCCGTTGACAAAAATCCAAACGAGTACTTCTTTGCATATGGCTATCCTTATGCAAAACGAGTACCAACCCTAACTTCTTTGCATGGGCAAAGAGTCTTCCCGCGGCAAAAACCTTCCACCAAAGACACAAAATACCACTCGGATTCCTGCTAGCTGCTCACACCTTTTGAGAAATTGGCTCCTTATGAACAACTGGATTTTTAGGAAAAAAAAGAGTGCACAAACAGTTAAAAAAATTGTCTTCTCAAAAGCTGCGGCGTTCTTTGCCATCAATGGCAAAATTAAGCTGATACAACTCCCGACCCTATCCCTATCAAATGTTATAGGCCACAGCAAGGGTGGCATAAGCTAAACACTGACAGATCTGCACTTGGCAATCCTGGGAAAGCGGGGGCAGGAGCGCTAATAAGAAATGATTGTGGAAGTTGGGTTTCAGGATCCTCTAGATACTTAGGACACCTCAAGCTCAAACCATATGGCTGAATGCTGGGCACTCGGGGACGGTTCGCTCTTAGCAGTCCAACTCGGCGCAGCAAAACTTGAGATTTAGCTTGACTGTACTTCTGTTATTGCTGCTTTAACTGCTACCTTGAATGGTTATTGTACTAATAGTAGAATGCAACCAATTTTAAATGATTGCAGGTGTTTGTTGAATGAGATTCAACACAACCAGGTCAAGCATATTTTCCGAGAAGAAGCAAATACATGTGATGATATTCTGGCTAAACATGGTAGCCACATTTTGTGTAGAAACCTTGATGACGACTATGATCATGATAGCCATTTTTTGTGTAAGAACCCTGATGAGGTCTATGAACTTTATTTGAAACCTCCTAATTTCTTGTTTAATTCGCTTTAACTTGACGAAGCCAGTACTGTAATTTTTAGAACATCTACTAGCCTTTAATATGTGAAATTCTCTTTTCACCAAAAAAGAAAACCAGTACTTATCTAGAAAGCTTGATCTATGAATCCTTGAATGGGGCCCAAGTCCCTGTAGGCTTGGGCGGTAGCCAAACTGCTGGACACGTTTAATTTGTACGGACTACAACATGAAATAGACATGCCACTCCATCTCCATAAATAGTTTTACTCGGTACGTTCACATATATTTTATTTATTTCAATTTAGATATCTAGGTTACAATATATATACATGCATAGCTAACGAAAGACAGGCATTAATTTTCATCGGCTCTCTAGAAGTTGAAGAGCGTCCAGGCCATAATTTTCACTACACTCTATACACTAAAGTTGATAAGTCATGCCCACTTTAAGCATGCGTTTGTGAGGTATTTCAAAAACTTTATCACTTTGCCTCACATTTTTCTTCAAGAAATTGTATGCATAGTCTATCAAAATCCTCTTTCCTATATTAGCTCCTTTGCCCGCTACTATCTCATTCTCTCCAATCAAGTGAACGATCCCAGCTTGCAATGCTCTGTCCACTATTTCAATTTCCTTGTCCATCATCTGTTGGCCTTGTTCGACTTGCTGATCCTCATTCTCATGTTCCTTATCAGTCCCAACTTCCAATTCTGCATCCTTTTCCGTGGTCTTTCCATTACCGATTAGAATTTGAAAAGAGATTTCTTCTTGGATAAACTCTTTCAATCTCCTTGTTAATGTCTTCTCAAATAAGTCTTCCTCATATCGCACATCTTTATATCCGTATCTTACAACACAACGAAACACATTAAGTTCCCTCGGTTCTACTCGTCGGAAAAGAAATCTTTCTTCCGCTGGAACTTTGTTGATCGGAAGTGACTTGATGGTGACAAAAACAAGGACCGAATGCACTGCCGGTACATTTGACACATGATGCTGGAATATGGGTGGAATACCATGAACAAGCTCTGAATAAAAGATGGCAAGTCCGGGAATTCTGCAGAAGTTTGCATTGGTACAAATCTCCTTCAATCTTGCAGGAGAAATCTTGTGATCGAGCTCATAATAGTATTTTCGTCGGTAGACATCATTCCATACATACATTATAGCCATTAGAACTGCCGCAAAAGCTAGAGGCAGGTATCCGCCTTGGTCAAATTTGTAGAGAACTGAACTCAGATAGAGTAGTTCCACAGACCCAATGATGATTATATAGGAGATTACCAAAAATAAGTTAGTTTTCCATATCATGATCATAATGAGAACCAGCATGGATGATGTAAGTGCCATTACAAACACTACCGCAATTCCTGAAAGTAACCAAATTCAAGATATTAGTAATATTTCTGAATTATTATGGAATGCCAAACAAATTGAATCAGAGAAAAAAGTAGAGTCAAGTGCATTACCATAGGCATGGCCAATCTTTTCGGTGGTCCTGAAACTAACAGTGACCCCGATACAAGCCAACATCAATAGGTAGTTGATTTCAGGAATGTAAACTTGTCCTTCATGTTTGACAGATGTATGCACAACTTTAACGCGAGGGAAACACCCTAGGGAGAGGGATTGATGTATTATAGAGAAAGTCCCTGAAATCATTGCTTGGCTTGCTATAATTGAAGCCAACACCGATACTATAAACACCGGCCAATACAAACGGCCTGCAAATATAGATCACAAGTAGCCAATTTAAAACCAGAGGAAAGAAGAGGAAAATGACATTATTGGTTCAAAATTTCATGTCCTGGGATAATTGATTTTACCCGGTATCGCCTCGTAAAAAGTATTTGAAACTAAATTTGAATGTTCGCGAAGGAAAGAGGCTTGTCCTGTATACGCCAGAATCAGAGCAGGGTAGGTCACAGCGCACATGCTTATTTGAATAGATTGAACTGTGAAATGGCCAACATCAGCAAACAGGGCCTCCGTTCCTGTATCAAAAGATTAGAAACTTTTCTTTTAGGCCAAGAGAGAGACAGAGAGAGAGAGAGAGTGAGAATGGGGATACAGATTATGAAAGAATGGAAGCGCAAAAGGAAACCTGTTATGGCAAGAACTACGCCACCGAGCGAAATCCAAGCATCCTTTTTGTTCCTGGTAAAGTAATCTATAATGTACATTGGATTTATGGCTTTGAGGACTGTTGGATCATATTTTATGAAGTTGTAGACACCGATCCCTCCGAGAAGTGCAAACCAGATGCAAATTATAGGAGCGAAGGTATAGCCCACTTTGCCAGTTCCAAATCTTTGAGCCATAAAGAGGCAGACCAATATGGCTAGTGATATCCAAACAATCCTGTCTGTTGACAACATATATGTTACGTTAGGAGCTTGTCTTGTTGTCCTTAAATTAGACTCTCTGATCTGTCTATAAGTTCTCCATGGTCAAGAGATAAAGATAATATATATGCATACGTATACCTTCAGTCATGGCAGGAGTAGCTTTCCTGATGCCTCCAACGGCCGATAAAACTACATATGTCACAAAGAAAGTTTTAATTTCTCGTACAATGCTTTAAATGATTAACGATAATGTAACAGAAGAGATTAGTAAAAGACCTGAGATGCAAGGAGTGAGGACACCATCGCCAATGACCATGGAAGTGCCAAGCATAGTAATGAACAAGAGAAAAAATTTGGAAGACTGGCTCTTCTCTAAACTAGACTTGAGTCTTGATGCTAGTTTCAAGCCCTTGCTGGGCAATTCCAGTTGAAAATTTGATACATCACAATCCTCAGCTTGCTGATTTGGGATCAAACCCACCCTTGCATATCGGCATATCAACGAGTACAGGGCAAATGTTCCTCCTGATAAATCAAGGATCACTTTTGGGTTTTGGCGGCCATAGAAAATGTGAAAAACAATGAAAAATGACATGCATATGTATGTTCTGTTTGTACTGGAAATTTACTAGCAAATTATTTTCAGCCCGAAATCGAAAACCAATACTTCACAATATCAGCAAAACTTGATCTTGATCTTTGTTTACGGCCCCACCCATTTTACATCCTACCCGGTAGGCTTAGGCGGTATAGCCCAACTGCCGGACATGTTTACTTTCTACGGACTACAACAAAATAGTTTTATTCAGTTCATATGTATATTTTCTGTAAGACTTGAACTTGGAGAGCCAGAGAGGATCTAATTAATTATAGAAATAGAAACTAAAAGAACCCTAACGAGAAGATGCTTTTAAGTTTTATCTTACCTTCGCCGTTGTCAGTGGCTCGTAAGACAATGAAGACGTACTTAACAAGAGGGATGAGAGTGAGAGTATAGAAGATTAAAGAAAGAACCCCCAAGACGTCATCTCTGTGATTTATGCCTTTGGTGAAAGTGCTGGCGTAGACATATAGAGGCGATGTTCCTATATCTCCGTAAACGATGCCGATGCTCTGGAATGCTAGATGCAATATCACCGACCATTTCACAGCCTTCAAAATTACATACACAATTCAACATTATTACTACAGAATATTTTGTTTTTTCTCTCCTTATATAAAAGCAAGTAAAACTGATCAAAGAGGTAGCAGTTGAGCTTGAGCATGCAGACCTGAGAACGACGGCTATGATGGCCTGAAACCTTGCCTGATTCAAGGTCAAGGGAATCATATCTACGCAACTTTTGCGACGAAGGATTGTTAATTCCGTCGAGTTGGTCGATATGGCCTTGATCTTCTGCAGGTTGTTGGGCAACATCGGTGGACATAATTTCTCTAATATGTTAACAAAGCCCTGGTATAATATGTGTGTATAGCTATAGAGTACAGCTACAAAACCAATGAAAAACCCCTCACTCAATTTGCGTATCAAATTAGGCAGAGAGGTTTGGGGAGTGTGCTGGGGCTATGTGAGGATCTCCTAGAAGTGAGGAGCTAGGGACAAGAATTTATAAGCAACGAAAAGTATAACATGGTGGGCGCCTGGGCAGCGGGTTCATGCATGCTGCCTAGTTGCAAAGTGTCACTTTTTAATTTCCTTTGTGGAAAAATGGAGTTTAATTAGAATACATGTACTGTGGACAGCTATTAAATATCTTTGAACAAGCGCTGGTCCTTCTTTAAGATATTTTTTCAGTAAGTAGCCTAACCAGTATGTAAATTTTCTCCTTTTTTTTTTTTTTTGGTCTGAACGGCGAGCATGGCTATAAAATGAAGCCGCTCACCTCAGTTGGGATGAAAGAGTTTTATCCTTACACCTACGTTAAATTCCTTCAAAAAATTTGCTGTTAAGGACAAGAAAAGAAAAGAACGACCATGTGCTGATGTGCATGGTATCTCAGAAGTTAGACGTGGCTGCCTCAGTGCTCACTTTCCATTGTAAGCCGCTTTTTACTTTGACCGAAGATTAGACAGAGCAAGCCAATATTCATCACGTGTGTTGTGTGAGTTCGTATTCGGGGTGGCGTGCGCGTCTGTGTAATTTTTCCACAGTTGCATCACACCAGGCCAGGGCGTCCGCGTTTCGGTGGACTTTCGAGGCCCAATGGACACTCTTTTCTGGGTTGAAAACGATATAACATTTAACTTACTACTACACTTACTAAAAAAAATAAGAATTTTAATGAGAAAAGTTCCAGGTGTGCTGAAACAATTAAATTACTGGATACTTCCAACTAATATTATCCAAGTATACTAGTTCGAACACAGTAAATAGAAGAGAATAGAGGCACGACATTGAAAATCATGTTATGATGATGTAATAGTAATAGTAATAGTAATTTAGTGGAACAATCGGGATTCAACTTAAAAATTGGACTTTTCAGATTCTTCTGATTCTTAATAGTACTAGGAACGAAATATGCATTGGTCCCAGTGCTCTGTTTTTCCTCCATTGTTGGCGAAGAAGGAACAATATGGTATTGGTCCCAACTTTTCGACGTCAAAAGTTTCCTTTGCCTTAATTCAAACTGGGGCCCATCAACAATCTCCAACTTGGTCTTGGGCCTTCTCGCAGTTACCTGCCGCTTTCTGCTTGCATTCTTAGCATTTGGGAGTTGGGACGCCTTACATGATTCATACTATACTACGAGCAAACATATGATTGGATCACCCACAGCATGTCCAATGATCGTTCAGTTTTTAACCTATTTACTTTGTTAGTGTGTTTCGTAAGCGCGTAAATTCGGTGTAATTGAAGATTTTCTTTGCCTTGTCTTTTTGTAAACTCTATATGTTACACAAAAAGGGGCCGGTAGAGCTTCTGGCAAAGAAGACTTCAACTTGGGTCCTTTAACGCCAGAGTCATGGGAGCAAATTGTAAGTTCATCAGCCCAGCCGAAGCTATTTTTGGGTTGGGCGAGATCAAATTAGGATTGGATTTATTGGACTTTCCCTTTTAAAAAACCAAGCCCTGTTAATCTTCTCCCCCATACCGACATCTCCTCAATTAGGCAAAACTAGAATTAAGGCCCTGTTAGTTCACCATACCTTCGAAGAAATCGTAGCAAATCTTAAATTTGCTCATGAACTTTACAAAATTTGCACCATTCTTAAACAAATTTAATTTGGTGCATAAAACTAGAGCAGGAGCTCTGTTTCTTCTCACTTTCTGACTTCTGTGGCCCAAAAAAGAGAAAAAAGAATCCCAGTAGGAGCTCACTTTAGTCATACTAATACAACAAATCTTGAGCACGCGTGGCTTTATCCGAAATTACGAATTTCACAAAATGTGCACCAGTGGAGGAGGAAAAATCGGTGCGTAAATTTAAGGAATCGCTTAGGATTGTCTTTAACACTCAAACACGGGTCCCCAATTCCAAGCAGCCACCACACATGAAGCATTGCAAGCTCAGCCGTCGGCCCAGATAATAACTTTTCTCAGGCTTTTGCATGATTTGAAACCTTGTCAAATATTGGATTTTCTACTAATTCCTTAGCAGAAGGCCGTCGGACTGGGTCCTGATCCACCATGATCTGATGATATTATAGGACTGTCAGTTAAAATCAACAAAGATATACCTACCCTGCCTCCGAAAGACTATAATAATCTAAGCAAACAAAGCTCGGCTAAGGATAAATAAAGGAGGTAAAACTGTCTCAAAACTCAAAAGCAGCATGTTATGTTTCATTTTAAATAAAAAAAAGGGGCTTAGATTTTCTTAGAGCAAAGTTAGAAACTAGAACCGGAAGAAAATAAACAGAACATCTTCACCTTGTACTCCACTGGCACATTGAGGGCTAACTGCCTTCACAGTTGCTTTTCACGAGGCCAGAGAACAACAGAAATATCTACTTACCATATTCAATTGAAAGGCTTAAGCACAGTTAAAAGAGAACAGACCATACCTTGAGTAAATTTTGAAATTGTAGGGAATGCCCCGGAAGTAGTGGCAGCTTTCCTTCTCTAAGAAACTGAGCTGCTGATTGTGGCAAAGCAGAACCCCTAATGAGCTCATAAATAGTAACTCCCAAACAGAAGATATCAACCTTGTCAAGATTATCGTAGTTCCCATTTAGCATTTCTTGAGGCATATAACGTGCATCACCTTCTTCAATTGGCAAGCTTTTATTTAGGAGAGTGGCACATCCAAAATCACCAAGCTTATAAACACCATTCTTCACATATATATTATCAGGTTTTAGGTCCAAATGAGCTATTCCTCTTTCATGTATGAACTGCAATGCCTTTGCAATCTGTGAAAAATTTGGCATCGAAGATGAAAGACAATATTAGTAACAAAGAACTTACTGACGGTAGAGGGTTCCTTTGTCGAAAAGTAAGGAGATGTCACGGACGATCAAATGGGATGTGCAAGGGATCATAGAGAGTAAGATCGGAGTATATCTTGAGCGATGAGTGACGGTGGCGGGTGAAAGAGATAATTGGTAAATTAAATAATTTGATAAAAGAGAAAAAGAGTATGACTAGGGTTTACAAGTGAAAACAGAGAGAACTTGATTAGTTTTTTTTTTTTTGGATGATTTCAAGATCATCTCTTCTATTCTTGAGAATCTTTCTATGCTTGTGAAAGAGGTATTTATAAGATAATTCTTTCTTCATAATTTACGGAGTAATAAAAGAGGAGTAAATTATGGGTAATTAAGGTAATACGGAATCAATCAATGATCTTTGACTCGTTGACTATAAGGAAAACTTTCATGAGAGAGTTTAAAGAATTAAGGAACATCAATCTCATTTAAAAAAAAGTCAAGAGGAACCTTTTGACTAACTTTTAAACTGAACGACCAAGTTAAATCCCTTCCATATCTCAAGAGTGAGGTTGACTTGAGATCTTGCTATGCATCTTAAGTCAACTTCACATACAATTATATTGGTAGTAAAAAATTAGTGTCTATACCGACTTTAAAGATGCTACATCCTAGGTCAACTTCACGTTTATTATATTGGTAGCAAAAAATCAGTGTCTACACCGACTTTAAAGATGGTGTAGATGCATTCAGTCAAGTACAAGCACCAGTTTTATAGGTTGAGAGGTGCTACTTTCAGAAACTGAAGATTAGATATATTCTTTAATTAAGGGTGGAAAATAACAATATAAATTTTCATAGTTAGTGACGTAACTTCATAACAAGGTAATTCAAACCAGCTAAGCTAATAACTTGGAATGGCACATTTCAAAACTTTATTCCTCCCCCTTAATGCTAACCTGAAGCAATGCTTTCAGTACTTCTCCTTCTGTGAACAACTGGGAAGATGTATTTCTGGACAAGCTGTAATGACAGAGCTCCATTTGAATGTAGAGTTGCTCATTTTCAAACCAAGAAGAGTAATATCCAACGACGTTTTCATGAGACCCTGCAAAGGCAGATGACCAGAACCATAAAAAAGATTGCTTTACAGTCTATGGTAGAAGTAACGTTGCAAAGAAGTTTTCTCATAAATTGCAAAACGACTCACACACACACACACTCTAAAAGGAAAAGAAAGCAAACTAAAGTTCATACCTAACGCTGCCAAAGCTTGAACTTCCATTAAGGCTTTCCTCCTGCAAAAGATAGCATTATCTTATAGCTAAACTTTGTTACCTAATAGCGGAGAAACTTCCAGGGGGGGAGAGAGGGAGAGAACACCTACCTCTCTGTGTCTTGGTGCAACTGCCGTGTAGTATGTTTCACAGCATACAAGCAAATATCATTTCTCTTTGAAACTTTGAAAACACGACCGAAGTTCCCAGTTCCAATTAGCTGGAAAGCAAGGCAAAGGGATCGAAAGAGAATTGTCAAGACAGAAGGTTAGAATTTTAATATATATGAAAGTGAACTGATGATTCCAACTAATTTTGGAAATTCCTAGAATATGGATAGACACCTCAATCTCATGGAAATCTGTGTGGTAGCGTGAAAGACCATCTCCACCAATAATTGCAGGGAAGAAACCTGCAGAATGTATGGATATGTTACTAAAAGAGGAATTATAATTGGATGTATCGGTGGATTAAAAATACCTTAATGGTGTAATAAGCAAACTTTTTCCTTTTAATGTCAACTTAATTCTCTATTAGTGTAATCTTATTTAACATGATTTGCCTACTTACCCTTTTAACCTTTCATTTTCTCTTTTGACTAGTGCTTTTCTTTTTTAATGGATTTTTGGTGTTTTTACTATTACATTAATTTTTTAATTCATTTATAATAAGGTTAAAAAATATTGAGTTTTTTACCATGTATATTTTATTTAAACTAAAAATTCTATTTTATTTTCTTCCATATATGACAAGAAATTATATATGATAAAAATTATTAAAAAATTAAAATCAAAATCTAATTAAAGAAATTAAGTATAGTTAAATTTTGTGTGATTTTGGTAAGAAGCTAAGAAGTGATAAGAATGAGTGAACGTGTTTTTCTTTTTTATAAAAATGATTGATCTTTCTTTTTATTTAAGAAATTAAAGAGTAAAATGGGTAAGGTATATAAATAGATTATACTAAATGAGAAATAAGTTGAACATTACACTAACGATTGACAAAAGTTGGCTCATTACATTATTGGGGTATTTTTAACCATCTACTTTACCTAATGATAATTCCCTCTTACTAAAACCATCAAGATGAAGAATTTTAGCATGTGAAGAGCACTAACCTTTCTCCAAATGGATAGGGAAATAGATATGGAAGTTTATCTGAAAATTAGATTTATACCTGCACACTTTGATCTTTGATTTCCAAAAGGATTCATGTCCATTTGTGAAGAATCCTGTAGATACGGGTTTTTAGGTCTGTCAAAAATAACATTTTAAACGATGCCCATGCTCTGGAATGCTAGATGCAATATCACCGACCATTTCACAGCCTTCAAATTTACATTTACGTACACAATTCAACATTATTACTAGAAAATATTTTGTTTTTTTCTCCTCTTAAAAGTAATTAAGTAAAACTGAAAGAGGCTAGCAGTTGAGCTTGAGCATGCAGACCTGGGAACCACGGCTATGATGGCCTGGAACCTGGCCTGAGTCAAGGTCATGGCCCTCTTCTACAGGTTGTTGGGCAGCATCGGTGGACATAATTTCTCTAAAATGTCAACAAAAGCCTGGTACAAGATGTGTGTATAGCTAGAAAATCAACGAAGAACCCCTTTCTCAATTTGCGTGCCAATTAAGCTGAGAGGTTATGGGAGAGTAATGGGGTTATGTGAGGAGCAGAGGAGCTCCTATAAGTGAAGAGGGACTAGAATTTATAAGAAACGAAAAGTACAACACGGAGGGCGCCTGGGCACTGGGCGGTGGGCTCATGCATCCTGCCTTGCTGCAAATTGTCACTTTTTCTCCTTCGTGGAAGAATGGAGTTTAGATAGTGCATGTACTATGGACAGCTATTAATTATCTTCGAACAGCGCTGGTCTTTCTTTAATATATTTATTTATATAGTATTTATTTATTTGAGTGAGTAGCCTAGCTAGCATGAAGTAGACCGTATTCTCCTTTCACCTTCCTTAATTCCTTCAAAAAAATTTGCTGTTAAGCACAAAAATGAGACAAGACGACGACAATGAGTTGATACTTGATAGCTACTTTAAACTTTCAACCACTCTATGTAGGAGTATCTCAGAAGTTAGGGTGTGGCTGCCTCAGTTCCCACTACCCATTGTAAGCCATTTTCCACTTTGACCGGAGACTAGAGAGAAAATAAGCCAATATTCATCACGAGTGCAGTTTTTTTTTTTTGGGTAGAAAAGCCAGGCAAGTCCCCCAAAACTTTACAGCTAGTTTAATTCAATGTTGTAATAATCAGACCGGTGTTTGAACCGGTTAGGGTACTGGGTCACTGGTTTGATCGGGTCAATCGATTGAACCGGATAAAACCGAATTTAAAAAACCGGATTTTCAATTAAATATAGGAATATATATTTTGATAATTTTAGCTTAATATATATGATAGAAATAATTTCTAACAAGAAATTTAATACAATTTATCATTCATCTCTCATACAAATATGATAAAGCTCATTCAAATAGTCAGACACAATAAATATTAAATACTAATAATCAAATACAATACTACAATATTTCAATTCTCATACTCATACATAAACAAAATAACCAAATCAGAAAACACAGCTCATTCAAATAGTCTTCATCACGTCATTTTCCCACCATTCTCTCTCAATCTAAATAATAAAGCAGAGCATGCCCATTTAAGAAAACAGGCAATAAAACCAAATTAGACAGTCAAAGACAAAACCCACTATGGAATCCATCAATATCTTCAAACGATTTCCAGCAGAAACAAATATAAGAAAAGGAAAAAAATGAAAACAAAACAAAAGAAGAGAGCTGAAAGAGAAAGAGAAAAAGAACCAAACACAGATACGATTGACCAAAAGCAGAAAGAGAAAAAGAAAAGAAACAAAATAAGGAAAGAACCAAGCACCTACCAGTCAAATTAACAAAACCATAGAATGTTAGGTGAAGAAGAAGAAGTATATAATAAAAGGTTTCTCACAGCAAAGCCAAGCCAACAGAGTTCCAGCAAAGATTAAGGAATGGGAGCCATGATGGGCGACTGAGACTCAAAGAGTGAGAGGCGAGAGCTCTGGCAAGGGATGCGAGAGAGAGCCGCCGAGAAGTGAGAAAAGATCAAAAGAAAACTAGGAAAGTTAGGATTTTAATTTTATTCTTTTAATTTTTTTAACCAAAATTTTGTTAAAACCGGGTTTTTTGGGTTTTCGGGTCAACCGGTCCCGGTTTTTCCTGGTTTTGACCGGGTTAACCTTATCCCGGGTCACCCCCTTTCTCCGGACCGGATGACCCTCCGGGTCCCGGTTGAACCGATTCGACCGGCCGGGTCGGTCCAGTTTTTACAACATTGGTTCAATTTAGAGTGCGTTTGATTGAGGTGATATTACATTACCTATGAAAATAAGATTATCACCACATTATCTAGTAATGTGTTTACCTAGTAATATATGCATTTTGTGTTTGGTTGGAGAGATAGGCATCTTAGACTATCATATTTGGTTGATGTGGAAATGTGACATATAGGAATAACTATTTTACTAGTTTATCCTCATTTATATAAAAAGCTTTCAAAACTCGTATTCTAACTAAAATAATACTTTAAGGTATTAAATAAATTCAGTATAAAAAAGTAAAAATTAACAAAATAAAAAATCAAATAATTAACGTTAAAATAATAACTTGTTAAATAGAATTTGTAATTGACAAATATATAAAGATACAAAAGAACTAAAATTCTTCCATTAAAACAAACAATTGTTTTTAGTTTGAACATAAATATTGTTTTGACCGATAGTATATTCGATATTTTGATATTAACATAAGGGTAACATGGATCAAAAATAAAATGAGTGAAGGCAAAATGGAGAGATTGGAGCTAAAAGAGTAGGACATGTAATAATACCTAAGAAGGGGGTGGTATTCACATTTCCATCCATATTACCACCTCAGTGGTAATCACATATCCTTTGACACTATTATCAGGGAAACCAAAAGAGGACATGTAACTTGACATGGTGCACATTCTCATATGGAATGTAAGATAGCTCAACCAAATGCCCCCTAGGGTATATAGCTCCCATCATGTCCGCCAATAGGGTATTACCAATTCCTTCGGAAGGCCCGGCTCATGATGGTCATTCTCTTTCCCTCGGAGTAGCTCCATTTGGTGATTCAATCGGTGGCCATATTTTTCTCTCCATGACTGTATTTAAGCCTATGTTTAGTATGAAGGAAGAAAATAGTAAGAAAAAGAAAATTAAGAAATAGATAGAGAAATGAAAGAAATTTTTATTTCTTTCTGTTTAGTAAGAGAAAAAAAGAAGAAAGGAAAAAAATTGATTATTTTTTTATTTGGTATAATCAAGAATATAAAAAAAGAAAATTTATTTTAATTAATATGATAATTTTACCATTATTTATGTTTTAATTAAAAATTTACTTCCAATATTTTTTACTTGTTAAAAATAAATTTTAAGCGTGTAGTAGTCATTTTCATGTATTAAACTCAACAACCATTTTTTTCCTTCATATTTCAGTCCAATTTGGATGAAAATTATGATATCTAAAGAAATAAACTCTCCAATTTTCTTTATATTTCTTTCTTTATATACATTTCTATCATATCAAGCATAAAAGTTATATTTTCTTATCCACTTTCTTTCCACACCCTTTCTTTTCATCTTATTTTCTTCATATCAAACACACTATTTCTTTCCTTTTTATTTCTTTCCTACCAAACACAATAAGTGATCTAACATTTTCCTGATGGCTTTGAAAATTGGTTGTAGTGGATGGCTTCCATTGACTCCTTTTTTAAATGACAAGAGCATAGTTGTTGGAGTCTTCCTCAATTTCCATATAGTTTAAATTCAATTGTCTTGGCGAATTGAACTCCATGGAAAATTGACCCATAATTCGGCAAGGTCAATACCGCAATTGCCAATATTATAACAGAAACCACCTAACCAGTTTTCCTTGCTATTTAAAAATATACCTCCTGCTGGTCACGAGTGCAGTTTTAAATAATCATGTGTGTCATGTGTGATTTCTTATTCGGGTGGCGTGCGCGTCTGTGTAGTTTTTCCACAGTTGCATCACTCCAGGGCAGGGCGTCCCTGTTTCGGTGGACTTTCAAGGCCCAATGGAAACTCTTTTCTGGGTTGAAAACGATATCACCTTTAACATACAATAATACTTAAACTATACGTTCTACACCAGATGGTGCATAAACCTCCCTTGGATATACCAGGCCCGGAACTCCCACAGAAACTATTAAATAATATATTATTCAACAAAAGTTCTAATGAGAAAAGTTGTAAAAGTGCTCAAACAATTAAATTACTGGAGACTTCGAAATAATATTATCCGAGTATACTAGCTTGAACACAGTAAATAGAAGAGAATAGAGGAACGACATTGAAAATCATGTTACGATGATGTAATAGAAATTTAGTAGAACCAATAAATTGGATTCAAATTCTTCCATTCACCCCAATCAACAACCAGCCTTCGGCCGCATTATGGGGGTGTTCCTGATTCTTTCATAGTACTAGGAACCAAATATGTGTAGGTTCCAGTGCTCTGTTTCTCCTCCATTGTTAGCGAAGAAAATATGCATCGGTCCCAACTTTTCGAAGTCAAAAGTTTACTTTGCCTTAATTGAAACTGGGCCCGTCAATAATCATCAACTTGGCCTTGGGCCTACTCGCGGCAACCCGTAACCTTTTGCCTGCATTATTATTTGGGACATTACATGATTCACACTATGAGCAAACATGTGATTGGATCACCAAAAGCACGTCGAAACTCAGTCAAAAACTTAAGCTCTTAAGCTTTATCAAAAGCTTTGGTGAATGAATACGACAGCCCTTTTCCGGTGATCATTCAGTTTTTTTCTTTAATGTGTTTTATAAGCGCGTAAATTCCGTGTAATTGAAGATTTTCTGCAATTTTCTTGTTATATATATATATATATATATATATATACACACTATATTTTACACAAAGGGGGCCGGCAGAGGTTCTGGGGAAGACGGCTCCAACTTGGGTTGGGCGAGATGGAATTTGGATTGGATTTATTGGACTTTCCCACTTAAAAAACCAAGCCCTGTTAGCCCCCCACATACCGACAATTCCTCATTATGCAAAACTAGAAGTTGCTTGAAAGGTCCATTTAAAAGCGAGGTCCAGTTACTTCACCATATCTTCGAAGAATCGTAGCAAATCTTAAATTTGCTTATAAACTTTACAAAATTTGCACCATTCTTAAACAAACGTAATCTGGTGCATAAAATTAGAGCAGGAGCTCTGTTTCTTCTCACTTTCTGTGGCCCAAAAAAGAGAAAAAAGAAGCCCAGCAGGAGCCCACTTTAGTCATAATAATACAACAAATCTTGAGCGTGCGTGGCTTTATCCGAAATTACGAATTTTGCAAAATGTGCACCAGTGGAGGAGGAAAAATTGGTGCATAAATTAAGGAATCGCTTAGGATTGTCGTCAGCACTGAAACGCGGGTCCCCACTGCACGCAGCAACCACACATGAAGCATTCCAAGTTTCTCAGGCTTTTGCATGATTTGAAACCTTGTCAAACATTGGATTTTCTACTAATTCCTTCGCTGAAGGTCGTCGGGCAGGATCCTGGTCGACCATGACCTGATGACATTACAAGACTATCAGCTACAATCAACAAAGATATACCTACCCTGCCTCTGAAAGACTAATCAGTAATCAATCTAGAAAACAAGGCTCAGCGAAGGATAAGTAAAAGAGGTAAAACTGTCTCAAAAGCAGCATACTATGTTTCATTTGAAATATTAAAGGGGCTTTGGTTTTCTGTGCAAAGTTAAAAACTAGAACCAGAAGAAAATAAACAGAACATCTTCATCATGCACTCCACTGACACAATGTGGGCTTATTATCTTCACAGTTGCTTTTCATGAAGCCAGAGAACAACAGAACTATCTACTTACTATATTTAGAGAAAGGCTTAAGCACAAATTTAAAGAGAAGAGACCCTACCTTGAGTAAATTTTGAAATTGTAGAGAATGCCCGGGAAGTAGTGGCAGCTTTCCTTCTCTAAGAAACTGAGCTCCTGATTCTGACAAAGCTGAACCCCTAATGAGCTCATAAATAGTAACTCCCAAAGAAAAGATATCAACCTTGTCAAGATGATCATAGTTCTCATTTAGGATTTCTTGAGGCATATACCGTGCATCACCCTCTTCAATTGGCAAGCTCTTATTTAGGAG
Organism: Microcos paniculata; assembly: GCA_030664755.1. Lineage (NCBI taxonomy): Eukaryota > Viridiplantae > Streptophyta > Magnoliopsida > Malvales > Malvaceae > Microcos > Microcos paniculata. Next base: position 35,390,956 of record CP131461.1, read on the forward strand.
AGTAGCACATCCAAAATCACCAAGCTTATAAACACCATTCTTCACGTATATATTATCAGGTTTCAGGTCCAAATGAGCAATTCCTCTTTCATGTGTGAACTGCAATGCCTTTGCAATCTGTACAAAATTTGGCATCAGAGATGAAAGACAATATTAATAACGAAGAACTTACTGACTTTAAAGGTGCCTTCAGAAGTACTAAGCACTAAGCAGAATGGGAAATGATGAAGAAGTTGAGTGGAAACTATTATTCAGTCAAGTACAAGAACCAGTTTATAGGTTTACAGTTAGAGGTGCCATTTCAGAAACTGAAGATTAGATATATTCTTCAATTAAGGGTGGAAAACAACGATATCAAATTTTCATAGTTAACGATGTTACTTCGTAACAGGGTAATTCAGACCAGCCAAGCTAGTAACTTGGAATGGCACGTTTCAAAACTTTACTCCTCCCCCCTTAATGCTAACCTGAAGCAATGCTTTCAGTACTTCTCCTTCAGTGAACAACTGGGAAGATGTATTTCTGGACAAGCTGTAATCACAGAGCTCCATTTGAATGTAGAGTTGCTCATTTTCAAACCAAGAAGAGTAATATCCAACAATGTTTTCATGAGACCCTGCAAAGGCAGACAAGCAGAACCATAAAAAGGATTGCTTTAGAGTCAATGGTAGAAGTAAAGTTAGAAAAATTTTCTCATAAATTGCAAAACCACTCACACCCACACACTTTCTTAAGGAAAAGAAAGCAAACTCAAATTTATACCTAACGCTGCCAAAGCTTGAACTTCCATTAAGGCTTTCCTCCTGCAAAACAACAACATTATCTTATATCTAAACTTTCGTACCAATTAGCGGAGAAACTTCAGAGAGAGAGAGAGAGAGATAACTACCTCTCTGTGTCTTGGTGCAGCTGCCGTGTGGTATGTTTCACAGCATACAAGCAACCATCAATTCTCTTTAAAACTTTGAAAACACAACTGAAGTTCCCAGTACCAATTTGCTGGAAAGCAAGGCGAAATGAAAGAGAATTGTCAAGAGCCAGAAGGTTGGATTTTTAACATATGAAAGTGAACTAATGATTCCAACTAATTTTGGGAATTCCTAGAATATGGATAGACACCTCAATCTCATGGAAATCTGTGTGGTAGCGTGAAAGACCATCTCCGCCAATAATTGCAGGGAAGAAACCTGTAGATTGTAGGGATATGAAGAATTTTAGCATGTGAAGAACACAAACCTTCTTTCTCCAAATGGATAGGGAAAATGGATATGAAAGTTTATCTGAAAACTAGACTTATACCTGCACATTTTGACCTTTGATTTCCAAAAGGATCCATGTCCATTTCTGAAGAATCCTTCAGATACGGGTTCTTAATGCAAGGAGGAGGCATAACCCGGCACCTTAGAGCAACAGCAGATTGGGAAACATAACTTTTACTCTTCTGTAGTCCAGCTACAGCTGATTTTTCTAGGTTGACTTCATTCACTTCAAAGATGTCTTTGGCAAGTTCCACTATTTGTTGAGAGCCAGATAATGTGGGACTGACGGCATCTCCCAAGATATCATCTGAGAGAAGCATGGATATTCAATTCCAAAACGGTTGACATACAAATTCTTAGAGGAAAAAGAGACTGAAAACAGGAGAAACTAAAACAATTATCTCAAATGTTCCATCAATAAGATATTCCACCGAAAAACATGCAGTAATTTCCATTGACAATATCTTAAATCATGTTTACACCAGCAACTAAATTTCCATCTAACTTCGATTAGATTATATACCCAAAGCTAAAGCAGCAAAATAAAGATCATAAATTTTCAACAGCAAATACAACCCATACGTCTAAATATTCTAATTTTCATCAATCACTAATAGTGTCGTACCTTGTCGAGGTCTCTTGCTTTTGATAGTATTCAGCTTCTCCGGGGACTTAGGGCAAGGGATGTTTTCCTATGAAATTGATTAATTAATGGGAAAAAAGATGAATGTCAAAGCTCCAAAGAAGAAAAATCGGGACATATATCATTGAGAAATTAAAAACTTTACCTTGTTGGAATCAAAGCCGTTCATCAAGTTCTGATTATCAGGTGTGATATAATCAGGAGTGCTGTATCCATCATAAACAATTAAATGTGAATGAACAAAAAAATTTAAAGATGAAATATTCCCCAAGAGTGTGGATTTACCAGAAGAAGTCTTGACTGAGAATGAAATCCTTGTCATCGAAGGCTGCGGCGGCATCGAAGTCGAGAGCCGAAGCAGAAGTGGGAGGGTCATCGGGTTCGGAGTCTAGAAAGTTCCGAGTTGAAAGAGATGATGAGGTAGCGGAAGACGATTGGTGATGGTGGAGATGCTGAACCTGAAAGAGCCTCCCTAATGTCCCTTTCATCTTCCCACTGTCTCTCTTCCTCCTATTACTTCCCCGCTTCACCCCTCTCTTCTTCATCGACAACCCCCGCCCCAGACATTCCCCCTTCTCTCTCCCTCTCTTTCTCTCTCTTTGTGCTCGTGGGGATATATAAAAATCATTTTCCAGATTACTTTCCCCTTTACTTTTTGGTGGGGAAGAAAAAGATTTGAAATTGCGCGGGCAATTTAGCATCAATGTGCTTGGCAGGATCGAGAGTCGTAGAGTCTACAGTAAGATATCAAATATTTTGATCTGAACCGTACATATTAGATCTGATTGATTGGAAATTTCACCAATTCTGATTTGTCATCATTTGATCTCCTTCATGAGATGCGGTACTATACAGGCCATCTAAATTGCGTACTACGTAAGCCTTCCTCTTTCTTATGGGATTTCGCGCATTAAGGGTATCGAAGTAATTTTCCTATTAATATTGGGCTTGTAAGTAAAAAGCAAACTTTTAATTTCTCGGGAGAAGAAAGAACAATAATTTTAATTTGGAAAGAAATCTGGCAAAAATGAAAAAAAAAAATCAATCTAGAAAGAAAAAAAATTGTTGCAGTCCGAATTACGCTGAGTGAGGTAGCACAAATGTGGCGGCGAAGCAAACTTCAGGTAAACTTGGCTGGTCTGGTCTTTTTCATATCTATTTATGTTTATCTTTTTTGTTTGTCAAGTCAGAACACACTCCTTAACAAATTTATGTTAATCTTTAATCAGTTTCTAACTATGCTCGTTCGTTTTTAGGAAAATCTGGATTCTGACCAAAGCATTTCCGGTAACATTTTATCAAAAAAAAAAATTTTTTTTTCTATGTATATTGAGGATCGACAGATTGGTTTATGATCCATAATTTGGCAGATGAGGAGGATTTTTACGATGATTGTGTTGAAAATTCTGTTTCTTTGGGCGACGTCGTAGCAAAAGAGAAAGAGGTCATTATTCATTACTCTGCTAAGTACTTTATGTAAATGTCGAATTTTTATCGCTTAGTCAAAATTTTAATTTTTTGTACTCTTAATAGGAAGGATTACAACTTCAATCCCGACTGGAAATACTTAAAGGTATGCACTTTCCAGTGAATTTCTTCTTTTTTGTCTTCAGTCCATCTTTGTAGGTAGTTGTAATAGTTCTTGTTGTTAAACGGTTTGCTGTACTTACTAAATGATTTTGAACGATGCATTAGGCAAAGGCGATTACGACCGGTCCTATAATCAGGAACATTCAAGTTTTTTTCTTGAAGAGGATGTTGAAGTGCCTGACTCCCCCGATGGGGTTGACTATTTCTCCTCCAGGAAGATATGCACACGAGTTTCTAGTGAGGAACTTATCTCTGATGGTGAGGTAATCAGTAAATTTTCAGATAATTAACCTTTTTGCTTGTGGGATAGTGGCTGCGTAATTGTGGTGTCTGCTTGGTTTACCTTATAACCATCGAGATTAGGTTATTAGCCTTCTTTTTCGTTGTCCTTATTGCAAGGGGTCATAAATTTAGGTTTCTTTGGACAGGAGAATGTTATGGACTCCGAGTTTTCTGTTGCTTCTGGTGCTGAAACATTCAATAATAGCTTTGGAATTGGAGAGCAAGATGGGGGAAAGCCGTGTTCTATGGTAATGCAAGAAGCTGAGGCACTAATCCATTTGGGAAAAAGGGTTTCAAGCCGTTCCTCTGCTTCTACTTGCTCCAAAACAGAGAAATCTTGTAAAGGTGTTCGTTTTTGCTTCAAGAGTTACTTGCTGCCTATGCATTATTATTCCATACTTGTGTGTCTTCCATGTCGTTTTGCCATTGGTATTTGTCCTTTTGCCAAATCATGTTCCCATATGGAAATGAAAAACGAATGAAAGAAGCAGTATGCTGATAGCTCTTAGGCCTTGTGGAATTGCTATATCATTATTTTAACTAGTATTACTATACTAGAAGTAACATAGATAGATTTACTTATAGATATGCTTTTGCAGTAAAATGAGCATGGTACTTGTATACATGCATACGCATTGAGTAGAACTGTTGTTAACCGACCATCATTGAGGAGCTAGTTGTGCAATAACTGCAGTTTCTAAACTCTTTCACATAATGTGGGGTTGTATCTGGCCTTTTGAGAAATCCCCCTTTTAACACTCTAATTTGGCAACCTCGTCTTTGCAGGTGCCGAAAGCAAAATTAGGCCTAGATTTTCATTTGGCTTCCAACCACATAAAGAAGTTTCATGGCCTAAAATTTCAAGTAATGAAAATGATTTGTCAACTAAGGCTGGTGAAGTGCCTGAAAGATTGAAGGCCAATGATCATGGAACCGTAGATCATTCAATACCTGAGGTTCTAGAAGATTTCCACGGAAAAGAGGAAAACCAGTTGGAGATTGTTCCTGCCGATGTACAAGCTCGTGGTCATGCATTTATTGAGCATTCAATGGCTGAGCTTCTAGATGACCTTCAGGACAATACCAGCCTGCTAAGGGGGAATTCTAAAAGGTTGTCCTTTTTCCTTTTATTATTTTTGAGCCATAGACTTGTTCTTAGTTTAATCATATATTTTACAAAATTACAGAGCAAGAGCAAAAAAGGTACGAGCTGCTCTGAAGAGAAGTACATACTCACTGGGTGATAGAACTATAGAAAGTGAAGACCTCCACGAGCCCTTCAGTGGTGGATCATCAATCAATGACGAGGTATTTACACCCCTGTGCTAGCATGGTGATAGCTCTGCTTGAGACCTAACGTATCTGAGATGACATGCTTAAGCAGGCTGTTTACCAAAATCTAGAACTTGCTATCCCTGAGATGAAGAAGCAAACTATTTATGATAAGTTTCAAGAAGCCTTAGGTGCCACCTCCTTGTGTGATGAAGCGGCCTTTGTTGCCAGGCCGAAAGCATTTAGGTAAATGACCTGGCTGGACTTATCCTATCATGTCCATTGTAGATGTTTGAATAGTGAATCATGGGTGACTAATCTATCCTCCCCAAAATCTGCAGCATTGGGCTATTTGGAAAGTTGCAGCAGCTCATGCAACATGAAAAGGAGACAGATATGCATTTTCTGAAGAAGTTGCACAATGGAGCTAACCTACAAAGTAAAGCCTTGTAATTTGTTTACCTTTCTCATTCAGCACATTTGGAGGGAATTTCACTTGCTAAGTGTCATATTAGCAATAAAGAAAGGAGGTTTTTTAAGCATTTTACACATGGTTTACAGTCTGCTCTTCTTTATTCTCTTTCTCTTCAGGTGAACCAAGCTGCCTTACTGTCAAAATTGTGTCAAGATATTTGGATGCGAAGCTAACAGTCTGTTATTGCTGTTTTGTCCAGACCATAGAGGTTTTGAAATAAGAAACAAGTTTAAATTGCAAGACTTTCCATCGATAAGAGCAAGAAATAGAAACTGAAGTTATGTGTCTGTTTCTGCAGGGGATTTTGCAGCCAGACAGTCCCAAAGTATCGAAAACTGATGAAAGAAAAGGCACAGTTATATTCAATCAACGAATGTGCAGCAATGTTGACCTCGATATTGGAAATTTGATTTGCATTCACCCCCCGTGGTATGCACATCAAACTTTAAATCTTATCCTGTCAGTTCTCATAAGTGATTAGTATTTTTATAAATTAAAGATATGCATGCCTTAGGCTTTACTTGTTTTTCTCAATGAAGATTGAAGAGCTCAAATATATGATCCTAGAAGTCCTGTGCCACTTTTTAGCTGCCTGAAACTGTATGCATTGACAAATTGTAAAGATCTCAGCTATTTCCCTTTAGCTTGTCAGGACAAATTTGATTTATTGTGTTACTTCTCCGACATAGGTCTGTTCTGATTCAAATATATGAATTTGATTGTTTTTTCATGACAGGAAGGAAGTCGATGTCATGGGTTATGGTGAGAAAATTGTTTTGTCTACATATTTCTCTGAAATCTCAGTGTAACAATTTTGGACTTGTGCAGAAAGAATTGGTAGTTTAAATCATTCCTTGGGAGTCTTGGACAATTTCATATGAGATATGACCCCTTGAAATGATGCAAGAGCCTTGTATCTCCGTATAAAACGTCCTATTCATTTAAATATAAAATATTGCTTTGCTATTGTCATCAGGTTGTAACTCTCCTAGAATTCTTTTAAACACGCACCAGGAAGTTTTGGTTGTACATCACAGAATTTATAGTGCGAATAGAAGTTTGCTGTTGACCACTAATTTTGGGTTCCTAAGTAAACAAACTTTTATTTTTCCTTTACTTTCTGCCATCACGTTATGTAGCTAGTAATAAGTCTTTTTGTTTTGCATTGCCGCTATCAGCATTCAGCAACCGGTTTATTTATATGATTTTTGTTATTGCAAGTTTATAATCTATAAAATACTGTTTCCCCTCTTTCTTGCATCCGGGCACTGGCAGGGCTCATGGCCTGGAATTTTTGTCGTCTGACTTTTTCAGACGTTGATTTTATTGGGAAAATAACAACATCGTCGTTGACTTTATCTAGCAATGATGAGAAACGATGAAACTTCTCTTCATCTTCTAAAGTCAGAGCTCCATATACCTTCTATAAGATCTACTGGTACCACCTTCACGATCACTGACATTCCCCAATTTGCAGCACTGTCTCAATCTTCCATTCTCGATTATCCAATTGCTCCCTAAAAAATTAATTCCACCGGATAATTTTAGCTCGTAAAGAAGGGAAATGGAGCAGATGAGACCCTCGGAGATAACCATAATCTGGGCAAAAGGCCTTAAAAAGGTGAAACACCTCTCAAAAATGGACGTCTACGTGGTCGTTAAAATTTCGGGGCACTCAAGCACTGAGCAGAAAACACCATTACACGAGGACGGTGGCACCAGCCCCAAATGGAACCACGCCATGCAGTTCACCATCAACGAAACCCTTGCTCAAACAAACAGTTTGGTCATATCTTTCAAACTCATATGCTGCCGCAGCTTTCGCGGTGACAAAGAGATCGGTGAAGCCCAAGTTCCCGTCAAGGAACTTCTCGACGGTGCCGGTAACAGCAACGCTACCAAGTACGTCACGTACCCGGTTAAGAAACCCTCGGGCAAGCCAAAAGGTGAGCTGAACTTTTTGCACAAGTTTGGAGAGAAAACACCAACCGCAGTCACAGCTTATCCAGTGCATGGAATGGCAATGAATTATCCGCTGTACCCTTCGCCACATAATGCGGCTGCGTCGGCTTATCCACCCGTCGGTTGCCCCCCTTCAGCAGGGTTTCAACAGTCGGTTCAGGAAGGATACAAGCAAGCCACATTGCCACAACCACCTCCGGCGTATCCTCCTTTGGGACCTGGATCATATCAACCTCCGTCAGCAGGGTATCCGCCGGTGGCACCAGGGTACGGATACCCGCCGGTTGTGCAGCCAGAGAGAAAGAATGAGAGTACTGGTGATGAATTAGCGTTGGGAGCTGCAGCATTGGTGGCAGGATTGCTGGGTGGGATTTTGCTAGGTGATTTGGTGTCTGACGCAGCCGCTAGTTATGAAGCTGGTTGTGACGCATATGAGAATGCTGCCGATTACATATAAATCTGCTTTTTCTCTCCCTGTTTTCTTGTTTCCTTTCACTTTTCAGTTTTCAAGTGCAGCACTTCAGGTTCTCTGCGTACGTCCCTCTTTGTCTGCTTAATTTGTTGCTGCAATTTGGTAGGTTTGTAAGGTGATCTCACGTCTAAATGGAGCAAGAAAATGTTGTAATTGTATGTCAGAAGCTGCTGGAAAGATTGATCTCAGAAAAGATGGGATGAATCCACGTCTAGAATTGGGCAATTCTGCCTATAAGGACTGTGAAAACCAAGATAATAACGAGTGCCATGGAATTTGCATTCTCACCTCTTCGTGACAGCTAAATTGATTGTTGAAGAGGGAATAACTTGTTCATTACTTTGAGAAACTAGATGCCAATCTTTTTTAATCAAAACAGAGAAATGTATCATTTTAAAACCACATAACAGCATTTGCTTTTCCTTTGAGTGAAAGTGAAAGTGATTAGCTCCCCAACTCAACCAAACCATTGACTGTTATCCATATGAGAAACTCGCAAGTAGGATCAAAAGAGACTTTCTACCCTCTTATCTGAACTACCCTTCATTACAAAGGCAAAACCTTTTATTTTTCTTTTAAAGTCAATGTTTGGTTTTAACTTTTAAGAAACGATTTAGGTGGAACATTGTAGATGGTGATTGGTGGGCGGTGGCCAATTAAAAGGGGAGCTCCAAAATAGAGATGGCAATCCCCCCGAACCCCCTGTTGATTCAGCACCGAGCCCCCCAACTGTCCTGCTTTTTTTTAGAGGCGGGACGGTTTTGATAAAGCTTTTTTTTAGAGGCAGGACGGTTTCGATATAGGAGTACTACAACCGCTTCACCTGTACTGTATATATAATAATTAATAATTCTTATTAAAATATATATTTTTGTGACTTTTAAATAAATAAATAAATAAAAGATATTTATATTAAATTTGAAGAAATATAACTTAACAATTAAGATTATTATTTTATTTTATTAATATTTTGAAAAATGTATTAAATTTGATATATTAATTATATTTTATTAAATATATTTTTATAAAATAAAATATATATTAACAGGACGATCCGTCTTCGTTCTACCTCGTTAATAGAGGGATGAGACGGAAACAATTGAGACAATTCCTGCTTGACCTAACATAATCTAGAAAGATTATCTTAGGTTAAACACCCCCCAATTGTCATTCCAACTCTAAAGTCAACTTAATTTTGATTTTCTTTTGTCCACACCAATTAATTAGCTGAAATTAAAGAGCAAAACGAATTCCATAATCTTATTAGTAGCTGGTAATTAAAGTACGTTGATTTGGTCTAAAACGAAATCTAAGTCACAATCCAACTCGAAAACGGGCGGCAGGCAGTAACTTGGCTGGCTCTGGCAGGCCCCCAACCCGCACTCCTTTCACTAAGCTCTCTGCTCGTATTTCTATGGACTATGGACCATGGACCGTGAGTTGGCGACAGTCGTGGGTTCGTCCAATGCCCACGGTGCTCTCATGTGGATGGGGACATAGACACGGGTGGAAGAGCATTTTACATTGGTCACGCACGGCGTCATAACAATTTCAGCCCGTCTGTCCGAATGTCCAATATCAGTGACCCAATTTGCGGCGTTGGTTTTATTCTCTAATCTAGTATCCACTGCTCCCATTTATTTTTCCCTTTTTATATGGTTTGATCAAATTATTTACAATTGAGCTAATCTCTATTTCAGTACACACCACTATCATTATTGCTTATGTCCCCCATTAGCCCCCACTTGCACCTCCATAATTTAATGTTGCGATTATTGCATATCCAGTTATCCACAGTCCATATCCAATTTTATAAATCACCTAAACACGAGTATAACAATAATGATACTTAGCATTAGCTTACAGTTAATTAATTATAATTAGTGGCCAAAAGGGTCATAACAAACAAATCTAATGAAATTGAATTCTGTCACACTTCTATTCGGAGTTGAACTTAGAATTAAAGAAGTAGGGGGATTTCTTTGCGGGCGTGTACATATATAAGCCAAAACCCAAAAGCTAGAATAATTGAACAAAGGGAAGGAGGTTGGCGTAGGCACCAAGCGACACTTACTCTCCCGCTTCTGTCGATACGTGTTCTCTAATTAATGAATCCTTCATTCAACCAAACACAACGAAATTTTACTGTGTTCTCCAAACGGACCATAACCGCAAAAAGGACACAACTGTCCTTCTCCTACCCCCCGTAGGACAACTTGGTAATTTGATCATTAAAAAAACGCAAACAATCAATCTTCTTCTTCTCACCTGTTCTCTTCTGTCTCTCTCTCTCGCCCCCTTCTACTGGTGGTGTTTTTACCTGTATGGTCATCGGCCTCTAGAATCCCTCTCCAAATCCGTCTACACATACCTTCATGGCCACCCTCTCGGCTTATCCTACCCCTAATTCTAACCCTAATTTCCTTCCGCCGACCGACCAAACCTCCCAGGAACCTCTTCCCCAGATCCAGCATAACCTTTCTTCTGACCCGGAGACGACTGCAGCTCCAAGCTCTAACCCCAGTTTCCACACTGCAATTTCGTCCCCAACCGAGTCGGTTCCTTCTGCCACGCCGCCACCCTCTCTCCTCCATATCTCTTTCAACCAGGACCACGGCTGCTTTGCTGCCGGTACCGACCATGGCTTCCGGATCTACAATTGCGATCCCTTCCGCGAGATCTTTCGCCGAGATTTCGATCGTGGCGGTGGCGTCGGCGTTGTCGAGATGCTTTTTCGATGTAATATTTTGGCTCTTGTTGGCGGTGGACCCGAACCCCAATACCCTCCTAATAAAGTTATGATCTGGGACGACCACCAGAGCCGATGCATCGGCGAGCTGTCGTTCCGCTCTGAAGTAAGATCGGTTCGGCTTAGGAGGGATCGAATCATCGTCGTTTTGGAGCAGAAAATTTTCGTTTACAATTTTGCGGATTTGAAGCTGCTGCACCAGATTGAGACCATCGCAAATCCAAAAGGACTCTGCGCGGTGTCTCAAGGGGCTGGGTCCTTAGTGTTGGTTTGTCCTGGATTGCAAAAGGGGCAGGTTAGAGTGGAGCATTACGCCTCGAAGAGAACAAAGTTTATCATGGCTCATGATTCAAGAATTGCGTGCTTTGCTCTCAGTCAGGATGGGCAATTGCTCGCTACCGCCAGCACTAAAGGGACGCTTGTTCGTATTTTTAATACTGTTGATGGTAGCTTGCTGCAGGAGGTATGTGATTGAATAGCATTAACGCTATGTTGTTAGTACTTCGTTTTATTGTTTGTGTTATTGAATTGAGTGTAAATTTATATGATTTAAGTGGAATCCTTTATTCTAATTTTGGAATTGTTTTGAAGTTCTCTTAATGTACAGATTAATTGCCAGAATTTCATTAGAAATGTTTTTCCTTTGATGCTCAACGTAGGTGTAGCTATTATTTTTTCTTTATGATTTGTCAGCTTTGAAAAGGTTAACACTTTGATCCTTTGATTGTTTACTTATGATTTATGAACTAACCAACGGAATTAAATATGTGACTATTAACAAACTGGGAGCAAAATGAGGGTATTAATGTGGCTTGTAACCTTCTTGCCACTGTTATCTTTTACTGTTCTTGCATCTAAAGTATCTGGCTTTCTCATAGCTTTCTTATTATTCTATCATCTGATGCATTATGAGTGCTGGGCTCTGTTGTTTACATTTTCTATATGCAGTGTACGCAATATGTCGATACTTTCTGAATCTTTTCTTGTATATAAATAAAGGTAAGGAGAGGTGCAGATAGAGCGGAAATTTATAGTTTGGCATTTTCTGCAAACGCTCAGTGGTTAGCAGTTTCAAGTGACAAGGGCACTGTCCATGTTTTCAGCCTTAAGATTAATGGTGGATCTCCAGGCATTGACAGGTCTCGAAGTACATCAGACCCTGTTACATTACCTCATTCTTCTCTTTCTTTTATTAGAGGTAAAGTGTCCTGCCTGCTGCTTTTGCTTTTGTTGTAGATTTGAACAATGCTTATTGGTCTTCTTTCGCTGGATAACTGTGAAAGTTTACCTGATAAATTACATATGCTTTCCTAGCATTAGAAAATGCAAATGCTTCAGGTTATCATATGACTGAATATTAGACTTTGCGCAACAAAATATTGGGGAAGAGAACTTCCATGGCTGTTATGCATCTTCCTTTTTCTGATCTTTGTGTTTCTTGTCACCTATGGCATGAGAAACAAAATTCACCTTCAGTTGTATGACGATGATAAGGACCCAGCTCGGGAATTAGCATCTTATAGTGTGTAATAATTTTGTATAAAATATAGCTACTACTATGTTGGCATTTGGAGACAATGTCTTAAAATTCTGTGGGCGACTATGATGAGGATCTAATGGGGCTTTCTGCTTATAGAAGGAGTTAACCTAGTACTTTAGCCATTTGACAAACTAACACCTAAAAAGATTGTGTCGGCTGTATCTATTAGAAATTAGGCATTTGAGACAACTATTTTTTGGTTTTTGGAGAGTCAACTATAGTCACCATCTAAATAAACTATCTTTCTGCTTGCAGGAGTGTTACCCAAGTACTTCAGCTCGGAATGGTCAGTGGCTCAGTTCCGCCTGGTTGAAGGTTCTCAGTACATTGTTGCTTTTGGTCACCAAAAGAATACGGTGGTAATTCTTGGCATTGACGGAAGGTAAGAGATAACAGATAGTAGTAATAGGGCTATAAAAAGTTGGTTGATCAGTGTAAAATTGTTCTTTTCCTTTTTTAGTTTGAATTACTATGTTGGTAAATCCGAACTAATATTTGGGTGGCTTTGGAAGTATGTTTTGACTCTAGAAACTTTTGAAGCATGCTCGGTAATCACTCACCAACCGTATGAGTTATTGATCCACCACTTTCCTAGTGTTTTCTGTTGTCATAGCGTATAATTTGTAAAAGGTCGCATGAGTATATATATTCTTAGGAAATTTCCATGAAGCAACTAGGTGTGTCATCAAAGATGATTCCTCTGATGTGGCCAAAACCTATGATACTCTTTACCTTAGCGTTCCCATCTCTATCCACCTGACATGATCTGACCTAAATCTTTTTATTGTTTGTTAGCTGCTACTTTTTTCCTTTTTTTTTAAATTTTTTATTTTATGGAAGGAGAATATGCACCCATCTAAAAAGTGCAATTGGTTATGAATGCCAGCTTCTACCGATGCCAATTTGACCCAGTGAATGGTGGGGAGATGACTCAGCTGGAGTATCACAACTTTCTGAAGCCAGAGGGTGCCTTCTGAAGAGTTTTTTATTTTATATTTTCTATTTCTTGGCCATATATTGTAACTTCCATGCGTTTACTACCTTCTTCCCGTAATTTACCTAATGTATGCTGTAATTTGTAAATATATAAGTATAGATTTGTAAAGTTTGTAACTGCTTACTTCCCCCCCCCCCCCCCCCCCCCCCCCAGAAAGAAGACCATAAGTTTCACTTGTTCATAGATCATAGTTTAATTTCGATTTGTTTTAGACCAAAGAATGCATTGCTACGTGGAATTCCTGAATGTTTATGGGTAATTTGTTACAATTTAAGAATGGTTTTCATTTTAAGTTCCATTGAAGCGTAAGAATGGTTCAACGCATGGATTATCCATAAATTGAAGTCGTGCGGGGGCCGTATTTGAGCCCTGAATGCGAATGCGATGCTGCTAGATTACTATAAGAATGAGACTTTTCATGGAATGGATAAGGTGAAAGGAGATCAAGTTAATTTGAGATCAAAGAACAATTGGAGTTTGAATATTACTTATGTCTGATTATAGCTGCTGTCATCAGAATCAGAATGTTTGTTTCTCCCTTCATAGGTTGGGACCATGATATCGTGCTTATATAAGCACTAAGCTTTACCCTTGTAGCAGTTTTAGTGTTTCTGGAATCAAATTTACGCATCATCCGAAATTTAAAAAGAAAAAGCAAAAGAAAAAATCATGGTACATCTCTTTAGAATACTCACATGTGAAGAATAAGTGGTCCCGAGATTCTGCATCATGATTACACAGTAAGCAGGTTTTTGTTTCAATGCTCATCCCCCATGCTTCCAATCTGTCCTTGGTTAAGAGTCTTCCCAATACAGCCATCCAAGCAATAATCGAATGCTTAGGAACATGAAATTTAAACCAAATAATCCGGTGCCAGCAAACTTTATTTTCCTTATGTCTTATTTCCTCATATGCATTCCTCACTCTATATTTCATACCCAACACCCCTCCAAGAGTGACCTGGTTGAATTTTCCTTAGCCTCAAAATTTTCTTAAGGTTCCAACTGAATCTCTGTAAAGCTTGAATTTGCATTTAGTACATAGAGAAAGTCTTTCTAACCTTTTATAAAATCCATAAAAAATTAAAATTTTTTATCATACCAAACGTGCTCTAAAAATTAAACAAAATCTGACGATTCTTCTCGATGTCGGGTGAGATCGATGTGGTGGCGGCAACTGGTAAATTACCCAGAACGCTGCGTCATGCTGATAATGTAAGAACAAATCTCAAGATGATGCTTTTTTGTCAAATTTTTTGACCGTTATTTTTTATGCCAAGCACAGAAAACTGTGGTTGACCAGAGGAGACGGTTATGTGTGATCAACTTAATCAATTAATTTATATCCTAATCGAAGTTTTGGCTGTGTATGATCAGATCACGTGAGGATTGACATCATTTATCCTTAATCCCAATCACCATTCAATCTTTTTTCACAAAATCATTGGGTAGAGGTTTATTACAAATTTAGTACCTATTCTATTTAACTTACATATAATTGTCACATTCAAATCATTTTCCAATCACAATTATTTTTACACATTAGTAGGGGGTTTCTTTCTTCCACAAATTTCTTAGATGGCGGTGGCTAAAGCATAAAGAGGATACTTCATTTTTGCCCTTTTAGCGTTGTTTTCTTTTGTAATATATATTTCCTCTGGGCATCCAAGTCTATTGTTATGACTTTATAGATGACACGAGCTACCATGTTGCGTCACCTTGATGGGCTTCGCGTATTCTTCTTTTTTATTCGTGAAAATACCTAAGCTCTTTGATTTGAACTGTTTTCTAAGAAAATGAGCTTCTTGTGTTGAATTTTTTCACCTTAATATAAGACTTTCATTATAACTTGAAAATTAATATTACTCCATATTATCATATATGCTATTTAGACAAAAATTATAGCCATTTTAAATATAAATTGATCTCCTTAATCTTAACTTTTCAAATAAAAATATAGTAATTAGAGATTACCGTCTCAATCATAACTTAATCAAATCTTAATCGGATCAAATCATAATTAGATGATATTTGACCAAGATCTTGAAGATTGGGATTTAATAAACCAAGGTGATTCTTGGCCAAAGAACAAAACCGAGGTCATTAGTGTATCTTCCAAAGCACTCAAAAATTTGCAACAATATTTATCAATAAACATATTATCGTCCCATATATAATCTAATCTAAAACTAAATAGTCTCGCGAGTATAATAATTCTTTGAATATATAATTTTTATGTAAAAAAAAAGAAAAGATTACTATCAAGAGTTAAAATTCTTATAAAATATAAAATAGTAAGGATATTTAGAAAAGGAAAAAAAAAAGTCTTTTTCACATACCGGACTGAGCAAAAAGCACAAGGCATTTATTTATGAATAATAGGGAAGATTGGGTCATCTCTTTCACATATGTAGTCTGAGTATTATATAAAGGCTGCTCACCCCTGCTTTCATTTGCACAAACTTCTGTAGGGTTTTCTTGTCCACTGTTTCTTGTTATTGCTAATTTCGTTAATCTGTTCCTCTTTCTCTCTCTCTCTCTCTAGCAATTTGTCATAAAAATGGCTCTCAAGGTGTATGGAGTTGCCATGTCCACGTGCACCTCGCGTGTGCTGACCTGTTTGCATGAGAAGGAAGCAGTTTTTGAGCTCGTCCCTGTCAACCTTTTCGCCGGTGAACACAAGCAGCCTCCATTCCTTGCCAAGAACGTAAATACCCTATCTTCTATCCATAATGTAGCTTCCTTTTATATATGTGCATGGCTTAGTTTAATCTTATGACATTTTTGTCATGCAGCCATTTGGCCAGATTCCAGTGCTCGAAGACGGTGATCTAACTCTTTTTGGTAGGCCGTCCAATCCCTTTAGATCTCATTCCTATTACCGCACTGTATATTAACCCTATTGTTCTTGGTCATTGATATCTCTAAATCTGGATGACAATAGAACCTTCGGCATTGTCAGACTCAGAGGAACCACTTTTAACTGCTATATTGATCAGTATTTGCATGTCTATGTATCAGAATCTAGAGCAATCTCAGCATACGTGGCGGAAAAGTTCAAGGAAACAGGCTATGATCTGATTAGGCATCAAAACCCGAAGGAGGCTGCACAAGTCAAAGTGTGGATGGAGGTGGAATCCCAGCAATACCACCCTGCAATTTTTCCAATCATCTTCCAGTTCTTCGTGCAACCTCTTCATGGTAAAGCCCCCGATAAATCCATCATCAATGAGAACTCGGAGAAGTTAGGCAAAGTGCTTGACATATATGAAGACAAGCTGAGCCGAACTAAGTACCTTGCTGGAGATTTCTACAGCTTGGCCGATTTGTTCCACCTTTCCTACACTTACTATTTAATGAAGACTCCTTCTGCAAATCTGATTAGCGATCGTCCACATGTTAAGACCTGGTGGGAGGATATTTCATCAAGGCCTGCTTTCCAGAAAGTTGCTCCAGGGATGACTTTTGGCGAGCAAAAGAACTAATGAAACAAAAGGATATGATTAAAAATTTTAAGGAACTTTTCATTGCTGGGGTTGGTTTTTTTCACTTTATTACTATGGAATTAATTAATAATTTGAAGCTTGATGATTGTTCTCTTCTCTCTCTGCCTCCTCCTATATATGAATTATTATTAAATTTTATAATATGGTAAGTGACAATGTGCTGAAGATTCTAATTTCATTGACTGAATTAACTGCTAAATTAGACAGAATCATTATCAGGTTTTGTTTGATTATGATTATATATTGGAGATTGTGATTCAATTTATCGAGATGAATCAGGTCATTCGTCGTAAATCATGATGCTGTATCATACACTTAGCTAGTATAGAATAATACAGACAATTTAAAAGTATGAAAATTTATCATACACTCATGAGACCACGTGCAGTCTTTGACTGCTATTCTGAGTTTCTGATATAAATCCTCCCATTGCTCAAGTTGGTATGGGAGGAGTTCCCATGTCCACACACCCCATAGGGAATCTGCTGTTTTGTCCTCCTCCATAGGAATAAAAAATCTGACAGGATCGAGCGGTTCAATCAGGAATTGGTCACAAGTTCGGTCTGATAAAGTCACAACCTTGATTTGTAATGAACCGTTTGTAAACCAATTGAACCGATTGGATCGATTTAGTAAAAATTCTAAATTTTTTATTTTTTTAAGTTATTTTTAGGTGACTAACCCAAATCCTAAAAAAGTTCAAATTTTAATTTTTTTATTATGTTTGAACTTTTTATTTTAAATTTTTGACCTTAAATTTTTTTATTTTTTTATTCTAATGTACTCCTATAATAAAAATTTAATTTGTGATATAAAATAATTTATATTATTTATTTATATTATGTGATGCACTAATATTTTATACTTTTTCTTATTTTTATGAATTTTTTACTTGAAAATTTGAAATTTAAATATTTTTGAAATTAATAAAATTAAAACAGTCATATAACCAGTCTAAACGGTTCAATCAGTTGAATCAATTGAACCATTAAATCTTTAACCTCACCTATTCAAGGCATCGATCTTTTATTCGGTTGCGTAAAAGTCCAGATAAAGTAGATTTTTGGGCTCCATTTCTAGCTAAAGGCTTTCCCTCCCTTGCCATTGCGGATGTAAAAAAATAAAATCCCATGTTTTGTTGTCTCATAAAGCTGCTTTTTTCTCCACTTTCTCTTTACCTCTGGATGCAGATTGAACGCAAACAGCTTAAACAGCTGCCATCTTCACGAAAGTTAGTGTGAAACCACTGTTGGTTTTCAAAGTTAGAGATAAAGTGGACCATGGTAATGCCAAACTTCAACTGATATTCTAAATTGCTCCTTTAATGCATTCCCAACGGCATCCACTGGCACTGCACTAAATGTAAAAGTCTACGCTCAGGTCAGCTGTAAATTAACTCGCCGACCACTTGTTAAGATTCTGAAGAGCTGTCGGAGGCTTGGACCGACCATGATCTTGACTTTGATCATTTCGTTCCCATTGATCCTATAATCTTAAAAGAAGAAAAAATAAGCCATTTATTTCTATAAACATAAGCCCTAAGTAACAAAAATTAAGTGTTAGACTTATATTTACATTCAAGTGTATCAGTGCAAAATATAATTAAGGGGTGACACTGACAGGTTCAACGCCGCTAGGGTCCATTCTTCTTCTTTTCTTTTTGCTTTTCCTTCTTTTCCTGCTTCAATTTAATGGAAAAGCGAAAATGCCCAAGTTGCTGAATTAAAATGTTTGAATGGAAGACAAATACTGGTACTTGGACCATTTGATTAAGATCTTGGAAACTGGGATTTAAATTTTTCAAGTACCCGGGCTTTAGGCCTAGCAAATTTTTTTCTGTTTATCCTTTTTAATTTTTTTAATTTTTTTTTCTATTTATCGTATCTTGCGCCATGCGAAAAGGAAAGCAACTACCTTCATCTTAAATCACCGGCCAGGACAAAACTTTAACGAAGTCGTCTTTTTCTGGTGAAATAAGTTTATCTAGTTTTTAGATAACAAGGCTGAACAATAAAATGTTGGATTGACCGGTAATCACACCAACTCTATGTTAATTGCTAAGAATTAACCACATAAAGTACGATATAAATATATAAATAATTAAATATAAACCATAGTAGACATTTAAATAAAGCTTTTAATAGAGTATCATTGTTCCGCCAAAAAGAATAAACAAAGTATCGTTGTCTATCCGCTCTGAGCCTATGGGCTATGAGGCAGAGGAGGAATAGAAATGCCGATAGATTAGTTTCTCGGGCTTCAGATCTTGAGGCCCACAACCCATTCTCTTAGCACTATAACAGAACAATTAATCTTACTGGCCCAAAAGACAAAGATATTGGGTTGTGTCGTCGGCCTTTATTGGGCTTCTGAAGTCTAAACAGGATCCAGTTCTATGGACTGGAGAAGTCGAACTGCTTTTAAGAATTCAATGGTCTTCGCATACACGTTCTAAGCGCCACGGTTCTAGCACATAAATGCTCTGTTTACTGCTTCATATATATATATATATATATATAGATATATATCTATATATAGAAACAAATCCTGAAATCCAATCATTACCTTTCCTCTTAAAACGTTCTAATAACCATCGATTTTTAAATCTCCCTATCTGCTCTTTCCGGTTCTCTTAATCGGCTGCTTTGTCTGTCACTCTCAATGACGATCAAATTGTATGGGGCTGCAATGTCCACGTGCACCGCGCGGGTGCTGGCCTGTCTCCATGAGAATGGTGTTGAATTTGAGCTCGTTCCTGTCAATCTCTTCAATGGTGAACATAAGCAGCCTGCTTTCCTCGCTAAGAATGTAAAATGTCCATGCTTATATCATTATCATTTTTGTCCTCTACATACGAAAAGTTTTGATTTGTTTGCTTCTTTTGATTCTAATTGACTTTGATTGGAAATTTCATTATGTTATGCAGCCATTTGGTCAAATTCCAGCCTTAGAGGATGGTGATCTTACTCTTTTCGGTGAGTTTTTCTATTTTAATCTCAGTCCCTTTTGTCAATTGGAATTCTGTCCGCCTTGTCTTTATTCCCTACCCTGATCGTCCGAAAAGTTTTCATGCATGTTAATTGATTTTTTTTTTGTAGAGAAAAAGGCTAGCTAGTTCTTATGTAGTAGATGTTTTCCTCGAATGTTGATGTTTGTATCAGAATCTAGAGCAATGTCAGCATATGTGGCTGAAAAATTCAAGGGAAGCGGCTGTGATCTGCTTAGAACCCAAAACCTCCAAGAAGCTGCATTGGTAAAGACATGGATGGATGTCGAATCCCATCAGTTCAGCCCCGCTATCTCTCCAATCTTCTACCAACTCTATATTGAACCTATGCGAGGCGGCTCACCCGATCAAGCGATCATCGATGAGAACTCAGAGAAGCTAGGCAAAGTTCTTGATGTGTACGAGAAGAAGCTGAGTAGCACCAAGTATCTTGCTGGGGATTTTTATAGCTTGGCAGATTTGCACCACCTTTCTTACACTTACTATTTGATGAAGACTCCTAGTGCAAAACTGATAAACGAACGTCCCCATGTTAAGGCATGGTGGGAAGATATTTCTTCTAGGCCTGCTTTCAAGAAAGTCGCTCCTGGTTTGACTTTGGGTGAGAAATGAAAATAGAAAAAGTCCTACTCTCAATGAATATTTAGATCCTCGTATGAATAAAAATCCCGTCCATCTCAGTGTCCCACTTTATATCATATGCATCACAGTCTGTCACGTATCTGATTTATTTAACAATTTTTATTTCCTTTTTTATTTTAACGAAATAAATAAAGAAAAAATTATTATTTTTATTTAAACTAAAACATTACCTCCAAAAATATCATAAACGTAAAAATTTACCTTCAAAATTAAAAAATTTTAGTTTTGGTTAAACTTTTGTTGTAGAGGCTTTTTTTTCCTCTAAAATAGTTTTAGAAATTTTTGTTTAAAAAAATCATAAAACTAAATAATAAATAATTATAAATAATGAATATGACATGTAACGTGTTCTGGTATGAGACATAAAGTGAGACACTAAAATGAGATAAGTGATTTTCATCATCATCGTATATGATGAATTAAAGTGATTTCACAGTCCATTTTAGCTTGTCGCAATTCATTATTAAATTTCAATTGAATTCCAATTATCATATATAAAATACTTCTATTGTTTTATCTCTATCCCTAAGTAACTTTACTCTTTAAAATATTTTTCATATACCCTTATTATTGAGCTAAATGTTATGCTAATTAGTTACATATGCAACAAACAACAAGTTGCAATAACTAATTAGTAATTTATTTAGACAAGAACCATGAACAAATATATATACAGAGGAAGTTAGAGGAGTTTTTGTTTGCTATTCTTGTAAATAAATTAATAAATACAGGGGAATGGGTTAAGCTAGAGAGGCTTCGCCATGAGAGATGGGACCCGCCCGTGTTTATGAAAAGAAACAATCATTATTCATTGGAATAAATGGAGCTAATTAAAAATTGCCTTAATTTACTTGGAAATCACAATGTGTTAGTTAAAACGTCCATTTTCCATTTGGGACCACTGACTAAAGAAATCATCATTAATTATTCATTCCAATGCGCCAAATTCAGCCAAATTCGGGTCAGTCAAATCTACAAAAGAAAAGAGAGAAAATTCACTTTCTTACACCTATGAAATTCAAGGCCCTTCTTCCACTGAAATAGGCGTATATATATATATATATATATATATATAAGTAATCTATATAAATATATATATATATATATTAATTTAAACACCTCATGAAATTCCATAAAAACCATGTGAATTGTTATAGTTTCAAGTATAATGTCCATTTTGATCTTTTCATAATAACTAACCGTGTACCCACACTTCGCAGCGGAATTTTTAGTTTTACATTTTGTAAAAAATAATTAAATATAAGAATCAAGACAAAGGATAAGAGTATATAAATATAAATAAAATTAATTTCATTTATTCTAATTTGTATTAAATTGTACATGTGAAATTCACATTAATATCTTAACAATCATATTAAGATGTTGAGTCATAATAATAATGTAAAATATAATTAAGCAAAACAAAATGCTTTTAATTCTACTATGGCTAGGAAATGTTATTAACAATATTCCTATTTATCTTGAGTTCGAAGATCTTTATTCATATTGAATACCATAAATACGTATATCTTGTGTCAAGATTGTTACCTCTCTAATATTTCTTTGTGTCCATTCCCTTTTTCTTATTTGAAAATAAAAAATAATCCTTTAATCAAATTTAATAGATAAAAAATTAACTAAATTTTCTTTAAGGTATATATTAATTTAATAACTTTATATGTTTATTTTCTTATCAACCAACCAAAAGATGTCAAATGTCCCTTTATACCTTTAAATTAATCCTTTAATTAATCAAATTTTATTAGTCAAATTTTTTTTGGTGATATTTTATCAATCAAATTTAATATATAAAAAATAAGCCTTTAATTGACCAAAGTTAATATATATAAAAAATTAACCAAATTTCCTTCACCACAAATATTATTTATATTTTAACCTTCATTCTCATTAAAAAAAATACCAAATGGGTCCACAAAGGAAAAGAAAGGAAAATAAGGTAAAGGTAAAATAATTATTTGAAAATGACAAAAAAAACCAATGGACCCCATAGTCAATTAAGAGGTTTTTTAGATTTACCTCAAAAAAAAGAGGTTTTTTATATAAAATGAGTGTTATGGTAAATTCACATTCTTTTTTTTAGATAATAGTATATATATATATATATATATATATATAGAGTGATTTTATAATATAAGGTATTCAATCCAACAGCATATACACAGTGAATCAGTGATGGCGATGGAGAATAGAAAAGTGTACGGTAGCTTGAAATCACCGGCAACATTGAAGGTCTTGGCGTGCCTGTTCGAGCATGATCTTGAGTTTGAGTTTGTTCCAATTGATCTTGACGCCGGGGAGCACAAGAAGAAACCATTTCTTTCTATGAATGTAAGTTAACTTGCCAATCTTCCTTTCACTTTCTGGGCTTCTTGGATCCATCCTTAATTAGCCAATTATGAGGGAGCTAGAGTAAGAAGTACATATAAATGCTAGAAATCTTGTTTACTTATATTTGTTAATATCTGCAGCCATTTGGACAAGTTCCAGTGTATGAGGACGGAGACGTCAGGCAATTTGGTGATCAGCTACTCTATATATATCCCTTCTTTAATGTGCTTACAAAGTATTGAAACCAGCATTTTGTGATTTTCCATTTTCTTTTTGTTTCATTTATGTAGAATCAAGAGCAATAATAAGATCCATGGCGCATCAATACGGTAAGAATAAGAAAGGAAAGGAGCTAATATGCTGGGATGCAAGAGAACAAGCCGTTGTCGCTAACTGGGTCGATGTCGAGGACCATTACTTTGAACCACCGGCGGTAAAATTGATCACGGAGTTAGTCGTCAAGCCAAGCAAGGGTCTGATCCCTGATGGAAAGACGGTAACTGAGGCTGAAGCCCAATTGGCCAAGGTCCTGGATGTCTACGAGGCCAGGCTCTCCAAACTCAAGTATTTGGCATTTGGAAAGTACACCATCGCCGATATGCTTCACCTACCAAATATCCAGGCTCTTTTTGGAACTCAGGCCAAGAAGCTCTTCGACTCTCGACCTCGTTTGAGTGCATGGTGTGCTGAGATTCTTGCTCGACCTGCATGGATTAAGGTGCTTGATATGCAGAAGAAGGCTCAAGCTAATTAGCTAGGTTCTTGAGAAATCAATTATCACCCGCCTAATTAACTATCTTGATCAATAAACAACTATAGTTAAGTTAATTACTATTTCTCTTGCTAGATATGTAAAAGCTACTATATTAATAAAGCATGCATGATGCATGGGCTTTCAGTTCTGATTATCTTCAACTTCAATATTCAAGTTAATTCTCACAACATTATAGGCTACAATTTTTCATTTGGTCAGGTCTTTCAACTCGAAAAGAAATTATTGTAAATTCAAACATTACTAGTATTTCTTGTTCAAAAGGGAAAAAAATAGCCTCGTAAAGTCATGACCCATAACTTATAAGGGAACTCACGTAGCCTACCTTTAGAGCATAAAATAATACTAGTACTAACTAGGTTGAGGATCTGTATGCTTCACTACGGTTATTCTTATTATATATCTCAACAGAAAACGAAGGAAAATGACAAAGCAAACAAATTAAAGGAGGGGGGGAGGGGAGAACTCTTAACGGTTTGGCTTTAATTCCAATCTCAAAATTTGGATGAGGGATTTAAACTTCATCGGTTATAGGTTCATAATTAATTTAGTAAGAAAATAAATTAAAAAAAAATAAAGAGTAAAATATATATCGAAGAAGGAGATTATAGTGAGAGAAAGAGATAATTGCATTAGAAGGAAAAAAAAAATTGGGATAACATCTTGGGAATTTCATCAGCTTCTCTACTTTGGCCAGAAAAGTTGAAAAAAAAAAATACTACTATTTTTTCAGCCATTATCATCTCCCAAGGACCCATCTGAATGACCAAACTCTTTTTATTATAACATATAGCATTGAATGTAGGTTTTTAAATATAAAGTCATGTTCATAATTTTTCAGGCAAGGATAAGATAACAGTTAGCATCTCATTATTCTAATTATATGCAAGCTTATAAAATGCTTTCCCTCAATTCAGCTTTACCAAACTGCATGTGTGCCGATGTTGGCCAACAAAAAAAGATGTGTGCCGATGGAAATGTTAAATATATATATATGCTTACTATATATAAAAATGGAAGTAGGGCAGTGTGTTTCCGGTCCGTTCTTGATTAACAGAACGTGCCAAAGGGAATCATCCAAGCTGTCATTCAAGCTACAAATAGATTTTTTATAACGAGTATTGCTGATTGCCGTACTCCTGTCCCGTGAGATTTTTCTGTCCTTATAATTCTCGGATCAAGACCGTTCGTGGCTGAACTGAAAATTCAACGTTACTATTTACCACTTGACATTCAAAATATAACATGTATTCCCTCGAAGCAATAAGATCAAAAGGGTATAACCCCCAACCAAAAAAAAAATCAAAAGTGTAATCTATGACTTATGTACGTGGCAATTTTCTTTTATATATTTAGTATTTAGTTTGCTATTGAAATTTGAATGAATGATACAATAGTAAACTAAAAATATTTGAGTTTTAGAAAATTTTAAAACTTTGATCGAGCCATGTTAATTTGTTCAATGAAAACTCATCATTTTTGTGTTAAACAAGATTTGTGGAAGCGAAAAAAAGGGTCTTAAGAGGCTCAAGCTAAGGGTATTTAAGTCAACAAAAAGAACTAAAAAATGATTGTCTAGTTATCAGTGCGTGCATGATAATATTTGTAATTTATTTTACTCATGTAATTCGTAGACTGTTGTGGAAAGTATGTTAATTAAAATTGGAACAAGAAGCAAGTATATCAGGATTAAATAAATAAGGGAGAGAGAGAGAGATATCAAAGGGAGAGAGAGAGATATCAGAGAAAACAAAAAGAAAGAAGAAGAGAGAGCTGATCTCGTTCTTACTTTCATCAGCGCTTCGGCGCTTTTTATAAACGAAAAAGGTTACTGTGCAAAGTTTGAAAATTTTGTATGTGGGCCCCACAATTTGAATATTTTATATATGAATAGTAATATGTACTATTCATCGATAGTGATATGCACTATTCATCCGCACTATTCATCCGGCAGATTTGTCCAGATCTCATAACACTCCCCCTTGGACAAATGCCACTATTAAAAATTGGACGTGTACTGCCTCGTTAAAAACCTTAAGTCGGAAAAACCCAGTGGGAAAAAAACCGAACATAAGGGAAAAAGAGTACAATACAATTAAGTCCATCTAATATGTCTTCAGGACAATATGTGCTTGTCTTCAGGACAATCTATTTGTCTTCAGGACAATATAGGTAGGTCTACTTCAGTGGCCTAATTAGACATGCTATTACTACCTTATTAAAAACCTTAAGCCGGAAAAACCCAGTGGGACAAAAACCGGACAAAAGAAAAAAAAGAGTACAGTGCACTTATGTCCATAATTGCTCCCCCTGAAATAAAACAATTTGTTATTTCTGGAGCATCTAAACATTTCCGCTTCTGGGGAATTCAATCTTGCATTTTACTGACTCGCCGCATACCAATGCCATAAACTAATTTCTCAAATGTTGATGTTGGCAAAGATTTGGTAAATAAATCTGCAAGATTATCGACGGAGCGAATCTGTTTAACATCAACTTGTCGACTTTCCTGGAGTTCATGAGTATAGAAAAATTTCGGCGAGATGTGCTTGGTCTTATCACCTTTAATATATCCTCCCCTGACTTGTGCAACACAAGCAGCATTATCCTTATAAATTATAGTGGGAGAATCTATCACCGGTTTGAATCCACTAGCATTATACTGTCTTCAGGACAATATATCATAGATCTTAACCAAACACACTCTCTTCCGGCCTCATAGAGGGAAATAATTTCAGAGTGGTTGGAAGATATAACAACTAGTGTTTGCTTAGTGGAACGCCAAGAAATGGCTGTATCATTATAGCAAAATAGATAACTGGTTTGGGAGCGAGCTCTGTGCGGATCAGATTTATATCCTGCATCAGCATAACCTACTAAACCAGAGTTAGTAGTATTCTTAGAATAGAATAACCCCAAATCAATGGTTCCTCGGAGATAACGGAAGATATGTTTAATCCCATTCCAATATCTCCGGGTTGGCTCAGAACTGAAACGTGCCAACAAATTTACCGCAAAAACGATATCTGGTCTCGTGCACTGTGCTAAGTACATTAAAGCCTCGATTGCATTGAGGTATGGTACTTCAGGACCAAGTATATCCTCACCAGATTCTTTAGGATGAAACAGGTCCTTTTGGGGGTCAAGAGACCTTACAACCATAGGGGTGCTCAATGGGTGAGCCTTGTCCATGTTAAAACGTCTAAGCAATCTCTCAGTGTATGCTGACTGATGGACAAGTATTCCATTCTTTTTGTGCTCAAGCTCTAGACCAAGGCACAGTTTGGTTTTACCCAAATCTTTAACCTCAAACTCCTTTTTCAAATATTCAGCAGTTTCAGATAACTCTTCAGGAGTCCCAATTAAATTCATGTCGTCGACATAAACTGCTATAATAGCAAATCCGGTTTCAGATCTTTTAATAAACACGCATGGGTAGATGGGATCATTTATGTACCCTTCCTTAGTCAGGTATTCACTCAAACGTTGATACCACATGTGGCCGGATTGCTTTAATCCATATAAAGATCTTTGCAACTTTATTAAGAATAAGTTGCGGGGAGTGTATGCTTCAGGCATTTTTAAACCTTCGAAAATTTTCATATAGATATTGGAATCTAATGAACCATATAAATATGCCGTCACAACGTCCATAAGACGCATTTCAAAATTTTCTTGGGCAACCCAACTTATAAGGAAACGAAAGGTAACTATATCCACTACTGGTGAATATGTTTCATCATAATCTATCCCAGGCCTCTGCAGGAAACCTTGGGCTACGAGTCGGGCTTTATACCTCACGATCTCATTTTTCTCATTTCGTTTCCGGACAAAGACCCATTTATATCCAACAGGTTTTACATTGTCGGGGGTTTTAGTAATAGTCCCAAAAATATTACGTTTGGCAAGGGAAGTCAATTCAGCTTGGATTGCTTCTTCCCATTTAGGCCAATCTTGCCTATGACGGCATTCGGTTATAGAACGAGGTTCATAATCATTATTCATAATCTCATGAGCAACTGAGAGAGCAAATGCATCATTGATGATTATCTCATTTCGATCCCATATCTCATTATGATAACTGATGGAAATTTCAGTATTCCCAAGGTTGGTGATCTTTTCATGGGTTTGTACCACTTCAGGGGCAATATGCTCATGAACTTGTGCCACTTCATGGGCAATATGCTCTCTTTGAATATTATGTTGTGGCACTTCAGGTGCAATTTGCTTTCCTCGAGAAAGATTAATGTGCTCATCTGGAGCAGATTCTAAATTCCTCCCCCTTCTTTTTCAAGGAACAGTGTCTTTTGATCCCATCGGTCTACCACGCTTCAGGCTCGGGACATTTAGATCCATTTCGAGTGGTTCTTCAGGAACATCTATCCTAGCTGGAACATTCACAATTGGGATATGAGACTTTGTAACTTTAGCAGTCTCATTAAATGCATCAGGCATTTGATTTGCAATAGCTTGTAAATGGATCAATCGTTGCACCTCATTTTCACATTCAGGTGTTCTTGGGTCTAAATGAGACCAACTTTTCTCATTCCATGAGAAAATCTCAACATTTTTCTGCTGTCCATATATGGAAGTTTTTGGTATCCCAAGTGATGGGAATACTGTCTTATCAAAATGACAATCCATAAATCTAGCGGTAAATAAATCACCCGTCAATGGTTCAAGGAACCAAATAATAGACGGTGAATCAAACCCAACATAAATGCCCAAACGGCGTTGGGGACCCATTTTGGTCCTTTGCGGTGGTGCTACAGGCACTTGTACCGCGCAACCAAAGGTGCGAAGATATGAAATGTCTGGCTTCTGGCCTAAGACTAACTAAAGGGGGGGAATACAAATGAGAAGTAATGGGGCGCAATTTAATTAAAGATGCAGCATGTAAAATAGCATGACCCCACGCTAATGATGGGAGCTTTGTCCTCATTAACAAAGTTCACATTGCGCGTTGATAATAGGCAAACATGGGACCATCTGCAGGATGCGTCCACTAGTACCATGAAATATCTAAATGGTCCACTTGCAGGCTGAATCGGCCCACAGATATCACCCTGGATTCTTTGCAAGAATGAAGGGGATTCATAATCAACCTTTGTCATGAAAGGTTTAGTAATGAGCTTTCCTTGTGAACAAGATTCGCAAATGTAATCTCTGGACAACAACACCTTTGTATCTTTTAAAGGGTGTCCACGAATATTTTTAAAGATTCTTCTCATCATTGTAGCTCCTAGATGACCAAGGCGATCATGCCAAAGTCCGAACACATCAGGTTCACAAGTTTCCAGGGCATCGTAGCATATGATTCTATAGCTCGTATTGGGACATAATATAATCCCATACTAGAAGCTTCCAACTTCTCATGGATGGTCTTCTGGCCCATCTTGTAGGAAGTGATGCAAAGTAATTCCTTATTTTGCTCATTAATTGTTTCAAGATGATACCCATTACGGCGTACATCTTTGTAGCTAAGTAGATTTCTTTTTGATCTACCGCTCAACAATGCATCTTCAAGATACAATGTTGTGCCATTTGGCAAAATAACTGTGGCAGTCCCATAGCCATCTATAATATTAACAGGACCAGATATTGTCTGAACATTTGCCTTGAGCAATGTCACATTTGAGAAAAAATGTTTGTCACAAAGTATAGTATGCGTTGTAGCACTATCAAGCAAACATATATATTCCTTTTTCTCAATGTGTCCCATTTGCATTTATCTTGACAACTTCAGGTGTCAAGTTCCATAAAATTTAACAAATTAATAATATGATGCAAAATATAAATCAACAAATATGGAATAAAAGATATAAACCAACAAATTTAACAAATATGGAATAAACCAAGAAAATATAAACCAACAAATATGTTATAAACAGCTTATGGATATTGTCCGCTTTGATACTTCAGGACTTCACGGATTTAAAACGCGACCACAAGTAAAAGCTTCAGGCCCTGCTTATAAGCACGCACACAATCCCGTGTGTGAGCGATGTGGGAACTTCAGGTTCACAACAATGATTTTATTGACGACCATATTTATTTAATATCTTCCTTGGTAACATAATTATCCAAGGGTATGGCAAAATACAGATGAAACCCTCGGGATCTATTTCTGAGGACTTATTATTTTCATCAACATTATCAAATGAAATCAGAAACCTCAAAAGGTTTTTCATTGCCAAGAATATGACAGTTTTCATTGACCAAAACCTTATTGACTTCAGCATCAGTCACAGTTAGGTCAATGGCATGGGTCTCAACATGCTTGCCTTTATCCTTCTGGGATGCTTGGTATAGATCAACCAAATGTCTGGCCGTACGACAGGTACGTGACCAATGACCAGTCATTCCACAACGATGACAGGTACTATCATCATGCTTCTTCATGGGCTTTTTACCTTTAGGGTTGTGTGGGGAGTTATTTATGTTACGGTTAAATCTCCCACTACCCTTACGGAAAAAATTCTCATGCCTGCGCTCACGGCCTCTAGGACGGCCAACATTCTTACTTGAGCCGGCATTTGCTTCAGGAAATGCCTTAAAGCCAGCAGGTCTTAAATCATGATTTTTAAGCAGCAACTCATTTGTTTGTTCTGCAGTCAACATGACTGAGATCAATTCAGAGTATGTTTTAAACTGGCCCTGCCGGTATTGCTGTTGCAATACAATATTCGAAGCATGAAAGGTGGAGAATGTTTTCTCTAAAAGCTCAACCTCAGTGATCGGGATTTTTCGCAAGAGTACGAAATCAAGTAGTAAAGCTTAGAGTATTCCAAGGTCGATCCTAAGAGGACTTGAGAAAACTAACAACCTAATTCTAGCAAAGTTTGTAAAGAAAACAACTGAATTTAATGAAATCTAATTGCAAACAATTAAAGAGAAGATGATTGTAGAATTTAACTAAGAAAGCAAAGATTAAATAATTAAGAAAAATCAATAGAATGGATGTGAGGATTTAGGCTTCTCTTCTAGGTATTTAATCCAATTATGTATGAATTTAATTATCAGGGTTAAAATAACAATCACTAATCTACTTAGGAGCCCTCTCAGATCATCCTAAGCTTTCCTAACTAATTGATTACCACATCTCGGTGCATAAACTAATTAGCTAAGAACATTAAGATCCTAGGATTAATAATTAAATCAGTTTCTCTATGACCCTAATTTAATTATGGTTATCACAATAAACTGAATTACTCTCGTATCCAATTAGATTGTGTCTATTTCCCTAGAGCACGAATTATATTTCACCTTTCAGTCCTTCATACAATTCCAAAGATCTATTCTATGTTGGTCAGACATAAAACGCATTAAGAACAAAGAAAACAGATTTAACCCAGAAAATCAATCCATACAAATATTGAATTAAAATCCCTAGAAGATCTACCCAAATCCCCAATAAGGAATTTAGCTACTCATATCAAAGATAATAAACAATTGCATTAAAGAAGAAAGTAAAGAAGAAAATCTCCCAAGTTGACAAAGTTGCTCCCTTGAGTGCTTCCCTCTTCCGAAAATTATCTCTGGTACGTCTAAAAACCCT
Organism: Microcos paniculata; assembly: GCA_030664755.1. NCBI lineage: Eukaryota > Viridiplantae > Streptophyta > Magnoliopsida > Malvales > Malvaceae > Microcos > Microcos paniculata. The sequence continues at coordinate 35,422,030 of CP131461.1, forward strand.
AAACTATGGTATTTATATTGGAGAGATTACATAAAATTAGGAGATTACATCGAGTAGGACTCAAAATCATAGAACCCGCACCGTTTCTATATAATTCCGGCGCCGTTTCATGTCGTACACTATCGCACTTTTCGGATCAGAAACGGCCCCGTTTCATATATGAAACCCACATCTGTTTCAGGTAAGAAGTAGGGCCGTTTCATATATGATACCCCAGCCGCCTTCAGGTCTGCCTCAATGTTTTTTCATTCTATGTACTTCTCTTGAACCAAACTTCAATCTATTCATCCTTTTTGATCTTTTCATCCCAAATCTCCTTTGTTTTCTTAAATTTTCACCATAAAACTTTCCTACAAACAATAAGATAAAAGTGAGAATAATAGTTATAGAATGAGCTATAATATTAGCAAAGATCATCCAATTAAACTTGTAAATAGCTCATAATATAGGTATAAAATACACCTATCACTCAGTAAGCTTAACACCATAAAGTTCAAGCCGTGATACAATATCGAGACACCATGACAAATAGTTATTGCCACTTACATCCAAATTTGGAATTTGGGCTTTTCAATATTTGTCATAATTCTGAAAAGAATGGTCTCAATTAGGTTGACAACTTCTGGTGTCAAAATTAGGTTGACAACTTCTGGTGTCAAAAATATTTAGAAGTAAATCTTTACACAATAAAAATTTAAATTATCTAGTGTAAAGAAAATGTTAAATAAAATAATGGAATCAAACCTTAAGAACTTACCAGGCTTTAAACTTGCTTCACTTTATAACGCTTGTGCTGACAGAACCTCGTGCTGATAACGTGTTGTGGAAAGTATGTTAATTAAAATTGGAACAAGAAGCAAGTATATCAGGATTAAATAAATAAGGGAGAGAGAGATATCAAAGGGAGAGAGAGAGATATCAGAGAAAACAAAAAGAAAGAAGAAGAGAGAGCTAATCTCGTTCTCACTTTCATCAGCGCTTCGGCGCTTTTTATAAACGAAAAAGGTTACTGTGTAAAGTTTGAAAAATTTGCATGTGAGCCCCACAATTTGAATATTTTATACATGAATAGTAATATATACTATTCATCGATAGTGATATGCACTATTCATCCGCACTATTCATCCGACAAATTTGTCCAGATCTCATAACACACAGACAACTTTATCTTTGGCCAATATTATTAAATAATAGTAGTAGTAGTAGTAGATATAGACACATTTAATAATGCTTGGTAGCGAGAGCTTCATAGGCAACTCCCTCTCCCTAAATTGATCAGCTAGCTTTTACCGATCTCTGGACCCTTGACATGGCTGTCAGAAAGGTGTATGGAACTCTTGCTTATTGTCCAGCCACACTGCGCGTCCTGGTTTCAATGTTTGAGCATGGCCTGGACTTTGAGTTCATCTCTGTCGACCTCAAGGCCGGCGATCACTTGAAGGAGTCTCTTGTTTCTTTAAGCGTAACTTCTCACCACTTTATTTCTTCGTCAAATTCATTTTACAATTTCGGTCACAGTAAATATATATTATGTAGAGATCAGAGAACTATTACTTATAATTATGAGTTTCATGATGAATTTTATGAATTTTTTAATTGTATTTGGTAATAATGGTAGAAGAATTAGAGATGATATACTCCTCATACTTTCGATAGCTTCTTGCCTGTGATCTCTTTCTTTAGTTTTAGACCGTCCTGACCATTGAATCTCTTTTCATTCCACCGCTATAGCCTTTTGGCCAGGTTCCCGTTTTACAGGATGGTCAAGACTTGACTTTGTTCGGTAATTACATGTTCACATTTGCTGATTTACATCGTTTCTCATCATCAGCTTTTGATAATTCTAACAGTTTTTACGTTTTTTTGGCTCATCAGAATCAGGGGCTATAATGCGTTTCATATCCTTTCATTACCCAATACCTGGACAGGAACACATCTACCAGGCACCTAAGCAACAGGGCATAGCTGCAGCCTGGATTGACGTGGAGGATCATCAGTTCAATCCACCGGCTTCAAAGCTAAGGGTGGAGCTTTTGGAGAAGCCTGAAAACGGCTTGTCAACGGACAAGAAAGTGGTAGCAGAAGAGGAAGCGAATCTGGCAAGGGTGTTGGACATCTACGAAGAGCGGCTTAAAGAGTCGAAGTGTTTAGGTGGGGATAAGTTTACTTCTGCCGATCTCACTCACATCCCTAATTTGTACTATCTCATGAAGACATCCGTGAAGCGGCTCTTTGATGAGAGGGCCCATGTCAGTGCCTGGTGCAGAGGTCTGCTGGCTCGCCCTTCCTGCGCTAAGGTAGTGGACATGGTTGAGAAGAACTAAGATTAGACTGGAGTCAAGGCTCATTCTAATTTCTATTCATATGTGGGCTCTCTCTCTAGATTTGATCTTATGTTAAATGTTATATTTCCCTAATTTAAAAAGAATAAATGACAGTGGTTTCATGAAAATTATAGTAGTATACTCTCTCTCTCTCTCTCTTTATATATATATATATATATATATTCTTTAATTGATATTTTAAAAAAAAAGACCCATAAGTAAGAGAGGGGCCTTACCAAAACGAAATTGATCTGAAGGAGTTGAGGTTGTCCCTGGGTTAACCGGTTAAGCAGATTCGAAAAAGTCGTAGTAGGACGTTGAGGCCCACTGGGCCACCTCAAATGAAGGTAAAATCTATAAGCCACGCCGAAACGTCTTTGTTTCTTCAATAAAAGAAAGGACCTTGGGCAAGATTTGTCGGCCTAATATAACCAAAAAACCAATAAACAGAGAAGGTTACTTCTTATTACCATAACTAAGTTCCTTATTAATAATTAATAACTAATTATATGTCATGGCTTTTTGCACTCAATTAGTGCTTCCGATGAAAGCCTGCAGCCATACCAATTGCCAATTGGTGTTTTTTTCTTCTCATAGGCCCACCGCCGCGCATGAAGTGGAAATGCGAGAGACGAATAATGATCAGAAGCTGCCAATGGAATCATCCACGCTGTCATTCAAGAGAAAAATAGATTGTTTTTACTAGGAATCCTGTCCTGTCCATGATACATGCACTTTGGGAGACTTTTCTATTCGCATGATTGTCGGGCTTTATTTGACCAAATACCAAGACTAACTCACAAATCAAAGTTCAAAACCCTTTAATGGCTGAAAATTCGACATTATAACTACTGGACATTGAAAATTATATATCCACTCCCTCCAAGCAATAAGAATAATCAAAACTTTCATCAAGTTTTACTTGGGAGGGGGGGGGGGGGGGGGGTGGTGGTGCGGGGGACAATAGTACGTTAAACAAAAGAGTGGCTGGCAAGGATGTTTCGAGGAACTTGTGGTTGATTTGCCCCTTTGTGAACGCTGGGAACTTTTGTGACATAAAGAGCAAACGTTAACCTTACCGTGATGAAGATTTGGGATATTTCCAGAATTTCGCCATCGGGTTGTGGGGCTTTTGGCTATATATACATATATATATATATATAAAGTAAAAGGCTCATCTTTGAAGAATCCAAAAGAAGTTGAGAGCAATGAATGAATAGGGCTTTTTATTTTTATTTATTTGAACAAGTAATTTGCGTCAGTGATTATGTAATGACTCCCATCTACCACTGCAGAGGGATTATAATAAAATTTTAACTGGTATTGATATTAATAAATGCTACCGAACATTCCAGAATGAGGGCAGGGTCGTGTTCCACGGATGTATATATAGACACCTATCCATAGAATTCTTTTCAAGCCTAAACCCGCAAAGCAGATTCTATCTCGCAGTTCTTGAGCAAGTTACGGTCTTCTCGTCGGACAACTATGGCAGTCACCAAGGTACATGGAAGCCCTCTGTCAACAGCTACTCAGAGGGTCCTTGCTTGCCTCTACGAGAAGGAGGTTGATTTTGAGTTTGTTCCTGTAGACATGGGAGCTAAAGAACATAAATCAGAGAAATTCCTTGCCCTCAATGTAAGTATGGAAACCAGATCTCCCTAGCAATCATTCCATAGTTGCAAGTAGTAGTATTTATTAAAGGCAAACAAAATTGAAAAACACTTTGCATAATTGCAAAGCTAGTGCTTGTCTCGCATAGTTATTATAGAAAGAGCAGATCCTTGTTTTCTTAAACCTGTTTATGAGGTGTAAATCTAATTTCCATCTCATCCGGTTGATGCAGCCATTTGGTCAAGTTCCAGCTTTCGAAGAAGGGGACTTTAAGCTCTTTGGTAAAGTTTTATGAGCGACACCCTTTATCTTATTAGCAACTGGCAAGATAAAAATATTGGTGGTGAAAATTTAGTTAATCAGTTTAATCTCTCATCTTTTAATTGCAGAATCAAGGGCAATCACCCAATACGTAGCCCACGAATACGCCGATAAGGGGACCCAACTGCTGTTGCCCGGCTCTAACAAGAGTATGGCAGTCTTGTCAATGTGGAAGGAGGTAGAAGCCAACCAGTTCGACCCTGCATCTTCAAAGCTGGCCTGGGAGCTTGTTTACAAGTCATTTTTTGGCTTGACTACTGACCCTGCTGTCGTGGAAGAAAACGAAGACAAGCTTGGCAAAGTTCTAGATGTCTATGAAATTCGATTGTCTCAATCAAAGTACTTGGCAAGTGACTGCTTCACCTTGGCAGATTTGCATCACCTCCCTAACATTCAATATCTGTTGGGGAGTCCAGCCAAGAAGCTGTTTGATTCACGCCCCCATGTCTGCGCTTGGGTAGCTGACATCACGGCAAGGCCAGCTTGGTGTAAGGTCGTCGCTATGCAAAAGCATTAAATCCCAGGCCGCAGCGTTTGCTATTATTAGCGTTAATGAATAATACGGGATTTAATCGCTGCATTTTGCTTTCAGTGTTGTGTGTCATCATCATTCCACCGGTGAAAAAAAAAAAAGCGCAAGAAATAAGATTCCAATCGTGGTCTTCAAACTTCAAAGTGGAGATTTATGCTCTTGGGGCCTCCTCTTTTGTGGGTGTCTTTTGCCTTCAATCTTCAAGTTGACGGTGTTGAGTTTGTGTTCCATCTGTTGTGATATATGAGTACAATTTGCCTGGGCTTTTCATTATGATGTCTTTAGTTATTCTTGTTCATTCTTTAGGAGCATGATTACATGGTTTGAACTGTTAAATCCATGTCTTTCGTTTTAAAAATTACCCTTCATTCTTTTACTATATGAGCAGGAAAATTGCTATTAATAATCACTCAAAATGCTATTAAGTACCCCACTTTGAAGAATCCAAAAGAAGTTGAGAGCAATCAATAAGGATTTTTTAAAATAATTATTATGTAATTACCAAGTAGAGTGGAGGGATTAGAATACTAGTAAGATTTTAACTTGCACTAGTAACTGCTGTAGAGCATTCCAGAATGAGGGGAAGGGTCGGTATTCCGTGCGTATATATACACCCATCAATCGAAGGCTACCAAAGCCAGAACCCGCAAAGTAGATTCTATCTTGCTGTTCTTGAACAAGTAACGTTGTGTTGTCGGACAAGGCTGTCACCAAGGTACATGGAAGCCCTTTGTCAACATCCGCTCGTAGGGTTCTGGCTTGCCTCCACGAGAAAGAGGTTGACTTTGAGCTTGTTCCTGTTGACATGGGAGCTAAAGAACATAAATCGGACAAATTCCTTGCCCTCAATGTAAGTGTGGAAACCACATCTCCCCTTCTGTTATAGCTCACGCAGTATCTACAAAACAGGGGATTAGAATAGCCAAAAAATTTACAACTTTTTTTACCCTTTTTTATACCTAATTTTGGAACGACCGCGACACCAATCTTTCCATCATGTTGCTAAGTAGTAATATTTGTTAAGCGAAAACAAAATGCACAAAGACTACACAAAGCCAAATAATTGCAAGCTAATGCTTGTCTCACATTGTTATTATCGAAAGGACAGTATTTTGCTTAGTCGATTGATCCTTGTTTTTTGAAACCCGTTTATGATGAGATGTAAATTTAATTTCTTTTTCATCCAATTGATGCAGCCATTTGGTCTAGTTCCAGCTTTCGAAGAAGGGGACTTTAAGCTCTTTGGTAAAGTTTCATGAGCAACACCCCAGTCTTAATCTTATTAGCAAGGCATGGAAATATTGGTGGTAAAAATTTAGTTAAGCAGTTTAATCTCTCAACTTTTAATTGCAGAATCAAGGGCAATCACCCAATACATTGCCCATGAATATGCCGATAAGGGGACCCAGCTGCTATTGCCCGGCTCTAACAAGAGTATGGCGGTCCTGTCAATGTGGAAGGAGGTAGAAGCCAACCAGTTCGACCCTGTATCTTCAAAGCTGGCCTGGGAGCTGGTTTACAAGTCATTTTTTGGCTTGACTACTGACGCTGCTGTCGTGGAAGAAAACGAACACAGACTTGGCGAAGTTCTAGATGTCTATGAAACTCGATTGTCTCAGTCAAAGTACTTGGCAAGCGACTGCTTCACCTTGGCAGATTTGCATCACCTCCCTAACATTCAATTTCTGTTGGGGAGTCCAGCCAAGAAGCTGTTTGATTCACGCCCGCATGTGAGCACTTGGGTAGCTGACATCACGGCAAGGCCAGCCTGGTGTAAGGTTCTCGCTCTGCAAAAGCATTAAATCCTAGGCAGCAGCTTATGCTTATTATTAGTAGCATCAAAGAATAAGACCGGATTTAGTGTTCTGCTTTTTGGTTTCAATGTTGTGTGTCATCGTCATTGTACTGGAGGGAAAAAAAAGAGTTTGTATTCCATCTGTCGTGAAATATAAGTACAATTTGCTTCGGCTTTTCAATATGAGATCTTTAATTATTCTCCTTTTTTTTTTGTCAGAATAATTATTCTCATTCACTCTTCAGGAACATGATTACATAATTTCAAGGTTTGAACCGTTCAATCGATATCTTTCGTTATAAAATTACCCTTTTTTCCTTTTATATGACTAGGAAAATTGCTTCTTAATAATCACCCAAACTGCTACCTAAAACGAAGTCTATGTCCAATTTTTAGTTGTGAAAGCTTATACTATAAATTTTCAAAGATACCTTGATTTTATTTAGTTATAAAATTAATTGAAAGTTGCATTTAGTTGATGCCAACTGAATACGTTTGTCTTAAAACACATTCAAAATCTAACCGAAGACAATCGTGCGCAACTCGAGGTGGCCTTAAAACACATGTGAGGGTCCTAAATAGGCGTTAAAGCTCGGTTTCTCCATTGATGGTTAGACAGTTGGATTTGGTTGTAGAATTACAGGTAGCCGTTGGCAGTGTCGATATCACGCAAACTCCACCACCTGTTAGGCTGTAACCACCTAAACCTTCCGTTTCATGCAGTCTATAGGCAAAATGAAAACTTGGCAAATTGCAAGAACAAGAAAAACCTTTTTGTAATTGGTGGTGGACGCCACCAGCGAGAGGTAGATCGACCCCAGCAGCTACCTATCTGGCAAAGGGTAAAGAGATGAGTCTCAGGCAAGCCCATTGATGCTTCTAAAATTTTGGGTTTCAAGATGCCATGTGTATAGTTGGTCACATTAATATCGATTCGAAATATTCTTAGCATATTTCCCTTTAAACCGTCATAGATAAAAATAATCTTCTTTTTTCTCCATTTAATAATTAATCTTACTAGTATTAGGTAACTATATCTTAATCCTATCTATATCTAAAAATTCCACTGTCAAAGATAATTTTCCCTTTTCTTAAAATGTCTATTGTTTTGAAAGTGACCAGAAGCTTGCCCTTATCTTTCATTTCATAATATGCTATCAACAATGCACATGTCACTGTATATAATACCGACAGACACAAAAATCTCAAAATGTAACTGTTTGTATCATAATTTATAATTTTGGACTGATAGATCAAAGAAGAAACAAATGGGCTCTAACATAGGATGAGTCTTTTGAGGATAATCGGCCTGACAGAGAAAGTATGCCTATTACAAGATCAGCAGGCTTTAATTGATAGTTAAAAGCGGAATAATTATAGAGAAAAAAGAGCAAGCAATTGATCGGCCAAAGATTAAGCCATATTTATAATATGGAATATTTGAATTAAAGGCGGACCATGATATCAACCTAAGAACAACTATAAAAAGGTTTCAACCTGAGAAATCAAGGACATCGACAACTCCACAGACAACACTCTGTTCAAACCTGGCTTAACTGTTTTCCTTACTTTATCTTCAAAGTTTCCTTTTCATTTGTTCTTGTCTAGTTTCCTCTTGTCACCTATTTTGTTATTGGAATTTCTAGTTAATCCAGCCTTTCATTGGCCAAGATTAAGTGTTCAGTTTTCAATAGAGATCAATCGGGCAATGTTTACAACCTTTTTATTAGAGAAATATCTATTTAGTTCAATGATTAAAACAGTCCGACTGTAACTTTGAATTAGAACCTGCATTTTTACTCTCTTATGTTGTTTTTCATTACAAAAGCAATTGGCACACCCCTCAAACCGCATATCGGCCAAGCAATCAGCCTAGGAGATTTTTGGTGCAACAGTAACAATACAATATAGTATAAAACCACACATTCAGTTTAGCTCAATGACTGATCGAGTTTTTTCCTCCCCAAGGAAAAAAATTTATGTAACACTGATGTACCCAGAATAGGATTTCTTAGGCATCATTCATCAAATCAAATTTTACCACTACATTCTTTTCTTCAGTTTTTTTTTTGCCCCTCAAATCTATAATGAGGCTCAAATATCAGTATGGAATCAGAGAATCTTTTACCTCGAGGTAAGAGTGTTGCCCATGGTAGGCAGCGAGAATTGGTCGTGGATTCATGACATGCACTACAAAAGGCTTGAGTGCTTTTCTCCAAACAGCGAAACGTAAACACAGCTGCGACACCGTTTCTCATTGCCATATAGTTGTAAAATTCGAACAGATTAGGATTTAGCCTACTTGGCTACATGCATTTGTTGTCACTTGTCACGGAGAAGAATATCAGTATCACCTTCAGCCAGAAAGCAAAGTAGCCTCATAATCCAGATTCAGGACTCAGCCCAAGCAAAAAAGACCTTTCCTTCTTGTGGATGGATCAGAGGACGGGAATCAGATCGTTCTTTACGCCCAAGTTAAGGGATTTGCTATGCCGATAGTTCATAAACGTGTTCCTTGGGTTCCAATTCCATAGAGCTATAACCAAGTTCCTTCGTTAATCCCCTCTGTTTCATCAATGCTCTCACTTTCTCAGCGTCTTCCCATCTCACCATATCTGCATACAAATTGGACAAGATAACATAGTAAGCACCATTAGCCGGCTCCAACTCCACAAGCTTCTTAGCAGCAAACTCACTCCATTCCAAATTTCCATGAGTTCTACAACCAGCCAGCAACGAACCCCATATGGACCTCGTAGGCTCGAAAGGCATTTCCTGGATAATTCTAAAAGCATCATTGAGACATCCCGCACGAGCCAAGAGATCAATTATACATGCATAGTGTTTTACACCAGGCAAAAATCCATACTTCCCTTCAAGAAAGAAACTGAATATTCTTTTCCCAGTATCCACCAGACCCGAGTGACTACAAGCCAGAAGCACCCCAACTAACGTTACATCATCAACCTTAAACCCTTCTTGTTCCATCCTATTAAACCATCTAACAGCCAGCTCCCCATTTTTGGCTAAAGCTAGACCTTTTATAACTGCATTCCATGTAAAACAGTTCTTTTCTTTCATGCTTTCGAAAACTCTCAACGCTTCTTCAATCCTGCCACATTTTCCATACATATCAACCAAAGCAGTCCCTAAAATCACATCCAGCTCCCAACCCTTTCTCCTTATAAAATCATGAATCCAAATCCCCATTTCAATGGCACCGACACTACCACAGGCATCCAATGCATTCACCATAGTTACCCTATTAGGAACCGCTCCTGCATACTGCATTTGTTCAAAGGCAATCAAAGCATCATCATATTTTTTAACATGTTTATACCCTGTAATCAAAACAGTCCACGAAACGACATCTTTCTCAGGTACTTCATCGAACACTTGGCGACACAAAAACATTTCGCCCGAGGTTGCATAGAGGTTCATAAGGGAATTTTGTATATAAATATCAAGGGAATGACCCAGTTTTATGACATGGGTGTGTACCATTTGACCCTTTTGGAGGAGGTGGAAATCCGCTAAGGACTTGAGAAGGAAAGGGAAGGTGTAGTTGTTGGGAGAAACAGAGGCCTTTCCCATGTGGGTATATAAAGAAAAAGGGAGATGTGGGGTTTTGGAGTGGCAGAAGGCTCTAATGAGGGAATTGTAAACGAAGATGTGGGCGGGTGGCTTTGACAGGAAGAGGAGGGCGTGGGCATTGTTTAAAAGGCCTAAAAAGTTGCAGGAATTGATGAAATGGTGAGCTATGGAGGGATTTTTTAGAAGGTTTTGGAGAATGAGTTGGGATTGGATTTGGTGAATGTGAGAAGGAGAAGTGCAGGACTTTATCAAGTGGAGGATTCTGCCTGAACACCATGTCATGAGAGAGAGGCGATGCTGGCGCGAGTAAAATGTTTCTCTTTGTTTGGTGACTGAGAAAGGGAAGTGAAAAACGTTATTTATTCAACCTATATATGTAGGTAACAACGTCGAAAGATCTCCAACTAGATTTCTCCACATTTCTCAGCGACCAAACGGGGATTAAACTGGGAAAATAAAAACCTTAAAATTATCTTAAAAAATGTGCATCTGGAGAATCGAACCCCGGTCAGTACCGTGGGAGAGTATTATGATACCACTACAGCAGATGCGCCGTATACCAAACCCGCTAGCTCTCAATTCAAAACTAGGAAGAAACGGCGTCTCTATACTACGAGACGGTTGCAGGCGAAGAAAACAATTAACTCGCAAGACCGAAGCAGAGAGGAAAAGTGGAGTGGAAATGAGGTTAGTGGGACTAACGGGAGGGATCGCATCAGGAAAGAGCACAGTCTCTTCCATGTTCAAGTACAACCAGATTCCCATCGTCGATGCTGACGTTATCGCTCGTGTACGCTTCCTTTCTTTCATTGCTCATGTTCATTCTTTTTTTCTTTTCATACCACCTCTTTGATGAAATTACGGATCACATTTTAACGAGTATTGTGTGGGTTTTGCAGGACGTTTTGAAGAAGGGCACTGGTGGGTACAAAAAGGTCGTGGCCGCGTTTGGGCCGGAAATCTTACAAGATGATGGACAAGTCGATCGCCTGCAACTGGGCCGACTCGTCTTCTCTGATGCCTCCAAACGTCAACTCCTTAATCGGTAATATTTCTGTAATTTTAAGTCAGCTTAACATTGGAAATAGCTGTAGAAAGATTATTTAGTGTTATCCCCATACTGGATGTCTTGGAGATCGGGTTTTTGGCTTCAAAATGCAAAATTGACTGACTTTGCGGTTTGTACTGCGAATGGTCTTCCGTCAGTTTGCTTTTACTTTCTCAGCTAGTCCCCATGTCACTCATGTTATAGGAAATTGATGTCCTGATCTCCTGTGATATTGCTTTTAACGATTTTAAGGCAGTTGGAACTTATGTTGCCTTCTGATCCTTAAGTCGTGCAGGTCAGTCACTTAGATATTCACCTTACCCAGACTAAATTTCGGGAAAGTAATCTCCTTCATGCCTGGAGGTAATCTGGAGAGTCTCCTGATTATATATCATGGGCATTTACTTGTCATGAGAATGGATATTGTGTTGACTTCAAAATGGTATTAATTTTCTCTTGTAGGTTATTGGCTCCCTATATATCTTCTGGCATCTTTTTGGAAATTCTTAAGCTTTGGATAAAAGGTCATAAGGTAATTGTTCTTGACGTTCCATTGTTGTTTGAGGCCAAGATGGACAAGTGGACAAAACCCATCATTGTTGTCTGGGTTGATCCTGAGACACAGCTTCTGCGACTTATTGAAAGGGACAATTCGACAGAGGAGGATGCAAGAAACAGGATAAGCGCTCAGATGTCTCTAGATTTGAAGAGGAGCCAAGCAGACATAGTAATAGATAACACTGGATCACTTCAAGACTTAGAGGAAAGGTTCAGGGAGGTATTGTTACAGGTGACAAGGCCGTTGACATGGACTGAATTCTGGCTTTCAAGGGATGGTGCCATTTCTGCTCTTCTTGGTATTATAATTGGTGTTCTTGCAGCCAGGAAAATTTTTAGTAGTTTATAGTTATTACAATCACCAAGAACTTGTGGTTTTAGACATTGTCTATACTTAATGACAGGAAGTTGTTGTAGTTTTATATGACTGCAAATAAGATGAATGACACTTATTCCTTTCCAATTTTATATATTCACTGCTGCACCAAAACTCAAGATTGTAGAATGTAGTTTGGTTTTCTTTTGATTGTCTGGCCTTAAATATTGAAGTGGCTTTCCGCCTGTACTTTTAAGTTTGTACGAGGAAACTAAATAATAGTTTGTACTTTGAAGTTTCTCTTTGAATTATTCTATACGAATAATTGCTCAGTACTTTTAGATATTGTATCTAAAAATACTGTTACTGAGACAAAGGTATCAGACTGAAACTTGGTTCTGAGGTTCAAACTCAAGGAAGGACACGGAGCAAATTTGTTGGTATATTTGGTTCTTCCTTGTAGTATTTTAGGACCATGAAAGTAGATACTCGTTTATTGCTCATGCAGCCTTGCTGGGCTTGCACAGGCTGAAGAGATTTCCATTGCTTGCAGGGGAAAGTATTTTAGCTAGCCTGGTTCCATAATTCCATTGGGTAATAGGGGCGACTAATAACTTAATTGCTATTAATTCATGCATGGTGCGTCCTTGGCTGCAGATTAATTTCTAAGATTATTCCGGAAGTTCCTTGCTCCCCTAGTGATAAGTGCATGCGATTCATCTATTATTACTTCAATTACATACTTGAATGTCAGTCGTTTATTTTGATATGTTTCCAAATTGCTTATTTTATGATTGATTGTTCTTTACTTGGAATAGATCGTCTTCTTAGTTATACTTCCCCAGTTTGATATGCCTCTTGATTCATTGCCTTTACTTACCTTAGTGCTTCAATTGGTGAAGTTGAATACTGATTCTCTTAAGCAAGGTGAAAACTTTTCAGTTTTGCTTGCCATTTATGAATGGTCCACGCCTGAGATAAGTCCCCATCAGTGAGGTTGTATACCGCGTTATGATTGTTGTTGGCATTAGATTGCACTGATTTCTTGATTTTCAATTTTTCTGGTTGAAATGGTTGATTTCTTCTTTTGAGATTTGGATGACTGGCTTTTAATGATGATAAACATCTTCCTTTTGCACCAGCTCTGTGCAAAGGACACATAAAAGCAAGAACTATTGTGAGTGCCAAGTGCTGTCACGGGTCACACTAACTCGTAAAAGCCTGGCAGAGCCATTGGCTTAAACAAAGTGGGAGATGAGTTTTTGTTATAGTATTGTCCTGCTGTTTTGAAAAGTCCCTCAAAGTTTCTTGCCCTCATTTTTGGGAAAATATATACGAATTGCCCAATTGCTTAGTGATAATTCTTTTTTTTTCTCATTTCCATATCTATATGAAGATATATTATTTAAGTAGAAAGCATAAGCGGTTAAACTTCAAGATGCCACTTCCACCAAAAAAAAAAAAAAACTTCAAGATGCCATTTCTTTGAAAAAGCGCGTAAGTTTCCTTTCCCTGTTTGGTGAGAGGGAAAGAACTTATAATATCACAAAAGAAGCCGGGGGAAGGGAGGGGATATTTTTTCCTTTCTTTTGGTATGTGGTCTGATTTTATGATCCGTGAGTTTTGTGCCATTAGAAGAAATAAAGGTACCTGACCGATTTGTTGAACAACATAAATTACATGTTGGAAGGAAGTTGGAGGAGGATGTCGAATTTATAATGTTCCCCTCCAACCGGCCGCTTATGACAAAATCCCTTAGATACGTGCTGTTTCGACTGCCTTTTCTTAGGTCATTACCCCGCAAATTTGGTGCTATTTGAGACGAAACAGAGACTTAACAGGGGATCCCATAGATAAATTAGTAAGATTAATTGGGTAATTTTTTCTTAACCTTGCCAAACGTCAATTTATACCCACTTCCATAGTTCCACGTTGAAGAAGGGCTTACCTATTAGTTACCGAGTACACAAAGCCAGTGGCTTTATTGTGGTAGTGGGAGATGGTGATCTGCTATTAATGAGATGATTGACGATTCAGAATAAAAATTGAATTATAGTATTGAATGTGATGGGTTGTTTTTAATTGAATTGAAGATAATTCTACTTGTTAGTTCAAAGACTATAAATTGGGTTCATTCAAGAGGTATACACGAAAGGAGGGGTGATCAGAATCTGGGTGTTTCTTCAAATGAATTTCAGCTTGATTAAAGTTGGATGCCTTGCTTTGGAAAGGGTAATAAATCCATGGAGATTAGGATTATGTAAATGAATTAAATGTTAGTCCTAGCTACTCCAACTGTTTTAAAACCTCTGTTCGTTTTCTGGTAGAAACGGTACGTAGAGAAGCCTAAAAATCCCCACAAAAGTTAACCATAAAAAGGAGTTTGCCAGAGGATTCTACGGCGTTTTCACTTTTCACCAACCAAAGAGAATTTCCTAGGCTGTTTGGTCTATGACTACGTGTCAAGGCAGCATTTTGGTTGTTTAAGGTTCAAATTATATATCAGTGCTAAATGCTACTAAATGCTAATTAGGGCTTACGAACAATAAATGAAAAGTTTTTAGACTAAAACCAAAAGTACTATGTTAATTCATAAATTAGGTATAGCAATTTACTATAGAATAAATCAATTATAATTCATAAATAAGATAGTATTACATAAAAAAGTAATATTGATATAAAATCGTTTGATGGAACAATATAAAACAGTAATTTTTTTCTTCTGGTATATATAGGAGAGGAAGGGTGAGGAAGTGATGTGGCATCCATCCATACCAAATGCTCTCTGTATTTGCTTTTCTCTTACTTCTCTCAACTCCCTTTATATCTTTCTCATTCCTTATCTAAGACGTTCGCCCACTCTCTAAGGACTCCTTTCCTTCCCCTCTCTCTCTCTCTCTCTCTCTTTCTTTCTCTCTGAGATGGCAACTAAAGCAGCTGATCAAGATGCTGCAGGAGCTCTGAAATACCAGGTGAGCAACTCTAGAACAGACAACAGTTTATAAGAAACTTCGGCTATTTCTTCCTTTGCTCAATATTTCTGGTACACCAACATTGCTTTATATCTATATATTTAATTCTAAATTAGTTGACCATCTCTCTTTTAACTGTTTTATAGACTTGGGTCTTAAAAGTCTTCATCCATTGCGAAGGCTGCAAGAAGAAAGTAAAGAAAGTTCTTCAAGGCATTGATGGTATATCGCTTATTCTGCCTATATTCTCTTTATAACATTAATTAATAAGTAAATGCAAAATCTCTTCGATGCTCTTTTTCACGTTTGCTTAATAATCTTTCTTTTTTTAAAAGGTGTTTATGAGACGACCATAGATTCTCAACAGCACAAGGTGACGGTTACTGGCAGCGTAGATGCCGAAACCCTTCTCAAGAAGCTGACCAAGTCAGGGAAATACGTTGAGCTTTGGCCAGAAAAGACTGAAAAGAAAGAGAAAAAGCCTGGAAAGCCAAAGAACAATGAGAAACCAAAAGACGGTGATGAAGCTAAAGGTGGTGATGTTGACCATGACCCGAAGAATAATTCGGCCGAGAAGTCCGACACGGCTGCCAAAAACGGTGGTGCGGGTGGAGGTAGGAAAGGCCCTGCAGGAGGTGATCAGCCTCAAGCAGGGGACCAAATGGGAGGTGAAAGCGAGAAACCAGCTGCCAGTACCGAAAGTGGTGGTGGTAGTGGTAATGGAGGTAAAAAGAAGAAAAAGAAAGGGGCAAAAGCTAACCCTGGTCCCAGCGGTGATGCACTCGCCGTAGACCCTGTATCAGCTGTGGCTCTCCAAGACCAGGCCCCACCCACGGCATCCACGAATCTGAGCCCTCCAGATCATCAGCCTCGGTACCCATATGCCCCTATGTATTACGGTCCTCCATTGTTTGGAGTAAGTTACAACACGACTCATCCTAGCTCAACCTCTTCCTATTATGCGCCTGCCATGCATGCCAATTCGTACGGACCACCACCTCCACCGTCCGATCCAATCGATAAGTTCAACGAAGTGGATGACTACGATGATGATGGAAGTGGCTGCTCAATCATGTGACCTAAGAATATCGAAGAAAAAATGGGGTACTTGTAAGAGATTATATATATATATATATATATATCGTACTACAAGGGATGGGGAGGGATTAATTTTTGTACTAAGATGCAAATCAAAAAGTAGCAGTAGTAGTAAAAAATTAATTAAATTAGTACTTTGCTAGGGGAAATAAAAAGTTGTTCTTATTGGGGTTTGGAGGAGTTTATAGTTATCATGTTGTCGTCTTTATTTAGCTTGTCTGTAATTTGTTACTGTTTTTGGGTTTCGTTAATTGATTAGCAGGTTAATAGGCTCTGAAAGCGGTTCGGTATTTGCTATTGTAGGACCTGAAAATCTCTCCCCTTTCCCTCTTTCTTATGTGTAAAGAAGATTTTTGTTAATGATGGTTCTCCTCTTTCTCTCTAAGTGCTTTTTCATTTATACTTATAAAATTCAAGCAGAAAAAGAGTGAATTGAATATCCTCATGTAACTTGACACTTTCGAGATTTTTTTTCCCAAATATAAATAAAAAAATTAAACCAGCTAGCTGCATGTGTGCCCTTCAATCTTCAAATGCATGAAGCAGGCAATGTGATGAAGACTGCTGGTGATATATATGTATATATAATTTATCTTATTAAGAAATGCTTAAAGACATATCTTTACAGAAAGCTATTCTTTCTCTTTAGTTAAAATTAACATCTGTGTATTTTATGCATGTCTTTTATGCTTTCAACATCCAGGGATATTAGCAGGAATCCCACTAATTTTCCAAAAGAAAGAAGAAAGCTTGTTGATGATTTCGCTTTCTCTCTTTTGAAGTACATGACTACTTCTAAGGGTTGTTGACTGTTGTGAATCGATTAATCTTGTTAAAGACTCTGATAAGTACTTGTCACTCCTTTACAACTTATCCGCTCAAAAATTTTCAGCTAATCAAAGACTCTTGAAAGTTAAGTACTACTATATATAACTCACGCATAACAAGGAATAAAAGCTAGCGATGAAGGGGTGAAAAGCAGCTTTCACGAACTATACTTGAAATAACATTAAGCTTTTGGTTCAATTATCAGGAAAAAAGAGAAGGGGGAAAAGAAGATCCTTAAACCCCAATCATAACTTTCAAAAGGCATGCCTAGCAGAATTGCAGAGATCTCTCATATATCCCCACTATCTTTCTTACCTTTTATCTGAAGCAGAATATCCAAGGTGGATTATACTAATTCTTTTTATATCGTGAAAGGGAAATTGCTGCAGAGGGGAATATTATGCAATATTATACTTATCCTCATCTCTCACAGCCATATATATTAATCCTGAATATGTCTATTCATTGCCCAAAGTCCATACCATCTCTGCAAAAAGCCATGCTCATCATAATATATATTTGTACGTACGAATATATTGCATTGCTCACATCCATCATGCATGCAAATTGCAATAATCTTAACCATGAGAAAGATATATATGTATCATGTGTATCCACATGCACGATTCTTTTGCTTTTTCATATATCCTTTTCCCTTTTTTCTCCCTTGGGATTAATCTTGAAAGCTTTGTTTGGGTTTTTTTAATAAAAATAAAAAATGCTAACTCCTAAAGTAAGATTTTAATTAGGTTGAAGTCATCAAGGAGAATGTAAAATTTTTTTAATATTAATCCAATATGATTCGCATTAGAATGCATTAAGTTGATAACTTTGTTTTCATTCCCACTTTAAAATAAAAGTTGGCAAAGATTGAACATGACGCTGATATTTTGGGACCCCTCTTACCAGACAATGATTTCCAATAAAATTTATAAAGCGGGCCCTTAATTTGTGATCTACCGAAGTCCTCACTTGTTTTGTTTTTTCTCCCCTCTCTCTCTCCCCTTCTGGTTCCACTTATATACTATGTAGTACTTCGGTCGGAAAGGGAACTGGGTTTGATTCCCTATACCTAAAAATTTAAAATTCCTAATGCAATAAATAATCACATGAATATTGCATCTTGTTAGAATATTCACAAACTTTCCGAAAACATTTGAATGAAGATTGAAGATGGCTCTTTTCCGACTGATAATGATTAAAGAAGCTACTCACGCGGTCACGCCATGCTGAGCAGAGATATATAAGGTCACAAGTACCAGTTTCTTTTGGTAATAATATTTCATCATTTATCCATAGAGATGAATGGAATATTGGTCGGTAGTAAAATTTTGGAGAACAAACCCGAAAGGACAAAATAAAGATATTGTAAGATTTATTGATGTGAAAGCAGAAAATAAAAATGAAGTGGGACGCTAATGTTGGACAGTTCATAATAACAAAAGGAGAAATCAGTGCAAAAGGGGAATCTAGTTCAAAAGTAGACACATTTTCATTGCCAATTTGTTTTGTCTCTGACCGACCAAAATGAGAGACCTTTTGTCTTTCCTGCTTATGATTAACTTTTACCACCATAAATGTTCATGAGATATGTAATTTCCTTGTTCTGGATAATTACATTCTCCTATATATTAGGCCACGTATTTCACTGCCGCAGGGGCTGAACGTCCTAACAATGGAGATTTGTCGTTACATACCTAGATTTTTATATATTTCAGTCCCGAGGATGTTGCAATTATTTGTGGTTAATCATTCATTTGCCAACAAAAATAGAGGAAAATGTCCAAAGGCTATTAGACAAGAAGAAAATAATCATGTTGCCATTTATATATGTCTTAATTGATAGACAACATAAAATTTATTTCTCGTATGCAATTTATGGATAAGAATTGATTTCATCAAATTTATAATAATTACAAAGATTGATGGAAATCAAACAGGATGCTTGATAAATATTCTTTTTTTTCTCATTTTATTTAACTAAGAATATCCTTAAGTCTTTGATCAAAAATGAATTTCTTTCAAGTCGGATTGACCCACTATAAAGGTACTTAAAACTCTCTCAACAATGATTTTCTCTATTCACAAGATTCAAACTCAATCAATACTTTACTTGAAGAAAATAAATATCAAATCACTTGAATCAACCAATTGTTGATACAAAGATTCTATACAAACTATATATATATATATATATGCATCCCAACCTATACACAGCAATATATCAATAAAGTTCAATCAAGCAACAAAGGGAAAGTGAAATTTGAATTTTTTTAAGTAAAAATTTTCCATGTTTCGAACCATAATATGTTCGAGCAACCGATATTATTTAAGGTAGGTGTGTGGAAGATAAAATCTGGCATATTGGGTGATAGGATTAGGGCATTAGCTGGGCATTATTGGGTAGTCATGAGGCAGCCAACCCAATTGATCTCGTTTGGGTAAGATTTTATGTGAAAGAGACGGATGCACCGGTGATCACAACCCCACGAGGGGGAGGGACCGCAACTCCATATATATATATATATATAGCATGCTGAGCTAATAGAGTACTAGTTTCATGCCACATTCACCCACCATATATATTTTGCATCAATGAGAGTCTTGACTGAGCCACCAAATTAGGACGGACACTGTTTTCCCTTCCTTCTTTTGGACCAGTGTTTTTCTGCCCCTTTTTAGGTGTTATGCATATTTTAATGTTTTTTATTTTATTTGAGAAAAGAAGGATTCGATTCATGTGCTTTTTGAGATGAACAATTTTTGACCAAAAAAATTATATCCCAACTATTAAACTGAATATTTGGATAAATTATTATAGTTGTAATTTTGAGCACTTTGGTATTATTTTCTTTTAATATAGTCTGACATTAACACACACATATATCTATCTATAATTTTACACCAAAAATCTCGAATTGAACCCCCTTTCCCCCAACAAATAACCAATTTCAAATTGATCCCAATACCTAATGCCAAGTTCCGCTACTAGCCCACTGCTTGAAGCTGCCAACTTGCCATCCATTTGTTTTGCTGGTTTTAAATTACAAAGCATCCATTTTTGTGTAATGGGCTGATATACTAACCGACATGACAATCGAAAAAACAAAAGTAATAAGTAATTAAAAAGGAAAAGAGGCCTCGAGCTTAGAACAAGGGAATCCTTCAAGGCCCATAATAGATAGTCTGATAGTTCGGGCCATTAAGCCTTGTCTCTATAAAGGGCTCAGCGGCATCCAACGGGCTTTCGTTTAGACAGAAATAATAATTGCACTAATTTGCCACTATTACTTTGTGTCAATCAAACAAAGATGGCCCATACATGGCCCAAAAGAAAGAAAGATGACCCATTTGTCCGGATAGAATACAGTATATGGATCATAATTCTAATCGGTTTACTTATATACTTTCAACAATGGCCATGGTCTATGGACCATTCCTGTCAGCTTCAAGTAATTGATGATTCATGCCAGTGATGGACACTTTTTCCTTTTTCTATTTGATGTGATTAATACCACCGAGTTTTGTCGTTTTTACTTTAACCAGCATGGGATCTTTATGCAATCCCAAAAATCAAATTCGAATTTTAGTAGGGAGGCATCTTAACAGATGGCTAAGAATAAAACATGTTGCATTGCAAAATGGAATAGTTTAGATGCAGGGTCACATTCTCTTTTATTCTCGCAAACCTACGGAGGAATATGTTAGCATGTTTTCTTTAAGTAATTGTCGGTAATAACTACTGACAAAACAGTCACACTTCAATAAGGAAAATACTACAACTACATTTCTTTTCTCAGATATTATTGCATAAATTTGATTAAAGGAAAAACAGTTTGATTCCATTTTAGCCAACCAAATCGACAGTGTTAAAGTTGATGTGTCATCCTCAATCGTGAGGAATCTATCCTATCCTGAACGAAAGTGGTCCTACCATGCACCCACAAGGCCACGACGACCCATGGCCGTGGCATCTTTTGCCTTTTGTTTTTCTATATATACCCACATTTGTTACCTCTCTAGTTCTAATATCTTAGCCTAAAATCACAGAAGCCTTGTTAAAGCATGAAGCCCCATAACCTCCCCGGTGATAATTCTCTGATAGTCGGTGAATCGGAGGGAACGATCAGGGAAAGGTTGAAGCAAGCGTGCCGGGCGGCCATGGACGCCATGGGAAGGAACAATAATGGGGCTCAAAGAGGGCATAGGGTTCCGATTTCGAAAGAAATCGAGAGACGGAATTGGAGCTACTCCACTGAAGACCCCATTAGAACCATGATGTTCTTGGGTTCCTGGAGCCACACCTAGGTAGCCAGGCTTTGGGGTACTGGGTTTCATGAAAATATTGTAAACTAAAATTATATATATGTGCTTTCTTATTTGTTAAAATTAGTTAATTAAAGCCAAAAACATCATCAAGAGTTGTCATGAACTGCAGCTTCCTTGGTTGATGGAGTAAAATTATCAGTTGTAGAAATAAAGAGAGAAAAACTTTGTTAATTATGATTAATATGATGAAGAAAGTGATTTGTATTATGATCTCCTAAAATGTACTGTAAACTTTTGACTTTAGAAGGCTGTTGCTGGAACCAATGACAATGAGATATGAATTATGTATTATCCTTTACACGTATAATTCAGCTAATTTAACTTCAACCAATAGAAGTTGGACCCATACAGAATTTTTTTTTTTGGGGGGTCGGAAACCCATACAGAATTTAGCACTATAGAGAGGGGCGGATCGGATCATGTCCGGCCCGAGACACACACAAACCAACGGCATGCCAAGTGTCAGTAGCTCCCATACCTTAACTGAAGTGAATTCGTTCAAACTTGGGTAAATTACAAACAAGACCTCAATGTTTTGACATAATTATCCCGCCCCAATTTTCTTATCAGTGTTAAGAGTTGCACCGTAATTCCTCATTCTACCCTTAAAACACCCCTGATTTTCCAATTCTACCCCTCCATCATCTCCTGAGCTCCAATGACAACTCTCTTCCGCTTTGAACCACCATTTTCAAAGATGCGGAGTGGGGCACAGGCCATGTCAACTCATCTTGTTCAACATAACTCAACTCAACACTTCGAATTGCCTCTAGGATGACCCTTGCAGCAAAGAACCGCAACGGATTAATGGATTCTTTGAACACACTTTATTTTGCTGACATTCGTTACTTTGATGATTAATGAAATAATTCTCTTTTTTGTTTTTTCTGAAAAAAAGAAAGGCATTATTGTGATCCATCATCCATGGAGTTCAACCGACGAAAATTGGAATTCACTAATGGTAACAAAAACAAAAACAATATATATTATGGCTAAGGTTATGTTTGGGAGGGCGGTGACATTAGTTTCAGTGCGATTGAAATGATGAGATGAGTTACTGTACATATGAGATTGAAATTATGGTGGTAAGATTAAAACCAACAATGAAAAATATGTGTTAGACAAAAATAGCGGTAGTGATAAGATGAAACAAGAAATGACCAAAAGGAATATTAGTTAATGAAACCAATTCTTTAAACAAAAAAAAAAGGGACTTTTTGAGGAAAAAAAATCCCACTGGTGTTAATTGGCACTTAGATCACCAATTGAAATTTTACTGTTTGGTGATACGAGGAGTTTGTTGACAAGGCAAACTCTACGGCACCATTAGGATGTTTGGTGCATCACTTGCACCAATTGGGAGCAAAAAGTGCTCCAACTGGACTGCATCGGACTTCCAAACAAGGCATAAGGCTTTGGCCCTGGCTCATGCTTGGTCTGCATTTTAGTGGGTCTATACTCACATCACATGTTGCCTCTCGTTATCTGGATTTGGAGCGAGATCTCAACAACAAAATGAGTTGCAAGATTTGAGCACCATATCCCTTCAAGATTATAACATCCAATCCCCATACTGTCATAAAGATGCAATTAGGTAATCTTTTATTCATTTTTCTAATTTTAGAATTGCGAAATGTTAACTTTCTTCTTTCAAATTTAAGCAAGTATAGAGATATCAAGGAAACATGGCTGGATGGTACCTTAAAAAGAAGAAGTTGACATAGGTTATATTTGAGAGAACAGTGAGATTGGTCCCAATAAAATTAAAATGATATGATTAATTACTGTACATATGAGATTGAAATTGTAACAATGAGAATAAAACCAACAATAAGAAAATGTGTGCTTGGTGAAATAGCAGTGTTAGAGAGATAAGAATGTAAAAGACCATTATAAATATAATTAAATATATAAAATTAAAAAATTAAAAAACTAAGAGATAATATAAAAAAAAAGAGAGGTGTGGATGCTCCACTGGAGCAAAATACTCCAATGGAAATTTTTGGGCCCGGCACGTTTTAAGATTTGCCACCTAAGCAAATCTCACGGTGCCATCTTACACCTAAAGCCCCCAGTGCACTGTTTGACGTGTTTGAAGGCTCAAACGCACCGAAATGGTTAAACAAACATAGGCTCCCTTGCTAATACTACTGTTTTTTACAGTGACGGTGCGATTTCTCATCGTAGCTCTTCTTTTACAATTGTTCACCGTAAGTTCATCTAACCCACGTAAGACAGCCGCACCTCACCGCAATTTATACGGTCATCCAAAGTAATTATGCAACCCATAAAAGTTCCTCTCACGTCACCGTAGAGTGTTGTCAAAGGAAACCATAGCTGGAGACGATGAAAGAGCATGGCTGTAGGAGATTTTTGGGTTTGTTATGCCGTTAGGAAAATGGCGGCGGGATGTCCATTTAGCAAACTAAAGGAGCTAAGCTCAATTATGCTAAAAATTAGGGACTTGTATGGAATTTACCCTTGTACTAAATGGGCGGTGACTTGGACTTTGTGAACTCTTCTGCGAATCATCGTCTCGTTGCCAAATCGTAGACCGCTTTTCTCCGCAGCAACCAATCGCCCAAATGGCGTCTGCGTCTGATCACAAAGCTACCATTATCGACGGCAAAGCCGTCGCTCAAACCATCAGATCTGAAATTGCCGACGAAGTGCGCCACCTCTCCCAAAAATACGGCAAGGTAATTTAGCTCCTTTATTTCCTCTCCATAAGCTATCTGGTTTTGATTTACCAAAGGCTCAATCATTCTGTTTCATCAATCAGGTTCCTGGGTTAGCAGTGATAATTGTTGGGAACCGCAAAGATTCTCAAAGCTATGTGGGAATGAAGAGAAAAGCCTGTGCTGAAGTTGGGATTAAGTCTTTTGATGTGGACCTCCCCGAGGATGTACCCGAATCCGTGTTGATCAGCAAGGTTCACGAGTTAAATGCAAATCCTGATGTACACGGTTAGTTAAAGTCTTCAGCTTTATATTAGTAATGAAGATTGTGGAAACCTTGAGATTGCTTATTGAATTTGATGGAGGAAGAAAAAGAAGCATTCTTTTATTTCTGGGGAGTGTGAAAATCTTACCTTTATTGTTGTAAGCTCCAGTGTTGATATGGACGTTTCCCATATTTGTTTTTAATATTTGTATATTTGTTTCATTAATAGGTATATTGGTTCAGCTTCCTTTACCAAAGCATATAAATGAAGAGAAAGTTTTGAGTGAAATCAGCCTTGAGAAAGATGTTGATGGTTTTCATCCTCTGAATATTGGCAAACTTGCAATGAAAGGCCGAGAACCCCTTTTCCAACCTTGTACTCCCAAGGCAATCTTACCTTCCTTTTCAAATATTGTACTGATAATTTGTATACTTCTTTTGCTAAAATGTTTTCTTTTTCCCTGTTTCTTCTACAGGGGTGCCTTGAACTACTATCACGAAGTGGTATAAGCATAAAGGGAAAGAAGGCTGTTGTTGTGGGTCGAAGTAACATAGTTGGATTGCCTGTTTCATTGCTGCTGCTGAAGGCAGATGCTACCATTAGCATTGTTCATTCACGTACCCCAGATCCTGAAAGGCTAATTCGTGAAGCTGACATTATCATTGCTGCAGCAGGACAACCTATGATGGTAACCATATACTTTGCTTTTTAACTGCAGTAAGCACTAGCATTATCAATCATTCTGTTGTAGCCTTGGATATTCATCCTTGATTTTTTTGCTTCTCCCCCAAAACTCTATCACTCAGGATTAGTTATAGCTTGATTTTGTTGAGTAAGGTGTTGCTTCTGTTGGATTATAACCTGATTGTGAAGTACAAGAAAACCTTGTAGCTGATGCACTACACAACATACAATGATACAAAATCCGTGATATGGTTTTTCTTGAATGTGATCATCTATTCATCTTGGAAGAAAAAGGGAAAAATAAAGGGGACCTTAATTGTGGTTAGATTTTGCTGCAGATCAGAGATTCGATCATCGATTTCTCTGTTCTGGTTTCATCATTTATGTTATTTAGAGTTCCTTGTAGAATGATGTTACTTTGGTTGTTTTGTATGGTGTATTGTTTCTCCATTTTTAAATTTTTCTATTTAACTTTCAGATCAAAGGCAGTTGGATCAAACCTGGTGCTGCTGTTATTGACGTTGGGACTAATGCTGTCGATGACCCGAGTAAGAAGTTAGGATACAGGTTAGTGGGAGATGTAGATTTCCACGAAGCATGTAAGGTGGCTGGATGGATAACTCCTGTTCCTGGTGGTGTGGGACCAATGACTGTTGCGATGCTGCTCAGGAATACCTTGGATGGTGCAAAGCGTGTGATTGAGCAGTGATTATTAAGGTTCATCCTATCTCATTGTTGTCATGTATTGTAATAAAATTTGCTCAATTTTAAGTTTTTAACCTCTAAGTCAGATATCTGACTTCATAAGAGAAAAACAGAAATCTTTTTGTGAGTAGAGGTATCGTTGTCTCCCGTCCATACTCAAACTGTAGCATATTTCTTCTTTACTGCCAAAGTCCAAAACAGGTTGAACATGCAATTTAAAGTCACAGCAGATTTGTGGTGGATTATCCCTCATAATTCGTATCTCAAAATTTTGGGCCACAGTCGTGTGAGAGATCGTTGATTCGCTGGGGGAAAATGGGGCGTTGCTTCGGAAGGCTTCCTTGGGCTTTGATAGCAAAACTGGACCCACGCCACTCTACTCTACGCCCACCAGACACTTTTGGTTGGAGACTAGCTGTGTATGTGGACGGCAGAGGGGAGGGCTCAATCGTGTATAACCTACTTTTGAGCCCAATTTGGAGGGAGCAAACTCTCCTAAATTGGATGTACTGACTAATGGGGGCCCAAATTAGCATTTCATTTAGCGTCTTCGTCTTCTGATTTTTTTCTTTAATTGGAATTAAGACAAAGTTCAATATTTAACCTATAGATAGGGGAAGTTATTGTTTTTGTGAAGTTCGGATACAACCACTGATAGTAATGATAGTTAGGTATAGTAATTAATTAAGCTTTGCTTGCTATTTGTATTCAACAAACATATCTATATTTACGTATATCTTATTTTTGTCCTATAGTAAATCTCATTTTAATCTATCTAATCTTGCATAAGACAGTTTACTTACTTGGCTGAATTATAGTTTTCTACTAAAGAAATCAATGTTACGTGGAAGTTTGCTTTTTGACCTATAAGTTGGCAATTGATAGTTTTAAAGATGGAGTATTTCGTAATTTTGTTCAAAAAACTTCTTTTTTTAAATACGTTTTACATTTATTGAAAATACTTAAATGTGAGAATTTAAATTTTTTTTTCTAATTCAATGTCTCAAAAATTGTGTTGACATTCATTATTTCTTTTCCAACTTTTTAATTTTCTTTTGTTTTCTCTCATATATAAGTTTATTAATTTTTTAAATTTTATTTAATTATTATTTATGGAGTTATAAATGAACATCATATCGGCATTTTTTTGTTTCTCTCTCAACAAATCGATCAAATCAAATTTTACATATATTTGCAGTGTTAGCACGGGACAAATTACTAGTATAGTTGTAATTTGTTCGAAAGTAATTAATTATGGGTTACATGCTTAATTCGAGGTTTAACATCAAACCTACCTAATTTGAGAGAAATTATTACATGGGTCCCTCCCACCATGTCAATCATGGAACTAACCAATATAATTTTGTTAATTCAGAAATTTATTTACAATTATTAAAACTCTACCTTATTATAACCCCAAATAAGGAAAACTCTTCCAAATTTATTTTTTCCATTCATAAAACTCAAACTCAAACTATTAATTAAAGGGTAAGTTATATCCATTCAACTCAACAGGCTTTGGATTTTTATTGTTCATTAATTTCAAAATACTTCATCTCGGGTTTGACCTTTCTTCTCTATTAAAAATTAACTAGCTTTAATTGAATGCCTACTTTCATTAATTATGTGACAAGTGGCATGAACGTATATATAAGGTAATGTAATGTACGATTACAAGGTAATATAAACTCCCTCTGCTCCATTTTGTTTGTTAATTTTTTTTAAAAAGAAATCTCAATTTATTTGTCCCTTACCATAAATAAATAGCTAATAAATTTTTGTTCTCAACTTTACCCTTCATTTTTCTTTTATTACAATCATATCATTATACAAATCCCTCAAAAACACTCACAATCATCAAGGATAATAAAATAATTTAACTTAATTCAACAACTTTTCCTTAAATTTTGTGAAAGTCAATGGGGGGGACAAATATTAAGGGACGAGAGGGAGTATAAGACACCATTAGTACATTGGCTAGGGTAGATAGAAAATTATTAATTTAATTTGTAGTATGATTTATATTATTTTGATATATGGGATTAAATTGTCAAAAAATATTTTGTATATATACCAATACTGTTATCGTAAAAAGGAAGATCAAATTATATATTTAGTCCCTCTACTATATGAAAAGTGTGGATTTAGTCTTTCTACTTTAATTTGATCAAATTGAGTCCCTCTGTTTTTATTTATTGTCAATTTTAGTCCAATCACTAACAATATTAAATTTTCACAATTAACTACGCTGATGTGGCATTAACTATGTTGACGCAATATTAACTATATTAACGTGATGTTAATTTTGATGACGTATACCTAAAAAAATTTTTAAAATTTTTTATGTGGTTTTTTTGGGTCATATTGAATACCTTTATTGGCTGTGAATTGTGATTATGAAATTTCTCATAAAAAAATATGAAAATTAAACATTCAAAACTAAAATAAAAAAAAGCTATCGAGGCGAAAATATGTTATGCAGTTAAAAAAAAAAGTCACATGAAATTTTTTTAATTTTTTTATAGGCGTATGTCATCATCATATATAATTAATGCTATGACAGCATGGTTAAGAAGGTATATTTAACACCATTAGTGATTGCATTGAAATTAACAATAAATAAATTAAAGAAGAATGACTTAATTTGGCAATAAATAAAAGTAAAAGGACTCAATTTGATCAAATCGAAATAGAAGGACTAAATTTGTACTTTCAGCATAATAGAGGAACTAATTGCACAATTTGACCAAAAAAGAATTAATTAATTGTTTGTGTCTGAGGCTGGCCCTAGCAGCTATACTTGTAGCTATAATTTCCTAAGTGTGGGATAAGTTTCATAGAATTAGTATTGGACCGGACAATAAATATTATTCTGAAAAACATGACAGGTTTCCTAAACGATTGAATAATTAGAAACATAGACATGTCGATTTCATTCAGTTAAATATATCGGCTTAAAATATTGCTCTCTTGTTTAAATTAATAATTATATATATTTATATTATTAATTAATTAATAGTTAGTAACCTTGGGATTCTGTAAAAAGGAAAAATAACTTACTTATTATTATCAAGGTAATTACATATATTTTCCATAGGTTAGTCGTTTCGGTTTGTAGATATTTAACTACCAAAGCTTAGAACATTAATTAACACGTACAACACCTCAACAAAGTTGGTTGCCTAAATACTAAATATCTACACAGTTTATTTTTTGAATATGTCTCTCTTTACATAATACTACTCGTACAACATTTTACTATAAAAGCAACAGAGCATTTCCGCCATAAACCGATCTCTACTTATAAGCAAAGGTTCCCTCCTTGAGTAATCAAACAAAAATGGCTACTCTATCTTGCTTCTCTGCCTTCCTGCTACTCGCTGCATTTGAATTCATCATGGTTATGGGTACTATTCCTAATAAGTGTACCCCCGTTGTGGCTAGCGATGTAGACAAGATTCAGTTCGCCCTCAATCTGGAATTCTTGGAAGCAGAATTTTTTCTGCATGGTGCGCTTGGTAAGGGGCTCGATCAGTTCGAACCTTCTTTCGCCCAAGGCGGTCCTCCTCCAGTCGGTGGTCAGATTGCCAATCTTGACCCTAATACCCGCCGCATTGTTGAGGAATTTGGTTATGAGGAAATCGGGCATATCAGGTTCTGTTGCAGCTAGCCAGCTCCTATATATACCATTTTTATGTACAAATTAGACTTTGATCAATGACATAAATTTTAACTTGTAGGGCCATAAGAAGAACCGCGGGAGGAATTCCAAGGCCTCAACTTAACATCAGCGCACAGGTTTTTGCCACAATAGTTAACCAAGCACTCAATACCACTTTATCTCCTCCATTCAATCCGTACGCCAACGTGCTCAATTATCTCTTGGCATCGTAAATTATCCCTTATGTGGGACTCCAAGGTTATGTTAGCACCATTAGTGACCTTGTCAGCAGCAGTAATCGAGCTGTAAGAAACTTATCAACATATTTCTCCCTTCAATCTATCTAAATTCGAAAAACAAATATTGTTCTAAATTTGTTTTATGGTAAACTGGCCACTGTAGCTGGCTGCCTCACTGTTGGGGGTGGAGGCTGGACAAGATGCAGTTATACGAACTTTACTCTACCAGAGGTCTAACCAGAGAGTCTTGCCGTATACATTCACAGTAGCAAATTTCACTGACCGTATCTCAGAACTTAGGAACCGGCTTGCCATGTGCGGGTTGAAAGATGAAGGTTTGATGGTGCCATTGCAACTCGGAGCAGAGAATCGAACCACCAGCAACATTCTCTTGGCGGATGCTAATTCGCTTTCATATCCAAGAACACCACGGGAGATTTTGAGGATAATATATGGAACCGGCAACGAGAGTATGCCGGGTGGATTTCTTCCTAATGGTGGAAATGGGACAATTGCCAGGAGCTTTCTCCGCCGCTGATTAAAATCCCAAGAGCCTTTGAAGCATCGTTGGAATATGGCTTCTGTCAACGAAAAGACTTGCAATCCCCATAATATAATAAAATAAATAAATACTACAAGAATAATAAATAAAAAAATAATAATAAAATAAATAAAATTAAACCTACCGAAATCTAGGAAGAGAAGAGGACGCCTGTTTTGGGCCGGCTTGGATAGAAAGCCCAAGTCCTTTTTGGGCTTGTCTAGTTGTGACGTTGTCGTTATTACATATTACTAGTATTTTGTTAAATGCAATAAAATAATAATATAGTTAAAACAAGTATTAAACTGAGACTAATTAAGATTTTATCTGGTAGCGATGATGCAAAAGTTTCTATTTCTCAATAAATAGAGTACATATAATGCAAAATAGGGAATTAAATAATTGAGTTGCTGACCTACAGAAATAGTGCAACAAAGATGTAGTTGTGAAAGTGCAAGTGTAACTTCAAATATTCCAACATTTTAAGCTATTAAATTTAATTTAAATTGAAATATTTATGATAAAATAAAATTTTTATAGTCATCACAATATATCCTTATGGTCAATATATACGTACCGACATAAATCTTATCGTGTCAAAAACTCATTTTATTTGAGAAATATTAAATCAAGTGACAGAATTTCATGAACATTAATTAGAAATTTTTTCTTAATTAGAGGTAATATTCATGAAAGTCAAGCTCAGTGCAAGGAATAAATCATGCTTGTATTGTTGTTGAATTCTTCTCTTCTTATACTTAGTCTTAGTTTGCGTAATTAAAAGGCCACTTTCAAGGTGAAGTTGGCCACGCCCACGGTTATATTCTTTCTTGGCCGAAAGTTGGCCACGGTGCGTGTGGTAGAATTTGATGTTGCTTCTCACCTTCTTCAATTATTTGACAATTGTAACTATAAATATCCGTTTACTTACCACCCAAGTAGCCACATTTAATAAGGATTACCTTAAAAGAATTGTAAGCTTGAGCTAATATATAACATTGTGTGTACAGAACTTATATCCTTTTCGTTAGGTGCTGTTCTTATTAGTAACTACTAAAATTCTGTCAAGTATTCATTTACATTACAAA
Source organism: Microcos paniculata (assembly GCA_030664755.1). Classification (NCBI taxonomy): domain Eukaryota; kingdom Viridiplantae; phylum Streptophyta; class Magnoliopsida; order Malvales; family Malvaceae; genus Microcos; species Microcos paniculata. Next base: position 35,453,221 of record CP131461.1, read on the forward strand.
TAATTTAACATCCTTTTAACATTGTTATAAGTAATTTTTTTTTCTAGAATAATTTTTATTTGTTTTATTATTCTTTTTTTAATGAGAAAAATACATATCACAAAGTTTAGCCCCAAATTTTAAACAAATTAACTATTTAAGGATAAGTTTTTAATTTTAAAATAAATATTATGTTAGGGTTTTAGATAAAGAAATTTTATTGCGTATCACAAAGTTAATTTAGCCCCACTTTTTATACAAGTTAGCTATTTAAGAATAAGTTTTGAATATTAAAACAAATATAGTGATAGGGTTTTAGAAAAAAATTGATTGGAGTTTTTAAAATAAATATATTGCTGTAAAATTTTAGGGAAAAAAAGCACAAGAGAAATGAAAATGAGTTAACTAATTAATGATGTGAATGGACATTTGACAAGATTTTAGTGACTACTAATATGAAAAATGCCTAAGGAAAAGGATATAAGTCTTGTCCACAGTGTGTTTGATTAATATATATATATATATATATAACAATATAACACATGCATCTAGCTAGCTTATTCTACCACCTAAATATGAAAATCATTTTTTTGTTTTTTGGACTTAACTTGCGGTATCGTTAGCAGAGATTTGCTTAACCAATAGCTGAACGAAACGCATTTCTAACCATAATCGATAATTTCTTGTATAACGATTACTTGTACTATTGAAAGGACTAGAAAAACTTAGCAAAATTTGAAACGTAGTTATCAAATATGTCAAAGACGTACGTAAATCTCCTAAAGACCCCGTAAATATTTGTCTTGTAAGCAACGTCTCCCATTTGTGGGGTTTTTATGAACTGCATAAAAGTAAATAAATAGCGGTCACGTAGCTAAAAATATTCAAGATCATCTCTGACTTAGAAATGGCTAGTTAATTTCCTCAAAAAAAAAGGAAAAAAAGAAATGGCTAGTTAATTACCAAATATATATATATATATATATATATATCAAAGACGCACGTAGGTAAATCTCTAAAAGACCCCGTAAATATTTGTCTTGTAAAATGTCTCCCATGTGTAGTGGTGGAGTTAGGATTTTCATTTATTGGGATGTATATATTAATATAATATTATCATTTATAGTGTAAAAAAATCATACAATATCCCTCTATACAGTATATGTAATATCATCACAGAAGGTTAAAAAATAAACCAATTTAAAAGAAAGTTATATGCATAAGGAACTTATATATATGTTTCATAAAATTAGTATTCATATGTTGTTTTATATAATTTGTACTAAAATGTTTTCAATTGACCCTTAATTAGGTCAGTGAGGTCAGTTTAGAATTTGTCCTAGAATTTTTACTAAATTAATATGAAGACGATAAAGGAATTTACCATTTCAGTAAATGGCCTAGCTCGATCCGCCCAATCCATGCCCATGTGCGAGGATTTTACGAAAGGCACAAAAGCAAATAAATAGCGGTCCATCCATGCACGTAGCTAAAAATATTCAAGATCATCTCTGACTTAGAAATGGCTAGTTCTTCAGAAATCTCCTTTCCTCGACTTCTCTTGCTAATTTCGTTGCAACTTATCAAAATCGCAGGTTGTTCTGATCAGCATCGCTGCGTACCTACTGAAGCCATCGACAAGGATCGAATTGAATTGGCCCAGAACTTGGAATACTTAGAAACAGAATTTTTCATGAACGGTGCACTCGGGGAAGGTCTAGACTCTTACGCTCCCGAATTGGCTAAGGGAGGACCCCCTCCAATCGGTGCCCAGAAGGCCACTCTTGATCCTGTTACGCATCGGATGATAGAGGAATTTGGTTATCAGGAAGTTGGTCATCTCAGGTTCTTCTTCCTTTCCTCACCAAGTTAATTAGCATTAATTAATTACCTAGCTATATTTATAAAAACTCTCGGCCTATGTTTTGCAGGGCCATTGATGAAACAGTGGGAGGAATTCCAAGACCTCTGTTAGATATCAGCTCCAAAAATTGGGCCAAACTATTTGACGAAGCAGTAGGATATTCTTTGAATCCTCCATTCGATCCTTACGCAAACACCACGAACTTTTTCTTAGCATCATATGCTGTCCCTTATGTGGGACTCGGCGGCTATGTGGGTACAATCCCATGCCTTGAACACTACACTTCACGAAGGGTAAAGAAGTTTATAACCTTCCCAATAAAACAACTTTCCTTAAGTCAATTTGTAAATCCAACTTTATTTTGCTAACTGATATGTTTTATAGTTGGTTGCATCACTTCTGGGGGTGGAATCAGGACAAGATGCTGTAATACGAGGATATCTGTACGAAAGAGCCTATGAAAAAGTGGAACCCTATGACATAACGGTGGCTGACTTCACAAACATGATATCAGGGCTAAGAAACAAGCTTGGCAATAGCGGCATCAAAGATGAAGGCCTGATTGTACCATTGGAACTCGGGGCGGAGAACCGGACCACGAGTAACGTCCTCTCAGCTGACACCAATTCACTCTCTTATGCAAGAACTCCGCCGGAGATTCTAAGGATTGTGTACGGAACAGGCGATGAGCATAAGCCCGGCGGGTTCTTTCCTGAGGGTGGGAATGGGAAGATTGCAAGATCCTACCTCTCTGTAGACTATTAGTTATTAAGAGGTTTGGTTTTAATAAGTTGACTGAAAAGCTCCGGCTATTATATATGTTCATGTGTGCTTTGAGATGCTTATTAATTAATTAGAATTAGAATAAAAATCTGGAATAAACTGGCATCTTAACATCTCTTGTACTTAGTTTTACAAATTTCTACTTAGTTTGCGGATTGTACTTGTGCAAGTAAAGACTGTTAGCTCTTTGAGCAAAGAACTTTGTAATTAGCAATAGTTTTAACTCCTTTTCTGGAATGAAAATAAAAACATTTCATCAAAAAAATGAAAAAAAAAAAAACTGGAAGAAGCATCCCGAGGAGTGTTGAATGTATTGGCTATTGGAAACAGGTAACGACAAGTGATTCGCATTTGATAGTATCATCTATGATCGATCTCCCATATTCACAGTTGTTGGGCAACAAAATTTTCCTGTCCTAGTTTCTTCTAAAAGATCAAATCCCATATACATGGAAACCCGTACATTTCACTTGGGCTGAGTTTAAGCCCAAAAAAGGATGTTTTCAATGATTTTTGGCCCAAAAGTAAAACGGAGAGATATCCGGCTCCAAAGTTAACAGTTTCCCCGACTAAGACTTCTACCTCTGGTGGCCCAAAGGCAAGAGAGGTTACCAAGCAGGGGCTCGACCCCTGGCAACCCCCTCTCTTGGCTCTCAAACCCTGAATTGTACCCAAAAAAAAAAGTTTCCCCGACTAATTGATTTTTTTTGGGTGAAAGACTAATTGATTTTACCTCTTTACTTCAGGACAACGGTGGAATAAGAACAGAACAATTTTGTACATAACAAATTTTTTTTTTGGGTGAGAATGTACATAACATTGATTGAATCAAATAAACCATACGCCATTCCTGTTTAGGTAAAGCACGAGAGATGAAGGCATTCTTATTCTAGCCCTCCAAACCAAAACTTAGAGCTGGTAAAATTTGATCCGAGAATAGATATCAAATCTAATCCGTTTGAAACTGAATTTAATCCAATCCGAACACGGAATGACCTGAACCCAAAGTGACCCGAATGCAACCCGAGAAGTTAATCCGAAATAATCTTAATTTAAAAGAAAGTGTATTTAAAATTGTTTTAAAATAGTAACTCAATTAAAAATAAAAGTTTAATAATATAATAAAATATCAGCGTACAACAATTAATAAAGTTTAATATTTTCAAATTGTTTTTAGTTTTTTACCAAATATTAAGTCAAGTATATTTATGTATTATACATCAATATTTTGTTAGTATTTTTTTACCGAAACTTAATTATTACTTATGATTAAGATTTAAGAATAATAAAAGAATTTTTTTATTGTTATAATTAGAATCTTATATACATTTAAAGTAGTTGTAAAATTTGGTTCCAAAGAACTTCAAATAACAATTTTAATGCTTTTTTAATATTCTATTGAATTAAATGATTCTAGAAAATATCTTTTCTACAATTAATATCTATAAATAAATAACCAAAGGGTAACAAACAAAAAGATTATGATAATACATTAAAAGACTATTTTTCCTAAAAAGTTTATTTTTTTCTCACTGTCATATTTTATTCTTATATCATCCAATTTTTGTTTAGAGATTATAAAATTTGAAGTTAATTATTTCATTAAATGGTAATGAACACGACGCAGAGCGATGACTTAAACTTAGTTACATTAATTTTTTATGTAACTATTTAAATATCTATACTTTAATATTTTATAGTTACAAAGAAATATCAATTATCACATAATATTTTATTAATATTAAATATTTATAATTTAACTAATTTTATATTAATATTATATAATATTTAGAAAATTAACCTATGAATTTAATAGCAAGCCAAGTAAATTAAATTAGATTTTAATTAAATGTCCCTTAAAGATCGCTTATGTAGAATTTGAGTAAAAAGAAATTGATATCTACAATAATATTGAATTATTTACTGTTAAAAAAAGAAATTCATATTAATATAATTTTTATATTTTATTATGTCTCACATAGAATTAAGAATTAATAATTATAATTTTCATTTGTACATATTACAAATTGGAGGATTAAGACTAACTTCAATAATCAATTAGAAAATTTCATTTAAAATTGAATATTTGAATTTTTACCGAATTAGAATAAATTGCTAAAGACTAAAAGTTAAAAATCTAGTAAGTAGTAATATTATTTTTTTAATAAATCTCGAATCTATATAAAAGAAAAAAAAAGAGAAGTTAATATTCCGAAATAAAATCTGAAATAACACAAAATGGAAATTTATGTGTTAAATATGAAAAAAAACTCAAATAATTCACGTTGAATTTGAAATAACTTAAACTCAAAAATTTGAGTCGAGTGTCAAACCCGAACTAATATGACTGGAACTCAAAAACCTAAGTGTAAAACCCAGAATGATCCGCACTCAAATAACTCAGATATGAATCTAATCTGAAATCGAATCCAATATGACTCGACATTCAAACGATCTAAACCCAAACTAAATAAGAAAATGAAATAATCCAAACTCAAAATGACCTGACCTGAATTTCTTTTAACTCAAAATTAACACAACCTGAATAGCTCAAATTTGAACCCAACTAGACTTACTCATCTGCCCGTCCTACAAAAGCTCAAACGTCACATCCCAACTTACAAATGTAAAATGGAATAAATAAGTCATTTAATTTTCTTTTTTTTTAACATAAGAAATAGACAAATGAATTTACTCGATAAATTATTAATTTCGAATGTAAAATTTCTTGTATAAATTTTTCAATCTCTAATCAATTTGATTAGAAGGAGAATTCAAATTATTTAATTTTCATTTCTTGGTTTCTCACCCAAAAAGAAATTTTCATTTATAAATATCTAAATCTGATCCCACCTGATCAACATCCTTATCCGAAAAACGTCCCCAAAATAAATCCGCCTTTTGACTTTTGAGGTAATTGCGTTTGGCCACTCTTTTTTTCCCTTCTTAAAAGGAGAAATCTTGCGGGTGTCGATTTTCCAATTGTGATGGAATCTACTTTCATCCCTCTCGAATTTACCCTCTACGACTTTCCATGTGCATTTCTTTGAACGTGACTGTGATGTCTATACTCAATTACTCATTTCCAATTTCCTCGCTTTCACTTTTTCTTCTCATCATTTACATTATGGACTTTGGTAGCTTACTCTCTCTCTTTTTTTTTTTTCTGCTCAAAAAGCTTCTCTTCTTTAGGTAAAAATGTCTCACCCTCCGACCATGGACCAATCAAAACAAACTGCCATAAGCCCCAAATCCATCCCGATTAATCCCTCATTCGATGGATTTAAGATAATGATCCCTCTCATAATCTTATTATTGTCCAAATTAACCGTCTTTAACGGGAAACAGGAAAAATGAGATGATTAATAATGGATTTGACATCAATATATTGCTAAAAGATGCTATATATGCATGCACACCGTACCACTTCTCAATAAAGTAGACTTTAACTTGCAAGTCGTTTTCTTCTTTTTCGTTGTTTGGATCGGAAGTGGAAAGTACAGTAATGAGACTGCTTGTGGCGAGGGAAGCCAGCAGTAGTGAAGGGTGAATTGAGAAACAACGTATGGTAGTAACTAGTATAATTTATTAAGGAAACAATAATTAATCCTTCTCTTTAGAGATAGTATGATTCATATTTCACTCTAGAATGAACAATTATTCCATTTGTCTCTATTTAATTATCATTTTTTAATCAAATCATCCTAACTTTAATCATTAATTATAAAAAATATATATAATTAAATTTTCAAAAAATATACTTTAAAAAGTTTAAGATTTATATTTTTCAAATTTTATCTTTAAAAACTACAATTTTACAAATAATAATCAAAGTTAGAGTTGATTTGATCAAAAATAGACAATTAAATAGGAATAGAGAGAGTAAGAGTTTATAATGTCAAACACATTTATAATATTATCAACCAGGCATTATTCAAAACGACTTCGTACTAAATACGAAATTTCGATCGATCGAGCTAATGCTACTGACATATACTAGTAGTTTGACTTGGAGTTAATCCAGCTTAAATTTAAGCCAACTATCAGTACTTCACTCAATCTTGAACTTGGGTCTTGGGTGTTGGTTCTTGCCACTAAGACAAGACATCATTATATACGCAAGATCAAAATGTGAGTCATGTGACCTTAATAAGTCTCTCTCCCTCAAACAAGATAGATTCCAGACAACTCTATGTTGAAAGCTTCATGGTCATGGCATCTCTTATTGAAGTTCATGTGCGTCTAAGAAAAGGAGAGAGAGGGGTGCATGAATACGCATCAATTCATGGGGCACGCTGGAGTGGACAAATTAATTATTGGAGTAAATAATGGGTTATGATTAGGTGCAAAGACTGCACGGATTTCAAACCGGCCGGGTGGGGCAGCACTTGTAAAAGACCCGGTAGAAAAGCAAAGAAAGCTGCGGATATATACTCAGCAATATGTCAAAATATAACTTGAATTGGGATTGGGGTATGAATTATGATTGTGATTGAATGGCCTCCGACAGATATATAATATATCTAATAGTGCCAAATTATCCGGAAAATTTCGTCAAAGAACAAATCACGTAATATCTTGGTGACGCATACTGCACCCAAATATATCGCAATAAAGTTCATGGCTTTGCGCTGCATGTCTTGGAGCAAACCAAGTATGCATTGCACTGATCAATAGTAGTATTACAAGGGCTAGGGGAGAAACGACCGGAGGAAATTATACTGCTTCTGCTAAGCCAAAATACATGCAGTTCTCATGTGCATTCTCTTTTTGGGCCGAAGCATGCACATGAATTGGGATCAATCATTTAAATCCAAATGCCGAGGCCAAGGAAACAATGGGAAACATGCGGCCATTATTGTACTTATTACCTTTTGCTTTCTCTTGTTAAAACTAATGTTTCGCTCAAGAATTAGGACCGGCTTTTCCTTGTCATCCGCACTGCTTCTTTTTGCAAATTCCTACGTGCCGACAGAAACTTGGTCTCTTATTAATGATATACTCATGCAACCATTAAGCACAGGGAGTGCATATGATCAGTACTCTTAATTATATGCATTACCCCTTACCAAATCAAATTAAGTTTTCGTTCAGCTTTCCATGTTCATCAAGCTCTCATCAATCTCTCTCGAGATATCTTCCATTTCATATTATTAAATTAATGGAGTTTATATACACGTTTAATCTGCAGTTAGGGTAAAAAACTTCGAAGTTGAAATTTCTTGTTGGAAATAGAGTAATACCGCTTATTAATTAATTAGTACATATTAATCCAAAATGTCATGATATGGAAAAGTACCTAGTTGTAATCTGTTTATAGTTCCATCCCGATGAGGACAAAATTTGGGCAAATTTGTGAGACTAGAGTAGAAATATTTAATCGAGAACATACATAAGATGAACATTACAGGTTCACCATTAAGGATGATACATAGCGCTAGTCTCTAATGAACTGAGCCATCCGATTGCCTGTGATATGCAACCATTAAGGATGATACATGGCGCTAGTCTTTAATGAACTGAGCTATAGCTAGATTGGTAGGATAGGATCATAAACCGAATCAACAACAAAACACAGTTCGGGTTCATGTATTAGCCATTAAGGGGATCCATTTGGGATCCCTAGGACTAGAGATCGATGCCAAGACATGAGAATTAAGCAACTTAAGAGCAGTATTAGAGTTGATGCACCTTGGTGTTTTATACTGATTGATTGAGCCCCCTTGGCAGATGAAGAAATCCATCAATGCCTCAAATGTTCCGGGCTCAACCACCCGTATCTCAAGTGGTCCCACAGTCTTTTCTCGGGTACGGCATTGCCTGTATACATAATCCAGCTCGTCTTCCACGCTAGTGCAACATTCTTCTAGCAGCTTAGCATCAATTAATGTGTTTGAGTCTAACATTTGGATTTCCCAGAAGAGTACATAATGCCCAGGTACAGAGGACGTATCAGCATAGCTGGTATATTCTACAAGCAGCGCGTTGTAGGGTTCTAACAACTTTTTTGCCGTGCTGACGCTTCTATGAAGATCTTCTTCATTGGTTTTATCATTGTCCACACTAAGCACAACATTTCTCCTGCAGATGAACCGGAATTGTGGGGCTTGATTGTGGAATCCAGCCACCTGGAGCACATCTCCAATACGATATCGATACAGACCTGAATCAATAATCAAGCATCAAGTAATTGACATGGTGACAACTAAGAAAGGAACAAGCAGAGACATTTATCTCCATTCTAGAAAAGACTTGTTTAATTGTGAGTCTCTGACTCTCACTTACATGACTAAAAAAGGTACATCTGCTATCTAAAAGGAAGATGAATTTTCTTGTTGGAATTAACATGAATTTGAAAACTGAAGCACCCAGAATAGCGGAACATTTTTTTGGGTTAATTTATTGTCTTTAAAAGAAACAAATGCTTTCAAAGAATCTGTAGTTCTTACCAGAAAAAGTAGTAACCACCAATTCATAATAGCATCCGACTTTAACATCCACCAGTTCCACAAGCCTGTCGTTTGGCACCTCCTCTTCATCCACGTCCATGGAAAGTGTCCCATTTTCTCCCAACGGTAAAAATTCAAAGTAAGCCATGTTAGGCAAGAGGGTAAAGGCTACTTCTGCAGGTTCACATAAGGGTTTCAAGTTGACACCAAAATAACACTCAGAGGAAGCATACATAGTACACACCAATGGCAGCTTCCCTGCACTGTAATACTCAAGAGCTGGTATATACTGCGCCATGGAGCCAGTGACCACAGCCTCTATGTACTTGGCCCTGGGCCAAAGCTGACACAGGATTCCTTTCCAAGATGGACGGCGACAAATACCGTCAATCTCATCAGCTAATTGAGGGTTAGGTGATGATAGTATGGTTATCATAGATGACCTGCATGCAGGGTCTGTGACTGTAAGGTCAAGCTGGCCAGCGCGGATGTCATTGCAGAGTTGAACCCATTTACGCTCAAGAAAAGAAATGGCACGGAGAAGAGCCGACGCAAATACAGCCCCTAGCCTCAGGACCTGGTGACGATGGACTAGACCAGCTAGCAACTGGCAGTACATGCTTTGGTTGCTATCATTGCACAAGATGGCCTGGTCTGGGCTTGTAAAATCGTTAAATGGGTCTCGTGTTCGGTGCTTGAAGTGCTTGCTCTTGTAGTAGCTGGTGAGCACGGTTCGAAATGGCAGCCCACAAGGTGTAGACATTTCAGCCTTGACGAAGTACAGATACATGGCTTTGCCCTCATCAAGACCGCGAATGTACCTGAAAATCAAAATGTCAAAATAGGGATCATTTTAAGAAAAATATCTGCATATATAATTGGATAAATTAATCAACCTTACTGTGTGCTTACTTAGAAATTCTTTATTCAGTTCTGAATCTTTTTTATGATCATTGTATATGAGACATTACAATAGTGCTTCATTATCCTGAAGGAAAAAGTACAGCCTCACTATGCAAAAGCCTCAATGCAGATGGGAGCAAGTTCTTTTCATGCATGACACGCCAACTTGCACTGATAAGTTGAACCAACTTTTTAAAGACTAAGAAACTTGTGGATAGATAAAGTTCTTACACTTCCTCTCTCTCTCTTTCACTTCTTAATTTCCTCTCAAAAGTATAAATAACATACAATAATGTATTTCTCGGTACTAAATTCTAATCTCACTTTTTCTACCAAAAATGAGAAAATAGACTAGACAATGAGATGAAAGACTAGAACAAAATATACGCCTACTTTTCTGACCCACAATGTCTCAGACATTGTGAATATGATGCTTTCACCCATAAGAGGTTTTATCATGCAAAAACTCCGACATGATTCACCAATATTTCTTATAACCTGACAAATTTCAGTGGCTTCAACTCCAGCAGAGGTTATTTTTTAAAAGTTTTGAGTTTGCAGCATATTCTTCTCACTATCTTGTTATTGGATAGTGAGGTGTATGTAGCCTCAATGCTACGTAATACAGTATCGCTTTATAGGCCTCACATAAATATCTCATTTCCTTGGACCTTTATCACAATGGAAACATCCCAAAGTTTTGCTGGATATATAGCGAAGATCCAATTAACTTTTAAACAAAAAATATCAGTTTTCATCTTCTCAAGTGCAAAGTTATAGAAGTCGTTCTAGAAAGAATAGAGGTTCAAGACACCCTTCCAGAGGATATTATAATTGCTCTCCTGTTCAACATGTTAATAAACGCAAATGCACAAAAGCATGCACAATCAGTCAGACACAGTAATGGAAAACAATATAGACCAAGCAGAGAAGGGAAGAAAGAAAAAGGTAAGCTAACTGGTTCAGGATTGGCATGATGAGATTGTAAAGAAAGGTGCGACGATCAAGATCTTCTGCAACTGATGGCATTAGTTTAGGCTCTCCAGCTGAGGTCCCTGAGCTGCAAATTCAGGAAGGTGTTTCAATTAACGTACACGACAAAGGACAGAAAAAATGTTCCAAAGTTAGGAACTAAGAACAAGGAATGATGTAAGTAAGAGAGAGAGGAAACCTGCAAAGCATTTCAGTTATGGGCTGACCAGTAATGAGGGAAGAGTCTTCTCCATTAGCAATTCTCTGGATATAAGGATAGATATTCTTGTAGGTAATGACAGGCATACAACGTTTAAACTCAAAAACATCTTTAGATCCTTTCATATACTTATTCAAATACTCAGTCTCCGCATTTCGCTTTAAGATTTCTTTCAAGATGCCATCTTGAACTTCATCAGCCTTTGCTGTCAACTTTTCAATCTCCTTCAAGGCATCCTCTCCCTTATACTCCAGTTTCTTTCCATCCATGTTATAATTAGAAAGGATAAGTAGGACTCAAAGAAGAAATAAGAAGAGCAATATACTTCTTTTCACGAACAGGGTAGAAGGCCTATATATAATGAGTTTGGTTTTGTCATGTGCCTGTTGAATGATGGACCTATTTTCTCTACATAATTACAAGCCGATCGGAGGCAATATATATTGTCCTGATTTCATCTGTACAGTGGACCCTCACTTGTTTTCCTTGATTAGTAAAGAGTGATCTCATCCAACAATATAGTGGAAATGTAATTCATTATGTAATGCAATACTTCAAGAGAGCAGATTCTAGTTTTTCTAACAGCCATTGAGCGAAAATCTTAAAGGAAAAGTGGAAAAAAAGGTAAAAGATCATCTCACTAAAGATAAAACGTACCTTCCATTGTGCCAAGTGATCATGATATTGTGATGTGGAGAATAGTATATCATGCTGGTTCTTCTAATTTGATTGCAGAACAATCAGACAGATTTCAGAACCGAGATCGTATATTCTAAATATCATGGACAGAGTTAAGGTTGTTGGCATCTGGTTCTAGTTCTGAGTTCTAACGTCACATATTGTCCATAAACGGGAGCTTTTTCCTCGGTTCTTTCCCCATTAAGGCATGTGAAAAGCCAAGAAATTAAATGAAATCTCTTTCCATCTAGTATCTGTTCTGTTGTTCTTTCTAAACAAGAATATAACGCGTACAGCAACAAAAAGGAAAATCCTACTTCCCCTCAATAGCAAGTCTAGCGGTCACAAGTTGCAGGTATCAAAAGGTCAATCACAACCCATTGACAGAAAGTTATTCTTCAATGCCATAAAATTAATAAGGTGAATATGAACTGCAAGAAATTCAGCGTTGTCCTGGAATCTGCTCAAAAGCTTCCAACGAAAATAAGAAAAAATCCCAACCATTCAAACAAATTTGAGATGCCTGAGGGGATTGCCGCAAGGGAATATCCTCATAGAAATGGAAATCAACCTATGACACGCATTAATCAACATCTTTAGAACATACGCCATTCGGTAATATTGTGTCCACTGCATCTATTTTCAGACTGGTGAGAGACACGTATGCTGAATTTAGTGCCGACAGACGCAACAATGGCTCCTTTTTTCCCCATGAAAATTTTACAAAACACTTGTGCTGTCGCATTGCTAACCTTTTTTGGCCCATATCTGAGAAACTTGTGATGGTACGAACAAGGTAACTTTGCCAGGCATTGCTTTCTGATGACTGTCAGATTGGAACATATCGCATTAGCATCACTCAAATCATGATCTCCTCCCGTACCCACTTGGATTTGTGTTTGTTCGACTTTCATTCAAAGCAGACTTATCACTATCTTTACTTCTGATTCTTAAACATTTTCTATTCCCCAATCACTATAGTTTGTTATTGAGCCTTGAAGACAAACAGAAAGTGTATGCCCTGTTCATCCATCTTTACTTCAAGAAGAGTGAAAAGTAGTTGGAAATAAAGATACGGAAATAAATCTTGAAGTAAATGCGCATAACTTATGAGTAATTTAGGGAAGAAGATAAGACCACAGAAATGTAACGACTTATAATAATTATATAAATTAGAATAATGGGAGAAACACAATAAACAGTTTGCTGTGTTTATGTCTAGTTGTTCCAATGCAAGGGGAAACATTCGTTACTTGGGCGGAGTTAAATAGAACTTGCAGCAATTGTTTTTCTTTTTGGTACAATCACAAGTGTTTATATCTGTTTAACTGTCTACGATTAATCCTGTTTAAGCCGCGAAGGATCCTAAATGGAGGAACTCTCTTAAACCTATTTTTTTCATTTACAAAACTCAACGCAGAGATCTTCTTTAAGGGATATTGAGCGCATTCCACTCAATCCAATAGATGTTGATACTTGCAGCAATTCTTTACTGATAGGGCTTTTCATGGCTCCACCTGGTTCTGAAATCTGAATTCCTACATATCTTTTCTCAGTTCTCATTCAGTTGTAACATGCATAAAGATAAACTTTTTTACTCAAAAGACATGGATGACTAACAGAAAAGGTCCTACACCAATAATTGATTGGTTCAAGTAATTTGATACTTATTTTCTTCAAATAAGATCTTGAATTCAAGTTTTATGAATGAAGAAAATTATTGTTAAAAAAGTTTTATACCCATAATAAACCAACCTAGTTAAAAAAAGATTAATCTTAAACCAATAGCCCGAGGATATCATTCGTTAAATTTAAAAAGAAAAAAAAAAGTGCTTCAGACCTCAAGCCTCAAAACTACTTAATCACCTCAATCTCCAGAAATCATCTAACAAAAAAGGATTTACTGGCGCCATATGGTAAATAAGTAGTAACGATTAATCTTTATTAGCCCCCCTAGCTCCACTTTATCCACACTACCCCAGTTCCGGCCCATCCCTTATCCTCAGCAATAATGATGTACACCTTGATTCTATAACATCATGATTCAAGAAATATCTTGATGGATCACAAGTTTACTACTAATTGTACTTACAAAGCTACAATCTAGCAAGCTTAAAACTATAAACAGAAAAACATAATCTCGTACTAGTACTAGGATAAAGTTTTCAATTTCAGTGTGACAAATTAGCACGCTAAGAACGCCAATGTAGAAAAGTCCCAATAAGGGCAATAGCAACGAATCAGTATACCTCCTATAAGACATCAAGTATCCCTTGTCATATCTGCAATTGGCGGATTTTCAACCAGTAGAGGGATCAAAAGGCAATACCATTTAACAAAATTTAGACCAATCTCCTACAGCATCTACACCCCAACTCATCACCAGTACCACCAAGGCATTGTAAAGAACATGATGTATGCTTATATGAATGAAAAGTAAAAGACTTATCCCCTGTTTCTTTCAAAGAATGTGCAAGCAATATGAATTGTAGCCAATGCCTATATACGAGTGTTTGGGCGTCAAACCTATGAAAAGAAAAGAAAACAAAAAGATTGCGAACCCAGCCACTAAAATTCGAGGCACCAAAAAGATGGGGGATTTCACCCACATTCTTTTCGCTACAATCCCACAATTATATGAAATCACAACCCAAATGCTGTTTACCGGAAACGAAAGATATTCAGGGGTCACTTTCAAATTTCATCCCTAGACTCTGGAGTCCGGGGCCACTCGCTTTTGTGTATTCATAACGACTTCCCCAGTTGACTACAAGAATTTTACAGTTATGATATATAACTGTCTATAAAACGACAACGTCTCAAGCATCAGTCATCAGCGCGACTGCGCCAGCAAACACGTCTGCACGTGTGTTACTTAAAAATTTGCCAAGAGACAATTGTAACTTCGAAAATATAAATTAAAAATTAAAAATGCAGTTAAAGATAAACCGTCTAGTTTGGTGGGGAGTCCGGACAGGCGAAATCTGAATGGCTGCGGCTGCTCTGGCACTGAACCAGCAACTCCTCTGCTTCTCAAACTCGAGGACTAGGACAAAATCAAGGCCATGGTTTCCTAAAAGAACAACCCTTTTGAATTCTCAAAAGAAGGCTCATATCTTTATCGTTTCTTGCTCTTCCTCTTCTACTTCCCAGTCTCCAGAGGCAAATACCCAGACTGCAGAGTCTTGTGTCAATCAGGGCCTCTCCCTCTTCTCCAAAGGACGCGTATGTACTACTCTCTTCATGCTTTTGAAAGCGTTTTATGGTTTTGCGATGTGGGTGTCTTCAATATTAGTCTTTTTTCTTTTTCGGTGTTCTTAATGACTCCCTTGGATGCTATTCTAGATTGTAGAAAATGGTTTAGTCAATATCAATGTCAATTCTGAATTTAGCAATGCTTTCATTCAAAGTTGAATGCACGCTTTTTTTTTTTCTTTTCTAAACTTTTGCAAATACTTTTCGTGTTTCTATGTGTTACTGATATATTGGACAGAACTCTGCACCCAGCAAGTACGGTACAATATCCTGTTTCAGGTTGCTGCATATTGAGTTTGCCATCTTGTATCGTAAAGACCTTAACTTTATTGTGTGTCAAAAATTTTAGAGTGTTTTGCCATTCTAACATTATTTTGTGCCCCATCGCCTCTTACTTTTCCATTTTCGTTACACATTACCTCTTACTTATCTTTGCTTATTTTTGCAAGCCATGTATTTTATATGTTGTAAAACGGTGCTTGTTAATTGATATTTCAGGTTAATGATGCTTTAGTCCTGTTTGAAACAGCCCTCACTCTAGATCCAAACCCTATAGAAGCCCAAGCTGCTCTTTATAACAAAGCATGCTGTCATGCCTACCGGTAAGGATTTCTGATGTCTTTTCCGTATTTTATTAAAAGTTCAAATTTCAAATTATCATGAATTATTATAACTATACATATGTACTCTAGAGAGGAGGAGAGGGGGGGTGGGTGTTGGGGGGGGGGGGGGGGGGATGGGGTTGGGGTTTAGGTTGCCAAATATAATGACATCCCTGTAAAGTATACCTTATCTATATAAATTAGTATCAACTATCTACCAACTTCCCTGATTCTTCTTTAACGACATCGCTCTGTACACGTGTGTCTAATTGAAGGTTCTAGGAATCTAGTTTGAAGCAACACGTATATACTTGGGTCATACTAAAACTCTTTTGCAGTAATCTCTAGTAACAATTTATGACTAAAATGGATTGCACCAACTAACCTTTCTTTTCTTTTTTCTATTTTACTGAGGAAGAGGGGAAGGGAAGAAAGCTGCCAATTGTCTGCGTACTGCTTTGAGAGACTGCAACCTCAAATTTGGTACAATTCTAAATGATCCTGATTTGGCCTCTTTTAGAGCATTACCTGAGTTCAAGGAATTGCAAGAGGAGGTTTGTTTAAGTTTTATTCCTGCTACACCCCCTTTTCAGTTTCGAGCAAGATATCATAAGAGTGACAGTCAAGTAAAAGTAATTTGTCCCATGAGGATGAAATTAATAAACATTGGTATTGCTTATAATTATTTCTTATTTTTCCAGGCCAGGTTGGGTGGAGAAGATATAGGCTACAGTTTTCGAAGAGATCTCAAACTAATCGGTGAAGTCCAGGCCCCATTTCGTGGTGTTAGGAGGTTTTTCTATGTGGCTTTATCTGCAGCTGCTGGAATTTCATTGTTCTTCACTGTACCCAGGCTATTCCGTGCAATTCAAGGCGGTGATGGTGCTCCTGATCTTTGGGAAACAGCTGGCAATGCTGCCATAAATATTGGAGGTAAATAAGGAGATGAGTATGTTATGCATGTGTGTGTTGTGTCTGTGATTTATTTGATGAGTTAATCAATGGCATCAAGATAGCGATTTGTAACTGACTTTTTTAAATGACTAAGTGTCCGAATCAGCTATCTACAGGTATCATCGTTCTTGTGGCATTAATTTTTTGGGACAACAAGAAGGAGGAAGAGCAACTTGCACAAATATCTCGAGATGAAACTCTCTCTAGGTTGCCTTTGCGCCTTTCCACCAATCGGGTTGTTGAACTTGTGCAGCTAAGAGACACTGTTAGGCCAGTTAGTATTAAATTTCATTTTTGGCTTGCATTTTCTGGCTTCTCTCTATGATTGCAAACTTTAGATAGAACATAATGAATTATGTTGCCAACCATAAGCAATTTAGAACTGAAACCTTTTTCTCATTTTATCATGAGATAACATTATTTTCTCCATGGCCACTGATTTTTTTCTTGATCAAAAGTCGTCTAGATTGTACTATAGAAGATTACATTGATATTATTACCTCTTTGGTTGAGTAGAGCTACGTCTTAATGTATTGTCATTTCCTAGTCAGTCATCTAAATCTTTATCATGTGTAAACTTAAGTTATACTATTGCTAACTTACATGCTGATGCATTTTTAGCTTGCCCACTATGTTTTTAGTCATTTCATTCTGATGGAATGTTCTCAGGTTATTTTAGCAGGGAAAAAGGAATCTGTTTCCTTGGCTATACAAAAGGCTGAGAGGTTTCGAACTGAGCTTCTTAGACGTGGTGTTCTTCTAGTTCCTGTCATTTGGGGTGAAGGTAGAACACCACAAGTTGAGAAGAAAGGTTTTGGTGTTTCTCCAAAGGCAGCAGCTGCTCTTCCTTCTATTGGGGTAAAATACAGGTTTCTAACCTATATGGTAGATTAGTAGCCATATTCTTCTCTATTGATCAGCTATCATCATTAGTATGGTACTAAAACTACTTAGAAGTTTACTTTGTAGTTTGTACCATTCATGTGAATTCATCTTTATGCTTAAGTGTACTTGTGACCGTACGCCATAGATATTGGTTTTCTTCTGTTTGTTTTCCTTTCTTGACACTTTATTTATTGGTGTTGTGGCAGGAAGACTTTGAGAAACGAGCTCAGTCTATAACTGCAAAATCAAAGTTGAAAGCTGAAATTCGTTTTCGGGCTGAGGTTGTATCACCTGAAGAATGGGAAAGGTAACCTGCTACTCTACATTTTTCCATTATTGTTATATCCTTGTTTTAGCAATTAGATAAAAAGAGGTTCTACTATAATGCATCTTTTCAGAGCACCCAAAATAATAATGTATCTCTTCAGGTCAAAGAAGGCCCATGTCTTGACAAACCGTTTCAAACTATTCAATTATTACTAATAGGCTTAAATTTGTTAATGGACATCTAACTTTTGTTAGTTATTTTTCCTTCTTATTTTTTAACTAAAGATTCTTATTGCTCAGGTGGATCAGAGATCAACAAAAGTCTGAAGGAGTTACTCCTGGCGAGGATGTGTACATAATTTTACGCCTAGATGGTCGAGTTCGAAGATCAGGAAAAGTAAGAACTTTTGTCTGAAAATTGTGCTAGTTCCTCCTCTTTGGGTGATGTGGGTCAGTTTCCCACTAAGCTCTAAGTTCTCCATCTTAGATTTCCAATAACCCTGGCCAAAAAAAAAAAAGGGATTTCCAAATAACCAGTGATGAAATATTGGAACTTTTCTCCTGTTTATCATGGCAAATTTCCATGTTCGCAGGGAATGCCTGATTGGCCACAAATAGTGAAGGAGCTGCCACCAATGGAAGCATTGCTAAGCAAACTAGAAAGGTAGAAAGAATTTGTGTCACCAACTCTTATTTGAGTGTGCTGTGGAAGAACACAGGCAGATTGCGTGGCTGATGGGGATCTTTCTTGTTGTCTGATTACATTACAAAACCAATTTTCCTTTCATGGTTCTTTTACACAGCAGGAGATTCTACGTATCCATACTATTTACTCCTATTGCTTTTGTAAATTTGAACATATAAATCTTTGAATAAAATAAAGAAATTAATTCTGGTCTAGTCATCTAATTCATTTGTTATTTCACTATTTCAAGTTTTAACGATGATTGATCCCTACCTTTTTTTCTCTCTCATTTCATTTTCTTTTCTTCTGGCGGGTGGGAGGTTGCCTTTATGGCAGACTTTATTGCTTTACTTAATAGTTTTTTCATATACAACAATGGCCCAAACGAGCACCCTGTTTCTTCTTTCCACCCGTTGCTATGATTTGGATGCGCTAACCATATAGAGGTTGGTCAAAGTGGTTAAGGCTTGAACTTCTAGTGCAAAGTACCTAGGTTGGAGCCTTCATAGGCTTTCATTGATAAGCGATCTATAAGTCCGAAAAATCTATAGATGAAAGTCCAATGAATACATAAATTCTTAAAAGATTTAATGGTTTGATGTGACTTTAGAGATGGGTAACCTTTCCTACTCCTAAACTGTTCCCTACCAAAGGAAAAAAAAACATCTTCCTTTTTCTCTCCTAACAATAGGGTTCTTAGTAGCTAGGAGAACCGGTTGTTCATACTGGGGTGAGTGAACCCTCCGTTCAAGGGATTGGATAAATTCAAGTATTCAACAGTTCGCTTTCAACTTTTAGTAGGATTCATTCAACAGTTCCAGCGCATTTGCAGTCTCACTTTCAACTTTTAACCATGTTTTCGGGTTTCCTAGAGCTCAAATTCCTGGCAACAGGGATTCGTTATCATATCACCTTGGTTTATTGGCAAAATGATTTACAGATTTAAAACCTATATCAACGTTTACATTAATTGGACTATGACCAACTTTTAAAGTTTAAACGTTAGTTAGAGACGGATATTAATAAAAGTATATACTATCAGATAGTTTGGAAGTTGCATCGACATGGAAAGAAGCGAGACGTAGAGAAATGAAGGAGCCAAGAATGGTGTTAGGTTGGGGATCCTGAGGCACATGCATTGTGCTTGTTTCTAAGAATTTGATAAAGATTAAACTAATCCTATTTCAGATTTGCTAAGCCTTTAACCCGAGTCCAACGCATCTTTTTATGCCCATCTTGATTCTGTAATCTTTCTTAACTATATTTTTCTTATGCACGAGAGGAAAGTCTCCAATACATTTAATCCTCCACTCAGCAGAAGTCTAGCCTCTGAAAACCAGCTCAGTCCAAACACCTGAAGTAGCTTGTGTGAAAAACAGACACTTTGCAATTCAGCTTGATGACGACCCATTCTTGCATATTATTATTATGTATTATAAATCTCACCGCCTATTTGGAATTCACGAAGAAAAGCTATGGGAAAGTGGAAAAATCAATCTACCCCACGAATAAATGTCATATGCCAGGAGTTTTAACGAATATGAAACTCTTTGTTTGGGGTTTTTAGATTAACATTTCTGTCATTTTCTCAGGATTAGGTTTGAAGAGGTCACAGAATTACAGAAGAATTCCGAGGAAAACTTTCTAAATTGCTATCCAGGCAGGGTTTGAACTTGAACAAGAGTCATTGAACTAATGAGATTTATCAAAGAAATAAACGAGTAAGCCAACCCCCCTTATCGCTAAAAACATTTAATTTTTCTTCCATAGTTGGGGTTAGGTTGAGCTTTATATTAATTATTATTCTGATTATTAATTTATATTCTTCGTCATTATTATTGCTATGCAATTAGTCATGGGATTACGACAGACAAACTATTGGAAGGTTGTTGGACGAACTAGGATTTAATACCAATCCTAGAATATATGCCTCCTTCGGTCAACAAAAATTGCCTTGTTGGTGTGCGTAGACGTTGAACCATCATTATCTCCATATTTACAAAACTACCCAAAGCCTTATTTTTAATTTCTTTGAACAAATGTGCTTAAATCTACGCTATCCACGTTGTTGGAATCTTACTCCCCCAGATAAGTTTAAAGAATAATAATGTAGCAACATTTTTTTATTTTTTAAAATAACAAAAAAATTAAATGACTTAGGTGGGAAAATTAACACAAATATAATCTTCAATTTCACCTTGTTTTATTATCATATCCAGAATGTTATTATTCTTCCCCTTTTTTTTTCCCCATTAAGTGGTTATATATCTTGTTCTATGTCGGTTACTATAATGTTGGGTAAAGACTTTAGTAGCTCCCATTGTCTGGTTTGTTGGCAAATTCTATGAAGTTTCTCTAAACATTCACTGAGGGGGAAACAGGTTTTGTACCATTGTCCTGTTGAATGCCGATTCAGAAAGGGTAACCTATTATTGCACCCATGTGTGAAAATAAATACGACTTGATCATACACACTGGCACTTCTTAACCAAAACGACAAGAAAGAAACAATAAAATTTACTAATGAAATATAGAAATTTTGGTAAACTAATAGTAGGAGTAGGACTGTTTCCATCTCCAAGTCAAGTGGCATTTTTGATAATTATAGAGTTGGTCAATGTCATTCTTCCAACTCTTTCATTCGAAGCTACTTTAAAAACCAGTTGCTACACCGGTTTTCTTATCGTCCCGACTTAATTAAACAACTGCAGCATAGACAAAAAAAACAACAGCCAAATCCAAGAACATGGCCAATCCCTCTGGTTTTCTCCTTGCTGTTTCCTTATTCCTCACAACTCTGATCATCGCATTGGCGACTACCGCCGACGCGGGTGCTGGCCACAACTTGAACTGGGTTCCGACCAAGTCTGGCTGCCAGGGCTCCATGGCTGAGTGCATGGCTAACGGTGAGTTTGACATGGACTCCGAGATTAACAGGCGCATATTGGCAACCTCGCAGTACATAAGCTACGGAGCTTTGCAGAGGAACACGGTGCCATGCTCTTATAGGGGTGCATCCTACTATAACTGTCAGCCAGGAGCAGAAGCTAACCCTTACAGCCGAGGCTGCACTGCCATTACTCGTTGCCGTAGTAGTTAAGGTTATTCTGCCTTCCTTTTTCTTGTATCCTTCTCATTTGTAAGGTAGAATTATAGCAATAAACTGCCTTCCTTTTTCTTGTATCTGTCTCATTTGTTTCTCATTTGTAAGATAGAGTTATAGCGATAAAGTTGATTTATTAGTTAGAACATCAAGCTCTAGCTCCTCTCTGGTTGGGATGGAGAATCTATGTTGTTGAACAAAAATTCCCTGAAATATTATCATGTATCTTTCTGTGTTTCTTTGTCCTTTAATTTGTTGCTTTCCAATTTTAAGTACCTTCGAGTTTCATTCAACTTGGCTTCAGTTATAGAAACATGGATGTATCAGACGTTTTTGGTTTATTTGGGAGGAGTTTTCTTCTGGTCAACTCCGTTTTGTTAACTTTAACACGCAACGAAATTATGAAGCAGGCATGAAAAAATTAAGAAGGTGAGGACATGAAAACAACGTCATCTAAAACACTGAGGTAACATAACAACTAACATCCATATCCATACTAAGTACTAGGAATTATGATTAAGACCAAAGAGAATGTTTACAAACCCATTAATGGAGAGGGAGAGGGGCAACATAATTTTGGAATTCTATTCTTTTAACAAATAACAAGTACTTTGATACTAGAATCTGAAGTGTCATTTACTCCAACAATTCAAGCATTCAAGGTGTAATATGATATCAAATGATTAACTGCTGAGTACTGGCTCAAGGTTACGTTTATTTCTGAAGTGTTTCCAGAAAAGTTAAAACTTAAATGAAAATGTGAGCTAAGACAAATTTAACTTCAGAAGGACGACTTTAGTCGTTATCTCTTAGGTTCCTATCCTATTTCAAGTTCCAGGCGAAAGCCGAGTCGTTATCCTCTTTGGTTCCTATCCTATTTCAAATTCCAAGCAAAAACTGATACATCTGGGATTGTCTTCACAAATGAAGGATTTGGGTTAACAGCAGCCCATCAGAAAGATGGTCAACAATCGTGCGATCAGAATGTGGCTTTTGATGACCGAACCTAAATAATGCCATAGGAGTATTTACTATTACACAGTGGAAAAGCAGGAATCTTAACAACAAACCACCTCATATTCATTGATTCCCTCAATAAATTGTGAAACAACCAATGCATCCACAGGTGTTAAAAGCAGAAAATTCTTTGTCCAGTTCACATAAGAGATACTGCGTACAGATGAAAAGGAAATGGAAAAATGAAAACCAAAAGTGGGACACTCAGAAATGTCCCTGATCATGTCTCCAATAATAGTCTTAGAGAAACAAAATATCATCAAAATACAATCATCCACTGCTAAAAACACTCTTTGCTTAAGTTCTTATGCTGAGCCTTCCTCTTGCTTTGCTTCATCTGACTTTTGCTTTGATGGGGCTAAAGGGGATGGAGACCCTTCCACTCCCATCTCTGCTTTTAGGTCATTGATGCTCTGCTCCAGCTCATTTATACGGCTTCCCATTTCATCAAGTGCTTTGAAGTTAAGCAAACAATATATGTTCCACACTTCACAATAACAGAAAGTAGCTAACTAACTATTTCCATTTAAAGATGCTATGACACTGCAAAAACATAACTAAGTTTCAAACTTGTTCGGGCCTGTCCAGCAAAACAATTACTAGATACAGGTTAAAAATCACTGTCCCCCAGAGTGTCTTAGCCTTATAGTTCAAGATTTCCCAATAAATTGACAAATGTAAAACTAAAGTATAGGCTACCCTAAACAATACATCCTATTTACGTAACATTAAAAATAAAAAAGAACTCAACAAAGAGTAGACAAACTATTCTGCCAAACGTAACAATTAGGACAAGCCATTTACTTCACCCCTGAAGTAACTCAACACCATTCCTTATGTTTTTCTATTTGACAATGTAGCTATCTTATGAAAACTTAAAAACATGTTTCCATTGAAATTTAAGAACATATGGAAAGGATATTCTTTGTGATTATGGAATCAGACATTGTTTGAAACCTGGATTGCTGCGGACAAAGATCTCTGTCAATTACAGAATTATATTCAAACAGAAAAGGGTCCAATTAAAACTCACCATTTGCTGTAGAAGATTTTGCACCTGCAAAAATCAGTCAACAGTTGTTACTAAAGACTTAGAAGAAACTGAATTATATCCATTATAGATTATGATCCAACTTCGCAACCTAACGGTTGAGTTCAAAATTAGCAATAGAGATACCCTTGTGGCACTAGCCTGCTAGCAAAACAGCATGCATTAAAAGCAGTTCTCATTCATGCTATGCAAAAGGTTAAGGAACTAACAAAAACAGTCATATCAGCAGTGCTTTGCTTTGAATCTTCCGAATTATGCCCATCCTGCAAAAACGTGTACCAGTCAGCCTATACCACAAAGCCTTAGCATATAAAATTAGGAAACGAGACTAAAACAGAGAAAAATCTCAACAAGACAAAGAAATTGAATGCCATCGTAATAAAAGGTTTGGTTTCAGAAAAAAGTGAAACCCCAATCAACTTCATTGAACCTAACACTGGCATTCATATCGTAACAAAACCCAGAAAAAAGTAAAACCCTAATACCAGCATTGCAAGCACACCCAAAAAATACTGCTAAAATTTAAATTTACACGTTTAAAAAAAAATCAAAAGAGATTGAAACCAGAATAGCATAATTGCTAAGAACCCATCAAAATTCATTAGTGTGTAAAGAAAACAGATCTAAAACAAGTCAGAAACAAGGCTCCTTAGATCAAATCCTTTAAAATGGTAGAAAGAATGTCAGATCGTATCGTTTGTGGGCAATTAAAGGAATTGGAGCAAACGACAGAGAGGGAAGATGATCAGTTTTGATGTTCGAACAAGAAAAAAGAAGAAAGAAAGAAAGCAAAGCGCACCATTTTTTGGCAGTGGATCTCTGGGTTTTTGTTCACGCTGCTCCTCCACACCTCAGTTGCCTAGCGCTGGCTTCAGTTCGAAACTTGGAAGCGTGAGGGGAAATCAGAAATGATCCTGCCCTTTTAAAGGCCGATTGTCGCTTTCCTTTTTCACCCCGGCTTCCACCTTTAATTTACCCATATGCCACTATCCTTGCCACCTTACTTCTTGTCAAAATTTTTGTAGAAAATTAGCTCGAAAAGTTAACTGTTTCTTTTATGAATTTGAAACGAAGATTCTTTTTTTTTTGGGCCAAAAAAAGGAAGATTCTACTAATAAAACAATTTTTTGGCCAAAAAAAAAACACTAAAAAGAATTTCTAAAAAACAGTACTGAGGAGACATTGGGAAAAGAAAATAATTTACAAGCATCAAATATTGAAAGATATTGTGATGTTGGGGAAAAAAAAAGTTTATGATGGCATTTTTGTCATTGAGCATAAGCAGGTAAAGCCCAACCGGAATTGGGACAAGGGGCAAGAGCAAGGAGCGCCACTGCATTCAAAATTCAAATATTTGCGCCTCATCAATCATCATTCTCCATTTTATTCGCATATGAAATGGTAAGATCAATGAGAAAAGGAAAAAACAAATGGAAAGATGAAGATATTAAGTTCAGAGTAAGCATTGCAATAGGGGGTCATGCAGAATCACCGAGAGAAAAGAATAACAGTACATGCAACTCTGCTCATTCTATTATACAAAACTGTCAAAGGAATTATGGGGGGAAAAAGGGAAAACAAATGAGTTGGCCGGACTCTCCCCTTCGTATAAATAAGTACAGAACTTGATTTGAGTTGTAATGGGATAAAATTTGGAAGATGGGATCGCAATTTTCTCAGCACTTCATTTGTCCTTTCTACCAAGCGATTTATCACCCGTATAAGGATTTTCAGGCGGAGAAGACCATAAGCCCCACAATATGACTAAGTGAAGACAAAGGAGTATAGCAGATGAATAAAAGTTTGATGGATACACATTCCAGCACAGCTCCACTCCTACGAATAAAAATACACTGTACAAAGAAAACAGAAATGGACAAGTTCATGTGAATTAGAATGAACCGACTGATCCAAGTTTACAGAAGAGTTAGAATAAATAACTTACCGAAGCAATGTAGGGAAGGGGGTTCTCCACAAAAGGTAAGGCAAGCTATAGAAATACCTACACCCAGAGAATATATTCAGAGTCAGATGAAACTCTTAAGATTTATATCCCTACAGATACATTATCAATGAAAGATGCATCTAAAGTTATCTGATTCCATTCCATCTAAAAGTTGTTGAACAGCAAGAATCAAATTTCACCAACCAGAAAAATAGCCATCAAGATAATCCATAATTTATAGTATCACAGCCAGCATCAGAGATGAGGGTTTTACTTTTACAATTACAGATATACTAAAGCTTCATATCCATATTTTCCTTGCAATTGAGTAGGTTAGCCAACCTACCATGAGCACAAGGGAGTTCTAATAGCATGACACTCACCATGAGTAGAATTGATAATGCAATGAGCGAGCACATACGATGCCAATGAAGTTTCCTACAAACATGGTTGTAGCGATATCTGGATTCATTTCCACCAAGGTTAGCACTCCAATAGAAGAGGAAGGAAGAAGGGATTCTCTATAAAGTTCGTGAAGGATCATAACTAAGTAACTTACATTCTTTCTTGAGGGTTCTTGGCCTTGAACTGCTAGATTTTGTGAAACAAGCTCTGATCCTCGAACACACAAAATTAAGAAGCCCACCTTCATGCCTGTAAATCACCATATAAATGAGCTGAAAATGATCATCATTAGTTGCACTGTAAGGAAATTGCCTGAAGGGCTAAAAGTAGACATTTTTGCATAATTAGCACAAACATCCAGGGCAAAATAAACCATCCATCTAAGACCATTCTCTGATATGCATTAGAGTTTGAATCATATAATATCTGGTTAATCTATCAAAAGACAGGCAGCTATACTTGACAAGGATTTTACTACTGAGGGAAATATTGTGTTTTTCAAAAAGAATCCCATGACCACACACTCATCGCTAAGCACCAGAAGATATAAGCTGTTTCACTTACTTGCACCACTTATGATGAGCAAACACTGCAAGCAGGACAAGGTGAGCAATCAGCAAAGACACCGCAAATTGCTTTGATACAAAAATTGGCTCAGGAATGAACTTGAAGTTGACAGACCTATCAAAAGAATAAAGATCAGAGTTACACCTTAACAACACCCATTGCCATGGAACAAGTTACGGAAAGGCAGGATCTTAAAACAATGAAGTTCACCCACAACCAACACTCCACCCCCAACCCAGGGCAGAAAAACCCATGGGTACAAAACTCAGAAAAATTCTCATAGCGGACCTGTATCCCTTTAGAAGAACTTAAAGGAATTCTGAAGAATAGTATCCAGTAACCCCTACAATCTATACAGCTTCATCAAACACATACTATAAACTCACCAAAAGTGGATGAAGACACGCCCAAGATTAAAGGCTTGCGAGATATATTCGATTGGGTATGTTAATAGAAATGGCAGCCCCAGCAAAATCTGCAGAATGATTTACTGAGTACGCAGAAATGAATCAACACATTGGCAGACAATGCCTCCTGCCACAACATTACATGCAGTAGTCCAACTCACCTAACCAAATTGAAAGTAAGTTCAGATGCATGGACTTCCCATGTTAAGAAAGAAAAAGAATTTAATCTGGACAGCAAGGAAATCAGAAAAATAGAAATCTCAAGTATAAGGAAACTTTCAATGCTGAAAAGTGATAATGAATACTCATAGGCCAATGAGTAGCTCACACACCTGCACCAGTGCTGCACCACCTAAAGCTGATATTACCCCATGGATATTCATAGCCTGTAAAAGAAGTGATTCCAAAGAAAGATGAAGCTGTTTCAGCATAATAACACACCCAGTTGCTAATTACTAGAAAAATACAATCAAGTTTTAGTTAATACACCTGTAGCATGAGTACTAAAAGAGGTGGTGCATAAAGGAGGACATTCATCTTTATCGAAACTGCAGCACTACAAACAAAAGAGGGAAAGTTGAACCACTTCTTTTCTCTCTTTTCTTTCTATAAGGAAAAAAAATGGGTATTAATAAAGCGAGCGTACTACCTAAATATAATCAATCCCAAGTGCCATTGTTGGTAAAGAATGGATGCCATTGCAGCATGGAGAAGTGTCATTGCAAAACAGTCATTGAACAGACGGAGCACAAATATCGAGTGAACTCTCTTTGAAAGACAAACCAAACTCGGAGCCCACCATGGAAGCTACAAGACATGTTAAGAATAAGAAACGTTAATATCAAAAGCCATGCCTTGATGCAACAAAGAGGTAATAAACATTAACAGTAGTTGATACCATTTGCCTTTTCCAGATATTTGATGGTTTCCGAGGAATTAAGATGCAAATTCTACCGGTGCTTGAGGAATGGTATAAGGGATAAATGAAGCTCATAATGGAAAGCAATCAAACATATCTGATAAACAAGTTTCCAGCATTCAAAATAAAGACATTCTATAAGACTAAAACCATGCCTACTTCAATTGTAACTAAAGTAAGATTTTGAAGTCGTATATGCAATTATACATTCCAATAACTACACCAGAAACAAAAAGACACCGATAGTTTATATTAGTGCCTGAACTAATAACAAAACAAAGTAAGTTCCATACCCCATCAGTCTTTACATAGATTAACAAGACGATTCCCAGATTTATGATGTATAAAATCCCAAACAAAATCTGCAACCAACAAAATGAGGGAAAAAGAGGTAAATTTTTTACTTTTACATAAGCACCAATGAAAGAAAAGAGAATTTTAGTTTGCCTAGCACTCTGATCACCTGAGCTGGAAAAACCTCTCCACCTGTAACATACTGAATTGCAGAATAAACATAAAGGAAACCAGCAGGGTAGACAAGCGGCCCAGTGTCTCCTTTCAAGTTCTTGTAATCTCTTTCTCCTCCAAGAAACCCACTTACCTGTCACCTTAATAAACACTGGTTCTACATTATCCCATTAACTAACAACTAATAACTGCACCAACCCAGAAATGGAAATTAGCTTGATTAGTTATAAAAGTACACCACACCTGAGCCATGTAAGCATCCCAATCTATCTTCGTATCTGAAAATTAAAACCGGGACAGGTCATTTAAAAGCTTTATTCGGAGAAGAGAGTGAGGATTCTGGGATCTTACAAGGGACATAAGCTATGATGAGGGATACAAGGATGGCGTCAACGAAAGGTAGAGCCAAAGCCATTGCCTTCTTCGGGCTTTTCAGAAGTCTAGGGATAAAAGAAGCCCCGGCATCTTTTCTCCGAGAACGTTTGGCATGAGCAGGAGCTGAACTTTTCGTTGCCATGATTTTCTTTTTCCTTGGATAGAAGTTGTGTTTGCTTGCTTGTTTGATCGAGGAGAAGGAAATTGGACTACTGGAATTGGAGTTTCAGAAATCGTTTCGGAAAAGAGTTGGATTGATTCTGGTTTGTGGACCGTTTGATCGGTATCGTCACTGTTTGGTGATGGATTGAGAACAGCCCAATTTACCGTCAGAGTCCGAGGTTGAATTGCGTTAGCCTGAATTTTAAAAGACATAAAGTAGTGGCCCAACCAAGCAACTGCGGGCTCAACTTTGTGAATCGCTGGTTCTTTTATCAGGCCAGGCTGTTAGCACCAACGGAAGTTAAAGGAATCAAACACAAGGCAAAGTTTTACAATTGTGCAGCAAAAGAAACGAAAATCATGAATGATGAGGGAACACGTAAGCATATCGAATAAATTGTACTTCCAACACGTAGGAGCGTTCAGACAAAACAAAGCCAAAGTCCAAAAGTGTCAACTGCAGAAGAGCTTATCCAGTTTTTTACTTCTTTTAGTTAATGAAACAGATCCTGTCAGTTACAAATTGATCAAAGCTGGTCTCCCTCAGAAGAACTAGAACGCCCAAGATTGATAACAAAGCCGTCCCAAAGAGACACCTTTCACGTCCACGTGTGATACTCTCTGTCCAATGTCCACGCCTCACCGCTTCCGCCGTCCACCTGTCACTCCTTTTCCTGCCCTCCAAACCAAATTTGGCTAGCTCCGTAAACACGATCTCCTCGATATAATCTCCACATGAAATTCCTCTCTTGAAGTGAGACGCAGCCTCCATTTTCCCCTTTTGTTTCTTTCATGGAATCCCAAATCCTCAAACAACGATTTAGAGATGATGATGATGATCCTGGCATTACCTCCTCAACCAAAGAGGAGGAGGACTATGAAAAGAACTCATCAAACAGACGAGATAAGAGAATGGCTATGGCCAAACGTGGCCTAAGATCACTGGCCGTAGCAATTTCCTTCCCTCTGTCTCTCACCCTATTAACCATCTACTTGTTTGGTTCAGGTCATGATTATGTGACTCTAGCAAAACCGTTCTGGTTCCCTCCCTTGTGGCTTATTCATATAACGTGCTTGGTTTCCAGCTTCTTCATGGGTCTTTCTGCTTGGCTTGTTTGGGCGGAAGGCGGGTTCCACGCGAGACCAACGGCTTTGTCTCTTTATGTGGCTCAGCTAGGTTTGAGCTGAGCTTGGATTCCGATTGTGTTCGGTCTGAGAGCCAGTTGGGTAGGCTTGGTTGTGCGCTTGGTGGGTTTTTGGGCTCTGCTTGGATGTCTGAGGAACTTTAGGGAGGTGAATCCGATAGCTAGTGACTTGGTTAAGCCTTGTTTGGCATGGGCTGCTTTCCTGGCCATTTTAAATCTAAAGCTTGTTTTCCTTTGAAGCATAGCACGATCTTTTCTTCTTGTCTAATGGTACTAGCATTTTACAGACTACTAAAAGTAGGATTTCCTGTTTTTCTTTTTCTTTTTTTGCCTCTTCTCCCTCTTCTATCAAGGGAATTTAGGTCTCCAAATGTCGTGAATTAATACAGTCGAAGTTAGTTCATTTATTTAGTAGTTTGCCCAGAAGCAATAATATGTCCAGATGATTTGTCTGTTACTCCTCAGTCAATCTCCTTCCAAGTTCATGTTTCTGATATATTCATTTGCACCAGCTCTGTACTCTTGCAATGGCATGTTTGATAGCTTGTAGTTGGAATTTTCCCTTCTTTTGTTCTAGCTGTTTTCTTAAGGTTCATCCATAGACCAAAACAAGAACCCAACAGGTTTGCATTTCTCGTCCATGAACGATGCCTGCTAAGTTTTTAACATAATGTTCCCTGAACAGAGATCCTGGGCAGGAAAATTTATCCCCGCCACTGTCTCCATTATAACCCTGTTTTACAGGATGTCGCAACTATTATGCTTTACCAGAAAAATCCCTCAACTTTTATTCTTGTAACCAATCTGAAGAAAACTCAGGTTGGAATATGATTTTACTGTGTATGATCAACTCTAGGCGTCTAATTGCTGAATATGCTTTGAGTAGGCAAACAAGAAAGAGAAATTCTTTCATTCTACGACAGAAAACATGTAACTTTCCACCAAGTACCCAACTATTCATTCATAAATTACCCAGAACCAGAAGAACACACTGGAAGGCAGCCCAATGAGGCAATGACCCACATAATAACAGAGGAATTTAATTTTCTCTCTCTTAAGTAAATAAATGACAATAATATCTAGAAACATCATCAAAATTTTCTAGTTATTAAAATATATTAGCTAACCATTATTTTCATGTAAGGCTGACGCTCCCTAAAACAAGGCTATGAGTCGTGATGTTCCCATGTTAACAAAACCTATT
This sequence comes from Microcos paniculata, assembly GCA_030664755.1. Lineage (NCBI taxonomy): Eukaryota > Viridiplantae > Streptophyta > Magnoliopsida > Malvales > Malvaceae > Microcos > Microcos paniculata. Next base: position 35,484,485 of record CP131461.1, read on the forward strand.
TAATATGAGGATCAAATCAGATAACAGTACTCTGCAACATAAAAATAGAAAAGTGGCGCCAACTTAGAGCATAATTATGCCTGAACATGATTCACTAGTATTGGAAAATCCTAATCTTCCAGGACCTTTCGTATTTTGATCAAGTCCCAATAAAAGGAGCTTGTTCAGAAAAATTGGATTGGCTAAGAGAATGAAAATAAGGAGAAGCAAGTAAAAGCATTTGCAAGAGATGTGCTCAGAGCAGCTAATGCTGTCATGATCAGGGTAAGCTCAAGGACTCAAAAAAGGAAGAAAAAGATGGTGATGACTGATAAGTCCAGTAAGGAACAAGTTGAGTGAAGAAGCTTGCCAACTGCAGTTCCCCAACTTCTATGATAGTAATTGTCAAATTACGAATTACCTTCATTTACACCTTTTCCATGATTATTCAATCCGTCAGTGTCAGCTGTTATTAAGATCAAAGTAGGGAATTGCAACACCCAAGCAGCTATCCTTATCTTGTTCCTTGCAGGAATCATCATCATCTTCTCTTTTTCTTCTTCATTGTTAAGCTCATTTTCCTCCAGGGGTATCTAAAGTAGTTCTTAACGGAGAAAGTAGAGTCATCAGACATGAACAGTGTTCCTTGCTTTCTTCGGAAACATATTAAGAAGCATTTAATCACAAAAATCTAACTTTAAACCAAGCTATTCATCCAAGTAATGGTTATTTCTTACAATATGCATCAGGAGCCACCAACAGCTATGAACATCACCAGTTCATGCTGTAACAAAACTATAAACGTATTGGCATTTATCTGACTGATTGAATTACAATGCAGCAACTCTATAGCTGACAAATCAAGTGATAATGTATCACTAGGTTAAAACATTGAAAGAAACAAGATTGCTGATATGCTACAAAATTGAACAGCTGCAGTCAAAATAATGGGCTCTGTTTTCCTTTCCAAAGCATTCAGAACTTACAAGTTAAACACATATAAGGAACAAAAGAATACTATTTCTCCAGATCTAGAACATAAAATTACCACTGCATACACAACAATTGGACATTGTAGCCTATCATTTAGGGGCATAAGATCTCATAGACCGCCTATATCATCAGGAGGAGGATCCCTTAACGGCTTTAAAAGCAGGATGAAGTAGTCCAAGTTCATCTCTCACCTCAAGCGGATTACCAGTCTCATTTCGAACTCTCTTAACCCGTCTACTAGCCAAAGACTTGTGAGTAAACCCATAAATCTGAAGAATCTGATTATCCCCAAAATTAAATGCCCTATCCATCTGCTTCAAGCACCTCTCAACAGGGTAATCCCCAAACTTCCCACAAGGCTTACACCCCACAAAGTGAGTCACCAATGGCCAGCGATGATCTCCTAAACCAGGATGATAATTCTCAATCATCTCCTCGTACCTATCTACCAAAATCCCCCAATAACCGTGCAAATAATAAGCACTCTCTAAGTAGACCTTATCACCCCACTTCTCTCTTTGAGTAGCCAACAAATAAACCATGGCAGACTGATCATCAGCTTCAAAAACAGGCCGATCCTTAAGTTCTCGAGTCAAAATCTTCCCTGCTTCTTCCCTAATCTTCCCTTTGGGACCCATTGGAGCCCAAGCATCAAGAAGATCAAGTGCCCACTGCCCATTCCTCAACAGAAAACTTCCAGTATTTAGCCCAATCCAGTTCTTTTGATCATAAACCATCTCATTCCAACCATGCATAACCAAGTTCGAGTCTTTATACCTTTCCCAGGGAACCTCAAACGCCATGTCGGTAAACATCGCGTCACTGTCCATCCACCAGAGAAACTCCACCTCGGGATGCGAAAGCAAAAGCTTTCGAATCAATGGCAATTTGGCCCAAAACCCCGCCATTTCCGCATCTAAAAGCGCCATGTTGTAAAATATCTCGATGCCGTGTAATCTACAGTAATCGATCTTGTTCTTGATCGATTTCAATAAGTAATGATCACCAACCGGGTTCTCACACGGCTTAGGCGATGAACCAGTGACTAAGAGGACCCTCGGTTTGTTAGGACCTATGAAATTTGGGTAATTAGGGTTTTCTTTCAGCCATTCCGATCGCTGCTCGTCCCAATCGGAGATCTTGGGCCCCAGAAAATAGGGCTTGTTGGGGTCGGGTTTCGAGTCGTCAGATTCCTCGTCGACTAAGATCTTATTTACGTCAAATTCGCTGTAATTGTTGGTGTCGGCTGCGGTGTCGGTGGCAGCGTGGCTATTGGATGACGTCGTTTGGACTTCTTCAAGGACGCGATGCGGCTCAGCGCGTTTCCGGGAATAGAAGTGGTCGCGTAGCTCGATGAAGTCTTGCTCCGGAGTTCCGAATTTTCCGGCTCCGATAGTGCCGCGTAGGACGACTACAGTGAGGACGAGGCAAAGGATGGTGACCTTGCAGTGACGGAGAGCTCTCAGGATCTTTCGAGATCTTTGAGCTCCCAAACACTTGTCTATCATCTTCCAGTTCCTTACCCGATCCGGTCTCGGCTCAAACCCAAAAACAATGCCGGAATTGGAAATATATTTGAGAACTCTGGGTTTTTGATTTGGAAAGATTTTGGACAGAGGCTGTTTCTTTCAAAGATGAAAAGCGCGTTTTTCTGTGATCCAAAACATTTTAGAGAGCTTAAATTTAAGCCAAGGGTGGGATTTGTTTTCCGACACGAAATTTTGAAGACAGCTGTTGGAAATTGCCGGGACCCGCCGCGTTAAAGTGAACAAAAGTTTAGGATTAGATGTGTCGGGGAGGGTTCCTTCCTTTCCTTCCGTTTTTAATTTTACAGCGCCAGTTGATTTTACAAAACGCTGTTTGAAGTTTACCTATAGTATGCTTCTCCACGAACAGCGGTTATGGTTCGTTAAACCTTTAACGGTTGAACTTAAAAATTATAATTAAAAAAAAAAAGGCTAAGACAAATTAGACAATATCCAATTCTTCGATCACTATCGATTGCAAATGGCTTGCTTGAATGAACTGTTATTATCACGTGATTCACACGTGAAATCAATTTTAAATGCATTTATATTATAGATATTATACATTTCATTATGAAAATCAAAGTCATGATCAAAAACCAATAATTAATTGTTAAAAGCCTCAATGTTCAAGATTTATAAGATATGTTTGTTTTATTAGATTGGATTGAATAGAATGAAAAGGAAAATTTTATGTAATTTGTAGTATAATTTTATAGTAATGATATAGATTTACATTGTACAAAAGATTATTCATATGATGAGTTAATCATTTTTATTAGAAGATTGAGTCATTCTATAAATAATCATTTTCACAATGCAAATATATATCAATATTATAAAACCACACTATAACTTATATGTAATTTACTCATTTTCTTCCTCATCTTATCCAATCAAATCCGTATAACAAACGTTCCCGTAAGTATATATCTTAGATTGTTAATCCAATAAACTTTGGAGAGTCAAATTTCCTCGGTGCCGTTCTATTCACCACATGCGAAATTGAAACAGAACTTATTCTCCGAAGTTTTGCATTACAGACAGACTAAGGCTTCCTTTCGCAGAGCTGTGAGATTGGCTGTTATGAGATTAAAATGTTGTGGTGAGATTAAAATGTTATGATTAGTTACTGTAGTGGTGAGATTAGAATTATAATAGTGAAAATAAAACTAGCGGTGAGAAAATATGCATTTGGTGAAAACAACGGTCGTGGTGAGATGAGAATGAAAAATGACCAAAAGAGATATTAATTAACAAAATCCAAAGTGATAATGTTAAAAAAAAAAAAGTGGGGGCTTTTTTTGGAAAAAATGCTACGGTGAAAATGGAGAATTTCCACCACAGCATTTTGCTGTGTTTGGAATGGTGCGGTTAGCGGTTGCCACATAGGCAACTTCCACCGCACCATTCACCCACTGAAGGCCCAATTTGGGGCATTGCAGCACGTTTAGCCTCTAAACGGGCTGCAACGCTCTCCCAAAGGGAGCCTAACTTAGAGGCTAGAGCCATCCGGCCGTCATATGGAGCTTCATGCCCCATAACGCATCATATGGAAGGCTAGCTGTCTCATTGCAAGTTGCAACTCACAAGCGTAAAAACGAAGACAATTCTTGTAGTTTTAAGAAAAAGCTGATAGATATAAGTAACATGCAAATTGCAATGGTAGACAGTTCTTTCTAAGCTTCACTTCTTTGCCTTTTCCTTTTCTGTGCAAATCTGCATGTCCAATACGGCAATACCATATATGTACCATAATAAATTTCCTGTCTTGTCTTTGGAGAGCCTACAGGGGAGGAACTCTTTTAGTGCTGTTCAATAAAGCAATTTACTTAAGTATCTTAAGGATGATCCTTGCTCTGTCTCGCCATCTATCCTTTCTCTTACCTACAGCTCGAGTGCTTATCAACATCACCACTAGACAATTACAGAGACAGAGACCCCAGCTGAATAAAAAAAACAAGTCTCACTTTCCGATATTTTGCTTTGGTGCAGGCAGGCAACACCCTGTGAATGTCTAAATCTAAAATAATTGCACAACACCAAGATAGAAACTTCGATGATAGGAGTCAAGCTCTTGAAACAGAGGTTAATCAGAGCAAATACAACTGCCAGGAGAGCCCACAACATTAAACACTAGGCATATTACCCACCTATGAGGCTATGACCCATGTTTGATGTTGGCAAATAGAGCAAGAAAGAATGAGAAACAAATAAGTACTCAAGCTGGTAAAGTATTGGCAACTTGGATAGGTAATTGACTGTCCAACCAAAAAAGAAATGTGATGGCAAGCTACTCGACCTGGCTCAGCTTTCTCAAGGTTATGGAAATTCTCCTCTCCTGAATTAACTCCTGCCCTTCCCACATCTGAAACCCTGGCTTGCGGTTAATCTCATGTTTCCAGAGGTATCGAGCCTCCCCTGACATTAAAACTAAAGATCCTGGAGTCAAAAGAACAGGAATCTTTCCCATAGGTCGATGGTTTTCAACCTGCTCAACAATGTCGGAACCTTCTTCAACTCGAGTGAAATGCATCAAGCATGATGACTCCAAGGAGACAATGGCAATTCCATCTTCAAAACGCATAAGATCAACATGTGCACAGATTCCCTACACGTTAACAAATAAGATGGTTTCATCTAGATGGCATTACTTGATCCTGGAACAACATAAACAACTACAAAATGTGATGTCGCACCTCACCTGGATGGTAGACATTTACAATTAGTTGATCAAATAGAGGTTCCCTCCACAATAGATTTGATGGCAACAGACAGGCTCCCAAGCCCCCATTCGAGGTAGCCAAGTCAGTACATTCAGATACATTATCACCAAGAAGCACTGCCTCACGTATAGAATTAGAGAGTTCAATAGCCCATGCTGGGAGATTTCCAAACCTCATGGCCTGAAGAAAACATAATAAAACATGAATGCAGGGGAAAAGAAGAAGTAAAAGCACAATGAAAGGAAAGTTTGAAGATTTAAGAGTGTCACGAATTTAACTATTTAAACCAGTCAAACAACAGTTTAACACGAATCTTATTCAAATAGCTACATGGTAGTAATGAATCACTGATAAATTTAGAAATAAGCCTGATTAAGCAATTGTGTCCCTCAGAGAGTCATAAATCTTTGATCTAGCTAAGTATTCAAAGACTCGAACCTCATCCTTTAACGCCTAGATGTGCCAAAAAAATATTTATCGACATTAAACACCTAGAACTAGAACAAATCATATCTAGTAGTTGGTAAAGCTGAGGTTTTTCTTAAAGAAAAATTCGCCGGACCTGATTGTGAGAATCTTCAGTGAACCACCCTTCTGCAACGAAAACCGATCATACATCAGCAGGAAATTTTGAACTTTAATTTTCTTCATACATTTTCAGTAATAAGTTTCATTTTATTGGCCATTAAAAATGTAAAAGACAGAAGGGGAAGGGCAAAGAAACGCACCGTCTAGCACGGAGGAGATGAGACAAGATTGGTGTTGAGGAGAAAGGAAGTCTTTGCATAGCCATAATCCATTGATTTCCTTGATCTGTTCCCAGGAAGCGATTGGGTCTCCAATTTGTTTATGCTGTGGTTCATCGTCTTCGCTGTCCGATGATTCACCGAACACTTCACTTAAAAGTTCCTTGTGAGACTCCATCTCCGAGATGGTTGTCCGCAACCGGGCTTCTTCCCCGCCGTTGATGGGTTTTATGGGCTTCACATGCCTCCACTATCCATATAGAAGTTGGATCTTGGAAAACACTAGTAGTAGTTCCTTATTGGGCTGTGATGATATAGTAAACCCAAATAGACCCAAATTTTGAGGAGAAGCCCGCTTTCAAAAGTGACCCATGATCCTGATAGATTGATCTCTTCCAATAGAAAAAGAACAAGAAGTCAAGACACCGTGAGAATCAGCGGACCATGACATGCATCTCCTTGATATTTGTGCCAATCTGCGTCGCCATCGGTGCCCATACCCCCAATGCCCAGAATGTTATCTTGACACGTAAGACCACCAGATCCTATCATGTTTCGCCACTTGTCAGTCACTCACCTCATGAAAAGCAGCACTCGCGTGTCGACGAAAGCGACACACGTAAGAATCCCAGCATTCTTCAATGGGCCGTCATGGCCTTTGCGGCTTTGCCCAATTCCCCGATTGACGTAAAAACCCGGCCTCGAAATTGTCAAGTCTTACTACCTTGACTACGATGACCCCTTTTATCATGCGCCACGTGGCAAGGGATATATTGTAGCCGTTGATACGTCATGGGAATCCACGCCTGTGATAGTGGACTCACTATAAAATGGGAGTTGTTACAACGCTCTCTTCCTCGCCCTCCTTTGTAGTCGAAGAACTTCAATTCCCTTCCCTTCCATCTATTCTCTCTTTCTAGACTTTTCTCAAGCAGAAGTATCGAAACGGTGGAACTTCAATGGCCGAATCAGATCCCAAACAGCCACCGGAAACAGTAAGCATTTCATACGATTCAAATTTCTTTTCGATTGCGTTTTGTTTTTGTTTTTCTTTATTTTCTGATGGATGAAGATTTGATTTTAATATTTCTTTTCATTTTATTTCGTTTGAATGATATAGACTGAAGAAAATGAGAAGAAACTGAAGTATCTAGATTTTGTTCAAGTGGCGGCGATCTATGCAGCTGTATGCTTATCAAGCATCTACGAGTACGCTAAGGAAAGTGCCGGTCCACTCAAATCTGGTGTCCAAACCGTCGAAGGAACTGTCAATACCGTCATTGGCCCCGTTTGCGACAAGTTCCTGGATGTTCCGTTCGAACTCCTCAAGTTTGTCGATCGCAAGGTCAGCAATTGCGACCTTTTTGTCTCCTTTTTTACTTTATTAAACATTGTCATCAATATATCTGTCTTTTTGGGCCCCTTTTTTGTTGAGGAATCGTGTCTTTAATTACTTAACCCAAATATAGTTGATTGATGTCATTCTTGGCGTCCCCGTGGTATGAAGGTGGACGACTCCCTGAGTGGGTTGGAACGTCACGTGCCGTTTCTCGTAAAGCACGTTTCCATCCAAGCTCGAGCCATGGCTTCAGAAGTCCAAAGAGCCGGAGTTGTGGATGCGGCTAAGACCATCACGAGGTCCGTTTATACCAAGTATGAGCCGACGGCTAAGGAGCTGTACAGCAAATACGAACCGGTAGTGGAACAATTCGCTGTTTCAGCTTGGAAGTCGCTTAATCGTCTCCCGCTTTTCCCGCAAGTGGCTCAGATCGTGGTCCCCACGGCTGCTTACTGGTCGGAGAAGTACAATCAGGTGGTTTATTACACTGGGGAGAGAGGGTATGTGGTGGCTTCGTATTTGCCGTTGATTCCGATTGATAGAATCGCAAAGGTTTTCGAGGAGGGTGGAAGAGCGCTTGCCTCGACTAACGGGGTATCACCCGTTCTGACCCAGTGAATAGAGGCAAGGAGGGGGTTTTAGTAGGGTTTTTGGATGGATTGGTGATGTTGCTTCTTTTTTGGCTTTGCAAGTTATGGTTCGATATTATGACTGCTATATAAAAAGGGTCAGACGAAATGGAGACATAGAGTCCATTGTGGGCCTTCTTCAATTTTCTCCGAATCTTTTTTCTAAAATTAAAATTACGCTATATTAATACTTGCAAAAGATTTTCGGTAATTGAAATATGGAATCGTAAAGAATTTTTACGTCTAAAATGTGAGAACGAAATCAATCAATTAATCAATAACACAACATGTCCACCGTATGGTAGTAGAATTTATCATTACATTACCCTTTTTTCTCCCTTTGGAAAAGCAGTTTTAAAGTGTATAAATTGGGGCCATAACCCACAGGCCACAGCCCAAACTGTGGAATGTGGAGAGGATTCAATTTTGTTTAATATGGGATTTAATTTTGCTTAATATCATATCACTTCTTTTTTTGTCAAAGGAAAATTATGAGTAAGGTAGGTTATCTCATAGTTAATACTAAGATAAGTCATTAATCCACTTTTAAAATTAAGGTAAGTTACAAATCTCTTTAAGGATTTACGGATTTTAATTTTACGAAATTTTTTTTATTTACAAACTACCTATTAAAAAAAAATCTATGAGCACTTAAATTCCAATGTCTTACATCATTCATCAAAATTTGTATCACTTTAGATCAACTCTCGCTAGATAATATTATATATTACTTTTTGGGATTTAGATTTTCGAGGTGAGGATAAGCAAATGCAGGGTACTCTAGATTTGCGGCTGTCTAAGTCACCCGATGGCTCAATGTTTTGGGTTTGGACTTTGATTTTGAAATTTGATCCTCACCCGTCGCTTCGGCAAACTACCATATCATATAGAAGTTAAAAAGTCGCCAAATCAGGATTATCTCCCATGTGACAGGTAGTACCAGCAGTAATCTTTCGTTTCATCTACAGAGCTGCAATTACAAAGCCTGCTGCCCAACGCCTGTCCTGGCGCATTCAAACACCTAAACCCCATTTCCATTGTTTCAAAGCCACCATCTCCTGGTTTAGAATCTGAGTAGCAAAGAGATACTATCTTCTATTACCATATTTCATCAGCCCAAAAAAAAAGATATCTATTACTAAATCTTTGCCATTTGCCAACTCACGCCGACACGGAAAGCAAGTTCGGAGCCTAAAGCACGCATTTCGTTTCTCAGCTGTCATTTTGCTCAAACATGCCAATGATTAATTAGTCTCTTGTTTAATTTTCTGCCAAGTATTGATTTTTATTCTTTTTGGCAGAGTTTAGATCCACGTAAACATGCCAATGATTAAATCCTAATCAAGCCATGCATTATTAAGCACCCTGCCTAATTCCTTTTCTCCACTTTCTAGGTTCCATGTGATCGCACCCCCTTTTCACACTCTGAACCAAAAATTTAATTAAAAAAAAAAACAATCAAACATAGGCTTTAAATTATCCATTCTCTAATCCACAATGTTCCCGGTTGGTAGGCGACTACTGGACTGGAATCACGTCATGGGTTAATGACAAATATACTAAATAATTAGTGTTAGACTGTATAATAATACAAACTGTTTTGGGCTAATCAATATTTAAAATAACTTTGCGTTTCTGCGAAGCATCTCTCATTTCAAAGACTGCCAATGCCAAACGAGAATATACACAACACCAACTCATTATGACCTTTCTTCCGAGAACTTACATACACGAGTTGGGAGTTCAAACTTTCAAGTGCTTACTTTATGTTAGTACTATTTTTTTAATCCCCTTATGGATAAAATTAGGTCAAATTGTGTAATTAGTCCATCTACTATACTAAAAATATGAATTTAGTCCCTCTACTTCGATTTGATTAAATTGAGTCTCTCGACTTTTATTTATTGTCAAATTAAGTCCCTCTCGACTTTTATTTATTGTCAAATTAAGTCCTTCAACTTTTATTTATCATCAATTTTAATCCAATCATTAATGGTATTAAATATTTATCGTTAATGATACTGACGTGTCATTGATTATAATGACATATGCTTTTAAAAAAAATTAAAAGTTTTTGTGTGACTTTTTTTTATTACATAATATATTTTTCACCTCGATAGTTAATTTTTATTTTAATTTTGAATGTTTAAATTTATATTTTTTTATAAGAAATTTTATAATCACGACCAAAAGGAATTCAATGTAACAAAAAAATCATATAAAAAATTTTTAATATTTTTTAAGTACACTTCATCAAAGTTAATGTCGTGTTAATATAATTAATATTACGTCAGCATAGTATTAATTATATAGTAGACGGACTGAATTTAGTCAATACTAAATCAGCATAGTTAACTGTAGAAATTTAACATCATTAGTGATATTGAACTAAAATTGACAATAAATAAAATTAGAGGGACTTAATTTGATCAAATCAAAGTAAAATGACTAAATTCATATTTTTTATATAGTAGAGGGACTAAATATATAATTTGACCATAAAATTATAATAACCCTCTCGTTACTTTTTATGGTCAGACAAACAAGTTGGACTCTTTCCGTTGCTTACAAATTTTCCCTTTTTCACCAATGTTGCCCTCTGTAACGTTTGGTTCCGAAGTGTAGATGTTGATTTTTGTCGACATTATAAATTTCATATAACTGATGGCGTTGATCCAAGATGTGTGGTAAGGTCTCATGGTCAACCCCATCATGGGATGTGCTGGAGGGTTTGGCTTGGAGGCTCAGACTAAGAGGTAGTTGGGAACCCCTCATAATCTTTCCCTGAAGAGAGAGTGATGTCACATTTCTTACAACCCCTCCTAATTATGTTAGTTTATTTATTCTTAAATAAATAATGGATCCTTATTTGTAGCACCTCTACATCCATCATCCCACATTTTACTCATCACCCATAAACCCACTATCTCATGTTCTTTTCACATGACTTGAAGTAACTTCCAAATGGTGGTTACTTCTCTTACCTATAAATAGTTCTTTTCTCACAATGAGAATGATTGATGAGATTCTAGCAAAAAAACCCACACCATTTGACATCCAAAAAAGCTCTGAAATCAAATTACACTACAAACTTCAAATCTTCAACCTTCAAAGGCTGAAATCACCACCTGTCACCACACACTCATCTCTCAGGGTCTGCTCTGATCTTCCTCTCTGCCGCCTCTTACACCTCCTTACGGTGTTTGTGACGTTTCCTCACCTCTCAATCAAGAACCTGTTCTACACGAAGCAAACTCTCCCCTGCTTTCATTTTCTTGGTTGCTAGCTTGACAGCAATTGGCATGACGACAACTTTGTGTTAAAACAAATTTGGTAGATATAGCTTCGAATCAGTTTGAACGTCAAACTTATTCTGTTGAATTGAGTCGTCAAATCACAGACATGTTATGTGATTCTAATTAGTGAAGACTGATAGTAATAAAAGATTTGAAAGTAAAAGTGGTGGATGGAGGCCAATCGTGCATGCAAATGAAAGTGACGACACAACTTGGACAGCTACGTATGCCTGGTGAGACTGGCGGAGAGCTTCTTGCCAGTTGATATGTGGCTATGTGTTGATGTGCGTATTTAAGCTATTTAGCTGTGGAGAATTAATTGTCGGAGAGTTTCCGGCAAACCCTGGAGGACTGGCGGCTTGCAACTTGAATTTGACCTGGTGGGAATTTGGGGATTTGTAATGTCTCTGCGTCTTTAACTTTCCAGTGACTGGCCACCTAATTTGAAGCTCCGCCGCCTTTTCTGCCAGCCTAAACTCAACTTGATAAATGAACACACACAGCCGGATACTTCTGCACCCCCAAAAGTTGGCTGCCAAACGAAATACTACTACTATTTATAGTTAATTATATTGATATTTTGATGTGATTATGTGACCTATAGACCGCGACTTCAAACATTGTCAATAAAGCAAGTCAAACAACTGTTTCTCTCTCTCTCTCTCTCCTTTTTTTTTTGAAGAAATTTTCTCCCTTTTTCGTCAGTCATGTATAAATTTTGATATCACATTTCGTAAAAATAGATAAGTTGATTCAATATATATTTGGCATGTAAACTCACCTTCTGTATTTTACTAATACTGCCTTATGTATAGATATATTGATTAGAAAAATTATCCTAATTATTCCAAAAGAAATATGGATTCCATGGATCATAGGCTCTGATCACTTTTGATTATATAATTTAGTACATACTAATTTTTGTCAACCCATACGATGAACTGTCAAAATTAATGCAAGAAAATATACCTAAATTGAGTGAATATGTACATGTATATTCACTGATGTGTTACTGTAATATTTTAGTACATTATAGTATATCAAATATCAAATAAAAAATAATAATTAGTCCAATATTCATGGCTCCACCAGTCCACGTCCACGGACGGGAACGAAGCAAGAAGACGTAGAGAAATTGTTCTATAATTACCCCAAAATAATCAAAGTGAATATTCATGTGTTATGTCCACTTATGAATATGAAACTCACGTAACTTCCACATCGAATCCCTTTTTTTTATTGAAAAATAAAGCAAGAAACTTATAGGACAAGGAGGATGAGTCATCGTGGTAGAGTCCCTTTGATTTCATTGGGTAGCTAATAATCTTAAAACCACCAAAATATCAAGGCATTTTCTTTGCTATCAAAGCGTGGTCAACCCCGCAATTCAACAAAATTGTTTCTTTTCTCGGCAAAAAATCCTGTTTGGGTTGACAAAATCTGAGAAATCCTTTCAGTTTTCATTCATTCACACGCTGCTCATTTCCGGACACAGAGGTGAGAAATCACCCATCCAGAATCCAGAAACCAAAAACCAAAATAGCAATAAATGTGAAGTAGCAGTAGTTATAATAATTATGTGAAGCATCCTCAAACAAATAAAAATTGACCCATGTACCCTTTTTTATTGCTTAAGAAGTTAAAATACACATTTAACAGTGCCAGAATACCTACCTTGCCTCAGGAAAAAAGGAGGACAGTGCGAGAATACCCTCAAAACCAAACAACCCCTTTCACCGCCTCCTAAGAATCATAACCTCCAAAAAAATAAATCCCAAAAAAATATTTATATATAAAAAACTAAATAAATATACCATATAACATATATATACTCCTAATAAATATATATTTTATATTTTATTTGATAGTGGTATAAATAATAGGTGCACAGGAACCTTGATAACTGATCTCCCCGCAATCATTCACCTCTTTTCTCTTTTCTTTTTTGCCTCGTCTCTCTTGTCTCTCTGATTCTCTCTTTCTTTCTCTTCCCAAGACTCAAAGGTCGTTCCTTTTTTCGGATCAGAGAAAACCCAGAGGGAAAAAACCTACCCCCTCCCAAAACCCTTCTTTCATCTTTAGCAAGAAGATGGTTGAAACGCGACGGGGCTCTTCCTCTTCCAAACGCCCCCTTTCGTCTCCTGTTGCTTCTCCTCCTACTTCTAGTAAACGATCCAAGGTTCTCTCTTTTTGAATCCACGTCTTTGCTTTTTTCTTCTTACGATCAAATCTCCTTTTTTCTCTAGGGTTTTTAATTTGCATGCTTGTCAAAATTTTTTCTTTGTGTTCTTTAGATTTGAATCTGGGACTGAGTTTTCTTTTTTTTGTTTGATTTTTTTTTCAAGGCATCTGAGCCGGCTTCGTCGTCCACCAACGGAGCTGCGGTGTCTGGGCCGGTTAAAGAATCTGGGTCGGACTCACGGGTAACGGAGGCCCGTTCGTCTGATCTGCGTGTATCTGATGCGGCTAAGGCCGTTGATGCATCTGCCCCTGATAAGTCTGCCGATGTTGGTGTGGAGAACGGTACTTTGGTGTCTCCGCAGTCCTTAGGTGCGATCCGAGATTGATTTCTCATTTTGGTTTTGGGTTTTAATTAATGGTGGTTTCTTTCTTAGGGTTGGTCTGGGGTTTTTTTGAGGGGTTTTTAATTTGGATAATTCTTTTGTTTAAGTAGGTGAAGCTGCTACGGAGGATGCGGAGAAAGGGAAGCCGGTTGGTGCAGGGTTTACCGGTCGGGTTAAAAAGAAACCAACAAAACCAGCAAAATCAGGTTCTAAGGTCCCGTGGGGAAAGCTTCTTTCTCAGCACTCTCAGGTATGTTTTCTGAAAGTGCATTTTTTGGATTATGTGCCAATTATTTTGATTTTGATCCCTGTGGTTAATGGGCCAAGGATTAGAAATTCATATCGGAATTCTTTGGTGTTTTGCAAAACAGTGAAACGAAATAAGTAATTAGGGTTTTTGTTCGAAGAACTGTTAATAACTGATGGATTTTAAAAAATTGTGGACGTGAATTATCGATGTCATTGAAAACGGTTCCCTAATGATATATTTTGGTTACAAACATATAGTACGTTGGGAGTTCATAGCCGAATAAGTCCATTGTAGATTCAATTTTGATTTTTGAGCAACGTACTTAAATTCTATTGCACTGGAAATTTTCCATTGGATTAGCGATATGGAATTTTTCAAGGTGAATGGGGGTTATCTGTTCCCTCATTGGTCTATTTGGCTTGCACCTTGCTTCATTTTTAGAATTTGTAGACTAAATTCTAAATGTCCTGATACCAAACAACCTGTCGTTTTGGCAATGATAATCTTGGGTTCTGAAAGGAGAAAGACTACTCCTATTCATCTCCATAAGTCTATTATATCCTTTGGAAATCATATTAATTTAGTCTCACTGAATGCATTGGTGGTTTTGCTTCAGAGAAAAATTGGGAATTTGGGAGATGAGGTTTGCTTATACTGGTTGGGATACTTATTTTTTCTGACCCTTTTGAAGATATTACTTAAGCATGATTTGTTTGCCAAATCCCTGCTTTTCAGGACTAGGAAGACAGTTTACTGGTTCCATTGTTGCAATTGCTCATTAGTTGTACACTGTCTTAGCATATCAGTGATTTGTCTTAGTAATGTCTTATCTCTTTGGTTTCTTGTTTCCTCCTTAACTACAGAATGAATGTACTAGGCAATTTTCTGCCGTCTTTTCTGGCTAAATGATTGAGAATGGTTTCTTTGTTTAGAAATCCATCTTGAGGAAGGTTTTTTTCCCCCTCTTCGTTGTAACTTCCAAAGTTATATTTCCTTAAAGAAGGATGGACGTCCAAGTCACAAACTAATTGGCCTCAGATATATTTTGATGCTCTTTGGTTGTTTTTATTCTAAACTACTGATTGTTTCTGATTCTTATTGATTTTTAATTCATCACAGAATCCTCATATGGTCATGTGTGGCACATTATTCACTGTTGGCCAAAGCCGTCAATGTAACTTATGTCTTAAAGATCCCAATATTAGCACCGTTTTGTGCAAAGTGAAGCACATAGAGGTATCATTGCAATACTCATTTGAAAGTGTTTGCTTGTAATTGTATGTCTATAATACTGCTGATTTTGTTTTCTTTTCCACGTAGAATGATGGTGCTTCTATCGCCATACTAGAAATCACCGGAGGAAAAGGCTCTGTCCAAGTTAATGGGAGGTTTTACCGTAAAAATGCTAGTTTAATTCTAAATGCAGGCGATGAATTGATTTTCACCAGTACCGGAAATCATGCTTATGTATCCTTTTTCTTTGACATGTGGTGTCTTCCTGCATGTTTTTGTAATTTGACTTTGAAATTATTATGATATTTGCTGCATATTGGAACTGTTTTTATTCCTTAATCGAAACTTAGATTTTTCAGCAGCTCATCAATGATAACTTAGCTGCCTCTGGCATACCTTCTTCTGTAAGCATTTTAGAAGCCCAGACTGCTCCCATTAAAGGGATTATTGAGACACGATCAGGGGGCCCATCGACTGTTGCTGGGGCAGCGACAATATTAGCATCTTTGTCAACAAAAGAAAATTCGGAGATGTCCACTCTTCCTTCTGGTTGTGATGTGTCTGATGACCGTGTTCCAGAGGTGGACATGAAGGACAGTGCTAGTAATGAGGAGCCAGCCACCGCTTCTTCGATGGAGAAAACTGTTGCTCCTCCACCTGAGGCTGCTAACGAAAACACAAATCTTGATAGACTTGGGTTGGATGATGGTATGGATGCTGACAATACAAAGGTCCCTGGGGCAGGTTACCCTTTAAGGCCATTATTGCGTATCCTCGCTGGTACATCTTCTGCAGACTTTGATTTTAATGGCAGCATTGCCAAAATCTTTGAAGACCCAAGGGAATTTAGAGAGATCCTCAAGGAATATGAACCTTCTACAGTTTTGATATCAACTAAGCGGCAAGCATTTAAGGATAGTTTACAGGAAGGCATTCTCAATCCAGACAATATAGATGTCTCATTTGATAATTTCCCATATTACTTGAGGTAAATCCTGTGCTTTGCCATTAATTGCATCTGGTGCTTTCCTACTATTGTGGAAGCAGAGATTGCTTATCTGTTGTGTCTGTATCAAGTAAGCCTAATTTTGATTATGGTTTTACATATTTCGCCTATCCCCTTTCCTGCAAATTTGCTAGTCCATATATTATTTATGCAGTTAACTATGAATGTTGATTACATTATATTGCATGCTACCCGGTATTATATCTGTGTCTTCTGTTTTTGTTGTGTCTGGTTTTGGTCTGTTTTACCAGATTTAAGCATGGGATAGTTTTGGTTAATTTGTTTGAAAATTTCCATTGTGACAGTGATACAACAAAGAATGTTTTGATATCCTCAACTTATGTGCATTTGAAGTGTAACAAATTTGCAAAGTACGCCTCAGATCTTCCAACCATGAGTCCTCGTATTTTATTATCCGGTCCTGCAGGTATGACTGCCATTTATTTTATTTTGCCATGTAAACCATGGTTATGTTTTGCTTCGCTTATTATGATCCTGCTGAGAGAATTAATTGTCTTTCGATGTGTATAGGTTCGGAAATTTATCAGGAGACTTTGGCAAAGGCACTTGCCAAACATTTCAGTGCTAGGCTGCTGATTGTTGATTCTCTTCTGTTACCCGGAGTATACCTCTTGCCCTTCTCAACTTGTTTGATCTTTTCCAATTGCATATTATGCAATCAAGATTGGGTGGAAGTGCTGTTTGCATGCTTCCTATTTCATTTATCTATATCATGTGTTTGGAAATTATGTGTGGACACTTATTTTTCTTCTATGGGAGCGGGTGAAATTTCTTGGAGTCGATAGCTATTAATGTTATTGTTGATTATGATTCTGCCTTACTAGTTGCTATTCGTGTAACAGATACAGTTATTTTAATTTGAAAATAAAAATTTGCCAAACTCTGGTTGCAAATCCCTTTATGGAAATTTTGTATTAACTGTTTCTTAAGGTGGATATTGCATGAGCCTGCATTTTTCTTTCTTGTGGCTGTGCAAATTTCTGTATTGTTTTGCTTTTATTTCTGATTATCTAGACATTTTTGCAGCTTCTTATCTTTTGTTTTCTTTAAAATTTATCCAGGGATCATCATCAAAAGAGGCTGATGGTGTGAAAGAAACTTCAAGGGCTGAAAGGGCTTCTGTATATGCCAAAAGAGCTGCACAGGCTGCTGCAGTTTTGCAGCATAAGAGACCAACTTCTAGCGTCGAAGCTGATATTACAGGTGGTTCTTCACTGAGCTCCCAAGCTTTGCCAAAGCAGGAAGTATCAACTGCAACATCTAAAAACCATACATTTAAGAAAGGTATAGTTGGTTTTTTATTTTGTGATCCCATGGCTTTCTAAGCTATTAATTTGATACTGGGCCATTATCAGTTTCTAACTGAATTAGTTATTTTGAAATTTTTAGGTGATAGGGTTAAGTTTGTGGGTTCCACTGCACCTTCTGGACTTTCCTCTCTGCAACCTGCTTTAAGGTACTTTTTGCATATATTTTATATAGTTTTTGATTAGCCATTGTTTTATTATTATTATTATTATTATTATCTTTAATGGTAACTACTTTTTTCTGTTCTGTACTTCAGATCTGAGTTTTGAGTTTGTCTTATTTTGGCACCTTCCTTACGCACATGTTCACGCTATGTGATTACATGCGTTGATAGATGACCCAAATTGACTGCAGTCCTTGATCCTATACTCTTTTGATTTGTTGATATATGCGTCTTTTAGAAATTTGCTCCTATTATTGTCATGCTCATCAGAACATGTAAATGCATTATAGGGCAACTTGTTAATATACTCATGTCCTTTCAAAGTTGTTGAGTAATTTTTGTGTTATGTGTGTAGGGGACCGACTATTGGTTTTCGGGGCAGGGTAGTCCTTGCCTTCGAAGAAAATGGTTCATCGAAGGTTGGGGTCAGATTTGACAGATCTATTCCGGAGGGCAACGACCTCGGTGGGCTTTGTGAAGAAGATCATGGGTTCTTCTGTGCTGGTGACCTCTTTAGCCTATTTCTTGCATTGATTTTTGTGTCTTATAATTTATTATCCAATCTTATAATCAATGTCTGTTGTGATTAGTTGTTATCCAATCTTACTCGTTATGTTTTCAATTTATACCTAACTACTTTGTTTGCTGTTAATTTTTTTCACTCTACAGCAAGCTCACTTCGCTTGGATGGTTCTGGTGGTGATGATCTTGACAAGCTGGCTGTTAATGAACTTTTTGAGGTAGGTGTCATTGATCAATGCGTGAGATCCAATTGCTTTTTCATGTTCCCATTCTTACAAGTTATTTAGCTCTAAATTGTCTCACTCTTATAGGTTGCATTGAATGAAAGCAAAAGCAGCCCCTTGATATTGTTTGTGAAAGACATAGAGAAGTCTATGGGTGGAAATACAGATGTGTATAGTGCCTTGAAGAGTAAGGTTGAGAATTTGCCAGCGAATGTTGTTGTAATTGGTTCTCATACCCAGATGGACAATCGTAAGGAAAAAGTAAACAATCTACTATACATCTATTTCTTATTTAGATTTGCTTCTTTCTTTTATGGTTCAGAAGTATTTAAACTGTTTGATGTTTGTGGTTTTATTTTTCTGCAGTCTCATCCTGGCGGCCTTTTGTTCACAAAGTTTGGATCCAACCAGACAGCTTTACTTGATTTTGCTTTCCCTGTATGTCAATCATCCCTCACCCCTCACAACACCCCACCCCTGTTATATATATATATATATATATCTATATATATTGCTTTTCCAGTTGCATTACTTATTTGTACCTAGAGGCTATCCTCACACATGTTGCAATAGCAGTGTATTAGCCTTTGAATGGTTGGTTATCTAGTATTCTCCGCTTCTTACTTTCTCATTTTGGCAACACTCCTGATTTGATTGTCATCCGTATGCAGGATAATTTTGGTCGGCTTCATGACAGGAGCAAAGAAACACCAAAAGCAATGAAACAAGTTACTAGGCTTTTCCCTAACAAAGTGACGATCCAGCTACCTCAGGTAACTTTTGGTCAGTTTTGGCATCAGAGGTCTTGTTAATATTGAAATATTTAATCTAATAATCCTGAATCATTTCAGGATGAAACTTTACTTTTGGACTGGAAGCAGCAGTTAGAACGTGACATTGAAACTCTTAAAGCACAGTCAAACGTTGTTAGCATTCGATCTGTGAGTATTGCTGTAGTTTTTTCCGTGTAATCTTCAAGGTTTGCCCTTCCTGTTTGTGCATGCGAGTCTGAGCTCTTTTAAAGTAGATTGCGTGAAAGCGGCTTGCATTCTTTGTGTTGGTAAACCTTCTTGTAAGTCCAGAATAAATCAACCTAATATGATGAGAAACTACTAAAAAGCTGTAGAAGGTTATCACAAAAATACCTGTTTCCTCCCCTAACCCCTCCTCTCACCTAAGTAGACAGAAGTTGCCTTTCTGTGTACTTTTGTATTTGGTCAGTTCATTTATTTGAAAGTTTGAGCTACAAGTGTCTTTTCTGGTGATTCTCATGACTCTTTTCTGCTGTCAGGTTCTCAATCGAAATGGATTGGATTGCCCTGATCTTGATACTCTTTGCATTAAAGATCAAACCCTTGCAAATGAGAGTTAGTATTCTTGAGCTCCTCTATCATATACTTCATGCCAACTTTTATATATATTGAGATAGAAGGCTTTCTGGATTTCTTTTTCCTTTTTTAAAAATAATAGTTGATCATTTATTTCAAAAGGTTTCAAATTTGGAAAACTTTTCTTGCAAATTTAAAAACAGGATTATACTCTTAGGATAAAGTAATAAAATCTTATAATACCTTTAATTTTAATTTCACTAATTTTGAACCTTTTCTTTTGTTATAGGTGTGGAAAAAGTGGTAGGCTGGGCACTAAGTCACCACTTCATGCATTCTTCAGAAGCTTTGGTTAAAGATGCTAAACTTATACTTTCAACCGAAAGGTTATATAAATTCTCCTTGTTTATTTTAATGACAACTCTTCAATAATGTCTCCATTTTATTCTTGTGCTAACTTTTCGATGAATTTACTGTTGCAGCATCAATTATGGGCTGAATATTTTGCAAGGAATTCAAAGTGAAAGCAAAAGCTCAAAGAAATCACTGAAGGTACAGTACTGCTCTTTCTTTGGGTTCTACGTATAGTTGTTGCCCCCTCTACATGTTGTCCATGATGTATTTTGTTAGTAACAAGGTATGCTATTGAATTACTATTAATCTTATTTATTTTCAGGATGTGGTCACTGAGAATGAATTTGAGAAGAAACTTCTTGCGGATGTAATTCCACCAAGTGATATTGGGGTTAGTTTTGATGATATTGGAGCCCTTGAGAATGTCAAGGACACCTTGAAGGAGTTAGTGATGCTTCCCCTTCAAAGGCCTGAATTGTTTTGCAAGGGACAGTTGACAAAGGTTGAGTTGACTCGCACATTTATTTTTGCTTCATCATATGTTACTTGGAATTGTGAAATTTTAAAGTAAATCTCGTCATTTCCTTATTTTCTATGTAACTGCTTCTGCAGCCTTGCAAAGGAATATTGCTGTTTGGGCCTCCTGGTACTGGAAAAACAATGCTTGCCAAGGCTGTTGCAACCGAAGCTGGTGCAAACTTTATTAACATATCTATGTCTAGCATTACTTCAAAGGTATTTGGACTGCATAGAAACTATGGCCGTGTACCTTCTATGTTAAATTTTCCTTTTCATGTTTGTATATGACGCATTTGTATGCTTTGCAGTGGTTTGGGGAAGGAGAGAAGTATGTGAAAGCTGTTTTCTCTCTGGCCAGTAAAATTGCACCTAGTGTTGTGTTTGTTGACGAGGTTTGTTCAACTTATATGTAGTTTCCTTTTTGCCTTTTTTTCTTTTTGATTTATTGGTTCGGGGGAAGAGATGGGGGGTTTGGTCCTTTGTTCTCTGTGAAGACCAATCGTGATATTTCATTGTCTTTCCCTGACTGTTTCATGTTCTCTTCCTGTTTTATCAATAGCACTTCTGGTTTTATTTATTGACTTGGGTGGTTTTTAAGGTTGATAGCATGTTGGGAAGACGGGAGAGTCCAGGTGAACATGAGGCTATGCGTAAAATGAAGAATGAATTTATGGTGAACTGGGATGGTCTCCGTACAAAGGATAAAGAACGAGTTCTGGTTCTTGCTGCTACAAACCGGCCGTTTGACCTGGATGAGGCTGTTATCCGGAGGCTTCCTCGAAGGTAACTTCTGTGTTATTTCTTTGGGTTGCTGTAGTTTGACCTATGAGAAGTATCATTGACTTCCCTGTTAAATATTGTACAGATTGATGGTTAATTTGCCAGATGCTCCAAATAGAGAAAAGATTATAAGAGTTATATTGGCCAAAGAGGATTTGTCATCCGATTTTGATTTGGAAGCTATTGCAAATATGACAGATGGATATTCTGGAAGTGATCTTAAGGTTGATTTTCCACCTTTTTACTTCATTTGTTGTCTTGTTTGAAAATGTAAAGGGTTGTTAGCAAAGCAAAGATGAAAGTAGGTCATTTGTGCATCATAAGCTAATTACTAAATTGAACAAGCTTAGGTAATTTTTTCTTCCTAGTCTAATTTTGAACTTTTGTTTCCTAGAAGTTCAATTTTTACTCATCAAGGTTAGTTAGGAAGGCTACCCTATTCCTGTTAGCCATTGTTCCCTAAAACCATAGTGAAGCTTTCTAGTGGGTTGAGTCTTGTTATCCTGTGCGTAAGTTTCTTTCTTTACTAAAAATCTTCTTTTTTTTTTCTTTTTTTAATTTTTAATTGCAGAACCTTTGTGTGACTGCTGCACATTGTCCCATACGAGAAATCTTGGAGAAGGAAAAGAAGGTCTGTTGATAATTTAATTTAATTTTCTATGATATGTTAACAGCATATGTAAACTTTGTTGGTTTCGCCATTGGTGCTAGAAAGTGGTGAATCTGTTGTAACTATACTTTGATAGGTATTTGGCGGACAAGTGTACCACATCTATGATCTAGCACTTGCTTTGTAACTTGAAACTCTACTTATTTTTTGAAGAGTGCTCACTGATATTTTCATGTAATTTCAGGAGAAAGCTTCAGCGGCGGCGGAGAATAGACCTTTACCTTCCTTGTATAGCAGTGCTGACATTCGTCCTTTGAAGATGGATGATTTTAAATATGCACATGAGCAGGTACCATGCTTGGCATGTCATTTTACTTTGAGCTTTTGAAATCTTGGAAGCTTAATTTTTCCCTGGATGTACTTCCATTTTGTGTTACTGTGAAGCTTTCTATTGACGTAATATAATATTTGTCGAATTGAATGTGTGAAGATATTATGAATGGAATATTGTGTGGCCTTTTGATGGGTTTTAATGCAGGTTTGTGCAAGTGTGTCATCGGAGTCTACCAATATGAGCGAGCTTCTTCAATGGAATGAGTTATATGGAGAAGGTGGATCAAGAAAGAAAAAACCTCTAAGCTACTTCATGTAGAGGAGGTATCTTTTGTGTATAGCATTCCTTTTTCCTTCCATTCTTGGACGGTCACCATAAAAGGTGGCCAAGTTGAGAGACCTGTTTGTGGAATTCCCTCACAGGTCCCGGCTTCCCTTGTATTATATTATATAGGTTTTTCCTTTTTTTTTCCCCCCCCCAAAAATTTTCACAATCTTTCTTCTGTTAGCGATTTTACAATATTTATTTATTATCTAGCAGGTTTACTATATTAAAAGAGTTTACTGTTCCTCCGCATTAACAAACCTTTTACTTATTTCCTGTTTCTGTGGTTCCGTACCATATCTTGTGTCTGTACTGTACATAACTAAGTCACTAATGGATCGATTCAAGTTAATTCTTTTGTAATTCTCCCGATTCTCTTCACCATCGAGTCAAATATTATACTGTGAAATGAAATAAATTTCCGTTTTTGCTGCAAAGTGGGCCAAGTTAAGCACAAACGAGAATATATTTCCTGTTGTCTCATGGTAGTAGTAGTTTGTTTTTTTTTTTTTAATTTTCCTTTTCTGTTTCTGCTTGTTACTTAGTAATGGGTTATAAGAGGGTCTTTACTCTGAAGGGAGTCGTGCTGCTGATTAACTTTGCATCCATTAGGTGGGACAGTGACAGCCAACCACCCATCCATCTGGCTTTATTTCAATCAACCAAAATTTGAGGATGAATTTCATTTAACACAAGAATAATAATAATAATAATAAGAGTTTTGTCTCCATGGGCTTTGGCCTTTGAGGGGAGCAAACAACTACTAGTAAGAATTCTATATCTATAGACGACTAGTTAGCTAGAAAAATGTAGTACTGGTTGGTGGAGTAGGATGGGATCTGGAATATGGAGATTAGGTGGGGCGACCAGATAATTTTAGAGGAGCTGGACTTGGAACTTGGAAGGCAAGCCGAAGACCAAGGACCCTGTGTCGTTGTACCCTATCGAACAAATTTCTTATAGATAAACAAGAGGGCCTCAGCGGCTCAGCCTTCAAGTAAACAGTCACACTTTCTTTCGTGTTGGAGCCTGGAGAGCGTGGGTCTAGTAGTTGGATCATGTACTACCCTTTATCATGTACCTATACCTAGTGGTACTTGTTAAATATACTAACATAAGAAAAGAAAAGAGAGTATAAAGAAAAAGAAAGAAATATTTGTGTACAGACACAGCCACACGTGACAGCGAGCATCCGTCTTTCTGAACCGTGCTGACACATGCTTCTCCGCTGACGCCATCATATTATTATGGGCCCCACTTCCGCCCCCTTCCTTGAACGGTGAAGCTGAAGGTGAAGCCCCATCAACCACCACGTGAACCGTCGTTACACACGATCCACCATCCAATTATAATATTTGGAGTTGTGTTGTATTACTTTTAGTAGCTAGTAGTAATGTACAGAATATGAGAATTTAGAGAAAGTCAATTATTTGACAAAAGCGCGCCCCCCCCTCTCTCTCGCTCTCTCTCTCTCTTCTTCCTTCCTTCACCCGTTTATTTGATACTCTTTTTCAGCTTTCGAATGATTCCAACAAGCAATGATTATGAATGATCAATAGCAAGACTAAAACCAAACTCCATTTTCCATCTCTTATCTTTTCTCTTCCTCCTCCTTTCTAGTATTCTCCTTTCTTCTTTCTTTTTTCCTTTCCCTCCTTTTGGAAAGGGCGCACTATAGCGATGGACTTGATGCACCATTCTTCCACTTTTCTTCTCCCCACGATCCCGCCTGACCACCGTTCTTCTCTGACCTACGCTCTTGTCCTTCTTAACCAAAACCTCCCCAGATTCACTCCGCTCCTCTGGAATCACGGTACTTATCCTCCATCCATCACTTTTCTTTTCTTTTCCTACGGTGCTAATTGTTTTTATCACTCAGGATTAACTTTTTCGTCTATTTTGTTTAGAGCAGCTCGGCTTCGCCTCTGTGCTGACGGTGGCGCCAACCGTCTGTACGATGAAATGCCTCTGTTACTTCCTCACGAAGATGCCTCCGACGTTCGACGCAGGTTTCATGCTTCCTTCTTCCTTCTTCCTTCTTTTTCCTTTTTCTTCCCTATCGTATGATTTCAGTTCTTATTACTAATTCGCCTAAAGCTTTATAAATTTGGTCAAAATCTGGTCCAAAACTACAGCTTCTTTTACTTTTGCCGACATGTTCATCTGAAAAAGGAAAAAATGCTTTATTTGTTGTTATTTTGAAGCTATGTGATAACATGAGGCGCTTTGATTCATGGCAGATACAAGCCGGATGTAATTAAAGGAGATATGGATTCAATACGGACAGAAGTACGTGATTTTTATAAAAGACTAGTAAGTTTGCAAGTTTCGTTTTTTGGAAACATTTAAGTCGTATTAATGTCTATGATGTTTTAGTTTACCATTCTAAAACTTGTTTCCCATTCATCATTGTCTTGCTCTGCTGTGCACTACGTGTGTGCCATGTGCTGCTCTGTTCTTATGAGCATTCGCTTATTTTCTCCTGCATTTGTGGTGTTGCAGTCTCTATGGTTCTTATGATTTTGTTGCTGAAATGCCTTCACTTGCTTCTTTGGTGCAGGGAACGAAGATTATTGATAAATCTCATGATCAAGACACAACGGATTTGCATAAATGTGTAACATACATTTGTGACATTACTCCAGATTTGGACAAGCCTAATGTAAGTTTCAGTTATACGTTATAGGATTTATTTGGCTGTGATTGCAATTTCTGCAACATTCATTTGGCTTTTGTTATTGCTTCTCGAATGCTGGTCTGCAACAGGAATTATGCATTTTGTCTATAGTGTGTGCTTAGATTGATACTATATAATTGTTGGTTATTTCTTCTGATTTAATGCCAGCTTTGCATTCTCGTTGCCGGAGCACTTGGAGGACGATTTGATCATGAGATGGGAAACCTTAATGTCCTATGTCATTTCTCTTCCCTGAGAATAGTCCTTTTATCTGATGATAGTCTGATCTATCTTCTACCAAAGACTCACCATCACGAGATACATATTCAATCTTCTATTGAGGGCCCTCACTGTGGACTCATCCCTATTGGTATGCCATCAAGGAGTACTACAACAGCTGGGCTTCAGTGGGATCTGAGTAAGTATATGATTACATTATTCTGGTGCTTGCTTTCAATATACTAGGCTATTTGACTTCTATGGACATAAGTTTATGCTTTCAAGTCATCAGTTTACCATGCCTTCCCATGCTGCTTTGCTTTTCATTTCACTTAAAAGTAATACTTGTTTGGATAGTAAACAGAGTCAGGAGAGCTCAAAGGTTAAGATTATCTTCTTCTAGCTTTTTGAAGCTCTCCAGCAATGGAGGTAATTGTAGAGAAAGGAAACTAATTTAATTCTATATTGTGTATTGAACGTTTCCCCTGTGGTCATCAGTACAACATGGCTAAACCTAATACCAGTGTAGAATTATCTTGTATCTTTTTGTCATTCATTTCATTATGATCGAAACAACTGAAGAGGGTTTTTTTTTTGAAAATTCTCATATGAGGGAGAGGGATATTGAAATTTCACTTAAAATAGCTTCACTTCTCTCCTATTACTGTTTCTTTTTATTTCTTTTCTGTTCTATTTATCCAGACACCTTGTGACAGCTAATAACACAGATGCATGTTCCCTATTCTAGTGAAAGCCTTTGGGAACCACATGAGGTAGAGAGAAGCCGTCAGTACTATTATAGTAGTGTGTTAGTGACTTACCTAAATTGTATTGCCATATTAGTAAATCTTAGGAGGTCCTATTTCTAACTTCTAAGTGCTGCTTTTGTGTCTCTCCCTATTGAGGTATTCACATCTTACTTGCTATCATAGTGGAATCATTCCTTTCTATTAGCTTGGCTGTAAAAAACTGTGGTCGCAGTTGTCCTAATGCTGTGTCCTTTTCATCTTCCCTGTTGCCTGGGGTCCTCCCATCTGCTCTTAAAAATGGTTGTGGCTTATTATTATTATCATTATTCTTGGTTCTCATTTCAGATGACACAGAGATGAGGTTTGGTGGCTTAATAAGTACATCAAATATAGTAACAGGAAATTCAGTGACGGTACGATCTGATTCTGATCTTCTTTGGACGATATCCATTAAGAGGTCGTAGCAGCTATTTCTGTTGAATGC
The DNA here is from genome assembly GCA_030664755.1 of Microcos paniculata. Lineage (NCBI taxonomy): Eukaryota > Viridiplantae > Streptophyta > Magnoliopsida > Malvales > Malvaceae > Microcos > Microcos paniculata. The sequence goes on from CP131461.1 coordinate 35,511,388, forward strand.
GTTTTTAAGCGAACATCGCTTTGGTCCATACCGATTCTTAGGTCTATAATATAGTATAGTAGTATTTTGAATTGTTATCTATTTCACCAGATTGCAACAAGGCTCTACTAAATAACTTTACCCATCTGATTCTGAATCTGATACTAATTTCATTCTTCCTTGCCATTGCAAATTTGAACGTCCATTTTGAATGTTTGAACATATTTATATCCAAGGTGTCGCCAATAATTGCTTCACTTATGTTTGGTTTTGCTATTCATGTAATGAGATCTCTATTTACTATTGGGTTTGGTTCTAAATCTTTTTACTACTACTACTACTACTACTACGACATTGTTAAGACTTGATGATGGTGGTGTCATTTCAGAAGATTGGCAATGGCAATGGCATCGGCATCGACCATTTGGATTTCTTTTGTCTGAAAGTCAAATGTCAACGGCCATGAAATGTAGACCGGTACTAGTATTTCCAATAAGTTCCGACAACCTTTTTATTTTATCCAAATTAATAGCCTTTTTGAATTTTTATGGCCCCTAACTTGAAAATGACATCAAATAAAATCTATACTACAGCTACCCTATAAGAAACTTTAAGCATATTAAAGGAGGAGGGCTGGAGGGATGTAATTGTCATTTCATCATTGGGTTTTTTTTTTTTTTTATCTTTTATCTTTTTTGATGTTTTGGGCTAAAGTTTATTGGATATTTTTTTTTTAATTTTGTTTTGGTGTTTTCTTTTATTTTTGAAATTTTTAATATATTTTTTGTAGGAATTTTTTCATCCTTGATAGGTTAGCTTGGTGATTTTTGTTGGATTTGAGAAAATGTTTTCACATTTTTGTATACTATATGTGTTGTTATTATAATTTATTTATTATCAAAGAGTTAATATTTGATTTATATATTTTTATTTAATTGTTAATCAACATTTTCAACTTATGTATAATATTTTATATATGTAGTTTTGTTATTAATTAATAATTAATATTATCTATGTTTATCAAAATGGTTTTATATATATATATATTGTATTACATTTTGATTTATATATAATATTAATATATAATTGTATGGATTAATGTTAAAATACTATTCGTCTCTATCTTCTTATATTTTTTAAAAAATTAAAATGTAAATACTTAAAATTTTAAAAAAAATTTCCGGAGTGTAATTCGATCACTTTCTAGTTAAGTTGAAAATTCCTTCAAAAGTTGAGCAACCGAGCTCTTTTCCTGATTAGGAAAAACATGGACGAGATAACAACCTTTACGTTGCAACGTGCGGCGAGCAAAGAAAAGTATACCACATTAAAAAATGGAAAAAAGGAACAAAGACCAAAAGGAGAGAGAGGAAAAAAGGTCTCCGGTGTTTAGATTCTTCTAACAGTCCGTTTGGGGTAGAAAAATTTTTTATGTAAACAAAAAGAAGAAAAACTGTTGAAGGAGAGTACTTTTTCTTTACACCATGAAATTTATTTTTTTACCCCTTCTCTGAAAATCAATTTCTAGAAGAATGATTTTAAAAGGATCATAATTTTTTCTACTTTTAACTTATAGAAATTGATTATATCACTTTATATTCCAGAAAAAATAGATTAAAATCTATTTAAAAGATAAACTTTTTACAGTTCAAACCGGATTATTTAAAAAGAAAAAGAAAAAGAAAAAGAAAAGAGGAAATTTGTTAATTTTTACTGGCGCCAAGTAACCACCCTTTGCGTCGCATCTGTTTTGGCGGCAAAATCGAGCGAGATAGGGTTTAGTTTTTCCCCTACTCTCTCACAGTCTGGGCGCTAAAACCCAATCTCTTAACTTAGGATTCGCATGACGTAATCATCCATTCCCGTAATTCCGTGTCGAGGGTTTTGTTGTTCAAGTTGCTGGTAAATGCTCGCTTCCTTGAGTTGTCGACCCTCTTTCGATGGAAGGACCGGCGCCGTCTAATTCCCCTGTAATTAAGCCCATTAACAAAGGCGTTGTCCACAGAATTTGCGCCGGTCAAGTCATCTTAGACCTCTCCTCCGCCGTCAAGGAACTCGTCGAGAACAGCCTCGACGCCGGCGCCACCAGCATCGAAGTCGCTCTCAAAGAGTACGGAGAAGAGTGCTTTCAGGTCATCGATAATGGCTGCGGCATTTCACCTAATAGTTTCAAGGTAAATAATCCTCATTTGAATAAAAAATTTTAGAGGGAACATTCGAAATTTTTTACTTCTGAGTAATTATATTCTATTTTGTAGGTTGTGGCACTTAAGCATCATACATCTAAGCTTGCGGATTTCCCTGATCTCCAGTCTCTGACTACTTTCGGGTTTAGAGGGGAGGCATTGAGTTCGCTTTGCGCCTTAGGCAATCTGACTGTTGAAACGAGAACGAAAAATGAATCGGTTGCGACGCATTTGACTTTTGATCATTCAGGTTTGTTGATAGCTGAGAAGAAAACCGCACGGCAAATTGGTACGACCGTCACTGTGAAGAAGTTGTTCTCGAATCTTCCAGTGCGAAGCAAGGAATTTCATCGTAACATACGCAAGGAGTACGGCAAACTTATTTCCTTGTTGAATGTGAGTGCATCCTTGCCTGTCAAAAGCTTTCAAAAATGAAACTTTTGTTACTTTTTATGTGTGTTTGCTTTTTGTGAATGGTGAAAACAATGCTGGATCATGATTCCTTTGTTATGCCTATTGGAGATTGTGTATTTGTTTCCGAATAATGTGTTGATGCACTTTGTCATTGATTTAGAATGACCGATTATCTGACTAAGTTTCATTTATTCTCAGCAAAACATTCAAAAAAGTGCTAGTGGTTTGGTCTTTCTATTGCTTAGTACTCAGATGTTGTTTGCCTAACCTTGTAGTCTGTTGAACATGATTTACAGAGTCATCTTTGCAGTACATAGATGCATAAAGATACTATTGAGTTATTGATTTGTAAAGAATGTAATATCCCTTACCGCGATGACTATCTTTTGCCCTTTTCTAAATCTCATCTTTATTAAGAGCTAGGAATACCTCAATCATAGTTATGTGGTACGTGTTCCACAAGTTTTTATCACCCTTCCTTTCATTTCTTTTTAAATTTGTGGATAAAAAGGATATTTATTCTCATGCTGTCTCAATTCAGGCATATGCACTTATAGCAAAAGGAGTTAGGGTAGTCTGCAGCAACACAACTGGAAAGAATGCCAAGTCTATGGTAGTTAAAACACAGGGGAGTGGTTCCCTCAAAGATAACATTATACAACTGTTTGGCACAAACGTATTTAGCTGCTTACAGCCTCTCTCTATATGTCTATCTGAAAGCTGCAAGGTTGAAGGTTTTCTTTCCAAGTCCGGACAGGGTAGTGGCCGCAACCGCGGAGACATACAATTCCTCTTTGTAAATGGCCGACCAGTGGATATGCCTAAAGTGAACAAGCTTGTGAATGAGTTATATAGAGGCGCAAACTCTCGGCAGTTTCCCATAGCCATAATGAACTTTACTATTCCAACTAGAGCATGTGATGTCAATGTGTCTCCGGATAAAAGAAAAGTATTCTTTTCTGATGAAAGCTCAATTTTGCAATCTTTGAGAGAGGGTTTGCAGAAAATATATTCCTCAAGCAATGCCAATTACTTAGTTAATAAAGTTGAGGAGGACTCTGAGGAAGCTGATTTCTCTGGGTTTCACTCTCCGCTGCAAAACTCTAGTATCCTTCCTGAAAAATTATCTCCCGCTGGGACCAATTTGGAAGTTTCCATGAGGGAGCATTCTGCAGAGGGCAACACTTCTCCCAGGAGAGTTAAAATAAGCGCGCAGAATTTGCCTTTATCAAGAAAATCAATTGCTACTCATCAAGAGAACTCAATAAGGACAGACTTCACTTTAAGAGCACACGGAACAAAGAATGTTGATGATCTCAAAGAGTCTAATGGTGGCCAATTGACTACCAAGATGGATGGTACAATTAACATGAAATTATCAAAAGGGTCAATCCTTAATCAACGCCAGAATTCATTGAGGGAACTCGCTTTAGGAGTACACAGAACTAATGAGGTCAACGGACTAATAGCATCTAATGATGGGGAATTGACAACTCATAGAAACGGTATATCTAACAAAGATTCTTTTTCACCCTCAGCTGCAAACAGGAAAGGAATTAATGCAAGTAGAGACTCTAATAGTCTTTCAGGCCATGTTCAATCATCAATGGACAATTTTGTAACTCTAAGCAAAAGGAAGCATGAAAGCATTAGAACTGTGTTGTCTGAAGTGCCTGTCTTAAGAAATCAAAGTCTCCCTTACCAAGTGAAAAACAGCCATCTGGAAATGAGTGCTTTGGGAACCAGAGATCAAGTTGGTGAGTCTTTTGAGGTGAATGATAATGAGCCATGCAAGTTTCTCAGAACAGACATCATCTTGGATGAAATGGAAATTCCCTGTTCTCCTAGGGACAATGATAATGATGGTATACCTGTAGAGGTACATGGATCTATCTTCTTCTGTAAACGTTTACTATCCTGCTTTACCAGTTCAAGAAACAAAAAGGAGAAAATGTGAATAAGTGCACCAAAATGTTGAAAAATCTATATAACCATGTTAGAAAAAACAGCTTTTCCCCTTGAAAACAACTTTTTAAACTCTGCTATTTGACTCATCTCCTTTCCTAGATCATATCAATGCCAACCATATATCAGATATCTCTACTGAACATAGGTTTGGTTATCATTATGTAAAAGATATGTATTGGATGTAGGTTCATGGAATACTTCCTCCACTTTCCAAGCAATCTAGGTAGAAACCCTGTTGTGGTACAATCTAATTGTTGTCAGTGTTATGTCTTCTGATTCAACTACTACTTCTACAGGAATTAGAGGATCAAGAAAAAGCAGTGCCTTCTCCCAACATAGAGTTAATTGATTCATTCTGCAAGGATCCTGAGGATATTCCTAAAGAGGCATCTTGTGCTTCTAAACTAGAGTCTTCGTCTTCTGCTTTCGTTGTCGATGTCCCCGTGCCTTTGTCTGGTCAAAAGATATGTCCCACCTTCCACTTTAGTTTTCAGGACCTATTGACAAAGAGAAAGCAGAGGATGTCAAGATTATTGTACGCCGGTTACAGATTCCAAACCAGGAAGACAAAAAGGTCCTTGAAGTAAGAGATTCATATTCAAGTAGCATTGAATTTATCCAGTTCTTTTTCCACTGATGTGAATTTCTATACTAATAGGTCTTATGCTGCCGCAACACTTGAGCTCTCTCAAGCAGATAACGAGGAACGAAAAACACAAGCATTAGCTGCAGCTACTTCTGAGTTGGAGAAACTTTTCAGAAAAGAAGACTTTAGCAGAATGAAGGTTTTATGCTATAAATGCCCCTTTTTCATCCATCAAGCTGCTTCATTTTTAAGTATTTTCTTTTTCATTTGTTCTGGTGGGTATAGGGCCTCGTGGGAAATACCCAGCAGCTGCCCTGCTTATGTTTTTTGCAGACATGATATCTTGAAAGCAAAACTATACAATTTTCATTTAGTTGATTGGACTGATTACATAGGAGTACTTTCTGTTGATGCTACTGAGTCGGTTTCTATATTCTCTGGTTAGATTTCAATTAGATTTGGGATAGCTTTTGATCATGACTAACGTGAACTCAACTGAATTGTTAACAGCATTGACCATTAGGATGGTCAGTTTTCTGACCTATCAGAAGCTGTAAAAGTCTGAAACTGTGATGTTTCGGTTAAATTATGCTTGCATGAACTGCTGTTATATTTAATTAGTAATGACAATGTTTGCTTCTCTTTCACAGGTGATTGGGCAATTTAATCTTGGATTTATCATTGGGAAGTTAGACCAAGATTTATTTATTGTGGATCAGGTAATGTCTGACTAAACTTTATTTTCTCATCCTTCTTGTTCGCCCCTTCTATATGGAATTCCATTTCAGGGCTGTCCTTTTTAAATAAAAAATTAAATAATATCTCTGTATTTTCAGCATGCTGCTGACGAGAAATACAATTTTGAGCATCTGGCTCAATCGACCATATTGAATCAGCAGCCTTTGCTTCGGTGAGGAATATTTTTATCTTTATTAAATTACTTGTATTAAAATAATGGTTTTCTCAACTGGAGATGCTTGGCATAATTTTGCTTATTTGTGGAAAACTGATGTTAAGAAAACTGAAGTTTACTATCTTTATCATAAGCATCTGCTGTTATGTCTGTAGCTAGACATTCACATGGCATAATGGCCTTATTTTGGTCTAGGCAAAGCCTAGATAAACTAGACATGCTTGGAATTCTTCATCTGCTAGAAACTTGAATACTTCTAGCATTTAATTTTTTCATTCAAGTGATGGAAACTGTTATGACTATATGATACTAGTTTTCTTGTTGCCTTGAAGCATTATTTATAGTGTAGATTTAGTTGGATTAGGAAAACATGGAGCAGAAAAGTAGCAAGCTGTCCAACTAACCACAACACATTGTTATCAATTGGTAGTCCAAGACCTGCATCTGTCTTGTTTCCTTCCAAGTTTTCCAATTATGTATCTGCATATTTAAATAACTTTTATTTGCAATAGGAATTGTGTAGTCTGAACTTGACTTCTGATTATATTCAGACCACTGAGATTGGACTTATCTCCTGAAGAAGAAGTAGTTGCTTCAATGCATATGGACATAATCAGGTTCATTCTTCTATTGGATGCGGTTCCTCTCACTCATTTATTATTTATGCATTATGTTTTTCCATTTGGAACTTAAATCACAGAGATCTCTGAAATGAGTCTTCTAATGGTGCTTATGAATTTTGGTTCACATATTTTTCAGGAAAAATGGGTTCATTTTAGAAGAGGATCCCTATGCTCCACCGGGGCATCATTTTAAGCTTAGAGCTGTTCCCTTCAGTAAAAACATTACTTTTGGAGTTGAAGGTAGTCCTAGTTTTCAGTATTTATTATGTCTTTAATTGATCATTGTTTTCCATTGAAGAAAATTTACCCCTTTAGAGTAGGTAGTTTACTTTACATGACATGAAGATAGTATTATTTACAGTAGCACTTTGATTAAAAACATGATATAAAGAAATAGGAGCACTTTGATGGTCTTGGACTAAATTACATGGATAAATACACGATATAAAGACATGGGAGCACTTTGGTTATAAAATAGAATGAGGAGCACTATATTTTCTTGGATAATTCAGCATTAGTGTGACAGTTTTTTAAAAAGGTGGTAAATTTTTGTTCTATCCTTTCAATATGCACCTCATTAATCCTTATTGGCAGACTATTGTTATTTATTGCAATGTAATAATGTGTTTATGGAAAGCAAAAGGCGTGTTGAAATTGAAGATTTTATGGACAACACATTGATTATGGATAACTCTATAAACAGATGTCAGGGACTTGATTGCTACTCTTGCTGATAGTCAAGGCGAATGCTCAATGATCGGTAGTTACAAAATGGACACATCTGATTCTGTCTGCCCAACTAGAGTACGTGCAATGCTGGCGTCTCGTGCCTGCAGATCATCTGTTATGATCGGAGATCCACTTGGGCGAAATGAAATGCAGAAGGTAAGGGCCTTCGTAGCATGCATTGACCTGGATTTCTTTTCCTTATAATCAAACATGTGTAGTTACAGGGGTACATGCTTCTTGCTAGCATATATAGGGCTTTAAATACATGTGTGGGTTTTGTGTGTATCTCCAGTTGATGGAGAATGGATGTTTTTGCTAATTCCTAACGCTACAGATGAGTCTTGTTTATTTAGCAGCAATTTTCTGTATTGCTGAAGCCTATTACACATTTTCTGATGTCAATGTTGTCATAGGGATATAGGTTCATTGAGAATTCCTTGGTTAGTTGCAATTAAAGAGAACATATATATGTTCTCAAGTTTTACATTGTTTTTTCAGATACTTGAGCATTTGGCAGACCTGAAGTCTCCATGGAATTGCCCACATGGCCGGCCAACGATGCGACATTTGGTAGACCTGGCAGCCTTAGGCAAAGGACCAGATGAAAATGAAACAAGCTCTTGATAGACGTTTTTTGTCGTTCTGCCGCCTGGTCTCCGCTCTTAATTTTATTCTGGGTATAGTTTCATTTCATTCCTCTCCTTTGGCTCAGTTATTTTGTATAGTAGTAATATTTGGTATCAACCATAGATGTCCGCTACTTTAGTGAGTAGCAGTAGAAATGTGCATACTGGATACCCCACAGTAGGAAAGGCTGGTGGTGGTGGTGGTTAGTCCTCGCAATTTTTTCTCTTTTTGTGTGTGTCTTTGGGATCTAGTAATGTGTTGTCCCAAAGAAAGATGAATGTAAGATTCAATTATGATGTTGAGGGTTGAAATTAAATTACCCCAAAACAAGCGTGTAAGCACCTGAGGCCACATAAGAGTTGCGGGTAGTGAAAAACCAAGAAAGATTTATATTGTTCTCGTCTTTCAGTCTAAATTTGTATTACAGCGGGAAAGAAGTGAAATTTGCTTTGAATATTTTGTTCAGTTCGCTAGGGAACACAGGGAACCATACTTGCAACGCTGATTTGCCTCTAAAACTAAAACTGACAACACTTGGATTACCTCCCTCAAATTGGGAACATCCTATTCCAATTTCCAATTTCCAATTTCCAATTCTCTTTTTATTATCTGTTTTTTCCTTTTTCCCTTCTGTCTCCGTTTTCCAATCACATCGCGTCATTGAGAATTCTGAATGACAATGTAACGCCGAACAAATGCGTATTCGGAGTAAAATAGTTTAGTATCAGTGAGTAATAATGAAGATTTTGAAGTGTCTAAAACTAAAATCTAAATAGTAATTCACATTATTAGCTAACCTTATGCGATAAATTTCTTTTTAATTTCCATTACAAAAAAGATACTACTATTAACTAACCTTATTATGTGTTAAATTTCTCTTTTTCTTTGCTCTTTTTGGGCCAATGAATCAATTAGACGTTAAAAGCTGTACTGCAATAAAACCTAAAAAATAAAAATAAAAGGTGGTCAAAGTATTTAAGACAAGGATAAAGGCCAAAGGCTGAGAGAGAGAGAGAGAGAGAAACCCGCCTGGATCCCTCAATCGAACTTCCACTTTTAAACGGTGAGACAGAGAGATATCGAATCAAAATTAAAGCCCAGCTCTTTGTCTGTCTCCCTTTGATTCTCTTTTTCTCTTGTGTTATTTTTATTTTTTTATATCTTTTTCCTTTTTCTAATTAGGGTTTTAAGCGGGTTACCCTTTTTTTTTATTCTCCTATTTAAACAAGCTCTGAAACCATCTCCGATTTCTGTAATCCGATTTAGCAAGGTTAGGGTTTTAGACTTAAATAAATACCGTATTTTTTTTTCCTTCTAAAGCAAAGACAGAATCCAATTCCAAGTTTTTTAAATTCCTTTATTTGACATTGCTCTTGACTTTTTCTATTTTCCTTTCCTTCTTGCTAGGTTTCCTTCATTCTTTTCATTCAAGAGAAAGAACGAAGATGGTATACTCTCTTTTCAGCTTACCTGTTTCTGTTTGGTTGCTAGAAACCCCAGGAAACTGGGGGGTTAATTTTGGTTTCGCGTGTTTTTGAATAAATTATGTTCTTTCCTCGGCTAACCCGTTTTATCTATGTGGGTTCTTTGGGCAGCTTCCTCTTTCTCTACTAAAAACCGCACAGGGGCATCCTATGGTAAGAGCATTACATTACTTTCCCCTTGCATGCTGTTGTCGCCCACCTTTCAAAGTTTGCTTTCAGCTTTTGAATTTTTGAATGATTTGGATTCTTTTTTTCTTTTCTCCGCTAACAGCTGGTAGAACTGAAAAATGGGGAGACCTATAATGGACATCTGGTCAACTGTGATACTTGGATGAACATCCATCTTCGTGAAGTTATCTGTACTTCAAAGGTAAGATACTAATTCATTCAAAGTTTCTTATTTTATTTTATTTCTTCCTAGGAGTAAAACTAAGAATGTTGTGGTTGTTTTTTACATTGTGCTCGGGATTTTGATTGAAATGTAGGATGGAGACAGGTTTTGGCGAATGCCGGAATGCTATATCCGTGGAAATACAATCAAGTATCTTCGAGTTCCTGATGAGGTACTCTTTACTCCTTCTACATGCTGCTTTATAAATAAAAAATTAGGCATGAGAGCATTCGCTTCATCTTTAATTTCATTCACTGTTGAATTTTCATTAATGCTTGAGGCTTAAGCTTTCTTTTTCTTCGGTTTGTCAAAAGGAGTGTTATTTTATCAGGAACTGACTGGGTATGCTTTGTTATTAATGAAAATACAGCTCTGAAGAAAGCAGATTCTAGGTCTTATTAGATCTACCTGTCCAAATTTTAGGCCTTCTTGTACTTTCGAATGTGTTGCTTGGTTTCTACTATATGCTGTTCATGTGCTGTCCTCGAACCATTTTAGTGCCATATTTCACTGATCTTAGTAACTTTACCATTGAATTTCAGGTAATTGATAAAGTTCAGGAAGAAACAAAGAGTCGTGCAGGTATGATTTGATTCTCTTTCTAGCTATTAAATGGGATGGATTGTTATCTTTATATTCAACTTAAGTAGAAACAGGTACAAATAGTATTTCTCTGAACAGTTGCATTGCAACCATATGTATAACCTCTTAAGCATATCTTGCAGTTTGAATTGTGTTTGGATAATTTATGCTGGAAATGGAAATATTGTAGCTTTCTACATGGTCCAATTTGTTTTCATGTTTTGTTTCATTGTATATACTTCCAAAATTCTCCTTCCACCTTTTATTGCTTTTATACTGTTAATTACATTTTAGAGATACGTGTTCAAAGACTGGAGTTGTAAACGTGCTGTTTGATTTTGCTGACCTTTTCAGATAGGAAGCCTCCTGGTGTAGGCCGTGGCAGAGGAAGAGGTAGAGAAGATGGTCCTGGTGGAAGGCAACCGAAAGGAGTTGGCCGTGGTCTGGATGATGGTGCTAAGGGTGTAGGTGGAGGCCGAGGCAGGGGTGGTTCAGGTGGGAAGACCAGTGGAAACAGAGGTAAAATTTCTCAAAAACGGTTTGGAGCTCAGCATATTATTGAATAATCTTGTCATAGCTGTCTGACAAATTCATATTAATAGGCTGTTGTTTTTCATTCTGGTGACAGGTGGTGGCCGAGGTCGTGGTTGATGCAATGCTGCTTTATTTTGGGGCGACTTTTGCTGTTTTTAGAAGCATGTTGCGTCCAATTGACTGAAGTTGCGTTATTTGGTTGGGTTAATTCTATCAGAGTGGTTGTCTTAAGTGCCAAATATAGGTAGCATGCAGAACTCGGTTATGGATCTTGTATTTGTTCCTCATTTTACTTTCTTGCCCTTTCATCGTATTTGATGTTTTAGTTGTAACTTGCAAGCCAATTCTCTGTCAAGTTTATGCGTTTAAGTTCAATGATTGTCTCTCTGGCTTTTGTGTTTTCGACTTGCTTGAGGCATTCGTGCCCGCTCGTGGAATGAATTTACTATATTTTCTTCTGAAATGCAAGCGATAAATCCCCAAATTTTAGCGATACGCAACATGGACCCCTTCGCTTAAAAGGAAGTGGGATGGGAATGGGTAAGAGCAAGTTCCAAAGGGTGGTGAATTTATCCTTCACAGAAACTAATTTGCACAAAAACAAATTAAACAATTCCTTTGAATGGTAGGACCTTTTCATTTTCTAGTGATTCGTCATATAATAGTACAGATCACAACACTTGCAGAATGAAAAACAAAGTTACAAGAAGGCTCTAAGATGACAAGCATGAGCTTAACGGTGGGTGTTTAGTACGGTTGATGCCTGCCTTTTTTACGAGTTCGTGGTGACTTCAAGACCAGTGCACTTGAGATCCAGGATCGGTTGATCTCTAGGGAATCATCACCCATCCAACAACACAAACGACCATCTTCACCGCCAGTCCATCCAAAAATGCCTCGGCTTTGGGCAGGCCCACTCCTCATGCTTGGCATGGGCAGTATACTCCTAACAACACCCAAATGGCCACCACCGAGAACTGCTTCTGGGGCTCCTATTGCTGCTGCTCCTTTATACTTTACCGGAAAATACCCTAAAGAGCCAGCATTGGTCCCACCAATCACCCATAAATTTTCTCCTCCAGAACAGTGACAATCAACAAAATAGTCAACCTGCGAAAACAGGAAGCCAAAATTTCCATTAGGACTTACGACAGAAGATCTTGAATAAAATTTAGTTCCTACATTGTCCAATTTCAGATGTGGCTTTTACTGTGGAAAGACTGAAAATGGTTGCCGGGGAGAAGAGGGTGGGAGAAGCTAGCTTTCTAATTTTTGAAAATAAGTGACTTGGGACTAAAAGCAAAAGCTACAATTCTAAACCTGTAAACAATCTGTTGAAACAGAACGCTGATACAAGGTCATTTGTTTTTTGAACTCACATGATCCAGCGTCCAACCGTCTGATGCCAATGAGCGAGCATCCTCAAACTTCGCTTCGTTTGTTCCATCTTTCCAATTCCATACACTACAAGGGGTAAAAAAGTAGAGTTTTAAGCACTATAACTGGATAAAATTTGTTAATATGTGACATTCTGGAGCAGGGAAATAGATTTGGCTGGGGAAGTAAGAGAGGAGAATCAGCTGTATTTTGCAGTGGAATCTGCATAACTTGTTTCAGGTATTCTGGAAGTAAAACTAAGTCATTGTACACCCACTGTAAGAGCAGATTCCTTCTCCAAATATTTTGAAAATCTCAGAAAACAAGTCACTATTAGGAGGAAGATACCTTAAGGTCTCGATGTTTGTCAAACACCAGAGCTTCTCAAAAGACTCCCCAAAAGCCCCAACTTTTGCAATAGATGTTCCCACATTGATCACCTGAAATGTTGTGATAAAAATTAAATCCGATTTAGATAAGCTCACCGGTGCAGATCCAGGAATTTGTCAAACAAGAAGTAAAAGGGTTTAAATTCTAAGATTATGAGCCCAGAGATTTTTTTTTTTTTGAATTTTTTTTTGTAAAAGAGGAGGTGAAGATAGGAAAATGTCCAGAGTGCAGAGACAAAGGAGACCAGTCTGAAGAGGTGGCCAAAAAAAGATCAGTTTGAAAAGAAACAGGTCTATAAGAAGTATTTATAGAAGGCTATCTACAAATAACTCATAAGGTACAGATTACTTAACAAACTAATCAGCATATACAATAGTCCACCCTTTCTGTGCTGAAATACAGGATCACATTGCCTTACAAAACTCTTCAGCAATTTACCGTAGCTCAGCTTCTATTATATATTGATAACCATAGACCATAGAAAATGCCTTCTAGCTTAGCAGCTATGTTTTTTTGTAGTTGGATGAAGGACCCTTTACTGGGGTTGGGTGGTTTAAGCGTCTTCAGGATGAGGAGAGGAGGGATGTCTGCCGGTGTATAGACCAGCCATTCAAAAAAAATAAAAACCATTAGCCTTGACTTACAGAATCAAGATGATCATCATCATTGATATCCCCATTGGTATCAAATATGCATATCAATCCATCGACAGAAGCAGAAGCTAGTTTGTTTTGATGGCCAGGGATGAAATGAACCTGTCAACAAGCAGAAGAAATGCAACAGTGACCATAAGCTACATAATTCAACCGATAAATTCTAACCTATAGTATTATTTATCATCACATAAGTACCAGTAATATAAAGTAGTTTAATCTAATTAAACTTTAGTTAGTCAAGCGTGCATAAGGAATATCAAATATCTAAGCAATGCAATAGATTTAGACACAGAAATGGATGGTGATACTGATAAGAAAAATTGCAACTTGACTTTGAATTATGCACACACATTTGACAGGGCCAAGACTAACCTGAGTAACATCCTCCATGTGGCATTCCTCCAAGCATGCAACTTGCCTCTTGTTTCTCCAATCCCAGAAAAATATCTGTTGTTGAAATAACCAAAATGCAAGAAGAAATCAATATGAATGAGATTATGCCCCACTACTTTTCCCAGAAAGGTTAAGCATAATACTTTCTAAGCATATTGACTACAGCAATGCAGGAGATCTCCTGTCTCACGTCCAAACTAAGACCAAAACAAGCTCCCCATCTAAACTTGGAAAACAATAACTTTATAACATCAAGTGGAATAAAAGCCACAGTAGACAGATCAACAAACCTGTGATTGACATCCTGCAGCCAAAAGATTATCATTTGAACCTCCAAAGGAGAAGCTAAAGACCTCTTGAGAAGAACCAGCAGTTATACGTGAAACCTACAACAAAAATCATTAGATAAATTCACACAAACAAAAAGGGGGTTCATCCTAAAATTACTATAAAATTTAATTTGAAAAAAAAAAAAGGTCACAGGCTGGCCTTCGATGAATTACCTGGTGAAATGTTCTGGTATCCCAGGCCCTGATGGTTCCATCAGAAGAGCAGGAGTGCAAAACATGAGGAGTAGAAGGAGCAGAGAAAGAGATTTGATTGATAGTAGAAGAATGTCCCCTACATTCTCCCAAGTATTGACCCGTCGTTGGCGAGTAAAGCTTCACCGCATTAGTTGACAATGAAACCGCCATGGAAGCCCAATCATCCCTTTCAGTGTTTTTTTTTTCCAAGTTTCACCAAAAAGAAGAAGAAGAAAATAAGAAAAACCCACCCAAAATAACTTATCACCTTAAGCTTTGAGCCAGAAAATTTCAAAACTTTTGTTTATATTTTCGATAATATGAAGTGACTTTATGAGAGAGAGCCTACTTGGGGACGATCTGGAAAACATAGTCGTCGCCAAAATTGGTTTGGATGGAGTTTTTGAGACCGAATATCTTGGCTGAGCTTTGGTTATTCTGAACAACTTGTCGCTGTCCTTCTACTTCCATCTCCGAAGTTTCCTCCATCTCCTCTTTTGTGTTTCAGCTTTGAAGTTTTTGGAATTGAAAGTAGGCAAGCGGCACCCAGCAGGAGGGGCGCACAGACAACGAATTTCCAGGGTTTTAGAGGGTCCAATTACAAACGGTAAGGTTCACACCAACTGACTTCTAGCAACCAATCATTTTCTGCCACCTCTTTTTTTTTTTCCCATTGTTTTTATTTATTTACTCCCAGTGTTCAACCTCTTTTTCTTTTTCAAAATTAGTAACACCATGAATTTTTTTTTTGTTAAAAAAAATTTAGGAGCAAAGTTATCCACCTCCAAAATTACAATAAGACAGTCAATCTCTTTGATGGTTTATAGATTTTAATTTTATGAAACTTTTCGAATTTATAAATCATTTATCAAAAAGGGTTTGAATGTGAAAACTTGAACCCAAATACCTTACACCACGAGTTCAAACTCTTACTACTTTTACTGAGTCCGATTGGCAGTAGCACCATGATTGATGTTTGGCTGTTTACCATACATTCTTCACGGGATTGAGAGGAAATTGTTTGGACATGAACATTTCCCAGTCCTCCTGCATTAAAGCTATTGTCTGGGAGCATGGAATTTTCATCCAAACACTGGACTTAGTATTATTCGAAGCCTATGTCCTCCAGTTGCAAAGCTAAAATCTAATCCTTCTCCAACAAAATAAGAAAGGGAAAACGATTCACATGGAATGCTAGATGAAAAGGTTAAGGCCTTCAGAAAGATCGTATACAACTGCCCCAGAGTTTTTGATAAAGTTAGTCATTCACACAGCTAGACTTTTTCCAAACCCCGGCATAGCCTGAGGCCCAAAAAAGAAAACAAAAACAACATAGCCTATGAACTACGCTGGATCCTACACCATTGTATAAAAATTTAGTACATCCCCGCTGCTCAGAGGGTACATATACAGCAGCACACGACCAAATGGCAATGAAGGTTGCAAAAGATAACTAATTGAACCCAATAAAATCCAGATTTTCATTTCTAAATTAAGGCCATCAAACAAATGTTTTAAAAGTACAACAATCCTAATTCAAGTCAAAAGAGATAAATGCCGGATTACGCAACTTTTAATCTCACAGTACAGTTAGGAAAAACAGCACACTTTGATCCCATCAAAGAGAGACCAAAAAAGATATAACGCACAACTATAAGTTAACAGAATTTGGCATCTTCAGCTTAACATCATATTATGTGCTTGGAGCAGCTTCCATTTTCTCTGAAGTCCCAACACCTTGCTCTTCTGGCTTTGCATCTCCTTCGCCCTTGGCGGTGTCTTGCACTATTGGCTTTGTCACTTCTTGCTCTGCAATGGATGAAAATCATATTAGCCAACAACCAAATCGATGAACCAAATGAGAGAAAAGGCAACAATCACTCAAACCCTGGCAGTATCCTTACCTTCATCATCACTGTCTTCAAAATCACCCAAGCCAGCATCACCCATGCCTCCCATATTAGCAAAGTTCTGCACGACACCACAATTATTAAAGTAAGTAAGCCTTCACACAGTGAAGGACAGAATTGAAGATAAACTATTAGATATACATACCGAGAAGTCCATTCCTCCCAAGTCAAGATCACCAGCACCTAATAAAAAGCAGCAGCAAAATTTAATAGATTGTCGGTTTAAATTGTCTTACTAGTATTTATATCAGTTCAACATGAACAGACGAACATCAGTAATCACAACACTTACCAGTCTCTTCATCTTCATCCACCCATTTGTCCCAGTCCACTTTGACATAATGGGGGGTCTTCCCATCCCCACGCAATAATTTTTTCCACCACCCTTTCTCAGCCTTCTCCAAGACGCAGAATATGCTCCTCACTCCTACATTAATTTTGCTTTCCTTTTTTTCCCAAAACAAAAACACAAAAAGGAGGAGACAAAAAAATAGTAAACATACAGTAAATAAAAAAAAATGTTCCAGAAAATAATTGCTTGGGAATCAATGCCAAAATTAACTAGTGCCACAAAGGAGGCTTGTTTATCCCAAAATTGCTTAGGAATCAATGTAAAAAATTTTCCCCAGCTAGTAGCTAGCTAGCTAATATTCACAGTCCATTTTAAAACAACCAATGAGCAGCGTAACACTATATATCATCCACAATCATATTCTCGGTTCATTTTAAAACAACCAATGAGCAGCGTAACACTATATATTATCCACAATCATCATCATCATCATCATCGTTGACGCCCTAGACTCTCAGCTGATTATAAAGAAAAAATGAGACAAATGGTCAGTTCACTCTCAATTTAGAATTGCTTACCTCCACATTGACCTTATCATGAAGATCCAACTTCAACTCATATAGGTTATTGTCAGCTCCAGCAGTAGCAGAGAAAGTAAAAACTCCCTCTGGTTCGAGATTGACCTTCGCATTCTTTGAATCGGGCAATAGCACCGTAATGAAAACCTTGTCAGTCCTCTGAGCCCACTTCACCTCGGGATGACGACTAGAAAAGGAAAATAAAAGGCCACAAAGTAGCCATGGTTAATAAAACATGTAGTAGCAATCTACAACAAAATATACCCAAAAAGAAACAATTATGAATGTAACAATCCCAAATGAGCATCCTAATCAAAACCCCGACACAGCATCTTCTTGCTATTAGTAAAATTAACTACCCGAATAATGACTTCAAGAAAATTAATATAGTACCAAAAATGTTCAAACATCCAGAAAGTTCCATTCTTTCCCCTGTTTTTTTCCCAAGTTGTCAATCAAATTATATAATACAAAGAACAAAAAAAAAGGGATAACATTAAAAGAACAATCATTATTACACAGAGGTAACTGGAGGAACAGATCAAAAGACACATGTTAAAACAGACAAAGAACAAGGACGACAGTGGCAAAAGCGTAATACCAATCAAATCAGCAAGGAAGGGAGACAAAGATTCGAAATCAAAATGAGAGATAGAAGCACGTTGAGCTTACCTCATGGTTTACGAAGAGAGTATAGAAGAGAGAGCAGAGGAAGTACAAGATGTAAAACCCTAGAGAAAAACAAATAGCCAACACCAACAACTAGTAAGTAAAGTACCAAACTTCAACCGGACGGCAGTTGCCCTTAGGTTTTTATAGTGTGGGTAAAGTTAAAGCGAGGGCTCCTCCTTCTAGCACTTTCCTTTCTTAGATTTTTTTTAAACGCCATTGTGTGGAAAGTTCAGCTATTGTCATTGGTTAAATCACAGCCGTCAGATTTATCGGGTATTCTACGTTTTACAGCCCTATATCTGGCCCATCAGTTCTCTAGAGTCTAAACTGAAAACCCTTCCTCTTGGGCTTCGGTTTTAGGTTTCTTTAAAATAGGCCTGAGAGTCTAACAGAACATTGGTCCTCTTAACCAAGTTGGACTGATAGAAAGGAGAACATAACTGAACATTAGGCTTTGAACCCAAATTACTGTAGAGCAAAATGGGTCGAGCCTAAGTTACCTCGCCCGACGTGCTAAGTAGCGCACAATCATTCTTTCATTCATTCATTAGACTGGCGTCTTTAAACCTTTCCTAGCCTTCCTTAGGCCGAAAGGACCTGTTTCCTGAAATAAGATACTCCAGTATTTGTACCAGCCTGCCTTCCTTCTGGCTCTATACAACCTGGCAACACCATAATGCCCCTCGACCCGTCCTTATTCCAAAAGTAAACGAAAAATTTATTCTCATTTCCAATAGGCCCGTTCCAAAAATGTATTAGTACTATATACTCATTGTCTGTTTGGCAATAAATTGGGTTGTTGGCCGGTGGAGTGAGAAGTCACCATTTTTCCAGGAAGAAGTCGAAAACACAGACTTCATCACATGCACCGTTACCGACGTTTGTTTTTGTTTTCGGGAAGGCTAGGACTCACCCTCGGGACTCAGCGCCATAGGCCGTAAGAGAGATGTCGCTTTAGGACTCACTAATAATTTACTAATTACTCATTCATTGGAATGGAGCCCCCCCTGCCCTACAAAAATAGTACTAGTATACTACCTACTACGCACTTGCTAGGTAGAGGATCGAATTGAATCTTGATCAATTAAATATATATATTTATGTAAATATCACTTTAAAGAGAAAAAAAAATTAAAAATAGAGTATTGCTATGCTATATGGCTTCATTAAGCTCAAGGTGGTAGTATTTTGGACGCTGGGAATTGGCACTCTTTCTTCTTGCTCAATAATTAACCTGCTAGCTGCGCCACTAGAAAACCATATACCAACACTTTAATAATCTGGAGGCATTGAATGATTGAATGACAATTGGTCTTTTATATAACCACGATAACATAATCCAAATCCAAAACTAACATGATTAAACAAGATCAAATCGACATTTTACTATTTACTATTTCACCTTTTAATAAATAATTACTAGTAATGTACTTGCTTACATCTAATGTTGTGACAAATTACAAATCATTAGCGTTGGCTAAAATGGTAATCACCACATTTTAAAACCATCTTCATCCACTGATAATTTGGTATGATGAGACTTGTAGATTAAAGTTTGATCGTGTCATAACTTTTGACTTTTTGCATTTGGATGTGGCTGATTTTCATAAAGCTCGAGCATAATGCTTGTCCATATTATGATTAAATAGATCACAGTTCAGATTTATTTTATAGTTGGTGATTGTCATGTTGCTGTAGGGAGAGATCAATCTATCTTTCTAGCACGGCGGCCAATCTTGTCCCCAGCGGTTTCAGAATCTTTGCCTGTCTGACAATAGTTTTTTAAGGGTGGTTTTTCTAATGCATTTGTTTGAATTGTATTTTAACAAGAAGGGAGCCTATTGATTTGACCTAATTGTCAGTTCTTACCGCATCTTAACTTACTTAAATCAAATTGGCACGAGCTCCTTCAGCCATTGGTCACGTGACATATTATCATGACATTAAGTCATTAACCCCGGGGAAACAATATGCATGGAAGATAATATAATAAATTCTTATTATATCAAATAATTTTTTCACTTATAAATATTTAATAAAAAATTATTAAATAAATAAATTAAATCATTATAAATCAAGAAATAAATAAAACTAAATTAGAATTTAAATTAAATAAAACTCACTAAAATTTGAACTTGAAATCTAAAGTTTCAGGAAGAATATATTTAGGTGCATAAGAAACAATAATTAAAGCACAAAAACAGTTGGTAAATATATAGTACTTCACTTAATGCCACCAATTTAACAAAGTTTGCCGCCGAAAATGCCATGTTAATCATTAATTCTACCATATCAAAAATACTTGTTTGAAAATTTTTAATTGGGTCTAAAGTCTATAGAAAAGACAGATCCCTTTTATTATTATATATTCTGAAGCCTTAAACAATTTTTATATGCTTACATTATCCGTCTCTTTTTTCAAATGATTTGGTAGCCCTCGGCAGCCACATGGGATACAGAGTAGTAAGATATTGAGAATGATGATTTTTATGCCTCTCATGATGATTAACGAGGAAAAATCAAAGTACACTATTGGTAATTAATTACTACTACTATATAGTACTCGTGTTGGTTAGACCAAGTAGTCCTATCAATATTATCTCACTACCTTCGTCAGTCAACATGTCACCATTTATACTGTCTCGGATTACATATCTAATTTTACTTTTTTAAGATTCGGGCTTGATGCTTTCACTATAATTAATAAGAATTATTAACTCTAAAACAAGTTGAATCGACCAAGTAATTTGTTTGTATTATTGTCAGAAAATAATGCTTCAATTAATCCGGTGCTCCTATTGTTCAATATTAGTTGAAAAAGAAAAAGAAAAACAAAAATTCCACCATTCGGGATGTTTGGTGGTTGGAATTCACACTGTGGAGGAAATAAATACAGATATCGCATCTCAATGATTAAACTTGTTATCAACACAATGAGTCACATAATTATGTGACCATTTGACAATACGTTACTTTTTTATTTATAAGTAGAAGTACGTTCACTTCACAAATTATGACAAATCGATTTTGCTTATTAATTGTAGAAGATAGTGACAATTTCATTTCTTTTTCTACGCATGTCTTTGTATGCTTTTGCCGTTTTCGTGAATTTGAGTGACTGGATTTTGGTGGAGTACTTAAATTCAAACTTTTAGACTTGCGTCCCAAGGCAAAATTTGATTTTCAACCTTTGTTTGGGCATTTTCTCTAACAGTTATTCAAATGTTTGTGTTTTTCTTGTACAATGACAGATTGATACCATTTTCTTTAAATGATGGTGATGACATAATAATTTCTTTTTATTATTTTTTTGGAAATAAAATAAACAATTCAACTTTAAAAATAAAAATGGATGGTATATTTATTAGAGCATAAATAATTTAACGTATATGATATCAAGATTGACGTGTATTATTAACATATAGTTATAAGGATGTCAATCTTTACGAAAAAGAAAAAAAAAACTAATACACATGCTATACGGATCCAAAATTACTTAAAATAGTATTAGTAGTAATTAATTATAAAAGTTTTTAAAAAATAAAACAGGAAACAACATACAATTTCCAAAGACGTCGTCAACTTGTTTTGATAAAAAAATGCGTGGTGGAATGTCGATAGCTCAGTCTGTGATTCCCAGGAAACTCCATGGGGTA
This sequence comes from Microcos paniculata, assembly GCA_030664755.1. Lineage (NCBI taxonomy): Eukaryota > Viridiplantae > Streptophyta > Magnoliopsida > Malvales > Malvaceae > Microcos > Microcos paniculata. The sequence goes on from CP131461.1 coordinate 35,532,852, forward strand.
CATTTTGTGGATTTTCTTCTTAAGAAAAAAGGGGGGTGGGGGAGAAATCTGGAAATGGTTCCAAACTCCAAATCCAATCAAGGTAAGATGTATCTATCAATCTATCAATGATCAATCAATTCATGGCTAACGAGTCCGTGAATGTGTCTGTGTCTCTGCGTGTCAAATTCTAATCCCTTCCTTTAATTTGGTCTCAAACTGATGTCATGTGTGACGATTTCTTTCAACGAGAAACTAGTTTTCCGGTGCCGTATTTGTATTATTATTACTAGTAACTAGTAATATACTAGTAATATAGTAGATTTGACTCAAAAGACTCGAGAATGTGACTTGTGAAAGTGATGAAACCAAATCGAATTTCTTGGAGATTTCATATCAGATCAGACAGAGTTATAATAGTATTAGTATATATATTTTTATTTTTAACCGGCCCCCTTTAGCTCGATGAGAAAGGTTGTAGGGTTGATACCTTGACGACAAGAGTTTTACTTAAATTCCTGATTTTGTTGTAATTTACAGAAATACCAATTGGTTTAATATAAAAGAAAAAAAAACAGTACTGTACACTACAACAAAAATAGCTTTATGCAACACTCTGTTAGCAACGGCTATTTAGAACTGTTGCGTAAACAAACTTTAGACAACAAAAACTTGAAATGATGCCTTTAATTGGACAATATGCAACAACTTTTAGGCAACGATGCATAGTTGTTGCCATTTTGAAGATTATGCAATACCTTAGCGACGTTTGATTGCCACTATTGCCTAAAATTCGAAATGAATTCAACGAATATGGAAACCGTTGCGTGATGTTGCCTAAAATCTTAACATTATGCAACACATAAAAATATCGTTGTATGGTGTTGCCTAAAACTTAAATATTAGGTAACAAATAAAGTTCTATTGCTTAATTATAGAAATCTAAAGCAACAGTATACACAACGCTGACTATATTTTAATGCTTAGGCAACGTGAAAAAAAGTGTTGCCCATAGAAAAATAAGACTTAATCATGTTAATTACTTAATCTAATCTATAATATATAAAGACTTTTAGTTTTTTTTTTCATAAAATTTTTCCTTCATATAACATTTAAAATAGGCTTTTACAATCTTTATATATTGTAAAAGATTACATTAAGTAGTTAACAATTAAGTCTTACTAGGAGGGATTGTTATAGACTGTTTTATGAAAAATTGACCACCTACCAATTGATCACCTAGCTAAACCCCCGACAATGTAGTTCCGCAATTGACAAATATAAGAACTTAATAGAGCCCCAAAGAGTCCCATTCCATAACTTATAAGTGATTAATTGTGAGAGAGAAAAAGAAACCCATGCATTTGGTTCTTATACTTGTCACGTTGTAAACTTGGGATGCGGCATTTGTCACTTTGCTTATTACAAACAGCTTGTAAGTTGAGCTTGAAACTGGTTTTCAATTGCTTATTATATGATCTTGCCGTGTTATTGAATTTAAGTCAATGTGTCCTTATCTTATGGAATTATAATAACTACATTTCCTTTCTTCCATTATCCAGAAAATAACAAGAAGGCTTCAAATTTTTGCCCATCACCTGTTCGACCAAATGCCCAAGCCAGTAAAGTGTCATGCTCTATGCCATACTCTATGTTGTGAAAGCCAATAAAGAATCTGGCATTGAAATTTGAGACATTCTCAATTATAAAAAAAAAAGGTAAGAATCTATTTCAATGGTTTTATTTTATAATTTATAAATTTTACCGATTTGTTATTCAAAGATATGGTTAACTCTATTATTATTGGCACTAATTAATAAAACAATAAAAAGGTAATTGAATTGTTATGTTTTATTTTTTTTGGAAAAGTACGTTTTATTATGATTATTATTATTATTATTATTATTATTATTATAAAATAGAGATATACTTATAATTTGATCTTTAAAATGATTAATTTTAATTTTAATTTATACTTTTACTACTGCCAGTTGTAATAATAATAATAATAATTTATGTGTTTATACTTATAAAAACTTCAAAGAAAAAATCACACGGTTTTAGGATTCATAAGTGCAAAAGAGTGGCAGTTTTGGGTACTCCGTACTCAACGGTTTTACTTTTACCCAAAAAAAAAAAAAGAAGAAAGTCTTCCACTATTTTACTATTCTACGATTCTACGATTCAACGATTCTACTATTCTACGACTCTCTTCTAAATCATTTTCTTCGCAATCGAGCTTTGGGTTTTGTTGTCTTCCAAGTGGTAAGTTTTTCAGTTTTGGTTTATTAATCTACTTCATGTAAATTTAGGGGTTTCGATTCCTTCATCAATTTTTAAGTATGATTAAACTTAAATCTAAACAAAATTTCCCTTAGATATGGAGTTGTGGTCCCTTAGATATTGAAGATATATTGATTGTGGTATAGAAAATGGGTTTTTGTTAAGAATCGTTATTCTGATAGTGCTAGTCTGTATAGAAACTTTGGGATTTTGCTAATCTGACGTTATGTGTTCCCATGTGAAAGAGAGTTGTACTGCTTATATGATGTGTTTAGAAGAGTTGCTTGTTTTCCTGCAAATAAAACCACCTGGCTTGGCGAAAGGAATCCTTGAGGAAATAAGTTTTTTTCTTTTTTAAATAAATTTAATCAACCTTTCTTGTTTTGAGTTACCATGTACACCATTGTCGATGCAATGGTGTGGATTCTGACTTACTCAACATGAGTGAAAAAGTTATGTTTAAGGGCTACTTTTTAGTTTTTGGATGAGGGGGGTGGCTCTTTTATTATTCAAAAGATCAATTGACAAATAAAACGACTTTAAAATCAATTCATTAAGGAGCTACTAAGGCTGTAAAAACCAGACAGAAGTGTTGTCATGGACATTTTATCTTAGTATTGGCCAACTCTTCCCATGTTTGGTTTCTTTTATTTGAAAAACATTGTTAGGGAAACTAACTGTCACCATGTTTATCATCAATTAAGAGAATAATTACTTACTTGATTATGTCTGTTGTAAATACGGGTTTTTCAGCTTTGATTTTGCTAATCGTCCTCAAAACATTCCTGAGGATCATTTTGGTGCTTTACTTGATTATTGGGAACTTGAAAATGTCAAGGTATCATTGTTTTGATAATGAATTATTATATAGTTATTTTTTATTTCAATTTAATTGTGTCCATATTGTGATTCTAGGAAATAAGTACAAAAAACAAAGAAAATCGTCTCAAACAAAACATATGCATAGGAGTGGGCCTAAAAGTTTTGCAAGAATAAGAGAGCAGCTGGTAAGTTACAATCTTTTTTGCTTATAATCTGCTTGTAATCTGCTTACCTTGGATGGAAATTTGGAGAATATCCTATTTGCCTTGAATAAAAGTGTTTTTATGGCTGTTGGCTCATAATAATAGGTGACCAACAGTGTCTTTGCTTGCTAAGACAAGGATTATTCCTTCTGACATATGTTCTTTATGTTAGAATAATGCCGAAACAATATCTCATATTTTTGGTAATTGTACTCCTTTTGCTTCTGTCTGGTGTGGACAATTTGAGTTCTGGCAGCTTCCTAATTGAAATATTATGCTTCAGGATAATGAAAAATACTATTTTGCATTTCTTATGGTCAATTTGAGTTCTAGATTATGCTTTAGGATCGGAAAAAGTTATTCTATTTTGCATTAAATGTGGAAAAGTACATAATGAGAAAACTGTATATTCCTTGAATAAATATTCCATCAAAACAAGTTAACTGTGTAACTATGTGGATTAACATGACCATATTTGAATAACTTGCCCAAAGTTAATATCTGGTGGGTCTCACTGTACTGGTTTTGTTAATATGGGGTCGGAGGCTATTGGTCCAAACACCTTCTCTCAAACATAATTATATATAGATCCATGAAGCATTCATTCTTTTATTTATGTTCCTTACCAGGCCAAACATTGAGGCTTTAACATAGTTGCCCTCCAGTTTATGGGTCTCTTGGGTGGTGTTCTACCATAAAGAACAAGAATTTTTGTCAATTCTCAAAGTTGGTATGCTAGAATTGATGTTTATTTATGTAACTTTACTGCCTAGAAAATTCAAAGTCTGTGGGCTGATGGTAGCATATTTTGTTATTCCTCTTTTTTGAAAGCAATCAACATAGGTTTTGACTCTTAAAACATATGAATCATACATGAAACAATGGGATTTTTTTCCTTTTGGTTTCCAATAAAAGTAAAAGAGAAAGAAAGAAGGAAAGCAATCACTATCACAGTATCACGAAATATTTGGGAGAATCCACAGTTTTCCAATACTATCCGTGGCACAATTTGCATTTCTTTAACATTTAACATTCATTTATATTCTACTTTGTTTAGTCATTTAACATTCATTTTTTAATTATTAATCTTACAGGAGCAAGAAATGGATGGAGAACATCATTTATTTGATTTTGAAGAGGTAAAAGACATTATTTTAGTTATATTTATTAGTTATTCATTTAATTTTATTTAATAAAATATCCTAGTAATATTTAGAAATCTTTACTTACTTTTTGTTTTAAAATTGTGCTTTTAGGATGGTGGACGTGATAGAAGAAATGGAGAGAATTTCGATTCATGAAGGTTGTTTGGTTGTTTATTTTTAAGTTGTACTTGCCTCGTGGATGTTTTATTTAATGTTCTAGGAAACCTTACTTTTACACTTATTGACAGGTTCTTTCACAATGTTCAGATTATATTGAGATATTAATGTTATTATTAAAGAGTTTCTCAAATTAATGAGATTTTGTTTCTATTATTTGTGTTTTCAAGTGAAAATAATTATCAATTATTGTATTAGAATATAATATAGAAAATAATGTTGTTTTCAATTTCTAAAAAAGTGTTGCCTAAAAAGATAAAAAAAGTTGTCTATTTATTTCAAAAATGCCAATAGAAAAATTAAATTATTGCATATAAAATCTTAAATCACCGTTGCATATTCTAGAAATATCGTTGCCTTAGTTTTACGAAATTTGTTGCTTAAACTTTTTCGAGTGTTGCTACAGCTCCTATAATATTGTTGCTTATACTTACCAAAATGTGTTGCTTAATTATAAAATTTGTTGCTTAATTTTATTCATATTTTGTTGCCTAAAAAAAAAAGATGTTGCAGAAGCCCTTACATCATCGTTGCATATTTTTAATATTAAAGTTGCCTAAACATATAAAATGTTGCCTAAGGTTTATAAATTTTGTTGCCTAATTTTTTTCAAATGTTGCTAAAACTCCCATTTAGGCGTTACCTAAAGCAAAACACTGTTGCATGAATAGACAGAAAATTTGTTGCATATGTAAAAAGTTTGTTGCAAATTTCTCCTAAAAGCGTAGCCTTTGGTCTTACAAAATTGTTGCATTTGATCATATAGAAACGTTGCGATTGATGAGAAAAGGCAACAACATAAATTACTGTTGTCCAAAAACAAATAAACGTTGCATTTGACCAAAGGCAACGGTGGCAGATGCAGCGGCACAAAAAACGTTGTCTATTTTCTAATGCAACGAAATGATATGTTTATGCAACGAATTAGGGGCGTTGCTGAATATCATTTTTGTTGTAGTGGTAGTACCTTATTTTTCTTGGAACTCGTTAGAAATGAAGGCGATGGCGTCATTAATAAATGTACGACGGTCGGACGTCATGGACCTGCCTCTACCGACTTACCCAGTCCATGCCTTGGCTCCCAAGAGTCAAAGACAAGACAAGCCCCCGCCAGCCCCCAATAATTTAATTTTACCATCCACAGCGGCACAGCACACCATATTTAGATATCACTTTCGTCTCGGCCACGGCTGTTCCTGTTCGGCGGCCTGAATTTCTCATTGCTCACCGTGAGGAAACTTCCTGTAATTTTCTTCTTTGGCTTTCATGGCGCAAACCTCAAATCTATTGACTTTTTCTTTTTCTTTTTTTTATTAACAGGAAATGTCCACATTCATTTCTTGTGCAACCCCACAGCGAGTAATCAAGGCTTGCATTGTTTGATATATTTATTATTATTAGTATTTATTTATTCATGCCCACTCTAATTCTAAAAATAAAATAAAATAAAAATGTACCGTCAGATTTTTTTTTTGTCTCAATGACAATGATTTTCAATTAATTTAAACACTATCCGTTGCTTCATCAACGACGCCCTATTTTTATTTTGTTGCCTGCCATGAATAAATAAATAAATATATAATCTACCGTATTTAAGCTTTCTAAACTATTTAGTTTCAAGTAATGACGCTCATCACTTGAAAGTTTTTGGTTTCATGTCTAATAGTTTTCTTGACCAAGTAATGACAACTTATTAATATGATTACGATGGCAACAGTCACAGAAGATATGTTTAGAGTCGTGACTCTGCAAACATTTACTGTCAAAAATTGATGCGTGACAAACTCATCTCCCATAGATAAAAACAAAAAGCACAAATTTTTATTTTAAAATAAAAAAATACATATAGTATAAAAAATAAAAATACACATGTTTTTTGACGTATCTTCTTGTATATTAGTATAAGGAAGAATTATTTCCTTTTATAATTTATTTATGTATGAAAATTGAAAACGTTGTAACCAAAAAAACAAAAAGGAAAATTGAAAATGATTTTACGTTTTTGTAGTTTTGTACATATACTATGTTCATATATATATATATATATATACTTCGTTGTCAGTAAATAAATTAGAAAAATAGAAATAGTGACAGGAAGGCAGGCGGTTGGTCATAAATGCAATAACACAGAGACAACTCAAACTATAAACAAATGGTTTTCTTCTACTGAAATTGCGCCCTTCTAAAATCTTTCTTTAGAACGCACGCGCTTTAGCCCGACCTAACAGTCTTACACAATCGAAAACCAAACCAATCGAGATTGACCCCACGCGAGTAGTATCGCACGTGGCATTAGTAGAGAGGAAAACCGAATTTCAGTTTAATAATTAACGTGCATACAAAAGCCATGAACAAAGTAAAACTAAGCAAAATAGATATAGAAACAAAAAGCTCTCAATCTGTCAGCATTCAATCTTCACGTTTTTTATGGGAAGCCAGTTGGGTCAAAGCCAACGTTGATTTTTGTCCAAAATTTGAAAATAAACTTATTAATTTGGGGTTATTATATGTACACACATTTAGTAATCCAGAATTTGTATTCTTATCTGCAGGACGTTTGTTTCCTGATTTCTGGTGCCAGAATCTGTGCGCCTTCGAAACGTGTGGAACAAATTCCATGTAGTAGGTTGCCTTTGGCTTTGGCTTGCTTTCGTTGGGCTTCGGCTGTTTATTTATACGTAGTTTCCCAGGTGCAAATTCTCTGATATCTCTCTCTGGAGCTCTCGCAGGCAGCAGCCAGCCCCCAGCAAGCAACCTTCAACTTGGCCTTTTTCTTTGGTTGAACTCGGTTCCATTCGCCAGGTTTGCTGCTCGGTTCTTTTGCATGGCCCTCTTTTCTCTTCATTTTGGTCTGATTTTGACTTGTTTCTATTTTCAACGTTAAGGTTCCATCGCTTTTCTTTGCTTTTAATGGCGGTCCTTACCTTTTATTTCATTGATAACTCTTCTTCTTCTTTTCTTTTCCCATTTTATACCTATCTTCATTATTTTTTTGTCTGACATAAACCCTTCTTTTTCTTTTTCTTTTTCTTTTTATTTAGATTTTTAATGCAAAAATATACTATATTCAACCTTCTAATAATTCTTAATATCATTACTAGTAGTATGACTTTTTTTATGGTTGAAAGTGTGGAATCGTTATTCATTGTCAAATTTTTATGTAGTATTTTCGTTTTCTGGTCTCTGAGGCCTTAAAGTCCTTTTCTCACTTGTGTTCATTAACAACAATCGTAAAAATCAGATTAGTGTTCCTCCCTCTCTCTGTTCTCACCTTTGCCATCTGTTTTTCTTTTCTGGCCTCACGTTCAAGTTGTTTACTTGAATATGAATGCTTAAAGGTTCGGTGGAGCAAAAAACTGGGTTGATTCTGATGTTTTCTTCCAATCTTCCTACGGTTCTTTTTGGCAGAACATGACTTTGCTTTTTAAAACCTCACCTTGTGATCATTACCTTTTAGCACTTTTGAACTTTTCCACTTCTTTTTCCTTTTTCTATTTCTATATTACTAATATAATGTTGCCATTGGTATATTTTTACAGAGATGTTGATTGGAATCGAGCTCTAAAGGGTGATTCTCGTATGATTTCTTGCACGACAAGTTGATTGAACGATGTCTTCCGCTGCTTGGATTACTTCACTTTCATGTTCAAGCTCTGTGATTGGATCCTCCGGCGAGACATCCATTTCTGTTGTATTTCAATGGCTGAGATTTATTCTCCTGTCTCCATGTCCTCAAAGAGCTCTTTTCTCTGCTGTTGATCTCTTGTTCTTGCTCACCCTTCTCTGCTTTGCGGTTCACAAGCTCTATTCTAGATTCTCAGGCAATAGCCATGGCAACTTTGACATCAACAAGCCTCTCTTAAGAGGCAACAGGGCCCCTACCAGAACTAACTTATGGTTTAAACTCTCTTTGGTTGTAACGGTTGTCCTGGCGTTTTCTTACACTATAATCTGCATTATTGCATTTACTAGGAGTAGCCAGGAGCCATGGAAACAATTTGATGGAATATTTTGGTTAGTTCAAGCCGTAACTCATGCGGTGATTGCAATTTTAATCATTTATGAGAAGAGGTTTGAGGCTGTTAACCATCCTCTCACGCTCCGGATTTTTTGGATTGCCAATTTCATCATCATTTCCTTGTTTACAGCTTCTGGGATCATTCGTATGGTATCTGTTGAAATAAATCAAGATCAGAATTTGAGGTTGGATGATATAGTTTCTCTGGTTTCATTTCCATTATCAGTGGTTCTCCTTCTTGTTGCTATTAGAGGTTCAACTGGAATAACAGTGACCAGAGAACCAGAGCCGGCAATGGATGAAGAAGAAACCAAATTGTATGAACCGCTTTTAAGCAAATCCAACGTAAGTGGCTTTGCTTCAGCTTCTGTAGTATCGAAGGCCTTTTGGATCTGGATGAATCCTATTCTGAGAAAGGGCTATAAATCCCCTCTTAAAATGGATGAAGTTCCAACTCTTTCACCAGAACATAGGGCCGAGAAGATGTCAAAGCTCTTTGAAGCGAAATGGCCTAAACCTGAAGAAAAATGTAAGCACCCTGTTCGAACTACATTGCTACGGTGTTTTTGGAAGGAAGTCGCCTTCACTGCATCCCTTGCAATCGTGCGGCTCTGCGTTATGTATGTTGGTCCTGTTCTAATCCAAAGTTTTGTTGATTATACTGCCGGGAAAAGAAGCTCTCCTTACGAAGGATATTACCTTATATTGATTCTGCTTGCCGCCAAGTTTGTCGAAGTGTTGAGCACTCACCAATTTAACTTCAACTCGCAGAAACTTGGAATGCTCATTCGCTGCACTCTTATCACTTCCTTATACAAGAAGGGATTGAGGTTAACCTGCTCTGCACGTCAGGCTCATGGGGTTGGACAGATTGTGAATTACATGGCTGTTGATGCTCAACAGCTCTCTGATATGATGTTACAGCTCCATTCTATTTGGTTGACCCCTTTGCAAGTTTCCGTTGCCTTGGTGCTTTTGTACAATTACCTTGGCGCTTCGGTGCTCACATCGGTGCTTGGGCTTCTTGGTGTTCTTATCTTTGTAGTAATGGGAACCAGAAGGAACAACCGTTTTCAATTCAATGTGATGAAGAATCGCGACATGAGAATGAAGGCAACGAATGAAATGCTTAACTACATGCGGATTATTAAGTTCCAGGCTTGGGAAAAACACTTCAATAAAAGAATCCAATCATTCCGTGAGACAGAGTTTGGATGGCTAAGCAAATTCTTATATTCAATCTCTGGGAATATCATAGTAATGTGGTCAACGCCATTACTAATATCATGTCTCACGTTTGGGACTGCACTTTTATTAGGAGTGAGACTTGATGCAGGTGTAGTTTTCACAGCAACAACTATCTTTAAGATCTTGCAGGAGCCAATCAGGACTTTCCCACAGTCCATGATCTCCCTTTCACAAGCAATGATATCGTTGGGGAGATTAGATACCTACATGCTGAGCAAGGAATTGGTAGATTCATCAGTAGAGAGACAGGAAGGTTGTGATGGCAGAACTGCTGTGGAAGTTAAAGATGGAGTGTTTAGCTGGGATGATGAAAGTGGAGAGGAGGTTCTGAAAAATATCAACTTAGAGGTCAAGAAAGGGGAGCTTACTGCCATAGTTGGGACTGTTGGATCTGGAAAGTCTTCTCTCCTGGCTTCAATTCTTGGTGAGATGCACAAAATAGCTGGAAAGGTATGAAGTGTGAGAATGAATCTTTGTCTTTCCCCTCTTCATTGACGGATGTATTGTGCTCGGGTTTTGTTGATCACAATGTTTGCAAATTATTATAGCCGGTTGCACATGCAGTTTTTCATTTAGACCATAAGACAGCTCTTAATTGGATTTGGTGAATTCATGCATTTTTCCTTCCCCCCTCATTAAAATTGCTTCTAGGGTTCATCTTGAAACATTAAGTGGAACAGTTCATATATCCTTGTAATCTTTTGATGGTTAGACATCTCAAGTTTCACTCCATTGATTGTTTAAGATGCAATAACATCGCCATAACAATGCAGTAGACAAATGAATAATTGTTAAATAAAAGTCTTGCTGTTCTCATGACAGGTTAAGCTTTGTGGGACAACTGCATATGTAGCTCAAACATCTTGGATTCAGAATGGGACAATTCAAGAGAACATCCTATTTGGTTTGCCAATGAATAGGGAGAAATACAGGGAAGTTATAAGGGTTTGCAGTTTGGAGAAGGACTTGGAAATGATGGAGTTTGGTGATCAGACCGAAATTGGAGAACGTGGAATTAATCTCAGTGGTGGCCAGAAGCAAAGGATACAACTTGCGAGAGCTGTTTACCAGGATTGCGACATTTACCTACTTGATGATGTCTTTAGTGCTGTCGATGCTCATACAGGGACAGACATATTTAAGGTAACATTGTTATCTTCTTTTTTAAAGCTTTGAAATTCTTGGACAGAAATGATTCTTGCTTTGATTTTATAAGTTGTCAGAAATGTATTAGATAGTTGGCCGTATAAATGTATTATCTACATTCTACTTACCTGGAACCAAACAGACGACTGATGTTTACGAATCACTTAAAATTTGCCCCCATATCAGCCATATGCCTAGAGCTGCTAATATGGTTTACATAGATAACCTCCATATATGCCAGATTTGCTTATGAGAAAGTAAAATTTCATGTAGCAAATTGAAGTAGTTGCTTATAAAATCTTTCCATATTTGTATTTTAATCTGCTTTATCTGCAGGAATGTGTGAGAGGAGCTCTCAAAGGAAAGACTATTTTGCTTGTAACTCATCAAGTAGACTTTTTGCATAATGTTGATCTTATCTCGGTAAGTAGACATACATTATCTGTTTCCTTGAAAAGTCACAAGCATGCATATCTATTATGTAAAGAATATTTGTAGGATTATGTTTTTATAAAAAATTCATTCTGTAAATACCAGGTGATGCGAGATGGGATGATAGTAGAGTCAGGGAAGTACGGTACTTTAATGGACTCTGGCATGGATTTTGAAGCTCTTGTAGCTGCACATGAGTCAGCCATGGAGCTTGTAGAGGCAGGCAACACCATGCATGGTGAAACTTCCCCCAAAAATTCAAAGTCTTCTCGGGGTGTTTCCAACCTTGGGGAAGCAAATGGTGAAAATAAGTCGTCTGAAGACCATCCAAAATCTGATAAGGCGGACTCTAGGCTAATCAAAGATGAAGAGAGGGAAACTGGTAAAGTCAGCTTGCTTGTGTATAAAATGTACGTCACTGAGGCTTTTGGCTGGTGGGGTGTGGCATTAGTGCTGTTATTATCTCTGTCATGGCAAGGTTCTCTGATGGCTGGTGATTATTGGCTGTCATATGAAACATCAGCAGAACGTGCAATTTCATTCAATCCTTCAGGCTTCATTTCTGTTTATGCGATCATAGCAGCCGTGTCTGTTGTGCTGTTAGTGTTCAGAGCCATTTTTGTTACACTTATGGGGCTCAAGACAGCCCAAATCTTTTTCGGACATATCCTTCAAAGCATCTTGCACGCCCCTATGTCCTTTTTTGATACGACACCTTCAGGAAGAATTCTAAGTCGGGTAAGATTGCAAAGAGTGAACTATGGCACTTTCTCATCACGGAAAATCTGTATATCATATTCTTACTGACTTTTTTATATCATTGCCAAAAAAAAAAAATGAAAATGAAAGTAAACAAGTGATCAGAATAGCTTTGCATCCTAGGACTGACAGATTCCTCCTTCATTGAATCCGCAGGCATCAACTGATCAGACCAACGTTGATATCTTCGTCCCCTTTATTATGTCGATTACCGTTGCTATGTACACTACACTGCTCAGCATCTTCATAATCACATGTCAATATTCTTGGCCTACGGTTTTCTTGATAATTCCACTTCTTTTTCTGAATTACTGGTACAGGGTATGGATCTTTCATTTCAATTTACAATTTGGCATTCGTCACATTCGTCTATTGCAATGTAACATCTTTTTAGACATAGTAAAACATTATGACTTCCTCGGTTGCAGATTTAAAGAATTTTGTCCCATGCAAGGGAATGTGCATAGCCAGTCATGTCACTAGTCCTTAGAAATGGTTTATATAAATTGAAATTTAACTATCTATTCTCTTCAACTGCTGGCAAAACAAGCTGATCATGTTCTCATTCGCCAAGATAGGTTAAGTATTGAACTTTTGCATACAGATTTTCTTGCTTAATTTTTGGAACAACAGTTGCTTAATCAGCTTATGTCATAGTGAACCTTTTAATGGTGGCAAAACCTAATTTTTACATCACAAGAGAGATTATAGAAGGTTCGTTTGATGATATTTATTTCTATTGAATTGCAGGGATACTACCTTGCATCATCTCGTGAATTAACTCGCCTCGACTCAATCACTAAAGCTCCTGTCATCCATCACTTCTCAGAAAGCATTTCTGGAGTTATGACAATTCGTGCATTCAGAAAAGAGGATGCTTTTTGTCATGAAAATATTAACAGAGTTAATTCCAATTTGCGCATGGATTTCCACAACAATGGATCCAATGAGTGGTTGGGCTTCCGTTTGGAACTTATTGGGAGTATATTCCTTTGCCTTTCTACCATGTTTATGATCTTGTTACCTAGCAGCCTTGTCAAGCCAGGTAAGCGTATGCTACAAGTTTAGTCCAATAATCCCCGTGTGAAAACTGAAAACACTTTTATGAAACAAAGCTTTTCAATTTTTACCGGAAGCACTTGCTTTGTGATCATTTGATAATATTATGTGCCTGACTCAGTCAAAGGACAGCAAAAGATTATCATTTTGATTCTCAGTATGCGGGGGATAATTAAGCCATATATCATATGGTGTTTTCTAGTTCAATGATGTTTCTACAATTAATGTTGTCGTGTAACTTACAGTTAATTAGCCTAGCTAAATCCAGACTGAAAGATTCTAGTTAGGTCAGATCTCATCTTAATGGAGGCTTAGATGTAAATGACGTCTAGTGCCATAAAAGACCTTTTACGTTAATTGTAGTAGAAACTTGACTTCATTTGCATAATGCAGAAAATGTTGGCTTATCTCTTTCATATGGGTTGTCCCTCAATGGTGTGTTGTTCTGGGCCATATACATGAGTTGCTTTGTGGAAAATAGGATGGTTTCCGTTGAAAGAATAAAACAGTTTTCAAATCTTCAGCCAGAAGCAGCATGGCATATTGAAGACAGTCTTCCCCCTCCAAATTGGCCTGCCCATGGCAATGTTGAGCTCAAAGACCTGCAGGTAAATTTCCTACCTTCTGCCTGCTTCTTTGGTGTAAATTAGTACTATACAACACCCTTGAGCATGTTGCTGAAGACCTGTGTATTCCATTATATTACTGGACTGAACTACTGCTGATATATTTGATTTTGGCTAACAGGTTAGATATCGGCCAAACACTCCTCTTGTACTTAAAGGCATTAGTCTCAGTATTAATGGTGGCGAGAAAATTGGTGTTGTTGGTCGGACTGGGAGTGGGAAATCAACTTTGATCCAAGTTTTCTTTAGACTGGTTGAACCCACAGGAGGGAAAATAATTATTGATGGTATAGATATATCCATGCTTGGGCTGCATGATCTTAGGTCACGCTTTGGGATCATTCCTCAAGAGCCTGTCCTTTTTGAAGGAACTGTGAGAAGCAACATTGATCCGGTAGGACAGCATTCAGATGATGAGATATGGAAGGTAAAAATGTTATTTCAACAACAATGTTAATCGGATGAAGAGATCTGGATGGCAAAAATCATGCATTTCTTTCTTTCTATTCAGTTACTGTTACTCAATTTCGCTCCTGTTTTATTATTCTTGCAGAGCCTTGAGCGCTGCCAACTTAAAGATGTGGTGGCTGCAAAACCTGATAAACTCGATTGTTTAGGTGAGTGACTTGACATTTTCTCCAATACCATTCCCCGAAACGGTGCCTATTATAAGTACCAAAATCCTTGTATTTTCCAGTGGTTGATAATGGCGACAATTGGAGCGTGGGACAGAGGCAGCTTTTATGTTTGGGAAGGGTTATGCTAAAACGCAGCAGGCTTTTGTTCATGGACGAGGCAACTGCATCGGTCGATTCACAAACTGATGCTATAATCCAAAAGATCATCAGAGAGGACTTTGCAGCCTGCACAATCATCAGCATTGCTCACAGAATACCCACAGTTATGGACTGTGATCGGGTCTTAGTCGTAGATGCAGGTGCGTGCTTTCTTTCTGTTACTTTCTCATCAACTGGTCATTAACCGTGAGCATGAAAGACTTCATTTGGCTACAATTGTTCTAAAAAATGAAATTCTGCTCGGAATAATAGACTTCAAGGCAAGCATTTATGGCTACAACTTGTTATATGAGTTTTACAGCTAAATGTTCACTTTTTTTCTCCTTGAGCAATACAGGAAGGGCAAAAGAATTTGACAAACCATCACGATTGCTGGAGAGGCCGACACTCTTTGCAGCATTGGTTCAGGAATACGCCAATCGCTCTGCTGGTCTATGAAGAAAGAAAACCGAAGTCTCTGCTTGTCTTGCATTCAGTTTCTGCTAACGTCAATAAATCTTCTGCAGAACTTCTACTCAAGATTGCCTCTGGCTGAATTCATTGGTGATGATATGTTTTTGAAGTACCAAATGTCAAATGAACCCACCCCCCAAAAGGCTGGACCTCTCGTTATCTATTGCTTATTAACCTAGAATACCTTGATGTAGTAGGATTTTGTTTCTCAAATTTGTAGAATGTTCCATTTACAATCAATTTAACAAGATGTAATCTATTTCAACAGTAGAGCAGCCAGCATGTAGTAGCTCGTCAGCATGTCCGTTTTCATGGATTTTGTTTTGTATATCAGAGAGTGAACCATATAACTATTCTTATTTCAAAAATACATATAATGAATCACGTAAGTGCCTTTTTTCTTTATCCGAAAGATATACATACCCTTGATACATTTGCTAATAAGTTATTTTATCCCTTAATTGATAATTTACCTAGAATTAAGTCACTCAAGGCCTTCAGAGGGAAAATTAGATTTTTCGTGACATGTTTCAAAGAACTAGATTCGAACCCTACCTTATCCAGATAAAAGAGAAAATGGTAAGCCCATTGAAATCGGAAAATATAACTCATCAAAAATGGCTTTTGTATGAACAAATCTACACCCTTCAAGGTTTCATGCGGAGAATGTAACATGATCTGGGACTGGCACAAATAAATACCTTTCGAAGTTGTCACCAAGTTCCAATTCTTTGCCGGAATGCATGCATTGGGTGCGAAAAGGAATATATCGAATCGAAATTTCTTTTACAAATACGGTATATGCTTGTCTCTCAAGTTTCACATCAATCAAGCATGAGCTAGGATAATCCCTTTTAAGGAACTGCTCACGAAAACCATGCCTGGTAAGAATGCAAACTTTCAGCCATGAACCGACAAGCATTTCATTTTTGTGAACAGATTGCAATTGCTTGATTCTCAAGTTCACCAAGATATATAGTAAGGTATTGAATATCCTAACTAATGCTAATCCATTTTAGGTAATAATCTTTGCCAACATTGCCAGGTACTGATATTAACAACTGATCTTTTGTGCCGAGATGGAAAATTTTTATTACCATTGCAGTTAGCAGATTCATTGAAGCTACACCTCTTTTGAGGTTCATGCTACAATTGAATTCCGGATTTGGAGCAGCTGGCTCAACCTTTAAGCTTATATAAACCCACTCAGAGGCTTCGAACCGTAAAACAGATTGGCAGCAATAAAGTGTTTTCTGAAACTGAGGAGAGATAAACATAGCAAGGGAGATGGCAGTGGAGCGTCTTACTTTCTTGAAGTTGTTCGTGTTCGTGATGGGATGCCCCCTGTTCAGAAGGATTTTGGACGTAAAAGATTCTGTTATCCGGGCACTGAAGCTCCTAAAAGGCGGTCGTTGTTTATGGTAGAATTTCAGGAGGGGCTCCAGTAAACGAGGGATGGTTTAAGCACCTGGTAAGCGTTCGTGTTTAATTTGTAGTTTGTTCTTTCATGAAAAGCCGCTTTGGCTAAGTTTGTGAACAAGTTTATCTAATTAGAGCAATGATAATATTATGCCTTGCAGGTCGCTAGGAGTCTCGTGCGATTCAAGTGCTGTTCACTGGGAAGAGGAGTCCTTTCTAAAAGGAGTTACAGTTATATAAATGCTTTGTATGAAATCTGGGGCTTCTTTGAAGCTCTAGATTAAACATTGAATAAAATTTTATGAGAATTTTAGTTGAATACTGATTTTCTTTCTTTTTTTTCCTTTTTGTTTACATGAATCGATGATAATGATGGAAAAATAATACTGAAAAGGATTACCATTCATCTCATCTCATAAAATAAAACACAACTCACTGAGTTTTGAAAATGTATTTTGATAGTGTATAATGTATTGGGCTGCTTTGTCAAAAAGTATTAGACATGGCAATTTAGAAGATGAGCAGAGCAGGAAAATTTTGAAGCTGAATAAACTGGGCCAAAAATTTTCCATCGTAATGGGACTCTATAATTGAGCCCAACCCAACAACGCCTTCACAAAGCGACATCGTTAAGATTGAAACTCCGATATCAAAACGCCAGCAAAAACCCTAGCCAAAGATTTTCCTGAGAGTCCGATGGGGAGGTCGAGAAGGAAATACAAGCAATCTCGTGCGAAGGTTAGAGTGGGACTTCCTAGGACAAACCCCCACATCTTCAAGCCATCCTTCACTCTTCCTCCTAAGCTCCGCTCCCTCGTCGGGGTCGAAGATGCCCGCTCCAACTCCAAGTGGGACGACAAAGCCAGCGTCATTAAAAACTACAAGTCCTTCGGCGTTGTTTCCAACCCCAACTTCCTCGGCGTCCGTTCTCGTACTTCCCACATCGTGGAGAGCGATTCCCTCCAAGTTCCTCATCCTCCGCCTTCCGATCAACCTGCCGATGAGTTCGAGCCCATAGGTTCCGGCAGCGATCTCGAAGAAGATGGTCAGTCTTCGTTATTCCTCTTGATTCTGTACCGTTTCTGCTTTTCAAATTCAAGGTCTATTTAGTTTTGAGTATTTGGGTAAACTTTGAACAAAAAAAAATCATTCCTTTGAAAAAAAAGTATAAACCCATGAGTTTAATATTACTGTGAAATTTTGAGTTTTTCCTTAATTGCTTCATGGAAATGTATTGGTAACATTTGGAAACTTACACTTTCTGAAACTTTTATGATCTAAGAGCAGTCGCATTACCCTTTTTCTTTCTCTATCAACTGTTTCTGACTAGCTGTATCTTTGCCTTTATAGACTTAAAAACAGCATTAGGGAAGAAGCGAAGAGATGGGAAAAGCACACATCAACAGCCATTGACTACCATGCAACGTCTTCATGTCGGCCGTCTGATTGAGAAATATGGCGATGACTACGAGGTTGGAATTTGATAGTATTGCTTTCTTATCGGTGGAGGTCTATTTGTAATTCTTAAGTCTAATAGATGGTAGGTGAGGTCTTCCTAGTTAATAATGGTTTACTTTTTACAGGCAATGTTCATGGACACAAAACTAAACAAGATGCAGCATTCGATTGCAACTCTGGAGAAACTATGCAAGAGATATCATATGTTTGGGGAGAAAAATCCTTTGATATTACCAAGCTGAAAAATCTTAATTCTTTGCACGCCAACGTCTCGGGTCAGGACAATGGATTTTGTAGATGAAAAATGGAAAGAAAGGGATAGTCTTTAACATTTTTCCTTATAGTATGAACTACGATGTTGTATGGATAGGGCACTAGGCAGTAAAATCCTTGGTAGCCTCGCTGAGCTTCTAATTTGGATTATTGTATCCTCCTCATCTTGGCAAAGAAGTAAAATTATTCGTTTTTCATTAGAAGATTTCTTTGGTAATTTTCCTGCTTTGGGTTTAACTCTTCTACTTGATTTCTATCTGAGTTATGTATTTTTTGAGATGAAATTGGTGAACCTGCTGTTTCAATTAAAAGTTGAATTCTTTACAGAAGCAAAGGAAAGTGCGAATTTGAAATTTTTAGGGAATGTGAAATTGATCCCAATGACATCCAGAAATTCATGCATCTCCGACATAGTAGTCCAGGACTCTAGAAGTGAAGAAATTCTTTCAATTATTATATCTGGGTATTGCAAAGCAGATATATACATTAAGCCTCAAGCCGTTAACTTAAAATACACGGCAGCAAATGTTATTGAAGAATAGGTACAGATTTACGCTGCAAAACGAAGAACTGTCTAATCAGACACCAATGAATGCCCGACACTGGGATTCCCAGTGTTCCTTTGCCTGCCGAAGTCTCTCCACTCTTTCCGTCTGAAGTCGCTGCTCCCAGTATTCCGAGCAGCTGTTCAAAAAATGAACGATCCTTGTCAGAGCATGAAAAAGAGTGAAAAAGCACTCTAACTGAGTGCAAGCTTTCCCCAACAGCAAACAAATATGTGGAAAAATGAAACAGAAAAACGTGGTTAAGAACGATATGGAACTGATTAAAGAAATAAGGGGGTTAATCGTGCAATAATCGGAACTAACCTTCTCCTTAATAATATACTAAGCTCATCCAAATGTACAGCACCTTCATAGACTCCTGCCTGAAGTCAGAAAGATATGTGAATTACAAATCAAGACTATATCTTGATGGATATTGCTGAACCTATTTCTCAAGGTTAAGGGTGCAATTTGCTGCCCAGTGCATCATCTATAGAAAGACAAGAACCTCACCTCTCGACATAGAGGACACTTTCCTTTTCGTTCTGCCGCTTTTAGTCCATCAACAATAGTCACTGATGCAGCTGAACAAGCGCACATGTAGCAGAAAATATGCCCACAGGTGAGAGATACCGGATCAAAAACCGTGTCCTGTTACATTAAAGGAAGAAAATGAATGCATTAAATCATTCAAGAGTCCAATGAATCAACATGGTAAGAAGATTTCATCTCTTAAAGTTCTGCTTTAACTGTTATGGATGTTTTTGAATTGCACTCGAAGATTGCTTTCCATGTGTTTTTAAAGATTTCTAAACTTTTTTCTTCTACACAAGTCTTTCAGTCACAAAACCGCAAATTTTCACATTCTACAAAGTCAATTTTGTAATTAGTGGTATATACTTTCAGTAACAAAGTGTTCCACTATAATAGTTGAAATCTTGTCACTTACCAAACATATAGAGCAAGTCAAGTCAATATCAAGCTTGACAGAGTCAAAGAGTTCACAAGACACGGATGGTTTGCCATCATTATATGTGAGGTAGCAGCCTTCAAACAATGCAGGAGTCTCCCAGATTTGACATTTGTTTCCCTCAAATTGATGTGGAAAGCCATAAGCTCACATAACCATGGTGATTGAAGGATTTCAATGTGCATACTTTGTGCTTGTGACCTAAAGGCTTGCCCTTGTTTGGAGTAATGAACCTGCATTCCATTTAAAAGGAAATAAACCTTCTTAAACAGAATTAGAAACAGAATCTTTTCTGCTACCAGACCAGATTAGCAGAAGCGCACATTCTGCACAGTGAAATAAACATTACCTTATCATATTTCTTCAGAATTTTTCGAATTGCAATAGCATTAATCAATGCATAGCTAACCAGATCCTTCCCTTCTTGAATCAACGCAACATGGCTTCCTTGCAACTTGCCTTTGAACCAAATGAAGTACTTCTTAAAGCCAGAAGCCAGATGTACATCAAGCAATTTCTGTGCACGTTCATTGAAGCAGCCTACCACATCCGACATTTCCTTGAGAAGGGAAGGGAAGAAGGTCCCGTCGCACACTGGACATTAATATTTGATTAGAATGGGACTAAGTCATAAGCGTATACAGCAATAAGAATCAACATTTTTTTTTTCAAAAAAATCAGATTATCATTAAAAAATCAGAAAGACCAGAAATATATAGTAGCTTCTGCCGGCCTAAATTTTTCATTCCCTTACGGACTTCATTTCAAATCACCAATTTAGAGTTCAAAGCAATATTATACAGATGATCAGTATAGATAAGGCTGATAGAATTATTAACTATATCATCCCTGATTGGATCACAAAACAAATTGTCTGAGACAACTAGATCGACAATCATCGATTCTAGTGCTTTTCACATGAATGCATTTATCTTGTCTCATAAACCTCAGTTACCCCTTTTTTTTTTCTTTTGACCAAAATAAACCTCAGTTACAAGTACAACTACATACCACCATTAACTTCAACCATGGTATATAAGATAGTCTTGTCAAGGACTCAAGGCTGCTGCTTCTCCAAAGAATCAATTTATATTTGCTTAAATATTCATGGGTAGCTGTTAATAAGTACCCACAAGAACATGCAAAGTTGTTGTAGAGGCACATATTAGTACCCATTAACTCCTCCTAGATTGAAATACCGCAAAAGAAAAGAAACAGAAAAGAGCCCGGAAAATGGAAAGGAATGTTTTAACCAGCAAAAAATAATAAAAAAGAGGAGCAAAACGAGACGTTTCAAAGGCGATTTTGCCATTTTGGTGTCAACGATCAATATATATACCTGGGCAATGTTGAGGACAAGTTTGGATGTCAAGAACGGCATTAACGTCTTTCTTGGATTGAAAATCCCTCCTGCACTTCTTCAAAATCTTCTTAAGCTTCTTGAAACCAACTCCGGGGAGTTTCTTCTCTTGTCCTTGCATGTACGCTTGATATTTCTTGCAGAACTTCATCGTTTACAGCTTCTCGTATCGATACTTTTATTTTGTAATCCTTCAAAACCAGAAAGGGTAGTGCTTGTTGCCGCTGGTTCTTTCAAGTTTCAATCATATCTTGTATAATAAATTTACATAGAAAACAGAAAGACTTCAAAAGGGCATTTTAAGAAGACATGGAAGTGAAGATTGAGTTAGTTTTTTATATCTGATTTCTTTTAAAGTCTTTCCCTTCCAAAAACACAAAGAGGAGTGTGAACGTATTCAATGGACAGATGGGAGACACTATGAATACCACACAGCGCAAAAAGTCAATTTCTCGGAGGAAATCTCTCGATTACTCCAACCACAATTAACCTTTTCTTTGTTACTGCGTAGGACATCACGACTCATTAATTATGGGAGTAGCCGCAAAATATAGTATACTTTTTTTCTTTAATAAAGTTCGTTAATTGGTCTTTTACTTATGGCTCCATACTTACGAGTTGAATATTAACGTATACACTAATGCCCCTTTTTGCCTTAGTATATATGTAGTTTGTACCTAAATTACTGAACACTTTCGTTAAAAGTGATTTATTAAGATCATATATCATCTAACTATTAAAAAAAAAAGATATATAGATGCCAAGAAAAGTTGTTATGGAAACAAAAATCATGTGAAATAGTAGTCGTAGCAAAGGGGTACATCAATTTCTATTAGCAAGCAAAATCCAAACCAAGGGCGCCGCCGGGTGGCCACTCCCCAGTCCTCACCTATCTCAATTAATACTCCTACAGTCACATTTTTCCCTTTCAAAGGCGGGACCTAGCCATAGCCATTCAAGTACCATATCTGAATCCCCAGTTGTCCAATCCCTTACCCCACTTCTCTTTCCTCAATAGAAAACATTAAACTTTTTTGAAATAATATTAAGAATACGAACACGTAAACGTAATGGTTGGTTGGTCCCTTGCACATTCAACAGAGAGTGACCAAATCTTTCTTTTCTCCTCTCTTTGCTTGCTTTTTGGGTTGGGGAAATAGCTAAAAGGGGTCCAGTCCATTTGGAATCTTGTGTCCAGCACTTTTCCACGTGGAAATACATTATCGCCAATCTATTCTCAATCTCAATTCTCACCCCATATGAGGATGGCTCGAATGGTTGACGTTTTTACTTTTTAGGTGAAAGTTTGTGTCTCGTGGGCCACACACCAAATCCACAGAAGCACAACTAGCCGACAATACCCCTGCTTTCCCGAAATTGCATGGGGGCAGCCAACGGCCACAGCAAGACAACGCCGCAAGAAGTAAGGGGCAAGACAGTAACCTCAAGAAAGTAAACATGCTACATGTTGTTCTTTTGCTTAGTGCTCCTCCCCAAAGAGAGAGAGCCTGTCGTTTTACGAAAGCCATGGTGCCGCCGGCCCTTGGCCCACTGCATTTTTAGTTGCCCTTCTTCTTTTTGGTTGCAATTAGATTTGCTTGAAAACTTGACGTGTAGTATGGTATATTAAATAAAAGTAGTCATGACTCATGAACATTTTGTTTTGAGCTCGTGATCCTGGATTTTTTCCTCATCTCTATCTTTACTCTTTGGGTAGTTCAATTCTCTTCGCTTCTCTCACCTGAATAATTTGACTTTGTTAAAATCTTTTTCATATTTGCTTATATAAACCCAGAAAAAGTAGGAACTTTTCATTCAATTAGAAATCTAGAATACAGATCTCATTTGGAATTGACATTTCTCTACTCTACTCGTTAGAGTTTAAAAATAGTAGTAAATAAATAAATAAATAATCACAAATAGTGCTTTGCTGAGTTAAGAAGATGCTTAATTTATACTAGTGTCTAGACAATTAGTATGAAGGAAATGTTCATTTATAAGTTAGTTCCAATTTTAAAAGTAAAAGAGACGATAAGCATAATTAAATAGTTGGTAATGTCTCTGCAGTACCTGGTTTAGATTAATCAGGTCGATCAGACTTAGATACTGGACGGTCATAGACCCAAAAAGAATAATTGGTAATGTCAACGTTTACCATCACTCATATTCGCTGTCAAAAAAAATTCCAAAATAAATAGTAGTACCATGAAAAATATTTGACAAAGCCACAATTTGATCGTTACGTCCAATCATGTGTGGGATTTCGAGTTTGTTTTTTGCCTGACGTATCGGCTTAATCAATTCAATTGCACAGCATTTACCCATTTGCCAAAACTTCAAATCAAAGAGACTGGGTCTCCTCCCAACTCTTAATCATGATGAATTATTAACGAGCCATGCGTGTTTCTGCACGCCATTTTTAATCTTTTATCTTATTTCTAATATATTTGTTTATTCTATACTACAATTCGTATTAATCTCGAAGATGACCTATGCTCTGAGATCAGAGTGCTCGAATTTTAGCGGAAAGCCAGGGCAGTGCATATATAAAGTCTGAGTCTATAGAAATCAATCTCCTGCGCTATATATATGGGTGGTAGTAAGTTCATTCAAAGTCTACTTTTCCAATAAGTTGCAAAATCTTCATTATTTATTAGTACTATAACATAACAGTAGCTTTTATTACCATAAGATTGGACCAAAGGGAGCCATATTTGAAGTGGAAGAGCCACTAGGTGTTGTCGACTACTCAATTACACAATATATAAAACGCAACGGAATTGCGAGATAGAGCTATGCCATGTCATTGTTTATTTCCTTTTTTTAATATTTTTAAAAATTTTTAATAGTGTTATTATACTAATTAATTAATTAATTGATTAATTATATAAAGTCTATAGTCTATACACAATAATGTCAAAAAAACATTTCATGTGTTATATCAACCTATTAAATAAAAGGTCATTTTGTCAAGAGCCCCTCCACCTCCACGCCACCTTTTTTCTTTTTTTGAGTTTTGAAAAATGTGGGTCCATTTTAAATTTTTAACGAGTCTTTGGAAACTTCACTGAAGTTTCATTATCATTTAATGCTAAAGTAAAATAATTTTTTCGGAGTAAACTTCATAGACACCCTTTTAAATTGTAAAATCTACTTTTAATTCCCAAGGCAAGGCTCCAAATGCATTAAAAAGAAAAAATTCTGGAGGACATTCAGGGATTTCATATAATAGTCGTTAGTTATGGTCAGCCATTTAAAAAAATTCTGGAGGACATTTAGGGATTTCATATAATAGTCTTTAGTTATGGTCAGCCATTTAACACCGCTGTGGGAACTTTAGCTAATCTCATGGTTTTACGGGGCAGAGAAAAAACTTATAGCTCGTTTGGTATTTTGTAAGAAATAATTTTACATGTAAAATAATTTCTTGTAAAATTTAGGATTGCAATTACTTTATATGTAAAATGAGTTTGTAATATTTGGTTTAGCTATGGGTGTAAACAGTTCGGTTCGGTTCAGATATTAAGGTTTTAATACCCTAACGTTTCGGTTCGGTTTGGTTCAGGTTTTTTTGCTGGTTTTCGGGTAGTTGAAATCCATTCAATTTTGAACTTTTTTCATTTATAAAAGCTCAAATAAGATTATAAAAATTTTGGGTCTTTTAATTTTAGGCTAATAAAATCAAGTATTTTTTAAAATTTTAGCTTATTCGGTTCATTCGGTTTTTATACGAACATTCCAAAACCCTAATCTAGTTATCGGTTCGGTTCGGTTATCGGATTTTTTGGGTTGCTTGAACAGCCCTAGGTTTAGCACATAAAAATTTAATTAAATTACATACATAGTTTTTTACAATGTTTGGTTAAAACACACTTTCCCTTTAAAGTTTATTTAAATCTCAAATTTATCTTTCTATTTTATATCTTTTTTTAAAAAAATGGATAACAAAGTAATTTAAATGCAATACAAATATTTTCACATCTCCCCCTGCGTAAATATTTTATCTGGTCAAAGGTAAAGTAATTGTAATTGATAATTTACTTTACATTCTTAAAATTGAACCAAATGTGGTAAAGTTTTTACAGCCCTTAACTTTGCATATAAAGTGATTAAATTACATCAAACCAAACGACCTCTTAAGGTGTTAAGTTGAACAAGACTAAAACCCTAGATATGTATGTGGAGTTTACCCTTTTTTTTATTGGCCTTGGCACCTTCACTGAAGCATCACCAACATTTAATACTAAGTAGTTTTGCAAGGCAATATGCATATATGCCGTATTTGTTAATTTCCAAGATTAATGGGTCAATATCGCATGCTAATTTTTCATTTGGCTACGTCATTAATTTCTTTCTTGCTCGCTACTCTCTGATTAATTGCTTCTTGTCGGTTTTATTATTTCAATAATTTCACTAAAAAAATCATATTAAAGCTTGGTTTGAAACCATGTCCTGTTCAGCCTCATCATAGATTTCTTTTTGCTTTTCTTGCCTCTCTTTGAATTGTTTCATGTCATGTTTATCTAATGCCACAAGAATATCTAGTTCATCAAGTATTGTTTTTTCTTCTTATTTTGCTAAAATTACAATAAAGTTTAGGAGAAACTTCTCCTCATCATGTACCATATATATCTATATATGTTGAATTTCCAAATAAGACTGTCTAATTATGTAATTTTTGTTTATTTTTAATCTCTTCTACGGATTTGTTTAATTTTACCTACTTATGCTTCCAAAATCCCACAATATCATTACTTTGAAATAAAAATGAAACCACGTTGTGCGGTCTATTCTAAAAGGACCAACTTCATAGTAACTGTAAATTAATTTTGTAATTCAGAACAGCTTATAACTAAAGTAATCAGGGATGAATTACTTTAATCCAATATTAATTTATTTTTGTAGATATTTTTGCTACTTAGTTTCTGTTCGCTTGTTCTGTACTACAGTCTATAATTCGTGTTAATTTGGAAGATGATCTAAGCTATGAAATCAGAGTGTTCGAATTTTAGCACACAACCAGGGCAGTGCATGTATAAAATCTGAGTCTATAGAGATCTGTCTCTTGCTATGTGGGTGGTTGTAAGTTCATTCCAAGTCTACTTTTTGAATAAGCTGCAAAATGTTCATTATTATAACGTAACAGTAGCTTTCATTACCATATGAATGGACCAATGGGAGCCATACTTAATATTTTGAGTGGAAGAGCCACTAGGGGTTGTCATGTCGACTACTCAATTCTGTATAATGATTTGTTCAATTTTCAAACCGAGAATGGGAGACATCATGTAAACTTCCTCTGTGATTACATTAGCAAGATTTCCATTTCTATTTCTATTTTATACTTATTTCAACACTAATCTTTAGTTGCACTCGTAGCCCAACTACTACAATTCTACAAATGTTGAAAGCGAGGATAGTCCCACTCCCACCCTCATAGTCCCAGTCTACCCACTCTTCATTCTTTTTTCTTTTCTTTTTTTTCAGAAATGAAAAAATAATTATAATCATTGTTAAAACAATTACAATGTGTTTTTTATTCAGAAATAAAGCGCAACGATGCAAGTCAAGATAAGAAAAACTGCTAAAGAATTCCTAAAACAACTGTTAATCCCTGGTTTGTTTAGGAAACAGCCTTGCTTGTATTGTGCTTACAATGTCTTGAGGGTTTAAAGTGGCATCAACCTTGTATATCCCTTCAGCATCTTCTATGTGAAGCAAGTCTAGTTGAGATTGCAGAAGTGTGACCGGCATGAAATGCTTCCCTTCGGCAGCTCTCTTCTTAAGCCGACTAGCAAGTACCTCGGCCTTAACATCCAACAGAACAAACTGCACCACACTGGCATAGCTGCCATGTTCATAAGCAGCATCAGCAGATCTTAGAATTTCTCTATAATGTTTCTGCAGAGCAGAACATCCAAGTATCACAGTTTTACCACCTATTATGTTCTCCTTTAGAACATCCCGCAGCTTTTCCAACCATGGAATCCGATCCTCCTCGGACAGGGGTATTCCTTGGCGCATTTTTTCTTTGTTTGGTAGTGGATGGAAATCATCAGCATCGAGGAAACTACAGTTCAAAACATTGGCCAACATGTCACCTATTGTGGATTTCCCAGCACCACTAACACCCATAAGCACAACAGCTTTTCCTTTATGATCAATAGCCATGTTGACTAACCAGAGGTGGAAGTTTAAAAGTCAAAAGCAGGATAGATCCTTCCTTCACTTCGCTTAGAAGTTAGAACTCCTCAGATATTCAATTTTGAGACAGAAGAGGGTCAATGAAATCAACAAGAAGGAACCCGTGAGAAAATTAGCAGGAGAACCTTCCACCAAAATCTGATTTTCAATCATAGAATTGGCCCACTGATTTTTAATAGAATTAAATCATGTTGGATGAATGAAGAGTAAAACAATGATCAAAACGACGAAATTTAGACAAAATAAAAAGTGAAATTTACCTGTCAAAAATAAGACATTGGGGGGCATGAATAGTTGAATTGATTTCTATTCTGAAGAACAGAGGAGAATTTTCTACTGTTTCAAGGGATTTCACTTGACTAGGTAGGGTTATGCAGTATATTGGCGGAACAAACAGAGAGAGAGAGACACAGACAACGTTAGAAGGTAACGGAAGAGTCAGAGGCGTTTACTCACCATAGAATAGTTGCACGGACAAGCTGGCCAAGGCTGCTATTAGGATCGAGGAGAATTTTGTCTTCTATGATATGATTGGCCACCCCTCCTTGTGTTTCTGCCAAGTGCCAATCTTCTGGCTGATAAAATGGGGAATTTTATTTTCCCAGCTTTTGTTTCATTGATGAGTGGTGAGAACAGTATTACTGATGGTCCTTGACTGTTTGCCTGGCGAATAAATTGAAACTCCGTTGCTTTACCCAAAAAAATTCAAATGAGGAACACGTGACTAAAGTGCACCGATAGTCCTCCACTCCTCCTCTAGTGCGCCTCTCTTCATCTCCGTTTGTTGAGAAGCCCATCAAGCTGTGGCTGGTTTTCTTAACGATTGGGTTACAAAAACACTACAATGGAAGGATGAAGCCCAATATAACTAGTGGGCTCTATGATGTCATGACATCCCTTCTGCGTGCACGTTAAAGCCCTTCCTCCATCTTCTTCGCTTGGGTTGGATTGGACCATAAATGAACAATGTGATTGGAACGTACATGAACATATACTGTGGGCTCTTCTCCTTTCTAAATAAAAGAAGCCACATCACGTCACACGCGCCCAAAAGAATAAAGAATACTCTACAGTCTACACTCGCTGAAGGAGAGAGACACGTCATGCTCATGCATATGACCTGGCCCAGATTGGCATTGATTCACCGACAAAACAACACATGAACCTAAATTCCGACTTAAATTAATTTACTAGCTAAGAGGACGAGTTCCGAACGATTTATTATGTTTATAATTGGTTGCTTTCAACGTAGGGGATAGGCACCAAATCCTAATCACCTTATCTCCTGTCTTCTAGTCGGTTCTTCTTGTAGCCTGTTTTAACTTTTAACACGCTGCTTACGTCCCACGCGCACGCTGTTTTTCTTGCTTCCCCTGAATAAGTTCCTTTCTCTAGTTTCTTCCTTCTGTTTATATATTACTACTCTATATTGAATTCAAGCCAGGTCAAGACTCAAAGGTCTCCAAACCGAAAGCAAATTTTCGGGAAATAAGTAGGTTGAGTGAGAGCTGCAAATGGCGACGTCCGAGAAGGAAGTGATGGTTGTTGCGATCGACGATAGCGAGCATAGCACCTACGCGCTGGAATGGACCCTTGATCGCTTCTTTGCTCCGTTCGCTTCCAATCCTCCTTTCAAGCTCTTCATCGTTCACGCCAAGCCTCCTGCTTCTTCTGCTGTTGGTCTCGCTGGACCTGGTATATGCGTCAACGTCACCCTCTCTGTTCGCTTGTTTGTTTCTTTTTGGCTTTTTAATGTGCAAATGTACAGCAGTAAATTTGTTATCGCCTAACTAACATTGTTTATTGTAGGAGCTGCTGATGTATTGCCGTATGTGGATGCGGATTTGAGGAAGATAGCTGCCAGGGTTGTAGAGAAAGCTAGGGAGCTCTGCATTAGTAAATCGGTATTGATTTTATTTTGCGTTTGATTTAAAGATCAAAATCATTTCATTGTTAAAAACAGGAACAGCAGCTGTTTGATGGTGGTCGCTTATTTTGAGATTAGACCTATAGATTGAAGGTCAATAAGTTATGTCTTTTTGGAAAGGTGGTAGTATTATTCTGACTTGGTTGGAAAATCCTACTATTACTCTATGATTCCTGTACCAACCACCAATTACTATAATTTATTGGAGGTCAAAGAACCAGATTATAAAGTTTTAAGTTCAAACCGCGCCTTTTTGTTGACCTAAACCCCACCTGTAATAAAACAGTGTTAGCTCTATTACTCTGTACTGATCACTCTTCAGCACACCTAGAGCTAGTGCTAGATGTGCCTCTCACATAGCAAGTTTTGTAACTGTGTCTGGTTGTATGGCTTATGCAGGTCCATGATGCTGTCGTTGAAGTAGTGGAAGGTGATGCTAGGAATGTTCTCTGCGAGGCTGTAGAAAAACATCATGCCTCAATGCTTGTTGTTGGCAGCCATGGTTATGGAGCTATAAAGAGGTAAAAATATACATGATCTCTAAGTTTTGAGATAAAGACTTGGGAAATTCATCCTGAGCGGTTTAATATTTTCTCTCTCTTTACCAGAACATGACTAAAAGAATGATCTTAGCTTAACTTCCAGAGGAATTAAAGGTCAATATTAGCTTAACTTTTGTGAGGGAGAAATCTTCAAATGAGCTAATGCAACTACATATAAGATCTTTCTTTTTGGTTTCATTGTTATTTTTTGGATTAATGGGCGGGCTAGGCATTAGGAGGTTGTCCTGTTCTACCCCTTTCTGGTCTTCCATTTACGTGAGTTACCTAAGACTTCTGACTCCACACTTTGCATCATGCAAGGAGGCATGTTCTCTTGGGCCAGAATGCCGTTCAAAACTTGAGAATATCATTTAGTGCTTTAGCCAATTGATCTTATTTATAATCATGACATATTAATGTTGACAGAATAGCTCTGCTATATGATCTTGCAGATTAAACTGGCTATTCATTCTCACTTTTACTGTTTGTCACTTCATGTCATTGACTATCTTCCCTCATGCATTGTGAAGAGTTCTCCCCAAGAATTTCAATCAACTTCATTTCTTTGCCACTTGCGTGAATATTAAACACAAATAGACATCTGCAATTTTCACTTTTGAAATTTAAGTTTATTTCAGTATAGCTTTTTAACCAAGTACCATATGTTCTCTTTCAGGGCTGTTCTTGGCAGTGTGAGTGATTATTGTGCTCATCATGCTCACTGCACTGTGATGATCGTGAAGAAGCCTAAGATCAAACATTAATCCATTTATGAGCCTCTAAATAAATTATTGTACAGCCGCGTTTGTGGCTTTTTATTTGTTACCAAGTAGTTGTGATGGTGCACAACCAGTAATTGTGCTGAACATTGTATATTGGTGTAATTAAGCACATTTTACACGGTATTGTTGTTAATGTGATGTCTTCTTATTACCACAACTTAGTTATGCCTGCGAAACTGTAGCTCTAAATTTCTGCTTAATCTGTCATGCTGATGCAAGTGCTTTAATAGTTTTTAACCAGTGCTTTATCCTTTTCCGTGATAAGCCAGCTTGAAGTAAAAGAATGGACTAAACTTATAATGGGTTCATTTTTGTTGTTTCCTTTTCTATTCATAGTTTTGCAGGTACTCCAATGCAGAGAACTCCTGACTGCTATTGCGGGATTTAAGCTTGGTTTGCCATGGATATATGAATATCTTAAACTGTTTAACTGCCTAGTTTGAGTTCTAGCAGTACTTTACGATTGCTTTTGGTGGTTTTTAAGTTCTCTAAAATGGGGAAGAGATATTCAGTATCTTGCTTTGGAAATCATTTCAGTAGTTATTTAGACTTTCGAGGTTGTTTGATACATGCATCCAGTAAACTAGAAATGTGCAGGTACCTAATGCCAAGATGAGGTTTAGTCTAGGTGAAGGAAGCCAAATGAGAGATGGACTGCATCCTTAACAGAATGGCAAAGGTTACCACAAATTTACAAATTCTCCCTCCAATGCATCCATAGCAAGTCAGAGACACCGTAATGAGTGGTGAGCTGATGGTGAGTGATCTGGGGTGGTACAATGGTGGGTGTTGCCTCAACCGGCGAGCATTTTCTAGCTCTAATGTTATGCGGGGCAGAATTAGGTCTGTATTGAAGAAGTTGATACACTACCAGAAAGTGCATGGTTTAGAGCCTGAGGGAGCTGGATATTTCACCATTATGTTAGCTACGATTGCTACATACAGTGGATACAGAGGACTATGTGCTTAGAAACCATTATGAATCTGACGTGATTAGAAGAAACTTGATTAGAGCCATCCACAAAGGATCAGATTACGCAGCCATCTTAAGTTGATATGCATGTTTAAGTTGGTGCTTCCATTATTGAAGGTATTGGCACCGACAGAAGTGGTTATGTGGAATATATTACATAAGCAATGAATTGGTTCTGGTTCTCAGTTTTTACTTTGAAACTTTTATGAGTTCGCAATTGCTCCAGCCGAGCACGAGACGCCAAAAAAGGGAAAAGAACAGAAAGCAGTCTTCGGGATGAGGAGCAGTTTGTTCTTTTGGAATTGATTGTGGTTTTCTTTGCCTAATTGATAGTAACTGAGTTTCTTATGCTTTACGGCTCCAGCATCTCAAAAATATATGATACAAGTTTTTAATGTTTCACCTCCCTCACATAAAGAAGCTTCTTCTTTCTTCTTTCTTCTTTCTTCTCTCCTGGGGGAATACATGAAAGTGACTCTTTTGGACACACAAGCCAAAAGATGATTAAGGTGATCATAAATTCACAACTTCGAAATTAAAATCTTAAGGATGATTCCCGGAAAGGACAGCTTTGAGCATGACATTTTCATGAGCTGTTGTAAAAAATAAAAATAAAAAATGACTCTCACTAAGCAGTACCTTGTACTTTGTAGGAAAACATGTTGTTAAATTCTTCAAAAATCAGCCGACAAAACTAGCAGGGAAGCAACTGGAATTGTCCCCAATTTAACTGTCAAGCCACTTGCATTATGTTCTACATTTGACTGAATTTAATATACTACTACTAGGATATTTGAAAAATCCTCAATTACCCTTAAAATATCCATCAATAATTCAATATGCAATGTTTTGGAGCACAAGCATTGCTTTTATCGTATTTTGTCCATCATTTCCTGAATGATGCTCTCTCACGCTAAGCACTTAAATGCCTCTGATTATTGTTTTCCTATTGTCCATTGATTCAAGTCTAATACTAATGTTTATTGAGTTGAAAGTAAGGAGCTCCATGTCCTTTTCTAAGATTTTAGATTTAAGTTTATTGAGTGAAAAAAAATAAATTTGAAAGAGATTGTTTTTATTTGAAGTCTAATACGATTTGATTATAGTTCGATTCAGATTTAATATAGTTATCAAATACCAATAGATTTATAAAAAAAGAAAAATCTAATTTGACCATAAGATTTAGGCAATCTGATGATTGAACCGATATTACTAGTTAATAGACATTAATTTGAAACGAAAAAAATTTGCTCGAAATGTTTAGTTACTGTCTTTTCGGTACATAATAGTTTCTTTTCACTTGCATCGGAAGAAAAACAAAAACTAAATTAGTTACATAATATATTTTTCTTGGCCAGAGAATTGATTACATAAGTATTTAGTTACCGTAAAAATACAAACTTACCATATTAGATACTATCAGATACGCCTTTTCTATGTTTTCCCCACAAAATATTGATTAATTTCCATTTTCAGAGCTGATTTTCCTGAAAAAAAAAGTTAATTATTTCCGAGAATATCATCAATTAATAAATGAGATAAGTGATTACTATTTACATTACATTAATTATTAATTAAAAACATTAAAGCAGTACGCGAACGCGTAGTGCAGTAATGTAAGAGCGTCAATTTAATTTCTTTCCTTCTTTTTATTTTTATTTTTTTAATTTTTTCTCTCTGTCGTAGTAAAGGGGTAGTATTTAAAGAGAGCGTAGGCGAAGTAGGTTAAAGACAAAAGTCCGTATAAAACTGTTCAGTTCCAACCACGTAATCTGACAGGTCGGACACAGAAACATCGGATAGATTTCCCCACATCCAAACCAAACACAAGGGAGTTTATTAGACAACCCAAGAAAAAAGATTGAGATTTGTCGCTTTGGGATTTTTTCTTTTTTTTCTTTTTTTTTCCTCTTCCTAGGCGCTTTTGATTGGCGGAAGAAGGCTATGGTCGGCTCTAAGCCCTCTGTTATTGATCTTGATGATGATCATGATCATCAACTGATGGAGTCTCATGATGGGGATACGGAAGTGCCTCCATCTTCTGAGGTTTCATGCTCGATTTGCCTTGATGTGGTTTCTCATACTGGCGGCAGATCAAGGGCTAAGCTCCATTGTGGTCATGAATTCCATCTGGGTATTTTTCATGCTTCTTAATTTTGCTTTTTCTTTTTTTTTTTTGGGGGATAATTTTTATAAAATTATTTTCTTTTTGGTAAAAGATTAAATTTTAAGTTGGGGTTATTGCTGATTAACATCTAATCTGTTTTGTTATCGTTTTTGAGCAAAATACAGTTATCAACTAATTAGTCATGCAAATTTTGGGTTTTTATCCATGGAATAATGTTGATACAAGTCTGGGGAATATAATCCTAGTCGATTTTTGATAATTGAGATAGTGTATTAAGGATCAATTTGTTGTCACTGCCATTCAAAAGGGACTGATAACTTTTAGGCATGATTTTTAGATGGAGCAAACTTCATGCATGTATGGTTTCTGCATGCTTCATGCTTTTGCATGTTACATTGTGTATGATTGTCTTTCTGTTTGACGGATATTAGTGGTTTTAATGATTTACTGGTTATGACCCATACTCTACAGATTGCATTGGTTCCGCCTTCAACACGAAGGGGGCTATGCAATGTCCAAATTGCCGGAAGGTTGAAAAAGGGCAATGGTTATACGCAAATGGCTCTACCCCCTCAGCTCCTGAGCTAAGCATGGAGGACGTTGATGATGATTATTATGATCCGGTTTATGCTGAAATGGTATATTAAAACTTACTATGTTTTCTTCCAGCCTGTTTTTTAGTTTCTTATCTTAAAGCATACACCGTTCGAATTATGCAATCAATAGTGGTGCATCTTGAACTTGCTAGTGATTTATAGTACATGCCTTAGCACCTTAATTATTTTGTTTTTGCAGCCATTCAGAGTCCAGTGGTGTCCTTTTAGTGAATTTGCAAGAATTGGTTCATCATCTGAGTAAGCAATATCTCTCTTTTTGTCATGTTGATTTCATTTTGAACTATTTTTACTATGATCACTCAGCTGTAAGGTTATATCTCTTGAATTTTACTTGTTTAGCGCTGAAAGAAACTATTAACGAAATCGCTTGCCATGATTAAGCTGCATATTTGGGACTGTTAGAATAATTTTCTCTGATGTTGACATTTCTTTACCTAGTTCCTCCTCTCCCGAGGCAGTGAGTTCTTTAGCTTTTTAGCATTTTACTCCCAATTTACGTTTTTCTTTCTAAAAATTTTAGGAAACTTGACTAACAAGGTCAAAGTGGTCATCTCCCCTTGAACTGGATAATTTGCAGACAAATAGCCTATTGTTTTGTTGCCACCCATTCTTTAGATCATATTAGATTATTTTTCTTTGAGAATCTTATGTAGATACATTTTCCTTGCACAGATAAAAGTAATTTAAAGTACGAGTAAGTGTAAACAATTGTTGGGCTGAATACAAGGTTTTAAGTTTTAATTTATGGTGGATGGATTTGTAAGTAGTAATGGATGTTGTACACATTCCAAAGGAGAGGATTGTTAATGTGGATTCTTTTCGCTTTTAATGGTGTAAACTTCCATTTTGGTTTGGTACTGCGGTTGTCTTCTTATGGTGTCAGATCTCTCTTTTCTTGTGTTCACCTTGATGGAACTGTAAAACAAGACGGAAAGGCATTTATATAAGAACTTTGTTTCCTGTTTACTGAAAATATCTGGCAGTTCCTTTGATAAAAACATTTCTACTGTCTTTGACATGTTAGTGCTTTATTATTATCTTTCAGGGAAGGGGAATCTCCATCAACTACAAGTAAGCCTTTTCTATGACTAAATTATTTTCTTCATCCCATTTCTCTGGTGACTCAATGAGGCAACAACTATGTGATGCAAAAATGAAATTTCTTCTCCATGTAGATCACGAAATACATGGACACCATGCCATATTTGCTGAACATGCTGCTACTTCATCCATGGCTCATTCATATGTTGCATATGTTGGACCGCTTCCACCCACAACTCTAAGATCCAGTGACAATGGTGATGATCCCAACTTTAATCGCAATTGGAACAGTCTCTCTGGACACAATGAGATTTTTATCCCCCATGCCTTGCCCACTATTAGTATCCAATATCATAGTTGGGCCCGGCATTCTCCAAATTTCTCTGTATCTGATAGCCATATCAGCAATACTGATCCAGCTTCTGTTCCAGTTGCAGCTCTGAGATCTTCTAATGGTGAACTTGATCCTTTGACTAGATCCAGATCTTTTCCACATCCATTCTCCTTTGAGCATGGGTAAGGCATCAACTAAGATGAGTTTGAATATCTATCTGCTCTTTTTGGCAGTAACTGTATTGACATGACAGTTGCTTATAGTCCAGTTGTTGTATTCCATGTGAAAATAGTTATTGATATATTTTTTTGAGGGATATGGGTGGATGTGCAGTGAATGTCATCATCATTCTCTTCAATTCTAGATATTTTCTCGTGTTAAAAATAAAAGGATGATAATTACTCTTTGTTTATGTGCCCATGTGATTGATTAAGTCCATTGGTTTAAGAGTGTAGTGCTCTTTCATTTAATAACCTAATGATTGGAAAAGAGATGGTTGCCTTTTTCTGTTCTTACTATTGGAAAACTAAAAGGTTGTTTACTCTTCATAGGTCCAGTTCTAGAGCTGGGAGTTCGTTTGTCTCTTCAGTTTTTCCTCATCATCCAGGCAGCACTGCTCATGCCCATGATAGGGTCCAGGCATCTCTTGCATTTCATCGCCAGCAACATCGTTTCAATCAACAGCGCTTCAACCAAGCTGCTGTGCCTGCTCCTGTAGTGCCTGGTATGAGAAGAGGTTTAGCTCCGGTAGCCCCAGTAGTCCCACAACCCGATCAAGGTAGTGGCTTCTATATCTATCCTCCATCAAGTTCATCAGGCCAAAACCTACATGAAGCCGAAAATCTGTTTGCAACTAATTATAATGCTCTGGAAAGGGAGCGTTTATCTCATTTCCCAACTGTATCAAGAGAGACAGGGTGGGGGGCATATAATCCCACATCTAGCTCTGATCCTGGCAACAGGTCTAGGTGCTTCCTGCATCGGCATTTTGCTTAGATGATCCAGTCAAAGTTTGGCTGCAATGCTTATCAATTGGTTTTGTCCATGTTTCTTTCAAATGACTGCATCTGAATTTGTGATCGGCATGAAAGCAAACTATAAGAATTGATAAACTTTGCCCATTTTTGTAAATTATGGCAAATTTGCCTATCCGGCAGACCTTGAAAATGTTAAAGCCCTTGCTTGTCACTTGCTGGTGCAGTGATCCATCTTTTCTGTCTATCTTGTAGAAATTTCTCAAGTAGATAGGAGGAAGGCTGATCCACATGGGATCTCTGAACAAATGATAATGTGCTGGTGCATCTAAGGATTACCCGGCCCGCATGTAAGACGGGAAAACAGGGGGTCTCTTAGTTTACTTTGCGAGTAGGTTGCTGAATTTCGGTTCCGGCCGTTTTTAAAACACGAGAACTTAAGTAGGTTCGAAGAGAGTCAGGGGCCTGCATCTGGCATTTATGCTGTTATGCGGTCATTTTGGACATTGATATTGAATGAGCTAAGAAATCAAGTAGTAACAGTGCGGACTAAGTCTGTCCTTCTGGGTAAAAGGAATAAGCACAATCTAAAAAAAGGAAAATCAACCGAAGTCGCAAGACTATTCATTATTCTTTTCCATCGAGATCAGCCTACTGGAAGAAATGGCCGTGGGAAAGAGCAGAGAAATTTTCCCGGAGCTGCATCACTTTATCTGGACCGACACTTCCTCCCTTGAGAAAATGGGAATACCAGTGAGAAGAAAGTTTAGGGTATCTTTTGAAATCAGGATCATCCAAATCTACGTGGTATAGCCCGTAGCCTGATTCATAACCATCCAATAGCTCGAATGCATCTAAAAAGGACCACACAAAATACCCTCTTGTATCTGATCCATTCCTGCAAAATTTTCAAAGTATGAGAACTGAGAAGGAAAGCATTGGACACATTTAGTCTATATTGCACCAAAACCTAGAGATTTAACAGTAACCGTAGAGAAAAATTATCAAGAAATCTATGTAAAGGCTTATGACTCTATCATAAACAGAATCACAGTCCAAACTTCAAGCGATTATTAAAAGATCCCTTTCCATATGGATACCTTACTGAATCCAGTACACTTCCAATATATGCCTGCAGATATTCCACCCTCGTTGTGTCTTCCAAGGTTGAATTGCGTCGAGTTCTCTGACCTGCAGAGACACCATCCCAAATGTTTATCAGATAGATGGAAATGCATAGAGAGAGAGAGAGAGAGAGAGAGAGAGAGAGAGACCGTTTTCAAGAATGTAAATAGGGGGATTGCCATAAGTTTGCTTTAGATACTCCAGCAATCCTTGCAGACCCGAAGGAAGAATGGGCCACTGAGAAAAGTAGCTGATCAGTAATCCAGTGATTTACTTAAGACAAGAAAACCCAAAACTCTTTGTAACACTCCATCCCTCAACTCACCTCTGAATCCTTGAATAAATCTTCATAATCTGCCACAAACACAATCAGTTAGCTATTGTGGTTGGTTTAGTGGAGTAGATAAATGAACTAACATGGCCTAGATTCATCACTGAATTAATTAAAACAGCATGCTCGGATACTTGTTTAAGTTCGATGAGTTTGAAGAATATTACTGCTTATGCTTGCGGCTATATCTATGTTGAAATCTCTTTGTTTCAGTTCCGAATTGCCAGGTCTGTCTTGGATATCGCATGTCGAAAAATGTATTAACCCTAGGAAGTCAAATGAACCCTTAACCAATTCAGATTCATGAACAGTAAAGCTAGGCATTCGGGAGCCAACAATTTTCTTCATCGTGTCAGGATAATCTCCAAACACCAAGGGATTTGCAACCCTGCAGAACAAATGCAGATGACAGACGAACAGGGTGAAATTAGTTCTTTGAAGGCCATACCAATGACGGAACAATCAATATTCTCATGGACTCACATGTATGTAGGATCTTAACTTACCAGCCAATATAGAAGTCCATCATTCTTTGAGTTGCCATTACATCTTCTGTTGAGTTTGTAGCAGGAACAGCCCCAAGAGCAAAGATGGTAAGACCTATGAACCCATGCTGCCTTCCCTGCATTAATTATGATAACATGTCTTACTGTTATGGTGGACATTTCCTTTAGCTATTTTTTGACCCAAGGCTCCTTAAATTCACATAGGAATACAAGGCAGAATTTTGTACAGGAATCCAGCCAAGAATCATTTTCTAGTTTACCAAATTGTTAAAGGAGAAGCCTAGAGCAGGTTACTTGTTGCTAGAGTACTCCCGAAGATAGCAAAATAAGCAAAACAAAAGCATGGGATTTGACTAACGGATAAAATGAAAAACACTTGGTATGAAAAGTTTGAATATTACTTGATACTTTTCCCTGTACAATACTGCAGCTGAGGCATGCGCCAACAAGATGTTATGGACGACTAAGTATGGCTCAGATGAGGAGTTGCCTCCAGTACAGTTTGTTCCAAATGGAGAAGAACAATGCTTAGGAGGAGAAATTCCCTCATCATAACCTCCAACGGCAAACACATTGGGCTCATTCACCGTAACCCAATGTGAAACCCTGTCTCCAAATTCTCGGAAGCATACATCTGCATAAGCTGTGAAGTCTTTCCTGCACCAAAAGTCGATGATCAATCACATTTGTTGACCCATTTTTGCTCTAAGAATGTTTCCCCAAGGACATAAAAGCAAAATAGGGTCGAGAAGATTAAAGAACAGTACACAATCCTTCCAGCAATCCATCCACCATACTCATCTTCAAGTATCTGTGGAAGATCATAATTATTCAAAGTAACATGGGGTTTTATTCCTGCAGGGTCAAGTAAAAGAATCATCTAGACTTTTCAACTTTGGGAATCTAATTCATATTTTGACTGCTAAAGAAAATGTGGAAATCAGGTCCCAACCATGACTGACTAGTTCATTGATAAGATTGTTGTAAAACTCTAAACCCTTTGGATTGACAGGACCTCTTCCATCTGAATGGAAACAAGAAAAACACAAAAGGTAATATAAGCAAAGATATTTAAGTGATTCTCCAGAATTCTTTTGCTAATGCAAGTAAAGGAAATAGTCAAATCGTACTTGGAATAAGTCTTGACCAGGAGATGGAAAACCTGTAGGCATCCAAGCCCATTTCTGCCATGAGTTTCACATCTTCCTGAAACAGCACATTAATGAACACAACTACATAAAGAGCATGCAGATTACAGCAGAATCTGATACGTGTACTGTACATGAAATTTGTCGTGATGAATATCATTGCAGAAAAACCATCAGAAAGAAAATTAAATAACAGTGGAAAACTTTTTATTTTTTTATTCTCATATATGAAGTTGTCACTTGGGCCTAACTCAAATGGTAAGTAAAGGAAATCCTTGGTAGAGATCATTTTATGTGCACCTTGTATTTGTGGTAATGATCAACAGCTATGTCTGCAGTGGCTCCCTTTGCATACCCTGAAATTTTTGTTTTGATTTAATATGTACTGATGAAATTATTGATGAATATTAAAAAGTATGCCATTTTACCTAACTTTATTCAGAAAATGGAAACAAAGATTATAAAGAAAAGAAAAGAAAAAAACAATTAGTCAAATTGAAGTTGATTTACCAGCATGTGTAAAAGTATCCCAAATGCTAGGAGTCCTCCCATCTTCACTCACTGCTCCCTCAACCTATTCCATGTTTACATATATAGTAATAGTAGGAGAGGGCTATGAGTTTATTTATTTATTGAAAGCTTTCTCATTCTTGTCTGTTTCCTTCCTTTAATTTTGGGTACTTCTTCTTTATCATCTTGGATCAATCTATATGTATCATGAAACAGGCCAAAAAAATACAGACTGACCTGATATGCAGAAGTGGCAGCACCGAAAATAAAGCCAGGTGGGAACTCATATCTGCTGTATGTATCAGCGCTCAGTACTACTGTTATTGCCACATTTAGCAGGAATGCTATTGGCAAGAAGAACAGATTCCTCGTCATCATTTCTCTAAACTCTCTTTGTCCTAAGACTTCAGTACTTTGATTTCTCCCCGTTTCCCTTTTTGTTTTAGATAACAAGAATCATGAATAAGGGTACTTTTTTTTTTTCTGGTCACTAGATAACACTAACAACTATTCATTATGCCTGGACCCTTTATATCGACTCTAGATAACCAGAAAGCACGAGGCCGGATCTGCGACATTTTAATGAGAAGAAGACAAATAATGATCGATCTCCCTTCTCCACAGTCCCCACATAATCACAATCACATTCTGTAGATGTTAGCTGTCTGGCCCTGATTTTTTTGCTTCATTTATTACTGTTAAGACCTTGATGGCAACGAAGCAAAAAAGTAGTGAAACCAAAGCCCAAAGGATTTCTGACCTTATCACCAAAAAAAAAAAAAAAGGATTTCTGACCTTTATGTGCTTGCTTAGATGTTGTTACAAAACCTCGTGCATTGTAGATGCGTATCAAACTGTTTCTCCATGTTTTCTTTTGTTGTCAAGTGATTTGCTTTGCTGGGACTTGGATCTTATTACGTAAATTTGAAATTGTAAGAAGACTACATTGATAAAGTTTGTCCAGTCCTTTGTTAATTTTGTCAAATTTGTCTTATCCGGAAGAGCTTTAAATTGTTTACGAGTTGCCTACGCATGAGAAACTCGATTTAGATTTGGATTAGTATTTGTATTGTATTTTTATATTTCAATTTTTGTATATTTGAAAGTTTTTCTTTAAAATTTCAAAGAGTCAAAGCTTTTTATTTGGTCAATGATAATGTGGGGTGGGGTGGAGAAGAAAAAAGTGAGGGGGAAAAATACGCTAAAGGAAGCTTACATGGAGGAAATCAAGAGAAGATGAAGGCTGTAAAATGTTATTGAAGATATTTCATACTTAATTTAAGATATTTAGCCCAAATTGACAAGGAAACTTGACGTTACAGGGTAGGTCACCTATGTAGATTTTCAGTTTTAATCTTTGTTTAAGAAATCTGACAAGATTGGAGAACTTAGGATTAATGTAAAATGTAAACAAAATTTTGAGAGGTCTGCATTTCTAGATTCTGTCTTGGCAGTTAGCTACTAGCCAAACCAGTTATGCATTTAGATCTGACATTTGGATGGAAATAAGATTAAGTACAACTACTGAATACGTAGTACATTACTACATACATATCGATATCAGTTTAAACTATTTGGTACTAAATTTAGTGCAGTACGTTCCTTTTATTTGTGCTGTCCAAGGAGAGAAACGACGGCTGAGAATTAAGATAACCAAGAGATCAGCCTACTGGAGGAAATGGCCCTGGGAAATGGCAGAGAAATTTTTCTTGAGTTCGATAACTTTGTCAGGGCTGACGCTTCCTCCCTTGAGAAAATGGGAATACCAATATGAAGAAAGCTTTGGCTGTCTCTTCAAATCTGGATCATCCAAATCTACATAATAAAAGCCAAAACCTGATCGATAACCATCCAGTATCTCCAGCAAATCCATGAAGGACCATGAAATATACCCTCTTGTATCCGATCCATTCCTTTGAGAGAATTTTAAACACAAGAACAAAAGAAAAACTTCAGACTGAAATATTCCTTTAATCATTGCAAACCCTATAGTAATATCTAAAATCACCTCGAAAGAATGATTAAAACGCATTTCTCTCATTTCATGCAAAACAAAAACACCGTTGGCTAGAGGCGTTGGTCGAAATCAGTGTACCTTATTGCATCCAGCACACTCCCAATATATGCCTGCAGATATTCCACTCTTGATGCGTCTTCCAAGGTTGAATTCCGCTTGTTTTTCTGACCTGTTGAGTACCCAGACACCATAGCCATGTTGACCGATTAGATGAAAATAAAGGATCAAATACATTAAATTCTATGAGAGAGACAGAGACCATTTTCAACAATGTAAACAGGAGG
The DNA here is from genome assembly GCA_030664755.1 of Microcos paniculata. Classification (NCBI taxonomy): domain Eukaryota; kingdom Viridiplantae; phylum Streptophyta; class Magnoliopsida; order Malvales; family Malvaceae; genus Microcos; species Microcos paniculata. The sequence goes on from CP131461.1 coordinate 35,575,467, forward strand.
ATTGCCGTAAACTTGCTTAATATACTCCAGCACTGCTTGCAGGCCCCAGGGTAATATTGGAAACTGATCAACCAGGCTGATTATTAATTGAAAGCCCCAAGTGAACAATAAAAATAAAAAATTTGTGGTAACAATATCATGCAGCTCACCTCAGACTCCAAGAAAATCAACTCCGCGTCTGCCATAAACAGAGTTCATTATTATGTTATAATTTATTAAATATATTCCCATGACACATTGAACGTCGGACAATTTACGCAATTAATCGTTGATGACTCAACGAACAAATGAGATTCCATTTAGCATGAATATGTATATAACTTACTCATTAAGGTTGCAGCTACATCTATGCTAAAATCTCTTTGTTCCAATAGCAGACTGCCAGGGTTGTCTTGGACATAGCATGTCGTGTAATGTATTACCCCTAAAAAGTCATATGAACCCCTGACAAGTTCCGATTCATGATCGGTAAAGGTAGGAAGTCTGGAGCCGACGATTTTTTTCATTGTCTCAGGATAATCTCCAAATACCAAGGGATTCGCAATCCTGAAGTACAACACGGTCATATGTAATTAAAGCTAGAATAAGTTTCTCAAACCCACAATATAAATACCTGAGACAGACAGAAATCAAATTCAAGCAGAGATGACAATTTTCAAAATTTGTCCCTCAGACTCAGACATACAATCTTTCCTAGTAACACTTCATATATAGGACTTACCAACCAATATAGAACTCCAACATTCTTTGAGCTGCCATTGCATCCTGCGTTAAGTTTGTATAAGGAACAGCTGCAATTGCATAGATGCTGATACCTATGGATCCATTCTGCCTTTCCTGCAGTGTCATATACTGCTGTTATAAGGGGTTTTTCTCATCCTAAGGTTCTTTATTGCTGTTCTAGCATTGGGTTGAAACAAATGTTTTAGAGAACTTATTGATAGAAAGTTTGCATACAGAGAGAATTAGTTAGCAGGATCAAATTCCAAATTCAATGTTGCCCCGAATTTGCAATTTAAGTAGACTAAATGCGTAGGATTTACACAGATATGAAAGTTTGAAGGATGGATGATATGAAAAGTTAAGTTATAATTACTCGATACTTTCTCTTGTACAATCGTGCGGCCGTTGCATGTGCCAACAATATGTAATGAACAGCTATGTATGGCTCAGACTGGGAGTTGCCTCTTGTACAGTTTATTCCGAAAGGTGAAGAGCAACGCCTAGGAGGAGTAAATCCCTGATCATAACCTCCAACGGCAAACACATTAGGCTCGTTTACAGTGATCCAGTATGAAACCCTGTCCCCAAATTCTCTAAAGCACGCATCTGCATAAATTGTGAAATCTTTCCTGCATTCACATTAAGGTGATTCAGTCTCATTATCCACTTCTTATAAACAGCAAACACAAAAAGGCAAGCCTAAAAAGGATGAGATTAAAGAAAGGTACACAATTCTTCGGTTTATCCATCCTCCATACTCATCTTCTAGGGCCTGTGGGAGATCAGCATGGGTTAAAGTAACATGAGGCTGTATTCCTGCGTAGTCAAGTCATATAGATTTCTTCAGGATAGAAGAATACTGTAATGAGAAAAACTTTCTAACTACCGAAGATATTGAGGAAAATTTGTCCCAAACCATGTTTGAGTAGTTCATTGATTAGGTTGTTGTAATATTGTACACCCTTCGGATTCAAAGGTCCTCTTCCATCTGAAACAAAACACGTGAAGATGTAATTTGAAGAATGGAGCTAGGACATTTGATATCCTTCTGGGACTAGTATAAGTGAATAAAAATTTTAAAATCATACTTGGGATAAGTCTTGACCAGGAGATTGAAAACCTGTAGGCATCTAAGCCCATTTCTGCCATAAGTTTCACATCTTCCTGGAAAGTAAAAAAAAAAAAAAGATTGAAATATCAGCATAGAGACCACCCTAAAACATAATCCAATTCGGTTTTGTTGAAATTAAGCAATTAAAAGTTAGTACCAATAGCCAAAATGCACTATGAGAATGAGAAAAGCACTCGGTTTCTTCATTCACACGCATATATGGAATTAAAGCTATGCAAGAAAAAGTCGTGAGCTAGAAATCTTATTTTATGCACCTTGTATTTGTGGTATTGATCAACAGTTACATCTCCGGTGGCTCCATTAGCATACCCTGAAAAAATATTTTTTCAGTGGTGGGTGAAATTATTTTTTAAGTCGGACAGTTTTATTTGATCGCCTACAAATATATTTCAGTTCGGACGCCAGACAACCCTTTGAACTCGTAGACCAAAACTATTGGGCCTGGGATCTCTCTCTCCAATTCCATGGTCAAAGTTCAGGATTGATTACGGATAATTTGTTCGTACACGTAGACAAGTAGTCAAAGACTTGGAGGCGGTGGAACCGAGACTGAGCCAAAATTTAGGCCTAATGGACACGTTGTGTACTATTAGGCCTAATTCTGGTTTGGGCCAGCTATTCTTCATCTGTTTGTAATTTTGTTCTTGGAAAAACAAAATACTAGAATGCATGGACTTTGCGATCAACTAAAATTTCCGATTAAGGCCCACCAGAAAAACAAAATAAAGCAAATCAACAACACGAAGTCAACAACAAACACACGCAGAACGAAAGAGACAATATCCAACAGGAACACCCAAACGCCTTTGACGGAAGTTCTGGGAAAAGAAAGGACTTAGGAAGTGAGGGTGATAACCAGAGTGGGTAAAAGTATCCCAAATGCTAGGAGTCCTCCCATCTTCGTTTGCTGCTCCCTCCACCTATCCCACATATATGTTATCAGAATCTCGTTCTTTTGATTAATCATCGTTTAAAGAATCGCTAAAAGATGGTTTCCATGCGAGGGAGAAACTAATAACAACAACCAAAAACCAAACTGACCTGGTAAGCGCTGGTGGCGGAACCAAAGACAAAGCCTGGTGGAAAGTCATTTCTGCTGTATTTGTCAGCGCTAAGCACTGCCACTGCCAAACTTAGCAGAGTTATTATAAATTGCGAAAAAGAAAGCCTCCTCATTTTTCTTTACTCTTGAGAATTCACGGCTAACTCTTCCTCTCTTTTTTCTCTCCTGCGATGTTTTCACAACCAGAAGAACTGAGGATAATAAATTATATGAAGACAAATATAATGGTCCCCCCCGCCATACAAACTTTCTGTAGAGCAGTAGCAACCTCTTGCTGCTTTAGATGAAATAAATAACAACATTTCATCACATATATATATATATATATATATATATTGGTCAGACAAATCTGCATGGATATTGGATGGCCATGATTTTTCTGTTCGTTTAAGTCTTGACGGTGACAAAAACACAAGATGACAATAACTAATGGACCTTGATGGAAGATAGGGACATTGAGACATTGTTCGTTCTGTGTGGGTAGTTCAGACGCTTTCTGAATAACCCTTTCTCTCTTAACCGTCGAGGTCAAAATGTTTGGTTCCAAATGCTTATCAACCGGTTTTTCATGGTTGGATTATATGATTGTCTGCATTTTTGACTACTGTAAGAGGAAGATGTGACAATTTGATTGACCATTTAACCTTTTTCTATTAATGTGTTGATGATGTACGCAGTGACATATCTCTTTTTACTGTTTTCTGTCTTCAAGATTTTCTCGAAACTTAAAGAGAACAATTTCGAACAGGATTCCCCAGCCGAGAATAAAGCTGGAGCAAATTTAAGAATTGACAGAATCTTTCTCTGCAAATGAATTGCTAGATTTCAATTTTAATCTTGTTTTAACGTAGGAAAATTGGAAATCCAAACAAACTAGATTGACAAAAATAAAGATACAAATTAAAGGATGGTTCCCATCTCGAGTCTTCACCAGTGGATGGTTTAAAACCCAACAATTAACATCTCCTGCTACTAATTGGATATTGTTGTTGAAGAGAATCCAACCACCCATATCCTTATTTCATAAGGATCGCCCTACTGGAAGAAACGGCCCTGTGATGGAGCAGAGAAGTTTCGCTGGAGGTTGATTAATACATCCGAACTGATACGGCCTCCCTGGAGAAAATAGGAGTACCAGGGCGCAGAAAGTTTAGGGTATCTCTTCAAATCCGGATCTTCCAAATCAACGTAGTAGAATCCATAGCTTGATTCATAGCCATCCAGTAACTCTAACACATCCAGGAAGGACCATACAAAGTACCCTCTCGTATTTGATCCATTCCTTTGAAAATTTTAAGAATGAGAAGAAGGAAAGGAAAACGTTACATGAACTTCGAAGTACTCAAAAGTCACACAAAGGCTGATAGGCATACCTTATAGCATCAAGTACACTTCCAATATAAGCATGCAAATAGTTTATTCTGGAGGTGTCTTCTAGTGTTGCGTTACGCCTGGTTCTTTGACCTGTTAAAGACACCACCAATTAGATGAAAATAAAAAATCACAAGCATAAACAATTTTATGAGACATTGCCACTTTTTGGGGCCTAATAGTGTGGGTATTGGGGTTAATTTCATTTCACAGCCTTGTAGTTTTCCCTCGCTTTTCTTCTATAATTATTTATTCCATATGCTGTGTTGGGGAGAGACACACAGAGATACCATTTTCAACAATGTAAATTGGGGGATTTCCATAAACTTGCTTGAAATATTCCAGCACAGCTTGCAGGCCCCAAGGCAATATTGCCAACTGAGTCACAAAGCTTGATTAGTAAACGAATGGGCAAAATAGAACAATTATACAAGTATGGGTAACAAAACCTCTCTCAACTCACCTCATAATTAGTCAATGAAGCATTCTCTATACCTGCCATAAACAGAATCCATTCCATTTAGTTGCTTTCCTCCAGCTTTGCTAAATTATATATAGTATATTTTGACAATGATCTAAAATGGCTGTTTTAGTTAAGAGTAAATTTCAACGATAAGCTGAGTTAGTCATTTCAGTCAAGGCAGCAACCGAATTTAACATTTATCACCTTAGGCAAAAACATGTAAAAAGAACATACTTAATATCTTTATCGCTAGATCCTTGTTATAATCTCTTTCCTTCAATTCCCAACTCCCGGGGTCGTCTTGGACATAAAATGAACTATAATGAATCACTCCTAGGAAATCAAAAGAACCCCTAACCAGTTCAGATTCATGTTTGGTAAAGGTCGGAATTCTGGAGCCTGCAATTTCCTTCATTGTATCAGGATAATCTCCAAATACCAAGGGGTTCACAATCCTGAAGTACAACAAGACTGATGTTACTGAACGGGCGGAATAAATTTTCAAATTCCAATTAACTAACCAACCAAGTAAATCAGTCATTCCCAAAGGACATATAGTTGACAAAACAATGAATATTGATGCAGAAATTGCAGAATTTTCGATAAATCAGTTTTGACACGATGAGTTATATATCAGGCTTGACGTGCAGAATTCTGAGCTTACCAACCAACGAAGAAGTCATTGGCTCTTTGAGTTGCCATTTCATCCTCTGCAGAATTTGTTAGAGGAAAATTGCCGGTTGTATAGACACTAATGCCTATGAATCCGTGCTGCTTTCCCTGCATCATCATTTGTATTGCACTTAATCGATACTATTTCCTTAGCTTATATTTATCATTTATCAATGGTTAGTAAGTTCTTTACTTTCTCTTACATTGAAACAACATGTAGAAATTTGGCATTTGGAGAACTTAATTGCAGTAAATCAGCTTCAAAAGAGCTTGTATGATGAACAAACTTCGAGTTTATTAAGATAAGTTAAAATGCTATATTTATTGTACATTCTTGTATTAATATAATAGTTGGCAGGTAATGTGATGATTTCCGATGCAATTGAAGAAATATTCATAGGAGCAATACTTTTATCAAAATAAAATGCTGCAGCAGAACACAATGCGGCTAGTTTCCATGTAATAAAAAAGAAGTGCGTAGCATTCATTGGCAGATAAATATGAGACGAAATGAAAAGGAAAAGAACGAAATGAAACTCTAGAAATGGACAGTTTGGGTATCAGTACTTGATATTTTTCCTTGTACAATCTTGCAGCTGATGCGTGAGCCAACAAGATATTATGAACCACAATGTAGGGTTCAGATGAGGAGTTTCCTTTAGTGCAATTTACTCCAAATGGAGAAGAACAGTGCCTCGGAGGAAGAAACCCTGCATCGTAACTTCCAACTGCAAACACATCGGGCTCATTCACAGTAATCCAATATGAAACCCTATCCCCAAATTCTCGGAAGCACACATCGGCATAAGTGGTGAAGTCTTTCCTGCATTTGCGTTGAACAGATGAGATGAGATTCAATCTCATTTATTGACCTCTTTGAATGCCCACTGTACCCCAAGCATATAAAGACAAATTAAATATTGAAAAAGAGAAAAACTAAAGAGCAGTACACAATCTTCCGGTTAACCCATCCTCCATACTCATCTTCAAGTGCCTGTGGAAGATCATAATTGTGTAATGTAACATGAGCTTGAATTCCTGCATGATCAAGTGTTAGATTAGATATATCAATAATGTAAAAAACAAATACAATTTAGTAACCAACAAAGTTGGCTCAACCATGGCTGATTAGTTCGTTGATGAGATTTTTGTAATATTGCAGGCCCTTTGGATTGACTGGTCCACTTCCATCTGCAAGGGCACATGAAGACTAAAAATTGTGAGCATAATCCAAGCAGCTAGCTGCTACATTTTTTGGTTGAATAATAAATATGCCAAAATTTAAGACTCGTACTTGGGATTAGTCTTGACCATGAGATGGAAAATCTATAGGCATCTAAACCCATTTCTGCCATAAGGTGCACATCTTCCTGAAAAAAGCGTATATACATATTGCCTTCTTATATATACACAGGACGAACAAAATATGATTTTGGTGTGTCATGTATACAAATAAAAGGGAAAAAAAAAACATCTTTTGTTCATTTACGGGTATGGGAGGAGATATGCGCAGGAGGAGTCTTTGATATATGAGAGCTAATTGTTTAATGCACCTTGTATTTATGGTATTGATCAACCGCTCTGTCCCCGGTGGCTCCATACCCTGAAATTGTCAAATGTTTGTGATTGCTGCAATTATTTTGTTAAAGTTAGTCGAGATATGTGCAGGAGAAGAAGTTGATGACCTTCATGAGCAAAAGTATCCCAAATGCTAGGAGTCCTCCCATCCTCACTTGCTGCTCCCTCTACCTATATATTCCATATATGTTCTTTTTGAATGAGAGCTTGTTGTTCTTCGTAATCCCAGATCCGATCCATAACATTTATGTATAATAACAAACACGTTCCCTAATATTGATTTAAAATAGACAACAAAAACTGCCGAGGAGGGCAGCATGATGGAGGAGCTAGCCAAGCTAACCTGATAAGCAGAGGTAGCAGAACCAAAGACAAAGCCCGATGGAAAGTCATATCTGCTATAGCTATCAGCGCAGAGCACTGCTAGTGCCCAATAGTTTAGAAGAATTGTTATCAGCAAGAAATTAGACACAATCCTGGTCATTTCTCTCTCTACGCTGAAAGAGTTTCAGCTGAACTTGAGCATGGAACTTCCTTCTGGTCTCTCACTCACTCGACAGTGTTTGCTTCATTTATTTTGACAATCTGTTCTAACGTAGAAGTTTTAAATGCCAACCAGTAACAACTAGCAAGACAATACTACACTATATATATCTCATATCCCATGGCCATAAAATTACGTCTTAGTTCTTATTGTTGAAAAAGTTGATTTTTTTTTTAACGGGCTGAAGGAAATCCAATGGAAGTAGTGCATAGATTACGACAGTAACTCTGAAGTCATTAATGACGCTTTAAGTGAACTGTGTTTTTCTTTGGTTTGATTTTGATGGATGGTACTAAGAAATCCATACACACACGCAAATGGAAAATTGAAGATGGTTGGTGTACAAATCTAAAAGCGAAGGCACTTTTCTTCCAAGGATAAGTTGGGACAAGAGTCCTAGAGCCACGCATTTTTTGTCCAAAGCTTCTTTTTCAGAGAAAATCCAACAAAATTGTGACCGGGCCCTTGCTTTCTAAACCCAACAAAGGTAATGCAAAAGGACCCCTAACTTGGCTCGTTACCGCCACCAAATTTTCAGAGATAAATACATAGCTATTTCCCTTCTTGCTCAAGATAAATTAATTACCATTAAGCTTGATATGCAAAAGTTATTCCAACGTCCAAACAAAAACACATCTGATGATAAATCCAGTGCCAATTATGCCCAATCTAGATTATCCTTGTGTGCTCTATATGTAAGACCATTTTCAGAGAGAGAGAGAAGGGAGGGTGTGATCTCTATTAGTATTTGCAATGTTTTGTATTTCTTATCTTATAGATTTACGTATATCTTAGGTAAAACTTTTTTTGAGAAACGAAATTACCAATAGAAGAAAAGAAATGAAGAATAAGACGAACAGAATAACCGAAACCCAGTGCCCGGGTATGGTTGGCCTGTCATCATACTGAAAATAGAATTGGAACGCAGCTTGTTGAAAAAGGGATGGTAAAACCAAGCTTTTAAACCCAAAAGAAGAAACCCATCACGAGTAATCCGTCCGCTGTGTAATCAAGAAACTCTTGGGTCAGCTTTTCGACATGAATAATAGTACTAACATGTTTATAATTTTCATAGCGGTGCAATTAAGTGAATGGCAAAGCCAAAGACTCGTATATGGACTTGTGTTTAGTGCTTTTGGATTTTTGTTGTTTGCCCGAAATAATTCATGCAGAACAGAAGTCATTCTCTTTCAAAACAAACCTCCATATTTTCGAAATGCAAACCCAGAAAATCAGGCATACTACCCCTTATCTGTGTTTTTACAACTTAAAACCAAGATCGGGATAGACGAAGAATAGATGGTGAACTGCATCCACAACCAATAAACTGGACTCCTGTTTTATAGGCTTTGACGCAGAATTTGATTTCAAATTATATGGCCAAACACGTAAGAGTTGCAAATTAACAGATTTTCTCACCTTCTCGTCATCACTTATGAAAACTGACAAACCAGAAATCATATATAGGATGAAGTATGCCCGATTTGCTACAAGGCATCGCAAACTTAGATATCAAAAGTATATCTAAGACAATTGAAGAGGAAACCACTAATAAAGAGAGTTCTGTTCTTTTAACCATGGCCTTTGTAAATGGCTAGAATAAGGCTGTATATAACTTTCATGTTCTGCACTGGCGATTCGTCAGTGGACTCGCATAACAAATCAAAACCTTCAGGGCAAATTAATCCTGGAGAAGACACACTCTCCTGAATCCTGATTGTCACTAACAAATACTGAAGAGCAATTATCGCGAAACCAATCATCAGTGGTCAAACAAGATCCATCAACACATCCATATCAAGTTGACTATTAAGTTTTTCTTTAGCACACGAAACTGTGTTTTAAGGGCTTCTTATACTCTTCAATGACTTAAAAAGTATAGCAAAGGATAGAATTAAGATCCCGAGCCAATAACACAACAGATAAAATCATTTTATGTTAATCAGTAAGTCTACCATACCTCCATTGAGGTTCAGGAATCCCAATCCAAAAATTGAGCTACGGCATCAAGATGATACTTCAGCCAAATTAAATATCTTATCTCAAGCTCTGAATTTTCATTTTCCGAAGTTACTTCACAGAAAGTATAACTCATTGAACAATTGCAACTAACACAATCTCACTTGATAATCTATCAAAGCCAATATTCAGTGTAGCATATAGAAACAAACTTACTTTAAGACAGAACTGCATCTCAAACACCAGAAGCTCAGTCAGAAGAACATCAATCTTTTATGAAAAGCTCAAATCCAAATAAAGCAAACACAACTCTACAGCAAATTATTATCACATTGGAAATCCCTCTTATTTTAATCAAACACTTACTAGAAGAAATTTTGATGTGATAAACTTTCTTAAGTGTACAAAGGTAAATCAGTCCAGGCACCGGAAACATGTCCATTCTCACAAACATAGGCTCGAACAACAGGCTCGCCATCGTCATGGTACCCGAAAACCCGCCTCAAACAGAAAGCAGAATGCAAATCCCAAGTCTCTTTGCAAGAGCAAAACGCACACTTGAGATCAATCCTGCTTCTGTTCCCATCATTTATCGTCCTCCACACCCGAGATTTCTTGAAATTCTTGAAAATACCTCTGAAAAGCATGTAATTTCGCTTCTCCTCTGTGTGAACGCATCCGGGCCAATCGCAAATGTATAAGCAATCGCCTCGAAACCGACTCGCTAATAACTTATTTCCTTGTTCTCGGCTTAAATTCCAAACACCGGAAGCTAAATGGGACCTCGGAGATCTACAAATCTTCCTCCTTTTACTAACGGAAAATTCACGCCCGATTTTGATTGTTCCATTATCGACTGTTTCTGGGGGACAACCGTCTACCGAATCGGACGCGTTATAAACGGTGTCGTAATAAAGATCATCGAAAAGTGACCAGGAACAATCGGACACCAGAACGTCCACTTCCGGGTTGGGATCGGGATTCCCTACCGTTCTGCTGGAACAGGACTCGATGGAAGGTGTCGAGGCTTGGGAATTAGCAGGCCAGTGGTAACTTTCATCGGGACCAAGCTCGCGTTCGAGGCCAAAATCGGAGTTCTCAAGAAGTAGGCCAGCGTGGAGGAGGCCAGGGCAGCAGACGGACAGCTTGTGGAGGGAGGCCCAGCCGCCAGGTGGGGCGGAGGAAGAGGCGAGGAGATCGGCGCAGACGGCAGGGATGGTTTTAGAGCATTTTTGTTTCCAGCAGGTGTTGCGAATGAGAGAGGAGAATTTGGTGCAGACGCAAGCGAGGCAAGCCCAGCATTTGGGATCATCTTCGAGCTTCCAGAAGACGTTCAGAACGACATCGTCGGGAAGTTTCGAGAACGGCGTCTCTGTCATATTTTTGTTTTGATTGTGGGTGAGAAATAACAGGCGAAATTTGATAGAACCGGCCGGTTTTTCCTTCTACTCTATATTCCTTTATAAGTTAAAAATGGCTGAACTCAATTCCAGGTTGTAAGTAAGTTTTGGTTTGCGACTGGGAGGTAACGGGGTAGGTTGATTTCTAAGATTAGTTTTCAACGAACAGAGAAGTTTGGTGTAAAGACAGAGAATTTGGAGGCGGTGAAACACCGTGGATGTGGATGTGGATGTGGTAGCATTTTGTTTTGGACAATTACTAGCATAATAACGCACTGACCGACCTTGTCATCCTGTTGCTTGTTGGCAATATTTCCTCAAGGCCTGTTTCGTAGAATGATGACAATGCCTTTGATGCGATTAGAAATCCAATGGTATTATCACTTTTGTTTATTAAATATATATTTTTTATCTATATAATAATTATTCTTATAAATTTTTCATATATACAATAAATTTTTTACTATTTCAATCTCGTCGATCTAATCATTTCACTCTCCCAAACAAACCCTTAATCAACAATTAAGGCTTATCAGTACCGTTTACTTGAAATATAATAATAATAAATTTTTTATTACTCTCTCTGTCTTTATTAGTTTCCATTAACGTTTCACATAAAACAAGAAAAATAATTAAAATATAAAATTTTATATATATTTATCTTAATTTTTCTATTTTATTTTTATATTTTTTTTCTTTAATTTTATCTCTTATTTAAGAAAAATATTCATTTAAAAAGAGAGAAAAATAAGTTTAAAAAGATAACTTTAAAAATTAATAATTAATGTTAAATTAGATACAAATAAAAAGAGACAAATAAAACTTTCAAAAAAAAATAGATAAATAAAGATAGAGAGAGTATTATACTACTATCTTTGTCTCAAAATATAAATCATTTAAAAAAAAATTATCTCGAAATATTCGTCATTTTTATAAAATTAATATAATATTTTTATATTTTTTAAATTTATCCTTATTAAATTAGAAACCCTTTTTTATTAGATCTTTCTTAAGAGAGAAAAATAGTGTCAAATATAATCATAAATAAAAAAAATAAAATAAAAATAAAATAGGTAAGTAAATAAAATTGAACAAATAAAATTATTTTTTTAATTTATATAAAATAATTGAAAGTGACATATATATATATATATATATATATTATAAGAATAATAAAGATAAAACTTTGCAGTTTGCAGCCGCCAGCAAATAGTCACGTGACGTGCATATTCCAAGCGCTGCCGCAACGTTGTATAATTCCATTCACACCAATCGGTTTCAACTTACAAGAATACCACAAACACACTCAAAATTGCCAAGATATATAGTAGTATTGATGAAGATTTTGCCTACGCATTTAAATCTTACGTTAAGCATCCCATTGCCACACAAAGGCACAGGAATACGACTTTCTTATCCTTGTCAGGAAACCTGACCACACAATATCTTCTTCCCTTACAAGGAGAGACGCAGAATTTCGCTCCTGTTGTCGACATATCACTGTTCGGTGTTGAAGTTTCACGTGCCCACTTATCAACTTGTCCCTATGGCACTTACCAATTTGTCCACCTCTGTCTGTCTCTACCCCCTAGACCCCTACTCCAGTGAATTCCATTCAAATCACAGACGTAAATCATATTAGACAACAAATTCCTGCCCAACTCGCAATCAAACATACTCAGATCTTAAGTGAGATACATCGAGGATCCCTAACCTTCAGCTTAACTCAACTTTAAGTCTTTTAACCACTAAACCTCAAAGATACTTCAAGTTATTGCTATCATGTTAAAATCCTTTAAAGTAGCTACCGACCTGAATTTCTGGTCATAAGCCTTCTAATTTCTCAAATAATTTTGCTCACATTTTTAACTACCACTGTTAAGGGTCATCCGGAGAGTTAGAACTAAGGTCTTACTCCCACTTGGTAGTTTGCACCACCACAAAAGTCACTGAACCATCAATCACAGTATTATATTTAAGTGCCACCAATAGGTATATAAATAAAATGGTTCAAATAACAAACAAACTTTAGATGTTCCAAATTTAGCCATGAAATCCAGCATGGTTGGTACAGTTCTAATAAGTTTTTCCATTGCTCATGGCATTTTAGTAAAAAACTTAAATTTCATAGGAGTCTTCAGTTTCTGCGTCACATCAACTCAGGAAATGTATCTTACCTGTCAAATGAAATTTGCTATCAGGAAGCAGGGAAAATTTGTACAGGAAAACTGGTGATGAATTGATAAAGCATTGTCACAAGTATTAATCAGCTATAGCATTTGACTAATGAATTTGAAATTCCTTTTTTTTCCAACACAAGACATTTAACCAGGTATATCAACAAAAGAAGACAAGAACCACGAGATTGTCACCTTGATAAACTCTTGCTCCTACTCCGACTTCTGCTCCCACTTGGACTCCTGCTAACACTGCGGCCTTTAGGACTCTTACTCCTTCCTTTTTGACGCTGCAGAGGTAGTCCATTAAACGCGATGATATATATATATATAACAATAGTATGAAAAAAATGAGGAATAGCAGACCAGACATATAAAACTTAACGGTCGATCAAATTTCTAAATGGGACAGGACATGTATTTACAGCTTGAATTTTGAAAATTTTGACTAGAGATGTATGCAAAATATCACTTACAGAAGGCAAGGGAGATCTGGATCTTGACCGAGATCTGCAAAAGTTCCAGAAAGAACCCAAGTTTAAAATCAACACGTTCCTTTTAACAACTTTGATCCAAGAGCCTTGATGCCCCTTCTACGTCAGTCACCATATTCAAAAGGAATACAAAAGGAAAGCATAAACCTTTAGCAGTTAAATAGGAAATAAAGGATTGGACCAGCTCACAAACCTGCCTACATAAGGGGGAAAAAACTAATCTAACAAAATGAAATCCTTTAAAAACAATTTTTCATATTTTGACACCAGTGGATAGAGAATAAGCATGCTTCCCTACTGTGCCACCAAAATCCACATGGCATGTCCTAATAGCTTGGAAATATCCGGAGCTGAAATTGACAGTGAAATGTTTCCACCGCTCAAAATGATGGTGACTTGCAATTCCCAATGCATTTACTTCACTGAAATCCAGCTCTACTATTGCAATTCCTTGTAAAGAAATCCAGCTCTATTATCGCTGTCCAATGTCTCCTTTGTTCCCAATCTAGCACCCATGGACATTTATGATGCTATGTACATTAGAGCAGGGACACTGAAGGTTTTTAAAGTTGCCCATCTAAAAAACAGCATACCTCTGCAACCAAACGAGTTGCAAGCAATTGAACCATATTCCCACAAGATCCTAATATCCAATCCCCAGTTTGCTGCATATATCCATATCTAAAAAACAAACAAGGCAATTTTCATATGATAGAAAAAAAGGAAAGTGGATGTAGTTCAAAAGCTGGGATAAGTCCAGATCCAGTTTCTCAGATAACTCATCTTGTGGACGCGGAAAGCATGCAAGTCAAAAGCAGAAGTTGAGTCCAGAAAGTATTAACAAACATCTAACCATTGAAACCCCATGTAGATCCCATTAATGAAGAAGCGCATAATTAGTGTTCCATAAGAACCCAGAATTTAAGGCCTAACACAAGGGCCGCCTATGCTCACAGTTAATTTAAGGTAGGTAATTTGCTATGTCTAATTGAATGTGTTTTTCTGTATGTGTTTTAAGGGGGCAAGTGAATAAGAAAATTTTATCGCTGGTAAACAAATACAGAAAGAAGAAAAGGGAACGATAACAATGTGTTATAATATAACCAAAATTTTCAAAACTAAATATACATTCTTCAAAATGTGTTCAGCTTCCCCTAAAAGAGCACCACTTTTTCTTTTGAATTTTGAGAAACCATAATGATCATAACTCATACACCCTATGTTTATTTAATTTAGAGGATCCATTTTAGCGAAAGAATCTTAAAATGCAGCCAAAAATCAACTGCATCTGCAGAACCAACTACCAGCAACTATCAATACCAAATAGTCCCTGATCTACAAAAACATATCCAATGGGAAGGGCGAAGCAAGTGTACCTTGACAAAGAGCGAGACCTTGATGGAGAACGGGAACGAGAAGCAGACCTTGATCTTGACTTTGCAGGTGACTTGCGCGAAGGTTTTCCTTTTGGAGACTTGCTGCATACAAATTGCAAGGTTAACATGCAATTTTTAAGCTACAAATAAAAATTTACATCTTAAAAGAATAATAAAAACCTGCGGCTCTTGCTCCGGCTATAGCTCCGACCATGACTACGGCTCCGGCTCCGGCTCCGGCTCCTTGAGCGAGATCGACCACGACTGGGGCTTCTAGAGGAGTCCCTCTTAGAATCATACTCTCTAACCTACAAGCAAGAAGTACAGTAAGCATAATACAATCTAAAATACTAAAGAGAAATAGCATTAAAAATAGGGAGCAAGCGAACTTGGCTTTAATCTTCATATATGTTAAATGGCACAAAACAATATTTTCCTTCAGTTTCTAGAAAACTGGGTTGAGATCATATACCCGAACATAAGCCCGAGAAAAGGCATTCCGAAACTCAGAATCATCAAGCTTCTTAATCTGCCAAAAATTACCAGAATTTACTAAGTAATCAAGATTATTTAATGATATTAACTAAGCTCTGACAAAGTCTTACAAGCCACCAATAGAATAAAAGGGAAGAAGGTCACTTACAGCATACTTCATATCCTCATAGTTGGTGTAGTCCACAATTCCTGTTGTCCCTGCAAAACCAAAAGCCACATATATCAGCTAACCAACAGTAATACTACTATAGTGGTTTAATTTCATTCACATAGTCCAGACCAGATTATAGAGAATCAACCAACAATAACATGCATCCAACACTTACCACTACCATCACGGAAAACTTGGGAAAAACAAACATCCCCAGCTCGACGCATATGATCCTGAAGAAAAATACATCACACAAAGATTTGTTTTAACGTCCTTCTCTTTCCAGGTTGGGTGGCTAAAAAAGTACAGAAATAAACTTTTACCTTAAGGTCCTGCCATGAAGCAGAAGATGGCAATCCAGTGACTAACACTGCAAATCATAGCAATCCATTGCAACAAAATCATAAGCATCTTATCATATCTAGCACAAGGATACAAAGGGCATCAAATAGATAACAAACCACGATATTCAGAACGTCTGGATGGCCCACGCCCACGCCCACCCCCACCCCCACCCCCACCACTATAGCTGCTGTGACGATCTACCGATGAACGCCCACGCCCACCATGGGCAAGTTCAACCTGTGATTTATTAATATCATTGAGAACATATGCCAAATCCATGACACAAAGGACATATACTAAATAAACCCTAACACATGAAATAAGAAGATAACTAACCCGCAAGCGATGTCCTCCAAAATCATAGCCATCACGACCACGAATAGCATCTTCAGCATCTCGAGTCTCTTCAAACTAAGAAAAATATAAAATCAAGACATGAAACAGTAGTACCATACCCACACACCCCCAACCCCTTCCCCTTGAAAAAAACAAACAAATAAACTGAAAAAAATAAAAAAGAGTAAACAAGAGTCTTCAAACTCACCTCAACAAATGCATAACCAGGAGGCCTTGGGGGAATTTTCAGGTCAATATGGGCTATAGGACCATACTGCAACAAAAACAGAGAATTTTACAGGCTTTAAGACACACAATTTTAGATTCATGCAAACCCATACCAAGCAAGAAAACTCACCAAACTCAATGGTAAAAAACTGTGGTTCCACTCCATAAATTTAAAAGAGCCAAACTTTGTTTCACAGGCATAAATAAAATCAAAGTAGAAATAATGCAAACCATTAATAAAAGAATGGTACAGGTATATTTAGGATTTCCTTTGATCTTGTCAGATTCAAACATTCAAAAGTGCGTTGTTTGCTCATAAAAACTAGTACTATTTAACCAGATATAAAGGAGAGTTAACGGTCAAATTGCTGGAAAGAACAAGAACAGAGGAAAGTTCCTTTACCTTGTAAAACAAATCCTCCACTTCCCTCTCGCGAACATCACCGGGCAGATTCCCAACGTAAATAGTTCTGCTCGAATGGCTACTCATGTTCTTTTTTTCCCTTCCACAGAAACACAAAAGCAAAATTCCAGGGTACTCCGTTAGGGTTTAGACAAGAGAAGGAGAGATATACCGATTCGGAGTTCGAATTAAATAACTAAAGTTTACCTGCGACAAGGGAGGTCGTGAGAGAAAGAGGCTGAGATCTTCTGAGATAGATTCTTTTTAGGGTTTTGAAATTTGAGAGAGAGATGGTGTGGACGGATTAGCGGGTTAGAACTTAGGCGATAAAACAAAGTTAGTAGGGTTAGGGTGTGAGAGCGTACATAGAAATCTTGTTGCGCGCTTTCGATATTATTGCAATCAAGCGGCGTCAGATCTACGAATATGTAACTTCGGATTTGACCAGTCCACCTGTCCAGCTGCGCACCTAGTGGCACCCGCCTGCCCTTTTTTGTGAGGAGAAAATGCTAACGTACACTACATTTTACCGAACTAAATTTTGTCTGTCCCTTTGTTGCCACCTAAGAGGAGCGTTATCTATCTATACTATGTTAAAGTTATTCTAATGTAATTTTAATAAGTGACACGTGGTATATTCTATGTTTAGTATTTGAAAATTTTTTAAAGTTAAATATAAATATCTTTAATGTTTTAAATAAAAAAAGTTAAACCTTTATTTTTCTCTATATCTCTTACATTTATACTTCATTTATTATTACTTTAAATATGAAAAAAAACAATTAAAAGACTTTTGAGAAAATAAATAAACAATACATTTAGTTTTAACTATCTATACAATATGTTAAAGTTATTCCCTTGTGATTTTAATAAGTGACACGTGGCATATTCTATATTTAGTATTTGAGAATTCTTTATGTTTTTAAAGTTAAATATAAATATCTTTAATGTTTTAAATAAAAAAATTTAAACCTTTATTTTTCTCTATATCTATTACATTTATACTTCATTTATTATTGCTTTAAATATGAAAAAAAAACAATTAAAATACTTTTGAGAAAATAAATAGACAATACATTTAGTTTTAACTATTTCATGAATATATTATTTTTTCATGCTATATACATCTTCTCACCTTAC
Source organism: Microcos paniculata (assembly GCA_030664755.1). Classification (NCBI taxonomy): domain Eukaryota; kingdom Viridiplantae; phylum Streptophyta; class Magnoliopsida; order Malvales; family Malvaceae; genus Microcos; species Microcos paniculata. The sequence continues at coordinate 35,593,517 of CP131461.1, forward strand.
TTTTTTTGTTTTTTTTTAAAGTTGGGATCATCGTTTTACCATTTATTTTCTTTTAGATTTTTCGTGGTTTAAAATAAATGAGATTAACTCTTTTTAAATCCCTTTCAATCGATAAAATACATAATTTTACTTAATAATTTTGTGGTGCATTTTTTGTAGGAAGTGCTTATTGTTCTTTTAATGTAACAAAATGAAACATTATTAAAGCAGTGATAGGATTGATAAGAAAAGTCATAGAAATAATTTCCTATTTGTTGAAAAAAATAAATTAGAAGACTTTTAAGAAAATAAAAAAAAATGCATTGAGATCTTAATTGTTTTGGATTATCTATCTATCTTCTATAATAACTTATTATATCTCTTACATTCCTTGGTAACCTTTAAATAAAAAAAAAAAACATTCCTTGGTGGTGTAGAATAAGAATATAGCCCTCTCTTCTACTTATGTGCTTAGTTATATATTTAGCTACAATATTTTCTACATAATATTTGTTTGTGAAAATTTATTAACCAATAATAGGCATTGGTTTTCAAAATACACCGTTGTATTAAATTCATATTTTTAATTTTATTATATTGATTTTTTAAGATGCATGTATTAGAGAGAACCACGTATTATATGTAAAAACTAGAAACACTATACATATAACCCACAACGTTAGCGTGGGACACCATACTAGTATTTTATTATTACTAGACCTATGGCTCGGGCTACACCTCGGGCTTTATATGTTTTTGTCAAATTCTCAAATCAACATTCTTTTAAATTTTAAAATAAAAAAAAAGTAAAAAAAATGAGAATGTTAATGAAAAGACAACACATGCCCTCTAAAGATGTGAGAGCTTTAAAATAAGGAATAAGGATCATCTAACTATATCAGTTATAGGATCAACCAATAAAAGTTTACCAACTCAAAATAATTGTTAAAATTTAGCCCATAATTTAAAAAAATAAGATTTAATGGGTAAATCCTAAAATTAAGGATATTAGTAGAGGTAGGGTATTAGTAATTGTAGAAAAACCTTTTTATTGATAATATTTTATTGGTTAGTCCTATAGATGACATGATGAGACAAATCATAAAATAATTTCTCCAAAATAAGATTGAATGTTTATATTTATTTTATTATTTTTAAATTATTTGAATGATATAATGGTTGGCTCTATATCTTGTCTTGAAGAACAAAATGAAAAAAAAAAAGATCCACCCAATCAGGTGATATCAAGCACCACTAAAAGAATTTTAGGCCTTATAGTATATATGTATATAAAGAAAAAATGAAAACAAAGTAAAAGTAAAAGTAAAAAAAATCAAAAAGGAAAAAATCAAAAAATCAAAAAGGATCAATGGGAGACTGACAAATGCCCCCCAAAAAAAGTAAAAGTAAAAAAAAAATTGAAAAGGAAAAAAAAAAGCCAATGGAAGCTGATAAATTATTCCCATATAATGTAAGGCTAACTTATCTTTAAGATAGTTATATAGATACAGATATATAATATATAAATATAATATAGTAATATATACTATATATATATATATATTAGAATAAGTAATATATATAGATATAATATTAAATATTTAAATCAAATAAATATGATCCAATATTAAAACAATAACATTATTCTATAAAACTAACACTTAAAAATAATATTCAAATAATAATATAAATATATATAAATATTTAATAGTAATATATAGTAAAGTAATATATAGTAATATATACTATATATATAATATTTTTAAGTATTATGTATAGTATAAGTAAAAGATATATAATATTAAATATTTAAATTAAATAAAAATGATAAAATTTTAAAAAAATATAAAAAATATTATAATATAAATCTAATATTTAAAAATAATATTCAAATTATAATATAAATAAATATATAAACATACTAAATATATTAAACATTTATACTAAATAAATATTATAAAATATTAAAATAGTATTATTATATAAAAATTAATATTAAAGAATAATATTCAAATAATAAAAATATTATTTTAAATATAACAATTAAAAAAAGTAAAAAAAAAAAGAGAAAATTTAAAAAAATAAAAAGATAGGGCCAATGGGGAGGTGACAAATGCCCTCTCCCACATTCTAGGCCTCTCCTTAAGATTGTATTATAGATAGATACTAGAAAGTGACCCGGGCTATGTAACGGGAATTTTTTTTTTTCAATTTTAAGGATTTGAATTTTATTTTTTAAAAATATAAGAGGATAGGAATTAATAATACTTTAAGATCAATCCATACAATCATATATTAATATTATATGTAAATCAAAATGTAATATAAAAAAAATATATATATATAATCATTTTGATATACATAGATAATGTTAATTAATTAATAATAAAACTACATATCTAAAATATTATACATAGGTTGAAATGTTGATTAATAATTTAAATAAAAATATTTGGAAAAAAATTAAATAAAAACATATAAATCAAATATTACTCTTTGATAATAAATAAATTTTAATAACATATATAATATACAAAAATGTGAAAAAAAAGTTCTTCAATCCAACAAAAAATTACCTAGCTAAACCTTTTTTTAGATTTATTAAGTGTGAAAAAATTCTTACAAAAAATATATTAAAAATTTTCAAAAAAAAAGAAAGCACCAAAATTTTTTTTTAAAAAAAGAAAAGTAACTAATGGGCTTTAGCCCAAAAAACCAAAAAAGGAAAAAAGAAAAAAAAAAAAAAGGAGCCAATGAGGGGGTGACAATTACACCACTCCTCTAATACACTTCACAATTCCTACAAGGAGTATAGATATAGATATAGATATAGATAAGGAGTATAGATATCATTATTATATATATAAAGAGGCAAAAATGGTTTACACTTTTTTCTCTTTCTGAGGATAAACAAGGTTGTAAGTATAAACTTAAAGCAGTAAAAGTAATAATTAATGGATTATAAATAACATTTTTGCAAATTATAATTAACGGTCTCATGTTCGAGACCTTGCGTACGTAACTGCCATCGTTAAAAGACTCACCCACCATGTCCAATGCACGATGCGGGTTGAATTTGAATTAATCAGAGCGAAACTCTAAATACCGTGTGAAAAATCAAAACAAAAAAAAGACTCAGTATCAGCCGATTTTGTGGATGAAATTATATGATACACTATTTGATACGCTAAGGCTCGCGGCAAACATGATGACCAGTTCCGAGTTAAGGTTGAGTTATCACTCGACCTTTGAGCTAATTATATTGAATTTAAGAAATCCAACTTGACCCGAATATTCGTTACTCAATTAAAGCATTGAACGATTCAACCACTAATTCCCAAGGCGAGTATACGATTCTCAGAATTTCAACTATAACTGCAATACTATGAACGTTCAATGGACACAACAGATTCTCAAATCAACGTTGCTCCGCACCCAGGTGTGATGAAAAGATTAACCATTGCCTCTTTACACAGGCTCAAGACAACAATCCATTTCAAAGAAAAGGAAACCAGGGTAATCTAGAAAAGAGTTAGAATACCAGTCCAAACGGGAATACAACAATCTCCATGCATTATTATTCTTGGAAATTGAAAGGATCACAAATTATGACTACGCATGATGGCCAATACCAACTTCCCCTTCCTTGCCTTTTTTGGCTGCAGCTCTTAATTTGCGTTGCTCCTCCTTATAAATTCGGTTTCTACGTTGGAACTGCAATAATCAACACAATGGATCATAATGAATGTCTTTACATTAAAAGATACTTGCACCATTTCATCACACATTGACATGCACATCATCAATTCACCAAAGATACCGGGATAAAAAGGTTATGTATGGTTTCATGAACCATTGACCTGGGCTCACTTTCCGGAGAAGTTAATATCAAAGACAAGTTGAATAAAACATACACAAGCTCATTTATCCTTCATGATCATACTATCACACTAACTGACTCTGAAAAACCATCAACACCATTTGATAGAGAATATATTGGATTAGGATAAAATCACACCCTTCATCACTTGCCATCATTTTCACCTCATGATCCTAGGTTACAGAAAACTCATGTCCTTTACGTAAGCAATATCACAAGTGTAGATGCATTCCAAGTTCCAACACACCTGTCAAACTGTATGAATAAAAGTTTTAACAAATTCCATAAAACTGCCAGAGTCACAGCCATATTAATCCAGATATCAGGCATCGTAGCTCTAACACCTTTCGAACCATCATGGATTTTAGATGTTTGCAAAATACCAGTAGCAATGAGGTGGAAAGGCATATATGTATCAACTTGCAACACTTATTATAGCAATTCAAGAATTCTTCTTGAAGGCCCCTTATGACATAGAAGCCTACAGATGCTTAATCTATCACTGTACCATGTGCCACATCTTTGCATGGAAACAGATTTGGCAGATTCCCCTTCTATAACAAATAAGGTAGAAAGGAAAAGGAAGTCTTTGATAAAAAAGAAGAGCATTATGCAATTCTGGTTAAAGAAAGTAGCTTATCAAATATGAGGATCGTAGTTAGAGAAAAGGAAAGGAAAAAAAAAAAAAAAAAAAGAGAAACATTGGCACAAGCTCCATGTACCTATACACTCTCTTGTCAGTAAAAAATTCAGCCCATGTTAAGTGTAAGATTACCAGTTCCTTGAAAAGTTTAAAATAACCTGAAGGTAAAGGAATTTCCAAACTAATGAAGCCATGTATGGGTTATAATTTGCACCCAGCTGCAACACATCAACATTTAGAAAGCACCGACTAACAATGAATCATAAGTGGCACTCAGCAGCTTAGCGTATGGATCCAACTTTCTTTTTCCTCAAATTAGGGTCAGCTAGAATTCAGACATGAAACACCGAAAACTTGGAATAAGAACTAAAGTTGAAACAAATATGCTACACTAATCGTTTACAAACGACCTCAAAAGAAACTAACTGAAGCGATTAGGAGGACTCACAAAGGCATGAAATTCAGTTAGCTGAAGATCAAAGTTTTAACAAAGCATGAAATTCAATGAAAAATATGAATGTTATCTCATAAAACATTCTTGTTCAGAATAACTATAGCTGAGATTATAACGTGATGGATCGATAAATGATCTGAGAAAACTAATTCGAGACTACATTAGCAATAATACAAAAGAATTAGGGTTTTGGAACATTTCAGTGGCAAATTAAAATGCAGACATGTTGGAATCGAAACAAAATGAAATTAATTAAGAGTTAAAATTTAAAAACGAGTGAAGAGGGCGGATACCTCTTTGGAATGGTGGAGGCACTCGAGATAGTCTTCACGGAGGAGAGCGCAGTCCTTGGGCTCCCGGCAACGGGACATACACTCGCTGAAGTCCACCCAGAAATCGTAGCATCTGCCTTTGTTCCCATTGATTCCCCAACCCGATGCCATCTCTCTCTTTCTCTACCCTGTCCGGTCTACTCTGCTCTGCTCGATCAGATGGATTTTATATATTATTATTCAAGTAAAAATGTTCCATTTGATTGTGTGAAGAAAGAATGTACTAATCTAAAGACTGAAACAACATTAGGCACCTCGGTAGTTTTCAGGTGGTTGCGAAATGACCAAAATGCCAAGCGGACGGGTTTACGGGCTACCCGTGGACTACAGGTGGTCGTTCGGTATTCGGACTAATCAACCCATTTGTAAATTTATAGACTTGATTTTTTTTAATTTCTTTTAATCAAATCATGTATAGCTAAAGCGTATTTGGCGTGTAACATTTTTTTTCCCTCTTTCGAGCATATAGCATTTACCAATAATAATAACGTGGACGATTATATAAATTTTCTCTATACTACCGCTAGATTCTAGCCACAAAAATAGATAGTAATGTAATTGGCCCTTACTACTTTTTTTCGTTTTGGTGTACATTGGCCCTTACTTATGAAAATTCTTATTTTCCCCTTTAATTCTTTCCATTGCACCTCTTCTTCTTAAAAGTATAAACAAAATCTCTTGCAAAGGGAATGAAAAATCAAGTACTTGTGTTCCAATGCTCAAATAGAAGAAAAGTCAAAAACTGATATAAAAGCACTCAATGCTATACTTTTTAGGGGGCGTTTGGTTCGGGATTATCTTACATAACCTCGGTAATGTGCACATTGGAATATAACATTACTTCGTTTGGTTTGTGATAATCACATTACCGAGGTAATATAAGATTACTGACACGTCAGCTTTTAGTGCACATTACCAGGAATCTCATAACTTCCAAATTCTTAGGTAATGTGAGATTACCAGGTTATGTTAAAATTTTTTCCTATTTTACCCTTAGTATTTTGCCCATTTGGACCCTAATAACCATATGTAATTGATAAATTACATTTTTTAAGCATAATTTATTTTGATTAAGAAACATAATTAAACTTAACTTATATAATTATTAAATTAATAATTATATGTTAGTTCAATTAAACTAAAAGCATAATTTCTTTTTTGTTAAAAGTGTAATTAAACTTAACTTATATAATCATTAAATTAATTAAATTATATAATATTTTATTAAATTTATTACTTGAATAATTTTTATGTTAGTCATGTTTAATTATCAAACTTAACAAAATTACAATAATTGTACAAAATATTGAATAAATAAGAAATAAGCTTAAGTGTTATACGAGGGTATTATAGTAAACTATCCATTTTAACAGAAAATATACCCTCAAACCAAACAGGTTTAATCTTACATTCCGAGAATCTCAACCAAACAGAAATTGTGCACATTCCGGAAATATACACTAGGTTATGTTATAATCTAGTAATCACATAATTTAGATAATATGAAATACCCTGAACCAAACACCCTTTAGGGTTATTGGTCCTCATTTTGCCCCAAACTCAATCTATTACCAAACTACATGAACAAGTTTAGACAAAACGAAGCCTAAATTACTTGACAGTCTGATAAAATCGTCGATCAAATTATTAATATTCATGGACAAAAGAGTTGCTATAAAAAATTGAACCCTGCTAACTTAAGAGAAAATTATTCCCAAAGATTGTAGTAGTATTACATTTGAAGCCCTAAATCATGTAATGTCATGTCAAATCCTCCCCGTCGACGTCATCAGCTTTTGGTTCCTAAAACTAACACATAAAGGGCGCAATCAGACCCAAAAGAAAAAAAAAAAGGGCGCGAGCGCCACCCACTTGCTTGCTTAACGTGCCCACGAAGGACCCGAGCTTGCCTTCCATGATGTTTGGCGCACATCTCCACTGCTTAACGTCAGCGCGCCATTGGTTCGATCAAGAACCGTCAAAATCAAAGGGACTAGATGTTGACTTGTAGTCAAAATCAGTATTTTGCTAACGATCTCACTTACTCCCAACCATCTCTGATCGTAGCTTCAATTCTAAATAATGGACTACTTAGCTGACCAGGGCGGGAGAGTCGGACATTCGGACTTAGGCCAGAAGGCAGGGGGAAGATTCTGCTCTTTTTCCATATTGCATTTCTATTAAAAGGAAAAAAAAAAAAAAAGAGAGACAGGGAATTAAGAACAGGATGCAAAAGCAAGAAAGCAGGAGTTCGAGGAGGAAAGAAAATACCCAAAAATAAAAATAAAAAAATCGAAAAGAAGAAGCGGGGATTTTCCAAGCTTCTAGCAATGGCGTCACCAGACTCACCACCGTCTCCAACGGCGTCGTGCAGCTCTGCATATTCCGCTTCATTTCCGTCGTCAAAGTTCTCGTCTCTCCCCATCATGGCGCTTAAGGACAGAATCGTCGAGAAAATACTCGAGAATCGCGTCACTCTCATCGTCGGCGAAACCGGCTGCGGTACTCTACTTCTGTTCACTGTCCCTTCACTGCTTGTCTCTTATCCCGCTTTCCTTGACTACTGATGTTTTCATTTTAGTAACTTGACAAGGCCTTGTGTGGTTGTTTATTACGTTGATCGAGAGAGTAGAGTTCTTTCATGTTTTCATAGTGACTGCCGTAATCTTTGATGCTTTGTCGCACTTGCTTATGATTTTCTTCATGCAGTTAATTTTTTGTGCTTTGATCGCTCTGAGTGTAGGAGAATGGTTAATATCATTGCCTTTTCCCATCATTGTGTAACGTTCTGTTTGGTCGATCGTGAGCTTAAGAAAAAAAAATCCGTGTTAAATCATTAATCCTCCTTGCAATCCCTCGGGAAAAGAGGGGGACATACAGCCATTGATTTGGATGTCAATATTGCTTTAGTTGCATGATAAGGATAGTGAAATGAAAATTTCAAGAGGGCAAGTCTGTTTGGTTAAATCTATGGATTTTTTAACCTTGCAGATAAACCTAAATGCTTACTATTTTGTTTCTGCTCTCTTTCATCAGTTTTATGACAGATTAAAAACTGACATTTGTTGAGTTATGCTCATGAAATTATTCCAAAACAATTGCTCTAGCTTACATGTTATGTAAATAACATCAAATTGAATATCACCGGTTGATTTGCAAAAGCTTCGTTATTTTGTCAGGTCTTATCATATAAAGTTAAAGGTCTGCTTCAATAAGATTTTGAGTTGTTGTTACTTTTAGTGATTAATCCATATATCTTCTAATACTGGAGAAGAATAGTTTGCTGTCTCTTTCGGTTCTAATGCTATGATGTTTGTCTATCTCTATGGATGAGTGTCTTTGTTTGATTCTGGTAATGTATTCTTTTTAGTCGCTAAAATCTTTTGTCTTGTTTTGAAATTCTGTAACAAGGGAAGAGCTCTCAAGTTCCACAATTCCTGTTGGAGGAAAACATGGCTCCTGTTTTATGCACTCAGCCAAGGAGATTTGCTGTTGTAGCAGTTGCTAAAATGGTTGCAAAAGCTCGAAATTGTGGACTGGGTGAGGAGGTTGGATACCATATAGGTCATTCAAAGCTTCTATCATCAAGGTATTTTCTATTTTGTAGTCAATGAACTAAATATGCGTGCTAGCTAACCTATTACTGATAATGTGTACCATTTCTTTAGCAAGAGTGTTTCCTTCTTCTTCTTTTTGGAATTTCAAGAGGGAGCTTTCTTTGAACTTTAATCAGCCAGAGCGATAAAATACGTTATAAACTAATTACTAGTTTAAAGATATTTTTACCTTTGACGGTGCTTTATTGATTCTTATTCTAATAAAGGTCATTCTACCGTGTAATGCATAAATTAGTCCCAAAGGAGAACATTATGTTAACATTTGGTGTTTCTCTATAGTGTGTTTAGTTAAGTATAGCTTGCAATATTTCATAGAATTAGTATTGGCTTTGCTTTACCCTTCTGGATTATTGTTAAACTACAACTCGTTGTTACTGTCCCAGCACCTCTATCTCTTTCTTTTCTCCTCCTCCAGTGAAGTAGCTTCAATTTCCACAGCCACTTCATGGTATTCCTGTTTACTTCTGGCAGAATGTATTAAATACTTTTATGTTTGATTCCTTTTATATTTTCACAGATCAAGGATTGTTTTCAAAACTGCTGGAGTTTTGTTGGATGAAATGCGAGATAAGGGGTTCCATGCACTTAATTACAAGGTTATTATTCTTGACGAAGTGCATGAAAGATCCATTGAGTCAGATCTTGTCCTTGTTTGTGTGAAGCAATTTTTGCTGAAGAACAAAGACCTGAGGTTAACATCTTCTTTCATGTTTCATGTTTTTTCCCCTTTTCACATGTTTCATTAATCTGTCATTTTCCGACCAACAGTAGTTGGTGAATGCTTTATTTTCATTCAACAGTTTTCTTAATCTCATGATAATTGTGTCAATTCGCCAGGGTGGTATTGATGTCTGCAACTGCTGATATTGGAAGATACAGGGATTACTTCAAGGACCTTGGAAGAGGTGAAAGAGTTGAGGTGCTGGGAATACCCAGCTCAAACCAGAAAAATATTTTCCAGCGACGAGTTTCATATCTTGAACAGGTCAGCTGAACAAAACTTTTGGGGGTTTTAAATCTATTTGTTGAGAGACATATGCCTTGATGATGCATCTTCAATAATGATATGAACAAATTTTGCTTTTCATGAAGTATTATGGGCAATGTTAGAACATTAATCAAGTTTATGTGAAACAGCTTTTTCTGTTCAAAACTTTTGAAATATTGTCAAAAGATGACATGACTGATATCTTGATTTGGTCTAAAACAATATTTGGCCAGGTCAAATGTGATACTAAGTGACATTTGGATATTTTGGATAGGCCAGAGAGGCATTTCTGGAGGTTTCAGGAACAACATAATTTATGAGTGATGATATTGAAGCCACTCCCTGCATTGATATTGAATATTGATAGTATAACCTCTTTTTAAACAGGTGACTGAATTTCTTGGAATTAATTCAGAGTTAATAGCTTCAAGATATTGTCCCGGTCCATGCCCTTCCATGGCCGATGCTGAAATTAAGCCTGAAGTGCACAAACTTATTCATGAATTAGTGTTGCATATCCATGAAAGTGAGCCTGATATTGAAAAGAGCATTTTGGTCTTTCTTCCAACTTACTATGCCCTTGAGCAGCAATGGTACCTTCTGAAGCCATTTAGTTCATCCTTTAAGGTTCACATATTACATCGTAGTGTTGACACTGAACAAGCTCTTCTGGCGATGAAAATTTGGAAATCTCATCGTAAGGTATGAGTTTTAACCAGTCTTGCCTCTCTTAGCCATAATTTCTGCTTCTATCTAGCTACCACCTTGTGACTTTCTTCTTCAAATTTTTTATCTTTAGTTGTGGTTGTGGATGTTTTGGAAAAAATTGTACACAGGTAATCTTGGCCACAAATATTGCAGAATCATCTGTGACAATACCCAAAGTGGCATTTGTTATTGATTCATGTCGGTCTTTACAAGTTTTTTGGGATGCTGCTCGAAGAAAAGATTCAACACAGCTTGTTTGGGTTTCTAAGTCTCAGGTATTGAGAGATATTTTGTTGGTTGATGTTTTTCCTTGTTTTTTAGTTCCTCATTTACATAATGTTATAGGCCGAGCAACGGAAAGGTAGAACTGGTCGTACTTGTGATGGCCATGTATATCGGTTGGTTACACAATCATTTTTTAGCAACCTTGAGGATTTTGAATGTCCAGCTATACTGAAGTTGTCATTGAGACAGCAAGTGCTTCTGATTTGCTGTGCTGAATCCAGAGCCATAAATGATCCCAAAGGTGTGGTTTTATGATTCTGATGGTAAATCAAAAGGATCCACTGTAGCTATTTTGTAGGTACAGAAGTATTTAAAATTTAAATGATTTTGAATGGTCAAGAGTTATATGCATTTTTTTTCCAGAGAATGTTTTGAGTCTAATACATTTGAGCCTACATTGTGAAAGTTTGTAGTATTAATATTTAACTTTAGTCTACCTAGAAAGTTGAGATAGCATATGCGAAGTATTACTTTCTTGCCAAATACTGATTAATATTGCTCATATACAGTGATTAAAATCAAATGGGGCTCTAATTTTTGGTTTGTTGGGATTAGCTTTGTTGCAGAAGGCTCTGGACCCTCCAGATCCTGAAGTTGTTGAAGATGCTTTGAATCTACTAGTTCATGTAAAAGCACTAGAAAAAACATCTTCAAGGGGCCGCTATGAGCCTACATTTTATGGACGGCTGCTTGCCAGCTTCTCTTTGTCCTTTGATGCATCGGTGCTTGTAGTCAAGTTTGGGGAAGTTGGGATGTTGCGCGAAGGCATTCTGATGGGTATATTGATGGATACTCAACCTCTACCTATTCTTCATCCTTTTGGGGAGGAGCATTTGGTACTGCCTATTAAGTGGACAAAATTTTGTGTGCTTTTGGTGCATTTATTTATAATTTTCTTGCTTTCTAATAAACAGTTTTGCACTTCAGTTTACAGAGTACATAAACTGCTATTTTAGTGGAGATAGTGACAAAATTGTTCTAACTGGGCGAAAGGAGGTTGAATTTTTGGGAAACTTGTGTGCATTTCAATTTTGGCAATGTGTCTTTAAGGTACTGTATGTTCTAACTTGGTTGAGAATTCAACATTTTGAATTACTTTTGAATTTACGAAGTAAATGGTTGCCATTCTCTGAAGGATAAGCACCGTCTTGAACATTTGAAACAACTGCTGAAGTTTGAAGAAATGAAAGCTGTGACATTATTGCTGCCCAAGCTTGAAGAAGAATGGTGCTTTTTCCATAATCTTCTTCAGTCGTCTCTGCATCATGTCTCTGAAATGTGTATGAATCTATAAAATTATACATTTGTGTATTCCCTTTCTTTTTTAAAATAATCTTGTGTGGTCCCGTCTCTCTCTGATATAGACAGACAGCATAGAATTTTATCGTTTCTTAACGTTATCTTTTAGAATTGTCTTCTCAAATTGGAACATCTTTCTCTTCAGATGAGGATATACTACACGCCATGCACCGTTTCCGGCCTAACTTTCTGGGTGCATCTGATGGCATGCCAACCTACTATTCTAATTATGGATTTAGACACACTTGCCTTCTTCAATGTCAGCCACAGGGAGAAACAGATGAACTTTCTTCAAGTGATGAACAGCTTGAGCAATCTTATGAAACAAGGAAATGTGTTGCTGTACCATTTGTTGCTTCTGATCACTTTCAGACCAATGGTGTGGCTGAAACTTTGGCAAATACTATCAAGGAGGTATTATTTTTGGTGTATTCTGTTTGCCTCAACTTTGGGTGTATTAATTTAATTGATCTATTCTCGTTTTTTTAAATAGATAAGAGTTCAATATGCAGAAGACATTTCTGGTAATCACCAGGCAATTAATGGTGACCATGATTACCATGTCAATGAGGAAACTCCTCTGTGTGTTTATTTTGTCAATGGACGTTGCAACAGGGGTAGCCTTTGCAAATTCTCTCATTCACTCCAAGCAAAAAAACCAGCTTGCAAATTCTTTTTCTCTCTGCAGGTATCTTCCTTCTGCTTTGGTTCTTGAAATGTTATTTTTTATATTGTTACTTTCCACTGGGGCAAGTTGAAACCCACTAGGCCACCACACCTTGGGGTGCCAACCAAAGCTTACTAGTGATTATCCACATCATTTTCTGAGTTGATTGTACAAAGTTAAACGCTAAAAGATCAAAGGAGGACACTTCTTATATGTATGTAACTGCAAACTCTTTTTCTTTTTTGAAACAGTCTGGGGATGGAAAAGTAGAATAGTTATGATGATACTTACCTTCACATTATTTGTTTTGAGGATGATGTTTGCATGATAATATATATTGGCCTGTTTTCTGCATCACATTTGTATGGAGAATATCTTAATCTATGTAGTTACATCTATTTCTGCATTATGTTTGTATGGAGAATATCTTAATGCCTTTAAGCAGTCAGCCACGAGGTTCATGTTCTGATATTTATATATCTAGTATGGACTTTTAGATTTTATTCATATTTTTTCATTTGTGAATTTGCTTACTAATTCAAAATCTATTTTATTAGCGTGGTGTATGGTTTCTAATACTGTGAAACTGGGTTGCAGGGTTGTAAGAATGGAGTTTTGTGTTCCTTCTCACATGCTGTCTCGTCGTATAGCTCAGATGTATGTCTGCCAGAAGATGATCATGCTGATGCGTCATCTCTTTTACGATTATTGCCAGCATCTTCTGATGGATGCGTTCTTTTGTTAGATGACACTAATATGCATTTCACGTCATATCTTGCTAACCACTACGATCCATCAAGAATCATCTGCACTACATCTTTGACAGAAATACTCATAACCGACCCATCATTGACTGGTGTCAGAATCCTATGGGGCCTCCACCATCCCTACCAGACCATCATTTCCAATGCAGGGGATAGCCCAATACCATGGAATGAAGTCAAGCTTGTACTGTGGTTTCCTTATCTTGATGGTTATAGTGAAAATCTGGATATGCAGAAAAGACTTGTGCAGAATTTTTTCGAGTATCTGGCTATCCGAATATTGGGTGATACTCTCTTTGAGGCTAAAGTAATCCTTGCCATGAACAGCATCAAATTTTCACAAGTACAGGTAATTGCCTTTGCATACTAATATTATGCTCTTGCTATTTGCCTGTGAAACGTAGGGATCATTGAGTTTGAAATCTATTTAACTTTCATTCAATTCCTGATATAGCTTTGCATGGTCACGTTATCGCCTATGTACGGTACTTTTTCAGGTGGAAAGGTTGGCGAGGGACAGCTTCTTCTTCCTTACTGAGTCATTTCCCTTCGATGAAACAAGCTTTGGGGAGTTGTTGGATACTGTCACAGTCAACAAGCCAATGTTGGCATCGAGGCCCATCTCATATGTGTTTGATCTTCACCCACCGAGTGATATCCAGTTTGGTGACTATGCTTCTGTTCTTCACAAACATCTAAATGATTGGCAAACGTCTTGAAGTTGCGTGAGTTCCATCACTCCTTGGGATTTTGCTCGTAAATATCACAAGCTGTTTAGTCGTTTAAAGTGGCCTTCATCCTACTAGTTACAAAAAGCGTAAAACTTTCTTTTTGGCCGTTTAGTATGTTTAAATTATTTAATATAAAAAGTCTGAGTATTAAGTATAATTAAGTAGCATATCCATTTGCAGTTTTTTGAAGTATTAAATGTTTTCTTTGATATGCATGCAAGTTTTCTCAGTCATTCACTTGGTGCCGGGCGGTCATGAGGCCGGCCAACCATGAATTTCCAATTAAAAGGCAAAAGGGGGGCGGGGGATGGAGGAATATATATTTATATATATATGGAAGATGGAAGATACGGAAGATACATTAAAAAAAATAAAATCTCCCCGTCTTGGTCAATCATGCCATACGTCCGCCTGTCTCCATTTTAACTCTTGAAGGCAAAAGCATAGGTATGGCGTCCGTTTCTCAAATCTCAAGTTTATAATTCTTCATAATATAAGGATGCGTTTGGTTGGGGTGATGTTACATTATCTGTGGATATAAGATTATTATCACATTACATTAAGGGGGCGTTTGGTTCGGGGTTATCTTACATAACCCCAGTAATGTGCACATTGGAATGTAACATTATTTCGTTTGGTTTGTGGTAATCACCTTACTGAGGTAATATATAAGATTACTAACACGTCAGCTTTTGGTGCACATTACCAGGAATCTGATAACCTCCAAATTCTTAGGTAATGTGAGATTATCAGATTATGTTAAAATTTTTTCCTACTTTACCCTTAGTATTTTGCCCTTTTCGACCCTAATAACCTTATGTAATTGATAAATTATAATTTTTTAAGCATAATTTATTTTGATTAAGAAACATAATTAAACTTAGCTTATATAATTATTAAATTAATAATTATATGTTAGTTCAATTAAACTAAGAGCACAATTTCTTTTTTGTTAAAAGCATAATTAAACTTAACTTATATAATCATTAAATTAATTATATAATATTTTACTAAGTTTATTACTTAAATAATTTTTATATTAGTCATGTTTAATTATCAAACTTAACAAAATTACAACAATTGTACAAAATATTGAACAAATAAGAAATAAGTTTAAGTGTTATATTGAGGGTATTATAGTAAACTATCCATTTTAATAGAACATATACCCTCCAACCAAACAGATTAATCTTATATTTCGGGAATTTCAACCAAACAAAACTTGTACACATTCCGGGAATATGCACTAGGTTATGTTATAACCTGGTAATCACATAACTCTGATAATCTAAGATACCTTAAACCAAACGCCCCCTTAGTAATGTGATGTCCTGGTAATGTGTGCATTTTTGTGATGTCCTGATAATGTGTGCATTTTATATTTAATTGGAGAGATGGACGTCTTCGATTATCATGTCTGGTTGGTGTGGGAATGTGACATATATGAATAACTATTTTACTAGTTTATCCTCACTTATATAAAAAACTTTTTAAACTTGTATTATAACTAAATTAACACATTTTGAAACTGTTAAACAAATTCAATTAGAAAAAGTAAATATTAACAAAATCAAAAAATTAATAATAAAAATAATAATTTGATCAATAAGATTTATAATTGACAAATATATAAAGATAAAAATAATATAAAATTTCTTCAATTAAAGTTATCAATTGTTTTTGGTTTAAATATAAATATTGTTAAATTAAAAAAGAATACCATTGTTTGTTGGTATAACGAGAAATAAGTGAGAGTAAAATAGGAAGATTGAAGTCAAAATAGTACGGCATATAACATAACTTAAAAGGGGGTGGTATTCATATTCCCACCCATATTACCACCTCTGTGGTAATCACATGCCCTCTGACACTATTGTCAGAGAAACCAAACGAGGATATATAACTTGACATGGTACACATTCCCACAGGACATGTAAGATATCCCCAACCAAACGATGCCTAAATAGAAAACATCTAAAGATGTCAAAAGTTAATCTGATTTTAAAAATTTGTTTATTCTATTTGAATTTGAAATTAATAAAATTCAATTTGACTAAAAAAATAAACTATTCGAATCTGATTAGTATGAAATTCGATTAATCAAAAACTTAATAAACTCGGGAATTGAATGAATTGAGGTTTGATTGACTTGAGAGATTAACTTGATGTAACTCAAAATGTTGATTTAAATAATTAGAAATTTGAATAATTTGAAAGATTTTATGGTTAAATTTGATAGATTTGAGGATTAAATCAGATTAATCCGAATTTAAATGACCTAAAAACTCTAATTATCCAGAGCCAAATGCTACGCAATTCAAATAACCCAAAAATTTCCTACCCGGAAATTTCTTTAAGTCATTTTGATCCGAGCCCAATTACGTTAACACGGAACCACCAAACTCGCCAATTTAACACCTCTCAAATATATCTGATTTTTGGACCATTGGTTTTGGAGGAGCCCGTGGGCCGTGGGGTCATCACTCATCATATCAGCGAACGGATTCACCAGTTTTCCTGAATGACACGTGCCATGGCGAGAGCACAGATTTATATATGGCTTATATGTATGCTCTCAAAAGAGTGGGGCATATGTGCATACAAGTCTAATAAAATCTCTAGAATGTAGTATACGGATGCCAGATCAGCTGTAGCGGGCAGCCATTAGCCAATGGCCCAATAGTTGTCTCCAACTCCCAAAAAACTCTCAAAACCCTTTTAAACTTAATTAATTAACTTTTAAACAACCCCTGTCTCTTCTTATTATAGCAGATTTAGTAATCTCAGCTAAAAATCTTTGGCTTCTGCTCCCATCCCATCTCTTTTCAACACTTCAACTTCAACCTCAATAAAATATCTTTCAGGGAAATTAATGTTCGAGCTTCTGCTGCAGTTACAATTGCAAACCCTGAGTGTTCAATGTTTTATTTGAAATCCTTTTATTGGTATTACTAAAGAATCTTCTCCCCCATGTCACACAAGGGTCTAGACTCACGCCACTCAGTAGACTCGTGCGCCTTCCAGCTCCATTCATGGAGACCTTTTCAGCTCCAACAAACCCTAGACTCCTCCGATCCCCAACAAACGCCTCCTAAGCGCTCCACCACCAATGGCTTTCTTTCCAAGCGTCCTTGCCTCTCCGATCGCACCACTTCTTTCTCCATCGACCTATCCAAGCTGACCCTCCTTGACGACGACAACAACCCTGTTGCTGGTAACCCCAAGAGGGGTAACCTCAGGCTGTGTGCTGGAAAACGCCGCCGCCGAGGGTCGAGGTCTGTCTCGGGTCGGAGCTCCGACCGGAGCGGGAATCGAAGGTGCTGTTCCGTAGGTGCATCGGCCGCTTATGGAACCTGCTCCGATTTCCCGGTGGCAGTGGGGACGGACTCGAGCGGGGAGCTGTTTGGGAATGGTGGGGATGCTTATTGGGTCTCGGATGTGAGCGAGGCCCGGAATTCGAGGAGGGAAAGAGGGGATGGTGGGAGTGGAGAGAAGGACAGTTTGGGCGGGCTTGGGGGGCAGTTTGGGGGCCTTGATGCTCAAGGGAATGAATCCGGGTATGGAAGTGAGCCTGGGTATCGTGGAGATGCAGAGTTTGGGTATGGAGACGAGGTCGATGAGGAAGAGGAGGACGCTCGTTTGTTGTTTTGGGGACATCACTTTGGAGGTATTGTTAATGTTCTTCTTCTTTTTCCCTTTTTTTTTTTTCTTTTTCGTTATTTTGATAATTGATGCTCATTTTCTATTTACCTAAGAGCTGATTTGGCGTCGCTTGTTGGGTGTCAAAAAGCTCTCTTTTTTCACCTGTAATGCACCTCTTTTTTTCACCTCTAAATTAGTGTCAAACTATTTTTTGTTTGTATAAAAAACTCATTTTTTTGGGAAGTTAAAAAGTTGAAATTTTAATATTTTTACATTTTAAAAGCATTTTTGGATATTAAATGATTAAAAACTTTTGAATATTTTTTATTTTCTTTTTCAAATTTTATCTTTTTAGACATTTTACATTTCTATTATACTTTTTCACAACAATACCAAACATTTATCAAATTTTATTACAACAATTTCACAAAACACTTTTCTAAAGTACTTTTAATAAACCGTAGCTTTTTCAAACTGCAACTGCAATGTCAAACTAGGCTTTAATACTATGTTTCTGGGGAATTCTGGGAGTTTTGGGAAAATGCAGTTAACTACTAGTATTAGATATTGATGATCTTTGAATGGAGCGTCTTTGTTGGCGTAATTCCTGCAATTTTATGTATGAAGATTTGAGAATGTAATACGGATTTAGGCGTACTTGGCCAATAAGGGTAAATTTTAAGGAAGTTACTTCTGCTGGAGTTTGCTCTTACTGGTTGGCTGAGACATCATGGATTCATGGTTTCTATAAAATGAAGGGAAATAATACTAATGAACTGAGTACTATAAATTTAGTTTATAGTATTAAAATGAACTGAGTAATATACATCAGAGAAGCATTTGGATCAGCTAAGTATTAAACACTATAAATTTAGTTTTGACTTTTAAGACGACAGAAATTTACAGCTAGGAGCATCATATTCATATAGGTTTACCTGTTCTCTACACTTTAGAAAATTGTTGATGTATGTTTATTGTTGGGAAGCGTTGTGGCCTTTGTCTGAAAACAATTGGGAGGATCAGATGCCCAATCCTTTTTGGTGGCTCTTGGCACTACAATTGTGGTGGTCCTGTCATCTTTTTAGAAGGGGATAGTGGTATTGCTTGAGTGGAATCCAATATATTCTAAAGTGGAAATCTGTGGAAGCCATATTCTAGCAGTGGTTTTGATGCAAAGTTAGAGGTTTTTGAACCCATAGAGCTTCTGTTTCTATACATATCTATTATCCCTTTTTCTTCACTAACGTGTTGCTTAAATTAAATGAACTCTTCACATCCCCAAGAGGCAATATCCCCGTCTCATAAATCATATCAAATAGGAGTTTCTATCTAATATTTCCAAGGTTTTAAGTTGCATTTCTGGAGAGTTCTATGGCAAGGTTGATGTTTTTCATTTCTGAACCTGGCTGATGGTCTAGGAAAGAGCAATTAGACATAGCACAACAATTACAGAGTTATGAGAAATTTTTGTTGCGCCTTTACATTTCCCTTTGCTTAACTTTGGCGGTTGCTAATTGTTTAAAGAACTCAATGCCTTTCCTTGCAACAGATACAGATTCTAAAATGGAAATTGTTGGGGAGAACACATTCTCTGATCAGAAAGCCCATCATAGATGCCGTCGAAAGAAACATGATTATAGAATGGTTGATTCCGTGAGGTAAATTATCCAATAATTGAATAATGATTAATGACATACTCCTTTATGCCGGCTGGTCAATTGTCACCGTTTATTCTGTGGGGGAAGGATTTGTTGGCTTCTAGATTGCCACTTGAGAGTGAGTGATTATAATGTATGAGTATCAATAACTATACAAACCTTGTGCAGTCGAAAAATTTTGCATATGGTGAGTTGTGACCTTATTCAGGCCCTCGCTGAGATGCTTTTATGCGGTATTCAATAAATTAAGCATGAAGGATTTTGAATGTGCATTAACATTGTAACATGTTATGTAAGAAAGCAATGTAAAATGTACCATTGGAATTCATGTTCGTTCTATTATTGGATTGAAGTTCCTTTGTGAAGATAACCAATGGCTCCTGGCCTCTTACACCTTTGATTTGAGGATGAGATGAATTTCATGTAGAATTGCAGAAAGCGAAAATTTTTTGTATTTAAAGCAGGGGGTTGGGGGCAAATGTGATAATAATGTGAGTATTATTGATTATTGATGTTGAGTGGTATAAGGAAGGTAAAAATGGCTTGAATGCAGTTATATATAGCGTAGCACGAAATAGATTGGATTTGGATGCAGATATCTATTGTCAGTCACGCCCCAGTATCAAAGAGCAGCGGCATATTCGTATTCTCCATCCAATGTATCCATCGCGTTGCCAGTTGCCACCCACGGTACATTTCAATTTCAGCCCCTTAGAAAGACATTATAATAATAATAATTAGAGGAGATTAATTTATTTTTTTATTGTACATGGAGGAATAATTGTTAAAGTAAATTTATTTAATTTCAAGTTACAAAAATAAACATAATACAATAAATAAAATAGTATTGATTTTTTTTTATTATGCATAGAATAATAATGGTAAGAGGAAAGTTCAAATAATGTCGACTGGTGGAGGGTTAAAAAACAAATATAATATAATTAACGAAATTGGATTATTTTATATAAAAAAATTAAATTTATGTATAATAAATTCAATAAACGTTTTGTGAGGCAAAAAAATTTAAACATAATATAAAAACAATAAATTTTTAAAAAGAAAATTTGTGAAAAATGAAAAATTATAGGTTAAATGTATTGTAATTTCTGGTGAAATTTAATATTTATAATAATTTAAAACATTACAATTAATAACATACCAATATAAAGAAAATATTTGTAAAAAAAATAATAAAATCTATTTTCAAATTAAATATAATCATTTTTCTCTCTCCATTTTACAAATACAATAAATAGCTTATATAAAATATTTAATACACTTAAAATATAAAAATTATTTCAAAATTACTTATAATTATTTTTCCCTCTCTTCTTATCTTACATATCTTACATGACACTATCTATAACCTCTATAACACGTTTCTTTAATATAATAGTATAGATAATATTATAATTTTCACAAAATATCGGTAGTAAGACCACAAACAGATTGGAAAGTTATTTAGAACAAGTCTCGCGACGTATTGTCCGTTACTTTAGAGTTAGTAAACAATTTGGCCAAGTCTTTTTGTTTAAGAGTTTGAATATATATACATATGTGTATATATATATATATATATATATATACTTGGTAAGAAACGACAGCGTGTCAAGTCAGTGACGAGCAAGCAGCAGCAGAACTGCAAAACAGAGGAACAGAAAAATACAAGGAAGAGAGAGATGGTGAGAGGGGAAGCACTAAGCGCGTACAGGGCTCTTTTACGAGCGACGAGGAAATCATTCCAGGGCGACACGGTGATGCTGAACGCCTCCGCTGCCGAGGTTCGTAAGAAATTCGACGAGAATCGTCACGTTATCTCCGAGCCAGAGATCCAGAGACTTCTGGATGAAGCACGTGAGGCCTCCCATTTCATTTCCACCATGATCGTCCAAGCCAAGCTCAACGACCGTGGCGGCTACGGTATTCACGTCATCTTATCATCATTTGCATTTACATTTGCATGACACCCTCAATGTTAAGTTAATTTCTCTTCGGAATGAGGCTATAGTATGTTTTACATTCAGTGATTGCTACCTATTCGATGGATTGTCTGTTCGAGGCCCACTTCATATATTTTTCATGTGGCGTTTTCTTTGCCTTAGCTTGTAAGATTCTTATTTGAGTTCCCTTTCTCTGATTATTTATTCAATTGCTACAGAGGTGAAGCCGAATAAGGAGCATGCGGGAGCTACACTGGAGATCCCTTCCGAAGAGATCATCCGAAAATCTGCATGACGGTGAATGAATAACCTTGGGCTTCTTTAGATACTCCTTTGTTTGTTTGCTTCAGGCTGTCTGCTCAAGGGTAGATTGAATCTATTCCCTTTTATCCTTTTGGGCTACATGCTTGAAGACTTTTTTTGTTTCTTTCTTCAAGTCCATCAATTCTAATCCATTCGAGAAAGTGAAACAATTATTTGACAATGTTTGCCTTTGGTTGTGGGCTTCTTTCAATAATATACTATATGTTTCAGCTTGTTGTATAATGAAACTTAGATGGTTGTTGCCTTGTTGGCTTAAATGATACAATTAGATAAAATCACCAGTCTGGCGCAAAAAAAAAAAAAAAAAGGATAAAATGGAAACAGGCCTTCTAGCTTTGTGAATACAGTGAAGCCTAAAATGCAAGGAATACTATAATCTCTCAAAAGAAGCAAGTTTGCCATTTTCCTGAATTCAAATTACAAAAAGGATATACGCGGGCACAGCTGTTTGGAATTTCATAAGCTATATTTCTTCCAATAACATTATAACTCTTCCCACATTTCCAAGGGGACCTACTAAAAGTATTGACACCGATTCGGGTCCTTTTTGTCATTATCAAAATCTGTGGATCTTCTGCGGCAAAAATTAAAGAGGCAAAGGCAAAACGGAAAAGCAAAACTGAGAAATAAAAGGCTAACTGAAATAAAGCTGATCAGATCCTCTAATGATGAAAGATCTATCTTTAGATGGGCACCTTTCCCGCGTAAAGAACATATGAATAATTATAGTGAAGCAATTCAACGAACCAACAGAAGTTATACACCCTCCCATTTAGCAAAAGCACTAATCTTCATCATCTTCCCCATTCTCTTCTTCTTCATTATCTTCCTGACTATCTTCCATTTTGTCATCATTCTCGCTATATTCCTCTTCATTGTCAACCTCACTATCTTCCCTTGCATTATCTTCCTGACTGCTTGGCTTTTTCTTATTGCCACCATTTCCTGATTAAATGAGAATAATTATGTTTAAAAAACTGCTACTTCAATATAGGTACACAGTAAGAAGACATATTGATTTATAATCCAAAATGCCAATTGTTACAGCAATATATATGTGCATAATTCAAAATATTTAGGTGATATTTTAGACTAAAATAAATTTGCAAGAGCACATAATTCAATTATGTAGAACAAAAGGCTAGAGGGTTTCTATTTTAATTCCTATACTTTCCTCTTTTCCCCATTGGTAAAGAAGATAAAAATCGCTATGATGGATGAACATACCAAATTCACTGAACATAATTTCCCCGGAACATAGTCCACCTTCAACTTTGATGAGTTGAAGGGTCATTCTAGGTCCAATCTCTTGAAGCTTGACAGCACTTTTTGTAGATGCACGATTAACTCTACTAAGATCACTAGTCAAGGTAACTGTAGCAGCTTCCTCGTCTGCTTCACTTTCTGATCCATAACCAGCTCTTTACATAACAAACAAAAGGAACAAGTGAGGAGAACTATATAAAACCACAAAGAGTATTTCCATCCAATAACACAACTAGAAATATGTATAGCTCATGAGGAAGATTACTCACTTAGTGACAAAGTCACTCACATCTTGAAGATTCCTAAGATCAGGTGCTTGATGGTTCTGCACAAATTTTCTAATTCTCCGGGAGACACCAACAGGCTGTAGTCTGATAGAATAATGTCGAAAATCAATAAGCTTTGTGTCTTTATTGTAATTAAGTAACACAATTCTTTGGCAAGAAGAAAGTTGAACCTGAAACATTCATGTTAAAACAATGTTAAGAGGGGAAAAAGAGAGTGAATGTAATTTGGATACTGAAATGATACTCCGTAAGAACTCACAGTGTTAATATCAATATCCGGAAAGATGTTCTTGAACATGGTAGTCGTGAGCCTCAAATGTTCATCTGCCGCTGCAAAGCCAGACAGAACAATCTGCCCAAAGATTTATTGAAAACTTAATATTACCAACACTAAGACAATGTCATACGAGTAACAAGTATATACCAGCATACAACCAACATGCTTCATGTGTAAATTTAATGTTTGCATCTCCACCTAATCTATTTCAATGCAAAAACTACAGAACCTTTTCGCTTCATGAAACTCATTATTAAGTATTAAAGTTGCAACAACCCAACAAGATTGAAAACACGCTTCCATTTCTAAAGAAGAAGAAAATTACCAAAGGAGAATTTTTGAAAAGATCTTGAGGACATCTAGGACGCAATTGAGATTGTGCAATATCAACAGCCAGCGAATACTCAAGTATTTTAAATGTAAGAGTAGGGCCTTGAGGGGTTTTTCCAACCCGCAAGAACGGTGAAGTTTCAGTCTTTGATAAAATGAGGAAATGGGTAACACCCATTGGCCCTGCAACATTCAGAAAGTCTTTCAGATTGTTCCGCTTCTTCTCCTGCAGCCATAAAATAACAAGAAAACAAAATTTAATGAAAACGAAAATTTAGAAGACAACGAATCAGAGCACATAATAAAGAGGAAAGGAATTACCTTCAGTTTAAGAGCAGTGTAAGGAAGCATCAGCTTTCTCAAGTCCATTTGAAGCTGCCTAAGCGGACCGGGCAGCTTCCCTCTAGAAAACACAAAACTCTTTGGGATTTTATTCCCTGTGATAGGGTCCACATTTGGTTGTTGCTGCTGCTGCTGCTTCTTCACGATTGGCTTCACGAAAACCTTCTTCTTTCTCTGTTTCAATTAAGATATCAGACAATCGATTGAACCAAGCGAACCCCAGAGATAAACAGGGGGAAAAGAAGAAACTTAAATGTGGAAAAAACAAAAATTCATAGCTGAATAGAATAATATTTGGACTTGAAAAGAGTTGAGTAAAGGTAAAATAAAAGAATCAGCGCTAAAACTTACGTTACGGAAACGAGCCATGCCTCAGACTCAACGAAGGATGGAGAGGATTGGAAACAGAGGCAGGGTTTAGTCGGCCGGCTTTTGGTTTTGGACCTTCGGAAGAGAAGAAGGGCAGTTTTGGAAAATACAAAAGTTAAATCATCTTTTATAGGGCAAATGACGGGCTGGACTTCAATGGAATTCTTTAAGCTTTTGGCCCATTTAATACCATTCTATCAGGTGTTCAATTGCCTTAAAGCCCAAAGTTATGTTGTTACTGAACCCAACGACCAATATGTATTTTAGTGGACAAATTCCCTTCAAGCAAAGCCAATTTATAGGAAGTTCATTATCTATGACTATTACCCATGTTTGGGCTTTGATTTTGTTCTCCAAGGCAATTTACGGTAGCTCATAAATCAATTCATCAGAGACACTTGCAAGTTATCTTGAATGTGTACTTTCCCCTTGGTTCCTAGTCCAAACTTCTAAACAGAAGAGTTTCTAGCAGGCAATTGGTTATGGATCAAATTCTTTCTGCAACAACTCCTCCATGCAATTTCTTCCGTTGAAGTTCATAAAACCGACTTCAAAATCCAAGAAAAAGACATCGCCAGTAGATGCTGCAATAAACCAACAATTTTGCACTCAAAAGCCATCTGTCTAAAAGAGGGATAGCTGAATGAGGTTGATACTTTTGGCAGCCCTGATCACCATATTCATGTGAATTGCCTCACTAATTAGACAGAATCATGTGACTGTAACTAAATAGGATACCATCACCCCCCCTACTCCTTTTAGGTAAAACAGCCTCTTGTTGACCCAGATTAAGGCCAAAGCTACAGCTGCTAAATAGTAAAATGCTTAATCCTAAACAGTCATTTATCAGCCTACACCAACTAACCTTGACTTAGGGCTGCCTAACGGATTTCTATTGAGACATTCCCACTCTATTAGCCATTTCACCATCTTTTCTTATCTCATTTTTGGCCGCATTTAAGCTTTCCTCCATTTTACAAACTCAAGGATAAGGGGAGTATATATTTTTCAACATATGAAATAATTTTCACTTGACTGATTTGAGGACTATTAATGGATGTGACTTCTTTTTACAACCACAGACAGCAAACTTAATTTGCTGAAATCTAAATTGGATTCGATTTGATGGATTTGGAGTGATGGTTCCAACGGTAATGACCGTTGCTCTAAGCGCATGATATGATCTTTACAGTGCATTTTCCATTTTCAGATATTAAAAAGGGGACACCTAACGAATCTAATCTCATCCAAATTCATGAGCAACTCACCTGTTATTTCACATGTTATTCACCCTTATCTTTAATTTATTTCTTCACATACCCTTAAAATTTATTGCGTTCACCAATCTCTCGCTCTTCACACTTCAGAAAGTGCCCAAGCCGGCCAAAGAACACCCTTTATAAAGCTAGTCTGTGTAAATTCAGAGAAATTATAGTTTCTTTTGCATCTTCTTTTCAACCTTTTCTGTTTATTTTCTCTAAAGAAATTTTAGGTTACTGCTAATGGCAAGGGCCAATATTTACCTGACATTTTTGCTTCTCCTGTTCCTTCTAAGA
Source organism: Microcos paniculata (assembly GCA_030664755.1). Lineage (NCBI taxonomy): Eukaryota > Viridiplantae > Streptophyta > Magnoliopsida > Malvales > Malvaceae > Microcos > Microcos paniculata. The sequence continues at coordinate 35,619,855 of CP131461.1, forward strand.
CGGGGTCAATCAGCACCAAACGCAGCAAACAATTATCTGCAAGATGCATGTAGTGTAACCAGATACCGAGCTCTGTGCATCCAGTCACTAGCATCATTTTCCAGCATTGCCAAGAAAAGTCCGAGCACGTGGGCGCGAGCTGGGGCTTCGGTGACTCTAGGAGAAACCAAGAAGGTTTCTCAATACTTGATGAAAGTGAAGAATTACAGGGAAATGACAGGGAGATACAAAATTCCACTAGCAGATTGCATCGAGTGCTTTGGAAACGCTATCGACCAACTACACCAGACGCTTGGGGTTCTTAGGAAGCTAAGTGCCAGCAACTTTTATAAGCAGATGGGGGACGTAACTACTTGGTTGAGTGCAACACTCACTGACCAGGACACCTGCATGGATGGTTTCGAGAATCCCAGGGGAAAGCAAGCCAAAATGCTGCGGAATCGGGTTTTGAGAGCCTCATATTTTACAAGCAATGCTTTGGCTTTGGTCAATAAACTTGCAACGTCCGGCCTGGAAGAGCTTGAATGATCCATAACGATTAATATATCAAGTTCTGAAGTGATCAAGAAGGGATGAGATTAGAGGTTAATGGCTGATAATCAAGGTCATAGGGTAACGTATTGAAGCTGAAAAAAGGACTTAGATGTTAATTCAAGTACGATAATAAAAAGCTATTATCCATCAAAGAATATTTTGTTTCGATCCATGCAGCTTTGTATGAATATTACCAGTAATTCTACCTTTTCATGTAGACCCCTGCTTTTAAGTTCTGTCTCTGCTTAAAAGCTTTATTTGTTTTTTCCACTCTTCTTGCCCAGTCTTGTACGTACTTCATTTTTAGGCGAAAGGGTACCATACTAACATAACATTCAATCGCCCATTAATTTCGGCAAATGCAACTACTTGTGTTCACACTTGTTTTTTTCCTTTATTCCCCATTTTACAATTTAATGTAAGCAAAAATGGCGCCTTTGTAGCCTGTTTCATGGCTAGCTGGGAAACCAGAATTTGAGCTTTTCACAAAATCCCCTGACTCAGATTCCCTAAGGTCAGGTCAGGCCTAAGGGCCCTGTGGCATTATTTAAACTGGGCTGCTTGCTATCCGATCAAGCCCATCTAAACAGTCCCCACTCCAGCGACGATGGGCATGGGGGAGCTTAGTTGATCTATGCATTTCTGGAAAACAGACTTTCACGTGCTGTTATTAGTCACTAATCAATAGAAATAAACATGGGCTTAAAAAGAAAAAAAATCATTGATAACTATAGTCTATAGGATTAGCTCCAATAGATAAAGTTTGTCAGTTATTGTTTGTAAGTGAAAAGAAAATTTAGTTTTCGTTTGGACGTGGATGGAAGGAACAAAATCATTCATTCTTTAAATCACTTGACGTCAAGTTAGTTCATTTGTCACTACATTTTTCAATATAAAAAGGGCCACTGACACCAACTTGTTATCACGGGCTCCTTATTAGCACGAAAATATATATATGGCAAAGAAAAGTCTGCAATTGACCTCTAAAAGACTTGGAGGTTACAAGGCAGGGGTCGCATCCCCGAGTCATAGTATCCCGTATTGTATCAGAAAAAAAAAAAAAAAAAAAGGAAAAGTCTGCAATGTGCCCAACCAAACAAAGGCATGTGTGCATGCCACAGTACCAGTGCCCCTTCCCCGCTTCAAGCTTATGAAGCAGACGTATTAAGAAAGTTTTAAGAATATGAACTTAAGAGTTATGTCCGAGTTTTGAGGATGAACAATAATTAGAGGCACTTACGTAAATCAACCATTACACGTACGAAGCCCTTGTCTCTACTCATCTTTGGCTTTCGCTGAGATCTAAGACAAAGCTAGCCAGACATCCATGTATTTTGTTTAAAGCAGACAAAGTACACTTTTGACAACGTTATTATAAGATTCAATTAGAAAATTAGCTCCAGATAAAAGCTAAACGCGTAATTTTATCATTCTTCCAAGTGACAATGATGTTAACCAAAACTAGCTGTGGGTAACCTATTCATTGCGCATGAAAATCTATAAACATCAAATCCCAGTTCTTAAAAACTCAAATTTTCATAGGATGAAGTTTGAATTTTCGTTCTCCACTTCTCTTTCGAAAACCAAACTTTCCTCAAAATTAGTCTCAACCCATTTGAAGTTGGGATGTAGCCTCCCCAAAATGACTCCACTTCGGCACAATATATTCTTGTTATTACTATTAATTAATTGATTAATATAATAATGAAGTATATTAATCTCTCATTCATATATATAGTACTTGGAATTATTTTATTGTTCAACTATTTCGACGTGTTATAAAAGTACTATAAAGGAGCCACAATGTGAAGAGAACTTCCAAATGACAGTTGAACATTGGTAAAAAAAAAATATTGATCATACTATAATTGAGAGAGAGGAACAAAGGAACCTTCTATTTTATACCAATTACTTTGTCAATTATATAGAAATAAAAAATACGTTATTTTTTTTCAAAAAAAAAATAAACGCTATGTAAAACAAGGTTTTTGAAAGAAATATATAGCTAGCACATGACCAATATAATTAATCAATATTATCAATGGAACCACTTGCAAGAAAAAAAAATGGAAATATGACTAATGAGTATATAAAAAAAATTATAATTCAAAGGATAGAAAATTGAAATAATACCTAATCCCTTATTATTTTATTTATAACCAATACAAAATATTACTTAAAATTCAGTTCCACTCTCCATGTATCAGAATACCCAACAATTATAACTCTCTATCTATGTATACTTCACAAACTCCTTAATTAGTTTATTTTAAAATTTCATCAAATTTAATGAGAAGTTTTGAAATATAAATCTTTTAAATTTTATTTACTCCTATTTGTTTCTTTTTCTTGCGACTCATTCTTTTTTCAACATCTAATGATTCTTACATTACACAAAGGATGTTGAAATTAATGCGTGATTGTTGGAGTTGAAGCATTCTGCATTTATAATTACAAGATTAGAAACTTGGAAATAAAGTGGATTATTGGATCAGCAAGACCCATCTCCAATACAAACCGCAAACATAATTTTCCTTTTCATCTCCCAATTCCCATCGTAATAAGGTTCCCAAAAAAGGGGGTTTTCAGTCAATTTCCAAAAGAAGTCGAAATCAATGTAAAAAGTTAAAGAAAAGTATTCAGCGTTCAGCAGTATATAGGAAATCCGAAAGGTTTGAGGGTGAAATGCCGAGGACGGATGTCACTGATCAATATGGCCACCGAGGCGAAGATGGAAAATTAGGTCAGCAACTTCAGGGAGGGGACATCCTTTTTCTTCATCTAGTCTTGTCAATTAGTATTTGGTTTTTCGTGGAAGTCATTTTCGAGAGGTTTGAGGGCTCATGGTAAAGGCGATGCTTGCCGCCTTTGGTCCATTTGTAGGTATAACCCCACAATTATTACTCGCAATACTATCGTTGTTTCCATTCCCTCCATCCATATATTTACCTATATTAGCCAATTGCTTATCTAGGCCGGCGGTAGTTAAATTTCTCTGTCTACTAGTTAATACCAGTATTTATTTCTCCTAATTTTTGACCCAACTAGGTACTTTATTTTACTTCTCTGTCTACTGTTTGTGAGTTACAAATGTTACACTCTACAAATAAGCTTGTAACCATGTTTAATTAGTTGATAAGTATAGACTTACATTGAAGACGAAATAATTATCTCTCTTAGTCAGTTATGTACCAAAAATAAATTAAGATTTCTGTACGGTACATGTTGATAAATGAAACAATTTGGGACGAATGAAAAGCGACCCACGGTCTTACACCCACATTATTGGTTTTGGCCTTTTCTTTTTTGGGAAAAAATTTAGGTGAAGGGAGAGGCTGTTTTAATTCAAGATTATGGCATGTCATAAGTCTCTTAGAGAAGGTTAATAATGGTATTTATAAATCATCCATCAATGAGGGTTATTGACATGACTTGAATCTCAAATCTTTAAAGTTGAGATTCAAAGTATTATCAACTCAATTAACCTCAATTGATTATTCATTTTAGCCTTTTTGAAGGAGGAATAAATTAAGATAGTACGACACGATATTTGTTGTAGAAAAAATAGAGAGCGAAGAAAAGAAATGTATATTTTTTAATTTTAAATGAAAACATGACTGTCATGATTTTAACGACATGATATTTGTATTTGAACTAAATGATTCTCAATATAAGTATATAATTATTAGCCAAATCATTTGTAAAGTATACCCACTAACCAACATTTGATGCCGACTCAGAACCACCTAAAAATTCCGCCTTTATAAGTTGTTGTTGTAACTGCAGCTGTTAGCCAATAATAATGCTCTTCCCTGTTGGTGATTCTTTTTTCATTTTTTAATTAAATTAAATTCAATAATGAAGAGGTTTTTAACTTTTTATTGATAGGAAGTTTTTGATTTCACTTGCAGAAAGCTTTTTCTTTTTTAATCCACAACATTAAATCATTAAATTATTAATGCTCGTTAGCGAAAATACCCCGCTGTTAATTTATTTTTGAGACTTTGCCCCACAGAAAACCTGTTGCGGCTGTCATATCAAGTTATATCAACAACAAAATCAAATCTCAGGACTGAAAATTTACCATTTGTGATCATCACACTTGTGCGTATTAAATTTCAATCCAACTAACCGAAGCAAAAGCCGGAAAAAGACGTTACGGCCAAAACAAAATTTCCAGTTTTATTCAAGTTAGAAAGATTGGAAATTCTTTCGTTGTTGTTCTTTCTGTCCCTGTCTCGGGCTCTGACGGAAGCTGATGGAGGGACTGGGTTGAATATATATAAATAAATAATGGTAAGTTTAAACAAAAAAAAGAAGGGGAGCAGGGCTGGCAGAGCACAGGGTGCTAAAAGCCTAAAACGTGGGAAATCCTTGAGAGACACGTGTTGGTCGAAGAGTCAACGTTGCTTAAGATGGAATGCTCCAACGCCGTGCAATTTAAGTCCTGTCTTTCTTTCTGCGGCCCCACACACGCAGATTTTCTCCCAGCCAAGCCCCTCTCTTCTCGTCCGCTTCCACTTTTGCTTTTGGATACTACGAGGATCATCGTGTTTAACGGTTAAAATGTTGGGATGTAATTAAACTAATTATTACAGTATTAATTTAGTTAATTCAGACGTTCGTGTTATCAAACTGAATTACTACTACAAGCAAACATTAAATAGATACCATCAAAATAAGTACTAGTTGAGGTGATAAATATCTCTTTTATTTGGATAAGAGTGAAAATATAAAATCAATTCTCTGAAAATATACTTGTTAAATCTCTCTATCCCAAAATAATTATCATTGTTTAAAGTTTTTCTTATTCTAAAATATTTATCACTTTGACAAAATCAATGTAATATTATTGTAATTTTTTAAAACTACCATTATTATTAAATGCATGTCTCCTTTATTTTTTTCCTTTTGATTATAAGTGAGAAAAAAGTTAAACAATGGGTAACATAGGAAAGTAAATAAAAAATGCATAAAATTTAACAAAAAAATCTATTTTTTTGGTCTTGTAAAGCAGTTAAAAAATGACAATTATTTTGAGATAGAGGGAGTATAAGGGTTTTACTTTTAACATTTTCAATAAAAAAAAGATCAATCTTAGATTAAAAACTCAAAGGATATTCTTGGTTAAAAAACATACACACAAAAAATATACTCCCTCCATTCCTAAATAAGTGTCGTTTTTTAGCTTGACACATGGATTAAGGAATTCTAAAATTTAGAAACAAATTTCTTCTTATGTCAAGTTTACCCTTACATTGGGATTCTTAACTTCTATTAAAACATCCACTCTCTCTCTTATAAACAAACTTCATTCAATATAATTAGTTAGGAAGAAGATGGGTAAAATTGGAAAAGAAGCAATTAATGAAGCATAGAATTCTTAAAACGACATTTATTTAAGAATTGAGGGAGTATATGACTAAATGTGAAAACGATGAAATGAATGATCAGGCATATGCCATCACAACAGGAAAATAAGATTAGATTTGGAGTATCAGATAATTAGAGGAAGCATCATTAAAGACTAAATAATTAAACTTAATTAATTATTACGAGAGCCCTTTGGGTTGTAGTTTCTCTATGTATTGTATAAGCGTAGTTAGGAATTTGGTAAGAAGTTTATTTAGCACAAGTTACAAGGAGGTTTACACCTTTTGAAATTACGGAATTCTTATCATAGAATTGTTCCAACCTTTTATAAGGGTAATAATCATTATGAAAATGTAGTTCCCACTAGGCACATGTAGCGTGTTATCAAAATTAATTGTTTATAATAATTATATTAGATTAAGAAGATGGGATTTAATTGAACAATACGTGAATCATTAAGAGGTTGTTTAGATGCCCCCAATTATAGAGATTAGAGTAACTATGCAATTAGCTAATGAGGAGAAAAAAGCTAGCTGTCATTAATGATTTTTAATATAACCACATGTATAATTAATAAACATGGAAAGAAATGCATTTAGGCGGAATATATTCCCTTATAATTAGGAAAGGCAATATAAACCGAATTCGATGGGTTCCAACCCGTCCCGCACTCGATGGGGACATATTGTTTCTTTGGAATCGAGTTTTCGATGTGGGGAGGGACGGGTTTTGAAAATCAAAAGTTATGATCGGGTTTATCCTATTCGTGTCTAGTTCCACCTGAAGGTATATGTAAAATTAATATATCTTATTTTTTATTATATTTTATATTAATAACTATACAGATTAAATTAATAATTATATTATTAACATTAATTAAGTAGATTAATTTAATAATATTATATATTTACAGTTAAGATATTAATTTTTTTCCCCTATGAACTGGCAATTATTAAGTTAAGATATTAATTTTTTTCCCCTCAACGATTAGCAGGAGCTTTCTCCCACCATTCCGTGTAATATGTTATGCTGTCTTAATCAGCTCATATCAACGGATTAGTTCGGGTTTAATCAGCGATTAGGGATTATCACTACTATTACATTAACATTGACTTGTGTTTGTTTAGACTTTAGACTTTCCCAAATAAAATAAAACACCATTGCAAGGATAAAAACATAAATTTAAATTTCCTATCTACAAAACAATCAAAGCTTTCTTCGAATAAAGTGGCATTTCTTTTTTTTTTTAAATGGGAACGAAGCAGATTGAACTCTTTTTTTTGTTGGTGCTCTTAAAAAAGTGCAAATCGCTTGTCGTTTAAGTCACTGGCAGAAATCGAAAATCCTAGGTCAGGTCTTTCCTAGTATTAGTGTTGATTAGAAGTTGGAAATCGAAAGTGAAGATGTCCAAATTCGTCAAAAGTTGGATCAGATTTGTGCAAGGTTTACGTAAAGTGGGTTTAGCTTGAAATGAATGATCGAACAAGAAGAAAAGAGAGATATAATAATTGGGTCTAATATGTGAGCTAAACGCAAAAACCCCGCGGGGCGAGGACCAAAAAAGAAGTGTTAGGTTATTATAATTAGCTAAGAAAAAAATTGAGAGCGTCCAAATCACTCGAAATTTGCTCCACCAAACTTGGTTTCGAGTACATTTAGGCGCTTTTATTGACCTCCTAAGAGTGGCGGTTTTCACCTTTTTTGCAATGCCAATTTCATAAAGAGACCTCATATTTATGGAAATTACAAATTAAGACTTCAACTTCAATTTAAAGCTACAAGAGAAAAAGAAGTGGAAAAAAGAATTGAAAGTTGACTGGAGACGTGACCCATTTTGATCCGTGGACGGTAACTTTCTCGCCGGGAAGGATGGGGATCGCTTTGGAAAAAATTGGTAATAGTAGAATAGTACTAAGTGGCATAACTGGGGGAGGTTAGAGGCCGGTTTGACGATGATTTAGCAATGGAAAACAAATGAATCTGCCCAAAAAATCGTCTACCTCTTTACTAATAAATTTCTAAACTGTGGATGGAAATATTAATCTCAAAATATATTGTCTTGATTAATTAATTAATTTAATTGGAGATGTGCAACGTGGATCGAGTTCATGCATTTTACCCTTTCACTTCTTTGTTATGGGAAATAATTAATTAATTTAATTAATTAGATGGTCTGAGTTATTACTATATTTTTAATTTTTTATTGAACTTATAATAGTCTTATTTATTTTTCTTTTTTGAAGGATAATGAAAAAATGATCTGTAGGTTGAAGTCAACTATAGTAACATGAAGTTGCTACGTATTTTATTTTTTTTGCCAAAGTCCAAAGCCAAATCATATGATCACAAATTATTTTATATATAGTATAAACGCATGCTTTAATCCTAAGGATAACACTCTCTACCAGATCGCTAATGCCTCGTTTAATTTTACTTATAGAAGAAAGAATGTGAGAGAAATTTTAGGAATAAATGGAAATTAGTTATTGGTACATTTGTAGTTTATATTTCAAACTCGGAATTAAGAAAATTAAATTGGACAGATTATTGGCTCGTAAATCTCAGTACACAGTACCGAAAGTCATTAAAAACAAAAAGAAGGAAATATCTAATTAAACCATTAAATGAAATGAGTAAAATTACTAATATATATATATATATATATATAGGAAAAACAGTATGAACTTTAACCACAAAAAGGAAGGAAATCAAAAGCTTCCACGTCCCAACCAAGCGACGACTGGGGGCGTATATCTCACTAATTTATAATTACCCCGAAGCCCATCAATAATAAAATTTCAAATTTAACCTTCAAATGCCAAAAGCGTAAGCTTGAAAGCGTGACACGAAGACAAGGTCCATTAAGCCAGCTGAGAGAGAGAACTTAAAACCCCACCCCCACTTCTAATTCCATTCTACTACCCCTTGCTAAAGGCTTAAATCAACTTCATAGAGAAAAAAGTACCCACAATTTAATTAAGTCCCTCCAAAATTTCTACATCTAATGACAACCGTTTACTTTTCAAACTAAAAAACTTTGCAAAGAATCAAAAGCCACCGCCCGGGCGTTTCCGTAATTCCGTTCCTGCCCCCAAGCCCCTTATTTATATATAGTCTCCTCTATTTTGTTACAATACCAAAACTCCTACGCTCATCCTCCTCAGGAACTCTATATTTCTAGTTTTCCACCATACCTCAACTCGCCGGCGACTTAGTTCCCGGCGACCCACTTTAACGAATCCTCTTTTGTTTGATCTTATAAGTTGGGTTAGGTTTTCGAAGCTGGAGAGCGATGGGGTCGGAGCTGATATTCAGAGGGCATGAGACGCAGCCTGCTTCGGATTCATATTCGCCCAAACCCGTTAAACCTTGGGCTTCAGTCATCCGCCCGATTCGTTACGTGCTCCGGGAACAACGCCTCGTCTTTGTGCTCGTCGGCATTGCCATAGCCACTCTGATTTTCACCATCTTCCCAACTACACGTGCCCCGCACGTTCCTCACCACCACCACTTTTCCGACCAGATCTCCGATTCCTTCAACTACTTCCCCATCGAGACCCAGAACAAGGTCTCCTACGCTAACCGACTCGGGTTCGGGTCGGCCAACCCGACCGGCAAGATTCCCTTGGGGCTAAAACGGAAGGGTTTGAGAATCGTCGTAACAGGTGGAGCGGGGTTCGTCGGTTCTCACCTCGTGGACCGTCTGATCGCGAGGGGAGACAGCGTGATCGTCGTCGATAACTTCTTCACGGGAAGGAAAGAGAACGTCATGCACCACTTCGGAAACCCAAACTTCGAACTTATCAGACACGACGTCGTGGAACCTTTGCTCTTGGAAGTTGACCAGATCTACCATCTCGCTTGCCCCGCTTCTCCAGTTCATTACAAATTCAACCCCGTCAAAACTATCATATCCTTTTTTTTTTCTTATTTTTATTAACTAGTAGTACTAAACAAATTTCCATACTCTTGTTTTTGCTATATTAGCTTCTCGTTTTAGTTTGTAGGAATATTTGCTTTTCCTTAATTAGGGGTGGTTTTCACAAGACGAATGTGGTGGGGACATTGAACATGTTAGGGCTGGCGAAAAGAGTAGGTGCCAGGTTCTTGTTGACCAGTACCAGCGAAGTATACGGAGATCCTCTGCAACATCCTCAGAAGGAAACTTACTGGGGCAACGTCAATCCCATCGGTTAGTTACTCAGTCCATTTCTCTCTCTCTTTCTTTTTTCCGATAAAATTTCAACTACCGGAAAATGCTTTTCGGCTTTCCAATTTGTCTTTCAATCTGGTCTGGGGTTTAGGAGTTGGGAAGGGGGTGGGGGGTTGGGGGGGGGGGGGGGGGTTTCTGTACAAGTTTGGTGTCCTGTTTTGGTAGTTGGAAGTATGTATTGCTGAACTGGCGCTCTAGAATTTTTAGATCTGGTCGACTTGAGTAACGTTTGAGGAGGAACCCGTGATTAGCGGTCCCTTTGAAAATCGTGCGGCCAACAAAAAATTTACCTTCAATCCTACGATACAGTGACACGTAGCACATATTAGTCACCAGCTTAGAAACAAAAATAATGAAGTGTAATTAATTGGGGTAAAAAGAGGAAAGGCGGGTTCTCTTTCAGTTTTGGTTTTGGAATGGTCCGCCAAATGGAAATGGCAGACACTGGGGTCTGGGAGGATGGTGGGGACATTTCTGCAAAATATTGGTCTTCTGAATTTAGTGAAGTTTTAGATCTGACTTGTTCTGTTCGTTGTTGTTGTTCTGGCGCGTGTTTCTGTTACATTCTGAAAAAAAAAAATTCATTTGTTGGGTTAAAAAATGGACCGATTGGTTTGAATGAATGTATGATGACAGGTGTCCGAAGCTGCTACGATGAGGGAAAGCGTACTGCCGAAACGTTGACCATGGATTATCACCGAGGAGCTGGCGTTGAGGTTAGCTAACCTACAACTTTTTAATTTCTAATCTAATTAATTGGTCGTCACTGACATATCACCAAACTTCTAAATGCGTTTATGGTTATATTATTAATTATTTTTTCATAAAACCTTCTGCCTACTGTTTCAGGTTAGGATTGCCAGAATCTTCAATACTTATGGACCTCGTATGTGCATCGATGATGGTCGTGTTGTTAGCAATTTCGTTGCGCAGGTACTCTTCATTCTTTTAATTAATTTAAACAAATATATACACTTGATAGGGCCAGTGAGGTTGTTAATGTTGATAATTAAATAATGAATGCAGGCTTTAAGGAAGGAGCCTATGACCGTGTATGGTGATGGGAAGCAGACAAGGAGTTTCCAATATGTTTCTGATCTGGTAAATGATGCTTTCCTGCTTATTTTATAATCAGAATTGCTTTTGATGCTTGTGTTTTTTGTCCGATCACAACTTTTTTATTACCTTTTCATCTTTCTGCTTTTGCTTCTCTTCATTTGTTTATTTTTTCCGTTAGAAATGTTGGTGCCATGATACTACATTACTTTTTCAATTGTTATTGTTTTAACCTATGTTTCTTAGCTGGTATAAAACCTTCAATTTCCAGTGGAAAACTAGAAGGCCTGGCAGTGCACATGATTTTAAAAGTACATCCTGACATTATATGGTAAAAAGTGAAATTTAAAATGTATGACGTTTCAGCATAGCAAATATTACTACATTTGGTAAGATAAGAAATTTAACCGACAGGATCTTCTGTGGTTCTAAATTCTCATTTGGAGGGTGTAAATTTGAAAAAGAACATACACCATGTGACTAGTACCAAAATGAATGTGCCAAGTGGACCAGCTAAGTTTTATTGCCCCTGTAGTTCGGTAGAGCCATGCATCGTTGTTTTTTCACCGTCAATGGAAATAATAGTTCATCCAAACCGGTATTAAACAAATCGTACTTGCATAGAAAGATGGTATCCTCCTGCTTTGATTAACATATTCCTAGGGACCTTTTGGGATTTTTTTTAATTGTATTATTTATATGATTGCCCACCATGTTAGAGTAAATAGTTGGTATTTTCCATCGGTTGTACCATCTGGGGTAGGCTTTTTCCTAGGTAAGATTTTATTGGTGTATTATTACCAATGCTGTATAGCTAGACTTGTGGGGTATGCTTTTCAGTGTTTTGTCTAATATCTTGTGATCAGAACCCGTCTTCTCCTCTCCATTTTGATTGTTAGCTTCGCATAGCTGTTCTTGCTCATATTTTTAAAAATAATCTGTGTTGAATCAGGTGGAAGGTCTCATGCGCTTGATGGAAGGTGAACATGTTGGACCCTTTAATCTTGGAAATCCAGGTGAATTCACCATGCTTGAGCTTGCAGAGGTAAGCATACTAGTCTTCAAATCCTTTTGATGAACTGAAAAGTAATAATCATGGTACATTTCATTTGATTCAGGGTTGCTATGCTTTTAAATATTGAATTTTGAGATTGCTACAACTTTATGGAAATGGGGCACTAAATTAGTTAACCGTGCCGGTGGAATTTAATGAATTGAGTTCTAGAGTGGCATGGAAACCTGTGTTTTGATATAGAATGCCAAACACATTTCTCTCCCTTCTTTTCCTGTCCCTGTTTGAGGCAATGAGACAAATTAACGACCTAAGCTTTTGTTTAGGACTTTCAGTTGTCTTATTCTGATGACTTACTTTTAAGTAGCTTGTTTCCTCCATCCTTGGTGTGCTGGTTTTTAATTTTTTTTATTGGACGGTACTGAAAGTTCTTCATGTGTGTATACAGGTGGTCCAGGAGACAATCGATCCAAATGCAAAGATAGAGTTTAGACCCAACACAGAAGATGACCCACACAAGAGGAAGCCTGATATCTCAAGAGCCAAAGAGCTACTTGGCTGGGAACCCAAGGTGTCTCTCCGCAAGGGTCTCCCCCTAATGGTTTCAGACTTCCGACAACGTATCTTTGGTGACCACAAGCAGGGCGGCAACACAAACAATGCATCATCATCTTAAGAGGGCATATATACTCACAGGAAGAACAATTAAAATATATTTGTTCAGTGGAAAAGAAGAGCTCCCCACATCTTTTCCACGTTGAAACAATATATAGGTTGGCGGCGGTGGCGGAAGCATCAACAAATGAAGTCCTTTTAGAATAGATTTTAGAGGTTTTTCATTCTGACATGTGTTTGCCATCTTTGTAATTTCCATGTCTCTATCCCCTTTAAGCTTAATTGACAGTGAGCTTTGCGAATCTAAAGGAAAATAACATTTTACCCTATTTTTTTTTCTTTTAATGCAGCTGCTTACGGCCTAGCAGCGGTAGTGATTACCTTGTGCATTCCCCATATTAAGTATCTGCTTTATCATTCTTTTGTTCGCTTATAGTTTTGTCTCCATTTACTACAAATTGCCCGAGCCGGTCATAGTCTCATGGTTGCTCGTTTCCCATTTTACCCTTTATTATTAATACGGTGCGGCTGTTTCAATTCATGAGGTGTTTAGTTTTCACTTTTCATGATCCAAGCTTTGGGGATTATCAATATTTGTTTGTTTGGTTGAGTAGAATAAGTTTAATACTTTTTAAATAAGGTTTCTGAGTTTTGTAAATAGAAAAAAATGTTTAAGAGTATTTTTTTAATTTAAGGTTTGATGTGATTGAAAAAAAATAATCCTATATTGTTAGAGGGATACGGGTATTTGTGGTTATTAAAGAAAAAAAACTTTGGGAATTGAAGAGGGGACTTCTTACTAAATTGCGGAAGAATTAGCGGTGACACTCTGACGCTACAAATGAATTGAAATGTAGAAAAGAAAAACGAAAAGTCAACAAGGATTTAGCTATTACCTATTATGTATGTTCATGAGAGGGAACTTTTTTCAAATGTCAATAGGCATATGGAGAAGTTATGACACAGGAAACTTCGTTTCAAAATTGAAATATCATAGGAAAACTCGTTTGATCTTTACATTAGCTCATTGGCTTCTCATTTTGGATTTCTCATTTTGAGTAATAAAGGGGGTAAAATGTAAAAGAACCTGTAGAAATAAACTACTCTCTTGTTAGTCAACATCTGAATCTTTTCAAGTGAATGGGAATGGGAGGGAGCCAAAAAACACTTTTGTTAGTTTGTCGCAGAACCGTAGTTGGATTAAATTAGTAAAAATGGAGGAGAAAGGAAGGCGGTTTAAGGCTTCAGATTACGATCCAGATCCAGTAGGGCATTTTATGGACCGTAACTTGGGCCTCAATGGGCTCAATAAAGCCGCTATTAATTAATTGAACAAAAATTGCATTTTTTTTAGGAACAAATTTTCTCTCACTTTGAAACTGTCATTAATTTGAAATCGTCTAAAAGTAAAAGGTAATAATTGAGGTTTGAGGCAGAAGGACCGCAGTTAAGCTCTACTAATACTATGATGATAATTATCACATTCACCCTTGTGGTAACATAATTGCATTTAAAGTTTATACGAATTACTGCAATTAATTGGCCGGAGAAGCAGAAGTTGGGAGGAAGGAGCTCTTATACCTTTTACTGTAACTCGTCAAACTTTGCTGGAACCATCAAATTAAATTAGAAGTCTTAACCCAAAGCACAATTAATTCATCTCCTCTTCTCTTTCCTCCGTGTACGGTTTAGTTGAACAATTGGCCAAACAAGGTTGTCTTCCCAATTTTGGTCATTCAACCATCTCTGTACCTCAAAATAAAGTATGAGAGCAACTTTCATTTTTATTCCATTCATTTCCCTTTCAAAGATTTGCATTTTGTAGGTTCGGGGAAAGCACGAAAGTCATGCCGTGGAGAAATATACAGAGGAATTAGCTAGTTTGCTGCAATGGGGTTACATTGCGGAGTGATGCTGTGTGCGAAGACCCTTCAATCCACACAAATAGCTCCCCTTCGACCGTGTTCTGCCATTCGTCGCGGCCATTGTTATTGTTGTGCTAGCGAATTTCTCAAATCCATTGTTGAAAGGACTAAGAATTTGCTCGAAAGTTACAGCATTGCAGCGCTTGTCGAGCCAAGCTGTGACATCGGCAAAAACTATTTCTACGTTTTCATCAGGCTCGCCCGATGTGAGTCCATGCCACATCCCAGGATACAATTTTATGGTTTTGTCTCTGCTGCTAGCTTTCTCATACAAGGCCTTGCTTACTTCTGGGTCTGTTACTATATCTGCTTCCCCATGTAACACAAAGAAGGGGAGTGTCACCTGCCAAAAACAACCCCAACCAACTGGTGTAAATGTAAAGTAAATAATGACTCTCTTGGTTGCCAACAATAACTTTTCTACCTAAAATTTTTTCACTGCATTAACTCGTTCAAGGATCCTAGTGCCCATTGTAACAGGGAACCCCGAATATTCATAAGACACCTTCTGACCATGCTGAATTAGAAGTTCATAGTACAGAACACAGCTAACATCACCTACTGTTATTTATTTCTCATATTTTTCCCCTAAATGTGAATTAAAATTTACAGACATAGGCGACTTTTTCCCTGAAATGGAACCCCAATACTCACTCCATGATGGAATTTTGGTCTCAATTGAGATTTATTAGAAGCACATAAGTCAGATTATTTTGCAATGGTGAGGGGCTTAAGAGGGGGAAGATGTTAACCTCATGTAAACCATCTTCAAGGCTAATGCTGGTTCTGAGCATTTCCAGCGCGGTTTTCAGTCTAGGCTTGTCTTGATATATCAGCTTATTGTTCCTTATCTGCACCCAACAAAGAAGAGAAACCATCCATGAGCTTAATTACTGTATTAAAAATCGTTTATATCAACAAAGAATTAGGCAAGAATAAAAAGGAATTGACTGTCCTCACCTCTTCTCGCTTAACCGGGTCCTTGAATGCCGAGTCAATAACGTCTTTGGTGGGTACTATCTTCCATTTAGGTATGATTTCTTCCATTTTAGTCAATATGTTCACAACCATCGGATGTGGCTTCACCTTCTCTGATATCTACAAATTTTGAACTACAATTAGAAAAGCTGAACAATAGACAATAGTTTTGATTTGTAATAAGTTTATCACTACCATAGTAAGTATAATTCTCAAGCGTTACCTTACACATGGGTGCCACAAGAACAGCACCGTTCCAAAAGGAAGGGTCCTTTTTATGAAGCAGTAGGGCCACAGCACCTCCCATTGACTCTCCATACAAGAATCTGCTCTTGTCCCTGTATTCTTCCTGCGCTGGAAATTTAGCCATGGTGGCAGATTTAGGTAGTGAACCAAAGCAAAGTAGTTGGGTAAATGATTATAAGAATTAATTAACCTGTAAGTCATCACTTACCACAGATAGACTTGAAAAAATCACTGCAGTCGTTAACTATGTTGTCAAACTTCTTAATGTAACATCGAGCACCCTTAGACCTTCCATGTCCTTCATAATCAATCCCAAAGACTGCAAATCCTGCAGCAGCTAGCCTGACTCCGCACTCTATTCAAAACAAGATATAGAAAATTAATACAGGCCTTGAAGAGTTGAAGTCCATTAATTGATTCCCCACACCAAATTCTCATGTCTCAGCAACAAATGACTATCCATCTTGAATTATCTCATTCTCACCTAGCCAACTAAACCAAGGGAATCATGCAATAAAGCAAACTTAAGACATTTAAACTTTTATTCAGTAATAAACCAATAGGCTTTCTATGAGAAAGAAACCAATTCAGATATCGCAGAAAAATGGGGAACAGAAGTGGGTCTTTGCTTAAGCGACCCGTCATATGATGATTAGCCTCACTTAAATGTTTCTTTGCTTATTCTAATCGAATTCATCAATCAATTAGTTAATGGTATCTGGTAGAGTCCTTATGAAAGAAATCTGGGTGGGACAAAGGATGGTTGAGTATGAGGAATTGATTGTTTGCCAACCTAACCAACCCAGCTGACCCAAATTTTAAATTTCAGGTCAGAATACAGAACATGTCCCACAAGAAAGATTTACAACAGCTTCATATTTCAGATATCTCAGTCAATGTGATGGATATTGGTCATGGTTTCATAGAACTACAGCATTAAGAGTTGAGACTCCATCATCATTATTTAAAGAAAAAGGGACTATCACGTATATATAAATAAAATAAATAACTAAATAATTAGTCAAACATAAATTCTGTTATACCGATACTTCAAAGTTCAAATTAGCTTTTTGAGCCGTGCTTTGTTATTGCAATATCACAAAAACAACTTCAGGCTAATACCCAAATAAAAACAAAAGGAAAAGAGCTGAAAAGTCCAAAAAAGACGTGGGCCTTATTCGGCCTTGCCCTTGCGTATATCAGTGAGGTTACATCTACGCACTAGAATGGTGACAAAATGAAACAGAAGATAATGGCAGACCGAAGGTACTGGCTAACTTATCCTTTTTGTTTGATTAGCGGCAATAATTCTTCAGCCCTTCCAAGAAGAACATAATGGCACTGCCAGTTAAGGACATCGTGCGACTCTTAATCAATCTTAATCATGGAAAACTCTCCTAATCAAGGTGTTATAGGTGATCATGTTTGACTTAAGTTCCATCTCCGGATTCTCCCTAAATTACGAAAAATGGGGGAAATTATTATTATGAAATTAAAATTAAGTCCGAACCGAGCTTAACATGATCATTAAGTTCAACAACTCAAAAATATGTAGTACCATTTGTACGTTGGTAGGTTTAAAGACGACCCAAAATTTATTTGGCGAGCAAACCCATACAACAATACTGAAGTCTGAAACTTAAGTTGAGTAAAAATAAAGTTTGGGTTAAAGATTTTGGTTTTGGGTGGTGGGACGGAAAGTTTGATCATCTGAATATGGAATTTTGTGATTCACAATAAGCTTCCAAGTTTAGAATAAGTTTGTTTTGAATTTGATGGCATCACCTATGGCAGCATGCAAGAAACA
Source organism: Microcos paniculata (assembly GCA_030664755.1). Taxonomy (NCBI): domain Eukaryota; kingdom Viridiplantae; phylum Streptophyta; class Magnoliopsida; order Malvales; family Malvaceae; genus Microcos; species Microcos paniculata. The sequence continues at coordinate 35,637,614 of CP131461.1, forward strand.
AGCTGAAATCTTGTAGGCAAAGTCATCTATTAACGTGTTATTACTAGAATTTTGATACTTCTACTATTTATTTATTTAGAAAGAAAATTTGACATTATTTGCAAAAATAAATAGATGCACTTAAGGGATTGGGGAAAAAGAAATACAAAAAATAAGAGAAAAATTAAAAAAGATGGGGGGCCCATTTAAGAGTATTTAGTACCTCTCATGAATCCACTGCACTCCATGCCATAACCTGCAACCACATTAATGAATTAAATATTTTACGCCCAATTCAGTACTTACTGTTCTTTCTTTCTTTCTTTTTCTTTTTCTTTTTCCTTTTGTTTTTGGCTTGCAAGTATAATAATAGTGATTATGAAATGGATTTAATTAAAAAGGAGAAAAAGAGAGGAGCAGAGCAGGGGTACCATGGCAAAGGAAAACAAGAGCCTTTGGAGAAGAGAAAGGCAACCATCTGCAAGTAAACTGCAAAGTTCCTCTTGAATTCCTAATATAATCCTACGAAACAATCACACAGTCACACATTCAACCCACAAGTCCAGAGGCATGATCGATATTAAACTCAAAAACATTTAAAAACATTTAAAAACTGAAGACGAAGAAATCAAAATCCAGAGTAGCTAGGACTACATATAACCTCCTGATATTCAAACGCCATCTTGTTCATGAAACTAGAACAGGACAGGAAGCAGATCACCACCACCCACTACCACCTTTTTGTCACAATGAGAAGGAGATAATCTTTTACATAACTGATACTTAGAGAACAATAAGCCAAGGAGAAGTTAGAAGAGGGGAGGAAACAGAATGATGAGAATGAAGCGCTTAAAGGGAAGAAAAGAGAGCTGACGTTGAAGAAAAAAAGGAAATATGAAAGGAAAGGACAAGAAGGAAACGCAAGCTCTTTTATTAGAGATAGAGGCAGAGAAGGAATGGCGTTGAGGCTGAGCTACTTATAAATATATATATATATATATATATATATTGTTAGTTTGGAGTTTCGAAATTTTGATGCTTTTTATTTTTCATTGGAAACCATTTTTTTCTTTTTAAATTAAATTAAATAAATAAAAGAAGGAAAGAGATAAACTGATGAGGTGGCGTGTGGAGTCAAACCCATCTCTTTGATCTTAAACAAGTTAGAACACTGAAATATGGTTTGGGGGTATGGACTATGGGGTATGGAGATTGGAGGGGTTATTTGTTTCTATAAATTTTGTCTATTTTTATAGAGTTTCTAGAGATTAGAGATGGCAGAAAGTGGATCCAGCCCGCCCACTTCCTCTTCGTTTGGACTCTCTCTCTCTCTCGTGTTCTTAATTTTCACCACCGGTCCAAAAAAGGTACAAAGAAATGATTAGAAGCGCTTAGCAATGTAAATCTGTGTTTAGTTCTAAATAGACCAAAATTTCACACAATAAATACTTACTAGTATTATAGTATGGTACTTAGTATTGTTAATGCTCACCTCACCTATATAGACATGTAGAATAGTCTAAAGGGTGTAAAGGAGGTCCATGAATGATCCGATGTGGGGGGGCATGAATTTTTTTTCTTTTGTGCCGAAACCGTAAAGCAAATGGAAGGGACCATCACCACCATTTGACCCCAATTTAAAGATTAGAGGATACATACATTACAGGGATTTTTACTGTAACTCTTTTTGTTACTCAAATTTATTACTAAGCATTTTGTTTATTGCAAACTCTAATTTTCAATTCATCACCGTCCCCCATTAGGCCCATTGCTCACTCCTCCCCAGTCCCCCCTATTTCTAACACATCCCCTTTCATTTTTCATTTTTCATTTTTCATTAGTATTATTATTTTTTATTCCAAGCTTCGGATGACATTGGGAAATACAATCCCCCCTCCCCCAATCATCAAACAACACCTCGGCCCCTCTTCTTATTAGGCGTTTCTCGTATTTAATGAATTAGTATTACAGTATTTTGGAAGCTTCCAGCTTTGTTTCTAATCTTGAGAATATATATATATATATAGTCCAGGGGGTGAGAGGAGTGGGGTGGGGGTCCATGATTTTTCAAAATGTAATTAAACTACTCATAAAACAAACACAACGGAGACACTTTCTTGTCTTCAAATCCATTGTATATTTCAAACCAAAATCAGATTACAAATCATTTCTTTTTCTATTGTTATTTTCAATTATCCCCTTTAAAATGGCCTGTTTTTTTACAAGATTTGGTGGAATCATAATTTGACCCCAAACTTCCCAATTCCTCCCGCACTCTACATATATAGCAAACTTGCAGCTGCAGTACAAATAGAATCAATTAAAGCATCGGTAATTTGGGAAATTCATAATTGCAACACCGCGACTGCAGAGTCATCTTACCTTTTCCAATTTCAAGGGTGGTCCCTATAGAAAGGAGGCGACATGGCTCAAAAATGGAAATTTGTCATTTAAGTTTTACTCGTAAATAAAACCCCACAGCAAACCATAATCACATACTTATCTCATCAACGCCACAGGTTACCTAACCACATCGTGGATCCCTACCAAAAGCTTATTGCTAACCAAACAAAAAGCTCATAGGGTTGGAGCGTGAAGAAAGTGTCTTTATCTCCCTTCTTTTCACACATAGACTGATGGACAGATTTTCAAGATAACGAGTAAATATTGCTTGTTAACCAAACCTATTCAACTACATCATTTAATATATCAGGCCCTCGGAAGTTTTCCTTAATATGAAGTTTATGATGATGACATTCTTTGATGGTTTGAATTGACTTTTCTAAGCAAAGCTTGCATGGTGGAACGTGTGTGTATGATTCCATCCAGCGTGCCTAATAATAGTTTCCCATTGGCCCTACAATTCTGGACACGATCCACTTATACGGTAAGAAATTAATTAGATTCGGGTTTTGATTTGTATAAAAAACAAACAGTACTGTAATTTGACTTTAGCACATTACATCAAACTTCACTCGTAGCAAATCAATCGAAATAAAATTATTGAGAGCGACCGGTGAGTAGTTACTGTTCTGCCATTTCATCTACTCATGTGGGGACAAACTCTGTGGAAAATTTTAGCATTAGTTAATGAAGGCCCTATGCTAGATCGAGCAGAGCAGTTCTTCTTGAACAACATAAGTGGTTATATCCAATTGTTGCAGGGTTGTTTCAGCCTATCCCATTCACAATATTTCACGCAAGCTTAGCTGAAAATTCCCCATATTTGAAACCGACTAACCGATGGATAATAAGTGATTCCAGACAAAAAAATTGAATAAAATCGTGCTAGCTGAATTTGACCATATAGGAGAACGGAAATTCAATTAGACTTAATTTGAAGTCAGTCGAAGTAAACAGAAGGCAACCAGAAACATTATCTCTGTCTATCATTTGAAATGAATAGAAACATGTAGAATTTGCAATGATTCATTAACGCAGCGAGATTTTGTGCAATACGAGAATAATAGAAACATCTCGCTCTGATAATAAACTGCTCTACGTTTTCTTTGGGACATAACAAAATCCTAGAAATGATTAAAAAAAAAAATTTAATTTTTACAGATTGCATGTTTCAGCTAAGGCGTTGCCCAAAACTTAGAAGGGTAATCTTATTCGGACAGACATCATTAAAACAAAGCTGTGGAGTGTTCAGGATAAAGAAAAGGTCACCGGTGCCGTAGAGATAATAGTTGGTTTCACCCCAAATATTCAATTTGTTCTAGAGATATCAGCAGCAGTACTTAAGGCAGAAACAAGGGTAGCCACCACAATTACCTGCCTCCAGCATCTTGTCCTAGCAGAAATAGCAGCACCAGCAACAGCACCGGCAACTAAAGAGTTTTTCTGAAGGAAGGGAAAAATTAGGCTCAATGATTCAAGAATTATTAGATTATAGAAAGTTTAGCTTAGTTTTGTCTTTATAATATTGAAATTCCTCTTTAGAAAAAGTAAAGAACCAAATTTCACTAATCTTGTGTAAGCAACAATATAAACACGGAAAAACACTATAAGTAATCTGAATCTTGTCCTATTATCTATGTGTCTGTGTCACATCATTCTTCTTTACAATCTTTACAAAGCATATGAAGACACTTTTAACAGCCTAAAGTCTGAATACATAACATATGAGAGATCATTGCATTGACAAAACAAAGTGCAATGATTATGTTTTCCTCATAAAATGATTAAGTAAGCTCTTGACAGGAGGCAAGCCAAATACAAGATGCATTAAAAAAACTGCCTTTAACTAGTTGATAGAAAATTTATGGGTTTCTCATGCTCTCTGTCTCATATATGCAAATGTTCACTGACTTCCTTCACTCCTCCAGAGTGTCCTCCCCAAAGTTTCCTCCTTTCCAGGAAACAAGATTCTTAGACGACCAAAAGATTAAAAAGGGAAGTCTATAAACTAACCCAGTCATTCTGCCTCCGGTATCGCTGAAGCCCACAACGAGTCATAGTAAAGATACCAGCAACAAGTCCTGAATATAAATGCGAATAGTTTAGAATCTAGCAGATGCTTCTTGAAGCACCAAAATAGGTTAGAAAGACACCCTAAAAGTGAAATCATAAACAATGTTCTTTCTGGTAATCAAAGTACTACTAGCATTTAGTTTGATCTTAGAAGTTAGAGTATCGAATTTTACTTTCCAAAAATAATGGCCCAAAATCAACTTAATCATCAATAAGTAATCAGGTCAGGCTGCGCATTAATCAGAGAGAACAGTGTAGTTACCGCATTGGAAGCCGACTTTGCCAACGGACTTAGCCTGTAATCCAATGCAATCAACATTGAGAAAAACGTCCAAGTAACCGATCAAATGCTCATAATATGCCCGAAAATTTATCAATTAATAAACCATGTAAACTTGCTTTACCACAAATGAAGCACGAGCAATGCCAGTTAGACCTAAACAGCAAAAGGAAAAAAAAAAAAAACATTAACTTTGGTGACCGAGGCTTCAACCTTTCAGCGGTTTAACTAACAAGAATGATGGGAACTTATTATGTTCCCAAAAAAATTAAAATTGAGGACGTCTCATTAATTTTTTTATCAAAAAATTACGATTGTTTACCTTTTTTACGAGCATCATATGGGGCTGAACAAAATCCCCAGAGTGCACCTGCCTAAAAATAGATTTCAGTTTCCTTTTCCTTTTTGGTTCTTTCGAAATTAAAGAAAATAAAAATCTATGTCGAGCTTTAGATGCTTTTACCGTTCCGAGGCGGAGGACTGACTCAACGCAGAGAGAGGTGCACGGCACACTGCCCATTAGCTCTGCTTGCTCCATATCTTTATTCCACCTTCAAAGTTTTTCGGTTGCCACGCGCGGCACGAGCACTAGAAAACAGAAATCCAGAGAAAAGATAATCACTAGCCGGTATTGAAGACGACGTTGGCCGACCCCGTTCAGTTTTCTACTAATTTATTGTTTTTCGGGCCTCGGCCCACAACAAAAGCTTATTTTTGGCCCAAAAAAGCTTATTTACGAAACAACGCCGTTTAGTGGCGCCCAAACCCTAGATCCACTTTAACCCTCAAGCTCTGCTAAAAGTATTTTGCTATCTTCAAAACGCAGAAGAGGCAGGGAAGGTATACTCTCTGTCTTTGCTCTTCCTCTTCTTTTCTCCTACCGATTACTCTCCATTTGATTGATTTAACTCGGTGGAATAGCAGTAAGTTATTGCGAACATGAGTCGCGGAGCAGCAGCTGGTCCCAAGGGGAAGAAGAAGAGCGCATCGTTCACTATCGACTGCGCGAAGCCGGTGGAGGATAAGATCATGGACATCGCCTCATTGGAAAAGTTCCTCCAAGAAAGGATCAAGGTCGGTGGCAAAGCAGGTGCTCTCGGCGACTCCGTCACAATCACCCGCGAGAAGAACAAGATCACCGTCACCTCTGACTCCAACTTCTCCAAGCGGTACGTTTTCCTTTTGCTAAGTGCCATCTTAAATCTTTTAGTTTGTATCACGAATCATTTGCGGTTACACATTCTGTTATGAATCTCTGAATTTTTAGAGTTAAAATGGATTTGAATCTTAAGCTAGGCTAGGATACGTACGTGATGGAACTCTTTTGGTTTTATGGCTAAGGTCGATGATGACACATTCTAAGGCTTGTTTCTCAAAACATTCGCAGTGGCCGCCTAAGAGCTTTCGCCTTCGCCGGGCTTGAGAGCTACTGCTGCTTTAATCCTTCCTTGGATGTCTGAGACCATGATACTGTTTGTTGCATTCACTTTTTTGTTCTTGGCATTTCCCTCTTGCCAAAGGGATATGAATTCAATTGAATCTTGTAAGGAAATGGCGTTTTGCTTATTACACAAGTAACTTCATAAAGTTTATATATCTAGGCTTGAGAGCTTCTGCTGTTTTACTCCATCTGTCTACTTTTGATTGGCATTTCCCTCATATATAGTGGAAAAGATGGTACTTTGAGTATAAAAGTTGGTTGAGTTTTAGTTGATGATTTCTCAACTGTGTTTGTGTTTTAGGTATCTTAAGTACTTGACTAAGAAGTACTTGAAGAAGCACAATGTCCGGGATTGGCTTCGGGTGATTGCTTCCGACAAGGACCGTTCTGTTTACGAACTCCGCTACTTCAACATTGCTGAGAATGAGGGGGAGGAGGAAGACTGAAGAATCAGTTCAGTATTTTCCTCACTTACCAATATGTTTTATTAGTTCTGAGGACGCTGTTTATCTATTTCAGATCTTTGGACATGTTTGGGTTGACCCTTCTTACTTTATGTTCAATGAAATTTTGTTTGCCCATAGTTATTATTATTATTTTTTATTTTGATTAGATGATATACAAGGATGCATATTTCTTACATTTGAGTTGATTATAAGAGGTCTTTATCAATCTTGCACAAGGGTTTTGCTAATTATTTATGACCTGTCATTGCAATACTTTCTGATGGTCATGGCTGGCCCCTTTTTGTTAGTAATTAGTATCTTCCTTGAGGTGTCAGGCATGCAATTCCTTTATTGGATGAATTGGCAGCTTTGAACGCTGTGTTAACTTATACAAGAATGCAGCCTTGTGAATGAATTGGTTAATTATGTGGTAAAATTATTCGGGTTGCCTGGTGTGAATGTGTATATGTGAATCTGTGATCATCTCAGTCACAGACTATTTTAGTCTCTGAAGATTAGAAAAGTTGGTTAAAAGTTGAAATTGTTTGAGATGAAGAGGGTTAGCATATTAATTAACGTTAGAGAGGCACCGCTCTAATCCAGTCTCTGCCCTTAACTTGTTTGGAAAAAGGGGATTATGTATCCATTATCCATTATGTTCGATTAAGCCACTGACCGTTGCCTTTTCAAGACTACTACAAAAAGGGAAAACTAGCGAAACTTTTCGTCATTCAATACTAGCAAGCAATGCTAGCTTCTGCTAGGCTCATCTCCCCTACGCATCCAAGTCTTCATTTTGCTCACCCGACCCTTGAATCCTTCATCTGGAACACCCTCATACGAGGCAATGCTCACGCAACAGCTCGACCCGCGTTCCCTCCTGTTTCCATCTACATTCGTATGCGCTTCCATGGCGTCTCGCCTGACTTCCACACTTTCCCTTTCCTCCTTCAATCGTTCAATTCTCCATTTCATCTGCTCTCAGGAAAACAAATTCATGCCCAAACTATCCTCTTCGGCCTCTGCCAAGACCCGTTTGTCCAACCGTCTCTCATCACCATGTACTCTTCTTGTGGGGACTTAATTGGTTCGCGTCAAGTGTTTGACGATATCATCCAACCAGCCGTAGCGTCTTGGAATTCAATTATTCATGCCTACGTTAAACTAGGTGCAATTGATTTTGCACGGGGTTTATTCGATAAAATGCCTGAGAGAGATGTGAGATCTTGGAGTAGCATGATAAACGGGCATGTGAGGTGTGGGAAATATAAGGAAGCGCTGGCTTTGTTCCGCCAAATGCAAATGTTAGCAGGTAGTGATGTTAGGCCTAACGAATTTACAATGTCTGCTGTACTTTCCGCTTGTGGGCGTCTGGGTGCGCTGGAGCATGGGAAATGGGCACATGCTTATATTGACAAATGTGGGATCAAAATTGATGTTATTTTAGGAACTTCTTTGATAGACATGTATGCAAAATGTGGGAGTATTGAAAAGGCAAGGGATGTGTTTACTAAGTTAGGTCCTCATAAAGATGTGATGGCTTGGAGTGCCATGATCTCTGGCTTGGCTATGTATGGCCATAGTGAGGAATGCCTACAGTTGTTTATAGACATGATAAAACGTCAGGTAAGGCCGACTGATGTAACATTTTTAGGCGTACTTTGTGCTTGTGTACATGGAGGTTTGGTGAATGACGCAAAGGAACATTTCTGGCGGATGAGTGAGGAGTTTGGTATCAGTCCTTCAATACAGCACTATGGTGCCATGGTGGACCTTTATGGAAGAGCCGGTCTCATTGATGAAGCATGGAATGTGATAAAATCCATGCCTATGGAGCCCGATGTGCTTGTGTGGGGGTCCTTATTAAGTGGATCCAGGATGCACGGAAACATCGAAATATGTGAGGTTGCACTGAGGAAGTTAATCGAGTTAGATCCCACAAATAGTGGCGCTTACGTGCTCCTGTCAAATGTGTATGCAAAGACTGGTAGATGGATGGAAGTAAGGCGAGTGAGAGATCTCATGGAAACTAGGGGGATCAAGAAGCTTCCCGGTTGCAGTTTGGTTGAGATCGGAGGTGTCCTCCATGAGTTTTTTGTGGGAGATGATTCCCATCCAGAGAGCAGAGAGATATACGTGATGCTTGATGAGATTATGAAGAGATTGAAGGTGGAGGGTTATGTGGGAAACACATCGGAGGTTTTGCTCGATTTGGACGAGGAAGGAAAGGAAGTGGCACTGTCCCTTCATAGTGAAAAGTTGGCCATTGCCTTTTGCTTCTTAAAGACATGTCCAGGTACACCTATTCGGATCATCAAGAACCTTAGGATATGTCCTGATTGCCATGTTGCAATGAAATTGGTATCTAAGGTGTTTGCCCGAGAGATTGTCATTAGAGACTGTAATAGGTTTCATCATTTTAGAGATGGGAAATGTTCTTGTAAAGATTTTTGGTAAAAATATATAATTTCTTGTTTCCAGCTTTTATGGGTTTTTTTTTGTGGGGGCAAAATAGATGTGTTTGATTTGACAAAAGGCAACCAGATTTGCAGCCGTAGATGAACAAAATGTCTTCCACCTGTGAATCAATGAACTCCAACCCATAAATAATTCCAAAATAGGGCTATCTATGACAAAGCCTCTGACTTTTGTATTTTACCACTCACTAATTGCAGTACTAATTTATTGCAAATCTGCAATTAGGCACTTCAAAAAGGTCAAGATGATGAGCATTACCCCAAGTGGGCAAGTGTTTGATGCATAAATAAATAAATAATACTATTATTATTTAAAATCCCTTTATTGAGGAGAATTTCTTGCATTGTTACTTAAATGGACAGTTACCGTACGGCAGATTAATTGAATCAATTATCAGGTGATCTTCCTATCAATCAATCTGCTAAAAAAAATTACTACACCATTTTACTAGTATGAAATATACTCTATAGTCTACATCACCATAAGTCCATAATTAATTAATTATGGATTGATGACTTTAATTTTAATTTAATACGTAGATTAGAGATTATGCTGGTTTTGTCCATTTTCGTAATACTACTATTAATATTAGAATAATGCTATGACTTTTTTTATTGAAAAATCAAAATGGAAATAATTAAAATTTTGAAAAATCGTGTTTACTAATAGATTTGTAAGGAAATAAAAAAAGAAGAAAAAAATAACTTACCGCGTGATCTCGTTGTCGGTTCTACGTATAAAAATCATAGTTATTAAAATCGGTCTGGGCAATGACCTGTTTAAGGTTTTGGGTCACGAGTCAATTGGTTCAACCGTCGAATCAATGTCGAGTTAATAAAATATTACACAATTATTTTTATATATTTAATAATTTTTATAAATTGAATGCAAATTATATTTTAGTACTTATATATAATTTTGTTATATATAATATATCACACAATGATATAAATTAAGAATTAAGATATTTGTAATGTAATTAAATTATTTAACTTTGAACTTTATAGTGATTTATTTTTTCTTTTAGTTTTTATTTGTTTTATCATGTTAATGGACTATATTATTACCCCTTATTTTTATTAAAAATTAAATTAAAACATAATTTAAATGTAATTAAAAAGATTAATATTTAACCCGGTCAACGGGTTAAAGCGGTTTTCATCGGTTCAAAGCGAATTAAATGCTCAAATGATCTAATCACTAAATCAACCCGGCTCAGATCCCAAATCACCCGATCAACAGATCTAACTACCGGACTGATCCGGGTTTAATAACTATGACAAAAACTACTGTCTACTACTACCAGTACGGCAGTACCCTGCTAAACGCTAATCATTAATCAATCAAAGGAGTAAAATGTAAAATACAAAATCATCTCCTAAGCTTTGTATTATTATTATTACTAAGCATTAAGTAGAGAAACAAAACAAAATAAAAAATTGTTTGGTTGTCCCTGACAATTACAAGTACAAAATCATTTAAATCAGACACCGAAGTTCAAGTTCTGTACCCATTTCTCATTGAAACCAAAAACCAAACCATGCACGTTTTGTTCTCTTCAAGTAAAAATCTCAACCATATTTAAAGTAAATCTGCAACACATTAAAGCCATTATCACCTGCCGCCGGACTCCCCCTTTATCGATGGAGAGCTCCGGCTATCCTACGTGGCTTTTCTGGTGAGCTCTAATTGCATTTATCTCTCAAATTCTTATTCACGTAATCTTTTTCAATCCCTTGAGCAATCATTTCTATTGGACGAAAACTTGTGGACAGAATTTCCGAACTTCAACCCAAAAAAAAAAACCGTTTCATGAATGAAAGATGCTGCCTTTCCAATTTAGCTTATAGATTTTGAATTTTACACTGATTTTAATGTAAGTTTTGGTCTTTGTTTGCTTTTATGGATTTCTTTTTCCAGTTTTGATCTACTTTTGATTCTCTTCTCATCCACATAGGAAATCTGGATTTGTTTTCAGATTCATAGGTGTATCCAGAGAAAAATCTTCAGTGAACTTTCCAGTGAAAATGTTAGCAGAATTGAGTACAGGTTTTCTTTTAAACGTTTTAAATATAAGTTACTAGTATCTATCTAGTGATTGGAATTTATGTTTTAGTTTTGTTAAATATCAGGTCGTGCTTTGTTGAGCAGGAATATTCTGATGCTTGAACAGTGAAGGGAGGCTGGCAACGAATTTACGATGGGCTTGGTGCATATGCAAGCCGCTGATGACGGCTTGTTGGGAACTTCCAGTATCTTGGGGGAGGAAAAATGTGAAAGTTACTTGCTTTTCTATGGTGAAACTCTGCTTGGGAATGGTTTACGAGCCTGCTTGTATTTTCTCGGTCTTGCTTATTGCTTCATTGGGTTGTCCGCGATAACTGCTCGTTTCTTCAGATCAATGGAGAATGTCGTGAAACACTCACGTACAGCTGTAGAGATAGATCCCACTACTAATACTGAAATTGTTAGACGTGAAAAAGTGTGGAATTATGCCATCGCAGACATTTCTCTGCTTGCATTTGGGACTAGCTTCCCTCAAATATCTTTAGCTACTATTGATGCCATTCGAAACATTGGAAACCTGTATGCTGGAGGTTTGTCCTGTCGTATGCTCTTTTACTTGTTTGTCTTTTTGTTTCAACAATTTGAAAAATAATTCCAGAATTGGATATTTATAGGTATTATTACTAATCTTATTGAACCATATGAGTAGACGTCACTTCTCATTTACCTCTCATTGATATCTGTTAGCCAACTTTAATCTGCAGGTTTGGGTCCTGGAACTCTTGTTGGTTCAGCTGCATTCGACCTTTTTCCAATCCATGCAGTTTGTGTTGTAGTTCCAAAAGCTGGAGAGTTGAAAAAGATATCTGACTTAGGTGTCTGGCTGGTGGAACTCTTTTGGTCCTTTTGGGCTTATGTTTGGCTGTACATTATTTTAGAGGTATCTTCAAGTAATTTTTTCCTGGAGCTTCATGATTTGTATTTCATGGGGATATTTATGCTGTTACCGGAACATCTTTACCCAATTTACAGTGAGAAGAATTATTGGGCTTTTTACACTTAGTTCCTTGATTCTCGATGAAGAGGTTTTAAGGAAAATGCTTTTGTTTTGCGTGAACTGTGCTCTCTTTTAACAGTTTCTGTGCATTAATATTGCAATTGTGGCTCACATCTGTGAAGAACTTGATCATGGATAGGTCTTAATTCATGTTTCAGGTATGGACACCGAACGTGGTTACCCTCTGGGAGGCCTTATTGACAGTACTGATGTATGGACTACTGCTGACTCATGCATATGCTCAAGACAAACGTTGGCCTTACATCTCTCTGCCCTTGTATGCTCTTCTTCTCCTTTTCTACCTGTCAAGGTTTCTTGCACTATAATGCTTCTTATTTCCTCTGTACCTTTGAAGAGAGAGAACTGAGAGGCCTGAGGACTGGGTGCCAGCAGAGGTTGCCTCAGCTACATATGGGGATGCTGCCCATGATGGATACTCTGAGATTCACTCGGTTGATGAAGATGAAAAGAAGGACAATGTTGATATCTTTTCCATTCATTCAGAAAATCAGGCTGGTTAGTACTGCTAAAGTTTGGATCCTGTTAACATTTTAGTTTTATTAAGGTCACTGGTAATTCATCGAGTATGATCCCCTAGCAATCTTTTAGTGAGAAAATATAAAGTTTAACCACGTCTCCAACATTAATGTTACCCATCATGAAGGAGCTCTGACTCTCTTGTGCATATTACTCTTCAAAGGGATTATTCATAATGACTTGCATTCTTTTCAGTTCTATAATTATTGACATATAGAATCATTCAGTAACAAAGTCATAAGTTTTGGTTGACCTTAGTTTGCACATATTTTAGGGTATATTGTGTTTGTCTAATTAGGTAGAGTTGGAGTACCAGTGCTAGGAGGTAGGCTGATAACTACTTGTGTTAACTTTGAGTTTCATTGGTTTAAATTGATGATGGTTTAATCCGCACTAACAGCAAAAAAATTCAATTGCACAGGCTCTTCTAGTTATCAAAAGGTGCCTGTGACCGAAGATTTAGTTGAAACCTGTGGCAGACCCTTCGAAGAGGAGATCAATTTAGAAGATCCTCATCTGTTGGAACTTTGGAAAACACAATTCTTGGATGCACTAACAGTATGTATTTTATTATGTACCTTGGAATCCTTTTATTGCTTATTCTGATAATTTATGGTAGAGTTTTATGTTTAGGCCATCAATCATTGTGATGATCACTTCAATCTCTATCCAGAAGTTGGAATAGAACATTTCTGCAAGAAGTTCCCTTGATTTCCCTTTTCAATAGATCTTGCTTCCTTTTAGTTTGTACTTTTCTTTAGTTGAATGATTTTTAAATTTTAATCATGTATACTCATGCTTACCAACCCTCCACTGGGATAAAATTTTGTTAAAATTGTGCCTCTTCCCCCCTTATCTAAACATAGCAGTAAACCAATAAACAGTAGTGAATAATTTATAATTTCTTACACAGTTGGAAAGCCCTGAATCAAGAAAACTGGACAATTTCCCTCTTCGGGTGGCAAGACTAATTTGGCAGTTACTACTTCTACCATGGAGACTTCTGTTTGCCTTTGTGCCTCCTTATCAAATTGCTTATGGTTGGATAGCCTTCATTTGCTCTCTACTTTTCATCAGTGGGATAGCTTACATTGTGACAGAGCTGACAGATCTTATAAGCTGCGTCACAGGTTTTTCCTCCTTCCAAATAAGATTTGCACCATTGGACATACCATATTTCATGAATATTCCTTTTTCTCATTCCACAACTTGTTTCAGGGATAAATGCATATGTCATAGCATTTACAGCTTTAGCAGCTGGAACTTCATGGCCAGATTTAGTAGCAAGTAAGATTGCTGCTGAACGTCAATTAACAGCCGACTCAGCCATTGCAAACATTACTTGCAGGTATATCTCATAGAGTCTTTGTTGCTTAACTCTAGCTAATAATGTAGAACCTGGAGGCCTAAATCTTTCTTCTGAGGGGTTTACTATTATAAGTTGATTTAGGCGTCAAACTATGATTCTTCCCCCTGCCTAATTTAAGAGAGAAAATTGCCTTTATGTATCAGTTTAAGAACTAAGAGTAATGTTAGTTACCCCACATATTTAGAAACAATTAGCGTTGCCTAATGCGGTGAGTATTATTGGATAAATAGTATCGCTTGGCTTAATATTCTGTTGTTTATCCTTTTGCAGCAATTCGGTGAATATATATGTGGGCATCGGCGTTCCGTGGCTGATTGATACTGCATACAATTTCATAGCATATGGAGAACCATTGTACATACAAAATGCGAGTGGACTTAGCTTCTCTTTGCTTGTATTCTTCTCTACCTCTGTAGGCTGTATTTCGGTTTTGGTGCTTAGGCGCCTAACATTGGGGGCGGAGCTTGGAGGCCCTAGGTTTTGGGCCTGGGTTACCAGTGTGTTCTTTATGTTGCTTTGGCTCATATTTGTTGTGCTCTCTTCCCTTAGAGTTTCTGGAATCATTTGAGATTTACCCATATTCATTTTCACCGAAATGGTGGTATATTTTATTCTTTCTTTTTTTACCAACTTTATTTAGTTTGTACCCATCATAGCCAAAATTATATGATATAGTATTTTGTTGAGCAAAATTATATGATAGTATCTCGTATGATCATCCCATTTTAAGGGCCTTTTTGTAATGGCTTATTTTTGCCCATTTTCTTAAAAGACAGTAAATAAAAGTCCAAAACCAAATATCGCATTTTTATTTATTCTTTCTTTTGGCGCAGAGGGCACCGCGAGATCAGTTATTCACACGATGGCAAACAGAATAATGGACAAAACAGTCGAAAAAAGAATTTGAGGCAAATTTACCATATTAAAAGCATTTTATTAGGCGGTAACAACAATAGTTCAACAAGGAGAACTGCCTTTTGAGAATCCTACTCCGCCATCTAGCAGCTAAAAAGAACAAATCCATTTTAAGAATTGAACCATCGCCCCAAAACAATTCTCCTCCTCAACACCATTACTAACTCTTTGCTTAAGCAAGGGCACCTGTACTAGCTGTGGCAGGAGCTGTTCCAACCTTTGCAGAACTGTATTTCTTGGTGATGAATCTGCAAACGGATTATGTGCAATCAAATATCAACTTGACTGTCTTTTGAGGTAAAATTGTTACTCCTAAGGTGAATGAAGACAGTATTTACCTGAAGAAATCCCTCCACAACAACTCGAACATCAACCAATTCATTCCAGTATGGAGCGAGCCACTACCACCATCATTTTTCTTCGAGGCAGCAGATATAGTCCTGTCACTCATATAAACATACTCAAAATATATGTAAATATCTGATAACTTAGATTATTTATAGAACCATAATAAAACCCCCAACCATATGCGGTCCGTAACATGGATCATATTACTCCATTCTACTATGTTTGAAAATATCCAAAATAGTCTCAAGTTATAGACTTTGGAAACATGGTTACTCAATGTGTACCTGTTTGCTGTTTTCTTAAGCTCATCAAACATGGAGCGGGGAGATAGGCATCCCATGGCTAGCCATGGAGAAATTTTGCAAGAAAAGTTTGCACCATATATACTATCATGGCTGCCATCCTTACTCCCCTTGTGTGGCTGTGCTTGACACTCGGTTGCAAACTTTTTAAGCCTTTGCATTGCTTCAGTCTCTCCTCCAACCATAGAAGCATTGACAGATGGCCTACTATCCTGGATGAAAAAACATACCCTAAATTGTCAATGCCTTTAAATAATCATAAGAAAAAGGAAAAAAAGAGACCTAAGTATGCTTTCCAATTAATCATCACTGAAACAACAATAAGAAACAGCTAACATTGCTAATTTGGATTCAGTCTAAATAAGTTCTATCTACTCGCAACCGCTAAGCTGAAATGTCTAAATCAAAACCTCAACATTGGAGAATATGTACAGATTAGTGAGCATCCAAACATTGATAATTCTACACACAAAACCTAGACGTGAGTACCCCTGATATTTCTGCTTAATAAAAGCAAAAATTTGAGCATAAACATGGAGAAGAAGCATTTGGCATAAAAGAAAGGATTACTGTTGTGGTGCAATGCAACCGGAATAAAACATATGGTTAGGGAAAATGAGTAAATAAATGAAACTCAACCACAATTTTAACAATATCTCTAGAAAATTGAAGATTAATTCATTCCTTAAATTACTTTCACTCTTCACATCATATCCTTGTTCCTCAGAATGCAACTGTAAAGTCGTTTAGCTCCTACTTAATTTTGCTAACAAACAGCACTAATCCGGGGTATATAAAAGCATAAGAAAACAAACAGAACCTCAGATGAAAAGCGTAGAAGTCGAATTCAAATCTCGAACCTGAGCCATTGTTGCGCTGGGGTTGAGCCCCAGATCCGTCAATGAAGGAATATCTCCAATCTCAACATCACCTCTCGAAGGCATCCCTTTCATTTGGTCCAGTGCTTCAATGGTCTTCCTTATCTCCAACCCCTTAACTTTCTCCCTAAACCCACCATAATTCGAAGGCATATCTTCCAACTTAAACGGCAAATCATCAACGTGGAACAAAGTACTTCCCCAAAAGTACTTAACTTCGACTCCCTCTTCTTTCATAGCCGATTCAATCTTCTCCTCCGCCTTAACCTCATCATGAGAAACTTCTCTATGAGCGTAAATAGCGTCGGCTCCAATAGCTTTAGCTAACTCAACTAAAACGCTCTCCGGCTTCCCAGTTCGTACCACCAGATCAGAACCTCGTGCCTGCAGATTCTTCCGGAGATCAGAAACCGATTCAATCAAGAATGTGGCCCTGTATGGACCCGTTTTATCGAACCCAGATGAGGATTTCCCGTAGTCTCGCGGGTCAAAACAGTAAACTGGCAGGACTGACATGGATTCGTTGTTGGCCGTGTTGAGACACTCGTTGTCGTGGACACGTAGGTCGTTGCGGAACCAAACGATGGAAGCTCGACGGATTGCGGCACCATTAGAAGGGTCGAGAGGGCGGCGTGGGCCTAAGGAAAGAGGAGATTGGAGAGGGTTGTTGGAAATGGTGGATTTGAAGGAGATTTTGGAAGGTGAAGGGGAAGTAGAGCAAAGCGAGAGATGGGTAAGAGAGGAGGCTTGGGTTGGAACTTTAAGTTTACCGGGTGACTGGGAAGAGAATAAAGATAAGATTTTGGGTTGAGTGAAGAAATGGGTAGGTAGAATGGCGGGGAAGGAAGACAGAGAAAGAGAAGCAGTGGCAAACGGTGATAGAGAAGGGAAAATCTCAAGTTGGTTTTGATTCTGGTTTTGGCTTTGCTCTTCAGTTGACTTGGTTTCAGGGTTTTCAGGAGATAGAGGGAGTTTGGGATCCATATTTCTTTCTTTTCTTTTTTTTTCGTTTTCTGGTGGAGATAAGAAGCTGCTGGGTTTTGGGTTTGCAAGGAAGAGTTGATGGTAAAGCTTTAAAAGGTCTCTTCTGTTCTATCTATCTCACAAATTTTGTTGTGACCCTTTGTTCTTAAAATTGTTTTTGTTTGGATTTTTTCAGCACCGAAAGCCAAATTTGGTTGGTGCTTTTATAAAGATGCCCTCAATTGCAACTAGAGAATACTTTTGTATGTCACTACTCCTCCAGCGACTAGACCTACCTACCCTGTTTTCTTCCACTTCCCACTACTAACATTCAAAGTTTCACAACTCTAAACTCTTCCAAATTAAGTCTTTTAATCCCATTTTTCTTGGCAGAGTTTCTTATTTGGAAATTTGCCTTCGGGGGTTGGTGGAATGGGATCACATCAACCGTCTACACTCTACAGCAAGCCTAATTCCACTGTGCAATGTTAAAAACTAGAATAGAAGCGATTAGTACGAGTTTCTTTTTGGCTTTGTGAGGAAATTATACGAGCAATTAAATGAACTTTAATAAGCTTATTTGAACATTTGAATGATCATTTTATTTGGAACGTGGAGCTTAACCTCCTTTCAAAAATTAAGTCCAACGAACAAATCGAGTACCCATACAATAATCTAATTTCAAACAATTGATTGAGAATTAATTCTCCAAAAAGAAAAAATGAATGCAATCTTAAAACGGATGTGGTTTTTTAAGGCAAAGATACAAATGTCCTTTTTTAGGCTAAAAAACTAATTGTAACATAATCTGAATGATTAAATCTAGTATTATACCCAAAGCTGTAGCTTTCTGAGATGTTCAGCAGTCGAGTAATCAAATACTACCAGTTTTCGCTCTATGGGATAACAAGCTCTTTTCTTGCATGTGAATTGTAATTCAACTGAAAATTGCCTTCTTCAGAATCAAAAATAAGCCAACAGTAAGTAACTGCAAGCCCGGAACTCAAACTTGCTCTGTCCCGGCCATAAGCCATCATATGCTAGCTCTTCGGTATATTTGAGGTTCTTTTGACCGCATTGCAATGAAGGGCAGGGCATGCCCTGTCGCGGACCATTATTTTGCGTCTTCGGCGATTTTGAGAATTTCTTTTTCCTTTTATTATACAAATAATATATATATATATATATATCTGTATTAAAAATGGAAAAAAAAAAACTGACTGAGGAGTGAGGATAGGCCTTTTTGTTTATTTTTTATTTTTCACCTTAAAATAAAATCTACCGTAGCAGTTGGAACTCTGAACAAAAAGGGAAGTATTCTACATGGACCGCGCGCTGCTTTGCGCTCCATACGCTGACCGTTGAATTGGATAATCTAAAGAGTTTTGAAAATCGTAAACCCTGAAACACATACATCCAAAAACGGAAATCCCGTATGGAATGGTTACTGAGATTTGCATGTTTGCCACCGCCAGCCGCTGCAATCGTTCCCCCATCTCCGCCGTTCCTCTTTAACACCAAGAACAAGAGAAATGGATGGATATTCCGAGCTAAACTCAGTGATGAAAATGACCCATTACTCCGATCAGCCTTGAACTCTGCTTCTCTTCGTTTTCACGAGACCCAGCAACCTGGCAAGCAAAACCCCATATCTCCAAATTGTCTTTCTACAAAGCTAATGTGCATTTCTTTATTTAGTATTTATTTTGTTTATGTACAGAGCCTCTTTTTGTGGATCAATATGCCGGG
Source organism: Microcos paniculata (assembly GCA_030664755.1). Classification (NCBI taxonomy): domain Eukaryota; kingdom Viridiplantae; phylum Streptophyta; class Magnoliopsida; order Malvales; family Malvaceae; genus Microcos; species Microcos paniculata. The sequence continues at coordinate 35,656,839 of CP131461.1, forward strand.
TGCTTTGCTCAAATTCCTTCTCCCGCTCAGACTGATTTGAAGAAGCTAGTAAATCATTATTGCATTGCAACCAAGTACATAGATGATAAGTTGCTTCGTTCAGTAAATCACATGGATGGGCTCAAACAGGTGCTTTCACTAAGCTTGATTTTGGATTTAAATAGTGTTATATTACTACCAATTGCTTAAGACTATTAATTTCTTTACTATCAATTGCAGGTTGTTCTATTGTCTGATGGAATGGATACCCGGCCATATAGACTTAACTGGCCAAGCTCAACCATCATATTTGATGTATCCCCTGAAAGGGTATTCCAAAAGGCGGATGAAAAACTTAAAGGTATCCAGCTGTTGGACTAATTTTTCATACTTTGTCTTATATTTTAAGAATCCGAGCAATGGATTTTCCGTTCATTTTGAAATCTGTATGTATTGACTCTTGGACTATGACAGTCTGAGAATTTCTTGCATACGGCTGGTTTTGGTTTAGACAAGCAGTTCGACATGTTTTGACCGGTCTTAAACAAATTAGGTGTAGAAGCTAAGATCCCAAGAAGCTGTTTGCTTATTCATGTTCCTTTGGAATCCCCTGATATTCAACAGACTTTGCGTATGAAAGGCTTTAATGGTAATCGTCCAAGTATATGGGCTATCCAGGTGATAAAGGCCTTCCCATCTGCAATCCTTGTCAGCTGAAACTTGCTAAGGTTAACTTCCTAAATGGAATTTGTTTTTCATGTTTTGGTAGGGACTACCTCTAATGACCTTGGTAAGTTTCGAAGAGATTTTATTCGTGGTCAGTAGTATGGCTATGAATGGGTGTCTCTTCTTAGGAGAATTGCCCGCATGGTTGGCAGAAACTGAATTTGGTGTCAGGGTGAGTTTTTTTTATGTATTTGTCAACTTTATTCATGCTTTACTTGAATTTGTTTTCCTTAAGGAACATGTGCCCTTTTTCTGATCTCTGTCTTGTAGTCTAGTACGAGGAAATGGATGGACAATCTTTTTATGAGCAACAATTTCCAGGTGGACATGATTAGCTATGATGAAATAACCAAAAGTTTAGGAAAGGAACTAGTACCAGGAGATTACAGGAACATACTATTTGTTGCACAGCAATTGCGGTTTTCTGATGATCAGGTGAACATACTATTCATTGCACAGCAATTGCAGTTTTCTGATGATCAGGTGCATCCACTTGTTTCTGGTTCAACTTGTAAAGCATGTGTTAGCTTAAATGCTGAGAAAGGGTTCACATCACATACCTCACTATCAATTCATATGTGGTGCATATGTGCATTCACATTTTCTTTCCCGGTCGTCTAGCCTAATTGCATCCGTATCTGATTCCATGCATTCTGTTATTCTTAGATCATTTTAACAATATCATAGGATAACAATTCTGTTCAACTAGTTTATGATTTTATCTTCAATCTGGTTTTGGATTAATATTGAGGCTAAATGCCTTGAGCATTCAAGCAAAATACTATAATACTTCTTCAAGTATGTATGCTTGCCTTCAACTATAAGTCTTAGAGGCCTTTCTTAGAGTATTGGTTTTCTGATTAATTAGTTGCTAGCTTTGTTGTTTTGCCTCCTCGTAAGATTTTGTTAATTACGTTAATGATTTAGGGTTGATTGATGTACTAACTAATGTTGTATTTGCCTTCTGCAAAGTTGGAAATTTGGAGGAGAGAGCTTCAGAGGGCTGAGGACGATGGAGACGAAGAGGGGTTTGAGGAGCTCTAAATGTAAATAGAATATTTTTTTTTTCTCTGGTTCGAGGCTGCAATAATATTCTCATATTTCTGTTATAATTGTTTCTTGCCAATTTTCCAATTTGTACATAAATCATAAATGCAACATAAATAATATGGATCTTTGCGTCTTACTACAACCTTTTATACCATCTAACATGCTTGTATGCTGTGTGTATGATGTCCATATCAGCCGCTAATCTTTGAAAGTTAACAAGGCTTGTAGAAGAACTATTGTTAATGGTTTCTTTGAGTTACTTTCATTTTAGGGAAGAGCAGCAACAACGTGAGAATAGTTACTCAAATGTCCCTCCATATATGCCTACAGGCTATAACCTTCACAAGTTTTTAAGCACCATCAAATTACATTCTATATAGTATATTAGTACATCACATTTATACAATTTTCTTTCAAAAAAGAAAATAAAAAAAAAAAAGAGAAAGAAAGGAAAAGCAACCGCCATTTGAAGACCAAAACACGGAAGATCAGCCAATCAAAACCAAAGAGAGGTCCCAGAACTATCAACCTGCCCTCCCGCAAACAAGAACGAAAGGAGACAGCAAGACCACATGAAAAACTCGACTAACAATCAGACAAGCTATTACAGGAACTTTCATATAATAATCAGATGCTATTGCTGGTTTGAAACGGGAATTGATGGGCGTGGTCTGACAACGTTCAGCACACCCCTTGCAGTTGCCTGTTGAAAAGAGGGGAATGACATGTAAGATGCTTATACGAGCTAACTTTTGAGCATCTGGAAGACTCTGGCATAGGCATACAGATATTACCTCAAAGAAGGAATTAAAATTCATACGCAAAAGGAAACGTCTCAGAAATGGAGCTCGCTGACTGCCAGCAAGCCTGCTACTGCGCAATATGGTATATAAAGAGTTTGATTTCTTGTTGAATTCCTGGAAAAGGGTAAGAACAAGCAATTCAAAGACAGGGCCATGCAACGAGTAACATAAATGATTAAAAGGAATTGGTAAGTGAAAAACATCTAGCTGAAATGAGAATATAAGCAAATTAGAGATGCTAGGATATGTGACCTCAGTTATACGTTCTAGTTCTGATGTATTTTGACTGCTTTCTTGGTTCTCAATATTCCAGCAGAACTGCAGGCAAAGTGTCATGATGCTGTCCAAGATCCTCGATACAGAGCCAATATCCAGGAAAGACTGAGAAATTAAAGCTGATAAATACCTGTAACATCAACATAGGATAGGTCGTCTAAGCTTTCACCACATCACCAAGGTTTGGCAAGACAAACAAAAAGAATCAGAAGAAAAACACCAATTCATGTGAGTATGCAAAAACTCATTTTAAGTAGAAGAATTATATGCCGTAAGAGAGAAGATTTCTATAATTTCGCATTGTGTTACTAAGCCAGAACAAACTTTGAGATGATTTGTATGAAATTCACCTGAGTCCTTACTAGTAGTAACAACTAATAGTGATCTAATATTAAGGTTGTTTAGGATTCCATGTAATTAGCAAGTAAAATCTCATCATGAATAATATCTTAACAGACAATTTACAGGCTAACATAGTACTTCAAGTTCAGAAGGAGAATGATAATAAAAGAGGTTATCCTACTTACTCTTGATGGAAACCCACAAGTTCAGTGAAGTCATGTGAATCTTGAATATGAGATTGCAAAACATTCCACTGAGATTCTATCACATCAACCTAAAATGGAGAAGATAAAATCTCTATTACTAAGGGAGTCATGAAATGAATAAAATATAAATACATAACAGAAAGAAGATATTCACTTTCAACAAGTGAGAATAACCAAGATGGATATCGAAATATTGGGATTTAATTCTTCTCAATGTCATTAAGAGCATCTTAACAAAACTCGAAAGGAATCTATATCGGATTTTGTATGGTTAAACTATATAGAATCTTTGAAAAGGAATATTTGATTTTCTTTACACTCGCAGACTATTATTTGATTATTTCAACTTGTTTCCACTAGGATCCATGAAATTGGTTTTTATATGTAGACCTAATGGCTTTCATAATTATGCCATTGTTGTCTCAAGGTGTTTGCAATAACTGCAAGAGGTGTTGCTGACTTAAAAACTTCGGGTGGCAGGTACTCTAGTGATGATCTAAAAGCCCATCTAACACCTACGTGAAAGAATCAAACCTTCTCAGCTAATTGTATAACTGTAGACTAGATCATATCAAGGATATAAAGTTAAATTACAGTTGCAAAATAAATCAAAGACCACAAATGGACAAATGAATAGAATATATATTAAAAGCTCTTGCGTTTTTTTCTAATAGAAAATATTCTGGAAAAGTCTTGCAAGAACACTTGATTTGAAATCTATAGTATAAAGGACCTGGATATAAAATTGAAGATTTCTGATTAAAAATGCCATGTGCTCTCTAACACGCCACATTGGTCTAAAGCGCTGCCGCCGTGGCTGAGATATTGAGCAGTTCATCCGGTCATTGCGATGTCTGGCAAAATCTGTGTGATCCTGATGCATAACAGATGCCCAGGATTTCTCCAACTCCATTTGTGTTCGTTTGAGCCTCAGCAGATACTGGAAAATTCTACGGTACCTGGAGCACACTTATGATTAACAGATCATAAAATCTTCTAAACCCAAGCTCATCCTATCAAATATCAATTGCTCAAACAGTTACTGTTTCTTATTTCAAAAGGCTGCTTATTGCCAAAACAATAATTTGGTGATAAGTAAGATATAAGGTAGTAGAATCATACTTGCAGAGCACTTCTTGGGTAAAGAACAACTGTAAGGGCCAATCAACAGAATATTCAAGCGCGATTCCATCCCAACCATCAAGTGATGTCTCTGAAGAAGAATTTGACAGTACAGAACCTGAACTTCCATCGGCATTCGTTTTTGTCTTTGGCAAATCTACTTGAGAGGATTTAATTTTGATTCCAAATGAAGGCATCCTGATTGATGGGGGAGAAAATTAAGAACATATCTTTTGTAATTTCCACATATGACTGACAACAATATGACTAGATTCTTACCGCAAAGATACTCTAGAAAAGTATTTGTCCTCCTCACTAATAGTCTTTATGGCGGCCTGCATAGCAAGTAGAGCCAAGGGATTCATACAATGAGTTATTCATCTGAAACCTCAACAAGCAGCTAGGTTTGAAGACATTTTAAAAAGTATAATTACATTTATTATTAGTAATACTATTATATATGGTTTAGAATAATAAGTTACTAGAAAGAATCTAATACCAGCCGAAATGGAACCATAAGATCAGCTTCAGCAGTTGACTGTCGAGGTGGTAGGCGCATTAACTGCCGGCTCTCCTCCAGAAAGCACTGGAATGATAATAAATAATTATTAAAACATGTTACATATTAGCAAGAATATAGTCAAATTGCTCAGCATTTTGTTGAAATGCAAACACTCTGTATGCATATCGACTGCATATGAAGCATCAGACTGTAATTGAATTATGAACCAAAGTTTCAAGTCGAAAATAAAATCATTTTATCTGAAGACAAGAAGAAAGAACCCAGAGGAAGTCCCCCCCCACCACACCCACCAAAAATCTGGCAACCCCCTCTTTTCAAAGGCCATAGATGATGTGCACTCTTTACCTGGAAAAAGTCTCCTTTTGCCAAAAGAAAATAGTCTTTTAAAGCCTTCAGGTGGCCATTCAAGTCAGCACGTACAACCACAAGCTGCGGAAATAGAGCAAATTCAGCGATACAGGCTTCAGACATATCAGATATCAAGTTTGACATACAGCACCTGCCAAAGATGACTAGCTGCGACAGCCCGTATGGAGTCAACAGAGCATTCAAATGATCTTTTGTGAAATTCTGATGATTCCTACATAAAACAGAAGCATCATTAATAAAGCCTTTCTATCATTTACAGGCATAGAAGTGGATATGTTAATATATTAATATATAACAGTAGAAGAAACCTTTAGGTCTTGAAGCATAGTTTCAATCTTATCAGCCTCAGATTGTGGAAGCAATTCTTCTCCAATCATCTTTATATCCAGGAGAGGCTCCTTTTGGAAGGGAATACGCCCAGCTGATCCTTGAACCTTTTGAGAGGCTTTTTTTATTTGCTGATTATATAAAGCATCTTGAAACTGAAAGGCAGGGCTTGGGTTCCGAAGAACTCTGATGGCTTTACCGGCAAAAAGAATTGACTCTGCAACACGCATGTGGATATATTCAGGGAGCATATCCTATAAAACAAGAGTAAAGTATCAATACATTGCAATAGCAACAAAATAAACAGAGATTTTAACTCAAGTATCTACTGAATCCTTTTTATCTAGAGATTGATTTCCTGGTTTCTTTCCATTTAACTTATGATTCAGAGTAACAACTCCATAAATAACAATGTATGGCTACTAGAATATTCCTCGGACACAGGTTACTGGTTTATTGACATGCATATTTAACCTAACAAAGAAACACACTCACAAATACTTGTTTCCTAATTGTTGCTAATTGGAAAAACCAGTGATGCTATTCATCCATGCAAACTAATGTCTTCAGCAACAACCCAACTAAATTTGAGTGGTATCTCCTACCCTAGTAACAAACTTCAAAGTCAATTCTCACGTGTGATTGCATCAGGCATGTTAGATATCATTCTGACACTGTTAATGTTGCGTCTCATAAAGACAATAGTGTGGTCCAACCTTACGACTCCAACCACAACAGTAATGCTTCAAAGTAAGATAACTGATCAGAAACCTATTGAATTATATTTCCCGTTCAAACTAGTTTATATTCACTTTACCTAAAACAATGAATAGAAGTATGAAAATTTTTTATAAACAAAAAACGAGTAACAAGGACAATAGGACATTTCCAAAATACCAGGAAAATATGAAAGCCCAAGTGCCAATCCGTTAAAGATGTATCATCAGTTGACAAACGTGCCAACTTTTCAGACATATCTGGGATAGATGAGCCATACTCCACATCTCTGTCTTCCTGCCTGAAAAGTATATTGTGTATCAAACTAGTTTCAAACATGTAAGGTTTCACAAACCAAAGACAATGCCTATGCAAGAGTTATGAAATCAAATAATTAAGAGATGTTTAAGTTCCCCAAACAATTAAAACATTTATAAGATCGAGAAAGAAATATGTATTCAAAAGAGTCAAAATACTCTATTAGTCCTTACCTTCTAATGAAAAATTCTCCATGCTGGTCTTGAAGAATCCCATAAACCATCCATGATGCAAGTTGGTTATATAACACTTGATGACCATGCCAAAGAAGCCTATGGTTCAAAAATTAGTTCAGAGATTATTAGAAAAGTGTTAGCATCTTTCAAGCAATCCATTTGCAGTTTTAACCACATTCGAATACAATTACTTATAAACGACAACAAATATTATTCCAGCCATTTGCATGCATTTAAATGAGCAGTGATAAGTAAGATAAATTCTGGACCATATTCATTGCTCATCCCAATGAATTATCCCAGCATATTGAAGAATGTTAAAGGACCACTTCTTAATTCCAGTGAAATTTTCACTAGAGCGCATAAAAGTACAAAAGGGATGGTATTAAGGTTCAGCTTAATATTTGACATTTTTATAAAAGGAGCCGAGGCCAGTTATTTGCATTTATGCTGTTTTTGTTTATTTAAAAAAAAAAAAAAAGAAAGAGAGACGGAAACAAAGAAAGACGAATACCTTTGAATGCAGGCCTGCAGTTCAGGCACCCCACAATGGCAACGTTTGTGCAAAAGGTTAAGAAGGTGCCCTCCACGTATATCATCACGCTCAATCTCTAGAATAAGCTCGTACAAAGGCGGCAACATAACAAAGAACTGCAACCAAAAAGAAAATTTATAAAATTAAACAAACGGCAAAGAGTAAATTTGGGATATACTGGGCTTCGGAATGCACCTTATTGAGGCCCTGAGTGACAGTTGCCAAAATGGGCATGGTTTCCGACAACAATTTTTGCTCAATTTGAAGAACAGCAGACCTATAGACAGAGAGTATCTCGACCAGGCCATTAGCAATGGCTCTCCGATAAACGCTCGGCTTCTGGGTATTAGGTTTGGACAACTCAGAAGCTCTGTCCAAAGGAGAAACATCAGCGGACCTTATCCAGCTTAAATTCCGGGATTTCGCGGCAAAGCGATCGAGCTCTCGGTAGTAAAACCCTAATGTGATTAGCCTCTCGATAAGATCCCTGAGACAACAGACAGCATTCGTGAAAAAACCATAGGAATGGAATGGAATGGAAAAGAAGAGAGAATTCGGATATATATTCACAAAAATTGAAAATTCTGCTTTTTGTGAAATGAAAAACACCTTTCGCTGGGGTCGATGAAGGAGATATCGGAAGCAAGCTTGAAGGAGCGTTGGTCGGAGATGGGAGCATCCGGGGACAAATGAATGCCGAGAGATTTTTGGTGCTCTCTTTCGTCAATAATGAGATCTCCGGTGTAACCAACAAGTGCTAGTAAAAGCTCGTGCAGCATTTTTCCTTCCTCTTTTCTTTTTTCCTAACGGTTTTCGCGAAAAGGAAGATGCGCAATACTCAAGAGAGAATTCATGGCGGTCCCCTTCACGTTCACCAACAAGGCAACAATTGCAGAGGGCAAAGTATTATAAATACTCTATTTAAAATTTTGAATTGTAAAAGTTAACCTCCAAAATGCGGGGTGAAGTACGGAGGCTGTTTAACCTTCGCCGACTCACCGTAAAGTTGTCCTCCATTAACGGAACTATAATGATGCGCGTACCTTGTAATTTTATTACTTAACAAAACGTTGCGGAATTAATCACCTCTACCAAATTGCTTCGTTTCTTTGCTTACATCACTAGACAGTAGAGATGGTCTCAATTAACGATTACAGACCAGGAATTTACACAAAAGTTTTCTGCCTCTACTTCAGTAAAATAAATTAAAAAAACCTCTCAAATTATAAGACTCCCGCCCAACGGCCGAGGCCCATCTCAATTCTCAAATCTCCTAGTGCTATAGCTTTAGAAACTCAGGACCACAGGTTCCCCCTCCAGCTGAACTTGATTAGAGGTTGAGGAATCATACGATAAGTCTTGGATTCAAAACCTCTCAATCCCCAAGTAAGCACATTTTCCTATTTCCTATATACCAAAAAAAACGAAACTCAGGACCTCAGCTCTGCCGATTACATATAACATTACATTATTTATCCTTCAGACATCACTCTTTTTGAAGGAGGTGAATTATACAAATATGAGAACAAGCAAATTCAGAAAGCATGAGAGTAGTTGCCGTATCTTCATTGTTTTTTGATCTTTCCAACGGCACCTTTGCTTCTATTTGACTTTCGTCTTTGCCCACCCCTTTTGTGATCCTCTTGTCTTTCATGCTGATGCACTTCCTCAAATTTGATTGGTTTTATAATTACACCCGGTTTCTTCACAACCTGCATAAACACAAGCAAGGCAGGTAACGAAAAAGTTGGGATGAAACCACTTAAGAAATGATTAGAGGAATTTTTATTTCGAAAAGATCAAGTAACTTACTTCTGGTCGATTAAGAGCTCTGACTGCTGTCTCTGGGTTAGATTCAGATCCAATAGGCATGCGCATACTCTGTTCGAAAACTTCCTTGGATGTGAAAGGGTAGGGCAAAGTTTTCGTTTGCAATTTCTCGGCCTGGCAAATACAAATGTAGAGAAACTAAGAAAGAGAACCATCTTAACCACCAGAAAGAATGCAATTAGACATCTCGACATTATAGAACGAATGGAATGGATACATCTTCTGAACTCTTTGAGATGAATGTCATTTAATTAGTGCATACTGACAAAACAAATTGGCTTATTTGACACAATAAAAATATCTCACTACCATGACATGTTGAAAACAGAGTTTATTTTTATATTTAAGAATTGACAAGCTAGAATCACTTTCTCAGTTTCTCTTGACAGAACTTTGCATTTCCCAATATTAAAACTTAAGTTTTATGGCCACACAACTCTTAAAGTTTAATGTGCACCTTTGAAATCACCTCAAGACACGTTGAGATGGAAATTGAATAAAAAAAACTTAAAACCATTTACCTTTTTATCCAATTTCTCAGAGATAATGACATGTTTGAGACGAGCATCCTTCCTTTTCTTAAGAGCTTCTTCTCTCTTATGTGTTGCATCCTCATGTTCTTTAAGCATCCATGAAGGCAACCCTTTTTTTTGCTGTATATGAGTCCACTGGCCCCAACCAGGAAGCGAAACAGGTTTATCAGGTTCAGGATTTTCCTCATTCAAAACCTCCAGTTTATCCTTCCCAAATTCTTCTTCAACATCATCCCCAGCAAAAGCATTTCGAATGAGCTCTGATTGAGAAGGGAGCTCATATGATTCTTTGGGGCCTGAGGATAAAATTCCATCTACCATTTGTCCTTCACTATCTGAATCACTTTCCTCCTCTCCCTCCTTCAGAGTTTCCTGGCAAAGAAACAGAACGATAAGGAGACCTCCAAACATACAAAAATAAAGTGGAAAAAACAGTAGCAAAAAGATCAAACCTCCAAGTCCTGATTATGCACGGCAGGTCGCCTGACTTCTTGTGACTTTTTGACTTCTGTATCCACCCCATTCCCACTTTTCATCTGTCATCGTATACACCATACCAGTTAGCAAGGAACACCAACTTCCTCTACATTCAAGAATCAGTGAAAAGAATGATAAGAAAGCATAACACCTTTTTCCACGAGTCTGAGGCAAAAATAGCAACTTCATATGTTGTTTTTGGACCTGGGTCTCTAATGATGTCATCAAAATTCTGTGAACCACAAAAACATTAATATCTGTCACCCACTAGGAGTAAAAGATTTGAGAAAGGGAGACTACAACAAAATCGAAAGTCATATTACCTTGAATACAGAATCCTTATGAATACCAGCAGCTTCTTTATGCACACAATTAGGATCAGCATCCTTTTCAACATCACTTTTTTTGCCATTGTCAGTGACCGGACGCTCTTTGGCTTCCATATCATCTTCACTATCACTATTACCATAAAAATTATCCATTTTCATGTTATTGTTATCAGTTTTGGGGTTATTGTTAGATTCTGGAGCTTTATCACTAGCCATGCCAAAAACTCTTCTACCCCTTGCATTGGCTGGTTTCGAATTTCCTGCCGCAGCTGTACCCTGTAGTTGCTCATACTCCTGAAGAGCCAGCTTAGCCTCTTCAACTGCAACTTCCTTTCTCTTCTTCATTCCACGAACCTAACACATAAGAATAGAGGCACAACATATCAGGAGAAAATGAACAAAATACAACCTATAGGCAAGTCTTTATAATTCCAAAGAAAAGCAGCAAAGAATACCATGAAAGGTAAAGAGAGCACTCCTGAGTTAGGCACGTCTTCTTCTTCTTCTTCTTCTAACATTTTTAGTGTCTTTTCTTTTGCTTTTGCTAGCAACTCAGATGCCCTATCCTGGTCTGAATCCTCATCATCCTCATCACTGCTGCTGCTGCTACTGTCGTTCACCGTGTTCATTTTTCTTGTCAAAAGAGTATGCTGGTGAAGCTGTTCAGCCATAGCTGCTCGCGTACCTTCATCCTGAGCATTCAAACCACGCTCTAAAATACGCCTTGCCCAGTTTGACTTATTCTTGTGCTTTAAAGTCATTCGCTCCTGCACAATCAAGTAAAGGAAAAAAAGGTAAGAGTTCACATTTTTAATTTCTTTTTGGGTAATCACATGAAAGAATATTGTTTGAACAACAGAATATTTATAAATATCAAGACGATTGATCACCTCAGCTCGTTTAAACTCTTGCTTCCTAGCCTGCTCTTTTGCTGCCTCTGGATCCATCAGCATTTCCGCAGATGCTGCTTTAAGCTTATCCTTATTTTTTAAACGGTGATAGGTTTTTGACTTGATCTTTTTGATGCGTTTTCTCTTCATTTCATGATGGAAAAGAAGGCTGCGCATTTTAGCAATGTGATTTCGGTTCTTCATGTAATCTTCCTCGGATATCTGCCAAGCATCAATGAGGACCAGACTCTTAAAAAATTTTAATGATATAAACAACTAAACTTTAAGCAGTGACCTGACAGCATTTGCACATGATAGAAAAAGAATACAGCAAAGACCATTATAGAAACATATCAATTAAAAGATTTTCAGCTGATTTATCTATAATACAGAAAAATTTTGAAAGAATAACAAGCCATGAAATGCAAATATGCAAAATCAAAATGCAACCTATATTAACATTTGCACCTAATATGAAACAAATCCCTTCCATTCATACAGGAAATTATGGTCTCAGTTGATTTCAACACTTTTTCATAGTCCATACTTGTCAGAGCCAAAAGATCGACAAGCAAAGGGGTCCGATGAACCTTAAAGCTCTCTGGTAGGAAAACCATAATGTCAGCAGAAATATCTCTGAAAATTCTATTAAGCCAAAAAATGATGCTAGAAGCTAACAATTTGAACAAAAACAAAGGTTTGAGTCCCAAAATCCACAACAAAGTAAGTATTCCTCATTAAGATATTTTAGCATAGCCAATTTTTATATTAAAAGATCAAGATGTCATCATGAAATTAGGGACAAGTTACCCAGCAAGGAGATTTATGAGGGGCCATTTTGCCAACCTACAGAAATAAGCAAATGCTAAATTTAGCAAACAAACAAGGAAAGCCTAAAATGCCCATACCTTATTTAATTCCAGAAGCCTGGAACCATCTGCTTTATGAGCTTCCATAACTTTGTCATCGTATACCAAAGAGGCAATTTTCTTCTCAAACTCAGTTCTAGGCTCAAATTCAGAAGCTATTGCCCCTACAGTTGAAAACCCCAAGTCTACATCTTCACCAAAAAAAATAGTAGGGGCTTCTCTATTCCTTTTAACTAGATGTTCCCACTTAGTAATATCTTTCTTTGAATGTTCATAGACAGCCATCCTCTCCAACTTATCTCTATCGGCCTTTGGAAGTGGCGCTTGAATAGATGTAGACTTCCTGTCCATGTGTTGCACTCTTTTTTTAAGTTTGCTATACCCAGGTTTTCCTTGAATAGGGTCCAAAAGATCTTGTAATGTAATGTGGCCATCACCCTCCAGGACATCACGAGTTGGATTGTATTCCGACTCAGGATGTGCCTCCGATATAACCACACTATTTTTCTTTTTCTTGCCTACAATGTCACATGTTTGAGATCAAGCACATCAACTGAATAGAATAAAGGTAACTTCCCAGTGCCCACAGAAATAGTTCCAAACTTTATTCTCATTTTCAATTAAGTATGGCATGTTTCACCATTCCAATGCAGTTAAAATATCATGTTTCAACACATGTACATAAGAAGCGTTATACAAAAAATTTAAGTGCCAGAATGACAACCATGTTGACTAGACAAGAATTTTCGGTGTCAGACAGATATCAGCCGTGTTGCTAAGGAAATTTCTTGCAACTTCCTAAATAACAAAGTTATTAGAAACTTGTAAAGAGATACCAGAAAACAATGTGCGAACTAAATGATAAGATTACCTAGACGCAAGATTGTTGATTAGAGCCATACAATTATTAAAAAGCACATATAAGTCATTGAACTTGGTTGATCAGGAAACCTCATACTCATCCAACCATGTAAAATCAACATTCTTACCTTCAAAGGCATCACTTGACATTCCTGTGATTCCTTGCAACATCCTCAAGTGCCTTTCATCATCTTCCACTTCAACCCCATCACTACCATCATCAACATCTTCAATCTCATTCCCTTTACTTCCAGCAACATCAAAGTCATCTTCGTCGTCATCATCAGATGACACATTTTCATCCTACATGAGAAAAAGAAAAAACTAATAAACATAAAACAAATAAATGCAAGGGACTAGAATTTAGGATGCTAAGCTAAGATTATTTCCCACAAAAGGTCAACAGAAGATTGTGAGATATGTAACAACCACTAATGTTATCAATATATTTACTAGAGACTGCAAAATCTTATATATACTACTCTTTTCCTTAAATTGTGAAGATCAGAGCGCAGAATGATTGCCTCGAGCAGCTAGCAGTTTGATAGTCAAAATTAAACTATAGTTGGGAGTTCTTAACAGGATTCAACCTCAAATTCAGTTCTAACTTCAATGTGTGCAACTTCATTCAAAACATTTGTAATCCAATTTGAAAGTTGATCAAAGATAGAACCCAAACCCCTAAATTCCCGAACTTGAAAGACTCTTAAGTTAAGAAATAGATAATAAACCCTAAAATATTAACAAAAACAGAAAGAAAATCAGTTTGTAGGAGCTTAAAAGTGAGAAAAACCTCAAAATCCTCAGGAAGCTCATATTCATAGTTCTCTACAGGGTCGAAGCGGCGGTTCTTCCGAGACTCTTCCTGAGGCACTTCTTCCTCGTACTCATAAACATTGTTTGCCACATCCGAATCGATCTCTTCATCGCTGTTGGAAGAGATTCTAGGATTCAGGCGATCGAGCTCCGTTCGCAACGCAGAAGGCAACCGAGGGCCCATTCTCTTCTCTCTCGTACCAGTTTTATTCTTGTTTTTCTTGCCTCTGGATTCCGAATGCTTTTTAAACTTTTTATTGGTTCTAGATTCGCCGCCGCCGGCTCTCTCCTTTCGCTTCTTTTCAGCCATGACCAAGCAGAGTTTGCGATGGTGGCGCCTGTTTCTAGAGGCAAAAAAGATTTTGCTGTCTTGGGGCTCCTCTTCTCAGTGAAAGAGCGAAGGGGTTTACTAGGATTTAGGAATTTGGACGTTGAAGGTTAGACCCAACCTGACAGTTGACCCGACCCTTCATCTCCAACTGTGCTGTTGAACTAAAGGCTCTGAAGAGGGTTAAGCTCGGCCGGCTTGCCCTTTATAAAACAATGGGTCAAAGCCCAATTAAGTCGGTGAAGAAGGTGGGCCTGATTATATAATGAATTGGGCTTGGCTGTAGCCAGCCTGTTAACAACTAATAATGTTATTCTTTTGGGCCAAGAACCATTAATGTTACAGTATTTCACAAAAGATAGTGGCCCGAAATAAATAAAAAGGGGAACCGGAAAATGGGAGGTGGAATTACTCCTACAATATAAGATACAAATGGAAATGCAAATCAATTTATTCTTACAAAACGGAAAGACCTGTCATATTTTTATTTTATACATTTATTAGCAAATTTGTTAAAAAAATAAATAAAATTTATAATCCCATGAAATTTTAAGAATGAAAATTAACTAAATTAATTATGCCCGAAGAAATTCTGAAAAATTTATTATTGAGGGCCGCCTTTAATTAGCTATAGTTGCCACATGATATATGAGTATAAGAACATTTAGTTTGATAACTCAGTTGTTTAATTAAGATAATAATATCATTACGTGACATTTAAATAAATGGATTATTACTCAAAGTCTCTAGTATATACCTATATATATTTCAGTAACTTGATTGGCATTAATTGGCATGTAAGATTGACATAATCATACAACCCATCCATATTTTACAGAATATTCACATTCTCAAAAAAGACAATGAACTGGTAATTAAATTGTAATTTTTGCAAATTAGGAATTTGTAAGAATCAGGATATATAATTCGCCCATGTCCTGTAATTCATGTTTAATCATGGCTCTTGAACAAATTAATTAGATACACATTAAGCATTTGTAGTAGATTGTTAGACAGATATGAATACTTGTGGTTATACCAAAAGTTAATTAACTTATTAAATTTTATGATCTACTACTATTTATTTTGGTTAATGGAGAAATCATATGCTACTATACTGTAAAAAGCTAAAGGAAAACTAGTTTGTTCCTTCAAATATCAAATAATTGTTCTTTCAAAAAGGAAAAAGAGATCAATAATTGCTGTATGATATTTGACTATAACAAAACCAACATCATGTGTACTTATAAAAGTTAAACATGGACTTCCACCCCCAAAAAGAAAAAAGAAAAAAAGTTACACAAGACAACTACGACATAATATGGTCAATATGGTCGTGCATGTCAGCTTGGCTGCCTGGTAATTGTGTAGATTTACGTCGAAAATCTTACTTTATTCCCCTCGTTCCCAGACATAAACTTGGAAATGTATAAAACAGCAATTTCATCATCAAGGAGCCCTTGCTTAGAAGTTAGAACCACGACAGAGCACCAATGTTGCTGATCTGATCTCTTTCCTGCGCTTTGATATATTATCTTTTTCAATCAAATGGTTTAGCACAGAGTACTGAATAGATAGTGGAAAGAAACAGGACGAAAAGAAGAAAAGGGAAACATAAAATGATGAGTAATAATTTCTATCATCTGCAAGACTGTAACCATATGTATATACATTACTTACAAAGTATTCGTGCATGAGAGAGCTTGGAAGGAGAGAGATGAGAGAAGGTAGGGTGAGGAACCCATGTTGGAGAAGGGGAGCACGTGCAGAAGAGATATTGGCATCTTGAGAAGCCAAAACGGAATTGGCACTTTTGCACGTGCCCTGCTTCTCCAACAGGGAGCTACTCACCCGCTTAAAACCATGAACCAGTTTTCAAACTTGAAATGTGTTAAGTGCAAGAAATGAATGAAGAAACTCAAGTATTTATAAGTGCGCAAGAGAGAGAGAGATGGGTATTTTTTTTTATTGTTTTTTTCACAATCCCGATGGATAAGGGAGGAAGAGAGCAGAGCAATGAGTGAAATTCATAGTGTTGAAGGAGTGTGTTGGAGAAAAATCAGAGGCAAGCAGAGAAAAAAATGGGCAAAGGAAGCCAATGCGATGCGCCGATGCCCATGCAATGCAATCATAGTGGTACGCAAAGAAATTCAAAGTAGAGATAGCTAAGGAAGACCGAACGGGTCTTGTCTGCCTTAATTTCACCAAAAGCCATGCCAATTGCCACCAACACCAATTTTGTTTGTTCCTTTCGTTGTAGGATCCAAGGCACAGACGACAGACAGACAACCAGAAAGGACTCTTTAAACCTATCCCACCACCACCAGCAACCAAAAAAGCTACTCCCCTTTCCTTCCTCGCCCTATGGCTAGCCTTTGGATCAAGAATCTCGTGCCATGATTTCGGGTCCCACCAACCATATATGGGCCCATTTTGTGGGGTAATTGAACCCCCCCTCTTTTTTTTTTTTCTTTTCTATGGGCCCATTGAGTTTCTCTGTTTCTGTCTGTGGGAAAGAAAAGAACCTGTTGGTGCAAGAAGCAGAGGGAGAGGAGAATAATGTAAGAGTGCACGTAGGCTTTGCGTGTTGCCTTGTTGGGTGCAAACGTGCAAGCTTTTGAGTGTTGGTATGTGAGAGAAAAAAGAAAGAGAGAATGAGAGATGGGTGTTTTCATTTTTTCAACAGAGAACGAAGAGGGGGGGGGGGGGGGGGGGGGGGGGGGCTCCCAATGTTGATATGATTCCCTATTAATAGGGTAGGCCAAGGCACCAGCTTTCTCAACCCTGCTCCGCAAAGTTTAGGCCCTTGCTTTCATCATCTTATATTAAAAGGACTCGATAACAATTTCAGAACACCATGATGAAACGGATTTAATGCATTTAAGCAAAGCAATTGTTGCAAAACACACGTCAAATTGTGCAAACTTTAGTCAATCACAAGTTCGGAATTGCAACAGGGATCCCCTGCAATATAATAAACTGAAAGCGTAAAGAGGAAAGACCAAGCAAATTTCACTATTCTTTCTGAAAATTTCCCTTAAAAACTAGTATCATGAATGAAGTTAATTAAGCCCAGCAGCTGTTAGTAGACAGACAGTAGTTAAAATTCGAGGTCAAGTTCCTGTCTCAGAAGACGGGAAGCCGCAAAGGTTTGCACAAGATCTGAGAAGCTCCGTTTACTAGTAATATAAGATGAAAAGGAGAGTTGAAACTCAAACGTGCAATTTAAAAAAATGTGCCGGAAGTGGTGGTGTCACCCTTAAATCACCACTTTTGTCTTGTGGAAGAAGAACATAGATTCTGGGATGAAGTCATCATCAAAAATCTATGAGACATAAATGCTAGCGTGTAGTGCTTTGCAATCCTGCAACTTTTAAACTTTTTTGTCTGTGGTTTTGCAGTAAATGCCTTATTTGGTCCTACACTCAAATTTCCTTCACAAGTTTTCAAAGCCTTGCTCATGGCTTCCGACGTCCAACAAGCTAAAAGTCCACCCTGCTTTGATGAATATATTTGACTTTGCCTCAAAAACAGAGGAACAGCAAGCGAACAAATCGGCCGACGTATGATATTATCATAGCCTATGATTGATTTCAGCTTGACTCTTGGTCCTGCGCCCATGATCCAAAGTGAGATTTTTCTCCAGAACTTTACGTCTGTTTATGATACCGACAGAAATGCACAGCGCTTCCTCAGTTAAAGTCTATCACCAAAGAGGTTGCTTATATAGTTGAATAGATATAAAGCAGGGAAAAGCATTAGAACAAGCCAGCGCTTAAACTTTGGGTTCAAAGATATTTTGAGCGAAGTGATTCAGTTTTCGTCTTTATGAAGTGAAGAACATAAATGATGCCTCCGATGTTCAAATTATAATTCGGAAAAAGGACCCGATTCATTATATTAAAATGTTTAAAACATCTGATTCGAGGACTACTGGCAGGATAAAACCCCAGCTTCGTATCCAAAAAGGGGTAACAGAGAGAGAACATATCCTTCACGAATTTACAAGATTAGAGAGATTACTAACTGCGAAAATGGAGAGAGAACATATCAGAGCAAGTAAATTCACACTTGAGAGGGAAACTATGTATATTTGAAATCAACTTGAACCAAGTAGCGCATCCTTATTTGATCCACATTGTAGACTATGTATTCGTTGTACAACAAAGAACCCTGCAACAAATAACTCAAATGCATGAACAAAGGTAAACTTCGATGATAGTTTCAGAACAAATGATGAATTTCATGAAACAAAAACCGTAATCATACCTCACATCTTCGCTCCTTTGGCTTTCCGAGGGGAACGACGACACCATCATCAAGTGTCAGGGCTTCAGTGGGATCTGGTGCAGTTGCTCCAACACCTTTTGTGCTGCAATACAAAATTAACTTCACATCAAGTACATGTTGCTTAAGGGAGTCCAATAGAACTAATTTTTATAAATTGATGCCCAATGCATCAAGTCAATGTATTAGATTTAACAGCATATATTCAACATGCATGAGGAAGGAAAGATGTCCTCCTTATCTAGCTGCACGTTTTGAAAGTTCCAAGATATCAAAAACAAATAGTTGGCAGATAACTTATAGGCTCTCAGTCCCTTAGCTAAAATTAACAAACCTCAACTTCCCATCTGGTAGCTTATCAGCATCACTTTTAGCTTGTAGAAGCTCAGCCATATCACCCAGAGCAACCTAAGAGGTAAAAGCTTATGAGAATACTAAACCACAAGAAAGACAACAGAAAATATGATACTATTCGGAAGCATAAGGGTGTATGCACATGTGACACATGCAGGAAATGAGTAGCAAGTAGTCAATTTCAGAAATTACCAAGAAAATTCATATGCAATGCATCAAAGTAATGAGATTGATAAGAACCTCCAATTTCTGTCCTGTGAGAATTAATCAGTTTAAAACATTGGTACAAAAGAGTATTCAGTTGTAATTCTGATTTAATGCAATATTCAGACTGCAATCTGTTATACAAATTCTTAATCTTAGAATTAACAAATTTGATGGTACAACCATGTTCCACCTTATTATTATCATTAGAAAAAGTAAACTGAATTAAGAACAACCTCACATAAAAGCAGCACCCCCGTGTTTGAGCCAGAACTAGTATAGCAATAATTTGCACTTTTGGAGAACATATCAGCAAAGTAGACCCCCTTGCCAAACATGTAACCTGTTACAGGTGCTTCAGGTGGAGCAATGCGCAACCCTGGCGGATGTTAAGTACAAGATGCAGTCAGATATCTTGTAATTATTGCCAAACACATTCCACATTCCAACTCATACATTCTACTACATGCTTAACAACAGAGGAAGGACCCTGAGACAAAATGCTGACAGCAAGTTCCAGAAACAGAAAAGTAAAGGAAACACATCGTCCTGGCAAATCTATACACACTGAACTACATTCAGAAACAAGAGAGTAAAGAATAGACCTTGGGACAGAATGCCAGTCCAGTTAGTAAGCCGAGAACCATGCCACAGAAGCATTCTATTTTTGGTTGCATGGAACTGCTCACAAGAATAGAAAGCTCTTTAGATGGACCAACATAAAATGTTTGGTGAAAAGGACATTCTACACTTAACAGCCAAATACTAAACTCTATATACAAAAGATTTTCATTAGAGAGGCACCTTTTTAAAGCATTCGTTTTCACCTTCTCTTGCCACCTTAAATATTTGAACAATATCCACAGTATAATGCGAGTGTGTCTTTGCATGAGTGTTGTGAGTGTACTTTGAAATCTGATCATGGAAAGAAACAATGATAAGAGAAAATGAAAACAAACCATCTACCGAAATGCATGGCTAAAGCCTATTAACAAAATCACAAAACAAGAAATAAAAATTACATGTTTTCCCAGAATTTGTCGAGGGCCTCAAAATAAGAAATAAAAATTTAACATTGCTTAAGTTTAATAGTTCTAAACTCTTGCTCTACATAAACTAATAAATACCATGGCAAATTCCTCGGAGTCATTATCAAGTGGAATCAGTTCACAGTGAAGCTGTTGGTAACGATAATGTAAAGGATCTTCCTGTAAAAATGGCACAAACTTAACTTAGAACCCAGTTGAAAGAACAGGAAAAAATGGCAAGCCTCAAGAATCTAGAAAAGGAGCAGCACAGCTTATAAGTAATACCTCCACCATGGTGTCATCCATTAATAATTTTGTTGCAACCTCTATTTCTCCAAGGGCTTCAACCTTCAATTACATAAAAGGAACTCAGATTGCCAATTATAAAAGAAAGCAAGTAAGAAAATGGTCACAGACATGTCAGACAGACATCAAAACAACACTTAATGTTACTGAAAGGGGCAAGGACAAATTTACTGACTCTGTCAAGAGAAACATTGGAACAAAATATAAGCTGGTCCAACAAGATAATTTCTCAAACTAAAATTAAATTAATCACCATTTCTAACTTCTTTTTCAACTTCTGAGGCGTGTCAATGACAAAATCACCTGCCAAAGTTTATTCTTTTCATGTTAGATTACTAAATGTACAATTATATATGGAGAGAGACAGAGAGATAGAGAGAGAGAGCAAGGACTCACGCATTTTTCTAAATCCAAAATCATGTGGAATCACACTGTAGAATTCCCTGTGATTAAAAAGAAAAACTACTTTACCAAGTATCAAGAATGAAATTCCAGATTTCTTCAGAATTTAGAGTTTAGCAAATAAAAAGAATGTAAAAGAGAGATTAGGAAGTTGTGATTAACATGACATGCTATTTTGAGTATAAAGCCCATACAAAGCATTGATGGTGTACATCTATAAATAAAGTTAAGAGAAAGTTCTTACGAAGTTAGTTGCTCAAGCTTGCTCCTATTTGATTGGTCAATCACGTCAGCAATTCTCTTTAAGACATCATATCCCTAAACATATCAAGCACAAACAATTTGTTTATTAGGTCATCGACTCCAAAAGTAGAATTAATTAGGGGCAGAGGAACTCTAAGATCTAAGCATTGCAATCTGTGGCACCAAAGATAACTTATACCTACAATGATCCTACGACCAGATTAGACCTTTAATATTTAAAAATCAATCTAGAAAAGTATGCCTTGAAGTCAATAATCACCAAACTGGAATACTTCTTTCTGTCTACAATCTTCTATACTTTCTAACACAAAAGGCTTCAAAATATTCAGCAATGTCTCAAAATTTACCTTTAAAATTGTTGATTTGCTTAGCTTACCGAGTGGCAACTTGTCAGCATTGTACCCTAAAAGACAGCCATAAAATTATATGAAATAGTACCAGCGGGACAAAGATAATAACAGAAAGGAACTTGTAAGGCCTCAGACACTCCAAGCAAATATCTATTATACTTTTAGATAACTTAGATGACAACCAATTAGCTACTAACCTATTTCCATCATTTGTTGCTTCATCATGCTGATATTGCATATAAGAGAGATAAATTTAGCAACATGCTGTTCAAGCTTTGTCTCCCGCACTTGAGCACCAATGGAAGAGTCAGTCTTTTCTTTGACCTAAACATAGTTATTGAGAATTCAGAAGTTATCCATCAGGCATTCAAGAATCCATATCCAAGGTAGGATACAGGATGCTTTCCTCTCCCATTCCCCTCATATTTTAGAAGACAATTTTAGAGCAAGCAGATTTCTAGCTTAAGAATTCAACAAATTAGGATTGGGAAGATAGAGGAGTTCAAACAACTCACAATGGATTCTTTTTCTTGTTCATCGTAGTCCATTTCCAACCAGGTATAGCACTTTGGATAACAAACAAAGTCCTTTCTATCGGACCAATAGTTCTTGGTCTTGTCAAAGAAGTTTGCTTCGAACACGATAATTGCAACTTGTTGTGAGGTATAGGGGCCGTGTAATTTACTTTGACCCTTTACACCAACTCTACCCCATCTATTATGAACCATGTATGTCTTCCAATCATCAGATTCTGCAAGAAATTTTGTATTAAAAAAATCATGATTCGTGGAAAATATGCAAATGAATTTAGAGCCTAAGCCCTCTCCTCTTCTCCACTTATTGTTAATCATAATGAGATCAAAAGAAGCTTGAAGCAATAACAAACTGGATTTAGTAATAACATGTGTAACAACATTATAAACAACCGAGAAATAACCTAGAAGTTGAATCACATAGAACTTGTTATTGTTATGGCCAACATTCGTTTGATTTAACATTGCATCATAGACATCATCACCCTGCATCATAGAAAAATCAAATAATTATATCTAAAGACAAAAAAAGAAAAAAAGGAGGAGATAGGACCTCCAAACAATGGGAACTCAGAAAGCAAGACTAGCCTTTTGGAAAACATGATAATGAGCCTTTATCTCATCGGGAATCCCTTGATCCAGAACTGCGGCACCCTTCTTTGTGGCTGTAACCATTTTCTCCTCCTTGTTACTGTCTTTCTCTTCTTTTTCTTCTTTATCTGCCTCTGCAACATTCAAAAAGCTCGCTTCCCTTTATTCCTTTATTTAAGGAACTGAAAAATACAACAAAAATAAAAATGCTTTTCTGTTTTTACCATGAGGAGAATTCTTCTCTGCATCTTTGCAAAGCCTCTCAAGAAGTCCTTTTTTGGTTCCAACAGTGGAAAGACCTCGAAGAGTAGCTTGCTCGCGTAATTGCTTAACATTCATTTGCCTAAATTCCTCAACGGCCTTGACTTTGTTTGAATCCTCGTTGTTGTTTTCATCAAGCTCCCTCCCTCTTTTTTTCTCGTTTTTTTGAAAAGCATTATTAACATGATCATTCTCTTCATTTTCCTCTTCTTTCTTTCTCTCTTTGAGCAAAGCTTCCTCCAGTCTCTGCACCTGTCAACAACTCAAATGTCAAAACCAAGGAAAATGTAAGAATCGTACTATAAAATCACGGTGAAGAAAAGAGCAGAAACAGAAATCGCCGACCAGAAAGGGCTTAGTTCCGGTGGTGTCACGCCCACGCTTGGCAAGCTCGCTTCGGAGCTCATCTACTTTGAGCTTACTAGCCATAGTTTCACTATTTGATAACTAGAGAGGGAGAATTCGATTGAGATAATCGGAAGAAATGGAGGGCTTTATTTTTATATGGTGCGAAATGTGCTACGAAACTCTGTCGTTTTGGGCTTTTAGCAGCTTTCGGGGCACGATACTGGCGCGTCTCCCGCAATTCTTCTGACTAATCGAAAATTTAAAAAATCCTACCTGTTCTGTTGTTTGTGTAAATATTAAATCGTGCCAAGCACTCTTACCATATATATCGGGCTCGGGCCGAATCCCGCCGGCCCAGAAATTTAAAGCCCGTCGAGAATTGCAGACTCTAATTCCAGAAAAGCCGCTGAAGATGAAATCTTGCCTGTTTAAACCCTTGAATTTGGTTATCGTTTAAGGAAGAGAGAAAATTTTGAAGCGGCAATGAACGAAAGGCCGGAGCTTCAACAGGATCCGCAGATTCAGTCCCCTCAAGGTTCAAAAGAAGACATGATTTCCTGGGTGGTGGCGCTGGAGACGGCTTTACTGCCCTGTTTGCCCGCCAGAGAGCTCCAAGCTATCGACCGATCTCCCCACCCTTCTCATCAGAGTCAGTAATCATTTCTTTCTTTCTCTCCAAAGCATTTTTCCTTTCTTTTAATTTTTAACTGTCTGCTTTAAATATGATTTAGTTTATCTCAGCTTTGCTGGATTAACAAATTCTTATGTGCTGAAATGTTGTTTTATATTGGCGACTGCTGTAGTTGATGTAGAGAGACATGCTAGAGATTTCATGGAGGCCGCCAAGAAGCTACAGTTATACTTCATTGGCCTGCAACGTGAGGATCAGCCAACCAGGGCTGAAATGCTCAAAAAAGTAAATCCATCCGACTTTTGTTATGGCTGCTGTATCGA
This sequence comes from Microcos paniculata, assembly GCA_030664755.1. Taxonomy (NCBI): domain Eukaryota; kingdom Viridiplantae; phylum Streptophyta; class Magnoliopsida; order Malvales; family Malvaceae; genus Microcos; species Microcos paniculata. Next base: position 35,681,123 of record CP131461.1, read on the forward strand.
TGTGATTAATCCGTTCCAGTGAACGCTGTTTGATGCGTTTCTTGCTCTAACAGGAAATTGCGACACTGGAAGAAGAGTTGAAGGTAAAGTCTGAGATCATCAAGAATCAAGAGAGACTTATCCAGGGATGGCGGAAGGATTTGAAAGAGCAGCTGGAGAAACACAATACTGAACTGGAGAGAGTATAGTTGATTAGTTAGCAATTAGAATTGTACCCATTCTTAATCTCTGTATGTTTGTGTGTGTTTTGAGTTTAGGTCTTCCAATTACTCCGTCATCTTGTTGCTTAGTTTTCTACTGGCGCTACCTTACTTCGCTGCCTTTTTAACTGTTGAAAGCACAGTTAATTCAATCCATGGAATATACTAACTTTGTCTTGATACAAAGCTTTATATTAATGCTGTTGGACAATCAAATACTAGTAGTAAGTAGTTATTAATGGCCGTCGAAAAACGACGAATTTAGTCGTCGGCAAAGGTGACAGGGACTGTTGCAAGTCGCAACTGCAAGAAAAATGTTGATGCATCTGCACTGGCATGAAAGCTGAACGGCAAGTAGCATTCTCAATGTTTCTTATCATACAGCTAAAATGAGAAATTACAACAGCAGATGAGTAATAGGAAGGTAAGCATCAATCAAGTAATTTTTCCAAAAAACCAAGTAAAAGGGAAAATAAATATCTGACCTACAATCTACAATAACATTTCTGAAGCTCTAGGGAAAGAGTCACAGCTATTACACTTCTTTTTTTTTTTTTTTTTCCCCTTTTAGGACCGAGTTGATGGCATCTAATTGACCGCTCATACACATAGCCTTCTTCTTATGCGGGTGGCAACAGAAAATGACTTTTGGTCTTTCCATCTACTTCTTCGCATAAGTGATCAACATCTGGTTTTGCTGCATCTTGAAACCTTGTAGTGCCTGCATTGCAACGGTCGATTGCATCTCATTTTCATACTCCACAAAGGCAATACCTGGTTTTGTTTCAACCATCCTAATATCCTTTAAACCAGGGTATTGGTTGAAAAGCATTTGCAGCATCATCGTGGTTGTGTCATGAGGAAGATTCTGAATAAACAGAATGTTATTTGGTGGTGCTGGAGCTTCTGGAACAATTGGTCTGGCACCCAGATAAGGTATTTGTGATAGCTGCAGCATTTTAAAGAAAAAGAGAGGCAAATGATGAGAATATATACATCCTATCCTTTTTTCTCCTTGATGAGGGGATTAATTAGATATCAAACTCAAACTAAAGAATATAGTATCCGATCTTGAACATGCATTATAACGTAGAGAACCAGAGTATTTGTAGAGGTTTCATGACAATGAATGGTCATGTTCAATTCACATCCAACTTTCATGAGAACATAAAATATACAATTCCAAGAAATTAAATACCAAATGCTCTCCCAAACTTTTGACCATCATGAGGTTTGCACCAACTAGATTTCAGCAGCTCAAAAGTTATAAATGTGGCTAAAGCTTCAAAAATATAACCTTTGCAGCCAACATATCAAGGATATAATAGCAAGATCAAGCAAGGTTCTATTAAACCAGATTTTACAGAGGGAGCAAAGACATGATGAATAACATACTACAATTCTATATTTCATATCACTTACAGGAGGTGTTGCACCATATGCACCCGCATAAGCTGGATTCAAGCCTGCTGCTGCTTGATTAGGATCAAGTTGCTCTTTTCGTTTTTTCCCTCCTACATTTAGACAACATAGAAATCTCAAGAGAAGAAAAAAAAAGAGAACTACAGAAAAGATAAAACTGTATGCCACATAGATCAGAATAAATGTAGACTGGCATGATCACCTAAAAGTACTTTCTCTTGAATAAATGAGTTTACTGATGACAATGAGGACCCAACTAATGATATAGAATAAAAAACAGATCAATTTGGGCAAAAAGAAAATAACTGCGAGAAGATGAAGCGAAAGGAGTAAGACTAACTTTGAAATTAAGAACATTTATAAGACAACAGTGCATACTGCATTCCATGATTATAAATCAAAGGTTCAATTTATTGATATCTTGATAGGCTTTGATGCAAAGATTCAAGGAGGATCTAAAAGGGCTCCAAGTTGTAAATCATAGCAAAGGAGAGAACAAATTACTAACAACAATAGTAGCGATACCAATTACATATTTACATGTCCAAAATAGACAGATGGCATACAAGTAAAACAAAAACACTAATATTACTAGCTCAACTATCATCTTATCAACCAAAGATAAGGGACAAAGACGAATGTACCCTTTTCCTCGTGCCTCTTTCGCTTCTCTCGCAGAACAAAAGTACCGTCTGCTTTTGCTATTATGTCTGATTTAGTCTTTGCGTATTGTATTCTCTGCAACAAACAAACATTGTTTTCATTACTTATTACTAGCAAAGATTGATGCTTGGCAGTAGAGAACACCGATTATGAAAATGAATCAGAATATCCAGAAAAATAACCTCAACCTCCAGGAAAAAAAGATGCAATTTCCACATATTAAAACAAATATTAGCTCATTCTCCAGTAAGGACAGTACTCTATAATCTACCCATTGTTCCCAAAATCAGGTGGCTAGTCATTAACACTAACCCAGAAAAAACATCAAATTACTGCAATTTATCGATCCAGGGAAAGATATAGAGAGGTTTTAAAGACACAAATACCATCTCTTTGTCGTAAAAGGGAAAGCCCTGCATTCGCCTAAGAGCATTGGTAGCGGAGTTAACATCCTCGAAAACAACCCAAGCTTGACCTTTGTGTTTCAGCGTCTTGAATGCCAACACGTCCAATATCTTCCCAAATTGTGAAAACACAGCGTGCAACGATTTCTTCAACTCTGCACATATCATTCAAAAGAAAACAACAAAACTAGTAAAACATATATATAAAGCAATGTAAGCCTTTTTTGGGGGGGTCAAAGCAGAGTTGAGATAAGTACGGTCGATTTTGATCTTCTCGTTGAGATTGTTGATATATAAAGTCATATTCGGAGAAATTTCATCGCCCTGACTCTCCGCCATGTTTCTTCCCCTAGTTCTGGGCAGTGAGTGACACGAGCAAATAAGGGTTTTAATTCAGGGTTTTTTGGGGCAAATGCCCTAATTGGTTGCAGAGCAGTCGATAGGGAAAGCCGTAAAGGCTGAGCCGAATGCGGGTCGTGATGGGTACTTTTTCCCAGATCCAGGCTAAACTTATCATAGACCGTATTATTATTTGGGCCAGTTTAGACGGGTTAGCTTGGTCCAAGTCAAGTCCATAAGATTAGGACCCAAACTGTAAAATGAAAAATGGGTGGCTCGGTCCATCCATTTTACATTAATTTGTTTTTTTGAAGGACCCATTTTACACTACTTAAGATGCAAACTTTTGCTATGGGATTAATTAAACTTTTAAGCTAAATCTACTCCCTAGATTAAGAATTAAGAGACAAACATAATAATGGTATGCCACGTTGGGGGTTCAGAAAAGCTACATACATGACTCTTTAGGAGCTTGAGGGGAATGAATGCAAATCTGACTCCGACCCCGTCTCTTGCGACCAACACAAAGTCATATATGGCTTTTTGGCCTTTATATAAAGATAGAGATGCGACCATCACAATATTTATGTTACCTTTCCCTTTTCTAGGATAAGGATGAAAGATTGAATATTAAACAAGTGGAAAACTATAGCTCCTACATTATTGTTTCTTGGCAAAGGGTACGTAATTGCATCTACATATGGACCCCCTCGGCCCTTGGTTTCAATTTTTTTTGTGGGTCGCCGTGCTACCATTTTCAAGTTGGCATAGTATTTTAATTTTTTTTTGTTGAATCAATGGACTTACTTTTCCTTCGTTTTGTGTTTGGTTGACTTTGTTTCTATTAAAGTTCTTCAGTCATCTTAATTTTGTAGCTTAGAGGGGGTATTGACGTTTTGAGAAGTGAAAAAAAATGATAAAGTATAGGTTGACCAACATTTTATTTAAATGCTAGCTCCTTATTGACATTTTTTAGGTGCGCATGTCCAATCATGGCAAATGAGAGACAAGAAAGATGATGAGAAATTTAGATTAGAATGGGATTATATGAGAAGATTTGAGTCTTTTAATGCAACAACAATGTGATAGGTTGCTTGACATATATTTCAATTTTGTATACAAATTTGACCCATTAATTCGTTCTCTATATATGTTAAGTCACTTTGATGATCTGATGCATTATGAATTTCAATTGAACTCTAAGAAAGTGACAACCACCTTTACGTAACACATGTCCGTACGAAAAAGGAAGAAAAAACATATTATATAGCTCACATTTCTTATGTCAAGTTTGTTATTATTAAGATAGAGGGCAAGTCATGTATTATGGCTAAATTACTGAAATGTTTTTTTTTTTTAATACAGACTTAGAATTAGGTTTAGGTATGATAGTTTTCCGAATATAAAATTGATAGGAAAATATCCTGAAGTTGCCGGCTTTCTTCCAGGCAGTTTCCAGGCCCTCATTTGTGTCTTTGCTGTGGACTCTTCAGAAACAGCTGCAATTCATTGCAACTTGCAAGGCTAGTGCTACGATGGATGATGCATGCTTTGGCAATCGCCAGCGAGGTGGCAGTAACCATAAGCTGCCAAGTGCCATTATTCCATGCCTTATTTTTTCCTTGTTTGGTTGCACCGATGGCCCAATAAGACGACGAGGTTTGTGGTTCGTGGGACCGCGCCCAAATATCTGACGAGAACAAAGTTCAATTACTACTTGACCATGCGCGCCGCTGCTCCAAAACCAGTGCCATCTGCGGATATGCTCGATACGAAGGAATTGTGGACTTCTAACTTCTTTTTCATTTTCTTAATTTCATGATGAGAAAGAAAGAAAAGCCAATGCTTTTCTTTTCTCTCATCAGAACCCAGACAGTAGGTTGTAAGAGGAACACACACATGTACCGAAAAGAATAAATATACACAGTACAAAATATAATTTATATTCTATATAGAAAAAAATTAAAAGAAAATGAAATTGCCTTGAAATGATGACCACTTATATAAATATGAAAAAGAAAATTATTCTTTTCGTGAATAAGAAATTTAGAGGCAGAGAGCAAAAGACGAGAGCCATCAGGATTCACGGGAAATTGAGCGGAAATGGGCGAAAGGCTGATCAAGAGGATTCCTTGAACATCGCCACATATCAGTTTGCTGAAAGCGAAACACTCCAGCCCGTGACCATTTTTTATACGTATATAATATAGGTATAGTATTTATATTTATTTTTCAAATTAATATGCTACGCTTAACTTTATACTTACTCTAACAATTACGTAGTAAAAAGAAAGTTTTAGCCTATGAAGTTAAAGATAGTCAATGAATCCTGAAGTGTACAGAGTTTGAAATGCGCTCCATTAATTCAAGTATAATTGTAATTTTAGTTGATAATAATAAATGTATTGAAGACTAAAAGGAGCGAAGATTGGCCCTTTGGCCTTGACTTGGTAGGGACGTATGGAGGACCCGGGAAGAGGTCATCGGTAGAGTACTACTTCCAGAACAAAGAAGAAAAAGAAAACCCCGCCGCCTCTTTCCAACGATGGTTTTTTTTTTCCTATACGTGGACGGATATGATGTCACACCATCCCAGATCAACGGCACAAAGCCCGTCGACCTCAACTTCCCGCACTCACGCACACCGACCTTTCGTCGTTGAACCATGAATGAGCACTCGATTTTCACATGCTTGATGTCGATGTCGATGTGAAAGAAAACGTCCGCACTCCAATCATACTCCCTCTCTCGACCGTCCGATCATATGATATTTGATCTGCCTTTGGCCGTAAAATTTGACCTTGGCAAAAGCAAACCAACGGTCAATCTCGGCTAATCATAGGATGTTATATCTTTCTAGACTCTAGTTGTTCATATTTTCCTAATTTTAAAAAATAAACAACACGATTAAACTAACAAAACAAAAACAAAAGAAAGAGTTTAAGAATTAAGAACGGCCGTTAGTTAAAACTTCCAGGTGGCGGCAAAAGAGAGGTCCGTTACTCGTGTGTTGACGGGGTCCTGTTTTAACTTTAGTGGACGCAGGGTTTTCTCTCGCCTCTCACGCGTCTCTCAACGATTTTTCTCTTTCTATATAAACCCAAGAGTCTCTCTTCGGAATCCATCTTCAAAATTTCAGGGCTTTTCTGAGAGAGAGAGAGGGGTGTTTCTTCTTCGTTGCTGCGGAAGGTTTCTTTTCCTCTCGAGAAGAAGAAAAATAAAAAGCTTTCTGCAGTAGCGTTCAAGTTTCTCTCAATCCTAAATTCAAATTTCAGAAGAAAGAAATGGCTCGCTCTCTCTCAAACGCTAAGCTTTTCTCTACCTTCGTTGTCGATGGAATCTCTAACGCTATCTCCAGGTACCATTACCAACAAATTCTTTCATTTCCATGGCTGTGTTTCTTTTCTCTCTCTTTAACTTAATTAAGAAAATGAAAAGGAATAAAGATTTAATGATGTTCTTTCTCTGTTTAGACGTGGATATGCTGCGGCATCGCAAGGAGTTGTGTCGAGCGGAGTGAGGGGAGCAGCAACAAGGAACGCTGCGGTTGTGAAGAAAACAGGGGAAGAGATGGCTGGAGCCAAAGAGAAGGTTTCATGGGTTCCTGATCCAGTCACCGGAAACTATAGACCTGAGAACTCTGCTAACGAGATCGACGTGGCCGAACTCAGAGCTATGCTCTTGAAGAAGAACTAAAACCTAAACTGTTACAATTCGACTAGAAGGCTAACCCGCTAGAAATTCAATGGGATTGATGACGAGGTTCGTTCTAAATATCCTCTGCCGCAGGAGCTATCGCTTGTGTTCTAAAAAGGAGGATTAGTTTCTTTGTCGCTTTGCTCCTCTGTCCTCTTCGAATACAAAGTACTAGTAGATTTTGATGATGTAATACTTGCTTCTTGATTGCTCTTGTCGGAAACTCGCAATTAAGGAATGGAATTACTCCTTTTAATAAATACTAGCTGCAGGACTACCACTTATAATAATCTCGGGAAAGTTTTGTTTTCCTGGTGCTTTTTTCTCTGTTTTATTCTTCGTTCATCAGATTAAATCTTTTTTTTTAAGAAGATTAAATCCCGTTTTAATAGATGTTATAAACGTGATTATATGCATAACCATGCTTAAAGGAGTAAAGGTATGAAAAAGAAAAAGAAATTGCTAAGGCGCCGTTAACAAGCAATTATTATATTTTTTTTAATGTGAAAAGTAAAAGGTTATTGTAGACTTATATATTTTTATAATTTTTTAAATATAGAAATACTCTTAATTAAGTTTAATCACAAATTTATAAATTTAACTTTAAATCTATAAAATTTAATTTCAAATAAAAAATTTTAATTTTAAGGGTCAGTTTTAAAATTTAAAATATATTATTCTAAGGTTTTAAAAAAAATAAATTTGTCAAAGTTTAATATCAAATTTATAAAATTTAGTTCCAAATAAATCTAAAGATATTTTTGTTATTTAAATACTTTTTGACAATAATTATTATTCTTTACAAAATTCAAGATTATCTTTTTATCATTGTTAATTGGCTTAACCAGTGCCCAAACCCAAAAGAAAAATATCTTCATTGTGGTATATAATTTCTCCAAGTAATAGTCACAATAGACCTTAATTTGATTCAAAGTCTAATATCGTTGGATCTTAAACGGAGTTCTTTGAAATATACAGTGCTTTGAATTGCCAATAATAAGAGGAGGTATTGAGTTGTACAAATTCAAGTCTTATAAGAAAACAAACTCCCGATTCAATTCATTACTATATTTAATTTAACAAGTATTGAAATGAGTAAAACAATATGCGATACACGTAGCCCAAAGTAGTATTTGATTTGTAAACCGAAAGTTCTGAGTGACTTGGAATAGTCTTTTACCATATATTTATAGTCACTAAAAGTTAGAAAATTATTAGTAATGCTTTGATTTTGTACCTTTTCTTCGTGACACACTTTCCATAAATAAAAATACTTCCGTGTACTACATGCAATCAAAGACGTTAAGAAATATATGGTCATTAACCATTCACCAAAAAAAAAAAATGGTCACTAACCAAACATTTAGGTTGGATTTTTTGTTATTTTTATATACCACAAGTGGTTCCTAATTATTCCTAACATTACACATAAAGTTGATTTAGTAATTATTTAAACACAGGAAAGGCAAGGAGAGAAGTATATCAACCTCTATTATTGGATTCGATTGTCGACAAGTTAGGACAGTAGAAAAATTTAATACTCCCTCAGTCTTTATTTATCTGTCTTTTTTAGGGTTTTTTTTTGTCTATTTTTATCTGTCCTTAATTAACATTAATTATTAATTTTCCAAACTTACCCTTTCAAACTCATTTTTCTCTCTCTTTAAATGAATATTTTCTTAAATAAGAGTGAGAATCAAAGAGGGAGAAATATAAGAATAAAATAAGAAAATTAAGATAAATATTTATGAAATTTTGTGTCTTAATTACTTTTCTGTTTTGTGTGATGCGGTTAATGAAGATAGATAAATAATAACAGAGAGAGTACTAATTAAATTATCAGGTTTTAGAACTAAATAATGTAGGGGATCGGATGCACTAATTAATTAATTATTTTAAGTTTGGCAATGAAATCGATAGCATTGTTAGGTACCCTATCAAATTTGGAAATGGCAATTCTTCATCAGTTTCTTAATATATTTCGGTGTGTGGGCGCTTAACCTGAGAAGGCCTCATAAAATTTTGTGATGGAAGCAAAGATGCGGTGCATTGTCGACTCGAGGGCCTGGAAGATGATGCCATGTTTGAATGAAAACGACACCAAGTATCTGTCGTGTTGGGAAGAGTCAATTATTTAACGTAAGCACTCGCACAAGAATATAGTGTTAGAATAATAATTTGGATGGATACCGAAGAAGAAGATGAATCTTCTTACTGATTGACAAATAAAATTTGTGGGTGTTTTGCTGACTTGACAAACAGGCTGTGGGGAACCCAATTTCATTTGGAATTGAAGACGTGCTTAGCTTAGGTTGAGAAAGAGAAAAACAAAAAAAACTTTTGGAAGGAAACTATGTTATGTCTATAGCGAAAACTGAAAAGCCATGAAGCAGTGGAGCGTAGTGGGGAGGCATTTGGATTAAAATGTTTGGCTTGGTTCATTGGTTGCCTGTTTTTTACTGTTTGATTGGATATGCATGTGGTGTTTCACTGTTTCTAATTGAGCAACAACGAACAATCGATTGAAAATTTCAAAAAAGATTCACATTAGAGTTCGATATTGGGGAGAATCATCGCAAGCCAGAAAAATTTGAGAGGGCTGAATTCTCAGAACTCCGCGCGCCACGACTTGCATTCCAACCCCACTTCTGCTGATATTTTTTGACAAAGATGGGTAAAATCGTCGGGTAGTGCAGCTTGTCTACATCAAACGTCTATGACTTGTAGACATGTATAGTTGATCGAGTTTTAAGTCTCAGTCGTTTCAAATTTTTGGGACCTTTTTTTGTTCAACCATAACGTAATTTAATCCACATCAATTTGCAAAAGTTCAACAACCATAAAACTTTCTTTAGCTTTTAATTAGTTTTGGTACTTGCATTTGCATTTGACTTCGACATGTACGTTTGGCTATACGAGAGAAAAATTTCATAGACCTAATAAAGAAATCCGTCATTAGAGAAGGGGTAATCCTAGTTTATTTATATATTGATAGAGTAGCATTTTAACCAGAAGAGTTGCGTAACAATCAAGGTTCTAGGCATCTAGGCAAAAGCGGCATTTAGTAATTCAATGAATATTGGAAGAGACTTCCATCAAGCTCACGAACTCAAAATCCCGAAGCACGAGAGATAATTTTTATTGGTATGCCTGTAACTAAAGCTACATAAAATGCTCATACACAACAATAGATAGATTTATGTTCTGCTCGGGCTCAAAATTTTGACCCCCTCATCCCCTCTTTCACCGATTAAGAACAGGCCGGAGAGAGAGGGAGAAGAGGCAAGGCGAAGCCCATAATCATAGAAAACAAATGAAGGTTGCAGAATAAGACTGGTGACTGCAGGGTATCTTTCAAATAGTTTAATCGCTATTTAGGTAAAACCGCCCCTTGATCATTTAGATTCAGCTCTTGCAGCAGCCTCAGCTGCCTTTTTCTCCTTTTCTTTCTCCCTCCTCTTCTTGTTCCTCAGTGCATTCTTGCTCATTTCTCTATATCAACATTAAATACTCGTGAGCATCAACAAACTCAAAATGATAACTGTTGAGATATAGGAAAAAGTTATTTAACGGAAACTCACCCTGTAGTACTTGCTCCAAACAACTGCCATTACAGAAATAGTCAGGAGTCAAGAGTTGGGACCACATCCAGCAATTTATAAACAAGGGAATCTAATCCTAATATATAATGCACAGTTATATTTAGGATCATTAAGAAGTTCTATAGACTGAGTTAACAACTACTCTTTTTTGCTATGTAAAATCTTTATCTATTTCTTGTTTATAGGTTGCATTTCATTCAAATCATCATCTTCAATATTTCATGGTTGTCCAAGAGTACCTCTGCCTGGACAGCATCTGCTTTCTTAGCATGCGGAGGGCGGTAAGCAGCAGGTTTCTGTGCTGGAGGATTGGAAGAGGTAGATTTTTTGGAGGTTGACCCTTGTCCTGGAAAACAATTAACAAAGTTTGCTGAATCATACATCCATAAATGAGAACTTCATAACCTAAGTATGTTCAAAATATGGAAGAAATAGAACCTTGCGATTTGGTTTCTTCAACCTTCAAGGAATCAACGGACTTAATAAGTTCAACAATTTCACCAAACTTATCTGGTGACTCTGGTTTCCAATCAGCCTGCATGAAAGTTAATCAAAGGGCCAAGTAAGCAAATGTGCATATGAGACCACTTCCAAAAAGAGCCCTACGCAAATAACAACACTGACCTGGAACAACTTGTCAAACATCTTCTTAAAGAACAATGATCCATTGTAATGGAAAATTTTAATGCTTCAACAACAACAAAAACAGAGATTTATCAAATGATCTGACAAATAATGGTTACCTTCCACTATGGTCAAAGAATAAGTATGTATATTGACACCCTCTAGATGGATATTTAAAGAGAGAACAAAATAGGAACTTTATATTCATATTCTTCCCTTTGTATCTCCTTAGTTGTTGACGTGCCAAGGCTAACTAGGTTTTTTGTTGCTTAAAAGTGACCTACTCAACCTCTAGTCAGAACAGGTTAGGTACTAGTAAATATTAAGGTGACATGTAAGTTACAGTCCTCTTCTGTACCCTCACTAAATCCTCATCATGAGAAAACATATGTAACAACATACCAATTGTCAACTTGCAGTCTTGGAGCAGTTGTGGCAGTCATGAAATAGCGTCCATCAGCAGACCACTCACTTGTTACAGAACATTCAGCCCTAGTTGTTCCCAGCTGCTTTTTATCTACGAAGTCCCAGAATGCCTGAAGTGTAAAGCCAAAAATTAATTAACAGCACTAAGAATGACGGAGGTGGGGGATTCATTGAGGAGAAGCCTAATGAAAACGACAAAAACCAACATGATTCCTAGAGTTAAATAGTTTGTAAAGCAGCAATAAGGTTAAAGACAAACTGTAATATGCTGGTCAGAAACATCAGAGACCAAATATAAACACCATTCAAACCACAGTAAGATGGAAGAAAATCACCAATCAGATGAAGTAAATGTTGAAATAACATGACAAAACCAAATACGGAAAATAAGTGCATACGCACCATGTCACCGGGCAAGTTACCAAAACCAGCCAAACATAGAACTGTAGATCATAGACTTAAGGCTACAATATGTATAGTCAATAGCACAATGATCAGTTGAACATAGTTCATTAGACTAACTACAAGAAAGTGTAAAATTTAGTTCTAAAAGGATACATTTTCCCTTTGGGTTCCATCGAACGGTATTGTAAGGACCAGATCCCAGCTCAAGTAATGGTCTGCCCTTCTTGTCGAAAACTGTTGCACTTGCAGGCATAACTGAAATCATGTCAAGGCGAAGTATTCAAAATCAAACTTCTTACTGCATTCAATACTTTTAGCACTATTGTCAATTATTTATTCAAAAAAGACATTTGGCAAACTATGATGCATAAAAGGATACATCCATAAACAACAGCAAACTCTCTCCCAGAATACGACCATTGCACGTCATGAACAGGACCCTCCTTACCTGCCAACATTGTTGCACTCAGTAAACTGTTAACAAGAGGAGGAAAATTATATTCCTTTCTGACAAAAGAAAAGTCAAGAACATACGAAGGGTCACAAGTCCTTCATGTGTCCCATCAGTTGTAAGGTAGTTCAGCTTTGATTCTCCATAATAACTCTGGTTAGTCTTATCAACATCAGATTGCACAACAACTAAAAGCCCGGTAGATCCACGATTCCAATTCAGCTGCACCGTAGAACATCGGAAAAAGCTCCGCCGAGCAAGAGGTTGGCTCTGCGACTCTTTCCCACAGGCATATATCTGGACACTAGCTGGACTTCCCTACAAATTAAAAAACCAAACTCAAACCTGTCTGTCACAAGTGCGAAAAGTTACACTCTCATGTGAAGTACATGCACATGTAACGAATTAGATGCTCTAGTTTTGACATTGTTGTTCGTAACACACAAATTATCAGACCAACCCACCTCAAGCCATTGTATATGTTGATACTTCCTATACACTTGATCTAGCAGACACGCTTTCCACAAGCAGAATGGCTACCTTCTTGACAGTTAATAGTATCATAGTATCACTATCCCTAGTATGATTCCGATGCTCTTTCCATTACTTGACCTATAATACTTCTTGATTGAAGGTTGTGTTTTCTAATTTGAGTATTTGACAGTTTCGTTTAAGAGACCCAAAGGAAGTGCTAGTTTCCCATGCTAAAGATAGAAGTATTACTCCTTTGTCTCGCCATTAAGATAAATACTCCAAAGAATTCAATTAAAACACAAAAAGTGCAGACTTGATTTATTTATGTATCACATGGTGGAACACCCTGGTCTATCCAATCAAATCATATCGTATTATAAGGTTTTTAATTAACTTTGATATGTTTGTCTTCTGCAAAAACTAAACAGATTAAACTTCAATATATCAAATGAATCATCTGGAAATAGTTACTCAAGGGCATGGTGATACCAAACCCGAAACTCCTCAGGCCCCTGTTTTTTCATCATAAGCAACCTGCAGAAGCCAAAGGAAGACCAACCTTAGATTCTGGAACAAATGCAGCCACATGGGACCCAGGTGCCTTGGAAAGCTCAGCTGCAGCCACCCCAGGAATTCGTAGCCGATACCATATTCCTTTAGAGAAATCGGCAGCATCAAAAAACTGTATTTCGTTTGTAGCAAGCCGGCATGCAACAGCTTCATCAGAACTGAACTGGATTGAGGGCCTGAATGGCATATATACAAGCAATTTAAATATCAAATCAGAGACGCACATTGCAGCAAGAAGATAAAGGGACATATAAGATTCCCATAATGAAGGCTTTAATACCCCAAGCTGGCATTATTTGTAAAATGTTACACTAATATCCAGACTGAACACTTAAAAACATCCATAAATACTGATACAACACAAAAGATAACAATCCAACCATAAGTATCCATGCCCATGTATACCATACCATGTGGCTTTTGTCATGTTTTTCTGGAATTGCTGGTAAACAGGATCACCAGTCTCTATGTTCCATAAGACCACATTCTTTTCCTCGGGTGTAGTAGATTTCTGAAAGGTCTGAAGGTAGGAACCACGTGGGGACAAGGCAGAAGCAGTAACATTGGGGATTTGGAAACATCTTATCTCTTTCAAGGTACCGGAGTCATAAACACTAATAGAAGAGTCAGATTTTGTCACTATTAGCCTGGAACCATCCTCGCTAAACTTAGCACTGGTACAAGGAACCCTTTCAAGCTTAATTCCAGGTTGATTATTATTGTTGAATGGAGGCCCATTCCAGATAGAATATCCCTCCGGTTCACGAACTACACAAAAGGCAGGAAAAAGCCAAAAAAAAAAAAAAAAAACGAGATTACAATAACAAATTACATAGAGCTAAATTCTAAAGAGAATCAATGGTTATTAAGTACCCAAAATTTCCAAAAGTGGTGAAGTTTCCACAGCTGCTGCCATTAGAGACTTAGCTAAATATAACTGCAAAACCCAATGTCAGTAACAACTAAAGAACAAAATTTTCGAACAATAACAATAGAACTTCAGTGTTCATTCCAATAAAGACAAATATGTATTAATTCCATTATTGTTTGTTTCAGACAATAAAAATCAATCACCACAATGATAAGGAAAAAAAGCTCCAATTTGGTCGTTGCTTTTACTTCAAGAGTTACTCTAAAAGAAAAACACACAGTAAATTAAAAGATCAAAATTGAAATAATATAAATAAAGATTGAACAAAAACAATAAAAAGAAGGAAAAGTAGCATTCACGATTTTACTTTTTTACCTTCGCACTAGTTTCCCGTAAGAACTGAAAAAGGAACTTTGAGAAGTGGAGAGAAGCACTAACCAGATCAACAGAGCACCGTCGTGTCGGACAATCTGTGCAGCCGCTGAACCTTATTTACTGGCTCTTTTAGAACTTGCCTCACGCCGTAGTGCGTACAAAGCTTTGGGCTTTGGCGGCCAGCGGTGCCAGCCTACAATAGTATAATTACATACAGGCGAATGCTTTAGCGAAACGACAGCGTTTCGTCAATTTTTCCCCCGGCTTTGCCTTGCCTTACCCCCGAATAACGCAAGACATAAACCGGTAAGACGGATAAGGCCTGTAGCATAAGATTGTCGTCACACTCCGGGTTCGGGTTAGTAATTCTTAACTTTGGTTCAATTTTTCCACCAAAAAAAAAAAAAAACCATTGGTTCAACTTAACATTAGTTTTTTTTTTGGATGAAAATTAATTTTAGTTTTAATTTTCAATCATCATTCCAAAAGTTCTATTTATTCCAGATGAAAATTTTCAATAACACGAGAGAACAGCTTTACTAAATAAGTGTGACCGAATGTCCTAAAGAAAAAGTTCATCGAATTTAATAAACAAACCGTTTTAATTTTGCACTGGATTGGATACCTTCATTCTGTAGTAGTGGAAATACAACGGCAACCAGATCCAAGAAGATAAAGAGCAGCAGAACAGATTTAAAAACGATAATGTATGTAATAAATGAGGTTTGGAATGTACTAACAACATAAACCAACAGTAATAAAACTTAATTTCAGAAACCACGTCCAAAACTGCGTTCATGAGTAAAAGTAAAGCATTCATCCTAAGCATAAAGCCTACAAGACGCTAAGACACAGGACCAGCCAGCATTCATCCAACAGATTGATTCTTTTGACAAAAAGAGCTCCAGCTATCTAGCATAAAATCTCTACGCAGCAGCTTGTGCTGCAAGCCTCTTCCTGGCTTCCTCGATGATGGACAACTTAATACCCTTGCCCTTAGGAAGTGATACCCATGGCTTTGTCCCTTTACCAATTGTGAAGACATTTCCTAGACGAGTTGCAAACTC
This sequence comes from Microcos paniculata, assembly GCA_030664755.1. NCBI lineage: Eukaryota > Viridiplantae > Streptophyta > Magnoliopsida > Malvales > Malvaceae > Microcos > Microcos paniculata. Next base: position 35,696,712 of record CP131461.1, read on the forward strand.
GTGCCCAGCAGCATCTTGAACATGGATTGTCTCAAAGCTACCCTTATGCTTCTCCCTGTTCTTAATTACTCCAACACGTCCCCTGTTCCTTCCTCCGGTGACCATGACAACATTCCCAACATCAAACTTGATGAAATCAACAATTTTGTTGCTCTCCAGGTCAAGCTTGATTGTGTCATTAGCCCTGATTACAGGATCAGGGTAGCGGATGGTTCGCCCATCATAGGTATTGAGGTATGGAATCCCCTTCTGACCAAATTGGACAGATCTAACCTTGCAAAGCTTGAACTGCAGAGTGCAAGACCATAGAACAAGATCACTCACAACAATAGAATCAATCAGAGTGAAAAAAGTAATAACTATAGATAACAGTGAATTGAAGTTTCATTAATTACCTTGGTCTCATCACCTGTGATGGCATGAAGGCGAAAACGACCTTTTGTGTCATAAAGAAGACGGAAGTCTTCATTTGTCTTGGGAATGGACACAACATCTAGTTCCAGGAAACAAAGGAAAATTAACACATGATTCTAAGAGATTGAACTATTGGGAAAATGCAGGAAAAGGAATCAAATCCTGGAAGAGAAACTCTCAGCAATCTAGAACACAATATTATCAGCACATAAATACAGCCTATAACTCCATGCATTTCAAAAATTATGAGATTGAAGTGTAGAGAAAGTTTGGAAAAAAGAGTCAAATCCAGAAAGAACAACTCTAAAAGCAGTCTAAAAACATAATATAAGCTGACCAATCCAGCCTACCTAAGCCCATGCAATTCAAAATTTAAATGAAGAAAACCATCTATCAAGCGAAGGACTTAAAAATTTCAACTGAACTACAAAGGCAAATTCTACATACCCATGAAACCAGCAGGATATGTCTTGTCAGTCCTAACTTTTCCGTCTACCATAATATGCCTTTGCATAAGAATGGCAATCACTTCTCTATATGTCAGTGCATACTTCAATCTGTTTCGCAGAATGAGAATCAGTGGCAAGCATTCCCTGGACTTGTGGGGTCCAGATGATGGCTTGGGTGCCTGCATGACAAAAAATTATAAGAATACAGCACAAAATGAAAGGAAGCAGCATCAAACGGGTGGGTAAGGGATCAAAAGGTCAAAGACGATAACATACAAATGCACCGCCAAGCTTGTCAAGCATCCAATGCCTAGGGGCATTGAGCCTCTTCAAGTGTTTCTTCAACCCTCTAGCCTGTCACCGACAAGGAAAAAAAGACAAGAAAAAGAGTTTTAGACCAAAGCCACAATGATATAGACTTTAAAGCCGAAAATTTTGCTCATAAAGAAAACTGGATCCATATCAAACAGACTGGATGAGGCAACAATTTCAGAAACTAAACAGAATCACACATAAACTAAAAGTAAAGAAGATATAAAAGAAAATCCCACCATTCCAAAAAAACTATACGACAAAACAGAACCAAGCGCACAACTTTTGATCTAACATTTCAGTTCAGCAACGACTACACTTCCTATTTCTCCATCATATCATGTGTAAAAGAAAGCTTAAAGTATTAAGCGGCTGTCGATGTAAAATTCTAACAGATTCAAATCATAATTGCACAAAAATCTAAGTTAAAATTAATTCAGTACGAGCAATGAAATCATAAGTACACAATTGAAGCAAGATCAAAAGTAAGTGAAGTGAAGATAAAAGGAGAGCAACAAAGAAACTGACCATTTTGGTGGGATGCGGCTGTTCCCGCTGAAAGCTTTCTTTAGTATAGAGGATGCGACCGAGAAGAAGATAAAACCCTAACTTCGTTTTTTATATATATACTGTCATTTTAGGGTTTTGAACCGACTGGAATTATTTGGGCCGGATCGGTTTCGTGGCTTGTTAGGCCCAAGCAACCATCTTTTTTCCTTCTTTTTTTTTTCTTTTTTTAATTTAAATTAGTCACTCACTGTCACGTGCATTGCACGTTATACAATATATTATTAATAATAACAAAAAATAAAAAAAATAATAATAAGTTTAGAAAAATAAATTACATTAAAGTGAATAATAATTAAATTATAGATTAGTAAACTTCAAATTAAATTACATAAAATTGAATAATAATTAAACTATTTTCTTCAATATAATATAATAGTAATTTAATTATTTAATTATGATGAAAATAAAAAATATTTAGTAAAAGATAAATTTCAATTTAAATAAACAATATCAATGGCAATTCTGAAATATTTTTAAAAAAAGATATTTTATCTTCAATATAATATAGTTAGTAATTTAATTATGATAAAAATAAAATTAGTCAATTACTAATATCATTTAATAAATATATAAGAAATATTTAGTAAAAGATAAATAAAGAGTTTCAATATAAATAAATAATATCAATGACAATTCTAAAATATTTAGAAACAAAAGGGTATTTTAGTCGATTCAAAAGTTTTACACCATTCGTACTTTTATATATATTATAGATTATAAATTATAGATTATAGATTAAAAAATAAAAACTTTTGGAGTTTGGACTTTGAAGTATTCCCTTCTTCCTTTTTTTTTTTGTTACTGAAAATATTATTTGGAGTCCAAATTAAACTCATTGATCAAGTGCTGATTTAATTATCTTAATTTAATCATTCCACTAAATCCGTGAAATGTTCATACCCCACAAATACATAGCAAAAAACGCCAGACATGTTAAATTTTAATGCTGATTAAATTTTTGTTTTTTAATTTTTAAAAATAAAATCATATAGACAGAAATGTTCTTATTTTTATTGTTTCTAAAAACAAAAAATAAAATGAAAATAGAAAAGAAAAACGTTGCTAACAACAGAATAGTTCTGCTCGTTGCATTGTAAGTAGAATGAATTAGCGGTGGATGGCATGAGATTCACATTCACGGCTGGTGTTTTAATTTGTTTATCCAAAATGGAAGAAGATACCTGATATATTCCATGCATGGCATAGGAAAAGGTAAAATCGCATTTGGGTATTCGTGTTAATGCCAATGTATATGGAAGTTCTGATATTACAATAAGAAATATAGCATCTAATCTGCACTGGAAAATCCAATTAGCTTTGTGTTTTAAGTTCCTATATTTCCGTAGGAAGTGCTGATCGATTCCCACTTCCCGCATGACAGCGTCCCTTTTATCTTTCTCAAACGATCAACGCAAAAGGAAAACCAGCTACCGATGTTCAATATATAGAATGCATATGAAGTCTGAAAGAAAGAGAACTGCAGCTAGGCAAAGGCTCTGTAGTATGTTCTCTCAACTGATACTGCTGTGAAATGGTTACTCTTGAAAATTGACGCAGCGATGCTTGCTGCTAGCATGAATTTCCACATGTTGTCACCTCACACTAATTAGCTACCAAAATGTTTAGACTTGTTTTATCCTTAAAACACAAGATACTAACTAGAATATGTACCTTTGCCGTGCGAGCAGGAATAGTCGCCTACCGTAAAATAGAGACGGCGACCTGTGACTAGACCCAAAAAAAAAAAGAACTAGAATATGTACCGATTCCGTGATGCTAATATAGCCAGAACAGTGAGTTGCAGGAACGTCCTCATATCAGTCATTTGGCAGCACAAGATCGCACACGACGACCTTCATTCTACGGATATATAGATATTTAACGCTCCCCCATCCCAGTGAATCCCTTTTTCGGGACGAGACAGGGAGATCGCTGTTACTTCCAAGACTATCTTCTTACTAAAAATAGCTTAGTTTAAGGGATAAAAATTGGACCTCCAAAGCAAGGCGCTATCACAAACAATGACATGATATTTTACGCAAAACCATAAAATAACAGTCAAGATGACAATCTCCACTGCAAGCTACTCCTACAACTGAGAAAAATGCAGCTAAGGAGGACATATTTACCATCCTTTGTCTGAGTCTGCCATCTAAGCATGTTCAAGCTTGTTAGGGCTGCTCGAATATGATTCCGGTAATGATATGGCTTCAACCTTAGATTAATCATGATAAAAACAGACTTCATATGATTATCATACCCAACATAACTAAATCAAATCTATTCATAAATTGCTATCTGAAAACAGAACAGCAGTTTCAACCACTTAAATGGCCATTAATGGCATCTTGGCCGATATTTTGACTTGAAAATGCAGCAAGCAGCAAGCCAATAACACTAGAGCAATAGAACTTCAAAAGTTCCTTAATTCTGATCCGGCAAGCTTTAACAACAATCAGATCAGTGCCTTGATCATATATGAAAACCACTATATGACAATCATTACTCATGATCACGCAACTATAAGCTACTTAAACTAAAAGCATTAAGGCAACTGAAAACTACATAACATGCAAGTTAAATGATAATTTTTCTAAATGAAGTTCTGTGCTAAAGGGTGCTCATGAAATGAGTAACAATGATCCTGATTCCTGCCTAAAAAGTTGTGCCATGAGTTCATATAAATAGTCTCACCTAGCACTTGAGATGTTGTAAAGACTTCAGCGAATGACAACTCCAAAATTAGTTAAGGATTTTCTTGTAACCTTTCAATGACACTACATCCACTTTTACAGTAGCAGTTGGTCATACTAAATTTACCACGATCATCCTTAATACAAAGGAAGCTGGCATCTTCCTATTAATAAGTTTAGGTGCCTTTTGCTGCCTATTTATATAGCATTTCAACTTCTTTGGGTAGCAAGAAACGGCTCATATAGTACTCTATGCTCCAATTTCTGATTGCGATTCTCATTTCTTATACTTATTTCCAGCCACGACTTCTTGTTCCTTCCCACTTTTACCTCTCACCTCCAATTACTACTTCTTACTTCATCTCCCACAACACTAACTATTCCTGTGTCTGCTGTAATCCTTTTTCTGCCCTATTTACCTGATTCATTACTTAATAGTTCACAAATTCTAACCTCCACCATGACAAACAGGAGTGATCTTGAAAAGCAAAGCCTTTTACAGACACCCATGGTCCTACATAAAAATCAACAGAATAAGAATCTGTTTAATATGTCCCAATCCTGGTCTTAGCATTTTAAACTATCCATCCACCTCATATAGTCATACTCCCTAACGAAGGGATGAAACCATCACCAGCTAGATAAACAGCAATAAACACACATGCCAGCAGAATATACACATATTATAGCTAAGCCATATTTCCAATCGCACTGAAAATCTAAAACCCAGTAAAGTTAAAACTTTACCAATTTCAATAAATAACCAAAAGCCAATTCATTTCAAACCAAAAGACAACAACCCATCATCCAAATCCCATTAAGAACATTCCACAAATTTGATCCTTTTTCCCCCCATAAATTCCTCTAAATTGAAGAAAAAAAGGACTTCATTCTAAGCTTGCTTACTTTACCATTAACACAATCCAATCCACATCCACACTGCGGACACTCATAGAAGTTATCAATTGGAAAGCTTGCAGAGGCAATCCCAACGGAAAACTCCAGCTCATCTACATCTCTTATAACCTCCACGATATTGAGCCATAAAAATAGGACCTTTACGCTTACTCCGGTAAGGTCTCTGAGCCTGTTGTTGGAGATGTAGCCGCTGATGGTGGATTTGTATTTGAGTTGGTAAGATCCTTCTAGAGAGAAGCTACACGAACCGTTTAAGTAGGCATGGAATCGACCGGTGGGCTCGTCTAAATCGTACTTCACGACTCCTTTGGGAAGAATGCCAATCGGAAAGTTGTAGCCTTGGAGGATTTCGTAGGCCGACGGTGCGTCGTCGGTGATGGTGAGAGGGGACGACGTGGCGAGTGGTGATTGGAAGAGGAGGAGGAGAAGGAGAAGGAGAAAAGGGGCTACGCAAATTGCCGTGACACGGAGAGCCATCTCCTTCTCTCTTTTTGTGTCTTTCGTTTCTCTGGAAAAATGGATTGAACTTGTTTTTCCGAGAAAAAAATACTGTGTTTCGGCTGTTCTATTTTGCCAGCGAAAGGAAAGAGGCACTCGGGTACGAAATGTCAACTGCACCGGAACAACCATACGACGACGTTTTCAGCATAATGGGAGTAGGGCCCACGTGGTAATTTGCATAAGGCGAGCACGTGTTGCCGAACTTGTCAACTGGAAAAGGAGACAAATAGGGCACAGATTTGAAAGGTTGGAAAAAAGTGGTTGATAAATCAAAGATACTGCGGTGGGGATTATAATTTTGTTGTCTCCCCAAGGCTGTCCCTTTGGACTTTCTGCTCTCTATCCTCTCTTATCTCTTTCTCCAATTTGACCACGTTACATCCTAAAGCTAATCCCTTTATTAGTTGTTGCAAATTTTATACTTGTTGCAAAAATTACTTTCTGAAGTTCATTTGATAATATAATGCCACTTTCGGCGTAAATACGAAACCAGGTCCTATTTGATATCCCGTGGAAGTTGATCAGAGTGATAAGAGTTTACCCTAATCTTAAAGATTTAGATAACCAACCATGTTTCTAAAGTTTTCAAAACCCAAAAATAAAATTTATAATTCTAATAATTTTTCTTCAAATTACTTTCTGAAGTTCACTTGATATAATGCCACCTTTGGCATAAGTGCCCGAAACCGGTGCCCTGTTCGATCTGCCAGGTATCAACTTAGGGGCTGACCAACAGGAAAAAACGAAAGAGAGAACAGAAAGCGAAAAAAAAAGAATGAGCGAAAGTTTTAACAGTTCCACCAGTTTAGTGAATCAATTTAAACAGAAAACATCTCAACAAACAGCTTCTACAAAGCATGACACTCACTCATGCAATAACCTAACACACACAAAACTTCATTGCCGAGGCATATATATATCAGTTCAGTATCCTACAGCCTTGAACCAGCTGGATTTCGATAGCCATTATGAATAACATGCTGATTAGTTCTCGCTAGGGGAACATGATCCACATTCGACAATGGAACCCTTTTATTATTCCAGAAAACCAAAAGGGTAGAAACCTTAAACTCTATTACTACTAATGGAACTCAAATTAAGCAGAGGATAACAGGTGATCGGAATTTGTCTTTCTGCCTTTAACAGTATCACAATCAAAGCCACATCCACAAGTCGGAGACTCACTGAAATTATCAACAGAGAAATCAGCAGAAGCGATCCCAACTGAGAAGTCAAGCTCATCATCGTCTCGGATCACTGACTTGATGTTCAGCCACAGAAAGAGGATCTTAACTTTGATCCCACTCAAGCTGGTTATCTTGTCCGTGGCAAGGACCCCAGTTATCGTGGATTTGTATTTGAGCTCATAGTAGTCAACAGAAAATGTGCAACTACCATTCAAATACACGGAGAACTCACCCGTTGAATTGTCTAGCTCGTAGCCTAACACCCCTTTGGGAAGGAGACCTACGGGGAAGTCATATTCTTCAAGAACTTCATAAGCTGTCAGTGATGAATCATCAAGGAAGGCAGCAGAGGAGGAGGAAGAGCAAATCAGGAAGAGAAAAACCAAAGGGAGGAATGCAATTGAAGACAGGAGTTTTAGGTGGAGAGGCATTTTCTACTTGCTTTTGGTGCTTAATTTGACTGTCTGGTTTAAGCTGAGGCTGGTAGTAGTAGGAAGTGGTTGTGTCTATATTATATATAGGGGATGTATGGAATGAAGGATAGAGAACAAAAGAATCGGATATTCCAATACCTCAAACCTACTCGAGCATGCCACTGAATCAAAAAGCTTACCCAAATCCCCACCCTAGTGAGTAGACCAGAGACCATCAATTTTCCATATTCGAGACATCAATATTCTGCAGTTTTTTTCTCATCGTGTTACAAGAAACTAGAGGAATCAGTATCTTTTCCGATTTTTTATAATCTTCCTTTTTACAGATTTTATCCTTTCAGATAGCCCTACATGTAGGGGTGACCACGGTTCGGTTCGAACCGTGGAACCGAACCGGAACCGAAACTTAAAAAACCGTAACCGAACCTTTTTTAAGGTTTTGGAACCGGAACCGAACCGGAACCGGAAAGGTTCCGGTTCCGGTTCGGTTCCTCTTTTGGTGGAACCGGAACCGCCGGTTCCGGTTCCGGTTTTATTATTTTATTTTTATTTTTTTACAAATAATTTTTTTTCTTATTTGTAATATAGTTTTATTTAATAATAATGAGGTATAATATATATGTCTTAAGATAAATTTTATAGTATATTTATATAATAATATCATGTAAGTAATACATTATAAATTTATTATATTATTATTTATCATTTATTTTTTATATAATGTTAGTTTAACTATAAAGATTTATTACATTTAATAATTTTTTAAAAAATTAGATGATTAAACACTTAATTTTTATATATTTGGAATTAAATTTACTTATTCTAATATATATTATTTAAACAAAATTTAATAAAATTTTGAAAAGCAATTAAAAAATTTTGAAAAAAAAAAAACTTAAGGTTCCGGTTTGGAACCGGAACCGAACCGGAACCGGATTGGAACCGGAACCGGAACCGCTTATAAAGGTTCCGGTTCCGGTTCCAAAGAACCAAGAACCGGAACCGACGGTTCGGAACCGGAACCGAACCGGAACCAAACCGTGGTCATGACTACCTACATGTACTGAAACTAAGATAGCCCTAAATATAATTTAAAAACACCTGAATCTGTATCAGAAGCAAACATCCAAAAAACTCAATAAGTATTGACCCAACATCAGAAAAAACAGAAAAGAGGCAAGCTTTCCTCAGACCAAAATGAAAAACAGAAGCAGCTCTGTGTTCCAACCTCTGTTTACGATCTACTTTATTTGGATAAAATATCCTAGCACTATTTTTTTTTTTGTTCAATAAGAAAACCTACAAATCAAGGTTTTTCCTTCTGCAGTAATGATAACTTCTGAGTATGAAGATGCGTTCTCAATTTTTTCTAGAACTTGCTTGATTTCATATTGAAATATCATAAGATATCAATATCAGGCCAATCTGTTAGCAGAGAGTCATACAATTATTTTTTTTTTCTAAAAGATACAATTAATTAAACTTCAAAAGAAAAGACAAGAATTGATTCGAATAATAAAGGAGGTAGTTCATCGCCTTTTTCATAGTTTAAATTAAAAGTATTATCCAAATCATTCATGGCCAACTGACCAAATCAATACTACTCCTAAAGGTAACATGAAGATTTCCAAAGAAGCTGGAAGCCTAAATATTTCCCTAGTAACAGTAACAGACGATTCTTATTAATCATTTCTACTCACAACTCACCTAAATAGAAGAAACGAAACCATTCAGCTGATTATTACAGTTAAGTCCACATCCACACTGCGGAGACTCGTAAAAGTTTTCAATAGGGAAGCCAGCCGATGCAATCCCCACCGAGAATGACATATCGTCGCCGTCACGGCTCACTTCCACGATGTTAAGCCAGAAGAAGAGAACCTTAACACTGACGCCTTGCAATTTCGTGATCTTGTCTTTGGAGATCACTCCTTGTATGGTGGACTTGTAACTCAGTTCGTACGACTCGATGGGAAAGCTGCAGGTCCCGTCCAAATAAGCTGAGAACTCACCCGTTTCCCTGTTAAACTCGTAGCCAACTACGCCCTTGGGGAGGATGCCGATGGGGAAATCATACTGTTGAAGGACTTGGTATGCGGAGAGTTTCTCATCGCTTGAAGCAAATGAAGCAGGGAGAGTGGCTAGAAGAATGAGGAGGATTACGCTTGGCAACGCCATGGAAGATCTTTGTTCCTTGGACCTTTTGATTGAGCGGACAATTCTGTTGCGCATGATGGGGGACGGATGACTGATGAGGGAATTGGAAAATTAAAGTGAGAAAAGTCAAGATTAGGGGGCTGTTTGAGTGCAAGAAATTCTCATTAAATTGAGCTGAGGGCGACCATTTTTTTGTCTGGATAGTCATAAAAGATCTCTAATTAAAAATGCAACGAGTATAATCATTCTATCAAGAAGGAACGAAGTTACCACGTGGCGATTGTTTTACCACCTACCACCATCGAACGTTTAGTGCTCCTCTTTTTCCTTTTTTTGGTAGAATTTAGTATGCTCCTCTGCAGTGTAGAGTTTGGGATCCTGGACTTTTCTTAATCTTAATTAGTAAGTAAATTGATGCCTAAACTTTTATCATATCAGTAATTGCAAAAAATTAGACTTTACGAGCTCAAGGATCACGTTTCTCTCACCGAGGCAAAAGAGGCCTATGCCGGTATCTAGTTAGCCTGTTGGTTTTGGGATTCTGAACTGACAAATTAGATGAACAATGGGCATAGACGGATGATTAGCCATCCATATTCTGCTTGCATATGTGCAAACGCATGTGCGTTTGTAAGCAGATGGTGACCTCTCAAAATTCCTACTAGTTCATGGCACAGTCTACTCGCGCGCCGGAAACAGACAATGGCAAACAGACTAGAAAAATACTGAAGTTGTGGCCTTCAGGTGTAACCCACCGTCAGAAATTAGAGAAAAGCCTAAGAACTTTCTATCAGGTGCGGAAGATCAAATCTTTGCCCTTTTCGTCCGAAACAGAAAACAAAAACAGCGGCATAAAAGACAAACTATGCTTGGCTGAGAAACAAGTTTAAAGCTAACAAGTTTCCCAGCCGGAACTTAGATTCTTTTAGGTGACATTAACATAATATAACAAAGACACTTCATTTTTTGTACCCTGCAAATCACTAGGAAGTCGGAGCCATTTCGTCACTGCCAGAGGGATATAGTCATATGAGACGCAGAAGCTTCACAAAGTTAGATTCTGACGTAGTACCTAGCTGCGAGGCAAGAACTTAACGGCAACGATCAACATGAAACGTACAATTCATGTGGCGAGCTCCAAAGACAGACCTGTAGTAGTCGTAGGGGTTTCCACTTCCCTTTGTATAATTACATTCATAATTATCCAAATTATGCAAGAGAGGAAGCAACACAAATGAAATATGAAGGTAAACCGAAATTCCAAGTTTCCAGAGATTACATATTTGAGTTCTAATTCTGTTGACTAACAAAAAGAATGCTTCATATGAAAGCCAGAATAATCGATATCTCATGTATTAGTATTACCCATGTTTCATAGAGTATCTCAGGCTGCATAAGATACATTGGCAAGTTATGGTTATCAATTGTGTTCAATAACTGCAGTCCAAAAAATGCCACAGCCTAACAAGTAACAACTGAGTGAAAATATTCTCCTGTTATTAGTCAACAGAATAATGATGCAAATACAACTATCATACTAAGGCGGTCTTCCCATTTTCTTCTTGCCCTCCCTCTTTTCTCTCCTGCAGCCATTTACAACCACTATTGCCTTTCTATAAAATTAATCTCAGCATAACAGCATGTTTATTGTTTCCAAAAAATATGACTTGCAACGTCACCACATTTAATTGCAAATCAAAAGTTCAATTAAGATATAATGATTTATTCTGTATAGATGACCACCTTCAAGGGCAAGGATAGCATCACTGTCTCTAGATTCTCAACAGAGAAAAAGAAGGATAGCAACATTATTAATCTTCTGATTGATATCTGACATAATCAATACTCACCTAATCATCTATACCGTAGACAAGGAACCTAATCCCCAAAAGAAAACGTCAAATTATCCCAATCAAAAAGAAGGAACGCACAAACATACATTCAAATGGACCCCAAATATACATTTAGTAAATGTAGATGTATACTTAGGGAATCAGCCATGTTCTATGGATGGTATCAAGCATTAGCTAATACATAAGCTGGCATCCCAATCGGAAATGACAAGCATCGAAGACAACTGTTTAATCATACATATAAACAAGGGTGATAATGCAATTGACAAGAACAACTTTACTCACGGCTAAAAAAGAATTTAATACAACTGATGGTATGTATGCAAGTGATACATACAAAACAAAATTTTCAATTCACATCTATTACTTTAATACAACCAGAAGGGGGAAAAAAAAAACCTGCTGTGCCTTCTCTGAAGGAAATAAATTAGCAATGAACTACCAAGAAATAAGGGCAATTGCAATTGACAGGGGTAAGAGAAAGAACATAGACATACATACAGCTCCTAGGCAATCAGCTCACATCTTTGAGTCTTTTTATCAAAGCATCCAGAGATTTCTTCTTTGGATTCTGCTTGGCACCCCTGCTCCCAAAGGTTCCAAACAGCCTATCCGAAGGATCTCTTAACTTCTCTGAGATGGTCACAACTTTCCTATAGTCTAGAGCATTATAACTCCTCTCCCTAATTACTGGATTAAGAAAATTCTCTGGATGATTGCTCAAAAGCAAATTGCTCAACTGCCTTGACTCTGCAAGTGCATTTTTCAACTGATTTGCATCCCCTTCAGAGAACAGAGGAGCTAGGTTATCTGCAAAAGATTCTAACAGCCGAATATCTATATCAATCCCCATAATAGCATTTACATTAAACCTCTTAACTGAATCCCCGAGTAAAGCTCCAACAATCTTCTCTGATATGTGAGAAAGAACATCTAGTAAGACTCTTTTAAGAACTTGAGGTGGCAATATCTGTTGTGCAGTAGAAACCAGAGTTTCCAAATATATTATGACCTCGTTCACATATTCATTACCACCCTGGGAAGGCTCATCAGTCATCCAGTTCACATTCTCAATCAATGTCATGAAACCATCAACCTTTGTCTTGAGCATCCCCGACAGCATCTCTTCCGCAGCATCACGGGCTTTGTTAAGTGGAAACTGCCTCCTACCCCTTTCCGCCATTCTCAAGGGAATGCCTGAAAGCTGTGCAGCATGACGAAAGAAGAAATCACAAGCACGCTCCAAAACAGCCATATTTGCTGCAACCTGCATGGCCTGAGAAACCCCATGGACAGACGAACTAATAAGCTTCAAAAGAGCCCCATCCAAAGCCTCACTCAAAAGCCGGTCCAAATACTTCTTAACAACATCATAGAAATCCAACTGCCCACCATAAGACATAAAACTAACAGAATCCTCAATAAAAGATCTCACAATCCGACAACAATCAGGCACAGTAGATGAAAATGGCGCAACATAAGGAAATGCCGGAATAATATCTGATGTTTGTATCTGGAAGGACAGCACATTCATAGAATACTCATACTCCTTCTTCATCAACATCTGCTCGAATTTATCAGCAGCAAGTGCTTCTGCAATCTGCTTCTGACAATCAGACAACAATAACTCATGGTACTTATCCCTATGCTTGCTCAAAACATCAAGCAATGCATCAACAGGGTAGCCATACCTACGCAAAGTAACTCCTAACAAACTCACATAATCCTTAATCAATAGCAAGTGATTAGCAGTTTGCATCCTAGAAAACTGATCCTCTAAAACTGAGCACATTTTACTAACAGCTGTCTCCCACAAATTCTCGACTTCCATTTTCGATATCAAACCCCCTCCAGTCCTTAAAACACGATCTTCTACTACAAAAAACCCAGCAATTTGAGCGAAAAATGTTTGATGCGATTCGAGAAATGGAGTCATGGAAGATACTTGAAAATCCGACGTCAACTGAAGCTTCCTATTCTCAAAATAATACTGCTTAAATCGATCTTCGAGCCCTAAAGTTTGATGTATATGATATGCTCTATAAAGAGGAGTCAAATCAAAGCCTAACAAGCTGTTATTACCATTACTATAACCGTCGTTCTCGTCTCCTCCGAGTCCACCTTCATCTTCTTCTTCTTCCAAAGCGTAAACGCAATCTCTCAAGCTGAGTCGACTCTGTTCCTCAGCTTCCCTTTGCTTGATTCTCAGATCCTCTTCCCGTTGCCTAGCAGCCGAGGCTTGTCCGATCGCTAATTGCCCTAAATTGCGACTGACCACACGAATCTCGACGAGCCAATCGCCGAACTCTTTGCTGATTTTTCTCTCTATATGGGATCGCATCTCTGGAATCTTCCTCTCCAGCATCCTTTTTAAAGTAGAGGATGGCGTTTTATCTTGGAACTCGTTTTCGATCGAGTCCAAGCATTTCAACGCCATGTAGAAACTTCCGTTTGAGAGATGCTGATTTGCTCTTGAGCAGAGTTCCATTAACTTAATACACGAAGTCACCGACTGCAAAGCGAAGTCCACGTTCTTGGAAACGTTTTGAGATTCGACGAGAGAGTCAAGGGCAGAAAGTAGAGGACCGGCGACGGATTGGAGCCTTGAATTGGAGTCCGAGAGAGAGGATTTGAGAGAATCGACGTCGGAGAGAAGAGATCGAAGATCATCGACGGCGAGAATGAAATCTTGGTAGTGAGCTTTGCAAACTTCCTCAATTTCCGATTCTTTAGAACGAGCGAAGTGACGGAGGTGGTGAAGAAGGGTCTCGGGCCTACCAGAAGCAAACGCTTTGCGGACGAAAGGACCGAGGTCCTCGCCGTTACAGATAGCGGAGGAAAGGAGGAGTTGTTCCAACTTGTCGCCGGAGTCGCCGCCATCAGCGGCGGCTGGCGCCACTTTACGGCGGGACCTCGTTGACTGCATTTCTTTTAACGGTGACGGTGATGGCGCCGTGATGGTAGAGAGAGATAGAAAAAGGGTGATGAATCGAAGGTTTTTGGACAGAGAGGAGAAAACGAAGATATGCTTTTAGTTTTTTTTAATTTTTGCTTTGACGAAAATGTCACTATAGCGATAAGAAATAATATGGGCTTTCTAGTAATTTCGAGGAAAAAGAGGCAGTCCCATTGGAAACTTGTTTGACTCTTCCCTTTGGGTAAATTCGACGGCGTGGCGGCCGGAGATATGTCTTGAAAGAAAGGTTAAATATAATTTTTATTTTGACGATAAAAGAAAATAAAAAAAATATACATTGGAGTTTGACACTTGTGATCTGGCTATAAATAATCCTTCTACGGTAAGCAAGGCAGTCACCTGTATTTGTGCAAAGGTGTCTTAAATTTTATAGAACAAATACAAACACTGCCATCAATTTGTTCCTTTTTTTTTTATACCGACCATGAATTTGTTGATGGATACAGATAACTGCAGAATTCAGACATCTGTACCCCTTAGCATCATCACGACACCTGATTTTATTATATATACTATTAGTCGTACTAATATGGTAATTAAAAGCAAAAAATCAAACATTTTCCGACCAAAGAAATTTGGCTTTTTACTTTCTCAAATTCTTTGGAATTTCCAAGGAAATAATAACCATAAGTAAACAAAGAATCGTGATATATATGTATGTAGCCTAGCCTGTGAATGAATAAAGAATTGCAAATAATTGCTTGCAGCGATTAGTTACCAGAAATATAGTTTCTCCAGCTAGTTATGCCAACTAAAAGGCCAAGAAACATGGCCCACGGAGAGGCGTTGATGGTTGATAAAACAAACCATTTCTTTCAAAAAGGGTTCACCTAAACAAATAGTCTACAATATCTTTAAGCTACATGTACAACACTAATCGAACGTAGGCAGAGAATTGTCATCAATGTCGAAAGTTGTGTAGCAGGTATAACAATAGCAGGCTCTCAAGCTCCAATCATTTCTTGGCATTCATCGAAAGTTGCCTTAATCCCCAAACTATTAGCTTATCAGGACAAGATGCCTGTGTACTGGCCTGTTGTGCCACTTGCTCAAATCACAAATCAAGGAAAAGAAAGCAAGCAAATAGCTCACCAGAGCAGAGACGTTGGTTTGGAAGCTTTTTCTCCTAAAAAAATAAATGGGGTGAAAGTATCCCTCAAGTCCATATGCTATGTAAATATGTTCAATTTAGTTTATATACTTAAATTTTAATCAATTTAGTTTTTATACTATAGATAATTGAATAATTAAATCCTTATATATCACAAGATTAATTTTTATTATTAAAATTAATAATGTGATAATAATATAGATATGATTGGTAAATTAAGACATTAACTGGCACGTTTGGTGTTGACGTGGCACTAGCAGGTCACTAAAATGTCAGAATAGTGTCTACGTGTATGTGATAAAGTAGTCCATAAACTAACGTGCAGTGTCGTGTCAATATCATATCAGTGCTGGACATATCAATTCATGGTTTAATTTACCATATTATTACCCCGTTAGTAATCATAAAGGTAGAAATTGGTCCTATAATAGTAATTCTAACTATTAAAATTGATTCTATGACATAAAAGGACTGAATTATTCTATTTTCAATAGTATAAGGATTAAATTGACTCAAATTTGAATACAAGGATTAAATTAAACATATTTATACAATAGAGGGACTTGATGGAGACTTTTACCAAATAAATATAGGCACAAGGCTTTGAAGAATGCCGCACAAGTCTTTGAGCATTTCCCCAATTTTGATCCAAGAGTAGCAGCCCAAAATATAATTCCTCTCCTAACCCTCGGCATTCATTTGGGCTTTTGAGGTTCAACTATGAAACACTTTATCTGCACTTTAGATCCGTTTTCGGCCCATAACGACACAAGTTTCTCCAACGCCTTTAGTCGGCGGACCGGGCCTTTCTATGCCAGACCAGAATCATCAGATTTAGCAGACCATCAAATCCAACGGCCAAAAATGTGGGACGCATTGGATATCAGTGGATCTCCAACTACAAACCGAATTTCACTTTTTCCCTAACAAAATAAAAGCAAGGTCTCTAAAACCCTAGCTCTCTCTCCCTCTAAGGCCGTTTCCTTCTCTCGGCAGCGCCTCCCCCCACCTCCCCTACTCCATAAGGCAGCAGCACCAGCTTCACCAGCAATGGTATCTCCTTTCTTTTCAAAATCATAAAGCAAAACGCCTCTATTTCTCCATGTCTTTTTTCTTTGACATAATTACTTTCTGTCGGAATTTCAGGGTATCGACTTGGTCGCCGGCGGCAAGAGCAAGAAGTCAAAGAGAACTGCTCCTAAGTCCGATGATATCTACCTCAAGCTCCTTGTCAAGGTTTCTGCCCTTTCTTAGTCTCATTTCGTTGTTTCTGTTATTGTTAGTAACTCTTTTTAATGTGTTTGAATATTTCTTAAAAGTGAGTTTGGATCTGTGACCAGCTTTACCGGTTTCTGGTAAGGAGGACTGGGAGCAAATTCAATGCAGTGGTTTTGAAGCGACTTTTTATGAGCAAAGTTAACAAGCCTCCTTTGTCTCTCTCCAGATTGATTGAATTTATGAAGGGCAAGGTAATATTTTTGAGTGGTTTGGTTTAAAATTTCGATTGATGACTGACTGACTTTGTTATTGGTTTGATTAACCAGGAGGATAAGATCGCTGTTGTTGTTGGGACTATTACTGATGATATTCGTGTCTATGAAGTTCCAGCACTGAAGGTTACTGCACTAAGGTTCACTGAGACAGCACGGGCGAGGATCGAGAAGGCTGGTGGAGAATGCCTAACATTTGACCAACTTGCTCTTCGAGCACCTCTTGGTCAGAGCACGGTATGCTTTCTTATGCGTATCACCCGTTTACTACTAGCTATTGTCATTTGTTTTACTGAAAATATCAGGATTTGGGTGATAGGAAAGATAGATGATAACACCTGTTAGCTTTGTTTGAAGTTGTAAGTTCTCAGTCTAAACTTTTTCGGGAGAAATGATAAAGCCTCTCGTCGCTTTTCTCTTCATGCAGCTCTCAAATGTATAGCTTTTTTGGCCGAATCTCAAATGCATAATTAACTTCTTGATAATTGTGAGTCATGTTTCAGTTGAGTTAGAATTCCAGTTTAGATTGTATCACTAGCTTTTGGGATATTATGAAACTAACAGAAACCATTGTTTGTTAATTATTATGATCTCCGTGTTTTCAAAATCTTTGATAATTCAGTTGTGAAGGCAGGCCCCATTGATTCTATACTGCCTAAATATACTTGGTTAAACCAAAGAATGTGGAACTCATCCTAAGTCCTTTTGGTTTACTCACCATTCTCAAGTGTTCTAGACTAGAATTTCTTTTTAGGGACTTGGTGATAGAGGCCGAAAAAACTATTAGAAGTGTCTTATAGACATTTTTTTGTGATATCGTATATTGATTTTTTAGGGCTGTACCCATTTTCATCTTGCATACTGTCCCTTGTTTCTCTTTATGTTCACGTTAACAAAAGGAATTGCTTTTGAAATCTACTTGACATTGTTAAATACTGAAATTTGACTCAAAATCTTTGCTGAAATTCTGCAGGTTCTCCTCCGAGGTCCAAAGAATGCTCGTGAGGCAGTGAAGCATTTTGGACCAGCTCCTGGTGTGCCACACAGCCATACCAAGCCCTATGTGCGGTCAAAGGGAAGGAAGTTTGAGAGGGCTAGAGGAAGAAGGAACAGCAAAGGCTTCAGGGTTTAAGTTCGGTTTAAGTTCTCAAATGTTCTTAAAGAAGATTACTTATCAACCTATCGTCCTGAAAATTGGCATTCCCATCTCTTACTTTTTTCTTTTCGCCACCTTTCCTTGTTTTATCTGTGTCATGGAACATCATTGTAGTTGCGGATCTTTTGTAATTTTTAATCAAGGAAATTTTACAGTGAGAACATGCTTCATTTTTAATGGCTATGTTGGATTTTTGGGTTGCCATTACAGAATGAAATGTCAAAGAATTTATGCTTGTCCACACTGCCGTGCCTCCACTATTTGAAGAGAGGCCTAATAATTTGGGCCCGTCCTCTTGTGTTAGTAACAGGTTGCTATGGCTTCATTTTTCCTTATGCTGGGTTTCGTGTGCACTCCTAAGATGATTTGGGGTCAATAGATACTGATAACCGAAAACACAATACCAGGTGACAGGCTTGAGAATTAAACCAATGAGCACCCATTCGTCCTTTTTTGTGGTTGAAATGAAATGGAGTCTCTCAATTGGAAATAAGTTGGTTTATAATAAAGATTATAGAAAGCTTGGGCTCCAACTCAATAGGCAGATAGAATTGAAACCTAAGTGACCAAATATCTTCAAACTAACCGCACCAACACTAATTCCCGTAGTTGGAAGAAAACATGAAAGCATCAAATACAGATAAGCAGTGCATTGCAAACGTCTTAACACCTTATTGTGGAGTCACAACTTCTACGAAAGTCAAATACTTTGACGTATCAGAATTTCTTGATGAAGTCATAAATGTGCATGCTAATCTCCTCAGGTTTTTCTTGGTGGAGAAAGTGGGCTACTCCTTCCATGACAACTACTTCCTGCAAAAAAGGCACATGTTTCTTGACGCCACCATTGTGTAAATATTCCTTGACACCAGGAATGTGGTAGCTAATGTCCAGGTCGCCCACGATGAATTTAACAGGCACTTTGATTTGTAATCCAGTCCATGGTGCCATCAATTCCCAGGTTCTGCAACAAGAAAAGAGGGGATTAGCTTGGCTACATAGACAGGCCCTTCTATGACCAATATAGTCTTTCAAATTCTGAGGAAGAATAAGTTCTCAGTTTCTAACAAATTCCTACCACAATGAAGAGTGAGAGGAAATATTGGTGGAAAGGATCAGGTCCTCCGCATAAATAAGTACTACGAGTAATCTATTATACATGTAATGTCAAGATAATGAAGTTCAACATGTTAAATGATATGCATGAAAATCACCTTCAAATAACTGCTCCACCACGTGTTGTATTGAAAATCTATGCTCTAATTTCCGTGTCCATTTAATCCTCATGAAATGATATAGTAGTAGAATATTTCTAAAAGTATGAAGGGCTGGAATATAAAATTAAAGACATGGAAGAAGGATCAAGCACCAAGAATTATTATCTAGTTAGCCTATTGTTCAAAATTGAGCAGAAAAGTAACATAGAAATGAGAGTTCAACAATCTTAAAATGCACATACAGATTCAAAGCTCGATAGTAGTTCAGTCCTCCAGTGAATCCCGTCTTGTTAAATTTGCTAGCAAAGTAATTTATATCTTCTTCTGAAAGCCATGAGGGCAAGGCTGGAGGATCAGGAAGCCCTCTGAACCCTATTTCTTTAGGTATACAAGGCGGTCTTGGATTGCGAGATGTAAAAAACCTCTTGATCAATTTTGCAGTATCTATCTGAGCAAAGTCTTCTTCAATCTCCCCAGGTTCCTACAGCATAATGAAGAATACATACAATGAAGATAAAATTGAATAGATATAAGGATTTAGAAAACCAAAAAAGAAAAGAGAACATCAGAGAAGCAAACAACTTATAACTATAAGAGAAAGCATTTCAGACATCCATGTCTCTAAACTAAAACAAACTAATACAAGTCATTTTAGAAATATTCGTTCCCAAGGGCAGGGTAGGGAAGCAGGAGAGATCTGAGCAATTAAAACAGTAAGAAAACAAAAGCTGTATGCAAAATCAGTCTCGATCATTTAACAATGGTGGGGACATATCCTAAGTTGTGGTGAAGTGGACAATAGACTAAGCTTCACTATAGTCTTACTCTTGGGATCCAGCTTGAGTTAACTATAACTTCCTTCATTAATCACAGCGGCAGGATCCATTTGTGTGAGAAATTATTAGCATCATAAAAGTCCATAGTGAGATAGGGGATGCAAATGTGCAGAAATCATCAAAAGCCAACCCACAACCTTAGTAGTTGGGGTAGTGGGACACTGAATTTTGTTGTCTTAAAACTTAGCAGTAGGACCTATAATCCAAGACACCAATAACCGAGCCAGAAGGACAGGCAACTTAAATGCTAGTAAAAACCCAGAAAGACAGGTTAAAATCAATAAACCAAAAGCAGTTAGGGGAGCCCAACAATTGCAAAATCACATAATTGATGTTAGTAAACTCCTTCAACTACCAGACAAGTCCATACTCCTATCCTTAATGATAACAGTAATTCAAGTAAAACAATCAAAAGTATTAGCAAAATAGTCTGACGCTAGACAAACGATATGTTTCTGAAAAAGAGGGGAAATGGAGAATATTGATAAGAGCTAATTTAATTACCTGAAACCTGCAAATATAGAAATCGTCACCAAACAAAGCCCTCAATCCCTCAACGGGCTTGATGTTGGGGTTCCTAGGCCGATACGTTACGCTCATGTTCACCAAAGCCTTGATTCTATCAGGCCTCAAATGACAAAAATCCCAGGCAATCATCGCACCCCAATCATGTCCCACCAAGTATACCTGGTCAACACCCATCGAGTCCAGAAGGCCCACAAGATCACCCACGAGGTGGAAACTGGTGTAGGAAGCCGCCGAGGGAGGCGCGTCGGTGTCACCGTATCCACGGAGGTCGGGAGCCACGCAACGGTACCCAAGCGAAGACAGGGATAAAAGCTGGTGCCGCCAGGAGTACCAGAGCTCGGGGAAGCCGTGCAAGAAAAGGATTACAGGGCCGGAACCCACCGAGGCGACGTGCATTTTTATCCCGTTGGTGGTCACCGTTGTGTGCTCTATCTTCTCCATGTTGGGTATCGGACAAAATATCTCTCTCTGCCTTTTGTTGTTAATGTTCGTTGTTGTGAGTTGTGACACAGAGTTCCCACTTCCCAGATGGGTATAGCTTATAATATAGCTTCGGTTTTAAAGGTGAAAAGTCTTGTCTCTAGGCAGAAACTCGGTAAAGAGTCCCTTCGCGTGTTCCATCTTAGTTGACCATTGAACCCCAAATGGAAAGACAAAACAGACACTCTGGAAGAAAAATCCAAACCCAGATTTTGAGTTTTATAAGGAAATAATTAAGGAGAGGTTAACGTTTGGTGTTAGTAATAAAAAATAGTATAAAACGCTATTTTCAGTTAAAAATGAAAAAGGCATGAACACATAGTATTTGACGTTTCATTCATTCCTTTGCTTAATCAAATTATTTCACCTTCTTCGTTTTATATGCCAATCGACAACGTGGTTTGCATGTAATAATTCGAGGAAGAAGATGAAAGCATTTAATATGTAGGAACTAGGAAGCTGGAATACGAAACGGCCCAACCTCCTGCCTTCCCTTCCCTTGTGAGTGCCATTCATATCAGGTTCCTCTTGTTCTTGTCTTCATATAAACCATTCATGGAATCCACATTTTAGGCGTAAATATTAAAGAAACCAACGAACTTATTCATTTCATTGAGCGTAGGGATGAATGAATATAATAACAATAGGACAGAATTTATATTTTTACCTTAGGTGTTTTTTTATGTCAGTAGCCAATAAAATATCGTGTCACATGTATATATTCTTTAACAAAAAAGAAGAGTTAGGTATTTTATGTTTTAAAACGATACTTGCTAATATACTTTTGGCTTCTGACATAAAAATATTTAAGAAAAAACATATAAATCTTGTATTTAAAAATATACTAAAAGATAACTCATCGTCATATTTTGGATTACAAAAATAAAAAAAATATAATATATGAAATTAAACTAATTTATTTTTTTTAGCTATACATAAAATAGTAATAATTATAAAAATAAACTCATTTTACTTCAAATTTAAAAATAAAGCTAATATAATAGATCAAAATGACAACTTAACTTTTGTGGAAGGAGATAATATAACTTTGGTATTGAATATTTGAACGTCGTCACGTGTTCTTTGAAAGTTGGGCCTAATAGGTCCAACAGCAGCAATTGACTTGTGTGGGATTCGGCCGTCAATATAGACTCCCCATTACCACAAAGTCACAAACCAAACCGAACTAATGGGAAGTAGAACAGAGTTTGTGAGTGGGCTGGGCCGAAAAAGGCCTTTGGCAATGAGTAACTTGTTAGTGACTGGTTGGCATACCTTCTTTCCGTAGCCCACTTGTCTTTAGAAAAGATGCCTAGACATCACATTCATAGAAAATATCAATTTTGATTCCTCTTCAAACCTAAAAAGTCCGTGATGAGGGATTGTCGTATCAACTTTAATTAATTACATAAACATAAATAAATTAAGGAGTGGGAGGCATCTTTAATACGAGTATGGGAGAATAAACGAATTGCTGATCTTCTACTATATATTTTCAATACAATTAGTAGATGATGTTATTAGAGGCCATGGACGAGAGAGGATACATATACATAATTAATAAAGCAAAGTGGGGAAGCCAACTGAGAGAAAAGAAAAATGGTCCAGCTGATCCTCCGGAGAAAGACAATAATTTGGATTTCAGCTCGATCCTTTCTTGACGAGTTGTCGCGGCGTACGTATATAATATCCTCAACGATTCCTATAATAAAAATTTGTTGGTTTCTTTTTGAACGAAAATATTGGTCGTAGGTTCTGATTGCAGTTACTAAGTTAACCGTTGATATATGGGACTTTGGGTAAAGGCAATACCAGCCAGCAGTGGGATTGTTATATATTAATTGTATATAAGCTAGAATAAGAACTAAGGAGAAGCAATCCTTGAATAAAAAATATAATTACTAATAAAAAGTGGGAACTGAATTTTCCTATATTTCACTTACCAAACTAGCTACTCGAAGCATGAAAGCCCAAAAGCCGTGACAATTGAGAGCATCCAGGGAATGTCAGAAACCTAGCTTGTTCAATAGCAGCTAGCAAAGCCCGCAAGGGTGAATGGCTTATATGAATGTCTGAAGTATATTTTTGACGTTTCAGAGTTGTATTTATCTCAAATTGAGAACGACAGTCCACAAAGGTGTCCCCAATGAAACTATTTGTACTCTTTTCCTTTTCTAGGCCCCCTAGCTCTTGGCTCATGGCTCATGGCTCCTTCCCCCTGTACTCTTAATTTGTATTTTTCTTTTCTAAGGTAAACATATATATATATATATATATACATATAGTATTTTGAAATTTTTGAATCGTTTCATTTTTTTTTATAATTCAAGGTCTAAGATCCAGGGAAAAGGAGGTGACAGGGGTCGAACCCTTGTCCTGATGACCTCCCTTGCCTTTTGACCACGAGACCAAGAAGTAGAGGTCTTTGAATCGTTTCATTTAAAAACAATTAACGTGCCATCATGCATGTATTGGGCCTCTTCGAGCAAGTTGATGTTATTCTCCTGTGTACTTTTTTTCTTTTTTGGTTGAACTTCTACTGTGTACTTTATCCCACAGAAAAACAAACTTAATTAGCCCATCGAAACTTTGGCTGTTTGGCACATGGTTTCTGAGGTAGCTAGCTAGGAAGTTTTGAGATGAGAATGGGTTTTAAGTAGGTTACCTAGCTAGGGGTGATTTTTTGGTTTTTATTGCAGTAATCATCTTTAATTACCTTACCTTTCGTTAGAAAATGAAATCCAATGGTTGACATAGATGGATTAAGGAAAAGGAACATTTCCACAGCCTAGTCCTAGGCTCCTGGCAAAGAACAAGGATCGATGCATCAAAAAAAGAATCTTATATGTCCATTTTAATGACTTGATTCAGTTATCGTATCCCTTTTGCCTTTTGCCATGTTTTCACGGCTTAATACATTATGTCACGTAAAGATTAAAGGTTATATTGTGAATAAAATAAAAATTTGAAGATAAAAAAAGTTTAAAAATAAAATTTAAAATGTTAAAACGATAATTTTATATAAATTTAAAAACTATTTAATGTATTAAACTATATTTTTATTCGCCAAATGGGTAAGTTGGCTTTCCCCTTTCAGTTAGCACTAATATTTTTGCATATTGCACGTATCATTTATTAGTTTATATTAACTCCTGCTACTACTATTTGATGAACGTTTACTCATTGGATTTTATTAAATAGCTACCTCCTATATTGGTGGATTTCGGAAACCGTCCAAAAGGAACATCTCAAAACCACCGAAAGTTTTTCAAAAATTTTAGATTATATTTGGTACATGAAATATTTTATGTTTTTATTCTCTAAAATTACAAAGAAAATCACCATATAAAATATGTGTAATTTATAAAAATGTATGTATATTTTAAAAAATGAAAATAAACCTGAAATTGAGAACAATTTTTTTTTAATCTCGTTTCTAGGTTTATTTTCATTTTCATTTTCTAAAACATGTATATCTATACATCATATTATTTCTATCCCCAAAAAGCTTTTTTTAAGCTATCCACCTCATCATTGTTTTAATTTTAATTTTTATTTGCAAATTCGATTTTAAGAAAAAAATGATCTGCCCCCCCACCCCTCTCTCTCTCTCTCTCTCTCTGCCTCTCTGATTCTCTATCGCTTAACCTTCCCCTTAAGAACATCATCGACACCACCAAGCAGCCCCAACCAACTCTACTTCTTATGCTGCTTCTCTTCACTCCTCATCTCATCCCTTTCTTCATTATCTTCCTTAGGTTAAAGAACAAATGGTGCCGCTTGGTTTTAATTGGAGTACAAAGACAGTCCCTCAGCGTCCATAAACCCCACCCTTCCTATAATCCCAGTTAAACCAGGCTTTTCTTTTTTCTTAGTGCATCTAAATTTTGATCTTAGTAACTCATCTATCGAATCCCCAGCCATGACACCCCCTTTGCTAGATTAGACTCACTTGATTTCTCATTCAATTTTCACACTTTTTTCTTTATTTATTTCTAAAATTTAACAAATTTTTAATGTTGTCTCTTTTCGTTTTTGTGAAACCTATGGCTACTTCGATATGCCCTTCTATTCTCTAGGTTCGTTTTTTTAAAAAAAAATTTAATAAAATATTGCTTTCAGTGGACAAGATGTTGATTGTATAATAAAATGGAATGAGGATGAGAAGATTATGTTTTAGGGTTTGTACTGTACGTAGTATCTCCACTTTATTTCTATAATAATATAGAGATAATTGAATGGTCGATTAACCAAAAGCTTAAGAAAAAAAATTCCATCTTCGATATTTTAATTATGATAGTGGAAGTAATTTAACTTATGGGCAATTTTGAGACTTGGAGTTGGAGTTCTATTATATGAAAAGTATGATTGAACTGTGTCTCGAAGTCTATCTGTCAATGCGTTAGTGTTCTTTGTGATAGAGTATCTGGGGCGGGGATGACGTTTGAAATTAGATTGTGATTCACAATTATGGCTAATGTTGATTTTTTATGGAGAATGAAAACATATTAGCAGAATCATTCACCTTTGGTTGCTAAGTGCTATAATTCTTATTTTGGATGAGATAAATGGGAAAAAGATAGGTGAAAGTTGGTCTTTAATCTTTACAGCAACTTGACGTTTGTCTTCCTCGCCTTAGGTCCCCTTTAAATTCTTCATTGGGGGCAAGGTAATTTCAATGCTAACTGCTGCTCATTTTACTGCCTTTAATTTAATTTTGTCTTTGTTCCTATTTGCTGATTGTTTAAGTTTCATTTTTTGTGATTATCCTTACAGGTACAAGAATTGGATTTGAAGTTTAAAACATAAACTTTTAGGTATTTATTATTTCAGATTATATTCTCTATTACTTATTAAATGATTATTGGTTGTTTCCCAATACATTTTTTATGAATGCTTTGGATCGATGATCTAGGTTGTTAATTATGCATAATATCTTCAATTAAAAACTGAATATAGTTACTTTACTTTTAAATTGTTTTCTAATCTTAATTCTATATAGTATAGAAAATGGACAACACTAAAATAACTGACAAGATAAATTAGAAAAAGTGGTTTTAATTGTAATATCCTATTTGCTATGCTCATTACTTTTGGCTTCATCAAATCTTATAATTTGTTTTTGATAGTAAATCTAGCGTTTTATAATGGATAAAGAAAAAGCAAAAAAAAATTGCAGAGGGACATTAACATAGTTTTTGCTCTGTGTTTTTTTTTTTTTTCCCATTTTTTCAATCATGCAGGTTGGGGATGGGAATAGAACCTTTCTCATATAAGTAAGTATTTTCACTATATCATGAGGTTGTTGTTTGTGTGAATACATTACACTATTTTTTTAACGAAAGTATGGCAGGAAGGTGTTTCAACCTGCTAGCTTTGCAGGCCCTGTTTATCTGTGTTCTTTTTCGTTAGTCTTGAATGTGGTATGAGGACATAATCGATATAGGAAGTAGCCCTACTAATTTTTAAAAAATAATCGTAATAGTCAATCTATATAAAAACCTTTGATTTTCATCTCTTAATTGATATGGTTTATATTGAATAGAGGAAAAACAGACAAGGAACAAATCGTGATATGAGCTTCATTTATATATTAATAATTTAATAAACTTTGGCCTTGAGTGTGGGTTTGTTACCATATATCACACGTTTTGACTTTAGAAAATATTATATATGGTAGTAATTAATTAATAAGTAAAATAGATTATTAGTTGAGTCAAATTAATTGCTACTAACTATGGAATTTAATTTGCAATAAAGAGAAAAAGTAAATTCATGGAAGGGTGAATCTTAAATATTGAATTATATCTTATAGCAAGGAGTAGCAACAATACAAATTAAAGGAACAAGTTTTGGCAAATAAAAAGTAAATTAATGATGGAAAAACGAAAGTATCAAGAGAAAGTATAAGTTTGCTACCTTCTTAATTTTAAGTTTGCATATTGTTTTTGATTAATCTATTTCAATTTCATTTAGCTGTGTAATGTAGAATTGGTTATATAGATTGGTTTGGTTTATTCTATCGTTGATTAAATGGGATGGATTTCTAAATTCTAAGTCTTTTGATTCTCAATTAGATTACTTCATCTACTAAGTTATAGATTTCTGATCCTTGAATTAAACTTTATTAAAGTTTTTTTTTTTTCAAAAATTAGAAAATAATATTTTATTTTTTATAAGGGTGGCAAAAAATAGGCTGGTGCCTGGCAGTTACCGCACACCACAACGGTTTTGCTGGCATTTATCTCCTAAACATTTTGTTTTTTTCTTTTTCCTTTTTTGGGTTGTTGGGTTTTGGTTTCATGTAACTTTACTATTTCTTAAGCCACTATTATACTTTATATAGTAATTTTTTAACAGATATTTTACTTTGTGCTAGGCTGTATTTTATATGAAATCATATTAATAGAATATCGATCTTTGATCTTAGTAGTCTTAAAATGGGAATTGAATTTAGACATTTGCATTTAAATCTGTTGTTCTATATCCGTTCAAGATTGCATTCATTAAACAGAGTAGTAGGACGAGTCGTAGAGCTTATTTTCTATTAGATAGTTTGGTCCAAAGTAATTATGAGAATTTTCCCTTTAACGACCTTTATTTGCAATCTTTTATATGAAAATATTGCTTCAGTACGTTCCACAATCTATAACGTTTTGGAACATCCTTAAAAAAGGACATAATACAAACAAAGCCATGAGCTGCCAAACTCTTTCTTAACTTTGCTAGGGGCCTAGATTTTGTCGCACTTAGTGTTGATTAATTAAATCCATTCATAGGATGCCATATTTTAATAAAAATTCATTTCTCTTATGACTTTTAAGTTTATTTTTTCTAGGGGTGAGTAAACGGTCGATTCGGTCAAAAATTTCTTAAAACCGAATTAACCGAACTCCTTAAAAATTTCGACCGAAACCGACCGAATAATACTCCAAACCGAACAACCGAACTATATCGGTCAGTTCGGTCGGTTTTAATGTATTTTTTTATTTTTATTTTTCCAATTTTTCCCCAAAAAATCAAATTAAAACTAATAAAACATCTCAATACAAATACATATAAGTTTATTTAGATTGAAATTATTAACAATTTCAAAGTATTAAATTAAAAAAAACTTAAAACTTTCCAAAATAATAAAACCAAACATACATAATGTTAGTATTTTTAAGTTTTTAGAAAAGAATAATAATTTTTTATTTTCATTTTATTTAAATTTTAGTATTAACAAATTATATTATATATATATTCAAATAAAAATGAATTATATTATATATTATATTAAAAATTATAATAAAAAATATTATTATATATTATCGGTTGTTTGGTCGGTTCGGTTGGAGAATTTTAAAAACCGAAAACCGACCGAACTAACCGAATTAACCGAAAATTTTAACCGATCAAAATCGAAAACCGATTTAACCAAACCGTTTGGACCAAATTTGATCGATTCGGTCGGTTAAATCGATTTGAACCGACTAATGCTCACCCCAAATTTTTTCATTATGCAACAATCTGTCACTTATTTCAATTCCTATGAAGCCATATTCTAATAAACATCATTTCTCTTATGCCTTTTAAGTTTAATTTTTCATTATGCTGCATTATAATAATATAATAATATTATAAAAAAGGTCCAGTAAAAACATAGATAGCTCCACTGTCTCTTCTTTAGATTTTTTTTTATAATCAATTGATGACTGATGATGCTTTATGTGTTCTATTTTCCCAAAGTTTTCCTTTTAGATTTTGCTGGATTCAACTGAATAAGATCAGCATATTTAAAAGAAAAGAATTGAAAAATAATATCATTAGCTTGTTTAACATTTAATATCCTTCACTCTATTAACATTTCAGTTGAAAATCAGTAACCTATAAGGAGTCGAGTGATGAAAAGTGAATAGAATATCAGTAACCCATGAGGAGTCCGGTAATGAAAAGTGAATGCATTGGGTTCTCTCTTAAACTGAAAACTTATGTTCATTAGGAATTAAGTGCAAAAAGAGAGTTGATTCCATCGATCAACTTAGTCATTCGTTTGATATATATCTGCCCATAAGTCTCTGATTTGATTCCTTGCCTTATTGTCTTTCCATCCTAATAATTAATTTTTTAATAACTCTTTTCCAGTGCAACTTATTTAAAAAATCTTTTCAAAATATTTTATAAATAAAACGATTCAACAGGATTACATGTGACGATGAAAGTGTCAAGCTGTTGCAAGCTAAGGATTTCCAAACAGACATTCGACAAGTGAATGCAATGACTATAGAAGCAAAAGTCGAGTAGCTTCTCAACTTTGATCCATCTGTTATTAAGGTCAGTCGAATTACTTTACCATTTATTTTCCAAACAAAGAAAATTAAACGCTTTTCATATTCAAACAAATACAATGACATAAATTTATAAATCCCCTCCTTCTACAGCAAACTTTATTCAAGACTTCTGTTACAATTAAAGAAGTTGATACATCTAATGGATGGTATTACCATGCATGCAACGAATGCCAAAGAAGCTTGAACAAGATCGTAAACAGGTTTGAGTGCTTCATACATAAGATCAAGACGCCAAAACTTATGTAAGTATTTTTCTGAAAATTATTTTTACGTTTTCATAGTAAAATAAATTAATATTATCTAATTTGAAATAACAATATTGATGGCTTTAAGCATGCGTGTGCCTTTGCAAATTTGTGACGATATTGGCTCAATGGACATCACTGCATTTGATAGACATGCCGAGGATATGACAGGAATTAA
The DNA here is from genome assembly GCA_030664755.1 of Microcos paniculata. Taxonomy (NCBI): domain Eukaryota; kingdom Viridiplantae; phylum Streptophyta; class Magnoliopsida; order Malvales; family Malvaceae; genus Microcos; species Microcos paniculata. Next base: position 35,726,751 of record CP131461.1, read on the forward strand.
TATTTTGACGATGTCGGCTGTAGAAGAAATCTCAAACTACACCATTCCCTCGAAGGTTAATGAACTTGAAGGCAAGAAATACGAGCTTACAATTGGCCTTCCTAAGAGATCTGTCGAACAAGGTGTACTGACTTATAGAATCTATGGCTCGAAGCGCATCGATGAATCTGTAGTTGCACATACAAGTACTCAGAATGCACAACATGAAACATCGATTCAGACTTCTCTTAAAAGAACTGCTCTTCCAACATATGAACAATCAATTGCAAAGAAACTTAAAACTCAGTAAGCATTCCTTTCTTTACTCATGATTAATTAATATATAATTGCAATAATGCTCATTTCTCTTTTTAATTTCACTTAAATTTAAGTTTCGATCTCTCTCTCTCTCTCTCTCTCTCTCTCTGTGTGTGTGTGTGTGTAAAGTTGTCTATTTAATATTAAATATTATGCATATAACAACAAATTAATTAACATTTGGAAAAACTACTTATGTATTGCAGGAAGGAAAAGATTGTTGAATGACCCAATGATAAGACAAGCCAAAGAAGATGACAGAATTAATATAATATAATATTATATATTTTCATTTTCCATAAATTGACGGAATTTAAATTACATTGTTTGCATTAAGTTTACAAGGATAATGTTTTCGCACGATATAATATATAATATTATATATTATATGGAATTCATAACTCTATCTTTATTATTGAAAATATTCTCAAATTTCATTTAAATAAATTTCAATTCTATGTTAAGATATGAAAATTTGGATGAGAATATTATCAATTCAAATTTCTTTGAAACTAATTACTCATAGCTTCATAATAATTTTCTTTCAAATAATTTGTACAATATTAAGACCCATAGAATTATCTACTATTTTATAAGTTTATGAAATATTTATTTTTTTTTAACATAAGAAAATATACTCTATAAGATTACCAGCAGCGTGAGCGCGGACATTAATACTTGTATATATATATATATATATATATATATATATAGATCCCTTTACAATACATATCTTTAGATGGTAGTTTCTTTATATTTTTTAGAAATGAAAACAGAAAATGTTTTCTCATACCAAACATAACCTTAATTTCTTAAAGTTTGGCAGCTAATATATATGATACATATTAGATGGACTCGTCCCTGTGAGAAAGATAACATTTAATTTAATATAATGAATTTGGCAATTAATAACATTCATAGTTGACATTAATTAGGATTGGGATACTCAAAATGAATGTGTAATAGAGCCATCTAGTTAACTCTAACTAGCATATGTACGCCTACACTAATGTTGTAGATTTTATGAAACTTTATATTTTGTTTTGAAGTTATCGGATAATATTGTAAAATTTTGAATTAAATTTTCTCTAATTTTACCTATATATATAGTCTAAATTAAACCATAATTAATAATATTGATTTTTTATGCCAAACATTGACTCATTTAATAAATTGATGAAAAGAGAAAGAAATACTAAAATGATATTCATCAATAACTAAACAAATAATAATCAAATAAAATTAAAAATTTAACAACTAATAAATAGGAGAAAATAGCTAAAAAAAAAAGAGGTTACCCACGTTTCATGATCTAATTCAACATTAAAAGCATCCATTGCTAAAAAAAATTAAAAGTAACTAGCAAATGACCATAGGAAAAACAATATTTTTGTAGAAACAAATAATAGTTACTAAAATTTATATTGACTAATTACATTTAATCTCTTTAGTACAAAATTACCATATAAACTAGTAAGTATAAAGCATCACTTATCATATTAGAGAACAATAAAGAGGATTTATTAAGAGATATAATTAATATATACTTCCTCTGTCCCTATTTAATTGTCCATTTTTGATTAACTTATCACAACTTTGAACATTAATTATATAAAAAATATATATATATATATATATATATAGAATTAAATTTTCAAAAAATATACTTTGAAAGGTGTAAGATTTGTATTTTTCAAATTTTATCTTAAAAAAATTTACAACTTCATAATTTTATCATAAATAATGATCAAAATTATGATAAGTTGATCAAAAAAAGACAATTAAATAGAGACAGAAGGAGTATGTGATAATGAGTATTGAAATGGTTGCATCTATTTTAGAATTGCCAGCTTGAGCTTGCCTAAGAATTTCAAAAGTATTTAATGTTGCCTTTTTAATTAGAAGGTTTTTTTCTTTTTGCCACAGCCTTTTTAGGTTTCATTTGACAACACTACTGAGGTGAGGTGAGGGAATTTTGTGCTTTTATGGGTTGTACAATCACTTTGGATGGCCTTAAATATAAACTGCGGTAATGTGCGATTGTCTTACGTGGATTAGAGGAAGCTGCGGTGAACAGTTGTAAAGGATGGACTACAATGAAAAATTTCATCGTCACCGCAGGTAATCGCATTGTCACCATCAAAAGCAATGTTAACATTACCAAAGGGAGCCTTAACTAGAAGGTTAAAGTAGATTAAAGCAGACGAACTTTTTGGGGCCTAAGCTCTGATTGACCTTCTCATCCTTATATTCTTAATTATCTTTAGTTAGTTAATTTTTTTTTGGTACATTGACGGGTGAGGAAAAAAGATCAGCATAGTTCGAACTATTGCTAGTTACATAAACATGGCCAGCTCCTAGCCACTAGGCCGAGACACCACGTTCTCTTTAGTTAGTTAATTAAAAGCCCTTTGATACTTCTTTCAACGATAAGAAATTTGAGAAAGTGTAAGTAAAACAAAGTTGGTCAGGCCCTCTCACCGAGATGACTTGAAGTAAGGTTGTTATCATCATACTAGTGAATTTATAGTTTTTCTTCTTAAATTGGTACACATCGATATCAATGTGTTTTAATGTATTGTTTTAGATTTTAGATTTAAGATTTATTATTATAATATAATTTTTTTATCAAATTCATATTTAAATATATAAACCTTTATCAATTATATTTATTTATAATTATCAAACATCAAATAAATTAAATAAATATAAAAGTATTAGTGATATTAGTATTTAACAAGTTTTTTTAGATAAGTTTAGTAATCTAATTTAATGGAAATATATTATTTGTCTATCAAATAATTTTTTAAAAAAAACATGATAGGAAATAGTAAAAAATTGATTAAAAAAGTTAATTAAATAGAAAATTTTCTAAGAAATTTATAAAAATAAATAAAATTTTGTATTACCTGATACAAATCGATATAAATCGAAACAACGTGAAATGACGAGTATCAGCCCGGCACTGTCTAGTACAACTGATGCTTACCTATACAAAATCTGATTTAGTACATAAAAATAACTGTACCATTTTACTTCAAAATTGACACATATCGGTCGGTAAAATCGATGCCTGTAGAAAACTGATAACCTTGAAGTCGAAATATAGTTGGCTGATGATCGAGTTCGAGATCCCCAAACTTATCCCTGCCCACTGCCTAGGTTCTTTCTGACGTGGGCTACAAGTAAATTCACCTAGCTTGACTTGACTGGTAGGAAATAAAAACGGATATGTTAGTCCTTTTTTTATTTTTTCTGAGACCCTTTGATAATACTACTGTTTTTGGGGATAGTGATACGATTAACTACGGTGATGATTAAATTTCTCATTGCAGCCTTTTTTTTCTACAATTACCCACTACAATTTCCTCTTAGAACAATTACATCTTACCATAACTTATATTTAAGGTTATTTAAAATGATTGTACAAACCATTCAAAACATAAAATTCCTCCCACCTCACCTGTTGTCAAAGGAAGCCATTAGTTAGTCCTATAAAACATGCATGATCGCAATTACATGCTTAGAATAAGCCACTAGTGAATAGATCTAGCAAAAAGGCCAAAACCCAAAAGGCTTACAACGGATGAAATACTTATACTGACCATAAAACGCACCCCAGGGCCTGGCTTTCCATTTTTAATCATCAATCCCAAAAAACTGAACCTAATTTCGAAGACAGAGAAATCCCAATTCTACCAGGCACATATAGGAACCTTCCTCTTCCTTTCCTCTCCTTCTTCTCCTCATAAAAACTCCTACTAACCTCTCTCTCTTCTCCTTCTCCCATACCTTTCCTAGTTTCTTTCTTTTATTTTTCATTTCATGGATACCTACGCGGACGACTTACCCAGGAAACACGTTAATTATGCTCTTGATGGCAAAATAATACTCTGCACAGGTGTTGTTCTCTTTCTAGCTTTACTCATCATACTCTGCTTCCACAGCTACGCTCGTGTGTTCTTCCGCAACCGCCGTCGTGCTCAGCACTTGCTCTCCGTTTCCACCGCTGAGACTCCGACCATGGCTGCTTCCAAAGGTTTGGATCCTTCTGTCATTGAAACAATCCCTACTTTTATTTACTCCGCCAAAGCCAGCCATTTCTCTCGACTTGAATGTGCCGTTTGCTTGTCCGAGTTCGAGAACGACGAGAAAGCCCGCGTTTTGCCTAAATGTGACCACACCTTCCACGTCGACTGCATCGATATGTGGTTAAATAGTCACTCTAACTGTCCGCTGTGTAGAGCTCCGGTCCTAGCTGATATCCTGGTCAACCAACCTAAACCGTTTGAGCAGACCGTTGTTGCAGTGGCTGGAGCAGACAGCTCAGAGCCTCGTGTAGAAGATCATATTGAAATGAACAGCTCTTCGGCTACTGCAGCTTCTTCTTCTTCTTCTTCTTCTTCATCGGCCTCGTTGTTGAAGCTGGAGAGTTGCCCCATGAAAACACTGGAGCTAGTGGGGTTAGAAATTCTTGTAGAGGTACCCACAGGAGAAGACGGATTAACGAGTGTTGTTGCCGATGTAGGTTCGGGTAATCGGACTCGGAGCCTGAGGAGGATTTGGAGCTTATGATATATATATAGTAATAATACTACTAGCTAGAAGTAACATCTAAAATGTAGTACTTACTGTAAAAAGGCATATCCTGGAATCTTTGGAAAGAGCGAAAGAAGAAACAAGAATTGCTGTGTTAGCAAAGACAAGAGTTGTTGAAGAATGAAGACACACGGCAGTTTCATTTTGCAAACGTGGCAGTCGTTACACAGTCCGAGGCTCTGAGCAAGCTCTGTACAGTACACCTTTGCTCGCTTTCCGCAGTTCAATCTGGGCTGAACACGGAGGATTGACTTGGCCCAGCTTAGAGATTAAACCTTTTTAGATGTAATACTAAGTAAATGGTGCTAGCAATTCCAAAAAACCAGTAAAATGTTAGTATTACTATATTATTTGTAAATTTTTTTATAAAATTGTAGCTTCTTATAATTGGTATACGAATTAAGACAATAATTAATTTGAAATTTCCGAGACAAGCTTAACTAATCATCCATGGGCCAGAAGAGTGACAGATTATTAATTAATCATAAAGGAATTCTAGAAGACAAAGTCAACGTTGGAATGGCTGATGATGAAGATTAGGGTGTTACAGCAACTATTTGTCTTTTTTTCTTCGAGCTTTTTAATAAGAAATAAGGAGAAAAACTCTGGAGTCTTAATTAAGTCCAATGTTGTCGGTAGTTTTTCATTTTTGTTGGATCAGTCTCAAAGTGAAGTACAAGCAAACTCACTACGAAGGAGCCCAGCAATAATGGGCTTACAATAACTTGTCCAACAAAGAATGTTTGTTTAACCCTGCATTAATCAAGAAAATGTTGTTTCGCTCACCTCTTTGGTCTTTACTCTTTATTATAAAATAAGTAATTTACTCTTTCTCCTTAATACTGATGGTGCAGTGACGTTAGATACTAGTCTTGCCTCCGCTGGTGGTCTTATTCGAGATAGCAATGGTGATTGGGTAGAGGGCTTTGTCATGAATATTGGAGTTACTAATAGTTTGATGGCGGAATTATGGGGAGTTAGAGAGGGGCTCTTGTTAGTTTGCAGATTAAACCTTAATTCTGTGATTGTGGAACTTGATGCAGCTTTGGTAGTAAAGTTCTTAAAGGAGAACATTGATAGCTAACATCCTTGTCCTACTTTGGTACAAGATGCTATCTCATTGATTAGAGAAGGTTGAGTTAAAGAAGTTCGACTCATTTTTCGTGAAGGAAATCAGTGTACAGCTTGTCTTGCTAATTTAGCTCAGTCTTATTCTATTGGAACCTCAGTTTTACTCAATCCTCTGGTGGAGTTGATGGATTTATTAGCAGCTGATAAGCAGTGAAGTCCTGTTCAAAGAATTTAAGCCGAGTTTTCTGCTCTTTTGTGCAAAAATAAAATAAAATAAGTAATATGATAAAATAAGTATATGTCCTTTGTTACAAATTGCACTTTGATCACTTAAATACGGCTAAAACAAGTATGCGCAATTTGTTAATATAGTGAAAAATCTAAGGCTATGTTTGGTATAATAAAACATTTTCTTTTTTCATTTTTTAAAAAATATAAAGAAACTATCTTCTAAGATATATGTTATGAGAGGAAATACATACATGCTTTAAAAAAATGAAAATGAAAATGAATCTAAAAATGAAATTAAAAAAAAAATTGTTCTTAATTTTAGATCCATTTTCATTTTCATTTTTTAAAACATGCATATATCTCTATAACTACACATATTATATATGGTGATTTCTTTGTATGTTTTAGATAATGAAAACAGAAAATGTTTTCATGTACCAAACATAGCTTAAACCTTGAGAAAGATGAAGCCAGTGAAATTAGCGCATACTAAGGGTTGATTCAACCTCACAAACGAATTTGGCCAAAAAAAAAAAAAACCTCACAAACGAATAACTTCGTTATGAGTGGCTAAGCGCGTTCGTCTTGGGTTAGAGGTCAATGATCTTTCTCGAATCTGTTCAATCTGCCACCAATTTTAGACAGGATTTGTTGTAGTAATCGGGAATTCTTGTTTCCACAAACACTATATATGTTGAATATCAGGTTTAACATCTCATCGTTTAAAGCACAACATCAGAGAAGAAAACTATGAAGTCCATCACAATTAATGTCGCCTTGCTTTCATGTTTCTCCCTCTGCCTCTCTTTCTTGCCATTACTAAATGCTGTTGGCCAACAAAACTTAGTTGCACAAGCCTGTGGAAAGGCCAAGTACAAGGATCTGTGCATCTCCAGCCTTGAGGCTGAAAAGGCCACCAAAGACGCCCGCGACCTAGATACCATTGCATTGATAGCACTCAGAATAGCTTCTAACAATGGCTCCGACACATCCGTCTACATCAAGAAAATACAGGATACTGCAGCTTTGGAACCTGCCGTGGAACAGAACTTCGACGATTGCTCAGAGAATTACATATCCGCTATGCAGCAGCTCGACGACGCCCTTTCGTCCCTTGTATCAAAGGATTACAAAGACGCCAAAGTCTGGATGGAGGCTGCCGTAGCCGATGCAACAACCTGTGATAATGGGCTTAAGGAAGCCCCTGGCAATGAATTGGAGCTGGTTAATAGGAATAGCATCTTTCTCCGACTCTGTAGCAATGCCTTGGACATCCTCAATCTTCTGGCTACAAGTGCACGCGCACCCGCACCCGCACCCGCCTAGCTTCCTTCGCTGTTTTTGTAATAATATCTTTATACTAGCAGTCTTATCTCCATCAGACAAACTCTAGAGCATTTTAAAATGTTGTGGTAGCAAGCTTTATGTAACCACCGAAATTGATGAATGTAGGCGATAGAGATACAGCTTGCTGGACTCTGGAGTAGAAGACCGTTGGATATTAATGCCTGCTCTTTTAGGCTAATTTGTGCTTTGATTGTGTACCAATAATTTATACTATCATATAGGTGATTTCATATACTCTCTCTGTTCTAAATTATTTGTCATTTTTATATTTTTTTTAATCAAATTTAATTTTGATTATTATTTATATAAAATTAAAATTTAAAAAAATATATTTTGAGAAGTTCATGATTTAAGGTTTACAAATTTTATTTTTAAATATTATTTTTAAATTTATTCAAAAAAATCATTTTTAAATATTTTTTTACTTTATATTTTTGTAAAAAATAATGGTCAAAGATAAAGTTGTTTGCCAAAAAAAGTAAAAAAAAATGACAAATATATAATTTAGGACAGAGGGAGTATACTACAACGGCAAGTTTAATTTGCTTTCTATTATATGTCCTGTGGCAGCATTTTGGCATTATCCAAGTATTAGGACAGAATGATTAATGTAAATTCCGCAAGTTTTCTAATTAATTTTGAGCTTAATTAAGTTAAATATATATCTTCTTAAGAGACTTACCTCGTAGGGAAATTAATTAAGTTAGTTAAGATAATGACGACAATCTTAACTAAGAACAGAGAGGAAGCCCTACATCTAGCGGGAGGCTATTGGTGCCAAGAGTACAACCCAAAAGATTGAATTACTTGATAATTACTCCCTCCCAGAATATAAGTCCATTTTGAAAAAAAATTTTGTTCCAAAATAATTGTCTTTTTTATAAAACTAAGACAATAATTTTATAATTTTCCTATTTTACCCTTGTCTTGTCATATTAGAAACCTCTCTTTTTTAATATATGTCTACTATTTACCTCTCTTTCCTCTTTAATACAATTAAATAAGGGTAAAATAAGTAAGAATATAAAATTTAACAAACAAAATTATTTTTATTAGTTTTGATAAAAGGGTTGAAAAGGACTTATATTCTGGGACACAGAAGGAGTACAACAATAAATGTTGGTTAAGATGAGACAAATAGTTTCTAAAATTTCGCTAACCCTCTAACCAATGAAACCTATAATTGGGTAGAAATACCAATTATGGGTGACTGGAATGGATAACTAACAGGTTTGCTGGGGTAACTCTATACAATAATGATCTCGACAACTTTTAACAATGTTTGTTGGATTCCTCCAAGGAACTTCCTTTTTGGTGCCCGGTGTGGATTTTTTAAGGCCGGTGCTTGTCCTTTTCCAATATAAAGATAATAATGTTTTAGTAATCTACACTCCTCTAAACTCTTCGTTGCATTTATATCAGCATCCATTCTCTAACAAACTTTTACTAAAGAAGGCAACGATTACATGTTTTTTTATTAAATTAAGTAGATGGGACAAGATATATAAGGTCCTTTCAAGCAATAATTCACCAACAAACTTCATTATATAAATCATAATTATATATGGTCTAAAATATCACACAATTGGTTTTTCTTTTTCTTTTTTTTCTCTCGAGGGACTCACACATTTAGGTTTATATTTATAGTATATATATATATATACCCAAAATAGCCTTAAATAAAGAGATTGCAATTAATTGCCAACTTAATTTTTATAACCGACGAACTTATTATAAATATCTGTGCGAGTAAAGTACAACCTTCTTACTCCTTACTCTGGAGTTTTTCCTTTTATGTTTTTTTAAGTAATTTATATTTCCACCGGTTAGTTAGTACAAATAACGACCCAACTAGCTCGCTAGTTTAGTGGCCACCATAAATATTTTTTGGATTGAATAATTAATTATCTTAAAATTTCATTGTTTTTGTCCTGTTCAACCAACGTGTCTGTGTGGTCGATGTAGTATGATGTGGATAGAGAATACACTAAAAAAAAACAAAGAATATATAGTAAATAGCCTTATTTTTATTTCTTTTTTTCAAAAAATTAAGAATTGTAAGTCTAGTATCAATATCGAATTATCGATTGATGCCAAGCTGTACACTTGAATAGCTCAAGTATTTTCACATGATTACATCATAAAACCAATGACTAAAATAAAAAAAAATTGAAAGAACGTAATTAACTTCATCATCCGTTAAGTAGTTGCTCATAATAAGCCTGTATCGAAAGGCACACCCGTATCCGGTAACCACTGATCTCCCAACAAGAAGGTAGACACAGTAAAATTAGAAGCATCGGTTGCATTAGTAATCATGTGGTAGCCCGGCCAGTTGACCCTACTCGAAGTGTTTGATCCAGGTCCGCTATTCTGATACTCACCGTAGTATAATGTACTCAGGGCGAAAGTTCCATTCCATTCTATCCAACCAGCAGGATCTATCGAACGACCCATGTAACTCTGCATGTATACAGTCCTCGAATACTCCTTCCATGGCCTCCCTAGGTACGTTTTGAAAGTCGTATTGCTCGACGCCAGATCATCCGCAGCCTTGATAGTGCAGTCATGGATCGATGTGCCAGTGTTCTGGTTCGGATCTGTTCGGCCCTGTGCGGTGATGGCGTTGTATTGCCCATTCATTGGGAGTCGAGGGTATAAGTTGCAGTTCTGGAACACAACGGCAGCGTTTCCAAATATGAAATCTACGGTTCCGTAGACATCACATTCTCTGTAGAACTGCCTTAGGGAATGCGTGTACAAAGTGTCTTGGTACCCTTCGAAGCTGCAGCTGTAGAATGCTGATAAATCAGCCCCATTTCGAACTGCAACTGCTTGGTGCTTGATTGCTCCTGCTGTGTTCTGGAAAGTTATGTTAACCGCAACAAAGTTTGGAGACACCACAGCTGCATGATATTAAACGAAATTTGTCAAATTAAGCTCATATTTGGTTGGACAGGAAGCATTAAAAGTTTGTTCAAGATGCATCACATGTTCTTACTTATAATTAAACTGTTTTTTGAATGAATTAATGATAACTTACCAAAAGTTGCGGAGTTAAATGTTGTCCACCCGTCAACAACGCTACGGTTTCCGGTGATAATTGTCTGATTGATACCATCACCGATCATCATCAAGTATTTTTTATTCTTAGGAATGGAAACGTACTCTTGATAGACACCGGCAACGATGTAAATCAAGAAGTAACCATTTGCGCCATTGGTGTTGTTTGGTGCTGCGTTTACAGCATCGGTAATGGTGGTGAAATTTCCACTTCCGTCCTGACTGACCGTCACAATGTTACTCACCAAGACGTCATCATTAGTATTATTACTAGTCTGAAGAAGCTTTCTTCTGCTCACGGTCTCGTAGATTGAGCGCGTGTGGCTAGACATTCTCAGAAGCAAACGCCCATGTTTGAATTGCTTGCCGCTACTAGGCCGCCATGCTGCTGCCTTTTTCTTCCTCTTAGGAACCCAGCCCTTTGTAAAAAGAGCCAGAGACACACTGTAGAGTTTTGTGTCATTTGACAGAGGAACCGCTATACCGTTCTTTATGCTCCATGCTGAAGCAGTAGATTGGATCCCGTCCAGACAAGTCTGCAGGTTGGTTAAAATAGCACTAAGAAGGGTTTGTATGTCATCAGCTTCGACAGGGGACAAAATTCTACTCGTGGAATTCACAGTTTCGAAGGAGCTCAAGAGAAAATCCATGTTCAGGCCAGCAAGGAAGCCGCAATCCTCTAAAGCACGAGTTGCAGATATTGACAACGAGGATCGATATCGGTTTAGATAGTTATTAACTAAGTTCAGAAATTTTCGAGACTGTGACAGAGATTTGCGAACAGAGAATCGACCATAGTTGTAGACGTTGGTGGTTTGGTTAGGGAGCACTGATCTGCAGTAGGCAGGGTCAGTGGTAGAATTGCAAATGGTTCCCCGTGAGACAGGATCAGATGGAGATGCCGGAGCATCGGCCAGAGAAGGAGACACGAAGCAAGGTAGAAGAATGAACAGAGATATTGTAAGAAGACAACAGAGACTGGAAGCCATAGCTATTTTTTCTTTAACAGAAGGAGAGCCGAGCTGATTTCGGTGGATTTGTGCTTGTGGATTAGGTGTATTTATAGGGGGAGAAAGTAGGTGAATTATTCTACTTCTAGTTTGGCATCTAGTAAGAAATTATCTTTGAATATTAGGAAATTTTAGATGGTAAACCATTAATTCATTTAAAAATTAAAGTCAACTGCTAAGAAAAACGCGTCCTGCTCCTGTTCTTCATCGAGCTTGATATCCTAAATTGTACTAATCCTTGATAAGGGAAGCCAACCCAGCTAGCTGTTACGCAATTTTTCAACGTATACCAACTCCAAAACGTATAGTTTATTCCGGAGGCTGGAAATGTCCTGCTTTTGCCTAATTCCCTTTGGAAATTTTCATCGTTGAAAATGCGTTTGGTCTTGTGAAATGTTTATGTATTTCAATGTTCAGTGCATGGTCACTAAATCGTTGAGAGAATCATTCCCATTAAATGGTCTTAAGCTACATATAAAATGCCATTTTTCAACTCCAGTTGATGATGATGTCAATGTCAAATGCATGTAAATTTTAGAAATTACGTTCAACATGATCAGCCAAGAACTTTTTGTAGAAAGTTGTCCTATATGGTTCTCACTAAAATTTTTGCCCGAGAGTGGGGTTAGGTCAGTGTGACGGTGGATTTGCTGGGATTATATTTGCCAGCCACGACGGCAGTTTCATTGGTTGGAAAAACAAAAAGGCTACACATTAATATCCTAGTCAACATGCTCGAAAAAAATGTTAATATTCCTACGTATGTTTTTCAATCAGAATTCAAAAGTCAGGAACATTAATGTGGGGATTGGCCGATTGATTGAGATATCAGATATGTCAAGATATAACCTAACAAAAACTAATAAAAGAAGCCAATTCCTATGTAACATCAGCCAAGTCAGAGAATAAGAACAAAACACTCTTTGACTTATGATCTCACTTTGATCAAATGAAATTAAGTGCGTATTTATGATTAATTAAATTCAAGAATGCTCGCCTCTTGTTTAGTACGTACTCCTCACGTATCTGTCTTCATCCTGATCAGAAAATTGATGATTAACCTTTGCCCTAGCTAGCTGTTTAAATAATTAAATTAAATTAAGCAGTACAGACTTTAACTTAAATTAAATTAAAAGGTAAACTAAATATATAGTGCTAGTAGTTTAACTAAAGTTAGATCCCAAAAAAAAAAAAACTGCAGGTCTTCTATATGTATTTGACTTGAATACGCGTTGCAGACTGCAAGGAGACAAATAAATTTTTGCTCATTTGAGAATGGAAGCATTATGGGAAAGTAGATGCCCAGTTGCCAAACCCTTCCATGACCAAGCAAAGCCCTTCCAATTCATTTAAGTGTTAAGAATTTTGCAAGTGGGAGTTTTGCGTAAATCAAAGAAAGAAAATTGAGATCGCAACTCATACTTCTTTGAAAAACCTTGGAGTTCTGTGCGGAAACATGTGCTTCTGAAATAATGAAGCTTCCTCCCAAACTTATATCTAGGTATATTTATCAATTAATGTCTCCTACTTGTTGTAAAATAAAGCCAACTCTAATTAATAATTAAGGAAAGCACATATCTTCCATATAAGACAATAATAGAAATCTCAATCTTTCAAGAGATTAATGAAAAAAATGAACTATGATTAACTAGGAGGGAATTTGGATCAGCGTTATTATTAGCAAGTCAACATCTTAATCCAATATTATATACTTATACTCCTAAATATTTTTTCTTTTTTTTCGGTGAAAGTTTGAATTCAAACATGTATGACTTAAAAGTTAAAGCATTAACTCATTCTTAATTTTTTTTAATTTTAAGGAATCATTAATGTCAAATCAATATATTCAGATTATAACAAAAAAAAAAGTTGGTATACTCGGGAATTTGAAAACTGGAACATCCAAACAGGCTGGCGGTGCTTAGTTTCATGGTAACAGGTTTTCGCATATATAGCCGCGACCAGGCATGGTGGTTGAATCTGCAGTAGCAACTAGCCATTCTGTATTCAACCACACCGACTTGCTTTTCTCCGTTATGACTTGAATTTCCCTTTGTTTACAAGTGTTTATTAATTAATTAAACTAAAGAAAATTTCTTAACGTTTGCTCACAGAAAATGACTCTCAAAGTTAAACAAAGTGATCAAAGCAAAGTGTCACTTTCTTGAAGCCTTAATCCTGTCCCTTCTCAGTCTACATTTGATCTAGAATTGACCTTAACGCAGTACACTGAATAGAGAAAATTTATATACACTTCTTAATTACTCATGGGGAATTGCAGATGAGGAAAGATAATTAGTCAATCATCTAAAGTCTGGAACTCCAAGTTGTGCAATTAACCTAATTATAATTAGGAAATGAAGACTGACTGCAGGAAAGCGAGTTTCCACCGGGGCTATTCTACTGAGAGATGGTTTTGCGCTTTAGGAATCTGACTGTCTTGAGTAAATTCACGTGCGCTGCCGGCCAACTTGAGCTTTACACTTCCTCGCTAAATTTTCAGGGCTTATTAATTAAATGTCAATTGGGTCTTCAAATATTAACCTTTGATCTCGTTTCATAAACCCCTCAAATTGATTATAGTTTATTTCCTTATAATCGGTGTCACCAACAAAAACGCCTCAAGAATTGAGTCTATTTCAAATTGGCCATAGGATAATAGTACTATTGTCTTGCTAATTACTAATTTAGTATATAAATTCGTATATATACGGTATGCTATTATTTCTATATAGTACTCCTTTTGTTCCAGAATATAAGTATATTTTAAATTTTTTTCGGTTAAATAACTTCATCTTTGACTATTATTTTCTATAAAAATAAAAAGTAAAAAAAATTTTAAAAATAATATTTGTAAACCTTAAATCATGAACTTCTCAAAATATATTATAACTTGAAGGTCACGATCTTTAAATGAATTTTTGAAGAGTTACAAGTTGATTTTGATAAAATTAAGGCTAGAATTGTGTTTAGGGATTTGAAAAGAACAAATATGCATTTTTCAGGATTCATTCGAGCAATTGACCAGCAGTCAATGTCGGTCAACAATGACAGAGATGGCGATCAACGGCGGCATCTTATCGGAATTTGGGTTTACTAGTTCTGCTTGAAGAGAGAGTGTTTAAAGAAAGAAAAAAATTTTATTTTTAGCTTTTTTTAATTTGCCACATGTCGCCATTTATAAACTAATGACGTGTATAACACGGATAATTTTTCACCCAGAATAATTTTTATTTGACAAACCTGTATAAATTTGGACCTAAAATGTAGCTCGGAAAAGCTTTAAGTCTAAGTTGAGCAACGGATCAAAGTTTTAGATCTAAATTGGATATGTAGCCTTCCAAAAAATTTTTGATGGGCAGAATTTGGAGTTTATACTTTGGAAATTGCAAGGACAAAATGAAAGTTTGAAAGGATATTACACACGGTTTCCGTATGAGATGGAATAGAATCTCTCCCACGGCATAATCTTGTTTGGAAAATGCTGGTACCTTTACATTTTGGAGTTAAAAACGTTTTTGTCAAATACACAATTAATAGATGTAACTTACTAGCTCGTATTATTGAAAAATTTAATTGGGGTGTTATAAAGTACATAAATGAAAATATACCCGAAAAAATTTTCCAAAGCCCGAACCTTACAAGGAAAATTGTCCTTTACAGTTGGGCCAGGCTTGTAGCACATCCAAGTCGTCCTACCTCAGGAAAGTTAGGATCTTAGCTGGGTTGGATATATAGAGCTTAAAATGCCAAGCTGGAGCCCAACCCATTTATTCATCAATCGATCAATATATTCAATTTCCGAAGTCCATTAGCACTCACAAGCTATACTTTTTTTTGGATAAAATTTGTTAGCTTTATTTATCCAAAAAGAAGCAAAACTGCTACAAGTTCACAAACTATACAAAATGTAAAGCATTCTGTACAATATAGTAAGCTAAAGAAACTACATATAAAAAATATAGCAGTCACAAGCTATATTTTATACTACAACGAACCTAAAAGAATCTAGACGGGCCACCTAGCCCGTTAACACATTACGTATCTCCAAATGGTTAGTCTTTCTTTTGATGTTGGCCCACCGCTACGATGATTTAATTAATTAATTTCCAATGGGAGATAAAAACAATGATGAGAATTAACAGAGAAAGTTGAGCGAGTATGATGATTTAATTTAACTTCAAAATGTACCGTCGTTTATAACTAGTAATTAATGAGTGTCCCTTTGATTTGATGCAGTAAGACTTCCCAAGTCTAAATGCAATTTTGAATCACACATTTTCTGAGAGGACAAAATCTTGCCTATTTTGTCAAAGCATTGGTGCTTGACATACATCGTTACTGTATCCCTTCTTTCATCGCCCATTTCCCTCTATTTGTTTTCAACTTTATTGCTAACATTTCAATCTCATGCCCCCTTTTTTGTCGCCTTCGGGGTTATTTCAATCTCGTGCATACTTCTGTTCTTCATAATTTGAATTCTGAAAGAATATGCGCCTTTTTTTCCCGATAAATTTATTCTTTTGTGACGTAAGTCATAACAAACTTCCCCTTTTTTTCTTCTTAAGAAGTTTGTTCCTCCTTCAGCAATTACAACGTATTCGCTATTCTAAAGAAGGTAATAATGCGGCAAATATTAACCGTCTTAAGATTTTGGTTCGCAACTTACTCGTATATTGTTGGAAAAAATGAATTATTCTACATATATGAAATGGTTTGTTGAACCAAACTCCCTTTTTACCGTATAAATTGTTTTCATATGTTAGTATATATTAAGATTTTGTTCCTTGATATTGTCCGTATTCTTTATGCTCTTGTTGCGGGGAAGAAATTACAACAAAAAATATAGATAGAGATCGTGTCGAACAAAATAACAATTTAATGTTTGAACATGTAACTTATAATTGTATGGGTGAGATTTGAAGCTAAACTTCCTCATTTCATCTCGGTGCAATAACCATTTCAACTCAACTTTAAGCATGTTCATTGTGCCAACTTTCTTTTCCCTCTTCTACTAAGAAGCTACTTACAATCATTTCAGTAGATAGGAGAAAATAATTTTAGGTTTCAAATTTGACACGAACATTTGTACTCAATGATTGACTTTTTAATAAGTCATAACTATGGTTCACAACATTTTGCTTATTCACGAAAAAGATTCACCATAACTAGTTATCGGTCCTTTAAGAAGTTTAATTAATCTGGGTTTTCCTTCCTAAACAAACATTAATTAGGATTCGCTTATGCAACTGTTAATTGATTGTTCCTAGTCTGTAGGCCCAAGAACAGGGGAGCATGACCCATTATTTCACGGGGGAGCAGCATTCACCAACCTTATTTAAAGAGTGCAAACCTCCCCTCTTCCGGTAACTCTTTCCTTTCTTTTCCTCCCTCTCTTTTGCACTCCTTTCTTGGCAACTCTTTCCTCTTTCCTTTCCTTTCCTTCCTCTCTGTTTTCTACTTCTCTTTCATTTTCAACGTCAAATAATAGCATCAAACATGCACAGTTCTAGTAAAAAATCTAAGCCCTTGCTTGTTCTTTTACCCATTTCAACACTTGCCTTAGTCCTGATAGTTTCCTCGGTGGCTACTCTGAAAAAAAGCCCGAAACCAACACAAATGCGGAATCATATTCACATCCAGTACAATCATCTCCAAGTTGCTTACTCAGCATGCCAAGGCACGTTATATCCGGACCTTTGCGTCTCCACCATCTCTGTTCTCCCAGATCTCGAGTCAAAATCACTCCCCGAGCTCATCTCAGCAATCTTGAACCAAACCATGTACGAGGTCAGACTCTCCTCCGCAAACTGCACCAACATTGAAAAGGGGCTTAGAAACACATTGGAAGAGACAGCTATAAATGACTGCCTCGAGCTTTTCAACGACACCCTCGAGGAGCTGAAAGTAGCTATGGCTGACCTCACCCCGAAGAAATTAACTGTTTCCAAGAACTACCACGACTTGCAGACATTGTTGAGCGCAGCGATGACAAACCAGTACACGTGTCTCGATGGGTTTGCTCATAGCAAAAAAAATATAAGGAACATTATTAAAAAGGGTCTACACAACATTTCTCATCATGTCAGCAACTCTCTTGTCATGCTCAACAAAGTCCCCGGTGTCAACAAATCCAAATCTGAGGTTTTCCCTGAATACGGACGCGTGAAAAATGGGTTCCCAACATGGTTGTCCAGGAAAGACCGAAAACTTCTACAGGCTTCCGTTAATGAGACTAAGTTCGATCTTATAGTTGCCAAGGACGGCACTGGAAATTTCACTAACATCAACGATGCTGTTGCTGCAGCTCCAAATAACAGTGACACAAGGTTAGCTAAGTAACAAATTTGAACTACTTAGATAAGTTGTGTTATAAAATGTAATTAAATCGAGAACATTGGCAGCTTCACTAGCTGACTAAAGCTGGTAATTTTGCTGAATTGGTTAAAATAGGTTTGTGATATACATAAAAGCTGGGGCTTATTTCGAAAATGTGGAGGTGGAGAGGAAGAAGAAATTGCTGATGTTTGTGGGAGATGGGATCGGAAAGACAGTGGTGAAGGCCAAAAGAAATGTCGTCGATGGCTCTACCACTTTTCGTTCGGCAACAGTCGGTGAGTTCTAAATTTTCAAATATCTTTCTTAATTTAGTACACTATCTTTATTTTAAGCCTAATTGAAAATATTTTTATGCAAAACTCACGAGTGAGAGGATCCATATTGGATTGTCCTACACTCGTAGGTCCATTCATTTTTGACTCTCAGGGAAACCTTGCTGCCCCCAGCCATGCCCGTGCCCTGTCCACTTTTTGTTTATTCTTTGTATAGAAAGAATTTATGAAATGTCTTATATGAGATCCTTTTGGCACCAACGTGTGTCTTATATGAGATTAGTCATACGATTAAACGATTAAGTATGCCTTAGTTTTTAACTAAGGTTAGTATTATCCATGATAATATACCCTTATTATAGTCTCATATTCCTTGTACTGAGTACAACTAGGCAGCTTTTAAAGCTAATTTGAATGAATAGAATAGATGAACAGAAACGTGCAACAGTACTTCCAAAATCTAGAGGTAGATTTCTTACCTATACATTCAAGTCATTCATGTAATGATTAAGCAATGCACGATGGGGCTCATCAATGGTGGTCCTAATACCGTTTTTGGCGTTTTATGATGAGTGCAAGTTTCACCATTTTGCATGCCTATTACTCTTCCATAATTAATTTTATTTATTAATTTTAAAATTGTACGTTAACATTAAAAAATAATAATAATTACGCGAGTTATTAGGGATTATAACTGAACGATTGATTCTAAATATACTTTTCTAAGTCAATAATTCATTGCTGGTCTCAGTAAAATCTTCTCATCATTATTTTTTTCTAAAGAATCTCGGAGAAAACCAATGCTTCGAAATGACAAACCTAAAAAAATGAGGAGGAAATGTGAGATACTACTACTAATGTTTAAAAATATCTGGATAATTAATCTCATAAATGTCCTCAACATTTGTGCTTCTAGAGGAGGGGCCGAATCACGGCTAAATTGAAATTTCACTGCCGTTGCTTAATCTGTCGGTAGATTAAGATTAGGACACGCATCATCTGACGGCCGTGTGTCGCGGATAAATCGAAGCGCGTTAACTACTGATTTTGTCGGGCTCTTTTTGCTATGAACATCATCCCATTATTCCGTTCTTCATTGCAATTCAGAATGAATAATCATGTCCAAATAATTCACTTTAAATTTTTTTATATATTTTAGATAAAAGAGCTTTGCAATGAAGTCAACAAACTGCTACAGTTGCCACACACAAAAGTGGGTTGCTTATTGATCTGTCCATCTTCTTTCCTGCATCTTGGATCCCCCAATTAATTAGTATTTGCTTTAATTATTAATTATTGAGAAGGTTCTCCAACTGATTAAAGTCTACTGTCTTTTTCAGCTGCGGTGGGCAACGGATTCATAGCCAGAGGGATCACTTTTGAGAACTCGGCAGGCCCAAGCAAACACCAAGCTGTGGCTTTTAGGAGTGGATCAGACCTCTCTGCCTTTTACCAGTGCGGCTTCGTTGGCTACCAAGACACTCTCTACGTCCATTCGCTCAGGCAATTCTACCGCGAATGTGATATTTATGGGACTATTGATTTCATCTTTGGCAATGCGGCTGTGGTTTTCCAAAGCTGCAATATGTATGCTCGCAAGCCCAATCCGAACCAAAAGAACATTTTCACGGCTCAAG
This sequence comes from Microcos paniculata, assembly GCA_030664755.1. NCBI lineage: Eukaryota > Viridiplantae > Streptophyta > Magnoliopsida > Malvales > Malvaceae > Microcos > Microcos paniculata. The sequence continues at coordinate 35,746,617 of CP131461.1, forward strand.
GAAGAGAAGACCCTAACCAGAACACTGGGATTTCGATTCTGAACAGTAAGCTTGTTGCTGCTGCGGATTTAACCCCGGAGAAATCATCGTTCAAGACGTATTTGGGACGTCCCTGGAAAGAGTATTCCAGGACAGTTATTATGCGTTCCTATATTGATGATTCGGTGGATCCTGCTGGGTGGTTAGAGTGGAATGAGTCATTTGCTTTGAGTACCCTCTATTATGGGGAGTATTTGAATCGAGGTCCGGGTTCAAATACGAGTGCACGAGTGACTTGGCCTGGTTATAGGGTCATTAACAGCTCCACTGAGGCAACCAAGTTCACGGCTGGGTCATTTATACAAGGAAGTGAGTGGTTAAATTCTACCAATATTCCATTCTCTCTCAATTTAAGTTGAAACGACAAAGCCGAAGGTCACTAGTTACTCTTTTTGGGTAGTTTGTTTTGGTCTTGGATTGATCAGATAGCTGCATCGGCATTTTGATCAGCTACCAATCCATCACATGACAAATTGCTTTCGCCTACAAGAAAGCTAATAAAAAAGCTCTAGCTTACGAAGATTTTGCTCTGTTTACAAATTGTTGGCAATGCCAATTCATTCAAGAATTTATAGCTAGTGTCGATATTTATATGCTCCATTTCAAAATTCATCTGTTCAAACATCGAAGAAGCGTTAGGGCGACATTCGCGAACCTGGGTCCTTGAGTGAGGGAAATAGTGTTCAGATTCATTCTGGTATTAAATTTTAACGGGCTTCAAAGTATTCGACCTATTGGATAGATCTCTTTGATAAAACATCCAGAAAGATATTTGAGATTGGCCCATATTAATACAACTCCTTTTGAACCTTTTCCCACTTTTCTGAATGGGACAACGAGTGCAGCCCAATTTCTCTCTATCTCTCTCTTGATCCTGGGACAACTTTATAGTTTACTAGCAAATGGCCCGCGCACTTCGTTGCGAGAAATTAATATGTACATTTTATATAGATAATCGTATATGTTTATATGTATATTTATATATGTATATATTTAAATGTGTATATATACCATAAGTAAACTAATGAAAAATTATGCACATACAACATATATATAGTTTAACACTAAAAAAATCTCAAAACCATATAAAATCCCAAAAGGACCAAAACTCATAAAGTATAAAAAAATCAAAAAAAAAATCCAAAACTCAAAATCTATAAACTTCATCACTACTTCCATAGATCTCACTAAAACATATTGAAATATCAAATAAGTTTCACTTAACCCATTTCATAAATAGCCTAAGATGACCTCAAAGTTAAGAAAATGATGAGTAATTGTCATTTCTAACTCAACTTTAAGTAGTATTATATGTATGCATATATATATATATGTATATTGTATGTATTTATGTGTGTGTGTGTATATATATATATATACATATATATATATTAGTAGCATTTATAATATATAATAGTTTTTATATATAATAATATAATAATGATTGTGTATGTGTATGGGATCCCACCATTTTAAGAATAGATTAAAAAAATAGTGGAATGTAAAATGACTAAAAGCCCATAGTAGGAAATAGATAGAAAAAGGGGATTTGAGATAAAATGGATAATTTTGTAAACTCACATAATTTCTTTTATATAGTAGTATAGATTTATCCACCCATTCTAGATTCTTCAACACCAATAAAAATAAGCCCCTTACCTTTTTTTTTCTCCCTAACCAGCCATCTCTTCTATCTTGATCCACCTACGTCCTTTTTTTTTCTTTTTTGCTACCAAAGAGCCAAAACAACATCGTTTTGACATTGCCATTTTAAAAAAAAATGAAAAGCAAAAGAAAATGGAGCAGCCGACGTGGCATAGCTCCCAAGCCACCTTTAGGGTTTCCTCTTTATAGTAAGCTAGCAATGGACCCGTACTTCGCTGCGGGTGCGAGAATTAGCATGTTAATTATATATAGATATTATATAATTTTATGTATATATATATTATAAGTAAATTTTTGAAAGTTGATACATATTGTAACAAAAAAATGAGTGCATATATAGAGCTCAGGAAAATAATTAATACTTATAGTCAATATTACAAAATCACACGACAATATTACAATACTAATTTTATATGTATTATTATATTAATAATTAATAGTTAATAATTAATATTAATTAAATAAATTATAATTAAAATATTAAAAAAGGATAGTGAAAAATATATGATATATAGATATGTATAATATATAATATTTAAAGATATTAATATATAAAAATATATAATATAAAAAAATTAATAAGATATTAGTTTTTTTTTGTTAGTGGAATGTGGGGTCCACGCTTTGAAAATAAATAAAATTAAATAGGAAAAGTGAAATGATTAAAATATCCTTACTTTTTAGAGTGAAATTGATGAGAATGATAATAAAAAGGGTATTTTAGTAAATTCACACATTTTCTTTATGTTTTAGTATAGATAGGCCGAACACGGAGAAAGGTATGTTGAGGATTCTGATGGCTCTCAGGCCGCTAGGATTATGAGATTGTCAACTGGTTATAACGCAATCCTTTTTTTCTTGGGCAGATAACTATACGAATGATGAGAGTAGAAGACTTTGGACATGAAAAGGGTCCCCTCTTTCAGTAATTTGGCAGCAGTGAGTGAGGGACTGAGGAATTATGGCATCGGTTATGGTCCCCAAACCCACACACATTACACATAGGATGCCCCAAAGCGTAGAAATAATGACACTAATTTACTGCAAAGACCGGAAATCACGGTAACGGTATGCAAATGTGGTAGGAAAAAAAAAAGGAGAGAGTGACTACTAATGGAACTCCCGGCCCAGTCAAGTCAGCCAGACCCAGAAACAGAGTTCAGAAAAATAGCAATCATGAGACTACTGCTAAGCCCTTCCAAATTGCAAAACAGCTTTCCTTTGGTCAGCCAAAGTGAAGACTTTAATAAGACTGCATTTCAAAGAGTTTAGGTTTGAATACTGACAGCCGGAGAGGAATGAGCTCACCATCCTCTGTTCTTCTTTCTCAAGCCTGATTTTTATGCAAACGTGGTAGAAACAAGGCATTCTACGAGCAAAGTGAAGGTTTAACCCAATTAAGTAAAATAGTTTAATAAAAATTTTGACTTGGAGGTGCAAATGTAAGTAAGTAAGGGTAGGTCGTTCAATTCAATAAGTTAAGTTGATTTGCCCTTAATTCTTTCATATTTCATTTTCAACTTGTAAGGAGAGTAATGTCTGTGTCAGCTTTAGCGGGCGCAGTTTGATGTCTGATTAGTCTCTTCCCTTTGCCTTTTACAGAGAGGCGCATAGAAGATGGGAACATGCGCTGCATGCTTTTGCATGTGGGAGGATTTCAGATCAGCACATGGACATTTCCCTCTAATTCTGCCCATCCTTTTCTCACCATTTATTTTTTCTTTCTTTTTTTCCCGTTAAGAAGTTTTCCTACGTACTACAACTTGTCTTTATTTTCTCAGTACTACGTTAATTCATTTTGTTTGCTTTAAATAGGAAGCTTTAATTAATTAGTTAATAATTTCTATTAGGATTATTATCTCATCCACTTAAAAGTAGAATTTTTAAATTTCATAAGCGGAATTAGAGGATTGACATGTATATTTGTATGATATATTTTTATATATTTTTTAATTAGTTAATTAAATTGAGTAGGGATATGTGTTATCCTTCTAACACCGCTTGTAGAGTTAAAAAATTTCATGTCAGCATATGAAAGTTAAATTCTTTCTATTAATTAAGGTTTTGATCTAAATTTACAAGCATAATGATTTGGATTAAGTTGTTCACTCTAACCGTAAGCATATATGCATGTTAAAATATTAATTAAACAACATAAAATTGCGAAAAAATATATAAAATTAAGTGCTTTAACACAATTTAATCCTTCCTTCTTCTACAAGGAGAATTATATTAGAGGTTTGGTTGGCCTTGCCCTTATTATATTGGAGACCTGCTTTTTTTCATTCTTTTCCTTGTTTAGCATCGAAAACTCGCTGACCATTTTGCTTGAGTGCCAACATGACATGGGTCCTTTCTGCTCCTCGCTTTCCACAATAATTCATTTATCAGAAAACTAAGCCAAACACATCTATCTATCTATAGTCCCGAGCCTTTTTTTTTCTTCTGATTTGCAGTAAATTAAGGGAATGCCCACCTAAATAATGCTGTAGCGCATAAGGAATACCAAAAGAAATAAAAGTTCAATCATTAAAAAGAAAATTCCGAAGAAAATAATTCTGTGCCCCATGGAGAAACACCCTTCTGATAGCATATATGATATAGATTGATAGTACTCTACACTAGATAACATAATTGTAGGAGCTAGCCCTGGTCTTTCATCATATTTTCGCATGATTTATGTGAAATCTTCGTTTGCCCTTTATTTTCTGGCAATCTTTTAGAGTAATCCAATTGGCTATTTAGCCTTTCATCACTCGAAGCACCCCAAAAGGAAAAAATGGAAAGAGTGATTGAACCAAGAACAATATTGTACGGGCACTGTAAATTGATGGAAAATTATTTGGGTGGATGGGGGTGGATCGGTCTTACCGGTACAAGACATAATTTTCATGTGCATTGGAGATGAGTAGCAAGAGTTTCTTGGCTTATCTCATCAACAAAGTACAAACTTCTGCATGGGATGGGCCTTCATCAACCCTTTTGTGACTAACTCATTGAACTTTGAAGATTTACCAATTAAGCATTTGACCCATCTTTTAATTCAACAACTTTCTCCGACATACGTGTTGAGTTCTCAGGCGTCGACATTTCGACACCCATCACCCACTATTTGTATGTGTTGATCCACACTTTTCTCTCTGACAACAATGTTTTTGAACTTTGATCAGTTTCATCTTTAATTATTCCTTTTTTCGATCGGTAAACTTTGTTCCCAAACTATGGGAGCCTACTTATGTTAATACACCCGTCACCCTTGCTGTAAAAAGATTACACCAACTCCATTTTCACAAAATTGTACAAATAAAGTGAAAAATTATGAATTCCATTGCCATGTTTCTTATCGCTATATATTAAGTCCACGGATATGATATGATATCCTCAAAATCTATTCTGATATGATACGATTCGATTTCTTTAATTTAATTTGCATTCATGTGAACCATAGAGAAAGTGATCCACTTTTTGCTTTATTACTTTAATTTTCTGTCATTCTGTTACATTTTAACATGGAGTTTTGTCCCCGGTTTTAAATTTTATCAGAATTTGCACTCGTTATATACTTGTTCATAGCATTATACAATGTATCTTTCTTCTTGATCTTCTACATTTTCTTTAATTCCCTTCACTCAGTGTTAAATCCCATTTCTGCTTCCTTGTAGTAGTGCATTTTAGTTCTGTATAATTGAGTTACTCTTTAATGGAGAAATGTTCACCGAAATGGTAAAAATCCTGAGTGAAAAATAGTTGTATTGAGTATTGACTGCTTTTTAGTCCTATTACCGTAGCATGGCTAGTGCGAATGCGTAGCATACTTTCCTGATATCTTTTCTCATTTTTTCTTCTTATTTTGAACAATGAACATTGATCCTCTGCAGACTTGCAGGTGAGAGTGTGGAAAAAATGTTCCTGACATGATCTTACAACATGACATATTTCATAATGGCATTGGCCAATTTCCCCAGAACATGTTAACTGAGTATTAATGTAAACAAAACACCCATGTGACAACGGGAATTTCTGTTATTATTAACACCTCCAGCCTGACCGCGTGTCCTCATTTTTGGGCAAACCCAAACTTGAATTGGAAAGGCGAAAGTGTATCTACATTTCAGTAGATTTATTCTGAATCATCGAGTAAACGAGTAAAATTTATTATGAGCCAAGGCCAAGCACCTGTTTGAGGATGTGGACTTAATTATTGTTCTAACTTGTATAACTTCAAAGTTTACCGCAAGTTGTAACTTGTACTAATTTGTATCCTTTATTCTTATTAAAAAAAGAAAAAGAATGTTGGAGTGGTAACTTGTGACCAATCACGGAGGTAAGAGGGGCAGCATTCACTATATAAATAACAAAGGGAGTTTATTCTGCCCTCGACAGCGGCGTGCAGGGTTGGTTGGTTGGTTAGTTGGTTGCTTGGCTGGGGTCGTTTTACTTTGGGGCAGCCTGAAAAGAAAAATGGGTCTCTCACTTCGCCCTTTGGCTCTCATAACCCTGCTTGCTTGTTTCATTGCTTCTTTCCTTGAGTGTGATGCCTTCCCTTTTCACCAGCACCACCACCACCCTCGCGTTGCCAAGCACAACTACAGAGATGCTCTTACCAAATCAATCCTCTTTTTTGAAGGCCAAAGGTCAGGGAGGCTTCCTTCCAACCAAAGGGTGACTTGGAGGAGAGACTCTGGACTTTCTGATGGTGCGGCCATGCATGTAAGTACACAAAAACCATGCTCTCATTTTTCACTTTGTGGTCTGTTTCTGTAACATCCGACTGAAAATTTGCAAATGCAGGTCGATTTGGTTGGAGGATACTATGATGCTGGGGACAATGTGAAGTTCGGGTTCCCTATGGCTTTCACCACCACTATGCTCTCATGGAGTGTAATTGAATTTGGTGGGTTGATGAAAGGAGAGTTGCAAAATGCCAAGCAAGCCATTCGTTGGGCAACTGATTACCTACTCAAAGCAACTGCACATCCAGACACCATTTATGTTCAGGTATATATTTGCTTGCTTTTCCCTGAAACTCTTCAAAATTTGTGCTTTACTTATGGAGAAACAGAGGAGCTAATGATGGCTCTGGCTTGTTTGAGTAGGTTGGTGACGCAAACAAGGACCATTCATGCTGGGAAAGGCCAGAAGACATGGACACTCCAAGGAGTGTCTTCAAAATAGACAAAAACTCTCCTGGTTCTGATGTTGCAGGGGAAACTGCTGCTGCTCTTGCCGCTGCCTCATTAGTCTTCAGAAGAAGTGACCCCACTTACTCCAAGCTTTTAGTTAGAAGGGCTATGAGGGTAAAATTCTTACTTTTTCACAGACAAATTATGTAAAAAGTAAACTGCTGCTGTTCCGTTCTAGATACCCTCAGTATATTGAACATTTGTGTTGGTTTTTGAGTAATAGGTGTTTGAGTTTGCCGATAAGTACAGAGGACCTTACAGCAATGGATTGAAGAAAGTTGTGTGCCCATTCTATTGCTCTTATTCTGGTTATCAGGTGCATTAATGTTGCCAAACTTTTGCTTTTCAAGCATAGTTTCGCGGGGATTAATACGAGGATATGTCGATTCATCTATTCTTCCTGGTGTTCATTTTAGGATGAACTGTTATGGGGTGCTGCTTGGCTGCACCGAGCCACCAAGAACCCAACCTACCTACACTACATTCAGGTCAATGGGCAGACCCTCGGAGCTGCAGAGTTTGACAACACATTTGGATGGGATAACAAGCATGTTGGAGCAAGAATTCTACTTTCAAAGGTTCAATTTCCTTTCTTCATTCTTTTGCTACTTGCTAATTATGTTCATCCATTTAAAATGATTAACATCGTCCTTTCATTTTTCAGGCATTCCTTGTTCAGAGACTGCAATCTCTCCATGATTACAAAGGCCACGCAGATAATTTCATTTGCTCTCTCATACCAGGAGCTCCATTCTCTTCAGCTCAATACACCCCAGGTTCCTCTCCAGCCTCTCATCAATAAATGTTGATCTAAAAGCTTGTGAACGGCTAGTTTTGATTTTTTGTTTGTGTTGTTTTCTTGTTAACATACAGGTGGGCTCCTGTTTAAGATGAGTGATAGCAACATGCAGTATGTGACCTCTGCTTCATTCCTGCTCCTAACCTATGCCAAGTACTTGACCTCTGCTCACCAGGTTGTTAACTGCGGTGGCACCACCATCACACCAAAGCGGCTCCGAACCATTGCCAAGAAACAAGTATACCTTTTTTTCCCTGTTTTTTAGGATTAATTTTTATTAATCTTAAGTTAATTCTGTTTTTTTTATTTGTACGTTTAACCAACTTTAGAATATGGCTTTTTTAATCTCAGGTGGACTATCTTCTTGGAGACAATCCTTTGCAAATGTCGTATATGGTTGGATACGGTCCAAGGTACCCTCAAAGGATACACCATCGGGGCTCGTCTCTACCGTCCGTAGCAAAGCACCCAGCCAAGATCCAATGCTCCGCAGGGTTTAACTTTATGAAATCACAATCCCCCAACCCAAACATTTTGATGGGTGCAGTCATTGGTGGGCCAGACCAGCACGACAGGTTCCCAGATCAACGGTCGGATTATGAGCAGTCAGAACCAGCGACGTACATCAACGCACCCCTTGTAGGAGCCTTAGCTTACCTTGCCCACTCTTTCGGCCAGCTTTAGGGGCCTGGGCCCACTGCTCTTATAGCTTTTGCCAGTGGTTAAACAGACTTAGGTGTTCGCAATGTCTTTCTTTTTTTAGTTTAAAAAATTTAGAAGTCGTTCTACTACTATTATTCCTCTCTGGAAGTGCACAAGGCTAATGGGGTCGAGACCTAAGGCAGTAAGGCTCGAGCTCCAAACCTCGAAGCACATTTGTCAAGGATAGCTTTCGTGGGGGGCGAGGATTTTATACTAGTACTAGTATTATTTTATCGTTGGACTATATATTATATTAGTTAGTAGTGTATTATTTTTAGCAACAGTTTCTAGCCTGTGGCTATGGCGTGCCAAGTACGGCATTTTATTGTAATGGCAAACTCATCAAGCTAAGGGGCTTCTGCGTTTCCAATTTCCAATCAGGAATTCAGGATGTACTATATAGGCCATCTTGGGGCTTAGCTTTTCCATTTCTGTATGTTTCTTTAATCTTATTTTGGAAATTGTAATATGTCTACTAGCGTTTAACCTGCCAGAGTTCAATATTTCCCTCCTCTTCCCAGTCTTTCTTGTGGATTTGCTGTACCAAGAAAAAGAAGGCCCAATATGTGGGCCGGGACCATTAAATTTGGGGTTCAGAAAAGGAGCTAAGTCTGATGTGCCAGGCCTTGAAACACTAATAAGTATTAATGCAAGTAATAACAGACAAAATACCCCCCAAAAAATAATTAACAATAACTAATTGGCTCATCACTCATCTCATGGAAATCCCGACGGTTAGAGGATTAAGTTGGAAGGCTGCCCAAAAAGGAAGGAAAGAAGGGGTTGACGGGAATTTGGTTAAAGGATCATATGATGGTTTTTAACGCTCTTCCTCGCCAGAGGCTTCTTTATGGTTTCAACACCTCCGGTATCCTTTAGTTGGGTGAATTATGCTATCTACTATGTTCTCCCTTACTTTCGTTTGCTTGTTGCTTTCCTTTGATATGAATTATATTTTCTAATGCTTGTACTAACCAGTTTCATTAATAAGATCTTTTGCTTTATTACAAAAAACAAAAAAAAAAAAACTAACTGGTCATAGCAGTGGATAATGTTGAATATTTTACCGTTGTAGCTTTAATGGGAACCGAGTATTTGACCGTTGACAACGTGTGGTGAAAAGGTTATAGCCTCTTGGGCAGGGAGATCAAGAAAGTAGATTTTGCTTGAACACGTGACATTGTTAGGGGCCTCTGCGCCGTGGTCAAAAGAGCTTGTCCTTTAGGGGGTTGTTGTCAGGTGTGTCAGAGAGTCAGGGCCCGAGCTTAGTCCACCGTATAAAAACCCCATCACAGTTACAGCTAGTTTGGGTGGTAGGGCGGGAACCGAAAACCTCAAAAGACATTCCAACTGTCACGCATAAAATACTTGTAATTTAGTCGGATTCCTTCAAGGAGTGCAGTTTTTAGTTCGGAACTGACGAAGACCATGTAACAGGATAACACTAGTCAACACTCAACAGGAACTACAGTAAAAAGTCTTTAAAATGCCATTTATTATATACAATAGCCAAGTTTTCTTCGAAAATAAGTCGAAGTTAAAACACAAAAGCTCGATAAGCAGTAGCCACGTACATATTTTATCTTACAATCAAGAAGAAGATACATAAATTCTGCATCCTTGTCATCAACCATAACCTTATTTATATACCTATCATCACTGTGATGTCACTATGGGGTTACCCAACAGTAGGGAATTAAACGCTTAATCATCAATGGCCAAAGGAACAGATTTTACCTGAAAGGAATACAAACATTGCTTAAATTCTCTGCTGACGGTTAGTTGAAATTCAAATGCAGAATTAAGCACCATTCTGATATTGGAAACAAGTTGATCAAACATTAATGGTCCCGACTTTAGTCTTTCATAACACTGGGCAGTTTAAGGATATCTGAGTGCACTTACCAAATCACGAAACTTGAGAATGTAGAACATTTCAAGATATCTTCGGGTCTCACGCCTCTCAAGTTTCGAGACATACTTCCAGAAACTATATACCCCAGCCAATGTCATCAGCCTTTCAGAATAAATTTTCCATGTATACCTACAGTTTCAAAATGTTTGCCTGAGCTCCACATTAAGGGTACAGAAAAGGGGAATACGAGTGTAATTAGAAAAACAAACCTCTCATAAATTCTCTTAAGCCCTCCATCAGATATTTTAGTCCAGTAGCCTGGATCCTCCTTACAACGTTGAAAGAAATCTGCCAGGAGTTCAGCAGTCTGATCAGGGTGATATGGATCAATATTGAACCCAGATACACCATGCTCAATAATCTCAGCAGGTCCACCATGGCATGTGGCAAATGTTGGAAGTCCGCAAGTCATGGCTTCCACCACTGTAAGTCCAAAGGCTTCATAGAAGGCAGGCTGAAATAGAAGGTGGGCAAAATCAGTAGAAAGATCAAGGCGTTTTAAGAAAACAAAACAATATCACCACAAGGGTGCATACCTGTACAAAAATGCCTTTTGTGTCAGCTATGTAGCGATAGAGCTCACCATTGCGTGCTCGATTTGTTTGGGCTGCTATCCAACGAAATTGGCCATCCAAGCGATACTTTTTCATAAGGCCGTGCATCTTTTCAATTTCTTCTATCTCTTCTCTGTCTTTTGACTTCTTCACATCAATGTAACCAGCAACCACAACAAGGTTTGCCAATTCCCTCAGTTTCGCATTCTTACCATAGCACTCCACCAATCCAGTCATGTTTTTGACTCGATCCAATCTTGCCATTGAAAAGATTATGGGCTTTGACCGATCACTCAATGTACCACTGCAAATTAAAGATAAAACTTGCATTACGAATGTAGCAAACCAACAATAATTTATCATGCTTGTGTTGCCATTTTTTTTTTTTTTCAAATTCTGCACCATTTTGCATCAATTACCCGAAAATTTTCACAATTGCATTATATTATCACCGTTGAAGCCAAACCCCCCACCATCAGCTATGAAAATATTCGAGATATCTTTAAAAGTAATTTCCTATCCTTTGACAACCCCCTTTTGTCACTATATTCAATAAATAGCAAAGTCTCATTTGACTCAAATGGGAAAAAGAGTAAGGTAAAATAGCTTAGACAAATTAGTTCAGCCTCCAATGCAACATAGTAGTTTCCCTTCACTTTCTTGTCTACTACCCCATTCACAAAGAAGAAAGGTAAGTTTGGATTGGAATTTTTGTCAAGCATCAATCTCATTGAGCAGCAACTTTAGCGCTAGTAGTTTGCTAGCAAACTTTGAGAAGATTTGAAACTAAAAACTGCACCAAAAGATTTATGTACATAATAAAATGGAAATTGCCAGCAACTTTAGCGCTAGTAGTTTGCTAGCAAACTTAGAGAAGATTTAAAACTAAAAACTGCACCACAAGATTTATATACCTAATAAAATGGAAATTTTCATGTTATTATGTCATGCTATTGTAAGACACTAACATATCAAAAGCAGCAAAAACAGAATGAAAAAAACTCACATGTGTTCATCATTCTGCTTAGGATCATACAACAATTCTTCTATTGAGCCATGCAGAGCTGTAAGTCTTTTTTCCTTATCAGAGTATGGGAAATAAATGCACATATCTGCCCCAGGAGAAACAATATTGAACTTTGGATCAAAAACATCAATGCCATGAACCACTCGGTACAGCCCTGGAAGAGTAAAGGCAGTGTGGCTCTCGTACTGACCAACAGTGTTCTTCCTAAAGCCAAGAACATACATGATAAGTAATTAGTATAAATGTGAAAGGCATTACTTAATTGGCACTGTGTAAGCAACTAAAGAGGCTCCAATTTTCCGAACAGTTATATATGCTTAAGCAGAGGGATCCATCTCCTTAATATAGGAAATGAAAGCATGCTGAATTAAAAATATTTAAATAAACGATGTCCTTACAACATATTAGGATAAAACAAAAATAATGACAACATGGTAACGAAAGGTGCTAACAGTAATCCAGAAAATGAATAGCATAAAACATATTCCACAATAAATGGAGAAAACTTACGTTCCTGCAATCTCTTGGTATGTGCTGGTGATAATAAAATCTGCATTGTTCATGGCTATCAGGTCAGCAGTAAACTGACAAGAGAAGTGATATTTCTCATCGAACTTTTTCCAATATATATCTGAATCTGGATATTTCGTTTTCTCCAATGCATGTGCAATGGTGCACTACAAAAAGTAAACTCTAGCTATTAGAAAATATAGTAACAATGATATCAGAAAAAGCAAAAGAAAAGATTGGAAGGAGAAAAAGTTGGGCCTTGGGAGAGAGGAGAGACAAACCTGTGTAACACCCATTTTGTAAGCCAACAAAGACGCAACAAGGTTCCCATCGCTATAGTTTCCAATAATAAAATCTGGAATACCCTGCAACTCAGCTGCAATTTCGCTTGCTACATCCTGATTATATACAAGGAAAGCATGTTATCAAAGAATATTGAAGAAAGCAAACAGAAACTGATGTAGAGTTACAAAGACAATGTCCTTCTAAAATACATATGTAATTGTTGAAGAATCTTCATTTTTTCCCAAAAGTAATCAATAGCATCTTACAATTTGAAACCCAGAAGGCTTTTACCTCAGCAAAACTCTCCAGATAAGGCCACACATCAAATCTTGATATCCATTTACGAAGAACTCCTTTGTCTGATCTGAAAGGAACTCGCAGAATATGAGTATGTTCTGTCCCACTTACTCTTTCCAACCGCTGATTGCAAGCGGTTCCCTTTGCATCAGGTATTAACCTGGTCACCTTGAACAACCAGGAAACATGTCAAAAATTACTAGCAAAATATAAAAATATGGACTGTAGATTGAAATAAACCAATCTGAATATGTAGGTAAACTTACAATGAGAATTCTGGGAGTAATATCAAGTCCTTGCCTCTGTATCCTAAGGAGCATTTCGTTCTCCAAGGCCCGCACTTGGTCCAATATGTACACAACCTGCACGTTACATACAAAATAATGGAAATCTTAAATGGTAATATTTCTATATTCATGTTCAGCACATTATAGGTAATCAGTAGTCTTGTACAGGAAAGGAAGACCATAGGTTCAACTCCTTGATGAACAAAAATTTGAATAAATTTTCAGGCTTTCAGGATTTGCAACCAACCTGCCCACCAGTGTCAGGCAAACCTAAAACATTAGCTTGCCCAAAGTATCCATGCGGAGACAAAATGACGACGTTAAACACCATGGGCACCCTCCCAAGGAATGTCTCTAATGTAGAAGGATCAGGAGCCTGAAGGATGTCCAAGAGAAGATGCACCATCTCCAGCACATGTCCTGCTGTATCTCCCCAACCTCTCTCAAAGCCCATTCCTTGTAATCTGCATACGCAAAAAGGACAAGCAAACATGTCAACAACTTTTTTTCTCTGAAATATGCTAGACTCGATGAGAAAAATTGTATATGTATGTGTTTACATGCATACCCAGAAAGAACACATATACAGAAACTTACACATATTCAAACTCTGAATAGGGTGCATCAGGGGGAAGCTTAGAAAGATGATCTTCAGCCTTGGCCAGAGCAGCTTGAAGTCGAGGTATGCTTTGAATCCGATCATTCAACATCAATGCCTACATAAAAACCTTCATTCATTCATTTTTCTATAAGCTTTTCATGACAAAATAAATACTCTCACATAGTCCTCTTTAAAACGCTCACCACATGAACACAGGGCACATAATTTTTCTCTGAAGATGAAAGGAACACTATACATAACTAGTGAAGTTGCAAATAGGGTAAAAAACAACGATAAATAGACGCATAATAAAGATAAACCAAATTACTGAGAGTCAAAATGTGACGTTTAAAGAAGCCTCTTGTACAAACACTTACATGTCCTTTATATTTGTGAGCTCTAAGGAAATTGAGTAATGGATCCAAAGAATCTTTGTTACGGAACATGCTTGAAGAAAGGTGACGGTTGAGGAATTGAACACCATTGCCAATGGACGAAGAACGGTTGGGCCGAGGGAAGGATGCATTGAATGGCTCAAAATCAAGCTCAAGAACAAAAAGATTGCTATCCCTATTAAATACAAAAAGACAGAAAAACCAAAAGTTAACGATAAGATGCTCGGTATGAGCTACGGCATATATGAACTATATAATTTTACTTCGAAGAAACAAGGAACACAAATTACAGAGAACAAAAAAGATGCTTACTGGCCCTCTGCAAGTGCTTCTTTGAAGTGAAGGTATTCAGAAACACTCAGTTGCTCTACACTGAGTTCATGAACGTTGACTCGTACGTATTCCCAAACACCAGGCCTTGGACGAACCGCCATAGCCACATATGGCGGCAGAACGATGGCCTCCTGTAATCAATCATACCAGAAGGAAAGAAAAATGAAAACCAGCACTCTAGTATGTCAAAGAAGTATTACATAACATGCAAGACAAAAGACTCCATTTGACCAAGATCAAATACTTATCTAGTGAAAATAGTGAAAGAAGTCTTAAGAAAAAGATAATAAAAAGAAAATAACAATTAAAAAGCAACTAAATTTTAAGCATTATATAAATGTTTTATAGTAATAAAGAATGAATTTATTTACTGAATCGCTGCCTGATGAATTGTGAAAAGAAAATAAATAAAGATCTAAACAATGTTTCTTGCAATTAAATATGTTTCTTGCAATTAAATTGAATATAGTATCTTAAAGGAAAGAGAGAGAGAATGAGAGAGGAGGGAAAAGGACCTGTGCAGATTTAATGACTTCGCTAAAGGGACCATCACTAAGCTTCTGCCTAGCTTGTTCGTCGCCTATAATATTATCTAGCTCATCGATCAACGTATGCGGTTGCAATATTCCTTTCCCCTGCGCCACATACCTTCAAATTCCACAATCCTAAACTTCAGTAACATTTTTCCATTCTTTCACGGTTTTCTTTCAGAAACCAAACAAATACTAGTAAAAATTCAAAAAAGCCACAAAGCAGAGAAGATAACAAAGTGATAAAGCGGATAACTATGGAGGAAAACCTGGAGAGAAGAGAAATGAGCTCGTTACGATGAGCAGAAAGCGTGTCTTCCACGCGCTCCCTGAGGCTCGGAAATCGAGTGAGTTTCGGATTCGCCATGATCAAACTCTGGAAAGCTCTATTTTTACTACGACAGTTAAAAGTAATTTTATATAAGAAGTGAAATGAAAAGAAGAGAAGTTGAATTCCTGAAGAAGACGGGGCGGCTACCTATATAGGAAGTGGCGGACAAAAGCGGATGGTTTACCCGAAAAAAACGAAAGTCGCGTTTTTCTTTTTCTTTCTGGAGAGAGCGACATTTTTTTTTCCCACAATATATCCGGCTTCGTCTTGAGAACCGGAAACGATAACAGCAGACTGATGCCTACGGTAATAGAAATTATTATTTTATTGGCCATTCATTAGAATTATGACACGTCGAGAATAAAGGGCGGGGTCCAATTTGCCACATCATCAAGTGGAAAAGGATATTCTTAATTTTATACTAGTGGTTGCCGCGCTAACGCTGGGGTATATATGAAAGTTTGTTTCCTAAATAATCAATGTAGGTGAATTTTTTAGAAGACCATAAATGAAATTAAAAAAAAAATTATGAGAACTAATCTCTTTTCTTTTTCTTCTTTACCTATTTTAGTAGTTGGCATATTGGGAATGTTGTTGTCATTTGCTCACCCGGTTTTCCCTCCCTTTCTTTTGTTCATTCCTTCTGAATTCTTCTATTTTTCACTCCTAAAATCCAATGACAATAAAAAAATAAAAAAAAATAATTCCTTCAATTGAAAAGACAAAAAAAAACTCAACAAAGAAATGAGAGAGGAAACCCATCTCCCCTATCATGCACGTTTTTTCTTTCGGTTCTGCTATGGAGAATAGAGAGAGACAGAAGAGTGAACGATTAGAGAAAATAAAAGAAAAACATTTAATTTTATGAAGAATAAAAAAATTTATTTATTTAATAAATTGAAAAAATTAAAAAGAAAGAAATTGATGATGTGGACAATTTAGGAGAATTTTTTTGGGAATAACTTTAAATGTATGTATAGATATACAGAAAAATACGTAAAAACTATAGAGATCATAAAAAAAAAACTAATCCCTCTCTAATGTCTTTGCTCTCACTTTCAAAATGCTTTTGCTGTATCCCTCTCTAATGTCTAATTATGATAGGATTAGCAAATAACGACAATTTATAAAGTCATATAACTAAAGTTTATGTTGAAATTGAAAAATCATACATTCATTGTGTTTGACTGACCTTAAATCCTTATATTCAAGTTAGATATTTTCACTTACTTTCATTTGATTTGTAGATTAAATATTTATCATGGTATCAATCTGTTTCCCGTGTAGGCCCATTAACCGTTCAAAAGGCATATAACTTTATCTTTCAAGTAAAAAGAAAGTTACATATAATAATAATTACAAATTAGTATATTTTTAACAACTTATTTGTATGCACTAGTTAATACGTCATCATGGAATAAATATGGTTATTATTAGTATCATATTTAAATCGGTACTTTTTAAGTGCTCTCATGCGATGCGGGGCATAGGCAAATGAAATCAGTTGGCCATCAAAAATGGTTTTGCCGTGGTGGACCAAGGTCCAAGGCCGAGGGTGATACCAACTGTTGAATAAAACTGCAAAGGGTCCACCAAAAACATTTAAAGAAGTACAATTGTTCGGGATATTTTATGGTAGATCATTAAATGCATGGATCTTGTCTACAAAGTTTAAACAATGACCTCGGGTGAATTTTGAATTTTCAAGGTAAAATTACTAGAAACATGCATAATGTTTATTCTTTGGTTATGTCGTTAGACATGATACATCTATTCAACATTCAAAGTTTGATTTAATAATGATATTTAAATTTCCATTTAGAAGTTTCAAATTTGGAATTTACGCATCAAGTTTTTTTCGAAGTTTGGTTTAGTAACGAAATTTAAAATCCCATTTAGAAGTTTCCAATTTGAAATTTTCACACCGATGATTTACATTAAAAGGGGAATTGAAGATCAAATTTACTTTGGGGGTGTTTGGTTGAAGGAAATTTTTTTTTATTATTGGGAATTAAATTCCCACTTTAATAATTGAGAATAGAAAATTATTAGGAATTGATGTATTTTCTATTTAGTTGTCATTATAGAAATTTAAAATGATTCAATTTGGTTTGAGAGAATAATGATTTTACTAAATTAATTGTTTACTAAAATACTCTCTAATATTCAAAAGAATTATATCATGGTTTTTTATAATAGTTTTTTATAATCATTTAGCAAATATACCAATCTTAAAATAAACCATTTTCAGATGAGATAAATGAACAAAATATGAAATAATTAATTATCAACAAATAATATATATTATGATAAAAAAACTAATAAATTTTTTCTAATCATACATATATAAAGAGATACAAAAAATATATAACCTTTCATCCAAATTTTTTCTTTAGTCTTGGTAAATTTGTAATTAAGATAAAACCAAGGGTTATTGTTGTCCAAATATTTTGTATTATAAGGGTATGACGAGTAAAATTTTCAATTATCATGGTAATTCTTAAATTCTTAAATACCTAACGATAAATTGGGAGTGAAATTCTCACTTTATTGAAAATTTAGCTCCTCAATTAGTACTTTCTTCTTTTCATAATATCTGTCGTTTTTGGAATAATTTTTTTTTCCAAATTATCTGTCACTTTAAGACTTCTATAAAGTATTAATTACATTTTTTTCAACTTTACCCTTCTTTTTTTGAATTAATCCTGCAAAGTATTTATTATTAAAAAAAAGAGTAATAAAAGGGTAAACTTGTCTTTTCATAATACTTTGTCTAAGTTCTAGTAGTCTTTAATGATAACCTTAATTCTTGTGTAAAACCTTAAAACGACAGATATTATGAAAATGATGGAGTAATATACAATTTCCAATATTGCTATCTTAAAAACAATCAAACATTGTCATTACAATTTTCGAATACCAAATTTTCGTGATAATTTAAAATATCCTCAATCCAACGTCTCTTTTATATACTCCCTCAGTCCCTATTTATCTGTATCTTTTTGGAGTTTTTTTTGTCCATTTTTATCTATCCCTAATTAACATTGATTATTAATTTTTCAAATTTATCCTTTCAAATTCCTTCATCTCTCTCTTAAATGAATAGTTTATTAAATATGAGTGAGAATCAAAGAGGGAGAAAGATATGGATAAAATAGGAAAGTTAAGATAAATGTTTATAGAATTTTGTGTCTTAACTACTTTTTTTGCTCTGTGTATAACAGTTAATGGAGACAGATAAATAGAGACAAAGGGAGTATATAGTAATAATAATAAAGGAATCAACTATTCGTGTCTTGAAAACTAGTCCTGTGAGAATAAAGCACCAAGACAAATCAATGCATGTTTTGAAGAAAAACATGATTAAGTGCATCCAACCACAATTCAATTGGCAGCCTACGATGCCAGGTAGGTCCACCACCAAAATGATATCAATGGCTAGCTGGTTTCTAAAGCCTATCCTATCATATATTTGCAAAACCTTGTTCTTTTCCATTGTGATGCTGAGAGGGTCACACTCACGTTCATCAACAGATATTGGTGTCCTTTAAAAAAGTGGACCAATAAGATCTGCTTTCATTATTTCTTGGACAATCCTTATCCAAATGGTACGGCCGGGCCCTCAATAATCCAATGCCCATAAGTAAGATTAGATTAACTCCAGGGAAGGGAGAGGTCGGTTCTGCAAATTAAACAACATAGAAATAGTAACTCTATCTGTAAACATAACATAAGTCTAATTATTCTCCCTTTTAAATTGTTCTTTTTAACATCCCCAGACCCCACAACCACCATTTTTCTAGAGGTTTGAACTAGTTATCCACCATTCTCTGGTCAGATGGCAAGATGCTGGCGTTAATTCAGCAAAAGAGTATACGTTAATTGTTAGTGGACCAGACACGTCTGTAGTTTAACATCAGATTAGATAGTAACAAACCGGCCAGACAAGTGATAAGCCATATCCAAGGAGGCAAAAGTGAAGAAATACAGAGAGAGATATTTTGGCAAACCCATTTGGACGCTTTTCAGTTTTCATCAAACTCTCTGGACTCTCCTTCTGCCTGAGGATGATTACTTGGTTAGTCATAAGTTGATAGTTCCAACCCTGGCCTTAACTTTCTTGGCTCTAACCGATAGTCTTACCCGGATTTCTCATATTGTTTTTTTTTTGGTGAGAGGATTTCTCATATTGTTAAAAGGTTTATGGTTACGAACGAATGGTCCTTACTCAGATTGGCGAAAACCCATATCCTAACATATGGGTTGACTATAACCCAATAGGTAAGGATCACAGGCCTAAACCGCTAAACCCAACATGGCCCGCAAGACCGAAGCATCAATGTGAGAGTAAAGATCCCGCGGAGTCGGGCAAGTGGCAACCGGTTCCAGGGGACCAAAGGTTGCGTCTTCAGCAGCGTCCAACACACCAACTTGACCATTTACATTTAGCAATCAAAGCTTCACTCATCAGCCAACTTGGGGAACTTTCAAATAATTGGACCTTGAAAAATCGATGATACTCTCTTTCATATCCATATTTCAATTCCTGCCACAGACCTTTCCCAGCGAGCCAAAAGTCTTGCTGTCCTGGATCAGAACCCGAATAAAAAGAGCGGCAAGCGTGGAATGGAATTATGGAATCGATCCATTACATTCTTTCGCCTTTTTTTGTGATCCCTTATTCTTTGTTCTCTCTGCCAACGCCATTCTCATGAGTCGTGACTAAATCTAAACTCCTTATTTGCTCCACTCATTTAGTTCAGATAGAAAGAGATAGACTCGAATTTTCATTTGCAACAAAAATATTAAAGGCCAACGAAAGAAAGTTTGCCTTTTCCTATTCGAATTTGGAAAGAAGGACCGAAATAAGAAAACCGCTGAAGCAATACCATGATGACAGATGACCCCAAGAAGGACAAAGCTATAAGAGGTTCGTGTGCTCTGGGCCTTGTGCGTGGATAACTAAGACAACATTTCCTAGTAGCTAGACAGGGATAAAATTAACTGAAATGGCAGCTCCAAGAGACCTCGAGAAATTTGGAATTGAAGCCTTTGCTTTGCTGAAGGGACGCCTTGGAAGAAAAACTAGGCCTCCTGCTCTCTAATCAAGGCTAGTTCTCAGTATCATTTTCAACTGCGTCACCTTCAGCCTGCAGGTGCTCTAGGTTGTGATACTCCATACTAGCGATGACATGGATTATTGAGTGTTGGTGGCGGAATATCGTGGCAATAAGAAGCCCACACCTATAGCAATTCGTCGTGAACGTTATTCAGTCTTTCTCTTTGTTAGTTTCCTTCTTATGGTACGCAACCTAAAAGAGTAGTCAAAAAAAAGTTTGTTTTGGCTTTTGTATTCCAAAATTTATGGCGTCGAAGCCACGTCCTACTTTATCTTTCTCACTCGCACAACGGATACTATTAGTCAATTTAGTCAAAGGCACAAAGCCAATAACAAAAGATCTTTTATAAGGAGAAATGCCAGTTTTCTTTTTCAATATTTGTGGCTGGCTCCAACTTCAGCGCTAATTTTGTAGTGCTGCTAAATTCCGGGGAGGGTTCTAAACATGGAGAAACCACGTTCTAATCTTTCACGAATTGGGTGTAGCCTGTAGGTAGTTCAACCTCTCAAAATTAAATATAAATTCGGTATCCTAATATGAATTCTATTCAGGTGTTAATCACCCGAAAATTAGTGGCATTATAGGGCGGTCAGGCTCAGGCACACCATGGTCATTGCTGGAAGATTCAATGCTCGCGCTGTAGGTTTCTTGGGCTTAGCCTTGCTCTGTTGCGTGGCTGATGGTTCACTCCACGGCTATCGGCCGCCTGGATTGCATGTCCGCCTTAGCACCCTTGCCGATGGGAATGCCACAGTTTTTGATGTTATGACTTTTGGTGCCGAGACAGATGGCGAGACCGATAATTTTGAGGTTAGTCTGACCCAGATAGGAGTTATGAAATTTCAGCCATGGAAGCTAGATATCAGTATTCCCCTGCCCTTGCAGCATTGGAACGACATGTCGGATTGACCAAGTTAGATAGGTTATGTCTATAATTAGCCTTGAAATTTGCCTTGAAATTTGATATCTTTTCTTTGACAGCCATTCGTCAAAGCTTGGAAGGCAGCATGCAACGCTAGTGCTCCAGCAAAGCTTGTTATTCCACCAGGAACATATCTAGCAGGGCCCATGGTTTTTCAGGGGCCATGCAAGTCAAATCCAATAACTGTTGAAATTCAAGGAACCATAAAAGCAACAACAGATATCAGTGAATATACTGAAAGTGAATGGATCCTGTTTGAGTACATTGATGGCTTGATTCTTACCGGTGGTGGAACTCTCGATGGCCAGGGTGCTTCTGCATGGAAATATAACGACTGTCACCGTAACTCGGGGTGCCAACTTCTTCCAGCGGTGAGCAGTATAATTATTGAGCAATATGCATATATCTGGATCAACAAGTTTTAATGACGATTTAATAACAAACACTAATATATACTAATTGTTTGTTTTTCTACTGCTGGTTTCTCATGCAGTCAATCAAACTGCAGAGAGTGAATAATTCAGTCGTCGATAGGATCAGTTCCGTGAATGCAAAATCATTCCACATGTTCATCACAGGCAGTACTAACATAACAGTTAATGGCCTCCACGTCACTGCCCCTGCGAATAGCCCGAATACCGATGGCATCCATATAAGCCGTTCCAGTTTTGTTAATATATCAAACAGCGAAATTGGAACCGGTGATGACTGTATTTCCATTGGACAAGGATCAACCAACATTTCCATCTCCAATATCGTTTGCGGTCCAGGACATGGCATTAGGTAACAGTTTTACTGCTTTAGAATATTTCCACGTATAATTAATTTATTTCTTAAATTCTGAAGGTTATATAATGCTTTTTCTTTTTGCCCTATTTCAATTTACTGGTTTGCAATAGTGTTGGTAGCCTTGGCAAGTACAAAAACGAGGAGGACGTCAGCGGGGTAGTTGTTAGAAATTGCACGCTATCTCAAACCAGCAATGGTGTGAGGATCAAAACTTGGCCAGGATCACCATCAAGCCAAGCTTCAAGCATCATTTTCGAAGACATTACAATGGATACGGTTCAAAATCCCATTATCATAGATCAGAAGTATGGCTCCCATAAAAGCGGGGTAATGGAAAACAACAACCTGAGTTTCTTTCTCAAATATAAACTGACAGGGAATGTGATAATTAAACCCTTTAACCTCCCCAAGTTTAATTAATATTCCACTAACCGTGTATAAGACCATAATCTATTCTATAATGATTTTAATTATTTTAAAGTTCCTTTTACTGTGTACAGCCATCACGAGTGCAGGTTAGTGATGTCCATTACAAGAACATCAAGGGAACCTCAAATACAAACGTTGCAGTCGCTTTGTTATGCAGCTCCGAAGTCCCCTGCGAAAATGTTGAATTGGTTGACATCGATTTGGCATATAATGGCGCCAGCACAGACAAAAGCGTTCATAATTCAACCCTGTCAGCTTCGTGTCTGAATGTGAAAGTCACATCTGGCGGTAAACAGAGGCCACCACCTTGCCCGTAATTCATTTTTTCACCCACATGTAATAGGCCAATGGCTATACAAATAAAAAAAAATCACCTTTTTTCAATTTTCATTTTATATTTCCTCGTGGCTGTAAATTTTTGTTTGACAACATTCATGAGACTTACATTTAAGACTATAATTATTACAATGCCATTAAATAATTACTGCTAAATGTAAGATCAAGTTCTCAGGATTTTCGCAAACATCAAAGTAGGCAATTTTAAATCCACAAAATTCTTGATCGAATCGTTTGGCTTCAGACAACCCCTCTCACCAGTCGCCCGAAAGCAGAGGGGCCGGTTGTGGAATTAATTTCTGATTCATCTAAGCTATAAGCCTAGTTGATTTCTCCTTCCCACTTTTCAATGTAAGGTTTTCAACTTTATCTCAATGAATCAATCTGTATTGTAAAATCCACGCCTGGAACCGTTTGGGGGAATTGGAGGTAACTGAACTCATATGTCTTCGGAAAGGACAAAATATCAAATCTGCTGTCTGGAGTTCGGGACAAATTGTGATGAGGCGCATGGCAGCCAAGAAGAAACAAGAAACAAGATTTTCGATTATTTCATAGTGAGAGGTCGACACGAACAATACAAGGTAAAACAAGGATAATTAACTATGTAGGTATATATAGAAAAGCTACCGTATACTTCAAAATGTAATGCAACAGTGTTAATATATTTGGTTAGAGTCTTAGAGATATGCTCTTCAGGGGATAGCTAGCCGGGCAAGACGTATATAAATGACGACTAGAAAAAGGAGGGAGAGCATACAGAGAGCGGTGGTTGTTTTAGCGGGAGACAAAGTCTCCTCCGGAAAGACAGGCGTGGCTCCGCTACGGAGGGCCTCGAAATATGTGCGTAACACTGAGGATGAGATTTTAGTTCTTACCCTTCTCTCCGTGGATGGATCAGGACCATCTTCGAGTAAAGGCTTTCAGGTATATAGTCGATATAATAATACATGTGAAGAAGATCCTTATATTGGGTTTCTGCGTCAAGAGATCAGCCGAAAGAAAGAGGATTTCACGCAAATTTTCAGGCCTTTTTATGAAATGTGCAGAGGCAATGGAGTAAGTCTTTCTGTCTTCTAGCTGTTCTTATGTGGTGAGTGGTGACTGACTTTGACTTCGGCTTTGGCAAGTCAGTTTCGTGGAAGAAAAGTTTAACAGTTTTTGTTAGAAAAACTTGATACCATATATGAAACAGAGTCATATCTTTCTTACAGGTGAAATTTCAGGTAAAGATTGCCGCAGGCTTTCACCCGAAGGATATCATAACGGAAGTGGCAAACAATGCAGGGGCCACTTGGATTGTCCTAGATAGGTTATATATTGCCTCGTTCCTTTTTAATCATGTTTCGAATTCCTCTTGTACTGTTTGGAATATACAACTTTAAGCGTGTGTTTAGACGAAGATTTTTAAAAGTTTTACAAATTAGAAAAAAAGAATTAAAATCTATCAATTTAGAATGATAATATTTATAATAATTACTTTATTTGGATGGAGAATTTTTAGAAGGAAATTATAAGTACTTATCAATTCTAATTAATTAAAAACTTAATTATAAAAAATAAATATTAAAAATATAAAAATATGCAATATGGATATAATTGGATTTCTAAAATTGTTAGATACTACTAATTACAAATTAAAAAAATAATTAAAATCTGTCAATTTAGAATGATAATATTTATAATAATTACTTTATTTGGATGCAGAATTTTTAGAATGAAATTATAAGTATTTGTCAATTTTAATGAAATTAAAAACTTAATTATAAAAAATCAATATTAAAAATATAAAAATATGCAATATGGATATAATTGGATTTCTAAAAATTGTTAGATACTACTAATAACATAAAAAATGAAAAAATATATTTTAAAAAATTTTTCATCATTAAAATTAAAAATATAAAAGTTGCACTAAAAAAGAAACTAAATTAATGTGGATAATTAATTATTCACCGAAAAGATTTTGAAAAAATAACCTATTTAGATGGATTTTGAAATAAGGATTTGAGAAGTCTTAAAACCCCTAATAAAAAACCAAAGATTTTGAAAATCTCTCTATTAAATGACTCAAACAAGGATTTTATTATTTAAAATTTTTAAAATCTGAAAAAATAGAAAACACTCTTTAAAAAGCTCTTCAAACACACACTAAAAATCAGGTTTTGGTAGCTTTGGAGATTATAAAAGAAGTTTCACAAATTTCTTTCATCCTTATTTAATTAGCCATAGGAAGTCACCAAAACTGTAAATCTACAAATATCTAATATTTGTGAGAAATTGAACAGGAAGTTAATTGTTTTTGCTTATTCTTGCAGTTCCTTTGCCAGACACTTGACTTTCCGGCTGAGTGGCACGGAATGTAATGTGTCATTGGTGAATGATCCAGAAGAGGACACGATTCATGATAGCTTGATTGCAATGGATGAGCCCGAGAGCTCGATGCCCATGGAAGGCACACATAATCCCAAGTCTCCAAAGCTGATGAAGGGATCAACATCACTGGAGGAACCGTCCGTTTGTCACTGGCCAAGCACAAGTACAGAAAGTGAACAGGAAACTTTTTCTAAGCTACTTAAAGATAATGAAAGTCCAAGACAAGTTGAACAGACAAGAACCCGTAATGTTCCAAGTTGTAGTAGTATTATTAGCACGAGAGGTTCTGTCGCTGATTATAGGGATGAAAAGCCACAGGAGCTAAGCTGGGAAGTGATACTGCAAATAACGAAAAGATTTTCAACAAAGGCTTGGAATAACGACCCGGAGAAGAACTATAGCACCCATGCTGGATCTTTTCAGCACCAGTCTGTACTCGTACAAAGGTTGTTGGCACGTTCGAGAAGCATTTTTAAGGCGGAAATGAGAGCGGCTTTGTCTATGCACCACAAGAACATAATGGTTCTCACGGGCTACCATCAGAGTGAGAACGGAATAATTTTGGTCTTTCCCCTCATACAAGGACTGACATCATTAGACAGATATATTTGGGGTGAGTCCTTGGCCCTAACGTTCAAATCCTTAATTATGAGCAATCTTCACAAGGCTTCCTTTAATTTTGCAGGATCCAAGAGAAGGGAGTTGAAATTTCAAGCTAAACTGGAGATTGCCATAAGTATAGCACAAGGGGTTCGATATATGCATGAAGAATGTCCACAAGGGCCCGTTGTTCACGGTGATTTGCTGCCCCGCAAAATCCTTTTAGGGAGTGATTTGCAGCCCATGGTTAAATCTCTTGAAACCGAATCTCTTATCTGGGTATCATCTTCTAGTTATTATTATTCTAATAATAATCATGCTGTTTTCTTTCCCTGATTCTATTAGATTTCTGGCTTTGGAAAGGCTAAATGGCTTCAATTTGAACAAGTATCATTAAACACCCAGAATAGGTATGTCTATGCATCTTTCTCTTTCGATTGCCTGATAATTCCTAGAGATGATCTTTGATCCAATGTGAATAACTTAATCTCAATCATTTTAAGGACGACCTTTCTTTTGTTTATTTATTTATTGGGCGATTAATTAACTTAGAAGCGAATTTTGTAGATCAAGGTGCTTCGTTCTGGATCCTTCACTCCATGAATCAATGGCTTTAATAAAAAACGATGTCCTACAATTTGGAGTTCTGCTCTTGAGACTGTTTTGCCGAACATCTGCCCCTCAGGATGACAAAAGTTTGATTGAGTGGGTTAGTAGACTTAGAAAAACCAGCTTTTCTGCTCAGAAATTTTTTACTTTTTCCCCCTTCTTCATCATCTCATCCGAGAGCCACATAACATATGGGATTTTGGCAGGCCCGGCCATTGATGATAGACCGAAAATTCCATGAGCTATTGGAGGAAGGCCTAAATTCCTCGGACGTGCACGGCATTTACAGAGTGATGGCTACTGCAACAGCATGTACGAAGACCAAGCCAATTTCACGACCCTATATGGCTCAGGTATATTTATTTATACATATATTGCTGCAGAATCATTCCCTAATTTAGAGCTAAAGCCTATTAAGTGATCACTTGCTTTAATGAACCCCAATCAACAGGTAATTTGCCTTCTTAAAGGGGAGCAATTTTGTGCCATGCAAACATCTCCATCAGACAGCAGTTTCTAAAGAGGAACCACAATTTATTTCCAATGTTAGCACCGCCACAAGATAGGAGCTCCATTCACTCGCAATTTTCGTTATCACCCCAATCAGAACTCGTTGTAAGCAATAATGGGGAAGTGAAGACAGAATTCTAGATGTACTGCAACTGGATGTTTTTAAAAGTAAAAAAACAAAGGAAACCAAGGAAACATAGAACATCTTTGTTTAAATTAATTGAGAAGAAGAAGACGTAGAGCTATATATTTTATTTCCTTCTTTTCCCCTATTTTGTAGAATATATTCTGGCCTATATGTTGTGATAAAGGATTTTTCAATGTGAGTGGATTGAATGGATATATATGTACATTTCAGTATCATCCAATTAAAAAAGTATATTCCCACAAGTTCTCATTAACTGGAAATTGGAATGACTTCTAAGACCGCTTCTCATCTTCTTGTTTTTTGAAGCAGGAAACACCAGCATAGATAATAGAACCAAGAAACATGCCCATTTACCTTTTATAACAGAGACTACATATTTTCATATTTAATTGTTTATAGTTCTTTCTGCTGATCCTTGTCCTAAAACGACAGAGTTGGAACCGTTAATTTTGAGAAATATGAATAAATGATATTAATTAATTATTACATTTCCGCCATAGTTTATATTTTTAATTTTTATGCTAGAGAAAAATAATTTCAAAATTAAAATAAAATGCTGAACAATTAGGAAACTTTTTTGGCCCAAAGAAGAAAAGATTAATCATGGATCCATAAAATGCTATAATAAAATAAAGTGTTTTCTTATCACTGCCTATCATATCAGCACCCCATAAACATAAAATAATTGTAAAAAGTAAACATTTATTACTTTTCACAACTTCCTAAAAAGAAGTAAATGTAATAAATTCTATTCATATTATTATGTTGACAAAATTACCTCTTAATGTATAACGAAAATAAAAATTTAATTGTTAATTATTATTTTTTATTTTTTCTTAAAAGTATTTTTATATAATGAAATTATTTTAATTTATAATAAATATTGGCAAATGCTAACGGGTGCACCCATCCACCCGTTGAGCATGGTCAAAATAGAGCATTTATAATAAATATTGGCAAATGCTCTTCTTTTGTTCAGTTGTGGAATTCTATAAAAAGTTTGTTAAATATGTTATATTAAATTATAATTTTATGCTTTAGTTTTTTATCCATTTTTCTTTTAAAATGTAGACATAAAAATTGTAACACTCTATTTTTAATTTTTATTTTTTATACCATTTATGAGTAAAATAAATTTTAGCCCCACGTTAATTTTATTTTTGTTTTTAAGGGTAAGTTTTTTAATTTACGATATATTGTGATAGAGTTTTTAAAAAAATATTTTAAATACTTTTGACAAAGTTTAACCCCAGATTTTATTTTTAAAAAATTTAAGGATAAATTTTAAAATGTAAAAAATCTATTCTAATAGATTTTAGAAAAAATTTTAATATAAAAATATTTAAGAATAAAAATTACAATTTTATAAAAATAAGTCATAAGGGTATTATCGTCTAAGGATATTAACATTTATTAACTTTTTTAATGAGACCCACTTCACCATTGAGGGCACAAAACACAAAGCAGTAAAAGTAAAACTTTTTTTTATCAAAAATGGATGCTTAATGGGTGCAGGATGCACTTGTTAGTCGAACCTATAAATATTTAAAATTTATCCTCAAAATTAAATTTTTTTAAAATTTATGGCTAAACTTTGTCAAAAGAACATTTATTTTTTTAAAACCCTATAATAAATATTTTAAAATTTAAGATTTACCCTTAAAATCAATTTACTTTTTTATAATTTGTGGTTAAACTTTGTGAAAAGAACATTTTATTTTATTTTCTAAAACCCTAGAATAAATATTTTAAAATTTAAGATTTACCCTCAAAATCAATTTTTTTAAAAGTAATTTGTGGCCAAACTTCATCAAAAGAACATTTGTTTTTCTCTAAAACCTTATTACAATAAATATTATAAAATTTAAGATTAACCCTCAAAATTATTTTTTAAAATTTGTAATTAAATTTTGTCAAAAAGACATTTACTTATTTATTCACATATCAAATATTGTTGAGTGCATTATCTTTTAATTATATGTGCAACTTGAAAGTTCAAAAAAGACATGACTTTATGAGTCATAATTGTTGCTTAACGAGTGTCCCATGGCACTATGTGATCCATTCAAATAAAATAAGCTTCAGAATTTTAGTTTGAGTGATAGGAGCATCTTCCATGAGACTTAAGATCCCATATTCAAGTTTCATCATATGTAAATCATTTGTAATTTTTTTAATTTAAATATTAATTTAGTAGTTTGTTTCTTAATTTATAGTGGTCTAGTTGTTTTATCTGATATTTTCTTAATAAATATTTATGAGTAAAAGATTTATATTATGAAACGAGAATTCATTGTCTTATTTTAAAAAAAATAAAATTCATATTATATACGTATTTTATTGCTATAACAGGATTGCCTGAGCAACTTGATAAGAAAAAATCTCTCTTTCCAATTTCCAACAAATTTTGACCGTATAATTTCCGCACTTCTGTCAAATGACTTTTTCGGCAATTTGTTCGTCACACCAACCTGCCGTAGCCATGGAACATTAGTCAAGGATTTCTCATGTCCAATATGAACACCTCTTTATGTCAAATTATCATATCCAAAAACCTCTGAAAACTTAGTCACGGCTTTGAATCTTGTTTTCGATTTAGGCCTTTCATTTATAAGCCCTATCAAACCATTATCTCATTTTAGGCGAAACTCCACATTAATGTCAATTCAAATCATACTTTGATATTTGCAATCTTGTTGGCTTGATCTTTTGGATAAAATGCCTGTTGTTTTCATTATCATAAAATACAAAAATATACTGCTGTTTCCTCGGATATTTTCTATATAAATTTCCGGGAAAAACTATTGAGCACGTTATGAACAACGCATCTGGCGGAGCTATGAAATATGCCATAAACACTTTGATTCTGCCGCAGAGCCCCTCTACTATAAACAACTATAACTAATTGCTCCATAAAATATGCCCACAATATTGACTTGGCCTCTACAATAAAGTTAAGAAAAGAACATTCTTCTATGGGGACAATGTGTTCTTAATTAGAATCAAGGAATGAAATACTATGATTAAGAAAGCTGTCTCAGCTCTCAACAGGTCTTGTTGGAGATGCTTTACCATAGCTCTTCTGTCCTCATTCTGGTTTGCTTGGTTTGATGGCTGGACAACTAACAATTAGCGTACAATGAAACCAGCAAGGTTTTAAATTAAGCAGGTTAATATACAAAAAATCCTCCAGTGATCACAGATAAAAGACAATGAAATGAGTGGGTTACCGGATTAATTTATAATAGCCACCGTTCAGATATAGACTATAGACGAAACCATAAAAAATTCTTTCTTTGATCTGCAGACTGCATTAGTGCACGCTCTGAATGAGCTTCGGTCGACATAATATGGTGCATGCCGTCATGACTCTTTGGATTCCCCAGACATATGCACATGGATGATATAAACCATTCACATTTTCAGTCAAACTAGAAATACAAACTTCAGCTATAGCTTGAAAGCAGCACTATGTCTATCATAAGTTGGAAAATTAGAGCCAACAAGATTGTCTCAATCCTTTTATTATACATGTGATATTGATAAGGAGAAGAGTCTTCTCGTTCTTATCGATCGGTGCTCAATCTTTATGGAAAGCAATCCCATTCCCAGGTATCCAGGGCAGGAAATGTCTATACTATAGAATGCTTCATGCTTGGACCAATCTAACAGCCCAACGTGAAACCCAAAATGGAAGAACAATTATAATGCTGAGAGAAGTTGAAGTGGGACACATGCAAGCAAAAGATAGTCTACTATAAGTCAGTCATGAAAACAGGCAATAATCGGCAATTTTCCATTGGAGGTTTTTCAAGTTTTATCCAACGAAGAGATTAACATGCAAGGCAGGTGCTCCAACTGATCTCCACGTTCTAACGTTATTCTCGTGTTTGATTAATTAGTCAGTCTGGTTGAATCTCGTTGGCTGTTGCGCCCCCATTTATATATGATCCTCCAATCCCAACCAATTCGTATAACTTACGTTCAAAATTTTGATAAAGTTTTTCACCCACAAAAAAATAATAATAATAAAGTTATTAATTAGCTTGCGTACTACACGAGTGTTTGAATTGACAAACCTGTTTTAATATAAGACTAGTTTACCTATATATATATAAAAATATGATCCATGCCCTGTTGACTTTTTGACCAAGAAAGGGAAGCATTGAGATTGATATCCATTTTGAGGCAAAAAAAAAAAAAGGAGATTGATATATCCATTTGGTGATTACTACACCATGCTAAGATTTTTCAAAATTTTATCACAGTATTACTAATCAATATTACTTTTGGCCAAAAAAAAATCAATATCATTATTGGTGGTATTGTTTGTGGAGCATTATATATATTACTGAATCCAAGTGCCACGTGTACTTTTTTTTTTCAGTTTTTGAAGATAATATATGACGTAGCATTGTTGTTATAAATAAGTAGTAATTGATCATTATTGATGATCCTCCACAAGACTTGTTGTTTCTACTGTTGAGTGATTTGAATAACGTTCTTGTCATCAGAATTTATGTCAGTTATGACCTCTTATGTACCAAAAAAATTTGATTATTATTCGATCATAATACTATTTTTAATATACTAAATTAATAATGATATATATATGTTTAAAGAAGACTGTTGTCAATTGTTGAAAACATTTTTGTTTGTTATAGAAAACATTATTAAGACTTTTTTTTTAGATGAAATGTTTAAATTTCATTCCGTAAAATATTAAACACTGCTACGATATATAATGTAACTCTACATGCTCTACTGTGCACAATGTTAAGAGTGAGTAAAAAACAAGAAATTAGAAATGAAATTGTACAGTAGAAAGTTAGTTAAAGAAATACAAAGTCTCCAAGTTTTTTTAAGCATCATATTGATGGGATCTCCATGAATACATGCCATGTCATGCAATCCCTTTTGACAACATCTTCAATAAGCTTGAAAACATTACTAAGACTTTGTTTGATAGATAATAATGTTATTATTTGTAAATGTAAACAAGAAAAAAGAATAAGAAATAAGAGAAAATATTGAAGGAAAACATTGCATGGTGAGGGCATTATCGTCAATCAAAATGCATCAAAACGTGGCTTTGAGATTAAATAAATTGTCTACGTGTCGCCCTCAGAATTTCATGACGAAAAATTCCAATGTTAATTTCGTGGTCACCACAAGGCACAACAACGTCTTCGAGTAATAATCAATGAAACCCTTTTTTTATTAATAAAATGACCAAGCCCAAAATTAAAAATTTTCGTCATTCATTCACCTAGAAATATATTATAAATAATAGTAGTAGAGTAATAGTGAAAGAAAAATAAAAATATCTTAAGGGAAGGAAGGGTATTTTTGTGTGGCTTCAATATATCTCTCGTTCTCTCTCTAGATTATCTCTTCACCTTCTCCGCTTCAAATCCCATCGCTTATTGGACCAATTTCCAGCTCTTCACTTCACACAAACCAATTTTAAACCCAAAAAGCAAAGAAAGCTAAAAGAAGGAAAAAAAAAAAACGTAAAGCTTCTCGAATTCGAAACCTGAATGAGAGAATCCTCGAATTTCTTTTCTCTCAGCTCTTCTCTATCTCTTGATATGTCTGATGGTTGAGTCCATGATTAATGCTTAGTGCGATTCAATGAGATTACTCTCCTCTTGTATCAATGGCCTCTGCTTCTTCCTTATCCGGTGCGTTTCATTTCTTATTTACTTGTCCATATTTGTTTTTCTTTTCTTTCCGATTAATTCCGTTTCTTGTTTGGTTACTAGGAAGGAATGTTGATTGTGACGAAACTTTACATTTTTACTGCTTAATTTTCTTAACTTAATTTCGACTAAGTTTTAATTTAAGCAGCCGAAAGAGTGTCAAGAATGAATTCTATTTTTTTAATTTAAATCCGGTTTTATTCGATTATTTATGTTCTTGGTTCATTGGACTGCAGTTTCTGTTGAATGCGTGAATATATGTAAGTTAACGAAAGGTGAAGGAAGTGGGAGGTATGATTGTAGCGTGCTTTCTTGTGCTTGGAAAGCTCCAAGAGTCTTAACTGGATTCCTTGCCAGCACTGCAAATCCTTCCGATTCTTGTTCCTTGTCCTACGTCCGCCACGGAAGAAGAAATCGGATAAAATCTGTAAGTTTATTTTTATTGTTCCTCTTAATATTTGTTAGATTCTTAGAATCCTTAAGTTTCTTAAAATATGTTTTGCGTTCGAGATGATGTTAGATTGAGCTTATTGTGTTTGATTTTTTTAAAATTGATTTAAATTAACACTGGTGCTGTGGTTTGAGAATAGGTCCTTGATTATAGTAATATGCCTTGTAATCAGATTGGAAACTGGTGTTTAGGTTGGTAATGTTAGGTTGATGAATATGAAATGTTTTGGCGAGTTAAGATTGACAATCAGTTGTTCTTTAGTGCTGTGGAACTGCTCAAAAGTTCCTTGCTGGTCTATGAATTATAAAAATTGGAGGCTGTTACATTACAGGATAGAACATAAGTATTAGGCAATTAAAACATGATTTCTTTTACACCATGTAGGTGAAATATTCATCTTTTCTTCAAATTATGGTGCTGTATGTGTGACTTTTGTCCAAACTGCGTACGTAGTTGATAGAGTTTGTGCTGGTTCAATTTTGTGTTTTGACTAGGCAATTGATAGAGGAGGATGGTATTCAACGGATATTTCTGAATTTGTGCCTCTTGGAAAAGTCTTCAGCTCAAGCTTGCCTCATTTTTGTTGTAAAAGATGGAATGTACATTGTTCTTCATCTGTCCCTTCAAAGGGATCTGATGAGGTTTCTCCTGAAAGGTTGTGGGAGGTACAATTGACTGTTTTTGAACTTAGTGTCTATAACAATATTCATTATTCTGTAAGCAAGCTGTCACTTGATTTGTTCAACTTATACTGATTATTGTTGTAATTGCATTAGGATCTGAAGCCTGATATATCATACCTTTCACCTAAAGAGTTGGACATGGTCCATAATGCTCTCAGGGTATGGTCTTCGCTTTGCAAAAAAAATTGTTACCCTGCAATTTCTGAGAATTATCTCTTTGATGTCGTGGTTATACCTAATATTTGTTTTATATTTTCTACAGCTAGCTTTTGAGGCACATGATGGTCAAAGGAGACGGAGTGGAGAGCCATTTATCATTCATCCAGTTGAAGTTGCACGGATTCTTGGAGAACTTGTGAGTTATTAGAAGCTTCCTCTCATAGAAAAATGTATTCTGCATTGTAGTCTGAAGTCTAACTCAACTCAACTATATTCTAGGAATTGGATTGGGAGTCTATTGCAGCTGGATTGCTACATGACACCGTGGAAGATACAAATGTTGTTACATTTGAAAGAATAGAGGAGGAGTTTGGTCCTACTGTACGCCGTATTGTAGAAGGAGAGACTAAGGTGCTTTGTTCATTCTTCTATAAGTACTATTAATGTTTTTGTCTGTTCTTAGCTTGAATGTCTTGTTAGACAAATTTCTAGATGGTTTTGGCTCACTATTGTTTCTTTTGTCTATATTCCTGATTAGGTGTCCAAGTTGGGAAAATTGAAGTATAAGAATGAAAATGATTCGGTACAAGATGTGAAAGCTGATGACCTGCGGCAGATGTTTCTGGCCATGACAGAGGAGGTGGTGCCTTATTCCTTCTTTCTTTTCTTTTTTTTTTCATTATTTGATGAATTTTTTATTGAAATTAATGTGCTTACCAAATATTTTTTATTTAGGTTCGTGTCATCATTGTCAAATTAGCTGACAGATTGCATAATATGCGCACTCTTTCGCACATGCCTCCACGTAAACAGGTTGGTTGAATGAGTTGAATCTTACTTTGTAATAGACCCTTTACTTATTCTTTTTAACATTATTGTATTATTTCAGTCCAGCATTGCAATGGAGACATTGCAGGTATTTGCTCCTTTGGCAAAATTGTTGGGGATGTATCAAATCAAGGTACATCCTTATGCTTCCTTCTGAAATTTTCCATTTTATGCTCCTGATTTCAAGTTAATATTTTCTGTTAACACATGAAATCAATTTACTTTGCAGTCTGAACTTGAAAATTTATCCTTCATGTACACAAATCCTGAGGATTATGCCAAAGTAAAGAGAAGAGTTGCAGACCTCTATAAAGAACATGAAAAGGAGCTTGTGGAGGTAATATTATCGTCTTCAACTTAATATCTGTTTAAAGAGAGCTCTAGAAATATCATCTAATTTGACAATTAACATAGTGGTTTGATGTTGAATGTCTACATTATGAATTTTGAGTTTTGAGGTTCTTGAACTGATATGCTTATTTTTCATTGCTTTTCCTTTTTCCCTTTTTGGGGGGTAGTAGGCTGACAAAATTTTGATGAAAAAGATTGAGAATGATCAATTCCTGGACCTTATGACTCTTAAAACAGAAATTTGTGCAGTGTGCAAGGAACCTTACAGGTGAGGCCTTGAGTCTTGTTTCTGCGTCTTTGTTCGTTATAGTTCAGTTCTCTTCCTCATGTTACTCAAGTCTACAAGTTATGGGGATCATTTCTAGCTGCATTTTGGTCACCATCTGTGACTGGGTAGCTTTATTAGGTTTGTCATTTTGCAAAGACCAACAAGATGCAAAATTTCATTCTATACTTTCACACATATATGTATGCCTTCTCTGATTATGTATGGACTATGTATGAGCAATCGGGTGTATGGTAGAAATGACCTATGACATGGTTCTAACTTCTATGTTAGTTTTATGTGGTGGCAAGTGGCACTGGGGATCTGGGACCCAGGATCTCTCCCTTCACAAATTCTCAAGTGGAGAGGAAATGCCATTTGACCAGAGACAGTTGGATTTAGTGAGATGTAATATCATCCTGAATAAGTGAATATATATATGGAATATGGTGTTACTTTGGTTCTGTAGCTAATGTTCCCTTCCCCCTGCTTTACCTGGACTCTTGCGATACTCACTTCTGAAGGCTTCCTTGGAAGGCTTATGAGCGATATTATAATTTTCTTACGTGTAAATCTTTTTCTTTGGATCACAGTATTTATAAATCTGTGCTCAAATCCAAGGGTTCAATTAGCGAGGTTAACCAAATAGCGCAGGTCTGTTTTGATCTTTTCTTGAACCATGTTGACATAAATGATGTTTTTTCATGGTTTATTTTTGGTTATTGACACATTTTTTCCTGTTGGTTACAACCAGCTTCGTATAATAATAAAACCAAAGCCTTCAGTTGGAGTTGGGCCTTTGTGTAGTGCACAGCAGGTGAATTTTCGTGCCAATGCAAAACTGCTATGCTGTTTAGATTTAGAATGCGCCTCTACTTGGGTAACCATTTCATTTTCTTTATGCAGATTTGCTACCATGTTCTTGGGTTGGTCCATGGTATCTGGACTCCTGTTCCTAGGGCTGTATGTATCCTTCTTTCTCCTCAGTGTGTCTTATAAGCTTTAGATTATTAATATTTTAGTAAAATATTGGTTTATCTTCTGAACAGATGAAGGACTACATAGCAACACCAAAGCCTAATGGCTATCAAAGTCTTCACTCAACTGTGATTCCATTTTTGTATGAAAGCATGTTTCGCGTGGAAGTTCAGGTTCTTAAATGCTCAATGTTCCTTTCAGCTATTTTACGAAGAATTTTTTGCTAGAATTTTTATTTCTGAAGTACAACTTTTAATTCAAGAATAGCCTTAGATCCTCATCCTTTCCAAGCAATTTTTAATCTTTTGGTAAATATTAAAGTAATAATTGCTAACATGTTTGTGGTGTCAAAAAATAAATTTACAAGTGATGTTCATTGGAAATTAATCTACTTTTTGAAATTTCCAACTTATTTGGTTAAATATGTTGTTGGTTTCTTGCAGATTAGAACTGAAGAGATGGATTTGATAGCTGAGAGAGGCATTGCTGCTCATTATAGTGGGAGAGTCTTTGTTACTGGTCTAGTTGGGCACGCGGTGCCAAATGGTAGAAGTTCAAGAGGGAAGATGGTTTGTCTTAACAATGCAAATATAGCACTCAGGGTATACTGTGTTTCTTTGACAAACTGTCATTAAAAATAATCTTAAAGGGATATTTTGACGCCTTTTAAAGTCCCCTGACAAGAATGCTAATTTTATGGATGAAGCCCTTTGTTTTCTCCAGGTTGGTTGGCTCAATGCAATTAGAGAATGGCAAGAAGAGTTTGTTGGCAACATGAGTTCTAGGGAATTTGTGGATACCATCACCAGAGATCTCTTAGGTAGTCGTGTCTTCGTCTTTACCCCAAGGGGAGAGGTATGACAATTCACATACTGTGATATGTGCTTTTATCTTGCTAAAAAAATTAACAAAAATCTGTTGTAATGTTCTGATAAATATTTTATGTGATGAACAGATTAAAAACTTGCCTAGAGGGGCTACTGTCATTGACTATGCCTACATGATACACACTGACATTGGAAACAAAATGGTGGCTGCGAAGGTGTTTTCATTATTTTTTGGCATTATTTTTCTGATTCCACTGTCAAGTCTAAAATAAAAGTCATAAGTTTAATGCTTGACCTTCTCATTGCAGGTCAATGGTAATCTTGTTTCTCCCATGCATGTACTTGCTAATGCAGAAGTTGTGGAGATTATCACCTATAATGTTAGTATATATTGGCCACTGCAAATACTTTCCATTTTGCTGAACTTATAATGAAACATGCTTCTTGATTATATTTACGGTCCACCAAATTCAGATTATTACTACATAATTTAAATTATTGAACCTATTATTGAAGAGATTTGCATTTACTATTTTGTCAGTTGTGACAGCGTTTTACTAGTTAAAAAAGCTAGTTATTGCCTTTCGCTATCTTATCTGCATTTTCTTATTCCACTATTCTGTATTGGCCAGGTTGCAGTATTAATATTATAGGTTATTCGTGCACAAGCAATGCTTATTTTTTCTTTTTCTCCCCATATTTTTACAACTTTGCATCTCGCTCCAGGCACTCTCAAGCAAATCAGCTTTTCAACGGCATAAACAGTGGTTGCAACACGCTAAAACACGGAGTGCCAGGCACAAAATTATGAAAGTAGGTTGAATTGCATGGCACATGAATATATTGTTTTATTTTCACTTAATTGTGTTGATGTTCTGATTGTCTAAATTACCACTTATTAACTAGTTCTTGAGGGAGCAAGCTGCACTATCTGCAGCCGAAATAACGACAGATAGAGTAAATGATTTCATTGCTGATTCTGAGGAGGAGAGCGAATTGGAAGAGCTCTCAACTCTTTCCAGAAGGGCCAAACCACTATGGCAGAAGATTCTGAGGAATGTTGTGGACTTTTCATCCCCAGGGAGAAATGGTGATGATCCCTTGATGGGTGAAAAAAATGGAACTATTTGGGTCCCTAAGGTCAATGGGAAGCATAACAAACATGTACAGCATACAAGTTTGAAGGCCAATGAGGGCTGGTTATCACTGGGCAACGGTGCTGCAAAAATAATGCCTGCAAACATTCCACCCCACAAAGAGGTCTTGCCTGGTTTGGAAAGTTGGCAAGCCAGTAAAATTGCCTCGTGGCACAATCTTGAAGGACATTCTATCCAGTGGTTTTCTGTTGTTTGTATAGACCGAAGAGGTAAATGATTTAGTAATTATGATCATATATAACTTACATTTGCTTTTCTTAGGAGGGTTTTTTTAATAAGTGGAGGGATGATTTTAGTGGCATACAAAATGCAAACAATTGGAGGAAGCATACATTTGCATGATTGGTGGGATGATTATGTAGGGACTAGGGATCCAATCGGGTAGTACTTGATAACAGACCTCCGGTTGACTCGTTTCATTGTTCTGCCAATTGCAGAGGAACTTGACATTCTACCAAGTTATTTTTATAGATTACTCTTAGAAGCTTCTTGTGGAGATTCTAGTTACAGCATTTAGATCAAGTATGCCATTCTTTAGCTGATTATTTAGGTTACATCGATCTTTTTTTTTGGCTAAATGGTTTTATTTCCAAACATGGTTTTAGGAATGATGGCTGAGGTCACAACCGCATTGGCAGCTGTAGGCATCACCATATGCTCCTGTGTTGTGAGTGGTTTAAATTCCTCTAGCATTTAGTTTACTAACAACTGTTAAGGATTGCTATTTCCTTAACACCTTTACCTTATTTTTTCAGGCTGAGATTGATAGAGGAAGGGGAATAGCCGTCATGTTATTTCATGTTGAAGCCAACCTTGAAATTTTGGTAGTGTCTCAAACCCACTTTTAAAATCTATTGTAGTCTTCTCTTCCTTTTATCCTTTTTGTTATATTGAGATCTTGTCTGTAAGTGCTCATGTATGAAAGACAGAATTTACACTTTTAAATGTCATGAGATGAATCTCATGCAGATATATACACTTTCAATTTACGCTGTTTGGTTCTTTCACAGGTTAATGCTTGTTCAAGGGTGGATCTAATCCTGGGTGTTCTAGGATGGTCTATCGGTTGCAGCTGGCCAAGCTCAATACAAAGTGACCAGCTTCTTGAGTGCTGATTCAATAATGAATCCAATAAATACAACGAGTTAGCCCGGCGATTGCAAGCTTGGGTATGAAGTTTTGTCCCCCCATAGAGCTGAAGACTTCTATAGTAAATTTTGCTTTGTTAGTCCATAGTCCTCATCATCTATTTGTTTAGACGCTCATAACCAAATAAACCAGGAGCCAAGGTAAGCTGACTCTGGATCAGGGCACTGTATATAGAAGAAAAGAGATGTTTAGAGTTTACACTTGTAAAGATACTTTGTATCAAAGGACGAGTATACACTGTTAAACACTTATACAAGTTTGTAAGTATTTTTTTTATAATAAACTATTTTTCCTCATAGAAATAAATTACTACTATCTTTCCAGAAAATTATAGTACTAGTATTTAATAAACCATCTTTCCAACAGTTTTCTATATTTTGGTGGATGCCTATTTAAGAATCATTTTCAATACTAAATTTCGGTTCTTGCTTCCTGACAAGATTTGGTATCATTTATCAGAGCACCTCATGATGGATGGCTCAATCTGTATACTGCCATTAGTCCAGCCGCTTTTTTATACTAATTAATGCTGCAGCACTGCATCGTGTGGCTGATCCACTTTATTTATGGTGGAGTAATGGTAGTCCATGTCGCCGGTGATTTTACCTAAGAATAGACGGCTAGCGTCAGTTTCGTCAATTTCGCTATTCCCCTGTGCGTGCTGGCCCATTCTTTCTCGTTTCAGTTAACCTTCACATCAATCTCACGCCTTCTTTAACGTTTACCTGGCAGATCGCAATCTGTCTTGTCCTGGTTGGATTGTCTGTGTCATTTTCCTCTTGGGTTAAATTTTTTTTTTTAAAAAAAAGGCAAAAAGCTTTTTTAATATTTTACTGTGAATGTGTGAAGATCTACATAGACTACATTTTGTAGTTCACCGAAAATATTAGTAAAATGGAATGAAAAAAACAAATTTTGACAACGAGTGGAGTACATATATACAAGTCAATTTTGTATAGGTATATATTTCTTTGAGTTTCATTAGCTTTCTCGTTGTTAAGACAATATCTATAGCGTAGCGGATTTATTGGACATTAATGAATTCAAGTTGAATGAAATCTACATACTGGTTTATTTTTTGCACTGGCCAGTGCTGATTCTTATTTCATTGAAAAACCAAAAGCAAAACTGTTAGCGAGATGATGAGGTTGAAGTAAGCAACTAGCAAGCAGTAGTAGTAGAAGCAAACCTAACCAAACCCAAATCTGCCGCTTTGCTGCTGCTAAATGTTCTTTTTGACCATTCATCACGATTACCTCTTCAGTGCCACTTTCGTTAAACGTTTTAGCCAAGTTATGGTACGCTCCTATTGTAGCTGTCGTGTCTTTCTCCTCCAATCTCTGGCTAATATCCATCTCTTTGGGTTCAGGTGACAGGAACCCCATCATCTCAGCTGGCCAAATTGCCTCCACATTAGATTCCGCTGAAGAGCTCCCCGTTTCTTCTGAGCTATCTTCCTCCATGTTTGTCTCTTCTTCTGTTGAATATGATGATTCCATTGGTGAAGATCCTTCTTTTTCTTCTTTTGTTGAAAACGATGATTGCATGAGTGAATATTCTTCTCCTCCTTCTCCTTCTCCTTCTCCTTCTCCCTCTCCTTCCTCCGATGAAAATGATGATTGCTTTGGTGAACATTTCTCTTCTTCTATTGATGACACTGAATCTGATGACAACGATGATTGCAGGGCTGACTTTTCTTCATCCGACTGCTTGGCATCTGCATCGACAACCTCATCCTCTATCTCTATTTGAATGGTTTTCTTCACTAAAGAGTCATTTGTCTCATTGTTGACAACGTGAATCTTATCAGTCACTGGAATGTTTTCTTGCTCTGTATCAGATATGACAATCTCCCCGTCACCATTCATAGAATTTGAATCCTCTTCTCCGCAATGCATCATCTTCTTTTCCTGAATGTATAAAACACGTAAATTAGTTAAAGAACCTAACGAGTTAAAATGTTTGAGACTTCAGAGTCGATGATGTGCTTCGAGTCCAATTAAATAAGACTCAAAAAATTGAAGGGGGAAAAAGAAAAAGAGAGAGAAAACACGTTAGAACTTATATAGAAAAAACTTTCAAATTCAGCCACGGAAAATGGGGTTTCTTTACCGATATCAAACTATGGATCGCGATCAATTCGCAATTTTCAATTTGGGTGATACCAATCTTTGATGTTCCATGGTCTGTGCAACTGCAAATACATGATTCTCCAAATTACATTATTTTATACAAAAAGAAATAGGCAAACAGCAGTCCAACGGAATTCCAACATGCAAAAATTTTTACTTCCTCATAGAATCAAGATTGGAACTTGTGGAACCATAGATTATGGGCTCTAATATTCCCAGGAACCAACCTCTAATTCCAATCCACTTCCAATTTGAAGGTCGAATTAGTCTATGATAGTCTGAAATATACTAACCATAAATCTAGATGTAGAGTTGAAGAGGAATCCTGACGGACAAAACGTAGCCCTTCACCTCCATCCTCTTCTTTCCTGCAAGAGTCGATAGCTTCCAAATTCGTTGTGTCCTTATTGGAATGTTTCCTACCTTTCTTGATGGTAAAAGCAGCTACAAGGCTTGCAATAGCCAAGGCTCCTAACACAACAACCCCTTCGATACCGCTACCACCGGCATTATTTCTCATAATGCTTAGCTGAGCTTTCTTTCTCCTCTGTCTACAACTCCTGATCTTGTGCTTCTCCATTTTTTTTTTTGATGGGTTTAATATTTCTTGAGTGTGTGTTGATGTTGTGTCTGATTCTGAGCGTTAAACAATGAAGGCAAAGGGATTCTAATCTTGAAGAGAGGAAGAAAGAGAGACAGAGAGAGTATTGACCTTGGAAGGAGTGAAGTATCAAAATCGGAGCTTGAAGCGGACATTTCTTTGGGCAGGCTCATGACTTGGCAATTCAGCATCTTAATTTGCATAACACCCGCTCCTCTCTAAAGATTCCGTTTTTGTTTTCACCTCGCCAAGCAATACGTAGCCCAAGCCAATGGGTATGAGCCAAATCTTAATTGTCATCTCAGAGATTTTTTTCCTCATAACTCCTAAATCCTAGATTTGAGGGGAAATGGGTCACTTTTAGCACGTTTAACAGCTCTGTGATAGTACAGTCTAAATGAACTGGTATAGTTGTCAAAGGACTGTTGCTAAGGTACTTGATAAAATTTTAACACACTCAGAGTTAAAGTTGTAGAATGATTGGATTTGTGTGACCATAATTTTTACGAGGCCTGATCATGTTAACAATGACTATAGTAACGGGGAGTAATTTTCATTCCTAAAAAGAATAACTTTGTTCCAATTCAAATAATTAGAATTATAATTGCAAATATATTGTTGCTAAGCATCAAAAGGAAAAGTAAGGATATGTTTGGTACGACAAAACATTTTCTGTTTTCATTTTTTAAAAAATACAAAGAAACTATCATGTAAGATATGTGTTGTGAGGGGAAATATACATAGAAAATAAAAATGAAAATAGATCTAGAAATGAGATTAAAATAAAATTATTCTCAATATTAGGTCCATTATCATTTTCATTTTCTAAAACATACATACATTTCTAAACTACACATATTTATATGGTGATTTCTTTGTATTTTTAGAGAATGAAAACATAAATGTTTTCATGTACCAAACATAGCCTAAATTATCAACGTCGGGTTGGATTGAGTGATAAGCGGTTTATTCCAGCTTAAACAAGTCTCGATTGCGTACGCAACCTCCTTCGTTGAAAGACTCACCCACCATATCCAAGTGCACAACATGGATCGAA
The DNA here is from genome assembly GCA_030664755.1 of Microcos paniculata. Taxonomy (NCBI): domain Eukaryota; kingdom Viridiplantae; phylum Streptophyta; class Magnoliopsida; order Malvales; family Malvaceae; genus Microcos; species Microcos paniculata. The sequence goes on from CP131461.1 coordinate 35,790,249, forward strand.
CCCGGATTAGTCAAAGCGAAACTCTGGATACCGGGTGAGAAAAAAAAAACTAAATTCAATTTAATTTTTATATATTGATAAAACCCCAACTCCCAAAATAAAACTCAACCAATGATTTCTTCTTTTTATTCTGCTTGATCAATTCTATTTAATTGTTTCAATATCCATCGGGCGAGATTGATTTAGCGTCCTGCTGTGGAATGAAGAAGAAAGGCCCGACGGTGAATAACTTCATGTTCTTGTCGGGGAGGAAACGGTAGGAAGCAAGAGGAGCACCCGTAATCCCTTCGTTGACATCGGTTGGAACATCGCAAGCCTCCGACGGGGAGAGGTCAAGGAAAGCTCTGCATTCTCTGAACCTCCTAATAGTGTCCTTTACCTCATAAGGAGATAACGTTGCAATGAAATAGCCCTTGGCATCTGTCGCACAACTCAAGATTGAAAAAGACCCTGTTTCGTACCCATACTCATCCACACCCTCGCATGTTATCCTGGCCACAGCACCTGCACCCATAAAATATACATGTAAAATGTATGTATGTGCACACTTTTTATTCTAATTAATGGTATTGACAATGAAATATTGAACTATTTGGTTCAGTTCTCTCGGCCTTTTCTAAGCTCTGTGGCCGTGGGGTGGGAGCTTACCTGTAAGCGGGGTTAACTTACTGCCTGATCTGCAATAAATAAGCCCTTGAACGCCAATCATTTTGGAGAGAAGCTTTTCTTTTTCTAAATTTAGTTTCTGAAGGCTAGGGTTGGGGTTATATTGATTACCATAATCACTAGCCAAAGCAGAGGAAATAATTGACAAACCCAGCACAAATAGGGCTGCAGAGAAGAAATTCTTAAGGGCCATAATGTGCAAGAGAAGATTGTTGAATCGATAACTTGGTGGGATTATATATAGTATTTTGCTGTGTTGTGACATAAATAATGGAGGTAGGAACAGACTTGGTCGCACGATGGAAACACACACCAATCATTCATGCATGCATCAAAAGGCTCAAATTATCCAAAATCAACGTGCAAACCCAGCGAATAATTCTGTATATAAAATATTTGCTAATTTGATTCTCCTCCCCCCGTTTTATCATACATTGATTCCTCCTAAAAATTTGATTTAAGAGAAATAGACGTTTCTCTCCTTCGCGGCCTCTCTTAATCAGCCTGTTGACTTTCGACTCATTTCTTCTCTTTTCCTTTTTCTCCTTTTTCCACCAACCAAATACTACACGAGGTTAACTGATATATATGCATGCATAAAGTCTCAAAATATATCATCATGGTTTCTGGCACAAGAAACTCGGTGGACTTCTCTTTAACCATAAGTTCAAATAAGGCAGAACCCAATTGAATGAAAGTAAATTCCAGTGCAGCAAGCTTTGTCCCAAAGATGGAACTTTGACCAGTAAACATCAGATCTTACTATGGAGACAGCTTCATTTAAGTTGCAAATGAAATTATTACCAGCAAACCCTAACAAATATGGAGTTAATAATTCTTGCCATGTGAGACAGCAGCATCTGAAGATTCATTTGTTCATTTGTTGTAATTAGTGAAAGCTGCTGTTTTGGAGAATTTTCTTTGATGGATATATAATTGGGGAGCTTGGAGAGATAAATAGCTGTGCATTTGTAAATTTGATGCGAGTAATCTGTTGGATAGCAGAATAACAATGTTACAGAGTAATTTCCTAAACTTATATTGTTTCATACCCACAAGTCATCACAAACTAATAAAAAATATTATACTCAATAACGTTATTTAGTAAATCACTTTCATTACAAATCTCAGGGAGAAGCTGCAATTCCAGCTATCCGATCATCATAATAAGACAACAATATTCAATCCCCAAAAAATGAAAAACAGAAACACGGGAAAGAATCGACTTAATTCCTTCTTCAACTTTTCGATGGAGAAATTAAAATTGGATTTTTTATTTATGAAGAATATGAATTCAAATTTTAGTAACCACTAGGGGCTGGTTTGGCTTCGGCTTCGGAGGTATAGAAGAAAGGCCCCACAGTGTACAAATTCATATTCTTCTCCTTTAGGAAACGGAAAGTAGCAGAAAGAAGAGCTCCATTGACATTGGCGGGAACATTACAGGTTTCCAAGGGAGAGCTCTGAAGATACGCCTTGCAATCTGTAAGCTTCAACTTGTCAGCGAGACCATAATTAGACAATGTAGCAAAGAAGTAACCTTTTTCATCAGTTGGTCCGCTGAAAATGGAGACCGTTTTCTGGAGCCCAACCTCATCAACAGTTATACATGTTATCTTTGCTGAAGCCCCTGCTCATCATGCAAAGAAATTTGATCAAAAATATGAACCGCATTATTCGAATCAATCTTCTTCTTTTTTTTCAAAGGAAAAAAGTCATACTAATAAAAAGGAATTTATAAGGGCATTTCCAAATAGACCGTTACCTTTAATTGGATAATTCTTGTAACCCGATTTACATAAAACAAGCCCTTGAACACCAATGGAGAGAACATTGTCCTTTTCTCCCAGCTTTGTTTTGTAGTAAGGCTCTTCCTCTCCTTCTCGCTTTGGTTTGTAGTAAGGCTTATGCTTTTCCTCTGGTTTTGCGTCATAGGGCTTTTCCTCTGGCTTTGCCTTGTTGTAATGTTTTTCTTCTGGTTTAGGCTGAACAACATAGGGCTTTTTGTCATAACCACGCTTTTCTTTTTCCTCTGACTTTTCTTCTGGTTTCGGCTTGCGGATGTATTGCTTGGTACCATAATTAGGCTTCTCTTCTCCTGGCTTTGGGGTGTAGACATCGGGTTTCTTAACGTAATCAGGCTTTTCCTTGTCAACAGGCTTGGGCTTGTAGTCTACTGGCTTTGTGCCATAATGAGGCTTTTCTTCTCCTTCTGGCTTTGCTCGAGGGCTGTCAGCTGGGATTCCATCGAAACCGTATTTAGATGAATCATACTTACTATAATCATCAGCGGAAGCAATGACTAGCAAAGACAGTAGGAGGAGCAATGAGAAAGCCAAGGAGAGACGGGAGAGAGCCATTGACTATCTTTTTTGTAACTCTCCAATGCAGGTACTATATGAAGTGAAGGGATGAAGAATACGGGCTGCCACCGTTTGCCTTTTATAAGGAAAAATTGGTCACATACAGACTACGAATGAAAAGATTCGGAAATAAATAAAATAAACAATGTAGAGAGACGAACTTGGGTGCACGATGGCAACATGATCTCTAGACTTGGGTACCACTAATAGCACGTGCGAAAATTGTTCAAGGGAAATTAATTGTTCAGGAAAAGGTATCTCACATGTCCTTATATTATTCAAAAATATTCAATTTAGTCCCTATATTACAATTTAAATCAATTTAATCTTATACTATGAAAAATTGAATGATTAAGTCTTGATATGTAATAAGATCAATTTCTATTATTAAAATTATTGACATGACAACGATGTTGATATAACGTGATATGTTAAAATGTGAATTGGCAGTTTGGGAGTAATACAACACTAACAAGTCAACAAAATGTCAAAATAAAATAGCGTCTACATGAATTTGACAAGTTAGATCATAAACCAACGTATCAATGTCATTTCAATGTTGGACATATCAATTTACGGTTTAACTTGTCATATCATTATCATGTTAGTAATTATAGAGGTTAAAATTAACCCAATATCAACAATATTAGAGGGACTAAATTGATCCGAATTAGAGTAAAAGAACTAAATTGACCCAAATTGAAGACTTGAGATTAAATTAAATATTCTCATATAATATAGAATCTCTGGCGTACTTTTACCCAATTACTCGTCACGGTTTAAATTAAATGAAATGAAGCCCGCTAATAAAACCCGTTGAGCAGTATGCTGGATTGCATTTTTGAACTCGTAGCCAATAGGGCCCAAAACAAAGTTGGCCCAAATTTTTACAGTCTGCACGACTTTTGGAAACAAAGAGAAGTTGGGGTGTGCATCTGTATGCCAAACGCCGGCGTCAGCAAGCTGACGTACTTATCCCCGGCAGCGGCAACCAATCAAAAGATTCTTTATGCCCACGAATTTGACATACAATGGTCTAAGCGGTTCCCTTTTCACCAGCTGTATACTCTGGCCTAGTACTATATTAATTTTTTGAAAACCCAGTCTAGTGCTGGTACCAGCATTAATTAGTGACTTTATATCAATTCTTTAAAATTGTTTAAGCATTCTTTTTTGTTTTGTAAATGTCAAAGATGGACCTTCCTTTCCTTTGATCTTCCATCAGTGGACCAATCTTCCGCCCAAAAACACTGACTTTACTCCCCTAATTTAATGCCAGATTAATTTTATTTTTATTATCATTACCACTTACATTAATTTATTAAAAAATTTGTCTTCAACCCTTGGTGTTTCTCTCATTTATCCAAAATCTTCCAATAAAACGAACTTCGGCACGTGTTGATTTCCACTGTTCAGTTTATGCCCCCATTATTTAGTAGTAGTAGTAATATTTTACTTAGTTAAAGACAACAAAGTGAGCTTTATTTAGTTCTTCACCCTGGCTATTGAACGGAACGTTTCGTAGCGTAGGATACGTTTGAGCGGGGAATCACACGGTCCTATTAATAAATCTAAAGAAGATTAAAAAAAGAAACATTCAAATTCAAACTCATTTTGTCCGCTGAATGATGATGAAAGTAAAACAAAGGTAACATCTTTTTCATTTTTCCTTTTACTTTATTAATGTTTTATAATGAGAGAGCGATTACCTGCATTATTCTTTAAGCAAAGACTAGAGTTTTAGGGTTTATTTTTTGGTTGCAGTAAATTAGATGTTGACATTAAAATCAAACCGCCAATTTCTTTATTTTAGTCGTAACACCGTTTCAAGCCTTTCCAAAATTCCCTTTTCAATTTTCAGAGTTCCTTCAATTTAGTCCAACCACGCAAAAATCAACGAGAATTCTTTAGACTTACCTGCCATTTGCCCAAGCGATGTAAGTAGGGATGGCAATGGGGCGAAGCGGGGGCGGGGACTACCTCGACCGGCTCCACCCCATCCCTCTATTGGCGGGGAGCGGGGCGGAGGCGGGGCAGAGGTGGATCGCCCCGTTTATATATATTTTATTGCAAAAAAATACATTTAATAAAATAAAATTATATAATATATGTTTAATATATCAAATTTAGTATAATTTTCAAAATATTTATAAAGGAAACTAATAATCTTAATTGTTGCGTTATATTTTTTCAAATTTAATACAAATGCCTTTTATTTATTTATTTAAAAGTCACAAAAATATATATATTTTGGTAAAATTTATTAATTATTATATATACGGGGCGGGGCGGGACGGGTGTAGTCATATACCAAAACCACCCCGCTCTTACAAAAAACAGGACAAATCGGGACGGATCGGTGCGAAATGATCGGGGCGGTTCGGGAATTGCCATCCCTAGATATAAGACCATGAACGTACCAGCTTAAAAAGGAAGTACTATTTCCATACATGGCAAATTCAAATTAAAATTTACTATAAACAGAGACAGGCAGGCAGGCAGGCAAAATCACACGAAAGTTCCAATTCCCCCAACCTGCTTTCACTGTCGCCCACCATCTCTATTTGCCCCTCACTACTTAAACCCCTTATCGTGCGCTTTCATTCTTCACTCTTGACATACGAATTTCTTTTATATCACTACTGTAAACCTTTCTCTTCCTTCTTCAAAACCCTTCCTTAAGCCCTTCTTTCTTTTGACATCATCTTCATTTCTACTACATTTATAGCTCTCAAATACCGTTAACAATAATAGTAGTAGTTCTTTTGCTTCTTCTAAGAAATGTGTGGCGGTGCTATAATTACCGATCTCATCCCCCGCAAGCGTGGCCGCAGCGTCGCTGCCTCTGACCTCTGGCCTAACTCACCCTTTGCTAAAGCCAATGGCTTTAACTCCGAACTCTGCCAACTCGACCATGGTGGCTCGCATTCCCACTTCAGAACACCACAATCCGGACCCTTCCCAGGTTTCATTCGCCTCGCTCCATGCGTTTTTGTCTTTTCCTAGTCTTTTTCTTCTTTCATTTTGCTTTTACGTTATTATTTGTGGAATTTGTACATAGGCGATGAGCAAGTGGAGAAGAAACCAAAGAGGCAGAGAAAAAACCTGTACAGGGGCATAAGGCAACGCCCCTGGGGCAAATGGGCTGCAGAGATTCGCGACCCCAGGAAAGGTGTTCGTGTTTGGCTCGGTACTTTCAACACTGCCGAAGAAGCAGCCCGAGCTTACGACAGAGAGGCCCGCAAAATCAGAGGCAAAAAGGCAAAAGTTAACTTCCCCAACGAAGATGATGCCTTCTCCATCCAATGTAACCAGGATCGAAATCAATGTTTTAACAATCTTCAAATCAATAACCATAATTCAGCCGCTGCCTCGAACCCCAACCCCAATTTGAATCCACCTGTTTATCGACAGCCCTGTAACAATAATTTAGAAAATCATGGATATGGTTATGACCTGAACCAATTTAGCGGTTATGCCACTGACCCTATTGTTACATCTGGAGATGAAAATTCAATGTCTGGTGCAGAAGCGGCGTACTCTTCTAATCCTGATGTGAGCCATGGGTGTTTCTCCGGCCCGGTAGAGGTTGAAGAAGAAGAGCTAGCGGGGAACAGGGTTGTGGTGCAAGTACAAGAAGAAAACCCAGTACAGACGTTATCAGAAGAGTTGATGGCTTATGAAAATTACATGAAGTTCTATCAGATTCCATATTTGGATGGGCAGTCAACGACGCAAAATGTTGCTGTTCCTAAGGAGAATGTCGTCGATGGGCTTTGGAGCTTTGATGACGGTAGTGTTCCCGTTCCTGTTGCTTCAATGGCTTTGTAACGGTTTTTGGGGGGTGGTTTTGTAACGGTTTATGGGGCTTACTCTTTTCTCTGTTTTTTTTCCTTTCTTGTTTTTTCTTTCAATTCTCCATCTTCTGTTATGTTACTTTCAATCTTTGGTATGTAAAAAAATAATCGGTAATCAATGATTTCTTATCGCTATTTTTTAATGGTATTCATTAATTTTGCTAAATTCTGATATAGTAGAATTTAGCAACTTATACGTACCATGACTCTAAATTCCTTCTTTTAATCTTTTGACTCATACACTATTTCATGGAAAGATTTCACGCCAAAATCAGCAATCAGAGTAGGGTTCGGATCGTTTTGAGAATTCTATACGATAATTCAGCATTACTCGTGAAATGCAAGAAGTAATTGATTAGGAAATTAAAACAGTAAGAAAATATATATTTAAAAAATGAAGAACAGAGCAGAGCTCTTATACATAATGAATTGGTACATGTTTCTGATGAAGGCCGCAATCTTTAGCCCACCAAAGAAATCATGATTACAAAACAAGAACAAATTCATTAAAGAGAAGAAAACTACTAATAAAGACCGGAAAAATAAACCCAACTTCAGAGCGTGAAAATTGAAAACGGGATTGAAAAAAATTAAGCTGTTTAGTAACCATTATTAGGGGCAGAGTTAGGTTCGGAGGTGAAGAAGAAAGGCCCGACGGAGTAAAGCTTAATCTTCTTCTGCTCGAGAACACGGTAATCAGAAAGAGGAGCGCCGCTAATGCCTTTGTTGACGTCCACCGGAGCATTACAGGTTTCCAATGGCGAGCTTTCAAGGAAAACCTTGCATTCTGTCAGCTTCAACTGACTGTAATCGTCAAGGCCTAAAGAAGACAATGTTGCGAAGAAGTAACCCTTGGCATCAGTTTCTCCGCTGCAAACCGAGTAAGTTTTCTCATACCCGTTATCGTCAACAGCTAGACATGTTATCCTTGCCAAAGCTCCTGTATGGTCAATGGGAAGAGATATATGAGCAAAAACACGAGTTTGAATTAGAGACAATCTTAAAAATGTTGAAATTCAATCAATAACAATCTTAAAAAGAAAGTGTCAAATATTACGTTGAATTGGAGTATACTTAGGACCCGATTTACATAAAACAAGGCCTTCAACACCAATAGGGATAACTTCTGGCTTTGTTGAGTAAAATTCAGGAAGCTCTGTACCATAATGACCAGACTTTTTTTCTTCTTCTGGCTTTGGTTTAGGAATGTATGGTTTTTCACCAATGCTTGACTCTTCCGGCTTTGGCTTGTAGGAATCTGGCTTGGTGCTGTAACCTGCCTCTTCTGATGACCTTGGCTGTGATTTGGAGGAGTCTGATTTTGTGTCGTACTCGGGCTTTTCATCTTCTTTCCACTTTGGTTTGGTGTCAAAATTATAAGCTTGGTTTTGGGTTGAATCAGAATTGTAGTCATTGGCAGAAGCAATGACTAGCAGAGACAAAAGAAGTAAGGAGGTAGCAAGCAACGAACGGGTGATAGCCATGACTAGGACTGTGTTGTTCTAATTAGTAATGGGACCTGCACACAGAGAAGAAATCTAATTTGATGAATGAATTGAATGGCCAACATTCATTTGCCCTTTATAGATGACGAGGTTGGTCTAATTTGCCAATGATTAAGAAATAAAATAAACAGGTTTTCAGGATGATTTGGTTGCACGATGGCGAAGCGAGTCCTCTGCATACTTGGGTATCACTAACTATTGTTAGAATGTGGTCGCGAAACTTATTTTCTATTTTTTGTTTGGGTGTTATCCCAGGTCTTTGGTTCAAAATTAATCTTTTTCGAGTCGAATTAATCTATTATGAAGGTAAAACTCTCTTAATAATGATTTTTTTCATTCGTAAGACTCTGAGTTCGATATCTTACTTAAAGGGAACAAGTGCCAAACTACTTAAACCAACAAATTGTTGCTTAAGGGGAACCTATTTCTCTATTACGCACATTAAACAATGCTACAACATAAAAGGGAAATATGAACCATGACAATCTTTGTTAGGCACGTTGTGTAACAAATTTTCTTTTTCACATGGAATTGTGTGTTTAAATTAGCCAACCAGAGCCAAGCAACTCGAGAGAATTATTTGGATTTGATCAACTCTTGCTCAATCTTCTCGCCATATTATCAAAACATAAGAGTTTAAAATATGATTCATTGTCAAACTGTTGTCTAAACATAACTATCTCACCTTTTTTCACATTCATGCATTAATGGAGTTTAAACATGTTTGTAGATGAATCTCAATTTTTATATTTTTTTTGTTAAACTTTTTATAGTATTTTTCCACTTATATATACTAAAATTCAAACAAATATGCTATAAGTTAAATTTTAATTTGATGTCACAACTTGATTCGATTATATATTTTTTTATAAAGTTGAATAAAAATTTGACAACCTACCTATCATATTATTGGTTCAAAAATTGAAAGCTAGCATCAACTCGGTGGCGTGAAGAGCGAGTCAACCATCAAGGACATGCCCACGAGTTAAGAATTCCGATGTGCTTCAGCGGTTTGCTTTTTTTCTCATAAACTGTTGTTTAGTAGTATCTCCTTAATTGTTCATGGGCGAAAGTAATAAATATTGCTTATTGTTAATTAGTACTACAGTAGTATTAGTTTTTACTATGTTTTCTAGTAGTATCTCCTTATTGTCAAAGATTAATTGCGCATGCAATTGATTTAAACCAATCTAATTTTCTCCTCACAATATTTATTCAAGTATTCAACAAATTTATTATCAAAATAATTTAATTTAATATATCTCTTGTGTAATAATTTATGGCTTAATACCCAAATTGATCCCTAAACTATACAAAAAATGTCATATTGATCCCTAAACTTTTATTCGAGACAGATTAGACTCTCAACTTTTATTTTGGGACAGATTGCATCGTGGACTATATAAAAAATGATAGATTGATCCATCAACTTTTATTTTGGGACAGATTAATCTCTAAACTTTTATTTTGAGACAGATTGGTCACTGAGTTTTCTTTGATTTTTTTCTTATTCAAAATCTATTTGTCTCAAAATAAAAGTTCAATGACTAATCTGTCTCCAATAAAAGTTCAGGGACCAATCTGTCATTTTTTATATATAGTTCAAAGACTAACTTGGATATTAAACTAATAATTTATTGGCCGCAAAGTGTTATATATTTTTCCTCTCATTTACCAAATTTTGCCAGCTTGAGGCAACATAGCTGCCTAATTTAAACCAAAACAACTAAGGAAGTGGTGAGTGGTCCATAACCATAAGCTTCCATTTTTTGTAATTTTAAATTTTAAGATACCTAATTTAACCTTTAGTAACCCACTTAATAATTATAGATAGATAACACCCACTTAATAATTATAGATAGATAACAACATTATCATGAGAATAAAATGGTAATCGATGGAAGTATATTGTAAAGTAACGACACATGAGATACATATATTATGGTTTGATGCTATAGAAATTTAATCTCGAATTCTAACAAAATTATATGGAATTCAAGAATATAGATATATAATTATAAATAGTAACTTAGAATATAGATACATAATTATAAATAATAACTTAGTTAACTTTAAATAGTAATATTAAAACAGAACTATAATATAATTGGTCAAATGACTTTATTTTGTGGAGGACTAATTAGAATATTCAGAAGAGACTGCCTCAAATATCCGGAACCATTACAAAAGCTACTTCTAAAATTGTTTCCTCATAAATTTCATAAAAACAAAATTATATGTTTGACTCAACACGATTGCACATTCCAAAAAATTGCTGGCCACGCAAGACCTCGGTGACGCAAACAAAAATCTGAAAATAATGCCTTTGTAGTTTGTACGAATCCAAGTAAAAAGATTAAAACACAAAGGTCGGTAAATCTGAGGAAAGTTCCAAACTTCACAACTTGCATTCACCGCCCCGCACCCTCCTCTGTTTTTCTCCCCTACTTAAACCCCACGGCCTTCCTCTTTTATCTGCATTCTTCAATTATTTGAAAATTCCTTAAAACCCTTCTATCTTTTTTTTTTTTTGAATGAAAAACCCTTCTATCTTTGTTCCTTCCATATCTCCTTAAACCCTTCTTCCCTTTTTGACATCTTCTTATTTACTGCTAAAGCTCGCAAACAGCCATAACCCTGGTCGAATAGTTCTAAATTTGCTTTGAAGAAATGTGTGGCGGTGCTATCATCGCTGAATTCATCCCCCGGAACCGTAGCCGCCGTGTCACCGGTTCTGACATCTGGCCCGACTCCCCTTTCGCTAAAGTCAATGGCTTTACCTCTGATTTGAGCCAACCCAACCATGGTGACTCGCTCTCTCACTTCAAAAGACCCCAACCTCAACCCTCCTTAGGTAGTATTGCTTTCCTGCTTTCGCCTATTTGTTTTTCATTTTACTTCTGCTTTCTTTCTTGTCCTTTTCTTATTCATTTTTTTGTTCTGGTTTCTGATTGTTCAACCTTGGTTTTTAAGCGGGTCCTGAGCAAGTTGAGAAGAAAGTGAAGAGACAGAGGAAAAACCTATACAGAGGCATAAGGCAACGACCTTGGGGCAAATGGGCAGCAGAGATTCGCGACCCCAGGAAAGGAGTTCGTGTTTGGCTTGGCACTTTCAACACGGCCGAGGAAGCAGCCAGAGCCTATGACAGAGAAGCTCGCAAAATTAGGGGTAAGAAGGCCAAAGTCAATTTCCCCAACGAAGATGATGCTTTCTCCATCCAACATAATCCTAACAACTTCAACAACCATAACAATGGTGCCTGGAATCCCAGCACCAGCCCCAGCCCAAATCCAAATCTCTCTCTTTATCAACAACCGCGTAACAGTCATCTCAGTAATTATGGATTCAACTATGACTTGAATGACATTGGTGGGTATGCAACTGACCCAATTGTTATATCTGGAGAGGAAAATTCTAGGTCTGGTTCAGAGGGTGCCTACTCTGGTGACCACAATGTCAACTTATCTTACTTGCCAATAAAGGCGGAAGAAGAAGATAAACGAGAAGAGCCAGCGAATAAAGCCGGGAAGGAAGTTCAAGAAGAAGAGAACGAAGTGCAGAAACTTTCTGAGGAACTGATGGCATACGAGAATTTCATGAAATTCTATCAGATTCCGTATCTGGATGGACAATCACCGACTCAAAATACCGTGGCTCCACAGGAGAGTGTTGTAGGTGAACTTTGGAGCTTCGATGATGATGGCGTTCCTGTTCCTGTGATATCGGCGGCTATGTGACGGCGTTGGCTTACAGTTTTCCCTTTTAAATTAGGTTGATCCTTGGATGGTGTAAATTGGGTCGGAATTGGTGATTTTCTGTCATTAGTTTTTACTTTATTTTTCCCTGAATGATGTAAGTGTAATTTTGTTAACTAGAACTAGATGAACTTCGATGTAATTCTCATATTTGTGTCTTTGTGTTTAAATTTATGAAATACTACAATTTGTCAAATTGAACTTGAATGTTCTAATTGTCGCTGGTTTCACTCCATGGGATATTCTTCGCGGCATTTTTCTTGCCTTCGACTTTCGAGTAGTTTCTGCAAGATAAAGGGATTATCACAATCTATACAAATTTTCTTTTCTTTTCTTTTATCATTTCGTATTAGCAGTAGTTTTAACTTCTAGTTCTGGCTCTGTCGTTGTCATTTTTCATTGGAAACAGAATAGAAATAGTAGAAGATGAGGAAGAAGAAGAACTCTGTTCGAAGGCCATGCCACATGGCAGGGATGGGCGGGGTCCCAAAAGGACATAATGGGGACGTGGACGTCGGTGAGTTTGGTGGAAGGAGGAGAAGGCATCCAAAAGGGGTTGAGTTGGGGAATAGCAGAGATGTTGGTAAAAGACTAAAACTGAAAGGGACAGGTAAAGGATAGATTGATTAATATAGTGATTAAATGTTAATCTCATTCCAAGCTGCGGCGCTGGTGGTTTTGCGGTTACAGTTTTCAGCGTAGAATCTTTGTCCGAAGAAGTTCAATTCCACTTCCACTCGACTAAGTTCGATGTTGGCTCATGGTTTGTAGCCCATAGATTGAGCTTTAGAGTCTTGTACGTTTTCACCTTCTAGTACCCACCACCGGTTCCCAGTTGTACTAATCCTAGTTGTACTACACTTCTGCATGTACTACACACTCCTTAATGGTACTATTTGCCAAAACATGTTTGTAGTGAGTAGGACATTAATTAATAGGCATTACGTTCAAAGTTCCTATTTTAACCGCGAGGCTTGAATTTTCTTTTTCCTTTTCAGTGCCCTTTTCGAAACACCAATTCTCACAAGTTACAATTAAAACTAGTAAATTGACTATATTGAATAGTTATCCCAAATTTAAAAAAGAAAAAAAAAAGGAAATAAAACGATGAAATGGTTATGTGAAGTGGGGAATCGATCCATTAGCCAATCTTCCTAATTCCTCCCAAAGCATAAAGATTTCAATAAAATAATAGTACTAATAATTAAGAAAATATGATTTTGAACTTGTATTAGTCGCATGTCCATGATATAAGTCTATGATAAATCCATGTATATAAATAATAAATGGTTTTACCTCTATGAATTACATTTTTTACACGTTTAACTTGATTGTCAACGTGGAGTCTGTGCTCCAAAATTATATACATCTAGTCTAGAATATGAGAACAGTCTTTGCCTTTGGACCAGAATTGTTAGTTGAGGAAAAATGACTCCCCTCAGGAATTTTTCTTCTTTTTCCAACAGTATTTCATCTCCCCGAAGATAACAAAAGCAATCGTACAACATTAGAATTTTAGCCTTGTACTACATCTTTTCATAATTTGTTCTTTCTTGAAAGGAGTCTAACCTTATCTTGACGAAATCTGCATGATTTAGAGATTGTTAAAGAAATTTTGGGCTTCTTCGATTGATCTCGAAGAAGTCCATTGAACGTTGCTGGATAATCTTCTGCATGGCCCGCCTGACTCAGCAACAAGAAAATTACTAGGTCATCACTCATCAGTCATCCAGAGAATATCGTGCTGGGCTACGCGGTTCACAAATAAGGGCCCAATTCTCTAATTGGAAAAAGAACCCAAAGCCGAAACTGATTTACTACAAACTTGGACTGCCTTTGTTAATATTACTGCATGGAGTTGCTAGGAATTTTATGTTTGCATGAGTTGTATCATCATTTTAGATGATATTTAAGTGTAAGTTATGGTCAGTTGTGATTGTCTTACGTGTATTAAAGGAAGTTACGATGAGTAACTGTCTGATGGGCACCGCCACAGAAGCAATCTCATCACCACCCCCAAAAACAATACTATTTACAAACGGAGCCTTAGTTCTACCAGAAGACGTGATTACAATTCGGTTTCAAATCGTGAATCGAACATAAACCATGATTTTGGAATCGTAACTGAAATCTTAAAAAGATTTTGGAATCAACTAGAACCGAATTTATTTAAGGTTCCACTTCAATTGGAATCGGAATCGGCGATTTCGATTTCAGTTTTTCATATATATATTTAAAAAAGAAAGAAACTAAACCGAACCGCTAAATAATAGTTATGGTTACGGTTCCACAGTTACAAGAACTGAAACCAAACCATGGTCACCACTATCTACCAATCAATCCTGGATGAAAAATCGGGCTGGAGTTATACCTCCTCGTCGAGGCTGAGGGATACGTGAAATCAAGTATGGATCATTACATACGCAAGTATAAATGGGTCTTACCACTACAGCATGTCAAATATGGCAATAGCAGCTTGGTGGCGACATTGTGATAGCAATAGACTAGATCGAGGATTGGGAGAAGAAGAGAAGAAAGAGAAGAAGGGAGAGCAGAGAAGAATTATGAGAAGGAAGATAACAATTTTCTGTTATTCATCTGTGAGCCGATACAATATATAGTCTCATAACAAACTACTTGTATTGGATCACGAGCCAATGATGGGCGTGAATCCAAATAACAACTACCCAACGACCCCATACATCCTCAGCCCATGACATAATCTTTGACCCATGATGGTTTCTGGACTCGTCGTTGCTCCCTCGTGCGGGCTGGTGAGGTCTGCTGCTCCAAGCTCGTATCAATACCCTTCCCTTCAGAGTCAACCTTGTCCTCAAGGTTAAGGGTGGGAAAATTTTTCTTCAGGTCAGTGGCCCATTCCCAAGTAGCTTCAGCAGTAGTTAACTGCTTCCACTTAATGAGGAACTGCAAAACCAGCTGGTTGCCCCGTTGAATGAACCGTTTGTTTAGCACAGCTTCAGGTTCGAGCAAGGAATAACCGTCGTCATTAACCAAGGGTAGAAGGGTCATGGTGGCTGGTAATTCACCTCGATAGGGCTTCAACAACGAGACATGGAAGACGGGGTGTATCTTGGAAGAAGGTGGCAGCTGAAGCTCATACGCAACAACACCGATCTTTCTTATGATCTGATAAGGCCCAAAAAATCGCTTGGATAATTTTGGAGAGGTGCGATGCACCACAGAATGCTGCCGATACGGTTGTAGTTTGACGAGCACCCAGTCACCCTCATTAAAGTGCTTCTCGTGCCGACCCTTGTCAGCCTGCAGTTTCATGCGGTTTTGGGCTCTAGCCAAATTTGCTTTGAGGCAGTTCAAAAGCTGCTGGCGTTCTAATAAGGATTCTTCAAGTTGAGCTACCTTAGTGTTGCCTGGCAAGTAAGAGGCCACATTAGGAGGCTCGTACCCATACACGGCCTCAAAAGGAGTCATGCGGATGGCTGAGTGATGAGCGGTATTGTAGGACCATTCCGCCCAATGCAGTATCTTAACCCAAGAGCGAGGATGTTCGGAAACGAAACAACGAAGGTAGGTTTCCAAGCAACGGTTCAATACCTCAGATTGGCCATCAGTTTGCGGGTGATAGGAGCTACTGAGCTTCAGTTGAGTGCCCTGTAAACGAAAGAGTTCCTTCCAAAAGGTACTGACGAAGAGAGGGTCGCGATCACTGACAATAGATCGAGGCACCCCGTGAAGTCTGCCTATTTCTTGAGAGAACACTGCAGCTAAGGCAGGAGCTGAGATCCCAGCTGGCAGAGCAACGAAATGTGCGTATTTGGATAATCTGTCCACCACTACCCAAATAGTAGACTTCCCATGAGACACCGGCAGATGAGTAATGAAGTCCATTGCAATATCTTGCCAAATGTGAGAGGGAATAGGTAAAGGTTCCATTAAGCCACCGGGTTTGCTAGGAAGATACTTCACTTCCTGGCAAGTACGACAAGAAGAGACAAAGTTTACCACAGATTTACGCATGCCTGGCCAAAAGAAGTTGGCAGATAGGCGAGCCAGAGTTTTAGCGATGCCAGCATGGCCACCTGTAAAGGTACAGTGATACTCATGCAATAAGGTGGACTGAAGGGGATGGTTCTCGGGAATAACCACCTTACCATGCCTGAATAATAAGCCATCGGTAACCTTATAGTCAGGGCTTTCATGAGGGTTGTCTTGTATGCGGCGTAACAGTTGTTGGCCCTGTGTGGTTGATCGGTAATACTGGCGAAGCTGATCGAGATAACTGAAGACAGGACCAGAAATGGCACAGTACGTGGAGTCCTCAGGTAGGGAGCGAGACAGGGCATCGGCGACCTTGTTCTGTGGACCCGGTTTATACACAATAGTGTATTGAAAGCCTAAAAGCTTGACGAGCCATTTTTGTTGCTCAGGCGTTTGCATGGATTGGGTCATGAGATTCCTGAGACTTTGTTGATCTGTAAAGATGGTAAATGGCCGTCCAATGAGATACTGACGCCATTTTTTAATTGCCTCAGTGATAGCAAACATTTCACGCACATAAGCCGAGGCCTGTTGCATCTGGGGTCCTAGTTTGCGGCTAAAAAAAGCAAGGGGATGTCCGTGCTGGGTCAAAACTGCATCAATAGCCATACCAGAGGCATCGGTCTCCACTGCAAAAGGTTGAGTAAAATCAGGCAATGCCAACACTGGGGTAGTAGTAAGAGCCTGTTTAAGGCTTTCGAAGGCTCGAGTGGCTTCCTCAGTCCATTGGAACCGGTCAGAGCGGAGCAGATTGGTCAGAGGAAAAGCGATGGCAGCATAATTACGAACAAACTTGCGATAGTACCCTGTTAGTCCAAGGAACCCACGTAATGCTGTGATCGAGGTTGGAATTGGCCAGGCCACAATAGCGGCAATCTTCGAAGAATCAACTTGGACACCCTTGGCCGAGATGATATGGCCGAGATAGTCAATAGAAGACTGGGCAAAGGCACACTTAGACCGCTTAGCAAAGAACTGGTGGGAAGCTAAAGTCTGTAAGACTTGGCGTAAGTGGTCCCAATGGTCGTTCTCGGTACGACTGTAGATTAAAATATCATCAAAGAACACGAGGACAAAGCGGCGGAGAAAGGGTCGGAACAGATCGTTCATGGCAGCCTGGAAGGTAGAGGGTGCGTTGGTCAACCCAAACGGTAAGACCAAGAATTCATAGTGGCCATCCGAGGTGCGAAACGCTGTTTTGTGAGTATCCTTGGGAGAGACCCGGATTTGATGATAGCCAGCACGTAAGTCAATTTTGGAAAAAATGATTGCCCCATGGAGCTCATCGAGGAGCTCATCAACGGTAGGAATGGGGAATCGATCCTTGACCGTGATGGAATTAAGGGCACGGTAATCCACACAAAACCGCCAACTGCCATCTTTCTTTTTGACCAATAAAACCGGAGAGGAAAATGGACTGGTACTAGGTTGAATAATACCGTCGTGGAGCATCTCAGTAATAATGGTCTCCATATCATTCTTTTGGCTATGGGGGTAGCGATATGGACGTACATTAACCGGTTGGGAGCCAGGAAACAAATGTATGTGGTGATCATGAGCTCGTGGGGGAGGAAGCCCTTTGGGGACCTCAAAGACAGAGGAGAACTCGTGAAGAAGAGCATGGAGAGCTGGCGGTACAGGGTCAGAAGGCTTGGAAGAGCCAAGCAATGGGCTGTATGAGAGGAGGTGAGCCTCCACAAGGCCGTCGGTATGGGACAGGCGGCGGAATTGCCCAAAGGACAAGGCAGTGGCCTTAGTGGGTTGGTCACCATAAAGTGTAATAAGCTCAGAACCAAAGGCAAAGGTCATGTACAGTTGGCTAAAGTCAGCCAATATCGGGCCCAGCTGAGCTAGCCATTGGACTCCTAAGACAACATCAGCGCCATGAATATCAAGAAGAAAAAGATCCAGAGGAAAAGCATGGCCCTGCAATTCCAAGGAAACGGAACGAAGGACCCCAGAACACCGAAGTGTATCTCCATTACCCACGGCAACAGAAAATGGTGGAGCGGGATGAATTGGGAGGTTGAGATAACGGGCAACCCTGGATTGGATCAAATTATGGGAACTGCCAGAGTCGATTAAAATAGTGAAACAATGACCCGCAATAGAACCCAATAATCTCATACACGTAGAGGATGAGCTGCCAGTAAGTGCATGAAAAGAGACCTGAAAGTCAGAGCCCTCTTGGTCAGAGAAGGTATGTGGGGCAGGGGGTAAGGGTAAATCGATTAAGGAGGGAATGCTCGAGGGAGAGTCAAGGGCGTGAAATTCCCCAGAGGAATCCTCGTCGACTTGAAGGAGGAGAAAGGGGGAGGACTTGCATTTATGACCCGATTTATATTGGTCATCACAATTAAAGCAGAGACCCTTGGCACGGCGTGCCTGCATTTCTGTGGGGGTCAAGCGGCGAATAGGGATGGTGGAAGAAGTGGGTTTGAGTGGGGGAGGTTGGGGTGGGGAAGGAAAAGAGGTTTTCCAATGGTTGCTTCGGTGATCGGCAAATTTGGCTTCAATCAACTTGGCCATAGCCAGAGCCTGAGTGAGTGTTTGAGGTTTGAGAACCACCACCTCACGTTGGATATCCACCCGTAATCCAGAAATAAAGCAATTCAAGAGATGCTCATCAGTAAGACCACCAACCCGATTCGATAAGTTTTCAAATTCAACTTGATAATGGGTGACCGAAGAAGTCTGGCGGAGTTTGAAGAGGGCTGCTTGAGGGTTTTGGTACATAGAGGGGCCAAATCGAAGCTCCATTGCGCGAGTGAAAGAATCCCAATCGACAATCTGGTTATTACGGTGCATCCATTGAAACCAAGAAAGTGCTTGGCCGGTGAGGAAAAAAGCAACCACCGCCAAACGTTGATGGGGAGCGACGGAGTAAAAGGAAAAATACTGCTCGGCTTGAAAAAGCCAAGCGTGAGGGTTGGTACCGTCAAAAAGGGTAAGATGGAATTTGGGCGTTTTGAACTGAAAGGGGGAAGCAGGGAAAGGTTGGGACGACCCAGAAGAGGCTGAGCCAGGCGAAACGAGGGTGGGAGTAGGAAGCAAGGGAGGAAGGGGTGGTGGTGGAGGGGAAGGAAAGGAAGCGGAGGATTTCTCAAACTTGGCCAGTTGAAGCTGGAGGTCTTGAATGGAAGAAGACTGGGCGAGGGTGGAAGAATCGACTTTGGCACTGAGGTCCTGATGTGAAACACGCAGAGCTTCAACAGTATCAGTGAGGCGGAGGATAGCCTCTTCAAGGTTAATTTTCTGGGGAGGCATGGTGGAGAACGAAAGCACCAATGATAGCAATAGACTAGATCGAGGATTGGGAGAAGAAGAGAAGAAAGAGAAGAAGGGAGAGCAGAGAAGAATTATGAGAAGGAAGATAACAATTTTCTGTTATTCATCTGTGAGCCGATACAATATATAGTCTCATAACAAACTACTTGTATTGGATCACGAGCCAATGATGGGCGTGAATCCAAATAACAACTACCCAACGACCCCATACATCCTCAGCCCATGACATAATCTTTGACCCATGATGGTTTCTGGACTCGTCGTTGCTCCCTCGTGCGGGCTGGTGAGGTCTGCTGCTCCAAGCTCGTATCACATTGCCATTGACAGTAATGAAGCGATCAAAGTGATAAGCTTTTCTGGTGAGATATTTATATATATATATATATATATATATATATCAAGCTTCAGTTTGCTGTCACTCTCTTATGTAGTTAGTTTCCACACCGGCAATTGAATTATTTGAGATCTCAAGGTTAGGTTTTCTTTCAAGGGAACAAATTAAGAAAGCTTCAGCACATCAGTAACATGCATATAAGAAAAATTTTATTCTATAAATGCCAAATTCCAGTCCTATCCAAGAAATATTATTAAGCAAGGGGCTAAGTCACGGTGAGAAATGTATAGCAGCACAAAGCCACTAACCTCACAATGAGTTCCGTTCTGAGAGCTAAAATAAAAAGCAAATTTGTCGCTAAACACCATTATGTTTCCAAAATTTTCTCGTGTGGTTAACAGCAACATTATAAACTAGAGCACTAATTTCTAAGATGGAGATCTCGAATTTGAGCTGCAAATACATCTTCAACATATAGTTTAAAGTTAAGAGATAATTTTTCATATAGAAGAGACAAAGGGTTTCTTAAAGGCCTTAATTAAACTTGGTGTCTACTTTTTAATTAGACACTTCGATCCGTTTGAAAAATGTAGCCATCAGTGCAGTTATCCTTTTGTACTAACCATGAGCACAGTTTTATTTGCCATGGCCATCTATATATATACAGCTTACTGCAACTTGCAAGAAGCTGGTCTCCACTCAATCATCTCTATGTATATTAGTATGTATGTAGCAATCAGCGTGCTTCCTTTTCCATTTATTAATAACAAAGATTCACTTATATAAATTAAAGTTTCCATCAACTCACTTAAAATGGGTGAAAGCTACTAACATTAATTCAAACAATCAAGGCTAGCTGTCAAACTAATTAAAACACTAAAGCCAAGTTTCGGCTCGACCTTCATAATAAGTGATGATGAGTGTACGTATAATAATACAATATACGACTCTATTTGCTGGCAAAAAGGATATCAACTACGTACCTCATCTCCACTGTGGACAGTGGACACCCCTTCGGTTCCATTCTCGTTCTAATTATGGATGCATGTTGATGGCACTATTTCAACTTGTCCCCACCTCATTAAGGATATACTTTGTCTCTTTTTAAGCTATACCTCGGTGCTTTTCAATTTTCATGTATACCTTTTTCGAGTTTTTCCACGTTAAAATTCAGCACCAAGTCACCAACCCTCAGTTCAGAAACCGTCAGTATCCCTTTTTCGATATCCTTCTGCCTTCGGTATAGAAAGCCTCTTACCAAATGGCTCTCTCTTCGTCTCTCGTTTTCACGTTGTTTCTCTTCTTCTCTGTGGTTTTCTCTGAAACCCTCGCCCAACCAACCCAAACTTTCATTGTTCGTGTTGAAAACGAGCTCAAACCATCTGCGTTTTCCAGTGTCGAAGAGTGGTACAGCTCAGTGCTAAAAAGCCTGAGTTCTACTAACATACTGTCTTCCAAAGACTCCACCAGTTTCCAAACACAAAAACCCGATATTCTTCACATTTATAAAACCGTTTTCCATGGCTTCTCTGCTAAACTAACACCACAGCAAGCCCAAAAGCTAAAAATACACCGAGGAATTCTCAGTGTCTTCCCTGACCGCATTCGCCAAATCCAAACAACCCGTTCTCCTCACTTTCTCGGGCTAGACACCGCCAAAGCCATTAATGGCCTTCTCGAAGAGTCCGATTTCGGGTCCAATATCACCATTGGCCTTCTCGACACTGGAATTTGGCCTGAGCGACGTAGTTTTGGCGATGAAAACCTTGGACCTATCCCTTCTGGGTGGAAAGGAGAATGCGTCGGAGGAGAACAATTCCCTAAAACATTATGCAACCAAAAACTTATTGGAGTCCGTTACTTCAACAACGGTTATCTAAACAGCATCAAACTAAGCGAGGAAAACCTCATCAATTCTGCCAGAGACACCATTGGCCATGGCACTCACACTGCCTCCACTGCGGTAGGG
Source organism: Microcos paniculata (assembly GCA_030664755.1). Classification (NCBI taxonomy): domain Eukaryota; kingdom Viridiplantae; phylum Streptophyta; class Magnoliopsida; order Malvales; family Malvaceae; genus Microcos; species Microcos paniculata. The sequence goes on from CP131461.1 coordinate 35,812,003, forward strand.
CGCGCCATCAACAACGCCTCTTTTCTTGGATTCGCCAGTGGAGAGGCTGCTGGAATTGCTCAGAAAGCTAGGATAGCTATGTATAAAGTATGTTGGGACAATGGATGCATGGAATCGGATATCCTAGCCGGCTTCGACAGCGCCGTTTCCGATGGCGTTGATGTGGTTTCGATGTCCTTGGGAAGTGACCAAGCGCTGCCATATGAAGATGACGTATTGGCCATGGCTTCGTTTGGTGCAATGGAGAGAGGCATTTTTGTGTCCGCTTCTGCTGGGAATGGAGGCTCCACTTCTTGGTCCGTCACAAATGTTGCTCCCTGGATCACCACCGTCGGTGCGAGTACCATTGATAGAATTTTCCTCGCTGATTTATATCTCGATGATGATACCGCTATCTTGGGATCCTCACTGTATAATGGGGATGGGTTGACTACGTATTGGCCATTGATTTACGCGGGAAATGCATCATCATCTGGGGGTAGTTCTTTTTTTCCTGCGGGTGTTTGTGTCCCTGATTCGCTTGATCCAAACCTCGTACGTGGCAAGATCGTGATTTGTGATTGTGGCTTTATTTCATCTGTCTGGAAAGGAGATGTGGTGCAGAAAGCCGGCGGGGTAGGGATGGTGGTCGCCAATGTGCCACCTTTGGGCGAAGGTCTGGTTGCTGATGCCTTTCAGTTGCCCGCTTTGGCCATCACGGAATCAGCTCGAACCAAACTTTTTGCTTACATGAGCTCCACCCCAAATCCGACGGCCACGATGGTATTTGCTGGGACCCAGATTGGGGTCAAGCCGGCCCCGGTGGTAGCCTCTTTCTCTTCTCGTGGGCCCAATCACATTTCAATCCATGTTATCAAACCTGATCTGATTGCGCCAGGTGTAAACATCTTAGCGGCTTATCCCGATGGTATTCCACCAACAGATGTACCTGAAGATCCCAGGCGCACCGAGTTTAACATACAATCGGGTACTTCCATGGCTTGCCCACACGTGTCAGGCATAGCCGCCCTTCTCAAGGGGGCCCGCCCTGACTGGTCCCCGGCTATGATACGATCTGCTCTTATGACCACCGCTTACACCCGTGGTCAAGATGGCAACGAACTGCTTGACGAGAAGGATATGAATGTTGCTAACGCTTGGGCCATGGGAGCGGGACACGTGGATCCAAGTAGAGCCCTTGATCCAGGACTGGTGTACGACCTGACGGTTGACGATTATATAAATTTCCTCTGCGTTTCCAACTTGAGCGTGGCACAAATACAGGTGATAACAAGGAGGGTAGTGAATTGTAGTCAAGCCCAAAATTTGAACCCCTGGGACCTGAACTATCCGGCCATCTCCATTGCTTTTGATCTGTCAAGACCGTACAATTCCGAAGTCGTCGTCAGGAGAACAGTTACAAATGTTGGCAATGCTGCATCCAGCTACAGTGTAACCATAGCCAATCCTATAGGCATGATCACAACCGTCGATCCTCCAACGTTGTTATTCAATCAGGTGGGTGAGAAGAAGAGTTACACGGTGAATATTGCAGCCGATAATAGTTCCGTCCCACCTAGTACCGAGCAAAGTAAGTTTGTTCAGTTGAGTTGGAGTGACGGCGTATCCCACCTGGTTACTACACCTGTAATTGTGACTTGGCTCAGTCCTCGTCAATTTTAGCTGTTTCCTCTATACTTACATAGCAATGCTCCCATAAATCAGGAGGCTTCAATAATGCGAATAGTTATTCTACAGAAGTGCAATTAAAGTGTCAAACTTTTAATTATCTATTGAAAATCTTTGCTGTTCATATTCAACATTTTCCATGTTAGTTACTTGGTTGGGGTTGGTTTGACTCGGAGATGATGGTTTTCCACTGTTCCGTTCCGCCAAAAAAATTTTTTTTTTGGTACAGAGGGGAGGGGGATGGCAGGGGTCGAACAACTGGTGACTTCCTTCTGCCTCTTGGGCCACTTTGTTTTTGGGTTTTTAAATCTGGGAGACTTGGACTTGTTTAAGGCTATCCTAAAGCCCACTTTGTTAGCTCCCAAAACAAAAATGTTTGGGCTCTCAAAGCCGGCAACAGTAAAAGCAGGACACGTGGACGAACCCCCCCCCCCCACCGCCAATGTTAAAACCCAAAATCCGAACCCGAACCCGGTGGAGACGGGAAGAATCCGGCAACTTCTAAACCCTAGGGTTCACTTAAACGGGGTCATATAAATCGGCCGCTATCACATCTATCTTATCCTTCTCCACTACATAGCAGCTAGCTGTAGACGGAAGGGAGGAAGAGACAAGAGGGAGAGATGGTTTCGCTTAAGCTCCAGAAACGGCTCTCAGCGAGCGTTCTGAAGTGTGGAAAAGGAAAAGTTTGGCTCGATCCAAATGAAGTCAACGAAATCTCCATGGCCAACTCCCGTACGTTTGCCCCTTCCCTCCTCTTAGTTTCTTTGCTTTCATTTTTTAAAAGTATCATGTGAGATTTTGGCTTTATTTTGTTTCTTTTTTTTGCCAAATAAAATGGTAGAAATGAAGCTTAGAGCTTCTTCTTTTTTTTTTGTTTGGAAAAAAGAAAACTGAGTTTATGTTGGAAAAATGGAAGTTGAGTCACTGAAGTTCAAATTTTTAGGAATTGAATCTAAAATGGCTGCTTTATGTCATTTTATGTAGTATGTGCAGATGAGCTTTTGTGTTTGTTGTGATTACTTATATGTGGAGTCTATCCAATATTTTTGTTGGGAAGTTTTCATTTTTAATCGAATGTGTGCTGAATCCATCGTTAATTCGTGCTATTATTTACTATCTTCTGTTTTGTCTTTGTTTACTGTGTAGTAATAGAAGCTGAAAGCAGGCAATTTTTTTTAACATTTGCCAATTGAGCAATTTATTTTAAGAATACGAGAAATATATCCTGTTTTCCTGTCTTTAAACTTTAACTGTTGATTTCGAATATCCTGATTAGCAAGTTCAAGTTTAAATGTTTTCCTATTACTAGGGGATTGAGTATTGTACGCTTGTTCATTTAATTTAGGATATTCTGTTTTTGCTTTAGCAAAAACATTTTTGTCATTGCGTGATTATCACTGTTTTCATCTTTGAATTGGCAAGTGCAGGCCAGAACATAAGGAAGTTGATCAAAGATGGTTTTATCATCAGGAAGCCAACCAAGATTCACTCTCGATCTCGTGCCCGTCGCATGAAGGAGGCCAAGAGAAAGGGACGCCACTCTGGATATGGTACGTTCTCTCAATTCAATGTGATGGAATGAAGATAATGCATGGTAGGTACTAGCTAGGTTGATTACGTGTTCACACTTTAATTACCAGGTTAAAATTGAGTATAAACTTGATTAGTTATCATGTTTTTGAAGTTAGGATGCTCAAAGTCATGCTGAAAATGAATGACTAATGAAGTAATAGTGACGCTTTTTATCCTGCTAGAAATTATTTGTTAGCCATCAACTTCAACTCTGAAAATTTGGGAAAATTTCCCGTATGTTGATTAGCTGGGTCTTAATTTCTATGCTGATTCTAGGTAAACGCAAGGGTACGAGGGAAGCAAGGCTGCCCACAAAGATCTTGTGGATGAGAAGGATGCGTGTTCTCAGACGCTTGCTTCGCAAGTATAGGGAGTCAAAAAAGATTGACAAGCACATGTACCATGACATGTACATGAAAGTCAAGGGTAATGTGTTTAAGAACAAGAGAGTCCTCATGGAGAGCATTCACAAATCTAAGGCTGAGAAGGCCAGAGAGAAGACGTTGTCTGACCAGTTCGAAGCTAAGAGGGCCAAGAATAAGGCAAGCAGGGAAAGAAAATTTGCTAGGAGGGAGGAGCGGTTGGCCCAGGTAAGAACTCTTGTCATATGATGCTTCTTGTGTGCATTTGGCATAATGATTTTGCTTTACCTTTTATCTTTTCTTGCGATTTTTTTATCATTTATGAAACCAGATATTCCTTGCCTTGGGTCATTTTCAGTTATGATCGATTGTCTAGATATTATCAGCAATGACATTGAATTGATTACCCGTATTATTCAAGCGTGATTGCTTTTCTTCTCAAGCTATGATGTGGATTTTCATGGTAATTTTTCTTTTATACTCAGGGACCTGGAGGGGATAAGCCAGTAGCAGCACCACCTGCAGCACAACCAGCTGAGTAAGTATACCTTCGAGTGCATATTTCTTTTTAATTATCAGTATGGAAATGGGATATAATGTTCTCATGCCTTTTATAATCAATTCAGGGTTTCCAAGAAGTCCAAGTAAGATCACTTCCGAAGATTTAATGAAGGACATGTGACTTTAGATAGTCAGGGTAGTTTTGTTGAGCCAGTGTGCATTTTTTTGGTTGAATATAAACTTGTTCTTGTAGTTGGATTAAGAGGTTTCCATGATTTTGTTCTCAGTCTACTGGTTGCGTCGTTTGTTTAATTATGTTATGACAAATTTGTTTTATTTGTGGTTTCATTAATTTCAAAATCACCTGTTCATTAATATCTCTGGAGAATGTTTGGGGCCACGCTTTCTGAAACAAGTGCAAAATCATGATGGCTTATTTTAGTATCAAGAGATGAATGTTTGGAATTACTTGCGTGGGGATGAAAATTAACGATGTCGTTTTACAGCGGAGTTGAGTGTTCTTGGTTTTTAGCTCACGCCCATATATAAGCCCAATTGAAGGTAAAAGCTATATAGGCCCTTAATTTGGTAACTAAAATGATTCTCAGTAAATTGTGTAGTTCCTTAAACCAAGAAGTCCATATATTATTATTTTCAGGTACTGAAATCAAGTTTAGGACGCTGTTGAATGTTGGCCAATTAGTTCTGTGAATGTGATATGAATGGTGATGAATAAGTAATTTGGGTTATTTTTTTTTCTTTTTCACATTCCTTATAAAATTTCAAATCGGCAGTTTCCTTTGCTTCTGTAAAGAATTCAACTTTTAATTGAAACAGCAGGCTCACCAACTTCATCTCAAAAAATACGTAACTCAGATTGAAATCAAGTTGAAGAGTTAAACCCAAAGCAGGAAAATTACCAAAGAATTCTAATGAAAAACGAATAATTTTACTTCTTCGCCAAGATGAGGATACAATAGTCCAAATTAGAAGCTCAGTGAGGCTACGAGGATTTTACTGCCTAGTGCCCTATCCATACAACATCGTAGTTCATACTATAAGGAAAAATGTTGAAAGACTATCGGTTTCTTTCCATTTTTCATCTACAAAATCCATTGTCCTGACTCCTGAGACATTGGCGTGCAAAGAATTAAGATTTTTCAGCTTGGTAATATCAAAGGATTTTTCTCCCCAAACATATGATATCTCTTGCATAATTTCTCCAGAGTTGCAATCGAATGTTGCATCTTGTTTAGTTTTGTATCCATGAACATTGCCTGTAAAATGTAAACCATTATTAACTAGGAAGACCTCGCCTACCATCAATTAGACTTAAGAATTACAAATGGACCTCCACCGATAAGAAAGCAATACTATCAAATTCCAACCTGGTAGTCATCGCCATATTTCTCAACCAGCCGGCCGACATGAACACGTTGCATGGTAGTCAATGGCTGTTGATGTGTGCTCTTCCCATCTCTTCGCTTCTTCCCTAATGCTGTTTTTAAGTCTATAAAGATACAGCTCGTCAGAAACAGTTGATAGAGAAAGACCAAGGGTAATACAACTTCTGTTAGATGATAGAAGTTTCAGAAAGTGAAGTTCCCAAATGTTACCAATACATTTGAATGAAGCAATTGAGGAAAAACTCATATTTCGCAGGAACATTAAATTCATGGGTTAATACTTTTTTTCGAAGGAATGATCTTTTTGTTCAAAGTTTACCCAAATACTCAAAACTAAATAGACCTCGAATTTCAAACGCAGAAACGGTACAGAATAAAGAGGAATAACGAAGACTGACCATCTTCTTCGAGATCGCTGCCGGAATCAATGGGCTCGAACTCATCGGCGGGTTGATCGGAAGGCGGAGAACGAGGGACTTGGAGGGAATCGCTCTCCACGATGTGGGATGTCCGAGATCGGACGCCGAGGAAGTTGGGGTTGGAAACGAAGCCTAAGGACTTGTAGTTTTGGATGACGCTGGCTTTGTCGTCCCACTTGGAGAGGGCATCCTCGACCTCGACGAGGGAGCGGAGCTTAGGAGGAAGAGTGAAGGATGGCTTAAAGATGTGGGGGTTTTTCCTCGGAAGCCCCACTCTCACCTTCGCACGAGATTGCTTGTATTTCCTTCTCGACCTCCCCATCGGACCGCTAATGCTTCTTTCTGTTTCTGGGAAATCGTTGACTAGGGTTTTTGATGGGGTTTCGATGTCAGAGTTTCAACCTTAACGATGTCGTTTTATGAAGGAGTTCTAGGTTTGGGCTCACGCGTGTCTTGGAAGGAGTATGGGCCCAATTAAGGTTTACAAGTATTTAGATCCTTAAATCATTTTCTGACCATATTCAACGCTGCTTATGTTAGCAGTCCCCATTTTATATCATAAAATAAGATGGAAAGACAGGCAGGATTACAAAATAATACTAATTACTATAAAAATAAAAGAGAGAAAATCATATTAATTAAAATTCTTACAAACTTTGTTCTTGCTTAGATAAAGCTTCAAAGAAGCCTAGTTTTTATTGATAACATTTATTTATATGGATGTAAGCCCCCTTAGAAACGACTCCTCTTCCCGTTTCATTGCGCTTGAATCGCTTGGGACTCCAAGAGACCTGCAAGGCATATTCATACACTTACTCTCAATTCGATGAACTTGTTCACAGTAAAAAAGCAAAGCTGCTTTTCATGAAACAATAAACTACAAGTTAAAACATGACCGCTTACCTGGCGCTTAACCAATTCCTTGATCACTGGAGCCTCTCCTGAAATTCTACCATAAACAACGACCGCTTTTTTGGAGCTTCAGCGCCTGGATAACAGAACCTTTTACGTCCAAAAATCCTTCTGAACAGGGGGCATCCCATCACGAACACGAACAACTTCAAGAAAGTAAGACGCTCCACTGCCATCTCCCTTGCTATGTTTATCTCTCCTCAGTTTCAGAAAACAGTTTATTGTTGCCAATCTGTTTTACGGTTCGAAGCCTCTGAGTGGGTTTATATAAGCTTAAAGGTTGAGCCAGCTGCTCCAAATCCGGAATTAAATCGTAGCATGAACCTCAAAAGAGGTGTAGCTTCAATGAATCTGCTAACTGCAATGGTAATAAAAATTTTCCATCTCGGCACAAAAGATCAGTTGTTAATTTCAGTACATGGCAATGTTGGCAAAGATTATTACCTAAAATGGATTAGCATTAGTGAGGATATTCAATACCTTACTATATATCTTGGTGAACTTGAGAATCAAGCAATTGCAATCTGTTCACAAAAATGAAATGTTTGTCCGTTTAAGTTTGATTCAATGTTGAAAAATGGTATATATGTGATGGAAATTTCTTTTACAAATAAGGCATATGCTTGTGTCTCATGTTTCACATTGAATCAAGCTTAAACAATGAATAAAAAATCGAACCAGTCGTTGAACCGATTGATCGAACAGGTCACGATTCAACCGGTCTAACCGGTTCTACCAACCGGTTCAATTACATAAATAATTTAATTTTATTAATTTCTTAAAATATTCAAAAAAATTGATAAAAATAAAAAATCGTAAAAATAAGAAAAATAAAAAATATTAGTACATCACATAATCTAAATAAATATTATAAATTATTTTACATAACAAATTAAATTTTTATTATGGGAGTACATTAAAATAAAAAAAGTTGAAAATTTAAGCTCCAAATTTTAAAATTCAAAGTCTAAACATAACAAGAAAATTAGAAATTGGACTTCTCATTAATTTGGGCTTCTTTTGAGCTTGGGTTAATTAATTAAAAATAACTTAAAAAATAAAAAATTTTAAATTTCCAGTTGAACCGGTCCAAACTATTCAATGGTTCAATAACAGTTCAAATAGAATCCGATTTTTTCACCCTTAACGGACCAAACTTGTGACCGGTTACGGTTTCAACCGGTTGAATAGGCGATCCGATCCCGGTCGGTCCGGTTTTTTTATTCCATGTCTTTTTGCACCCAATGCGCACTCCTGCAAGGAAACGGAATTTGGTGACATCTTCTTGAAAAGGTTTCCATATCATGTTACATTCCCCTGTGAAACCTAGAAGGCAAGATTTTTTTCATACAAAGCTCATTTTATTATTTTTTCCACACAAAAGCAAGGTTATTAAAAGGGATATGAGTTTACACCATTACATATTATATCTGAGCGTAGCGAATTGAAGCACAGTGCGTTCCCCTATTGCCAAGGGGAAAGCCTGAAAAAGTGAAAATGAATCGTATGTATGTTGTATGTAGACGCAAAGCGCAACAAGTCAATAACTACCGCTCAATAAATTTGTCAGGCACCCGTAGAGGGAAAGGCTTTCCTTCAATACGGTTCTCATATTATATGGAAAATGCAGAAGCTAAAATCATATCAGTTCAATTCGCTACCTTCATTTCATTTAACTCTATTAACAAAGGGAGTATATTCAAGATTGAGTTTCAAACATCCTTTTTAACCTCAAAACAATATGAAAATGGAATATAATGATATACTAATATAAGTTTGCTTCTTTTTCATTGCATTGCAACATTTGCTTCCACTATCGTCTAAAGACTTCTTTGGTATCGTGTATTGGATGAAGTACCGATATCGCCATCTCTTAATACTGGCTTTTGTCCGCTCAGATCTGCACTTCCATGATATGCCCTAACATGGGATGGAACTTGAGGCATGGGTGAATCATTTCGATTGTTGCAGATCCCAAGTTTAACGAGGAATGATGCTGTGCTACCTTTGTCGAGGCCCTCACTTTCAATCCATATGTGGCCTCCCATTAGATTTACAAACCTGATTCAACATTTGAACAAGGTGTAAGCTTGGATAAGATTCTAGAGAATGGAGTGGCTAGTTAAACAATATTCTCAAAAGATTGAGATGGATGGTCGATGGTCGATGGTCTAGAGGGAGTTCACAACATTGTCGTTAGCTAAATTGAGGAGTGCTACTGTAGAAAGGTCAGCTTATAAAAGTAAAAGACCTAACTTTTTTCTGTGTGACCGCACTAGTTTTACCTTTTACAAATAGCAAGTCCAAGCCCAGCACCTCCACTATTTCGATTGGATCCACTTCGCGGCTGTGCAAATTTGGTGAAAAGGATCGGCATATCTTGCGGGAGAACACCACAACCAGAATCCTTAACCTGCCAGAATAAGTAATGGGATCAAGAAGAGTTTCATCTTGTAACTAGTAAAGTTCTAGAAAATCTCCATACCCAAGAACACTTTTGATGGTATTAATCATAAATCATAAACAAACACCAGGAAATGCCTTCGATGGGTATCCTAAATGGCCTAATTTCCATGGGAAATTAAAGCTAGATAGCAACAGACTAAGCGCATGAATTCAAAACTAAATTTCCACTCTTCTTCAAACTACCAGGACACACCTTCAACATCCTACCGCAAAACTTAAATTGAAATGGAAGCTAAATGAAGCAGTCAAGAACCTGCACTCTTAAGTAGAAGTGGCCTTCACTAGATACAGGATAAAATTCTGGAGGTCGCCAGTCTCTTAAAGACTCGGGTTTTGCAACAGAAGCTACAATTGAAACATAGCCCTCCTTTGTGAACTTCACAGCGTTACCAGCAACATTTAAAATAGTTTGCATAAGCCGTTTCTCATCACCAACAGCACACATTGGCAAATCAGGTGCTAGAATCATAGACATAGATAGCTTCTTTACCGATGCGATGGGCTTTATCAGATTAATGACCTAATATTGAAGAAATATCAACATCAATACCAAAATTTAACAGCAAAGGACAAATTGGTACATTCTTCCATAAAAGGGCAGAAAATCACAACCAAATACCTCTTTGAAGATTCCATGAAGATTGAACACTCCAATGTCTAATTCTAGGCTGCCATCTTCGAGTCTAGAAAGATCCAGGACATCATTGATTAGAGTTGCCAAAAGGTTGCTACTCTTTAGCACTGTCTCAATCATAACTCTTTGTTCTGGAGTTAGCTCAGTCTCCAAAAGAAGCGAACACAATGCAATAATTGCATGCATTGGAGTACGCATTTCATGGTTCATTACTGCAAGGAAATCATTCCGTGCATGAATTGCCTTCTCAGCCTCTCGACGAGCCAAGTCTAAAGCAAGATTTTGTTCCATCAGCTGATCACGGGCCCGCATAGATTCTTCTAGAATAGCAGCATGTGAGAGAGCAACAGCAACCTGAACAAATATCAACATGGATTCAGTATTGCAGTCAGGTTAAGAATCGAAAGCTCATAAGTAAATCTTTTAAAAGGATTATATATGAAAAAAATGTATCTTCCTCAGAAAGTAGAAAACACAATTTTAGCAGTACAGCTTTAGAAAGTAAAGTCAGAAACTTACACCCTAGTACATAACTAAAAACTCAAGGTGAGTATATGATTAAGACATCATAGAAGTAGCAAATTAAACGAGGCACATAAATCATAAGATGACCTGGTCTGCAACAACTTCAACTAGTTCCAACTCATGGTCTCGCCATTTTCTGGCACTATCAGTGGGGAGAATAAGAACCATAACCGCATAGCTTTTTGCAGAAAGATCAGGCCAGTCATTAATTTGGAAATTGGAGAGATTTAAAAGAGGAACCCGAACAGCAACAACCTCTGGTGGCAGATATCTTCCCACTAGAGGTCTGATCCTAGCTAGTGGGCAAGTGTGGGGTATACGCACTGCTCGTGCACTATTGAAGACTTCATTGGCTACGGGATGACTTATTGGCACAGTAGATCCAACTTGTATTTGGTAGTTCAGAGTATGAGAAAGTTGCAGATTCGTACCAGTCCTTGATGGCATCCACAGGGCACATTCCTCCAGGCCCAAGGTCCTACCCAGTTCAACAAGAGTGGTCTTCAATATCGTATGCCTGTCAAGTGTGCTTCTGATTTCATGAGTCAGCATCCTTACGTGCCTTCCAGTCTCTTCTTGAGTAAGAATAAGGCCCATTTCCCTGTCGAGCTCCTCGGCCTTGTTCCTCAGAAATAACTCCCGAGTTTTAACACTCAACAGATCAGGAATAATATGTACAAGCATCAAAGCAGTTGCACATGATACAATAGCACATGCAACCTTTGCAATAGTCATCACCACAGCTACAGCTTTAGAGTGCATAGTGAATGTCCACAAGTTTATAAAGTGGGTCGCTCCACAAAGAATGATAAAAGCACCGAATTGCATAAGCACCCATCGATAGGGGAAGAACGCAGATTTTTGAACAAAATAAATAAGCTCCAAGGGAATCGAGAAATAAGCAAGGGCAATTAGAACATCCGATATATACTGATATTTCACCAGAAGTTCATCAGGTGGCCATGGCGACTCAAAGCAATCACAAGTCTCCATGATGTGACGACAGCAGCGCTAAATCTGACCAAAAAAAATCAACAAAAACAGGTCATAACTTCCAATTCCCTAATGTAACATGAGAAATTTCTTCAGTTCACAGTCACAGATAATCTAACATACGTCCTTATTTAATTAGGATGTTCGTCCAAATTTACATATATCCGTATTTTCACAAGATTGCACCACACTAGTATAAAAACTTATGGCACGATAAGATTCCATTAAAGTTTTCATATAAATTTTCCACAGAAACATGGTATAAGATTCCATTACAACTTTTTTCTTATTCATGGTCCGGAAATGACTATATATTATCCAAAAAATATTCTCCGTCATCCTTTCCAATACTTCTCAAAAGAAAGAAGAAGAAGAAGAAGAAGAAGCCAAGGAGCATTAGGCTCTTCAAAGAGAATTTGTTTCCAAAATGTGACATAGCTAATCAGCAAGCACATCACTAAATTAATTAATGAAACTTATCTCCCTGGAGAAGGAAACTATATTTCCAATGAAAACATTTTCCCTCCAACCAAACACAGCTTAACAAACAAAACCTCTCAATTCACTCAGAGACCAAAAAAAAAGGGAAAAAAAAAACTCATCATGCAGCAATCTAACCTGAAACTAATAGATACCAGAATTTATCATGTGGACATAATCTTAAATTAATGCTTTGCAATTGTAAAAGCTAATCTACAGAGAAATATAAATTAAAAAAAATAATGGAAACGTAAATGGATTACCAAGCAAGAGAAGAAGTCGACGGCCAGAGGTTAGTTGCAGAAGTCAGGCGCGTGATCCAAGCCATCCATTTTACAAGAGAGCTCCTTCTTGTCTTTGGAGCTTCCTTGTTTGATGTTGTTAAAGTTGCAACTTTGAGAATAAAAAGCAGTTTAAAAAAAAAAAAAGAAAGAGAAAAAAGAAACAGAGTGGAAAAAGGAAAGATGAGCAAAGCTAAAGTGGAAGGAGGCAAAAGCCAAACAAAAAGGCATCACGGACAAGAGAAGGCAACGCACGAATTCAAAGGGAGGTTTTGCACGCGCGAAACCTGACTCAGATTTTCCCTTTTAAACTCATTTTTTTTAAGATCTTTCTCCCACGTGTGAGTGCACTTTTGTGGATGAGTTGTCCAGGTTGGATTGGATCTTCAGCTTAAAGGACGCTATCTCTAATCTATTGTAAGATTATTATATATCAATTGGTTTGAAAGATGGATTGGACCTAAAATTCCAAAAAGTTTATTAAAAAATTACTCCTACATACAGTTAATTGTTGTGGAAGTGTATTAATAATAATTGGAACAAAAAGCAAGTAATAGTAGAAAAAGAAAAAAGAGAGAGAGAGGAAGAGAGAAAAAGAAACGAAAGAGAAAGAAATTTTCTCTTTACATTTCATCAGCGCTTCGGCGCTTTTTATAAACGAAAAAGGTTACTGTGCAAAGTTTGAAAATTTTGCACGTGGACCCTACGGTTTGAATATTTTATACATGAATAGTAATATGCACTATTCATCGATAGTGATATGTACTATTCATCAATAATTCATCCGACATAATTAATATATGAATAGTAATATACACTATTCATCGATAGTGATATGTACTATTCATACTGTAGCAATAATTTCAAAACTTCAATTGTGGCGTTTGAAGTCCACTTTCATAACACTCCCCCTTGGACAAAATGCCACTATGAAAAAATTGGACGTGTACTGCCTCGTTAAAAACCTTAAGTCGGAAAAACCCAGTGGGAAAAAACCGAACATAAGGGAAAAAGAGTACAATACAATTAAGTCCGTCTAATATGTCTTCAGGACAACATGTGCTTGTCTTCAGGACAATCTATTTGTCTTCAAGACAAAATAGGTAGGCCTACTTCAGTGGCCTAATTGGACGTGCTATTACTGCCTCATTAAAAACCTTAAACCGGAAAAACCCAGCGGGACAAAAACCGGACAGAAGGAAAAAAGAGTACAGTGCACTTATGTCCATAATCGCTCCCCCTGAAATAAAACAAATTGCTACTTCTGGAGCATCTAAACATTTCCACTTCTGGAGAATTCAATCTTGCATTTTACTGACTCGCCGCATACCAATGCCATAAACTAATTTCTCAATTGTTGATGTTGGCAAAGATTTGGTAAATAAATCTGCAAGATTATCGGCGGAGCGAATCTATTTAACATCAACTTGTCGACTTTCCTGGAGTTCATGAGTATTTCGGCGAGATGTGCTTGGTCTTATCACCTTTAATATATCCTCTCCTGACTTGTGCAACACAAGCAGACTTATCCTCATAACTTATAGTGGGAGAATCTATCACCGGTTTGAATCCACTAGCATTATACTGTCTTCAGGACAATATATCATAGATCTTAACCAAACACACTCTCTTCCGGCCTCATAGAGGGAAATAATTTCAGAGTGGTTGGAAGATGCAGCAGCTAGTGTTTGCTTAGTGGAACGCCAAGAAATGGCTGTATCATTATAGCAAAATAGATAACCGGTTTGGGAGCGAGCTCTGTGCGGATCAGATTTATATCCTGCATCAGCATAACCTACTAAACCAGAGTTAGTAGTATTCTTAGAATATAATAACCCCAAATCAATGGTTCCTCGGAGATAACAGAAGATATGTTTAATCCCATTCCAATGACTCCGGGTTGGCTCAGAACTAAAACGTGCCAACAAATTTACCGCAAAAGCGATATCTGGTCTCGTGCACTGTGCCAAGTACATCAAAGCCCCGATTGCATTGAGGTATGGTACTTCAGGACCAAGTATATCCTCACCAGATTCTTTAGGACGAAAACGGGTCCTTTTGGGGTTCAAGAGACCTTACAACCATAGGGGTGCTCAATGGGTGAGCCTTGTCCATGTTAAAACGTCTAAGCAATCTTTCAGTGTATGCTGACTGATGGACAAGTATTCCATTCTTTTTGTGCTCAAGCTCTAGACCAAGGCATAGTTTGGTTTTACCTAAATCTTTAACCTCAAACTCTTTTTTCAAATATTCAGCAGTTTCAGATAACTCTTCAGGAGTCCCAATTAAATTCATGTCGTCGACATAAACTGCTATAATAGCAAATCCGGTTTCAGATCTTTTAATAAACACGCATGGGCAGATGGGATCATTTATATACCCTTCCTTTGTCAGGTATTCACTCAAACGTTGATACCACATGCGGCCGGATTGCTTTAACCCATATAAAGATCTTTGCAACTTGAGAATGAGTTGCGGGGAGTGTATGCTTCAAGCATTTTTAAACCTTCGGGAATTTTCATATAGATATTGGAATCTAATGAACCATATAAGTATGCCGTCACAACGTCCATAAGACGCATTTCAAAATTTTCTTGGGCAACCCAACTTATAAGGAAACGAAAGGTAACTATATCCACTACTGGTGAATATGTTTCATCATAATCTATCCCAGGCCTCTGCAGGAAACCTTGGGCTACGAGTCGGGCTTTATACCTCACGATCTCGTTTTTCTCATTTCGTTTCCGGACAAAGACCCATTTATATCCAACAGGTTTTACATTGTCGGGGGTTTTAATAATAGGCCCAAAAACATTACGTTTGGCAAGGGAAGTCAATTCAGCATGGATTGCTTCCTCCCATTTAGGCCAATCTTGCCTATGACGACATTCGGTTATAGACCGAGGTTCATAATCATCATTCATAATCTCATGAGCAACTGAGAGAGCAAATGCATCATTGATGATTATCTCATTTCGATCCCATATCTCATTATGATAACTGATGGAAATTTCAGTATTCCCAAGGTTGGTGATCTTTTCATGGGTTTGTACCACTTCAGGGGCAATATGCTCATGAACTTGTGCCACTTCAGGGGCAATATGCTCTCTTTGAATATTATGTTGTGGCACTTCAGGTGCAATTTGCTTTCCTCGAGAAAGATTAATATGCTCATCTGGAGCAGAATTATACTCATCTGGAGCAGATTCTAAATTCCTCCCCCTTCTTTTTCGAGGAACAGTGTCTTTTGATCCCATCGGTCTACCACGCTTCAGGCGCGGGACATTTAGATCCATTTCGGGTGGTTCTACAGGAACATCTATCCTAGCTGGAACATTCGCAGCTGGGATATGAGACTTTGTAACTTTAGCAGTCTCATTAAATGCATCAGGCATTTGATTTGCAATAGCTTGTAAATGGATCAATCGTTGCACCTCATTTTCACATTCAGGTGTTCTTGGGTCTAAATGAGACAAACTTTTCTTATTCCATGAGAAAATCTCGACATTTTTCTGCTTTCCATATATGGAAACTTTTGGTATCCCAAGTGATGGGAATACTGTCTCATCAAAATGACAATCCGCAAATCTAGCGGTAAATAAATCACCCGTCAATGGCTCAAGGAACCGAATAATAGACGGTGAATCAAACCCAACATAAATGCCCAAACGGCGTTGGGGACCCATTTTGGTCCTTTGCGGTGGTGCTACAGGCACTTGTACCGCGCAACCAAAGGTGCGAAGATATGAAATGTCTGGCTTCTGACCCAAGATTAACTGAAGGGGGGGATACAAATGAGAAGTAGTAGGGTGCAATTTAATTAAAGATGCAGCATGTAAAATAGCATGACCCCACGCTAAGGATGGGAGCTTTGTTCTCATCAGCAAAGTTCACATTGCGCATTGATAATAGGCAAACATGGGACCATCTGCAGGATGTGTCCACTAGTACCATGAAATATCTAAATGGTCCACTTGCAGGCTGAATCGGCCCACAGATATCACCCTGGATTCTTTGCAAGAATGAAGGGGATTCATAATCAACCTTTGTCATGAAAGGTTTAGTAATGAGCTTTCCTTGTGAACAAGATTCACAAATGTAATCTCTGGACAACAACACATTTGTATCTTTTAAAAGGTGTCCACGAGTATTTTTAAGGATTCTTTGCATCATTGTAGCTCCTGGATGACCAAGGCGATCATGCCAAAGTCCGGACACATCAGGGTTCATTAGTTTCCAGGGCATCGTAGCTTATGATTCTATAGCTCGTATTGGGACAAAATATAATTCCATACTAGAAGCTTCCAGCTTCTCAAGGATGGTCTTCTGGCCCATCTTGTAGGAAGTGATGCAAAGTAATTCCTTATTTTGCTCATTAATTGTTTCTAGATGGTACCCATTACGGCGTACATCTTTGTAGCTAAGTAGATTTCTTTTTGATCTACCGCTCAACAATGCATCTTCAAGATACAATGTTGTGCCTTTTGGCAAAATAACTGTGGCAGTCCCATAGCCATTTATAATATTAACAGGACCAGATATTGTCTGAACATTTGCCTTGCGCAATGTCACATTTGAGAAAAAGTGTTTGCCACAAAGTATAGTATGCGTTGTAGCACTATCAAGCAAACATATATCTTCCTTTTTCTCAATGTGTCCCATTTGCATTTATCTTGACAACTTCAGGTGTCAAGTTCCATAAAATTTAACAAATTAATAATATGATGCAAAATATAAATCAACAAGTATGGAATAAAACACAAATCAATAATATGATGCAAAATATAAACCAACAAGTATGAATAAAACACAAGATAACGTGTTATAAACAGCTTATGGATATTGTCCGCTTTGGTACTTCAAGACCTCACGGCTTTAAAACGTCCACAAGTAAAGGCTTTAGGCCCTGTTTATAAGCACGCACACAATCCCGTGTGCGAGTGATGTAGGAACTTCAGGTTCATAACAATGATTTTATTGAAGACCATATTTATTTAATATCTTCCTTGGTAACATAATTATCCAAGGGTATGGCAAAACATAGATGAAAACCCTCAGGATCTATTTCTGAGGACTTATTATTTTCATCAACATTATCAAATAAAATCAAAAACCTCAAAAGGTTTTTCATTGCCAAGAATATGACAATTTTCATTGACCAAAAACCTTATTGACTTCAGCATCAGTCTCAGTTAGGTCAATGGCATGGGTTTCAACATGCTTGCTTTTATCCTTCTGGGATGCTTGGTATAGATCAACCAAATGTCTGGCCGTACGACAGGTACGTGACCAATGACCAGTCATTCCACAACGATGACAGGTACTATCATCATGCTTCTTCATGGGCTTTTTACCTTTAGAGTTGTGTGGGGAGTTATTTATATTACGGTTAAATCTCCCACTACCCTTACGGAAAAAATTCTCATGCCTGCGCTCACGGCCTCTAGGACGGCCAACATTCTTACTTGAACCGGCATTTGCTTCAGGAAATGCCTTAGAGCCAGCAGGTCTTAAATCATGATTTTTAAACAGCAACTCATTTGTTTGTTCTGCAGTCAACAGGACTGAGATCAATTCAGAATATGTTTCAAACTGGCGCTGCAGGTATTGCTGTTGCAATACAATATTCGAAGCATGAAAGGTGGAGAATGTTTTCTCTAAAAGCTCAACCTCAGTAAGCTTAACACCACAAAGTTCAAGCCGTGACACCATGACAAGTAGTTATTGCCACTTACATCCAAAATTTGGAATTTGGGCTTTTCAATATTTGCCATAATTCTGAAAAGAATGGTCTCAATTAAGTTGACAACTTCTGGTGTCAAAATTAGGTTGACAACTTCAGGTTGTGATATGAAATTTTACACAACTTCCGGTTGTGATATAAAGGAAAATATTCCCAATATTAGTATAATGGAAATAAGGAATCGAAACAAAATAATTTGAATAAAAATAAGTATGGAGAGATCTGACCTTCCACCATAGAATCAAACCTTAAGAGAGCTTCCTCGTGCTGATAGAGCCTCGTGCTGATAACGTGTTGTGGAAGTGTATTAATAATAATTGGAACAAAAAGCAAGTAATAGTAGAAAAAGAAAAAAGAGAGAGAGAGGAAGAGAGAAAAAGAAACGAAAGAGAAAGAAATTTTCTCTTTACATTTCATCAGCGCTTCGGCGCTTTTTATAAACGAAAAAGGTTACTGTGCAAAGTTTGAAAATTTTGCACGTGGACCCTACGGTTTGAATATTTTATACATGAATAGTAATATGCACTATTTATCGATAGTGATATGTACTATTCATCAATAATTCATCCGACATAATTAATATATAAATAGTAATATACACTATTCATCGATAGTGATATGTACTATTCATACTGTAGCAATAATTTCAAAACTTCAATTGTGGGCGTTTGAAGTCCACTTTCATAACATTAATAAAATTTGTAGCACTATTATTATGCCAATTTAGTGATTCGTGCATGATTAAATCTACTTTTTACATTTCTTTTTTAAAAAAAAAACTACAAATGAATGGCATGCTATTGGATTCAACAATTGCAAAACATGGACCTCTTTGATGGCTAAGAGGATTGAGAGTCACTAAGATAGGGGTTCGACCTCTCATTTTCCTCGCTCGTGTTTTAGTACCCTGATTTGTAACAAAATAAAACTTGTAAAACATGAAAAGTTAGATCAACTTAGCAATTGGAAGATAATCAATTTTGTTTTAACTAATAACCAAATATAAACTTTATTTGCACGAAATAACTTAAAACAAACTTATATTTTAATGCATGAATCCTACCTTTCTTTTTGTTTCCTATTATTATTATTATGAATTAAAACGTTAAGATCAAAATAATAGAAATGCCCCTCATGACAGCTTGCGTAATTTGACTAAGCTGTAAAGCGATCAACAATTATAATGGGTAGACAGAAACTTTTGGACTAATTAACGGTTAGAATACCTTATGCACCAGATTAGTACTTAGGAGGTGTTATTAGAGAGATTGAATTGGAATTTCTTTTACCCTTTTTTGTAACGGAAGAAAAGATGAAGACACCTTGACTGGGTATTAATTATTCAACGACCCACATGAGCTGTGTCGAATTTGGGATCGAGATGGTTTCCCAAGCATGGAGACAAAGCTCCCGGGCCTCGCCCACAGAAATGAAGCCTAACCCCTTTATAAAAGCCGGTATAGCCAGGGCCCAGGGGGTAGGGGCATATGTGAAGGATGCGATGCGACACGTCCTTTCGAAGCCTCGAACCCAACAACCACCTTTGAACATGGGATGAAACTTTTTGTCTAAAAATGGGATTCAAGATCAACCTGTTATATTGCTTGTTAGGAAGTATTTGGTTCAAGATATCTTAAATTACATAGTTATGTGATTAGTAGGTTATAATATAATTTAGTGTATATTCTCAAAATATGCACAATTTTTGTTTAGTTGAGATTCTCGGAATATAAGATTAACCTGTTTGGTTAGAGGGTATATTTTCTGTTTAAATAGGTAATTTACTATAATGCCCATGTTTACAACACTTAAGTTTATGTTTTATTTGTTCAATATTTTGTACAATTGTTGTTATTTTGTTAAATTTGATAATTAAACATGACTAACATAAAAATTATTTAAGTAATAAATTTAGTAAAATATTATATAATTAATTTAATGATTATA
The DNA here is from genome assembly GCA_030664755.1 of Microcos paniculata. Lineage (NCBI taxonomy): Eukaryota > Viridiplantae > Streptophyta > Magnoliopsida > Malvales > Malvaceae > Microcos > Microcos paniculata. The sequence continues at coordinate 35,831,915 of CP131461.1, forward strand.
TAAGTTAAGTTTAATTATGCTTTTAGTTTAATTGAACTAACATATAATTATTAATTTAATAATTATATAAGCTAAGTTTAATTATGTTTCTTAATCAAAATAAATTATGTTTAAAAAAATATTATAATTTATCAATTACATAAGGTTATTAGGGTCCAAAAGGACAAAATACTAAGGGTAAAGTAGGAAAAATTTTTAACATAACCTGGTAATCTCACATTACCTAAGAATTCGGAGGTTATGAGATTCTTGCTAATATATATCAAAAGCTGACATATAAGTAATCTTATATTATCTCGGTAATATGATTATCACAAAGCAAATAGAGTAATGTGCATATTACTGAGGTTATGTAAGATAATCCCGAACTAAACACCCCCTTAAGTGCTTTTTGACAAATCATTTCTACCAGTACCACCCATTAAAATGATAGTCTGAAAGAAAATAATAATTTGAAAAATGCGCCGTCTTTATTTTTATGTCAAGATGTCCAGATGTTTACTAATCAAGATGATTATTAGAAAAATTCCCCAGTTGAATTCATAAAGGAATCTTTCTGTTTTCCCACACACCCAACAACAACAACAACAACAAAGAGGAACAACTGTTTTCAGATCAGCAAGACAGGGTGCAAATATATACGTACGTACGTACAAATAGTAATAGGATGGGCCGAAGGTCCTTTGATGGGTTGGGACGTTGGTGGGGGGTGGGTCCAGTAGAGATGGTGTTGACTGTTGAAAGGGTAAAGATTGAAAGCTACTGATTCTGGTAACATGAAATGAATATAACTCAATGTGATTAATGGAATGGGCAAGGCACTCCACATGCCTTTCATTTCATGTCATGTTTGTTCCTTTTTTTTATCCTTTGGTAAACATTTCATGTCATGTTGACTCGTGGAAGCCCAATCCCAAGCAAAGATAGCCACCAGCATCCATTTGCCTAAAGATACTTATGGGACCACTAAATTCTCGATTCAGAAATCAGGACCAAGGCATTCATATTCATTGCATTTGGATTTTGGAGGTGTAATCGAAATGAAATGACAATTACTCATAACATTATTAGATCTGCGACAAAGAGAAATAATAACTCTTATTCTAGACGGGACATTTGAACTTTCAAAACCCCCCACTTTCTTTTTATAAGAGCAAAATCCCTATTTTTAACCATGCTTTGTCATCAAGCTTTCCCATCTAGTCATCTTCATGTAGGACCCATTTCATAAATAGTTCTCGCCACTTCAAGTTAGATTAGGCTCTTTGAGAAGTGCAAAATTGTAATTTCAAATAAACAACTTTTTTTCCTTTCTATCCGTCTTCAATCTCTTGGGAAAACGTTCTTGGGGCTCTAGAAGGACTTCGGAGAGCATCTCTGACCAAAGCTTCTCAAATTGTTTTCGTAAACTTTCTTGAAACCAATCCACAATTTCGGAATGTAATGCCTTGGGATTTTCCTCCCATGTCTTTCTTAACTGAGCACAACTGTCGATTGACCGCGTCTTTAGCTTATGTAAAAGGTTTCCGACTCGTCTTTGGCCATATGATTCCGGTCTTAAAATGATATCAGGAGAAGCGGCCATGAATTGCTTAGCAGACCTTAAGCATGGCAATACTTGGCCTTCGAGCAAAGCAAATGCAAATACTGTCACCCGATGTGCATCATTACTTATCCGCAAAGCATGCAAAGGAAGTTGCCATAGGTGAGGCCCAAAAGTGGGCACTACCCAACAATAGACTTCATCTGCTTGAGGATCATAGTAAGGTTTAGGATCAGTAAGAGGCGCAGAGAAAGTGCAGTAAGACTTGGCATAGTTAACAAGCCACTCTGGTTTCACGCTTGTCGCCCCATGCATGTATGGTCGTTTTGTGTTTAATAGCTCACTGTATACCAAGAACTCAGGAGCAGATTTGGAAATAGATGAAGAACGATGGAGAAAGACGGTCTCTTTAACCGGGCATGCTTGATACCGAACGGTATGTACCTTTGTATCTCCTTCAGATGACCTTGAAACTCCTCTAATGCGTTTGGCAACCCTATCAGCCCAGCCAGCACAGATAGCTTGGCCTAAGAGCTCTTCCTCGTTCATTAAAAGTGGATTCTTACTGGAGGAGACCCTCCAAGACTTTTCTACATCTTCCACATTGCCATGGGTCCATAAGAAATCCTGCTCAACATCACGTTTCACATTTTGATTGAAAACCAACTGAAGAAGCTGCTTCCTTAGTTTGGACATTTCATCCATGGTTTTCAGATGTAATGCGTTTTCATTGCAGAACTCTACTTGGCTTTTTGAAAGCTCAAAACACTGTAAGGCATAAGCCACTGTCAGAGTATCACTGCTAGGATTAGAAAATTTAGCACGTGACATTCTGGCCATTTCTCTTAGTTTCTTTTTCTGTGATTTTTCCTTTTTGCTCAAAACCTTCTCACTATCTAAGGGACCAGTATCAAGCCCCTGCTTTGATTCATCAGTTTGATTGTAGCTTCCTTCAAATTCCATGACAAAAGGATTCGTTGAGCTCAAAACTGCAGCCGCTGCAACTGCATACCCAAGAACCAGACTTGCTCGAGCATAATTTTTCACCCTTCTCATAATCTGGATAACAGTGAGAAGCATCCTTGAGTGGCGAGGACTCATAGGATAATAAGCCATGGCTTTCCCCAAGGATGTCAACCTTCCATTGCTATCAAGTGCTTCAAGGGCTTTCAGGCAACGCTCCGCTTCAACCAAGGCAGGGGCCCCTGGAGAAGTAGGAAATGGGAAGTTCGCAACCTGAAGAAACACAGAAAACAGGACATCAATATTTATTGCTAAACAACTTCAAATTTCATAGGACAAGCAGTCACTCTAGATCAAGTAGACTAGTCGCCATAAATCTAGAACTTTAATGAACCTTACCTTACAAAAAGTTTAACAAATCAAGAATTAAGCTTGTCATTAACATGGACATTACTAACTGCAAGTGAACCACATACTAAATATTTGGCCCTATGAAGGCAGAATTTTACATGAGAACTCAAAAGCTTGAACATTCATCTCTGACCAAATTCAGATAGTTTACTAGAGTTAATGATGATCCTACAATAAATGTGAATCAACAGGAGCTTATGGAAGAAAAGGAATTATTCTCGATGAGTATATGTGTTTACTAATCCAAAAAATTACAACATAAGTTATCTGACATAGCCACATAAGCACCTTACAGACCCCAATATGAAACTTTTATAAAAAGACAAAGGCAAACAACAAGATACATGCAAACCTCACCTTATCAATGCCCATGGATTTCATAAGAAGAACAACACCATCAACAGGTATTTTAGATATTTCAGCACAAGAGAAATCAGGAAGTATGTTGTTAAAGACTGCAGACGAATAAAGACGATAGCAATGACCAGGCCCTGTTCTTCCAGCTCTTCCTGCTCGTTGAGCAGCAGATGCTTTACTAATCCATTGTACCTCGTAAGTTTCCATGCCATTTGTAGGATTATAATTCTTGACCTTTTCTCTTCCAGTGTCTACCACATACTTTATTCCTGGGATTGTTAATGAGGTTTCAGCCACATTGGTAGCAACAACAACAAGCCGCTCTCCATCCTTGACCTCTTCAAATACACGAAGCTGTGCTGCTGCAGGTAGCATGGCATAAAGGGGCAGAACTCGTAATGTGCCAGCATTAAGAGTTTTATTACCTTCACTAGTTTTCTTAATGGGGGCAAGGGGTCGCTCTAAGCTGTTCTCTGGATTAATAGAAACAGCCTCTTGTTCTTCAGGATTAGAATATAATCCATTTTTCCCAGCCAAAGCTTCAAAAGCAGCCTTAAGTGAAGCAAGGCTTCCATCCCCTCCCAACGCATCAGCCAAGTCATCACCATTTTCCATGGATTTCTGGTCTAATGTGTTCCCTTCCTCACCAAAAATTTCTAGTTCACTCTCCGTCTCTGAATCATAAGAAGCATCTGAATCATCCTCATCATAATCATACTGATCTTCCTCGTAAGAGCTGAACCTGTCAGTCTGTTGGTGCGATGTGTCTCTGTGAATCTCAAATGCTTCACTGATATCCTTCATATCAATGTCCTCAACGGAATTGATTTGAGAGGGGGCAGTGGCCTCAGTACCTTTGTCTCCTTGAGAAATACTACTGATCTCCCTAGAAGCCTTGCGTAATTTTCGGCACAAGTATTCTACTTCTCTCTGTCCAGTCACAAAAACAAGTATGCCACCTTGTGGCAGCCTCTTATGAATTGACATGACCTTTTTGAAGGCTTGACCAATATAATCCACAAGCTCTGTTCTCTTCGAAAAATATACCGTGACCGGATATTGTCTAGTAGGAACTTCGACAACAGGAGGAGGAACATTAAATAACCGTCTCCCAGAAATAAAGTCTTCCACTCGCAGTGTAGCACTCATCAAAACAAGATTTAATGGAAATATCATGTTTTCAGGGCTTATAACATGCCCTGAAAGCACCATACGTTGTTGCTCCTCGTATAAATTCTGCCATCAACCACAAACAATACGGTAAGGATAAATGTGAACATAGAGAGAATAATTTCTGATTTTTGGCCCTAGGTCGAGCATCTCTCAAGTTTTACCTGACGAAGTCGAATCACACGAGAAAGCATTCCAATAAGTATGTCTGTGTTCAAGCTCCTCTCATGAGCCTCATCCAGAATTATGACAGAGTAGCGCTTTAGTAAAACGTCATTCTGACACCACAAAATGTGTGGATATAATAAGAATATAAAGGTGAAGGTGCGAAAGAAAGAATAAATAATATTTTCACTTTACTGCATGGTAATCAGCATTATCACAGATAAGATAGATATGAACAGCAGGTGGAAGTAAGACCTGAACTTCTCGAAGTAAAATTCCATCAGTCATATACTTGATAGAGCATTTCTCTCCAATCTTTTTGTCATGCCTAACTTGAAACCCAACTTCTTTACCCAGATGAAGACCAAGTTCAAAAGCAACTCGTTTGGCAGTAGCAAGGACAGCAACACGACGGGGTTGGGTAACACCAATGATACCACTTCGAAGAGAGGACTGGTTTGAGCCAAAGCCAGCTTCATAAAGAAACTGAAATATTGGAACAAAATTAGCAAAGACAGCAGAACTGTTAAAACAGGAAAATTGGTTTTTAGATTTTAGTATGTAGACTCAATCATGCAACAAAAAACCACACCTGGGGAACTTGTGTGGTTTTACCACATCCAGTCTCTCCACAAATAATAACGGTAGGATTCTCATTAATAGCTTCCATTATTTCCTGTTCCATCATGACTATTGGAAGCTCCTTCCTTTTGTTTTCAACCTCATCTGGCCTTGATGCATGCACAACGGTTGGAGTAGAAAGAGGTCCCTGCAAGAAACAAAGTTGAACATGACAAGTCGTGTTAAAATCAATATTTGCACTCTTATTTGATCAGCCCAGCCTCATGTCAAATTACCTTCTCAAATAAGAAACAACACAAAATAGCAGATAGAAATCCATGTATGGATGATATTTTAATTGAAATCAAGCTTGAAAATTTTATTTTATTGTTTCTTTAACAGTTTCTTTCAGCTTTGGGTACGAGAAGTAAACTGTTTTAGGTTGCAATGCAGCATGCCCATAATTTTGTCATCATGGAGTGCTTCTAACTTATGACTAATTCAGCAATTAATTACATACGGCACAACGCTTGGAAAACATTAAACCTTAAGAGTATAATACCTAATAAAATATTACATGTATAAAATGTCCTTTTTGGTGCAATTTTGCCATCAAGTGATATATCAAACTCTCCAAATCCAACTTACCAATGCAATAGAGTTTTTTCTCCCATCATCAACAGATGACTCAGGAATACCATTTCTAATATCTTCTTCCAAAGGTGTGCTGTCCTTGAGGGAAACCTCTTTAGTTGATGAGGTATCAACAGAACTGCAGCTTGGACCTACATCCTTACTAGAAACTGGCTCTTCAGAAGATGCCAAAGAACCACACCCATTTCTTGCAACTTCTCTTTCTATTATGACTGGCTGCCCACTTTGATTTTTGCTAATATCGTTCTTTGAGTTGCTTGCCACAAACTCAGGTTCAGGTTCAGGTTCAGGCTCAGAAGAAGAAGATGACCTTTCATCATCCCTCCCCTCAGAAGATTTGTCAATATGTGGAAGTTTAAGACCTGCTTTCGAAAACTGAACAGCTCTTCTACGTTTTTCCCGCAGTGTTTCAGCCTACACAAATTCTTTAACATTAATTAAGAATAATAATGATATTTCAAGATTTAAAATCGGTATAGATTAATCGATACAAACCTGACCAATTGTTTTTGAAGACTGCAGCAAAGAATATGCAGCTTCTGGAAGCTTGTATTTCCTGAAAATGTGAATGTTACAGTATTTATCCAATGCTCAGTAAATTTTCGCAATGAAAAACAAATAAAGCATAATACATTATTTAGAAAAGGAAAAGAAAAGTACTTCAAGTTCTCAATGCTCTTTGATAACAAAAGCTTTTTCTCTTTCTCCTCCTGCAGTAACAAAGTAGAAGTCACCTCTCTCTCCATTTTTTTTTTAAAATTAAAAGTGCAAGTAGGGTCTCAATCATCAAGAAAAGAACCTCTAACTTCTTCAACTTCCTCGTCCGAGATTTACTCAATTTCTGGTTTTCTTTCTTTTTGGCCTTTCCAAGCCCCTGCAGGCAAGTATTTGACAAAAGGCTCTCATTTAAAAAGATCCAAACAAATATGAAGGGCCAATGAATTCACTGTTTATACCTGCTTATTCCCGGTCCTTTTCTTGCTTCCTTTTGTGGGCAATATTAAAGCATTGCTATCAGTGCCTTCCAAACTACAAAATAGGAAAAGAGGTTCTTTTAAAGTCTACCAAACAGGCAAATACTAAATAATTAAAAAAAATGTGAAATTTTTTTTGGAATGATCCAAACAAACATTTCACCCAATAAACAACTTAAACATAAAAAAGATCCTCGCTAAGAGAAATTAAACAGAAAAGAGAGTGAAATTAATCTGTTCATATACCTCGAAGAATCTTTCCCCATCATCAACTCTACAGGCCGGCAAGAATTTTCCATTTTTTTTCTCCTTAATAGAGCTCGGATAAGCCTGAAAAAGAAAATATGTAAGGCAAAGGACTGTAGCGACGATACTAACTGCAGTGGAGACGTTGGCGAGTTGGGAAGTGCCGCGAAAGAGTGGGAAAAGAACGAAGAGGGTGAGGAAGAAGAGACTAGAAGGCAAAACGCGCCGCAGGCAATGGTAGCAGCTAAAGAAAAAGAAGAGTGCCCAGAAAAAGGTCGGCCGGAGAACAAGAAGGGAAGAGAAAATAGGAAGAGTATGGTTTAAATTGGGGTAATATAGGGAATCAAAACGGCTCAGTTTTGCTAAGGGTGGACAACCGACACACTGACAAACATATTGGGCTGCTGAGTCTGTATAAACCCGAAACTTGGGCCAATTAAGAGCAAATTGGCCCAAAATTCATAACTAGAGCCAAGTTTAAAGGATTTCCAAGCCCAAATCTTGTTTGTTATTGCTACCATTTTGAGACGATTATGAGGACTAATCATATTATCCCCTTTTCTAATTCCTCAGACTTGTCATTTTTAAGTAAATAGGGAAAGCTTTAGAAGGATTTTAATGCTTGGAAGATCAAATCTTAATTAATTTGTCATATTTCCAGTCCATTTATCAAAATTTTATACCGAAACTTCATCAAGCTTAAATGTAAAAAACAATTACTTGAGATTCAAGCCGTTTTGTCCAATATATGAGCATATATTTCAAATCAAAATAAATGTTGCCAATCAGTACATCATTTTTGCGATACAGAAAATATTGAAAAACAATCTCAGATTAAGAAAGTAAATTCACATGTCGGCCAACCAAAATCACTTGGAAAAAGGCTTAACTGGCATGGCCTGCCACTTTGGTTGGTACGACGTCAACGAAGCTTTGACTCTTACTAGCACACGTACTCTCGCCTCTGGGGAAGCTATCTGCTGGCGCTTCAAAAGTCTCCCTCCCCTTAATCACAAAACATTGAAAACGAGAGAACGAATGGATCACAAAAGTTTCCTTCATTTGAGTTGGTGACGGGATTCTTCAATCCACTTTAGATGTTGATCTTGCTTTACCGATTAATCATGGGCAGCTAATGCTTATCTTTAACATTAAATATTAATCACATGGAGCCCATTGCAAAATTTGACGTCTTTGTTTTTTTTTTCTTCCTTTCTTTTTGCACGGCGGCATCGACATGATTTAACAGTTTGTATCCAATCATTTTTACCAAATGCTAAAGGTTGGAATTTTAATAAACTGTCAACAGTTAAACCCATGTCGCCCACAAGATATTCAGGTTGGGAAGAAAGGGGTCGTTTCGGTTTCAAGCAGACTCGCAACTCTCTGTTCTGTTTCAAGTTAAGGAGTTCCGAAGGGGATTTAAATTAAATTTTCTTTCTCTTCCTTTTGTTTGGAAGTTCCTACACGATTTTTCTACCAAGTAAACTAATCGAGGTCGAAGTTTGTATAATTATAGTCCAATAATTAGAACCAAATTAAGAACAAAGAAATGCTGAATGAAATAAACTTAATGATTGCATTATTGTGTTTGCATGTTTCTCATCAAAAAGCTTGTCCTCATCAACCGTGGCATAAGATTATATCAGAGCGCAAAGGCTGTTATTGATAATAATTCATTATTGCACGTACTACTAATTAATTCCAATTGGAACAGATACAAATTCCATATTTTTGGTCAAATATTCATTATTTGAGTGCTCGAGATGGAGCCCAATTATCCCATCTGTTAGATGTATTTGTAAGGGTGTGCAATAGTTGATTTTAAGCCTTGAAATTGACTGAAGTTTCAAAGATCGAAAAGCCAACAAAGAAAGTCCATTAAAATTTCTTTCAAAAAAAAAAAGAAAGTCCATTAAATACTTTTTAAATGTCTCAACTCTGTACTATTCATTTAACCATTAGTGGGATCTTCGCTTGGCCAAATTGGTTGATAAAGATGATCAGATCATCATCAATGGGCTGACACATCAACTTAAAGATGCGAGATTGCAAATTATTATAGAATTTTGCTTCATTACCTGAAAGGAGTCCCATGTATTTTGTGGCAAATTGAGGTCATGTTAGGCAACGCCTAGCAATAACAATACAAGAATGGCTTAATATATAATTTGCCCCTTAAGATATAACCGTTTTAGCATTTTTTTTCCCTTAAAGTCTTTTCAGGGATGTTTTGCCCATTGAACTCTTATTTTAGACACCAGTTGTCCTCCTCCACAAATGACACTGTGACGATGCTGACATGACATGATTCACATCAGACAGTTATGCCACGTGGCACAATCCACATAGGACAATTGTGCCACATGGCATACATGACACGTGCCATGTGACACTATGCTATAGCTAACGTGGATCATGCCACGTTAGCACCTTAACAGTGCCATTAGTCTTCCGTCGATGGAAGGGACAAATAATGTCTAAAATAAAAGTTCAAAGGATAAAACGTCCAAGAAAAAACTCTAGGGGATAAAATGTCAAAAAACATGTATACTTCATAGGGCAAATTTTGTATGCCATACAATAATTAACCATTACATTAAGTTCTAACCTTATTTACGTACCAAGACTCCCGAGCATCTATAAAAGGGCCGTCCCTTGGCCGATGAAACTCCACCCAAGCTACATTTCAGTATTAGGATTAAGAATGGCTAGAGTATTGTTTTTGAGGTCCCAAATATTACCTCTCAATCTCATCTTTGTCGTCGTGGCCTTCGCCCCATGGTCACAAGGGTTGAGCCAAGCTCAAAAAATACCTTCTTCAGCCGCTGCTGCATCCACCGCGGTCCAATACCATGGAGGCCCTCTTTTGACAAAGCCAAATGGCATCAATGTTTACGTCATATGGTATGGAGGATTCTCTCTGCAAGATAGAAGCTCCTTAACTGATTTCTTCGCTTCCTTCACGGCCGATGCCCCTGCGTCTGGGAAAGGACCCTCTGTTTCCACATGGTGGGGAACGATTAGTACATACAAAGACAAAGCTGGGAAACCAGTTTCCAGCACTGTCAGACTTGTCAAGCAAGTTGGCGATGCATATTCTTCAGGGAAGACCCTAAAACGTGCCCAAATAGCCGACTTTGTGAAAACAAAAATAGACAGCAAAATTTTTCCATTGGACTCTAATGGAATTTACTTAATTTTGACTGCTAAAGATGTTACGGTGGAGCGGTTCTGCATGGGGTCATGCGGTTTCCATGACAGCTTAATGGTAGGGGCAAGGGCTCGAGTAGTATACGCACATGTAGGGGACCCTACGGTCCAATGCCCTGGTCTTTGTGCTTGGCCTTATGCTCTGCCTGCTTATGGCCCTCCCGGCCAAGCCTTGGTGGCACCGAACAATCTTGGAGCCGATGGCATGATTATAAACATCGCAACCCTTCTTGCAGGGGCTGCCAGTAACCCATTCAAGACCGGTTATTTTCAAGGTGACGCGTTGTCACCATTGGAGGCTGTTACAGCTTGTCCTGGAATATTTGGCGCTGGAGCTTATCCAGGGTATCCTGGAACTTTGTTGGTTGATAAATTGAGCAAAGCTAGTTATAATGCCTATGGCGCTAATGGTAGAAAATTTCTTCTTCCAGCCATGTGGGACCTGATTAGCTTGGCTTGCAAAGTTAGAAGTACTTGAGTTTTATTATGAAGGAACTAGCTCAGGGCTCTCCCCCAGATTATGAAAGAATTGTTAAAAATACGCTTGAAGCTGTCTAGACCCTAGAACCTTGTCTCGAATATCGAACTAATTATTGATACTGTATCAGCAAATGAATGTTCTTTTTCTTTCTTTTTGCTAAAAGAGAAAATATACATATTGTGTTTGTACTATTTGTATCTAGCAAGGAAAATGAAGAACAGTTAAATAAACCGACAGCTTGCCTGGTAATAATTGGCTGATAATGATATTTACTTGGCGAAACTAATTACTTCTTTCCCGTTGCTTCTAGTGGCTATTTCCCCAAGCCTAGAAGTTGCACAAAGTACGAAGGTCATCTTTGATTCTTGGCCAAAAACCAGTTTCGATTTGTTCAGTGATTTACTGATTTAAAGTTTAAACGACTAGAGGCTTATGTAGAAGAATAACTTGTTTTTGTTCTGTTGCAAGAATACTGGGTGACAGCTAGAAAAATGGCTTTGATCTTGATACTGCCATGGAAGATCTTATTAGAGTCAAACCGAAAATAACTGCAATAATGCTTTACGAGACGAGAAGACAACACTACGAGGGGTTATACGCCGATGTTCATACGAGAATTTGGCAAAACGGTAGCTTCACATATGGAATTCAGTTATGCTGGAAACTTGATACCGGCTGTTTTATTCTGCATTTAAGTTTCCTTCAATACACAGTTTCCTCAAAAAATGAGAGAGGCTTGGCCCTCATAAGCCAACTAACGGCTACTCTTTTCACTATATAAAATGCATAAGCATTACGAAGCCAGCTGGGAAAACCTCAAGAATAATTGTTCTCCAAAATCATAATATGAAGAAAATCATAGCTGGATTTTATTTCGTAATCCAACTGATAGGAAAAATGGTTTCGAAACTAAAATCTGGGCCATTGATTACTGAAGTCAGGGAATCAAGTGTCGTCCTATCAAAATAGCTTCTCAGTCAGAATGTCAGATGGGCCAATCATTTTCTCAGGTACCACAAGTTCGTCAAATTCTTCACTCGAGAGCACGCCAAGCTTCAACGCCGCCTCCTGTAGAGATAAGCAAAAAGGTGTCGGTTAGATTTTTCAGCCATCCAACGTGGGGATTCAGACAAACATTGAACAGTTCCAGTTTGAGCACAACTTGTGTGCCCTAAACTAAAGGGTTAACTTTTAATATGAAAATAATACTGTGGAAGTCTGGCAATTGGCAAAACCAATTTCTAGCAATTAAACAATAAGAGATGAATTATTAACATAGTTGGAGTTAAGCATAACAAACATTGAACCAAATTAGGTGATGAGTCATTGCTAACTACTGTAGCACCAACAGAGATTCAAAAACAGAACCACTAGAGAAAAGAACAAATCTCACCTTCAAAGTGGAGCCCTCCTTATGGGCTTTCTTGGCAACAGCTGCGGCATTATCATAACCAATTTTCTGAAAACAAAGAAGTGAATAGAGACGTGATTCAAAATGTAAAGACTTGCCAAATAACTGATCATTGACAAGAAACAGGGAGGAAAACTTACCGGGTTCAAGGACGTGACAAGCATTAGAGACTGCAAGAACACCAAAATGTCACAAGGCAACAAAATACGATCATTAGGTTGCAAATCTTATCATATATGGTATCAAAATAAACTTAAATATTCAGTAATGTAGCATCAACTGACCTCATGCAGTAATTTGGAAATTCTCTCTCTGTTAGCTTGAATTCCCCTTGCACAGTTCTTCTCAAAGGAAGCAGATGCATCACCAAGCAACCGGAGTGACTGATAGCAAAGAATCAAAGGAAATCAGCTGAATGAAAATGAATACATTTAATTATATAGCCATGTTTATCAGCATCCTAAGTGGACAAACACTCACAAGGCTTGTCAAGCACATGATCATCAAATTTGCCATATTTTTCGTGCCAAAAATTCATTTATTTCATGTTCAATCAACTTTATGAGATCTTAGAAACGAAAGAGATATAAATTTTCAGTCACAAAATCAAATTTTCATTGAGTTCGTTTACAAAACTTCAAAGAAAAAGTTTAACTGTTGCACACTTAACAGCCAAAATACACATTTAGGTGGAATTACTAGCGTAACCATTCCTATTCAAGTACTTAAGATAAATCATGCATAAGGAACATGAAAATGTAGAAATTATATTAAGTGCAATTCTTCAATAACTATTGTAACAAAAGAACATACATGTAGGAGTGCACTAGCAATCATTGGCTTGAAGACATTCAATTCGAAGTGGCCATTTGATCCACCCACTGTGATAGCCACATGGTTACCCATAACCTGCAAAGAAATTTTCCATCAATAAAAGAAAATGATAATTTAACTGCCCATGGATAAACTCTCAGTTGGTAATACCATCTAAATGGTTCAAAAAATTAGTAACAAGATTTACCTGGGCACAGACCATAGTAAGAGCCTCACACTGAGTAGGATTCACCTTCCCCTGAAATAGAGAAAGCTCAGTCAAAATAAAAAGATTATGCGGAAAAGAAATCTGAAAAGAACAAATAAAATATGAAAATACAGGCTTTATTAATCAATAAATCTTATGAAAATTGAGATGAGAATTTTACAGGCATAATACTGCTGCCTGGCTCATTTTCAGGAAGAATAAGCTCGCCAAGGCCACATCGGGGACCACTGAAGAAGGAAGATGCTGAACCATCAGAATTAGGATAAACAACAAGGAAAAAAAGTGGTTCTCCACGCTGCACACAGACCTGCCCAGTAAGCGTATGTCATTTGCAACCTTCATCAGCGAAGTAGCAATAGTGTTTAGCGCTCCGCTAGTTTCAACAAAGGCATCATGTGCAGCCTGAATAAAAAATCAGAAATATTAATGCATCTGAAACTGAAATGAACTTAAAAGGTAAAAAAGCTTAATCAAAGAGAGTTAAGAAATTAACCAATGCTTCAAACTTGTTTTCTGCTGTGACAAATGGCAAGCTTGTTTCCTCAGCTACTGCAGCAGCTATTTTTACATCAAACCTAGACCAATTTCAACATCAAACACTGTAAAATTAAGCATGAGACAGTTTAAAGGAACATGGTGATAACAAAATCAGAGAAGTACGCTTCAACTTCAAAGCAAAACGTACCCTTTCTTTGTATTCAATCCTGTCCCCACGGCAGTGCCACCTTGTGCAAGCTGCTCAATGACATCCCCATATGTCAGTAGTCAGACCAGGTTAAAAGACTAGCATAGTGCTAAAAGATAATGCAAACCTGATACATGCGTGGCAGGGTGCACAAGACCCGATCAATTCCATACTTGACCTGAAGGCAAAGTGCAAAATAGTTAAGAGTTATCCCTCCATCCTCCAACAAATTGAACTGAAACTAAATGAAAGCAAGTGCAGCTAAAGGGGCTTACTTGTGTAGTATAGCCACTAAACTCTTGTCCAAGAGTCAAAGGTGTTGCATCTTGAGTGTGAGTTCTACCAATTTTAACAATATCCTTGAATTCAACAGACTGGCAAAGACAACACAAGAAAATTTTATCTTGAGGTGAATTCATCAAAGATTAAAAAGCTGGTATAGGTGAACCTAAACATAAACAACAATGACAAAGGCATCGGACTTAGATCATATAGTGATTCAAAAGAAAGTTGAAAAAAGAGCAGATGTGGTATTGTGACCAAAAATATGGTTCATAATGATTCGAAACAAGAACAATAACATTGCAAAGACTAATAGACACAATACAATATCATTGACATGAGTCAAGTCTCTATGAATTAATAGTATGTTAAGCATTGCAACGACTTTTTCAAGTTAAACTAAGGAACCAAAGAGGTAGAAACTCAAATAAGAAACTATCAGCATCAATTAAATCCAGAATGGCCAGGAAAATGCACTTTCTAGCAGTAGATGCTGATCTGATAGTTAACTGTGAACACGCACATGATAAAACAATGGCATATAAGGAGGGGATCTCATCTTAGATTTAAAAAAGAAAAGCCATAAACTAGTGGCAAAAGCATGATAAAATTGAGCAGCAAACCTTTGAATGTAGTGTAGAATGCAAAATCTTCAACTTAGGTATTAATCTTGAGTTGATCTCTGTTGCCGCTGCAATGTGCATTACCTGGAGAGAGAAAAAAAAGGGAAGAAGAAGGAGAAAGAAATGTCAACAATAGCAAATGGGCAGCATGAAACCTTTTGATCTGAAAGACAGGAACCAACAAGTTAGATAGGTAAGTCAACTTACAGTTGGGAAGGTGTCGTTAGAAGATTGAGATCTGTTCACATGATCATTTGGGTGCACAAACTTTTCACCACGTTTATGCCCAAGGATCTCAGCTGCTCTATTAGCAATAACCTGGAATTTTCCAAAAATTTAGAAAAATTATAAAAATAAAAAAAGCATGCAAACTGACTACTATAGTAATGATACTTAAACAACAAGGATTAACAATCCTATCAAAAATTAATCAATCTACAAATATAGAACAAACCTCATTCGCATTCATGTTACTCTGGGTGCCACTACCAGTTTGCCAAACAACAAGAGGAAAGTGACCGTTGAGTTTACCCTCCGCCACTTCTTGCGCCGCTTGCATTATTGCTTTCCCAATTGTTGGATCAAGACCATACTCCATATTCACCTAAACCAAACAACCAAAAAGAAGGAATTGAAAATATGCAAAGATAATCATTATTCATTACCATTATTAATCAGTAGTTGCTTTAAAATTAACAAATTATTATATGAACTTAATGATCCGTGTGGAGATAAACCTTGGCAGCACATTTCTTGAGAACACCAAAGGCGCGAATAATAGGTTCAGGCATCCTTTCACGCTCGCCGCCTATTTCAAAATTCTGTAACGATCTTTGAGTCTGCGCTCCCCACAATCTGTAACAACCGTGATTATACCAAAATAAACTATAAGTCTACAACTTCTTCCTCTTCTTTATTCAAAACTACTTTTAAGAAACTAATATTGGGTTTGTGACTTGCGAATGGCAAAAGAAGAAAAAAAAGTGATGAGAGTAGAGAGACGAACTTATCAGAGGGAACATGGATGGGGCCGAAAGTGTCTCGTTCCTCCCTAAACGACGTCGAGTAGGATCTCCAGCAAGTGGCAAAACGGAGAGAGGTTACCAGCTGCGAGGTGGTGGATCCAGCAGAGAGTCGCCGAGATACGATATACATCGCCATTTCTCGGCTTTTACTTCGAAAATCTCAAATCCTGAGGTATGATAACAAAGCAACAACGCATTCACGATTAAGAATTTAAAAAAATTTAAGTTTGAAGAACATGTAGCTGTTGAGAAGAGATGAAACAAACCTGATCAAGTGGAGGGAAGGGAATGAGATCAGAGAGAGGGTACACAAGTCGAGAGAAGGACAGAGAGAGGGTGAGACTTGAAAGAGTGGGTCAATAAAAAAATATTTGGAATGGTAGTAGCAATAAAATTGGGCTGGATACACGTGACGCCGGAGTTGTGGGAAATTTAGGCTTATGTTTTCGGAGTGTATGGAGGCTGGAGCTGTGGGGGCCGGGGGGTTAAGCATAAGCAGAAAGCAAGCAGCCAGTAAAGAAAGAACCGTCTGATAGGCAAGCTTGCTTGCTTGGGCTAATTGGCTAAATTGGCTGCGTTATGGTCAAACGTTGACGGTGAGAGTTTGTTCAAGGGACATCTTTCTGTTCTCGTATTTATATATTCCGTTTTTACTCTTTTTTTTGCCCTTTTTTTCCTGGTAGCGAACTGTACGTCACAGGCAATAATAGACTTTCCGTTTCGCACGGTTAGAAAAAAGGGGCGAATGCGATACCGATACCGATACCGATATCGATATCCCAAAAAAGGGGAAAATGAAGGGTTCGGCCCATGGAACCTGGACTAGTCTATAAACCGAATTAAGATCTTCGACTCATCCAAGGTGGACCATACGACCAAGTTGAGATCGGTCTTGGCCCATCTTGTTATGAGAAGTTCTCAAGAATTGAGATTAGGTGGGTTATGAGAACCGAACCGATTACATCCTAATTTCCTAAACTCTCGTGTCTTAACCATTTTGTTGCATGTTTAAGTTGTTTACCTTACGATATTTAGAAAACTCATATGGATATTCTTCAAAAAAAAAAAAAAAAAGAAAAGAAAACTCATATGGATACATTCCCTCTCATACGCAAGAGACCGTCCACATTCATATTTATAATAAAGTAACAATAGGTGGCATATACAATCAAATTATCAAAAAAATAAAATAAAATAAGAAAGAAACTTTTTAATATTATAAAATCAGGCTTATGCAATATATATTAGCACGAAGTATATAAAAACTCCACAGACCACATTTCAAAAGTATTGATGTTGTGCACTTAAAATCAATGAAGTATTGATGCGTATGTAGTGTTAAAATATAGTAGATAGGTAGCTGCCACCGTAGGACATGGAGCATACGGAGAGTTTTGAGCAATTCTGATTTGGGGTCACTCCAATATGCCCTTTATTCCTTCAAGTTTCTTTAACCCCTGGCATGCATGTAAAGTAGGTGTGTGTTAATATGTTTTTTTCAATATCTATTAATTAAAAGTATATTAAAATTAATACTATTAGAAATTCTATTTAAATTCTTAAAAGAAATTCAATACTTATAAAAAAAATCTCATTAAGACCATACCGTTTTAAGAGAAAAAAGAAAATATACATGAATTAAAACTCCATTAAGATTATCCTCTTCTTATTCAAAAAATAGATTATACAATCTTTAAAAAAAGGAAAAATATGCATGATTTAAAATAGAAAAAAAAATAGACATTAAAAGCATATATTTTTAAGTAGATGTGTTAATTTATCTTTTCCTAATTGTTAATTAATTAATAATATAAATTAACACTTGACAAAATTTTAATAACTACTAATATGAAAAGCACCTAAGAATAAGGATATAAGTCATGTCCATGACTTTCTTGGTTTCCTCCACTCTGCAGTTCATGCCCCAACATCGGAATTATGGAGTGGAGATATGTTGGAAATAAAAGTAAGAAGAATAATAGTAAACACTTTGTTCTCATTGCGTATCCATCCACCTTCATTTGCCGATCAAAATGAAGAGTTTAGTGGGGAGAAAACAAATGCCTAGCGTAGCCATCGAGCTGCCATGCTTCGACCAACAGAAATCAATCACATAGATAAACTTATAAACCATCATGGATATCAGCGAAACGTGGTCTCTTTCTAGCAGATTGAGAAGAATCCCAGTCAAGTACTCCAAATTTGCGCCTTTCATCTTCGGCCATCATATCCATTAATAATCCTCGAAGCTCTTCCAAGCTGTTTCCTCCCTGAAAAGAACCAAAACAGGACTATTTAAGTGTATATGCATTTTGCCATGAACTTTAATTAAGCAACCCTTAGTGCAGTCCACAAACATGCATCTATTTCGGATTGAAAGATTTAACATGACAATCTGAAAGATGAGTTATTAGTACCTGTGACCTCACGTTTTGCATCATCAAAACCATTTCTTGCATGAAATTGAGAAATCCCTGTTTCCAAATTAAAACTCCCATAAGTCGGTACAATACAAATTCTAAGGACAAAGAGAAAGGCGACAAAATTGTGCGGGAGCTGATATCTTCGATGAACTCAAAAGAGACTAGTAAATTAATAAAGACTCACTTCATCATCATCCTCTGCAAGGAGACCAAACAATCCACCGTCATAAATCTTTCTCTTTCCTTTGTCTGACAAAACTGCATGAATAAACAACTCAATTATCAGATATTTTGATAACATAATTAACCAAACCATTTAAACAAGACAAAAACATAGAAATGCAATTTTGACCCGAATAAGCCTCGTGAATCTGCTGAAACCGTCTTTTAGCTTCGCCGGCCATTTTTGGGTTTCTCATCCATCTGTCGGGATGCCATTTCTTCCAAACACACAAAAGGAAGGAGAACCCGTTAGTTTACCGTTTACATAGCGAAAAAAGAAAAAATTTAAAAAGGACCCAGGAAAAAGTTCAAAAAGAATTATAGTACCAGAGCCTGCCTTCGATAAGCGTCACGAATTTCAGAAGCAGAAGCTTGTTCAGAAATTCCAAGCACCGAATAATAGCAAGTTCCAGCCTTTGACATTATTCACCACACCAACAAAAAAACCGTCAAACAGTTGTCATGCAGATGAAGTTTTTGAGGCGGGTGCGTAGAAACAGATGAATGAAGTGAAATAGAATAACGTGAGTGTAGTTCTGTTGTGATCAGTTTGATGATCGAAGAGAAATTAGCTTTCAGAAGACAGGTTTGCCCTTCGGGAAGGTTAAGATTAATTAATTATTTTGTCGAGATTTATACACATGCAAACATGAATTTCTGCTGAAAAGCGTGGAAGGTATAGAAACCATATGGGTGCTTGGAGAAAGTTCGAGAGGGTTCGATGGATTGAAAGACAAGTGTGCTGGTAGATACTGTACTTTGGAATGTAGTCCACAAAATGGTGGGGATTGGTGGCAACATTCTGCATCAGCAACAGGTGCCGGCCACAGGCTTGGCGTCCCCAAACGGGCCTTGGCTCAAAAATGTGGTCGTCCGTTGTCTGTCCTGGTAGACTTTATTATGTGGCCTATATATTCACCTTGCGAATCGCATCCAATTCAACTTTATTCGACTTTGCCTTTTGGTCACTTCAATTTTTTTTCCTTCTGGGCAAAATTATAGCGAAGGACACACTTTGAACCTACTGACTTTTTACTTTTCCAACTTAAAGATTAGTGGAATGGTTTATTTTCTAACATTTTTTTATATACCAATTTATAATTGTATATTTTCTGCTTAAAAAGAAGAATTATTTTGTTCTGATCATCCTAAGTGCGGAAATAAGAAGAGTTGGAGAAGTCCAGGGGCTTATTTCCTAGAATTTGTTAAGAATAAATTTAAAACAAAAAACGAAATTAAAAAAAACCTCTATAAATCCCAGCCAATTTAAAAAAAAAAAAGGAAATTTTTACAAATCAGGTTTTAACTTTTAAGAGGACCAAGCCCGCAATCCGGCCCTAGATTGGGCACGCCCTTTTCTTGGCAGTTGGCACTAGATGGAATTCTTGGCCCAATTGTCTCGACAGATAAGATAGACCAATTGGGCTCATTAACTAATCACTCCACGGGCTACGGCTTTTGGCGAAAAATTAAGAAGGCTAATAGACTGCAGGCTGCAGCCCACCTCAGCCTTGATGAAATCGAGTAACAAAATTCTAAAACTAGAAGGTCCAAATGAAAATCTGCAAACTACTCGAGTCAAAACTCAAAAGCTCATCATTTTCTCTTCTCCTCGATAGTACTTTCTTTAGTATTTCATTTTCCCTTCATGTACGGTTCCGCGATGAAGGACTACTTAGGGCATGAGGCATGCCTCCCATCCAGTTATGCCGAAGTGAATACGAACTAGGAAGGAATCCCTTTAAAATTTTTGTATTATTTTAAGGCTCTAAATAATGTTGGACTCTTCATTCAATTGTTGACAAAGGAAACTTATTTTCGGGCTCTAGAATTCTCCCAAGCACATTGTAATTTGCACAGGGCGCTGCCCGCACAGATGCTTTCTGAAAAGTTCTATACCATATGCAAAAAAGTCATACAACAAATGTGAATAGCACTGCTTCTATTTCCCTCTCTTTGCTGCCTCACATTTTCATTCCTTCAACTTCAGAGAACAAACTTTTGTCTCCTCGGGCTTAATTACTTTAACCCTTTCTGTTCATTGTCACACACATTATATAGCTTTATAGAGAGATGTAGAGAGTAGAGAGGTAGAAAAAGAACCCAAACCACCAATAACCAAAAAAAAAAACAGCTATTCTGTGAATTTTTTGACAAGTAACTTGGTATACATTGACAGCTTTCTTCCCTTCCTTTCCTGTGTTTGTTAAGATCAGGCTTGTTTAATTAAGAATTCAACACCATGGATCAATTCAAAGGTGAAGAGGATCATAAGCTTTCTGGACAAAACATCCAATGGCTTGAACATGCAAAACTTTTAGTTCAAGATTTTGAAGCTTTTGAAAATTTCTGCTTTCCTCCAGACTCCATGGACTACAATCCCAATTACCAGAATGCCAATGAATGCATTTTTTATGATGAACTAGTTGGAATACTAAATGAGGGAAACAGGGGTGAGGGTGGTAATGGAGGAGGCCATGGCAGCAACATGGTGCCGGTTCAGATGAATAATGGTGTAGTAATGGAGGAACTATACGAAATACAGAATGAGGAAAACAGTGGTGAGAGTGGTAATGGAGGAGGCCATGGCAGCAACATGTTGCCGGTTCAGATGAATAATGGTGTAGTAATGGAGGAACTATACGAAATACAAAATGAGGAAAACAGTGGTGAGAGTGGTAATGGAGGAGGCCATGGCAGCAACATGGTGCCGGTTCAGATGAATAATTGTGTAGTAATGGAGGCTACGCTTAAGAATGAAGGACATGCCAAGGGTTATGTTAAAAGAAAGAGATACAAAAAGGGTTCCGTCGAGGCTGCTCGAATGATGGAGCTCAAAAAGATTAGAAACAGAGAGACTGCTGCTCGTGCGTTCGCGCAAAAGAAGGTACCTTATATGCAATTCAATCTCTTGTCATTCTGCTGAAACACATTATTCTTTACATTCCGCTGTTTGAGTATTCTAATGTCTGCCTTCATCAGGCTTACCTTGAACAGCTAGAGTTAAATGTAACGGAATTCAAGAAGAAGAATGCACATCTCAAGAATTTGCTTCTGGTAATTAAATTCCCATTTTCCATTAATCTAAATGGGTTTTTTTGTTTTTCTAAATGCCACCAAAACTCTAGCTAGAACCATGTTAGAATACTCGGATAGTTTACCTGGCCAAGTTTCGTTTGATTGCTGTTCAATGCGTTTACTTCATTTCCTCTGTTTCTCGAGCATATTTTGAAGCCAGCCCTTGTCAAAGAGACTGATCCTTTTTCTTGTTTTAATACTCAGTTTGGAATAAGTAGTTTGAGCTCAGGAAGGGCTGAGAAACAACTAAGAAGAACAGCCTCGGGACCGTTGTAGTTCTTCAAGTCAAACCAGTTGCTGATTAACTTGGATCATGGAACAAGAATGGATGAAAGTGGAAACACAAGTCTCAATGAAATTGTCCAAGTAAATGAATATATTCAGAGCTATTACTTTATTAGTTTATGGGCTGTGCTTTATTGTCTCTAAATATATTAGTAAAACTTTTCTTGCAAATTCTGGTCGTAATTTTAGGTTGATATTGTCTCTATATTCTATATGAATGGGAAATTTGTCATAGAAGTTGGAACACAATCAAACTTCAACAATTATGTCTACTTAATAATGGAATTGCAATAGGGCCTCTAATTATCTTAACAATGTAAAGAATAGTGGAGACACAGAGTCTTTACACAGAAAAAACCGTCGCAAAACCAAACAGGCAGGGACGCATTTACACAAACTTGTCTGTTTGAAAAACAAGAAGCAACTGGTATTATTGCTGCATTTAACGATACCATAAAATTACAATTAAAAGAAAAAAAAAATCTGTATATTGAACACCTCTCTCTCTTTGTCTAACAAATATATAAAGAAAAAATAAAAGAAAAGAAAGAATCAGAAATCACTCAAACGTGGTTATAATGGTATATAAACTTTGTTATTTTCTACTCCCAGTTTTGCGTTTTGCGTCAGCGGGAGCTGGCTGCCTTCCATTTCGTTGCAAAGGCTGGCCAACTCCATTCGCTAGTTTCCTAGATGGTGATGGCCCTGACATATGATTTACATTTTTGCTGCAAGAAATTAACGAGCGTTTAGTAAAATAAAAACTTCGAGTGATGGTTGAAAATGTTGGACATGAGAGTATACATGGACTTACCTTAGTTCTGGGTTCCTTGCTGGTCTTGAAGTAGGTTTCTTGATCTTTGGCTCAATCCCATTGGTTAGGCTACTAAGTTTGGACTGATTAAATTGCCAAAGCAAATCGGGCTCAGATGAGTCACTGGTAGCAGCATCAAGATCATCCATGTCATCAGCACCAGCCATGTTGAACCTGTTACCAGCCATGAACATATTGTATGATTGTTCTGGGTAAATCTTCGAAGAATCTTGGAGATACTTCTGGTAAAAGACGTCGGACAAAGTCCCATTTTCTGCTTCCCAACATCCTAGGGGGTTTCCTACTCCATTAATGGCATCTTGCTTGTTCACCATAACCTTATCCACCCACTCACCCGAGCCCGGTTCTTTCTCATCGTCCCTAAAGTTTTGGGTAGGACTGATAACAGGTGGCCAGGGAGGTGAATTTGCCAATAGCTCATCAAGATCAAAGCTCTGCCTCTTTTGCCTCATTGTGGTGTTGGTGCACACCTGCAAAACCAGTATCAGATTTTGTCCTCTAGGTCCACAGAGCATATGTGTGTGGGGTTTATACATATCTGTGGTGAATGCATGATGATGATACTAACAGAGAACAGTCAAGCTTTCTAAAGCATGCCGCGTGAATCTTTAAATTATGAGGATGAATTTGGGACTTTTAACTGACGGTGTTCAACATAATTGACCAAATCAGAATTTACATCCAGTTGTGATGTGCTTAGCAATAACTACCTCAATGTTGCCCACATCACCCATGGGTTGTCTGGCCCCCAACATATCTCCAACCCGCTGATTAGGATGGAGGGGTGATAAGTTGCTAGCCTTTGGTCGGTATTTTTCAGAGCTGCCAGATACAGAATGCTGACTTTGCTCTGTTTCTCCCTCTTTCAGTGCCAACGCAGCCTTAAGGCTTGCAATCTGAAAGAACATTCAGACTAGTTACTAAAAAGGAGAAAAAAACATTTGCCTTATTGCCTACCATCTCAACCAAATATGTAGATGTAACTAAGAATAAAATAACCTGTTCTTTGAGTTCTTTAACATCTGCGGTGTCTTTGTTCACTCGGGCAGCACCAAGCTCAACAGTTGCCACACGCTCAGCAAATTTGAGAGTACTTATTGTTTCACCTAGGGCATCAGGCTCAGGGCTTATGTGAACAAACATTAGTGTCTTGGCCTGCCCTCCTGCAAATTCATTTCCAACCTAATATAATTAAACCTTTTGAAAAGAAAAACTGAATGCAGTAAATTTAACTCCTATATTAGAACTAAATCAGAAACTCTTTTGATGGTTTAACACTTACCAAGTGAATCTTGAAGCAGTTGAGTGAGTTTGCTGTTTCTATAAGGAACATGTGGATTCTTGTGGGCAAGGGAAGCAATCACATCTCCTAAGGCCGACAGAGATTTGTTTATGTGCTGTGCCTCTTTTAGTCGATCGCCCGTCACCTCAGACTTGTCTACTCTCTCACTTCCTGCAAGATCAACAAGATGCATGCAGCCACGGAGAATTGTTCCCGATGTTAAATCTTTTCCTTGAACATGGACCGTCAAGCAACTGCAAAGTGATAAAAAACAGAATTTAGCTTTCGAAAGAAGAAGTATATCAGGAACAAGCGGTGGAAACATAATGAAATAAGAAGTTACCTGTGAGAACGGCTACTCCGGTCATTTAGTGCTGTTGCACCAACCGCACGATTCCTTTGTCCTAGGTTCATCAGATCAATAACATCATATGTTGAAGAAACAGGCACAAGGTTTGCATCTGGTACATTGAGACCTGTCTGAGACCTGTTTCGAATCTCTAACGTATAAATAGATTAAGGATAAGCCTTGAGAGAAAACTGACTGGCAAGGACTAAGCATTCAACCCCATATGAAAGTAAAAGACTTAACATGAGTAATTTTCGTATTGGAATTAATTTCATAATTTGTAGTCTTTCACTTTCAGAGCTCATCCATTAGATCAAGTTCTAAATGAAATTAGAATAGTAAGACAGCTTTTTCTGGCTTATCAATCTGAAAACAATTTTGCATAGAATTTAACTGATAAAAATGATCTAATTTTATAACCTTGTGGGACATAAAATGAATGAACTGATAGAAGGATATCTTTTGTTACTTCCATCTGTAACCAGAAGATCCCTAACTTGCTCGTTATAAATTTCAATCATCTGAACAGCAACATCATAGCAGAAGGTATCCTTTCTTTGTTCTGCTAGAAGAAACAAATCACCTAATGCCCTATAATTAACACCTTGATTTTTCTCTGTCAGGTCTCTAGGTCCACTCTGGAAAAATAAAAACCAAATAAACCAATAAGTTCAAAAAAATAGGGATATTGCATTAAACAAGTACTAATGCATGTGTTTTCTTGCTTTTAGTGAATAATCCAACCATCTCTTACCATAGTGTAAGTTTTTCCTGATCCTGTCTGGCCGTAGGCAAATATGCATACATTGTATCCATCAAGAACTGACCGAATCAGTGGCTGCATATCAGAAAAAACCTCCGCTGCAATAAAGTAAGATATAACTAATTAAAGGATGCTGATATTGCAGAAACATCATCAATAAGAAATTAAACTCTCAGGGAATTAACCTTGAGTTGCAGATGGCCCAAAGACTTTGTTGAAAGTGAACAACTTGTGTCCTTTACCATACTTTGATGAGGTGTTAATGGCGATGTTTCCTTCTTCTATATGATCCACAGTGCTCAAATAGCTCGATTGTCCAGACAAGAATGGTCTCACACGGCAATAAACACGGATGCTACCTTTAAGATCTTGTACTTGATTGTATAGCTTGCGGTTCTCTTCTAGAACCCGATGGTAACCAGAAGCAGCATGAGCTAGACCATGAATATGCACGCCTATGAAGAAATGCATTGGTCAAAATTAGAGACAAATACCCCACTTAACGCTTTCATGAAACAACAAGAAAATAGAAATAATATTTGTATTAAAGCAAACTCAACGTACCAAGATTGTTGAATTCTTCATGAAATTTCGTTTGTATGAACTGCATGCCAGCTTTGGTGGCATTGATACCATGCTTTAATTCCTACAAAAAATTGTAATACATATAAGTGCTTTTGTTAAGTACTTGAATTGACAAGAAAGTAGAAGATACGACACAATTAGCTCCACCTGAATTTCTCTTTGTTGTTGATCAAAGATCATCTGCTGTTTCTGAGATCGAATTTTTAATTCGTCATCATCAATGAGGTTTTTAGGAAAGCAATCTTCTTTCTTCAGCACCTTGATGTTCTTTTCCTCGAGCTACGTCATTAGAATTACAGGGAAAAGAAAGTTTCAGAAACTCAAACTACTTCAGTAAAACATCGAAGAAAGTCCTCTGTCTAGTAGATAAGGATCCTTAGAATACCTTTGTATTCCCAGGCATTGGTTTCAATGTAGGCTTGTTGTAATGAGACGGAGTGATGCCTTTTGAAGTTGTTTTCATCTTCAATTTGGAGGAAAAGAAATAGTTAGTTAAGATCAATAATTGTATAGCAAATTGACCTTTATTCTTCAGTAAATTTAAAGCGCAAACTTCACGATGATGACAAACATACCACTTCATATTGGCTTGCAATCCGATGCTCAAACTCCTCTACGACTTTACTGAGCACAGACTCAACAAGCTATTGACAACGAAAGATGAACCCAAATAAGTAGCAGAAACAGCAAAAAGGATAACCTTCCATTTAATAAATAAAGAAAGTGAAAATTTTCCTAAGAGAAATATCGTGCAGACAAGAAATGGGGCACTATATTAGTAGTCACCATGCAACAAGTGAGAAAAATTGGAATCTTGATGAAAAGTGTCCTCAATGTGGAAGCCACCCCTATGTTAATTGGACAACTCTACATTTACCTCATATGATCATTGATCAGGGCAAAACTAACAAATGACTACTACAACAGGATCATTCTGCCATCCCAGCTTAGTAAGCAAAGTACTAACCAATTGATATGTTTATTGACAATAATCAGCAAATAAATACTTACCATAGGAACTTCTTCAGGCTTTTTATCTATTAGAATGGCACGAACTAACATACTTAACGAACCAGAAGTGGCCTGTTTATACAACGAGACAGCTCATAGAATTATTCTCATTGTTCAAGTAGACTATATGAATTGGAATAGTTTTAATCAGTTAAAGCTTACCAACCATTTTATTAGGATCATTTTCATGGGAGTGATCATTTGATAATTTCTCATTCATCGATGAGGTCCTTTGCAAGGAGTTCATGAAAGGCTCTGAATTTTTTCTTACAAACGACTTTCCCAATGTGGTTGCGGCAGGTTTTACATTTCCACCAAATTTCCATACTCCATTTCCGCCCGCGAGCTTCCATTCATTATAGGACTTAAGCGCTAGAACACAATTAACAACCCTTGCAGATTTGCCTCCCTAACAAATTTAAGCAAATTATAAATAAATAAATTGCTCAAAGAAAAACAAAACCTCTGATTTGAAACAAAAGAATTGTAACAATATATGTCAGAAACAAATTATTTGGAAAGCATACTTGTTCCAGATCAGATGCCTCAAAAGTAGGAAGCCCCAATTCTTGCCCTGCCACCAAGAAGTTCCTTACATTTTCAAAGTACTGAAATGCTGACAATGCAGCTCCATCAGGTATGAGAGCTGCATCACATGGACTTTCCACCACCTAAAACCCCAATTACCCCGATGAAATAAACTGTAATTAACAGGAAAATAATTTATTTTCAAAAGATAAAAAGTTTCACCTTAGGCACAGCTCCAGGTTGAACTTTATTGAGAACATTGCAGAGGATTATTCCACTCCTCAAACCAAGCCTAAATTCATCCTCTGATGGCTCTGCTGGTAAATCTTTAGCCGCCACTACCCCAACCATCTTCCTTAGCCATCCAGCCGCTTCATATCTCCTTGATGCTACCATACAAGAGATCATCAAATTCAACTTCTTTTGGTTTCTTAACTTTCACAAGTAAATTATCTCATATTACTCCTCTTCACTACAATTCATCTAAATTTTAAAGATTGTAAAATGATCAATTTTGTCAGATTGACATGAAAACATAGAAATCAAGCAAGAGTTATTAAACCTCCATAGATAATTCAGATTTATTGGGATCAGAGAGGAATTAGGAGAAACCAGAGAAAATGTTAACATTTTTCCGTGGAATTGGATCACAGTGAGTCCATGACTATGAGAAAAGAAATAAAGAAGCTCATTTTTTTTCTCTTTTGCAGTTAAAACTCATCAAGAAAATCCAGATGCTGAAACGGAAGAGCAACAAAGAGTACCATACCAGCTTCCTCAGCTTTTCTAGACTCCAAATCAAGATCTTTAGAGCGATTGCCATGCTGTTGCAGTACATCCTCCACGACTGAAGCAACTGAAAACGACAACGTTCCCTCTGCCGCCATTTTCTCTCCCACAAATTATTCCAAGAAGAAAGTATAAAACCTCACAACTCCACCATCAAAACTCAAAATTTCTCCCAGATGAGAGATCAAACAAGGAAGAAATATAGAACTGGAGGACAGGACTATATAGATAAAGAAAAAGAAAATAAAGCTAAGTTTGGTGATATTTTTGTGGGGGAAGGGAAGTTGAAGTTTCTTTTTGATATCAACACAACTTCTACAACACAAATCACATTCTCCTATTAACTTTTCTTTGCTTTTGCTATCTGTATACAAAGTCTGTAGAAAGAAAGCTAAGTCTGCTTTATACTCTTCACTCTTTCTTTCTTTGAAATTTTCTCTCTCTAGTATTCTTCCCCCACAGGCCAAAGCTACTATTACTTCGAACCTCCTTCCGAACCTGACTCCGAGCCTCCCGCCTTCGGGAGCGAACTCTTCCTCTCGTGCTGTTTGACGGTGGATGGCGATGTTCAGGTGCTCCTTTGGCGCGTGGGGTTCAAATCACGATTAAGGAAATGACGAGTATGATTAAGGTCGGTACTTTAGTGAGTAATTAAATTTGGCAAATCGCGGGAATGCCAAGTTTGGTTGGGTTTTCTCGGCCGAGTGGCCCAACAACCACTTCAAAGCTAGGACTTTCACCTCCAAAATTAAAACCAAGTAAACCCAATAAAACGGAGAAAAAAAATTAATTAGCATTCTATCAAAAGTGATCATAATCATTCAATGAATTAGATAGACGAAACTAATGTCTCTTTAAATCCAATGCAAAGAAACTTTCTATATAAATCTACTATGAAGTAATCAAAGCAATCCATTTCAATATTTCCTTGAAAAAGGAAAAAAAAGAATAGAAACCCATTTTCACTCCCCCACGCCATTACTCCAAAGGAAAATAGTGAAGGACAGTGATCAGCAAGGAATTATACATGTATACAGCTGGGAAATTATCAATTTTGATCGATATTTTCCTAGATTCTTCCACATGCTGCAGCATTTGAGCCCATTTTGTGGGGTGAATCTTCCCACATTTTTCTTTCTATTTTCCTTTCTTGATCTTAATCTGTTTAACATCATGTGTCTAGTTTTTTAAGAAAATCCCTCAACCAGACCCAATTTTAGAAAACATTTAAACATTAAAAAATTTGGGTTGGATAATGGCAGTTCTTGTCGATTTTCTCTGCCTGATTAACGAACGTCACAAAAAGTTCAACTTGCAGATATGATCACTAATCCCCTTTCTCCATATTATTTGGCCGAAGTTCAAATCAAGTGATTGAATTGAGTGGGGTCCTTTCTAATCTCTCATTTTCAAGATGGTTCAATTTCAAAATGCTTCTACATGGCAAAATGCAACTGTCTCTCAACACATATCATAGCGTACTTTGAACCTCATTCGGTTGGGTTTCTCTAATTTCTCAAACTGACAAAATCAAGTCTTTGATGCAAAGCTCAAATTGCTATCAACAAACTTCGACCAACTACCTACCATGCTCCCGAGTTTAGCCACATTGTTTTAGAGGTCCCTAATTGTGTTTATTTCATTGCTTTTGATCTGCTAAACATAATTTTGTTATTGCTCATTGATGGAAAATGATGAGAACTATGAAGATTCAAAAATTACCTAACAATTAATTAATTGTTAAAAAAAATTAGGGTCATATTACTGGATAAAATTCAAATCTATAATTATTGGTGATTAACCAAAACCAACTACTAGTTGGTTTCCTTTTTCTTTTTGGATTCACCGACTACTAGATGGTTAAAAGCATTGAATTTAGCCATGCCGAGAACATATATATCTTGGTTGAGATTAAAAGCCACGAAAATAAGTAGCACTTTCCCTCGTAAATCTTCTTTTTCTATACCTACAATTATGTGTATTGAGCAAGTTAAAAAGTTTGAAAGCAAAATTTAATTTCTAACAAATCCAATGACTTACGTGAAAAATGTCCCACCCCGGCCGATTGGTAGGCAGCAAGCAGCTTTCGGTGACGGAAATGGTTGTTGAAAACAAGTTACCAAATAAACTTTGTGTCATCTTAAGAGGTAATATAATATTTAATATAGCAATAATTATGATGGCATTTAACCAAATGCCACTATATATGTTGGAGGAAACGATCTTGGGGCCTAAGTAAAGGGGAAAAAGTGGGACAAAAACTTATCCTATTTTCTTTGGTTGTGTTTTGATTTCTTTTCTTTTTTTTTTCTTCTTCGTGCGAATTGAATGAAGTCTAATGCGGTTAGAATTTCATCAATTGTGCCAATGTTTGTTGGATTACTTTATGTGTTGATTTTACCATTACTAGATTAATTCTCCAACCTTTTGTTATCATTGGGAAGGTAGCAAACTCTTGAAGAAATGATTTAGAAAAGTAGTAATAAACCCCACACCCACATGCATTTAAATTTTAGATGCATGGTCTTCAGAAAAAAAAAAAAAAAAGAGAGGCAGATTTCACATACAATATATGGAGCATTGTGTTCTGCTACTTGTTATTTTCAACTATTTCTTAGTTTTACGTTCAAAAGGCTACTGGCATCTAATTTAATTAGCTATTAACACATATAAAAGGCATTTTATTCCCTGAGGTTGAAAATAAATATAAAGTAATTAAGAAGCTTTAGCCATGTCAAAAGTTTTTGTAGGTAGGCAAATAACGGACCAAGTATTTGAAAATTGAAACTATATGTTTAAAAAATATTTCGGTTGGAATTGAACTGATATTTTTTCAATGGCCGATTGAGGAAACGGAGGATACAGAGATACAGGACAAGGAAGAAAATAAAAATACTAGTAATAAAATACGATAAAACAGTAGCAGAAAGCAGCCCGAGGCTTCAACGTTCAAAAAATTCAAATCTCCGGTTTGGTTCCGAACCGAACAGGTCCGGGTAGGAGCGAGGCCCACGTAGCGCGGCCTTATCGGGTCCCACTTCACGGGCTATTCGGCAGGCCTTTATCATACTCAAGTTTTGCTTTCCTGGCCCCAGTACTAGCTTTAGTCTCAAGACCGCCCAATCAGGCTTCACCTTCTAGCAAACGCGACCTCCTCCGATTACAATTTTAAACGGCTTAACAAGTTACTACCACTTTATTCTCGTGCCACGTGTTAAAGCTTGACGCTTTACCAGTCAATCACAGGCCCAGCCGCAGCTTTGAGCGCGTGCGATGCTAATTGTCTCGACGGCTCGATCATACCCAGACCCAAGCTACGTACGAAGATCTTGTAAAAGTATGTCCCAAGGACGGCTTAAATATCAATTTCATTTTATTAATTAAAGTATTACTATACGCAACCATTCTTATCAGGAAAAGTTTTAAAGATAATTCCAATTTCTCCACCAAAAATCTGAAACTAGAATGCCCTGGCATAAGCCTCTCAAGACGCAGCATCTGCATCAAGATGAGAATGGTCCAAAAAATGGCAACATGGAGGAAAAAGCTTACTCACTCAAAAATGGTCAGACATTAACAAGCCTACAGTCTTGAAATAAAGCCGAGGGGGGATTGGGACTCCATGTTTTCATTTCAGCCAAAATGGAATATTCTGTTTTTCTATAGCTGGAATTGCACAAAACTGAAGCAAAATTTCCATAATTCAAATATCTGACATTACTGTTTCTTAATCAGTACAAAAGAGAACCCATTAACGTGCATCCACTTCAGGGAAGAAAGAAAAAGGTTCCATCATGCCTTTAGACACAAATAATTTGTCCCCTTCAAATTTACTTGTACTTAATTCTAGACAAATGAAACAAAAAAGAAACAGAGAAACATTCATTAATGGGGTTGAAAGCAATGGCGTGCTGTTTCTAAGTGAATCACAGCCCATATATTATAAATTATATGTGTAGAGATTAATTATGCAAGTCCCAAAGCAAAACATTATTCTAATGATGCAAAACAAATGATTAACGATTCCTAATTATACATAACAAAAGTTGTAGTTTAATAGTTAACCTATAATTACAATACTAATTGTAGCAAGAAAATTGGTGATCTTTACAGTTAATATTAGAAAGGCTGAAGGTATGATTTGGAGATGAATGGCTTTTTCCTCTTTAGACACCTTCATATTCACATGTTAAGTGAATCCACAACTATGGTGAAGCTGGCAACTAGGCCATGATTATATTCATGGATTACAAGGCAATGTGGGCATCACTTTCTGGTGCAGGAATGTGCAGGTTTGTGCTGTGAAAGATGGGAAGCCACATCATATAATGCAACCATATGCGTCGCCCCTTATCCTCTCAAAAAATCCTAAACTGCCAGGCCCATCTTCCTTTTTCCTTCTAATTTGGTTTTAATCAGTCGTTTTAACTCAAAAGTTCTTTGATTCGGCAGAACACAATGTTTTACACATGGATATATATCAATGGAGAGACTGTTAAACATCTTAAAATTATTGATTTACTAAATTGTCAGTATAAATGAACTAAAAGATGAATTTTCGAGGCCAAGAATTATGACCCAGAAGCAAGAAATCTCAAGTTCCGACCATGCGATGGAATATGAAACATGGAAGTGGGTGTAAAAGCCACTTATTAGCCTAGCTACTTGACCTACAGGTTGATGGCATGGAATTATTTATCGGTGTTTAGTCAGAGATATATAGTCAAGTAGTGGGCCTTTGGACAAATTAGATTGCACCTGTTATTAATGTGAAAACATGATTTTGGCCCCTCTAATATCACACGAATTCCACTGTGGGATAAAGAATGCATGCCAATTCAACAGGAACATTTCCTTTCTTTTTTTTTTTGTTTCTTGATCATCTTCTGCCAGAAAAAGAAAAAGTGTGGAATTCTATCTACTAGCGTAGGGTCTCCTCTCTTCGTCCATGGATTGGCCAGAAAAGCTATTGAAATAAACTGCCACTTATTACGGCTCTAACAATAACAGGTCGACATAGTAAACGAATAAATAGAACCCCATGTTATCTTGGAAAAGTTAAAGTATCCATCATCATGATAATTATTGTTGTTGGCTGGCCAGGATAAATTAAAAAGTCTTTTGGAGGAAATTTTGGATCCGCAAATCCATCTGGAAAGCTAACGCCAGCCCTATTCTAACCACACGTTAACAGTTATAAAACTCCAGAGAGCAAAGCTAATAGATATACAAATATCAGTTGGTGGAACAGAGAAGAAATGACTTTATTCTCAAGGAAAGGCAGTTTGTTAACAGGCCGAAACTTGCCAGTAGGTGGTAGTTTTAGGTTCTTGAAGGGCTTAAATAAAATTGTTGAGGTATGGAAATCCGAGACCTCGACGGGAGCTTGAGCTAGTCGATAGCGACCTGAAGAGAGAAAAAACAATGAAGAGGGTGACCGGTAGGTGGCCGGTTGATCCCGCTCCGATGCTTAAGTCAGCTAGGGTTTAAGAGAGGTTCTAGGGGAATGGAGCTGAAAGAAGGAATCTCATACTTGGTTACATGGTACTGTGCGTATATATAGAGTTTACATGTGAGCTTTGCCTAAGCATGGAGTCTGGAAATTGGGCCTTTCTCATTGTACTGTCTCCTTAGTAGAATAATGGCTGGCTCTGCCGAGTCATGGTCTGGGCCGAATGGTCATGAGACCTAGGCCGAGTGTTTTTGGAATGGCACTGTTGGGCTTCTACTCAACAAAAATATTATGTTAATTTGAAGAAGTGGGTTGTTGTTAGAATGTTTTCGTTTTAACCTTAATCAATCGAAGAAAAATGAAAAGCATAATAAAGAAAAATTAAAATAATGAGCAGAAAGATCATCACATTCACAGGTTGTCCCTCTATTGTGGGGGTGGGGCAGCCAAGCAGTCCCAAAAAAATCATGAAAGCAATGCACTCTCTATCTTTGTAGTGGCTTTATTATACTTTTGATCCAACAGACTATGATGAGAGGTGAAAGGGCAGTTCTTTTGTCCTCTTATTCCCTTCCTTTCCCACCCAATATGCCCTCTAATTATACTCTAGTCGTAGCAGTACTTGCTGCAATATTTTTCTGCAGATATTTCAGCACCAATAATACAAAAATATCAAAAAGGAGACAATATTTACGATATTTATTAGCAACTTTTTTTTTTTTGTCGCCAAACCTACTCCACGTACACCCCACAAAACCAGAGAAAAGAAATAAAAAGAGAAAAAGTCCTAAGCATTGATCCAAGGGGGGATGTGAATTCAATGTCCTAGCTAGCAGCTACGTCAGGGACAGGGTTCCTGATAGATTCCGGTACTTCTTCTACTAGGGATTTGGGGAATGTCTTTTTTGGAGCTCGACCCATGTGTTAATGACATGTTTTTGTGAACTGTTAATCACATATTCAATGTATGCAAAGCGTTGTCTTGATTCTTTCATAACAGATAATTGCCTTGAGGGACATCTAAGTTGTCTTAGTCTCTTCTGTTGAGAAGATGAAGAAGCTCTTTGGATTCCCTTCATAAGGCCAATGAGTTGTCAAATTATGCCCACTTTCGCCTTTATTACTACACTTATAACTGGCACTAGGATGGAGATGTAAGAGATTTTTCTAATCAAGCACACATTGTCAGAGTCCTAAAGTTTTCTGAGTGGGGTACCGGTATACTTTTAACAACAAAATGATCCTTACTAAAATATGTTTAAGACTATCCATTTTTATTCTAAAAAAAAAATTGAGGGATTAGAGAAATTTTGGTGAAGGTTCTCTACTTGGGAGTCTCACTCTAATCCTCCCAACACAAGACAAAGGCTGAAGCTTATTAAAAGCCAAGCATTTTCTGTTATGCTTTGTTGGACATACATATGACTAGTATAACCAAATACAGTTATGGTCGTTTGTGATGTCGTAACAGATTGCAAGTTATATTGTTACTATCGGGAAATCCCTATCCCACCAACCTTATCTTTGCTTCCATACACTTGCACTCAAAGCAAACGTGTTTTAAACTTTGAATGCCGAGCTACCCCATTCCTGGGAGTGAGTGTGACGATATGGAAAGGAATTTCCGGACTAATTAGAAGTCCAACACTGCGGATTACAGAACTGGGCTGTACTTCTACCACAAAACTTGGAAACGCAACTACCCATTGCTTGGAACTTGGAAAGTCAGATTGTGCATGGTCAGACAAAAATTGGCTAACCTCCACGTTGGGGCTATAGCCCAAATGAGCAAAGAATCAAGGTCTCAGGCTCTCAGCTGCATGACACGTGTGAGTGCCCAAATGTTTACCACATGAGCAATGAAGGAGTAAAGCCCAAAGTATAATTTTTAGGCCCAATCTTGTAAATACTAGCTCTTGCATCTTCGAAACAAGGACACAAACAGGCCTCGATCAAGTAGACCGTAACCAATTCTAATTTCTAACCCTGAGTTTCAAAATAACTCTGCAGTAACCAACAATTGGTTGGTTTAAGTGATTTAGCACTTATTCCCCTTAAACAAGATTTCGAATTCGAGTCTTGTGAATGAAAAAAATCCTTGGTGGAAGAACTTTACCATCATAGTAGATCAACCTAGTTCGAAAGGGATTAGTCTTGAACCAAAAACTTGGGAATACCCTTGATTACACCAAAAAAAAACCTCCACAGTTTCATTATGGTGGGTGGGCGGGAAATGGGAATCCTCTATTGACGATAAAGGATAAAGAAATTCTCGGCCTGAAATCAAGCCATGGCAACTGACCTGCACAGCCCAATTTACCCTTCCAGCAACTATCTACTTTGCATTTGACATAGCTTTCTTTAATTCGAAGGTTGAGAATAGACAAGATTGATAAAGAAATGGGACACCATCAAAATAACGATGTAAACAAAGATAAATAATTGTATTCATCTAACTATCCTTTAAGAATGTATTACCTTCAGATTACAATGTACCATTTTCGTCATCATCACTGACAGTATAACATGCCCACACCTCCTCAGGATGCTTTCATCATACAGGATTATGGAAGAGGAGATGAGGGTCCAATGAATGTTGGTAAACGCTACCAGAAGAATACACTACATGAACAACTGTAAAACTGTATCACTATGAAGATGATGTATTGCTGCCTGGTCTTATGCCAGGAGACATGCTAAATCCCTGTTTCAGGATGATATAGTCTCAGAATGTGTGAGGATGTGGATCGGGAGGGAAAAGATTCACTAGAAATCGGTGAATCATCTCAAAGCTAGTGAACGTGATAACAGCTGCAGGTGTGGTCCTAATAAGATTTGTTGCACACCCACGGTAGAATCCAGCAACGCCTTCTTGCTGAAATACTTTTCTAATGCAATCAACCACGCCAGAATAACGTTTCTCAGAGTGATGTCCCTGTTCCTGAAGCCTTGAGCGTACCACCTATATTGTGCAAGAAAAAAATAGACTTGTTAGTCTCATCAGCCTACGTAATTAAAAAGCACTAATGATAACAAAAGATATATAGATGCAGCTATTAAAGCTAGATTATGGCAATCAAAACATGATACAGACATCCCTTTTCTTTTTCGCATTGAAAGTGCAACACAATCTTATTTAGTTAAATAAATGAGGGATTCTAACATAATTAACGAAACTGAGGTGTGAGCATTCATTCCATCATACCTCATGTGGGTAAGTCAATGTGGATGCAAATATTTTGGAAACTGATGAGGCAACAGCAACATCACGTGCACTAGGTTTATCCATTGTAGTGTTATCTACAGAAAGACCGCTTTCAGTTAAAATACTTTCATCGAATATACAGCTTAAAGCATGCAGATTATTAACCTTTATCAGCTAGATAGGATTTGATCTTCTCATATGTGGGAAACTGAATGGCAACATGACTGATACCAGCTAATGCAGGCACAAGGCCACTGTTCATCGTGCAAAAAACCAGACATCAATGAATAATTTCCCAATTCAGAACAGGTAA
The DNA here is from genome assembly GCA_030664755.1 of Microcos paniculata. Lineage (NCBI taxonomy): Eukaryota > Viridiplantae > Streptophyta > Magnoliopsida > Malvales > Malvaceae > Microcos > Microcos paniculata. The sequence goes on from CP131461.1 coordinate 35,868,841, forward strand.
AAACAAGCTCTTCTCCAAAGAGACATCAAATTCTTATGTGAGGGAAACAAAACCTGTATAGACCCCGAATGCCCTCCTCATAAGCTATTCTCCTCAAAGCAGAAAATGTGCTCCTATAGGGAACCACTCCTGCTCTCATTCCTTGAGTCTATAGAAAAGAAAAAGGACATGTCAGTGCATAAAAGTGTCAATAGCTCTTACATAGCGGCATCAATAGTTTTAATAAAAACATGAAACCATGTAACACTAGATTATAAATACAAAAGGCTTACAGCCATAAAACACTTGTCACCTATAGAGCCAAATCAAAAATAGAAGTAATCCGTCATCCACCCATTTGATGTATGCACTAATCTTTCTGTGTGTGCCTAAATAAGCTCTCTTCTCCCATTTTTCCCACATTTGTTTGACTTCCTTTTAAGGGGTCATTACTTGCCTCTGGCATGAGCCACCGGGTTCTTCTTTCAATTTTGAGGATTCATGAGCAGTAGGAATATAGATACTTATCAAAAGCAATAAAAGAGAAAGTAGAGATGAAAGCTTCAATACCATATAACAAACTACAATTTGAATGGAACAACAGTCAAAATAACTTATAATAATAATATAAGCCACCATTACTGTACAGAGCATGAAATATGACCTAGATTTTTCATTTCTTTCATCATATGTCATTGCAATTTGCAAGGTAAAATAATACTCTATAACTTGAGAGACGCACTTGAAGTCTTGTCTTCACAACCCAAAGCGGATTTGTCAAAATGGTTGTCGCAGCTCCAGCACCAGCTGCAGCTAGCATGTTAGCACCTACTGACAGATGGTGATTCTCATCTACACATGCACCGGGAAGGTGCATTAAGTTGTTAGAAGTTGAAAAGAAAATATGCAAGATGATAAGTACAAAAAAAAAAGGATCGAAAAGGAAGAAATAAATGGTCCGAATTAAGACTAATCCGTGAAAATTATAAGCCAGGAACTAACCATAAGAACCAAGAAAGTCTTTGAGCTGCTCATACATAGTAAAGTAAAACTGCAAAAGGAACGGTTGTGTCAAAATCAAGCAAGCACCAAAACAGACAGAAAAAACAAAAAAGACCTGTACTTGGTAACAAACCCCTGTAAAAACATTGAAGAAACAAATCTAATACTGAATAATTTGAAAAACATATCCAAAAATATACTGAATAATTTCAAAACTTCTGATCCTATAGATTCAATTTATCTCAATCAGTCACACTGTAGAACTACTTTAATGCCACCACTTGTTTAGATAATTCACTTAAAGTATTCAAACAAGCATCCTCAAATTTTATGTTTGTCCAGAGTTTCAGAAGACATTGTTGATCATAAAATCTGTGCTGGATATGAGCAATTATTTCCTTCAACATTTTCTTTATTAGGCTATCCTGTAAGCAAGAATTTACAGTCAATTAAACCTGGCATATATTACGCAATACTTAAGAGGGGGAGGTGACAAACAAAGAAGATATTCAAGAAACTATCATCAAACTATCAAAAGATTCATACTTTTCCTGATCTAACTCATAACCTTGACTTTACCCAAGTTCTTAAAAAGAAGGCTTAGTTTGATTGTGTTTATATGCAAGTCACACTTTAATCAAGCTGTCAAAGAGTATGGAAGATAGGCACATACAAATCTTTATCTTCAGATCAAGTTTGTGGGGACAAGATAGGAACCATAACAAAGAAATTCTCATCTTGTGGGGTTGTTTCTTTAATTTCAAACCAACTGACCATGAAACAAAGCATCTAAATTTGAGACCATTTTTCTTTCCCAAATTTCTGGATCCTCACAAAATTACTCAAGGTTTAGTTACGTAGATTAAAAACTTTGGGATCAAACAAACTGACAAGCAATCCACTGAATTCTTTATAAACCATGGCGTTAACAATTTTTGACTTCGCCAATTTTGTACAATAACATCCAAGTTAGCCAACTCGTTAGGACTTTATAAGCATGATTGAAACAACATTAGTAATAGAAACAGGGAGAAAACAACTCACTGCCCAATTAGGAAGTAAAGCGAGTGCAGTAGGAGAAAGCCCACGGTACATGCCACGCAAGCCTTCCTTCTGAACTATTTGTTCCAGGCTACGTACTATAAGACTACCTGATTAAAAAAAAAAAAAAAGGCAAAAGAAGAGAAAGAAGTAGTTAGAAATTAAAAAACTTTAAACTAACTCGTATTTCTGATCTTTCCAATGACAGTCAATCGGTTTTGGATACCTTTAACTGTTCCATTACCGAGGTTTGACAGCCCGTGAACCTGAAATCTAGTCTTTATAACATCTAAAGGACACACGAAAGTTGCAGCAATAACACCTGCACGTGAGGGAAAAAAGGTTTAAATTTTAGTAATTGAGATTACGGCGAAGGAAAAAGAATTAAAAGGAAAAAAAGGAAGGAAATATCGACATACCGGCCGCTGCGCCGGCAGCGGCATTGCAAAGGAGACCCCTGGAATTAGGGGGATGAGCATCGTTTGTCATTTTTTGAACTTTTTAAATGAATCTGAAAAAAGCCGAAGATTGTAGCCAAACAAAAGGAGTCCTCTCTCGAGAGGGATATCACCGAGAACCAGAGTCGCATTGCCAGAGGATATAGCTCTTTGGAGTGAGTTTGCGTTAACTTGAGAATTACCGAGACGAATCGCCCGAGTTAGGGTTCGATCTTCGTCTTTTCTTCTTTTAATTCGGGGGGAAGGCGCAAGAATCAGGGAACTATTTAGAAGAAGATTAGTTCCAGACTTTGGCCGTCGATCGATGAGATCGATAAATCGCCATGAGGGTCTGGATTTTTTAAAAACGTGAGGCTTTTGTTTACTATCATCAGCCTATCAGCTCTCAGCCCGACGATTCGCCACACATGGGACCCAAACGAATAAAAATACTCTGGTTCCCAGTCAACTACTAGTAATAAATAAAAATAAAAAGCAATTTTTCACGAAACCGCCTCGACTTTTTAGCAATTTTTATGCGCGCCCCATGTTAGGCCCTGGCAGTAGGTAGCACCCTACCCTGGGGTTTGGCCCTCGACCTAAATTAGTAAATTTCATTTCATTATTAGTACCCACGGCCACACCTAACCTTATACGACGTTCGGTCTGACTCTGTGGTAGCTGCGAGCCACGGCCACCCAGGACAAGTCCGTTACTGAGTCCTAGTCAATGATCACTTTTTTTGTTTTGGTAAATAGTAAAAGTTTAAGAGGACGGTAAGTTATTTCGTGTTTAAGAAAAAGATAAATCGGTAATTTTAAACTTTAATTTTGTAGAATTTTTTGAATTTATAAATTATTTATCAAAGAGGATATATGAGAGTTTGAATTTGAGTAATTTACACTACTGATCCATACTATTATCATTTTGACTAATTCCTTTTAGTAAGTTGGCAAGTCAATGGTTACCTTTGATTCTTTGGAATTTATTATTCTTTGAACGATAAAACTTTTTGATTTCTACCATAAAGGGAAAATAAAAGAATTTTGACAATGTCAATTGCCTCCTCTGCAGGCAATTCTCTCCCAAATGAGCTACAAATTTGTCAAATTATGTGGTATTCATGCATGTTGCGAAGTAATCAATGTACACCTACGGGCTAATTGAGTTTCCTTTTTTCTTACAACGATTGTGTAGTACATAAAAGTACTTGTACTTAATTTGGGTCAATAAATTTTACTTAGATATAATTAGAGAAGGTTATTTTACATAAGAAGCATGGAAAGGAACTTATTTGAAAAATGAGAGGTTTCGAACATGATATCTCTTTCATGAATTTCTCAACCTTTAATCAATTCAGCTTAAGGGAGAATTCATTAGGGTGCCAATTGGATGTTCGTTTTTGTTTCATTTGTGATACATAGTATTGTACAGTTTGGCATCAGATTAGATTTGATTCTATCACTCCTACTCCACTTCGACTTTGATGAATTTAATCCCTATATATTTTTTTGGGTGAAAAATTTAATCCCTATCTTTTAATTAAAGTCTATCTAACAATAATCATTATTATTATTATTATATTAAAGTTAACATATGAAAATCACAAAACATGCTTTGACTTTTCTGATGGTGTCAACCTAAATGTATTTTTGGTCATTTCATAATAATATATAAAATTTTTAAAATAACATTTAATTAATAACCCTATATTAATTACAGTAGACTTACATTTAATGTTCCTTTTAATCTTTTATAATAATTTTAACTAGTATGGTGCCCCACGCTAATGTTGTGGGTTATATGTATAGTGTTTCAAGTTTCTACATATAATAAGTAGTTTTTTCTAACACATGCATATTAAAAAATCAATATAATAAAATTAAAAATATGAATTTAATACAACGGTGTATTTTGAAAACCAATGCCATTTATTGGTTAATAAATTTTCACAAACAAATATTATGTAGAAAATATTGTAGCTAAATATATAACTAAGCACATAAGTAGAAGGGAGGGCTATATTCTTATTCTACACCACCAAGGAATTTTTTTTTATTTAAAGGTTACCAAGGAATGTAAGAGATATAATAAGTTATTATAAAAGATAGATAGATAGTCCAAAACAATTAAGATCTCAATGCATTTTTTTATTTTCTTAAAAGTTTTCTAATTTATTTTTTTCAACAAATAGGAAATCATTTCTATGACTTTTCTTATCAATCCTATCACTACTTCAATAATATTTCATTTTATTACAATAAAAGAACAATAAGCACTTCATAAAAAAATATGCACCACAAAATTATCAAGTAAAATTATGCATTTTATCGATTGAAAGGGATTTAAAAAGAGTTAATCTCATTTATTTTAAACCACGGAAAATCTAAAAGAAAATAAAGGAAAATAGAAAAAAAAAAGTAAATGGTAAAATGATGATCCCAACCTAAAAAAAAAACAAAAAAAAGTAAGGTGAGAAGATGTATATAGCATGAAAAAATAATATATTCATGAAATAGTTAAAACTAAATGTATTGTCTATTTATTTTCTCAAAAGTCTTTTAATTGTTTTTTTCATATTTAAAGCAATAATAAATGAAGTATAAATATAAGAGATATAGAGAAAAATAAAGGTTTAAATTTTTTTATTTAAAACATTAAAGATATTTATATTTAACTCTAAAAACATAAAAAATTCTCAAATACTAAACATAGAGTACGCCACGTGTCACTTATTGAAGCCACAAGGGGATAACTTTAACATATTGTATAGATGTATAGATTATTGTTGTGAATTCTCATAAATAAATTTTTAATTATTCTTACATTTTTAATGTGTTAATTTATTTTTTTAATTCCTGTTAATTAATTATATTAAAGTTAACACCATTAGAAATTTCATTTAAATTCTTTTAAAAAATTCTCTACTTATAAAAAAAAAACCCCATTAAGACCATACTATTTAAAAAAAAGAAAATACACATGAAGTCAAAATTCAATTAAGATTATATTATCTTTATTAAAAAAATAGATTATATAATCCTTTAAAAAAAGGGTGATATGCATGATTTAAAATAAAAAATGTATTCAAAGCATATATTTTTAAAGTAGGTTGTTAATTTATCTTTTTTAATATCTATTAATTAAATATATTAAAGTTAACACCATTAAAATTTCCATTTAAATTCTTAAAAAAATTCAATAGTTATAAAAGAGCCCATTAAGTCCATACTATTTGTAAAAAGAAGAAGAAGAAAATACACACTAATTAAAAACTCCATTAAAATTATACTATCCTTATTTTAAAAATAAATTATATAATATTTTAAAAAAGAGAAATACGCATGATTTAAAATTATAAAAAAAAAGAAATTAGCATTAAGAGACCTTTTTTTTTTACGAAATGCATTAATAGACTATTTCAATTGATTTTTTGATATTGTATTGGTCATATAATATTCTTTCTCTATAATAATATTGTTAAAAACATATATATTTTAACAAATATAAAGAATTTATTATAATTTCATATAAATACATAGTATTTATATAATCCATGACATTAGTATATGTCTAATCTAATTTTTCCTTATATGCTTTAACAAATAAAAAAATATAATTTATTATAATTTTATATAATCGGTAATCCTATAACTTTAGCACGAATCAAAATTAATAGTTAGTATTAATATTAAGACTTAATACGTTTCACTTAGACGACGTGATATTGAGATACATTACTTAATTTCAATTAGAGTAAATTTTGGCATGCACTAAATTGATGATACAATAAAATACACCCCTAAAATAGCTCTAAGATGTGGCCAAAAAAAAAAGGAGCTCTAAGATGGAAACCAAACCATGCCTAGACAAAATTTAAGAATACCAGATACCTTGCGTAAAACAAGGCTGCTCCGATTACACATGCCCGCTTGACTCAGATGGCCACTTGGGTGATGGGCCACGTCCACCTCCGTTGTAGGCCTCGGGTGCAGGTTTTTATCGGAGCCGCGTTTAGCTCAAAATATCTCATATTATCAGAGTTATATGACTATTAGGTTATAACATAACCTAATGCATGTTCCCGAAATGTGCACAATTTTTATTTGATTGAAATTCCCATAATATAAGATTAACCTGTTTGGTACTTTGGTTGGAGGGTATATTTTCTGTTAAAATGAATAGTTTACTATAATGTTCTCGTGCAACACTTAAACTTATTTCTTATTTGTTCAATGTTTTGTACAATTGTTGTAATTTTGTTAAGTTTGATAATTAAACATGACTAACATAAAAATTATTTAAGTAATAAACTTAGTGAAATATTATATAATCAATTTAATGATTATATAAGTTAAGTTTAATTATATTTTAACAAAAAATAAATTATGCTTTTAGTTTAATTGAACTGACATATAATTATTAATTTAATAATTACATAAGCTAAGTTTAATTATGTTTCTTAATCAAAATAAATTATGCTTAAAAAAACATGTAATTTATCAATTACATAAGATTATTAGGATCCAAAAGGGTAAAATACTAAGGGCAAAGTAGGAAAAAATTTTAACATAACCTGATAATCTCATATTACCTAAGAATTTGAAGATTATGAGATTCCTGATAATGTACACCAAAAGTTGATATGTTAGCAATATTACATTATCTCGGTAATGTGATTACCATAAATCAAATGAAATAATGTTACATTTCAATATGTACATTACTGGAGTTATGTAAGATAACCCTGAATCAAACATGCCCCTTACTGTGGTCTGGTCCCGATCTTATCTCAAACATCAACGAATTAATTAGTTAAGTACTACTACTAGCTACTACTAATCACAAACCGGGAAGAACCATTACATTAATCATACCCATTTTGAACCAGAAACTAATAAGCTTAACTCATTTCAATAGAAGCTTAACTTATTTTCAATAGAATAATTCTTTGGTGTACAAGAAACAACAAGTTGGGTTTTGACCGGCCCCCCAAGGTTTAGGGCTGGTACCTAGATGGCAGGGGGACCTCGTTGTAACTGTTATATGTAAATACCACTTAATCTAAGAGCAAGAAATAAAAAAGTTGGGCTTTGAATAAAGAAGCAAAATGTAAGAATCAAATGACCAATTTGTTGGTCAAGCACATTTAGGCTTTTATTTGGTAGAAGAGATGAAAAATTGGAAAGAAAGAAAATGAGAGAGAAGAGAAAAGGAGAAAGATGGAAAATAAATTTTTTTTTCTTCTAATTTGTTTGATAGGAGATATGGATAAATGAAATGAAAAGTTAATTTTTTTTCCTCTTATTGGTTGGTAGAGAATAAAAATATAAAAAAAATAAATGCAATATACTTTTAACATTATACTGTTCTTATAAAATAATCATTTTTAGTTGACATTGGCTAACTTTTTACAAGGTTCTTTATTTTAAAATTTTGAAATGAAAATGATAATTTTAGAATAAAACTTTTTTTTAGAAGAAAACTTACTATATTGATATATTATGGATTTATTTAAAAAAAAGAATTCACATAAAAAGAAAAAATAAATAACACTTTATTAATTAACATAGGAATTAATATTGAAAGGATTCTTGCAAATTTGCAGAGGGGCATATTGTTATCTCACAATGTGAATAGCGCTCCTTTGATATTCTTTTATCTCATCTGTCCCATTTTGGACAAATTTATTTTACATTATAAATGAAAAACATTAATTTTTTTCCTGTTTTCTTTCTTCCCAGCTTTCTTTCCTACAAAACCATTAAAAATTGCTATGTCTGATATATGAAAATATTTATATTTTTATTTTTTTAAAAATACAAAGAAATTATTTTCTAAGATATGTGTTGTGAGGATAAATGTATACATGTTTTAGAAAATAAAAATAAAAATTAACCTAAAATTAAAAATAATTTTTTAATTTCATTTATAAGTCCATTTTTATTTTCATTTTCTAAAAAATGTATATATTTCTTCTCACAACACATATCTCAAATGATAATTTATTTATATTTTTTAGAGGATGAAAACAAAAAATGTTTTCTTACACTAAACATAGCTACTTTTTTTTGCACTTTTATTTCCTTTATTTTCCATCTCGTCACTTTTATGCTTACCAAGCACATCTTAAGGTTCATTGTTAATGACATCAAACTATGTTTTCATAGCTCCTTGATATAACAAATTTATTATCTCCTCTCTCTCATTGACTAAACATCTCTTCTATTCTACCAATATATATAGTAGTAGATTCATTGAGGTTCACATTAATTGCTTAAATGCATAAACACTAAGCAGGCTGCCACATATATACAATGCATTCAGGAGAAAAACAAGAACCAAAAATCAAATTTTATTTTCATAAATCTCCTACTCCTTTCTTGAAAATTACATATAAAAAAATAATTTTGTTACATGATCTATCTATAATCCGCATTACATGACAAGTTCCACTTTCTTTTTTTTTTAATTTTTAAAACTCTATCACCATCATTTATAAAAAGATAAAACTTATCTTATAAATAATAATTTTTTAATACGGTATTAAATTTTTGTGAAATACATTGAAATTCTACAAATTATAAAAAGATATATCAAAGGACCGTACATGATTTATAGATTTAGATGAATCAAAAAGCATTTTTTTAAAGAAATGTGAGAACAAAAAAATCAAACTTTATTTCCACAATCTCCTAATCCTATCATGAAAGTTATGCATGGGCTAAATATCAAACTAATCACCTAATGAAAAAGAAGAGTGAAAGGATCTACCTCAAGCCTAGAAAGTCAAACCCCTGTCCCTTCGAGCATCCATCCGAATAATGATTCTTCTTAGTAATTATTATTGGTAGGAGACCCCATTTATCATAAAAATTTCGTACTATGTGTGTAAAAAATCGATTATTTCATGTGGAGAGCGTCCCCACTTGGCAGGAAAATGTGATTTGGAAAAAAGATAAGATTTGACACGTGATTTCACTTCTTATTAACATGAAGATCGCTTTCTTTCTTTGTTTTATTTTATTTTTATTTTAGCTTTTTGAGGATAGAAATATATTATATATAGAATGAAGATCTCATCTAAATTTGACGCACGTATTTAGATCAAAGGATATGAAAGTTTTTGAGTTTGCAGTTGCAGGCAAGCGCTTGACAGCTGCAACTCACTTTTATACTTTTTTTTTTCATTTTTCCAATAATTTCATGCTTTTGTACTATGTTTTTTTTAATAAAAAATCAGTACTATGTTTTTATCCCTATCACATCAGCCTTTCTTTTCTTGCGAAATGAAAACAGATTTGTCGCATAAGCTGATGGGCATTGCTAAAGCAGAAAAACGGTGGGCTTCGGCTACAGCTGATTGCGATTGGCCTTAGGGTATGTTTGGTGCTCGTTTCAACACATTTGAGGACAAAAACTAGTCAAACAGTACACTGGAGACATTAAGTGCCTTAAATGGTACGATGTGATTTATTGATATGGCAAATTTCAAATGTACTATATAGTGAAATGGTGAACCGGAACTTTTTGCTTCAATTAACCAAAAGGTGGGTTTTTTTTTTCTTTTTCTTGTATTATCTTTTTTTTTTGGTTTTTATGCTATCCATTTAATTAATATCTTTTTTGATTATTTTTTATTTTCATCTCATCGCACCGTTGTTTTTGTTAAATACTTATTTTTTCCATCATTACTTTTAATATTATCATCACAATTCTAATATCATATATATACAATAACTAATCTTATCATTTTAATCGCACCAAAATCTATCGTATCGCTCTCCCAAACATAACCTTAATCACTTACCTGCGTGAGACTATTCGTTTTCGTCTAAATTAAATTAGTATTAGTATATGTTCAACTTGGCTATTTTTAAGGCGGATTAGGTTTGTTCTTCCCAAAATGCCCTCCAGTTATATCCAAGTTGGCTCATCATGATGTCCAAATCACCCTTCATCCTTTTAATGGTCAAATAACTAAGCTTTCACAATCAAAGCTAAAGCTAATCCCTGCAATTGCCAATTAGTTGTTGGTTATTGTATTCATAATTAAATCCAAGTGATCGGTTTAGAATTTTCATTTTATCTAAAATTTATTCATGCAACTATTAATTTTTGTTTATAATCAAATGTGATTATAGTAAGATCAGTATTCAACTTCATATGTATAAAAAAAAATTTAAATTTATAAAAGGAACGAAAAATCTTATACTTAATGAAGGTATATGTCAAATATAAAGATTGAATTATAAAAGATTACTTATGACCAAACAAAGTGATTATAATCAAATATTGAATGACAATAAGATCAATATTTGGCTTCTTATGAATAGGAAAAAATTTTAAGTTTCTAAAAGGAAGGAAATATTGATGCCATCATAATTCATGATTACGTAAAATTTTCGATTCATTGATGCCATCATAATTCAACTAGTAAAACATGAAGTTGTGCTTGACTTGACCTTGGCACTTTCATATTCTTCGTAGTTTCATTTCTTTTCATTTATGTAGGTATTTTGGGTGTCTATTTTATTAAAGTAAATTAAGACTAGTCCTTAAAGAAACAGAACATTAGATTAGATTAGGATCTGAAGGCTACATGTGTCAATTCAAGCAAAGAGGACAGAATCGACATTTTCTTGATTAATATTTTAGTGCCACTATAATTGTTGAAATCAGAATTCAGAACGAAAAGGTCTTTTCCATCACCGGTCAGTTCACCCTCTGAGTCAAGCGAATTTTTTTTATTTAAAGAACTTTAAATATTTCTTCTCTCAAATCTTAAACCAAAAAGAATACGAAACGAAACACAAATCCTCGGCAATACAAACAAAACCACCAGAAAAACAACAACGCAAACAGAAGCACATCGTCCTCGAAATCTTACCATTTAAAACCCTTCAAAACCCCCTAATCCCCTCTCTGTCCCTCAATTTCAATAATTCAGCCAAAGCTGCAAAACTTTTATTTTCACGAATTTAACTTTTTTCACAGAGGATTAATATAGTATAATGTCAAACTCGGGCGGCTTCGCGGTGAGCCGGACTCACAACGGGGACCGATTCTACAACCCGCCGGCGGTGAGGCGGCACCAGCAGTTATTGCAACAGCAGCAGTTGCAGAGACAGCAGAGACCGTTGCAGAAGGAGCTACAGAGACCGTTAAAGACGGAGAGCCGAGTCAACTCGGTCGATTCAATGGCTGAGGCTCGGACGGATTCGGACGAGTCTACATTGTCGAAGCCTAACTCGGTCTGCTCCGCTTCGCAGTCGTCGCCAAAGATTGCTAATTTGACCAATTTGGATCGGCTCATTGAATCAGTCACTCCTTCTGTTCCGGCTCAGTGCTTGTCCGAGGTATTGTGATAAGGAAATACTATGGTTCTTTACTTTCTTTGAAACTAAGTCTAAGTTCTGAGTATTACATTTTGAGTTCTGTTTAACTCTGTTTGGTTGCTGGGAGTAAATAAGGCAAAGTTTTGGATAGCTAACTTATAGTGTTTTTATTTGTGGCAACACGAGATTTAGCTGCGATAACAGATATTCGTTAGTTTAGGAATGTAATATAAATTATGTTTATAATCAGTATTTATTAGAAACGTCCTCTTCAGTTTGTTACAAATTACATCATGTAGAACCGGTGCTAATTACTGGTATGGGGTTTTACCATGACTTGATTATAAGAAGATTGAGCTTTATAATCCAAATTCCACACGCTTGTTCATGGAAATAAAAGAAACATTGTTTTGATTATTCTCAGCTATTTATGCTTCTAAATTAATTATGAAAAGTAGAATAGTTGAATTGGTGTTTCTTGCATTCTCGAGCTACATTTAAGGGAGGGTTTGAAGAAAATTCTTCGATTTCTCTCTTAGCTATCTCTTAGAACTCAGGAATCTTGGTAATATGGCTTCATGGTGCTCGATTCTTCTCCTTTTTGGTTGACAGGCAAAATTGAGGGGATTGAGAACTCGTGAAGTGGATGGAGGCCCATATTATCGCCTTCGTGATCTATGGGAAAGTTTTAGTGAATGGAGTGTATTTGGTGTTGAAGTGCCGCTATTGTTGAAAGGAAGTGATTCTGTTAAGCAATACTATGTTCCTTTATTGTCAGGCATACAATTGTATGTAGATCCACATAGGCGGAGGTGAGCTTCTTACTACCATATCTTGCCTAACTTAATTTTCCACTTCCCAACTCCTATTGTCCTGTAAATATGATAGAGTTGTATTGGATGCTTTTATTGTGTCGGACTGCTCTATTAAAGAGAATTGTAGATTCTTATGGTTCCTCTTGATATTGCAATGATGCTTATGCAATGATATTATTTTAATATTTTCTCTTTCGTTGTTGAGATATCATTTACTTTTCATATTATCTGGCAAAATGAAATCTGGAAAGCATTATTCAAGCAACCTAACTGTTTTGATCCTGGTTGGTTGGCTTCCCTAAATTGGAAGGATCTCTTTGTTTTGAAGCCTATAGTTTATAGAAATATTCCGGGCTTAAAGATTCTAGAAGTTAATTGCACATGTTCTTAGTTGCCAGGTCACCTTCAAGGGAAAATGATTTCCATGTTTTCAAGCAATTCTATTAATTATACAAGCACACACGCGTGTCTGGATGCATGTTCAGTTGAAATAAAGGTTTCTTAATGTTTAAACTCTTTATCATGATGCTACATCTGCTCTGCATCATGATCACAGTTTTGTTTCGGGCTCCCCTACCATTATGATATAATTGTTTGATAGAAATGCATGTATGGCAGTAAGTTTAAGACACACTGATTGGCTTTTATGCAAATAAGCGTTTATTTCCAGCCCCTCCTAGCCATTGATGATGTGAATAATGAATACTGGGTTTGGTATATCTTACTCTTGTGTGTTGGCCAGTAGCTGGGAGCTAAGGGCTGAATACCTGTTATTAGATAAAATATATTTTGAAACTGGCTCTTTGGAGTTTCCTTACTGTTAATTCTGGAAGCTGCCAATTTATTGTACTATCAGGAGGCCTAGTGAGGATAGTGATGCTGAGTCTTCGAGGGAAAATAGTAGTGCTGGAAGTAGTGACTGCGAAACAGACAGGAGACTGAAAGATGGTGTTGTTGGACCATGGGGACAGCACAACTCCCAGAGGATGAGCAGACTTCCTATGAGTTCCTCTAGTGATGAAGTTGAGGTTGGCAAGTCACCTGGGCGGCTGGTTTTTGAATACTTTGAACAAGAACAACCACATCATCGGAGACCTTTATATGACAAGGTAACTTCAAGTTAGAGGAGGTTTAGTATGTTAAGCATTTTCTCTTCAAATTTTTTTTTGTCCTGACTTGGACCTTTTTCTGACCCAACAGATTATGGGTCTTGCATCTCAATTTCCAGAGATTAGCATGTATAGTAGCTGTGATCTATTGCCTGCAAGTTGGATTTCTGTGGCTTGGTAGGACATCTTATACTTACTTCTGAGAATTGGATGATGGGTTGGTGACCAAGTGTCTGAGTCTTTATTCTTTAAACTTATTGGTGCTACGTGTTTTGGTGATGTCAATTTTGGTCTAGGTACCCAATATACAGAATACCTATGGGCTCAACACTACAAAATCTGGATGCATCTTTCTTGACCTTCCATTCTTTGGCGACACATTTTAGAAGTATATCCCTTTCTCCCTCATTTACAATTGTGAGGCATAAGCATGCCTTCTTGAGTAAATTTTGTCATTTATTTAGTTGCTGCTACAGGTAAAACTCAGCCACTGTATCCTGCTTCTAGCGGGAGGAAAGTCTGTGGTGTTGATGCATCTTCAAAGATATCTCTACCTGTTTTCGGCCTTGCTTCCTACAAGTTGAGAGGTTCAATTTTGACTTCAAATGGATCTCAAGAATGGCAGCTAGCAAGCTCTCTGTTACAAGCTGCCGATAACTGGCTGCGTGGTTTACAAGTCCAACTTCCTGATTTCCAGTTCTTTGTTTCACATAATTCACATTGGAGATAACGAAGGTATTAGTTTTCAATAACCACCCTTTGGAGTAGTCGGGGAAGTCCAAAGTCCCAGTTTTGGAATGATCTTTATTGAAATATGAGATAGTTTGCTTAAAACTCTGGCTACCAAACAGCTTTGTTTTTCAGCCTTATCATTCTTTTGATTCCGTAAGCTCCCCCTGTTAAGCAGCGGTGTCCACAGGAGAACAGAATGTTTGCCATAAGGGAAAAGGAGGTCAAATTTTGCAAGTAGATTGTGTTTTATTGAAGTTGCCAGGTTTCAGCAAATGATGGGTACGAGGCAGCTGTTTTGTCATTTCCAGGCAGGGTCCTAGATACTATGAGCAGCTCATTGGAATATGGGTCACCACTAGATTATTTTGCTGTGTGGCTTTTTCAAGTTCTGTGATCTTGGTCTGCTTGTTAATCAATAACCACGCAGCCTGAACGCTTGGAAATGTTGACGAAAATTTGAATATCTGTACTGTATCTGCACATATACACCCATACATATAGTTTCCGGAAAAGTGAACGCTCGTAACATATCAGGGTTTTGGTGAATGTTTCTTTAGTTTTTAGTTCTGGATTGTTGGTGATCGTTTGATCCTAGTCCCAGCAGCCAACACAGTTTGTTGCTCAATTGTTTTAAAGTAAAGTTTCTGCAGAAACTTTGTATTGCTCAAGTAGCTTATCTAGTTGGTGGTTTTTTAACTACCGCTGTATTGTGTTGGGGCCATCTTTCTCTTTCTCAAACTAAAAGTCGGAATTAAGTGTGCAAAACTGTCTGTCTCTCTCTCAACGATAGCTGATAGTGACGACGTCCGACCAGGATATAAATAATCCAAAGCTTCGCTTAAAGCTTTGTCCTTTTAATGGAAGCTTGAAAGGTAAAAGTGATGAAGGAAACTTGATAAAAAGAGGGGGTTGGATTAACCAAATAATTTCATTTTCGTTGCATATAAAAGCCTGCCACCGGAATCCATTCTATACATGGGCAAGAAAAGGGACCAAAGAGTCGATCCCCAAATCAAAACGCTTGCAGAAGCATGATTTTTTTCTTGGGCTTTTATTGGGCCTTAAACTTCTTAGAGGACATTTACAATTTTGGTTTAACCTTATCTATTCGAAGAGAGGTTAAACCAACCTTATCCTCGGAAATACGATAAGTCCCAAGTTAGGATAAACCCAATCCAGGGTTGAAAGCTTGTTAGGATCGAGCTTAGCGTCTTTATTCCTGTCCCGAAGTAATCGCAACCCTATCCTGGAAAATCTTATCCCCAATACTTGGAGAAACCCAGAAATAACTACCCCGCCCCCGGATCTTTCCACAATTTGAATGGGAAGGTATTAGATTTTCACTCAAATAATCTGGTTTTTCTCTTCCTTCTTTCCAATCAAACATCCTGTTTTCCTTTCTAGGATATTTTCCAGTATTTGATTTTACCATGCGCAAGTTTTTGTATTGCAATCATTTTCACAATCCTTGCATTCGGTTTCAGCATGTCCAGTTTTTTAATATTTGATGTTTCTGACGTTGTCCTCCCTTGTCTTTACATTTTCAAGAATGGGTATCCGGGCGCGAGGCAATTTGGATCGTCTAAGGACGATGTGGACTCCTGAAATGGACCGATATTTCATTGATCTAATGTTGGAACATGCCTACAAAGGTAACAGTACCTTGGATGATCATGTCTTCAGCAAAACATCATGGAAGAACATGCTTTCATTGTTCAATGAGAAATTCAAATCCGAATACGAAACAGATGTTCTGAAAAATCGTTTCAAGGTGCTGAGAAATCTGTACAAAGGAGTTAAGAAGCTCTTAAACCAGAAGGGTTTTACTTGGGATGTCACGCGACATATGGTGATAGCTGACGTTAAAGTCTGGGAGGAATATATCAAGGTGCAATGCTTAAATTATGTGACAATTTAGAGAATTTAATTACATTATAGGGCCTTACTCTTACGGGTAATATTCACAGATGAACCCAGATGCTCGTCCTTACAGAGTGAAAACTATTCCCTACTATAATGATTTGTGTTCTATATATGAAGATAGGAGGATTGCTGGGAAAAAGGGTAATAATTTTGTACTTGATTTTACTGTTTGTCAGCATGCTGTATCTAATTCTTGGAAGGTTTAATGTGTTCTTGACGATCGGTTACCAGGTGACAGTAATGTGGCTGAGACATCATCCGGCACGGGTGAGGACAAAACAGTTTCAGCCACTCAGCGGGAATGTGCCAATGACGAATCTGTGGAGGCTGTTCGTGACGATGCTGGGGATGAAGCTTGTATTTCTGTGTCCCAAGAAGCGAAGGGCACACCAGAGGTGGCGCCAAATGCAACTACAAGTCCACTATTTCTTCGTACTAGGACAAATTGGCATCCACCAATGGACCGTTTTTTCATTGATCTTATGCTTGAGCATGTGCAAAAAGGAAACCAGGTTGATGGTGTTTTCCGCAAGCAAGCATGGATGGAGATGATTGAGTCGTTTAATGCAAAGTTCAGTTTTAACTATAACATGGAAATATTAAAGAACCGCTATAAAACTCTGAGAAGACAATATACTGCCATAAAGAATCTTCTTGAATTGGATGGATTTTCCTGGGATAGTGCTCGTCAAATGGTGACAGCTGATGATAGTGTATGGCAAGACTACATCAAGGTATGTGTCTTTTTCACGTTAACTGCAAAATAGTTTAGTCTTGTTACGTATACCTTCTGCAGCAGTTCTTCTAATCTAGGCCATATTGTCCGT
This sequence comes from Microcos paniculata, assembly GCA_030664755.1. Classification (NCBI taxonomy): domain Eukaryota; kingdom Viridiplantae; phylum Streptophyta; class Magnoliopsida; order Malvales; family Malvaceae; genus Microcos; species Microcos paniculata. Next base: position 35,886,044 of record CP131461.1, read on the forward strand.
AAGATGTTCATAGGTATTTGATCACCCCTGAAGTACTTGAAACTGAGATAGAATCAACATAAAATGTACTTTAGGACTTAGGCTCCACCATCCAGGATTCATGGTGTAATTTTATTTTGTTAGGGTATAGAGGTAGAATGGAAGATGGCATATACATATGTATGTGTAAAATAAAATTTAATGTATCTATTTGTATGGTAAACTATTAAGCCTTAATATTACAATTTATAACTCTCATTTCATTCTATGAGATTTTGAAAGCTTTGATGGGCTAACATGCAGGGTCATACAGATGCACGGCAATTCATGACTCGACCAATGCCATACTATAAAGACTTGTGTTTAATATGCAATGATCCAGATCCTGATGAAAATGACTGCTTTTCCCTTCAATGTCTGGAGCCACAAAATAGAGTCCAAGAAGTGAAGTCCCACCAAACAGCTAGGAGTTCTCGGTCTCCTGCCGTATCAGTTTCCAGCGAAGATGAAGTTGGGGATGTGCTGGAGCCTGCGCATATGGGTTCAAAGACAGTTGGGTCTAACCTTAAGCACAAACGACAATTAGAAAATCAGTTAAATTCTGCATATTCAAAAAAATCACGAGGTGAAGATGATAGTATGGCCAGTGCTCTGCGAGAAATGGCAAGTGCTGTTTCTTCTCTAACAGAGAAGAAAGATGTTGGGAATTCAAACTCCATTTCAATAGAGAATGTAATTGCAGCCGTACAGGCATTACCAGACATGGATGAAGACCTTATACTAGATGCATGTGATTTCCTGGAGGACGAAATAAAAGCAAAAACATTTCTGGCACTGGATGTCAAACTACGGAAGAAGTGGTTGTTGAGGAAGCTTCGACCTCAGCATTGAGTCTTAACCATGTCTAATTTTGCTCTCAGCAAATTAGGCTCAGTTAGACAGGAAGTTAGATTTGTGTCAAAGGTGTTTGTAAAGGCACCAACCTAACTAGTAGTAGTTCTTAAGGAAGCCTAATTGAGTTTAGTCAAGTTTAATTTTTGCTTTTTAGTAGATTAGGCTCAGAGTTGGATGGGAAGTTAGCTTTGTGTCACACACGAATGTAAATTTCGGTAAGTTTGAATCATAAGCAATTGGCACCACTATCCATCGACATGTGAAAATGGCTAGCACTACACGTTCCAACATGTAAATTTTACCAAACATCCAGAATTTGTTTGTTTTTACATGTCTGCCTATAGTTTCGAAGTTATTACAGAAGCTCCAAAAAGAAACGCCGATTCTGGTAGAAGCCACAATCAATAACGGAAAATCTTTGAATCTCATATTTGAAGACGCAAAAGGGTATGGCACACAGATATTATAAAGGAACATGCCACTACCAAAAACATTGTTCAAATTTGTTAATGCCTATGAAAATCTACAATCAGCTAAACTTGCACATATAAGCATGGACGAAGTAAATAAAGCACATACAATCAGAGTAGTTGTACCTACAGACCTAAAGTTGAAGCTAACTGTGCCGGTTACACAAGATGAGATCAAAACTGTACTTTTTAGTATGAATGACAGCAAGTCCCCAGGGCCTGATGGTTACTCTGCACACTTCTATAAAAGTTGCTGGAGCATGGTGAGTGAAGATGTAGTAGCTGCCATAAAGCATTTCTTTGACACAGGTGATCTTCTCCGTGCCTTCAATTCTACTGTCATTGCCTTGGTCCCAAAAGTTCTGAACCCAAACAGTATTGTGGAATTTCGACCTATTTCTTGTTGCACTATTATCTATAAGTGCATTACAAAGATTTTAGCAAACAGATTGAAACTAACTTTGCCTCATTTAATAAGTGAAAGCCAAAGTGCTTTTGTTGAGGGAAGGAGCTTATTAGACAATGTTCTGCTAGCTCAGGAGCTGGTATGTGGTTAGCACAAGTCCCATTTATCCCCAAGGTGTGCCCCAAAAATTGATTTGAAGAAGGCTTTTGATTCTTTGGACTGGTCTTTCATCTTCAATCTTCTTCAAGCACTTGAGTTCCCTCCTGTTTTCATTAATTGGGTTCAAATCTGCATCACCTCTCCAATGTTTTCTTTATCATTGAATGGAGGATTAGTAGGTTACTTTGCAGGAGCTCGAGGAGTAAGACAGGCGACCCCATTTCTCCGTATATTTTTGTATTAGCTATGAATTTCCTTTCGAAGCTACTCAATATAGCAGTACAACATAAAGTTTTCTCCTTTCATCCAAAATGGAAAAAAGTGGGGATTACTCATTTATGCTTTGCGGATGATCTGCTTATTTTTGCTAAATGCAACTTGGACCCTGTTACGGGAATAAAAAATCTGCTTCAGTTCTTCTATGATTGCTCAGGATTGCAATTGAACTGTGCAAAAAGTGAAATATTCTGCTGTAGAATTGATGAGGCTGTAATTGAAGAAATAAAGCAGGCTACTGGATTTATTGTGGGGAAACTACCAGTTAGATATCTTGGTGTTCCCTTGGTCTCGAGAAGGTTGAATGATAGAGATTGTAGCCCTCTTATCGAAAAAATTACAAGTAGAATCACCAGCTGGTCCTCAAAACTTTTATCCTATGCTGGAAGACTACAGCTTTTGCAATCTGTAATCTTCAGTATCCAAAACTTCTGGTGCCAGAACTTCATCCTACCTCAATCTGTTATAAGGAAGCTTACTCAACTCTGTTCCAGCTTCTTTTGGAAGGGGAAAGAAGGGTCGAGTAGAGGAGCACGAGTTAGTTGGGAGCATATTTGCCATCCAAAATCAGAAGGTGGCTTGGGCTTCAAAGATCTTGAAGTGTGGAATAAATGTTGCATCCTAAGGAATTTATGGTCTATATATGTGCAAGCAGGCTCCTTGTGGGTCGCTTGGATACATGCCTATATCTTGAGAGGTAGAAGTATAATGGATATACCCATCTTGCAGAGGTTCAGCTGGAATTTTAAAAAAATGTTGAAGATTAGAAAGATGGCTGAAAGATTTAAACAAAGTGATGGTTCATGGAAAGTTTCAGGTGCTAAATATAAACCAGCATATGTTTATGATGAGATAAGGCATCGAAAAGAAAAAGTCGATTGGCACAGGTTACTTTAGTATAAATTTTATATTCCAAAGCATACAATTATCTCTTGGATGACAATCTTGGACCGTCTTCCCACTAGAAGCATACTTGCAGCTTGGGGGATTGATTTGGACTTTGAAAATTGCTTGCTTTGTGGTCAAGCATGTGAAACCAGAGATCATGTCTTCTTTACTTGTATTTACTCCAACCTTATTTGGAGGAAAGTTCTACAAACATGCGGTCTATCTCGGAATACAGGAGATTGGAAACATGAATTTACTTGGGCGATGAAGAAAATTAAAGGGAAAGCATTAATATCTATTCTGCTTCGGATAGCTTGGAATGCTTTTTGCTACTTTGTTTGGGAGAAAAGGAATAATAGGTATCATGGAGGTCATCCTATATCATCAGAACAGATTTTTCAACTTATTGGGAATGCTGTAAGAATGAGATTTCATGAATTGGATAAGGTGAAAGGAAACCAAGTCAACATGAGATTGAAGAGCAACTAGAATTTGAACATTACTTGTATCTGATCGTAGTTGTGTCTGATTGTAGTAGCTGTCAAAAGTTGGATTGTATTTCCTTTTATATGCTGCTACATTATTGTTAATTTTGTGCTTTTACAAGCACTAAACTCTGTAACCGAGTAGCAGTTTTACTGCTTTGGAATGAATAATACACATTCATCCAAAATAAAAGAAGTAAATAAAGCTGATATTGGCATTATGCACTAAAGCTTTGACGACGAGAAAAATACAAGTCTTTACTCTGTCGTGGCCTAATTGACAACAAGGACCAGTAAAATAAATCACATTACATTCCTAAATCTATCCTAGCTTTCTCTACTAAATTATCAGCATGTTTAAACAGGGATGATGGCATGTTCGTTAAAATTTGAGGTAGAGGACCATCAATTCTACGCCGTCTTGTTCATAAGCCACCATCCAAGAAGGTGGATAATAATAGACCTTGCACAAACTCACATCTCTTTGCCTTCTCCGAGTGCTCCTTATCTGACAAAGGGGATGGATGAACATCTCTGTCCATGACAAGATGATCATCAACTTGCATTAGTTAAAGGGGCAGAAATTTTAACAAATTCAAAATATTTCAGAAATATACCAACAAGAAAAAGAAAAGCAAAGATAAAAACATATACTGAAACCATTAGAAGCAGAAGGTAAGAGTGTTCTTATATGTCCCAAAAGTTGTCAGGCAAGTCAATTCAAATAGAAAAATATGAGACCTGCTTGGTTATATGCACTCAATACTTGCTAGCAGCCTTGCATTAGTCAAGGTTAAATAGGACCAAAAAAATACATTGTTTTCATTCTAATTTGCCCAACTGTTGTGTTGTTGGTTATTGTTTATAGCCCCTCTCTTCTTCCTCAAGTATAAGTCAATGTAATTATGGTGTGTACTCATTTGTTTAAGCTCCAGAAATTATAAACACAAAATTTTCCTTTTGTCATTTTTCTCATGAACCTGTGCTTTACCATCTCAAATGAGTAACATAATCATGCTGTTACAGATCTTCTTCCAAAAGATTTAGCATTAGCTCAACCAAACAGAACAAGACTACAAAACATTAATAATGAAGATAACATCTGAACATAGGGTAGAATAACTTACTTTTCTAACACATTCTCATCTGAGCCTTTTTCTTCCAAGGTCACTTCAGTAGAAGAGGCAGACTGTATACTTTCAGACGAATCAGCTGGAGGTACACAGGAAAGAAACGAAAGCAATGGATCGAATGCTGTATTGGAGGATGAAAGTGAGGACCATGACCTGGCAAGAAGAGATTGATAATGTGCATCGTCCAACTCCTTTCTCAAGGAAGAAAGTGTTGAGTAAGAATCACCTTTATGAAATTTTAAATTGTAGTTACTGTAATCACTGGTCAAGGAACACAGGTCATAAACCTCAAAGCATTATAATGATCACACAAAGAAAGTTCCAAAGAGTAAGGGGACATTTTCAAAGCCATAGAAGAAAGAAAGGTGGGTGAGATGGAGAAACCTTTCAAGAGCAATGAGATCATTTAAAACAGGTAAATTAGTTGAAAAAGAAGAAAAAAATTGAACATCTCCAACCCAGACGAAATCAAAGGATATCTTGAAAATATTCCCATGCTGTGTTGTTATGTGGTCAACCATGTTCATCCCTACCCTCAGAGCACAAACAGGACATACCTGCATTAATAAGAAATATTGAATTACTAATTGTAAACATCATTTGCCTACAAAATTGCAATCAACATCAAGCTATCTTAAAGTACCCTGATTATTCTGAGATTCGATAGTAATACTTTCTATTGGGAAGGTCCACACCACATTTCTTCTTCTTAAACAGAAGATGGCATGTTATATAGTGAGGCATATCAAGGAACAGCTAAACTATAACCCAACAATGTTCAATGCCCAACAGGCCAACCGGCACAGAAAGTGACGAAGGTAGAGAACATCTCTGACACCTTACCTTCAATCAATGAATCCAAAGTAGGGAAACTAACAGACATCTAGAATATCATGAATGAATGCCAGTTTCCTGAAAAAAGGCTTACTGGACTAACAATAAAGACAGAATCCCATAAAAGAGTGAAGGCAAAAAAAATTTTTGTCTAGTACCACTGTACCAGTGACAGAAGAAAATACAAGCCAAATAATTTGGACAATAGAGATGAAGTCAATAAATACTTATAAATCTTCTTTGATCAGACTGGGTACACAAGAACAATCTGAGCGAGACAAAAATGAAACATGGTTGAAGAAAATGTCAAAATTTTGGCCATAAAGAATATAACACGTTCACATAATTAAACACTACATGGACAGCGCTTAATAAGATGGGTGGGGCAAAACTTAAGAATTCCAGTAATGATTACATGTATTCCTCAATCCAACCTTTCCAGCTAGATTACCAAACACCTTCAAACGCCATTCCTCGCCCCCCAAGTGACAAAGCATAGATTTTTTGATAAGGATCTTTAAAGTCTAAGTTCATATAGCTGAGAAACAGGGGATTTTTGTCCGGAGTCAAACTTATCAGAGCTAGTGAAAGATTCTTTCTTTTCAATATATGATCCAGAATTACCTAATAACTAAACCATAACCGGAAGAGGAAAATTTTCCTTATAATTAACACTAACAATAAAGGAACTTTTATGCCAAACAGGAAATTCAGAAGGGAAGACTATACCCCATAGTTAGCTTCAAGATGATGCTCCTCATCAATATGGCCGCACAATCCAAGTAAATCAAAATCCTCAGAACAATATGGGCAGGGGTATTCTGTCTTCAATTCATCATCTTCTTCAATCTCTTCAAAATCAATACAAAGATCTGCTCCCAAAACAGAAACATACCATTTCACGAACCACACAGAACCCAGAAAACAAAACCCCAAATATAAAAAAAAAAAAAGGAAAAGGAAAGAAAAACTAACCACTTTGGGATTTAAGAGTGGACTGATAGCTCCTTGATGAAGCTGAGAAACCAAAGCTCCAAGTATCATCCTCCATTGAAATTCGATCACTGTCTAAAACTGCAGCTGCCTCTGTTTCAGAAAGGCTAAAGAATCTAACGCGCGGATGCTCCTAAGATTTACCTTTTTTTTCTCCTCTGTTTTCCTTGTACTTTCTGATTAGAAGCAAAGAGCGACTTAAGGAGGAAGTAAATTTCGGGGAAAAGACTGGGAAACTTTTTGTTTGTCCCTTTTTAAGGTTTGTTTGTAGGAACTGGGAAGCGCTGGATTCTTAGCGAACACGAATTCCGACTTCTGAAATGACCAGCAACTCCCGCGTATTTATCATGAACTACCCTCAACAACCATGCTGTAGAAACACGATTTTTTCTCGATTTATTTATTTATTATTACTTTTTGGTCCGTTAAAGTTTGAGTTTATTACTAAACTGACCGATTGAGGTTCGTTTCATGGAAGTGCGGGCACCGAGTACCCACCGGGGTTTTTCTTGTCTTTTTCGCTATTGTTTGTTTGTTTTATTTCTTTTCATTAATTTTATCTTTTCATTTTTTGTTTTGGTGTAAGTCTCATGCCTTTAGTCCAATATTAGCGTCTTTTGAGTCGATATGATTTATTATGGAGGGAAGGTTCTTTTAACAATAATTTTGAGACTTTACTTTAAAGAATTAAACATCAAATCATTTGAACCAACTAATTATCAGTATCTTTTCATTTTTTTGGAAGTATAGTAAAAGAAGTCGTGGAGTCTGGACTTAGAGCGGTGGAAGAAGTGAGAAAAGAAAGCCATTTCCTTTCGCGAGATTTGGAGTAGGAAAATATTGGAAAGGAGATTGGAGACAATATTTCCAACTTAATGGCAAGAAGATTAAGGAAAGTGTAAAGAATAAGGGAAGAAGACCAAATTTTAATTGGAAAACGATTTTCTTTTTTTGGGCCAACGGAGAACCTTTTTCTAATATGGAAATAATTGAAAACCTTAAAGATAGAAATGATGATATATTAATAGCAATTGAGTGGGCCTGTATGCTTGATTCAAAGAAAATGGGCAAATGTGGATCCAAAGAGAGGCCCAAATAAAAACCGCAATCTAGCCAAAACAGCGGCCCAAACACGGGATCCTTGGCCCTTTTTCAGGGTGCTGATCTGTCTTGTTGGAATCGCCGTAACCGGTTGGCCCAGGTGTAAGGGAACGAGGAAAGTAGCGTTCAGTTTTCGAAGCTAACTCGATTCTGAAGAGAGATCTGATTACTAATTATTTTTCTATTATTATTTATATTTATATATTAATTCAAAGCTCTTACCATCATCAACCTTCCCTCTTTCACAGTCTCCCAGAAACCCTCCAGAAATCTCAATTTCCTTGCCGGATTCCCCCAGTTGGAACTGTTACTATCTTCTGGCTCCCCAATGGCATCAAGAAATCGGACCGTCCAATACAAAAAGCACAGAGACGCATTAAAGAGCGTTCGAGCTCCTCTCTCCTCCTCAGCGTCCGGTTCGGGTGGTCCGGTTATTGAAATGGTTAATGCTTCTTTCCTTCGCTCCAATCGCTCCTCTTACACTCCTCTCAGCACTGAAGAAGACCCTGGTCCTTCAAGGTTATCAAATTTCTTTTCTTCTTTAAATTCAATAGAACAAAAGAATTTGTTATATTTGCTTACTAATTACTATCAAATTTCATTTCTTTCTTTCTTTCTTTGTTGCAGTAGTGGTGCGTTTACGGTCGGTTTGCCGCCGGCGTGGGTGGACGATTCGGAGGAAATAGCAGCAAATATTCAACGAGCTAAGGTCAAGATGGCGGAGTTAGTCAAAGCTCATTCCAAGGCTTTAATGCCTTCATTTGGAGACAGCAAAGAAGATCAACGCGCGATTGAGGTTTTAACCAGAGAAATTACGGATCTATTGAGGAAATCTGAGAAGAGATTGCAAAAGTTTTCTACCAATGGATCTTCTGAGGATTCCAATCTCAGAAAAAATGTACAGGTAATTACTAATAATTCTACTTTATTCTTGAAAAATGTTGATTTTGTAGCTTATATTAGATCATGAAGATTAGTAAATATTCATTTGTGGTTATTTATGTAATTGATTTCCTTCATTATTTCTAATCTGTACTACTATTCTTGAATCTCTCTGTGGTCAGCGTTCACTTGCAACAGACCTCCAGAGCCTCTCAGTGGACCTGCGGCGAAAGCAGTCAACTTATTTGAAACGGCTACAGCAGCAAAAGGAGGTTTGTTTGGATTGACATTTGAAGTTTCCTGTTAAGGTGATTAATTTATGCATTACTTAACTTTCTATGCATATTTGTTTTATGGGTTTGGGACAGGATGGTGTTGACTTGGAGATGAACTTGAATGAAAGCAGATATAGATTGGACGACAGTGAATTCAGTGATGTGGTAACGCCATTTTCTTGCTTGTACTTTCAATTAGTGAATTGATTTCCATAGTTAGGATTTAGGCATTAAGGGATTTCAAATATATTTTTACTGCAATGCTAGTGATCCGGTGTAGAAATATAGATAAAAATTTAGAAGAGTTTCAAAGTTCAAACTCAATGGAAGCCAAAATTAATGATACTTTTGACAGTGGAATATACTTGAACAAAGTTCAACCTGGTTTTAAATGTTCTGTTATTTCATAGGTTGCAAGACCTGAATCATTTTAGATCAATTCGACCAGTTTTATGGTATGAATGAATAATATGATGGTTGACTATGCAGGGTTTTAATGAGCACCAAATGAGCAAGCTGAAGGAGAGTGAGTTCTCAGCTGTAGAAAGGGAGAGAGAGATCACTCAGGTATCTGGAATCCGGATATATGTTCTTTATTGTTCCCATTTTAGTACCCTTCTAATGAATATAGTCGTATTGTAGGTTGTCAAGTCGGTCAATGAGCTTGCTCAAATCATGAAAGATCTCTCGGTGCTTGTGATAGATCAGGTTGAATACGCCTCTTTGTATTATATGCTGTAAAGTGTGGTTGATTGATACTGGCGGGTATATTAATCTAAAACTATCTTCTATCAGGGCACAATTGTTGATCGGATAGATTACAACATCCAAAATGTTGCTACATCGGTCGAGGAGGGCTTCAAAGAGCTCCAGAAGGTTCTCTATATTTGCCCCTATTCATCCATGCATGCAAAAAACACAGACAAACTTATTCACTTATATTGCAACCATATCCTGACCCACTTCCCATTCCAAAACCCATGGATACCAAATACCAGCTGCCCTTATTTAGGCTCCATTTTGTAGGAGGAAAACAGAAAGGTAGGAATGGGAGTGGAAGGGAAACTTTTCAATATAATGGTTGGGATCGATAACAGCACGTGTTATTCTGTAGCTTAACCAGTGGGTAAAAGGTTTCCTCCCACTCCCTTTCTGTCATTCCATTTTCCCTCCTACCAAACAGAGTGGTTTTTTGTGAACTCAATATATATGCCGTGTGCTCTAGTTGCTATTGTCGTGTTGGGTTGATTCTTGTTTTTGGCTAAATATTGAGTTATGTATAACACAATCATGTTATGTATTTTGGATTTGCAGGCTGAGAGAACACAGAAGCAGGGAGGGATGGTGATGTGTGCGACAGTGCTTGTTATCTTATGCTTGATCATGATAGCCCTTTTGATCCTCAAAACCTTATTCTTGTGATATTGTTGCCCCGGTATTCACAGCACAGACATGATTCATTCTGTATATATTCTGATCAGCAATCTCCCAATTATGTTCCTCAAGATGATCCTCATAGGAATTATAAACTCACATTGCTGGTGGTCCATTGGAATTTGTACATAGTTTTGTATCACACTTTTTTTTCAGAAGCTTGTGTAGATGAAATTCTAGAAAAATTTTCAAATAGCTGCTAGAAGTTTTATTGTCAAGTCCTTTACAAAGTAAATTACGTAATGTAATGAGGAAATTTTTGCTTATAACAATTTTTTGGCGGATATCTCAAACTAATTTAAAGCTGAAGTATACACTCTGGGGTTATATTTTATTGGCAGTACCTTATCAGATGCAAAACTACTTAGATATGTGGTTAATCTTATTCTTACATATACAGCATAATGGGCCGAGCATAATCAAGGAATATATTTTGTATATCGACGGACTAAAGCCTGCAAAAAACCAAGTGACTCTGGATCCCAGAAAACATGATTCCACAATATGGGATATGTGTCTGTCTAAATGACTGGGCCAGGCCGTCATCTTAGATTTGATGAATTAAAGTCCAATCTTCATCTCCTTCCACGAAAGTGCAAGAATGCCATCTTCTAAGTATCAAAAGGCAAGACTTGCTGAGCAACCAAACAATAAATGTTTGCGAGGAAAGATCTCGGTTCCATTTTAGTGTCGTGTTTACATATTTTGACCTAATAATTGAATATATTTTAGCAACATTATTAGTAATATAAAGAAATCATAATATATATATACAATACAATGTGCCTCATTGAAATACTAATAAATACAATAATTGATTAATATATCATGTGGTGAGAACTGAGAAGTGAACACAGGCCTGTGAAACCAAATAAAGAGAGATCTTTTCTCCAGAAATAATAAATACCAATAATGTTTTAACTAATGTTAATAGATATGAAGATGAAAAACCCTAGTTTTTTTCTCTCCCCAAAGGCTATATAATAAGACAGCTTCTTCTCAAAAATTTGGTTAAGAAACGTCATAGATTTCATTTTGACAAATCCAAAAAAACCCTAGACAGACGCTCATAATTGTGAAGTTTGGCCACCAGCTTGCTCTTGCTTTTATTATTTAGAGTCTTGCTTATCTTCTTGTTTTGTTTTGGTTTTTCTTGTAACTACACCTTTAATTTATTGGATAGGATATATATATTATATATTATATATAGCTGTTTTGACTTTTGAGTAGTGATGGATGCAAAGAGAATCCAAAAATCCACTCTGAAGAAGGACGGTTGGGTAGATAAGGTTCGTGCTGGTGAATTCCCGGCTGGCTTGAAGGTTCTGATTATTGATGATGATGAAACATATCTCCTAGTACTAGAAAGAATGTTTCAAAAGCTTTTCTATGAAGGTATATATATAGATATGTAATATGTTGGTGCGGTAATTAAGTTTATTAGTTTAATTTTACAGTCTTAATCTGTCCCTTTCGAAACACTCCTTTTCTTTGTTTTTCTTGAACGAGTCTTTCCGTTACTAATAAATCATTTTGTGCGGGTCTTTTTTTTTTTTTGGCCAAATTTTGTTTGGATTAGTTAAAACGAAAAAAAGATTATTGCTTTTGTTTTTCTTTTCTAACATATAATTTTTAAGACATCTCTCTCTCTCTCTCTTTCTCTTAAGGATGCGGATTACTTTTTGATAATTTCTTACAGAAGAGTAATTTCTATCAGAAAATAAAGTAAGACCCGGCAGCATTTTTCCTTTTTTTTTTTTCTCAATATTCCTTTAGTTGATAAATTAGGGTTACAATATTTGAGTTCAGTACAAATTAAATAATCAATCAAAAACACTTTGTCAATGACTAATCATGATTTGATTATGTTTACGTACAGATTAAGTTAAAATACCTAATAAACTATAATGCATGAAATAATAATCTCATGTGAAGAAAAAAAAATGTTTCAGGTATATGTTATATATTAATCTTCAATAATGTTTTGTCATATGATATCTTTTCTAATTAATGTGGCAATATTCATGCAGTTACCAAGTGTCAGGGAGCGAGGGATGCCCTTGCTTTGCTCCGAGAAGACACAAGCAGATTTGATCTTGTCATCTGTGATTTAAATATGCCTGATATGGATGGATTTAAGCTGCTTGATCAAATTATCAGATCAAAGATGGACTTGCCGGTTGTTTGTAAGTACAGAATTAAACCCAAACAAATTTAAATTGATCAACTTTAATTTACATGCTTTTTGGACTTTTTTTTTTCAGTGGTTTCATCAACTATTTTGATTATATATGTTACTGCAGTGATGTCTTCGGATGATAGAGATGGAGTTGTACTGAACAGTATGCTCCGTGGCGCTTGTGATTGTTTGGCAAAGCCAGTTAGCACGGAGGCCATCAGATTCATATGGAAGAATGTGGTTCGTTGGAGAATATATACCCTGGGACAGTTACAGCGGCCAGAGAACGTTAACCTTAATAATGACAGGTTATTGCTTGCGGAAGAAGCTACTGATGCCGAGCTAATGTCTGCGAAAGAAATTGGAAGCCTGCAAAGCTCGAAACAAGGGGAAGACGATAACGAAGATGGCGGCGAATCATCTGCTGGTGATGATGATGAAGATAGTGAAGTTACAAATGGGAAGAAGCGGAGGATGGTTTGGACAGGAGAGCTCCATGATTTGTTTGCTGCTGCTTTAGATGAACTAGGCCGTGACAGTATGAACTCTCTCCTTTGCATAGTTAATTATCAGCTCATTCAACTTGTCAAACCAAATTTCCGCAATTGTTTGCAAAACTTATTTGGAAGCCGAATTATTTTGTTCACATTGATCGTATTATTGCAGAGTGTGTTCCTAAGAAAATTTTGGAGCGTATGCAAGCTATGAATCCTAATATTGAGCTTACAAGGGCAAATATTGCCAGTCATCTTCAGGTAGAATTTTATTTCATTTTCATAAAATATTTTAATAGACCCTAATAAATTAGTCATGAAAACATTGACAGAAGAACACACATAATTTTATTAATTACTGGTGCAGAAGTACCGCTTGCATCTTCGAAGGTTAGATAAACTCTCGCCGAACAGAGAAGTCAATGCACTTTTTGAGAGAGCGGCTTCCTCATTTCCACAGCGCCACGACCTACAACTACAAGCACAATCATGTTATCAACTTCCAATGCAAAATCTCATCACAAATTTTACCACGGCTCCAAGTAGTGATCATGGGATCAATATTGTTGATTCAATAATTTCAGATCAACCCTTGGTGAACAGAGAAGTCAATGCACTTTTTGAGAGAGCAACTTCTGCATTTCGACAGCCCTGCAACCAACAAGCACTATCATGTCATCAACTTCCACTGCAAAATCTCATCGCCTCACCAACAGAAAATGATAACCTTACTACGGCTCCAAGGAGTGATGATGGGAGCAATATTTTTGAATCAATACTTTCAGAATCGAGTCGTGATCTCCCTCCTGAATTCTCCTTGCCCGGTCTCCCTCCAACCAATTCGTTATACCCAAATGATTCTCTTGTTAATTTTGCCATCTCTGATGAAGATTATATGTACAGAAACGTTACCGATCAACTTTTTGACCCCCTTTCAGCTGCCCATGATCCTTCATTCTTGGTCGGACAATTTGACCCAGACGATATTTTTCGTGGACCCGCATTTCCATAGGTTAGTTTTTAAGATTCATGAGTACCTTGACCATGCATTTTATGATAATGGTTTCTAATCAAATAGTTATTAATAGTATCTGATTTTTTTTTGAAGGAATAGTATCTGATTTCGATGTATGGTCTCTTGCAGCAACGGGTTGCACTCATGGGATATCTAATATCAGTCCAATGCTGACGGCCATCCATGAAAAATTCTTTTTCATTGCAGGAATCCTAGCTGGTTCTCTTGGTGACCTGCACTTCTTGTGCTGTTCTCTCTAGTTTCAGTTAGAAGATTAGATTCAAAGTTTTTCTTTGAAAAGGTACATTTTGTAGTTTCTTTGTTAATAGGGCATGCAGCGAAAAGGTCATCTTGAACGGGCTTTCAAGTTCTAATTTTTATTGAACTTAGGAAGCTCTGTGGTGGACCTAGTCACGGCATGTTTTCTTCAATGCTGAAATTTTATTTTCATTTGCTTCTTAGGAACACCGATTGAGAGATTGCATCTTTCCTTTTACCATTTCTTCTCATCCTGTGAAAACACTTTTCCTTGTATTATATACGGGGAAAAGAAAAGATTAGGCTTTGAAAGGGCAGGAGCTTGCTCCGATATTTGGATTATCCCCATGAGTCATTAATATGAACATCTGTATTGAGTATTGTCCTTTTAAGAAAGTGCTCGATAAACTATCGCTAGTCTTCTGAAGTTCGGAAAATATACAGCAATTCCGCAAAGAAGCACTACCTCAGAAAATGTTCAACAAATGGATGAATAATTGAATATATGCAGTAAATTCTAGTACATGGTACTCGCCCGTAACCAAAGGGGCAAACATGTATTGGCCCAAAGTAATTAAGAAGCACAAATGAAAGAAAACGAATTTGGAGCAGTTGTAATAATAAATTCATCCAACCATTCAAGCAATCCAGCAGCTATCTTTGCATTAGCAAGAGAAGAGCAAGGGTTAGAAAGCCAAAAATGCTGGTTGCTGCACTGACCCTGGGAGCTTTGTTTGGAAGTATAGTGGGAAGCGCACACTCTTCTCCGTTAAACAAGACTTTGGATGGAAACCCATCCCCCTTTGCCACATTAATACCAGGTGTAAGCTTCTTTGTGAATGAAATAACTGATTGCTGTGTACCAGGAACACGAGGATCCTTTTTTGGATTGGCACCATCTGTCTCTGGCAGAAGAAAATTAAAACCTGGACGACCGCGCATGAATACTGTATTGTTGGAACCAAGCAACACACTCCCATTGAAGGTGTAGACTTCTTCAAAGCCTGGTATTGCTTTGTCCAATTGGACGGCCGCAAACCAGTCTTCAAAGTTAGTTTCACCCCAGTTAAAAATAGTGATCCTTGCACTCCATCCACCTGTGTAATCTGATAATAAGTGCCAGTTGATGCTAACTCCACAATTATCTCCACATGGCAATGGATTTGGAACTGTTTGTCGATGTATCTTAGCCCACTCCCTGGTTTCAGCAGTTCTGTTCTCAAAGGGTTTAAGAAGAGAATCAGGTTGTAGAAGAAGAGCTGGCTCTGTAGCACTGCAGGTCTGGCTCGGGTTGCGATTGCAACCACAGGCACATGTATTACACGGAATAGCAGAATCGTTGAAAAACGCCGAGTATGAGACACAACATTTCGGAACTGTCTCCTTGGACCGTGTTATATTGCAAACTACTTGCCAACTGGCAATTGCTGCTGTTTCTGAAGGCAAACCACTTGGATCGGGGAATTGACTTGGGCTTACTTGTATCGGATTCCCACACTGATAATCCGGATTCATATTGCCATTGATCTTCCAGTTTTGCGGTGGTACTAGCTCTGTCCTATTCAAGTCTGGAGGCATTTTGTAAACTTGCATTTGGAAAGATGACTTAGACCTGCTTGGATCCATTAAAGGTGGCAGAATCGTTCCATTTCTACAGCAGAAGGGAATTCCACCAATAGTGTCATTTGCCCTCGTTGGGGGTAGATCAATAATCGTAGGCCTTCTCTCACAACTCAAAGCCTGTGAAAAATCCATACCCTGGTAGTGCTGACCTTGCGGGCCAAAAATACACTCTGATGTATCAACAACAGAAGGGTAAGCCCCTTTCATAATATAGATGAATTCCTCCCTCATCCAATCAAAGCTTAATTGCCAATTATCAAGGCGGCCAAGAGGGTTATGGTTCGAGATCGAAACCTGTGCCCAGTAATTATCATCATATGCCCTGATCACATCATACATGATTATAAGATCACCTTCTTGCCTGGGCAAGAATTCTTCGTTTAGCCCATTGTTTGGATCAGCGTTTGCATCTTGAGTGCAGCATACATGCATCTCACTATTGTTCCCTATTAAAAAACACAAAATTCAACTCATCAATCATAAATTTCTAAATTCCTGAAAAGAATCAGTTAGCTAGTAGCTAGTAAATGGTATCGGTGGATTACAAATAAAAATTTCCCATTTCAGGCATATCATTGGGTACACATATTTTAAAAAATACTAGTAATGTTGAAAGATAAATTATGTATTATCCATGGTAAAAATCATTAACTTTTACAATAAAACAGGACAAAGTTGAAGTAGCTTCATGAATTGAAAGCCTTTTACGTTATATATTGACTTTTCAATGGAACTTACACTAGTACTATTATTTTATGCTCTAACATCATCTTCGCACGTTAATTACAACTATGGAAAGGCAAATTTTCCTTCTTTCTCCTCTGTTTCTACTTTTGAACCATAGATTATTGCACCTACTCTCTCTGGTTAATCCTCTAAACGCAAAAACAGATTTAACCAAAATAATTTGTATAGAAAAGAGATTTAAGTAACCAAACCTTGCTTGGCGGCGTTATAACAGGAATACCCATCATTAACAAGACTAATATTAAGCGGCATGGGAACATTTGGAGGTCCAACACCGAACTGTGTACCTACCAACCCGACCCGAACCTCCATCTGTGATAAGTCGCCGGCGGTGTCCACGGCCGATTTAAGGTCACTCATGGGGGATCCTACAAAGACGGTGCCGTTTCCAACCTCAGCAGGGAGCGAACTCCCGTCAGCTAAAACAGCGTTCGAAGCAGAGACCAAAAGCTCCTTGTGCTGAAACCCGACAAACACTCTCCAAGACTTAAGCTCGTGACGTCCGTTGTTGAGAACGACCAAAGTGGACTCGAAACGGTAGGCTTGGTTGGTGGGGTCTGTGGGAGGGATGGGGTGGCCTGAGGTGTAGGTGTAGGATATGAATATGCCGTTGCATGAGTCCGAAGCTGGCGCTGGAGCGGGAGATGGCATCGGAGTTTGGGCCTGAGAAAATGATGTGTTGAAGAGAGAAACTAAAAGTAAGAGGAAGGTGAAGATGATACGAAGGAGCTTGTCATCGGCCATGGTTTTTGTCAGAGCAACAGAAGTGTTGGTTGCAGGACCTTGTGTGGTTTTGAGGAGAAGGAGTTTAAAGAAAGGGAAATGGTGAATGTTTCTGGTGGAGTGCCGGCTCTGTTTCTTTGCTTCCTCATTGCAACTTTGCTGGCATAAGCAATAAAGAGGGAGCGAATTGGTCTTTGATTTTCTTCTTCTGCAGGTCGTTTTCTCGTTTTCTTGTTTTCTAATTTCTCTGAATAAATTTATTTTCAAAAGAGTAGGTTATGGTTTTACTTGCTACTCTTTTTCTTATATCAAAGCATAAGACCAAGTTTTATTGAATTTCTGTATTTATTAAGAATTTTCAAAAGAAAAGGAATTTTAATTTATGAAGATGAATTACCGTTTCCACTTACAAGAAGACGTCAACAAATTCAAAGCGCGCAAATGGATTGAAGGATGAGAAGAGAAAACAAAGGTCGTGTTCCTATCTGTGGTTTGACATTTTAAAAACAAGACCGGGTAAATTTGGAAGAGCGGAGAGGTGGGGGCCCATGATGTGACGCTTCCCGCCCGTTTGGTGACCCAATCTCTTCAAAGTATGGGCCTTTGGGGCCACTTTTCTACCATTCCCTCAAAGCCCATTTACAGTAACCTATTGTATTTGTTGCGTACTTGTGTTTGCGTCTAGCTTCGCTTCCTCCTGATTTAACAGTTTTCACTTCATCTTCCTTCGCAATCCATTATTAAGTTCAGTAATTTAGTGTGGAGAGTTGCAGTAATTTATGAGACAAAGATTATTTAAATTCCACATCAGACTTTGTTTAAATTGAGGTAGTTAAGATTTGAATTTTATTCCAACTTTGATGTCAATACTTACCAAATACTAATATTTCAAACTTAACTAATGGCCCAATTATCAAAGGCTACACTGGACTTAAATTTAAACATTCATTCAAGTGAATATCAAATCAAAGTAAAAGTAATTAAGAACCAAAAGTCATATGAACCATTTAGAACCTATCCAATTAAATGGGAAAACTTTGGGTTGGTTTGGATGGACGTGCATGTCTTATTGCATGTAAAAGCCTATTAGTAATCTGATAATTAATTGATTAATAAATAAATGGATGTAATTAAAACTAGTTGTTTACAGATACATATACTGCTACACGTCTTTATCTATGTTTCTACTTCATTAAACCTTTTTAGATACTCTATTTTAATAATCGTTAGCTGTGATTAATTTATTTACCCCACGTATAAGAAGCTTTCGAAAAGTTTTACATGCAAGCCCGGATGGCCTGCGTAGCCACATTAAACAAATGGCAAAATGTCAATGTTTCCTTAAAGGATCTTAATAACAGCGTGTCCAAGACATGAAGGAAAGGGCTAATCATCATCCATAGAATATATAAAAATTATGGCCAATAAACCTAATGAGTCTATTTATATTTATATATATGGTGAATGAGAAGGTAATTTACAGTCAAATATAATAATCAGTTAATAAGAAAAATAATAGTAGAGTTATTTTTGAAGCAATTATTGTACAAAGTAAATCGAATTAATATGTGAAATCAACAATTAAAATCATCTATCTTGAGGCTTGAGCCTTGAAACATTATATCTTAATAGAATACCGAAAACTTGAAATGAGATTATATATATGAAATGAAATGAAAGACACTCACATAACCAATCGAGACATGTCCAGACCCTGAATTGGTACAACCTCTCCTCACCTAAACTTTTTTCTACAAAAAAAAAGACACGACCTAAAGAAAAAAATGCTAGTACATATGTGAACTTTGGGACATGGTGAGTGATGAATAAGAACAAGTTTTTCAATTCACCGCTGAGAAAAACATTGTACTTTTGTCAAGCAACTTCCCAGATATGAAAACATGTACTACTTGCTTAATTTCAACTCTAGACAAGCTCGATCCCTTGTCCCTATAGTCCTTGTTATTGTTCTTGGACAACTCTTTTCCTAAAAGCCAATTTCAAGAACCTCGTTTTGACTTGAATTTAAGCTTACCTTAATTTTTTCGCACTTGTTCAAGCTTCTAAGTTAAAGTTCTACTACTAAAGTCCAAGTGGCCAAAAATAAACTTTTTATTTTGGACACCCACTCTCTCTATACCATATTACCATATATAGTATATTCCTCCTTTTCCTCTTATCTCTTGTCACAAGAAGAGAAATTATTAGAAAATCATCTTCAAAAATCAAAACACATTATTACAAAATCAAATAGTAATATTAATAAAGAATAGAGAAAAATATTTTCTAATGAAAGGTATGATTAAGTTTTGGAGTATGGTTTTCAAAATAATTCCATTTTTTGTTTTTAATACAATAACAAAGAAAGCCCAGATCCCAAGAAATTATACACAGGAGGGAAAGGGCCGGGACAAAATTTTGAAAAATTGACCCCACAAAAGCTATGACATTATTAAATTGAGTAGCCCAATACTATTAACCATTTTTACACCGTTTATTAGAGAAGTCGACCGTTGGATTTGGAAGTTAAGAAAGCCCTCCCCTCTTTTGACTTTCCGTTATCCTGGGCCCCAATACACAGAACATAGACCGTTTCAAGTGAAAAAGTAACCGTCCGATCCCATGAGATCCACGGACCAAATTAGTCGACCGTTACTATAAACCTTTTAGGCTCTTAATAGGAGAATTTCCTTTCGCTTCAAAATTCAAATGCAACCTTTGCTCGGAAAATGCACCACTTTCATTTCTTATTCCAAAAACATTCCATCTTTTATTAGATTCTTTCAATTTTTCTTCATTCCTCTGTTTCTGTCTTTCTAATATCTGTTACTTCGAAATTGCTGGGTTGGCTCTTTTGTTGAGAAGCTAATTTCAATTGTAAAAGATGGTGAAAACTGTCTCTTCTCCAACTTCTTCTCCGGTGACGATAACAGTTTCGTCAGGAGGCAAAGAAACTGGGAGTAGAAGCATGGGCTTAACAAGTCCAATTCCACGTGCTTCAGTTTCAAACAACCCAAATTCCCCTAGCCCTCTGGGAAGCAGGGGAAGCAGAAGGGTTTCGAGCGGAGGAAGATATTGCTCTATGTCGAAAGATGATCCTATTGAAGAGATAAACTCAGAATTCGTTACCTACACCGTCCATATACCGCCAACCCCTGATCACCAATCCGTCTCAGCCTCGCAAGCAAGCCTTAACGAAGATGGAAAAGATGGGGTGAGGCTGAGGCCTGAAAGGAGTTTTATTTCGGGCACTATCTTCACAGGAGGGTACAATTCTGTTACTCGTGGCCATGTCATCGATTGTTCCTTGGAAAGGCCCGAGACATTGAAATCGGGGTTGGTTTGTGGAATGAAAGGGTGTGATGAGAAAGCGATTCAAGGGAAATGTGAATGTGGGTTCAAAATTTGTAGGGAATGTTACTTGGATTGTTTGGGAAGTGGGGGAGGTCATTGTCCTGGATGTAAAGAGCCTTACAAGGATGTTAGTGAGGGAGATGATGATGAAGATGAGGTTCGGTCTGAAGCAGAAGATCAGGCTCTGCCTTTGCCTTCGATGGCTGATTTCAAGTTGGATAAAAGGCTTTCACTCGTGAAATCGTTTAAAGGGCAGAATCATCCACCGGATTTTGATCATACGAGGTGGCTGTTTGAGACTAAAGGGACGTATGGGTATGGAAATGCCTTGTGGCCTAAAGATGGTTATGGGGTTGGTTCAGGTGCTAATGGGTTTGAGCATCCACCTGAGTTTGGAGAGAGAAGTAAGAGGCCTTTGACTAGGAAGGTTGGAGTTTCTCCTGCAATTCTCAGTCCTTACAGGTAAATTTCAAACTTTAAATATAAAGCTTATATTTCCTACTAAATTTGTCGATTTAACTTTTAGACATTTGTCATTCTTTCCGATGCTGCAGTAATATATAATCTGGCTAAGTAAAAACTAGACTCTGTAGGTTCTGTATCCTGTGTTGAAGATTAGTCGTCTAAATATTGAAATTACGTTTGTTTCATGCAGACTGCTTGTTATGCTACGTCTTGTTGCCCTGGGTTTCTTTCTTACATGGAGGATCAGGCACCCCAACCGTGATGCAATGTGGCTATGGGGAATGTCCATAACCTGTGAACTCTGGTTTGCCTTTTCATGGCTTCTAGATCAGCTTCCCAAGCTCTGTCCTGTAAACAGGATAACTGACCTCTCTGTTCTTAAGGAGCGTTTTGAGTCTCCAAACCTGCGTAACCCAAAAGGCAGATCAGACCTTCCGGGCATTGATGTTTTTGTTTCTACGGCTGACCCAGAAAAGGAGCCCCCTCTTGTCACAGCAAACACCATCCTTTCAATTCTAGCTGTTGACTACCCAGTTGAAAAGCTAGCTTGTTATCTTTCAGATGATGGTGGAGCTCTTCTGACATTTGAAGCTTTAGCTGAGACTGCTAGCTTTTCTAGAATTTGGGTTCCTTTTTGCCGGAAGCACAACATTGAACCTCGAAATCCTGAGGCATATTTTGGCCAGAAGCGTGATTTTCTGAAGAATAAAGTGAGGCTTGATTTTGTTAGGGAGAGAAGAAGGGTGAAGAGAGAATATGATGAATTTAAAGTGAGGATTAACTCATTGCCTGAATCAATTAGGAGGAGATCAGATGCTTACAATGCCCACGAAGAGCTTCGAGCCAAAAAGAAACAGATGGAAATGGGAGGCAATCTTTCAGACCCTCTTAAACTTCCAAAGGCTACTTGGATGTCAGATGGTTCTCACTGGCCTGGAACATGGGCTTCCGCTGAGCCAGAACATTCAAAAGGAGATCATGCTGGGATTATTCAGGTATATTCACAATTTAAATTACAAAACTAATGGTTATTGAATTTGTGTCGTTCATGAGTGCTAAAATTTTAATCTTCTCCGCAGGCAATGCTGGCTCCACCAAATGCAGAACCAGTTTATGGGGCAGAAGCAGATGGAGAAAACTTAATTGACACAACAGAAGTTGATACAAGGTTGCCTATGCTGGTATATGTGTCTCGCGAGAAAAGGCCAGGTTATGATCACAACAAGAAAGCTGGAGCCATGAATGCTCTAGTTCGAACCAGTGCTATCATGTCAAATGGGCCATTCATCCTCAACCTCGACTGCGATCACTACATCTACAATTCCTTGGCTCTAAGGGAAGGGATGTGCTTTATGCTTGACAGAGGTGGTGACAGGATCAGTTATGTGCAATTCCCACAAAGATTTGAGGGGATTGATCCAAATGATCGGTATGCAAATCATAATACTGTATTCTTTGACGTGAGCATGAGAGCTCTTGATGGATTACAAGGTCCAGTGTACGTTGGCACAGGCTGCATTTTCAGGAGAACTGCTCTGTATGGGTTTAGTCCTCCTAGAGCCACTGAGCATCATGGGTGGTTTGGTAGAAGGAAAATCAAGTTATTTTTGAGGAGACCCAAGGCCACAAAGAAAGCAGAAGATGAGGTAGTATTGCCTATTAATGGAGAACACAATGATGATGATGATGCAGATATTGAATCTTTGCTTCTTCCCAAAAGGTTTGGTAACTCTACTTCTCTGGCAGCCTCAATCCCAGTTGCTGAATATCAGGGAAGGCTGCTTCAGGATGTCCAAGGAAAGGGAAACCAAGGCAGGCCAGCAGGTTCTCTTGCAGTGCCACGTGAGCCTTTGGATGCTGCAACTGTTGCAGAGGCAATAAGTGTTATCTCCTGCTTCTACGAGGATAAAACTGAGTGGGGAAAACGAGTAGGATGGATATATGGTTCTGTCACAGAAGATGTGGTGACTGGATATAGAATGCACAATCGTGGATGGAGATCAGTGTACTGCGTAACGAAGAGGGATGCATTCCGAGGGACTGCTCCAATCAATTTAACAGACAGGCTGCACCAAGTCCTTCGCTGGGCAACTGGTTCTGTTGAGATATTCTTCTCGAGAAACAATGCACTATTTGCCAGTCGTCGAATGAAATTCTTGCAAAGGGTAGCATACTTCAATGTAGGAATGTACCCTTTCACTTCTATGTTTCTCCTTGTCTACTGCATTCTACCTGCAGTTTCTCTATTCTCGGGGCAGTTCATAGTGCAATCTCTCAGTGTGACCTTCCTGATATTTTTGCTGGCAATCACAATCACATTATGCCTGCTTGCAATTCTTGAAATCAAATGGTCAGCAATCACTCTTCATGATTGGTGGCGAAATGAACAGTTTTGGTTGATTGGTGGAACCAGTGCCCATCCTGCAGCTGTACTACAAGGGCTCTTGAAGGTTATAGCAGGAGTTGACATCTCATTTACATTAACCTCCAAATCTGCCACCCCAGAGGATGGAGATGAAGAATTTGCTGAGCTATATGTTGTAAAATGGAGCTTCCTAATGGTTCCTCCAATCACAATTATGATGGTGAACATGATTGCAATCGCAGTGGGTGTAGCAAGAACCATGTACAGCCCCTTTCCACAGTGGAGCAAGCTTCTCGGAGGGGTGTTCTTCAGTTTCTGGGTACTCTGCCATCTCTATCCATTTGCCAAGGGTTTGATGGGAAGGAGGGGAAAGGTTCCAACCATTGTCTTTGTTTGGTCTGGCTTGCTCTCCATCATTATTTCCTTGCTTTGGGTGTACATAAGTCCTCCTTCTGGAAGGCAGGATTACATGAAGTTCCAGTTCCCTTGATGTGTGTTTCTATTGTAGGCAACAAACCATGAAGTTTCTCAACTTCATTCTGTAGCTTTTATTTTCTCTGCCTTTTTCATATGGAATGTAATTTGGTTTGTGATTTGTAACAATCCATACTTTTATTCATTTGAAATAGAATGTGTATCTACCATCTGAGATTCTGAATTCAAAGTAGTAGCTCAATGTTGTTGTTGATATTTGAGTCGATCTTAATGACATCTTTACTTGATCAGATATTGTCAGCCGTTTGATAAGAGTGCTGCAGCATTGTTTAACGACTTGTACAGAATCTGATACCAAAGTTTGGTTAATCAAACTCCAAAACATGTTTGTGAGTATATAAAAGCAGGCAAATTCTACTGTTCCACATTTAAGCAGACAATCCGTTCTTACTCCCCACCTGTGTGACCCGAGCCTTTTTTAAGTGCAACGGTGACGAATTCAGATTCAAACTGTTATAGATTGATTGATTTTTTTCTTTTTATAATGTATATAATGTTCCTCCAATGAATTTCCTGATGCCCCACCATGGTTCAATGATTTAGGCCTTTTCCATTAAATTTGCGCCAACATGAAGCTTGGCACCTTCTCTCATTCATCCTACCATTTCGATTCTATTCGTACTCCCACCTGAGCCTTTCTTTGTATTGTATTGCTTACCCACAAGAATCTTAGTCGAACTGCTGTCCTATTTTCTGTTTTAATTGAATTGTTCAACGTTTTCAATGGTTCCACAAAATTTTTGACGACTCCCATGGCTTGCCTGAATCCACATGGCCAAACAAGGCACTCTCACGTAATGAATCTTTAGCCCCACCCCATGACAACGGAAATGGTGCATCCTTCCAGTTCCATCCTCTTCTCTCCATTTCATGACAAGTTAGGCTTTCAAGGAATATTTCTTGCCATTACATGAAATGAACATTGAAATTCATATACATATAATGTGATAAGAAGCCAGGAATACCCCACTTTTAATTAATTAATGACAATGCAAGGTGTATGCCCACAAGGAAAGGAGCTCTTAACTTCTCTACAATCTTCCTAAGGCAAATTCGGCTCACTAACTTAGCTATCTCGGTCTCTATGTGTATAGAAACAATAGATTCAATAAATTCTGAAACTGCTCACATTGCGAACAGTCGCATCAAAGTCGAAGCCGCATTTCATATGGCCAAATTTTCAAGTGGTCCAATTGTTCACAGTCTGGTTAGAAAACATCGTTATGATCTTAGGTGTGAGGGGCACGGACATTCGCGTGTTAATGTGTCCACGTTAGGCCTCTCTACTAGTCTACTTTGCAGCTATAGCCTCCAACCTCGGGTCACTTCAATTTTTTTCATCCAGTTTTTAAAATGTTTCTGAAATTTCTATTTATATGTCAATTTCAATTCCTGATCCTAAGTCTTAAATTTACAGGATTCTCCTCGAATGATTTTTCAAGATGGAAGTAGAAGAAACCTTTTGATCATCAAATTCTAAGTTTCCATTAGTCGTCACATTATTGGCTGTCACCAAATGGCTCTACATATGTTGGGGTTGACTGATGGGAGGCCAAATTATTGCTTTGCTGCTGCAATAATTGGTATCTCTGTCTCTCTAACGAATTAAAGTTCTTAGCTCCCGAAGAAAATTTTTGGATAAATAAAAGAGTTGGAGATTTGCTGTCATATTGAAGGGAAAGAAAAGCCAATAAATAGCACTAACAACATGGGAAAAGAATGATAATAACTCATATAATCACCATTCATCAACACTAGTTCATTTAGATTCCAAGGGTTGATAGTGATCTGTGAATCTGAATATTTACAAATAACATGTATTAAAATTTATAGAAGATGCCAAAAAAATTCTGAAATGGAGAGGCATCTAGATTGGGAGGTTAGAACTGAAAGTATGACATCCAAAAGAATATGACATTGTAACAGCCAGATAAGCTAAGCAATGGTTGCTTTCTGGAGAAAAAGACCAGCCCTCCTTGATATTAATGTGTGCAGGCAAACCTATACAATTGTAAAATCATTGAAATTAAAATCTAAGTCAACAAAATTCCTTCGAACTCTTTGCTCAGGCCTTTATTTTTTACAGTTTTTTGCAGTTTATGAGGTGGAGATGAAGATCTTGAGATCTTGGATTTGAGTTTAATAAACTTTCCTTTGAGTAAATTTTCACCGTTGGTCACTCAATTTTAGTAATTTTTTTTTATTTTGATCATTGAAGTTTAAATTATCCTAATTAAGTCACTAAAGTTTAATAAGTATATCAATTTGATCACTCCAACAATTTCCGCCAAACCAACTAACGAAAAAATGACGTGACAGTAAAGTCATTTAGCATAAATTGTCACATCATCTAGAATCTTGTTTATTCCACCATTCTCTTCATTCTTCTATTTTAACAAAGAAAATATGGGCGCAAGTAGAAAATATGAGTGCACAGTAAATTAAATTGCTAAGGAGAAGATAATAAAAAATTAATGTGAATTTTAGGTGATGTGGTAACTTACATAGAAAATAATATGATTACCACATCATTTTTCTATTAATTGGTTAGTTGAAAAATATTAGAATAATCAAATTTGATATACTTATCGTACTTTAATAATCTGATTGAGACAAAGTGAAAAATCTGAGTAACAATGATGAAATTTAGTCCTTTCCTTCCTATACTTTAAAACCAAAAGAAAATATTTATGCTTTCTTTTGGTGCGTTTTGTCGGTGCCACCCTGAAAATTTTTCCTCTGGATAATATGTGGCTGAAATTCCATCTAAACTGTGGAGGTGGCAGAGAGACAATCGATGACTAATTTCATACTCGGGGTTGGTTGGTTTGTTTTGTTACTTGCTTTCTGGACCCAAACAAAGAAAATTACCTTTACTCAAACCCCTCGTATATTAGATCATTAAATATGACCAGTTCTTCAAGTTTATTCCTCTGTTCGATTCACATATGATGTTTTGGCACAAATCATAGCTAGTAAATTATGCCCCACCGTGAATGAAGCAGGAGCCATCGATTCGAGATTGGGCAGGGAATGGTGGACCAATGATTGTTGATGGTCCCCTTCTTTACCCCTCCATTTTTAACCCAACGGCTGTTTCTAGCTGTAAAGGTTCTCCAGGCCTTCTAACACTCATTTTACACCTAGCTTTTTTCCTTTTATGTGCCCTTTCGTCACATGTTTCAAAAGAACCAGAAATTGAACATGCCTCCGAGTCTATCTCCTCTGCTTTAAACTTTAAACATCTCCATGGGGAAAGAAAGGAAGCTTTCCAGGCGTCCCCCCAGATTCTTCTGTCTTCATTTGTGTGACTAGATTCCAAATTCTTAGAGCTGCGAATATCAGGGCAGCCATGAAAACCGCTGTCCACATTCAAATATAGCATATAGTTTGGAGTGTTATAGGTGCACATGGCGTAAAAGGGACGGTTTTGTAGCAACTGAAAAGAAGACCACGCAACGTAGTTTTGGAGGTTTCTCAGACAAACCTCACGTCAATACATTGTTTCGTGTCGTTCCCAACAGATCCTTTCAATGCCCCTTGTGCCATGCCAGGCATCAAAGGCAATTATGCCCAAACAGCCAAGGAAGAGCTTTCGGTTTCCCTTAAAGATCCAATACTTATGCTGTTTATTCGGCAGATTTAACTATAATCGGACATATGAAATGAAATAAGATTAGTGCATTAGAACGAAATGCGCAGACCCCACCCCGGGACCAAATTGATTGCGATTGGCTTATGGGTCCGGCTACTACTGCTGTACTTCTCAACACACATGATAAAGCCTTTTGTACATATCTGGCATTAAACAACAGGACGAATAATAGCCTCCTCTTGATAAATGTGGGAATTTGGAGCACGAAAGAAGTAAGAAGAAGACTGAAAAAATCTGCATATATCATCAAACATTATAAGCCAGCAATTCCATCCACATGAGTAACCTGCTCCATAACGCCATGGTATAGAATGAAAGTTCGTCGGTGTCCATGCGTTTGTGGGCGGGCGTGATTTTTAACGGAAAATCTATATTTACAATACTCTGACTAGAATAATATTACTATATATTATTATGTAAAAAGCCAGGCCAAGCCATATTATTGAGTCCTGGACATGTCCGACTCTCCTTCTAGAATCGTCTAACCCTTACCAAATGATTAAAGAAAAGCTGGATTAGGATATTATGATTAGAATAATTGAGATCAAAAGCTGTCAGCGTCAGATGGCTCTCTTATGATTTCACCACCAAAAACCATGTAGGCCCAGCCAGCAGCAGCTGGTTAATAATGTCCAGGTCAAAATTATAATAATTAATTTAAAGATTTAAGTATAAACCATTTTTTCATGGGTAAAACAAAGACAAGCTACGAAGAGAGCAGCCGCATGCAGATTGATGATGCCACATAGCCATAATAGCTTTTAATTTGGATTAAGCCCAAAAAAAAGAAATCAAATGTTGCTGACTAACCGTAGATGGACTCGTTGATTCTATAAAGATCCAAACAACTGGCCACGTGTGATGCCAGGGCAAAAGGAATCGGTCCCCCATTCCTACTTTGGACATTTCCTACGCTACAATGACATCCGGGTCCCTTCCTTTTTTTCTAGGCCAGTTGGGTCCCTCATTTGATGCCACCATTTCTTAGCTTGATCGCTCGACTTTCTTAAGCTTCATTTACACAATCGTCATTATCGAACTACTAATATAAGTTTATTCGGTGGATAAATTATTATTATTATCTGTAAGAAAAAGTAATAAAATACTACTATTATTATGTATGTGTATCACTTTATTTGAAGTATAATAAAAAAATTACCGGGCAATTACACACACAAATCCGACGGCGAAAGGAGAGAATATGTGATTGCCACCTAAGAGCGCAAGGGACAGTGTGGGGAGGTAGCTCACAAGTCTTCCGCCGCTGCCACCAAAGCACAAAGCCACCCAAAAAAGGAAGAAAAGAGATATTTTTTTTTTCTTTTTACAGCACCAATGATCTAAGCGGCTATATGTATCCAAAACTCTCTTAGATTCTTCCAATGCCTAAATTTAGTTTCTTCTCCAGCCGGCACCGCACCCCCATAATTCGGTCACTTTTTGGCCACCATTGAGAATGGCAATTAAAGCTCACATGCTTCCCCCTTCCAATCTATCCTCCAAAGTCCACCTCTTCGCTTATCGCATTCCACCTACAAACAATATATAAATTTGGCAGATTTCATTTCTCATTCGTCTCTCTTAATTTCAATTTGGTAAGTAAGGTGGTGCAGTGGTGCGTATGTATATAAGTATTTACTTAAAAAGCAACATGCAAGCGTGCCATATACTTTAATAGGCCATAGAGCTACGATACGTACGCCCTTTTTTAAGTGCCCTACCTACAACACTGCACTAGTACATTTTTAAGCCCAAATGGCCTACCATCTTTACCATCCTGTCTAAAGAAAGAAAACCCCAAATTGATCGGGCGATCCTGATTCTTTGATCCACCACTAGAACACGGCACAACACAAGGGCAGTTCAGGAAACTAAAGGTAATAAAGTCGTAAGATTATTATGCTAGAAGGAAGAAAATCCCAAAGAACCTAGCAAGTAGGCCGACACCAGCCAGGACGCCATTAATCTAATCTAATGTTCCCTTGCCGGTTAGCTTGTGGATACAACAAAAATTTCTTTAAAACTACAATTTGGTCATTTTAATATTTTTCCATCTCGATGCCACTATTACCACGTGGACTGCTTCCTCTACGGAAAGGATAAACTTTGATTCCGTTTGGACCTAGAAACCAACTGAGACTCTAAAACTACACCCCCAAAATCTAATCAACACAACACACCATTCAACTTTTAAAATTATATGCAACAAAATTGTAACAAATTGAATATATCTCCTTTCCTTTTTGTCTTTTTATTTGCAGAAGCAGCAGGAACAATAGAATTACAAATGGACTGAGAAATGAGTTAAGAAAATGAGAAGGTCAACATCAGAGTAAAAAAGAAGAAAAAAAAAATAATCAGGAGAAAATGGCAAAGTAAGAAATAAAAGTAACAACATACAAGTGTGACAAAAAAAATTAACAGTCCTGGTGGAAATTTACCGGTGACTAATGACTATCCCTGCGGTGATTTCAATGTGAGTGACCGTACAAGTCATAGGGCGACCATAACGCGTCGAGTGGACACGGCCGTTTTGAATCCAGCCTTAGCCATGGCTTCCCGCTACCGGACCAATGCAAGAGGCTAACCGGACCCGGATGCAAGTCCCGACAACTTCCCCTCACATTGTCCCCACCCAACCCATGCTGGTTCCATCTATGCTCGATGGGCGCCACGCGTCCCGCAAAAACCAACAAGAACGGCGGCAACGAACCCAGCTCATAGATCCGGTCACTTTTCTGGATCTCCATCCACCTCTCGATCCGCTTCGTGTACCCGACCCGCCTCCATTTCACCAGATCTATCACCAACACCCCCGTGTTAAAGTAGCACGGCTTCCTCCCACTGAATGTTCCAGAAAACCTTTGGTCCGACCAAAAACCGCCCGTGAAATATTTTGTGAAGTTGGCGTGGCAATATTCCGGTGCCCCGATTGTTCGTGAACCCAGGTAGGTACTCCAAAGCTTAGAGATATCGTCAACGACGACTAGATCAGAGTCCAAATAAATCACTCTCCGTACGCACGGCTCCAGCAGATCCGCTAAGTAGTTTCTCGCATAATTTAACGGCTGTTCAAGCGCTTGCCTAACGGATGAGGATATCAAGTTCCGTACAATCTCAGGATCGAAATAATAAACCTTGAACTTCAATTGAGGGAACGTGGACCCAACTAGGGTTTCCAGATTGGTCTCCGAGACGACGAAATGGAAGAAGATGTTCTCCGGGCACAATGAATGCTGTAGAATGGAGTGAACGGCGGCGATTGAGCCACGGAGGTACTCGACGTCGAGAGTGATAGCAACGTGGACTAAAGAAGGATCGCAAACGCCAGTGATTTTGTTGTCGGTGGAGCCACATTCATCGGCATTGCGAAATTCCGAGGCTTTTCGGAAAGTGAACCGGTCCTCCAGTGGCTGTGTTGACGTTGACAACTGATATGACGGCGACCGGAGATAGCTGTCGAGGTGAGAGGATCTAATGGCTTCGGCTGGAGGAAACGATTGGAGTGAAGGGGAGAGAACAATCATCACCATTGCGGCAGAGAAGAACCCCGAGAATTGCATTATCCAAAGCATCTTAAGACTGTAAAAACCTCTCCTCTTCTTTTTCTTAGATTTGAAATCGAACCGATCTGCTAAGATTATAGAGAGGGAGGACCGAAGGAACGATAGGGTGCCTTTAAGGTCCGCCAGAGTTCAAGAGGGCAAAATAAACACAAATATGGAGAGTGAGAAGCGAAGTTCAGAATGGATTTTTTTGTTTCCTTTTTCGGCTCCGTGTCAAAGTGGAATTGCCGTGGGAACGAAGCCACCTTTGTTGGGAAAGAAATAGTAATATAAGGGAATCGGGGGAAAACGAACCGGGGAGTAAGATAAAGGGGTACGGTGCTACCGTGCGCCGCCGGAGTAACGCTCTCACTCCCTTCACTTCTCCCCCTCTCCGTCCTCTCTCCTCTTTCTCTTTGGGAGAAGCTGATGGGTAGCTGAAAAGAGATAAGAGGGCAGAGACTAGGGAGAGAGAATGATGAAGGTGAGATGAAAAGCTTTTTTTCTTTTCCTTTTCCTTTTCCTTTTCCTCTATTATTTTCTCTCAGCTTCGCGGTTTCCACCATAGAAATCCACGGCCAAGCATAAACATAATTATCACAATTTTAGGGTAAAGAGTTAGATTATGGAATATAAGTAGTAACAGAGCAATTATATTTGGAAATATAACAAAATCTCTATTTTAAAAAAATGGAAATATATCGAGTAATATATACTGGCAATGCTTGGAAGAGGGAAAGCAACCAGCTGTCCTTGTCTTCTGCTGCAATGACGATTGTATCCCCAAGCCTGCACGTACACTTTGTACAGTTGGATAGTTGTACACGTCACTCGTGCCTCTTTTTTGTTGGTTTTTTATAAAATATGGGTTGGGTTCGATCCGAGCCCACCCGATTTTCCTTCAAAAAGACGGGGCAAAGCAATGGATCAACATCATAATTAAATTTAAATTAACAGGAAGAGTAGTTTGGGTTTGGGCGTTTGGCATTAGCCATGATTATGATTACTATACCTATGAGAAGTGATCACTGAGGCTGTCACATATTTTTGTTTTTTTATATAATCATAAGTATTTATATTCGTTTAACGATTTACGATTAATTTTATTTTAATTACGTCAGATTCTAAATGAAGACACACTCTTCTAAATATGTTTTTTTTTAATTCATAAAATTAGAATTCAGATCTTATTTATGAGTATTAAACTCTTTCCATTCAATCCTATAAATATTGGTTGTCACAGAGTTATTATGACACGAACTTACTTGTTAAGAGTAAAAAGATGAAATTTTTGTGAGAAGTACAAAAAGATGAACTTTGTTTATGTGTATTCTCCCAATTTTATATTTTCGTCTACAATTAGGAAATTGAATTTGGCTTATAGATGTCATGGTAATTATCGAGAGAGAGGGTTGGTTGAGTTGGTAAGGCTTTGGATTTCTGCTTGAAAGGTTTGAGGTTCGAGTTGTGTCAATGATCCTCGTTGGTGGGTGATCTGTAAGTATCACTTTCAGTCCTTTCTAAGACTTGTAGCATGCCCTAACTATGGACTGGGGCAGCCTTCCCTCACCTAATCTTTTTATAACAAAAAAAAATTATCGAGAGAGAGAAATGATATTTTGGATTTTTGGTACTAAATTAAAGAATATTGATGAGAGATTGATGTGAATATGTTAGGATGTTTCTGAATATGGAGTAGTGACCATATATTTTTAAGCTATCACAAGTAATGGCAGCTGTACTGATTGAGAGAGAGCTTTGTCTTATTGATAAGATCAATTAATTTATAATACTTGAACTGAATCTGAATTCCATTGTTCCTTTTCTCCTCTTCACTTCAGGGGCTAATGTGACATAGAAGAAACTACAACGGTTGATTTGCGGCAATGTAACTAATATGTTAAGCAAAATTCTGGCTTACGCTTCTAATAGTACTAGTATGAGTATCTTTTTCTATTTGAACTGTTGGCTAGTCGCTATAACACTTTGTTTCACCACTTAGCACAAGATTCACAGTACAATAATTTCTGACAAAGTGGGAATTAGATTTTGCTTCCGTTGACAAATCTGTCGAACATAAAGAAAAATCCCAAGCTGTTTTTCCTTCAATAGTGTAGTGGAATTAAAAAACACAAGGACATATACACTTAAAAAAAAATTGAAAACATTAAAATGTCTGCTCATATTTTACGTTATACCACATTTGTGAGCAATTAAATTGTCCTTTTCCTTTAATTATTATTAGTACTAACATTTTTAAGCAAAAAAATATGCTGAGACAGTAAAGTCTAATTTTGCCATTGTATTTAAATGATGAAATAGGTATACGTACGGTCGTAGTACCGAAAATAAGATTCGAAAAACATACTAACTGCCTGTATTGATGATTTAACAGTTTGTAGACAACAGAGTGAAAACAATTAATTAAGATGTCATCAGTTCATCAAAATAGCCTCCCCATGTGACATAATCTTTCCCATCGTTAAGCCTTGGTCAGAATTATTACTACACCGCTGCATGTCCCCACATTTTTGCCTTGCAATTTGTCCCCCAAAAAATATATCGATTTAAAAAGCCAAAATTTGTATCATCAAATTAATACTCTGATTTGTTGAATGTTACTACCACTACTACTTAATTATTATTATATTAATAATTGCGGATGTAGTAACTATTTATTAATTGACAAAATTGTCCTTGGATGGAACGGGTCCCGCCGAATCCATGGACCCCAATACGACTATTCCTTGTCCTTTAGTTCGCCACATTTAACACGTATATATATAATTATAAAATCTAAAATCACACGAAAATCAAGATGAGTTAAAAAGGCAAAGATGAACAAGGAAAATCCAGTGAGTCTCTGACCTTCCCATCAGAAATCGCCAGGGGTGAGGGGACTCGGTTGGCAGAGACCCAGAGAGTCCCCATTAAGAGTTTAAATATTAACCACTAGAATAGAGCCACATGGATAGAAGAAAAGAACAGTGAGGGAGGAGGTGCCAGGGAAGAGGTACGGCGCTGCCCACCACGAACAGCTGTGCCTGGATTCGGCAGCCATGATTTCTATGGGCTGCTTTGTGAAGCGTGTTCCTCGGTGAATTCAACGGCCAGTCCGTACGACTGAACCCTGATGCACAGTCTTTTATTATGGTCCAGCCTGGAGTCCACTTAACCAGAACAGTTATATACGGGTCGGGTTTAGAACACATGGATTCTAATGCGGTTGCTTCGTTTGTAGCGTAGGAGTAGATTCACTTGATTATCATCGACGGGGATTAAAACATTACAGTAAAGAGACATGTGTAAGTCGTGGACCTACCTCTGTATCGAGTTGGGGTAACATTTGACCAAGCCTCTATTACTCGTACTAGTAATAAGTGGCTATTTGAAGATATTAAAATCTGTCCATATGCCTCTAATCCTTACTAAACACAATGAGATTAATACTTCATTACTAAAAACATGGCATTGTAAATTTGTAATGACAAGAGTAGCAAAAAAAAAAATTTGTAATGACAAGTTAATTAGATTTCTATTCAAAATCCCATTTTACTTTTATCAATTTAGCAAATTTAAATTACAATTTGATAGGCACGATTAAAAGATAAAGATCAAAATGATTCATCTCATGTTTGGAATCCATTTTAAGAGAAGATTATTAGATTATGTGTATTTTTTGGGTATTTTATGTTTCTCTAATTTAATTATTTTAGGATATATTTGGTATACATTATTAGATTAAATAGAATGAAGAAAAAAAATTACATGTAATTTATAGATAGTTTTATAGTATTGTTATAGATTTGTATTGTGTGAAAAATTATTTATAATATAACTTTATTTTTTATAAATAGAGATAATTAATTCATTCTATGAGCAATTCTTCACAGAATACAAATCTTTGTTATTATTATAAAATTACACTAAAAATTACATATTAAAATTTCTTTCCTCATCCTATCTAATGTAGTAATTCAGTATAACAAACATATCTTCAATCTCCCCGTTAATTTTTGTTGATATTAACCTTAACAAGCATGAAAACTCGTTAGTGCAAGGCATTAGCATTTAAAGAGAACAAAAAAAAAATGTAGATACTTGTGGTCTATCATAGAAAAAGATATCTCATAAATGTGGTGCGTGTACAAATTTATTTGGGTTTCAATCCATTTCATTTGAGTTGCTTGCGATTCCAAACCTTTCTCAAACTGACATCCATTGAACACGTTTTGGCTTAAACAAAGTCTCTTGTTGGAAAGGATTAGCAATCAGATAACGACCTGAAAATGTGACCGATTAGAGTTGAAGTCCTACCGCTATCGTCATGCCCCGCCCCTTTAATCTAAAAGTCTAAAACATCTCACCACCTGTATAGTGTATATTTATAACGTGGAAGCTTACATATGTCGTTCACATGGAAAACAAAGCTTAACAGCGAAGTCTTGTTATATCAGTATATATATATCGTTCTTTTATTAATTATATATATATATATATGTAGAAAGAAATCTATTTACATCCAACGTAATACTTTTAATTTTATATCATTTTTATAATTCATCATATAATTAATAATTTAATAAGTTAACCGTTGAATTTAAAGATTTATTTGAATATATCATATACATAAAATTTTAAGTCAATCCAATATTTTTGCGATATCCATATAAAATCTTAACATTTTTGGATATTTTAAAAATATATTCAATGATGAAAAATTCTATCGTATTAAAACATATACTAGATAAATTAATTTGAAATTTTGTATGCATGATGTATGTGAATATAACATGAAATTCAGTAATTGGATTAACTAAATATTAATTGTATGTTAAATTATGAAATGGTGAAACTCATAATCTTACATCGAGTGTAAAATGATCCATCCTCATATATATATATATATTTATTTACTAAGCATATAAAAATTTAGTTAATAATTTTAAATAGTTTACTTAACAATCAAATGCCCATTCTATGATCATAAGCTATAAAGTGTGCAGTATCATGTTTGAGTAAGGGAAGCAATCTTTTATGTATAATAAATAAAAAATCAAAATTTTTTTCACGATTTTACTTTGTCAACTGCTTTAGCTTTAAGCTACTGGGGTTAGCATTTAACACCCGAAGAGGCAGAGGCCGAAAATGCATGAAAAGGGTGATAGGGAGAAGATTGCCTGCAAACTTAATTAAAATTTGGTCAACTTCTTATAAATGGAATGGATCCTCAATAAATAGAGAGTTCAAGTTCGAGGGAGGCATGCAGCTCTATAGGAAGAGTCTGACCGCGACAGAGTCAGCATTTAACATTGTAAAGAACAGAGGAAACTAAAAAATTAATGTAAAGTGTGCCCCCGGCGACATTTCCCATTGGGCGAGCGAGGGAGATAGCGTCAGATTAATAAGTAGACGTTTATCGATCGGGTTAGCCGTTGGAACTTAGCAGCCATTTTATCTTTAGGTTGACTCTAGAAACAGAGCCCCTTCTCATTCCTCCCTCTTCTCTTTCAGCCACAACTTTCATAGGGTTTTTCTCCCCTCGAATTTCTTTGGATTTTTTTATTTTGCAGCTGACCGTTGGGTGGTTACTGGTTAGTTCAGCAGCTGCCTTCGCCCCTAAGGTTTCTGACCGGGTCTTACATTTACGGAGTCTAATTTATTTTGAAAAATTGCTAAAAAATATATTACTCAATTCGATATTCTTACCGCAGAAAGTCTTTACTTTAGTATATAATCATATATCGTTAGCAAAACTAATAATTCAATTTTTATGTCTCTAAATATTTAAAGATTCAATCAATTTTATATTTTAGATGGGTTTAAATGTCCTTTTCTGAAATTTTCATAAAAATATTTACTTCCTTAAGAAACTATAAGATTGATTTTAGATTAATCTATATATCAAACACTTTCAAAGAGCAATATATAAACAAATTAAATAAATTCTCAAAACAATTAAAATTATTCATATATTATCTCTTTTATTCCTTATATATAATTTCAGTAAATTAATTGGTATTAAAAGCCAGTTACAGTAAACCATAGGTATAAATACAAACAAGAAAGCCAAAATAATTTCTTTTTTTTTGTAATTTGTTATTTTATCTTTCTTCATCACATGAGAGATATATTATCTTATCGTTTTCATGCGTTGATTGCTTCCACGCTTTTTAAATTGTTCTAAATCATTATATTCTTATTTTACAATAAAGAAAATTAAGATTTCATATCGGTTGGAAGGTCATGATCATAAACTTGATCATATAGGAGTCTGATTTAGCTTTAAATATATTGTTATAAATTACCTCAAAAAAAAATATATTGTTATAAATCGCATATATTATGCATAGTTATTAGTTATTGGTGAGATATATATTTTCCTTTTTTTTTTTTGGTTGGTGGAAACAATGAATAGTAAGATACCTAGTTTTTGGACGGTCAGAGATTTTTATTTCAATGACGGAAAGGGTGAAAAAATGGAGATTTTCTCATAAACATATACATATATATAAGGAGTTTGGTGTTAGATTTGGACTTGTATTTGCTGACCAAAGCCTCGGAAATAGACTTCTAACTTCTAATTAGAGGCAATTCTGATTAAGTATTTGTGTGAATTTACATCCAAAAACTAGCGAACAAACAAATTATAATATTATACTATTACATATTAATAATTGGGTTTTTGGTCATATAATCTTATTGTTGTTAGCCTGTCTTCGTTGATTATCGTACGTATGCTAAATTAAATATACTAATAACATTTTACTATAAAAATGCTTAAATATGCTTATAAATGATTTCTGATGGAATGTTATAACGCCTCTTTTCAAGTTCTAGAAATTCAATTAAATACAAATGGAGAAGAATGTTACGGCAAGGGGGGATGCTGAATTGCAGATACGAACTACCAAATAGAGATTTTGTGATTAAGAACCGTGTGATTAAATTAAGGAGAGATTAGTGACTAGAAGCAAAATTAAGGCTCGGCAAAAAAGTAGAAAACAAAATTATTAGTTGAACAGATCCCATTTTCCAAACATTTTATATTCACTTTAAGGTTTCGAAATGATGTTCTAACCAAAATTAAACTAAAAAAAGGCAATTGACCATGTGTGAAATATAATTGAAAACTTAAAATGGGGATTAAAGAAAAAAATAAAGCTTGTTTGAATGGCAAAGTGCAACAGATTGATTAACTAATCCGTTCGTGTGCCATTTTTTAATGATATTACTATTATTATTATATCCACTGAGAGAGAAAAAAAAATGTTGTGGACTTGAGAAACATGCAAGGAATGGTATATTTTGCTTGTGCTGCACTGCATATCAGAAAAGGGAGTTAGAGGCGAGACTTGGAAAATGATTCTAAAGGAAAATAACTGTACGCTTTGTAGTGCTTAGAGCATAAGAAGCATCTAAAGGAAAGCAAAATCATACGATTCCCTATAGAAGAGGGAAAGGGATGCTTACATTGAATTCCATTTAAGAAAAAAAAAAGTGTTTGCTTTTATTCTAACATTTCTGTTCTTGAAATTAATCATGATTCCTTTTTATGTTGTGACTTAATGTGTCTTTAACTCATGAAAAACATGTTGCACTTACACCATATCGATCCTAATATTTTAGGGTAAAAAAAATTGAGGTCAAATTGTGTAATTAGTCCCTCTACTATATTGAAATTGTAAATTTAGTCTATCTATTTCGATTTGATCCAATTGAGTCACTCTACTTTTATTTATTGTCAAATTGAGTCCCTCCATTTTTATTTATTATCA
The DNA here is from genome assembly GCA_030664755.1 of Microcos paniculata. Classification (NCBI taxonomy): domain Eukaryota; kingdom Viridiplantae; phylum Streptophyta; class Magnoliopsida; order Malvales; family Malvaceae; genus Microcos; species Microcos paniculata. The sequence goes on from CP131461.1 coordinate 35,924,949, forward strand.
ATTTCAATTCAATCAGTAACGATATTAAATGTTCACCTTTAATTATGCTTATGTGACATTGATTATGATAACATATGCTTTTAAAAAAAATTTCATGTGATTTGTTTTTACCACATAACATATTTTTTGCCCCAATAGCTCATTTTTTATTTTAATTTTGAATGTTTAATTTCATATTTTTTGATGAAAAATTTCATCATCACTATCAAAAGGTATTTAATGTGACAAAAAAAAAGTCACATAAAAAATTTTTAATTTTTTTTAAATAAAATTCATGAAAGTTAATCTCACGATAATATAGTCAATATCGCATCAGCATAATCAATGCCACATCAGTATAGTTAATTGTAGAAATTTAACACCGTTAGTAATTATATTAAAATTGGTAATAAATAAAAGTAGAATGACTCAATTGTTCAAATTAAAGTAGAGGGATTGAATTCACACTTTTCACATAATAGAGGGACTAAATATAAATTTGACCAAAAAATGAAGATAGCAAAGGATGAAGGATGAAGCTACCATTGACTGACAACATTATTTTCTTCATTGGTTGTGTTTGTTTAACAGATACTAAAATAATCTTAGTGGCTTTTGCACTCTAGACTTTTAGATTGTTTTTACAGGTAAAGAAGCCGCCTTTTGGTCATCTTTTTGGTCTTATAATATTCTGGCATTATTACATTTTGATCCTCTGGGCTTCTTGTTCTTGACGAACTCGTTAAGTTACCATATTGGATCGCTTTCCAGGTACTGGACATTTTGTTTCCTCTTGTCCGCAGCAGGAAGGTCCATAGAAAATCCGTCTGATGAAAAAGGGGAGGGGGCATAGCCGCATAGGCTGAAATTTACGATCCAACAAATTTGTGTAATTGGGCCCCATTATTAATTAGGATGGCTCATAATCATTCCTTGAATAGCTATAGCTGGGATTTAGTATTCTGGATTTCAAAGAAGGCCCAAAATGTTCTAGCCTATAGACAAGTGGGTTTAACCCAATCATTCGATGTGCCAATAATAAATTAATAATCGGATTCTGCAAATCTCTGCTGTATAATAGGAAAGATTTGGGTTCAGTCCGTATGGAGTAACTACTAACTATAAATGCAAAAGCCAGCGAGGGGGGCAGTGAATTTTGAAAGCGAACTTTTTGTTTCTGGGTACTTAAAAGTAATCTCTTGAAAATGATCCACAAATTAAGTAGCTTCAATAAATTCAGAATGTTGCCGAAAATGATGTGGAAAGAATATTGGCAATCTCGAAGAAGTGCTTGAAGCGTTGATGCCCTCTGAAGTCTGAAGAAGAGAAGAGAGTACGAAAACTCAATTAATTATTGATCGGTAATCGTATGTATTACAAATGGGACCTTTAGTTGTGGGATTCCAATTCCCCATTTCTTGCGCATATGTTAATGTATGTGAGCAAATGGGCTCTAGCAGCCAGCTGCCGGGGAAAACACATCATCCATGACGTCACGTTACGGGCAACCTGCATCACAAATATTATTTGTTTAGTACACATTTTGGAACAAAATTAGGATCTTCAAATATTATTGATGATGATGATGTAAAAGATAAGAATTTATTCCTTTTTATTATTATTTGCATTTGTATAATAAGTTAACATGATAACATCACTTGGCCACTGATTTTTTAATTCATTCGTTGGAAATGGAATGCGTTTGTAACTTTGCATGACTCTCCACCTTGGAATAAGCTTAAATTACCTTTCTTTTTCCTACTATTTCCCTTTCGTATAAATGGGAAAATTTTTTTGGTTAAAATATAAATGAAATTTTACAAATCAAGGAAGTATACCCACTGTTTGAGTAAATTCAAACCAAATGACTCTCCAACCTCGGAATAAGCTTAAATTGCCTTTCTTTTTCCTACTATTTCCCTTTCATATAAATGGGAAAAATTTTTTGGTTAAAATATAAATGAAATTTTACAAATCAAGGAAGTATACCCACTGTTTGAATAAATTCAAACCCGCCAAAGAAAAAGGAATTGTGATAATTCCGATTAATCTTGGTATTTTAATGTTAAAAGAAATTGAGAAGGAAAATTCTGATGATCATGCAAACAAGCCAATAATTGTTAGTTGAGGCAAGATCATATCGATATCATACCACGTTGTTGTAAATTTTTAAACAATTTCCTTAATTATTTTTCAGTCTGCTAAAAACCATAACGTACTTTGACATCTACTCTGCAATTTTTTTATTGGACACATTATATACGATGATTTACTACTAATCTGTCAAGATCAAGAACAAGAAAAAATACTATTAATTTGTTGTGTTTTATAAATTATAAACTACGCCATTGCAAGGTTGTGAAATCTTTCTACGGTTAGAGCTTAAAGAATGCTCTACTGCATGCGGATAAGGTTTTAATTAGATCAACGGCAAAGATTGAGACCATTTCATCCATTCATCATCGAGTGTCGAATAGTAAAACACATGAAAAGCAGATCGTATGTGTCAATGCACAAAAGAAATTCTCATCATAAAGATGGATAGCATCAGATTGAGATCCCACAACCACCACCAAGACAAAAGGGTGCCCATAAATCAAAGCTCCCATCGATTGCCCCACGTCCAAGAACCTCTTCTCTTCGTACATCGTTTTAGCAGCCTTGCTTCACATATTGACACTGTTGGGTCAATGCTGTCTTTATTCCAGTATTTATTTTTACTTGCATGTGCTTCCAAGACGCCCCAGCTAACCTTGTATTTTAGCTGTGTCTTGGCTGGGTTAAGTTTCAGTCATACAAAAGCAAAAACTTTGTCCTACGCTATGTGTAAAATAGTTCTTCAAGATAAATCTTACTATTTGTCGGCCTTTGATGGCGTGATTTCATAATACTATGTTGTTTTTCCTATTCTTTGAAACTTTGATTACAAGAAATATAATAATACAGCTTATTTCAAGGTCAGTACCATTATAAATTAACATTTATATAGGAAGAAATTGGTAGCATCCCCATTTGATTTGTCTAATACGTATAGAATTTAACTATGTTTAATTTTCACCAAAAAGAAAAACTATGTTCAATGAAATATACTAAAAATTGTTAGTTAACAAGCATGATTGATGCTTCCCCTCTTAATAATAAACCTTATAATTTTTTGGCCCCAAATAATATTAGTTAGGTGACTAACAGCTTATTGCCAAACTGAACAATCAACTGGTTTTGAAGATAATTTAAGATAAGAACAACATTAAATGCAATTTGATGAGCAAGAAAAGAAAATTTAGGATTTTCTTTTGTTTTCTGGAATTCATCTTCTATAATTTCCACGATCTTACTGATCCTTTTTCACCACACAGTTTGTGGCGACAATAACCAGATGTAATAAATAAACCCTTTCTGATCTCTTGGCTTTTTTTTCACCGTTGACAAATAATTGCAGAGCTAAGCTTCCCTGCTTCCCGAGGCACGAGCTGACCTTGTGCCATGACCAAGGATTTGTAGATCTCGACGATCATTTTCTCGTCATACTCTTTCATTGGACGCTTCCCAAAGGCACCGATCCCATCGCCCAAGGCTCCGCCGTAGCCAGTATTAATCATCCTGGAGTTGGCTAAACTCAGCATCATTTTCACGTAGGCATCACGTAGCCAAACGAAGAACTTCTTGGGTGAAGGTATTCTCAGCTTGGCCTTCACCCTGATCCTCCAGAACCTCCTCCGACGCGTGCTACCGAGCTCCACCCTGCTCCGCCGTGTCCGTTTCCCCGACCCATTTAGCTTGACGTAGCCTTTCGTCTTCCAGTACCCTCTCAAACTCTTGTACATGGTCGCAGAAATACCCTCCATTTACTGTGCTTCTGTCTAATTGACCCAGTTTCTTCTTTTCTTTTACACAGAGAGAGAGAGAGAGAGGGGAAAAATATGGAAATGGAAAGAAAAAAATTGGAAGTGTTGGGTGGGAGATTGAAGAGGATGATAAATTTGGTATAAGAGTAAGGACAAATATATATAATATAAACTCGAAATTAAAATGAAATTTAAATGAATTGAAATTAATGGGAGTAATGTAGGAGTAATACATTTAGTACATGGAGGAGAAAAATAGAGAGGGTGGCGATCATAAATGAAAGATGCTAAAACGTACTGGCATTTCTCACGGTTGTCGCTGTCCATATTCAATGTGTGGTGGACATTCCACGTGCCACATTATAGCCGTCCGATCCTCGGAATCGAATCAATCCATGACGTGGCGTTGGATCCCCCCCTCATTCATCAATATCCAAATTCTATATTCCCATTCCTTTCAAAATACATCAGCTCTTATCTGTTAGTATTTCGAATTAACTCAATCTATAAAATTAATTAACGGTCTGTGTAAAGTTCATTAAACATAATTTAATTTATGACAACCTTACTCAATAGAATATTGAATTTTATTTCTAATAATCACAGTTCAATCTTTGATAACAATCCTTAAAGAGGAAAACTAATTTTAATTTGACATTTGACATTTGACATTTCTATGATATCATCTCTTGTACTAACACAGACAGTCATGAAAAGAAAGAAAAGAAATTAAGGGTGGAGGTGATAAGTCAAAGAAAATAAGAAGAATAAATGTGAAAAAAGTGATGAGTGAAGTGATTGCCGTCACAATTTGTGGAATGAGAGCTTAATAAGATCAAATCAAAAGATGAGAATGGAGATTCCCACCAAAAAAAAAAAAAAGAAGAGAATGGAGATGATGGTATAGTTTGGAACCCTCTCAAGTTTCACGCCTTTGAGGTGTGGAGAAACGGTTGGACGTATTGGTAAATCACAAGATAGCTTTGGGTGGGGTTTTGTTCGATCATGAACCCTTTGACCTTTTAGGGAATATACTTCCTCTGTCCTTATTTAACTGTTTCTTTTTTCTCAATTTATCATAATTTTGACCATTATTTGTGATAAAATTATAAAGTTATAAATTTTTTGAAGATAAAATTTAAAAAGTACAAATCTTAAACTTTTCAAAATATATTTTTTAAAAATTCAATTATATATATTTTTTATAATTAATGGTCAAAGTTATGATAAGTTGACCGATAAAGGATAGTTAAATAGGGAAAGAGGGAATATATAATATCGTTGCAATCTTTGAGGATAAGGAATAAATTAGCAACAACAACTCTCGTATTCAAATTCTGCGATTATTATTTCCCTAAAAAAAAAATCTGCAATTATTATTGATAATAAGAGAAAATTAAGTCTAAAATTAAGTATTTGGTTTTTAGTGTTGATATCCATATATATTTTTTAATTTTTCTCTTTGAAATTTTTACGTATAAGAAAGATTTAAATTTGGATCCGTTTCATCAATATTGCATATATAGATAGAATTGTTTTCTTCGAATCATGATTAATTTATGTGCCACCGACCTCATGACTCGGTTGTTATCGTTTCTTTCTTTCTTTAATTAGTGGGTAAACTTAACACATTCATGTTAATTATCGAAATTAAACTGCCAGTATATGTAATTATCAGATATAGAAGCATACGTAATATGTTGATCACAAACTTATATACACGGCTTGCTCCTAATTAAATTGTGTGCACAAAGGACAAGGAAATATATCGCCTACACTTGATTAGCTAACTTGATGTAGATAATAATAATTAATAAAAGTGATTTTAATTATATTTGAGTTCTGAAAACAATCACATGGTTTGCAATTAGTATATATAAATGTGTCCTTGATTAATTAGGGCATTGGCCATTCTATCAGCTAGAGCTACTGCACTTATGGTTAGTTACTCGCCAAAGTCAAAGAACTTAAACCATAAGATTACCAAGGATCGAAGTAAATACTTGGATGTGCTACCGTTAGATCATTCTAAACATATGTAAGAGATGGATTAAAAGTTTATCAGGTTCTTGAGGTTGAGGAGAATTAACTTGGCTTCGATGAAACTGCCGATCAAAGAATAAGATGGGAGAGCTTTGACTTCGATGCAAGAAAAATGAGATTCAATGATACGATTTCAGATATGACGGTAGAAAAATAATTTTTGTACATTTATTATATTATATATACTAATTATGAAGGAAAACAGATTTGGAGATATTGGTGGGAGTTGGGGAATGTATTGGTATACATATTCAATATTGGTGTGATTCAAGTTTTAGTTTTTATTTTATATTACAATTTCAACAGGAACAGAAAGATGGGATTGGGGTTGGGGAGGCATAACAGCTTTTATGGCGTCATTGCAGAGACCTGATTCTGACTCGGAAATTGATAAGTGGGCAATTGCTTTCTCTACCAAAGCATGAACCACTACATCGAAAAGAATTGATTCAAAGTTACCGAAACATAAATTAAATACCCGCCGGGGAAGCAAGATGATGAATATATTTAATAAAAACACATGGATCATGGCGGTGGCCTGAATAACGCGGAAGGCATGCATCATTGAGCAATTATTCAAAGCAGCTGGTCATATCATTTTCTAAATTTCAACATTGTAGTTTACAATAGCAAGGACGTTTGATATATTTCTGGGACACCCATTGGACAGTTTATAGTACTAGAAACTTGGTTTGCGGGCATCATCCGTTGAGGACCTACAAACTTTAAAATAGTTTACGACTCTGGAACTCTCTCAGTTTTTCGATTTCGCTATTGGTCTTATTGGCAAATTCTAGTCCATAAATCTGGGAAGATCATATTTTTGTATTTACTTATCGAGTTTCTTTCAAATATGTACGACTCGAAATCCATGATGTCTGCCTTTATATACAGCGTTGATATCGAATTAAAGAGAGTTGTTTACTGGATGATGGCGTTTGGGAACCGTTAGGTACGTGCCCAACCTGCAAACTAATTGCATTGCCTTTTTGGACAGTGATGTGTGAATGTTGCGTGAGGTAGAAGGCAGTTGAAATAGTTTGGCCGGTGTGAGATGAGGCTGAAGCAGTAGACTTCTTGTTGACTTCTTATGTTGAGGGCCGCGTTCTATTTTACAGCCAAGCAACCGCCCAATTTATAAACAACTAGGAAATTTGTCAAAAACAATTGATTTGTCTCATCATATCAACGGTTTAATATCCATTTTCGCCCTCAAATTTTTTAAAAATTGACAATTATCATCCTGAATAATCAATTATAACAATTTTACCCATGAACTTGCTAAATTGGAGACAATGTTAGCATCCACTATTCTACCAACATAGATTTGTCACTTTCACGTAGCCATGCCACGTCAACAAACATTATGGCTCCGTCAGTGGTAAGGGTGATATTGTACTTGATTTGGCAAATTTAAGAGTGAATATGTTGAAAATATGAGTATTAAGCCTTATATCAACCTAATTCCTACAACTAAATACTCCCTCCGTTCCTTATTATCTGACCCCAATAAAACATTAATTAGTCATTTTCAAATTTACCCTTCTTTGGAATTATAAGAACCATTAAGTGTAGTAGTTGTATATTAAGCCAACTAACTTATAAAGAGAAGAGAGAATAAAATAGGCTTATGGTAAATTTGGGAAATGAAATAAAATTTATATAGAATTTTATTATTTAACTAACTTTCTTAATCGAAGATATTCAGTTATTAAGGTCAAATAATAAGGAACGAATGGAGTAATATTTAGTTCTAGTCTCAGAAGAATGTAAAAAATGACTAGGCCATAGGGATAGAAACACCATCTAATAAGAGGGGAAAACAAGAGTTCGGAGAAATGGGGTTTACTTGGGAGTTGGGACTCTCATCTCATCAATCTGATCAGTGAACATCAGTGTTAGCCCTGGCACCGTGGGAAATAAATCCTTCAGATCAGATCAGACAACCCAAACTTTTGCCAAACTTAAATGCAACACGCTTTGTGCCTGCACTTCTAGCAGATATAAACTGGAATGGTAAAAACAGACAGAGAAGAGAAAAATTTAAGTACATGCTAAAGAGAGGGTGCAAATTGTAGCAAATTCAATAGACAGAGAAAGTGAGAAACAGTTGGCAGCTGGAACTAGAAAACAGACCTATGTCTCATGGTCATATATATTGTAAAAAACCGTGAGGCTGTTGTCGGGCGGCCCAATTCATTTCTCTCTCTGCTGGTACAGAAATGGCTTCTAAATTTCTAACGTTAATGATAAAAGTAGTAGTATAAAAAAAATGGCTTCGGATTTCCCACTACTCCTCCAGAAGTATAGCCCAAAAAGGATCGAAGTGAAATTTTAATTTAAAAAAGAAGAATCAGTGGCAACTCTGGTTTTTCAACATTCTGGGTCACCACTCACCAGACAATTGTGATAAGATATGCTGTCCCAAGATTAAGAACAACAGTAGAAGCAACAATCTTAATATTCCAATTTCATTCAAAAGGACTAACAGTAGTAAGTTAATAGAACCACAAAATATCCTAAAACAGCAACTTCAAATGCATTTTAGAGCAGAAGCAGATTTCCACCTAAGAACTATCTTCCGTCATCAAATATGCTCAACCACCATATTTACATACAACTGAAACTAAAAGTAACATCATCATTCTTCATCAACAACCCTTTATTTCTTAGACTTCTTTGCCACCCTTGCCTTGTTCTCAGACTTCGAATTCTTCCTTTTCAATCCCTCTGGGGTCTTAACCTGGCTCAGACGCTTCACTTTCGAACCCGAAACTGGCTTCTTCACTTCCTTTTTACTTGCTTTCTTCAGAGCGTCAGGGGTTTTAACCTGACTCACCCTCTTGGTCTTGACGCTTTTCTCAGATACCTTCTTGGCTGCCTTTTCTTTGGGTGTTGTGGCCTTGGTCTTAGCGGTGCCTTTCTTTTTCTGGGTCTCTTCGATCGCCAGCTTCAGCTTCTCGGTTGAAGAAATCTTGTAGGAATTCTTGACCTTGACAAGCTTCTCGGATTTCACGAACTTCTTCAGCTGAACCGACAGCAGTTTCTTGAAATTCGGGGGCAGCACTTTGCTGTACTTTTCCTCGATGAGCTTGGCTATGGCCGGCTGGCTTGATCCTGTCCGATCTTTCAGGGTGGATATTGCTTCACAAATCATCTGCAATTACAATATATACAAAGTTAAAACCAGAAAAACAAACAAAAAGAGGTTATGGATGGGAAATTAAACGAAGAGGGACATAGGAGACCTCGAGGTAAGGAGGATGGAGCGAAGAAGGGGAAGAATGGGAGATTTTGGTCTCCTTCTTTGTAGTAGCAACTGCTGCTTTTGCCATTGTAATTTTCGTTTTGAGCAGAATTTTTGAAAGAAGGAAAGAGAAGAGGTAATGGGAAATTGGGAATGGAAAGACTGATTAAAGAGCTCCGATAAAAGAGTTTCAATTTCAAAATGGTTTAAGGCGGGATTGTTGCAACCGTGGACGACTGGACGTGGTGTGGTGGAACCATGGGATTATTATCCTTTAAACACATGATTAGTATCATGTCATTGTCAGTTATACTACTTACCTATTAACGCCCACTAATCCGAATGGTGAGAAAATATTTCAGTCGTGGCCTCGTGGGTTTATACGTAATGGGCTTTGACTAATAGTACTTGTTTGGGGAAATTGTAATGTTCTTTTGGTCACATTGAGCCTTGGCCCTTGAACACATTTGAAAGAAACAGCTGAGAACCACAAGTACGCACAGGCACAGCTGAATATGTTTTGATGAAAGGAATAATATTTAGGATTATAGAGAAATTAAGTCAACAATGTTTAACACTACTAACACTTGTTGGGTTGAGCGGAAGGAGCTCAATATAATTTAAGTAAGGTCTCAGGTTCAAGTCTTACAAAAGGAGAAAACAAGTTTGGAAGAGTTTTCCCCTATTTGAGATCCGATGCGGCTCGAATAGAATTAGTCGTAGGTCGTTAAACAGATACAAACACCTGTGATTATAAAAAAAAAAAACAATATTTGATGCTGGTCTGGCATCTCAAAATCAAGGAACATGAATTTTCCTTTTTCCATAATACTTCTATTTTCGGTTACATTCCATAATGTAGTAGTACCATTGCTTTTACTTGAAAGTGAAATAAATACTAGGATTTAATTATTATGCACATAATAATTGATTTGGTTATAATCTTCTTGTCGCATATGTCTTTCTTTTATTTGGCCAGAGTCTTCCATTTGGTAATCTTTATGAGTATAACTTATGTTAGAATAATTCTAAAAAGTGATTTTTTAGACATTCAATGATGTTTTAAAGTCTTATAGATTTTAAAAGATATGTCATAATTATTTTATATTTTTCTATACGAAATCCCTTTTTTTAGATGAAAAGTTTTATTTTCATTCCAAAAAGCAATAAAACTGCTACAAAATTAGAAGTGGTAGTGTTCAATTCAGATAGAACACTAACAAACATAACACTACAACTTTAGAGAGCTACAACAGAAATTATACGAAGCACAGCTAACACACATAGATTTCAGCTTTCTATCAAGGCTAGATTAATGTTCTCTTTTTTCGCTTTCTCAAGAATCTCATCCTGACGAGCATATGCAATTTGTCCAAATGATCAGAACTCCTAGGTTGACCTCTATAAAGTTTTCCTATTTCTTTCTTTCCCCTTCTACACCAAATCATTTTTTATTAATTCATAATTTTTTAATTTAAATTAAACCCAACAATAATAAATGTAACATGTGTTAAAATTTATCCTAAAAAATAAAAAATTTTAATTTGGCTAAACTTTTGTTATAGAGGGTTATTTTTCTTTCTCTAAAAGAGTTATTTGGTGAGGATAGATGCATATTTAATATCTTTTAAAATTTATGAAGTGTCGTCCAGTTATTAGATTATGATCAAAAAGTCTATTTTTAGGATGATCCTAATATATATTAAACTCCTCTTTTATACTGGCAAATTATATATATATATATATATATTGTAGTGTATAGTATTATATAATAGAGATGAAGGAATTAATATTTTCATTTTCGAAATATAAATATCCACAACACAACACCATCCCAAGTTAACTGATCAATCCGTTACCACGTTCTATGCTAAATAAAGAGGCGTGGGATTATGTATTTTGCTAACTACGCATGCATCTGGCACACCAAGATTAACATCATCACCACGACAAATGTGTCAATCCATTTTGACGACAAGGGTTTCATAAGACAAAATCTCACCAAATAAATCACAGTATGACTAAATCTTTACTAATTTTGCCAGCACATGGCCATTATAAGCCCAAAATTAAATCTCCTTCTCCAATCTATATAAGCCGCGTCTTTTATTAATCCATATTATATCATCGCAAGTACTATAATTAAAGAAAACAGCATCTTTCAACTCAATTAAACTTAGTTTTAGTCATATATATTAATATATATCAATGCCTTCCATTAATTACCATTTATAAAATAAAAAAAATAGTTACAAGAAAGATCTAAATCTGAATGTTTTCAGCCCTTATTGGCCATTCTTAAAGTTTTTGCTAGGAGCTTTCCACTTTACACCTCAAAAGGAACCATTAAAGCAGAGCCATTCACTTTCGACGTGAATCAGGACATTCCATGCAAAGATGCAGAAAGCATTTATATGTGCCATTTGAAGGCTAAGGAACGTTGCATGGGCAATTGTCGACGACGTTGAAGAATGTAATGGTTCAAGACAAATTAATTAATAAGCAAGATTGACAAGGAAATTAAGATACAGATCCATTTATTTTATTAATTTGCAGCATCTTCAAGAATATACAATGAACAGATTATGAGCTGAATGATACAGATGGAGTGAAAAAACAAGCATGCAAATATTTCTTAATTTGATGATTAAAATTAAAAAAATGAACCTTAAATTTTTCTAGCTAATTGACATCTTGCTGAACTGGTAATTAAGCAGATTACTTGCTCTACTAGAAATTTGGTAGCCCCTAGATAGATAGCTAGTTGGACAGATGAGCAACATAATATTATTAGTAACTACAACAGCAACTAAAGGAACCAGCTTGACGTTTCCTTCCCGGTGCGTTCAGAAGAAGCTGAAAGTGGCCGAAAGCAATAGAAAAATGATGGAAACGACGAGTTTCAACCCCAAATCGATGGAGCTAGCAGTCGACTCGGAAAGTGGAGGGTTCTGGAAGCTATATGGGAAGTACGGATTCACTTCGTTTGGCGGTGAATAAACCGCACCTCCCATCACTCCAGGCTGGTCTTTCGAATCTGGACGACGAGGAGGCGGTGAACTTGGAATCTGACATACATTGCAAGATGGTGAAGGGCATCCAGGGCATGGTGGAGGGCATACAAAGCAGGGTGGAGGACGGCACCACCAAGGTCTAGGGCATAGTGGCGGCGGTGGTGGGGGTGATGGCGGCGGTGGTGGAGGTGATGGCGGCATCGGTGGAGGAGATGGCGGCATCGGGGGAGGAGATGGCGGCATCGGTGGAGGAGATGGGGGTATCGGTGGAGGAGATGGTGGAATCGGTGGAGGTGGGCAGTTAATAGGGGTTGGTGGCGGTGGAGGTAAAAGGCAAGGAATGCATTTTATTTCTTCTTTGGATGTTGTTGCTGTAGTATTTGATGTGGCCAAAGGGAATGCCAGGAGTAAAGTGAAACCAGCGAGTAGCATTTGGATGGGATAAACCATTGTCATTTTTGGAGCTCTTTGATCAAATGAAAGAAGAAAAAAGGAAAAAAAGGAAAAGAAGAAAATAATAAAAGCTCAGAGACAAAAGGTTAATAAAAGAAAGAAGAAAGAAGAGCGATATGGAGAGGAAGATAGAGGGAACAAAATGCATGTCAAGTATCGGTGGCCGCAGCATTGTTCTTATTTTATCTTCTATGGCACCATTATCAAAAGAATTAAAAATTTATTAAAAAAAAAACAACATTCAAGAAAAATTGGAAGTCTAGTCTCCTTTCATCCACATTTTCGCTATATATGCATCCATTTCGCATATCACTATCAAGCCAAAAAGAAAACCCCCTCGAACCAAAAACAATATATTGTAACCAATTCTTATCAAAAAAATATATTGTAACCAATTAGATGAACCTTTACGATATAATACTATAAGTCGACGAACTTCAAAGTGGAATCACAATTTTCATTACATTGTTAAAATGTCATCAAAAGCCGTACATTTTCTAAAGCAAAATGGGGAAAACAACAAAGCATATTATTTGGGAACCATTTTGGTCACCGTAGAAGTAAATGATAAACATGTCTTTTGATTACAGAAGAGAAAATCACTACTCCATCTAGACTAGCTCGTTTAAAATATGTGGAATTAAAATGATACCACAATGAAACATTTCATAGAGACAGAAATATAATTAACCATTGGAAAAGAACAAAGTTTGAAAGATATTGGACCACCCTAATCGGTGGCTACCCATAACTCAATCCTGATAAACGTGGCGTAACTTGGTGGAATTCTTCTCTCACCGACAAACCACATTTGAGAGAACAGACAAGAGAAAGAAAAATAAAAGAAATGAAGATATATACTTCCCCAGATAAAAGTTTTGCATTCAAAATCGTGTCGATTCTATTACCTTAAAGCACGAGTATTATGAGTTCAAACCAGATTGCAGTCCACAAAAATGGCAACAATGGTTTTTCTATACTGATGTATATTGCTCAAGAGGAACGTATACTTTGTTAATCCGCGGCCCTGGTTTTTCCCAGACAGCTGTTTTAGAGAAGCCATTGAACGTTGAAATTATTGGCCGACTTTCAAGATTGCATCCGGGAGCTAATTTGTTGTGTGTCCCCGCTCCGTGTAGATCTTTTTATCCGCTAGATATATGCAGAATTGATTGGATCCTCATATTGTCAAATCAAAGCCCATTTATTTCAGGTTGGACAATAAAATGCCACCAAACCCGATCTGCTAGTGGCCCAATATGGTGATTTTTCACATTACTTTGGGCTGATACGGGGCCTCATAAGTTTGCAAATTCGTAAGGATAAAATAATTAATTTATATATGGCGTTACCTAAGTAACTAGAAGTTTCGCATACAAACATGATATTGAATGGTCTTTTCTTTAGTTAATGACGATGATATCTGTAATCGTTAAGTTGTGTTTTTAACCAACAACGCCTCCATTAGCCGCATTTTCTTGCCTTCATATAAACTTTTAAGTAATCAAAGATTCATTGCTTGAGTACAAGGATTCAGTCTTACATCCGTTTCATCAGTATCAAACTCAAAACAACTCCCCACGCAGCTCTCTCAGAATCCTAGAATGGGGAGCCTCCGGAATCCCGCGCATTGCATTCTCTTTCCAAATCCTGGTAGCCCTCAAAAGCGCCTCCTCAGCCGTGTCAAGCTGCTCCGGTAACCACCCGGTCGCATCTCTTCGATTTTGCCCTGCTTCTGTTACGCTCCCGTCTGTGGCCCTCGTGATGGGCTTTCTTGTATCCTCCAGCTTAATCTCCGACAACGGGGACGCCTTGTGATCACTGTAGAACTCCTTGTTATCCGTATCTTGCTCATTCTTGTCGCTTTGCCTGTTCTCTTCTCTATCTGGCCATGGCGTACCGTCAAGCCCTGCGCAGCTCACGTTTTCCAGAGCTGCAGCACTAATCGTACGCCTTTGTTGAAAGTTGGGTTCTAAAGGATAGTTCACGGGGGAATGTTTGACCCTTGGAGAAGACTCGTGTGGCAATTTGGGTTGCACTAACGGCTCTGTTTCATTACCGGCTTCGCTTTCAGTTTGGAAGTCCTTAACCTTATGGCGCTCTCCTGAATTTTCGATACCCTGCACGTCAAGATTGCAGCTTTAACAAATCAATATAAAAATCATTAATTAAAGGGGAAAAGGAACGTTAGCACTTAATTGAATTTCGAAACAATGTGTCCGAGAGGCGGATATTTTTACTTGAGGTTCACCCCTGTGAACATCAGGCCCGGCTTCGAGTTCTCCGGAGTGAATTGTGGGGTCAGCTGTTCTTCCCTTAATGGCTGCTCCCGAGGCAATTCTTCGAAAGAGACCCCGATTTTGAGCCGCTGCATAAAGGGCCAAATATGACCGTGATGATGTTGTTGTCAGTCTGGATTGCATCTTCTTTGTTTTCAGCTTAGTTTCGGTGTCTCGCTTTGCTTGATGGTTGAGCAGAGGAAGGTAAGTACAAGGTTGCGTAGAAAAGCGAGTGAGAAGTGAGAAGGACTGTCTAGAGACAAATTTTTGTGAGGACATGTGTCTAATGGGTTTGAGGTGGCATCAATTTATAACGCCTCGTGGTTCTGTAGCGGGATGATTTCTGATACAGTGATACGTCCTTTTGCTTTCTTCTAGGTGTCCTTTGTGCCAGAGGCACCTAGAAGCATGGAGAACTCAGAACTCGCTTGCTTGTCCTGGACCGGGCTGGAATTTTCTTGGGGCCAATCTAATAATCAAGCAAGAGCTTAATTTTACCTTTGACCTGGATGATCTTCATTTATCCAGACTACTCTAGAATTTGTGGCCCTATCATCACCGCTTTATCTGTTGGGGTTTAATCAGAAGAGAAAGATTGACTACTACTACTACTTGTAATTATCTATTACAGGGACAAATGAAAAATGAAACTGGAAACTTTGACTTGATTGCCTTCTTGCACCCCATTTTCTGCTTTGCTGAAGTAAAGAAACAGTGGTTTAGAGGAATATGTGGTCCTTAAAAAGGAAACTTGGAGGATGGAATTGTGTTTGATTTTAATTTTAACCGCAGTACTTAATGTGTAAGAAAAATGGCTGACTTACCCCATTAATTAACTTATGATTATAGTAAGCCAACTGTGAGTAAGCCTAGCAAAAGGATCATTCTGAACTTAACATCATTAGCCAATTGCCCATTAACATTCAACAAGGATGTAATCTTGATTTGTTGTTCTCTTTGATGCATCTCAGGAAATTCATTGCCAATTAACGATAATGAATCTTAATTCCTGAATCATGTTAAACAGTTCGAGGGAAAAATAGTTTATTCTGCACTCTTAAAACTCTTAAGATGTAGGATTAAGAACTTGGCATATATAGAAGGCAAGGACAATAAAAAATAGTTCATCTTTTGTATACAACTCTGATCAGAAACTACTGAGTTTACAACTGAAGTAATCACAATCTGTTAATAGACAAATTTTGCCTCTCTTTTTCATTTTTCTTTGAAAAAACAAGTCACATAAGAGTAAACCATGAAGTTGATTATCAGTATAGGCCCTTCACAATCTTCAAGCATAAACAGAGCCGCAAGACAGAGACATCAAAAGAAAAGCAGCTTGTTCTTCCTCTCTCAGCTTGCTCTTCCATTCTTGCTTCCCCACTAGTCGATGCACTTCCATTTCTCTGCCCATGATCTTAGCACCACTTCTACTCTTTTCTCTTATACTATCTCTATTCAAACCAAGAAGAGCTTTCTTCTTCTTTCTATATCTGATTCCACAAGCATTACAAAGTGACTGCAAAAACACACCAAAATCAGTCTGAGGAAACACCTAAAGAAAACTATTAAATGATGGTAGCACTAAATGAAGGAAGCATAATACCCTGGGCCCAGCTGGACCACCTCTCCAAAGCGGCGTTCTGGTCGTGTTACAATCTACGCATCTTCTGTTTACCTCCTTGAATTCGCTCTGTTGTACCATATGCATGTTTCTGATTAACCAAAACGTATGATCAGAAAGTACAAGAGAATCCCTAACTTGCAACTAGAGAAAGATAGGGAATGATTAAGGTTTCTATCTTTGATCAAGCGCCTTACAATATGGTCGGAACCTCCTCTGCCAGATCAACTAAAAGAGAGAAACCAGTAAAACAAGAAGTGGAAAACATTTGCTTCAAAGTACCTGAAAGAGGGATGGCGGATGGGTGAAAGAGGAACCTAGAGGGAGGGTTGATGGCGGGGTAGAAACAGAGCGCAAACAAGGGATGAAAAAAACAGAGAAACTCGCAAATACTTCAAGAAATGGCCATTCATATATAAATATATATATATATATATATATATATTTATATGCATCTGTATGCCACCACATACTGATACTCTATTGGGGCAGCAGTGGCACGATCATAAACCCTAGTTCCGGTATTAATTTACTAAAATACCCCCTTTGCGTCTCCTAAATTTTGGTTCATGGGCAGGGGCACCAAATAACTTCCAGGGAAAAGTTTGCCAAGTAGTAAGTATGATGCCCTTTTCTTTATTGCTATTCGGCTGAGGAAACACAAACTTTACTCAAAACGGTCAACCGGGCACAAGTACACCACAAGCAAAAAAAATCAGAATATCTCACCAAAAAATAATAATAATAATAATGTAAAAGAATAGGAGAAATGGCGATGTGTGGCATATGTTGGATCTCTCTTATTATAGAAGTTTCTTTTCAGTTATCCCCATAACTCAAAACGATTAGATTCTGTAACAACACATTCATTTCAACCTGTATTACTAAGATTATAGTTTTTAAGTAGGTTTTCATACCGTTAACTTTATTTCAAACTGATCTCTAGGAACATTAAAGGAAGCCTAGTAATAGTAAGCTCATAATATTAATCATAATTCAAAGGTTATACAAGAAATAGCAGCATTAATAAGGCTTGGAGACACCCAAACAAACAAAAAATGGCAGCGCCAACCCTCCTCTTTCTTTGGAGCGGCTGTGAAATGGCTAATTGTCGTAATGGTTTTTGTTGTTTTTAAACCTTGGGGCCTCTGTCTCTCTGTTTCATACCCAACGAATGACAGAATTCTGCCTTTCCCAATTTTAACCAAAACGATGAATGTAATGAAAGTGCAGAAGGTGAATCTGGTTATGACAGGGATGCTAGAAAGAGCCAGAATGATGGAAATTGATTAGTTATTCTCGTTGTTCAATATTTTTGGAAAATGGTTTGGAGTATTTCAAAGACAACTCTATAAAGGTCCCAATATTATTATGAAAAGGAAAACGATACCACAACAGACAAAACCCGCCCCATATTTTCTGGTTCTTATGCAAAGACAGCCAGCCCATTAGTTTATATCTTTGTCTTTCATACCCGACAAAAAGGTGCATACACTAAAGAACATCAACTTGGAAGTTGCGACCCCCTTCGAAGCCATCTTTGCTTGTAAAGTTGTAGCGAGTGTGGTCCAATAACCCATTTAAAGAAATACAAAATGAAACTACCCGCAAACAGATTCGAGGAAGAAAGGGTGTGGTACTTTTACACGGCTCCCCACTAATAATTTCCCAATAATTAATTTCCTTTAATTAGATTTGTTTTTTTTTTCATTTAATTTCCGAGCCAGTACTAACATGCCTGGATCTTTGAACCGGAAGTTTGACGAAGGTAACTATGATGTCCTTACCCAAAAAAATTTGTTGCCCTCGAGAACATGAACTCGTGACTGAAATCTGGTTTTTCTAGTTGTTTATGTTAGTCTTATTGACGGTGTAAAAAGTGTGCTTTGATTCCATGATAAAGAGTCTACATTTGGCAACAAAATGTCATGTGAAATCTAAAATCCAGCTTTGAAGGTCTTGAGTGTTTTTACAGAACTTTTTTTTTTTCGTTTCCTTGGTATGAAGCTGTCTAAATCTGACCTCTCTGTTATAAGTTATTGCTTGCAAAATACAAGAGTCAGATTTGTGGACCTTCCCCCCCTTCCCTTCAGAGAAAATGTTGCAAATGAAAGCAGTGTGGACGAAGAACAAGTTCAGTGCTCTCTCAAAACGTAATTAATTATTTGAAATATCTGATCCTTTGTATGGGAAATGTAGCTTTGATAACAATGCCCAATTAAGCAGCACCTAACTCCACATTTAGCTCGTTTAGACCATAAAGGCTAATCAGCTAAGAATATACATGTTGCGTTCTCCTCAATTAAATGTTCATCAAATTTTGGCCATAATTTCAATTACAATATACTCCTGCCAAGGTATGGAGATCCATAATCTCATGGAACAGTTCTCTATACGGTCGAATGATTTCTTCTAAATCAATAAGTTCCATGACAATGTGGAGGCACAATTGACTGCACGAAATGAATAGCATATTTTATGACTACCACAAAAACTCAATCTAAGCAATGCGAGAAACCATGCAATTTATTCATTATATAGTGACAAATTAATACATCAGTGAGTAAGTACCAAATGATTAATTAAAAATTTAACATAAGTGTCCACCTGGTCTAGCTTGTCAAGTCAGTGAGTTAATTAACCTTTATCTCACCTCAACATCAGTCTCCTAATCTAAACTACTAGTAAAGAAGCATTATTCTAGTAATGATGGGCTGCTTAAAAAAAATTTTACGCTAGTGATCTCCTGAATCACATCAGTTTATGTTTATGTCCTAGTTTGGAACAAATATCAGCTAGAATCGCGAAGCAAACACCCAAGAAACGCATAATCCATAAAACTAGCAACAGTGCCCAGTCCTGGAATTTTCGCTTTGGAAAGTGGCCTCTGTCTGAGATAAGCAGCGCCCTGTAGACAGCTTCACTTAGGGCATAGGCTGACACTGGATCCGATTCTTCTACTAGGAACCCGTATTCTGTGAGACAGACTATATCGTAAACTCCATTGGTCTCCGATATATCCAGACATTCACATATCTTCAGCCTGCCTTCTATCCTCTCCTCGGTGGATAACAAGTCGCCATGTGTTAAAATCAAGAGAGGGTTTTCGTCTGCAGCCATAATGATTTAGAATGTAAGATAAGATATTGTTAGGCATATATTTGACATAACTGCATCAGTTTTCGCTGTTACTGGGAAAGTAGGTTAGACAGAAAGCTATAACAAGAAACCAGATTAAGTCATTCATACAAGCAAAACCACAATGACGATTGACAACAAAATAAGATAAATTTCTTGAAAGTAGAACTCTATTTTTTGTGCTACACAGATTTGTATTGGTCAGTTTGATGAATTTTATGGCCAAGAAATGATCCTTTGCATACTTTTTAAGTAGGTAAAAAGGCACTCAATGTGCCTTTCTTTCAAACGTAAGTTACATGAAGGCGGAGATGTCAATTCTGTTTACAAGGGCCTATATGGTACAACACAGTGGAGAGACTTGACATCCGGAACCTTGACAATGAATCGGGAAACGTATGGTTCAAGAATCTAAACGAGAAATTTGTAAAAGGACACTTGAATGAGCACAAAAAGGACCATCACCTTCTTCGTGGCTTTTCCCTAATTGAGGTAAGCGCGGTTATGATGGTTGGTGAACATTCTAATCTGTGTTCCTTACACATCATTGATTATTATTTTTCTACATGGTACGTATCATTATTTCTAATTATTATTATTGCAACAATTAAAGACTTTACTGCTTTTCGGAAAGCATGATGGAGACTTGAGAGAGAAACAAGTTATGATTGAGAAAGAAAACTTACTGCTTTTTCTCAAAGCAGGGGAAGAGAACAGTTGTCTGGTAGCTTCTAACGGCTTAAAATCCCCGGATTTTAGAGCTTTGTAAATTTCTGCTATGTTGGCTACGACCATCACACAATTTACTCTTCTCTGCGCAAATTTTGAAGATGATCTCATGACATCATTCTCCGCAACATCTGTCATGGGTATGCCGTCGCCATATCTGAAGCATGGCTGATTATGATGAATCCCTTCACTCATCCAACTCGACAGTTCCTCCAAAGCCTCTCTTGTTCTTCCATAATCGAACCCTCTTGAATCGTAAACGCAGAAACCACTTCGCATTGATCTCAGGACGTTGTGTTCTTCCATATACATGGTCGTGTACTTGGAACGACTCCCTACAGGTAACCAGGAAACTTCAATTTCTAAAATCCCATTTCACTTTAACTGCTTCTCTGAATAAACTTTTAAATATATATTTTTTTACGACATTGATTCTAGATTATTACACAACTCAACTTACCTGATGATGTTTGAGCAAAGGGTATTAGGCC
The DNA here is from genome assembly GCA_030664755.1 of Microcos paniculata. NCBI lineage: Eukaryota > Viridiplantae > Streptophyta > Magnoliopsida > Malvales > Malvaceae > Microcos > Microcos paniculata. The sequence continues at coordinate 35,945,791 of CP131461.1, forward strand.
AGACCGACCAAGAATACTGTACATAAGATTTATAAGCGAGCTCTTGCCGGAGCCAGAGAATCCCATCAAGAGTATCGTGTTCACTGGAGGAATATCCATATCTTCCTTCTTAATCCCCCCGGTGGGAACCCAGAAATCACCGGAACGATACCCGAGAAGCTTGTGTCGTAGCTCATTTAGTCCTTCGGGGGCAATTACAGCCAATCTCTCTAACTCTCTAAGCAGTCTGAGTCTAGGCGTTAGAATGGAAACGTCAGGAAAGTCCAGCTTGAGCTTAGCACATTCATCGAATTTCGCAGCTGTTCTCCACCAACAATATGCCAATCTACACGACTCGCAGTCATCTTCCTCGATACAAGACACTTGGCTTTTCATCTCTTATTACCATAACAGCACGTCAACAATTCAAAGCAAAGTAATGATATCTGGGTAGGGGATAGAGATGATTTCTGAATCTGTGATTGTAAACAGTTTGAGTTTAACGCTGTGAACAGTTTGAGTTTAATGCTGTGATCGCACTGTGGCGAATAAGCTTTAAAGGTGACAACGAGATACAGGACAAGAAACTGTTTCAAACCCCACCCAAACATGTACAAATCATACTCACGGGCCACGTCTCAGTATGGATTTGTAAGCGAATTTCCAGGCTCCTTCCTGAAACGGCATCCATGCTTGTTCGTTTTCTGGTCGTTCCAACTGTTTGTGATTTTACAGAACTACCCTCGTCATAGAGGTTCATAATTGCCATTACATGGGCTGTTTTGTCACTCTGAATTGATAGCTAAAGGTCAGATCAGCATTTTTTATTGTTTCTAATGCAATCATTTAGATATAAGCTGGGTCTCGTAGCCGCTGCCTCGCACAATTTTGTCAAAACGTCGGGAACGCAGGATAGAGATGAACTAAATTTTGGCATATCAAAGGCATTTCCGCTCTGAATTATTGTAACCAAAAAAAAAAAAAAGAAAACAAAGGAACGCATTGAGTTGTATAGCAATGCTTCATGCATCCCGCCATCCTGGAGCGCACTTTCCGAGAAGTACCCTCAGACACAGGTTAAAATGAACCCTTCATGCAAAAGAAAGGGTACACTTCATAACGGTTCTTTGTGCTTTGCGAATCTTAGAAGATAGGCATAAACAATGGAAGGGGCATATCAGGAGGGAAGGAATGCATGAAAACACAGGGCTTGGGAATAAATCATATTCTATTTAAGAAAGACCGGACAACTTTTAACAAACTATAACTTAATACATCCTTCGGTGCTTTTTGACAATGATACATAACCATCAAGAGAGAACTTTTTCCTTCTCAAAACTGATATTGCTACGTCTTTCTGATCAGAAAGACCAAATAATGAAGTCCATAACTATCACTAAAATGAAATTTTGAAAAGAAGAAAAGAAAGACCTTTAATAAAGGAGGTAAATACATCCTCTTCACATAAGCTGGGACTGATAATAAGGGGGGGAAAAACCAGAAGTTGGAATGTGGAGCTGCATGCCTCACCCTTGCATCTGAGAATTTGGATGCTGAAAAAGAATTAACTACCACACGGAAAAGTTCAAAAAGTATTTGTGTGGCTTCCAGACTCTTCAAACGTTTTTACCACGGTATCATACACCTTTTGTCTTTATTCAGTGCCATCTTAAGAACATATATTGGCATCACGTCAACTATATCTGAATTCTGAAAAACACCAAGAAAATACCGACCTCTGGGCTTCTTTCTACACCGATCAAGCCTCCTGCCAAATTTAAGGCGTGTTAGAACATCTAACAAACACAAGCAATTTAAATATTGTCATATTACAATTTTCTCTAAAGGCGTGTTAGAGAATGGCCCACCAGTCTAAAGCTGGATTGGATTACAGAAGAGATGGGCCGCAAGCTGTATGCAAACTACATCAGGGCCTCGGATCAGACTAAGTGTTAGTTATGAAGCATAACACAGTTGCACATAATCCATATATTTTACTTAATATTGCCTAGTTTCTGGTTATGAGAACACAATATCTTCTGATAAAGATAAACAAGAAAGGAAGAAGATGGTAAAGAGCAACTCACACCTAAATGTAATTTCTGAATATCAGAGCAACCAATAAATCAATTTGCAAATCAATTTTCTCAACAAACCAAGTCAGCTTCCCTGGAAAAGGTAATCACATACATTTAAATGCATACCTTCAACTGAAATTGAATCCACCAGAAGGCACAGGAAGTTGATTGCCTCCAAATTGGAACCCAGATTGTGAAGCATCACCAGGGGCTAACGGTTCATCATCATCTTCCACCCAATATGTTTCCAGAATCTTCACTGCCTTCTCATAGATTTCATTGTTGTCGTGACTTTGGAGGTTCTCAATCTTTTCTGACCCCTCAGCATCATCAATTAACTGGGCATAGAGATTGACTTCTCCCGTGTGACCCAAATTTTTCTCAGCTTCACCAACCTTCAGAATGTTTTCAAGACCTTCCAAACAAACTGTGACAATTCTTGGGTCAGGGCAGTTTAGAAGATCACACAATGGCTTAATGCAGCCTTGGCCCACCAAGAACCTGGCAGAAAGAACAACAGAAATTCATTAGTTATGAAAATTTATATCAAGAAGAACTCAGAGAATGACAGTGTCAATGAAAACATACTTTATTTGTTCATGGGTGCCACCAGATGTAGCATTCGAAATTGCCCAAGCAGCTTCTTTCTTAATCTCAAACTCAGCATTTTGAAGTAGATGGACTAGAGGGGCAATAATGCCAGCTTCTATTACAGACTGCAAAAGATATTCAAATTTCATTCTCCAAATGAAATCCTGGTAAACTAGCAGCCAAAAGTGAAGTTAACACACCATCAAACTTAGTTTTGTGCTACCATACGAAGTTGCTTACCTGTATCTGATCTACATTTCCAGCAGTAATGTTTGAGATGGTCCAGCAAGCTTCTTTCTTGATACTTTTCTTGAAGTTATTTGTCAGCAGGTTCAAAAGGCATGGAAGAGCTTGGTGGCTTATTATACACTGAGAGGAGGTATAACATGAAGCATCAAGAGTTGTGAAGCAAGAGGCAAACTAAAGCAGTGACATGAATTCAAACATAGATGCGTGATGCATACCTGAGTCTGCATATCATCCCCTGTAACAATATTTCCAACCGTGCGAAGAGCAGGAATGAGGACTGTGGGGGATGGATGACTGATACAAAGGGGGAAATGAGTGAAATATTCAACACATCCAGAATTCAGAAACAAACGCTAGGGAAGATAAATAAAGAGAAACAAATACATCAAATCACAAAATAGTTTAAAGGGGGGAGAGTCCAGCACTTACAGCAAGAGCTCAACAAGTCGAGGGCAGACACCTGCCTCAATAACAGCTTGGATTTTGTCATTGGTACCATCTGAGAGATATGACAGGGCCCAGCAAGCATCTGTAAGGACTTCCTCATCATTTGAATGGATAAGACGCTCAAGAGCAGGCAAAGCTGGTTTTGTCTACTTATTTAAATTTCAAAAGCACCATATATCAGGAAAAAAAAAAAGTAACAAAGAGTGGAAAAGAGTCCTGACAATTCCAACAATTCATAGTACAAGAAAGTCAAACCTGCTCAAATGAAGGCTGTGGCTTGCCCCTGCAAAAGTTGGATAAAGTCCATGTTGCATTTCGCAACATAGAGAGCTTTGCATGCTCATTGAATTGTGCCAACAGTGGCATCAAGGCCCCATGACCAAGGACCAGGTCACGACATTTAGGCGAGTCTCCAGCAACATTTCCTAGTGCCCAGACAGCCTATAATTCCAAAAGAATGCTGAGAAATAGGAGATGTAAAATTAACAGTATAAAATGCATAGAAGATCACTTGCAGCCACAATATTTACCTGTTCACGAACATCATCGGTTGGAGAACCTAGGAGTTTAACAAAAATAGGTACAGCTCCATGATCAATTACAACCCTGGTATTTTCTGATGTCCCAGAAGCAATATTTGTAAGAGCCCAAGCTGCCTCAAACTAAACAACCCAAAAAGAGTAAACAAAAAACAGTTAGAAGGTGAATCATCAAAATTATATGAAAGAGAATGAGCAAATTCCTAATAACTTCAGAATCCAAATATCAAACCTGAAGCTGCGGGAAGTCATCCCTAGCAAGGAACTCAACAAAGCGAGGAACGACACCTGATTGTACGACTTCATTGATTGGAGGACTACGTTCTGCAGACAAATAAGAGTAAGAAAGAAAGCAGAAAGAGACATGAATTGCAAAAAAACAAAAACAGAACATAAGAAATTATCAACCTATGGATAGCAGCTTTCGGAATTGAGTGGTTGACTCAAGCTGGGCATTCCTGTCATCCGACCAAACGCCGGCAACCATAGCCGGAAGACTTTCTAGCTGCAATTAGATTAAAGAGCACATAAGAATCATTTTAATTTCAAAATAAATAAATAAATAAATAAATAATCATATCCATCTCTTTATAGAGCCTCACTAAATAAGTTAAACAAACATTTAACTTCATTTAATTAATGATACGGTGTCAGCTACCTCCTAAAATAATATGCAATCGAGACAAAGCAATTGCCAATCATTTAAAAAAATACACAGAAATTTATGAATGACAAGAAGTTAACCCTAGTTATCATTCATGATACAACGGATCAAATCAATTAATCAGTAGAATATACCTTTTTCTCGGAAGCAGCGGTGGAAGAGAGCAGCTGCTGTTGCTGAGGTTGTTGCTGAGAAAGAAGTCCTTCCCGGCGTTTCTTAAGGAGGTTCTCTTCTCTCTTGTTCTTTCGGATCTCGACCATGTTGTCTTCTCTCCTCCGCCGACCTTCCTCCGCATCAACCGCCACCTTGTACCTGTTCCGTCGAACCTCGGTCCTCGCGCTCGGCCTCAGCGACATCTTTTCGCTTTCTTTCTCTCTCTTTCTTTCTTAACAATCTGATCGAATCGCCGATTGCTTTCTGGTTGGATGCGAGGTACGATTACGGGAAGAGTTCGACGGGTTGTTTGAGAAAATGACAGAGGGAAAGAGAGTGACGCGGTTTTTGGAAGAGAGTGAGAGAAAGGAAAAGAAAATATATTAAGAAGAGGAGGGTTTTTTGAGCGTTATTCGAATGGTCCGAGGGTGAAAAGAGCAAACATTGTTTATAGAGGATTTTTTTTTTTCTTTTTTTGTTGGATTACTTTCCTTTCTGAAATTATTTGTTGGAGGTATTTGGGTTTTGATGTGGTGTTATTAACAATAATGCCACTGATTTTGAATTTGAAAGTTCGGGAACCCTAACGTACCTCTGCCGTTATGGAATCCAGCTCACCGGATAGATTAATTAATACATTAAAGAAAAGAAAAGGAAAATGATAAAAAGGAAACTTGTAATAATTGGATTGTTTTTTCAAAAATTTTGGAAAAGGAAAAGTACTAAATACAGATCATATATTCTTAGCTTGATAATTTAAATTCTTTTACTTTTTGGATGTATAATTAGGATTAATCTCCTTTAATGGAAACTATCATAACAAATATAGTATTGAATGAAACTTTGATTATGATTAGAGTGTATATATATTTTTATTTGGAAAATAGAGATCGATTTTTTAAATAAAAAATATTTCCCTTATTAGTGACTAATTTGAACAAATATTTAATTTAATTCAAAACTATACATAAAAAGAAAATAAATATTGGATTATTTATTAACTACAAATTAAATTAAGGAAAACAAATATATCTACCACTCAAGCTCTATGTCACATGAATTAATCATTGCCTTCAAATTTTTTACCAAAGCTAATAATAAGAGTGGTAATTAATTTAGTACTTTATAGTAATTCAACTTTCAATTTCTCATAAAATGTTATCATTAATTTTCGTTTTTCAATAATCCTTAAAATTTTTTGTTGGCCAATGGCCAGTGTGTCGTCCTTTCAAATTTTTGGTAAGCAGTTCAATAAACAATTAATTTTAATCATGGAAGAACTTTATGGATTTGAAAAGATGTACTGTACTTGTATTGCCATTTTCCACTTGGTTCGTTGTTACATGTCTCTGTATATGTATTGTGAATATGCATACATGTAAAAATTTTTGTATGCATATTTATTCTTTAAGTAAAAATATTAGATTTAAGTATTACGAATGAAAAAAATAAGTTTAAGAAAATTTTTTACTTAGATCTAACACGGTATGTAACTCTGGATTAGATATGATTTAATGATTACCAAATATTAGAGGATGTATATACAAAAAATTATACGTATTAACTCTATTTGCACACTTTAATTAACAAACATTTGAATGTGTATATGAATTCGAAGACAATGATTAATTAGTTGGCTCTACAAATAAAGTGTAGATAATTGAATAATTGATTATAAAAGCATCGTACATAAGGTTGCTCTTTTATTTTCTTTTTTCGTTGGCAATAACAAGATTTTCATTGATTGTCAATAGCAAAGCACAGTGTTCATTACTTAGCAGATTATACAAGATAACATTATTAGTTCTTAAAACTATTAAGTACTTAAAAATCAAATAAAACTTGAGGCGGAGTAGGAAGCCCATCTCGACTCAAAATCCCAACCAATGAGGATGATAGCTTATCAACTAACTCTTCTAAGCATCTGTCTCCAATATAACATAAGGTTGCTCTTTTCAGGGGAAAAAAAACTATAGGTGATTTTTTCAGTTTTAAAGTAATTGTATTGTATGTATTATACACATCACATGGGAGTCGAGAGAGGCAAATAATTGTCTCCACCGACTTTAAGATTAAAGCCGTAGAAATTTATCATTTATCATGATAATAATAATAAAAAAAGAAAAATGGATACCAATAATTGAATTGTTGGGCAATGCCCCTTGGAAGAAATAATGAAATTATTAAAAGCAAAAATAGTGAAATACCCATTATATCTGTGGGCAGTGACGCAACATAAATATTCCTCCGCGATGAAGTCTTAATGCAACGCCGTTTTGCCAAACATGTCTTCATACCAGGAAACCGCCTTACTCATTGCAAGTCGAAGATAAGGTAGAACAGAAACATTGAGAAAAACAGAGTGAAAAAGCGGCATGGAAACGAAGCTGTCGTCTGTTGCAAAGAAGTTTAGACCTTCTCCGATACAAGAACTCTCGCACCTTGCTCAGAGATGCAATGCCATTAACCTTGCGGAGGGCTTCCCCGACTTCCCTGCTCCTCCTATTATCAAAGAGGCTGCTGTTTCGGCCGTTAATGCTGATTTCAATCAGTACAGGTTTCTTTTTATTCTTTTTCTTGCTGTCATCGGGTTTGTTATTCAAACGAAAGGGTAATGACTTTTGTCAACTTTTGGTCATTGGAATTAGGCACGTGCAAGGAATTTGTGATCGATTGGCTTCAATAACGAAGAGAATGTATGGTTTAAACGTTGACCCTTTGACAGATATAGCTATTTGCTGTGGACAAACTGAGGCATTCGCATCAGCAATTTTCGCCTGTATATATGTTTTCTTCTTAAGTTGCAATTAGTGAGTGTTTTTTTTTTTAATTTCTTTTCTTGGTTAAGTTAATTTGGCTGTAATTCTATGTCTATCCGGACAGTTATAGACCGGGGAGATGAAGTTGTCCTGTTTGACCCCTGTTATGAAACATACGAAGGATGCATAAGCATGGCTGGAGGAATTCCTGTAAGATTGAGATTAAAGAATATTCCTGTTAGAATTGATAATTATTCTTTCTGTTACGTGAAAAAAAAAAAGGGACATTGCAGGTATATGTGGCGCTTGATCCACCTCAGTGGACTTTAGACCCCGAAAAATTGATGAGGTCTTTCACTAGTAGGACGAAGGCTGTAGTATTAAACAGGTCAGATAGTTTTGATTTGTTTCAGAGGAGAAATATGGATTACGGATTATGGACTTTGGGCTACAACTATAACTAAACACTCCCTCTTTCATTAGTAATCTGCTGGCTGATGATCTTAACGTGTATGAATAATCAGTTAGAAGTCCAATATTCACTGCTTAATAAGAAATAAACCCAATACAGGAAAGCTCTCTTAATCCATTACTAAATATTTGGAGCTTGAAACTATATTAGCAGTTGCAGTTATATGATTTGCTGGCCTCACCAAGTATCTCAATGATCAGCAAACTTGTGTTCATTAAAATATGTTCTAAAAGTGTTCTGATATGAAGGGCACAGTCCTCAGAACCCGACTGGCAAAGTTTTTACCAAGGAAGAGCTTGAAGTTATTGCTGAAGCTTGTCGCAGGTGGGATTGCCTGGCTATAACAGATGAAGTATGACGACTCCTTGACTTATTCTACGGAAGCATGAATAATTTTACTTTCTTTTGAGGTTCGAAGGACCCTTTTTTTTATATACTTATATATTTTCACGGCTGTTTCACAGGTATATGAATACATAACATTTGACAACCAAAAGCACGTGTCCATTGCCTCACTTCCAGGAATGCAGGAGCGGACTATTATTACCTCCTCCTTGTCTAAAACCTTTAGCGTTACAGGTTAAAAGTAGTAGCTATAGGATCTTACTGTAGAAATGCTCATGCCTAAACTCTGTTGGAGATACGTTTTTTGCATTCATCTTCCTCTGCACATTGTAAAGAATCCGACTTTCAATCACTGCCTCCAGAAGTTTTTCCATCTGGTGGTTCTTCGAGAAAAAGAGTTTCACCGTTGTGTTTGTTTATCAGGATGGAGAATTGGATGGGCTATTGCTCCTGCTTCTGCTGCTTCTGCAATTCGAAACATTCATGTCAAAATTACAGATTCTGCTCCTGCACCTTTCCAGGAAGCTGCCTTAACTGCTTTGAGAAGCCCTGCCGAATACTTTGAAACGCTGAGAGAAGTATGTTCAGGAAAATGGTTCTTCACTTATTTGTACAAAGTTAATAGCAAATTAGCAATTCCTTGTATTTTGAATGCAGTCAAAGTGTAATATCATGAAATTCTTTGCTTTAATTTGTTGTCATAATTTTTCTGATTGGCAGGAATATCAATTAAAAAGAGATTTCACTGTGCAGTTGCTCACTTCAGTTGGTTTCCGAATTCAGTTTAAGCCTCAGGGTTCCTTCTTTTTGTTTGCAGAGCTTCCAAAGAATTTCTTACTTTCTGATGTAAGTAGATGTAATGCTTCACTCTGGAGGACCAACCTTTTAGTCAATCATAAATATTGTCTGTTCAACTCCTCAATAAGCTTCTTATCGGTAGATAACCACTAGGGTACTTAACTTATTTAGCATTGTGCTAATTTATCTTGGTTCGTGGAATAAATGTTTCAGGTAGATTATGTGAAGGAATTAATAGAACAAGCAGGGGTGGTGGTTGTCCCAGGACGTGGATTTTTCCATAGAGAGTCTTCTTTTGATCAACCAGCTGAGGAAAGTTGCAGCTACCAAAAGAGATATATCAGGGTTGCATTCTGCAAAAGCAATGCCACTTTGACGGCAGCAGCCCAAAAGTTTGCTGAGTTTATGAATGCTAGACCATTGCCCCAGGCTACATTATTAGAATAGATGACAATGCATCGGGAATGGAAAATCCATTGAGAAAACAATTCATAAATTGTATCTAAATTGAGAAATTCTGGGAAGAGTATTGGTTATTTTTGAAACTATCATGAAAATAGAACTTTTTGACCTCCAAAAAGTTGACTAACAAAAATGATTATCCCCTAGACTCTGTAACAGCAAGAGATATTATCTAAGGTAAGAGAAATGATCTATAGCATCACTGTCCCGTCTCATGGTATAGAGGGCGGTGGGGGTGGTGGTTGAGGTGCAGACATGGGAGGAATTGCATAGAACATGGTGTTCTTGTCAATGCCCAGAATGCCTCCATCTAACAATGCCACAAGTGCTGCAACTAAACCTGCGTTTCCAGCAATTGATGGTTCTGTGTAATTGTAGTTGGAGCGATTATCTTGGAAGCCATCATCCTTATCAGGTCCTGCAACCATTGCTCCTACAATTGTATTTGGATTTGGCGTTTTACTGTCCCGCCATTTTTGTCCTTCTTGACAGTTTTGATGCTTGATGTTGCTAGGAATTGATGCTCCTTTGTGGTGCACTTGCCGAGGGAAATGATCAGTAAAGCCTGCAAGATAACTCATATTCTGTGGGTTTCTCCCTAGAATGTAATCGATCTGTGTCTTTGCAAAATCTCGAAATGCATTTTTTGGGTAAAATTTAGGTCCGCACAGCCATCCTGGTATGAATGTCGCTTCAAGGTAGTCAGTATAGAGGGCAGCCAAGAATGCTGCATTCACAACGTATTGAAGAGGTTTAGGTCGTCCAGGATTTAATTGAATCAGGCCTCCTCTTGTCCTGTTGAAGTTGGGGAAGTCAGGAAGGTATGAGCACATAATTTCACTTATCTGCTCATGAAAAGTCTTTAACATTTCTTCATGTGGATAGCCATAATCTAAGAACATTCTTATGCGGCTGAGAAGCAACTGAGCACCGGCATGTTTGTTGTCCCAACCAAATACTCCACGATCTGGGCCTCCCCAGAAAGCATCAGCATGTTTTGCCAGACCAGGTTTGGTAACAAGGTCAATATATGAAGAATTTCCAGTTGCGTAATACATCCAAGCTCCTCCCCAAACAAACTCGTCCCAGAAACCAGATGAATTATAAAACTGTGATGGAGGATCTGGACCACCAGCATAGTTTTCACCTTCCTCTTTTGTAGCAAACTTAAACAGTACATCAGCTCCATGGACTAATTTCTTGGAGTATTCTTGGTCATCTTTGAAAACAATGGATGCAGCAGCTAAGGCAGCAGCCATTTCTGCAGCCAAAGCCGGGCAGGTGGAACATGGGATCACAGGCCTTGTGTAGTTGATGCTCTCGGGACTTATCCAACAGTTCCCATCATTAGTTTTCCCTTCTGAAGAATTATCGACTTCTCCAACTTGTGAAACAACCTTGTCTACCGCATGTTCAGTGGAGTTGAAAGTCTTCAGTAGGTAATCCGTGCCCCACTTAATAATATCTTTGACATGGCTGAGCTCCCCAACAGCTTCATATCTCGCACTATACTCCAGTACACTCCAACTCAAAATGGTCATGGCAAAAGATGCAGGAAAACTATACTTGACAGCGTCTCCTCCATCATAATAGCCACCCTCTAGCCCGTTCAAATAGCCTTTTCCATCATCCACGCAGGAGTTACCCCGCCATGAAACATTGTTGTTTGCGGGGAGTCTTCCGGCTATACAAAGAGACATGGACAGATCAGAATTCATGGAAAATTAAACGGGGTTATGTTATGATTGATGATACTGTCAAGCAAACCTTAATGTTTTATACATGAATTCATCAACTGATCATGAACAACAATATAGTAAGAAATTAGAAAATTCCATAAAAAAATTGATATTCTATAAGCTATTCATCATGAAGATGATAAAGATCCATTTACCAAATTGTAACCCTTTGTTTAGCAAGATTAATTAGATTGACTAGCTACAGTTATGCCATAGAGTAATGTCTAATTACTGGTTCAGTGAACTTGGACAAAGAAGTAAACCCTGTGTAATTGAGGTTAGTTTAGGGTTAAGAGGCAGTGTAACTCTTCGTGTTGCCAAAGAAAGAGAAACAAAAGGGGCATACATCTTTGTGCATTAAAGAACATAAGCGCCCGTTGGAGAGCAATGGTGTAGTTGTCTTGGACAGGGACGGGCGGATGACGGCGGGCCCGAATCACCAGAAAAGCGATGAGGGCTACAACGACGGACAACATGGCAACCACGGCCAGAGCCCTGATGACCACCACAGGATTCATGCAAAGTTTCATTTTCTTCCTCTTCTTTTCCATCCCCATGGGTGCTGGCCTCAGTAACCAGCCTTGCTTCACTTCTTCTGATGGTGATTGATGCCCTGCTCTCTCATAGTAGCGGCCATTGCCAATTCCCTGATCTTCTTCTATGTCTATATCAAACGTACCCCCCCATATGTTAGTTCTTTCTGGCATCTTTTTCTTTTTCTTCTTCTTCTCCTTTTATTTATTTGTTTTATTGTCTCACCATTTATTGAATTTGAAGATTGAAACTCCTTGGAATAGTTCTTAATTTGGTAAAACTCAAAGGCATCAATTTATGAGTCTTTGAAAGCGTGCTCTGAGCTGGCAAAATTTTCTCTTTTTAATTTACTTAGTGAGAAAAAGCAAAGAAAAAGGAAAGAACTGCACCACCATTAATGCGTGAAATCACACGATCATAGGGGAAGGCGAGTTCTCAGCATTTCCATTTTAACTACACACAATATGTAAATGACGTCATAATTATCTTTATTATGGATTTGGACCAAAGTAGCAAACAATTTGTAATTATAAAAAAAAAACTACGTATTTATTTTATTTTGTTTTTTTTACTTATATTTAGTTATTAAAATATTGATTAATTTGTTGAAAAGTACTAACAATGAAGAAGTTGAAAATTAGGCAAAGACCAAGAAAATATGCCCGTTAGGCGTTAGGCGTTAGGCGTTAGCCCGCTGGCGCTAAGCTAATACTCTCCCTTTTTTTTTTTGGGTGGAAGTACACTATTCTTATCTTAGCCCGTCTTTCCCCGCTATCGCTGGGGTTTCACTATCGCCAGATTGTAACTGAACAGAAGAGGAAATAGAGCTCGAGAAATGTCAACGCTAATCGCGATAGGAGAAGAACAACGAACACCTCTTCTACACAATCCTTCTTCCGACGGAAACGAAGAAGGGATTGCCTCTTCCTCACCGTCCCACGAACCGGATGCCCCTAAACTTACTCTGCGCGACTCTAATCAACGGCTCCTATCTCTCGACGTTTTCCGCGGCCTCACCATCGCGGTATGCTTCGTAATATTTTACGTACTCCTATATTTTTTTTTAATTCAATTTTTAGCCAGAGTGTTAATTTTTGAGCTTTTGACTACGACTGACAGACAGTTGCTCGTAGTTTGCTATTTCTTTTCACGGCCTATGTTTTATATTGCTGATTAAGCATCCAAGGACATGATCGTGTGACGATATTTTTTCTCTTAATTTTTTTCATTATGAGTTTAGTAATTTGGCTCTCACTCAATTTCTAATACTATTCCTTTTATAGTTAATGATTTTGGTTGATGATGCTGGGGGCGCTTTTCCATCTATCAATCACGCTCCGTGGTTCGGTGTGACAATTGCTGATTTCGTGATGCCATTTTTCCTTTTCGGTGTTGGAGTCTCTATTAGCCTTGTATTTAAGGTATGCGAAATTCTTAAGCCTAGGATCTATAACTTCTTTGAATTTCTTTGCAGCCCCTGAGAATTTCAATTTGTATATTTTAGTGTTATGATTCATCTTTATATACTACCACTTTAGCATTTCCTCTTTTCTTCATTGACTAAACAAAGCTTTTCCCTTTGTTTTATTGCTGTTTAACAGCAAAGACATACATGCACTCTGTAGACAATTCACCGAACCATGTATATATCTTCACAATATAAAGAATCAATTACTGAAGCAAGTCAAATTAAATTCATATGGTAATTACTTGTTTCATAATGCAGAAAGCCACTAGCAAACCATTGGCAACAAAGAAAGTTATATTGAGGACAATCAAGCTCTTTCTGCTGGGCTTGATTTTACAAGGTTGTCACTTTTTCACCTACTGCACTCTTGACAAGTTACTGTTTCATTACCTTCTGACAAGTCTAGACTGAATGATCCATCACTCGTGTAAATTTTGCGATAGTGTTAGAGGGGGCTTTTGGCCTGTTTTGTTATTATTTTTCTTTTATCTCGGACTATCTCATTGTCTTGTATGCATGTTCATGCATGGTTCAAACAAGCATTGTTGTTGCCTACTTGATAGTTTTGAAGGCAAAGATGATAAAATGAGCTATTCTGTTTCTAATTAATAGAGTTTGGTCCTGTGCTTTCTAATCTTTTGGGATATGCTAATAGGTGGCTATTTTCATGGGCGTAACAATTTAACATATGGAGTTGATGTGGACAACATACGATGGTTCGGTGTACTACAGGTAACATTTAATGTGAATTATGTTACTGTTTCTTTCACCTAAGTATTCTTATGAGTTTGGCTATGTGCTATATAAATGCCGTATAGAACTACATCAGAATATATATCTTCTGCGAAATTATTGTCTTTCCAATGTGAAGGCTGGCTATTTGAAATATTTTTCAAGTCGCATGCTTGAATATGTATTCAAAAGTTAAGGCACGCTAGTGCATGCTCATTGCCTCACCAAGCACTGCACTCAATGATATATGACCAACTGATATGTTGAAGAAATGCACTAGTTGTTTATGCCTCCACGAATCATTTTCTCTATTGGTGTTGACAAATTCATCATTGCCTTAGCTTGCAATCTGCTGCATGTACTACATATTTGGATATTGACTTTTCATGGATACATTAAGCTAATTTGCATCATTTTCATGCTTTATTGTCTACAGAGGATCTCAATTGGATACCTGCTGGCTTCAGTATCAGAAATCTGGCTTGTTGACAATGTCACAGTTGACTCTCCAACAGCATTTGTTAGGAAATACTATGTTCAGTGGTTAGAAAATATCCTATGCTTATTGCTTGTTGAAATCTTGTCTAGATTTTCCTCATCTCTTTTCTTTTTCTTTTTTTTATGCTCTTATAGTCAGGAATCTACTTTTTTATGTGACTTTGAAACCTATCAGATGACAAACTTCAACTGTTACTATTTCTGCAGGATTCTTGCTACCCTAATATTATCACTCTACATGTGCTTGCTCTATGGCCTTTATGTTCCAAACTGGGAATTTCAAGCCCCAAGTCTGAATCTGTTGACCAATGGATCCCATACTCAAGTTGTGAGTGAAATTATGTACTTATCTTTGGAACTTACTTTCAAGGTTTTGTCAATCTTCACTATTAAGTTCTTATTACACAATTGAGATTTCTCACATCGAACATCCTGTAATTGTTTGACATGACTTGATTTGTGTATATTATTGTTGTGATTAAGCCATGTTTTATTACTGGATGCTCTGATCTGCAGATGTTACTGTTTGTTTAGTACCCAATCCAATCCCTTTTTGCGCTATAATATTCCAATCAGAAGCTAACAAATGCTGTTATTAAGCTTAAATTCTAGTTTGTTATTGCGCTTTTCCTTTTGCTATAGGGAACTTATTAAGGTTACCTTGTTCTTTTAATAGGTGCACTGTGAAGTCAGGGGCAGTCTTGAGCCCCCATGCAATGCAGTTGGCTATATCGATCGGTTTTTTCTGGGTGAACAACATCTATATCAACGCCCTGTGTACAGAAGAACAAAGGTTATTCCATCATTGTTCTTTTGTTTTTAGTCTTGGATCTTGTGGTGCCTTTTGAAAACACCTTCTTTTATAATTAATAGGACATGCACCCGTTTCCATTCACAGGAATGCAGTGTTAATTCTCCAGACTATGGGCCTCTGCCACCAGATTCACCTGAATGGTGCCTTGCTCCATTTGACCCTGAGGGGATCTTAAGGTTATATGATGATCTTCTTTTTTGATATTGTTTTTAGTTCTCCACTGTGGCCGTTAAATTTGGTAATCAAAGTTGAAAAAGCTTACTCAATTTTTTTTAATTCTCACCCCTATACGCAGAACTGAATATCTGTAAATGCCAAATATGCCATTATTTCTACTCAGTCACATACATGAAATTCTGATTTTTTACCCACGAGGAGTTTTTGCAGTTCATTAATGGCTGTTCTCACGTGTTTTGTGGGATTGCATTTTGGACATATTCTTCTGTATTATAAGGTATCATTCTTAATCTTTGATAGGATGTCTGCATCTATGGGCTGATCATATCACTAAGTTTCCTTGCCAAAAAAGAAAAATAGTTATGCTAATACTATCACATGCTTTGTTGGTGAATGGGCTTGTAATACATTTTCTGCAGGTACATATGCAGAGAGTGCTTTTCTGGTCCATGTCTTCCTTTTTGTTACTAATATCAGGATTTGGTTTAGATATGCTGGGTAAGTTGTGTCACATAAATATCTGGAAGTTTTGTTTGCTTAAACAGCATGGGATTTTCTAGGAGTTTTGCTTGTTTTATCCTATTGATGGCTGGTATGTGTAACAGGCATTCCTTTCTCCAAACCACTGTATACGTTAAGCTATATGTGCATCACTGCCGGAGCATCAGGGTTGTTCTTAACAATTATCTTTTACATAGTAAGTTATCTTTAGTGATAAGCTTGTCATTCATGTTTAGTGCTACAAAATCTCATGTCCTGTTAAAAGATATACAGTGCAACTGATTAGTGTGAAGCAATTAGTCTTACCATACATTTTAGTCCCAATCAGTTTTGTAAAAAGTTCTCACAAATTTTTTCCCCTAAAATGCTATTGAAATTTCATAAAAACTAGGAAAAAAAAAAGGGCAGTTTCTGGAGAAACATGGATAGTACATCCATCTTGGCTTTCTTTCTGCCAGAATATAAAATCTGCAGAATCACAGACAGCTAGAGAGAATCCAAGTCTGGATGACATTAAGTTGGCTTTCCTCTGTTGGTCGTTAAGTTGGCTTAGCCATAGCATATCTTTGGAACCCCTAAAGTCTTTCTTTTTAGAAAACTTATTAATGCAGCCTAGATATTGGAAATCTTGAACTCCCTTAATATTCCTCCTGGGAATTAATGAATGCATGTATTTAGGCAAAGCAATTATGGGCCGTTACTTTGCCCAATGTCTTCTGTAAGTGAGATTTTGGCTTGTGGCACTATAACGTGGTATGCTGGAAGTGCAGAATAAATCTTTGTAGGTTTGAACTCTGTTCATGGTAATGATGTTTATGATGCATTGCTTGGCCCAATCTCGTCTCTAAATGAGATTTATATTCCTGAAGTAACAAGGAATGCAACTAAGCAAAGTTGTTTGACTGTATCTTATACAGGTAGATGTCAAACATCTTAGAAAGCCTTTTGTGTTACTTCAGTGGATGGGAATGAACGCTCTCATAATATATGCTTTAGCTGCTTGCGAAATTTTCCCCGCAGCTATGCAAGGTTTCTATTGGCGTTCACCGGAAAATAACTTGGTAACTATCTGTCTTCTCTTCTGGTTTCCTAGTTTTTCTTATCCTTGCTTTCCCAGCAATATTTACTTTCCAACAGGGAACAAAAGAACTGCTTGCACATGGCATGCACTTTCCAAGTTGATTTTTCAAGTATCAAAAGTAATCAGTGCAACAATTTGCATTGACAACTTACCTGTTTGACAGACTTATTATGTTAATAAGAATTATTATGCATTGCAGGTTGATGGCATGGAATCGTTGTTACAGGCCATGCTTCATTCAAACAAGTGGGGTACCCTCGTATTTGTATTGCTCGAGATCTTATTTTGGTGCCTTTTTGCTGGTCTTCTCCACTTGAATAGCATATATATAAAACTCTAGAATTGAAAAAGAAATATAGCACCAAAAGTTTTGATACGTTACATATGCATATATTTTGTATCGCTTGTGAATAGCTGGGAATATAGAATAACTACACTTTAACACCAATTGGCAAATTGTACATATTTCAAGCTTGAGTTGTTTCTGTATCGGCATTGTTAGATTTCCAGCAGCCCCCTGATCTGATCATCTCATCAACTCTGAAGACTGGATGCTTTGATTTTCAGTTTATGAGTAAGTCAGGAATAAATCGATCATTTAAGATAAACAAAGGATAACACGAGCAAAAACGGGGCCCCAACTACCCAAAATTTGGAAGTCCATCTCTAACCTGATGGGATTCGAAAAGAGGAGTCTCTTGAAAACGATATATGTATATGCCGCTAAAGGTGCTTGGGAATGGTTGTAAGATTGTAACGTAATTATGTGGTATTAAGCCATTGCACCGCAGGCTTAGAAAAAGTGTTTTGCGGTAGGGACAAAGACAAAATTTTTTCAATATTTGGTCATTGCCATTTCTCTTCAACAGGAAAAAGGGTGGAACTCATAAAGCAAAACAAAAGCTTGCGGCTTCCACCTATTCATGGTGGGCGACACAAATATGTATTTCATCCAAAAAGCTAGAGACAGTTCACATGGCTTAAGCTGAGGGAACGCCGTTTCCCTCTGATGTTTCACTGTACTAGCCTTGACAAAGATTTTACCAAAAATTTTGATCTGCCAGCCAGACCCGCATGAATGTCTGGCATTGGACCATGGTTGAATTTGTGGGACCCCCTTAATTTACCCTGTAATCAGTAAAATGTGACAATAATATGCATTCAGTTCAGTCCACTCCAGCACATGCAAAATAGTGCTTGGTAATAGTTCCTTAAAAAAAAAAAAATCTGTAACCATGAACGAGGAATTTCCCTCTTAAATGTGGAATCAAAATATCAAATGTTTGCAAATTACTTACTTCTTTTGGGTAAATGCATGGTTGGTGTGATTCATGTTTTTAAGGTGAGCAATAATAAGCAAAAATTGGGGCGGTATTTACAGAGATTAATGGGTTTTCTACTTTGGTAATTGGTATATTTAGTTTCTTCCCCTCAAAGACACTCATAACTTCATAGTTGGTAAAAGGGAATTTCTCCCTCTTTCGGCAATAATTTCGGCAATAAAAAGGTTTGCTTCAAGCACCTCTTTCCCAGCCTCAGATTCCACCACCATCATCAGGGGTAATCTCAAAAAGACAGATGCGTTTCTTTACTCGTCTTTTCTTTATAGTAAGTACTACCCTATAAAAAAATAAAGACCAGATACTTGCCCGGTTTCACATGCATCTTCCAGTCGCTGCCTTTCTTTCCTCTCCAAAGCTCCTTCCAAATTAATCATTGAGAGAGGAAAAGCTTAAAAATGGCAACTGAGAAAGCCATTGCTGATCATCATCAGACCGTGGACAGCACCGAAGATAATATTTCTACCGAGCGACCAGCATCTAGCCAGGAATCGGCCAAGTTCCACTTCAGTAAAGCACTTGCACATAGAGCAGTTTATGGTGGTTCAAGCAGCCGCCGCAGCAGTTCGGGAACCAGAAAGGTCAGAAGCAATGACGCTAAAACACTCCCAAGTAGGCTAAGCAAGGTCTCGTTGGCTGACGATAATGATGATTCTGAGAACTAGCAAGGTTAATGTTCTATGTTCCATGTTGGATGTTTACTTCGGCTCTCAAAGTTAGCTAGAAGTTTTATTAATTTCTGCTTCTTTCCCATGAAAATGCTGCTGAACTTGTGAAATTTTCTTTCTTTCTTTCTTTGTTTCTGTCAAGGTAACAGTAGGTAGTGCAATATGTCCAAATCTTGGTAA
This sequence comes from Microcos paniculata, assembly GCA_030664755.1. Lineage (NCBI taxonomy): Eukaryota > Viridiplantae > Streptophyta > Magnoliopsida > Malvales > Malvaceae > Microcos > Microcos paniculata. The sequence goes on from CP131461.1 coordinate 35,965,059, forward strand.
AAGCTAATCTCCAACAGATACCATGGTGAAGAATTCAGATAATTAAGTATTTCTGATCTGAATGTATAATATTTTGCGTTGATATTTGATCGTGGTCACATCACTTGCAGTATAATGAAAAAAAGGAGGCCATTTTCCATATTAACATTACAAACTACTGCAAAGTAAGTTCAATTGTATGCAGAAAGAGGAAGGGGAAATAGCCAAAAAGGGCTTGGTAGTCCCAACTCCCCACAAAATCAGATTTGCAATCACCCAAAAGACTTTGGGTAATCTAATCTACTCCTACTTCAGAAAAACTTAAAAGGCAACAAGCATTGGGAGGGGATTTTTAAATTTCTCTGCAACAAATATTTAAAATGGATAAGCAAGAAAAATAAATCAGGATGGGCTGATTCTTTACAATTTATGAATACTAAGAGACGGATAGATTGGGCCAAAAGTCCTATGTGTAGAAGAACGTTGAGTAGTACGTGGGCGTCCCAGCCTTTTGTTTCTCCAGTGGGCCTCAACTCTGCATGTTTCTCAAACCCAAAGGACAAGCTTCATGGGTGAAGTGGTAACACAGGCCATAAACATAAAAACATTGGAGCCTAGTTTAGCAGTTGCCCAACTCCACAATTTGAAAGCTCCATGATCTTTAGTTTTTTACATTCAAATCTAAGTATTGATTGAATTTACCTAATTATTTGTTAGTTTTTGGTTGATAAATTTGGATGAGAAGTAACAAGTAATACTTTATTAATTATATTATTACATGAAAAAATTATTTTCAGCCTATTTTAGAAGTAGAAATGACAAAGTTATAAATTTTCTATGGTGGAACTATAAAGGATGTGCTTCTTCTAAATCAGAATGACAGGATATAAGAGAATGCAAACATGTTTTTCACAATTATAGTTTTTGAAAGGCGATGGGCCAAGAGGACAGAGCATGGCCTATGACCTTTGAAACAAAAGCATTTGGATTCTGGAAGAATGCCATGTCCGAATCTGAATATGTAGCTACCACACGCAACCCTACCAGGTCGATATGCATATAATTGGTTTCTTCTTTTTCCAAGGAAATTAAAAAGAAAAAGAAGAGAAAAAAAAGGTTTCACTACATACATAATGCAGGATATGCAGAATCTTGGTTCTCTCTCTCTCTCTCTTTTTTTTTTTTTTGTCTTCATGGTTGTTGATAACAACTTATATATCACACGCTACGAAATTATTGAGAAAGGGATACATTTGAATGACCTTTTCAGTTCTCAAAAGTTACTGATGGGTACCAAGTTGCCGTACTTGTTATTATACTACTTTCAAAACTCTTCCTTCCAACTTCCCCTGTGAACAGAGGATCGATCATGCAAAAATTTAGGGGAGAAAAAACTAAAATGGAAACTTTACACAGCCCAATCTTTTTATTTCAATTGGCGAGATATTTATTCAGGACTTAGATCATCTGTGAGATTGGTGGTTGTTTTGTATCAGCCGAAGCCATTATTCAAAAGCCATCGACAGGAGGGCCCTGGATCAACGTGCTTGCAATGTACATTGTACGATGCTATGACAATAAATATTATAAATCACATGATTTGTGGGCTTGGAGTTTTTGGATCGGGTAATTGTCAAAAGGACCATGAACCCACTTACAACTTGAGAACAAGCCAACAACCATTGCCAACGACTGTGAGAGCCCACCAATTCTCTAAATAAATACATCTTCATAAATTCCCTTCATTTCTTTTTAAGGCAAAACTACTACTCTGTGACAAGCGAGAAAAATACGATAAGCAAAAATGCAGGGTCAGCCTCGTCGACATTATCATTCATATATTTCCCAATATCTGGAATAAAATCTTGCGGATATCATCTCAAAGCTGAAAAAAGTGTTAATTTTGAGGGCTACCAAATGTCGAAATCCACCATGAAAGGAAGCGAAAAAAAAAAAACTAATGGATGAGCATGGTTGACCTTGCAGCAAGCAAGACCTAGCTCGTGAATCCATAGTCCATTTTATGAATAATCATACAATACAACTGCTCTACACTCAGGCTTTAGTCCCTTCTGATAAGAACTATGGGAGGTTTGGTGGGCCATCTCCAAGGATTCTGAAATCTTTAGATGTTGTCTTCTAACAATGTTCATCGTGTCTTATCCCAACCATCGGGGTTCATATACCATCCTTTTTACTCACCAATCTTAATCTCCTTTTCTCAATTTCATGACTGGAATTACCTTTTAACTTTTACCCAATATACCCTCTTCCTGTTTGAAGCCTAACCCTTAACTTTCACCCTATTTTCTTGTTTCTTCACAATTAACATTTAAAGTTTTTGGTAGTAGATGGTCAATGTCTAGCTAGAGTAGCACGCATAGAAATGGCATATGCACAGTCTCTAGCTTTCTTCTTTGCGACATGAATCGGTCAATTGCCATTGAAATTAATGAAAGTTATGACAGATTTACAATTGTTTTGAGTTGTGTTACATAATTCGTTTAAATTTATTCCATTTATAATCTTTTTGATGTGACTTTTTATTAACTGACCTAACTTTTTTTTTTAAAGTCTTACAATTATTATTTATAAAAAGACAAAGTTTATCTTATAAATAAGGTAATTTTTTTAACGTCAAACTAAATTTTTGTAAATTGCATTAAAATTTAACAAATTAATAAAAGATACGTCACAAGAATTATAGGCGTGATAGATTTAAGTGGGGGTCAAGAAGTACTTTTGAATTTTTTTAATTTTCAACCTAGGATAAATAAAGCTTAACTACCATTAAGTGAAGCTGACATGACTTGTAAGCAAAACCGACATGATCATGGTAAATCTTAGCGATTAGGCAAGGTAACAACCGATTACATAGATTTTAATCCGCAACTCAATAGATGGCAGATCTTATGTCTTTCCCAGTACGGGTTGTTCATTCAAGTTTATTTTCAAGTCACTCTTGACAGAAAAGAAAGAATTTCTATCATATCGAATCCAAAATGACAAAACAAAAGATTAGTCATCAAAGCTATATGTTTTCCTAGCTTAATGCCCACAACCACTAGACCTTTTCATGTGTTGAGGAAAAGTTGAGGACTTGAGGGTTATGTCGTATTAGAGCAAATAAAATCTTGATGTCGAGATTAATTGGTACATCAACTGGGCTGGCTTCCTGATTAGACCCTTGTTCTCGCGTGCAAGGATTAATCCACCGGAAGTAACAAAAGTTAACTTCATGTGGGCAATCTAGCGAGTTCAACTATCTCAATCTATGCCTTCATGCCTTGCCCTCTCTCTACAGAAAGGAAAAGTAAGTGTTTTACCCGGTGACTGTTGATTGAAGGCATTTTGTTTTCAAGTTTGTTTCATATACCTAGCTAGAAATTTTACTTTTACGTACCATTCAACTGTTATAGCTGAGCAGTCCACTCCATTCATCTCTGGGAGTAACATGCAGCTGTCCAAACAAAGCTTAAGTGACAATGAGGTTACTGGTCTTGTAAATGATTAACTACGACTAATTAGTTACCTCTTAATCATAATTATTAGAGCTAAAAAGTGATGAAGCGAATATACAGAACTTTGGCAATTTAAAAGGCTTAATTTGATCATGCTCCAAACTCTAAGAATTCTTTTGGTGGGACATACTTTCAGGGGCGCACCAATGTGAACCACATTTGCAGTTTGCACCTTCTTCCTTCCATCGAGCTGAAATTGAAAAAATAAAAAACATAAAGGGGCAAAAAGTCGCCATAAAATTCTCCCCACATATGAATCTTTGAAACAGAGGAAGCTTTTTGAAAGCTCTTTCAAAAGCAGAATAAAAACTAAGGAAAGGACAAGAAACTAAAGAAAAACTCGAAGGTGGGCCATTACCTGTACTTTGATGTCCCTAAATCCTAGAAAACATTCACAGTGAAAAACCCCCCTTCTCCCTCTGCTTTCTCTATTTTTTTGGGTTGTTTAAGACCTTAAGAAAGCAATATATAATTTTTGTTGTTTTTGGTAAAAGAAGTATTACTAGTAGTACTATTTAGTGGCAGCATTCTAATTTTGTGCTAACTGAACTAGCTGCTGAAATAAACTTAGCCAGAGTCTCGGCAGCTATAATCTGAGGAAACGCTTGCAAATGCAGGAGACTCTAAAGTTTTACATGAAAGGCTCAAAAACGATTTAAATTATACCCTGGTACGTAGGGCCGAGTAGGCACTCAATGCTTTTCCATCCAATAACTTGAATCCAAACAACGGAAGAGAGGGGGCGATATGACACCATTAGGCGAGGGTGGGGACGGGAGCCAGAGCTAGCTAGCTAGCCTGGTGAAGCGTTTCAGCAGTATTTTCCGAATGATGTAAAATTGCTTTTGTGGCAAAACAAAGGCATGGTGGTAGTGTCCGAGTCGGAGAGGAATTGCAAAACTAAGGAGCCACCCACACATGAGGGAAAAAGCTTCAATGTCTCACTAAAACAAATGTGGGGGCATATAGACATAAAGCATCAACGAGGATGGGCTTGGCCGTACCTACCAAAACATATTCTATAACTTTTATTCAATGTTTCAATTTCGCAATGTGTATAGGATTCTTTGTATGATTCAGATGGCAGGACAAACATTATTGTCTGAGAGCGTGTATAACATCATGCAAATTCATCCTGGTTAACCTCATGTTAGGCAAATACGTCTCGACTCTTGAGGATCATAAATTGTGCTGCTTGATATAAGAATTGGAATTCCTTATCCTAATTCTTAGGGAAAACCTTGGTTTCGGACGAATAATCGAAGACATATCCCAAGAAAGCTGAATGTAAAACCCGCTTAAACCCAAAACAAAACTGAAAGTGATCGATCCGGCGCTTGTTTCCCATCTCAAGTAGTTCATGAGGTTTAATTTGAAAATACAATATAGTATAGATTATTAGATAGAGATTCATGGGTTGCGGCTGTCAGCCGGGAGCAAATCATCAAGTGGAAAGAAAAGGGTTCAGGAAAAGTCAGGGGAAAAGATTCAGCAAAGATATTGCCGAAGCTATATTTCAAAGAACACGATCGAAATGGTTTTTTGAGTGAGGTTACTTAATAAGAAAAGGGAATGCGTGTCAATCAAACCTGGATTATGGGAGACACTGATCATCAAAAATCCCTCGATGAGGGGTGAAGGATGGGAGTCTGTCCATGCGCACGCTAGTGGCAGACATCTCTCATCCATAAGCCAACGGTGTTTAGAAACGTGTCGCTGTGCAGCCACCGTAGCCATAGTATTTATGCCCAAGTACAACCAATGATTTAGTACTTCCCTTCGTAGTCCAACTGCGAAGATAAAAGCTCATGTGTCATGCTTTGTCCTTTTGGTACAGTACCGATCCCTTCAGAGTTGAGACCCCCACACCCCCCCCCCCCCCAAAAAAAAAAAAAAAGTGGAAAAAAGAAAACCTCAACACCTGAGTAGACAGTTCATGGAGAAAGAAAATGCTCAAACAAAAACAACATTTTAAATAAAAAGTATATTGTCCATAATGTTTCGATTCATTATTGACAGAAATCCATTTAACTGTCATTATAATTAACCCTAAAAATGGCAGAGGAGATAGCTAGGTATAAACTAAGGTTACATCAATGTCAATTTTGCACTATTATAGAGTATGATTTGGTCACTCATTCCTCTTCTGTTTCATCAAGGATCGATTCTAAACGCACAGAAAGTTGCTCATGAGAGTCTTCTTTAAGTTCTAACTCGGCTGCTAGAAATTCTCTTTTAAGCCATGAAGGTGCTTGATTTGAATATTCCTGCGGCTTCTGCCTATCCTATACTACTATATAAAAAGCATTGAGGTTAGGATTCCAAAAGACAAAATTTACGAGATTTAGTAATATATCAGCAATAATTCCCAGAGTGATCATCTTCAGGACCCTACGAAATTAAAGTAACAATGACATCAAAGCCTATACCTACTAATTAAGTTCATAAATATAGTGGGTTTAGGATGTAGAAACAAGCTCTTTCTTCTGTAGAAAAAAGAAATCTAGAGGATGACAACTACTAGAAATAATATATCTAGCTTCTTCGGAAATTTGTATTGCTTTGGCCTAGCTGTTGACTCATCTATCATTTCTGGGTTCTTTGAATCAGAAAGACCTTTCATTTGGAAGTAGTGGCGGGGAGGAAGATTTCGTGCATTGATGCTACGGAGGCCTAACCTATGTGAGGCAAGCTGTTAGCTAGCTTTATTATAGCACCAGAGATAGTCTAAGGAAATTAAGCTAACATCGTGAAAGACGCCAACCTAAATAGTTTGCTAGAAGGCTTTATCATGAAAAATAAAAAAAATGAAGTTTGACAGGTATAACCGAAAATTGTTTCATTTATATCACCCAAAAAACTCAGAAAAAAAAAAAAGAAAATTGTTTCATCTATATCTCAAACATAGCCTGAAGATTGCTCTTGGAACCTGTACTCATTGCATCGAAATGGAACCTTTCTTTTCATGCCACGCTGCCTAGTCAAAATGAGCTATATATTTTGTCCATGATATATGTTGAGTATAATTTAATTAAATCTGATTACACTGAACTTGACTAATAAGATCTACCAATACAGATACCCTACTTCTTAATATATAAAAGGTCATTCATCTCTAGGTAGGGGAGACCAACTCTATTCCTTCTACTCTCTCTACTCTTACTCTCATACCCATCTACTATTTTACTAACTTGACCGTCGGAGTGCGTACAAAAAGACCATCTCCGATGCTCTCTAACTGGATTTGTCTTGCAGATTATTAGGCCAAGCTAAAGTGGCCTCAACAATATATTATTTCCCCTCAACTAAATTAGGTTGGTGTTGATTAGCGGACTGAATTAATGGTGGTACTAATTAATATTTGCTCTTGCTAAAAGGGTATCCACAAATCTAGAGAAGTCAATCCATAACTGTTTTCGAACAGTTAAAATGCAAAATACTGTGAAAAGGTGCATAAATGATCAATGTTGTGTTTTTGAACCATCAGTGGATGTAAAGACAAAGAACAAAAAGAAATATAAAGATGTTTAATGAAGAAATAAGTTTCTTTTATGTGATTTGCATGAGTTGGATCAATGGTCTCATCACCTAATTTAGATTAGTTTGATTAATGATTATGCAGGCCAACAAGGGAAGGCGCGTGCAAGAAAATTTGGCGTATGAAGAAGGCAGGAGGGACAGGATTAATATTACATCTTGCCTACAGACAATGGCCCTATTCCCCCCGTCTTTCTCGGGCTCTTTTCTTCAATGTTTCACCATCATGGATCCTCCCTCAGGATCTGCTCCCATTAAAACTGTGCCCCTGACAAAGATTGTTTTCACAAGTTACACTTTACCACCCCCACCACCTTTCTACCACTGTACACAAACAGTAATTACCTTACCTTAACCCCCTGCAAAACATTGTACTGCCAAAGCTATAGTACTAGAATTTCTATTGACATTGACATCATAACCCGAATGTTTAAGTGAGAAATTGTTACCATTGGTAGAAGCAAATTCCTGCACAGCCATCATACTTTCGCTTTTCAGCTATAACCCACTCAACAGGCCAATAGATACCCATACCCTTTGAGAAAAATTGAATGAACTAAAAGGATCAAATCCTTCCAGCTATAAATACAGGGCATTTACTTTAATATTATCAGTATCAAACGCATAACTATATTGGCACGCACCCTCTTCTCCTTTCCCTTTGTTTATATTAAAACGGCAGAGAGTTCAATCAGCTGATATGGCACCGGATAAACAATCAGATAACCAGAAACCCTCTTCATCGCTTAAGCTATTTGGATTTTCACTGTCCGAGCAAGAAGAAATTCTAGAGAGGGCTGAAGATGAAGATTTCGGAGAAAGCAGGAAATTCGAGTGCCCATTTTGCCACCGAGTATTCGCCAACTCTCAAGCACTAGGTGGCCATCAAAATGCACACAAGAGAGAGCGCCAAAGAGCAAGGCGGGCCCAGTTTCACGGCCACCATCAACGTTACATAGCAGCTGCGCCTGTTTTAAGCTCCCATGCTGTAAGGTCGATTCCGCCCACGTTCCCTAGAGGGTTCACCAGCGGTAGTAGTGGTAAATTTGTGTCACAGACAGCTGGTTATTGCCCATCACGGCCATTGTTGCTTCCTTCGACTCCATCTCAGTATGCTCCTCGAATTTATTTAGCACAGCCGTTGCATTTTGCAACATCAGCCCCAGTGTCTGCTGAATTTTCTGGTAAATTGCCAGAGGCACCGGATATAGGCTCCATCGATCTTCATCTTAAACTTTCTCCTTCAGGTTATTAGCTAGATAACCAGTCTATATATAAATATGTACTATGGATCGGTTTCTATAATTAATCCTCTCTCTCTCTCTCTCTCTCTCTCTCTCTCTCTCTCTCTCTTTTTTATGTTTTCCTTTTGTCTGTTAAAATAGGTTGTGAAGAGTTATATATTTTGTCGAAACACCTTCCATTAATGAATGTATTCATGAAAGAGTTTGATGTTCCAGGCAATTCTAGTCGACAAGCATAAATTACGTCCAATGGCTTCTCTATTATGCGTGATATATGCAGAGATGATATTGTTGAAATTGCGAAAGTAATTAAAACATACGGGGGATTCATAATTACGCAAAATATATTAATATTCTGAGGATATAACAGACATTGAACTTTATGTGGGACAACATGTGGGAGGCAAAATTGCAAGAAAGAAAATGACAAGAGGTCACAAGCTGGGGCTATAGTTAGGGCCCAGGGAGGATGGTCATTGGCAGAGGGCACAAGGCAGGTATCCAATCCAAGAGCCCAAGACCCAGCCGCACGTTCGCTTTGCTACTTCAGCTTGGCACCACTTGAATTACTATTAATTACACATATTATTTTTATAATATCTGTCGTTTTAAGGTTTTATACAAAAATTAAGATTATCATTAAAAGTTCCTATAATATAGATAAATTATTATGAAAGGATAATTTTATCCTTTTATTGAGATAATTTATTCCCATAAATACTCTCTTTATAGTAATAAATACTTTGTATGATTAATTCAAAATGAGAAGGATAAAGTTAAAAAAAATGTACTTAATGCTTTATAGAATTCTCAAAATGACAATTAATTTGGAACAAAAAATTCTTTCAAAAGTGACAAATAATATGAAAAGGAGTGCGTAACATATATATCCATAAAAAAAAGTAGAATTGTCCTTCTTAACTAAGTGATTCATCACCAATCTTTCACCATGTCGCAGGGCATGCTTTGCAGTAATTAGTAATTAATAATTAGGATGAACAAGTTGAACCACCATATTATATGCTTTGCTTAAAATTAGGATGAACAAGCTGAACCACCATATTATATACTTTGCTTAAAATTAATTAGTTTGTCTGATGAATCATTATTATACTATAAAAATGATAAGATACAGGCATGAATCAATATCCATAGACTTGCTTTTTGTCTCTCATTTTCTTTTGGGTATTTATGATCAATGAACCGTAATAAAAGTTCTTATATATAATGAATTGCTGATGAATAAATTGAATAAAAATATCTTGCTCCATCTCAGTACCCCATACACCACAACATTTCACATGTTTCATTCACTTAATTCCTTTTATTCCCTGTTTAGTTTTAATAAAATAAACAAAGAAAAAATCATTATTTTTTCTTTATTTAAACTAAAATCCTATCCAATAATATCATAAACGTAGAAACTTATCCTCAAAATTAAAAAATTTTAATTTGGGGCTAAATTTTTATTATAAAGGGTATTTTTTTCTTTATAGAATAGTTTTAGAAATTTTTGTTTTAAAAAATCCTAAAACCAAATAAGGAATAATTAAAGTTAAATGAATGTGACACGTGACATGTTCTGGTGAATGAAGCATAAAGTGAGATACTAAAATGGGATAGATCATTTTCATCTGAATAAATTAGGATATTGCATGCTTTCGGTACTGCATTCAATTTTGTTTGCTCAACTTTGATACTTTACTCCTTGGGTTTGCTCATAGCTGGATCTATAGGAGTAGTAATAATTTATTAATTATTATGGTCCTTTGTTTATTGTTAATTATTGTGGTCCTTTGTTTATTGTATTTGTTTTTTCATACCAATTTCTCGCCCTTTTATTCCTTATTATATATATAATACGTTCTATATTACTATATCTTATATATTCAATGTGTATCAAACGATATAAGGGTGAGATAAAATGAATTTTATTTAATGCTATATTTGGTGGGTGTAAATTAAGGAGGGATGCCATTTTTTTTTTTCAATATGATGAATGATAATAACATTAAGGTGACTGTCCATTTTTTCCATAACCATTATCAAATCAAATAATTATCATAATAAATTGTTGCACATGACTCATTATTACCTTATTCATTAGAAAAAAAGAAAAGAAAAGTAGTAATAAAATTGATTTTTGAAAACCTCTCCAAAGGGGCCCTTAACTAACAGCACAAGAATCTCGTACTAGGCCAAGGAAAAACATAAATGTGGGTCATGTCTCACGTTTAAAGTTGTGGAGAAATTGCCTTGCCATTAGGGTAAAATAACTAGTAGCAAGCAAGGCATTCAACTTTTTGCCTCTTTGGATACTTTTTATTCTTAACTAAAAATCAAGTTATGTAAGAAGGTTGTCATAAACGTGAATAATTAATTATTTAATTAAATTAGTTGTTTGCTACAATAAATAACTACTATTACGTAGTGGAAGAGGAGGAAGACAGAGCCGGTTTTCATCGGCAAAACCGAGGTTGTATTTGTAATCAAAACTCGACACATTTCTTCTAATTTATAGCTTAAACCATTAATTTTCTTCTTTTCTTTCATTAATAAATATGGTCAGAAAAGAAGGAAAAAGAATCATCCAGTACAGAAACCACGTCATAATTAACTCGGAGAAAAAGGAAAGGAAAAGTAGAAAATATTTTAAAAAAAGTCATTTTTTTTAATTTTATTTCCTTTTTCGTTTTCAGTTTTCACCGTATAACCTCGAGTTTCCCAAACCCTAACCCCAACTCAACTTCCATTTCTTAAAAACCGGAATAGATTTCTCCTTTCTCTTATCATATCATCATTATCTTCTCAATGGAGAGTTATGGGTCGGGTCAAAGGCCGTACGCAGTTGATCGCCGAATGGAGATAGTAAGCGGCAAGAGTTCGGGCATTGGACCCAATCAGATCTTCTCCGGTCGTTCCCGTTCACCCGATTTACCACCGGCGCAGGCTCGGACGAGTCGGCCGAGTCAAGGGACGTCAAAGCCGTGGGGTTTTACGGATCCGGAGATGAAGAGGAAGAAAAGGATAGCCAAGTACAAGGTTTACACAGTGGAAGGAAAAGTAAAGTCTTCTTTAAGGAAAGGGATCCGTTGGATTAAGAACAAGTGCTCGCAGATCGTCCACGGATACTAAAATTTGCGGCTCAGATTGGGTACACGTCGGATGGAGGGTGGGACCCGATGGTGAGGTGGTAAGATCTTGATGCAACTGATATAGATAGTTTTGACATTTTGGGCTGAGGAAAAACTGTGGGTAAGAGTAACACATGATTTAAATTCTAGTTATTTAAAAATAGAAATAGATTTATTTTTTGACTTTGGTTTTTACTTACTAAAACAGCGAATTAAAATTAATTTATGATGATATGTTAGCTGTTCAAGATTTAAACGTTAATAATTGATCAGTATTTATTTTGTATGTGTGAAAGGTTAGATTTTTTTATCCACATTATTACAATTATTGATATGAAATGGAAGCAGAAAACCCCCTGTGATTTGTGAATTGGAATTCACAGATTTGCTTGAAGAATGTCAGGTAACCTTTTGCCTTGTGGCTGTGCCTGTGGGGGGCTATCATTAGTTAAGTTTTAAGTTCATAGACCCTTTACATTTTTTTCTTAAAGATGGAAAATTGTAGTGTGCCAAATTTTTTTGTTTTCTGGTTTGCCAACAACAACAGTATTATTGTAGTATAATGTAAGGTGGGTGAAGTTGCATTGCATGAGATGAGGGTTAAGATTCAAGAAGAAGGTGAGAGCTGGTAAGTGTACAGCAAGGAATGCTGAGTCAATTCTCACAGCCCACAGCCAAAAGGCCACAGACAAATTGTTAAAACATCGAGGAGTATGCCGTAAGGCCTGTCAGGGAAGGGAGGAATGAGGATAGCTTCGCTTGAAATTGACGAATTGGCGGAAATTAACTTGGTTTTCTTCAGTATCAGGGTCGAGGTTTAAGCCCAGTGTAGACATCTTTTACTTGGGCCTGGCCTAGTAATAATCTGAAACATAGTAGAATGGTATCGAAAGCCGGGACCTGAGAAGTGAAAACTAGATGGTTATAAATTATTATATGATTTACAAGACACAAGAAGGAAGGGAAAAAAATGCTCTGGCACGTTAAGCTATTTCGTTAGCTAAATGAAGAAATCAACTTCTTCGTTAAAAGAGAAGGGAGGGAGGAGGGGGTGCAATTTTATTTATATTTATTTATATTGAGAAATTTAGCTCAAATTTGCTTTGTTATCATTCTTAACTGTCTAAGGGATTTTGGGTTTGAGACCAAAAAAAAAAAAAGGGACAAAAATCCTTTGAGTGTATTCAAGTTTAGGAGAAAAAAGATTGAGGATGTAATGTTAATCTCAAGAACCGTAAACCTGCACCAAGGACCGAAGCCATATCCTACAATTGTTTTGATTGATGTTAGCAATTTAGATTGTGCTTGAATTAATGGTATGTAAAATTAATATGCACAGAATGGTAGGAGAAAATGAGGCCAAAATTGCAAATTTCTATCATTAATTAATAATCATAATAACCAAATATCATACGATTTTTATACTTGAATTAAAATATAAGAACACCTAAAGTTAACCTCCATTGATTCCAGCCCCACTTCTGTATAACTTGAATCACAACATAGAGGATGTCCTCTCTTTATTTCCTACCAGCCCGACTTTTCCTATGGAACCACATAAATAAATGAAAAAAAAAAGGAAAAAGAAAAGAAAAGTGAAAGATAGAAAACAAATACAGCCTTAATAGTGCAACGTGCATGCATGCAATCACTGATGACATCCATACGTTATTGACCAATGATTTTTTTCCTCCTTAACGATTCAACAGTTCATGTTTTGAAGCCTCATTTGTTCATAGAACTGAGCGATGAATTCTTCGGCCTTGGCATCAATCATCTCGTCGCCAGCAACATCATCGTCATCGTCATCGCCACCATACCAGAATGTTGCTAGGGTGGTCGCTTCGCCAGGTTTTGCAGCACGAAGCTCCGGAAGAGTATGCAAAGGTGACTCGTATTGGCTCATGTCGCTCACAGACCCGTAAGAGCTCATGTCGCTCACGGAGTTATAAGACGACATGGAGACAGGGGAGGGAGACCTGTCCACTTGATACAGCATATTAGCTTCCTCTCTGTATCCGCCAATAGCTATCTGTTCAGGATCAGACAAGGTTGCATGTTTGGCCTCGATAGCCGGGGGTGGGGTTTGGTTGCCTTGTAAATGCATTGGGCGCATTGATCCCACAAGCCCCTTCCATGAGAATTTGGAACCCACATCTTCCTGAATGGATTTTGATTTTGATTTTGATTTTTTGCTCGATTTCTGACGCAACAGGTAAAGTGCAGCCTTGAGCAGGCTCACACCGCTCTTTTTGTTCCTCTGCATGGGCAAGCCAATTTGATCAGGAGCCATGTTTTTGTCCCTGGAGACGGTTGTGATGGTGGTCTTTGATATTCCTTCCATCGAAAATAGAAAAGAGACAAAAAATAAAGGGACTCCTGATGTAACAATTTGCTACCGTATTTTGATAGAAGCCTAGCCACCCCTGCGCAGAAAGCACAGGAGAAGCGAAAATGAGCCCTTGCCGAGAGGGAGAGGAAAGCAACGCAGTTATATATTATTGGGAGTTTGAAGGTCGTCGTGCCCCTCCTTTTTTAAACCAGACGTTTTGCTACGAAATTTTGGTAAAAAACTGCGAGAGAATATTCTTGAAATGACAAAAATAGTACATAACCGAAATAGTTTTGTTTTTATTTTTGGCCCATCACATAGCCTAAATGGTTTAGTAAATAGTAAATGCAACAAATTTTTTTATTTCTTATTTTTACATTAATGAATAAATAACAGCACTTTCAACAAGTAAAACCGGTATGTCTAGACGGTTAACTTAATTTCCTTACTGAACTCCTATAAGTCAAATTAAACTAGTGCGTTTACAAGTACTGGGGAAATGTATTCTATTTCACCATGTGAATTTCTACGGTGCGTATATATATACTTTTGATACATAATTTACTTTTTATTATTATGCAACTTAATTAATACCATTCTGATTTCCTTTTTAATTCGAACGACAAATATTATTTTAGTCCAAAATTTATTGGAGGAGAAATCAAAATAAATATCTACCATCACTCATTAGAGTTAATTAAAAAAGAAACAAAGTTTAATTTTTTAAATTAGGTTAATTTCAAATTGAGGTATGTCTATGAGGAAAAATATAGCCAGCTAATTTTAAAAATTTTAAGAAGAATAGAGACCAACTTTGGTGTTTCAACACAACTTCAATAATGCAATAATTTACAAGTAATATATACTAATGTAAATAATTCTACATTGTGGTATAAGTTGTTTGTGAAGATTCAACCAAAATTAATTTAGACTTGCTGTGGACGCAAGGCTAGCTGCTAGCTAGCTATCTGTGTGAAGAAGCATAAAATTAAACTCTGCCCCTATATAGGACATGATGAGGACGAGCATTACAAGTTACGGGTTAGAAGCGTATGTAGAAGGAAGAACGTGAGAGAGCGTAGTTTCAGGCATGGAAGTCGTTTTGGCTTCTCTTGTTTTGTTTTCTTGCAGCAGAAATTGATCTGAGGGCTCGCATTTGTTAATTATAATGTGGAGTGTCCCAAAATTTTCTATAATTAGCTTGACTCCTTCTTGGCTTCTTCTCTGTCTCAAATCTCAAATCTCAACAGCTTGCAAATTGTATCACACAAAAAAGCCAAACCGAAACCATCCTTAAATTGGTGGAGAGACCGACCTCAAAACATGCGTTCCATGAATCCAGCATGAAATATTGTCCCCTCAAAACACATAAAATAAAAGCTCTTCAAATAAATAAATAAATAAAAACAATGGGGGGCCTTGGCCCATGGCGCTGGCCATGAGGTGTGGGCCCGCCAAATTTTTAGACAACTAATTTAGCCATACGATATTTCGATGTGGTCCCACAGGCGGATGTCTTATGATGATACTTACAAACTCATCAAATCTTCTAATCATTGATCAACAATTTCACGAGTTTAAGAGTTTTAAGATCTTCTCCGTACCTGCTTGTTAGACACACACCTAATTGTTTGCTCTGTTTAGGATTAGGAGAACAGTAAGATTGAAATTATGAGAAAATTACTGTACAGAAAAAAAAATTATTATATAAATAAAAAAATTGTGAGAGTAATTATTATACAAATTAAAAAATAGTATATGTTTGGTAAATAACAGTGACAATGCGTTTGGATTTCTAGTCGCATCACACCAATGCAATTTGCTCTACCAAACGGCACCTTTGGCTCCTCATTCTTCCACTTCTCATGTTTTTCCTTCGTTTTCGTAAGAAGAGAGTTGCGGATATTCTTTATCACATGTATGCATGGAATTCAATATCCGTCGATACATCGATATATCCGTAATCGATATCGATATTGCGATATTTTTCCGATGGTTTTCAAACCACAGGATATCCGTCGATATATTCATATATCCGCTATATGTATTGCGATATTTTAAATATCCGTTAAAATATCTAGGTCAATTCTGTAATCCGGTTCAAATGGTAAACCAATTTAAAATACTTAGGTGCTCGACTCAAATGAAAAATTGCTTTGCCTATGGTGGAAACAAAAGGCTCAGGCCTAAGTGTCAAATTCAATTGCTTTCTTATATTGTAAGATTCACTTAAGTAAAATTCAAAGTTGATGTTCTAAATAATAAAAAAGGTACTCCACACATGGACATTTTCTTATTCTTAAAATATTAATGGGGATCTCTCTTTATTACATCGTGTGTTTAGCTTGCAATTACTTAATGGCAAAAACTTAGTTAATGCAACATTAAACTTAAATAGTAACTTGGGAAGCAGAAAAAAATATAGCACTTTATAAATTATTGTATATTATTTTTTGTTGTGTTTTAATCCATACAAAACAACGAAATCAATTAGCCCATAAAACTCTACAAATCGCATGTATTTTTACTATAACATGAAACTACAAGTTAGAGATATGGAAGCTGCACAAGGTCAGTGCTAGACCCATTGAATCTTCTTGATGTTACTGTTGAAATTGGTGATGAAGATGGATATCCTCTTTTTCAAAGGATTAAGCCTGCACATTTAGATGGCCATCTAAAGTCTAATCCTAAGATCAGCAGTCGTGCTTAAGAATTTGAAATTGATGTTGATAAAATGATGTCCGAAGAGCTTGGTTTAGATTCTTCATCAGATGAAACCATCAGTCATCCACCTAGATTCGAAGGTCATTTAATGAATCAAGATGATGATGATGATGATGGTGGTGATGATGATGATGATGATGGAAGAAATGGAGAAAGGACTACAATAACAGAGACTCAAGGTGGGGGTGGGAAAAGAGCTACAGAATATTATCCAAGGTATGATTTTTCACATGACAGTGATCATTATAGACCATTGAGTCCTTTTACATGTGAAACAACTTTTACACATGCTATACAAGATGAAGACCATGGGTCTCGTAAAGCTGGGCATGGAGCTAAAGGAAAAGGGGTGAAAAGAATTATGTGTAATCTTGCTGATGATTTTGGCTCCATGAGCATAACCACAGAACAAAATTCAATCGATTATA
The DNA here is from genome assembly GCA_030664755.1 of Microcos paniculata. Lineage (NCBI taxonomy): Eukaryota > Viridiplantae > Streptophyta > Magnoliopsida > Malvales > Malvaceae > Microcos > Microcos paniculata. Next base: position 35,981,961 of record CP131461.1, read on the forward strand.
ATGCACCAATGGCATCAAATTTTGGAAATTGGACTGATGATAGGTATGGGGAATATAATTTTGGAGCATCATATTCATCAAGTTAGTATCCATCAGATTATTCCTATGAACAACAAACTTTTCATGATGATCAATCAGCATAACCACAGGTGAATTATGGTCACTTCCCTAGCCTTGAAAATCTTCTGGTAGCTAGTACAACTGATTATTATACCCATGTGCACAATTATGTGAATAATTATAGAAATACCATGACTTGGCATGAATATTGTTACTATATGCAACCTACCGACGAAAGTCATGTTAATACTTTTGAGCCTCCAAGAAACTCAATGTGGTACTAAATGATGTTGGAAACTTTGTAATATTTGATGTTGTTGGATATAAATATTTGAAAAATATGCTTGGTTATCTTTTTTTAATTATATTTCATATATTTTTGCCTATTTAAATATTTATCAATACATTAATCACACATCTAAATATACTTTAATTAATATATTATGACTCTAAGATATGTAAAAATATGTAAATAAACATAGAATGAAATTTCATTTCAAAATTCTAACGTTTATAATAAATATCCATGATTTTTTATCATTTTTTATCACATTTTTGTGATATATCCTTTGACATATCCGTAATTTTAAAGGTACGATATCGATATCGATATGAATATCGATATCTAAGTCCATGCATGTATGTATACACAGGTTAGTCAAACAAAGTTAATTATAATATGATAATCAAGTTAATTAGTAATGGTGTTCTCTCCTTGTTCTATGAATGAATTCTAAGCTCATGAAATCAGTTTCACAAGCGATCGATATCACGAAATTTTGATGTATGACTTACATCACCATCCAAAAAATTGAAATTAATTAATCAGATTTATATATGTATATATATAAAAGATGGACCTTAATTAAGAAATCTTGACACGAGAAAGAGTCTTTATTTTAAAACATAGAAATAATCTATACGCTCCATGAGAAATTAAATTGATGATATGAAGTTTGAACGCCGTATTTAATTAAGAAATTAAAATAACTTACATGTGTTATGTTCAGCAATACAAAATGCATCATCACAAAAACCATAAGTCTACCAGCTAGCACCAGTTGATGTCAATGTAATATTAACATATTAACTTTGCCAATTATTAGATAGAAGCTTCCTTGCTAGCTAGCGGTCAAATTAATCCAAGTAATTACTGTAGACATTTTATTCTATTTATCCTTATTTTCAATTTTCAACAACCCCGCAATCGCGAGATCTACACAAAATAATTTGACCTAGGTAGCTTAATTATTGCATAATATCATAATATAAATATATATATATATATATATGTTGTTTAGGTTAAATCCGAAAGTCAACAACACTTTTTGTCAAGCGGTGGTTAAAAGTCCACTCTCTTAAGTTGTAAAGGGCAGGGAAAGTATTTGGTTATTAGTTACTTGGTAAGTACAGTATATATGTAGATATCCATTTTGATTTTGTCAACTAAATAGTAAAAATTAGGGAAAATTTCAAAAAGGGGTGGTCTATCAAAAATATTTATTCGTTGATATTATGACAAAAAATAATTATTAATAAGTAAATTACATTTTGTAAAATTTATAATAAGGAGATTGTATTTACCGTTTTAACCTCTTTAAAAAGAAAGAGAAGGCTTTGTTTTTTTTCCCCTCCCATTCTCATATGTTAAAAACACATGATCAGAAAAATTTCTCAAAAAAAATCCACAATCTTGGAAGAATCCACAATCTTTGTTTTTGCTACTACCATTTTGATCTTATTAAAAGTAAAGGAAAAAATCTTAGTAAATCTTATTTTTATAACTTTAACAATTTATTTTATTTTGTTTTTTCAGGGCATTTATTTTACTTTGTTTGAATTTTTTAAAGAGATTTATTTGCCTTTATTTATATTGTCATCAATAACAAAACAAAGTAAAATAAATGCCCTGAACAAACAAAATAAAATAAATTGTTAAAGTTATAAAAATAAGATTTACTAAGATTTTTTCCTTTACTTTAGAATTCTTCCTTTTGAAGGAAGAAAGATCATTGCAAACCACTATCTCAACACCGGCAAAGTCATATGAGATATACCAAACTCATTATTTTTGAACAGAAAGGTAGCCAAATTTTGACTTTAGAGAAATAGATCTACAGTTATTTGTGAGATTTAGCAATAGGCTTTTCAGATTTAGACCAAATTTATCAATTTGGCCTAAAAATCATCGTAACATGGTGACGAAATCTGGTCAGCATAACATTCTGGTGACTGGTTTTGTTATTGATGACAATATAAATAAAGGCAAATAAATCTCTTTAAAAATTTCAAACAAAGTAAAATAAATGCCCTGAAAAAACAAAATAAAATAAATTGTTAAAGTTATAAAAATAAGATTTACTAAGATTTTTTCCTTTACTTTTAATAAGATCAAAATGGTAGTAGCAAAAAAAATAAGATCAAAATGGTAAATACAATCTCCTTGTTACAAATTTTAAAAAATATAATTGACTTACTAATAATTAATTTTTGTCATAGTATCAACGGATAAATATTTTTAATAGATCATCTTTTTTTGAAATTTTCCCAAAAAAACTACTACTATGAAAGTGAAGAAGTGTTTTTATTATAGTAGCCCAACTCGCAATTGTTAACTGATAACAAGTACCTTATCTATGTTATTTCATTTCATGGGTAATTAATTAGAGCTAATTCAAAGATAAACTTGAACAGGTAACGATTTCTGCTAGTTTGCATAATTGGATTCGAATTGGGTTGGTCTTGATTCTTGATGGAGTAGTCTATATATATATATTTAAAAAACGAGAAAAGATCAAAAGAGGGAGTTGCCAGCTGGTTACTGTAATTTATGTCTATTTGAAGCCGTTAACTTGTTCAGCTGTTCACGGTTTTTTGTTTTCTTCTTCGTTACAGTGCTTAATTTGCACTCCAAATCCAATAGATCATGTTCAATGAAGAGGAAGTTTTGAAATGTTCTGGGAAGTTTCCTCCCTCAAAATCAGATTCAGTGCACTTCTGGCATTCAACGGTTTTGATATTTGACAAGTTGTGGAGTGGGACCGCACAGTTTGAAACAGGTGGCACTGCGGTTCGACAAGAAGAAGTGAGAGTTAGCTAAGCCTAATTGTACCTTGTTGTTGTCGTTGTTGTTTTTGGCACTTTGGCACAAATAGAAGAGAGATGGCCGCAGCCATTTTCCCAGTTTCGCTTCCACTTATAGGTTATAGTAGTAGCATTTTAGGCGGCTCTGACTCTTGATCCGTGTGATTTAACATTAACTCTGTAGCAAGAAACTACAACTTGTTACTTGCGAAACTTCTCAAAGCCAACTCTTTCTCCAGCCTTTACACCAAGTTTTCAGATGATGATAATTTTTGAGCCGATTGATTCATCATTCAAATTCAATACTATTAAACTTGCGTCCAAGAAAGCACAAATTTTACATCGCTTAAGACAAGAGCTAGCTGTTCCTGTTTGTCATCTTAAACCACGATTTCGGTTTCAATGTCTAAAGATTAATACAGGAAAGGGACTGGATTGTGACTTCACAAATATTTTTCGGTTTGCATCTGCATGCATTTGCCCGTTGGACGCAAATGCCAAATTTCGAGACAGGATTCATAATAGATCAGCTGGGTGGCATCCAAGTATACCCTTAATGTAATTTATTGGCTTGTGATACATGTACATTAATCTTTCAAATGATACGTGGACCTCAGCTTTTGATTTTTCTTATTAGTATTTCTGGGGAAAGATCATCATTATTTTCTAGTAGTATATTATAGCAAGATTCTCACATTTTGATTTGTATTTTAATACACTAATATGGAATTCAATCATGTGATGCTTGGTGCAGCTCCCAATAACACGGTTTAGGATTCAAACCTTATACTTTTAATTAATTAAGCTCAAATAATAAGCTAAGATGATGGTTGAGGTTGAGCTCAGGATTGTGCTTCTTTACTGGGGAGTACGGAGCAGTGAGCGTTTACCTTGTGAAAAGTCCCTAACATTTTCTGAGGGATTTTCTTTCTTAATTATATAAAGCAAACGCAAAACAGCCGAAACCGTGTCCTCCTAACAAAGCCACAAAGGAGGGCCTACATTTCAATCATTTGCTTCACTCTTACCCCTTTCCCCTTTTAATTAATTTTCTCAACCGAAAATTAATTTGCTTCACTATTTCCCTTTGACTGTAATAGCCTTTATTGTTTCAGTCATTGCTATATCAATTAATTAATTGCCAAATTTATTTTTCTTGGCCTTTTTATATAATGTAATGTAATTGCCAAATTAGAAATTGATTTCAGAATTAATTAGCCTGATGTAAAGCCTTAGTTTCTTTAACATCATACATAATTACATTTCCTTTATTAATTATAAGATTTTTTTCATTCCCGTTGAAATGGAATGCTTTTGGCCTTTTTGGCAACTTGCGGATATATTAAAACAGCCGCAAATCTATGGAACTTCATTTCGTCGAAAAATAAAAGGCAGCAGAAAAATATTTTCTGCTGCTCTGTTTTTCAATAGTAATAAACAAAAGAAGACGGGTGTGGCGCGCCCCCCACCCCAAAAACCCGACAGGGGTAGATTCGGAAACGAAACGGCGACAGCTAGATTTGTCTCGCGTACAACCGTGTTTGGATCGTTCCGCATCGCCCATTGTTCACATTTTCTCACCAAACTTCAAGCCCTTTTTTTAAAAAAAAATTTTAATTTTATATTTTCTCTCTCCTTTTCGTTTCTCTTTCCGCGTATCAAAACGCTCAAACTGAAAACACAATTGCATATAAATAGGCAGCCATGGCTGATGGCTTCTCTCATCACCAACCTGAAATCTCTCAAACAGAACTCTCAACTGCTTGAAGTTCCAATATTTAGCATTCCAACATAAATCTTATTTCATCAGCTAAGAGATTCAGCTTTCAAGTTCCCAGTGTTTTATAGCACCAAGTTTCCTAATATCCCAACTCACTCAACGAAAAAAGATGCCGAAGAAAAATAGTGACGTAGCACAAAAAGCATGGAGTCTCCTGCGGCTAGCATTGCTGTGGACAAGAAAAGGTGGGGTTTTCAAGAGACGGCTTACGATGGACTTAAGGTTGGTGCCTAAGTTCCTCAAAGGCCTTGGCCATGCAACAACTCCTGCGCACCAACAACTCCGTTACAAGGAACGGCAGCTTTCCTTCGATGAGACTCCAATTTTCCACGTTAAGATGCACCGTCCCGCTTCCATGCGCTTCCTTCTTCCTTGCATTAGCCCCGAAGAAGTTGATTTTGATTATGACTTCGGTGTCGATGAATACGACGGAGTTTACGGTGGCTATGAGAGTGGAAGAAAGAGTTACGCGTCGAGGAGTTCTAGCGAGGAGGAAGAACAGGGAGAAGAGAAAGAGTGTGGATACGAAGGGTGCGACGAGAAGAGTCCATATCCATTAGAAGAAGAAGGGATCGATTCAAAGGCGGAGAAGTTTATAGCTCAGTTTTACGAGCAAATGAAGTTACAAAGACAGATTTCTTATTTGGAATATACTGAAATGATTAACAGAGGCGCAAGTTGAGAATATCTGCATCCTTTTTGAAGCACGTCATCAGTTATTCTTCTTTTTTCTCTTTTATTTTCCTTCGAGTTTGCGGCTTTTACAGAGAAAGAGAATTAATATGTTTTTGTAAGAGATAAGACACTTGCGGCTTTTTGTTATTTTTTTGGTAAATAACGAGGATTCGAGTGTTTAAAATGTTTATCATCAATAAGAATCAAACATCTTCGAGCTTGGATTTCAAAATTCTAGAGTTAATAATAAAAGGTATCTGCCGTTTCCAAGGTCTAATAAATCCACATTGTGAAGTGAAGACGGCAGAGGGAAGAGAGAAGCAAGCAGAGGGAAAAGTGATTGAAAATCTTGAACCATATTCATGGTTGAATCTTGATGATGATCATCATTAGCATATGGGAATTGGAATGTATGGTTACTCAAATCAGCCATTGCAATTCGCAGTGGTCCAATGCTAATTGGGGAAAGAAATATAGGCCCAATGCAATTTGCAGTTCATAATTCTGATTGATTGCTGTTTGAGATTCAGATTCTACCACCAGCAAGGTGGAAATAAATAGCTTTATTATTGCAAGGAGATCGATATATATATTGAACAAAAGTAACTGAAACCTTTTTTTAAATAATAATGTTGCATATTTTGTGCAACCAAACAATTGACTCGATTTGTTGATGAATGATCCACTGTTCGAATAAATGGATTCCAATTCCAGCTCTTCAAATGAGAAAAAAAAATTGTTTATTCCGTATTCTAGTTCTAGTAATAATTTACACCCCCTACCCCAAATAAAAGAAAAAAAAATGGAAAAATTATCCCCCCTCTCCCTCTCTCTCTCTCTCTTGGAGGGAAGACCGTTACCCTTTCAATGTTTAGTAAAGGTCTTGCACCGCAATAACTTGGTAACTTGTATAAATCAACTTCCATTTTGATGCCTGCCCAGATATGCTTCCAATTGTCCTTTCGCAGATAATATCAGACCTATAATAATTGAAATGTTATACATTGTTATTGTTTTGCACAAAAGAAGATAAGAGTCGACTGATCCAAAATTCATGAAATATTTTCTTATAAAAACATGGACATAATTATGATCAAGCATGGAGATTTTATTCACATTCCTTGGCATTCATATGAGGAAGCTCCATTTTAGAAGGGTTAATTTCAAGTCAAATTCAGACAAATTAAAGCAGCTCTTTTTTAAATGGTCAAATATGGATGCATCTTTCGCTCTGCCATGTGGAACCATGACCTTCCAAGTGGGCTGCCACTATGGGACCATGATCTTTCTATGTGAACACAATTCAATGACGGTATTTTCCAACATCATCATTTTCTCTATTTTGAAAGATATTGATCAGAAATTATGCAACTCCGCATGCAGTTGGAAAACACTAATGTATCCATCATGCTTAATACAGAAGCTCTGCATTAGCACATGGACTGAAACTGTTAAGTACCTAAAAATGGAGCTGAGGGCTTCCCTGGCCGTGATTTAAATTCTGGATGAAACTGCACTCCCACATAAAATGGATGACCTGGAAGCTCCAGAACCTGCAAAATACAAGAAGAGAAATGAACTTCATATATACAAACACCAATCTAACTTGACCAGTTTTAGCTCAAAGACTAGCAAGTCCTATTTAATTCAACTGATGGCTACCCAGATTCCTAAAGAAAAACTGAAAACAATAGGGGAAAAAAAACACATGAAATCCCACCTCCATCCTTTTCCCAGTTTCATCCTTCCCTACAAATTTCAGCCCAGCTTCTTCGAGGATCCCAATCATGTCTGGGTTAACCTACAGCAGTCATGTAAGAGGGCAACAAATTACATCATGAAATATCATAGTAGCATAGATCCCATTTTTATTCTCTTCCCCAGTGGAATCAACTTTGACCAACCTCGTATCTATGCCGGTGCCGTTCATCTACAAACCGTGGATTGCAGTATCTAGAAAGTAAAATAAATAAGAATTACCATGTTTGGCAATCAAAACATACATAGAACTCTTTAATTGGAAAATTATCTTATTACATAAAACTAGCATTAATTTTGTCAACGTATAATCGTATTTGGCAGCAGAACCACCCCTGGAAAATAAAAATAGTGCTTTTGTTTTTGAAACATAAAAACATGCCTATTTCATGAATCAAGATCTAATCAAGTATTTCAGATACAGCGAGGCCCGCCCCCCCAGGCAAGCAATGCCATCAGAAACGAAAGTAAGAAATAGTCTTGTACCATTGTAAACTATCTGCGAGCAATCAAACTTCACTGATAGTTCACATGGCACAAGCACCCATTTCACAAATAGGTAACAAATGAGTTAAGACTATTCAATCAATTTTTGAACTTAAACAAATAACATACAATTTAGAAGTTATACAATCAGGGGTCTGGAATAGTGTGCGTCGAGATCCTAGTCTCATTGTGCTTCCCATATGTGTTCTTGAGCCCTGACACATAAAGAAGATAATATAGTCCAGCATGCATGCGGCAGATCTATAGAAAAGTAGAATAAGTAAGATAAAATGTCTACTTCAGGCATGAAAATAACAACGGGATCAGGTGTACGCTCATCAAACTCCGTACTATTTGCCCTTGCAAGACCAAGAATCTGTAATGAATAACTAAAAACATTTTAGTGTGTAGTTTGGAAAATGAAAACATTGTATCTGAAAGAAGAGTCACTTACAGATCTGGCATATTCAATGACAGAGATCTGCATGCCCAAGCAGATGCCAAGATAAGGAACATTATTCTCTCTAGCATATTTTGCAGCCAATATCATTCCACTTATACCACGATCTCCAAATCCGCCAGGAACTATGACACATTCAGCATTCTACAAATAACAGTTCGGAAAAGGAAATCAATTCCACAATTACCCTCTCCACCCAGAATCCCCTTCAGTAAGAAACTGCTACATATTCCTGGTAATAGAAGGATCATTTACAAAATTTCAACAAGCACCATAGTGAAGGCTTACTCGTAAAGTCTTCCATGCAGCAGCATGAGCAGCATGAGCCTCTGGTGTCTGCATGACATATAAGAATCTTTAGAGAAGATAATTTTCAAAATCGTAAAAGCAAAAGTTCCACCATTTCAATACCGATTGGGCACTCTCATCTTCTAGGTCTGAAGCTGCAATCCAGTCAATAGATGGCTTCAAAGAGCATGCAATGCAGGCATGTAAAAGGGCCTACCGGCAAAAGAAAATATATAAGAAAGGGAGGTATATTACATTAAGAGTTAAAATCAGCAGGCCCAGAATTTCAGTGATTAGAAAACAATAACCAATCTGTGGGAGTATAATTTTGCACCACTAAATAATGAAAATTAGATTTTCATTATTTAGGATGATAAGTCTTTTACCCTAAGTGCTATATGGAGTCATTAGAATCTGAAGTGATACACATGCTAATCTCCTTCCAGCATATGAAGCATTTGGATAATTCTTGCAAAAACTTTAGCATAAACCTTATTATAGAATGACAAAGGCACATAATAACAATAATCATGCAGAGCACCAGAAACCTTCTTCATAGAACATTGTGTCTATTGAAGAATGCCATTTACAGAACAGATACTATGGGTGAAACTTTAAGGATCTTTAGTAGTCATGAAATCAAACTAGCATCAAACCTTCACAACGGATAGATATGAGTCTGTCAGGCCAACATACTTCCCCACCATTGCAATCCTCACCTGTGCAGAATGATATATTTTTGTTTTACAACTGAGAAAGAAATTTTACATATTTCAAACTGGTCAATTAGAGCTAAATTAGATTACTAACACTATCAGTGAGGTTATCAAAAGTTTCTGCCCTCCTGGTCCAAGCTTCTAAATCTGGAGGTGTGGCAATGCTGAAACAGAATTTTAAACCCATTTAGTCAAACTAATCAAACTTCCTGCAGTTGAGTCGTTGATCAAAATTTAACGGTGAATTTTCATTTGTTCCAAGCTAAGCTAGTAACGAAAACAACCTTTGTCTGGTGCTAAAATCAGAGTTTAAGAGTAAAAGGCAAACAACCAACTAGCTAGGCTGCATACAAGGTTCTGCTTGCTTTAGCCTCATCATGCATCAAAGAGTTAAACCAAAGATGAAGTTAATGTCCTAGAACCTTTAGCTGTAATGAATATGTAGAGGTAAATGTCGAACCAAAAACTAACCAGAGTAGATCTAGCTGTTTCAGAATTGAATGGTGGGCATTTTGGTTCTGAAGAAATACAAAAATAATAGCGTTAGAAAATGCATGAGCATGAAAGACTAGGAATTCTTAAGTTCCGGAGAAATGGAAGAAATTCTACAGAACATACTCTAAGTAAGAGAGGAATATGCCAAATGTTGGGAACATCATGAATATTGAGAATGTTGGCAACCTGTGAGGGACCGCAAGCTGGTAAATTAGATCGTCACTTGAGATGATAAACCTCAACGAAAATGTACAAACCAAAATTTTCGAACAAATTCTACCGGAACGTGACAAAATTGTGAAAGTTTCTCCTTTGTATTATCCAATAAAGGCTGCAAGTCACCAACAAAAGAGTATTTATGCCATCAAGTTTGGGGAGAAAGGTTAAATCAAGCAAACAAAACAATCAAAATGATAATTAGCAAGATAAAAAGATAAAGCTGAGAAATTGCAGTTTTACAACGTAAGACATGAATGTCAGGTCCAGTACCAAGTTCGACAAGAACTCGGAGAGAAAACTAAGCACCATCACAACAAGATGCCACACCCTCAAAAAGATAACAATTGCTCAGGTTTGTCCAACCCATTTTAAAACTAGTAAAAATGCACGAGTGCTATAATGAGCCAGGTAATAGTATTCCAGAAAGATAAAATTCCATGATGCAATTTGCCAAACAATTGTGATGGAAATGAAAGTATATGCAGGGTGGTGTACCTGAGCAGAGCGACATGCAAGCAGATGAGGAGTCAAGCCTAACGCTCTAAGTTCCCTTACACTATGCTGAGTAGGCTTAGTTTTCTGCATCCATAGAGAGACAGAGAGAAAATTATTTTCAGAACCAAAGGTGGCAATCTTTAATTGAGGGACTGAACTGACACTGGTTCAAAAATAAGATCAAAAACAATGAACTAAAAGAACTTTGTCGTTCATGAACAATGTTAAAGGAAAATGATTGAGTATTACTTGCTCTCCAACAACACCAAGCACAGGTATTAGGCTCACATGAATGAGGCAAAAGTTATCCGGCCCTGAGGAGGAAAATGAAAATTATTATGACACATGAAGATTCATATCCAAATATACCTAATAGACTGATATGAAGTCCCATTGTGCCAAATATAGACGAAGAGTCAAATACTTGATTATCACATTGAGAATTTAACAGGATGGGATGGCAACCAACCACTCAGAAACCTGATCAACCATGTCTTTTCATTTACCAACATCGTGTGTGTGTATACACACAGCAGACTACAGATGTATGTTGAAAGTAATTGACCAATTGACCAGTATAGCATTGTCCATATAAATATAGCACAAGTTGCAAAATCATAGCACTATATACTTGATCAAATTATAATACCAACAAAAATTCTCAGCCAACATATTCCTCGAGAATCAAGGTTCCTGGCACAACTTTATGATTGGTGACTATATGGGGATCAAAGAGGCCGTGCATATGTGTCATCCAAATAAGCACCAGACATTACATGACAACAAGGCTGATAACCAAGTGGAAACAATAATAAACAAAACAAACCTACAGAGTTTATCTACATTTCTACAATAAACAGAAAACACTACAGGCTTACCCACTGAAAAGGACAACTGTCGCAAAGCCTCAATGAATGGCATTGATTCAATATCACCTGAAGAAACCCAACAAAGAAAAGAATCAATCATCTCATCTTCCACCCAATACAAGGGAAAAACAGACAGAATTCCGACACATCAAAAGTCCATCCTTTAAGCATAGCTCTTACCAACAGTGCCTCCCAACTCTATCACACAAACATTGGCAGGGCCCTCTTTTCCATCCACAGGAATGAGAGCAACCGATTCAATCCAATTCTTAATAGCATCTGTGATGTGTGGGACAACCTGGGCTCCACTCAAAAAGGAAATGGCAAACTTATAGTTACTCTCTCTAAGTAAACAGAAGTAGCCACATGATTTTGGCAATTTGAAGGGTCACCTGAACAGTTTTTCCAAGATAAACACCTTTCCGTTCCTTCTCGAGGACAGACTGATAAGAAGATATGGCAACTAGATTATTTTCAAATTTCCACCACTTATACTACTCATGCGAACGCCAAAGAAATACATTAACATCTATTCTGATTAAAATCAAATACCTGATATATCTTTCCGGTAGTAATGTTGTTCTCTTTAGTTAGAGTAACATCTAGGAAACGCTCATAGTTACCCAAATCCAAATCGACCTTTTAAGAGAAAACATCAACATAAACCAAGTTAGTTAATTTCCTACTTTCTGAAAAACACCGTTGACACCAAAAAAAAAAAACACAAACAAAATACAAGAGCCAGAGGGAGAAAAGAATAAGAAGAAGCGGGGGGATGGTAAAACCTCTCCGCCGTCATCAAGAACAAAAACCTCTCCATGTTCAAAAGGAGACATGGTACCGGCATCCGTGTTCAGATAAGGATCTGCAAGATAAAACGAAAAAGACGAAGATTAACACAGAAAAATCAGATTAATCAGGATTGTTTTCAAATAGGAATAGAAAATAAAACGTAGGATTGGAAGAGAAAGCAACTGCAATAATACACACTGAAGAAAATCAGATTACACTCCTTAACCTTTAAAAGAAATTGAAGCAGAAAAAAAATCAAACGTTTGGATGAAATTTTTGAAATTTCAAAAGTTAGTCAAGCACGAAGGTTACAAAACCAACCCAGAAAAAACCCATTACCCATGTAAATAAGAAAGAAATAAAGAAAGAAATAAGATAAGCCAAAACATGAGAAGAATGAGAAGGATGGTTAAAGTGAAATAAACCAATTTTGATGGAGGTAACACGAAGGCCACAGGCTTTGAGGACGACGCCTATGCTGCTGGCGGTGACGCCTTTGCCGAGGCCACTGACGACTCCTCCAGTAACCAAAACATACTTCATTTTCCCTTCTCTCTGAACTAAAAATAACAGTTTAAAAGTTTGTAATGCAGGCAAAGTGCTTGTCTTAATGTCTCTGAGCGAACTAAGCGAGCGGGAAAGCTTTGAAGAAGAAGAAGAAGCAGCACCGTAAATGACAAGTCTTGGCTTTTTGCCTGTCTCTCTCTTATACAGTTATGGTGTACGTCGCTTTCCAGGGTTTTCAAACTTTTTAGCTTTTCTTAACAAATCTGGCAACAATGCAAACTCTTTTATAGGGGACCGCCTCTGTACAAGCAAAACCAACCTTTTTGAGTTTCTGTTGACCGTATTTACCATTTACCATCTTAATTAAAAGCAGAAAAAATAAAATTATCCCACATTTTCTGCTTCATTTTTTCTTTTGCTCTTTTGTTGATTGTAATTAGTTGGTCAAATATATATTTAGTCCCTTTACTATATGAAAATATGGATTTAGTCTTTTTACTTCGATTTAATCAAATTGAGTCCATCTACTTCTATTGATTATCAATTTCAGTCTAATCACTAACGATGTTAAATTTTTACAATTAATTATACTGATATGACATTAATTATACTAATATAATATTAATTACATTAACGTAACCTTAATTTTGATATCGAGTATCTATAAAAAAATTATTTAAAAAATTTTATATAACTTTTTTTGTTACATTGAATATTTTTTAGTCATTATTATAAAATTTCTCACTAAAAAAATGAAGTTAAACATTCAAAATGAAAATTAAAAATAATTTGTTAAAGTGAAAGATATGTTATGTTATGTGGTCAAAAAAGTCAAGTGAATTTTTTAAAATTTTGTTAAAAGCATATCCCATCGTAACTAATATCAGAGTTTTTTTTCTCATGAAGACACTTTTAAATTTTAATTTCTAAAGTGAGATAGTTTTGATCTTATTTCTTTCAACAGAGTATTTTCCTTCCACGTAAGCATAGCTTGCCACGTCATCCTCTTTATTCCCCTGTTGAATATAATTTAACTACACTGGGCTTAACTACATTGGACCTGATTACACCGGACCTGACCAATGAGACCCACCAATACAAGGTACCCCACTCCTTAGTATAAAAAGCCACTCCTCTTTAGGTAAAGGGCAAGAAAGAACTCTTATTCTACTCTCTCTACTCTTACTCTCATGCCTCTCTACTATCATACTGACTTGACCGTCGGAGTGCGCCCCGGAGGACCACCTCCGGTGCCCTCTAACTGGGTTTATCTTGCAGATCGCCGAGCTGAGCTAAAAGAGCCTCAACATTTGGCGCCGTCTGTGGGAATCGAGCAAAAAATCATGCTCTTTCAACTTAATTTTCGGTATCCAAAGTCTCTGGAAAAATGGGTACCTGAAGCTTCATTCTTTCTTATTTTCTCATGATTTTGAGGTTCTACGCGGCTTGATCTGAGAGTCATTTGACTCTGGTTTGAAAATTTTGGAGAAGAGTAGAAGAGTTCATAAGCAAAGTATATTTCAAACTTTGCTTTATTTTTTAGAAAAGTTTATCTGAAGCCAGGTCTTCCAAAATAACATCTGGGCATTATAGATCAACTCTTAAAGGCATAACGAGTAGAAGCAAGCTAAGGAAGATGAAGGAATATTCCGAGAATATCCTCTCCCACCTTATTTGGTTATTTTGTTAAGTACAGATGTTGTCTCCAAGTTCAGTCGTCGCTTTACAACAACTGCTGTTCAAGATAAGCTGACTACATGTCTTTTTTGTCTAGTAGCTACGCCATCCCCTTCATCTCTTTTGGTAATAAGCGTGTATACTTGTGTAACTGGTGTCATGCAAATTAATGGCACAGTCGGCATTTATGCCTTTTAAAGCACTAGGCGACATTACTTGCCTTCTCATGCCTCAGTCGGCTTTCTTATTTGTTTAGTCGACATTTTATTTGTTCAGATGACTTCCTTATCTGCTCAGTCGGCATTTAGTCAATAATAAATAATAATAGCTAATATTTCTTAGTCAACAGTGGTTGCACTAAGTTTCCTTTTATTAGTCAACAATGACGGCTTGGCTTTCTATGAGCAATTGAAGTCACGAGAGTAATATCTTCTAATTCACTCTTCTATCTTAAGTTACTCTGACGCCTTGGTATCTTGGAATCTCCACAATAAGCTGACGGGTGAGCATGACATAGTCGACTGAGCATGGCATAGTCGGTAAATTATTTGACTGTTATCTCATTGTTTCAATTATTGTTCAACCCTCAATTGTGCAATCACATGTACTCAATTGTCAACAATTTCGGCTTAGTCTTCCAATTGTCAACTATGACGGCCTAGTCTTACGGTTGCCAAGAATGGCCATTTTTCTTTAATGGCTTAGGCAGCATTATCCCACGGCAATCTTTGGGCCGACTAAGCAATGGCCGAATTAAGATGGTGCCATGTTGCTTAATTGCTCAGTCGACTCTATCTTCCATCAATCAAGTGCTTAATTGCTCAGTCGACTCTATCTTCCATCAATCAAGTGCTTAATTGCTCAGTCGACTCTATCTTCCATCAATCAAGTGCTTAATTGCTCAGTCGACTCTATCTTCCATCAATCAAGTGTTTAATTGCTCAGTCGACTCTATCTTCCATCAATCAAGTGTTTAATTGCTCAGTCGACTCTATCTTCCATCAATCAAGTGTCCAATCGGCTCACTCTTTCATGCCAACTATTTAGCCACACGAAAAGCGAGGGGCAAGAACGTTTAGTCGTTTGCATGTTTATCAATTGCTTAGACTCTTCAATCTTCCATTAATTAAGTGTTCAGTCGGCTCAATCTCTGGGGGGCATGAACATTTGACCGTTTCAACAGCTAGATGGCTATATTTCCATGGCCGAATGGCCATGATGTTTCATTCATTTTTCTCTCAATGGTAGATATCTACACTTGTGGAACAAGCGGATGGACGGATTAATAGCTTTGCTTGGTCGACATTGATTTGCTATTTGATTCCAAGTAAGCATTCATTCTACATGCTAATATATTTTAATCAACATATAATTATGCCATTACTTGATTGGTGTTGCTGTCTTCAATATATCTACATTCGACATTGCTTATTTCTCATGTAAGAAATATGTAGGCCACGTGATTCCATGCCAATCATTAACTAGTTTAGTCGACATTGATATACTTGTGTAATAAATGCACCTTATGGACTAATTGCTAAGCCAACATTGCTTAGTCGACAATGGCTTAGTCATTTTTATGGCTTAGTTTCCAAGTGGTCCAATTTACCACAGTTGACAATCGACCAAGCTACATCTACTCAATAGTTGACAATCGGCCAAGCTACATCTACTCTACTCATGGTACAGGTGAGCATATACAAAAGTGTTGAAAAACATAAAAGTACCTCACCTTCGACTAATCCCACAACGTGAAGCGACACGGATGAGCATGATCTCAGGGAAGAGACATGATCGACGACTCATCCTTCTACATGACAACGACGACTCATCCTTCTACATGACAACAACGCGAAGCGACACGGATGAGCATGATCTCAGGGAAGAGACATGATCGATGACTCATCCTTCTACATGACAACAACGTGAGGCGGCGGGTATATAAGTGTCAGACACAAAAATACCCAGCCATTCGACGAGGCTTACGACGCGGATGAACATGATCTCAGGGAAGAGACATGATCGACAACTCATCCGTCCACCACCTCAAAGGCAGTCAACAGGCAAGCACCAAGTGACAAACACAGTGCTCAACCAGTCAACCAACTGACAACATGGGTGACCATGTACTCAAACATAGAAGTACATGGTCAACTACTCACTCATCTACATAATCAAGGCGCGAGAGCCGACGGTCTTTAGTCGACATGCTTAAGCTGACACCTGTTCTAGCCACATGCTTCAGTCGACGCTTTCTAGTTGACACCATTTAATCATCACTTTAAGACGACTTGAAAAGTTTAATATGTCCCACCCAACCCATTCCCACTTTGAGATAGCCGTGTGGCTGGTCACTTTATAACCACCCTCACGGCTGGGGGGCAAATGTTGAATATAATTTAACTACACTGGGCTTGACTACATTGGACCTGATTACACCGGACCTGACCAATGAGACCCACCAATATAAGGTACCCCACTCCTTAGTATAAAAGGCCACTCCTCTTTAGGTAAAGGGCAAGAAAGAACTCTTATTCTACTCTCTCTACTCTTACTCTCATGCCTCTCTACTATCATACTGACTTGACCGTCGGAGTGCGCCCCGGAGGACCACCTCCGGTGCCCTCTAACTGGGTTTATCTTGCAGATCGCCGAGCTGAGCTAAAAGAGCCTCAACATCCCCATTCATCGCTGTTTCCTTCTCTAGTAGCCTTCTTCCCCAGCAACAACAACCACCGGTTGATTTCATAGATTCCTAGATCTTTCACGAAGCTTAGGCACCAAAATCTAAAATAAAAAATTTATGCGTCCATGAAAACTTTAATAATTAAAATTTTTCAAAAGTGGAATATCATAGAAATTAAAAAAAGTACACGCATAAGCAGGAAAACCGCTCGATGTGCATCATGATTTTCAAGTGTTCTTTAAGAATTACTTGGTTCCTTCATTCTATTTAAAATTTTCCTTTTTATTAACAACGGAAGGCAAAAAAAGCTTTTATGGAGTCTTTCACTCATTGTTTTCTGTTTTGTGATGGGGTTTTATTCTTCATTAGATTTTTTTGTGTTTTTCTCAAGTAAAAAAATTTCCTTTAATGGGCATTCAAAAAAAAATTAAGAATAGAAAGCCAAAAAAAGCTTTTACCTTGAAGAACGATCAATCAATTATTGGAAAATAAATTTTTAAAAAATAGCAATACATTAATAAGACAAAGGGAATTTCCTTTCCAATCGTTTCTTTTTCTACGTGTGGTATACTACAAGATTCTTGCAATGGGTTATTTTCTTTCATGTTTTGGTTCTTCAAAAAATCGTTAGTCTTCAAACAATCACAAGATTCAGCCTCAATTTCAAGTTTTTTTTTTTTTAAGAACTTTAGTTTAATTAGGTATTTTCATTTACATGAAAAGTTTCTTAGAGGGATGCTAGTATAGTGCGCAATCTACGGCTTATTGGGAATGGATCAACTTTGAAAAGCATCTCAGTCTCGTTAAGGAAGTTTGATCAGTGGCTGGTTATCTGGTGCTGGTGAAGTGGACTATTGGAGAAGGAAACAATGACGTGGCAAGTTTACGCTTACGAAAATATCCCATTGAGGGAAATAAGATTAAAACTATCTCATTTTGAAAATTAAAATTTGAATTTGTCTTAGTGAAGAAAAAAATTCACGAATATCACGTCAACATAGTTAATCATAAAGAGATTCAATTTAATCAGATAGAAGATAGAAGTAGATCAATTGTATCTATATTTTCTATATGATAGAGGGATTAATTATATAATTTAACCTAATTTAATTTGATTGAATTTGGTTTTTCACAAATCCAATATCCTATATCCTTTTCGTAGTAAAAAATTTTGTTTTCAAACCAATAAAAAATAGTGTGACTATACCCATTTATTGAGGTCAGGAGGTGGCATATATTGATATATTCCCAGGAGATGCTGAGTTATTGATCTCTCATCTTATGAATTATTAAGACCCTTAATTATTTATTCCTCGCTTTATTCTTTTATTCTTTTCTTCTTCTCCCCGTCCCGTCATTCGATGCTTCGACTAACGCGGAATTTTGCAATGAAATGAGGGAGTCTTTAGTCGCTCGTATCCGAAAAGTGGGATTTTGATTTCCTACTTGTAGGCTTTGTTTGGTAGAAGAGAAAAGTGAAGAGATGAAAAAGTTAAGAGGAAAAAGTAGAGAGAAAATAAATTTTAGAGTGTTTGATTGGAGAGAAATTTGAGAGAAAAGTAAATTGAAAAGATGAAATGTTTTCTTTCATGTTTCATATTCAAAATTTCTTTAAATTTGAAAAGAAAAATGAAGAGAAAATAAGGTAAATATAATTAATTAAGATAAAAGTACTTATATATCCTTCATTATCAAAAACATTATAACATATAACATTATTATTCACTAGCATACTAAATAAGAAGTATAATAATAAATGTATATTAAATTGATTTTTTTTTTCTCATTTTTTTACTTCTACCAACCAATGAGATGAAATAAAATTAATGTTTCCACTCATTTTTTTTATCTTTCTACTTTTCTTATCATCCTATTTTCTTTCTTTTTAATTTTCTATCTTTCCTACCAAACAAAGCCGTAGTGTTGCAAAGACAGATTAGAGATTAAAGACGATGTTAAGAGTAAACATACGACAAAGAAACATGGGAACTGACTTATCGAATAAAGTATTTTAATCTCTACCTTTCAAATTTAGAATTCGATCTTTGTCTTTTGTCCCATTAATCAAACAGTAGGATTTTACTTTAACAAAAGCCAAAAGGAAATGGCTGTCCCATTTTTGTGTGTGCGTGTGTGATAAACATACTTTTGTTTTGTCTAATGCTTTCGCATATATACTTTAAATGTCGAAGTTTCCAATGGAATACAAACAAAGTGACTTCACTTTTTATTTTCTTTTTGTTTTTTTTTTCGCTTGAAAAACAAAATTATATATTCATCTATTAATTCTCCATAAGTTCATATTTAATGGATTATTATTTAACAAATATACTGATTAAATATCAATTGAGGTTAGTTGAGTTGATGAGGTTTTGGATCTCTGTTTGAAAGGTTTGAGATTTGAATCGTGTCAATTATCCTCATTGGTTCTATAAGTATTACTGTCAGTACTCTCTGAGACTTGTGACATATCCTGATCCTGAAACAACCTTCCCTCAACTAAACTTTTATTTATCAAAAAAAATTACTGATTAAATAAGTGAGTCTGTGGATTGACAGGCTTGGGCTTACCTTTCAGGATTTTAATCCAAGTTAGGCCCAATTCCAAAGATTGCTTGGATGACATATCGGCATCTACGTGCTGGCATAACCAAAATCTGAATCCACCCGTGTATGAATGAATATAAATAAATCCAAGTCTCAACTTTTGAATTTCAGATAGCAAACTAGCCGTTAAGTGAACAGAGAGTTGACAGAGAGAAATGGTAGGACGAAAGAACAAGTATGGGTCTGTATTTTCATGGGCAGACGAGGTAGAAAAAGAGGAAGAAGAAGCTGCAGCTGCAGCTGGAGCTGGAGCTGGAGCAGCAGCAGCAGACGGTGGCCAAGTGCAGCAGCAACAAAGGCAGAAACCAAACCCATTCGGCTCTGCGAGGCCAAGAGAAGTTATTCTCCAAGAGAAAGGAATTGACTGGAGAAAACTAGACCTCCATCTACATCGACACTCTCCTTTACGGTATGATACTTCATCTCCCTTCCCTTCCACTTCAAATGCCTTCAAATGCATTGGTGAGTTATAAATTTTCAATCTATTGATGAGCGAAATTTACGGTATGACGTAGTTTGATATTTGCAGGCATGAACCTGAGAATGAGAAGCTACAGAGACAAAGCAACTCTCAGTCTAAAACAACTATCTTGAACGATAAAGGACGGTATACTCCTCCACGATTCGGAAGAAGTCCAGTGTCTTCACAGGTTATTTTAACTCCACATATTCAGAGTCCTATATTGTTTGCCCCCCCGTTGAGATATCCGCCAAAATTTGTTGCCGGAGTTCTCTACGAGCCTTGGGTGTCTGTCAGTCCGAATGCATCAAACTCTGCATCTCAACATTTTAAGCACGAGAAGGAGAACAGATTCCATGAAGGAAGAAAAGCCCACAACGTCATGAGCGACTCGGCAATGTGTGGAAACAGGAGGAGAACAACAACTGAGTTAGTTCAAGCTAAGGAAGCACACCGAAAGGGTAGAAATAATTTGGAAGAATCTTTAGTTCATGGAAACAAGCCGGGAGCAGTTTATGCCAGAAGAAAGAAAAAGCCTCATGGTAGGAATTCGCTTGGTTTGCCTCTAGTAAATGAAAAAACTGGACCCTATGAAGTGCAGGATAAGAGGATGCCTGGTAGTGCGAACCAGCCCAGGGACATACAAGATGAATTGCGCATGGGTGTTACTGCGTTTCAAGTTTCCCAGAACAGCAAGGCAGTGGAAGACAAATGGCAAAAGATAACCAGTAAAGTCCAAGATTTGTCTGTAAAGCAAGTCGATAATCGCGGGAGGGACACAACTCATGGCGAGATCAAGGGAGAGAAGGCAAACCGCAAACGTGGGAAGAAATAACGATAAGAAATTTGACAAGAAGCAGTTGAAAGTTAAAAAGTTTGACTTAGATCGGCAATGCGTGGCTACTAACAGAAGAATTGGCTATTCTCATGCTCAATTTATGAATCGTCTAAATGTTTTCTGTTTCGATTCAATACCTTGTTCTTATATAAGTTCTAGAAATAAGGATGAGCAAGTGGCTTCTTCCTTGACCGGCTTGATTGTCAGCATGAAAATAGCTATTGAATGACAAAGATAATGGTCACAATCATGATCAAGGCAACGTAAACAACTGCTAGCATTTGAGCTGAAATATAGAGGAGAAAGGTTTTTGCAGAAGAAACAAAGACCGCGGAAACACATAAGATCTCAAAAAGCGTAAATCAGGATAATGATTGGTAAAAGAAAGACTTGTTACAATAGTCTCAGATTTACAACCGTATAGGAAAACGTCTAGAAAGCTAGTGAGCCAACTAAATTCAGTCTTATAGGAACTTAGGAGACCCCATACGACTTGTCTATCGAAACTCTTCATATTTATTACCCATACAGAGCTACGTTGAATAGTAATACTAAAATTGTTGTATTGGACAACCAAAAAGCCGCAAGTGCATATCTCATCCCGATTAAGAGAAATAAATATGTTACAACACAAGCTACATTTTCTAGTGCTATTGATAGCTCACTCCTTCTCCGCTCACAACCTCACCAATGTGATAGGCTAAGTAAGCGCCATTTCCATCTTCAAGTATTCTATGAGACGCCTCCTTACTCACAACAAGGACCATGCCAATACCCATGTTGAAAGTCCGCCTCATTTCAGCATCTTCAATTTTTCCAGCCTACATGCATATCATTAAAAATAAATGAATGTTTAGCAAGGTTAGACAATTAACAAAACTAAAAAATACAAAATTGAAGAGATGAATATAAAAAAAAGATAGAGATAAGGTGAGAGATGCTATGAAAAATTCTTTAAATCCAACAGAGGCAAACTTGAAATTTTCAAGTCTCCATACTGAAACTTAACTCGCAATATAAAGCGAGGAAAAAAAAGACTTAAATCTCAATGTTGTGTTTTTGATATGCCATGAGAATGCATTTTACCTGCTGTAACCATTTGAATACAGCTGGCACTTCCCAAGAATCCTTATAGATGACAGCACCAAGGCCTTTTGGAAACACTCGAGGTATATTGTCTGTAAAACCACCACCCGTGATGTGCGCTATCCCCCTCACCCCTCCCTTGCTAATTATATCTAGCACCTGCTTGACAACAAAATGGATTTAGCTTTACCAATTCTGCACGAAGTGACAAAACCTTACCCATAATGTCAAACAAAGGTTGAATATAACCTGCTTAACGTATATAACAGTTGGTGCCATCAATCCTTCACCTAATGCAACTGCGGCACCAGGAAGTTGATCCTTTAGAGAAAGGCCACTTTGAGCCAAAACCCTGCAAAAGATTATAAGTACATCAAAAGGATTTCATCCATCAGAAATCAGAGGGCTTGTACAT
The DNA here is from genome assembly GCA_030664755.1 of Microcos paniculata. Taxonomy (NCBI): domain Eukaryota; kingdom Viridiplantae; phylum Streptophyta; class Magnoliopsida; order Malvales; family Malvaceae; genus Microcos; species Microcos paniculata. Next base: position 36,004,414 of record CP131461.1, read on the forward strand.
TTTTAAAGAGAAGGAAATGATTGTAACCAAACACAAAAAAAGGCAAAAGCTACTGTATCAATCAATCAGGTAGACTCAACCAGATCTGATACAGCAACAAAGAAGCTAATTACAAATAAGATATTCATTTACAAAAGTTGCTAACCTTCTAACAAGAGAAAAACCATTTGAATGAACTCCACTAGAAGGTAAACCGATCAGTACATCTCCGGCCATGATATTTTTCCCATCAATGACCGAATCCTTCTTAACAATACCTACTGCAAAGCCACTGAGATCATACTCACCCTTTGCATAGAAATCTGGCATCTCTGCTGTCTGAAAGGGAAAATGTTCATAGCAATTTTAACCATAGATAAAACTTAAAAAGGCTTCAACATTTCACACTGACTGCATTTTCCAGATCTGATCTTCAACACAAAAGCAAGTTACGATCAATTGGTAAGATTACACAAGCTAGCAGCATTTCTTCAAATCAGAATTCCCTTCCATGAACATAAAAATTTTCCAAATTTTAACAGGAAAATCATCCATTTCACTCATTAGATGATACATAGAAATTAAATATTAAATATTAAATTATGTACCTCTCCACCCAATAGAGTGCAGTCAGATTGTTGACAACCATCCACAATGCCTTTTATAACCTGAAGATCAAGATTTACCAATGACAGTTACCCACGGGGAAGTGATCCATGCTCAAAGTAACTAAGTATACAAAACAATTTGAACCTTTTCAGCAAGGTCAACGTCAAGGTGACTAGTTGCGAAATAATCAAGGAAAAACAATGGCTTTGCTCCAGACGTAACAATGTCATTGACACTCATTGCAACCTGCAGTATAAGTTGATTAGAATGACAATAGTAATATACAGAGAAAATGCATATAACAAGATTAGTTTCAAAGCTTACGAGATCAATCCCAATAGTTTCATGGATTCCAGTCTCAAATGCCAGCTTGAGTTTTGTTCCCACACCGTCAGTACCAGCAACAAGATAAGAATCACCTATCCATGAACCAAAACTTTAAACAAACTGATCAAAGCACGATTCAATTAGATTTCCTAAAAGCAACAAGACAAGCATATATATTCTACGGGCATCTAATAATGGCAGTAGTTAACCATTTACATATTCTACATAATGAGTGAAACAAGCAAAACTGAATTATACTAAAGTGATCCTCAACATGACTCTGGTACTGGATAATTGCCAAAGTACCACATGGTTAATTGATAATTAGATTAAGCTGCCTCATTAACAGGCTTAAAAACCATAAAAAGTTGAAAAAAAATTATAATCTTGGAGATTGAGTCAATCTCCAGCAAACAGGGAAGCCCATTCTAAACAGGAAGTCGGCAAAAATGTAATTTATGTCCAAAAGAAAAAATAGACTATATCATAATTTTAAAAAAATTTAAAAAAATCATAAATAAATTTCCTCCCACATTCATATAAAAAGAGTCCTCCTATCATGGCAAAGAAAAAGAGGTGAGATAAAAAAAAAATGTTACCGAGAGGGTAAAGGCCGCCAAAACCACCAATTCCAGGTGCCATTTTGGCGATTCTCCTAACAAGCTCAGTCCCAGCATCAATATCAACACCAGCATCCTTGTATGTTAGCCCCCCTGCCCCATCACCATCCTTCTTCGACATCGAAATTATGCGGCAAGTCGAAACGCTATTTCTTCGTTGTCGGGATAAAGAAAGCAGCGGATAGCTTCTGGAGAAGCAGCGGTGCGGGCGTATCAAAAAAGGAGATTGAGAAGCGGCGGCGGGTTTGTCAAAAGAGGGTGAGGAAGAAGCCGCAACGCAGCGGGATAGTTGGGCGTTTGCAGCTGCCAAAGTGTTGGTCATTGCAATGACTAGAGAGTAGAGGAGAATCAAAGGAGCGAAGGAGGAAGGAGCAGTAATCGACTTGAGTGTGGGTTTTACGCTTTGTAGGGCTTAGGCTTCCCTTCTATTTTCTTTTGGGATGGGTCCGAGGGGAGGCAATCGTAAAGAAGCTAGTAAGCTACAAATGATTAGTACAATTTACCATGTCTTTCTTTTCGCGTAATTTTATCTTTTTTGGGCTTTTATAGGTGCGACTGTGCGAGTTTAATCGGTTAGTTTGGAGGCCCAATTTACTTTTAGTAAGGAACATTTAGTATTTGGCCCAATTTTAGTGTATTTTATTTCAAAGTCTATAGATTTTATTCGGTTATTATTATATTGTTTTTGCGAGTGGTATATATATGTGGTGCTACACCAGAGGCAAAAGGACTGAGTGAAGCTAAGAAATTATTATTATTAAATAAATTGTTGTAGATGGATTTAGCAAATTGCAAGGTATGAGTGATGAGGTAAGAATTAGATATGGCAATTTTCTGATGAAGATGAGCAAATAATAAATGCGGAATCCAGCCTCAACGCGGCATGGATTTGGATGTTTGGGCTTCGGGCAGAGGGAGAAAGAAAGGTCATCATCACGAGACTCGGAGAAGCAAAGCCAATGAAGGAAAGGAATGAAGCACCTTGGCATGGGGAAGTTAAAAAGGAAGCCATTATAATCAGGCTTAACAGTATGTAAATAAATAAAATACTACAAAAGAAAGGACAGAGAGAAAACATAGCAGGGTATGGTATGGGGAGTGGAGGCCAGGCACGTGCCGCCACGTCTGTCACTGGAGTTTTCGCTTTCGTGACACACACACAACCAACACTCTCTCTCTCTCCTCACCGATGACATCACTTACTATCACTCACTCTCTGACTCAAGAGAACTCAGCCTCCCTCCCCTATTTACCTTTTTATCCCTCTTCGTTTCTTTCTTTTCCTTTTTCTACCCCGATATTTTCCTTTCTCCAAAATCTTTCCATCCAAAACAGACGAAATTAGATAATTAATTACTCCCTATATTTCTATTTATATATCACATATTCATGTTCTTTTTTATTTGTTATTTTAATAAATCAATAAAATAGTTATTGATTATATTACTATTTTATTTTTCTTTTAAATATGTAAAAGAGATATAAATAGAGAAATAAGAGAGACACATATATTAAATATAGAGAGAGATTAAAAAAAGTAAGAATAGTTTTAGAAGAATATATAAAAATTTTGTTAATTTTTAAAAATTACTGCTTTTGTCTTTATTTATCTATCTCTATTAATCACTTTACACAGAGTAAGAAAAGTAATTAAGATATAAAATTTTATAAACATTTATTTTTATTTTTCTATTTTATCCCTACATATTCTTTTCTTTGATTTTTACTCCTACTTAAGAAACTATTCATTTAAGAGAGGAAGAAATGAGTTTGACATGATAAATTTGAAAAATTAATAATTAATGTTAATTAGAAATAGATAAAAAAGAATAAAAAAATCTCCAAAAGAGACAGATAAATAAAGATTGAGGGAATAATTACTTTCTTAATATAAAAGAATTAATTATCAATGACAAATAAATAAGAATAGAGAGGGTAAAGTTGAAAATCAACATGTAATGTAAACGCTTTTCATTTTGTTCATAGTCGTGTTTTTTGAAAGGGCAATTGAGGGAATGAAAAAAATCCAGGGTAGATGGAGGGGTGGGTGAAACCGGTAATTCGAGGCATCAGAAACCTCAAAAACAAGACAAGCAGATGGACGTTAAACAAAAACAAAAGCTCCTGCCGCTGCTTCCTATTACCGCTACTTGTAATGCACTAGTATTTAATTAATTAATTAATTAATCTAATAAGTAAACCCATTCCCAGAGAACTACAACCTCTTCGCTGCCCTGCCAGATACTACATTATTCATATGTATATGCACCCTGCGCTCTCTCTGCTCCTTCATTACGTGCCCCGCAATCCACTCAACCTCCTTTCCTCTCTTACTCTCCTCCTTCCTTTTCCCTCTTTTTCTCATTATGGTTATAGTTGTTCAGAAAAACCTTAACCACCCCACTGCTACTCCTACTCCTACTGAATCTCCCCACGATGGCGACGCCACCGAAACTCCCCGTTTCAGTGAAGACCTTGATTCCACCTGTTCCACTCCCTATGTCAGTGCTCCTTCCAGCCCCGGCCGTGGCCGCACCTCCGGATACTTCTTCAGTGCCCCCGCCAGTCCCATGCATTTCGTCTTGTCTTCTGCTGCCTCCGCCACGTGTCATCTCTCCTCCGACTCATCGTTGATGTCGACACAATCCGACGCCTCCTCTTTCGAGTTCGAGTTCTCCTCTCGCTTCTCCACCAGCGGTTCCGTGCCCATTGGATCCATGAGTTCCGCTGACGAGTTATTCTTGAACGGCCAGATCAGGCCCATGAAGCTCTCCTCCCACTTACAGAGGCCTCAGGTCCTAGCTCCTTTACTAGATCTAGACGTCGAAGACGAAGACGTGGAGTTCAAAAACGACGATGGTTCGAACAACCGGGAATCTTCTAGAGGAAGGGATCTGAAACTCCGTAGCAGATCTCTTCACAGAAAGGCGAGATCGTTATCGCCCCTTCGAAACGCAGAGTTTCAATGGGAGGAAGAGGACGAAGAGGAAGGGCGTAGTAGAGAAGAAGTACAAAAAGAAGTTAGCCAACGCATATTGCAAGGTTTAAAAGAAACCGTCACTTCAAATGAAACGACACCGTCGTGCTCTGCCTCGTCATCAAGATCCTCGTCTTCCGGCAGAAACTCCAAAAAGTGGATATTTTTGAAAGATCTTTTGTATAGAAGTAAAAGTGAAGGGAGTGGGAATGCGAAGGAAAAGTTTTGGACTTCCATATCTTTCTCTCCGTCAAAAGAGAAGAAGATCAATCAAGAGGAAAAGCCACCCCCTTTGAGACAGAAACAACAGAAGGAAAAGAAACAAGTAACTGGCAAGAAAGTGAGTTCTGGGAAGCCAGCAAATGGGGTAGCAAAACGACGGGTGCCTCCGTCGCCGCACGAGTTGCACTACACGACAAACAAAGCTCAAGCTGAAGAAATGAAGAAGAGGACTTACTTGCCTTACAGACAGGGATTGTTTGGGTGCTTAGGGTTCAGTTCCAAAGGTTACTTTGCACTTAACGGACTCGCCAGGAGTTTGAATCCAGTCTCGTCCGGGTAGTTATCGGACTGATTGAAAAAGAAGAAAAAAAAAAGGTCTTCCTTTTTTTTGTATAGTTTCTTCTTTTGGCTTTTTGAGGATATTAAATTGTATAAAATACAGCGTAATGTATTTTTATTGTACGTGTAAGGTTACCCAGTTGCCTTTTTACCACTAGTTCTAATATTTTTGTATAGTAGAGAGAAGCTAGTATGTTTCAATCTGCATTGTTAAAGCTTCTTCAGCTGCTGAAATCTGATTAATTGCAGTGTTTCTGATGAATTGTGCCCTGGCTATGGCTAGTGAAGTTTTATGATTAATCACTGTTGTAATGTTAAACCTTTTTCTTTGGGGGGTTTGGTCACCATGCCGTGCAATAATTTTAGTTTCTGTGTTACTGTTGAAAACGTTATCAGCTTATCTGAGTTGGTCCCCTGCCTTTTATCGGACGACTGCATTTTGCATGAGACTCAGTTTCGACGACTTCTTTAGGAGTTTTTTTGTCTTCTTGTTTTCATGGGCCAGTGTTTTTGAGTAGGATCCTTAATAATTGCTTAATGATCTGAGGTGAGGTAAAGGCCATAACTCACCATCTCCTTTTCTAAAGTTTTCAGGTTGGTTTGTGAATGCGATTGTACCTTTGTTAAGTACTCGGTTGATAGAAAGGAGATATTGGGGATTATGTGGGGGCGGTGGCTAAAATCTGCACGTTTATGAGGTTATAAATCATAAATAAGTACCTACCGAAACAGTGTCTCTGCTCGAAATCAACTGACCCACGTGGGGTGTATTCTTCTTGCTGTTAGGTGAGCTGTAAAAGGAGAATTGGGTTTTCGAAAAGCCTTGCTGGAGACCCACATGGCCCATGGGGCGACCTTGGGTGTTTCAGTTAGGTAAATAAATCTATACTACCCTATAAATATATATATATATCTATAATCTATAAATACTATATATAAAAGTAAAAAGAAAGTAAAAGGAGAATAGATATCATAGAAAGTGTCATATCATTTCATGATGTGATTTTTTTTAAATTTTCATTAATTTTCTCATACTTGATTTTTCTTTTTTTTATCTCTTTATTTCTTTAACTTTTTTCATTATTTTTAAATTAAATAACTATATAAACACCACATATAAAAATAAAGGGAGAATAGGGGATGCCACTTCACTCTCATGATGTGAATTATTTTTTAATTTTTATTATTTTCCTCTTCCTTGATTTTTCTCTTTTTATTTCTCTTTTTGTTTAACTTTTCTCATTATTTTTCTTTTTTTATTTTTTATTTTCTAAATTGATGAAATAATTAGATTACTCATTATTTGGCTTTGATTGTTTGTTGTTTTTGAATTTGATTTATTTCTCTTTTCACCCCAATTTAAGATTTGATAAGTAAATTAATATGGATTCCTATAGAGGTCAAATTTTCTCTATTATTAATAAAAATATTTCATGAACACTCGCAATGAAATGCGGGCAAATTCCTAGTATATATATATATTATACAATTTATTTATATATATAAAAGATGAATGAGCATTAAAGGAGAGGGGTACAATTATCACCCTCTCATTGACTCTCTTTTTTGTATTTTGGGTTAAATGGTCCATTTGTTCTTTCTTTTTTAGAAAAATTTTGATATTTACTAATATTATTATTGAAATTTTCAATATATTTTTATAAGATTTTTTTGCCCTTGATAAGTTTAAACAAAAGGTTTAATTTGGTGTATTTTGGGATTTGAGGAAATTTTTCACAATTCTAAATATTATATATGTTATTAAAATTCATTTATTATTGAAGAATTCAATATTTGATTTATATATTTTTATTTAATGATTAATTAACGTATTCAACTTATATATAATATATAATATTTATATTTATATTAATTAATTAACATTATCTTTTATGTGTATATTAAAATGATTTTTTATATATTTTTATATTAAATTTTGATTTACATGTAATATCAATAATCATATATTCGTTTTTTTTATCTTAAAATATTATAGTTCCTATTAATCCTCACATATTTTTAAAAAATAAAATTTAAATACTGAAAATTAAAAGAATCCCTGAATGTAACCCCGGGTCAATTTCTCGTAAGATATGACCCACCTTTGTTTTGAGAGGGTTCGTGTACTTGACCATTTCTGGGGCGTTTCTCTTCCTCTCCACTTTCTTGATTGAAGCTTGGTGGGGTTGTGCTGGAGTTTAATGACGTATCCCCTGACCAAACTTTGTATGCAATTGGGACCAAATTTTCCTTCTTAGTAATACGAAGTTGTATCTCTAATTCTTGGATTCTTTTTGTATGGATTGGTCGGGGATTGTTGCAGATTCCTGGTCGGTGCTGTTATGTATGCACATGGCATGGGCACTTGCGATCAAGATAATAATATGCTTATATTTTTCTACTTAAAAAGGCGGGTAGACGGCGAATCCTCCTCACTTAGTCCTTCCCTTAAGTAGTTTCCAACAGCTCACCCCGACTATTGGCAATATTAATACCTCTTCTATGAAAATCATTTTAAGCAAATAAAATATACAAAAATGACAAATTTTGTATGATTAAGTGTAGGAACCATTGAAGACGCGTTCAATGCACCACTGAGTTAGGTCTCATAATATCAAAAAAGAATCTTTTTAGAATCTCAAAGGGTAGGGGTCGGTCCCTCCCTGCTCAAAGCCTCAAACATTAATCTGACGCTAAACAAAGGGCAGAGACAGGGATTAATGACGGTCCTAGGCTCTCGTGACAACTTATAAACAATGGAGCCACTCCGTTTCAGGGAATTTTTTGGGGTTTTGTCAGTCGAAGCTAGATAGCAGTAGCAAATGCATTTATCTGTATTTGAAGCATCGGCCACGTTACTGTGTGGACCGTCGATAAGAGAAAAGCTGTTGCCTGCCCCTGCCTTCCTCAGTGGCTTTGCCTTTGCATGCAGTTGTGGCATCAGATTTTCTTCGCCAATTGTGCCGACTTTGGACCATACTTCAGAGATTCGTACTGCTTAACGCATCCAAACATCAATTTTGTGTTCACTTTTTCCTCTCTTTTTTTCTTTTTCTGCCTTTTCCTATTCCCCATGAGGTGTGGCCACGGTTCGAACCGAACCGAAACCGTAGTCACAAAATCAAATTGAACCTTAAATTCGATTTCAAGATCGGAACAGAATAAGATTCCGATTCGATTCGTCTAAAGTAGAATTGGAATTGGCAGTTATGGTTCTGGTTCTTTTTTTATTATTTTTATTATTTTTATAAAATTATTTATAATAATAGTTTCTTAATAATAATAAGATTATATATATGTATTAGAATATACATTTTATAATTATAATTATATTTATATCATAATATCATATACGTAATATATTATAAATATATTATATTATTAATTATTATTTATATACTATGATTATAACTACAAAAAATTACTTCACTAATATATACTTTATATTTGATAAATTTTAAAAAATCTTTTACATTAATATATATTACTTGTTTTAATTACTTTAATCTATATTATGTAACTAAAATTTAATTAAATTTAAAAAAGAAAAAAAAAGTAAGGTTTCGGTTTAAAATCGAAACCAAACTGATATCGAATTTAAACCGAAACCGAAACCGTCACCTAGGATTCCAATTTAAAAGAATCTAAAACCGAAACTGATGGTTCATAATCAAAATCGAACCGCCGTCACTGCCCATCCCCATGGAGGTATATCTTATTACTAAAAAATTTCTAGGATTCATTTCATCTCCATCCACCACCCACTCACTTATATCTTATTACGAGAAATTATTTTATGGGATCGTCTCATCATGTCAGTCATGGATTAACCAGTTAAATATTGTCAACAAAGAAGTTTTATCTACATTTATTAAAATTCTACCTCTATTATGTCCTTAATTTTATGATTTACCCATTAACTTCCACTTTTTTAAACTAGGGGCTAAACTTATTGCTAAATTAGAGGCTAAATTTCAACAAATATTTTGAATTGATAAATTTTACTGATTGATCCCATAACTGACATAGTAAAACGGTTTCATAATATAATTTTTCCTCACTTATGGTTATGTTAGTTAATACCCAACTTTAAAAATCTCTAACGTTCTCTAAATTTGGGTTGCACAGCCCATCAAGCAGCCCATTCCCCTTGTCTTTCTCTCATAGGATGGCAAAATGACACAAAGGGTCTCCTCACCAGGTTCACTTTCCAAATACGCGAGGAAATCTGATATTTTGTGGTGAAATTTGAAGGATTGTTTTGGCAGAAATGATATACAGCTTATTACCCAGAGGGAGCTTTTCTTCGGTCAGATCATATAATACTACAATTTTTGGTTAATCCGATGTAGAGAGTTTAGTTTTGCATCGTTTCGTTTGCCTTTCCAACTTTTTCTCTTTGGAAAGTAGAAGTGATGGTTTGTCTTGGGGCATCTTCTGAGTTTGACATCTCACTTATCTTCTTTTTTTTTTTGATATCTTCACTTATCTTCTATGCTACATGGTATGTACATCATGAAATTTGCCTCTGGCTTTTTCCTTTTCGGACCTTGTTCTTGCTTCATATGATCAAATGATCCCATTGTTTCGACTGCATTTGTCAGTTTCTTATTTATTTGTCGTTTCCATTGCTGGCCTGATAGTTGGTACAAGTAAAACTGGTAAAAATAAATAAATGTACCAAAATGGGAAAAGAAAAAGGTAAAATTACCAACCGTCACCCCGAACATTAACCTTAAGTTATTTATTTTAGAAAAGACAAAATTAAAAATCTATTTATGGATTGTATCTGTCAATCTGCTATTATCTCTCAACTGTTGGTGTAATGAAAAGTTAAATAGATTGATTTTAAAGGTTGAAAAGATTTTTTTAATTTGGTATATTGTAAAAGTAAGAAAAGTTATGGTTCATTTAAAATTACTCTCTTTAATATCAGAAAAATGATTCTAAAAGGAAAAAGTATGATTCTCTTATATAAGGTAAAGTACCCCTCCTAAAAATTTTTTTTAGTAAAAACATCAAATGAACTGTTAAAAATATGATAAATCCGTAATTCCCTTAAGGATTTATAGATTCTAATTTTATAAAATTTTTTAAATTTATAAATCGTTTACCAAAAACTCTGTGCGGATTCCTTCTCTCTTTCATTCTATCCAAACATGGGGTATTTTACTTTTGCCTTTTCATTCGACATATATTTAGTGAAAAAAATAAAATGGAAAAATGATCGAAATTCTCCATCAAACATGGGGTAATTTATTTTTGCCTATTCTATGCCGCGAGACAGAGTAACATTTCTCCTCCATCTCCCTCTCCTGAGTTGTGTCTCAATCCGCACCCAATTTACCTCTGGTTCACTTTATTCTCTTTTCTCGTTCAATGTACCATTCCTAAAAACAAAACCCTTTTTTCTTGCATTAGCGCAAAAAAGACTTAATTTCGCTTCTATCTTTGATTCAGTTTTGATCCAAACAAAACGAGAATTCAGAGGTAAAACGAACAATGGGTCCTGAATCGAGCTCAGCAACGACATCAACGTCCACATCGACGCCATCCCCGAGTGGGAAACGAAGCAGAGATCCCGAAGATGAGGTTTATCTTGACAATCTCCATTCTCACAAGCGTTATCTCAGTGAGGTTTCTTCTTTCTTTTCTTATTTTATTTTCCCTGTTTTTTAACGCTCAAATTATGAAATTTTCAACTCTTTAATCTTTGTTTAATCGTCTAAGATACCCAAACTGTAGAAATTTTGATTTTCTATTTTTTTTTCTTTTTCAAGGTTAATTTATCTGGGTAGTTGTTGTCCATCTACTCGGGGCATTTGTTTGCTTTTGTTACAATTTTTAGATATTTGCATTGAAGGGCTTCATTTGTTGAAAAATTAAATCTTGTTTGCAGATAATGGCATCTAGTTTGAACGGGTTAACTGTTGGGGACCCACTTCCTGAAAATCTTTTGGAATCTCCTGCTAGGTCTGAAGGCATGTTCTATCCCAGGTTAGTTGTTGTCTCAAACTAAATCAACTGAGCATTTTCTAGTTATAATCGTTTGGAATCAATTTTGGTATTCGAACTTTCTATTCCGGTCCCTTTATTATAAAACAAATCCAGAAATAGCAAATAGGGGAGATTGGAGAGACTATTTTTTTTTTTTTCATGTTAGTTTGGACCCTTGAAGTTAACCTGCTAGTCGATTACTACATAATATGAGGCTCAGTATTGATACTTCTCAATATTGGTATATATCTTGAAGACTGCTGTTCTTGGTTCCTGTTGGATGTAGGTATCGTTGGATTAAACCGTGTATGATTGCTCAGTTTTCCTGTAGCTGTTCTTGGGTGCTATAAATAGAATGTACAGCATATATCTTTTGCCTTCTGTTATGTCCATTCTCTATAGGCCGAAGATATTTTCTTTGGGATTCTTATCTTATTGTAGCTTTCAACGAGGTTGCATCATCTGAAGGTCCAGTCTTCGATTTTTATTGGTAAAAATGGAATGCAATGTGTACAAGGTTAGTTCACTTAGCTGCATCGGTTTTGCCCGAAGGGAAAGTATGAATTCTAGTTCACTTACCTATATATATTGATTGAAAGCAATTATGGATCAGAGGCGTTTATTTATACAAGCAGTTTGGCATTTGCATGCCCAGGATGCTATTTTTTAATGTCATTTTACTCTGTTTCTCTTCATATGACTTTCCTGAGCAGTATTCTACTACATATTTCTGCATTAGAAGATTCTATGATAAAGGTTTTGCATTCTTGAAATCTTATCCTCATTAACTTTTCAGGGATGAAATGGCGTGGCAATATTCACCAATGTCAGAAGATTCAGATGACTCAAGATTCTGTGAGATGCCTATGAATACTTCCCATTCTGACAGCCTGCCCACAAGTCCTGTTTCCCCATATAGGTATCAAAGACCACTGAATGGTTTCTGCTCCACAAATTCCACTACTTCATACCCTTCCCATGGGAATGTCAGTGCTGTTGCTTGTTCCCAGCCTAGACAAAGAGGATCAGATACAGAGGGACGGTTCCCATCCTCGCCCAGTGATATTTGCCACTCTGCCGACTTAAGGAGGGCAGCACTCTTGCGGTCTGTACAGATGAGAACACAGCCTTCTGGTCCATCATCATTTGAATTGCCATTTGGTTCAAGCCAAGAGAATGTGCCTAATATTGAAGAGGAGCGGCCATGCTCATTTATGAAGTCATTAGTTGATGATAGAGAATACCAGATTGAAGAGTGTTCTTCATTGGGTATCTCGGAGCCAGAATTTAGTCGAGAGAAATCTTGCAGTGTGTCAAATATGAATTTGAAAGAAGATGAATCTGGGAACTAGATGCTATGACTGTTAAAAACAGGCGCTATTTTTGGATGCATTTTTACCGTAGAGAATTGGAACTTACCAGCGCATGTAGTAAATTTTGCAGAGTGAGCCATAGCCCATAGCCCATTCCCTGTACACTCTTGGTTCATCATCATCAGCAACATACTCCGGGTTGAAAGAGAGCAGGCCATGCCAGGCTTTCCAATGCATGATGGCACTCAGACCAAAGCCCCGTTGTAAATCAATATACAAGTATTTGTTTTAATATCTGAAAAGGTTCTATGATAATCATCATTTCATATCCATGCCACTCCATTTTCTGGCGAAAAAATATCTCGAAATCTTAGATTAATTGATAATTGGGAAGCTGGATTTGTTTTTCTATAGATGAGGGTAAATTTAATACAAACTTATTGAAATGGGATGCTCAAAAACTGTTTTAGAAACCAAAGAAAAGGAAGTTCCCAAATTCTGTATCTGATGGCTTATGGACGGCAATGGAACACTACGTCCAATAAAGTTTACGTAGATGACCCACATAAAAGATGTCCCACATGTGAAGACTTTGAATAAAAGAGTTCAGCAATATGAATACTTAACCGAGCAAGCAGCTTTAGTTTTAAACCCGTGCCCACACATTCATGTTTTATTCAATGCACTAAGCTGTGATTTAACAATTTGAATCCCTGCCAAGGTATAAATAGAAAGAAGGGTTATACAAAAGTGTCTTTAAAATTAAGAGAGAAAATTTCTATCATTCAAAGCAAGGATGCAAATATTGAAGAAATGCCGAATAAAATCACTTGCTCTAGCTAATTATAGTTCTCATAACAAGTTCCTTACTACTACTGCACCCATGTGCTTAATTCAAATCAAGGCCAGGTGATTGCTGCTGAAAGATCCCATCAAATTAAAATTAGAGTGGAACACTGGATCTCAGCAATGGAAGGAAAACTAATCCTCAGAAATATAGATGAAAATTGGATCCATGGATATGCATTAGACAAGTGAGATACAGTGTTCTAAGCAGTTCATGCGAATGCTGATAGGATATTCTTCTTGACTGTGAATTCATCAGCTTTCGCCGGGCTTATTGACTGCATCAAAAACCAAAAAAAAAAAAAACACTCAAGGATTAGAACCATCTCGAATATAGCTTATAGTGGAAAGTATGGTTCATACTTCATACAGTTAATTGCATTTTAAACACCCCTACAAATGGGCAGCAACATGAGTTACATGAGCACCTCATTGTAGAATTCTAATCTTCATGAATACAATAACTACGTTTAAAATCCATGTCAATCATCATCATGATGGCAGATACGTGCGGCACCACCCTAAGAATTAATTTGTTACCATTGAAACATAAATTTACTTCTATTTCAGAGGATACTCTTAAGTCTGAGTGCTACCAAAGGTAATCCTTACCTTGTCAAGAATGCGCTGCAGCCGCTCAATTTCCTTCTTGGGATAATCAGCACCTTTCTCCAAACAGCTTTTAGCAGCTTTCAAGTATATCTTTCCATACCTGACAACGAGCAACTTAATAAGAACAGTTGTTCTAAAGGCAATTTAAACAGGAAACTAGGAATTGACAAGAAGTAATCCTTAGGAGATAGATATTGAGAAACTACTCAAGCACCTCACGGTGGAGCCAGTAAGCTTCTCAACTTCCTCATCAATCTTGGAGAAGACTGCTTTCTTCTCATCATCGGCAGCAGCCACAAACTCCTTCACCAATGCATCCAAGCTTGACAGAATACCAGCCTAGGCAAAAAAGAAGGCGAGTAAGATTAATCTCATAGGGAAGCATCAGCAAAACAAACATGGTATACCAGCTTCTAATAGGCTATACTAACCTTTGAAGTTAGCTGCCCTTTAGCATCACGACTGGTGCCACACTTCTCATTTATAAAAGTAACAAAATCATCTAGATCCCTGCCACCATCATAGTCTTCACCAGCTTTGTTGCCCTTTGGAAAGAATTTCAATGTTGGATATCCACTTACTCCATACCTGCACTTAAAAGCAAAGGCCTTAACATTAACATCCATCAATACCATCCCAGAGTGCTAAACGAACCATTTTTAAAAGGAAACTGAATTTAGTGATTATATTTGCACTTACTTTTCAGCTAGATCCTTGTATTTGTCAGCATCTAGATTAGCTATCACTACATCTTCTTCGAATTTAAATGCTGCAGCTACCTTTTCATAGGTCTGTAGAAACAAAAGCAAAGGGTTAGAAACCAGACCAGTATTTAGAACAAAACAATCATGTTTACTTTATTATTAACCAAAGACGTAGATGCTTACAGGAGCAAGGTTTTTGCAATGGCCACACCTGGAAGAAAACAACAGAAAAAACTTGGTCAACTGAGAGCACATTAAGTAAAAAAGATGGAAGCAAAAGAAGTCAATAGCAAAACTGGCTATATCGAAGATTTTAGATGCAATGTCATGAGGTCCTTAAAACCGTCAAGCTCACATCTAAGTGAGATTTGAAACAGCTTAACTAGAATAGGCCTCTTAACCTCCATCACTTTTTAACAGTAGTAATATTACTAATTATGTGTGTTGGGGGTTGGGGTTTGCACATCCTTACCAAGGTGCATAAAACTCAACCAACACATCTTTGGTCTCATCAAGCACAGTCTCATCAAAATTATCCGCATTTAGGACTGCAACATTGGATGGCAAAGTAGCTATCTTCACATTGGTCCCTGTAAAACAGTAAATGAGCTTAGGAAAATTCTAGGGAGGTTTGGCCATTGGGAATCTATATTCAGCAAGTTCACCTCATAGAATTTCCTAGATTAACCAACCAGAAACTTCTACAAAGGAGAAAAGACAAATATACCTCCTTCAGTGTTCACAAACTCAGCAAGGGACTCAGCAGTGCGTGGCCCTTCATACCTAGATAAAACAATAATGATCTATCAAGAGCATGTTTCAAATAAAATGTTGATACCGATAGCATAAACTTAAAATAAATAACGTAACAAAAAAACCTAGGATTCTATTTCTACAAGTCAAATTAAACTCACTTTTTAGGTTCCAAAGAGCCTTTAGGAAACCACTGAATAGTGGGATAGCCCTGAACACCATATTTGCTGCATAAACTCTTATGTTCATCACAGTCCACCTACACCCACATCAACACAAAAAAAAAATTATAATAAACTTCTATAGGAATACAAGAATACAAAGGAATAAATCATACAAAGGAATTAGAAATGATTAGCTTAAATACCCAACCAATAAATCACATACAGCTAAAAATCAAACAGTGCACTCAATTAATTATAAATCGCTAACCTTTCCAATCAAGACCGACTTAACCTTCTTAAAACTTGCGCCAAGCTTTTCGTACTCGGGAGCTAGCTTCTTACAGTGTCCACACCTGTTGTTACAAACGACGATTATGTTGAGAATATAGCTACCTAAAACTTAGTCTTTTGGCAGTGGATAAAAACCAATTACTCTATATCCACTGCGAGATCATGGAACTGAAAGGTCTTAAAGAAAATATAAACCAAAATTCGAATTCTTGAGCCCAGAAAGAACTAAAAAAACAGAAAAGAAAAAAGTTCAGTGATCTACAGAGATTGATTCTAATAAGCAAGTGTAAGAAAAACATAGATCTAAAGATCGATTACAGTCGATCGATTACGAAAAAGACGAGAAGATAACGTATGAAATCTAATCTAACCAGAAAAAAGGAAAGAAGAGAGATAGAGATCGAAAAGGTTTGTTACCAAGGGGCATAGAACTCGACGAGAGCTCCTCGGTCTTGACCAACTTGCTTGTCGAAGTTTTCCTCGGTCAGCACAACAACATCGTCCGCAAAGGCTGATGCCAATAGCAAAGCCAAGGTTCCGAAAGCTAACCAGATCTGAGACTTCTCCATTTCTCCTATTTTGTTTTTCGCTGCCTCCGTTCAGTCCGTCTGGGCCTCGATATTTATGTGGCACTTCCCAGGCTTGAGACGACTTTTAAAAGTGGTACGATTTCTCCTCCTTTTATATTTTTTCTCAAAAGTATAAGCACTAATAACTTATTAGAAAATACTATCATATGTTATGGATCAATTTATATTGCATTTGGTTGTAGCTAGAGACTTTTGAACCGGGAAAAGAGTTGGTAAAAGCCAAAAGAGGCGGGCCTGATTAGACAAACACCCTCTGCCTAGCTCAATGACGTGGCATAATCTCATTCGGTAAAAGCGTGATTAGATCGTAGGCGCATTTGATTTTACTATGATGAAGAGCGCAGCGGATGTGATACGCTCACTGCCTCTTGGTAAAGCGCTAAGCAAACGCCAGCGACGTGTCTACGATGACATGGCATACTGTGATAGGCACGGCTGTCGTGGAGGACATAGGCTTGAAGCCGCCTTAGCCCAATCTTCATTATTTCAAAGAACCGCCACGCCACAGCCTACTTCATTAAATTGAATATGAATCGGCCCAAGACCCACTATTGACTTTGCCTTACGCAAAATACTTACAAAATAGTCAGATCAAAGATTATCCTTCGCCGTGACCAAAGAAAAAAAAAAAGGATTATCCTTCGCCGTGTACCAAAATAAGGAAGATTGTCCTTCGCCGTCGCCGGATTTTTGACATTGTCATATAAACCGGCCCGGAACGATTATATTTTAAGGCAAGCGTTTGAAAATGCAGACAAAAATTTTCTTGCTAGTCATTAGTGATCCAGTTGTTACAAGAAGACAAAAAAATTCTCACTGCAAGTGATAACTCATAAGCTCCCTAGAAGAGAAAAAGGGAAATCCTTCAATTTTTGGGCTATCCGGTGTAGGGTACCTTTTTCCTTGAATATATATCTGGGCTAAAACTTCCTGAGGAACAAATGGATTACCCATGTGGTTGATCTGATCAAGTAAGATTTATATGACAAAAGAAACATCTCCGATGATCACTGTTCTAAAAGATTTCTTCCAAAAAGCTGTCAAAAATCAGAACCGGTGAACTTGATGGCTGATTCTAATCAACTCATTCTGCAATTGCTGCTGGGAATTTACAACTCAGTCGATGTTGGAACAATAACTTCTGCCTTGCGGGTGGTTTCAAGGTGTAGCCAGGAATGATGCAGATATTCCAGGTCTTCAACACAAATGGTCTTCAGAACTGTTTCCCTTTTCAACTCAGCCAAACGTTCAGTTATTTTTAGCCCTAAGTCATCTTCAGGATTCCCATTGTCAGTTATTGTCATTATGGGAGGCTCGCTATGTTGTAAACGGGCTGACCATTTGGACCCATCCATGACTGTAGAGTTCAATCTAACAATAACAAGACATCTTTGATGTTAGTCTGAGCCAACTTACAATATGTACAAATCAAATGATGTATAAATATAGAGCATGAATACTATTTATCCAGCACAAAATGTGCATACCAAAAAAAAAAGAAGAGACAATTGCAAAGAAGGGTGCTAACAATTCACCAACAACCTCTTTTGCAGCAGATAACTGGCTTTAATTTTCGTAGTTATTCGACTTCCACTTTTAACTCAAGGTAACATAGCATGCATGATAATTTACAACCATAAATGACAGAATTTATGAAGATAAGCATGATGCAAACCAAGATATCATAGACCCAACATAGTGCTCTGAACATTTCTTACTTGTTTATAATGCTTTTTGTGTCTTCCTCGCCCTTCACACCAAATAAGACATCCACAGCATCCTCTTTCGTCCTCACCAGTCCCTCCAAAGGACCACATAATGTGCATGTAGAGTGTATTGCTGAATCTGCAGTCACTGAGCTGATGTTGCTAAGTCTAATTGAAACAGTTACTAACGAGTGCAGTGGGCAAATTGAGAGATTGAGGTTCTTTACGGTTATACAGCCAACAACTAATGCCATCCTGCTGGACTCTACACTCTGGAAAAGCTTTCATTAATACTTAAGGTTCTGGCTATAAACAAATACTTCTCAGGTGATCATATTTGAAAACAGATGGCATATCAAGAAGGAAGGTTAACAGAGTCAAGAAAGAGAAGTACCTTAAATTCAATGTCACAACAATCAAGTCCATTCAGAACTGACCTCATGGAAGCCTTTGATACCTTGCCAAAAACTGAAATTGCCTCTTTCAACTGTTGAAGGTGAACTACAGGCGGTACATTTTTAATCGTAACTGAACTTGAAGTTCTGAAATTGGAACTTTCATGATTGTTGTTCTCAAGTTCTCGAGAAGGAAAAGGAGACGAGTTCCCCTTTTTTGGTGATACATCCTTCATCCCAGGGCAGCTGTCTGCCTTAACAGATGAGCCCGGCAATTTCTTTTTGGTACCACTGATTTTCTACGTGGAATGGAGATTTTAGATGGCAGTCAGGTCAGAGCACATTTGACATCATGGAAACCAGTACTAGAAGTGAAATTTACATAAATACATGCAGAGAGATGTCAACAGAAAAACACACAACAAAAATGCAGGCATGCTAGCAACCATGCTAAGACATGCCACCTATAGAGGGATGGAAGGAAGAAAGGAGTTTAGGAAATGCCTTTGAGGCTTACCAGAAAGGGATCCCTCTTTTCCGTCTTCAGTTTTAAAATCACACCTCCCCCTTTTTCCACAGGTAAGCCTAATTCTGCAAAATCATCGTCGTAGTCATCGGTTGAAGTATGCAATGGCCGCTTTAGGCTCTCAAACCCTTTTGATTGGACACTGCCGAACACTATTATGTAAGATAACCTCCTATATGGTAGGCACTAATAGGATTTATAAATTCTAGTGTCGCTCCTACTATGCATAGAATGCAGTTAAATATGCATTGGAAAGAATGCAATGGAAAGCACTACTTGAATGTACAGATTTTTGGAAAGAATGCATTGAGCAGATAGCTGCTTACTTGCGCTCTTAAATAGACTGCAGCTATGTTGGCACACACAAGTGATTCACAAAAATGGTGGGGCTTATCATCGCAACTATTTTGTCTCTATGTTCTCACACATTTCAAAAAACTAATATTGACAAGACAGCCCCCTGAGGATAAACAGGAAAATGATGCTGATGGAAGGTACCAAGTATGCAATGGAGCACTAAAGCACGTATTGACGAATGTAGTACAAAATTCCAGCATAGACTACCACTGGAATTACATTGAATTTAAAGCAACAATGCAATCAAGGCATGTCAATGAGTAGCTCCAAACTAGGATGTGGAACTCGCCAAAAACAAGTTTCATCTATTGTTCCTTTCTTATTGTTATTGTTTTCAATTCAAAAAACAAACCCTATGTCATAAAATGATTCTTATCATGAATGATAATAATAAGGTTTCTCACCCTCCATGACATCGTGCAAGTTACCTAATGCTATTCTTTCCTACAATGAGTTAATACAGGCATAGTTGCATCCGGCCAATATTAATCCTGGTCAACAATTCCCAATTCCATCGGAATAAAGTTAATGGCTTAATTAAAATGGCAAAGCCCTTAATATAGTAACCTAGTGATGACTTTCTAGTTTCTAGTAAAACATTTTCCCCACTTGATCATTGCCCATTATGGCATTAAACTTAAGAAACAAGCCACAGCAAATTTTCAAGAATCAGATACAGAGATGCCTCCAAAACAACAAATGTTGAAACACATAAGCGAGAAAGTTGAAACCTTTTCATACTAGTCTGACAATTCATTCATACCATAAAAGAAAGAACTTTTAAAGCATCGAAGCGGCTAAATTTTCAAAACACCATAAAAATATATGGATAAACGACCTCGTACGAAAATAAACTCAGAAACTTGCCTGGTAAGAGGAATAACCGTTTTCCTTGCTGAAACAAGAACATTGTCACCTGGAAGGGGAAAAAATCCATTTGTCCGTTTAGTCTTTTAAAAGAGGGAAAAGGAAAGGCTCAAAAGCAATAGAAGACTACTTAACCGGTGAATAGACGGTAGAGAGAAGCTCGGAGTCTACAGCTAATCATGGCCGCTAAGCTTTTTGCCGCGCGCTTTGGCAGCAGCGAGAAACGAGCGCTAAAAGGCCTTAAGGGCATGGTAATGACCCAAATGGAACTCTGCAACGGCGACGTTTTTTTAGGATGCTATTGGTTTGAGAGATGTTACATTACCTGTGGACATAAAATTATCATCACATTATCTAGTAATACGATATCCTGATAATGTGTGCATTTTGTGTTTGGTTGGAGAGATAGATATCTTAGATTATCATGTTTGGTTAGTGTAGGAATGTGACATATATAAATAATTATTTTATTAGTTTATCCTTATTTATATAAAAGTTTTCTAAACTTGTATTCTAACTAAATTAACACATTTTGAAACTGTTAAACAAATTCAATAACCAAAAGTAAATATTAACAAAATCAAAAAATAAAAAAATTAACAATAAAAATAATAATTTGATAAATAAGATTTATAATTAACAAATATATAAAGATACAAATAATCTAAAATTCCATCAATTAAAATTACCAATTGTTTTCTGTTTAAATATAAATATTATTAAACTCAAAAAGAATACCATTGTTTGTTGGTATAATGATAAATAAGTGAGGGTAAAATACGAAGATTGAAGTAAAAAAGGTAGGACATTTAATATAATCTAAGAGGGGATGGTATTCACATTTCCACCCATATTATCATCTCTGTGATAATCATATGTCCTCTGACACTATTGTCAAAAAAACCAAACAAAAACATGTAACTTGATATGATGCACATTATCACAGTACATTTAAAATAACTCCAATCAAACGCCCCTTTTATTGTTTTGGCGCGGGTCAATTGTCAACACAGGTTGTGAGGAAGTGTGAACTTGTGCTGGTAAAATTTGTGGGCCTTCCTTTTGGGCCAAGACCCGAGATAAAAAAATCACTTGGTTATATATGTGTGTGGTGTGGTTAGTTACTCGGCTGCATGCGCAAATAACGCATTTTTCTTTCACCAAAAAGTAAAATATGGCACGTTTTTCTCAAGTCACTTATATAACAATAGAAAAAAGCGGGGTAAAAATAAGAAAAAAAAAAGGGGGGGTGGGGGGGTTCTTATGCTTATAGCTCTGCATCTATGTGAAGGGCAAAATCAAAATTTGTAGTTACTGGAAATTGTAAAAATTATTGAATTATTAGGTAGATTTAAGATTAAATTTTAACAAAATTGAAATAGTCAAATCACAAAAGTAGTGAAACAAATGATGCAAATAGAAAATGATAATGTTTGGGTTAGCTGAATTTAAGACCTCAAGACTTGTAGCGGTGCAGAATAGGGCTTAGCCACCGGCCACCGTCATTATTTATTCAAAATTCAGAAGCCGAAATGAAATGTAACGTCAGTGTGAATGTCCTGGTGAGCTAATACCTTTGGCGGCCCAAATACTTAATTGCCCATGTCAGATTTGATTCAGATTCAAGACATACATATAAATACTAGCAAATGAGAAAAGTAGACTGGTCCAATAACGCATTTAAAGTATAAACTCTTCCGCATAGCTCCCAACTCACAATTCCAAACAAAATTGATAAGTTTTCAGAATAAATGCAAGCCATCCCTTCTTCCAGGGAAAACGAAGCTAGTTTTTGGTAATAGAGGTTTTGGGACCGAACTGAGAAAAGCTTATTAAAATCTTACCCAGTGGTGCTGTACATAAAGAACAAAATATATAAACCTTCAAAACTGCATATCTACGTGCCTTTTAAATTTTTTTTTGTTTTCGTCATCTGATATCTGAAATTAAAGATGGCAAAATACGCGGGCGGCACGGAGCCCAACAAAGCCCAACCCAATATGGGCCGTGCCAGTACGATCCATATTATTTTTTTAGTGGACCGTGTCAGCACGGTCCATTAGTCATGGACGGACTGGGCAGTCTTTTGGTGGCACATGGGCTGGCACGACACAACCAACCAAAATAGTCCAGCACGGCACAGCCCACGTGCCAGCACGGCACGACCCGTGTGCTTATTTGGGCCAGTCCATTTTTAATGTAAATTTATAATATATCAATTATATAATTATTCATTTTTATTTAGAAATTTTTGATGATCAAGAATTAGAAAATTTTGATGTTTTGGCATGACGGAAAAGTAATGCAAATTTATGTCATATGCTTTTCATCATGGCCCGTGACCTCCTTATACTTCCGATATCCACTGTCTCTTTGGAGTTTTGTTTTAGTACAGGAATGAGAGTTCTTGATGATAGAAGAAGCATATTAGCACCAAAGACCCTTGGGATGTATGTTTGAAAGATTGGTTGGATGTAGAATCTCGCTTACAAAATATAAAAAACTAAGAGGAATCTTCAGACGAAAATGAATAAATTTGATTTTTTTTTCATTTTTTTATGTGATAGATTTTCTTTAGTTTATAATCTAAATTAGTATTTGTAAATTTTGTTATTTATAATGAATAATGTTCTCTTTTCCTGTGGACATAGACATAGTAAGTCGAACCATATAAATTTTTTGTGTCGAAACTTTTCATTTTTAATCTAATTTAATCATCAGTATTAAAAAAATAAAATCAAATAAAAACAAAAAAGATTAAAAAAATTAACATTTAATAAAATTCATTAGCCCATGTGCCAGCCTACTGTGGCCCATGTGCTGGCACGACACGATTTATATGGACTGTAGGCTGGGCTGGGCTTAATCTTCAAAACATATGAACTGACACGACACAACTCATATTTTTTTTGGACCAGCACGATCCAGCTCACGTTTTTTAGGACAGCTCAACTTTTTGGACCGTACCAACCCAGCCTGTCCATTTTGTCATCTCTATCCGAAATTTTGTTTCAATTAATCTAAATTTGAATTGAATAAAACCACAAAAGTGATAAACTCTCTCTCTCTCTCTCTCTCTCTCTCTCTCTCTCTCTCTCTCTCTCTCTCTCTCTCTCTCTCTCTCTCTCTCTCTCTCTCTCTCTCTCTCTCTCTCTCTCTCTCTCTCTCTCTCTCTCTCTCTCTCTCTCTCTCTCCTCTCTCTCTCTCTCTCTCTCTCTCTCTCTCTCTCTCTCTCTCTCTCTCTCTCTCTCTCTCTCTCTCTCTCTCTCTCTCTCTCTCTCTCTCTCGTATTTTTAAAGCAGCTATGTATCCGATAACGCGAATTCCAATCACTTTATTAAGCTAAAACAGTCGCTACAAGCTATCAGCTTATCTACGACCCTGAGAGCTGCTACGTGCCTTTTAACTTAAAACTCTATGCTGGAATAATATAATGTGGCAGACGTCAATAGAAAGCTGCAGCAGACCAGTTCACCTTCTTACGAGCCTACCCACTCCTCGGGCTATCCGTATCTGTGGAAGTCCTATCTTCTAGGAAATTGTAAATTATTACAGAACGTGATGGCGATGACTGCTTGGAGATAAGATTTTGTGCGTGTGTGTGTTTTTCCTCTCTCTCTATATATTAGTACACACTCTGTCCTAAGTTATTTTTTTATTTTTTTGTCAATTAAATTTAATTTTAATTATTATTTATGAAAAAATTATATAAAATTAAAATTAAAAAAAAAATTTAAGAAATTGATGATTTAAGATTTATAAATATTTTTTGATTTCATATTTTTATAAAAAATAATGATCAAAAATAAAATTATTTAACAAAAACTTAAAATATAACAAATAATTTAAAACAGAAGAAATATATAATAATAATTGTCTTCCAGATAAACGGTGATGGCTCCCCACTTAAGCCATGGGGCAACATCACAGCTGCTTCGTGTTTGCTCACTGCACAAAAATGGGGCTCTTAATAGAGAATTTCCTTATTTACGAGTACAATTTATGAAGTGAAAATGTCAATATTAGGGTAGTTTGGTATATAAAAATATTTTTTATTTTTATTCTCTAAAAATATAAAAAAATCACCATGTAAGATATATATAATTTATAAAAATGTATATATGTTTTAAAAAATAAAAATGAAAATAGACTTAGAAATGAGATTAATCTAATTTCTAAATCTATTTTTATTTTTTTAAAACATGTATACATGTCCCTTTACAACACATATTTTAAAAAATAATTTTTTTATATTTTTTAGATTATAAAAATAAAAAATATTTTTTCATACTAAACATAACCTTAGTCTTTTTTATTTTTAATCTCGTACTTAGCAAGTCTATTTATGAGTACTACTTATAATGAAATATACTACTTCTATACACTTACAAAGGAGAGCCGGTAATTCATCTCGATAGGGATTTTACACTATGTTACGCAATGTCTTGTCCCAATTAGGAACCTGGAAAAGTAATTTGCTGCAGCTTATGGACCGTCAAGGGTACATTTGGGATACCAATTAGTATTTAATTTTGTCTAATTCCTTAATTGGTTGGAGATGTGTCACCTTTGGGTCGCGATCGTTCAAAAGTAGTAATGAGAGAGAGGGATGCCCCAGTGCTCCATCTCCGGCTCCACAACCGCAAGCCGGCAGCATGGCAGTAGTGGCCAAACCAAGACCAGGAAATTCAGAGTCGCAGTTATGATCCCTGCAGGTAATAGGGTTCGTTCGCCCAATCTCACTCTATATTTTTGTGCTGTTCTTATGCCAGCTACGTGGGGCTAGTGTTTAACACATGTTGCCAAATAATCTGACCTTTGAATTGATTGAAAGTTGAATCAAATGGGCATGAGAGCTACTCAGTCTTACGGCTTGTTTGGTTTAAGGGGGGAAGGGAGGGAAGGGGTGAGAGAGGGAGGGGAAGGGAGGATTTTAAAGGAAGATGATCATTTTTTCTTATTTGGTTGGAAGAGGAGTTTAATGTATATTTTTATCACATTATCCCTATATGTAAAATTTTTATTACTATCATTATTAATATTAATATATTTTTTCTATATTATCATGCCATGTAAAAAATAATATGTCAAATAATCTTTATTAATTATTATTATTATTCTTGAATTAAAAAAATAAATCAAATATAAATTAAAATAAACAAAATATAAAAATATAGGAAGTGAATATTAAGAAAGAGAGGAAGCAAAAAACTAATAAAAATTTATAGACCATAAATAAATAAATAATTAAATAAAGTAATCAAAATTAAAACATGAAAATAAAAAAATAAATAGAAAGAAAAATTAAATAAACATTAAAAAATTATTTGGTAAAATATATAATTTTAAAAAAATAAAAAAAGAAATGAAACAAAAGGGAGAATTTGAGAGAGAAAAAAGAGATAGATAAATTATATAGTTAATTTATGATAGAATTATCAATAATATTAAAAGTGGTAAATTTATCAAAAACTTACCACTCCCCAAAAGACCCTAATTTAGGAAGTGAAATATAAAGGGTTAGGAGGAATTTTGTCCTCCTCCTCCATACTCCCAACCAAACAGAACAAGTTCTTTCTCATTTCTCCTACCTTCCCTAAATACCCAACCAAACAAGGGGTTAAAGTTTTCCGATTTTCAGGCCAATGAGATCCGTCCATCAATTTCTTTGTCTTGGTTCCCACTTCTAATTTTATACTACTACACTGAATTGTCTTTTTCCCAAATACAGAACGCGTCTAATTGAGGTTTCCTTTGTTAATTCTAGACAATTGCATGCGGTGAGAAAAAAACAGCCATTGCTGCAAATCAGCCACCACAGCTTAAGGTAAGACAAGTTACGATTGATTTTTCAGGTAAGACAACCTCACAGTAGTCCTAATACCCATTTGATAACACTTGTCCTGTGAAAAGCTGAAAAATGTGATTTTTTACACCGTACCGAATTAACAAAGGGACCTGAATTTATTCAAATGTCACCATTTCACGACTATTATAGTAGTTGTATAGTATTTTATTGCCTAAATTCAGTTCTCAACTTTAATTGAGATCATGTTTAGAAAAATTGGTGCTAGTAGGGTGCGATCGAAAGTTCGAATATATCTACATCAGTATTTATCAAATATATATTTTCTTTTATTTATATAGTAATTATCCTTACAACTTCTTTATTTATATAATAATAATTTTTTTTAAATTTCAATTTTACCATTCTTCCAAACATATCCTGAATGCATTGAGACTGCGCAACCCTCGCATAGTGTGATGGACCCCTGCCTTCACAACCGATTTCAAGCCACTAGCTTAGGTAGCTAGGGCCGCTGATGAACCCAACCCTGCGACACGCTATTCTGCAAACTCTGATCGACGTCCATTCCATTCCGTTCCACGCACTTTGTACCCATAGCTCAAACTTAGTACTAGTAATTAGTATATCTACAAAGCTTACGCTGCAATCTTCAGTGCAAAAATATAACTTCATCTGAAAATCATCAGGATTACTTGGTAGAGTTCAAACTTGCAAAGGAAACTCAGCATTGATCTGGCTTACTTTGCTTCTCTCGTAATAATATCATTGTTACACCAACGAAACAAAACGACAACTACTAGTACGAGCTCTATTTTTATTTTATTTTATGAGAAAGGAAAACAACAAAAACTAGGTATGAAAATTCTGTAGAAATACAAAGAATATATATATATATATATATATATGTACTCGTCCACTTCAATCAAAATTTAACGTGGCAGTGAGTTTTTATCATAAGAGAATATTCAGCATTTTTTGAAATTATGAGATGTGAGATGGCAGATGGGATGGGACGACCAAAGGAAAAATAAAAAAATGACCGAGACTTCTTCCAGTTCCAGATACAGCGAACAGGGCCCATGCCACTGGGTATTTGGGTGGGCAGGGGGTCCTGTGGGGGGCAACGAAAGGACCAACACCGACAAAATCTTGCAAAGAAACTCTCTATTTTCCAGATAATCTATTTCCTCCTGACACATCGTAGCTAAAGATATACTCCAGGATAAAAGTTGAGAATGATCGTTCCACTGATTTTTTTCACCACCAAATTTTTTACAAACAAAACGGCCGATAGGTAAACAAAAACAAGCATCAGGATTCAGGAGACACACAACTCCAAGAGTTAAACAAGGATAAAGACTAATTTGTCGCTACTGTCTAAGCTCACTATCGACATCTAACCGGAGAAACCTAAAAAGCAAAAAAAGAAAGGTGGATGGTTGACACGCAAACAGCAAAAGAGAGGATTAGGAGAAAAGCCAAGCCACCATGGAATTTTGCCTCTCACAGTCCGAATCATCCATTTTATGTCTCTCTCCTTTCTCATTATAATCGCTCTCCCACGGCAAAGGTGGCATGCAATCCTTGTCGTCCCAGATCACATTCCCTTGAACCACAGTTTCCCAGTCCCAATCAAAATTATCAAGAATATTACAATCATCAAGCAAGCACGAAGTTATCGAGCAACAGGAATTCAAGTCCCCACTGTCTCCGTTTGAACTCACGTTTCCACCATCTATCTCCTCGTTATTATTAACCGCCTTTTCTTTTGGACTACTCATCACGTTCACACTAGTACTATTCTCTCCCTCCTCAACATTAGCAGCGAACTTGCTCTCTCCCCACAAGCTTAATAATGTCAAATCCCCATTTGGTTCTAGCAGTTCATTGTCCATAATGTCATTAAAACAAAGCATCCCACCGCTGTCAATACTTTCTAATGGTGCTAAAATGTCAGTCTCTGTCTCAGCCTCACCACTGGCACATAGCATTGAATTCTCCATGTTTCTTTCCTCACCAGGGCTAAGAACCAAGCTCCTCTCCTCGCCGGTGTCTTGACAAGGACTGGGACTAACAGGGATCATTCTCTCCTTATCTTCCCCGTATGGATCAAGCGCCATGCGATCTTCTATGGCAGTAGTTGACAAGGTTTCTTTTTCTACATTCGGAGTGGATGGCAATGGCACAGCTTCGTTAACAGAAAAGTTTTCCGTTGGTTCATTTGAAGAACTGCCAGCATCTTTCTGGGCACTCGAACTTTTGCTTTTCTTTCTTCCAAATGATCTACTTGTTCTACCGCCTTTCCGCTTAGCAATAGTGGATTTTGTCACGTCCGTGATCACTGTGGGTAAGCTTTGACCGGAAGGCCTTCTAAAGCTATGGATTTTTCTACTCAAATGCGAGTTCCAGTAATTCTTTATCTCGTTGTCAGTTCTTCCTGATAAGTGGCTGGCGATCAATGACCACCTGCATGGCCAAATTGTAACAAAATGGCATTAATTTCACGACAACTTGTAAAATGAAAATGACAGATTAATTGACATTACAGCATAACAGTATGAGAAAATGCACTAAAATTAATCCTTCAATATGCAAGGAATCTTCCTTTAATTAATTAAGCAAGTAAAAGACCTTATCAAAAAGTTTGCGACCGTATTAATTAATACTGTATTATTGTACTGCAGTATAAATTAAGAAGAGAAGCTTAAAGCTGAGCTGATATTATAGACTGAAAAGGATGCCGTATATGGTGGAAAAGAACCGCAACAACCAAAAGTCGACAAAAAGTCCAAAAGTTTACCATTATTATTGATGACAGCTTGTACGAAACCTTTCCATCGATGGAAATAGAGAAGGAGAGACACTATATTTTTCAGTAATGCTTCATATATATATATATATATATATATATATTCAGTTAAAAGTACAGAACTACCCTACCATCACTATATATCTTTATTTCTATAAAACTTCAATACGGTACAGAGTAGTAATATTCGTTTTTCTTGTACCACTGTTTTCTTCTGGTTATGGTTGAGAGAGTAGAGGAGAAAAGCAGAACTAACCTATTCCCCAAAGTAGCATGCAAGTTAATGATGATTTCTTCCTCCTCGGAAGTAATGTTTCCCCTCT
The DNA here is from genome assembly GCA_030664755.1 of Microcos paniculata. Classification (NCBI taxonomy): domain Eukaryota; kingdom Viridiplantae; phylum Streptophyta; class Magnoliopsida; order Malvales; family Malvaceae; genus Microcos; species Microcos paniculata. Next base: position 36,033,549 of record CP131461.1, read on the forward strand.
TCAAGTCAGTTCTCAAATAATTAATCCACCTTAGTCTGCAACTCTTGCCACACCTTAGTAATCCTTCAAATGCCAAAACCAAAACTCAGAGTGTGAAACCCCAAAAGAGAAAAGAGATCCAAACATGATCATAACCATGCAAAAAATAAAGAATGGGAAAGAAATAGAAACAACCAAGAATCGATTTTTGAGAAACAAATTAGTAACGAACACAAAACGAGCCTTTTCTTTTACCTGCATTTTTGGGCAATGATCTCCATGACCCTTCTCCATTAGCTTGAATATACTTGATCAAAAGCTGATCCTCTTCTAATGTCCATCTCCCCTTCTTCAACCCAACTTTTTCACAACAAGGCGCCCTCCCCATGTCTCGCCAAAATGCAGATAGTTTGTGGCTCGAATCAGAAGAGAGCAATCCAATGAGCCAAGCAGTTTGACTAACGAAAAGCTACGATCATGTACCGTTAGGTTTTAAGCAACCAAAGCAACAACATATGTTTGGTGTTTTGTGAGGAAATGAATTTGGATTATATAATAAATGGGTTGAAAATGGGGTTTAAAAAAAATTATATAGAGAGAGTGACGGGGGCGTCGGGTGTGGTGGGGCACGTGATTGGGATTTATCTGTGGTGAAAGACAGCGCCACGTCTGCCTTAAATGAATAGCGCAGTCGTGGCATCGCTGCCGTCGAGAGGCTCATCAAGGGCCTGCATCTCCCACGTTGATGCCTCGCCTACAAATAATATTTCTCCTCTCTCTCATCTCATAGTTAACCTCATTTGTTTTTTAGCTTCTTTTTTTTTCAACTCTCATAAAAATTAAAACCCTAAAAACAGTAAACACCCTCATCCCCTTCAGGCCCCGAACAAATCAAAAAACCAATACAATATTCCTCGGCGTTAATTATCCCCATCTATTCTTCGAACCCCTGAAATTTTTGTCTTCGTTCTTTTTTTCCATTCTTGGGAGGAAAACATATGTTACTATTATAGTTTTCATCATAAATGTTTAAGACATGGGCAAAATCACACAATTATTTCGCATATATGTCGCTGTTTTTATTCCCAAAATTCAATCTTTCCCGTTTTCTAATTTATTATAATCGGAGTATAGATTATTATAAATGAATACTGCTAGTAGTATATTCTTCTCAGCGTTATGTATCTATTTGCTGTCCCTCTCAATTTCTTAATATAGTAGTAAAATTTTGCCACTCATATATCCTACTATCATGGTACATTGATATAGTATTAAATAAAAAAATACTACTACTTGATATATTGATTCAATTGACCCGATGATTGGATGATCTGAACGATTCATTCTATCATATTGGTCGTAAGATAATTAAGCTCACATTAATTGTAAGCGGAAAAGTAATGCTCTTTTTGTGATGATTTTAGATGCAAAGCAAAGTGCTTTTCTCTTTGTTGAGCTTGTAAGAGGTAGACATCTTTTACTTTATTAAAATCATTATTCCTAAATTTTGAAAATCGTTAACATAAGAGTCCAGAATGCTATAACACATGATGTTAGGTTGCGTAGTTAAGTAGATAGAATTTAATAACTTTTAAATAGAATATTAAGTTGGAATCTTATAAATTTAGAAAACATATTTAAGATAACATCATTTCATTTGAATGAAATTTGACATGACTCAAATATTATTAATCATAAATCGTTAAATTAGTACAAATACATGAGATCATAATAAAAATTAATTAGAATTGTTCCTTCTGCTGCCAATCCACCATTTTCTTCCTCCTAAGCAAACAATTAATCTTCGGACTGGTATCATTACAGGCCACACCCACCGTTTGCGCACGTGGTCCCTCCTGCCAGACCAAATTATTGCGGACATCTTTTCATATTATCTTTTTGGTGGAATCCTTTTTTTTATTTAGAAAATTTGCTAGTAACATATTTTTAATCATAATGAATTCTTATACGTTTAATTTGACTGGGCATATATATTGATATATTCTCAAATGCTCTATATTGTTTAAGTAAATTCAGAACTCTATCTATAATTCTATTCTATTGTTATTTAAACATATTGGATGTGCAGATATACATAACACATGTATACAATATTTATTTTCAAACAGTACATCCTTATTGAAATTAATTTCTTTTTCGCCATCAAGCAGCCTATCTTTTGAGCCAGATTGCAGGGGCTCAAAAACTTGAAAGTTGAAGTAAACTTGCAAGCTCAATCAATGAAACTATGGCCTTTTTTTTTCTTGACAAAAAAAATATAAATCTACATACTTCTTGTTCTTGTATGAGTAATTATGAATTCAATTTTGCTGGCTGCCTAAAATTTGTACTTTTTTGCATTGCTTTCCACCCTAAGCTTAGAAAAATGTAAAACCTATAGCTCTATTATTTTATATTAATAAGGTATCTTACTATACATTGACAATGGGATTTGGGTAATTTCCTCTGGCGCTTTTAATATCCAGGGATGAATTATTGAAACTTAATTTTTGAGTAGGGGATATATTGTACATTTCCCAAGTAATTTCCTCTATTGTATTTTAAAATTTGAGGATGAATAATTGAAATATATATATATATATATATATCGATTGTCGAAAACTTAATATCGTTATATTATTATTTTATTTTTAAAAATTTTCAACTTTCAGTATTAGTATTTCAAAATTATAGAACTCTTTTTTTGTTGGTGGAATCAAAATCAAATCAAATCAAATCAAAATTATAACATTAAAGAAATGTTTTATGCATTTTGATAAAGAGTGGGTCGAATTAGAACTTGACTTTCGAAATTTCAAAAAGATAACTCCGTACGCCAACCCATCGTCGGGACACCTGTAAATGTAATTAATACTATGATTTATTTTTTTGGTAAACAATTAATACTACGAGTATGATGTTTAATCATTAAATATTTATTTTTTGGTGAGAATCCTTAAACAAATTCATCATGTTTTCCTATAGAGTTTAATCTTCAGTTAGAACCAAAAGTCGTAGCAAGTTGATTGTTCACTATGTTTCATCGTTCATGTTATTAATTGTTCTATATATGTGAATTGATTCAAAGATTTTATCGTGTCTGATCGAAACTTTTATCACATGTCGTGTCCATATATTGTTGGAGTGAAAATAAATTAAACGTACCTTTGCAATTTTCATGTACAGAAAAAAAAGAGAGTAATAAATTAAGAAAAATTATTATTTATATTTATTATTCATATTACTACACAGCAGGTTGATCTTTTAAGGCTTTGTTTGATATAAGAGAAAACTGAAAGAATTAAAAAGTTATGTGAGAAAAGAGAAGAGAAAATAAATTTTGATGTTGTTGGTTTGAGATGAAAAAAAATTAAAAAGATGGATTTTTTTTATACTTCATACTCCAAATCTTTTTAAATTTAGAAAAAAAAGTAAAAAAAATATGAGTCTAATTAATCAAGATAAAAGTATTTATGTATCATTTGTTATCAAAAATATTTTAATATATAACACTACTACTTACTAGTATATTAAATAAATGGTATAATTATAAAATTATATTAAATTAATTTTCTTTTTTTTCATTTTTCTTTTCTACCAACCAATTAAACGAAAGTCTACTTATTTTTTTATCTTTCATATCAAATATACTACAGAAAAATTAATTTGAGTGTTCATCTTTTTATTTTCTTTTTTTTTTATCTTTTCTAACATGTAAAACCTAAAAATGTGAAAGCTTTCAAGTTTCAGTTCCTCAAGTACTTTCAAATTTCCTTTGAATGGTTGTATATTTAATAATGCAAATACTACTATATTACATGAAAAAATGTAAATACTATACTACTATATTTTAATTTTCATTATTACTTCCTATGTCCCTTATTATCTGTCATTGTCTTAGTATTAATTGATAGTTTTCTAAATTTATCCTTCCACACACTCTCTCTTCAAACTTTATGGTTTTGTGTCAACCAGTGAATGTAAGAGAGAGACTGAGGGAAAAGAGTAGCTAGCCTGGAGATTAGAAAAAGATGAAGAGGAGAGAGAATAAATGGGAAGAGAGAGGCGGGGATAAAATTGAAAAGTAAAAATAAAAATATATAAAATTTTGAACCTTAACTAATTTTTTTATTCTGTATGAAGCAGTTAATAAGGACAGATAATAAGAAACAGATGGAGTAATATATTACTTTTGAAAAAGCATTTATTGAATTTTTGATCATATCATATGTGTGGAATGCCTCACCATCCGAAAGATCTAGCGAAAGGGCAGAAGGAAGAAAAAAAAGACTATGCATCCCATTCTCAGTGAACAGTTGGCAAACATGAAAGAGCAAATTAAATTCAACCACCGCATTAATTCCTTTAAATGTGGTATAGTACAATAGAACAGATCAGCCTCATTAATACGTGTTTGATTTGACAAAAAAAATGGACTACTTTTATCTCTCTCTTTTTTTTTTGACAGATTAATTATATATGGATCACTCTGGAGAGATCTAAATTTTTAAATTTTGCAAGAGCTGGAAAACAGAATAGAATGTCCCGCATGGCTCTTTGCAAAATATGATAAAACAACAAAAAGCGGCTTAATCTCACACAAAAAAACGGGCTTAATATTTAATTTAATCTTTGAATTACCTCAAAAATAATAAATTAGTTTATAAATTTTTATTTGAAATATATTAGTTTCTAAATTTTATTTTAAAATAAATAAAAAATTATCGACCAAAAATAATTTCCAACTAGAAGTTTATATCGATTTCATTTTCTATATCATTTTATTTAGAGAAATGATTCCACGGATTCTATTTCGTAAAAGTTATTACGAAATCAATATGTGATATCAAGTTTAGTCACTAATTTGAACAAGTTTAGTGTTAACTAAAAAATTTTTAAGGTAAATTTTTCATTAATAATATTTATTGTTGTAAGATTTAATTTAAATGTATTATCATAATTATATCACGTCTTGATTCTATAATAACTATCATAAAATCGAGTTTATAGAATCATCACTCTTTGATTAAAGAAATTGTCAACCTCCCCAGAGTACGCCCAATGTTACAATATGCGAACAATAAGTCTACATCCTCCACGATATTCAATTTAATTACAAAATCACCAAATCAAAAACACAAGGACTTTGTTTCAATTATATATATACATAGATAGACGCGAAAACTAATTATTAAAGATTTCATGTTTAACCCAACTACATGTTAATTTCATTTAGTCGTCTTTTTTTTTTTTAATTTTGGTGACTAAATGGAAAACTCATTTATTCGTTCATCAATGTAAGATGTTTACAAGTGAAGATAATTGAACTTTGTACTACGATTTGGCTCTGAGGGCTGCCAGTATATAGTCCACATAAAACACATGACACTTCAGTTTATGGCATTTCCAAAAATTTTCACCGACTTTGATTTTTGACTTTTGCTATGCACCAGTGTGGCCTCGGTGAATCGTCGCGGCGCCAGTAAATGTTTTTATTTTGAATAAGAATTTTTTATATTGCCCCTCGATTTTTTGAATTTAATTTTAATTAGAATATGTAAGGTAGAAGAGATGACATTTTAACCCTAAATTAAGAGTTTAAACCATTAATAGACATCGTGAACGGTGTGGAGAATTCTTTCTTTTTTATTTTATGCCTGGTTTAATTGTTACAATTTGTCAATAAATTTTAAAATTTGTTGTCTCCTAGGCCATGTGGACTTGTGGGGTTGTCTTGTGTAAGATTTTTTTTTTTTTGGTCGGAATCTTGTGTGAGATTATTAGTATACTGTTTCGGACATCTTACCTTACTATATGTACGGATGCAATATTAATGTTTTTTCTGCAGCGTGGTACAAATTAAATTATATTTCGAAACGTCAACATTGGATAGCGAAGCATCAAAGTCAAATATTAGCACTCAAAGAGAGTAAACACGGACCACTGATATTTCTCCGTCTAGTCTATTAATCCAAGTTTACTACTCCTCGTTACATCTCCTTCTTATGATTGTTGCCTTTTTAATCAATCAATCAACAATCTCTCTCTCTCTCTCTCTCTTTTTCTCATTTTTTTTCTTTCAACCTTTTTAATTTTAAAAAAATTAAGTGAGAGGGGATCGAATCTCACCAATCGAAACCCACGTACGTTAATGAACGTTCGATGTGCCAAATAATAAAAAAAGATGGGTGAAAATGGGGGACTCCAACTGGGTGCAAGGCAATGGGCTGCCCCAGCTTTGGGGAGAAAGCTATATAATTGCACCTTTGGCGTTCTTTACATTTATTTATATTAAAATAATAGTACTTCTATATAAGTGAACTTAGAACGTTAGGCATGGTCCACGTCCTTGAAATTAACTGGCATTCCACCTCGCTAAAGAAAGAAGAGTAGAAAGATTAAAAGTTATCAACTTTCAAAATAAGCTTAAATAAGGGTTAAAAATATAGTTTCAATAAATTAAATATATATTTAACTAATTGTAACAAATTAGATTTTTTCTAGTTAAAAATCAATACTTATCATAGATATATGTACATATTAATTTTGATAAAAAAATAATGTCATCGTATTAAATTTATTACTCCTCGTTACATCCCCTTCTTATGATTGGTGCTTTTTTAATCGATCGATCAACAATCTCTCTCTCTCTTTTTTGGCCTTTCAACCTTTTTAATCTAAAAAATAATTTAAGTGAGGGGACATCGAATCTTACCAACAGAAACCCATGTATGTTAATGAACGTTCGATGTATGCAAGGCAATGGGATGCCCCAGCTTTGGGGAGAAAGCTATATAATTGCACCTTTGGTTTTCTTTATACTTATAATAATAATAGTACATTCTATATAAGTGAACTTATAACGTTGGGCATGTTTCACGTGCTTGAAATTAACTGGCATCCCACCTCTCTAAAGAAAAGAAAACTAGAAAGATTTAAGGGTCTGAACTTTTAAAATAAACTTAAAAATAAAGGTTGAAAATATAGTTTCAATAAATTAGAATCCACATTTAGCCAATTGTGATAAATTAGGCTCTTCCTAGGTAAAAATTAATGCTTGTCATGCATACATATTAATTTTAATATAAAAATGATGTCATCATATTAATTAAAAATTAAATAATATTAATTTAAATAAATTCAATACACGTGGTATGATTGAAAATTTTCATGTACTTTTTCATTTATGTATATATTACACACTAACATTAACTAACAATGAGTTTAATTTGTCACAATTAACAAAGTATGAGTTCTAATTTATTGAAATTATGTTTTTGGACTCTTATTTGAATTTATTTTAAAAATTTAGAGGCTTAATTAAACCTTTGACCAACTAGAAAGGAGAAAATGATGTAATGTTACTAGTCTTTTAACTTTAAGATCTTTGCCTTTATTATTATAAATAAACCAGCCAATTTTATGCAGATTCTTTCGGGTAAAGGAGAAGGCAATTTAGTAAGGAAGCTTTCTAATTTTAAAAAATAAAAAGAAAGAATTTCCATCATTAATAATAATAGCATGAAAATTGGAGAAGCAATTTTATTCAAAAATATTGAGTAGAGTCGGGAGCCACATATGCTTCTCTCTTGGCATGAATAAAGCAATATGTGAAACAAATTCACAAAATTTTATAGTATAAACAATTGGGTCAAAGTCAAACACTTAATTGTCAAGTTAATGTTTACAAAAGATAAAAATAATGACAAAACAAAAACAAAAAAAGAAGATAAAAATAATGTAATATATGTGTTTGTTATATTAGATTATATTGGATATAATGAAGAATAAAATCATATTTAATTTATACTATCTGTGATTTTATAGTATCGATATAGATTTGTATTATAGAAAGAATTATTTGTAGAATGATTCAATCTTATAAAAATAAAAAGAATTAACTCATCTTATAAATAATTTTTCTCACAATACAAATTTATATCATTATTATAAAATTACATGTAATTTCTTCGTCATTTTATCTTAATCCAATATGATATAACAACATATCCATTTTGTGCAAATTGAGATTGCTTTTGCTTTCATAAAAATAAAACAAGAACATGCAAAGGCTCATAAATCATCCCAATTATTCGAGCACAATTGAGACTCGAGCTTGTTAACTTATGGGGGCAAGGCTGCTGCCTGCTTGGCTCCATTTTCCATTCTCAACTTCATTTCTTCCCTCCCAAACTAGTCTTCCATTCTGGTTTATTATCCATGGTATGTCTACCTTACCTTCTAATCAGACCTTCCGCTTTAAACCGAAAAGCAGGTGGAAACGAAATTATATATAAGCAGAAGACCGGACGGTTTACGTGCTCTGTTCACCAATCCTTTTTAACCAACACTCTACTGCTTACCGTTCAAAACCTTCTTTCAGTTGTCTGTTCACTTGTCAGTTGTCACAACTTGTCCATTTTCCATTTCATGCCTTTTCACTCTGAAAAAGCATTGGCTTATTGTCCTATCTTTTTAAATTAATGAAAGCGAAAGAATAAGTGAATGCAAAGGAAAGATACAGAGGCTGGCAGGCTAATAGCTTATGAAAAAACAGAAATATTAAAATAAAAAAGCTGTTATTCTGGGTGTATTAAAGTGATAAAAGTTTAGATTAATAATATAACTTATTTGGATTCAAACTCCACATATCTTTTTTAATAGATTATCTGTAAGTTTAAAAAATTTCATAAATTAAGATATGTAAATTTTCAAAAAAATTAACGATTTATCTTGATCTTGAAGGTAAATAACCTATTATACTATTAAACCTTTTGTAACAAAAAAAAAAGAAGAAGAAAAAGCTCCCTAATTTGTATTTTTTTCGTGTGTGTTTCCATTGCCGCTTTCTTTTCCTTTACAAACCAATTTGATTTCTTTCTTTACCCTTTTCCTTTTTCATTTTTGTTTTGGTGTTTTGGAGAAGAGAAAGGGGTGGGGTGGGTGGTGGTTCCAAATTCCAAATTTGTGTCCTTCATGAGGTAGTCCTACTCGAGGGTTGGGCTACCTGCTCAAACCCGATGGACTGTCCAAAATTTAGGTTGGATAAAAAATATTAGGTCCGAATATCGAGCTTTAGACAATGATGGAGGTCGGTTTAGAAAATGAACCGAACCTTGGTGTTAGGCTTTGAAGTCCGAGCCCAGCCCGACCTATATTTACATATAATATAATTTTAATAGTTTTAGTTTTCAAAATATTATATGTGTATATAAGATTAGTATTTTAAATATTACATGTTAGAAATATTTTTAGAGAAAGATATAATGTGAAATAATTCTAAAAATTATTCTATAATAATTCTTGATTTTTTTTATAAATAATGGTATAATTATTATTTTTTTAATTCTTATTTGAGGTAAAAAAAAATTTCGACAGGTTTTTGTGTAGGTTTTAGACAATCATATTCAAATTTGTGCAAACCTTTGACAAATAGTCATGTCTGAATTGTCGAGTTAGGCTGGACAAGCCGAATTCATATTTTTTTAATCCAAAGCCTGGTCCGGCCTGACCCATGATCACCTCTACTCAGGGTCAATGGTCATCATCTCTGAATCAGTAATTAGGTTTCTAATGGCATCTTGTGTATTGATTTATTGGGCATGTTATTTGATGTAAGTCATGGTAGAAACAATATATATATATATATATATTATGTAATTGATTTTTGGTATTATTTTACTTTCATAACTCATTCTTTTTATTTCATATTACATTTGTATCACTCAAAAGTACATAGAATAAATTCTGGATTGGATTAGAATACACCATACATACATATATGGATTGAATATAGACATCTTTTTTGGTTTAACTAAGGACATTTCTAGAGTTTTTTTTTTTTAAAGAGAAAGGACATTTCTAGATTTATTAGCCCATGACCGAGACTTCTCTCTTTCGATGAAGTGTTTTTGGGGATTGAACTTGTGTTCTTATCAGGGCATGAAAACCTTTTTTTTTTTTGGTAGAAAATGGGGCAAAACGCCCAAGACTATACAACTAGTTCAACCTGGGATATCAAACTCCCATCATATCCACCAACAAGGTATTACCAATTCCTTGGGGAGGCCGGCTCAAGATGGTCACTCCCTTTCTCTGGAAGCAGCTCCATTTGGCACGAAAACCTATTAAGTTTGTAATACATACAAAATTTCATATTTAGGCCTGTCTTCCCTACCTCCAAAGCCCAAAAGCGGCAACATCCTCCTTTGCAAGGTGCTTTTCTAAAAGGGCTCTATGATGTAAGTTTCTTTGTCTTAACTAGTTCGATGGATTGGACTAATTTGAGATTTCTTACTTGAACCCCATCGGCTAGACAGCTTTTGCGATATAGCCCACAGCCGAAAATGGTTGGGTTTTTTAAGACCAACAAAATTGAAAGCCCAAACGACCTCGTGTGGACCAGCTGTCAGGTTTTCGCCCCACGGTCCACGGCATTTCGGTCATTCGTGGTTATAGCATTTTGTAAACGCTTGTATTATTTCCAGGAAACCAGGGAGACGAAATCCTCCCACGTGGCAAAAATTTATTGGCTCAAACAACAACAAGCTTACGCTCATTGGCTAGTTTTCACAAGAACACGTTGCAAGTTTAGTCCCGAAGTCAAGTCGTTGATGCCTCAGGCTTCGTGTATGCTGTGGTTCTGTTTGTTTAAACTTTAAAACTTCAAAGCTTCAAAACCAAAGCCCACTTTCGAGGCACTCAAAACTGAAAAAAATATCGATTGAAGAGAATAAGCTGCGGAGACAACAAGCAGCTTAAGGAAAAATAAATTAACAGTGTGGTTTTGGATATCGAAGATCTAATAAGAATTTCGAAAACTTCTGGAGAGGGATCCAGTTTCTCTCCTCTGATCTAAAAATCAATGGCGCTTCCAAGAACGAAGCTACTTTTTCTGCTGTGCGCTTTGTCTTACACGCTTGCTACCGTTGTAGGGTACGCGCCTGCGTCTCTCTCTCTCTCTCTCTCATTTCTTTCTGCTTTAAGAAACGGCGTTTATATGTGTATGCGAAATTTTGCGGTGATTCTGATCCAGGAAGAGTTATTACGAGGTATTACAAGTGCCGAAAGGAGCATCGGATGAACAGATCAAAAGAGCGTATAGGAAGCTGGCATTGAAGTATCATCCCGATAAGAACCCCGGCAATGAGGAGGCTAATAAGCGATTTGCGGAGATTAACAATGGTAAGAATCTCGTTATTTATTAAAAAATAGTTTTGAATGAGGCAATTTTTTGTTTCTTCTTAGTTGGATGATTAATTGGTTTTGATTGTGTTTGATGAATGAATGGTCAGCTTATGAGGTGTTATCGGATAGCGAGAAGAGAGGCATATATGATAGGCATGGAGAGGAGGGCCTGAAGCAGCATGCTGCCAGCGGAGGCAGAGGAGGAATGGGGGTCAATATTCAAGACATTTTCAGCTCGTAAGATTTTTTTAGTTTTGTAAGCTATTGCTTTGCGTTCTGATTATCATGACGGTATTGCAGTAGTAATTGAAATGCTATGATGAGAATAAACTTGGTAAGGATAAGCTGGCATTTTGCCTACAGTTTAGGGCCATATTAATGCAATCTTTTAGTAATATGTTACCCCTTTTCAGGTTACCCATAGTTGAAGTTAGAACCTAGACTTTATAAGTGATTATGTTAAATGTAAGGATGATTATGCTGAAAAAAATGTTTGTTTTTGACTTATTTTAAAGGCTAACATCCATTAATAATGATTTTAATCCTAAGAACATTCTGCCTGATCCGATTTATTAGTTTAATTTAGCCATCAATTCTAAGGAGTTGTCCACTCTATTCATTGTATGTTGAAATCAACCGCCTAAAAATTGTTGACAAGGGGGAGTTTTCTCCAGGTTTTTTGGTGGAGGCCCTGCTGAAGAGGAAGAGAGAATTGTGAAAGGTGATGATGTAATTGTTGAATTGGATGCATCACTGGAAGATTTGTACATGGGTGGTACTCTTAAGGTGAGAAAGTATGTCTTCTGGTGGGATTTGTTATCTATTACCCAATTCTCTAATTGATCAGCTTTTTGCTGCTAGCCTAAGTGGTATGTACATCTTCCAACTACATGGAAGGTCAGGGAGTCCAAAAATTTCACATAGCTACCTAACTGTGTGTTTCGTGTAGCCTTTGCAAATGATACAAGCTAGTCTCCCCCTGACTTTCTGCTGTAGGGCCTCAGGATCTTGTATAATCCATGTCAAGCCATGTTCGGCTTAGACCTGGCTAAGCTAGAGCTGCATCATTAGCCTCCTTGTCCACCTTGTTAGACCAGCTTTCAGAGGTGCAAAAGACGGAGCTGTTACTTAGGGTGCCGTTGGAAACTGATGATTTTGTATACTTAACCCTTTTTTATTTTGTTTACTGTTTAATAGTTTGCTTGGAAGTTAGTGGTAAATAACGTAGAAATAGAGTATTGTGAAATCATGATGGTGGCACAGAGTGTTTTCTATTCCTTGATGTCCTTAATTTGAGCCTTTGGGGGAATAAAAGGGGCTACTATCTGGGTCTGCCACCTTCCCGTTCTCAATCTTTCTTTTCTATAGTCTAATTTTATAGTAGAAAAGTAACATTGATCTGGAATTCACCAGGTTTGGAGGGAGAAAAACATTATAAAGCCAGCTCCAGGTAAAAGACGCTGTAACTGCAGAAATGAGGTCTATCATAAGCAAATTGGTCCAGGGATGTTCCAACAGATGACTGAACAGGTATTGCGGCTTCATTGTTTTCCTTTTTCTTTGATATTTTTAGCTCTATCTTGTTATTATATTTTTATCTTGTTTCATGGGCCTTTCAATTCAATCAGAATAACCATGTCTTCTGTTGCTACTTTCAAGCTTTTATAGTTATGTTCCAGTTTTCTTTTCTCAGATTTGTGAGCAGTGCCAAAATGTCAAATATGAACGAGAGGGATATTTTGTCACAGTTGATGTCGAGAAAGGAATGCAAGATGGACAAGTAAGTTTGTAGTTGTGGTAGTAATTTTTCTAGGAGTGCATGTTGATATTTTGTTTCTTAATTTTTCTAAACAAATTTTGAATTTATAGTCATGCTTTGAACCCAAATAAAGTGAAAGAGGAGAAGCTGTTCTGTTATATGAAAACATTTTTATTAAAAATATCTGGTGCGGAAAGAGTTGTTGATACAGTCATCAAAACTTTTTTGTTTGTTGTGTTCTCTGGACCTGCTGGTCTGGGTGCCTTCATGATCCCTCAAAAATGGCAACATTTCAGAAAGCATAATATACACTCATCATGGCATGCTGACTTATTTTATCATGCTTTATTTTTAACATCCCCCCGCCCCCTCTCTTCTCTTCGCTTCTTCTCTCTCTCTCTCTCTCTCTATATATATATATATATATATATTCTTTTGATGTACTCTAATTAAAGAAAGAGGGAAAAAAAAAAAGCAGACATGGAAATCAGGGAAATGTAACAGATTGTTATTATGCAGAGATTTCTTCATTAAACAATCTTGTCAGAATATCTTATCAAACAACTTCTGCATGATGCTTTGATTTTATCATCTTCTTCTTGTGTTTTTACAGTTTACTAGGAGAAGAGTATTTAGCTAGTCATTATTGTTGTTTGATTTGAATTGACGGTCTCTTTGCATTTTACAGGAGGTGGTTTTTTATGAAGATGGTGAGCCTATAATAGATGGGGAACCAGGAGATTTGAAGGTTAGTCTCCAATGGTGTTTTGAAAATTTTTCTTTCCAGTCCTTTCGTGTGGTCTAGTTATTGTGATACTTGCCGGGAATGTCAATGGATTCCTCCTATTCTGTTTAGAATCCTATGGCTTTTATTTAGTATGTTGGAATTTTGTCCCATGCTTCTTGCTAACAGAAGACTATCAATTTCTCTGCAGTTCCGCATTCGCACAGCACCTCATGATCGCTTTAGGAGGGAAGGCAATGACTTGCATACCACTGTCACCATAACACTTGTAAGTTTCCTTTTGAGGATTTCTGTATTTGACTTAACCCTTTTCACTTTACCTTATTTTGAAATAGAAAGCATGAAGTAATTTTCATTTCTGTACTTGCTCTAGGTTCAAGCTCTTGTTGGTTTTGAGAAGACCATTAAACACCTTGATGACCGTTTAGTGAACATTGGCTCTAAGGTAAGCCTGGCTTAGCTCGTTTAGCTTCATTTCATTTGTCTCAATCAACAATTAAACGATGCAAAATAGAAAATAAACATCAATATAGTGAGTTAAATAATCTGTATTACATACTCAGGGTATTACTAAGCCCAAGGAGGTGAGAAAGTTTAAAGGAGAAGGAATGCCATGGCATTTTAGCAACAAGAAAGGAGACCTCTATGTGACCTATGAGGTTTTGTTCCCCACGTCGCTGACAGAGGACCAGAAGGCCAAAATCAAGGAAGTTCTTGGCTAGTATTATAGGATACAAAATTTTTCTCCTTTGGGTTCCAAGAAGTTCCCATTGTAACATGATGAGGATACATAGAAACTAGGAAATCTTGGAGGGTTTCTAATTTCATTTTCTCCCTTTTGCCTACTTCCTCCCTTTTTAACAAATTAGCTTGCAGTGTCTGAAAATGTTTCGGCTGTAATACGTTCAACTGTCCAGCAATTTGGAGGGGCTTGTTTAGCGTAGTATTCCTTTTTCTTTTCCTTTTTTTTCCTTTTTGGGCTCCTACGGGACATTATCGTCCATCTCGTTTTTTGTTATATTTTTAGAAAAATTACTAGTTAATATCAATGAGGAGTTGCTACGGTAATTACTTTTGTTCCCTCTCTTCTGTCAAAATCTGCATAATCATGTCCTTTTTCCTTTTGTTTTGGGAAAAAGTGGAATTCAAACCAATTCGTTCACCGTTAGATGAATACACCTATCAATATCGTCAACTTAAAACATTTTTCAACTTTCAACGATTTTGGATCATGATGGGCAAGGAATAACGAGTCCTTCTATTGGGCTTGGATACTGGCTCTATCTCTATCTCTCTGTCTTTGGTTTGTCGGCTTCACCGCTTGAGGCCTTGGGCCGGGCGTCCTTTTTCCCCTATTTCGTTTCCTGTCCCCCCATTCTTGACCGCTGACTTTTTCTTTTCCGTAGTTCTTTATTGCTCCTTTATATATCTCAGTTTAGGAGGAAGTTGGGCAAACAACAACAAATCTTTAGGAAGGAGGCCGGGGGAAGGTCATGAAGTTTTAATGCCTTTTTACATTTTAGTAGTTCATTTCGTGTACCCAAACGTGAAAAAAGATTGCTTAAATTTGTTTACTTTTATAAAGATAATTGCATTATTGTTATACTTTCAAAGAAACGGAATGATTATGGAAAATTCTGTTTTGGCTTATTAATGACTAGATTCCATCTACATTTCATAATCTTAACTCTTAAACCATCGTGTTGCTTCTTATAACAAAGATTAGTTTTAGATTACTGACTTTGCATAACCTGTCCTTAAATTATAAGCTTCCTTCGTCATGCATTTTTATAAAATTATAAAATTATGAACAAAAAATTGTAAACGGGTAATAGATAAACAATAGACGTAATAAACACAAGAAGTCCAACCCTCTTCATTAACTTACCTGGAAGTAGGTTACCTGTTATCTGACGCACTTATAATAGGAGTTAAAAACCATGTGGAATACAAAAGCCTTAAGTAGCAATCACACGGCCAGAATTTCATTTTCCCTTCTGAATTCTAATTGGGACCTGTCTAAACAAGAGTAAAAGCACTCAAACAAGGACTACAATTGCTTAAGCTTAGCCGATGAATTAAGTTGCTTCATGTGCGGCCCAAATAGCTAACACAATATAGGTTTCCTTTAGGGAAGGTGGTCCACTCATATCCAACCTGTATACTACTCCCTCTGTTCTCAAATTTTAGTCGCCTATTGAGTTGCACAATATTTAAGAAACATGGTCAAAGTTTGTTGATTTATATTATCATCTTTGTATTTGTATTACTTTTTTGGGATTTTGTGTAATAATATGACAGAAAGGAATGATAGATTTGAAAATTTAAGTATATTTATTATTTATTTATGACAAGAGATAAAGATTTTAAGACTTTCAAAAAAAAAAGTAGACAAATAATAAAGAACGGATAGAATATTGCTCTAACTTTAGGGATTACAAAGATTTAACGCCCCCTACTTTTCTTACCTAAAAACACGATGCCCACTGCCCACATTTAGGTTTATTCCAATTCCAATTACCATAATTTTTTTTCTCTAATCTAAGTGATATTTACATCTTTAATAATTAACACAAATCAAATGTTCGAATCCTTACAAAGGAAGATGAACAACCTACATCTTAGTCATTCAAATTAAAAGGGTCACTCAATTCCAATTACCATTATTTTGTGTTTCGTATGCAATGCAGCCCCATTTGGAAATGAGAATGCCTTGTCAATTAGAACAATTTAGCACCCTCGTTAGGCTTTTTCTTTGTAGGTTGTGACTTGTGATGATTGGGTTAAAAGCCACATACGATTGTTCAAAAGGAGCAGGTGCTTCCTTCTGAATAGAGATGATTGGTAAACAGAAATGTCTCCATGTTTTGCCAATAGAAGTTTAATGAAGATATTCTAAAAAAAAAAAAGTTATCCAGATAAATATTAAAAAAAACAAATCTCACCCAAAAATATTAAAAAATTAAGAGGGACAGGTGGCTAACGCTGGTAGCGTGTGGGACGCGTGTAAATGTAATGTAAAGCCAAAGGCAACTGTTTGTGTTTGATGATCTACCCATAAGAAAGATAGAGATTAGAGAGAGAGGAGAAGATGGGAAAGAAAAGCAGGCTGAAGGGAAGGGAACAGAACAGAGAACTTTACGGACACGTCATCGGGTTGGGTTTCAACTTTCTACTTCATCCGGAATTTCTCTGACGTGGCAAACAGATGTTCTCCCCCCACACAAACTGTTGGAACCCAGTCAGGCTGGTGGGCCACCCTCTCTCCCTAGTCCTTACCATTACCAAAGTAAAGCTTATCAGGGCTAAGGGCAAACCCGACAAAGAGCCTCACTGCACCTCCCCTTGTGCCACACGCAAAATAGTAAAAAACCCCAAAAAACGCCGTCGTTTTTCTCTCCTCCTCAATGAGAGAGGAAAATAAATAAACGTCAAACCTGTTCCGGTGACCATTAGTCCATTACACTTACAAACAAATTTCTCACCTTTCTTTGCTTCTCTTTAAAGTTTTCTCTCTCTCTATTTTTTTTTTGCCTTTTGTACATAAAAAGGAATTTTGATCAAAAGATTTTTAAACGAGAAAACAGGTTGAAGAACAAATAAAGCAAGAAGAAAAGCGATTGTTGAAATTCAAAGATTGTTGGGTTACGTTAACGGCTCATCGCCTTGCCTTCCCGCGATTGCTGCCCCTTATTCCTCTGTATTTTGGCGACGTACTATCATTTACTAACTTTTAGTATAAATATTTACCATTTGAAGACAAGCAAATAAGCCCTGAAGCGGATCCTATTGAGAGAAAGAACGAGCGAAATGGATGGACTTTGTTTGAAAACGGGGATTCATGGCATGGCACCGGCGATCTCGGTTACTGGTGCCTTGGAAAGCAGGACCAATCCCACGCAAGTGAGTGCGCTTGGCCGGTCTTCGACGGATAAGAAATCGACTTCGGTGGCGCCACCACAGAAGACGGCGTTTTCCAGGTTCTCGTTTCGCTACCCTTTGAAATCTTTGTGGCCCGGAGGTGCAGCTGGAAATAACAAGAAGTACAACGGGATGGCTGTTGACGACGCGGTTTTGTTGGAGAATAGTAGTAATAATAATAATACTAATAATCATAAAACTAATAATGGAGAGGCGGACGAAGTGTACGAAGAGAACGTGAATAGCCAGGAAACGAGCGGGACGTCGGAAGGGCGAAATGGGAATTGGGTTTTGAAGATTTTGCACGTGAATTCGTTGTGGAGAGAAGCGAAGGAAGAGAGAGAGAGCGTTGATGAAGAAAGGGGGACCGAAGAAGAAAACAACCGAAACGATGTCGTCAATGAGGAGGAAGAAATCTGTGATTTCTGTAGAGTTCAGGATGATGATGACGACGACAAAAATGAAAAACACGATACTGAAATTGATAAAGATTCGTTTTCCAAGATGTTGCGAAGGGTATCTTTAGCTGAAGCTAAGTTGTACGCTCATATGTCGTATCTTGGAAGCTTGGCTTATGCGATTCCCAAGATTAAGGTAACTTGGCTCTGAAATTTTGTTTTTGTTCGGTTTCATTCTTATTTTATTACTTATCCTTTTTAAAATGTCTGAGCATTGTTTGTTTTATTGTTTATGTGAATGGATAGAATTGGAGATCATTTCTTGGGTTTTCTACGACCTGAGATCAAGTAATTCGATCTCTAACTAATCGAACGAAACTTGAAGTTTTATTCTTAAATGTGTAAGATCCTTTTAAGAAGTTTTCATTTTGAATTAATTTCAAATTGGGATCCTGGGGTCCATCTGAAGCCTTTCTGTATAAATTGTCTGCAAATTGGTTGAGCGTGATTCTCACACGAAAAATACAAGAAATGGTAGCTCTGCAATTTAGAACCTTGTTGCTGGTGTAGTTTTCAATCTGATTGTGGTTGATAAGTTTCATTTAGTACCGTCTTAGCAGCCTTTAGGGAGGTTTTGACTCAATGGTTGGCTGGTTGCATCTTGAGTTTGTAAACCTTTTGAGCTTTTTGGTGCATCAAGGAACTATTGAATCTTTAAAGTTTTCTAATTTATTTGTTTTTGGAAGATAATGTGTTTCATCTTTGGAGGGTGTGTGTGCTTGATGTTTCTTTGTTGACGTGAAATAGTTATTTAATCCTTGAAGGGCAATTTTCTTTGTAAATAGAGATATACATCTCTTGAAATTACTGTTTATTAGACCAGCAATTCTATTTTCTCTGTGAAGAATTATAACATGCTTTTTTTCCTCCTCCATCTTCCATTTGGGATGAAATTCAGCCTGAAAACCTCCTAAAATATCGCGGTTTACGTTTGGTAACTTCATCAATAGAGAAGAGAGAATTGGCAATGAAAGCTGAGAAAAATATTGAGAAAACTGATGTGTCCCCTGAGAATCAAGAGGCAGAAAGGAATAGAAAGGATGATGCAGAAGGCCACGAACAGAGAAACATTGGCTACCGGATCAGTGCCTCTGCTGCATATCAGATAGCTGCCTCGGCTGCTTCTTATTTGCACTCCCATACAATGACCATATTTCCATTCAAATCATCGAAATTTGAAAGCTGCAAGGATTCATCCAAAGATGGCAGTGGACGTGACAGAACTGCTGATACAATAAACTCTGATGTGGCCTCTTTGATGGCAACCACAGACTCTGTGACTGCCGTGGTTGCTGCTAAGGAAGAAGTGAAGCAGGCTGTTGCAGATGATTTGAACTCAACTCATTCATCGCCTTGTAACTGGTTTATATGTGACGATGATCACAGTGCTACAAGATACATTGTTATTCAGGTGGGTAATATGCATGCTTGAATTCCATATTTTTATAGATTATCTTTGGACATATGGTAGCAAGGCATACTCATATTATGATTTCTATATGTAGGGATCAGAGTCATTTGCATCTTGGCAGGCAAATCTTCTTTTTGAGCCTATTCAGTTTGAGGTAATTTCTTGACAAATGTGTTGATTTGCTGCTTGCTAATCTTCATGTGATTTGGTTTTTAATCATGACATATACAATGCTCATAGAAATTGCATCATAAGCCAACTTAATCAGGACTCCTAAGCCTGTATTTTGCCATGTGGTTAATATCGAAGAGGAATGTGATAATGTATATCCTGTTATTGATGATTGCAATACAATCTATTTGGTTTAGGGACTAGATGTTCTTGTGCATAGAGGTATATATGAGGCTGCGAAAGGCATGTACGAGCAAATGCTGCCTGAAGTTCGCTCCCACTTAAAGTCATATGGCAAGCGTGCAACTTTCCGCTTCACTGGGCACTCTCTTGGTGGCAGCTTGTCGCTACTAGTAAATCTTATGTTGCTTATAAGAGGTGAAGTGCCAACTTCTTCCTTGCTTCCTGTTATAATGTTTGGATCTCCAAGCATCATGTGTGGGGGTGATCGTCTACTTCGCAAACTTGGGTTGCCACGAAGTCATGTTCAAGCAATCACAATGCACAGAGACATTGTCCCCCGAGCCTTCTCTTGCAATTATCCTAATCATGTTGCAGAGCTTTTAAAGGCTCTTAATGGAAATTTTCGTCATCATCCTTGTCTCAATAATGAGGTAATGTTTTTGCATTTTCAGAAATCAATATGCAACTTAATTGGAACATTGACTTTAACTTTCTGATCTAACCCTTATTTTGTTTGACTACAGAAGCTATTATATGCTCCAATGGGGCAACTTCTGATTTTACAACCAGATGAGAAATTCTCCCCACATCATCATCTCCTTCCTTCAGGAGCTGGTCTATATTTTCTAAGCTGCCCATTGTCAAATGATGAACGGGACGAGAAGCTGCTCCGGGCTGCACAGAGAATTTTCTTTAACTCACCACATCCACTTGAGATCCTAAGCGACCATGGTGCATATGGCTCTGAAGGAACAATCCAAAGAGATCACGACATGAATTCTTACTTGGAATCTGTGCAAGCTGTGATTCGTCGGGAGCTAAAACGCATCAGGAAGACCAAGAGAGAGCAGCGGCGAAAGGTCTGGTGGCCCCTGGTTTTACCTCGTGGCATCAATGCTGGCATCATACTTGGGAGGCCTATTGCAACTATCAATGTGGACCAAGAACAATTCAACTTTGCTGGCGTTCTACAGACCGGGAGGGAGTCGTTGAAACGTTTCAGCAGGCTTGTTGCGTCGCAGCACATGCATTTGCTGGTGGTTCTTTTGCTCCCTGCCAAGCTGTTACTCTTGGGTGCATACAGCGTGATCAGTTTTCGCTGATCAGCTTATTGGTCGCGCATGAAATTGTTCCTTTGGGGAGAGCATTGTACAGGTGGAGGCACGTGGCTCGTAGGCAAGATGGTTTAGACACTCTTTATTCATTTGTTTTAGAAAAGGGGAATAGAAAACAATTCATGGTTTTCCTTTCTCATATCAATTCTTTAATCAGATGGAAATGTCAAATTGATCTATAGAAATACCACATTTGAGTATGAATGATGGTAAATGAAAAGAAAAACTGATGATTTTTTGTTTCCTTGGATCAATATTAGTTGTCCAAAGCTGACGTCACGAGTTTTACACTTTTACCCGGGACAGGACTGGTTCATGAAAATGACAGTCGTACGTGTTCCTCGCCTGGGGATACAAACATGGAGCGTAATTGAAACTTGAAAGAAAGATCTTTGCTTGGGTTGCTATACTTATTGAGGACGATCGTTAAACTGGCTGTTTTGAGTGGATCAGATTTACTTAACCCATCAGCAAATATCTCCGTCAATACATCAATGATTGAATCACGCACAAAATGTGTCACAACTCCACAAACAAACTAAAAAAAAGTATCATTAAGGCACGCAATTTGATGACTCACTTGAATCAAAGGGTTAAGCTCGTTGATTTCTTTTGGTAACTAATGCAACTTTAAGAAAGTGGGAAAGGGATATGTATATTCCGAAAGACCTGCAACAAGCTGTTATATTTATGTTTCTTTCTTAGAATCAGCAACTCTTGCCCAGATTCTTTTATTTTCCTTATCATAGCCTGGGCAATTTTGCACCCCCCAAATAATGTGAATAACCCACATTAAGCACATGGGCGATATGGAAAGATTCTCAAGAAGTCGACAAACCGTGAATAAAAGTTCCGGTCTGCTCGGGCCTCCACGAAAAAAAGGTTCATCTACAGACAAAATAGGAGTCCCCACAGCCCCGAGTCCAAAATGGCTGTAGTTGTAATGCCTATCCGTCCAACAAGGCAAAAAGTCAGCCCGCTACGGATGAACCAAAGAAGACTACTTAGCAAGCCCAGGCTCAGCCAAATCTCTAAGCTCTACCTATCTCATAACCGCGCGTTGTAGCAGCGTTTACGTGTGGGACTTCCATCGCTATCCGGTAATTTGCTTTTCTTCGTGTTTATCGACTTTGCTAGAACTACGGACAAATTCTTGATTTTTCTTCGCTTTGGGATTTTTCTTTTTTGAAGAATTCGCTTTGGGATTTAAATCAAGGGATAATAGGAAGTTGCAAAGTGGGAGCAAGGTGGACCATTTTTTCTTTTTCTTTTTTGCAGTAGATGCCTAAAATCATGAATGGGACTTGGGATTGGTAAGAGCTATTAATTGAACGGAGCTAGTTCTTTAAAAGGAAATAAATGAAAACAATAAAATGCCACCATAGACAATGAATAAAAAATCGGATCAGTGCTTGAACCGGTGAGGTTAGAAGATCAATGGTTTAATCGGTTCAACTGGTTGAATCGTTTAGACCGGTTATTTAAATATTTTAATTTATTAATTTCCTAAAATATTTAAATGTCAAAGTTTCAATTAATTTTTTTAAAAAAATTCATAAAAAAATAAGAAAAAGTATAAAATATTAGTGCATCACATAATATAAATAAATAAATAATACAAATGATTTTACATCACAAATTAAATTTTTGTTATAAGAGTACATTAGAATAAAAAATTAAAAAATTTAATGTCAAAAATTCAAAATCAAAAGTTCAAACATAATAATTAAAATAAAATTTAGACTTCTCATTAATATGGGCATTTTTTAGATTTGGCTTAGTTAATTAAAAATAACTTAAAAAGTAAAAAAATTTAATTTTTTTACTAAACCGATCAAACCGGTTCATCGGACCGACCGGTTCAACCGGTCCAATCGCGGTTCAAACAGTGATCAATTTTCTAACCCTTAAAGGACCGGACTGATGACCGGTTTGTGGTTGAACCGGTTGAACCGACCGGTCCGGTCCGATTTTTTATTCATTGACCATAGATGTTTGGAAGGGAAGGACTACCATTAACAATTACATGTACACGAGAAAGGAAAGTACGATAATCTATATATAGTACTAGTATTAGTTATTTTTAGAACATAACGCTTGCGTGCCTAAATTTTGGAATATCAAGTGAGGGGTGTGGTTAATTGTGGTTTTGTTTAGGTTAGTTGGTGTTTGGTGCAGTGTATGTAGATTGGCGTCAATTTCCTGACTTCCAAGGGAGATAGAGACATAGGGACCCGTCGTAGGGGTGTAAACGGTTCGGTTCGGATATTAAAATTTTAATACCCTAACTCTTCGATTCGGGTTTTTTTTGTGAGTTTTCGGTTAGTTGAAATCCATTCAATTTTGAATTTTTTTCCTTTATAAAAGCTCAAATAATATTATAAAAATTTTGGATCTTTTAATTTTAGGCTAATAAAATCAAGTATTTTTTAAAATTTTAGCTTATTCGAATTTCATTCGATTCATTCGATTTTTATATGAACATTCTAAAATCTTAATCTAATTATCGATTCGGTTCGATTGGATTATCGGATTTTTTGGGTTGCTTGAACAGCCCTAACCCGCCGAGCTAGCTGCTCCCCTTTGCCTTAGGGGAATAGCGAATAGGTGAGTTGCGACTTGCGAGGGAGGGTGAGCCTCCGGTCCAAGGGGCAGCCCAAAAGGAAAAAACATACTGGTCAAAGCTTACCTGTCCCCCATCACGTTTAGTTGGTCCGACCTTGTGTTCCAACTAGACATTTCAAGTTTCAACCCATTTAGTAGTTTCCACAGTTGCAGACAACGAATCTACATACGCCTAGAAGTTTTGAGGTCAAAACTGAAAACAAGGCCCAAGACATGGGAAAAGGAACCCCAGATGAGATAGATGAATGTAAGAATTTCACCGTCACCTGTTAGCGTCAAGCCCTATACTTACAATCCATTCTTCTAAACGGATTCAGCTTGCTTTTGCTTTTGTTTATTGGGCTGGTCGATACCGTGATCTTGTTTGGTGGGCATCCCCATACCTGGGTTCAGATTTAGTCCCCGGTCCCAACTCCCAAGCAAAGCATGGGACTAGGAGGGCCTGGCAGATGTACTGAGGCCCGAGAGAGTTGAGAAGTTGGGTTATTTCATTTCGTTTGTTGCGATGTTCGTTCAGCACAAGGCCCAACATCAACCTCCGCCACAGAGTCGAGTTCAAGTTGTTGAAACTTGGAAACAAGGAAAACCCGTTAACCTAAAATTTCTAGTATGATCTTCTAACCTGTGCATCATTTTTTGAATCTAGGTTCATGATCTGGCTGGTCATGTTAATTCAAAACCATCAAAAACTTAATAATAAGAAAAGGAAGTACCTCTCCTTTAAAAACTTCCAAGGTCAAATTCAGGTAGAATTGCACATCATCCGCCACTTCATGCATGAAAATAAACAAGTCCATCATCTTCATAACATTTGCAGAAGCCATAAACAGCAGGGGAAGGTTGGACGGTCCAAGAAATTCCATTGTTCTAAAGAATTTACAGTTATTGTTCAAAAAAGCAGATATGTTACCAAAATTAAATAGATGGAGTTCATCCCGCCAAGGTGTTATGTCGAGGCATGAAACCAGGCCAAAAAAATTAAGCCACTTACAAGTGCACAACGAAATACTATACCAACTGTTTCAGGTTACTGTGCACAGTGCAAACACGATTAAATGAAATAGCAAAAGGTGTATAACTTTGTAAATTTATTTCAAAGTAAATTAACAAGACTAAAACTGTTTATCAAAGATAATTGTTCATTTCACATAATTCTGGCAGGAAGAGTTGCAACAGTTTATCCAAGAGAAATACATAATACAGGTAATCATTTTAGTCTATAGCCAGAAGGGAAACTCAAACTTTCCATGTAGAAGGAAATTTGAATTCCAAACTACAGATTGAGCTTACCAGCTAAGTACCATGAGTGGATGGCAAGGCCGCCAAAGGACATAATATTAGCAAGGGAAGATAAGCCATGAATCATTCCAAATTTCTTGTTCATAGCCGCAAGCTTTGGATTGGTCTTGGCAGCTTCTTGATTCTTTGACCATCCAATCTCATCACCAATGTTCTGTTCTCTCTCCACCTTATGCCTTTGCTTCATCATCTGCATCATCAAAGCAATAAAGTATTGCAGATGTAAATACAAGTGAGAGAAGTCAAAAACAAACCGTCTAACCAAGATATACATTCAAATTGGTATAATATGCAGCATTTAATTTGACTTAAAAAGAACTCAATCATTTATTTGATGGTTGCCCGGTGAATATATACCAAAACAAAAATTGGTTACTCCATTGATAATTATGCATTTTCCACATGCATCCACTTGACTGAATTTCATACCACCATTCTGTAAAGTAGTAACATATTCTAAATTTTCATGGAAGACGAAACTTTGTCAACCTAAAATATTTTATAATGGAGAATTAATAATTTATTTTCCCAATCAGCTGAAGTGTAGAAGTCAAATGAAATTTCACAAATTTCTATGTTAATTAACATGAGAACTACATAAATCAAAACTTCGGTGATGAACAACCAATAGATAAAGTTGATAAATGAAAATCACCTCAATGGTCATGGGAGTAAAAACGAACAAATTGGTGAGATTGAAAGCGAAAGCAGAGACTAAAAAGCCAAGCTGGTACTTCTCCACAGTGGTGGCGGACTTCCATGGATGCAGATAACCAAACGCCGCAACCGTAATGGCGCAACAAACTCCGACCGTGGAGAAATAAGCCGGGAACATCTTGCTTTGTAGATTACCAAACTGATGCCTCGGCAGATTCCTAATAGTGGGAATTAAAGAAACCGTGATCAATTAAGCAGAAAAGGTTATAAATTTGGGGATTAAGGTACTTTATAATGAGAAGAGCGTACTTGAACATGACGATCCCACCGATGAAAGTGACCCAAAGGGCGGCTCCCCAGGCGGTTGAGAAGCTGAGGAGATGAGCCAGCTTAATGAAAGTGGAAAGCTTGGGTGAATATGGACCGTCCGATTTTGATCCGAAGGTGTCCGGTGAGAAAATTACTCCGACGGCTAAGAAAGCCACCGCCGTTAAGAATCTTGTCATCCACGCCATTCTCCCCGATTGTACCAGAAAAGTTTGGTAGTTTTTGATGCGGGGCAAGCAAATGTTGTTACTGACTCTTCTCCTTCAGAGCAGTGCTGGCTTAGCAATTGGTGGTTGGTGGAATTTTCATGAATTTTGTATTTCCATTTATAGAGTTACTAAATTGCCACTGTTGTTTATGAGATTTATGGTTGAACCGTGAATGAAACTCAGTCCTTCTATTTCATTAGAGGTTATTTTCGTATTATTGCTTCTCTTACATTCTACAATGGCCGGCCCCTTAATACGACTGGCATCGTTACGATGACATAGTATGTAATTTAGGCAGCTTACTAAATGTGTGTGGTAGAGTAGTACAAATATTAATAAAAAAAATGGATCGCGCTAGCCCACTCGTTTTGCTTGTCATAGCCCATTGGGCCCGGAAACGGATATCGGCTGTCTTTTAAATCGGTGATAGCAGCCCAGTTCAAAGCGACGAGAACCACACTGTTGAGTCGGTGTAGCTTCACAGGGCCACGTGGAGGCAACGCGTTCAATCATGACTTTTCCGTCTCCCGCCACCGGACCCAAAGTTAAATCAATAATGAAAATGCAAAACAAAAGTTTTCCCTCCCCTCCCAAAATAATTCTTATAGGCTCACTATTCCCACTCTTCCTTGGCAAGTTTCTGTTTCTAAACCCAGAAACACACTCCTTTTAAGCCTTCCTCCTCACTTCATTAGATATCTGATTTCTACGGGATATTTAACGTCGACTCTTCTCTTTTTCTTAAAATCAAAATCTTCCTTTTTTTCCCTATTACCCTAATCTCATAACGGTCTTCAAAGGCAAAGTTTCGATTCAATGCTGGAATCCGATTCTCCCTCGAAAACATTTCTCGGCGTTCGTTTTTGTCTATTGGGGTTCGATCCCGTCAACGAGCACAAGGTGTTTTGCTGTCTCTTGCATTCTCTAATATATTTCTGTTTTGTCTGAAAAGCTCTCTGCTTCCTACTCATAACTTGACTGAAGTCCACATTTTAAGCAGAGAACAAAATTTTGGTCATGATACTTATTTTTTGTCCGATTTATGGTTAAAATTTGTGAAGGTTCGAGTAAAGCTCATTGATGGCGGCGGCGTTGGAGTTGGTCAGTATGGCCAGAATTGCACTCACGTGATTGTTGATAAGATTGCTTATGTAAGTACTCATTTTAATTTAATTTTAACCCAATGCCTCCCGGTTTTCCCCTTTCTTTTAACGTTCAAGAGCAAAATTCTGAAAATTCCGCTTTTAAATGTTAATGTAGGATGATCCTGTATGTGTTGCTGCTCGAAATGAGGGCAAAACAGTTGTCACTGGATTATGGGTTGATCATAGTTTTGATGTTGGAATGCCTGTCGATGCTACTTCCGTGAGTTTACTTCAATTCAAGTAGTACTATTTTTTAAATCTAACTTTCTAAGTATTTACAGGATAAGAGATTCTTTAATTTTTAATGCCCTGCCTATTACGAAATTGTGAAATTGCCATTGTTTCCGGACAGATTATGTACCAACCTCTTAGAGATTTGAATGGAATTCCTGGTGCTAAAAGCTTGATTATATGCTTGACTGGATATCAGAGGCAAGATCGAGATGACATTATGGTATTGATCCATCATTACTTTTATGCGGCTGTTTTTATTGCTTGTAAAGCAATTTCTTTCTGTTTTTGTTCTTTTTAATGATGATTAAAGTGTTCTGTGATTTTACTTATTTGTTTGCAGACGATGGTCAGCTTGATGGGTGCTCAATTTTCTAAGCCTCTTGTTGCAAACAAAGTGACCCATTTGATATGCTATAAATTTGAAGGTGTGGTTTTCAATGTTTTCTTTATTATAGGGCAGCTAAAATAGACTGCAAAATCTTTAAGGTCTATGTGCTGATCACATTTATTTATCGGTCTTTCCTTGCTTTCTCTTGCTATATCTTTTCCCCCAATGAAAGACGAGTTCTTTTTTTCCCTGTCAATTCATATACTCTGCGTCTCTCTTATTTATCCCTTCCAATGGACACTGCTGGTAGTTGAAATATTAAGATGATTGATGTCTGCTTTCTATCGTTAAAATAAAATTTTCATATGAGATGAGGATTTTAATCTCTTACTTCTAATTACCTCCAGTAGTAATCTATAACAGTTCTTGTCAATTTTATGCAGGTGAAAAGTATGAACTTGCTAAGAAAATCAAGAAGATAAAGCTTGTTAATCACCGTTGGTTGGAAGATTGGTAAGTTCTGATGTTTATAGTCGTTAAGTACAATAATTTTAAAAAGCTTCACGAAGAAATTTTAGCTAATAACCAGAAAACTATATTCTGTATTCAAACCTTTTTTTTTGCTGTTGTTTTATCTCTTATTCGTTTTATGCAGTTTAAGAGAGTGGGAACTTCTTTCAGAAGCTAATTATAGCAAGAGGTAAGGGTCTTTTTCAGAATGCTATCACTGATCCTGTAACTTACCAACTGTGCATATGTTTAGGCATCTTGATGGGTTGCATTCGAAAAATGTAATTAAGTGCTGAGTTTATTTTCCCTGTTTTTTTGAGTCTCTGATGGATCAGCATGCCGCATGCGGAGGTCCTACTGTGATTGCTCATTATTGCTTTGCTATTTGAATTTTCTTGAGCAGAAAAGTATAGACTATACCTAATAACAAGCTACTATCTTCATCTCAACAGTGGTTATGAGTTAGAGACGATGGAAGCTGAAGCTAAAGATTCTGAAGAAGAGGCTGAAGAAACTACATCTAAGCAATCTGGACAGAAAAGTTTGAATAGGAGTCCTCATAATTTGAAAACTGGAATGCTCATTTCAAATGAGTTGCCCAATTCAGCAGTTAAAGTGCCAACTTCAAGTATGCCTAGACATTCACCAAATACCAAGGAAACTTTGTTGACGCCTGGAAATTGTCATAAAGCCACAGGCTTCAACAATGTTGATGTTCCTGAGTTACATACTTTCCAGGACTCTGGTGTTCTCAGGGATGCTACTTCTGCTAAGTTAGCCGACCCTCAAAATAGAAGCCCAAATTCTATGAAGTTACATAATAAAGTGGAATCTACCTGTAAGAGCCCCTCTTTATCTGATGAGAAGTTTACTGCGATAAGTTATACGAGGAAAACACCAAGGAAATCACCAGTAAAGTCTACACTTCCAAATCTATCAGGAGAGAAATCAGGCAACAGTAGTGGGTCTACTCATGCTACTGTTATCAAGGATGCACCTGACATTTCTTCTGCTAAAATGCAACAACCACAGGAAAGAATCAGTTGTTTTATTGGATCACGTCAGAAAGGAAATGATTTACGCCCCGAGGAGGACTCAGCTAGTATATTGCCTCAGAAGAGAGCATTGAAACTTTCGCCCGATGGCTCTAAATCACAAAAGATGAGTCATAATGCAAAAGCTAACGTCAAGGGTAGTGCATTTGATACTGAACGATTGGCACTGACATCCTTGGGAGCTGACAAGCTAGAGATTAATGATCATTCAGTGGGTGGGATAGGTTCCCTGAATGTTGTTCCTAACTCAAGTGCTAGCCATGCAACTGCCAAGTCCTTGTCGAATGATCTTTCTTCATTTATAACTGTATGTGCAGAGGACAGACAAAATAATACTGATGAGAAGTCACCCAAAATGTCCTCTAGGGGATATCAGGAATCCACCTTGACAAGCAAGCCACATATACAAAATGAGAATGCTAATGAGAAGTCACCACAAACGTCCATCAAGGGATTAACAGAGTCCACATCAGCAAGCAGACCAAGTATCGGAGATTCTGCACTGGGGAGATGTGTAGAAGTGGTTGGAGAGCCAGGGGAGCCACAGAATAAGCAGCAAGATGTTGAGTTTCCTTCATTTGTTGACAGAAAACTGGAGACAGAAAATTTCCAAAACCCTTCTACCTTGGATTTGCCTGAAGGAGGAAGTGATAAGTTGGTGGCGAAACCGCTTGGCAAGAAGATGCTTGGCAAAAAGACCTTGGGTTCCAAACCCAAACTGAGTAATATTGCTAACAGAAAAGGTTCTATTTACTCAAGTAAAATTGCTTCTGAAAATGATTCCACAGTTTGCTTGACTGGGGCTAAAGAAAGAGCTATTCATAAAAGTGCCATTGAGTTTGAGACATCCCCTTCAACTACTAGCATTGAAGAAGCAAAGGATGTGGTCGAAAAAGTTGCCACAAAAACTCAGCATGCTGCTGCTAGTAGGACTCAGTTCATGGATGATGAAACTGAAGCTCCAGATGAGGATGATGAGAACGTGACAGAGAACACACTTGGAAAAGACAAGTCTGAGTTGGTGGAAACGACATGTAAAGCAGATACAACCGTGGAAACGGAACATGTCAGACAAGATTCCAAGGTGGCTGTACATGGGGATGTAATTAACTTGGAGAATGGGACAAATGGAACTGATCCTGAGAGGGCAGTTAGTAGCAAGAAGTCTGAAGTGGATGAATCCACTTTAAAGTATGATGGCTTGAAAACAAAAGCTAGTAAAAGGAAGAAACAAGTTTCGGGTAAAGCCAAGTTGAGGACTGTTCCTTCTGAATCCAAGAATGATTTGGTTGGGGAAGATACTAGTGTTGGGAAGAATGTTGAGAAGAAAGATGATGAAAAGGAGAATTTCGTGCCACATCCTGATCCTGTGGTCAAAACAAACCGCAATAATGCATCTTCTAAAGTGGAAAACTCCACGTCCGCAGACAAGACCGGCCCAGTTGGCTGCAAGGAGATCGCTCGTAAATCAGTTGTTAAACCCAGTACAAAAAAAGTGAATAATGATATATCCCAGAAGGTGTATTCTAGCACAAAGCCAGTGGAAAAGGTTGTCAACAGATTGAAAATTGATCCTGTATGTTTTATAGTGAGTGGACATAGACTACAGAGGAAAGAATTTCAGCAAGTCATTAGGCGTTTGAAAGGAAAATTATGCCGAGATTCTCATCAATGGTCATACCAGGCAACACATTTCGTTGCCCCAGATCCAATACGTAGGACAGAAAAATTTTTTGCTGCTGTTGCATCTGGAAGGTACCAAATTTTTAACTTTCAAAAACTTGGCTCTTTATTTCTTCGCCGCTTCTGCTAAAAGTTTCTCTACGGTTCATTCTCCTTTTCAGAGGATGCTATGAAAACTTCTTTTACGCTTTTATAATTTCAAATGGTTGAATTTGGCTTTCCTCTGAGTGCAGGTGGATTCTTAAGACCGATTATTTAAGTGCTTGCAATCAGGCAGGAAATTTCTTGCCAGAGGAGCCTTATGAATGGCACAAGACTGGTCTCAGTGAAGATGGTGCGATAAATTTAGAGGCTCCAAGGAAGTGGCGTCTCCTGCGGGAGAGAACAGGCCATGGGGCATTTTATGGATTGCGCATTATTGTGTATGGAGAATGCATTGCTCCTCCTTTGGTATGTTATTCAGTATTCATTTGTTTAAAGTGTTTTCAACTTTTATAACATCTGCCATCATACCAGTTCATGAAAGATCCCTGCTCTCTTTTCTTGTTTGCCATGAGCTGTAACTGATGGATGGTTTTTTGCACCGTCTTAATGACTCTTTTGCCTATTACCAATCTTGACCAGGATACTTTGAAGCGTGTTGTGAAGGCTGGGGATGGTACCATTTTAGCAACTTCTCCCCCTTACACCAGATTCCTCAGTTCTGGAGTTGATTTCGCAGTTGTTAGCCCCGGCATGCCACGTGTTGATCTGTGGGTTCAAGAGTTCTTAAAACATGAGATACCCTGCGTAGTTGCTGATTACCTAGTAGAGTACGTCTGCAAACCCGGTTACTCCCTGGAGAGACATGTGCTATACAACACCCATGAATGGGCGGAGAAATCATTGACCAACTTAAGGAGCCGAGCTGAAGAGATTGTGGAGGACTTGACCACCGCACCGCCACTTGACGATTGTCTGACCGGGAGTGAAGATGTAGCATGCCAAGTTTGCGGTTCTAGTGATAGAGGAGAGGTTATGTTAATCTGCGGTAACGAAAGAGGTTCTGTAGGTTGTGGAGTTGGCGCCCATATTGATTGTTGCGATCCTCCGCTGGAGGATGTTCCCGAAGAAGACTGGTTCTGTTCCAAGTGTAGTAAAAGCAGAAACAGTGGAACTCCACCCAAGAAAAGAAAGAAAGGAACCTCTCGATCAAACGGCAAGTGATTTTTCTTACCTTTTGTAACTTGCACATTAACGGCTTTTGGAACGGTGGGCACTGGGCAGTAGGCTTCCGTCTTAGTTTTTGTTCATTAATCAGTCTTGGGCTTGTAGAGTTCTTTGGAATTAGTCCAATGGTCTAATCTAAGCTATTATAAATTATAAATAAATCCTTTCTTGTCGAAACATCTCGTTGGCCCATTACGCTCATCTCGTCTTGTTGGAATATTAATACCACATCGCTGGGGAAGATTTTCAGTAAATGATTCCAGTTCTTCGATTCAGATTGATGGGCCTCATTACCTTAATGGACGAAACAGGTAGAAGATAGAAAATGAGCCCAAGCCCAAAATTTGTCCAGGGTGAATTAAAGAAGCCCGGTAAGTGGTTGCGTAGCCTTCACAATTTACAAATAACAGATCAGCGAGCGCCGAGGGTGGTCAGCTCTTGCCTATAGGTCGATGTTATGTTATAAATTCTAGTATTTTTTATTTTCGCGACAGCCCGAATATATTTTTAATGAATCTGAGAAAAGTTAATTAAATCAGGTCAAAAACGAGGCTATGACCATTTAATAGCCTCAGTTTTCAATTTGACTGGCTATTACCTTTGGACTTTTTATGGTTGATAAGCCAAAAGCCGAAGTACAATACGGTTTTGAACGGAAGAGTTTGACAGGTTTGACACTGTACTTCACCAAAACCCAGCGTTTCCCGAGAGAGGAAAAAGATGAAGCAAAAAGGCAAAGAAAACCAAGGAAAGAAAAGGAGGAACAAGTCAGAAATTGCAGGGAAAAACATATTAAATAAAATAAATATATATATTAGTATAACTATCAAGATCAGTTGGTTCAAAAGAAAAATGGGTGTGCAGATTTCTGGCAGAAGAAAAATTGTTGTTCACGCATGAAATCCAAATATTTATGATGCTTCAATAAATTCTCAGCATGGAGCAGGCAATTCGCAATTCTACCCTGTTTCATTATTTCACAACATTCAAGGCCAAGATAACCCTTTCCCTTTTTTTTTTTTTTTGGCATTGATGGCTTACTCAATACGGCATTCAAAACATCAATATTTGCTAAAGTATGGTATGTTATGTTCTTGCTTTTGCACTTCTGAACCGTCAAATTGAGCATTGACATTGAAGAAGACAGATGGTTGTTGAATTTTCTTCTCTCTTTTTTTTTTTAATTTTAATTGATGAAGAGTCTATTGAATTCACATTATGAAGAGAGAAGAGTCAAGAGACTGAAAGATTGGAAAAATGTTATGAATGTCAATTGTGAAAAAAGAAGCACAGACAGACTCGGATCTCAATAAAAACATAAACTACTAGTGGCACTATTATTAGGTAGCAAGCAAATAAAATCTCCATAAATAAAAACCAACACCACATTCTTTGTTCTCTTCCTTTATGTTCTTACGCAAAAGCAAGAATAATACAGGCAATTTTGGAGGACAAAAACTGTCAGATATTATTATTATCTTTTAACCATGATTAGGTCATCCAGCTTTTGACGAATCCTACTACTGCTCACCCTTTAACCTAAATATAAAGCCTATGATTTTTCGTTTGCATCGGATTTAAAGAAAAAAAGAAAGAAAGAAAGAAAGATTAGAGAAAAAAGAGAAGCACATGATTCCATCACATGCTGTCACTGACATCATCATATCTGGCCACGACTTCTACCCTTTCCGATGTTCCCAACATTCAAACATCACGTGTTCTATTATTTTTTCCCTAATACCCCTTTCTTCCTTCCTAATCCCATTTTTACCGTCATACTAATCCAAGCTTATAAATATAAACTTCATAACGCGGGGATATAATTGTAGTTTCAAATGCTAGAATGATTGTATAGTTTAAACTCTACTTCAAGTTCTACTGACATTAAAAAAGCAGAGACAGATGCTCCATAAAGTCTATATATTCTTGCCCTCGAGAGAATTGATGCAAAACTTCCCTTTTCTTTCGCCATAAGAAAATAAAAGAAAATTGCTCGAAATCAGAGCAGCAAATTGAGAACTACTATGAGATAGAGTAGCACTAACTGGCTCTTATTCATACCTGTTTTATAATCAGAATTCAGATCTCAGAGTTCAAACTTTAAATTAAAGAAAAGAAAAAATGAAGAAGTGGAGGGCATGTTTTTCCCTCCCACTTTCTTGCCCCCCCCCCCCCCCCAATCAGCTTCAAAATTCTATATTTCTTTTTTAGTTGTTTTCCTTTTTGAGGTAATTTGGATAATGAGTAGCTAGGTGGTTAATGTGTAGTCACGCGAAGCTAATTTGAGGAGAGGTCCAGCTATAAGTAATGCTATATCATATGTGTGGTTTTGTAAATTGAAGTTGTTTTTAAGTAGGGTTCGACAGGAATCAGAGATTTCGGGAGAGACAATAAAAGGGGAAATTTAGAGGGTAAAAGTGAGCTATGATTCATGCACTGCACAGTAGCCAGCTACCATGAAAGTGGATTGTCATAATGAGAACATGCTGGTTTGGTTTTCTCCTTCTCTAATTACTATTAGTGGCTTTCGCTTTCAATGAAAAATCCAAAAAATAGGGTCCAATACATTAAATTTTCATGTGCTATTAATCTATGTCCACTAAATTTTCGTAAATGAATAAATGAACCATCCAACAACAAAAAAAAATTGGATTAAATCCATGTTTGATGAAGCTCGACATAGATTCTTGAGTTCAAAAACTTCCTTCGGGTTAATATAGAATCGGAAACTCAAGAACATTGTGGAAATCCAATGACAGAATAGTTGTTCCATGATCCCATCATATCTCAAATCTCAATCAATCATTCTCTTGGAAATTATATAGTAATAAGAAGAAGAAATAAAGCAAGCAAATTGCTTGAGTAGCGTAGAAGGGCAGAGCCGAATTTTAAGGATAAAAAGGGCATAAATCGCTTGCAAGGGAAGGAAAAGGAGGAACTTTTTATTAGGGTATGAAAAAGATTAGTGACCTTTTATATAAAGTTGAAGATGATGATTTAACTAATTGGGTCAAAAATTGGAAATGATATTAATTGAAGGTAGATGGCTTGTTCGATCATTGACAAATCGATTCCCTTTCTTCTTATGATGGAATAATCTGCAAATCAAAAGAAATGATGGTAATTGACTAATGGGTGGGAAAGAAAATGATGTGGTTTCTAGTGAGCCAATTTCTTCCTCCGTGAAAAGCTCCTTGTTTTATATGAGATGATTCTTTTGTTTGGTTCCAATGGGAAAGAAAAAGCCCAAGCAGAAATATTTTATTTCACTTGGGATTTGGTCGTAGAATGATTGCACCTGGACGGGGTACTAAAAACCAAAGACAAAACTCAAAAGTCATAACTGAGAGATAGCATGAGGAATTGGCTGTGTGTCTGTGAACTACTGAAAGAAAGATGGTTGGAAAGCTATAATATAATGTGCTTATAAAAATCAATCAAAAATAAAATGGCAAAGCTGGAGTGGAGAAAGACAAGGGCTAATAAAGTCTCCCAAAACATTTAATGGCTTGTCCAACACAAATACATACGAAGGCAATTAAAATGTTTTCTAGGCTAGGCAGCAGAGAACTAACAAAATGGTAAAATTTTGACAATAATCTCCGGCCCCCTTAAGTCAATTCCCCTAGCTAGCAGCAGCTAGCTCCCCGCGCAAAGTGACAAAATGGGAACCACCAATATTTACTAGTATACATAAAATGATGCTATCTTTTCAAGGGGCACAGATCGCAGGCTTTCTGCTGTTACAGAAGTCTTTTGCCCTAACTTGAAGCATTGAAGTATTGGGGTGAAAAAATTTCGTGATGGAATAGCCAACGACCCTCATAAAAGTTCTATTCTGCCATTAAGTCTTTAATTAGTCTTTTGACTTCTTTTGTCGATTAGTAATACTAGTAATAATTATTTAATGAGATTATGAGGAGGTGCTGGTTGTAGCCTTCTAAGACAAGCTACTTAGTCCTAAAAAAAGTACCAATCCTGTCTCGCATGAAGTCGTATATAGTAGTAGCTTGATTTCTTGAAATCTTTTGTTTTTCTAACTTTAATTCTTGATAGAACCAAAAGCTTTCATGATTGCCATTAATAAGATTAAGAATTTGGTTTGGGACCATAGCTAGTTTCACCGAGGCTCTTCCATCTTCACGTTATGGAAAAATGGTTTTAATTTTACTACTCGATTTTACCCAGACAACAGCTTTATTCCCTTACCAAACTCCATCATATGCAATTATGTACATTGAGGGTCGCAAAGGAGAAAAACAGTAATGTTGCATGGAAAACTATGCCCCCAAGAAACACAAATGATGGCGAAGGGTTTGTACTTTGTAGCTTGAGTTGACATCACCTTTCTAGTAAATCCTTTGAATTTCTTGTATTGAGTGTTTGATTAGACCCCTTTTTCTTTGTTGTATTAGGCAGAGACCTGAATTTTGCTGACACCCGGTTTACTCCCTCTACACCCTACGGGTGACTTGACACTGTCCTTTTAATTTTTTTTCACAGGTTTCACCAGTTCAATATAAGCCACGTTTAAATAACGATGGATGATGCACTCAAAGCCACGAAGAAAGCCCCACAAAACAAAGGAAGAAGCCGGGGTGCTCCGAAGCCAATCACAGATTCGCACATCTCTCGTGTAAGTGAAATAGTGGATACAGTAAAACCTTAGGTGGCATTAGAAATTAAAGAAATCTAGTGGAATGTCAGAAATGTCAGTCCGTAGATAAAATTCAGCAGAGAAATTAAATGCCAGCGAATAAGACATAGAAGAGAAGCCAAGATCAGTACCCAGCGTCTCTCATCTCATATCTCATATTCTTCTTTCTTTTTTCAAATTTTCAGACCATAGAGTAGTAGAATTTTGATGGAAAAAAGGTTTAGGCCAAGGTGCCAACAGTAGAATTTCAATAATGAAAATTTCTGTACATGTAGATGTAGTAGATATATATAGCATAAAAGAAGAAAGAGGACGTGACAAAATTTTCCGGCAGACGAAAAATTTATCTTTTTTGTACAAAAAAAGGGGAAAATGAACCAGAGATTCTTCTGCCGGTAAACATCTCAAGAAACCTTTTTTATAGCGACCCTGACGTAGAATTCCAAGCAATTTCAGCAGCTCAGTGCCTCATACTTCACTGGAAGTGGACGGTTAAACCCCACTTGTGATAGTAGATTCCCAACTGCAGCAAGATCCCTGCAAAATACACCTTGGAACACATTTGTATTGGGACTGGTTGTTGAGGTTTTGTTTTCGCTGGAATTAACCCTGTTATTGCAACCCGAAACGTCTGAGGCATTTGACAAAGCTGGACTAGTTTCAGGTTCCAATTTAGAGTTAGAACATTGGTTTTGCTGCTGCACTTGAATGGCTGCCTGTGCTGCTTGTAAAGCAGCCGAAGCTTTCTTCCTTTGTTTCTCAGCCGCTTCTTCATCCATGATATTAGACATCACGCTGGAATAACCCTTCTGAAGCAATCTATAAAGAAGCAAAGCAGACATCTTGGCTCTGTCTTTAACTGAGTCGAGATCACGCTCATCAGCGAACTCGCATCTATCAATAAAGTTGGTAGCTTTATCCGGCTTGTGCCTTAAACACAGAAGCAAATGAGCCCTTTCCAATTCAGACCTCGAGCAACCACGCCTCAAACCAATCAATGCATAGTAATCAACATTCCCAGTCTCCCCTGAAGCAACCCTCTGTTTCAACTGCTGAATTTTAGTCGTTAATGCACAGAGCTTCCCTGGAATCTCCCTGTACCTCACATTGTGACGCTTCCAGGCAGGACCTGGAAGCTTCCTATCTCGCAAGATAGAATTGTAAAGCAGTTTCAAGTGTTCAAGGTCGTGTAAACAATCAGGTAAACAACGTATGGTTTCCAAAAGCGAGGCTCTGGTGTCTAGCGCTTGGATACAGGTTGGATCAAGAGCAAGGGTTTTGTTACAATCCGAGATTGACTCCGCTATGCGACCCGAGGCCTTGTAAGCAGATGCTCGGTGCATGTAACACTCTGCGAGGAAGCCCTGAGGGGCAGGGCGGCGACCGTCCACAATTTTGGAGAAATGGCGGGTGGCTTCGGAGTAGAGGCCAGCATCTAAGGCCGCAATGGCGGCGGTTCGACGGCGGATAAGGAGCTTGATGTGGGATAGCAGCTGGGAAATGCTCTCGGCTTCGGAGAGAGAGGTGGCATTGCGTGGAGGTGTGGAGGGAGGAGTTGTGGTGGCAGAGGAGATATCGGATGTGGTGATCGTGGTGGGGAGGGCGAAGCTGTCATCGGACCAGCAAATGCTTTCACGGCGGAATGCGGCGGAAGCGAGGCGTTTTCCGGTTTGGAGGAGGACCATGGCGTCCTCCATCAGGCCTAAGTGGCAACATGCTTGCCCCAGAACCAAGTACCTGTATCAAAATTGAGTTTCAAGTGAGTCGAGCGCAACCGAGTTATATCTCATGTTTAAAATTACTTAACTGCCCATCTGAAATTAAAGGGGAAAAATAATAAAATCAAGCTCGTACTATATTTTTCTTCGATAAGGAAAATAAAATTAAATGAACCTATGCCTTAAATTTTTTTTTTTTTATTTTCTTGTCAAACCTAGTTCACAAGATTTTCGTTATAACTTTTATTGCCACCATTGCCATCGACTTGTCTGCCTAGCAATGGCACCGCAAGCCATTTTTGCCCAAAATAACAACAAATTTGAAAAAGAATACTAAAACAGGTAAATTTCAGGACTACATTTCTCTGCCACGAGAATATTAATAGTAGTAAACTGTCCCTAGACTACGCTTCCCTACTACATAATTCAGGAGGTCTATAGATACCAGTCGTCATTTTAGAAGGTCAAAAGTTGGAATTTCCCTCATGGCTGGCTGTACATTTTACTCGAACAAAACCCAATAGAATAGAACATCAGCATGTCCTCCCTCTGATGCTATTATTAAAAACCAAAAATTTAACATAAAAAGTTGAACCCAAAAAACAAAGAGAAGGAATAAAGAAAGGAAACAAAATCAGCGGAATATAAATAAATAGATAAGTAGTGAAGATTTACCTCCATTGCCCTTCTTTCTCGCAGTTTTTACACAACCCGGCCATGACTTTCTTCTTCAAGTCCGACACAGAGAAACACTTGAAAGATGGGTCACGATCCGGTGAGTAGGAGGACGAGTTATTAGAAGGGAGAAGCTTGACTCGCTCCCTAGAAAGCTGTTGGGACGAGTTATCGGAGGAAACTGAGCCAGAGTCCTCGCTTGACATTTTGAGACTGGGAATGTAGTCTTGAAGCATGTCAGCAACGTCCTTGAAACGCCTCAGATAGAGCAAAGATCTCGCTTTGAGTTCGAGAGCGATCTCAAAACGAGGCGACAAAGCCAAAGCCGCGTCTAGAAGATTAAGAGCCGAAGCGATCTCGTTTTGTTCTTGTGTTGCAAGGAGGCACCTTGCATCCTTAATGTACTTATCTACAAGCTGCAGAGATCAATGTTAAAGAACCCCATTTAACAAAACTGAATAATAAGATCAAAGTCAATGTGGAAAGAACAGGGGAAAAATATTAAACTTTGTTAAAGACTGAATCAAAGACGAATGCTCTTTTACCTTTCTGTTGCTAAGCCACCAGTGTTTCTTCTGATCACTACCACTCAAACATGGAGAAACAGCCATGGTTATTTTCCTTTTTTTTTTTCCCCTGCTTTCTTCGTGTTGAGGAAGAACCAAATCAATCAACCATGAACCCCTCTCTCTTACTCTGTTTTTCTTCTTTTCTTGCTCTCAAAGCATGCACATTTTCTTATATTTCTTCTCTAATAAATAAGACGGAGAATATTTATAGGAGGAGACAATGAGAGAAAAGGAAAGAGGGAAAACGGAAAGTGGAAACCGAGTGGGAGAGAAGGGAGAATGGGGGAAGAAGGTTGATTTTAAAATCTGAATATTTTTTTCATATGAAGAGTAGTAAATAAGGGCAGGTTGTGGAGAGAACAAAGCCCTATAAAAGAAAAGAGGGAAAAAAAAAAAGAAAAGTTTTTGCCAGCTTTGACCTCAGAGAAAGCTTTGATCCTTCAACTTCATAGCTGGCATCACACCATTTTAGATTCTCTCTCCTCACTATGCTATGTGGCCTATGAGACTATGACCCGAGCCTCCCATTTCCCCAATTAAAAAAGATAAAGATATTTTATATTTGAAAGAGTTTAAAGGGAAAAATTAGTAGTTGAAAGAAATGAAACATTAAAAAATAGTATAGAAAAGGTTTTCTAATTTTTTTATTTTTAAATTAACCGGGTTTATCCGGTGAGTGCATGACTCTGACCGGATAAATCCGGTAAGGCATCACGGGTCCTCGGGTTCAACTACCGGGGGAGAAAAGATAAGACGCCAACAAATTGCCCCAAAAGTAAGTAAGTGAAAGAAACCCTCTTCCAGTTATTTATTTCTGATCACTATGAAAGTACCAAAAAGTCCTCGTCTTCTAACCTTTTTCGGGTGGTTTTTTTTGGTAACCCAATGTCCCATGAATATCATGCATGAATTGCCATTAAACATTATGGTCCATTTAGAGTATATGGTGAATTATGGTTTTGAGAGTGACCACAAATTCCTGAGACTCACTGAGCCTACAACTTGATGGTGATTTTAATGGCTCATAGGAAATGGTCAGGCATCACTGTACTTGGGAAACATAAAAGGTCTTCAGCTTATCCTTTTTTCTCTCTTTTTTTGGTTACCTTCCCCATTCCCCATCTTTACTTAGCATCATCTTGGTTTCTTTCCTATGTTTGTGATTTGATTCTTTGCATTTACACTTCGATTCTTTATTTATGCTAAGTACTTAATTCTACTCGGTTTGCAGATTCATAGCTTTTCCTGAGAAACTTCTAATTTACATCAATCCATGTATTCAAGGAAACCAAAATTAATGTAGCAATTCTATTCGATAAATTATGGCATATAATTCAATCGCCCAGTACTACTATTATTAGCACTTTTCAACCTCCAATTAAATCCCGTAATAATCTCAATAATTCTTTCTTTACATTGATATTTAGCAATTTTTTTAGAACAAAATTACATAACATATTACTATTTACGCGTACAAATATGGAGCTGGTTAAACAAGTACAAGCGAAACATAAATTGCCACTTTTAGAGTTTTAGTTATAGGAACAATAAAGGTTTCGTGAAAAATTTCTAAGACTCGAAAGTGAAGGATTGAGATTGGTGGAAAGGAACGAAGAGAATGAGGGAGATAATGGTAATTGAATAAAATGGGGGGGCGGGAATTAGGGATGTAGTTGTGGGAAGCATATTTATAGGAAGGAAAGAAAGAAAGGGACCGGTGTCTCGTAAGCCACAAGAATCATGGCCCCTTTTTTTTTTTTTTTTTCTCCTTTGGTGAGGGGATTGCTTTGCTTTTTATTTCACCCACATTGATTAATGAATGCACATGAAAGATGGATAGATAGAATGGGGAGAGAGCCCAGTCGCAGATGGGGTTCCTCTTTAAGGCTTTCCCTTTCTCTCTCTAAACTTACCTTTCCATTGCAGATTGCAGTTTGCAGTTTGCCCCCACAGCCACAGTCCCCTCCTTTACAAAAGGAACAGTTCCTGCAATCTCGTGCAGCATCCCCATCCCCCTTCTCGCCACGTCATCTGATGACCTAGCCTCTCTCCACGTGTCGTCCCTTAATCTCGGGTCCCACGTTACTAGGCTTCCAGATCAGCAATAAGAGACTTTTCGCCTCGGACATTGGCGTTTGCCTTTGGTTTTTGAGACCCCCCTTCTCTTGAATTAGCATTATTCTATGTCTGGTGTACTATGCTATTATAGGATCAATGATTTAAATGCTTCCAATAATGACCCCCCCAAGTGTTCATGGTTTTGAGATCATCAACAAAAAATCCAGCACACAACCAAAATTCCCAAATTGAAAAAAAAGAAGAAGAAGAAGAAGAAGAAGAATGATCACGTGTCCACTTGTGGAATTTTGTAACACAATTATTAATGGAAATAATGCTTTCTGTTAAAACCAACAACAATAATGAATATTGTAGTACATTTTTTGGCCTTAATATTTGGAAGAATGTGTTCTCAATTTAAATATATTAATTACGTCCTAAGTCCTAACCATGAATTTCACACGCTATTAACATAATTAATTAGAGATTCTGTCTTCTTTTTTTCGGAATGGCTAGAAATGATTATGGCAATAATTCTCAACATTTATTTCCCATCAGCATTGTTTGTTTTCGTTCTTCTAACTACACAATTAATTCCGCGTACCAGTTTGATTAATTTTAGTTGTTGTGTGGTATAAATAATGCACTGGTCTTTTTCATGGTTATAAATGAAAACCAATATTGCTACAACTTGATGAATTTACGACCACGACTTTGATATGTACCATATATTGGTGAAATCCAATGAAGAAGCCCTAATTTGGCAACTGATTGGGTTGTTGCTCAGCATAAAAAGGGGATGTGCAATGTCAATTGGGTGCAAATGCCCCCATCCTCTTTACTACACATTTTTTATAACGATGGAGTTCCTCTCCCCCGGGTTAATTTAGTTGTAAATAGTATTATACTGATACAATCCTTTAGTGCTTTAAGAATCTATTCTTATAGGACCCTACAAGATTGAATTTTGTATGTACGGATTGTTTATCTTCAATATAAACAAAGAACTTGTTTTTTGGCCAAGAAAAATGAAGAAGCCCTGGATTGAATATTCGATTTATGATGGAATATTATATTATTCCCATAATACTTTCAAAGAATTAATTAATTAATTCGTTTGATTGCTTAATTTAGCTTAAATTTCTCTATCAACATAATCAACTTTCCTTTTGGCACCTAGTAGTATTTAAAATTACATAAATCAAGCAAAATTATTGCATCGAAATCCACAGGTCGATCGAGAAACCCTATTTATCATTTCTTGATTTTCTCATCGCAAGACATACTATATGTATAGAAATGTCTATGAATTAATCGAAGCCTTTGCCTGTTTATATTACCAAACAAATTAAGCCCATTCTCGAACAATAAACTGAGAACACTGGAAAGAGAGAAATGACGTATATATGAGATATATATGTATGTGTGTAGAGGGGGTATGACTGAAGATGGAGAAGAGATTCGAGGTGTGAACCTCAACCTCCTAGCTAAGAAGCATTATTGGGAGGTCACAACGTTAGGCTTAAATGCGAGTTTGAAGATGGTTCAATGTTCATATATGATAATAAATATTGGGAGTACAAATTTATACATATATATATATATATATGTAGAAAAACAAAAGGTCCTACGAAAATTTAAGTCATGTTTGCTTTCCGTTGCTGCTGTTCTTTGTTCCCATAAGCTTGGGACCATATATTTGGACCCCATGGGACAAAAGTCAGGGTTGGTTCCTTTCATAAAAACAGGGGCATGGCTACACCTAGCTAGCTCTTGTACAGCTAAGGCATTCCAGGTTGTAGAGAGCCGAAGGGACCCTCTTCATTGCTCATGACGGGGCCGTTTCTAGCTAGCTAATTGCACGGAATTTACAAGGGTCCACTTTGTGTTTTATTTTTTGATTGGTTGCTAGAGTACTGTCTTTGCCAAGCGCAAGCAGCTGCCTCTTATCACAATTTCATGTTCCTCTTATAATTACAAGTCGCCTTCAATTTTCATGGATGAATCTTTCCCAAACTTGTTCCAATTCTACAAAACAATCACCCCCACACCCCCATGATTCTTTTTGAATTACATCAATATAGATATAGATATATAGATTGATTGGAGGGAAAAAAATGTATAAATCAGTTTTCTAGGGTAGGTATCTTCTGAAGTCTGTGCTTGTTTTTTGTATGAAAATGGTCCACGAAAATTATTGATGGGGTTTACTGTTTTGCTGTCCTTAGAGGAAAATTTGTTGATAGCATTTTCAAATTTGGGAGAACAACTTATCATGTATCCATTTTTATACTCAATGCAATACACATGCTCTGTCTCTCCTCATTTATATATGGAATTGACCAAATTTACCCAAAGCCGCCTTAAAACTTATTCTTTACTTTTATTGTTATTATTATTATTATTCTTCTTTTTTGGTTTTTTGGTTTGGGGTAGGGAGGGTGCTTTGATTAGCTTACCCTTGTTTGCTGGGACAAGTTTATTTTAAACAATTCATCCATTCTACATTCTATTTGATTTGGATCTACCGAATACATAAACAATTGGTTTATATGACTTCATTTTGTTCTCATTTCATTTCCCTTTAATTTAAATTATTCACATTTTTTTTTGAGAAAAAACTATTCACAATTATTTATATGTGATTGATCCGCTTGAAAGTTATGGCTAGATGCCACATTGATTTCAACTGTTCTAACAACCAACAACAAATTTCATGAATTTATAACTTCTCCCCAACAAAAATTTAGGATCATGCATGCTTCACACTTTTTCAAAGTAATTTATTTTTCTTGCAAGTTCATATACCTTTTGAAACTACTTTACTTCCACATTCAGTGAACAAAAAGGCAACAAGATAGTTATACATATATATATATATA
This sequence comes from Microcos paniculata, assembly GCA_030664755.1. NCBI lineage: Eukaryota > Viridiplantae > Streptophyta > Magnoliopsida > Malvales > Malvaceae > Microcos > Microcos paniculata. The sequence continues at coordinate 36,078,318 of CP131461.1, forward strand.
TATATATATATACACACACACACACACACACGTTGTTTTACTTGTGATGAAAGCAAGATTCAATCTCAAACCTCTATAAACTTAATAGGTACTATAATAATTTAATTTTGTAAAAAAGACATTTAATTGCTCCACAATTTTTAGCATCCAATAATTTCTTTGATGCGAATAAATTTTTGTCCTTAATGGGAAACTAGCTATTGTACAAGTTCATCAAGTCATCAATAATGATCAAACTTGTTGAACTTGTAAGGGTTAGTAGGCCCATCTATAAATATGGAGTTTGTGCAGTTTGTTACTACTATTTATAAAATTGCAGTTTGTTCTCTAATTAATGTGTTGATCAGATTATGTGTCTAATTAAAGTGATTGAGAACAGCAACCTTTATCATTAGATCCAACTTAATTATAGGAAAAAAGCTAGCTTTCACCTGCCCATCAAAACAATTCCTCCCTTCCCCCCCCAAAAAGAAAAGTTTAAGACTAAAACAGAACACCCAAATTATAGATGGCTTTGGTTGGATCATGCATATTAATCCATTTATGTATTCTATTGTTTGTAAAAAAGGCTATAAAAGGGGATATGACTTATGAGCATGAGAAACCCACCTAGTTGCCAGGTTGGTTTAATGCTTGCAAACAAGATCCTTATTTAGAGGGGATCAGCATATAAACGAGATCTTTCTTTTGAGTCAATCTTAGTAACATTACAATAAAAAAGAGGGTTTTTAATTAATTAAAATAATAGGGGTTCTTTGTTTTAATTAAAAAAAGGGGGTTTGGTTAATGGCAGACTCTCCCGTTCTCTAGACATGTTTGTGGCCAAGGAGGCAAATGCATGACGTGAACCCCCAAAGATTCTCTTATCAAAAGAACAAACTTGTTAAGTTGAGATAAGCTCCTCGTATATAAATAGAAATATATGCTCTTACTCTATGATTTTATAAGCACTCTCTTTGGCGGCATGACAATTCCTTATTATATGCAAAGCTGAATGCTTTGTTTTGGTGTTTTAGCCAATCATCGTATTCTCTTTCATGTTTTTTTTTTTCTTTTTTCGTTTCCCTTTCAATTTATCCAATGCGATGCGACTCTTTGTTCAAAGGGGGGAGTTCGGGATTCTGGGTCTTTGGAAAGCTCTGCAAATATCAGAAGGGGTGAAGAGTAAGACTGAGGCGCGCACGTGTCTAGTGGATGGAATTTCACGTGGGATGATGAGCCATGTGCAAAGTCGTGCAGCTTTGCCAAAGTGCTAAGCTTGTTCGATCGGATGATTTAAATTGGCCACTAAAAAAAAACTTAAAATGCCAGCTTCATTTTGTTGGTGCCTTGCTCAAAGTCGCTAATAATGCAGCTAATTTAAGCATATTTACTCCCAAAAATTTCAAAGCTATTGGTCCATTATCAAATTTTGCTGGATCACAAGGCCTGGCCAGCCTTTTTCTTCTTCTTAATTTAAACTTAAACTTTTTTTCCTTTTAGAAACTATGTACTAGTACTCTATTTTTCAAAATCCCATTTCGAATAAAATAGAGTAATTACGAAGATTAAAATATAAAATTGGGGATTTGCTATATATATATATGTCAACATGGATAACAAATATTAACTTTATTTGAATAGTGTTAGGAGACAAATAGCTTTTAAACTTTGGTTTCACTAAGCCTTTAAAGAAAAAAAAAAAAAAAAACTTTGGTTTCACGAATCTGTACCTTATGAGGAATAATTCCTTTAGAAACAAACTGGCGTGTCTCACATTAACAATATTGTAAAGGGCCGGGAAGGGACATAAAACAGTTCCTCAAATGCAGAACAATAAAGCACATTGGTATAATCTAAGTAACAAAATTAGCCGCTTTCAATATTTTAAAGAATCCGAGGAGATATATAATTCATGAATCAAACGGTTAAACCATCCATTTCCTCTGCCAACTCCATGGTCCTTGTCACTAACCAAGAGTTTGAATTTTGAAATGCTCACCGATTCCAGTTTCAACACAATTGCATATACCTTCTATTTAATTGGACTAAAACTAACCATAGCAAATTAGTCAGGCCAGACGTGCCTAATTTACTTATATATAGTTACTTAACCCATGAATCCCAATTAAGAATCACAATCAAGGGCAAGCTGCCAGCTGGCTTAATTGTATTAATACATAACATAAGCATTGAGGTTTCCTCCATAAACTGTAATTAGTGTATACAATCAGAATGATGATGATATCGAATCCTCTCTGATTTTGAACCCTTTGACAAAACCAGTCATCGACAGGCCAATGCCACCAACTCTGGAAGAAGTCAATGTTTTGTTTTTATTTTTTATTTTTTATTTTGGAAGAAGTCAATGTTTTTATGTTCATATAGAATTAAGGTGTGGTAGTAATAATCTAACCGATTGAATTAAGAAAAAAAGGTCAGCTTTTAAGTACTGCTGCATGCAAAACATGACAATTAATGGAGATTCTTATAAGTGCCCCAGCCTGTGGTATCTTTGATTGCAATATTGGGATGATTGAAATCATGCAGGAGCGTGATTCTAGCAGATTTATTCGCAAATCATGTACATTAGAATGGGGTAAAAAGCAAGAACAGATTCCAAAGGTGGAAAGGGGGGGATAAGGGTAAAAGTTCTCGCAATAATTGGAAACATGTGAAAAAGTGTCTACGGAGCTTTGTTCTCATGTTCCGTCATTTTGGCTCCAGACTCCAGAGAGAAAGATGGAGAGAGAGAGAGAGAGAGACCCCTCCCTCTGTCTTTCCCTGGAATCTTTTCGAGCGCACCCCACCCCACCAGGTTCTCAGCCTTTGTTAAAGTCTTACTTATCTTTTAGAAATAATTACTCAGAACAAAAAGGAGAGAAAACTAAAAATTCCTTTCAGATCTTTCACTCCTCCTCTGCCATCCTTTTGCTGATAGCCAAAGTACACCAACAATTACATGTAATACACCATTATTGTGTTCTTTTTTTTTTTAACATAAAAACCACTACTGTTGTGTAAATTGTGTTTGTACTTTCTAGTACTCTATATCTTTTGCTCCTGTAATAACCAAAGACAAATCATGCCATCGATCGTCTTTCAATAATAGGATCCAAAACTATAATCTCACCTCAAATCTTTACCATCAAAGTCCTATAACATGTATGAGAATGATTATTCAATTCTCCATTCCAATGATGGGATCAGTATATGTACAGTTTTCCTTTTACTGCAAATTTATAGCGAGAGACTTGATCACTTATCATGTGTTATCAACGTTAAGGGGATTCCTTTGCCTGACATGAACCCACCATCAACATCGTTTCGTTTTATGTTTGGCCGAAGGGACGAACGAGTGACGAGTGAAAAGATGGATGCTCGAAAGTCAGTGTAGGGTGAAATTTTTAAATGGAGTACTTGCTGTGGATCGAGTAGACTGTAACCTGAAAAAAAATGAGGCATGGCTTTTAAGGGGATGGATTCTCTCTGCTTCCCATTGTTTCATCCAAATGCGCCACTTACTGAATTCGCTCACAACTGTCAAACGTCAAAATCAAGATCAAAGCCATAGTATTTTGTCTCCGCACACATCGCACATGGTAAGGATCAGTAAGCAATTACCAATAATATAATGGGTGTGGGGAGGGGGGCTGGAACAGCCGAACTGGTCATTGTGAACATGATGCACATGGAACATGACTGTTTTTGGAATGGCTTTGCCTAGGAATAGGTTTAGGCTGAGTCTTGGTACTTGATCTTACCTTTTTTAGGTCACAGTTTCTAATTGCAGAAACAAAGAATCATTCTAATGTCCTAAACTTTGAATTTTCCTCGCGTGCTTCCAAAATTTTGGTCGCTTGGCCTTACAGAAGTTGATCAATCACCAGCTCATTGGAATGACATTAGCCCTTGATGTCCAGCTCACTGTCTGAGTATTACAATATATAAACTAATAATAATATTTGGTGGTACTCGAAGTAAATCTCCGAAGGTTTCTGTTGAATTCAAAGTTTCCGCACATCATTGTGTCACAGTGAGGTCTGAAAACGGATTGTCACGAAGCCAAAAATGCAGCTTTGACAATCAATAATTAATCGAAGGCATTTTTTTTTCTATTTGATGGCAGCGGATTTTGAACTTCGAATCTAGTGGGAAACCTAGTTCTATAACTGTTGAATTCTCATTTCTCAAATTTTCCTTGCCTGAAAATGCTTCTCTGAACTGTTGGACATGACAATGAAATAAGCAACACCTTCAACTTTAAGTCGTGCAGCTTCTGCAATTTGGTCTACTCACACTTTTGTTTTTATCTCACTCACAATGGAGAAATTTGTTAGTTTGAACCGATAGATCTTTGCAGGGGAAGTACTGACTATGTTTGGGCAGAAGTTCCCCTTCCCTAGCTAATGATTGGCATCTTTTCGACGTAAGTCAGTCAATTAGAACTGAGATGTCAGCCAGTGTGGGCCGACTACGTCATTGGACTCGGGCTGCACCTATAAGTCTCTGGAATAGGCTTAGAGTAGAGGCTCGTGCATTGTTCGGCCATTTGGACTCAATAGAGAAGCCCACCAAAGAGGCTACCATCTGCAATGTATAAATTTGATAGATCTGGAGCGTTGAAGATTGGGCTTTTAGATGGGCCAATTCTCTTCACTGGAAGCCTTGAACTTTTTGAGCCTCTAAAATGTCATGGAATCAAAGTGTCTGTCATCCCCCACCCCCGGGTCATAGTACCCCGTATTGTACCGAAAAAAAAAAGTGTCTGTTATCCTCTCTCTTCAGGTTAAACTAAATCGGAGTGCTCTAAGCATAGGAATGCGTAGATATTAGATATGTAAGTTGAAACAGAGAAAGAGACAGAGACAGAGAGCGAAAGAAGCAAGGGAGATGTATTCATTTATGCAATCAATTTTACAAGAATATAACAAGTACGAAAGAGGGACTAAAGGAATTTCAACTAATTGTACAATTTGGTTCAATTTAAATCTAATACAGAAACAATGAATAAGAATAACCCAGTTTGGATGTATGCTTCTTTTCCTTTTACAAGTAAATTTAGACAATTTCTCCCTCCACAAAATTAAGTAAATTTCTTCTTTTCTATGAACCAATCCTATTCCTTCTTTCTCCTTTTCCATCTTATTACTATATGAACTGACATCAACGATAACATTTTTAACAATTGCAAATTAATAAAGGTCAAGGCCTCAAGGGATTGAATGAGCCATTAGAAATGGCAAGTCGCATCCCCCCTTTCTTTTCCCTGTAGAAACCTAGGATTTGATCACCCCTAAAGTTGCAGCCTGAAGGGATACGGAGTGCTTAACGTTACCAATGTGAAGACTGTGTACGCCAATCGGAATTCTTCGAACCCCAGACCTGTCCACAACACTCAAAAACTTGCAGACATGGATGTTGATTCCTACTCGTTGTTGACCCCGTGCCGGAACATGCACTTTCGCGAAAGCTACCAACTGTTTCTGTGGAGCCCAATGCCCAGCAGGTGGCTTCGAAAATACCAGCATTGTGTGAGTACCGTCCTTGGACCCCGTATTTTTCACGTCTACTTGAAGACCTACTGACAGCTTGTTGCATTTCGCGTGATTAACCTTGATTGCCTTGCCTGAAACGGTTGCGTTTCCTGAGTGATGGCGGCCATCTAGAGGGACCTTGACAACGTTGGGTGCGCCAGCTATGGAATGAACAAAGTTGGTGTAACTCAGCCCGTGGCCGAATGGGTACACTACCGGACCTTTGTAGAATCGGTAGGTTCTTCCAGGGAAATTACTATTCGGGCTCGAGCGCATGCCCATGTCTGTCATCGGCAAATTCGACACGTAATTTTGTGGGTACCATGTCATAGGTAGCTTTCCTTCTGGATTTGTTGTTCCATACAACACATCAGCAATGGCGGCTCCTCCTGCTTGACCCGGGTAACCGGCCCATAAAATGGCACCAATTCGTGGATGATTCTGAGCGAAAGACACATCGATAGGCCCACCAGACATCAAAACTAGTATGATTGGGCCCTTAGAAGCCATGGCTACTTTAGAAACAAGATCCTGCTGGCGGCCCGGCAAAAGCAACCCCGTCCTATCTCTGAATTCAGCCTCGATTGATTGGTCTAGCCCCATTACGAGCACCGTGGCATCCGCTTGGCGGGCGGCATTGATTGCCCCACTAAATAACTTGTCATCTGCGCAAGCTACATCGGCACACCCGAGTTGGTGAATTGTCTTTGCGTAATTTCCTATTCCTTGCAAAGGAGATGTGTAGCCACATGCAACACCTAATTGGTCCAACAATAAGAGAAAGTTTAGAAGGCTCTAATGCCATGCCTTTTATGGTTAATAATATACATTCACTAATAAGGAAAATTAAGATCCAATATTATAATTAAATATTCACTGTTTTCAATATAGTGGCAGATTTAACTTTATCATTCAACTTAAAAATCAATTGTGCATGAGAATTGACCTGCATAATTTCCAATCATTGTAACAGTGACATTGGAGTTAGGCCCAATGACAGCGACGGTGCGGTGGCGTAGATGGGATAAAGGCAACGAAGGACCACCATTTTTAAGCAGAACAATGCCTTGTCTCGCAGCTTCGAGGGCGAGCTGTTGGTGAGCAGGGGTGCACACATCCTTCGGACCTAAGTTACCATATGGTTGTGCAGATGGCTCACCATCAAACATGCCAAGTCTCATTTGCACCGTGAGCGTATTGGATAGGGCACTGTTAACATCAACTTTGTTCAACAATCCCCTTTTTACAGCATCTTCGCTGTGTTGCGCCAAGAAAGGCCCACAGTCCAAATCCAAACCTGCACTTCTCCAAAATCTTACTTTTAGGATAATGCTACTTTCCCTTTCAAATTACTAGTATTATTTCTGATTTTCAAAATCACAGAAATATTATATTCCCCATACAAGTGCTTAACTCTTTCATCCCAACTAAAGTCTAAAGTTATGATTACAGGATATTGCAATCATTGGAGCCAGCTATCTGGAAACCGAGTATAATAAAATAAAATAACCTTTTTATACGATTGGTTCTAAATAATTTGGAAAACTATTATGCCTGAGTTGACTAATGTAACCATTGATGATTACCAAAAAAAAGTTTCAACTTGTATGATTAAATTAGAAAATAGAACTAGCCTGCTTTGATGGCATCCGCAGCTGCTTCTTCGGGAGTTGATGTGTAATGCTGGGTATTATAAAAGACTCCAACTGAGTCACAATCTGAAACTATATACCTGCGGGCCACCATAACAGTCAATGATTATCAACAAATCATAGTAATTAAGTTCGATCACTAAAAACAGGATTATGTATAAAGTGATCTCTAGATTTTACCCATTGAGTTTCCACTGGCCTCGTATAGTCCCCCGCAGGAGATTAGGATCGGCGCAGGTGGGGACACCATTGACCTGATTGTATGAACACATAACACTGGCTACATTGCCGTCCGTTACACACATTTTGAAGGGTACATCGAATGTATCCTCAATGTCCTGCTTGCTTACCTGCTCATATGTATGAACCCACGTGAGACTTAGAAAAGAGATCCATTTTCTTCGTTTCATTTTATGGGTTAGGTAAAAATAAAAAAAGCAGGACAATCAGAGAAAGAAAGGCATTTTGGATAAGAACAAGCTTTAAGCTAATGAGAGCAGGCAGACCATTATAAAGGCAAGAATCTGCAGTGCATTGCAGTCCATCGAATCATTCTTCATTCAAAGTATTTAATTTGAATAACATTCACTCATTATGTTGCCACTGTCCAATGTTTATTTCATACTCTGAACATTTTCATCTATGCCTCGCAAATTACTATTATATGGAAAATGAGAGTGGATGGCAAAAGAGAGAAAGTTTGATCATTCCAGCCGATCTGATCATGCAATAAAATTCTAAGTTGGATCACCAAGCTACTCACCCACCTACCCAAAACTGCAGGCGCTTCATTTTCCAAGATGATCTTATCAAGAAAAGGGGTGATTTTTTCTTTTTTTTGGTGAAGAACCAAGAAAGCAACTGCTGTTAATCTGAAATTAGTCTGGGGTGTGTAAAAGGGTGAAATTTTAGATCAACAGGTTAACGCTCGCACACTAGAATCATATTCATGTCGAAAAGTCTCATAATCAGACGGTAAACCGCCCATCAAAATCGGCAAAAGCCATGAAATTAAAGAGGTGCAAGTACAAGCAACCATTAAATTTTACTAACCTTGGCATTAAAGTGAAACCTATCAACTCCGTTCCAGTTATCGAGGTCGTAGGCGGTGAAGTGCTTGCAACAAGCCGCCACCTTTAACCGGTCACCGTTATTTCCCTGTAATCCCTTCACGTAGCTGGCTGCATATGTACCGGCCAGCACCGGATCTTCACCTGGAGTCTCCTGTCCACGGCCCCACCGTGGGTCCCTGAAAATGTTGACATTTGGGCTCCAGTATGTGAGCCCGGCCACGCCCCCGTTGTACATCGCCCGCGCCTCATCGGACACAACCTGCGAACCACAGTACCCACACCCAAAGTTCCCTTTAGATATACTTCATATTCAGTTGCCAAAATGTGGTGCTGCAAGTTGCCTGGATTTCTGTCCCTCAGGGCAACTTGATGATTCTCTCAACCAATCATAACTCTCTATTCAAGACGGCAATAAAAATAAGTACTATAGCTTGTCTTGGATTTAAAGAAAAGCGTCAAGTGGCAACTGGCAACGTACTTATATACACCTTTTAATTTTCACCTTATAAATTACGCTTAGGACGACTGATACAGAAAAAGAAAGGATAATTTATCAATATTTAATCGATTCTGTCGGGATTATGCTAAGATCATGATGTTCTTTTTGATAGATTTGTGATACTAGATCGTGATCCTTATGAACTCAAATTCAAAAAAGGAATTTTTTATTAAATACAATAATATTTAGGATAATGTTATTTAATTCAATATTAAATTAAATAAATCAGAAGTTATTATATAGTTAAATTTAAAGCACCAATGTGGTAGGGACAGAGCCAATATTGAAAAGGCTTTGGATAAAATATAATAGCACTAGCTACTACTAGTACTATAAACATTAATTATTTTGTGGTAAAAATCATGCATGGGGATTTTGGCCCACAGATACAAGTTGAATAGTATGGGTACATTAAATTGGTTAAGAACAAGATTCGTCTCGTCGGTCGTTTCAATGACTCGACCAACTGAATCGTACATAGAAATTGGCAATTCGAAAGCTGACATATCTAACACGTAAAATGGTGTATAGCAAGTTAGCTGGTATGGTGAGTTAATTATGAAAGAAAAAGTTAAGTTATGTTTGGTAGGTAAAAATAGTTTTTGTTTTCATTCTTTAAATAATAAAAAAAATTATTATATAAAATATGTATTTTAAAAAATAAAAATAAAAATAATTTTTTTAATATCATTTGTTGGTCTATTTTTGTTTTTATTTTTTAAAATATGTATATATTTTATCTCATAATATATATGTGGTAATTTTTTTATATTTTTTAGAGAATAAAAACAGAAAATATTTTTCTTATATCAAATATAACCTTAACTTCTCAATGGATCATAATAACCTTAACTTTTCAATGGATCATAAAAACTATTCCATCCACTCCAAGCTTGAAAGAAAACAAAAACATATGTAATAAACAAAAGTTCAATTTTACATGAAGATAACCAAAAGAACAGAGTACTATATCAGAAAGCTGAAACTATCCTAATAGTGTGCGCCAATTTCTTTGAAATATTATACTTTATGATATAATAATAATAGTATATAAACTTTAGTTTTAAGTTATTACTAAAAATAAAAAGGAAATCTTACCCGTCCGATGGCTTCCCATAATGTGGCATTGAAAGAAGCAGCGGTCGTAATTACTTGAGGAAAGCTAGTCGCCCCAGGGAAGGCCCCACCGAACTTGGTTCCAGGGCCCACGTTAGAGACGCCATGAAGAGCCTCGGACCACCATTCGTACCCTTTGATCCCCAGCCGTGGTACTGCGGCTGCATTGTTCACCAGCAGCCTAACCTTCTCCTGCAATGTCAACCTCCCTAGAAGATCCTTCACTCTAGCTGATATCGGCATCGAGACCTTGCAAAACGGCAGGTTTGCCGTCGTTGCATCTTTGGGGTCGCAAGCAAATGGATCACGGGCATCGGCAAAAGCACCCAAGAGGAGAAAAAGGAAGAGAATAAGGGTTTGAGGTGCTGAATGCAGGGTGGTGCTCGCCGTAGCCATAGCCATTTTTTTCCTTTTTGGAAAGAATGAATGTTGTTGGATTTCTGATGGTACAAGGTAAGGAGAATGTGGTAAGTATTTATATAGGTGAAGTTTGTGCAAAGAATGGAAAATGGTGATGCAACAGAACGACTTTGATCATTACATGTCCACATTGTTCTTTAACTGCTTAAAGTAAAGAACTTTTCTCTTTTTTTTTTTTTTTGTCCCAGCAGAACTATACTTTTAAAAATACTAATATAATAAGTAGTTATAAAGAGGTGAAAGGTTTTTTGTGATTTTATGGGTGGTGGCAGAGTAAGGTGGTTGTCTGGTTAATTGATACTGAAGAAAATGTCATAAGTTAAAATTTTACCTGCAACTACTTAACAGACCAATAGTGTGAGTGAATGAAGTACTCTTAAGAGTGGGGTATGTATGTGGGAGGTGACAGGTGGCAGATGGGCATTGGTGGGTCCCCTGGGTTTTCCAACGAATTAGGCCCCACATCAGGGAATTATTAGCGTAATCAGGTGAGGTAGATATATCAATCTGATTGACTTGTACGCTAGAAATACTAGTTAGTATCAGATCATGTAGATCAACACATTTCAGCATTTGTTTATCTAAAATATCTCATCTTCGTTGAAGCCTGGCAAAAAAGCATACCATTAACTCGCTGGAAAATCAAGTTTTCTATATCTTCGCTACTCACTCTTCCTGATCAAGTGATCATGCGCTTATAATATTGTCTTCGTAATTAATGATTAACGGAATTATGGCTGCAAAGTCTGCAATAAATTAAATAAGAATATGATTGATTGCATCCTTTCTTTCATTAATTCTACCTGTATATTAATTCATCTTTAATAAACAAGGAAGACATTAATCACATTAGCCATAGGAAAGGGATAATTCTTGAACTAATTTATATTTTACGACAATGGCTTCTATATTTAGGCAAAATTAGTCTAATTGGTAGAAATACAATTATCTTTTAAGCTAACCATACAATTTGTAAGAGTGAATCACCTTTTTTATATATAAAAAATAAGAATAATATGTTATCCAAGTGTTGGATTTACAGAATTACCTGCGACAGTGAGTTGCGACTCACGAATAGCTTGGCTTTGAAGAGAGGCCGGGGATGAGGCAGGCAGGCAGGCAGGCTCAGACCAACAATTCAACCCATAGTGGACTGTTGAAACGGTGCATGATTGCTTACCAAAGAAGATCACTTTTCTAAGCAAATTTCATCCGCGAATTAACTACGTAACCACCAACAAATTTTGAGCTCTCAACAATAAATTCCCCCTTTTTTTTCTTAGTAAATTGACAACCAGAGCAGGCGAGTACAATTTAGTAATAATATAGATTTAAATATCTCAGAAAATATAAGCACTAAATCTTAACACTCATGGCTTCAAAGCAAAACAAATATCTAGTCCACCGCTTGTATTATTACTTATTAGTTAATTATCATTGCCATTAGACTCCAACAACTGCTTCCATAATGGTCGAGTCCTGCCACTGCTCCAAAGTCTTCAACTCTTTTATTATTTTTATTTTCAATAAGGGCTGAAATACTATAGTATTTAATTAGCATTATTTTGTCGTTAAGAAATTAGTAACGCAGAATAAGGTTTTTCGATGGCCATGATCGAATATATTATTAGCCATTCCATTTGGTTCAGTTTTTCTATAGCAGAAGCCTGGAAGACAATCACAATAGGTTCAAATGGGCGGCAAGAGATCTCCAATCATATGAAAATCTCACAAATTAGTGAATCTTCAATAGTATAACCTCAGCGCGAGATTTAATGGTTTGGTTATTGGGATAAAAAATGAAAGCCATCAGGCCACTTGCTTATGCTCTGTTTCTGGTTGTTCTGTTTATTGCGGTTGGCTAGCTAGGTTTCCTCGGAAAGGACCCCTTCATGAGGGCCAGAAGTTTGCTCGCCTGTAAACTTTAGCACTTGAACATTAGCTCAAATCAACAATTGATGTAGGATTTCTGAGTTTAAAGAGCATCATGTCAAAACCTTTCTTGTTAAAGAAAGTTAAAACATCTTAGTTGACCGTTTGTAATTGTTTTCCCTTTTTCTTAAGCTTAAACAATCTGGATTTTGCCTCCTTAGGTTATTAGTCTCATCACTTCTGTTAGCACACCTTCGAATCTAACTTCAAACTTCTAATTACAATGAAAAATGAATCTAAATTCTACATAATTGGTACATTTAAACTACCTGTAATCATTAATTACAAATAACTATATGACTTAAAATTAAAGGAGAGTAATAAAAACTTCAGTTAAATGTTTAAACTTCACTTAATTACACACTTTCAAGTTGTTTAGCGTCATATCCCTGCACCTATCTTTTGTTTCGTAAAGAAAGAAAAAAGGAAAAGAACAGAAGCACAGGTTTAGACGTGAGCAATGGGTTGGTCGTTACTGATATCAACCAAAAGGACAAATGGGAAGTCAACTTGCAAGAGATTGCTTCTACAATAGACAGTGTATAAGTACAGGAGATAGTAACTGGACACGAGGTCTGCTAGGCAGTCTGTTATATGAAATCCTAAACACGGAATATCGGAGTTTGATCTTAGTACAGAGGTAGTCCCGGGTAGTTAAATCAGGCAGCGTGCGCCGAAAAGAAATCATACTGAAGTTACTTACATATAAGTTACAAACTCCATATTAGCCTTAAAATGGGAATTAAATTTACACGTTTGCGTGCAAATGTGATGTTCTATATCCGGCGAAGATCCTAGCCATAAAATAGAGCGGTAGGTAGAGGCGTAGAGCTTTTTTTATTGCAGATAGGTTGGCCCAAAATTTGATCTCTGCCTCATCCTTTCGTACCCACCGTTGCAAGCTCTAGCATAACAACGCTCTTTTACAAACTAACTCTGACAATTTGCCCTTCAACGACCTCCTTTTCGAGTCTTTTATGTGAAAATCTTTCTTGATTTTGTTCCAGAATCTATCACGTTTTGGGACAACCTGAAAAAATACAGACTACAACAAAGTCAGGAGCTGCCTAGCTCTCTGTCAACTTTGCTAGTGGGCTCGATTCTGTCGCACCGAGTAGTTGAACTGCACGAAAAGAAACTAAATAATTATGTATAACTTAATTTTTGAAACAAAAGCAAGTTGGTATGCATCTACGTTAAGTATACATAGTTTGAGTATCATTGAATCAAACATGTGATTAGCCGACCTGTTCGTTTTGAGGGAAGAGGAAGGTGTTGGTTGATGAAATCTCGACGTCTAATATTAAGAGAGAAAGGAATTCTTCACCAATAATAAAGCAATAACGTGAAGTTTGGCTCAATATGATCTTAGAGAGTCAGAAAGCCAACATAGAGAGAAAGAGAGGGCGCGAGCCAAAGGAGGTGGTGGTACAGAGAGATAACGGTAATTAGGAGGCAATAATAATGACTGCTAAGCTGTACCAAAGAAAGGACGAAAGACAGAAAAATTGCAAATAATATTGGATCACAAAAAGCGTGGACCCCTCGAACAAGTTGAAACTTGAAAGAAACTTTAGGGAATGGTTGTTAAAAACGGCATCAGGCATACAGCAAAGGCTGTGGGGGATAAGGATATGACATAAGAGTATGATATTTCCAATAAATCACATTAAGTTCTACTTTCGAGGGTTGCCCTACTCTTCTCTTTGCTTTGGAAGGGAATTCTCAATTCTTATCCATTTACAAGGTTTCACAGGTCAACATCAGGCCAATGCACATTTATGCAGGCTTTAACAGAGTGAGACTGAGAGCTGTGGCCAAAATGATTGAATTCCCATCCCCTGCTGGTTGTACGTCTCCTATGAGACAAAATGTAATTGAATGAAATACTTAAAGATCGTTCTTCCATGTTCAGATAAGTTGTTTGCAAGTTGTAATGCTCCCCATGTGTGTCATAAAAATGGAATCCAACAAAGGGTTCTGTGTTTTTTTGAGTCTAAGATTAGTTGATGTAGATATCTTAACAAGATGACATGCATTGTTTGTTTTGACGTCCTGATTCCTGTTGAAGATTGAAATCATTGTACTCGGCTGCATAGCAAACTAGCCAATAGTCTCTTATTCTCTTTCAGTTCACGACATGAGATATTTTTTCTTTCTCTGGGCAGTGCGGCGTTGGGGATTCCAAGGCCGCATGACATTGAGCGTTGAGGTCCTTCGACGGATCGGACCTGAGCTGGGCTTGAGGGAAGACTTTCACTCTTCGAGGTGATTTCCTCCAACACTATGGGCTTCTAGGGCCCTTGGATATTTAGGATATTGGGCTGGTCACAAAAACACACAATTTGGATAATTGGCTATTATTCTCCAGTATCGATCAACTACACAGCCCTGAATGTAACATAGACTCAACGTAATTGGGCTGCCTTTCATCTACCTTCCTATAGAGATTGGGTTTCTAATGGGCGACCGATCTAGGATCTGAAATTTTCAATTGTTTAACAAATTTTTAACAATTTAAGGGTGGAAAATAGATATAGATATGCTACATTTATCTACATTTTAAGTTTGGTATTGAAATCTTTCTTATCTGTCTCTAGCTCCTTTCAAATATCAAATTAAATAATGCTTTTGGATACATAAGCCTCCCTGATTTGCAAGGAATATGAGTATTATAAAAATCCGAACGTGTTTTACAACTGGTTTAGTATACTAGTATTAAACTTACTTTCTAACGAAAATTAAAAATGAAATTTGTCTAATACGATAATAATAATGGAACACCTCATCTAAAGAGAAAAAAAAAATACCGGGAGGGAATATCATTTGCTTGTATTAATTTTCATAGATACTTCAAAAGAGAAATAAAGGAAAAAGAATTAAGACGTTCGTTTATTTAATCCAATCCCAAACAACTTTTGGGCTAAAACCCATATTAATTTGTGTTTGCGTCTCCATGACCATGAAATGATTATTGTAATGTTGACATCCCACTCCATCGTCCTGGCTAGGCCTTTTCAAATGGCATTTAAATGGGAAAACAACGGATGAACCAAGTCAATTTGCTTGCCCAAATTTACCATTTCTCTCATCATCAGTGATTAATTAGTGCATGATTTAAAACAATTAACTCTAATAAATTTTGAAGCAGTCATTAATTAGTTTCCTAAAAAAACCAGTTACTTACCAAATCTAATTAAATATTGAGTTAACAAAACTAAAGTCTACTAAATTATAATTTAATTTATTGGCCAATCGAGACCTAGCTAAGCTATCGAGTCAGCTGAAAATTATCTTGATTCATTGTAGGAGGAAAAGAGGTAGAAGCTTCAACTTCAAACCAGTTGATCACACAAAGTCTTCGTGCCCGCAATCTCATGAACAATATAGTAATAGTTGCATAATGAACACGAAAATCCTAACCAGTTAACATTTAAATTTCTTCCGAGAATTATTCACCATTGCAATTGTACACGGCAGTGCATAGTGCACAGCAAAGACCATAAACGGTGACAACTGAAAGAAGAGGAGAAACCTATGGCTGGTATCTCTAAGCTTTAAAACAACCAATGCGGTACCTTTCTCTCAACCTTCTTCTCCTTTATAGTATCCAAGCTTGGCTTCCATCCCTTGCCTGAATATTGCCTGTTCAAATAATCCGGCCTACCTTCTATACTTTCCGGTAAATTAAACTCCGTTAAACATCTAACCTCCTGATTTTCTTCATCCCTCTGGCAGACGACGACGTTTTCCTTCTTCTGGAACGAGATCTTTTGTTCTACTATATCTTCAAGATTTGCAGGGCAAATCCTGGAAAATAATGGAAGGAACTTCGAGGATGACAAAAGCGACCTCGATCTCAACACAGAATTCGCACTCAAAAGTACACGACGAGCTTCCTCGGATGACAACGTGGTTGGCTTCCCTCGTTTTACGGGTAGCATAACATAAACCTTTTTCACGTCGAGTGTCAGGTCTGCTGGCAATGGAATCGGCCTCTTCTCCTTAACTGCCGCGTGGAACTCCACAACAACCTGTTGTGGATGCTCTAGCATCAGCTCCGCTGCTGTCAAGGGCCAGTTAAACTCCTGCACGGAGCCGTCCCAGAGAACCACTTTGCCGGCGGTATCAGACGTCGGCCGACATGTGATGGAACTAACGTAGTTGCCCATAATATGATATTATGACTCAGGAGAGATCAAAGAGGAAAAGCGAATTCCACTGTATAAAAGATAAGGTTTAGAGATAACAGAAAGGAAAATTGGGTATGAAATTCTGATTCATGTGAGTTCGATTAAGAAAGCGTTTTATGCAGGAATATAATATCTAGGCCTTCTCTGGTTCCGGAAGGTGTTTGTTAAACCGCTCCATCTTGTGAAGGATTTTATGGTGGACTTGGTTTTATCAAAAGGAATTTCGTGGTCGTTGGTTTTTAGGAGGGCCTGCCCCTTTGCTTCATCATCGTCTGACCATGTTGCACGGATTATATAAAAGACTTAATCCAACGGATATAAATGTCCTGGACATGTGGGGTCCCATTCCCCTGGCGTAGGTCTACTGTACCTGGCGTGATTGGAAAGTCAAAGAATGGTTCAACCGTAACTATATTAACTAATTTAATGCTTTATAAATTACTGCTATAAACTATTCGTTTCGTGATCGTGATGGAAGAGTTAAGCTTCGACCTCCATCGACCGTCCTTCGAAACTCCAATTTTTCGTTTGTTTCCCTGGATTAATTTTATTCCTCAATTCTCACGGGTATCACTTTCTTCACCATTTCTTCTTTTTTGTCTCCGATTTGAGAAAAGAAATCGTGGCAGGCACGGGAATTATACTATATAGTATAATATGGGACTATACCCTTTTCTCTTTATCTGGAAAGTATTCGTGTCCCTGTACCCGAATTTGCAAGGGAAAAAATGATTGGGAAATAACATAGTTGTTTGTATCTTAAATCTTAATTATAAAGGCAATGATTTATTTGTTTAAATTAATTAAGATTTTGAAAGGGGCCTTAGCGTGAAGGTAACAATTGGTTTGGTCTTCCTTTGTCTGATAACAATACAGTGGATAATGATTATTTGGTGCAAATACAAAGATGTCAAACACTAAAACGAATATTGAAAACAACAGCTTAACTTCGTATGTCATGTAACAAGTTGGGTTAGAAAATGTTACACGACCAAAAGATTAAATGCTAAGAAATTTAGGTTTATGTGGCTTCGTATTGGGGCATTGTCTTTCATACTTATTTTGTTTATTTCGGCTACGTATTTTCTTCAAACATCTCTTTCATATGAGTTTATTGCAGCTAAATTAGCAAGGAATTACAGGAACTTAGGAACTCACTCCATTGATGACGAGCAAGCGAAGCATGCATTTACCCAGTATTTTTTTCTTCTTTTTTTGTTTTTTTGGATTTGTATTGGTTCTGTCGCCTTTGCTTGATTTCTCCCAACAAAAAGTTAGTAACTCCGTGATAAAACTGTGTTTGGCTTGCAACTGGTTTGAATCAGAACTTAGCTTTTCTTGAATAAAGAATTCGTTACCTAAATGAGCTTGGTGTATGCTTTCTTGTGTATCAGGGACTTGGAAGGCTAACGTATTAAAGTTTGAGTTAGGTACGTGGGCTAAGATCAGATGAGCCATTCGTCTGGATCAGGTAGCGTCATGGTATGATGGGTAAGCTACTTGTGGGCCTCGATGGACTTTAGGCATCCAGACCCCAAATCTTGTTGATGAGGCTTTAGAGATGGGCTCGTCACTGAAAACAAGATGATAGCGGTCAATAAATCAAGTGGGAGTTGAAGGCTGAAGCCGATGCCAAAGCTTGTTACATGGTTCAAATGGTTTGACATTTATTTTTTTGAAATAAGGTTTTGAGTTTGAGTTTTTAAATAAAGAAAATAATTATTGAAAGAATTTTATCTTCATAGAAAATTAATCTGGTTCAAAAATGATTAGTCTAAGATCAAAGATTTGGGATATTGTTGGTTCCAAAAAAAAAAAATGCCTGTTACATGCTCTCGCGCTCTAATTGATGCTTGCAGGGCGTTGATTAAACGACTCGGCATAGTATAACTTACATCTCAAGGTAAGTAAATTAGATGCAAATTTTTAGCCAAATTAATTCCACACTAGAATTTGCTTGTATCTTCTCCGCAAAAAAAAAAAAAAAAGAATTTGCTTGTATCTTCTATGTTTTCTGTTTAAATATATTTTTCTATGTATTCCGAGTTTCTGACCCTTTGGTAGTTTGGTTGATTTCTTGTACTAATTTAATAAGAGTACAACGATGCTCTAAGTGGTTCTGTAATTACATGAAAGAATTGATCTTACATTTCTACCAAAATCATATGTTCAAGTATCCTAGATAGCCTTCCTACTTATATAGCAATAAGAGATCTCCCATTTTGAACAGTTAGGATCTGAGAAATCTCCACTTTCGTGATTGCCCATTGATGAAGTCAAACCCAACAAAAAAAGGCACGAGAAAGACTTCTCAATTGACTTCAGAAATTGGTTCCAAAACTGGTGTCCAGGGTCGGTAATTCCCCAATCTGTAGCCATGAATCCCCTTCGTGCATTTCTCTCCCAAAACCTTAAAATCACTCTCTTCCTCCTTTCTCAACCCCTCCGGCACATCCGGTGAAACCTTGGCACCACTTTTTCTCGCCCTTTTCTTTCCACTGGAAGCCGCTTCTATGATTGCCAAATCCACATCCATAATTTTGCAATGGACCCTCGCTATAGGAACCAAGACATAAACCCTACCCGCCAATAGTTCATCGTCAGCCCGCATAGCAACCACGCGGCGAGTTCGTTTGAGCTCTTCCACAGGAGCGATGATGTGACCGGGCTCCTCAAGCATGAGCTCTGCTGCCTTTGCTGGGACCTTGAATTTCTTCAAGTTCCCTTGAGCATCAATTACTTTTGCAGTTCTTTTACGGCTCGAAGCTGGAATAAAGTAGCTTGATGGGCAGTTTCCCATGTTGAGCTCAAACAGGTTCTTAGTTGGCTTTAACTCGAGTTCAGAAATATGGCAGTGTGTGTAAAGAAGCTTGTTTGCTGATTTGCTAATGGATTGTTGAGACTTGAAAGAGGGAAGTCGAGGCTGCGTGGGTATATATAGGGGTGGAGATGGAGAGAAGTCAAAGGTAAAACATTGGAAAAAAGACACGTAAAAAATGGGGTGACCAAAGAATAGAAAAGGTTGACCGAATAAGAGATGGAAGTGGTGATGAACGTGCGTTTGAAGTTGGGAGTTTAGTGGGGGAAACGCGGGGGTGTGGGGGCAGTAGGGGGATTCTAATTTCTAATGCTAGCTGGCAGCTGCTAGGGAGCCAGCGTGGGAGCGTGGTTCAAACGCTTGGTTTTAGTACTTATTATTGGCTGTGGGCGCAAGTAAAAGTGACAGTGATGCTCGTGTGTGTCGGCGGCGTGGGGTCTCTCTTATGGCTTTGGAAGTAGGATTTGTTACTTATTGGCTTTGGTTATAGGTGGCCGGTGTGGTTTAGGTGGTCCAGCGCAAGGCAATTTGTAATTGGAGTAATTGAGATCTGACTTGGTATCTTATAACTAATAATGTTTTTGAGCAAAAACCTAACTTCACAGGAAAAATTTATTATCATTCTATGGCCGACCACATCTCTAAAGAAAAAAATTGGGGAGAAAAAGTAAGAAGGCTTTACAACAAAATAGTGCATCATACGTAGTGAACATTGCATAATAAATCATGTGGTTCTGCGGTGGAACACGAATCAGTGTTGTCACCACGACCTTACCTTAAAATAGGTTATGTTGACTTTTTTTGGTCAAATCATAGAATATTTTGATTAGTAATGCATCCTACAGTCTTCTACCATTAAAAAAAAAAAGAGTAACCGTGTGATAAAATGAAGAACAGGCATGTAAAGTAGTAACCGTAATCAAATCCATTTCACTCGAATATTGGCATCAGTTTCAAATAAAATTTCAAATATACACTTTTAATTTATATATGGTACAAAAAATTAATGGTATCAATTAGATATTCATTTTTTATGGTAATTGGTACGAAAATTTTAAATCCTCCTAACAAAGATAATATGAAACGCGTGACGTTGAAAAAGTAAATAACCAAATGGGAGAGAGAAGTTTACAACTCTATGGGCGAAAACCAAATCACAATTATGGTAAAGAGATATGGAAGTCAATTGACAAACTACAATACCAGAGACCTGCGGCCACGAGTAGATTTTACAGGGTAGTGACACTAGTACGGTAGTACCTCCTTCCACACAGATCCAAAACCAAATACATCCAATTTAAAACCCACTTAAGGGCTTAGTTCAAACAGTTTGAATACAACTTTTGCAGTTTTGCCTCAAGCGGGCCGTAATGAGATGGCATTGGGGCTTGGGAGTCCGTAACCAGTAACATCTTCCTAAACGCATCTTTCTGAACATTACCCTACTTGATGTACTGGGACATCCACTTGAAGCCGTCACCATATCCCATTTTGCGAACAATGCTGCACATAAACACCTCTAGTGGACGGACATTTGAGTCTGCTAGATTTACCTTCCCCTTACCGGTGGTAAAGTTTGTAAGTCCAAGGTGGTAGCGTAACTCATCCTCTGATGCTGCATATGGTATATCTATCTTGTTTCCTAGAATAAGAAATGGGACATTGGCAAGGGCCTCATCAGAAAGGAGTGCATCCAGTTCCTTCTTTGATTCTGCAAACCTCTCTTTATCATAGGCATCCACCAGGTACACCACAGCATCCACCTGGAACCAAGAAAATACACATTTAAAGTATTTAGTCAGACCAGGCAAGAGAAATGTAACAACCAACAATAAGAAAAACGCACTGTAGTACATGCACAGGAGGCCAAAGAGTTCACTTGTAGTGAGCAACATTTTATATTCGTTATAATCTCAGCCCTCCCTACCCTATCACCAACAACTTGTTCAACAATGTAGGCACATGATGTTAGATTCATTGGCCTCAGCCTCAGAAGCTGATCAAATTTAGTGAACAATTTTACCAGTTGACTAAGTAGTGCTACATGGTACACCAAAAAACCAATCCAAAGAGAGAGAAACACAACATCATTACATCCACGGCATGGCTTGAAAGCATGATCACTGCTGGCCGCAAACTACATACAAACACTTCTTGATACAACCTTAACACTCAGCTGGCAATTCAAGGACACCTTGTTGAGCACCCAGACAGCCTTTTGCAGGGTCAGGCTGGTTTTGTTGTTGAAACAAAACATCAATTAAAATGAAACATCATGAAGATATACTCTTTAACAAAGACAAATAGTATTCACAACAGACTGGATAACCAGATAGGACCCATGTTTTCAACCAAGGCAACTAGAGAGATAAGTCAATCCACCAAACAATTCATTCAAGCATTTCATAAGATAATGATCAAGACCAACACACTTAAAAAATTCCTGACAATGAAATAATTTAAAAATTAGCTCATAACAGATATCAGAGATATTCTTCGTTGGTGTCTTACACATCACAGGGCAGCAAAAATTTCATTGAGACTATATATGAAGATAGCTTAGACACAAATATATCAGTGAGACATATAATCACTTCAGAAAATGCCAGAAAGAGTTTAGGTGGCATAAAAAAATGATAATAATAACCCCAGAAAGAAAATCACATCTTAGCAATGACGGGCTGCCAGAATATGATCCCAACCATAATGATTTGTTGCACCACTGTTAAGGCTCACAACTAGCAGGTCGCATGTCCCTTGGCAAACAGGGATATCAGAATCTACCAATTAAAAAATAAATTAATGGGAAAAAAGAAAGTCAATAAACTTCAAAAACAACATCATGCAAAACTCCAGACGATAGAGATTGTAAAGACCATGCAACATAAACCATAAGAAAACATATTTCATAATATTCCGAATCACTAAAACCAATAAATATGCAAGCTGAGAATAACAAACTGCATGCTTGATAAGAGAGCTAATCAACCGCACAATGTAAAAACATAGGAACCTAAAACCATGGAAATGGTGGCGAAAAAAAATGCTAAAAAGGGCTTTACTTTCAGGTTAGTTACCTTAGCATAGTAATCCTTCCAGACTCTGCGGGCAATCTGATGACCTCCCAAATCGAATGCTTTGAACTTAATTTTCCCAATACTAAGCTCTTCTGATGTGGGATACTGAGTTGGCTGATGTTGAACCAATCGCTGGTGAAAATTTACGAGTAATCAACATCGCTAATTACCTCTATTTCAAAGATTCCTCTTTTACCAATAAAAATAAATAAAAATGAAGACTTCAATCTCTTCAATAATTAGAAAAAGAAAACCCAAAAATTCTCGAGTAGTGAACTGATCAAACAAAGATAAAAAATCGATGTTTATTAGAAGATCCAAAATTAAACTTTCAATTTACAGCTGATTTTACAAAACGAGCAAATGAAATTTCAGCAATAGAAGCTTTAAGTGGAATGAATTTAATATTAAAAGAAAGAAATGAAAAAGGGTGGGGAAAACGAACCTCGTCCTTCAACATGTGGAGCAAGGTGGTCTTACCGGCATTATCAAGGCCGAGGAACAAGATCTTAGCCTCTTTCTGCCAGAGACCGAGGGAGGAAAGAACGCCGTAGAACCAATCGATAAGGAACATCGTCTTGACCTCTCGGTTCGGGTTTCGGGTATTACGAAGATATAAAACGGATCGAACTCGAAATTATGACGATCTGGAAGAGTGGAGGAGGGCAAGTAATATCGTCGTAATCAAGGCCAAGGCCTCCGCTTCATACCATGAACACGAAAATAAAAATATACTAAAAAGAAAAGCAAAACAATGGAAAGGATCAATTTTTGACCCCAAAATCAAGAAAGCGAGACGGATGGGATACTGTGGCACTGGGGGGGGTAATATCGGGAAAATGAATAACAGTAGCCCAGAGGAAATTCAGAATAAGGGGCAAATTTGAAATTTCAAAAGCTAGATCTGGGTTTTGTCTGTGGGCTCCCTTGCTTTTGTATGAGGTGACGTCGTTTCTTTCTACTGTAAAATGCTTTCTTTTGGACTCTGGAACTGGACTCCAATGCCACGACAAATTCGTATTCACGGCATGTCTCTGTCCCTCCATTGGCCCAATATTGTTATTTTTGGGAATTTTTGTTTTCTTGCTAGGAGCATAATAATTTAATTAAATGAAATTAACCATGATTTTTTTATTTAAATCATGTTCGAATTCTTTTTTTTTTGTCGAAATCATGTTCCAATTCACTTATAAGTTTTAGTAATAGTAGGTATTTTTGTTAAAGTGAAAAAATTCCACATCGGTTATGTTTAACATGTTTGAGACTTCTATATTTAAGTTAGGTCTCTCTACCTATTGTCAATTGGTTTTAGGTTGGATGTTTAACATGGTATCAGAGCTCAGACCCGTTTCTGTTGTCCCCTTTCCGGTTATCCACGTGTAGGTTCGTTTGTTTCTGTTGTTTGTCTAGGTTCGTCTACATGTGAGGGAAAATGTTAAAATTTCACATCGGTTATGTTTGACAGATCTGGGACCCTTATATTCAAGTTAGGCCTCTTTACCTATTACTAATTGATTTGAGGTTGGATGTTTAACAATTTTAAAATCTTTTGCAATAATGGATATGCTTTCAAGCCAAGCTTAAAATATCCATGTCAAACTTAATTATTCTTGGAGTTTGGTCTGATTAAATCCTAACATGGTGAAAGTAGTCGAGCTTGGCTTTGTGTAGTGTAACTTAACATGGCTCCGAATTTGATGTTTATGTTGAAGCATAGCTTGCTCAACAAAATTAATTTAACAACAAAACTTTTGATATTGACATTGAATTGAATTCATATGATATATGGAGTCCAATTAGCTTTGTCATGGAAAGATGATGAAGCACGAGCTTTGTCATTAAAATAACTAAGTTCAACTTAAATCTTTTTGCTTGCAACTTATACCATTATTAAAAGCCTATATAAATATGTATTAGTAATACATTAAGTAAAGATTAAAAGTTAATTATCAATATCTATTAGGTTAAATGGAAGCCGCTTAATGTCTTTGAAGTAAAATTTTGGATTTAAATCTTACTAATAAAATAAACATGTTTGAGAGAATTTATCTTCATTTGAAGTTCGACGTGACTCGAATAAAATTAATTGTAAACTGGTAAATGAATATGATACATGTAGTTATATAAAAAAGAAAATGTTAAATGGTACACCCATACATCATTTAAGATGCTAAATATAAAAAATTATATATAATTAATGCTTCACGTTTTCTTGAATTAAAAAAATTATTATATTTAAAAAAGTAATTTCCTTAAATAAAAAATTAATCAATCTTAAAGGATGCATGGATGCACTCATTAACAAAACCGTACCTAATACGCTCAATTTAATTATATCATATCATATGAAAGATTTAAAAACTAGAAATCGAGTATATTGATTAAAAAATAAAACTACGGGCGCCCAGCGCAATTAAAGGAAAAAGGAGGCACCTCGCCGTAAATGTCCATCAAGTTTTTCTTCTCATCTAAGTCCCATGGTTTTCTACGATACAATAACCCTAGCTCCAAAACTGCGCCGAGAAATCTACTTCGTCTGAAGGTACCGCTCCTCTTTGCCTGGCTTGTGTATTTGGCAATTGGAACCTTCTATCTCATTTTCTCGTCTTGCTACTATCTGCTAAGATTATTTGCAAATTTGGTTGAAAAATTGTATTACTGATAAGATTTCTCTGGTTAAATGTTCAGTTAGGAGTTGCCGAGAGATGGCGAAGTCAAAGAATCACACTGCCCATAACCAGTCTTACAAGGCTCACAAGAATGGAATCAAGAAGCCCAAAAGGCATAGACACACTTCCACCAAAGGGGTTCGTTTTCATTGTGCATTTTTTTTTAAAACTCATTTTTATTGTGTTTAAAACATTTTCTCTTATTCATGTTTTGATTTTTTTTTCTTTTAGATGGATCCCAAGTTCCTGAGGAACCAGAGGTATGCTAGGAAGCATAACAAGAAAAACGGTGGATCTGCTACTGAAGAAGAGTAGACATTTTGAGCATTCCCGTGGTTCTTTTTAAGCATATGCTTTTGTCGTTTCTGTTGTAAGACATTGCCAGTTTTGGATTTTGTCTGACTTTATATATCAATTAGGTCAACTGATGTCTTGATTTTGCTCAAAATTATAAGAATTTGATGTCAACGAAGCTTTGATTGAAAATTTATGGTCTTGATTGATGCCCATTTTATTTTCATTAATTCTTGCTCTCTCTATAGGATTGAGATGAATTTTGGTATTGCCGATAACTGTGATTTCTTCTTGTTTTCATTATTCTGGCCTGCTAGTTTGTGGTTCTTGAAATATTGGATTTCAAAATGCCTATATTTCTGGTTGTTATGGTTGGTTACATTGGTAGTTTAGTAATTTGGGTTGGGGAGATTGAAGCGGTTTGATAACATCCAACTTCGATTCTGATAAAGTATTAGGTTTTTCTTGGATATTGATCTAAATATGATGAAATGTCTTAGTAGCTTTTCGTATTTGTAGTATTTTTAGTCAGTTATCAAGGCAGTTGTGAGAGTTCATGTCATAGTGAAATGTCAGAAAGTTTTGGAGAGTTTTTCTGATGGTACATGCTGATCATAAAGGAAAAAGTGCCGAGTGCTGTGTTTCACAATACTCTTAGATATTGCTAGAAACCCCAGGGGGAAGCTGCTGTATGAGGTCTGTCTTTCATAGTACTTTTAACTCTATTGAAAAAAAAAATGAGTTGTCTTATACTTGCAGTTTTGTTTTCATGGCTGTGAAGACCCTTTGTTGATTTAGTAATTTGTTGAATGGTACGGGTTTTTTAGGATGGCTATATTGATCCCAAGTAATGAGCACTTTAAATTACTGCACATGGAAGTTGTTTTTCACTCTAGGTTTGGTGGTTGATTTATTGATGTATGTCATTAGATGATGCTAATTTGTAGGCTTGAGCGTGGAAGAGAGCGTATTTCTGTATTCCATGTAAACTGACATTAAGTGGAGATTTTTGTTACAAAATGGTTGGATGACTTTGTCTAAGCTCCTTTTATTCATTGCTGAGCCCAAGTTTATCTTTCAGCATTAGAAAGTGGTGTTTATGAATCTTTTAGTTGCTGTCCGTGTATGATCCCCTGTTGGCAGAGGAACAACAGACACCCTTGGCCTGATTCAACTTGCATAGGCCTTCTGCCCACAAGCTGGGCAAGAACTAGTAAATTCGAGAGCATTTTAATGCCATGTTCATGTTTTCTCTCTACTCCGTCATCTAGTGATTGAGCATTATGGAGACGTTTGTGCATGCCAACAACATGATGTCTTACCACCGGGTTTAGATGAACCGATTGATGCAGATTTGACATTTTAATCTAAAAGTCTAGCCCCAGTTATTATTTCAACTTTCTGCGCACTCAAAAGTAATATGTTTTGCTTGGTGTATTCGCGGTTATGGGATGGTCGTATAGTTTGATTACTTATGTGATTAAGTGCTACCCAATTATATTAACTCTACCATGTTAGTCTGAGGTTCCGCAGTATTGACTGGTTTAATGACGAAGTGAACCCTGGCTGTGTATTCACGCAATTCTTTTGGTAAGTTCAGGATGTGAGCCAAAGGAGGTCTGGATTCTCTGATATCACTTAATTGCATTTGTTTTGTTTCGAACAATTGGGAAATGGCCGTCTTCGGCAACATCCCATCAAAAGCTTTGTCTTGTGGAAATGGCCATAATCTAGTTGCTCGAGTCCCTCTTACGGGTTATATATTTAGTTATAGAAAGAACCAAAACCCTCCCATTATCTAGCCTAGGTGGGTTTGGCAAATACGTCACTGTCTTGGAGACTAATTGAACCTCCCTCAAGAGTAGGTGGAGCACACATTTCAGATAAGAAGTTGCTGTCCTCATTATCTATTGCTATGTTAATTACGCTTGGAACTAGACCATGGGATTGTGAAGTACGATGTAGCGCCCAAGTATTTTATTCAAGCTAAGTCGTATACAAGCTTTTCGAGAAACCATCTGACTGATATTCCAAGGGATATAATAGAGAAGAAACTTCTTTCTTACATCTTCTCTGGATGCTTCACGATTACCACTGGACATTTAACGTGCTTGGCACAATGATCACTCACGCTTCCAAGAAGCGCCCTGTAGAATTGTAAAGGGAATCTAGTTAATTTTGTCTGGAAATAATTGAGAGAAGAAGTTGAGAAGGTTTACAACTGGGGAAATTACTCAGACTGCTATTAATTACCTTTTGAAGAAACCATAACCGTGGCTTCCCATCACCAGCGTGTCTGCTTTGATTCTGTCCACCATACTGCATATTACGTCCTTTGCATCTCCGCTTCCCACAATTATCTCCACATTCATCTGCACACAGTTCGTTATATTAACGATTTGAGAGAATGATAAACCGAACCAGATACAACCACAGGAGGCAAATAAGGCAAACATATATAAACTTGAAAGCAAGACCCTTACATTGCTGCTGAATTTTCCGTAGACAGCTTCGGCTCTTCCCATTACTGAATTTACCAATTCACTGCCGTATTTCTCCAAGGCCGTTATAACATCGCCGGAAAACATATACCCTGTTACAATATCAGGCTGGTCAGTATACAAAAACCCGCAAGAAATATGTTTTATGGCTACCATTTTATGTGGTATGGAGAAAAGGGATTTCAAATCGTGTGAAAAAATATTACTAATAACCAACGGACAGCTGCAACTTTCATATAATTAAGGACTTGTTACAGTATCCAGGAAAGAATTAAAGAAGAGAGGAAAAAGCAAGCAGCGGTTGCTAACCTGCAGCATCGAAGGAAGAGTAGATGGGAGGTGGAGGCTTGACATAAAGAAGCACGAGGGTGTTGGTTGTTTTTTCGGAAAAAAAATTTCCAATACACCATGAAAGTGCATACATGCTCTCCTCACTCTCATCCACTGCCACCACAATTTTGCACTGTTTCTTCTGGAGATTCACTGCTTCCATTGATGTTTGGTAATGACCCTGGATTGTGTTTATTCTTTGGCTTGAAGAATTTTAGACATAAAAGACTCCGAGAAATTACTGGCCTTAAGATGTTGATAAGAAATGCAAATGAAAGCTCAAATATTTATGGATAGGTAGGTTGGGTTGCTGTGGTTTTATAGTAACCTGTTTTTGAGTTCCGTGGGTTTATACATTTACTACTCTGATCGCAGATTTTGAAGTGAAAGCCGCTGTATCCAGGAACCCAATTTATCCCACAAGAGAACACTAACAAAATCTCCCTGTTTGGCACAATGGCGAATAACAATTAATTAATAAATAATAAATACATATAGTTATCAGTTGATTAAAGTAAAGAACCAGTCAATTTTGAGTTTAGAAAGAGATCAACCTTTCGCCTTGTTTGTTGGATATGGAAAAATCCTTCCTGTAGGACCCATTGATTGACTTGTAGAAAAATGCACTTTAGGTGGCCCTCCTTCTCAAGGAATCTCGATGGTCAACATCTTGCTGAAGCTAAGCGGTTGGATGATTAAATATCTTACTAGGAAAGTCGAAACTTCGGCAAGGCATACGGATTACAATTATTCGCAACACGAAGCCACGGTATGGCTTATCCAAAAAAAAAAAAAAAAGAGGCCACGGTATGGATGTGTATATGAGATAGAAATGACATGGATATTTTTCTTGCTCGAAAACGATTGGCGAAAGGCTCAATTCAGGTTTCAAACTTTCAAGATGTTGTCAAATAGGGTCTTAAAAATATAATTTCAATAAATTAGAATCTATACTTAAAAAATTATGACAAATTAGATTTGTTGTTAATTAATTCTAGTTTGTGAGATATACATAAATTGAAAAGTATATAAAAATTTTATTTCATACTACGTATATTGAATTTATTTAGATTAATACTGTTTGATTTTTAACTAATATGTTGATAACATTTTTCTCTCAAAATTAATGTTCATGCATGACATACATTAGTTTTCATATAGAAAAGACTTAATTTATCACAATTTATTAAATATGAGTTTTAATTTATTGAAATTATGTTTTTGAGCCTTATTTGACAAACTCTTAAAAAGTTAGAGCTTTAATTGAGCCGTTAGCCGAAATGATTTAGCTACTTCAGTTAATTTCACCGAGGTGATCTTTTCTTCTGAAATTGATATAGCTATTTAGAGTAAAATATACATACAGTTTAGAGTAAAATAATGAAACTTTGACCGGAAATAGAATATCAGCTGGCTACTGCCAACCAACAGCACTTGTAAGCTCAAGTGTTCATATTGCTTTCTGGTATGATCTCATCTCATGTACAAAGAAGATTTTTAGATTCGAATTCAGTCGAAGCTTATAGCTAGCCCTGTGGTAAGGAAGGCCCCGCAGATTGTAACAGGGAATGTGTCGTGATTGACAGGAAAAAAGAATAAGTCGTTTTATAGTCTTAATCACTAAATCAGTTGTTATTATATATCTCCAAGTTGAGATTTTAGAAAAAGGTTTGTCTCAACATCTCATCCCTTCGCCTACAAAAAGCCTAGAAAAAGCACCCTTAGTTTCTCTCTCATCCACTCAGCAGTTTTTCTGGACCCACACCGGAACATATCTTAAACCTAGGTCTAGTGTTCATGAGCTCAAAGAAAGGAATTTCTTTTTGGGTTGGTGGCGGGGGGGCCGGGGGCTTGAGTCTGGTACTAATTTTTGCGGCATGGTCCCAAACTTAAGAGCCTTCTCCTACATCCTAGGTCTTGGCTGATAACAAGTACATATACCTACATGTGAACAGCGCTTCCATCCATACAATTTAGAACGTCTTGAAGTGATTCAAGAAATGTACATTAGCAATTTGCAGAGTACAATAACAATCTAATTTGATTCTGGTCAAGATTAGGCAAAGAGGGCCACCACCGACCAAGTGGTCACCACCCCAGATAATGTTATGTGGAGCCGTGGCCCAGCCCAGTTTCAATCTTTGGTTTGTATATACTGGGCTAACAGTTCTGTCATGCCACCAAACCAAGTAGCCGAGGATTGGACCCAAAGCCTCCTCCAGGACCTCCACCTTTTATCTCAAGTATAGCTGTAGTAGTAGCAGTAGCTGAGGCTGACTAATCTGTCCTATTTTGCTATATATATATATATATATATATATATTGGTAAATGGTAATTGGTATGTATACCCCCACTTTGAAGCTAAGAATTCAACAACTCCCCTTTTCAAACTGCAAAATCAATCCCATTAGAAAATTTTCTAACCATAACTCTACACTCCTAGCCTCACCAGTCACCGCTTTTCTGGCTAAATCACACATTTTATTCGAATTCACTTCATAATAATTACATGAGATTAATTCTTCTTTTCCTTTTGCTAACAAACTACTTGTTAATCATTCATATTTTAGATTGCTTTGCTGGGCACTCCTATTATTAATTTACGTAATACACAAAAATTAGCTGACCTCAAATATCTTTATTTTTTTTGGGTTCACCAGAAAAAGATGGAAGGATAACTCAATTTTTGGCGCTGGGCCTGCTGATAGCGGCACTTATCAAATGATCAGTAACTTAAAAAAGCTTTCCTTTTTCATTCTTAAATTTAATTATCTTATGTGGTTACACAAAATTAGCTTTTAATTATTTAGGAATCAGCAAGATCTTGTATGCACGCAAGTGTCATTGCTATATAGGACCAAAACGTGGAGTCCATTAGCCTAATCAGTAAATATGGACGGCCAAGATGAGTATGATGAAGTGAGCCATGACGTTCCCACAGAGCGCATATTAGTGCCGACCATCGCTAGCCTGCTTATCCTTAAAACGCCAAAGTGCAAAAGGCAAAAGTTCATCTTCAGTGCGTTTCGTTTAGTTGCTGCCATTTGTGAGGTGAGGCACCGAGGCTTAAAATTCATAAGCCGCCATTCATACAATTGGTAACATCTAAATCCAAATTGCCTAACTCCGAAGACTAAGAGAGACAAAAATTAAATAAATTGAATTTTTATTAATTAATTAAAGAAAAGACGATAAGATCGAGAAATGATAAGCACAAATGTCAGCGTCTTAAATTTTTTGAATATTTTAATACTTTATTTTCGTCTGGGTAAATAAATTCTAATAATTGAGATTTTGAAAATTAGATTGGAAAAAAGAGGAAAAAAAATAAAGGAAAATAATATTATCGAGCGTCAAAAAGGAGGGCCCATGGAAGCACAGCTAATTTTTTGTTCATGCTTTTTTCGGTGAGCGCGTTTGTTAATTTTCTACAGTATTTATTTAAAAGAGGGACCCACTTTTTAAAACTTCTGGTGAGCAGAGCGTCCGGAATCGTTGATTATTGATCGTACGTCCCAAATTCAAACCTAAAAGGAAAATTTTTGAATTGGACGCAGAGGGGGACATCGGACGTATATTTAAATAATCATTAACTCAATAATTCTGTCACTGTTCCTTACATAAATATCAGAGTTCCAAATGTGCCCCTCTGGGGAAAATCAAAATGTGAATTTCTTATGTTTTTGAAGAATTTAATTAAATTAAATGGGTGAAGATGAAATAGGGAAAGCGATGATCACTGTCATTTCATATCTTTGAAACAGCACCATGTATGATGTGAAGGCGAAGCTCATGAAAAATGCCCCCCACTTTGATAACAAAGAATGACCTTATAGAAAATAAGATGTTGTAACCAAAAAAAGGAAATTGAGAATTGAGATGTCAAAAACAAATTTCAATCACCCAATTATACTCCTTTCAACCTATCAATTAAAATAAATAAAACCTATATTCTTGTTTAAATTTCAAGCACCCAATTATACTCCTTTCAACCTATCAATTATACAAACGTACCAAAAAATATTAATTAAATACATTGAATACTTGCAACAGTGTTTTTTTTCCCCTTAATCATTATTGTTACCGTGCAATACCACAAACGTGGAACTATAAAATTGCTCACAAAAATGAGAAACCCCTAAGTTATTAAGACTTCTTATCTTTGTGGCAAGGGTTCGAATCGAATCCGTAACTTTGTAATTAAATATATATGTAAATAGTCAATTAGTCTAGAGTAGAAAAAAAAATCCTCACAAAATTTTATAGTTTAGCATGTTTACCTAATTTAAATGTTTATCTCCAAATCCAAATTAATACTACTAATAAGACAGAACTTAGGTACTTTTCCACAAAGGTGGAAACGCACTTAAGTTGTGTCCCTACTAATATTTATATTATTTAGTAGTAATATTTATGTTAAATTAAACATAAGGGCATAAACTTATTTGTTTCACTGTCCACAAGCAAGGAATCATACAACCAAGCAAATACCCTGTTCTTCCAATGCCATGAGCCATTAAGTTATGGGCTTTCTTAATGAAAAGGGATTGTAAAACTAAAATCGTTTGAATTAAATATTAAACAATTATTGTTGATTTTTTTTAATCAAGAATATCCTTAAACTTTTGGTTCAAGATTAATCTCTTTCAAACCGAGAGTATTAAAAGTTAAAACCCTTCTAACAAGTACGTTTTGGAAAGATCAAATTTATTTCTTCACTCTTATCAGGGTAATTGCCGCTATCATCTCGATTAACATTTGTTGATAATTTTGGTTAATTTTTGGTAACTTGAATTTTAGCTAGGAAATCCAAACCAATATATTTACTTATATTCCATTACTTACATATTACTTTCTTATTGTCATCGACATTCATAAAACATTTCCAAAAAAACAAAAAAACTTCAATATTTTAAGAACGAAAACAAAAACTGTGAAGGTTCATATTTTCCTGCATTTAAGGAGCGTCTTGACCTTTGAATGTGTTGAGTTGAAGCCTACTAAACTGTATGCAAACTTTGCATGAAAGCAAGTCAAAGCCTTTGTTATCTTAACTGGCTAAAAGCCGCGTCATATAATTTTACCCAAAGTCTTTCCCAATCAAACAAAACAACAAAAACAAAATTAATTAAATAAGGCGAAATAAAAGAACCAAGCAAATATTTGGGCAAAAAAAAAAAAAAAAGGGGACCAAGCAAATATATTAATGTAGTTTTCATTTAAGATAACATAGGGGCATTTCTGGAACTTCATGACCTGTTTCTTATATTTAAAGTCCAGTCTCTATAGGAAAGGAGAGACATCAAAAAGGAAAAACAGAGCAGAGCAAAATTTTAAATCATCATCATAGGAAAAAGTTTTCAAAAACAACAGGCAGAACGCAGAAGAAATGGGGGATGTTATTTTGTTTGTCGATGAGTTATCATCAAATTCTTCAATTTCGCACTGTAGAATCTGCCATGAAGAAGAGTTTGAAAGCCTCAAGAGCTTGGAAGCTCCCTGTGCTTGTTCTGGCACTGTTAAGGTAAAATGGTTTCCCCTGTTTTCGTTTCTTCATGTTTTTCGATTATAACTATTGGGGTTCTCTGTTTCTCTGATTTAATTCAATTTTTTGTTTTTTTTCTGTTTTCAGTTTGCACACAGAGATTGTATACAGAGGTGGTGTAACGAGAAGGGAAACACAACCTGTGAAATTTGTCTTCAGGTTTGATTGAATTCTAATGATCACTGCCAAAACAAAAAAAAAAGTTTATATATTTATTCCAAAGCTTTGGTTATTGAAACAGAATTTGAAGGTTTTGATGTTCGACTTTGATGTCAAGCTGGGTTATTTTGTTTTATCAAACTCTGTTTTCATCGTTTTTCTTCTTCTTCTTCCTCTGTTTGTTTGAGTTTTGGGGCATCCAAATTTCCAAAACTTGTCCTTTTTGTTCGAACTTTTCTTTTTGGCCAAGTCTGCGCTCTTTTCTTCCATGTGATTCTGCGGATTGTAAAACGTTTCATTGGATTCTTCGTGATTAAACGATCTAAAATAAAATCTTAAATGATTTCCACTTATGAACTCCATTACTTCATTTAAATATCAATATCTCAGATTGCTGGACTTCTCTTTTAAGAATGTTTATAAGCAACTCCCTATGATTGTTTATTTGGATAACAAAAAGAAGCTCCCTGAGGTTTATAACATATATATATTTTTTTAATATTATAGTTTTAACCTCAACAATTAGAATAGTTATTAATGAAAATTTTACCTTTTTTTTTTCCGGTCATGCAGGAATATGGACCAGGATACACTGTAACAGTAACAGCACCTTCCAAGAAGTCTCAGCTGATTGAAGCTGCAGTAACCATCAGGTAAATTTGAAATTTTTATTTTTGTGGTTCATAATCCTTGATGATTTTCTGCTAATGGCGCGTGACTTGCCAGCTGGTGCTGTTGAAAGCCAGAGCAAATATGAAAACTACAGTTACTTACTTCACTTTAACAAAAAATGCATTCATCTTTATTTAGAAAAGGTTTCCCTAATTTAATCCTAAAAAGCCAAACATGCTTTGCCGCGAATTATTGTTTTACAAATGGGCCTAGTTGCCAATACTATAATCTGCAATTTCTTTAACCAGCCTCTTCTTGTGTGTGTATATATATATATATATATATATATATATATATTTATTTATTTATTTATTTAGTGCTGATAAAATTAAAAAAATTGTGCTTAATTGATTATGTCTCAGAGATAGCCTGCAAATTCCGAGAAGAGAGGTTGATCCACGACGCCAAAGATTGGTAGCCTTAGCTGAAGGAATGAACGTTGACAATGATCTCTCTCAGTGTACTTCAGCTGCTGACAGAGGTGCCTCTTGCTGTCGATCACTGGCTCTCACTGTACGTTTTCATTATTAACAATTTACTACTAATTTATTGGGGTTTAATTTAAGTAATTATAAAATGGGAAAGGGAAAGGGCTATGAACGAATTGGGGTTAAGCAATTTCTTTGGGAAGTGGCAACCACTACAGGTAGTTGAAAGAGGGTATGCCAGAATTCGTAATATTAAAATTTAAAATCAGCACGAGTAGCTTTATTGTGTAAAGCAAACTACACCCATAATTTAGTAATTTCGACGGTTATGGCAAGAGTGGGGTGGCAAAAATCAGTCGTACAACCGAATTTGAAAGTGAAAACCATGAAAACTATCTACCCATCGGTAACTGTTCTGTTAGCTGAAATTTTTGTTTCTCTTTTTATAATATGCCTCCCCCCCTGCCCCTTCTTCTTGAAGAGAGAGTGATGATTCTGTTTTGCTAAAAATTTCAGTTTACTTACATGCATGGTAATAGGCAAGTTTCTGACGTCGACTATTTTAATTTGAATTTGGCAGTTCACTGCGGTCTTGCTTGTCAAACATCTCTTTGCTGTGCTCAATGGCGAAACAGATCATTACCCATTTGCACTCCTTACAGTAAGTATTCAAGTTCTTCTTTGTTATTGTTGGCACTTCCTTTTTTTTTATTCTTTTTCATCACTAGGTTAGCTCACCAGAATCAACATCCTAAGGACTAAGAATAGTTTTTTTACCTTTTCTAATATATAGTATACTTGTTTTTGGTGGTTTTTGGTGTATCTGTCAGGTACTATTTTTTAGAGCTACTGGTATCCTACTCCCGATGTATATATTGGTTCGGACAATTACAGCTATTCAGAACAGCATCAGGCGACATTATCATGTTAGTTTCTGTAGTCCCCTATCCTCATATTCTAACATCAACCTGGATTTTTCCAAATGCCACTGTAGCTAAATCCTTTCTGTTGCTGTGTTTTAACAGGATTCCGATGAGGATACCTCCAACTCTGATGATGAAGATGATATCGAGCAACAGCAGCAAGAACTTCACACGCACTGACCCTCTTACTGTATTTTCTCCAATAACATTACATCCATTTGTATCTGAGCATCAACCTGATGCTCATCTTGTCCAAATTCCCCAATTTTTTCATAAATATTGTTTTGAGTACAGATTCACGATGCAACTTGCTTCTTCAAAACGGAAGATCATAGTCATAGTAACAGATTTTACCTTCTACCAATCCACACACCAAACCAAATATTATTATAATATTATTGTTACCAATATTAGAAAAATGCCAAGCAAGCAGCACTAATATAAGATTATTAGTACGATGAAGGGCCTAACTTGGTACTACTTACCACCACTTGTCTGGCCAAAGACTTATTAAACTTTCAGAACAAGTCAATTGATCAGGCGAACTTATATATAAAACTGGTATGGTGTGGCCAACAACCTTTCGCTTTATTAGTTCTAACTTCAAACCGATTCATTGACATCCCAACCATAGGCGTCATGTGGTAAATATACTCTCAGGAGGAGAGGAGCATGTCAATAAATTCTCACTTGAATGCTTACTGTACACAGAGGCCGTGTCAACCCATTTTAGCCTTTCCAGATACATAATGGGTTGGTCAACCGCACGTTTCTTTTACTATCTGGCCAAAATTTACAAAACATTGGAGCATAGTCGCATCATATTCACATTACTTTGCTCAAATAGAATGGGGAAACAATGACATGGCAAAACTTGGAATACTCCAGCAGCCCCAAAGAAATCCTCAGTTCCGTAGTCTATACACATAATCACTGTCGAATTACTTTTGCATATGTGGAATAGAAGCAGAAGATTCAATTAATGTTGCTGCAGAAGTATCCTTGCCCTATGTTGAAGTTCAGTGAAGGAGTTAATATAAGTTCCCTCCGACGTGTTTAAGCAATTTGCATTTGATGCAAAGCTGATCAATTCTTGAATAAAAGCTACTGTCGTATCAGCACAACCTAGCATTGGCAAGTTGTCTGCAGATCTCTTTCTGTGTTTCCCGTACACAGCCTCAAATTCTCTAGACTTAGCAGCGGCTCTTAGTAGTACTGACTTAGGAAACCCTGAAATTTATAACTAGTCAGAGCTGGAATTTATCATAACAAATGCTAAAACTGCAATTAATTTGATAATGGTTTGAAAATTGTATTCAGATATATTCTTTACACTCGCACCTCTATGTCTTTGAGTCTAAAGGATTCTTCCGTTTTTTTTTTTGAGAATATGCAATACTTGCATGGAATATTCAACAATAAGTGAAATTCCTTCTTAGTACATGGTATGTGCTACATGCAAGATCCTTGTTTTATATATTTAAAACCTCTACTTCAATGTATCATGAGGCTCTATTGTCATGAGTCCCAAAGGTAGGTCCACAACAAAGAAGAGCTATGATTGCAAAGAATCTTACCAGCTAGTCGTGCAACATTCACACCATAACTTTTTGGACAAGCCCCATTTGTCAACCTGTAAAGAAATGTAACTTCTTCCACACCAATAACTCCATTTCCAACTTGGCATGCCATATGACATAGAGAGACCTGTAAAAAACATGGGAAAATTAAGGAAAATAAGAGGAAGTTGAAAAGCCATGAAATAAGCAAGAATCCCAGATAATATTCTTTCTTTCTTTCTCCTTCTTACCTTGGAATTGTTTTGATAGTCCACAGCCAAACGGTGATAGTGTGTTGAAAACATTCCACGACATCGCACCTTGTGCACAAAATGTTCAAGAACTGATTCTCTACACAAAGAAATTCATGAGAAACTAAGTAAGAAGTACCAATTAAATATGTAAGGAGCATGTTAAATTGGATTGCAACATACGCAAT
Source organism: Microcos paniculata (assembly GCA_030664755.1). Lineage (NCBI taxonomy): Eukaryota > Viridiplantae > Streptophyta > Magnoliopsida > Malvales > Malvaceae > Microcos > Microcos paniculata. The sequence continues at coordinate 36,116,134 of CP131461.1, forward strand.
GGCTTGTCCATCAGAAGTTGATGTTCCTCGTCCAAGTTCATCCAATGCTACGACTGAATGTTGAGTTGCCGAGGACTGCATTAAACATCATGAATGTGTTCAAAAAAGGTAAGTATTAAAAATCAACATCTTGTATATTTACAAAGCAAAATGAATCAGTTGGACAAGGCTTAAATACACTGAAAACTTGATAAATAAGTACAACACTGATTTCTTCACAAGTACATCAAGAATCGCAAAATGGCAATGGCCTTGTACATATGGAAAACATATACATATGTAGTTTCCTCAGAAGATTGTTTGCAATTGAAAAAACAGTTGCGAAGAATATAAAGTGTCTCTTTTCAAGAAATGCAGAAACCCAAAACAAGCTCAGATTATGGATAACTTAAATCAGTAAGAATGAAATAAAATTACCAGCATTAATGCAGTTTCTGAAAGTTCTGTTAAAAATGTACTCTGTCCTGCCATAATATGATCTTTGGCACCCATCCGGACAAAGATTCGGTCAACAGGAGATAGTTCAAAATGTTCTGCAGGAACATTGGCTCCTACCTGGGGAGAGCCAAGCATGAAGGCCATTGAATATAATGAAAGAACCTACAATTTGCAAGAACCAGAAATTTACCTGGGCCAAAATGATAGCCAAGCAAACTTGCCGAAGAAGAGTCGACTTTCCACCCATATTAGGGCCAGTAAGAAGGATAAAACTCGCATGACCGGGACCCCCAATAGTAATATCATTGGGGACAAATGCTCCCTTGCCTAAAGAATCACTTCTGAGAATAGGATGTCCTAAACTTTTTGCAGAAAAACAAGGCACCTCATCTGAACTTGAAGTGCCCACGATAAGAGGACGACATGTTGGCCCTTCATAGAAATCGCTTGCGATTACCAGACTGATCAGTACATCTAGCTCTGCAAGATATGCAAAGTAACTCAATCTATATTGCATCAATTTTATTAGGTGGTCACAGTTACCCTTGTAGAATTTCTATAATTACACACACCCCTGTTGTGAAATCTAAACCAGGGTTATAGACTAGACATAAAAGTATAAATGTTTGCACAGCACCTGGGGTCTAAAATAGAGAAAAGCTCAGCAGCAAAAACAAGTAACTATCTGGATTACACCATAGAAACGTGAAATCAAGCTTCAGCCATGTTTGCATAAAAGTTGGCAAGTATACCTGCTGTTGTTGAAACTAGCTGCCGCCATTTATTGTGATCCTCACAGAATCGTCCAATTAACCTCCGGAGAATGTTCTTTAAAGCTGTCTCCTTTTCAGATTCAGCTTGTGAGAGTTCTCCAAGGAACTTCTTGATATATGGAGTCCAGTACCGGAAGAAGCCCTGCACATATTAGGCGGGAGGTGACAAACAAACTAGAGTCAAAAGAGATTTTAATTGAATCAACCACAAAGCAATCTTGAATAATTAATCACAATAGCAAAACATTCCTTTCAAGCAGAGATTATAAAATCTAATAAGCAAAACTTTTACAAGGTGACAAATTGAAAAAAGGTAATCAAAGATTATATGCCTGACTTCTAAATCTTGATTAATTTTTAAGGCAACTCTGGCAAGGTACAAAGTGAAACATTTAAGAATGGTAAATGAGTGCAGCAAATCCGGCAAGAAATAAAGTGTAGAACTCAGGCAATGCATCAGCTCATGCAAAATGTTTGCAGGCAGTCTGATAATATTGTAAGACGACCTTTATAACAACAGAAATCTATTATCAACTGAATAAAACATCTTATACTTAATATACAAAGACAGTGAGACAATGAAAGTAAATTACCTTTTTGGATGAACGTAATTCATAATCCCTAGGGACACTTCCACGCAAATTTTCTGGCACTTCCAATAGATATATATCTTTTCCAACTGTGACATAGGTGATCTGCAGTAGAGGATCAAGGGAAAGAAGATTAGCAGAAACATTTCAAGAAGTAAACGACTACTTATACCATTGGAACATCCAAGCATTTCCCGACAGAATTCTTACTGATGAATCTCCAAGTAACTTCCGCTGTTCCTTGAGGTGTTTAGATAAATTAGATTCAATCTCCTTAACTTTTTTGCATGCAGAGTCGTGCTCCGGATCAACTCCTTCATGAGGTATTATACGCCCAGAATTGTAGGCATCAACCCAATCAAAAGCATCCTTGAAATGTTTTAGAATTGAATGGATATTTGGAAGACCCTTACCTATGCAAAGTTAGAAATATAAGATGCCCAGAGATATAAAGTCAGAAACTATAAAAGAACATCATTTTTAAGTACCAGTGGTTAACAAATGATGAAGCTGTCTAGACTCAACATTTTCCAAAATGACACCAAGGGAGGAACATGCTTTAAACATCGATTCAAAACCACGTAGAGCTGATATGAATTCCTGGAGTTGCTTCTTTGCTGCATCTTCATATAAAATCACTTTGTTTGCATTTCTTCCATTAGCTTCACTGCATTCAAACATAGCATCAGAATAAGATTAAGCAATTCTCAATGTATTTCCTATATGACATGCATGAAGTACATCTCAATGAGCTTTACCTGCTCGCAAAGATACGTGCAAGCAACCTCTCCATGTCAGGAAGCCTGGACAATGCCTTTCGAAATTCAACTGCATGTGATGCATTTTCACCCTAGAAAGCAGAAAAGATGACATAATATCAGAAAAGTAAACATCACCAAAGATACACATTTAGATAAAGACTTAGCAGTAACCATGTCTACCAGAGCAAGGATTTAAGAACACCCAACAACACCCCACCCCACCCCCCAATTCAACCCAAACACACACAGACAAAGTGATTACTTTAACAAACCTTTAGGCCTGCTACAGCATCTTGGCGTTCCTTAATCAAATCAATATGATACAATGGTCTAGCAAGCCATGTTTTCAGCAACCTTTTCCCAAATTCTGTCATGCAGTGATTCAACTGTGCATAGAGTGTCCTTCACATACAAATATATTGCATAAGTATTGGACTGAAACTACTGTAATTTATATATTTACAAATGCAGGCACTTACCCAGAAGAGTCTCCGTTCCGGCTGTTTTCAAAGATCTCAAGGTTTTCTAGTGCAGCAGCATCAAGAAGCATGTAGGTATTTTGAGCAAGACCACTGAAGCAAGAGGTTGGAAGTGACTCAAACTTCGCAAATCTAAGTAATGCCTCATCTAGGAAAGTCTGTCTAAGGTAATATAGAGTGCCCCCAAGAGCTGAAAGTGCTAGGCTGCCATTTGCCCCAGCACCCAGTAGATTGGAAAGAAGAGTAGGCAAGCAGTCTAACACATCTTCCTCACAAGACTGAGCAGCATTTGGACCACCATCATCCATAGATGTAGCAGCTGACTGATCATTAATACGCCTGTAGATGGCTTTGACTTCACAAACAGTTTTCTCTGCATCCCAGAATTCTATGGATGGGACCAACTCATTCATTAAAGGGTTTCTTGTATGTCTCAGTATAGCCCTCTCAGTTTCAAAACTGAGCAGTTTCGTGGGTTTTATTATTTCTACTGGCCTTAGCTCAGCCAATAGACAACACAATGCACTGCACTCAGAATCATCCACAAACTGGAAAAAAGAAGCAATAGTAGATCAGCTCTTTTTTAAAATATAAAATACAACATGTGCAGGACAACTTTATATCTCATTAGTCAAAGCACATTTAGTTCAGAGGGAATAAGTCATATTACAGGTCAGATCTGAACAAAGGAGGCATAACATGATCATGCAGGGAAGAAAATTACCTGTCCAAGAATAATCCTGCTAGTTGCAACATCAACAGCACAGATACCAAAACCCCGCTCCTCATTGTGGTTTGAACTTTGATAGCTTTCAGTCACTGCCAAGAGGTAAGAAGGGTCAGGATTTGCTGACAGCATCTCTCCCTCAGTTAGCGTCCCTTTTGTGACCACTGCACATATTTCACGTTTGACAACCTAAAACATATTAAAATAATCAATGACTGTACGCTCCAAACAATCCAAAATTCTCCTTTCCCTAGCAATTTCAAATGAAGCATCCCAAAGACAAATAACAAATTAAACCAAAAAAGTGCTACAAAAGTTAACCCCCCACCCCAAAAAAAACTTTGAATATATGTAAATAAAATGACTGAAATGAGCCATCACACCACCTGATAAAACCAATTAAACAAAGGATTGATCTTCTCTAATATGAGGCTCAATGAATCATACCTTATCCTTGGCACCTTTCTCTTTCCGACGAAGCTCCAGCTGTTCAGGAGTTTCAGTTTGCTCTATTACGAGAACCCGATAACCCTGTTCTGTCAACGAAGATAAAGTAAAATTTCTTTGTGGCACAAATTGTTCTGATAAAAAAGGTGTAATCATAACAAAGTTCATCCTGGAGAACTAAAGCAGACAAAAATATACAACCAACCTTTCGAGCTAATTTCTCCACATTCATAGAGAAGTTTCTCTCTGGAAATCCACAATGAGGTTGTTCCCCCTAAAATGCAGGTAGATGCAAGAGGAATAGAGAAAAAGAACATCATTAATAGAAATTTTGAGAAGCTTCTGCCTAATTTCTATATCTTTTCCCTTGGCCAAGAACACGCCTTAACGTAAAAGAGAAACATATGTCCACTGCCAAGATTACCCATTCCAGTTTGAGTTGAAAGAACTCAGATAAAACCATACCTTCATGTACTGCAAATCCAGTTCCATTGCCCCTATATGTGCATCCATTTCAAAAAGTTCATAAAATTTACCCATCTGCTCCAACAAAAATAAATGTTAAATGACTTTACTAGACTAATGAAATCAATCTATGAGGCTATGCCATACCTTGAAAAATAAAACTTTGTCCATATGCTTTGACTTAAACTCCCACCATTGCCTCTGTGAGGTAATATAGGTTATTTTGTAGAAGCCAAGGAAAAAAGAAAGTATCTTAAAGTACTTGACTGTTAAATACCCTTACCTGGCCACCTGATAGGCTCTTCAAGAAATTAGGAGGCAAGTATAAAGTCTTTGGATTGTAGTTTAAATCTCCAGGATGCTTTCTGTTTGCATCCCGACGCTCCTTGCTTCAGGACCAACAGATATTTCAGCATAAAATACATGTGATAGCAAGCTTATGTCCATCGTAATACCATAATCACGCATTTAAAATGTAATTGGCAATCAGATAGTTCAGATGCAGGAATCATCCTTTCCCAGAATAAGACGCCAGATGGCTGAACTAGTGAACTAGTCACTGAAGCAAAATTTAAAGGAGGAGGAACTTACGGTCTGAGGAAGTGCAACTTCTCTGCTTCACGCTTACTAAACCTTTCTGATGCATCTCCCACTAAAGCATTATCAACACCATCAGATGCCTTATCACCTGCAGCGAAACATGCTCATGTTTAGCACTCAAAGTCAAAGATTTGGAATCACTTATTAAGGTGGATTCTGTAGGAACAGCAAAGACGGGGAAATAATCTATGATATATACATATACCACTTAACATATGCCAAACTTCCATGCAGATGGCCGTCATAAGAATGAAAAAAGATATAGATTTGGATTACGAATAAAGACATTGATAAAAAGAGAAAGATGATAGATTTAGGAAAATAAATAACACAGATATTCAATGCATGTAACAGCAATTTGGCAAATACCCCAATCCTCATAGGGTTCAGGTTCGACTAAGCATTCTCATCCATAACTTATCTCCCAAAGAGAAGGGGAATTTAATTATTTAAATCTCTCATTTCCAACAGAATCAACTAAAAGAGGGGCACACAAGAAACTCAATCACTTACTTTCTATTTTCTTCACAGTTTCCGCCAAAGACACCTTAAACCCTTCCTTACTAGCATCAGCATTAGTCTTGCTCTTTTTCCCAGACTCCAACATCGGTCCTCCTCCACTGGCCTTACGTTTTCTCGATTCAGTCTTTCCACCGACTTTTCTCTTTGATGTTTTCTTTCCCTCCTCTTCCTCCTCTAGCTCTTCTTCTTCTTGTTTTTCCTCCTCCAAATCCATATCTTCCTTCTCGGCATCCTCACTCACTTCCTTCTCCGCATTCTTCCCCCAATCTTCATCACTAGAATCATCACTTTTTTCCTCCACATTCTCCGCCTTATCTTCATCTTCATCATCAATCACCACCTTCTTAAAAGTCGAAGAAGCACCCCCTCGCCGCAGCCGCTTAAGCCTTATCGTGCTTTCTTTAATCCACTCAATCTTCTCCTTTCCCAAATCCAACTCCTCTTCCTCGTCATCATCATACTGAACCAAGTGCTTACCCGATTCCTTATCAAAAGACTTAACCACACCTTCGTACCAAGCCTTATCCAACGGCCAGTAAACCCTAATCCTCTTCTCAATCGCCTCCTTGCCGTACAATTTATCGGCCGGCGTCGAGTCAGTCGGCGAGGGTGTTTGGCCGATAATTAGGAGAGGCTTTTTGAGCTTGGATTGGAGCGGGGACGGAGTGGTCGGGCTGGGGGTGGGGCTGGGGCTTCTACTGGGACTCCGGTTAGGTTTAGGGTTAGTATTGAGTTTGGAGGTCTGTTTGGCTATAGTAGGAGAAGGAGAAGAGTTGGTTTTAGAGAAGAAGGAAGTAATCTGCCGCTGTTGATTGACGAGCGGCGATCTGCCGTTGCTCTGCCGACGGGACGATGCCATTTTTTCCGATTATTAATTGATAAAAATTACAGAATAGTGGGAAGCCGAGAAGTCTAAAGTGCGATTACTTTCTCTTGAAAGTGTAAAAGAATATAAAGAGAAGCAGTACCCTTGTCCCCTTCATAGACAAAGAAGAATATAGGCGTAAAAGATGGCGGGAATTCCCGGGAAATGTTCAGATCAAGATTTTCTTTGGCGGGAACTCGGCCAAAGACTGGGCACGAACATCATGCTCGTGTTCTTCTCTATTTCCGTTGGGGTGCAAGAATTCGGACTCTGATTTGGCCCACAACAACCCCAAACAAGTGGGCCATGAGACCAACTCAAGTTGAATTTGGGCGTTGACGATGATGTTCTGAATTGTGGACTAGACACTGGAGCCCGGAGGGCCAGTTTTTTGTAAAATCGGTTATTTAACAAAGTTTGACGGTTGTCTTGTTAGAAAGGCGGCTTATTTCGAGATTTTATGGCCTGAGAACAATTAATAGGGCGACTTTAAGTCAAATAATAATGCGAGATTTTTGTGACCTAAGATGATGAGTTTGTGCATAATAATAAGTTCATAAAAGCATAAATATAGTAAAAAAGCATCAAAGAAATCCTTGTCATTAATGTTAGAATCTCGTCCTAATTACCATATCTCCAGTCATTAAATTCCAACATTTTTCACTTTTTTTCTTTTTTATGAAACTTTTACACTTTTCTAACATCTACTCTTCCATTTCCCAATGAATAAAAAATTGAATCGGTAGTCGAATCGGTTGGTCATTCGGTCATCGATTCAATCGGTCCAATCAGTTCGATTAAATAAATAATTTAATTTTTTAATTTTTTTTAAATATTCAAAAAAAATAGAAAATATTCAAAATATTCCTTAAAAAATAAGAAAAAGTAAAAATATCAATTAAAAAAACTAAAAAATTAAAATTCGGATTGAACCAATTCAACCGGTTCAAAGACGGTTCAATAAAAATCCAATTTTATGACCCGGACCAGACTTGTGGTCGGTTCCCGATTCAACCGATTGAACCGACCGATCCGGTCTGATTTTTTATTCCATGCCATTTCCCCTTTTAATCCAATACAATATAATACTAATAATCCATGCCAAAGGTACTTACTTCGCAACTAAAGAAATAGCTATGGAAATTACATTATTTTACATATTTACAACACACACACACACACTTATTAATTTTTCAATAAAAATATATTAAATCACATATTATGATCTTCTCGTATATACACACACATATAAGCTTCTTTGCAATTTAGTAATTTGGAGAATATATTTATTTAAAAAAAGTAAAATTATTTAGTTGTTTTAATGCATACAATCATTTTCTCTATAAAACAAGCACGTGATAATTGTAATATTCTTGCATTTGTAGATGAACGATATGTGTGTGAATTTGTACTTGATGTAAGAACAATGAACACGTGTGAATTGATATTATTATTCCGCACTCCTCGGAGAGCTTCTCTTAATGAAGTATATAATAAAATTTTAATAACATAATAATCAATTATGCTCGTGAATAAAAAAAATACATAGCTATATTTTCAATTAATAATATTATTATTTGATCCCTTTTTTTCTAACAATGTTATAAAAATTAAACATCTACTATATAATAGCTAGTCCCAATATTGGCCAAAAAAAGAAGAAGAAGAAGAAGAAAGGATACTTATAAATAAGTTAATGTTACTTCGTGCTAGCTTAGACATTAAAGCTCTTCTTCTTTGCTTCTTTCCTTATTCATTCTTCTCTTTGGTTCCTCTATTTAAGCATTACCATTAGGAAAGCTTCCAAAACAAGTCCTAAATCTTTGAGAGATATTGAGTAAAATAAGGCCTAATATTAAATCTTTGTTTTCCATAAGTATATATAAGAACTTAAATTCTTTGTGAATAGCAGACATAATCACAAAAATCTTTCTTCATCAACAACCAAAGAAGACAAAATCTTGATACACATAGAAGAAAGAAGTTACAATATATTCTTCTTCCCCGGCCATATCTCATCATCACCCCTTTGGCGGTTCTATCATCTTTCAGGTTATATTGTTTTCCCCATTTCTCATTCTTTCCTTCGCTACTATATATGCTATTCTTCGAGGTTAAAATTAAGCCTATGATTTTCACCGTGATGGTGGCCTTCAAAAGGCCAAATCTGCTTGGGAGAAGTAGTATTTGGTCGATAGCCAGCAAAGATGAACACGGGACAAAGTTCTTGTGTTCTTATAAAAATGTATGTGACTCATAGATAATTGTTACACCCATGCAGTGGGAGAGGTGCATGGTTGTCCTTTGATCTTAACCCACTTGAAGCTATTCTCCTTGAGTCGGTATATAAACAGTCAGGGTGAATTCGTTTGTCCTAGTCTCTATCTAAAACTGTTATTTGTTTGGGTTTTGAGATTGACATCTTCTGATTTATAGATATAGAACTTAGTCATCAAGAACATAATATTTTCAATTTCTTTCTTTTTTGTTTTTTTTTTTCAATTGTTACGGTTTTAAGTCATAACGAAGAATTGGAAAATAATTAGTCCAATTCTGATATAAGTACATGGATGTTAGCCAAAAATATTATTCCTAGGAGCTCGACGATAATTTGCTTGTTAATTAGTTGTTATGATTCACTCATTGAATATTTTTCTTTACTTTTTCATGATAATGCAGGATTAGTGAATAAGGATTTGTTGATCCATCAAAGCTTGAAATCCAATGAAGCTTAGCACATTGATAGCTGCTCGACCTATATATGTCTTCATCTTTCTGGTAAAAACTTGAAACCAATTTTATTACACTATATATCTTTCATTTTTGCCGATAAAGTATATCTAATGCATTGTTACTTTCAACTTTAATTAATTTGCTTAATTATTTCTACATTGTTAAAATAATTAACAAGTCTCTAATGCAGGCATTGCTGATTTTGTTGCTTCCAAGTTTAGTTATCTCGTTTTGGTATAAAATAACTAGACGAATTGAAGACAATGTGGATTTGAACACCCAGAACTTGTATTCTGGATTGCTGTCCGAAATTGAGACCATAGCAAATTTGGTGCAACCTTTAAACTCATCTGCTACAAGTTTAGCTAGAGTTTTCAGTTCCTCCATCAATCAAACTGAATTAATCTCATTCGATGAGATCGAGAGTAAGGTAATTAAGTGTCCATCTGCATCTTTCTTCGTATCGAGAACTGTTTTTACTGATTATTAAGGAGAAAAGATATATAATTATTATGATTAATTATTACATGCAGGTGGCTCCTGTATTGTTTCAAGCATTCTCGACAATTCCTTACATATCACAAATCTCATATGTTGGATTAGGAGGTCTCTTTTTTTCCTACTACATTGATGGCAATCGAACCATATCAATGTACTCTAATTCTTCCTTTTCCTTCAATTCGAGTGCGCCGAAAGATCGAAAGAATCATGTTTATAAACAGTCGGTGGATTATTACTCCGGCAAACTCTATGGAGAAGCTATAAAGTCCCATTATATGAATTTTGTCAACACAAGTTGGTTTCAAGCAGCATTAAATGATTCGAAGGGATATTCTTCTGTGGAAAAAGGATGGGATAGTGCTGGCGATCCTTTGTTTTTTAACAGTGTTAGCATGAATGGAACAGCTGTTGTCTCCTTAGCATTTTCAGTGAAAAGAGTGACTGATATCTTGGGTGGTATAAATCTTGATGGTGGAAGCTTAAGCTTGGCTACGAAGGATGGGAAAATGTTGGTCGATGGAATCCCCAACACCAAATTCGTCATCTCTGATGATAATTCCATTTCCTTACAGTTAATGAAGCCAAATGGTTCTAATTATGCTCAAAAGGTTGTATGCTTGCCCAGAAATGAGACATCGGCAACCTCTATTGCGGACGTAGATGCAGAAGAGTACAGTGTTCATTGTTCGCCACTTGAAATTTCAGGAGTGCAATTGGTATGTTTTAACTATTCAAATAAGACGAGAATCATTAGAGTTCAGACCCTAATGATAAGAATTATTGACGGGGTAAAAAGAAAAATTCAATTTAGCTGGTATTTTTAACAGTTTTAGTTTGTTTTCAGGTATATGCAGTGACTTTTCCTCAGAAAGGATTAGCAAGCCTTGTTCAGAGGAATAGCAGGCTATCTCTCATTCTTCTTGTAGTGATGATAGTCATGGTGATGATCTCCATTTTCAGTTTTGTATTCTTAATGGTCAGAACGGCAGAAAGGGAGATGTGCCTGTATGCCAAGCTCATAAAACAAATGGACGCAACTCAACAAGCAGAGAGAAAAAGTATCAACAAGAGTCTTGCCTTGGCTAATGCAAGTCATGATATTCGTGCATCATTAGCCGGTATTACAGGTTTAATAGATGTGTGCCTCACAGATGCAGCTCCCCATTCTGACTTCGAGGCATATTTAAAACAAATGCAGAATTGTGCACAAGATCTATTAGGTATTTCACTTGGCTTTTGTTGGAAACGTCTACTTCACATGAACTTCTTAGTTATCTCTTTTTGCGCCTGGGTATTGACTTGCTAAAAATTTTCAGGCTTACTGAATTCTATACTGGATACAAGCAAAATTGAAGCTGGCATGATGAATTTGGACGAGGAAGAGTTCAATCTGGCTGAACTACTTGAACATGTAGTCGATTTGTATCATCCTGTTGGAATGAAAAAAGGCGTAGATGTGGTTTTAGACCCTTGCGATGGATCTGTTGTCAAGTATTCGAAGGTGAAAGGTGACAGAGGGAAACTCATGCAAATATTAAGTAATATATTGAGCAATGCTGTTAAATTTACTCCTGAGGGACATGTATGTCTGAGAGCTTGGGTCCAAAAGCCTAATTTTGAAAGTAGAATACTTGCTTCTAGCCGAAATGGTTTACACAAGTATTTGTCTTGCTTGCTTCACAACAACAATGAAGCACAGAATGACATGGAAGTGATAAGTGCAGTTCGACAGAATCCTGATTCCATGGAGTTTGTGTTTGAGGTGGACGATACAGGTAAAGGAATTCCCAAAGAGAAGCAAAAATCTGTTTTTGAGAACTTTGTTCAGGTCAAAGAAACAGCTGCTGGACAAGTAGGAACCGGCTTAGGCCTTGGCATTGTTCAATCTTTGGTAAGCCCTGAACTCAATTTCATGCTTTTAGAGCAATTGCTATGCTTACAAATTCTAACTAATTCAAGTCTTATTTTAAATTTCCTAGGTACGCCTAATGGGTGGAGAGATAGGAATTGTTGATAAAGAGATTGGGGAAAAGGGGACTTGCTTCAGATTCAATGTTTTCGTTACTACATTTGAGACTTCCTCTACCGATAATAGCAACAGGGAAAAGGAGATTCAAGGTGGTTCCCTTCCAGGTGGCACACAACATTCAGGATTGACCATCCACACTCCTAGTCCTAGCTTGACCATCCGAACTCCGAGTCCGAAACTCGGCTTTTGTACTCATAGTCCCAAGTTAGAGGGATCTCAAGTTGTTCTCCTGATACAGAATGATGAGCGACGAAGAATTTCACAAAAGTTTATGGAAAGCATCGGAATAAATGTATCAGTGGTAGACCAGTGGGAGTCTCTTCATTCCACACTCAAGCAGATGAAATCCAAGCTTATTTCATCTCAACATTCTTCAAGGAGATCAGACTTGAGTTCTAAAAGTGATGTTTCCAGTTCAAGTTCTAAGGAGATGCCTCTAAGTGCCATGGATGGGACAGAGCAGAAATTACCTTTCAAGATACAAAAAGGTGCACCAAGCTACATACTGCTTGTGATCGATGCCAATGCAGGACCACTTTCAGAACTCTGGAGGGCTGTGGATGAATTTCGAAGAGGCCTTCAGAGTATATGCTGTAAGGTTGTTTGGCTGGGCAAACCTACTTCACGTAGCACCAATTCTATAAGCCTCGAAAAGGAAAGGCTTGATCCAGGTGATGTCATTTTGTTACAACCTTTTCATGGTTCTCGTTTGTATCAAGTGATCAAACTTCTTCCGGAATTCGGAGGTACTTTGTCAGAGGGGATTTCAGCTAACCTAGAAAGTTCATCACTGGCAAAGCATTCTTATATCAAGGCAGGGTCAAGAAATCTTCTGCAGAATGACGAGATACAAGAAGATGGTAGCTCAAGCGATGATCGATACAGAAAGAGAGACTTATCATCCACTCCAGTTGATAATCGTGTTAGGTTGCACTCAGAATTTCCTCCAGTTCATCAACCTGGACAGACCGAAATAAAAAAAGATTATGCCGAGTCAAGTAGCAAGCAGCCCTTGAGTGGGAAAAGAATCTTGATTGCGGAGGATAGCGGAATGCTACGCCATCTTGCTGGAGTTATCGTTAGCAGGCTTGGTGCTCATGTTGAATTTTGTGAGAATGGACAGGAAGCTTTGCAACTAGTTCGCAAAGGTCTTAAAGATCAAACAAATGATGGAGGTCACAATATTATTCCTTATGACTATATCTTAATGGATTGTGAGGTAATGTATATGACGATTTCTCAAAATTTTTATATAGTTATCATGTTTGGTTATATCATAATTTAAGATATACGATAGGCTGAGCTACCCCAATACTTTGGTTATCTAATGGGATTTATTCCTTCTATTGGTGTGTCCCAAAGATGCCATTGATGAATGGATATGAAGCAGCAAGACAAATCAGAAACGAGGAGAAGCAATATGATGTTCACATCCCAATCATTGCATTAACTGCTCATACTTCGGGTGTGGAGGCAAGCAAGACACTTGAAGCTGGAATGGATGTTCATCTGGGTAAACCTCTGCGAGCTGAAGAACTGATGCAAGCCATTGAAAAAGCCCATAGCAAGGGAAAAATGTTTAACTGATTTCAAATTTTCTATGTTGGGTGCATACAACAGGTACTCGTACATGCGGGAAGTAAAACTTTAAATAGAGAATATAGAAACATAAATATATTTTTAAGAATGAAATTATTGGGTGCACAAGCAGTGGCGACAATACTTGAATCATATGTTGAGAATAAGATAAAAGCAAGAATTCCAAGCCTTTTAGCACCAATAGAAAACAGATGGACTCTTACTACAGTTTGCAACAGAAGACAGGGGATTGAACAATTGCTTTATATCTCAAAGTTTCACACCTCATTTCTTATCAAAGGTTGTGCTTCCTCTTTTGTGGAAAAAAAACTAAACATGCGGCTAATTCTTCTTAACAGGACTATGAATTCAAAGAAACAGTCGACTGAAATGCCACAGAATCAGAAACCAAACTTCAAAGATAATTATGTCAAGCATAAAATTGAGATCTAGTTAAAAAGCTACCATTCTCCGAAACTTTCATTCCAAATCTATTGAACAGATAATTTGTTGTTCAACACAATGCTAAATAGTTTGATTCACTATATTCAAAGACAAGGAGAGTTTGAATACTAGGAAAAGTCCGTACATTATTTATTCTACAGCAAAGGAGATGGTACTAATTTATCTTCGGTTTCTTTGACTTGGCATTAGACTTCTTGGGTATTTCTTCTTCCTCTTCTTCAGAAGAGCTTTCGACCAAGTCATCAGGAACATCGGTTGGAACATTATGTTTGGTAATGAATTCCTTCAATATGCTCATACTTTCTTCTTTCATGGAAGACAGCTGCTCAGAGAGAGCACCATCCTTCTTGACATTCACCGTGTACAATTCAGAACCAAGCCGAAGTGTGGCTTTAACCTGGGGTTGACCCTCCATTATCACAATCTCTCACTACAATAAGCGGGCAAATTCAGACATTAGAATCCAATCAAAACAAGCAAAAATCTATCAATCGGACACCTTTGTGTTCAATTTCTTTATTTTTCACCCACAAATCAGCGCTTGGGTCCTTTGAAAGGAGAAAGCAGTCTTTTTCCTTAAAAAAAGGTGAACGATAGTTCGAGGAAACTGTAACCCACTAGTTTCTTCAACCATCATTCATTCTCATGCTTGATAGACATCTAGCTAACTAAAAGCAACCGCCAAGACGGCGTGAAACAGAAAAGACATTGAAGAAAAGGAAGAATCTTTTGAGAAGAAAGAGAATGCAATTTACCTGAAAATCAAAGAAATTTTTGAAGCTTCTATTCTATTGCTGCCTTCTCTCTCCGTCTGTCTCTGCGCTTCGACCTTTTTCTCCGCTGTTCAGTGAGGCCTGTGTTTAACGGTTCTGGGCTTTTGGCTTTAGATTTTAGGGTTTTGACTTCACCAAACGACGTCGTTGTTTCTTCAGCCGGGGAGTGATTCATGAGGCCACGGTTTACCCCCTTGGACCGTTAAATTAACGGCTACCTAATTAATCTCGGCTTTTATCGTTTGATAATTCCAACATAATATACCCTTTTCTTTCATTTGTTACCCACATCTGATTTAATTTACATTTAGTAAAACATCTTGCATATGGCCTATAGAAACCGAAAAACACAGAAGCCAAAATGACAAAAGCAATAAGCAAAGAACAAAAGTCGAAGCTTCAATAACAAATGAGGCACGAATTAATACAACTTGAAATGGATTCTCTATTAAATATTAATTATCGTAAGTCCCAACTACAATATTTTCTAGCCAAAAAATTAACCAAAGAACATAAAAAGGGTTAAACTACTCAATATTAGTCCATATACCATATAGACTAATATATTGTTCGTTTTAATCTATGTACTCTAATTTTGTTTAATTTGATCCATGTATTATTCTAAAAATGACAAATTAAAGACAATCACTAACTATATCAATATATTTTGTTAAATTAAATGACATAGCATTGAAGTAGCAACATATAATAACATGTTTTATTGAAAAATTAAATTATTTTTTTAAATATTAATATAAGATTTTTTTAGAAGAAAACGAATAACATGCAAGAACACATTGCACAAAAACGTTGAAAATTTATACTCGTAACACACACATTGATGCCATGTGTGAACTTCTCATTGGTCACGTCTTTATATATTACTATCTTAAGCATCATGTCATCAGATTTAATAATAAATATAGATTGTCCTTAATTTATCACTTCTACAAGGATACAGGGATCAAACTGCATAAAATTGAAATACAGAAACTAAAATTAACAAAAGCCTATAGTATAAGGATTAAATAGGTAGTTTCACCACATAAAAAGTATGGAGAATGTCTCTCTCTGTTAATCTGCTCTGTATTTTTCTCTTATAACTCACAAAGGACATGCATCCATACATGAATGAATACATTTAGTACATATATGCATCCCTTTCCCTTGGAAGTGGGAATCATTCCTTTAATCAGTGTTCAATGATGCCTAAAAAAGTGGTGTTTTACAAAATTGGATGGATCATGAGTTGTAAGAGATTAAATTAAATTAAAATACAAAAGGAAAAAAAAGAAGAAAAAAAGAAAGTATCTATACAGCTTCCCACAATCTTGACAATTTCGTCCTAAACCAGTCCGATAGGCGCCTCATCTTGGAAGATGCGCGATTATCTTTAGCAAAATAACTCTCCGCATTCGACAACATTACGTTTATATCATGCTTCACTGCTTCCAAGGTCCGATAATAGTTCTTCTCTAACCTAAGCTGGATCAATTCGGAATACAATGGAACTGGAAACCTGTGAGAATACCAAATTTCATTTATGTTTCAGTTGCCTACAGATTACAGGACAGTGAGAGTGATTTTATATCAAAATAATATGGATAAGATACAATTTCCTTTATGTTCTGCCACAAACTACCATCGTATACAGAAGAGGGTAACCATGGACTCGAGTCATCAAAAGAATGGTACACTTCTCACTCGTACAAACTACACTTCTCTCTGTGCCGGCAATAATAAATTCAGAGGCTTAATTACGAACCAAACCGAATTAACCAGTTACCTGGGTCTAGAGAAGTTTTAGCTCTCTCAACACGTGAAAATCACTCATCTTTCCTATTTCCCTAACTAAACAAGATTGAAATATAATGCAGACCAAAAAAAGAAGAAACGGGAAAATAAAATAAATTTGGCTTAATATAAGTATAGATATATTAAACCATTAGGCAATATTTTAAAAACAAGCTATTGATAACGGTAGGAACAGACAGCATAAAATGATAAACAGTATGATAAGTAGGTGTTGGAAGGGAGTTAGACCTGTTCACAAAATCTGATCTCTGAGCAGCTTCATTTAGTTTCTGAAATCCATAATAATCCTACAATATTTGGAATCCAGAACAAAAATTTAAATCTTACGGATATTCATCCTCTTTGACATGTTAAACAAAATTATCACATGCAAGTTCCTTTAGAAATTTCAGAAAAATATGAGCACAAAACAAACCTGATCTCTGCTTACTGAACGCTCTAATTTAGCAAAACAGGACAGTAGTCTATCCCTGATTTCAGAATCAATATGCGGGTGCTCCCATTCAGAGTCAGGATCATACAGTTCCCACGCGCTCTGACGATGGCTGCTACCTTCCTTGTAAGCAACTTCATATCTTTCCCAGGGACTATCAGGGAAATCCATAGATTTGGCCCCTATAGTCGCAATTCTACCATCCCACCAATCACCACCCTCCTCATTATTATGCTTCCACCATACTTGGCATTTATCTCTACGGGTCCAGTTTCTACTCATTGCAGCATCATATCTTGTCTTCTCAATAAGAAAATCAGGAAAATCTATCAACTCAGGGAGGGTCAATATGAATGAATCGCCAAATGCACGTGACGAATCATCTATAAATTTAAGTGTGATTTTACAGCAACTCTCTCCAGAACCAGGAAAGTGGGAATAAGCAAGGCTTTCAACCTTGCAAATTTCAACAGCATTCAGGTACCCCCTTGAGCTCCATGGACCAGACCCCTTTAACCGAATTCCCCTTGACTTAAGTGCGTCAATCCACTCTTGATGCCCCTGAAAATATAAAACACCAAATTCTGAATTGCCAAAACTAGTAATTATCAAGTTCACACATAAATACAACTAACCCAGAGCACGCAGAACATACCTGTCTGAAATATACAACTTCATCACCCAACTGAGGTATATAACGATCACCCTCCTCGTGCTCTGACAACATCAACCATGATAATTTTCTATCAGAAGGATTTGACTCCCTCCCACTTGAAAATTTTGAGATATTGCCATGATCTCCACCCTTCTTGGTTCGGGTGGATCTTGATCTCTCTCTCACTTTGGAGCTTGACTTCCATTCTTCGGATAAAATGCCATTGTGTGCTTTCACAGAGAAGTTTTCTTCATTTGCTGATGTCCCTGCTAACGCATCCTCTACTCTTACGTTCGAGATATGGTTCCAAGCATTCGGCTTCTCTGCATTGGCCTTCATCTTCTTCATGGACCTTGTTCTGCGTACTGCATCAGCTGTTGCTTCAGCAAAACCAATTTTTGAATCATGATCATTGACGGCATTTAAACCTGTGGGATCAGTTCTGTCATCATAGGGGGTTCCCCTGTCATTCATGTTTAACTGCAACGAACCTGATCTGTCAGAACCTTCACCTATTTCTTGCATGCGGTAACCTAGATTGTGGTCCACAGACAAAATGTTTCTGGAGCTCACATCACCTTCACTGCAGGTTGGATTGTGCACTACAGTGAGGGATCTTAGTTTAGAAGGACCTCCATTGTCCCCTGGAAGTGGTTTTGTCTTTATTCTTAATTTCATTGATTTGTGTGAAGTAGTCTCCTTTGATTCATGAGTTTGGTTAACACCATCAAGCTGATCAGTTGATAACGAGTCATGATTTTCATATTTATCACAGCTAGACCGATACATAATTCCCTCGTTGAGACCGCTGCCTATTAACTGGTTGTCTCCTAGGGACAGTAACTCGGATGTTGAACATTTCTGCACCTCATCAGAAGGAGCAAACCCTTCCATTGTCACCATATCTGGATCTTCCAACGTACAAGTCCCTAACTGTTCCTCTTCCCTACAAGACAAAATGTATCCATAAATAAGGATTCCTGTATTCTGAATAAAAATTCCAATTTATTCACAGATTGAACATACTTATTAACAGCAGCAACCCTGATTTCACTATGGAAATCAGTTGGCATCAACTCTCCTGATCTTGAACGCTTGGATGTCCGCATTTTAACCTCCCCCCATCTGATTTTGTTCTCCTTGACCCCCACAGTATCCTCTGAATATTCTTCAGTATTTATAGCTTGCCTTGTAACTGCCACATCAATCTTGCTATGGTGGGACAGCTCTACATCTGTAGACGATAAGCCGGGGTTTTTGGTGCACGCATTTCCGTTCTTGTCAAAAGTTCCCTTAGGCCCAGAATGGTTCAGTAGATTGAGCTGATTTTCATTGTTCGATCTGGTTGCCTCTGGAGCCTCTGGCTTCTTAGAATCACGTAATGAGAGCTTTAAGATCAATTTTTTCCTGTTTGCAATGTTTGATTGAGACTCAGGGAGTTCACGAGACCACACTACATCCTCTGACTCCTGTTGTCTTTTCATGGGCGTGAGCTGTACATTCTCCAAGTTTCTCTCAATATCACTGCTTTCACTACTTGAATCTTGTGACAATGACTCACTATCGGATGAATCACCTTCTAAGTCAACTTCATCCTCCCCATCCGTAGATATCCCAGTGATTCTAGACATCATGCTTCGAGCATTTCGTGCAGCCACTCTCTGAGGTCTCAACGACTTTGCTTTAGAAGACTTTCTCTTTGATGCTTTTCTGCTTCTTTTAGATTTTTTAGTCTTATTGCTTCCAGATATGGAGCCATCACGGTCATCCAAGTATCTCTTTTTGACTCGCCTACCTGATGAAGTTTTTAACTCGACCTGAAAACAATAAAGTTTATTCGAATATGGTCCAAACAATTATGGAAATTGTGGAAGGTCAATGCCACTTACTTCAGTGTTGTATTTTCTTCTTCGTGATCTGCGAAGGCCATCTTTATGACTACGCTCAACCTCACTGTCTTCTTCACTGCCCTCTGTCCCTCTAGAAGAACTGGAAAATAATGGCCCCTGTTCACCTTCTGTAGAACATTCCTCGCCAACGTTGTACTCTGAATCGGTGTCATCACTCATAACTTCGTTTTCGGGTTCCCAATATATGGCATCTATGAACTCAGGTAATGGTTCCATCATTCTCTCCAAATCTTCCAAGGGTGGCATTACAAAATCCTGGCCTAAACTAATATCTGGGCCAATAGCAAACCTTGAGGAAGATGATGGATTCCACTCAATACCCAGTGCACCAAGCCGCCTTTGCTGGTACATACTCTGATAAGGTTCTGGGTATGGAATCATGCCTGTAATTTTCCATGAAATCATTAGCTAAATTATACCAGAATGAAATGCGAAACAATCCACAATATTAGGAGTTAATGTCATACTGGCATCACAGATAAGATCTTGCATGTTCCTTAGATGTGGAGGAAGTTGTGTCTCCTGCACCAAAGTTTATATAAATAGCACACCAGTTGGAAGCTAAGCATTGCATATAAACAAGAATAATGCTTCAAAACTCTCTTGCTCGCCCTTAGTTTTTGCTGCAATGTTTATTGACACTGTCTGGGCGGACAAACAAGAAATCTACCACACATCGAGGAGTTGCAGCATACCTGATCAAGGGCATTTCCACCAGTATCCCAAATAAGTGGGCGATAGTCCCCAAGAAAGAACTGCCAGAAAAGGACAGACAGACAACCTCAGAAAGCAATTGCATGACACCGACTTGTATCATGTGGAGAGAAGGGGGAAAAAGAAAAATAACTAAACAAATACAAGTAAAATTTCAACTACCTGATCATACTTGGCATCCTTTTGAGACTCTCCCTGGCCAGTAGTAAGCAAATGTATCTGCCCAACTTCATCTGAAAGTACAATTGACGTACCATCCCTATTAACAAAAAGGAAGAAGAATGTTACGTCTCTTCACAAGAACAATTCTTAAGATTTAGGAGAAAAAAGTTCAATTTTAAATGCACAGACAAGAGTTACAACATTCGCTTTTTCAGAAATAATTGTTGGCAAATGCTTCAAAATATACCACCCAATAATGGACAACTTAAAAACGCAGTGTTAATTAGCTTCTTGTTACCCAAAATAGTAAGAACATGAATACACCTCTCTTGCAAGAATAAAACCTGTCAAACTCAAAAAGTAGGTATGCCTTGCAAATTCCCGCTTCTAACATTTTGAGGCTTCACAACTCTTTTCATTCAATAAAATGATTGAGCAACAATAAACAAACTAGAATTACAGGAATACAATGCTAACAAAGCTAGAACAGCACAATATTAGTGAGGTAAAGCATATCTAATCCAAATTTTGCATCCGGCAAAAATCTTCTGTGTTTAAAGAAGCACAGAATCCGGAAAAGAAATGGTTATGGCTAACAATTATTAACATGATACAATACATTCTCCACAGATGGTTTAGCTTAACTGAAGATATCTTAGTTGAAGTACAAATACATATACATAAGATTAAGATACTCTACAAAGGCCCAAATCCTGCATGTTGTGGCTTAACGTGTGCCTTTTTGTACCGCATCAACAAGCCCATATAACCAAAACCTCAAAACAGTAAATAGTAACTAGTTGATTTGCTCAGATAACCAAGTATGACAAGAGAAAACACACAATCAAGGATCATAAAATGGATGAACATAAACCAAAATGAAATATCATAGAGATAAAATTAATTGTCTGGCTAAGAAGGAGCAAGGCAATAATCCATGTCTTTACATATGAACCAGTTCAGAACGGTAAAAAAAAGGCAAGCAATCTTTTGAACTAAAGAAAGAAAAGAAAAGAAATTAACGGGTGAACTTTTCACTTACGGAGAAAACTTTCCATCAACCAACTTAAAACGGCCAATTTCATATACGCGGATTGGTACGCCCTCCCAAATCTGGAAAATTTCCAAAAAACTCAATAAACATTCCAAACTTGCACAACTAAATATATAAGTTGGCAATTTAAAGTCAACAAACCATCAGAAAATTTTCAGAAAACTAGAAACTCACATCCCAAACTATTGTTTTCCCATCATATCCAGCACTCATAGCAATTCTTGGGTTGAAAGGATGGACATCCAAAACATAAGACTGCCAAAAATTAGAGTCAAGTGAGCCACAGCATTAAAATGATAAATTGTTTCCATCATGATGACAACCACTTCGACCAAGAAAATTGGTGTCTGGAAACACCAAGGCAACAAACATGTGAACCACTATCACAACAGGCCAATAAAATGTAATTAAATCAAATTCATCTAAAATCAAGTAAAGAAAATCAATCAGCAAAGGGACAAATAAATCAATACCACGATAAGTTGTGAAGGGCAACAAAATGCTAGAGACAACTTACCGATGCAACGTGACCAGTCAAAGAATGTACCAAGCTGCCATCAACAGCATTCCACACGCATATTCTGCAATCTGAATTACCAACAAATAGCTGAGATGCTCCAATAAACTAAAATTTAGCAATTTTAGATAAGCAGCTTAAAGAACCACAGGTTTTTGGGCATATATTTTATCATTAGTCAATAGGATGCACATAAACCAACACAAGAAAAGTCATAATAGAAATTCTATCTTGTGTTTATAATCAATATTTTACCCATAATAGCTGCTAGAACAAAACGATTATCCAGGCTCCACACAATCATATTGACACCACGAGGAGTTGGGAGAAATCTCTGACGTGGGCCTCCTCGAGGAGGTTGAGGAGGTAGCGGGGGAGGCGGAACTTTCAGATGATACGCCTTTGTCCAGCGTCCAACTTTTCCCTGTGACAATGGAAGGATAGTAGAAGGAATTGATCTTCATTCAGTTTCATATCATTCAACTTAATTACATCACTAGAATGAAATGTAAGTGCAACATAAATCCTAAGCAAAATTAACTGGAACTTGATTGTGGTTCAAAACAACTCACATGGGATCGGCGTGATCTCGGGATCCATATAATTGCACTACCATCACGAGAACAGGTAACAATGTTGTCCTGACAGAACCTAAAAGCATTAAAATTTAAGAAACCAGATCTTAGAAGGATAAAACACAACAAATGGATGCACAAAATATTTAGCAGTAGAAGAAAAAAATGATGAAAGTCTTTAAGTTGCAATAAATCCCATAACTTAAAAAGAGGACACTACAGACCAGGAATTTTTAAATTTCGGAACACTATCCTCCTTTGCAATATCAGACATTGAGGATCTTGAAGGTACAGCACAGCCACTGCAAACAGCAGGACAAAACAGCAATGTTCTTTTCTTGCGAAAAAGAGGTAAAATAACAATAATAAAATAGTTCATAATGCTAACAGACCAACCTAAATTGAACGTAATTAACATCATTTTCGTGGCCAGCCAAAACATCCAGCTCATGAACTGGTTGTTGGGAGTCATCCGTACTGGGCTTACAGGCACTCCAGACCTGCAGGTATCTAAGAGCTCTCACTAAAGAAATCTAAATGATATATAGATCATGGAAAAGTTAAAGAAGTTCAACATGACTATAAATGAACCAAAAGATGCATCTGACAAGTTCACTTTCTTTAGACTCACCCTGGCAAAAGTGTCTGAGCTACCAGTAACAAAAACAGTCCCATTAACGTTGAAGGCGCAACATAATATTTGATGGTTTTGTGGAACATTACTTGAGGAAGGTCCAATATTGGATGGAAAATTGCTCCTCCCTGCAGAAAAATTGTCAGCTGCAGTGTTCGTGTTATACAGATACAATCATTGACAAAACAATCTAGATCTAGAAGTAGTCCTCCAACCAGTAACAGCTTCAGAAGGCCTCGGCAGGTATATTTGCGGGCTACAATGTGAAAACCTGGCATCCCAGATTCGGCAAGTCCCATCATCAGATGACCTACAAATGTTAATAGAGAAAATAACACATCAATTATCATCTTAACTGCCATATATGCTTCAACCCAGCCAAGTAGTGGAAGAGTGAATTATCAACATCAAAGACAATAGCAAACAAGTAAATGCTTCTAAGAATTAGAAGAAACACCAAACAAGTAAATGCTCACACATGAAACAAGAATAAATTGAAACCAAAATAAAAGATTCTAGTAGCACAGAGTCACAGCAGATCAATTAACTGAGAAAAGCTACAAAAGGAAACTGCAACAGCAGAAATGAGGCTCACGATAAAAGCTGGAAAGCAGAGGCAGGTCTGGGACTAAATGCAATGGCAGTAACAGCTCCAGTATGCCCTCGTAAAACTGAAACCGGTGCCCCATCTGGCAAGCGCCACTATAAATCATAAAGAGCCATTTAGTTATAGCAAATTTAGAAAGAGTAGCATACTATGAAGCAAGCTAAGGCATTCTTACAACTCGAATCACAAAATCGTTTGAAGCAGATGCCACCAAAACATTGTTTGAACTGACAGCCAGGTCAGTTATGTCCCCCTGCATTACATGTAACAATAAATTTATTTTAATGCTACATTGATAACATCAAGAATGTCATATGTCAAATGGACATATATGAACTCACTTCATGTCCACGACAGCTGGCCAAGCAAAACGCAGTTTCCATGGACCAGATTTTGACGAGGCGGTCATCCGAACCAGTGATAACATATCTCCCAGAGCGATCAAATATGGCTACAAGATACAAACAATACTTGTTTGAGTCTGTTATATATCGAAGATTGAGCAGTTGTAGAAATAATGCACATGATCTCTACTGCTATTAATATAGAGCTTCATATGAAATGGAGTAACGTTATTCCTTTTCAATTTGGAATAAAAGGTTGTTGTAACCCTTTTTGATAACTTATTCTGTTTACTAGTTTATCCTGATGTTTAAAGTTTACATCATACAGATCTGCCAAATTGTGAACTAAAAATATATGGAGAAAATGCCATGGCTTCCAAAGAGTTCTTTTATAAAATAAAATTCGAGGAAGTGACAAGAAAAGGAAAACCGCAATGGAGAAGATACTCATTAAACTTCAAGGAAACTAAGAAAACTGAAAGTACAATTTCATTGATTATTGCAGCGACAACCAAGTTACTAATAACAATGAGACATAACTGAAACAAGTGCTAGGTTATAAAGAATGACAACTGTTCAACAACATTTGAAGTCAACTATAAAGTTTTTCCTATAGTTTCTTTAAAAATTTACTAGTACCCTAATAAATCATAAAATACCAAATATTATACTAGAAACCTGATACTAAAATCATAAAATACCAAGTATATATAATACTGAAATGAACAATTGAAGTCACTAAAAACCCTTGGATGCTAAAAGACACCACATGAGGAACACCAAAACAAAATAGCCTAAAAAGCAGATTATAACACTAAGTTCAGCAGATCATACCACAATAGACAGCATTGCGATGCCCCCTCAACTTTTTTATAATCTGCATCTTTTGTACCATGGTTGATGGCTTAGCAATTGCATAGCAAGCAGAGCGAACAGAGGGAGCTCGGTGGTGCTTTCTGAAACCCCCGCCAATTTCTCTTATACTTAGCCCCCGAACTTGATCAGCTTGCATATGGGGCCATCGCAGGTAGGGACGGATGGTTTTGCCCTGCCTATTTTCCATACTCTTGTCAGCTGCAAAACAGAATGGTTTAAGTTTCCAATTAAGAAGAAAGATTATGCAAACATCTAAGGGCTTACATCAAGGAAGAGAGACACATAGCAATACTTCAATCATCCTTCATCAATCCTAAAATAACCCCCTCATTAAACATTCTTAATCTATTTCCAAATCAAATACAAATAAGTTATTATGTAATACAATATGATCTCAATGGAAAAGTTGCAACTTATATTTGTAAGGAGGAGGTGGGGTTGTTCAAGATAGACCATAGAGTAAATCACTATGAAGGTAATCACATACAGTTCAAAAGTGAAAAGGAACCATATCCCAATAATGTAGGGACGTCAGCAGCATTTGGGGCATGGACATTGCCTTCAACTTTGCCGCACAGTGTAGACAGTAGTTGCTTCAAAAGCTTTACCAAGTGATCCTTCTCAATGTGAGGATACCTGAAGGTTATACAAGGCAGACCTTGGTAACTTGGACAGAAAATCAAGACTAAAATAATAATGAAAATAAGAAAAAGTAAATAAATGAATAAAAGAAAAGATTGTTTTGGCGCAAGCTAATCTATCCTGGCAGAATTTTTAATAAGATGTGGAGTTAAATATAGTACTTGCCACCATTGATTTGTTACTCTAGCTTTGCTTTTTGAAGATTAACTACTCAAAATAAGATATGGGGTTAAAAATAGTTCTTGCCCGTATGAGTCTAGAGCCATTTAGGCCCTCCATTGCAGTGGGAACCCATGCCCACTGTGCATCCAAACAAGCACTGAATCAATCAAAGGGCCAGCAATCATGTATAAATTCTTCCAAGTACAGTTGTTTCACTTATTGGAAATGATTATAGACTTGTATTGCTCATAAAGAGGAAGAAAAACACCACACTGGTATTGTTTTAAAGGAGGAAAAAATGGAGTTTGGTGCCCTAATAAATGAAAGTGATAAGTGGCTAGCATTATGGAATATGAGATAAGCCATCCTGACATCAAATATACATAATAAAAATTTTCAAGAAGGCGGAACCATTAAGTTCAAAACTCTTGGATAACATTAATGATTAAATACCAAATGATATTTGACCAAAAAAAAAAAAAACAAATGATATAGCATGCAAGTATACCTCTCCACTAAGTTGTTATAACTTAATGGGAAAGAGATGCCGTCATCATCATTGTTTCCACTAGGTGCACCACTTCTTGAAAACCAAGCATGATATCTTCTAGGTAAAAGGCGATGCTCAAAGAGTTCCTTTGACAACTGTTCAAAAGTTCTCTGGCAAGGGCCCACTGACAGAAATTGCATTATCAAGAAGTAAATTTCTCTAATGTCTACATCTATATTAGTCTTAGCAGCACGATCTGTAGCCCTCCTTTGTGGCTCAACCAGAGTCTTCTCTGGTATTGTATTCAAGACATTCAAAGGTGCCTTGCAAAGAGAAGATGCACCAGCAGAAGTCGAACACTTCCAGTCCATTTTCGGTGCAATTCAACCTATGTATCCGAAAAAAGCATTAATGCAAAAATTAAGTCATTATGGTAGTACATTAATTGAGTGCATGTTCTACGAAAAAAGTACAGGGCAATAAGTAACTCAGTTCTAGGACAACCAAGGCCCATATATCAGCAAATTTATTCTCGTAATAATTATAAGGAGAAGCAACAAGTAGAAAACAAGGAGGGGCAGGGAAGGTAAAGACGTAGCCATTAAAGAAAATACAAATGCAACCATGGAAAAATTTCTGGTTCCAATGGTCATGTAATCAATGGCTCACAATCCTTCTGATACTTTTCACAACTCAATAAAAGATGGAATTGTTTTTGTAAGAAGCGGACAGCTTATTGTCTATGACAAGAAACATTGGTTAAAAGACACCGCATAAGATATCACAGCTACGGATAAAATTCATACCTGAAATATTTGGCTATCCAAGAACGAAAGAGAGAAAAACCCTAATCAGGATTAGAATACTTACACATGGAGGTATAAACGTTTTAAATTAAAAAAGAAAGGGACTTCAACTTTGAATTCATCCTTCAACTTGTTAAATTAAACGCCCAAAATTCAACATTTCAGCCATTGCATTAAAAGGAAAAAAAAAAACTCGTCCGACAAATGACAAGTCAAGAAAGGCGAACAGAAAAAGTATGTTCCCATCTATCTTACGAATAAGCATCAAATTGGAAGGTAGAAACACTCAGAAACGAGAGCAAATTTTGAAATTAAACAGCATAAGATCTAATCGAAAAGCCACAAGCAACAAGCAGCCAGGTAGAATCTGAACGTAATTTCATTATCCAAAGAAGGAAATCGGAGAAGATCTTCTTACCTTAGTTAGAGTCGGTTTAGATGAACGACCATCGAGCGCGAGCTTTCCTTACTTCGCAGCACTAACTTTGAGAGTTTTCACTTTTCAGTTATTACAATTGAATAAATTAAAAAATGAAAAAAAATGAACTTGGAGAGTTGAAGAAAAAAAAATACTAACAAGAATCGAGAAGTTGAAGAAGCTAAAAGAAGTTGCATTATGAAAAATTTTGCATTTTACTAGAACTACTTGTTTACCGGGAAATTTTTCGGGTTTTTGCGTACGGGAGGAATTAAAACGAACAAGGAAAACGGAATGAAAAAATTGTTGGAGACAAATATGAATATTTTAGGACAAAGCAATTATTAATTAATAAAGTTAGGAAAATAATAAATGCTACTACTAATAAGGTAATAGAACAGGGAAAATTGCAAGGATTCGGGCGCTTCGAGTTTTGATAAAGGAGCGCTCTAATAACTGAAAAGACAACTAAGCCCCCACGTTTCAGAAGGTCTTTCGCTTTTGTCTGCTCTAAAAGGTACGGAATGAATGAGGGGTTAGGATTGACTTTTCAAAGAATAGAAAATTGCTTGCTCTTGCCCAAAGTCAGAAACAGGAAGTAGCCGTTTTTTTTTTGTCCTTTTTTTTTGTTGTTGGTTACTATTTCTAATTCTTACATCACCTTTACGTTTGGATATTTGACTACGTAAATTTTTTTATCTCGTTACTTATTATCGTTGCCTTTGTCTGAGGGAAAAATGAAAAAAATGAACCAACACAAGTATGCAACATATAAAAGAAATATAGCACTAGCCTTATTCAACTTATAAAAGATTTACGATTTACTCTTGATCAAGAAGGCGGACCTGCAAGGTTTTGTTTGTCTCTTGTGCAAAATGGTCAATCGTGCTGCTAACAGAGCAGACATTCATTAGTCATTACCATGCAAACAACAAAGGCAAAAACTTAATCCTTTAATTTTCAATAATCGGTTAGCCTAGCCCCGAAGAATTTTAATGTTTCAGAAACGATCTACCAAAACTTGTTCCCACGTGTTAACACAACAGAAAAATGAATTCGAGAAAGATAATTAAAAGTTAAGGCAATCGTTTTATCAGGTTAGTTAACAAAGCAAAGTAATTCGCTGACCATCACTTTCGCCCTCAAGTTTCAAACAAAGTACAAATTTCTAGCCGATTGAATTGAAGTCTGCAACGAACAATGATGAGCATCTACTCTAAGAAAAAGATACATTTGATAACAATATGTTAAATCCAAACGATCTAAGAATATATGCTCCACACTCACTGTTTCTGTTGAGAACTGATTGATGCGGTCTTCGCTTGTGTTTCAGCTTGCCGCCTCTGATTGATTTACAGGTGCTTCAGGCATCAATAAAACGGATATCAAAGGTGTGGGGATGTATTTGCCACACATTTAAAGCTGCATATTCCTCCAAACATTCTTTCAACTGAGCTTCACTATATCCCTGCTTAAACAAAAAATCTTAAGCAGTAAGAAACTTTACGAATCTTATCGAGCAAATACTAATATTTCAGTCTTGGAAAGAAGCAATAACAGTCCAAAACATTACTCATCCAAGTCTACGGAGTAAGAAGCATCTAAACTTTTGAGGTCTAGCTTCTTAGACCACCAGGCATTATGTTGAAGCTATTGGTGCTACAACAGAAAATACATCTGTGCCCTCCAAAAAGGTGCCAACCGCTGAAAGTTGTTTGTTTAGATGAATCAAATCATCTTAAGACTATTAGTAAGCGAAAGGTTGATCGCTTGGAAGGGCATGTAGTGTGACACACACAATAGATGCCCTTCTGGTGTTGCAAAAAACAGTGTGCTCCGGGTTATAGGCTGGGACATCAGAGACATTCTCATCCTACTAAGCAGAGATTTATATTTATAGCAGGTGCCAGGCTATGACGAAACTTATTCCCATCAAATTCAGTTCTACTGAATTACTAGACTATCAGGGATGGGACATATCTTTCTAGAGATCAAGAGTCAAACAGCAACACAAAGATTCCATGTTAAGGTACTCCATGTCTATGTTATTTTCCTTGCCTTGCAAGGTGACTAGCTTTTGCTGTTAGACAACATTTCACTTTCTTCAATGATAAGCAACAATAACTCAAGTTCAACTCTCATGTATTAAGAACAAACCTTTCTGGAAATCCAATTCATTGCATGGGCATAGCTCACATCCATCTTGTTAGCCCTTGCAGCCTCATCTCGTAAGATTGAATATATATCAGAGATGGCATCCAAACCAGATTTCTGACGATCATCAGAATACAAAGAGAATTTTGACATCTGCATCAACCTAAGAGCCTCATCCACATCACTCTGGGCCACAGTTTCAGAGAAACGAAGCCTTGCTAGTGCCTGTGAGAAAATTATACCGTTTTCATGTCAATTTGCAATTCAGATGAAAGAAAACAGCTGCCTCAAGCACGAAAGTTTTCATACAAGAAATCCCACATCCTTCCACCATTCTGTTTGGCCAACCCAGAAACTCACCCTCCATAGCCAGTTTAAGCAGAAAAGAAATACAAGAGTATTTTCAATTATCAATTTAAAATGTGCAAAGAAAACCTGGACTTACTGCTGATATCCGAAGAATGCTGAGCAGAGTACGCACAGTAGTATATGAATGAGGGGTATTTGATTTAGCTTCTTCTTGCCGAATGCTGGAATAAGCTGTGGCAATGTACTCTTCCAGCTCCTTTGGAACATAAGGGGATAATCTTCTTGCAGCAGAAATATATGCACTAGTAAAAGGAAACAAAAACCAGATGGAACAATTACTAGAGGAATCAAGGCCTCTCGGAAGATAGCGACAAACACAGTGTTGGAACTTAAACAAAATCAACAAAATTTTAAGGTATCAATAAAAGTAGCTACTGAAGAAGTGCAAAACAAAACGGATAAACAAAACAACAAAATGTTAACCCTACATGTAGCTGTTGAAGAAGTGTAACTGTATAAAGTGAGAAGGAAAAAATATCTACACAACACAAAAGTTACCATCAACTAATGTAACACATTAGCTTCCACAAATTCATAAAGAAAGAAACAAAAAGAAGATTCGGAGACAAAATTTTCACAGTTTTAACAATTTATTAAACTGACTCACATGTTTTTGCAACCCAATTTCATCATGATAAAAGAAGTTAAAAACTGTCAGGAAAATTAAAGCGCATACATAAAGTTTTACTTTAATCAGGTGGGAAGAGAGTCATAAATAACGTTTAGACAAGTTTTCTATGTAAAAGCCGTTCTGATACTAACCGAAGAACAGATGGTTCAAGTGGAGTGAATCCAAGAGCAGGAGATTCCTTATTCTGGTGCACATAAACAACGTGCCTTGCCATCTCAAGATCACTATCCATATCTGCTCGATCTAGGATCAACCACAGAAGATCAAACCTTGAGAGGAGGGCTGGAGGGAGATTGATGTTTTCAGCTGGAGTTCTGCGTAGGTCATATCTTCCCCTTCAAAAGAGTTATACTAGACTTGATAAAGATACCTTGCATATAAATCAAATAAACTCACAAAGAAGGAATTCTCCTCTTCCCTTTCAATTTGTGAAGGGAAGTTGCCAAAATAATCTGATTAGAACCACATAGAAACAACTTTGAATGACTGAGGAACTTTCTTACCAGGCTGGATTAGCAGCAGCAAGAATTGCAGTTCTTGCATTCAGAGATGTCGTGATCCCTGCCTTTGCAATACTGACAGTCTGCTGCTCCATAACTTCATGTATGGCCGTACGATCAGATTCATCCATCTTGTCAAACTCATCAATAGCGCATATACCCATATCCGCTAACACCTAAACAGGGTCAAGATGTCTCTATCAAACCATAGCAATCTTGGATAAATAACTAGAAGAAAGGGGTCACATTTGAGACGAGATATAACAAAGGAAACTATAAAATATAAGTAAACTAAAAACAATAACCTTTTACAGAATGAGCCATAATTTTTTAACATGGTTGATGCAAAAGAAAGGTTGGCATGATGTATTTGGTTCTTGCTGGAAACAGTTAATACTTTCTACATTCTTTTATGCCATCTCATGTACATAAAACAGGTCCAGTAAAAATCAATAAATTATAGTACAAAGAAAAGAACACATCTCACCAAGGCTCCCCCTTCCAAGACCATCTCATTTGTCACCGGATCTTTCTGCACAGCAGCAGTTAAACCAACTCCACTGCTTCCTCTGCCAGTGGTATAGACTCCCCTAGGTGCGACATTTATGATGTGCTTGAGAAGCTGACTTTTGGCAACACCAGGATCACCCATCAAACAGATATGTAAATCTCCTCTGATCTGCAATTTAACCATGTCATCAATGAAAATGTTAGTATTAGTCTTTCCAAATGAACAAAACAAAAGGAAGCAAATAACATAAGCATAAATTAAAGAAATGCCTAACAAAATTAGAAGACTCTTTTGGGAGTTGAAGGGGAGTAGGGAAGATTATGTCCTATTGCTCATAGGCATAACCTGAATTTTCTTTGAATAACAACAAAAAGATTTGCACAATCTCTGTAGTAAATCATACCATTATTGATAAATGTTAAGCAGAAAAATGACTGCCAACGAAGAAACCAAAAATACCATAAGATGAAGACTTGTGTCCAAGCAAGGCCGCCCCCCCCCCCCCCCCCCCCCTCTCTCTCCCCTTGTAACACCTGGCCCCCCCACCAGAAAAAAAGATAAGATAAAATGGCATATTTACCTTCATCCCATCCTTTAGTTTCCTGTGAGGAGCACCCACAAGAAGAAGAAGCAGACCTTTTTTAACATCCTCATGCCCATAAATTTCAGGTGCTAATGACCTTGCCAACTTGTTATATATATCACCATCCTCAGCTAAACGTGCAATTTGCTCTTCCTCATCCCCCCTAAGTTCATACCTGCAGTATAGCACAATTGAGTTAAATACTTGCACTTTTGCATTAGCTCAGATTTACTTCAGCATGTTGAATTTGAAGACCTCTGTTTCGGATGGCAAATTTTCTTTACAAGCTAACATACTGACATTAGAGAGCATATAAATGTACGCTTAAGAACAAGTCCTTCCAGTAATGAGATCTGAAAGTGCTTACTCTTCATATTTTTTCTTGAAGTGAGTGACAGACATGGCTTCTAAGTATGTATCTGCAACTAGTCCAGCACGCATTGCTCTAAAACCAGTGTAAGGGATAGGAAGAAAGATCCCTGATAATTCAACAACATCACCTGGAGCTACCTGAATTTGATTGACAAGGAAAAATGTAAATGCATCTTTAGGAAAAAAAAAAAGAAAAAGGAGTTGAACATGCAAAAGGGCATTGTAAAGGAGGAAAGGAAAAGGGAAACAGTTGCAATATCTACACTCAGAAAGTTCATGAAGTCAACCTTATTGGCAATTTAGCTACAGTGAAATAAAAATGAATACCAACCTTTCTTGTCAGCTCTCCTCTGAAATGAATTGTCATTGACCGCGGAATGTGGCCTTTTGGTACATGTTCTGCCAACTCTTGAATCTTGGCCTGGAAAAGTTGATCTTAAACATTATAAACAATGCAGAGTGACCCCTCACTTGCTATCACTATCATCTTTATAAATGAAAATCATGTAAAATTAGAACCTCCTGGAACTTCAGAAACTTGGATGCTCTAAGTTGAAGGATAAGGTTCCCCTTTGTCTTGTTCACTTCACAACGCTTTGATGGGCATTCAAACAAGGGCATGAACACTCGGGCAGTTACATCCTGTTTGGCATGAGTAGAAAGAAAAACGACAAAAATTAGGGTAAAGCAGAAGAGACCAATTCAAATTTTCTCTCTTCAGAAAATAAAACAATAGCGTGTGAACTCTGGTGTTATGTAGTTCTCATTTTATCTGTTCAACTATCAAATTGGACAAAATTGTAGTACATGAAAGAGAAGAGAATAATAGTAATATATTTGAACAGAAAACATGACAAAAGTTAGTTACCTGGTAAATTTCATAGCCACATTCTTCACATGTGTAGACAGCTACCTGCATCAGAGGCTTAACATCTGAGCAGCGAGTCACAATACCAGATATCTTTACAAGCTGGCCTATATATGAAGCCTTCACCTCCCTAATGGTAAATGGCCGCCCCTTTGAAGGAGCTCTGATATATACTTCACTGAATCAAGAAAGAAAGAAAAAAAAAGGTGAGCATCAGCCATGCAATCACATATATCAAGAACAGGGTAGATGTTCCAAAATTCAAACGGGGTGAACACATTATAAAGCATGCTAAACAATTTAACATCATATTGAACTCTTAAGATCACATTATACCAATATTGAAAAAAAAATCCTTGTAACAAATTATCCATGCATAACAACTTACAAATTGTAAGCCTAATAACAAACAACACGCTGCAATTAGTATCAGATAGCATTGAAAGCTAGCAGTAACTGACTCCAGATTGCACTTTCATTCTGGGACTTAAATTTTTAAAGGGAAACTATTAGGTAAGGAAAAGAGAAAAGTGGATGTAAAACTCTTTTAATCCCATTATCTTAGTCATACAAACTTCATTTACTTCAATTTTACACTCAGGTTCATTTCCCGCACTATAAAGGTAATTTGAAATAAAAACCTACAGAAACAAGCATAAACTCAGCAATTGACATATTATTGTCTAAAGAGAGAATTTAGAACAGGCTAAGCGCATCAAAATTGTAAGGTTTTTCTTTTTCAAGCTCACAAGTAACGTTTAATCTCAGGAGGCATCCTCTGACGTGGATCAGACCCATCTGCATTATTGGTTCCATCCTCAGCCCTCTGCGTCATCAATATATCATGATCGTCATCGGGAAAGGCCTCAGTAGGCTCCGGCAACAGCTCATCGATCGCACCAGCAAAAATTCCAATGTATCTTCGAGTGTTCTCAGTAACCCGCCTGAGAAATTCCTCATCCAAATCTTTGTACTGTGAAGAGCGAATTAACAGCAAATGCACTAGAGTAAGGGTTTAAACCAGAAGCGAAAACAAATTAACAATGGTTTTAAAATAAAAAGTAACCTAAAATAAATTAAGAAGAAATTAGGAAGAAAGGTACGTTAAATAGGTCCTCGAGATCGATCTGCACTGCTCTAATTTTATGATTTGCGACATCTTGCTGCAAGAAGAAAAAGTTAGGGGTTAAAAATCTTTAGGCAAGTCACTTATTCTTTTTCTGATTTTTTAAAGTAGAAAATAGAGATCTAGGGTTTTGAACTGGAGAGGAAGATGGGAAACGAAGAGGAAGACTCACAAGAATGTTCATGTACTTTGCCTCACCATTTGCGTCTGCGAAGTTTGAGAGAAACTCCCTGGCGAGAACTGTTAAGAAATCAAAATAAATAAATAAACAAAAATTTCAGTAAAAGGATAAATGCAGCAGAGAGACAAAGAGAGAGGAGAAAAAAGAACCTTTGTCTGCGTTAAAATCAAGGTCCTTCATGGTTCAATCTCGGCGAGAGCGAGCCGACTAGAGAGAGATGTGAAGATGAAAATTGGAAATGGGAAGAGGAAACAATGAGATTTGGCGGCAAAAGATGAGGGGGAAAGGAGGGTTTTGGCGGGAAAATGGGTGCCTTAATTTCATATTGTGTAGGCAGTTGTATCTTGAAAGTTTGTAACGTATTGCGTGGACGGTGATGGGCGCTGTTGATGGATGTTGAGTGTTGACATCTTGTAGAAAGAGAATGAACCGATTTTAAATTTTTAATAGGCGGTGATATAGTAAGTATCAGGCATGTTTCGCAAGTCGCAGGGCGCAGCCGGTTACTGGGTTATATAAAACAAAATAGTGAAAAAGAACTTCGTGTGGCTGCTCCCACTCGAGCCTAGACCTCTACGGCCACAACGTTGAATTCTAACCACCAAAGTACAGCCACAATTGTTCATTAAGGAAAGAGAATTTTAACTTAGTCATACAAAACGAAAGAAGTGCATATTCATGATCCATTCCTCTTCTTTTGTAGGATTTTAAGCGAAATTACTCGCATTAAACACAATTTTTTTCTCTTTTCTTCTTGGTGTAACATGTTAAAGCAGCTTAGGTCTCATGGTCCACAAGACTGTTGGCTTCAGTTTTCCAACAATATCAGGAAAACTTAAAACCGCCTCAAACCTGGCTTACAATGGTTACTGCAATCATCATACCATCAATCAGTAGTCTCCAATAAAGAAAGAGGAAGAACTAAAGAGGCGGTGCGTGAGAAGAAAGTACCCAAAAGCCAAGCGGTTGTGATAATATTCATGTATTCTTAATACAGAGATATATCCATAAGCTACAAACGGATAGATAAATGGAATAACTTCCAGTCACTGTAACGGCAAGAAGCTCTGTGAGTGTGGATATTGATGGTACACAAGCTATGACTCATTTGAATATGGTTTTTGCTAAGTCATACAATCAGAAATCCTCTGAATCAGATCATCTGACTGCATGGCTTGACTTGACGCTATTAAACATGAATCACCCTTCAGGAATGGGTATGAACCTTGCGATCCATGAATCACATCAAAGCAACTGAATGTCATGCCCGAGAAGATAGTCAAACAAAGAATTTGGGCCATTCCTACCAATTTCACCTTTCAACAACTAGGGAGTAACTGGGTTCTGTTCCTTTGATTTTGCTACCTTGGCTTGTATAAGTCTGTCCAAAATCGGTGGCTCCAAAGGTATCGGGTCAAGGCAACGCTCAGAAGCGGCAACAATCACCTAACAAACAGGAATACCAAGCACATCTTCATTTTTGTTGCCATTGAAACAGAGATTGGATAAAAGGAGCAATGCACATAGCAATATGATATGCAAAGATCAAAGTCCATAACTAGGGAGTTTCTCCATTACCTCGTCGAGTAAAAAGTCGACTGCCGCTTCATCTTCAACAGTTTCCTTTAAAGGACTCCTTAGGAACTGAATATCCAGCTGAATTTGCTGGAATCCACTTCTGTTGAAGGTCTGGAGCCTAACAAATTCTTGCAAGCTTTTTAGGCAGAGTTTTACTATAGTTGTTACAACTGACTCCTGCAATTACAAGCAAACTCAAATTCACGTTGCTTCAATAGCAGCACTGGATATTTTCCACCAGCAGAAGCATTCAAAGGTTCATACCTGTGTATATTCAACTTTGGTAAAAATTTCAACCTTTTGCTTAAACAATTTCGCTAGATGTGTTTCCAAGAGCTGGCTTCTAGCTTTGTGGGTATTTGACCTACTTATTTTATCATCTCGTAATGGGTTACTACGTGATGAGGCAGTGCTTCCATTGCTGTCAGACCGCCGATGCTTACGAAGCTGCCCTTGAGATAAAATCTGCTTCACCTCACCTGCTATTGCTTCCAACTAGTACAGATAAAATTGAGGTTACGCAAAATACATCTTAGAAGTTTCACATGAACAGAATATTAGGCATATTGAACCATACACGAAAATTCATTTAGAAATTATAAATCCTTTTCTAATCAGAAAAGTTTAAAGAGACACTAACCTCTTGAAAAAATAAATCAACAAACATATGAACTTCTCTAGGCTCCTTGTGCTGCAGATATAGAAAATCAGAAATGACTCAAGATTAATGTCAAACTATTTTTATGATAGTATTTCTCTCAAAACTAATGAATGACTTGAAGGAAACCAACCTTGATCCAATTTGGCGTTGTAAACCTTTTTCTTAGCAGAGTAGATACCCTCTCAGTTCTCATATTTATATACTGCATAATGGAACAATATGAAAAATAATTAACAATGAGATGACTGCCTTTGCTTAAAAGATGGCGATATTTAAAGTGGCCCGTCTGATCCAGAACAAAAGTAACAAAAATCAAATATGTGCTTCCTTCAGGCAGCAAATTGACATTACATCAACATTCTTACTAATTTTCCAAACTGATAAACTGACAGGACAAAACATATCCACAGTTCCTAACTTCCTATATAAGTATTAATTTCAGTGAAGTCATTAGCTCAAAATGAAGAAAGGAATCAGTTCCTACATGATGCAGAAGCTTTTCACCATCTGACCGAAATATTCGACATATCTCCCCAGGAACAAAAGCAGGCCCATGTTCATATCCTCTAGCACTACCACCAGAGAAGGAAGCAGCTATTTCCTGACAATAAAACATGAAAATAAGACTGAAGCCCAGGAGGAGGTAGAGTAAGAATTATTCCACTTCATATTTTGAAATGGCTGTTGCCCCATAACATAAAATCATTAGGTGATGACAGAAAGTTGCCTCAGTAATTCTTGGGATTGCGGTTTGTTCAATGAAGACAGAAAGTTGTGCCAGCAGCAGGACAAGACCAGCAAGAACTTTTCCACTATGAGTTCCCTCTATCACACCTTGATCTTGACTTGATGAATTATTTCGTCCAGAAAGCAAGAGAAAACGATCATCAAGAGCCCTGAAGAAGTCCTGAAACCCTTCTTGAACCCAATCAATTAGGAAATCTCTTAGTTTAATCAGCAGCCCTAAATCATCATCAAGAAGTTGGCGGAAATCCTGCAGTAAGCAAATAAATAAAGAGAAGCTCAAGGAATAAGCCGTACATACATTATAAATTCCTGCACAAAGACCAAAGAATAATGAAAATGTAAAAGGCACAAGATTGGAAAGAGAAAGTAAAAAATAAATGGCCATATAAAATAAAGCCCATAGAAAACTGCCAAGCAACCACCAGATTGAGACCATTTCACAATCAGAAAGTATTTTAAGCATTTACGTATTCATTTACATGCATCCAGGTAAGACAGAAATGTGCAAAAAAAGCAACATAAAAGATGGACTGTGATCATATACATATAATAGCATCTGAAAAATGCAAGGCTTGGGTCATTTCAACATGTACAAAGCATGTGCTCAAAATCATGTGAGTTACCAGTAAGACGTCCATACTGCCCTGAAGTACTGCCTTTTTGCTGGCCTCCAAAGCAACCTGCAAGGGATGCTCCTCAGCTGCCTCCTTTGGGCTAACATTTACTTTCTGGAGGGCATCTGCAAAAGAATGAACTCAGACTTCTAAGATAGTTTTCATTAGATAAATCTACATAAATAGAAAAAGAAGAAGCTTATTAATATGATCAAATGTTTAAATCTATGCAAATGAATAGTTTAATGCTTAGTGCACCTATGATTTATCATGCACTACAAAGTATAAATGATGCAACTAGGGAAATCGATTCTAGAATACCAGTAACAGCGAGTGGCATATTATAAATTGTATTATTCTGCTTAAGCTACGGTACTAATTCAGGTGAACCAGGACTATTACAAAATTGGAGACTAAGATTGATTGAATTTCCTCAAATGTCTACCTTGAAATAGGTAAACACAACAACCTGTGCAGTGCTAGTAAATCTAAACCATCTTCTTAACTTTTAGGTGATTTGAAATTTAAATCTGCATACAGGTATAAGTAATTTTCTAACATAGCCATAGTGAAAAGAACCTGAAATGTCCTGTAGAAGGTGAGAAAATGCACTGGCAACGTACTGTTTAACTGCAACTTGGGCAGCCTGAGATCACATAGAATCAATATAGGGAGGTCCATCCCTCCATAACATGCAAACTAAAGGAGGGAGAAATGCAAAATAGATTGAATAACAAGGGTTTCAAATGAAATTCAAGAAAAACCTCCAGAGAAAAATCAGATAGAAGAGCCTCATGCAACACTTCATCCATCAGAAGCACATCTGTCCATATAGTCCCTGCAATGGAGTTGGCATGTAGTAAGAAAAGGTTAAATCAACTTTAGAAGCAAAACAAGAAGAAAACAATTAGTACCATAGAAAATATAAGCTACGAGTCCAGAGCAGAAGAACAAAGAATTTCAAGAAAAGTCAGAAACAAATCAAATTGAATTCCGATCATCAGAATCAATTTCTCATGGAAAGAGAACAAGCCTCAGTTTCTGGTTGAAAATATGCTCAACAAACACTAACATCAAGAGTACTCTCTTCTCTCCATCAAATAAGACACTCTAAAAGTCATCCAGAAATATCAAGTAAGATCGCATTATTATTTGACTTTATGTAGTCAATTTTAGAATTGCACTTGTATAATTTAAGGATAGTTTTTTGTTACATTATTATTTGAAGATAGACTTTACAAATAGTATATAAGTATTTGGAGTAGCGTTACTGAAATAAAAAAGGAGACGAGAAGTGAGAAAAAACACATGCCGACTACTTACGAAGAACACCCACGAGATTGGCAGAAGATATCCGTCTCTTCACATATAGCTCAGTCGTTTCAAAGTGCCTAAAGAAAAATGTGGGATGTCAGTAAAATGTTATCAAAATGCTTTGTAATCCAAGGAAAGATAAGAGTTACAACTTGTAAAACAATGGGAGTTCTGATGAAGCTCCTCACCTGATGACCAACTCATGTGCCAGTCTAATTAGTTGCTTGTCTGAGTCAGGAAATATTACTTGATAAGCACGGATAGCCTCCGCAAACTCACGGACAGAAGCCTACTTTTAGATAAACAAAAACAAGTACTTCATTAGTCTATCTAAATGGAACTTTTACTCCCACCAGCCTCTCTCTTAGGGGATGCTAGGGATGACTAATTCAAGAAAAATTAAAGAACCATAAAACAAAGACAGAGCCCTATATGCTTAGTTAATCGGAAATAAATTTGGGGAAAATGCCATCTTGTCATCAACAAAGATCCACTGACCAGGATATAAAGCACAAATCTACCAGTATTCAACTTCAAATGAAAAATGTAGAAAATGTTTGGTCAATTACCTACATAGGTATTAAGCATACACTGAGTAAGAAATCCAGGTAGGATACTTTTAACAAACAGCTAGAAGCCAAGAATTGCAATCAAATAATAAATTACTTACTGCAACATGCTTCTAATCCTAGAAAGCAGAAGGCACAATTTCCCCAAAGCAAAAATGGAAGTTTCAAA
Organism: Microcos paniculata; assembly: GCA_030664755.1. Taxonomy (NCBI): domain Eukaryota; kingdom Viridiplantae; phylum Streptophyta; class Magnoliopsida; order Malvales; family Malvaceae; genus Microcos; species Microcos paniculata. The sequence continues at coordinate 36,156,641 of CP131461.1, forward strand.
AAAGAACTTGAACAATCAGAATTTGACATAGTTCAGAGAGGCAACCATTTACTTTGCACAACAACTTTTCCTTCTCTTTTCCAATTCCTTTATCCAACCCAGTTCCTATCTAACAACCCATAAAAGAAATGACAAAAAGTAATATGTCATGCTCAATTACCTCATGAGCTGTAGTAGAATGTGAGTCAGAATCTTTTCCCTGTTTAGAAGGATCATTAGACTCTGTGGAAACATGCTCAATATCATCTGTTTTGAGCTGAAGTTCCCCAAGAGATTGTTCTAACTTTTCAAGTAATTTCGCCTTTAAGCTATCCACCTGCCCAATCACAAATAATCTGCGTAATGCACATGTATACATGTCAAACAGATATACATCAAGTGACTACTTGTTCAGAGAATACTATTAATGTAGGTTTACTACATGTACAGCACATATTAAAGGCTGTTAGAAATAAAAAAACTCAAAACTTTAATGAAGAAAACATGAGAGAGAGGATGACATGATTTTTAGCTTTTGCTGATGCATTTTCAAAGTAAATAGCATGCTTGGTAATGTAATGCTTTACTCCATAGAGACTTTCACAGAAGACGCTCGAAATCCAATCTGAAAGTAACAGTACAAACCGGAAAATCCAACCGCTTCAAAAGCACTGCAGCTTCAGCTCTAGCTTGTATGGATTCAGAATCTGAGAATAGCTTTCCCTGAGGTGGAAAATTTTGACCAAAAATTACAAATATCCTTATCTGCAAAAGATCCTCATACGTGTGTAAGACAAGAATATGCATACCTGCAAGTTTTTAACTATTATAGCAACTGCTTCTTCAGATGCTCGTTTGCATTCCTGGAATGATGAATCTCCATATGCCTAGTAAGATAAATAATGGTGTATTAAATCTTTTAAATAGTAAATTTTGACATAAAAGCAAAATTATATACAAACAAAAGAGTTAAAATAGAAAATAAGATGAAGATGGACAGGCAAGAAACAACTGACCTTAAAAATTGGCATTGCTCCAGTGTAGAACTTCACAGCATCAGCATATGCTTCTGACTTGATGCACTTTCCAAGTCTAGCAGGCAGATCATAAATGAACTGTTCTTTTCCACATAAGACAACTTTTGAGTAAATCACCAAAGCCAAAAAGCAATGCATATATAAGCAGGAAGTAGTAATAGACGTCCTATCTAAAATTTTTCCTCAATAGCTTCTAATTATGAGTTGTAACATATTAAAAAAAAAAATTATATACTTGCCACAGTTTTACCATCTATTATTTGATAAAATAATGCCCTATAATTGTAACAAATGTTACAACCAGTTAACATGATTTCAATTCAATTCAACTAGTGACATGACATCACTAACAAGTCATCACAAACATTTAATAGTTCATTAATACCTGAACTTTACGCAGAAGGTTACGTGTTCGGTGCAACTTCTCTATGTGTTCTCTCTTCTCGAAAAGAGAGGTATTAACCCCATCACTTCTAGATTGCACAGACATTATCTGCAATCATGAATGAAGAAAACAATTTCTTTTCTGTAATCTCCTTTCTGCACTCCTTCTCAATAGATTATTCACAAAATTCAACTAAAGCCAACATGAAAACATTTTAATGCACCTTGTCAAGAAGTTGTTCCATATTCGCTTCCATGCCTACAATATTACTCTTCATCCTGTTAAAAGTAAGGTTTCAGTACCAATGCATCAGGGTTTTAAACAGCAGTAGCTAAGAACTTCAAAGATCCAATAATTTGTATAAATTGGTAAAAAAACAACAGTTTCTATAACACCAAAAATCTCGCCAATGTAAATGGAATAAGAAAATTTATATAGAAAGATATAATGTTGACAAACGCTATCCATTCTTCTCAAAGTAAGTATACCAGCAGTTGCAATAGTTAACTAACGACTTTAAAGGATTGGAAAATAAATCACCGTTTAATTGCATCCGTGGCACTGATGAACTTGTTGTAGTTCTCGTAGACCAACATTTGCAAGTCAGTATCGAGATTCTTGATTTCTGCGGCCATTTCAACATGCCTCTGAAGAAGCCCTTCCAAGTTCGACTTTGTTACCTGCACATTTTAATCGATTCCACACATAAATGGATCAAACTTAAGAATTCAATTGCAAATCCAACCAAGAGCAGCATTGATCTAATCTAAACCACCGACTGCATTCCAAATGATTGATTCGTATAAAATCTAACTGTAGATTTCCATCAAATTTCAATAGGTGATTCTGATCAAAAGAATTAGGGGATCTTACGAGGAGGTCCATGTACTGATCGGCATCGAAAGAGGTGGTGTTGATGGCTTCCAACGTGCCGTGGTTGGAAGGGACGTTTGGAGTGGAAGAAGGATCTGGAGAGTAGAAGCTCGAGAGTAGATCTCTCATTCTCTTTGCCTTATCGTCCAATGGAACATCGTCCGTCCCCATTTTTTTGCCCCTTTTACTAATGATTTGTTCTCTGCGAACGGAGGTTTTGGTTTCAGATCCGGAAACTTCAGTGTGGAGCGAGAATAACGTTTTGCACGTAACGGGAAGAAGAAACCACAGCAGGGGGAATGAGGGGAGGGAGTCTAAATCCTAGAAACGATGCCGTTTCCTAGTGAAATTCCGGCGTGGTTTTTCTTCATCCGAAAACGGGTATTTGCCCAGAAGGACCAAAAGAGTCCAAAATTATAAAAGGGCCACGGTAGATGTTCAATTTATACAAATTTAATCTGTTTGAATACAAAGTGAAGTTTCCAACAATTAATTCGGTTTAATTTTTCATTGAAAATAATGGAAATAAAAATTATACAAAAAATTGATCTTTTTTTTTTTGAGGGAAATTGATCTGTTTTAATTGCACTGGGGAAGTAAAACATAATACAAACTTCTTGCAAATATAATTATAAGTTGGCATAACCCAATGTTAATACTGACAAAGAAAGTTCCAATAATCCAAACATTCATGATTTGTTAATTTGAAATTGTGTTGGTTTTGGGTTCTACACAATCTTACACTATTATTAATATAGTTATTTCAATAAATTATATGTTGGATGAGAGAGTAATTGGTAACCTAACAAATCATTGAGTTACTGTTGTTAAGTTTAAAACATCACCAATTATCCCTAGGGGTGTAGATCAGTTGGTAAGGGACTGTTCTAGCTTAACCAATTGACTCGAGTTCGAATCCTTGGATACGCAGCTGCTTTAAAAACCTGGGAGGGAGAGCTTTGCCGCCCTTGTGATCGTACCCGGCTCGAATCTGAATTAGTCCGAGCGAAGCTTCGGATACCAGATGGTGAAAAAAACAAAAAAAAAAAAAACATCACCAATTGAGAGAGATTAAATTCAAACACTATTTCTGTTCCTATCTTAAATTGTTTTTCCTTTTTCTATTTTTTTTATTTTAGTAATAGTACTATCTTGATGCACTTAAAACAAAATTATTATCGCATCAAATTTACAAAGATGATAATATTTCCGTATGTTTGAATTTGGATAACAGTATAACACGTTAAGATGGCATCAATTAATATTGTTATTAATCCTAATTATATTTAAATCTTTGCTTCGTGTTGAAATCGTTACAATTTAACTACAAAATTTTAAACAAATTGACAAAAGAAGTGACAAAATAATTACCATCAGATTTTAATCCCTATATAAAAATTGGATGATATATAAAAATAAACTATGACATTGAAAGAAAAAAATGCCATTAAAATCTTTTAAGATATTATCATAATCTTTTTGTTATTTATCCCTCTGGGTATTTATCTAAATATATTAATTATAAAAAATCTAAAATAATTTAATTCAATAAAATATTTAAAAAATCAAAATTGTTATTTAGAGTTCTCTAAAGTAAAATTTTACAACTACTTTAAGGGGGCGTTTTGTTCGGGGTTATCTTACATAACCCTAGTAATGTGCACATTGGAATATAACATTACTTCGTTTGGTTTGTGATAATTACCTTACTGAGGTAATGTAAGTTTACTGACACGTCAGCTTTTGGTGCACATTACCAGGAATCTCATAACCTCCAAATTCTTAGGTAATGTGAGATTACCAGGTTATGTTAAAATTTTTTCCTACTTTGCCCTTAATATTTTGCCCTTTTGAACCCTAATAACCTTATGTAATTGATAAATTATAATTTTTTTAGCATAATTTATTTTGATTAAGAAACATAATTAAACTTAGCTTATGTAATTACTAAATTAATAATTATATATTAGTTCAATTAAACTAAAAGCATAATTTCTTTTTTGTTAAAAGCATAACTAAACTTAACTTATATAATCATTAAATTAATTATATAATATTTTACTAAGTTTATTACTTAAATAATTTTTATATTAGTCATGTTTAATTATCAAACTTAATAAAGTTACAACAATTGTATAAAATATTGAACAAATAAGAAATAAGCTTAAGTGTTGTATTGAGGGCATTATAGTAAACCACCTATTTTAACAGAACATATACCCTCCAACCAAACAGGTTAATCTTATATTCCGGGAATCTCAACCAAACAAAAATTGTGCACATTCCGGGAATATGCACTAGGTTATGTTACAACCTGGTAATCACATAACTCTGGTAATCTAAGATACCTTGAACCAAACGCCCCCTAAATGTATGTAAGATTAGCTCTATATATCTTTTACTATGCTATACTACTAGGTTTAATTCATCTCTCCGTGTCGTAATCATTATAATTTAACTGTAAAATTTTAAATAAATCAACAAAAGAAGTGACAAAATAATTACTATCAAATTTTATAAGTCATATAAAAAAATTTTACGATATATAAAAATAAAGCATGACATTAAGAGGAGAAAAATAAATTATCATTAAAATATTTTTAGGAAAAAAAGTATTTTAAGATATTATCATAATCTTTTTGTTTGTTATCTCTTTGGTTATTTATCTAAACATATTAATTATAAAAAAATTAGAATAATTTAATTCGACAAAATATTTAAAAATTATCAAAATTGTCATTTAGAGTTCTCTAAAGTTAGATTTTGTAACTATTTTAAATGTATGTAAGATTAAAAACATCAAAATTATCATTTGAAGTTTTCTGAAACTATATTTTATAACTATTTTAAATATATATAAGATGTATCTTAATCTTAACTATCTATAAAAGTAAAAGGATAATTACCATGACGACAAATGCCACTACCCATTGGTTGTCCCCTATTATTTTTTCTTTTTCCTTTTTTACACTTTGTTTTCTTTTATAATTCTCTTTATTTGTTTCCTCTTCTTTTTTAGTTGTTTCTTCTCTTCTTGCTTTTTTTATTTTTTAATTTATTCTTTAAGTAATATTTTTCTTTTTAAAGGGGCTTACAAAAATAGATTGAATTTTTAAAAAACTTTAAGTGAATCCTTTTCCATTTTTTATTTTATTATCAAATTAAAATTTATTTATTTATTATTAAAAAATACTATTTGATATATATTTTTTATTTATTAGTTAATTAATATTTTCAACTTATATTTATATAATAGATTTGATATAATATATTTTATTTATTTACTAATTAACTATATTTTAATTTTATTAAATTTTAATTCAAAAATTTTCAAAAAAAAACCCGGAACGAAGACCGGATAGCTTTTAGGATATGGTATGAGTAAACGATTAAGACAATAATAGTAACATCGATCTTCGAGTAAAAATTAAAATTAAAAAGTTTCATTAATTATTATCCTGTCAAAATGTGATTCTTAAGCAAAACGTGTCATGCATGCAGGCTAATACAGCTCCACTCTATAATGTGAGTGTGACAACTGAACGACCACCAAAGCAAAATTTAATTTCTAAGAAAGGAAAAGAAAAGAAAATTCCAAAGTGATTTGGCCAAATAGAAAATTTGGGTAACATACTGGGAAAGTTTGATTACCTTATAATCTCAGTCTTAATAATTTGGGAATTTTCGCTAGTACCTCAATGACTCTTATGTTATCTAGCAAGATTTCCTAACCATGCTTCTTTGGTAATTAACAGTGCTAGGCTGCTAGGAGATAAGAATAAACACAAAACAAAAAATTTGGGTTTTTTTTTTTTTTTAAATCTAAATTTTCCAATTTGGGTGAAGGTTGGAACCGGGTAAAATCCATAAGCCCAAGAATCTAATCGGTATATTCCAAAAAATCCAAAAAAGGACTGCAAAATTAAGTTGAATGCATAGCTGGCGCCTGGCGTCACTTTGCACGCCAGCGGTGACACCGAATCCACTACTACTTTCAAAAGCAAGCCAGGGAAAATACCTTAAATACCCTTCACTGTAGGAGTATTATTTTATCCACTACCTAACCAGATAACCAATGAAATCTCTCCTCTTTCGCCTATAAAAACCCCCTTCCAATCCTTTGTTAACCTTCTTTGGTTTCGCTTTTGGTTGCTAGCGTTTTGTTTTCTCTTCAGCCAGCTAAGTATTTCGTTTGGCTTACTTTCTCCCTTTCTTCTTCCTTAGAATTTTCGTTCTTTATATAAGTTTCTTTCATATATATCTGGTTCAGATCTAGGGTTCTTTTGAGGTTTTCTTTTTTAATAGTCTGCTGCTTTGTTCACGTCCGATCGGCGGATTCGGAGTCAGGTCTTTGTAAAATCATTCCAATGAATTTAGATTTTCGATGAACTTAATCCTCATGCGTCGAATCCGTATTCTTCACTCGTTTTCTGTCGTGTTCCTTTACTGGTTCTACGTTTTCTCATGAATTAGTCCCTTCTTTGTTCATCAATCTCGTCGTCTAGATCTAAACCCCTAGTTAATTACTCTGACTATCTGAAAGTTTGAAATCCTTAATTATCATTCTATTCATTGATTCTTACTAATATTTTCTCGGATCAAAGAAAAAGAAAAGAGAGAACCCTTCCCCTGAGATGGCTCCTGTGCAAAGGACAGCAAGTTCCGGATCGGATTCCGACCCTCGGTGTGCAAACATCGACGAGAGGAAAAGGAAGAGAATGCTGTCAAACCGTGAATCCGCTAGGCGGTCACGGATGAGGAAGCAGAAGCAGCTTGAAGACTTTGTTAACGAAGTGAGCACATTGCAGAAAGAGAACAGCCGGATCTCTGAAACGATCAATGTCACCACCCAACGCTACATCGAGATGGAATCTGCCAACAACGTGTTAAGAGCTCAGGCAATGGAATTAACCGATAGATTGCGGTCCCTGAACTCAGTGCTGCTCATTGTGGAAGAAGTCAGCGGCTATGCCGTTGATATACCGGAGATTCCCGATCCCATGTTGAAGCCGTGGAAGCTGCCCTGTCCGATCCAGCCAATCACGGCGTCGGCTGATATGTTCGAGTTTTGAACTGTTGATTGATGGACTCTTCTTCCTTGTTTGGAAAGTGTTGGTCGCTTGTCAGAGTCAGTTTGTGCTCGTGAGTCGTTCGTTAATGTTATCGTCTTCCTTTTTTTTCCTCCGTGTTTCTGTTGCTTTTAGGTAGTAGTATGAAGTCGGTTTATGTTAATGTGGAGTCTGTTGAATGGGGAGTTTGGTTTTGCAGAAACCTTTTGTTGTTTTCTATTTTCTGTAACTTTGGATTTCTATGGACGTATGGGAAGTCAAGTTTACAAAATGCAATGGTTGCTCTTTATAGTATCAATCTCTTTGTTGTGTTTGGATGCATCCATATGATATTTAACTGAAAATTCCAATAGAATCCGATGAGATATAGGTTAGGGTTTGCTTTTTGCTTGGTTTGGACTTCTGGTAGAAGAATGAAAAGGGGATCCTCCAAATTATTCCATTTGATTATCAGAGCAATCATCAGAAATTATGTTACATATGTATATTGGTAATGTTCACTTGGAATTCGGTTATGCATAGAAATAGTATGATGGTCTCTATATTCAATTAACATCTCTTGTCGTTCAATCAGTTGGAGCGTACCCTAATTAGATTAGACTAATAATTGGTTGGCAGATCCGCAGGGCACTTTCTTTTCTTCATTCGCGTGAATGCCTAGAAAGAAATCTCCCTGTTTGCAAGCACGCTTGAGGTGATTTGAAGTTCTATAGAGTTATCGAAATGATGTCAAGGATAGGATGATGATAGTATACAGGTGAAGGAAGTTTCCGGGTGGATGAGATGATTCGCCGTGGGTGCCCTGCTTCCCCCTTCAAGAATATTAGGATACCAGCTGTCAAGCTCTATTTTCACGTTTCAAATGTTGCTTCCTCCCAATTTGCTCGGCTTTTGTCGGATGGCGGTTGTGGATTAGGATGGACGACTTCTCGTTCAACCGATGGTTAACCCAAGTTGAAATTTGCGCGGACAACGCATACGAATCACGTTCCATTAATTCGTGCTTGTTTATAATTATTTGTGTATATATATTGTCAAATTCAACATAAACACGTTTCGTAACGTAAGGTAAGTAAGTATTCCCCACAGCTAATGGTATAGTTGTGACGGACGAATCAAAGGCTACAGTAAACAATCTTAATTTAAATAATTGTATTTAAATTTTAATGCAACTACATCATAGTTGTTCTAGAACTTTTCTTTCGTATATGCAGTTCCATGACTGCCGCTAAATACCAATCTTAATTGGCGGCGTACCGCTTTAAGTTTGATTATATCATTTTTTTTTTGCCGTGGACGAAATCGCCACTGTGAAAAAGATCTTAAATTTAGACCCTAGTAAAGGTCTAAACCCAGCGCAAAAAAGTTTTTTTTTTTTAACCTCCATTAATCTCGAAATTTACCTTAGTTTCATGGTTAACTTTACCAGTTATGGTCTATCTATGTTGTCAGAATTAAGTGAGAAACCAACTCGTTGAAGCTTAATAAAAATAAAACGAACTTATCAGGAGATTAACTCAAAAGATTCTCCGATGGAATATTCTAATTTTCTTAATCACCTTAATTTGGATGCTTTATAGAGGAATAATTGCTTGGAAAAAGGAAACAGCCATTTTTTTGTGTCCCAATCTAATCAGTGATTAAAATATTGATTATAACGGTGATTAATTCGTTGGCGCTGATAAATTCTGCTTGTAATTGTATAAATGATGACTACTTTTCTCTTATCGCCGTCACATAGCCAACAGATATACTACCTGATAGTTGCATCTCTATTTATTTCGTGCACGCGATAGTCGATACCTAAAAAGAAATAGAGTTTTCTCGATAGTTGTTATGAACTTCTTAGGATAAGATGGGGTTCCGATATTATTAGAACGGTGTCTGAAAACATCAAAGGTTCATTCATGTATAAGAAAACACTTATCTAACGGGAAAAAAAAACAGAAAAGAAAAGAAAACACTTTAAATTATCAAATTATTATTTTTCCAGAATGTATGGTATAGGATTAGATAATCATTAATAACGAGTAAACCACCAATTACATCTTCAGTTTCACATAAACAAAGAGTCTCTTACAACATCTAAAAATTCCATCATCATCATCAATATGATCACCAGATAAAATTTCCCACCATTTTCATCATCTAAGGAAAACCTCGCAAACTAATAAAGGCCATTTCAATTATCGTAAGTGCGGCACTCATCTGTCTCCGGATTGTCTTTGCAGTAGTTCTCCAAAGGATCGTTTGCTTTCTTCTTGTCCCTGGCATGGCTGGCAGCTGCGCTGAGCTCCTCCACCTCGTCCCAAGCTGCTACGCACTCCCCGCTCGCTGGGTCATCCGAGCACGCCTCCTCTGCTTCCTTGATGCTCTTTTCCACCTTCTCCGATATGCCATCGGGAGCAGCTCTCACGGGTCTGAACACCTGCATCCTCCTCGACCCCAACTGAGAGACCCTTTTCCGGGGCTGGTTAAGGTAGGGAACTTTGACAGGGCTAGCCTTAGTGAAATCTGGTGCATTTGCTACGGCTCTTGGGGTTACAAGGTTAAGACTAGACAAGGTTGCCATTTTTGCTTGTTGCTGGTTGCTGGTTGTGTTCCTGTTTTGAGCTTTCTGTTAAAGAGTGGACGGTTTAAAGTTTTCCCAGAGATGAAACGATAACAAAGGAAGAAGGTTTATATTTGGAAACGGAAACAGTTCGTGAACACAAATTTCTTATCACCTGGGGACCAATAACAATTTTCCACGTTGGATAAAAGCGAAGATATTTGAATGGAAATATCTTCTTCTTTTTTTTCTCTCAACAGTCAACAGCTCATCGGAATATCTAGTTTTGAATATTTATTAACCACTCATAGGAATGTTGAACATCTTGGGGTCCCACACTAAATTAGGATTTCAACAATTATTCTAATAAACTTTTCTCTTTGGAATTAAAATATTTCACAAAAAACCATTAATAAATAAATACAATTCTTCATTAAAAACTTATTCACGACAAGTGTGTAAATTAAACGATTGGAATATATCTGTGACAAGCGTGTAGGATTGAAATACCCACCAGAAGCGTAACACCATAAATAAAATCTCGACCGAAACAAGGGTTCCGACAGCGATATGATGAATTATTTTTATTTTCTTTTTCATTTTTTGTCATTTTATTAATGGGATATTGTAGAACACACCAGAAAAATCAAGATATCAACCGTCCAACAGAGTAAAAAACTTTGGCAACCAAATGGAAATTCTATGGCCCATGTATGGGTGTACATTTTTTAGTATGTATATATATATGGCATCCAAAATTCTTTTTGTAACCGATGATTTTCTATTGCATATATTCGTGTATATTTAAATAAATATATATATATATATATGAATTTTCTAAATTAATTAGCTAGTGGTATAATAAGGGAGAGAATAAACGTGTACCGTGCTGGAATAAAAGGGAAGGTTAGTTTCGCATGTAAAGGTATTTGGACTTTGCTTTGCTTGTTCACGCATATCGTTTCTTTATTCCAGTCTCAAATTAGTCGATTATAATATTCTTGATATCCTACTTAGTTCTTCTGACTTATTTATACCCCCTTGGCGGCAGCCTTGAGCCACATTATATTTTGTTTAATTTGCAGAATTCTCAGATATCCCATTTTCTGGGAGAGGACATGAAGTTTCTTTATAGTAGAAAGATTCAGGCGGTTCTCCTCGTCATTTTGATACTTGTCTTCGGTTATTCAGGCAAGTGATAACTCGAAGTTCATGCATGCAACTGATTTAACGAATTTGTTTCCTTGTGGTGTTTTGTTGTCACTCCAAATTTATTAAGTGAATAATCATTAAAGTTCCAACCTTTCAAAAGTCGCCTTTAATTTAATTTAATTAGTTTTAAACCAATAAAAAGTCGAAGCCATCTACCATATATACATACATACACACGATGGATACTTTTGTTAACAGATTGTTTAATAATTAAAATTATTATTATCATGCATTAATCTTATAATAATTTAATTATTTCTATCAATGATCTCTTATTAATAGCCAATATATGTCGTCAACTCAATGACGAGCGTCGTCATCGGCAATATAGCAATTGCTTCGACATGAGCACCGGCAGTGCGGTATGCATCGTGGAGAATGCTTTGAAGGCGTACTTTTTAACAATGTACAATCTAGACCCAGAACAAAGAAATAAACCTCAACTTCCTTTTCTATCAAAACACAACTTGGCACCTTTCGTGGAGCTGGATCTGTTAGAGAGCCTTCATTCTCAACCACGTCGTCCCAGAGGAGAGGTAATTAGTAAGGCGGCTGGACGTTTCATCGGGAAACATATTGCAAGCCATTTTGCTCAAAATATTGGGGCTGGATGGAACAGTCGAGGGGCGCACAGATTGGTGTTTGTTTCCGGAAGCTTATTTGGGGGTTATATAGGAGGAGAAGTTGGGTTAATGGCGTATGATGTGTTCGAAGGATATGAGCATTTGTATAATCACCTTTTCCATGGTGAAGGAAATAAGTCTCCAAGCACCGCTCTCGTGATAAGGAGTTGTGACAAAGTTGAATGAAATATATATAGGAAATATTTGTTTAGCATAAAAAATTGTGTTGGTTGCATAAGTGAAATTCCCATCATATAAATGTATGTAAAGGATGTAATAAAATGTTGTACGGTTAGTCGAAGAAACGACAAACAAAAAGGAGGCGTGCAGGTAAGAAACTTTCCGACCATTACCAACAAAAGAGATAAAAAGAAAAACAGGGGAGAGATCCATATATACAGAGATTCCTTTGGACCGCCTTGTTTTGTCTACAAGATGAAGATTGGACATAGACAACCACATTAACACATTATGAGTTCATACAGAAAAGCTATAGGAATAAAGTTACCAAACGTTGCTGTAGGAATAAAGTTCATATAAAGCAAAGTATGTTTTTGATCGTCCATGCAGAACTGAGGTTTTGTCAGCTCATGATCAGAATATGGTTTCTGATGCGGTCTTGTTTAATTAGATCAATAGAAAAGATAAGTATCGTGGAAAGTTTTGAAGCCAAACTTAAAGAATTCTTAAAGAGTATTGATTCATGTTAAGAAAGTCATATATATATATATATATATAATCTATAATATATTATAAAAGTACGAATGGTGTAAAAATTTTAAATCGCCTAAAATATCATTTTTTTTCTAAATATTTCAAAATTATCATTGATATTGTTTATTTAAATTGAAGCTCTTTATTTATTTTGTACTAAATTTTTTTATATATTTATTAAATGTTTTTAGTAATTGACTAATTTTATTTTCATCATAATTAAATTACTACTATATTATATTGAAGATAAAATATATTTTTTTAATATTTCAGAATTGGCATTGATATTATTTATTTAAATTGAAATTCTTTATTTATCTTTTACTAAATATTTTTTATATATTTATTAAATGATGTTACTAATTAACTCATTTTATTTTCATCATAATTAAATAATTAAATTACTATTATATTATATTGAAGAAAATAGTTTAATTATTATTCAATTTTATGTAGTTTAATTTGAAATTTACTAATCTATATTTTAATTATTATTCACTTTAATGTAATTTACTTTTCTAAACTTATTATTATTTTGTTATTTTTTGTTATTATTAATAACACATTATATCACGTGCAACGCACGTGACAGTGAGTGACTAGTTATTAATAAAACAGGGTGATCATTACGAAGCCGATCGTGCCAACTGGGGTATCTCGTCACTATATTTGGTACATGTTTCTAGATGAATTCAAAGTCTTCCCAAGTCCAAAAATGATATTCCAAAACTTGGAAATTTACAATGAATTTGCAAAAAATTAAACAGCCGAGCTGACCGATTACTAAATTCAGTTTTGGTTCTTTCTTTTGCTTCTTTTCAATAAATAGTGAATAGCAAGCGGGATTAGGTTAGTCATTGGTGGAAATTCGGAATTATCAATAATTGCTGCCGCTTAAAGTTTCGCAAGAGAAGAGATTTTCTTGGTTAATAGCACCTTATCTTGACTTAATAATAAATGTTTCATTCTTCAAATTACTTTATAATAACATCGTAGGACGTACTTTATTAGACTGAAGATTTCAAAGACCCCAACAGGTTTTTCCGACGTTCATTTTTGTTTTTCTGTTTTAGTATACTTCATCTTCAATCTCGTACAAATGACACTGTGATATAGGAAGAGTTATTTCGAAAATGGAAATGGCAACGGCTCAATCTAAATAAAGTAACTCGTTGTAGTTTTATCTCAATTCTCAAAGGAGCGAAAATGAAAATCGATTAAAATTTAATACTGGACAAGAGGAAAATGTTTTGAACCTTATGACTTCTCATAATTTGTAGTACGACTTGTTTAAGTCGTACAGTTAATGTAGTAGAAAATATACGAGGAAGAAGTACAAGGTAAAGAGAGCAGACTCCGTGGCAGCAGATAAGAAAATCTGGCTGAAAATCCACAAGATTCCTTTCGGCATGCAACTTTTTTAACATGACAACACGATGAGTGCACCCGTAGAAAAGCAAAATAGTAAGAATATCAATCAATTCCATGAAATACAAATAGTAGATGATGCGCCTTCAAAAACTCTATCATCGTCTCTCTCTCCTCTCCCTCTCTCCTTTCTCTTCTTCTCTTCCTCCTTGTTCTCTCTCCCCAAACGCCAAACCCCGATTCCCTTCCTCCTCATCCTCCCTCCGTACACCTGGCCACCTGAGAACTCATTCTAGAAACTCCTCCAAAGCCGCCATGGCTGCGTCCCGATTCCAACACCTAGCTCCTGTCAACTCTGCTGTATGTGAGGACGCGGCCGGCGGCAGTGGCTCTGATGGATCCGTTTCCACCAACGCCTCCGCTACCTTTGTTGAAGAAGAGGATGGTGCTTTTACTTCTTTGAATGTTGAACTGTCTGAATTGAATTTGAATTTGCTTTTAGTTTAAGAAGTATGTTAATTGAAAATTGGCTTTTTGAATTTGATGCAGAGAATGTTGATATCGGAGTTAAGTATCAACTCCCGCCTCAGGAAATTATAGATATTGTTGATGCTCCACCGCTTCCCGCACTGTCATTTTCACCACTGAGGGATAAAATACTGTTTCTCAAGCGGAGATCTTTGCCGCCGCTAGCGGAACTAGCGAGACCAGAGGAAAAGCTTGCTGGAATTCGAATTGACGGGAAATGCAACACCAGGAGCCGCATGTCTTTCTACACCGGTATAGGAATCCATCAACTAATGCCTGATGGCTCGTTGGGACCCGAAAAAGAGGTTCGAGGATTTCCTGACGGTGCTAAGATTAATTTCGTTACCTGGTCAAATGATGGTCAGCATTTAGCCTTTAGTGTTCGCCTCGATGAAGAGGAGGATAGTGGTAGTAACAGTAGTAAGCTTACGGTATGGGTTGCTGATGTGGAAACCGGAACAGCTAGGCCGCTGTTTCAGTCACCGGATATTTATCTGAATGCAGTTTTTGATAATTTTATTTGGGTAGATAACTCTACTCTGTTAGTTTGTACTATTCCTTTGTCGCGTGGACACCCACCTAAGAAACCTTTGGTTCCTTCCGGCCCAAAGATTCAATCCAATGAGCAGAAAAATGTCATTCAAGTTAGAACTTTCCAGGACTTGCTGAAAGATGAGTATGATGAGGATTTATTTGATTACTATGCCAACTCTCAACTTCTTTTGGCTTCTTTGGATGGAACAGTGAAGGAGATAGGCACACCAGCTGTTTACACATCTATGGATCCTTCCCCAGATGAGAAGTACCTCTTGATTAGTTCAATTCATAGGCCATATTCTTTTATTGTACCATGTGGAAGGTTCCCCAAGAAAGTGGATGTATGGACAACTGAGGGTAAATTTGTTAGAGAGCTATGTGACTTGCCCCTCGCAGAGGATGTTCCTATTGCATTCAATAGTGTACGGAAAGGGATGCGATCAATCGATTGGAGAGCAGATAAGCCATCAACATTATACTGGTATCTGCCTGAATCATTTACTCACCTATGCATTTGTAATGATGAAATTTACTGTAATTATATGGGACTATTATAGTCTATAGATGGTTCAACTTCTAAATATTTTTAGATATAGTGTCAGAGTGCGAAGTATTTGCTCAATTATGAGCACATGATAGATGTTAAGTGTAATCTTCATAATCAATCTGTATAATTTGATCTTAAGCTTTTCTTAATGAAGTTGTTTCTCAATGTAAAATTTTAGTTGCCTGACTCTGGTGAACTTTTTTAGGGCAGAGACACAAGATGGAGGTGATGCAAAAGTGGAAGTTTCACCACGTGATATAATTTATACACAGCCTGCAGAGCCACAAGAAGGTGACCAGCTAGAAATCTTACACAAACTTGATCTTCGCTATGGGTATGTATACATGCTCCATTTCTTAAATTTAGTTTTACCTGCACTGTATCCTTATTCCTTTGTATTGATTTAAATTGGTAAATATAGCTTATCTTTCTTTCTGGTGCACGCAATGCTGTTTCAAAGCCTCTGAGTTGAGAAGAACTTTGTCTTTGACTGCTTGCTTATGTAAAAAATTATACCACCTTAGTATAGGATTTTTGAAATGAGTCAAGACTTATACTAAGTGGGATTCCATGGTGATCTAGCATGTCTGATTCCAACTGCTATGCACTAGATCCACCATTCTTAAACTCTATATGATTTGTGGCTAAGTGACTGACAAGTGTTGAGGAGTATTCTGAGTTGTGGCTTTCTGGAAATAGATTTCAAATCTTATGTTGACAGTTAACAGCAAGCTACTGTTTTTTGTCTTCAAAAGCCCAGATACATTCTTAACTTTTCTAACATGCGTGATTCTTCTTATTGACAGGGGGATTTCATGGTGTGATGATTCCCTTGCTCTGGTTTATGAGTCTTGGTATAAGACTCGTCGAACAAGAACCTGGGTAATATCTCCTGGGTCGAAAGATGTGAGTCCACACATCCTTTTTGATAGGTCATCAGAGGATGTGTACTCTGATCCTGGTTCTCCCATGCTGAGGAGAACCCCTGCTGGGACTTATGTAATAGCTAAAATGAGGAAGGAAAATGATGAAGGCACTTATGTTTTGCTGAATGGAAATGGTGCTACACCAGAGGGGAACATCCCCTTTCTTGATTTGTTTGACATGTAAGTGTTTAATAATTCACCTTTATTTGTGTGTTCTCATTGCTGCTGGTGCCAGAGTGATCTAAAACAAATTCTTCCAGAAATACAGGCAGCAAAGAACGAATATGGGAGAGTGACAAGGAAAAGTATTATGAGAGTGTTGTTGCTTTGATGTCGGATCAGAAAGAAGGGGATATACACATTAATGAGCTGAAGATACTTACTTCCAAAGAGTCAAAAACTGAAAATACCCAATATTACATTCAAAGTTGGCCAGATAGGGGAGTATGTCAGATCACAGACTTCCCCCATCCATATCCACAGTTGGCATCACTGCAAAAGGAGATGATTCGATACCAGAGAAAGGATGGGGTTCAACTTACTGCAACATTGTACTTGCCACCAGGCTATGATCCATCAAAAGAAGGCCCTCTTCCATGTCTAGTTTGGTCTTACCCTGGGGAATTCAAAAGCAAAGATGCAGCTGGACAAGTTCGCGGTTCTCCTAATGAGTTTGCAGGCATAGGTCCAACATCAGCTCTGCTTTGGCTTGCCAGAAGGCATGAAATTCTTTGTTATTCACTTCTATTACTCTTTTTGAGTTTTTCGTTTGCCCTTCACTGGATTTTCCTTCTATGCTGGTTGCTGGTAGACAAGATGATTGTTACCCTTATCTTCTGCTTTGCAGATTTGCTATTTTATCTGGACCAACAATCCCTATTATTGGTGAAGGAGATGAAGAAGCAAATGATAGGTAACACATTAATTAATTGTTTGAAGATAACACACATGAATCATTTCTGTATGTATATCCCATTCTATGACTTGAGCCAGCCTAAGTGGCATCATCCTAAAACTATTTGTGTAGGTATGTAGAGCAACTGGTTTCAAGTGCAGAGGCAGCTGTTGAGGAAGTTATCCGACGTGGAGTAAGCATCTTTATTTGCTTGCATACAATCATTACCAGCTTCATACTTATCCTTAAATTTCTGACTTGTGCTTCTTTTATGCTGCAAATACTTAAGGTAGCTCATACTAACAAAATTGCTGTTGGGGGTCATTCCTATGGGGCATTCATGGCTGCTAACCTCTTGGCACATGCTCCTCACCTTTTCTGTTGTGGGATTGCTCGGTCTGGAGCTTACAACAGGACCCTAACACCGTTCGGTTTTCAGGTAGTGCACTAGAGCTTTGAGGTGTATTTAATTTTATGCATAATGGCTTCTGGATTTTGATATTATCACCACCATAATTTCATCCTTTTCTCAACCATTATCTTTATCTTTGGATGGGTTCATGTCTTCCTTCCTCTCATTGGTGCAGAATGAGGATAGAACTCTTTGGGAGGCAACTACTACCTATGTAGACATGAGTCCTTTCATGTCTGCAAATAAAATCAAGAAGCCAATTCTGCTTATCCATGGAGAAGAAGACAATAACCCTGGAACACTAACCATGCAGGTATATGGCTTTCCAACCCTTCTATGTCCAATTTTTAATGAGATTCACGCATGGACTGTTCGAAAAATTTATTTCCCCTGTTATATATTTGTTGAATTATGAAATGTTAGGTAATCCTCCCCCATCGCTTTTCCCTCCCCCGTTCACCATTGCTCAAATACAGATTTGATCCTTTTCCTTCTAGCTCTGTATATTTTTAGCTATTTGACTCGTCATTGATCTCTTCCTAACTTGTTTGCTTGCCTACTTAATGGGCATAAATACATGCAGTCGGATCGTTTCTTCAATGCTCTGAAGGGTCATGGAGCTCTTTGTCGGCTTGTCATTTTACCCTTTGAGAGCCATGGTTACTCTGCACGAGAAAGCATCATGCATGTCCTCTGGGAAACTGATAGATGGCTTCGAAAGTACTGTGTCTCAAACACTTCTGATGGGAGTGCAGATCTTGATAAAAGCAAAGATACTACAAGCAATGAAGTTACTGAGTCTGAGAAAAAAGCAGCTGCTGCGGGTGGAAGTGGTGCTGCAGAGTATGCAGACTCTGAAAGTGTACAGTTTTGTTCAAAACCAAGGTCATTAATGTGGTAAGTTGATAATTTATTCTTTCTGGTCTTTATTTTCTTCACAGTTTGTTGAGGAACAGATTCATTAACACAATTAAGGCACTCTTTTGTTTTCTCGTCATTCAACTTTTTTCTTTTATATTATTTCCAAATGAAAATGGCCATCGTGTATTTTGTTTGCCCTTGTCTATCTTGACCTCCGATGACTGAACTTAATTTTTTCCATCAATTTACATGTAGATTAACTGAGCTTTGGCCTCCAACGACTAAACTTTGGACTCGTGATGGATCGTGGTGTGGATTGGTATCTAACAGTGAATGCCATCAATTTTGGTACATAATATTTTATGATCCAAGATGATTGCTGTCGATATCATATACAACTATAAACCCAGAATGTCATTTGGCTCAAAATCTTAAAGCACAGGTACCAGGCTGTCGTCTATGCAACCTACAGCCCCATAAACGTGGTGCTCATATTCTTCTCTCTCCTATCTCATGGGATGTGTAACATTAGCAGATCAAATGTATAGTTGGCTGATTGAGTATTGTAGCCAACTGTGATGATTACGGTGACTTATTTATTACTCTAAACTAATTTGGTCGTATTAAGTGGCAAAACAGAGGATGCTTGGGCAATAAATCCAATTTCCAGCCAATTATTCCTATGTGATTATTCTTAACATATAGCCCAATGATTGTTCTTAACATAGTTTTATTTATCAGCAATTTCACTTTCACCTCAAATAACACATTCGGAAATTCAAGGCGGAGCAATGATTTTGCCATCTGCGCATAACGGCGTGGAAATGATCGGGTGGAATCCCGTTCCCGCTGCTGAGATGCACATAAAACGAGAACTGAAGAAAAACACGGCTCGATCTGAATGGTTCTCAAGTCTCAACCTTTACATACACGTCTAGCCCTCAACAACCAGTGGCAATGCTTTTGGAGCGTTATTAAGAAATCACGACATTATAGTTTGGATTAACCTGTATGCCACAGGGCCAACTCAGTGGTCTGGAAGAGAGTTGCCTTGTGGCATTTTACAAACATCTCAAAAGATGACAAAGAAACTACAAGAAGGAAAAGCTTTGAAGGACACAATATCACAAATTCATTGAGATTGTTAAGCAGATATGTGATCCAGATCTTAATACAATAAAATTATTCTTAAAACTCCAAACTGAGTTTGCTCATCTTGAATCTAAGAGCCAAATAAAGGAAACACAAAAGATCAAAATACTGCCAAGGCTGTCCACAATTGCACAAGATTTATTCTTCTAGGACGACAGAGATATCACCTTTCTCAAGCATGTCATAGAATGCTCTCACTTTCCTTTGCTCATTCCAGTGATGCATCTTCCAGAGCCCACCAGCACAAAGTCCAAGTGATATTCCAATAATTATCTCCTTAACAACACTCGGTCCTTTCAAGGTAGCATGAGCAATCCTAGAAGCAGACATTTTCACTTCTCTGGTTGAATGCAGTAAACCTATAAGCATGAATTAAACATTTTAAATTTCCCAACTATAAATAAAAAGGAATCTTGCAAGACGATAACTTTTACAAGCAAATAGATTGACAGACGTGGAACACAACCGGCAGCAGCAACAAATAACCATGAACCCAATTCTGGCAATATAAAAGAAACCCCACACACCACCAACATAGAGAGGGCTTAGCTAATTCAAATTATAACATAATTTTGGGTGTCACTCCTGAAAATAATATGGCTTTACCGGCAAAAATTTCAAGCTCTATTGCACCAAATGAAGTAAAACAGAACAGCATTACCCAGATTTGAAACATCACTTCAGAACTATTGTTTCCTTTCACTCAACATGCCTTACAAGTTGCCAACCAATCAAATCAAGTAATAATACAGCTAATCAGGTGTCAGCCCCAAAATAATGTTCATATAAATTTCATATCTTAAGGACGAATTGTACGATGTTTGGGATTTATCTACCACTCCAGGTAAAAATCTATACATTTCTCTCCGAGCAGTTTCGAATCTCAATTACGTGTGTATAATTCGGACTTGAATTTTGAAAGCATAAATAATATGTAATCGTAAAACGAAAAATCGGAAATTAAATAACCAAAATCCAAACTGTAAAACCCCTAATCCGTCTCAAGATTTTCAGGACTAATAACTTAAACAAATAAATCATCATTTCCACGCATACAGATAAACCAGAAAGAGTGAAAAATGATCGATGATAGTAAAATAACACGAGTGAGAAAAACCGGGGGAGTAAATTAGGGTTACCTGAACCAGGCTGCGATGAAGACTATATCGAATTGAATTTGAGATTCAGAGGCTGCTCTTTCTCTTTCCCTGTCTACTATGACCTTTCTACAACAAATCTTCAAAATTCCCTATTTTACCCTGGAGAAATAATGGGCTCAGTCTCGGCGTAGAATAACAAAAACAACCCGATTTTTCCCATGTGCAGCTGGGTCTAACCGTCCAAGAAGGTCTGATCATGGCCCATGGGCCACATATCCAACATCTTTCTTTTTGTCTTTTTTTTTTCTGAAAAAAAAATAGTACTATGATTTTAGTAATTCTTTTTTGAGGAGGTGGTTTTAGCAATTTTTTAATTTGGATCTTACAAATAAAATTATAGATTGTGACTTGCATTATTTTACTAATTATAAAAGATCCGTGAACTTTGTTTACAGTGACATTTCAATAATAATATGCCATTTTTTCTCATCTATGTAAACTGACAACTTTTCAATGATAAGGTTGAGGTCAAAAGAGGAAATATTTCATTTTTGTCAAGTTCACAATATTTTATTATTTATACCATCGAAAATCAATTAATTTGTTCTTTTTTTTTGTGAAGAAAAGTTTAGGAGCAGGGAGGTTACCCATCTCTAAGGTTAGGGTAAGTTGCCAACCCCTTTGGGGATTTACGGATTCATTGGACTTTCACCTGTAGATTTGTCTGATTTACAGATTACCTACCAAAGGAGGCCTGTAGAGGCTCGAACCTGGGTGTTTTATACCATAAAGTTTAAGCCTTAACCACTTAAGCCAACCCCCATTTATTTTAACTTCTAAGTAAAATGCATTGAATAGAATCAAATTTAGATAAATTAGGAAATACAGAAAAATAGTAGAAAAAATAGATTTATTTATTCAAAAGTTCCAACTAGGTAACTACAAGCATGCAACAGAGATTTGAGTTGAAGTATTTTGTTTTCGAAGAAATTTAGTTGAAGAATTATTTGATAAATCATTGAAAATGAAAATTTTTAATAAAAAAATTATTGAATTTAAATAATAAGTAAATACTTACTTACCATTGAATGTTAAAAAAATTAAGTATTTTTAATTTAAAAACTTTCTTTTTATTCTAAATAACTTCACGTTAGGAATTAATAATTTTTTAAAATCTTTAACATTTATAATTATTAAACAATAAATTTATATTCAACATTTAATTATCAAACAATTTTTATATATAAATTTAAACCTTATCAAATTTAATATTAATTTTTTTCAGTTTATGAAACAACAGCTCATTCGTTATTTCCATGATCCTTTTCACATTGTTTTGGATAGCTGGTACTCTTTGGTAGGAAATTGTTGCAGGAAAAAGATGAAAGAAAGAAAAGTTAGGTGATTAGAATATGGACTACTTAGACTAACTAGTAGAGAAGTTCCACCACTTTTTCATTTCCGTTTTATATTTAAATAAAATAAAAAACTTTGAACGAACAAATCATTTCAGCAGGTGCCTGTTGTTCAACAGCCCGCCCTGGACTTTACTTAAAAAAATAAACCTTTTACTTTCTCGGTCACTTCTTCCCACAACTCCCATAAACTCAAAAACCAAAAACATGGCGCTTTCCCTTTGCTCTCCTAGATTCCTTATTTTCCTCTTCCTCGTATCGGCGATTCCCGTCGCTTACATCATCTCCGTAGAACGCGCCAAGCCTCCCACCCACGTTTTCCATTACCACAGCGCCGGCTTCTTCAGGGAGTGCGCCAAGTGGGACGATCAGGGCCGTCGATTCCTCGTCAGCTTCTTGGAAGGTGGCGTCGGCGAGATTCACGTCCCGGAAGATTACTCACCCGACGTCGTCTTGAAAGAGGTCACCTTGGTCAAAGACTTGGACTTGACCGGGAACGCTTCCCTCGGTATAGCCGTTGACCGCCCCAGAAACAGGCTGCTTGTGGCTGTAGCCGACTTGCTCGGCAACCGATACAGCGCTCTCGCTGCTTATGATTTGTCAACCTGGAAGCGGCTTTTTCTTACCAAACTCAGTGGCCCTAGTAAGTGCTGTATAAACAATTTATCATCTCATCTGTAAGGTGTAATTTATAATAAATTATTTAATTTAATTATATAACATGTACAGAATAAAGGAAAATATAAATTTTATGCTAATTGGGTTTTTGAAACTAATCCTGCTTAAAATCCTGTTGGGTTAGGCAGCCAATAGCGTGCTCACGTACGTGGTGCTAAATCTAAATCGTCCAATTGGTTTTGTTTGTTGGTGATTTGTAGGGCAGGCAGATGATATAGCCCATAGGTGGTCCTAAGTTGTTTTTCAAAAGAAGCACACTTTTTATTGAATTTGTCGATTTTATTTTTATAGGAAATGTGACTTTGTCTGTAGCTATTGATATCTAGCTTTTGTTGGAGGCTGGAGCCTGGAGCCTGAAGTAGTATTTGAGAATACTAATATAAAGCATCATTACCAGTAAGTAAATATTTCAGGCCATAGGAGCTTCTGAAGGCTCTTTTCTGGTTAGACCACAAGGCTTAGGGTCCAGGGCCATGGCTAATTGAGATGATTACGTTATGGCTTTACTAATTGCAACACCGAAAGGGTTTTGGACTTTTGGTCACTGGTCATTGGTCAAGGGCTGTGGCCTGTAGCCTTCTTAACTTTCAAATTCTAACTACTAGTGAAGTTTATCAGGGGCACGGCATATGATTCTGGACTTAAACTAAGCATAGTCAAAACTCAAAACTGAAAGTCCGTGTGAGGTACAGAGCAGTTTATACTTGGTCTGGGATTTTGGGTCTTGGACCTCCCGGATTCTGAACTTCTTTGTGCATCTTTTAGTTTTAATTTAAAGTGGGTCGACAAGATAAATAATCTATCCTGTCAGCCCATCATCCCTAGTCTCTTATCTGTATTTATAAAATTAAGAAAGTAAATAAATGTTGCCAACAAAAGGCCAACCATGCCAGCTCATAATTCCTGATCTGCTCTGTCTTTGCTCATCAGTAGATTCGGTGAAGTAACTCACATCACATGACACAATAAATAAATAATGCAATAATTCCCATCCAAGTCTAGCGTCCACCTCACCATTTCATATTTCTAGCCAGCTCATAATTGCTTTCTTTTTACATGTTTGATGCTAAACCATGATATGTTCATGCATTTAATAAACGCTTACTCTGTTCTGACCGTAATAACTCGGATCTTTTTAGGCGATGAAAAATCCTTCGCGGATGATGTTGCGGTAGATGCCGATGGTAATGCATATGTTACTGATGCCAAAGCCAGTAAAATTTGGAAGGTTGGTCTCGATGGTGAGTTCTTGTCTATCCTTAGAAACCCACTCTTCACTCCGAAAGAGTGGTACAAAAACTTGGTCGCCTTGAACGGAATCGTTTACCATCCGGATGGCTACTTGATAGTAATCCATACTTTCAGTGGCAATTTGCTTAAGATTGACCTAACCAAGGGAGACGAAGTTAAGCTGATCGAAGTTGCTGGAGGTTCACTAGCATTCGGTGATGGTCTAGAGCTACTTTCTCCGACCAAGCTTGTAGTTGCAGGGAACCCTTCCGGCAGACTGGTGGAGAGCTCTGATGGATGGGAGACGGCCACTCTCGTGGCGAAGTTTAAAGGTCCTGCTCATCGTTTGGCCACGGCGGCCACTGTGAAAGACGGGAAGGTTTATCTCAATCATCTGCTCGGTTTTGGTTACCCCAAGAGGACACACGCCCTTGTCGAGGCTGACTTTTGAAGAAAGTGAAATTGGTATATGACCTTGCTTTGTAACAGGGTATAATCAAATTTGCATGCTGCAGTGCAAATTTGTTGCTCATATGGGTTTTCACTAGTATTCTACTCAAAATGAAACACTTGTCAGCTTTAATTTTTTTTCTTTTTTTAGTGAAATTTCGTTTTATATATTATGGTATATAGAGGATCGTATGATGAAACAAACATGGACTAGCTAATAATTAAATTGACGCAAGTCTATAATAAAAGAATAATAATAATACTAACAATAAGTGATGTAGATCACAACATCCGCAATAAATGTTCTACCTTAATGATAAATCATATATATAGTTAAATTAATTTGATTGTGTTGACCTTATCCCTTAACGCACGGAAGAGATGGTGTAACGTTTTTTTTCATGGATAATATAATAATATAATATAATAATACCTGATGGGCTTGATTGAGAGGAGGGAGAACAAGAAAAATGAAAGAAGAAACTGACATCACTTGAGACAGAAGCAAAGGCAGCCAGAATTGTAACCTTAAAAAACAGGGGCCAAAGTTGAAAATACGAGGATGAATTCAGCATGTGAACCCGCTTTGTCAAAGCTCAAAAGGATTTGCCTTGGAATTGAAACACAGCAATTACTTATTCAAATCCTCGATTTCTAGATTGGAATGGAAAAGAAGACTTCTTTCAAGTTTAATTTTACCAGCAAAGATACGAAACATTGCCACGAGCGAATAACGGGTGTCGTCCATTGTACCCTGTCGTGTCGAGGAGTGGGGGTATTTTTTAGTCCTCAAATTTTATTATTATTTTTTTTAACTTTGTTGGACTATTTTTATTTTTATTTTGGATGAAATTGGACCATTTTTGATTTTTTGTTTTGTTTTTAATTAAAATGGTCGTATACTCGTATTGGACCATTTTTATTTTGTTTTTTACTCGCAACTTCAAGCCTCGCTTTCCTATCAAAGTTCAAACCACTCCACGTTTATCTGAAGGTATTCTCAGATGGTCATTTGTTTTGCTGTCTTTTAGAAATTTTGGTCTTCCATCGTCACACATGCGCACAAATACATGCATAAAGTGATAAGTTTCTTCTCTCTACCAAATTCCATTGAAAAACTGTTTTTCTTTCTTTTCACTGTTTATTTGAAGCATTTTGCTGATGAGCTACATTGATGGAGAGACAGCGAAGTTTCTCCTTCAAATCGGCTAGATTCTTGGTGTTTTCTTTCACAATATCTTCTTCCTTTATCTTCCTGGCTTCCTTGTTTACTTGGGTTCTCAAATCCAACCCTTTAATTCATCAGGAAACCCATTTTCAGTTCAACAGATCATTTCTTACTTTGGGTGGACATGAACCCATAACTGTAGAAAGCTTGAGTCGTTTCGGTATTAGAGATTCAGCAGGAATCGTAAAGCATTCAACTTTGAAAGATGTCCCTTTTGTTAAGCCTGAAAATGCATCCGGGTCTGATAAATCTTTAGTTTCTTGGGAGATCCAGGAACAAGAAAATGAGAGTGAAGTGTTAGAAGAAGATGGTGACAGTGAAGCTGAGGATCCTGAAACCGAGCTAGAAGGTGCACCTGGACCTTCAACAGAAGATATTGAAGTTGAAAGCAATGAATTAACTGAGAAAGATGAGATTAGAGGAAATTCAGTAGACAAACTTGGGCTTCCAAGCAGTAAGGAGCAAAAAGAAGAGAAGAAGACGAGAGTGGCTACAGTTAATAAGAATGAAGTTCCACGCCATGGGAAAATAGAGGAAAAGGAGATATATAGCTGTGATTTAACAAAAGGGAAGTGGGTTTATGATGAACGCTATCCTCTGTACACAAACGGATCGTGTCCTTTCATTGATGAAGGTTTCAACTGTGATAGTAATGGAAGGCGTGATAGAAATTACATGAAGTGGAGATGGCAACCGCAGGATTGTGACTTTCCCAGGTAAATTTTGATCTTCTTCATACTCTTTTTTCTTGGATATTCACATTCTAGCATATGCTGTGGTAAAAGACGCTTTCCTTTTTTGGTGTTGGGGCAATTTGTTTTAGGTTCAATGCAGCAAAAATGCTGGATTTTATCCGAGGAAAAAGATTGGTCTTTGTGGGAGATTCAATTAATAGAAACCAATGGGAATCCATGCTTTGCATGTTAGTAGGGGCTGTGAGAGATCCAAAGAAGGTCTATGAGACTCACGGCCGAAGAATTACCAAAGAGAAGGGGGATTATAGTTTCAAATTTGTGGTAATTAAAATGATTGTTCAAAGTTTATTTGGTCTTTCCATTTCCATTCAGAAAGGAATTTTGAGAATTTGGGGTAGTTGATTGTTTTGAGGCTGTCTTCCTTTGCAGGATTACAAGTGTACAGTTGAATACTATGTTTCTCACTTTTTAGTTCACGAGAGCAAGGCAAGGATAGGGCGAAAGCGGAAGCCCACTTTGCGAATTGATGCCATTGATCATGGCTCATCAAGATGGAGAGGAGCTGATATTTTGGTCTTCAACTCTGCGCATTGGTGGTCTCATTACAAAACAAAAGCCGGGTTAGTATGTTGCCATTGTCAAACTATAAATATTTATGAAAACCTTGGCCAGAACTCTCTAAAATTGTTAATATCCTCCTTCAAGGTCTCAGCCTTGCATTGTTTGTGAGCTAGAGTTCAATAACGATCTCTTTGAAGTATTGACATTGTTATGATATGTACTTACAGAGCGTGAAATCATGTTAGCTAAACCTTTTAAAATGCTTTTCTAATAAGTGCCGCTGGCAATTTCTATATTTTAGGGTTAACTATTATCAGGAAGGGAACCAAGTACATCCAAAACTTGATGTCTCCTCAGCTTTTAGAAGAGCTTTGATGACTTGGGCATCATGGGTTGATAGACACATTAATCCAGGCAAAACACAAGTTTTCTTTCGAAATTCAGCACCTTCCCATTTCAGGTTTGCCATTGTTTATGCTGCTCTGGACTTTTCCTTTTTAAGTTCTAGATATATCAATTGCTGAGTAGGCTCGCGTCGTTATTGTGTAGGGGAGGTGAGTGGAATTCAGGTGGTCATTGCCTGGAAGCTGCTTGGCCCCTTAACGACACTTCGGCCATGAACTACCCTGAGAAGAACAAAATAGTGGAGGAGGTCATATTGCAGATGAAAACTCCTGTAACATTACTGAATGTAACTGGTTTATCCGCATATAGGATAGATGGTCATCCATCAATATATGGGAAAAAACCTGGGAATCGCTACTCTTCGAACGTTCAAGATTGCAGCCATTGGTGTCTTCCGGGTGTTCCAGATACTTGGAATGAAATTTTGTACGTCCATTTACAATCCAAACTAAAGTACAGGAATCACTCTCGATTGTGATCCTTAGCAGCATGTATATCCTCTCAATTCTTTTAGTTTGATATCTAGTGAGATAGCATGTAAAATCTAATCTTTTTGGGCCATGTGCAATTGAGAATTTTTTGTTGGGATTCTTCTGTATGCAAGTCCAATACGTAAATATTGATTGAAAATGGTTGTTTCTGTGGAGTATATGCATTCAGAAATATCAAGACCTACCTGCTACAAAAGCCTGGTTAACTTGTTTTACTTGGCTTTTTACTCTTTTAGGCGGATGTTCTCTCAGCTGCCAAGTGCCAACCCTGTGACTCGAGGTTTTTCGTACTAATGTTTTACGAACTAAAAGGTTAATTAAATTAAAAAAAATACCAAAATTAAAACGAATTTTTACTTATAGCAATAGGCGAAAATTTGGTGAAGGTACCTCTCAAGTCCTTCTAATTTGTAAATTTGGGTCTATTATAAAAAATTAAACAATTAAATCTTTACATGTTACAAAATCGATTTTTATAAATAAAATTAATGATGTGACAATAATATAGATATGTTGAGATAAATTAAGATATTAGTTAATATGCTTGATACTGATGTAGTATTAATAGGTCAATAAAATATCAGAATATGTCTACACATCTATAATAAAATAGATCATAAACTGACGTGCAATGCCGGACATACCGATTTATGTCTTAACTTGCCATGCCATTTTCTTTTTAGTAATCTTAAAAGCAGAAATTGATTCTATAACAACAATTCTAGTGATTAAAATTGATTCTATGATATGAAAGAGACTTGATTGTTCTATTCTCAATAATATAGAAACAAAATTAATTTAAATTGAAGTACATGAACTAAATTAAACGTATTTACATAGTATAAGAACTTGACAGATACTTTTATCGCAAAAATTTTGTATGAATCTCCCGGAGTGCCTTGGTTGTCTTAGGGCTCTCGAGAGGCCACGAGCACTTCTAAGTATCCGTGTCCCGTATAAAGCAGTTCCGTACAATTCGGAAGGGAAAGGCTTTTGCCCAACAATTAGGAAGGGAAGGTAAAAGCCCACAACAAAAACAAAGGCCACGGAGATTCCCAAAAATCTTACTACAATAGAATGAGTGAGTCGGTATTTACAAGGAATGAACAACAGGAGTAACATTAAAGGAATGCCACATAAATGTTGTGATTTCACAATTATTTCGACAAGATACATGCTTTCTCCCACCAATTTCTGTACTTATTGTTAGATACCAAGCTTGTTGGTATAGTAAATGCTTAGACCTTTTCTATCGATTTTCTTGACCCTAATATCTTCAGGAGCAAACTTATGCAACTATACAGACATAATGACAATTTCATATATGCCTACTAATGAAGAAAATTCTTCCCTGAGGTGAGGATAGGAAAGACTGAGGGTAATATAGACCAGATTCACATGCTAAATCGGACAAAAGTGCATCAATGAGACTGGTGTTTCTTTGCTCTACCTTGAGAGACTGCTGTATCATCTCTCTTGGAACCCTCTGGTTTCCTAGCCCATGCGGGTGCTTGATCTGGGCCGTAACGATAATCATAGAAGAGCTCCTCACTAGCTTCAATCCTCTCCTTGGCAAAAATGCCCACTCGATGATCCCCAGCCACTAACATTACCTGCACAAGCTATGGTATTTAGCTAAACCAACAAGAAGTGTATTCAAAACGGTTAAATACAGTTGTATACCTTGGCATAGCAATTTGGGTTAGAAGAGTGATTTGCGAATTTCAATTTGTCTCCTTTGCGGTATGCATCAAGGACATACTGCAAAGATAAAAGACAGCTTCTTTCAGATTCTATATGCCACTCCAAACCATGAAGATAGTGGTAACAATGAAGGACTGAAATAATAGTGAACCCGTTACTTCCATTATTAGAATCATTGCAGCATTCTTAGATATAAAAGGAGAATTTTCATCAAATGAAGGAAATTTACAGTGCCAAATATGGGATTTTGAATTTCACTTGCCTGATCATTCAAGTCAAAAAGAAATGATGAATTTGCACGATCATAAATTTTCCCACGTTTGTCTGCTTCTCTGTGGGAGATCAATTCACCAGTATATTCTCCAAGATAATCATTTTTGTTGACAGAATTCTGAAACGCATCATCAAGTTCACAGAGAAGAGTGAGAAAGCAACTGAAAGAAACAGAAGGAAATCTATGTATCCTAAGATTCTCCATTTGGGAAATGAAAATTGCTATCTTACTTTGAGAAAGGCTCCCCATCCAGCAACATCAGACTTTGCCAAGAGGATCTGAGGAATGAAGTACAAAAGATTAGTAGAGCAAAAGGAAAAATATTGCTTTAAAAACCATTTCAAACCTATATTTTACAACAAAAACATCTTAATTCGCTCACTCTCTGCTGTTGCCTTAGAAGCAGCCTCATATTTCCACACTGGCCATCCCCTCGTTTTGGTGGCTCACCCATTGAACCCCCACCACAACTGCAAAAGGTAGAAAGTATTTAACACATGTTGTAGACAATTAAATACACTCATTACTCTAGCATTTGTCTAATCAGTGCTCTCAAACCTAGACAATCTATCAAAAGAAAATTAGCAAAGATGAACAGGGGCAGACAAGAATCAAAGAAGACTAATGTCAAACTCAAAAAGCTATTCCAATGCTCTAAACTTTACAGACTTGGGCATTTTCCTACACAGTGGAAAGGGTTATAACATCTATATTCGATAAAAAACCTTCGGTAAGATTTAACCAGGGAACACTCCTTTAAATAAGGAACAACAATAAATGTAACAAATTTCAACACAAAATGCTAGTAAGATGATATATAAAATTGTAGAGCATAGAAAACTTTACCTAACCCAACAATTCCGGCAAACATCTGGGTCACATTCACGTCCAGCAGCAAAACAAGGGCACTGCCGGCTTCTGCATTGACTCTTTGCACAGTGGCATCCCCTAAATCGGTTTTTGCAACTCTTTGAGCATCTGGATAATCATAATTATTAGTATCAATTATTGTCTAAAATAACTTTTCTTCAAATTTATTACTCACTGGACTTGGATGCAGCTCTCAAAAAATAAATGCTAAAACAACGCAGCTTATCCATTACAAAAGCAGTTGGTCATATACATACAAGTATTTCAAATTCAAAGAGATTAAGGATTACAGACAATTGAAGCTTTCATCACTTCTAAAATTGCATAAAAAGGTTGTCATGCACCATCTGTTTTCATATTCGCAAGTTAAAACAATTTAACTTACCCACAATACTTTTCACAGCAAGTTCCATTGTGCAGACAAGGGCATTGCTTCCCACACATCGATTGACATCCACATGGAGTATATTGCTTACAAGACTGATTTTTTCCATCTGCAATTCTTTTCCAGATTGATGGATGGCCAGCAGATTTCCAAGAATATTTAAGTTTCCGTGTTCTACCCCTTCTACGGAGCAATCGTGGTCTTGTTGACATCTCTTGCTCCTAAAGAACAGAAAAAATGGTAGTAGGGAAAATGTATTCATAATGCAGTCTAAAGTGGAAAAAGAAACGTCCATAATGCAGAAACAACTGTCCTTTCTCTGAAAAAGAGTGTACTTGAACTGCACTTCCTTTATTTAATGAAATGGGTAAACCTAAATGGGCATATCTCTGTGACTGCTCTGTATCTATCGATTCTGGTTGTCCTTGGTAACTAAAAGCTTCAGGGATAATTTAGCACTAATTTGTTCAATTGCTAAGCATTTAATATAAATGAAGTGTTAAAATGAATTCTTGCAATTATAGCTTGTAAAAGTTATATCGATGATATGGCCACAAAAGAATCATGCAGGTTGGAAAGCATTTTTATACCCCTTTTATCAAACAAAGAATGTAAACTAGGAAATGGACAGAAGTTAGGGCTCTGCACTTACCATATAATCGGTTTCAGATTTCCCATTTTCTTCCAAAAATGAACTTGTCATAATGGATCTATGAAGTGTTGGAGCTCCACCCTCACACATGTAACTTGATACCTCTCTGCAAGTCTTTAAACCAGGAAGCAAGTTCCTGGCTATAAGGCAACTGCAAAGCATGAGATCATGCATTAGAATAAACATGCACAAGAACATATGAACAATGTCATCTAGACTGGAGAAGAAAGATATCTAGCACTAGCATTGCAACTGTCTAGATGTAACAAGTGCATCATGACCCGAAAGTAAAAGCAGGTCTGAGGTACAAACACAAGCATGTTCAAAATTTGCATTTTGATTTTATTTGCTCCACAATTTTAGTTCTTCTGAGGAAGCTTTGGCAGAATAGTCTATTAGAAGTTAGAGCTGTAGAAACCAATGAGCAATGCCCAACATGTAAATATATATTTAACACAATCAGACTATATTAGCAATTTCTGCTAAGCAAAAGATAAACAAAAGTTGTAATTCATTTTACCTGTTTCTCCCAAATATCTCCACTCCCTTCAAATATAGTTCTCTTTCAATAGGTCTCCACTCGGAAGATGACCACTTCAACTCAGGCCCCTCTGGAACATCTATGCTATCCTCAGTCTTATCACCAGAAGCACCAGCAGGACAGGCAAAAGGTTCTGGTCCCAATTCTCTGGATTCATTTTGGGTGCTGATGCTGTCCGTAATTTGAGCTTCATTTTCCTTATCAACATGATGGTTCCTACTTACAGAACTGGGAGTGTGATCCTCACTTGGTATGGCTTCAGAGGACTTTATAGCTACATCCAAAGCCAATAGTGTCTTTTGTTTCTTGCTTACTAAATCCTGGATACCATCAGAACAGTGTATAGAACCATCTAATGGTGTATTTCCTTCTTGGGAGGCCTTGCGTTTTCTAGAACTTTCACAGCTATCTAATGTTAGGGAAGACATCCCTAAATCATGAGCTCCAGCAGCACGTTCTGAGCAATGAATATGTTCTAAGGTGACAGGTCTTGCTTCTTCAGAGATGCCCCTTTCATCTTGCATGAGATCTGCACCAACATCAGTGTTAGGCTCTCTGGCATCAGAGGACGCAACCTGGTCTTTCTCTTCTAAAGTGGCAGTCTTCTCTCCATGCAATGCATTGACACCTGAACCTTCAGGACCATCTTTAGAAGCTCTTAACTGCAACAAATTGTTGCTTAAATCATAAGAGTTCACTCTTTCCCCAGAAAAGAAACTGTCTCAAAGCCAAATAAAAGTTCAACGTGGCATATAGTCAAAATGATAACTAAATATACTTAAAAAGGAAATGAACAGCCACTCTAAGGAGAGCTCACTACACATGGTTAGG
Organism: Microcos paniculata; assembly: GCA_030664755.1. Classification (NCBI taxonomy): domain Eukaryota; kingdom Viridiplantae; phylum Streptophyta; class Magnoliopsida; order Malvales; family Malvaceae; genus Microcos; species Microcos paniculata. Next base: position 36,189,820 of record CP131461.1, read on the forward strand.
TAACAAGAGAAAAGAATAATGAGAACCAGACCCGGAGGTAACATTGATCGCTGCAAGGTTTCCTGTCATCTTCATATTCAGACCAATATGGCTGCTTTTCACTCTGTCAAGTGATAGCTCCAATCAGACAAACTAATGAAACAAATTCACATCAAATTGAAAGATAAGTAGCACATTGCTTACAGGATTAATTACAGTTTGAGAACAACCATGAAGACGGCAGTCGAATAACTGTAAGAAAGATAAAAAGGAAATGAGCATAAGAATTAAAAGGAATTCAAAGAACTGCCTGTCATATCAACATGACAATATTTCTCTTTAACAATAACCAAAAAAAATGATTGATTAGAGACAAGGTACCAGGCAACGGCGGCAAAATAGATTATCAAAAGAATCTAAAGCAGCGCTGAGGCTCTTCTCCAAAGATATACCCATCTCAGATCCAGAATCCTCGGAATCAATAATATTTTGGTCACTGTATTTCTCTGTGAGTGTGCTCTGCCGCTCCTGCAAATTTCAGAAACAAAGTTTCTAATAAGTATTACTAACTAAATAGGTACATACAAACCTTTGAAGGAAGGATAAAAGAAAGCAAAGTAGCAAACACCATTCCACAGATGACAACCATGTTAACATGCTAAGAATGTGACAACCATGTTGACAGTCAAATAATGCATGATACCTGAATTTCAGAAATGCTGACTCCAATAAACTGACTGACAGCGTGCAGTATTTCCTCACCTAGTCCAAACTCCTGAGAGACACTCCTGCCAAATTCAACAATAGTTTTCTTTTTTCCCCATAATAAATAGGAGATAAATCCAAAATAAACAGCCTTTAACATTATGCCTATTAGGCGCTAAATTTTTCAACCTCTGTAAATATAGAATTTGAGATCTATAATAAATGCCAGTACAAACACAGTTTTAAGGAGGTTTTGTCTTACTTTACTTACCATAAAATACGATCTTCACCCTCGGAAAATTCATGTTTGTCTTCCTCTGGCTCTGCAATATCTTCCTCACTGTCGCTACAGATCAAGGCTTCACTGCCATGTTGGTCATAGTATATACGTCTCCTCCCCACAACAGATTGGTCATCGGCCATTCTCTGATTTCTGTGCTGAATAATGCATATTTAAGATAAGAAGAGCAAAGAGAAAATGCCATGCAAAACAAGAGGTAGTAGGTTTATGAATTAAAAAACACCAAGAAAATCTTCAGAGGCTTAAATAGTATGGCTAGCTTTTAGATAAAGGGGTTTGCAACATGCTATCAAGGCCTTTCAGGAAATCTCCCCAAATATAATCCTCAAGTAGAAATAACTAAATCGGTATAGCTACTGGCTAGCTCACAACCTGATGGCTTAAGCTTTTCAGATCAAGTGGTATCCAGTATGTTCTCAAGTCTTTTTGATGAAATCTCTCCAAAAACTGTTCCTCATAAAGAGTAATTTATTTCAAGCTTTGATGAAACATAAAGCCTACTAATTTAGTGTCGATATATTTTCATATAAATAACCGACTAGAATACGTGAAAATATGCAAAACAATAGAGTAATCCAACATACTTGTCCAAAAATATCCATGTTGTATATGGCGGCAACTTCTCAATATACGGAAGCTTGGAACTCGTTGAAGATACAACTTCATGGCCATTAGTATAGTCTCTATCTCCTGAGCCTTGAGCAAATCCAGTATACTTACAGAGAGGAATTTCGATTCTTGAAGAAAGCATTTTACCAAATCCATGCTCCTCCACAGATAGAACGTTCCTACTTGATGTAGCCGACAAAATCTCTGAAATATGACCCTCTAGCTTCTTTCTGTTCTTCTCAACTTTTTCCTGTGAATACCACACAATATAAATACTATGATTTATTCGCATATTGTCCAGCAAAAATAAGTTCAATTTAGACAAGTAGAGTGCAGCAAAGTCCTTTGTTATTTATCAAATTTTCATGGCATTAATTGAAGGAAACAAAATGTGGATTCATTCTTTTGCAAGTGATCAGGCCAGCGAACTCTGGAGCCATACATGAAGTTGCATCAAACAAGAAGAACAACTTAATAGGTAAAATTCAAAGTAACTAAGATAATCAATTAATAACTTATCTACCTTTATTGAAGCAATTCTCTCTGCTTGAATTTGCCTTTTAAGCTGATTTAACTTATATGTCAAGTTTCCCACGCTGCCAGCAGAGTTGTCCCCATGCGATTTCTGACATATCAAAAAATTATTAATAAAACATTGTTAATGATCATTGATCAAGCAAATGGAAATGAAACATCTCAATTACGCAAGATTCTTTCTTTTCTCTTTCTAGTTTCTGCATAATCCTTAGCAGCCAAATGGGGCATAAGTTCAGTGAATAGTGATGGGATTAGGAGAAAGCTCTGTTCCCGCAAATACCAAATGATTTTCTGGCGAATCAGATTCCGTTGATATTCATGTCTATTTATCAATTATAATCTAACAATCCAAATAAGAATATAAAAGTTAAAAAAAAAAAGTAAAAGATTCAAGATTACTTATTATTCCGAATTAAATAAGAAACTGAATTATGATATGCAGTTTGTGATTGTATAAAGAACTAAAAAGATTGAAGGAAAATGAAGAAAGGAACAAAGGTATAGATGATGAGGAAGAGAATTTCTAACTCTGGATTTAGAAGAAGAGTCGCTCGCCTTGGCCATGGCTGGCTAAAATGGTGCCGCTGCTCTGCGACTCATTCCAGACAGGGAAGGATCTGAAGAAAAAGAAGCCCAGCATAGGAGCGACACGTGTGAAGCGTCAGTGACGTGGCCCGGCCTCTCCTCCATTTGGAGGTGATCAGCCTTTTAGTCTTCCAAGCATTTTTCACACGTGCCCATGGCCCGGTCTCCGCCCACTAACATTTTCCCTTCCTCTTCTTATACCTTGACAGGGACCCGAGGAATTTGAACGGGCTTACCCAATGGGCTTTAAACGAAAGGGCCTTTTATGTTTAATACTCGATGAATCATCGAAGAATCTTCTCTTTTTTTTTGGATAATTCATCGAAGAATCTTCTCGTAATATGTATCTTAATGAAAATGTTAAATTTATTAAGAGAAAAGATAAAATTTTGTGAGTATTACAATCTAACAAATCGAACACCACACAAATAATTAGACAAAAGGAAAAAACATCAAACATCAAACAATCAAACAATACTAAAAGTTGTAGCGTATAGGCTACAAAGTTTTTTGAGCTGTTTTTTTTTTTTCTTTTTTTGGGTCTGAAAGATAAAACTTCTGCAATAAAAATGGGACAGCAAAAGCCGAACTACATAGTAGTGTTAGGGACCAGATCCCTAGTATTAAAAACCGCAGTAGTATTGCTATTGTTCCTAATACTACGGATCCTTGGGAGGGATTTTCCCAATCCATGAGCCATAGGGGCTGTCAAAATAAAATCAGGAGGATCATCAAAAGTCCTAAAGTTGCTGTCCCTGTTCAAAGTGTACTTCGGGAGTAAGTCTGCACAAGTGTTCCCTTCCCTACACGTATGTCCTAACATTCAAAAGGTCCATAACATATTTACAATCATTTAAAAGAGCAATGAGTTCATGTTTTGAATCAAAATAATTATTAATAAGATGAATGGTAACTTGACAATCCATTCGGATGACAATATTATTGAAGTTTTTCTCAATACCAATTTTTAACCCACCACGTATTACCCAAAGTTCAGCGCAAAGGCTAGTGGTATAGTGTATTACCCAAAGTTCAGCGCAAAGGCTAGTGGTATAGTATAGCCAATTTTTCTTGGGTACCCCTTAACAAAGTTACCAAATTCATCCCTGAAGAGGCCTGCACCTCCTGCTCTGGCAGGATTCGAAATTGCAGAGCCATCAGTGTTTAGTTTGAGCCTTTACGAGATAAGAGAAGAGCACCCCAATCACCACGGATTACAGCTTTACAGAATTCCAAAACATCAATAAACAACAAAGACCAGTTAGCTTGATATAATGCACGTAGTTTCTAGTTTTAACTTTTAACACTCACAGCATTAGCTAGTTGGAAATTTCATATATCACAACTTTATCCTTTGTCCTGTTCGGATTCGAATAACTTCTTTTGCACGGCACCTAACATACACAGTTCTTAAATCCCTGTGAGAGAAAGAAGGATTTGTATATACTTGCTCCGTGCTAAGTAGATTACAATTAATTGGATCTTTATGTATAGTAAGTTTCTTTTACAACTTTCAACCTTCCCCACCACCCAAAAGAAACAAAAAAAAAACAAAGAGAAAAAAGTAACCAGCTAAAAAGGCAAATGACGTTCTAGCATTGCCGAATGCCAGTGGACATAACATCCATGAAAACCTGGAAATCTATGAGTCAACTAACAACGTAAAATGAAAAAGCTACTAATAATTTCAGATTGAAAATCTATGGTTTCCGAATACCCTTCCTCTATCTCTAGAAAACTTCCAGGCTGAAACGGAATGGATTGGAGTTCCCTTCCATCCCACAATCACACTCTTGCCAACGTTGTCAAGTGTGCAACAACTAGCACAAGGGAACTGTTTGATTACCAAATTAGCTTGGTACAAGGACGACTCGCTGAACCCCAATTCCACCATTCTAAACCGTGCAAAGAATGCCGACCAAACCTCCATCTTCACACTCCTAACAATCCTCTCGTTTCCGTCCGTTGCTACAATGTTTCGAATCCCGTTACAAAGCAGAGATTCAATCCTCGTTCTTAATTCAACATCATGTGCCATGCATGTGTCAAGGCAATCAAAAAAGGCGCTGTAAAAGAACAGCGCTTCAATGAAACGATTCACGAAAGAGGGAGAATTGTGGTTTGCTTCGACTTCGACTACCACCATTATAGCAGGGTTCAGATTTTTTATCACTCGCAGTAAATTTTCCAAGCAACTTGGCCTTGAGAGCATCGTCCTGAGCACCAAGGGACAGTAAACCGTCAAAGATTCATCACTGCCGATTTTAAATAATTCTTCCTTGATATCTTTCATGTCTTCAACATAAACTACATTAAAGGAAAAGGGCAACTTTAATGATGCAGCAACACTTTCCAACCTCTTCCCTGACTCTTCTATCTTCTGATTGCCCACTAATCCTACTGCTGTTATCTTGAGAAGCTGAATCTGGCACTTTTCACATTCTGCCAGAGCTTGTATCAAGCCCGTCCATTGAACTCCACTCCTGATTTCCAGATCGATTACATGGATCCTACTTGCCGATGCAACGTTCTCAATAATGGCTTGAATTCCTGTGAATTGCATTACTTGTAGAAATGGAAGGTACTGGTGAGTCAAAACTGATGTAACGCTGGTACCTAACCCGTGCACAATTTCATTCTCCACTTTCGCCTGCAATTCTTTTGATACGATCCTTCCTGTTCCTTTATCAATCCTCTCTCGAAGAGCTTCGGCGAAATAGTAGACGATTCTCTGGACCGGACTGCCTGTCTCGGACGCAATCCATTCGCAACGAGAAAGCAATCTGCTAGCACGTTTGAACTGTTCATAGCCTACTTTCTCTGCCGCTGCCAGGAGTAGGTGCACGAGCTCGACATCTTTGGTCTCGTCATCAGACAAGCCAGAGAGAGCATGACCGAACGGATGCATAACCATGGAAAAATCATCGTACCTCAGGTCGGAAAATTGAACATATCTTGCTCCAGCTACCCTCATAATTTCCTCTGGCGAAAGTTTCTTGCGGCTGCGTGTATTAGTTTCATCACCCGTGCGGCCGGATTTGCCCAATTTCATTTTGTTGAAACTGCTTCCATAATTACTAAGGAGTTCCAGGGATGACAACTGAAATGAAGACGGTGTCTCCTTGATGGGAGGTTTGACTAGTTCTTGATGACTTTTGTCTTGGGCATTTTCTTGCCTCGCAAATTCTTGGAATACATTTGTTGGGAAAGGAGAACTGAAATTGAATTCCTCCAGATAATCTAAATTCATCGCTTGTCCCATCTGCTGCCGTTGTTCTCCTTGATCTTCAGACTTCTTTGCTACATTCTCTTGATAAATACCATATTCAGTAAAGATCGTATCATTTTCTCGATCCTCATCAATTTCCGGGATTTCAAACAAATGGCCCTGGCTGCCTTTTATCACAGCTGGGTCTTTCTCATCATCCTGAAGATTGTAACTTCCTTGCATTCCGCCGAAATTAAATGGAGTATTAAAAGAGAATAAGCCGCTAGCCATCTTAGAAAGTATGGAAACTTAACATCAAATTTTACTTTCATGAAAGCATCCGGTAGTCTGAAACTCTGAACAAATATGGACTCGCAGTCTCTAAAATTTTTTGGATTTTTATAATTATTGGCATATTACAAAGATAAGGGCTGACGTATGCAAATCGTATATGGAAAACGAAAATGGGTTTGGATTGCAGTGTGATGGTGATATTTCGATGTGGGCAACATGTCCTGCCGCCAGGAAATGCCAATTAGCGGTAGAATTAAATAGTAAGGGATTTGCGTGTGAAATTCTTGTAAATACATTTGGCACAAAAGGATGAAAAGATATCAATTTTGGTGATTATTTCCACAGCGAAAACGGGGGCTACGATCCAAAGATGAACGTTGAACGAGTAACCAAAGCGCAGGATAGTTAGACTTATAGATTGCTCAATAAAATAAAATGAATAAAAGTAAATGACAAGACAACGATATCGCGCTTTATCATTGATAAGTACGCGCGCGAGAAGCAATAAAACAGGTAAGACAAGTATACAAAGGTTTTTGTTTTCGAAGAAGACAATAGTAACAATGTTAAGTATACAATTTAAGATTTAATTAGGATTGCAACTTTACATAATTGAAGGAGATATACATTAACTATCTTTTAAGAGTGATTAATTCTGGAAAATTATCGTGAATCTCATTTTTGAAAGGCATGTATGTTGTGAAAATTGAAAGTACTTGATAAATTTTGCCATCTAGACGTACATAGTCTTCTGGCCAAAAAATGTTTAAAAAATAAAAAGACGCATAGCCCAGTCCTAACATTAGTATTTAATAAGGCCTAATTTAGTATTACAGTTGCGATTGTGAAAAGTTTAATTTTGTAAAAATGCTTTTACAAAGTATCTTTGAGAATTACTATGAAAAAGTACTTTTGAAATATTTGAGTGTTTGGTATGACTGTAAAAAAGTGTAGAATTAAAAACATCCAAAAAGAACATATTTGAAAATAAAAGAATAAATCATTTTCAAATACAACAAATGAAGGACAATTAAAGTAATTTTACATCAAACGTCATTTTTTTAAACACAAAAACACCTCTAGAATAGTTGTTTACGTTAGGTGGACTTATGCTATCCCAACTACCTTTTGATCAAAAATAAAAATTATTTGATATTGCGCTTGAGGTGAAAAGTAATTTTTTTGACATCCATCCACAATACCAAATGGGCTCTAGCACTAACATGGCCAGTTAAGTTTTACTAGATCATATTAAGTTCGTGCTTCATAATAGACTTTTTTACTATTGTTATTTCATTATTCAATTAAATTGAAAGTTATTTTGTTTTAATTATAATAAAATTTTAAAAATTACATTTAAAGCTTATAAATAAAATTAAGAAATCAAGTGTACATAAAAAGACAAATGTATTAGTTTTGGAAATTAATAAAAATGATCTCTATATATCTCTAACAAAAATTTGAAAAACAAAAAAATTATATAATTCTTTATTATAGTATAATAATATCGAGGAGGGATCATTTTACACCTAGTATAAAATTAAAAGTTTTATACCCTTTCATAATTTAACGCATGATAAAAATTTCGTCAATCCAACCATTGAATTTCATACTTTATTTACGTACATTGTGTATATAAAATTTCAAGTTAATTTAAAGTATTTACCATATGTTTCAATGTGATGGAATTTTCTACCATTAAATATATATTAAAAAATCTAAAAATATTAGAATTTAGAGCAATATCATAAAAATATTAGATTAACTTGAAATTTTACGTATGATAAATTCAAATATATCGTTAAATCTAATAATTAAACTATGAAAATATTAATCATACGTCGAGTTATAAAAAAAATATAAAACTAAAAGTTTTACATTGGGTGTAAGTGTAGATATATTAATTAAATTTATATCATATTTTATTACCAGCAAGTATGCGTCAATATCTAAAGTCATGCAAGAGTAATAAATTGTCATTTTTTTAATATATAATTTTTAATAAATTTATTATATTAATAATTTGTTAAATTTTATTTCGATATTATTTCTTATGAAATAATAAACATTGTCTTATTATTGTATTATTATTCTATCTCATATATGGCCAAAACAGTATTGTGTTATTGATTTGTAAAATTTTGTTTCAATATTATTTCTTAAAAAATATTTGTAGGAAAAAAAAACTAATAAGAAGTTAACACATGAAATACGATAAAATTAAAATTATAAAAAATTATAATATTATTTTATTCTTCTAATGCATATTAATTAATTGAAATAAATAATTTTTACTTTTTAGGGTTAAAAAATAATGAATATAAATTAAAAGAATCATTTAAATTCATTCTATATAGATGGCCCAAAAAAATTATAATTGTTCAATTAATGGCCAATGTACCATGTGATTATATAGTCCATCTCTCATGCATCAATTTTAAAATTTCAACCATACGTTAAAAATATAAATGAAGATTCAAGGCCATGTCTTTAATTTTATATTAATAAAGTAAATGTCTTTAATTTTATAAGGATAGAAGGATAGATATGAAGATTTTATTATGAATTTAATGTTGTCAGATTGTCAGTGGGAAATTAGCAAGAAGCTGAGGGACCCGCTACAGGCTAGCTAGTTTCGGGCAGTAGCATTAATGGACTGTTCTACAGTAGAAGTACATTAGGTGGACTCTGCCAGCTTTTGATGGCATTAATGGTAGTAGCATTTTTGTACATTTTAAACTCTTCTAGCTTCTTGCAAGTTTAATCTCTAGGCAGTAATAATTAGGTGGACAATGACTTCAAAAGTTAATTAACCAACGTACACCAACACCAACACCAATCACAAGATGCACAGATTTCGATTTTAAACTTTCTTTTCATCCCATTAATTCAGGCAAGAAAATTTTGTGGGAACAGAGGTTTTCTACTGCCCAATGCCCATTGTGTCCTCATAGAACAACTTCATGTGAGCTCAAGTTTTCCTCTGTTTAGCAATTACACCGTCGTGTCAAAATTACTGTTGATTTTCATTTTATTTTTCTTTCCTTTTACTATTACTTGGTTTTGCCAGTTTTTGACGAGAAATTAATGGGCATTTTATTCTATAATTTATTGGTTATTATATTTTATTTTAAGAGGTAATGACAGCGATAACAGAGTTCGTACAAAATTAAATATTAGTAATATTTTTTTTTGGCCGATAAATAAAATACAAGTATACCTAACAACTTTTCTTGAGGAAAAAAATTCCTATTTATAATTGTGTAACAAGTGTACAAGTTGCAATTAAGAATTATATACAAGATCGTCGTTGACCCATAAATGATAAACAAGAATATTTGGTGGGAAAACCAAAAAAATAAGAAAGGGTCAAGTTTCAGACCTTGTCTTGATCTTCTTCGTTAGTAATCTCATCATCAGTTCTGTTCCTTCTTACCCTTCTACGTAGCAAGACAATTCCGAGCCAGATAAGAGCTTTAACAACTCTAACCATTCCAATTGTCACGGTTAAATAATACAGCCACCAACCAAGAAAATCAGCCATCTCAATGTTCATTGACAGCTCCTTTTTAGCTTGCGCCACAACTACCAAAGACTCAACTTCGTCTCTCAGCTTCCACCACCACAAAGTTCCGACGCTCAGGGCCATGGCGGCCCTATGAACCCACCTTTCCTCTTTCGCACCACCAAAAACAGTGTCGTCTACGACGGGCTTCACCACTGTTCTGAACCAAAGAAGCATAATCTCATGCAAACCCAAGAAGAATATTACTCTACTTAATAGACTCCTCTCAACACCAAAACCAGCACCATCGATTCCTGATGCTATGCTCCCTTCTATCCCCAATCCAACAGTAACTTGCAATATACATAAAATTATCCAGGCAATGTACAAACGGGGCCGGTAAATAGCTTCTGGAGACTCACTTACGAACGCAATTTTCCCAGTCAAGCCGTGAACTAGAGTGGCAATGCTAACAGCTGAAACTAGACCATAAAGAACAGCTGGATTGGTGTAGAAGTAGAAAGACAGGAGAAAAGATGGGAAAGGCTGGGAAGGGTTTGAAGTGATGGATAAGATGTAGTTGACGCAGGAGAGCCTGGCAACGAGAAGAAACGCCAGAGGAAGCAAGAGGCTGAGAAGGGTGATTGTAAGGAGGTGAAAGGATAGTTTCAGGCTGGGATAGGAGCTGGTTAGGAGCTTTCTAGCTTTCTGAAACGAATTCTTCAAACCCATTTCGGCTGATAGCAAAAAATAAAAATTGGGATCTGCAAAACTCTCTTGTTTGCGTGAGAAGGAACATTGATCCAATTATGTTATAATTTGATTGATTTGTAGTTTCAGAAGGAAGGAAGATTAAAGTGGTTGCCACGTCCATAGTTTGAATTAGTTGACACAAAGACATGGTATCTTATTCCAGGCTTTCATGCAATTTTTTATCAGGGAATATATCCAACATCAGTTAGTACTGTATCTAACCAATTATCTAATCTGCCCTTGGAAAACTCTTGCGGAATAAACTATATAGAAATTATTGCTAATTTGCTATATATATTACTTAATGTTCTTTTGTTTTTTTATTCGCACTCAATGTTGTTGTTACTGGTTATTATAATTACTCAATCTTAATTTGCAGATAATTTGTTTGCATAATGAGTTTTGGGAACAAGATTAAACACATGGGAAATTAAGGCTATAATTGGTATGAGAAAACATTTTTTGTTTTCATTTTCTAACAAATACAAAGAAATTACATGTAAGATATGTATTGTGAGGGGAAATGTACATATGTTTTAGAAAATGAAAATGAAAATGGATCTAGAAATGAGATTAAAAAAAATTGTTTTCAATATTGGGTCCATTATCATTTTTGTTTTCTAAAACATACATACATTTCTATAAACTACACATATTTATATAGCGATTTCTTTATATTTTTTAGAGAATGAAAACATAAAATGTTTTCATGTACCAAACATAGCCTAAAGCTTTGTCAACTCTAGTGTAATTGATAAGGTCGTAATTTTAATTAATTCGCATAGAGGGCACAGCTATTAAGTTGAGATAATTTAATGATAATTAATAATATCTTGAAGTTGAATTAATTCTTATTTAAGTAAAATTTTATATCAGTCCTAACAGTCAATATAACTTTAATCTCTGTGAACGAAATATTGGGGTTATCAGGTACCCCCCAAAATATATATATATTGGGGTTGTCAGATTATTTGAGCACTTTGGTTTACCTAACCTGATCACTACATCTCTACAACCGGAAGCTATATTGGTTACCTTGGAATATATATGTGTCATTAGTAATTGTAAGCTAATTAAGCCCAAATATGAAGCTAAGCAATGGAGACTGGGGACCTTTATTTGATAAGTAGAAAATGCTGAAAGCATAAGCCAAAATGTGGTTTGGAGCAGAAGCACGGGGAGAACCGGAAAGTTTCTTCATTCTTCAACGGCAAGAAATAGATTGTAAACAATAACAATTTCATCAAAAAAAGAAAAGAAAAGAAAAGTTAAAAACTCAATTTGGCTTTCTGTAAATATTTTGCTTTCTGATCAGTTCCGCACCTCTTATATTTTCCTCAGACAGATATACGTACGATTAACGAACATAGCCAAGAAAGCGAAAACTGAAAAAGAAAGAAAGAAAACATAAAGTGCCCAATCTATATTCTCAGAGACGAACTTATGATTTTAGTGATAAAGAAAATCTCCAACAGGCTCAAGCTTATCATTCTCCTCATCTTTATCATACTAATAGCTAGATATAATTCTGTTATTTTTCCTGCTTCAACAATATCATTAGTCATTAGACTAATTCTGCAGCACGTTTTTTGACCCTAAATTCACATCTGAAAGTTGTTAAGTTGAATTAGTCGTTTCCATGACGCCTACCAGACATTGATCTTTCAATCATAGTCATTATTTTCTTCACATTTAGTCGTTTCCATGACTAAATATTAATGCTTAGATTTTGAGATGAACAATGCATCATCTCTCTGTTGTCTGGTACGGTGTGCCAACAAACCTTTTATATATGTACCCTTCATGAGAGAAACCAAAAGTATTTATTTAATTATTTCTCTTTGATTTTTGAATTTTGTTGGACATTTCGATCGATTAGATAAAGCTAATGGAAAGATCAGTGGTTTGAGACTTTTTTTCTTTTTACCAACCAAAGAAATGTTTCATTTTATTATATAAAAAATCTCTTAGTTGTTTGTACAAAGTAGTGTTCAACGGATAAAAAAACCAACCAAGAATTCTATCTAATGAGCCAACAATTGATGTGACCATAGTAACATCTAGTGGTTTGTGACTTTAGAAGTATAGTCAAGAAGGAATACCTTTTAAACCAAAAATGATGAATTTTTGCTGGATATAGATCCTTTTTCCGGGAGATGGAGAGATTTTACCAGAAGAACATCGAATTATTGTAGTCAACCAGTTATGCTTGGAGCAAAATTAAGTAAAAAAAAAAAAAAAGATAAAATGATTAAGATGACTTGCAATTTTAAATTTATTGATAATGTCCACACCTACCAACTGCTTCATATTTTTTCTGCCGCCAGCAATCATATGGAAGGGCGACATATGGATAGTGTAGCTCTACGCTATTGGGTTTTTTTTAAATGGGATTTGGATTTGGGAGTTGACTTTTTACATCTAAGTTTTTTTAATAAATAATAATACTCACTCATTTTCATAATATCTGTCGTTTTAAAATTTTACATAAGAATTAAGGTTATCATTAAAAACTCCTAAAATCTAGATAAAATATTATGAAAGTACAATTTTATCCTTTATTGTGATGATTTATTCCCATAAATACTCTCTTTTTAATAATAAATGCTTTGTAGGATTAATTTAAAAAAAATAAGGTAAAATTGAAAAAAGTGTAAGTAATGCTTTATAAAAGTCTTAAAATGACAGATAATTTGAAAAAAAAAATTCTCTCAAAAACGACAGATATTGTGAAAAGGAGGAAGTAATAGTAATACAAAATAAAAATAGATAAAAGAGATCATAAAATAATAATAATGGTATAGTAGTAATTTGTAAAGATACATGCATGCATTGAACTCTTCTTTATTTTTTTGGCATTAACATATCTTCAAAGTAACCTGTATTTAGAACATTTAATTAAGTTTTTAATTAATGAAATTTCATTATTAAATAAAGTCCTATTTATGTTTACTGATATATTAATGATACAAACCTTAATGGTCCAAGACAAACATATGAGAAATTATTAGATAAGTCAGATGTACCACGTTATATATAGACTCGACTAATAAATTTTTGCCAACTCAAAAAATTTCCTAAAATTAAGGCACCAATTTGACAAATGTTTAGCTCCATATTACAAAGAAAGAGAATTTAAAGGGTAAGTCTTTAAATTTAGATTTAATTATGATAGGATTTTTGTAATTATATCAAAATACTTGAGTTGTCATAATTTCATGGGTCGGGTCTATGAATGATATGGTACATCTGACCTACCCAATGATTTCTCCAAACATATAGCATAGAATTGGGCCGACTTTGGACTTTTCGCTTTCTTAAACTCTTTCACGAAGAAAAATCAACAAAAGTCTTATTAACACAAATTATTTTGAATTTGTTACGGATAATAGACTTTTTACAACATTATTTGGCCAAATATTCAAATGATAATGTAAGAGATTATCTGAAGAATTATCCAGCTAAAGAGAAGATTTACCAGAAGATTATCGACAGCTATTATCTGGGTGATAAATGTATAGTCATAGATTTATCCGATAAATATGAGCTATCATTGTGTATGGGATTCAACTATAAATAGGCCTCTCCAGTTCAGTTGTAAACACATATTGTAACTCATCAATAATTGTGTCTTATCTCTCATTTTTTCAGAAATAAAATTATCTCCACTTCTCTCTCTCAAATTTCTCGTTTCATAATAGAATTAATTTTTTTTATGTTTTAATGTAATATTCAAAAGCTCAAGTAAAGAGAAGTCTTACAAAAAAAATTATTAAAAAAAAGAGAAGAGAAGTAGCTTTACCCCGTAATAGTCGAACCCAATTTAAAATGGATTAATCCTGAACAAAAAACACAATGATACCTTTGATTACAGCAAAGTAATACTAATATTATTGATTGGAGACTGTGAAGTAGGGCCTCTTACTTAATAGTATAAGAGTAGGGACCATTAGGATTTGGGCCTATGGTTTTCAATATGAAGCGCCTAGGCAAAACTGTAATTCGGCAATCTGCCGAATACATATGATTATACACACGACAGGAGAAACGAATCCACTGAGGTCAACTGATCAAACAGCAATTTTCCTGTTGTGATGAGGTGGAGATCAAACCAAATCCAACGATACTTCGCCTTGACGGTTGACACTTCCTGACGCCCGATCTAAGGGAATAAAACCCAATAATGAACATATTTCTCATATCAAACTTACCACATTTTCAAGCATGTTGATTTCTTGGAGAAACTATTTTCCCTGTTCCTAATTTTTGTTGTGTAATAATTGAAAAAATTATTTGGCTCAATAATTAATGCATTATCTAAGTGCAAACAAAAGATAGGATTGGGATTTCCTTTTAAAATAGATAAAAAAAAGTGATGAGAAATTATTTTGGTTCTTAGCTTTTGGCAGTATCCGCATAGGATTTAGCTGTGAATTTTCTTCAGATGTGCTTTTGTTCTTTTGATGATTTGTAGCAGTAGATTTTTTATTTTTAGACAGTTAACTGAACACATAGGGTTTGGTTGGAACTTGGAAGTGGTGACAATGTTGATAACCAACCTCCAACAACCCCTATCTTCTTTTATTTAATCCTTCGGATTCCGACGAAAGAACGTCGCTATTTGTTGAACTCGTAATAATTCCGTTCCTATAAAAAAAATGCATAAAAACCTTGTAATTCCAACGCAAACCTCCACTGTTCAATAATCACATGTCTAGGTTTGTCGGGGCTCAAATTTCTCGAAGCCTTGGCCCACCTGTTTCATATGTTCAACAGTTCATGTCAAATTTTGGCCCTCTTTCACGTTTCACTCTTAAAAATTCAATAAGTCCGCTTCACATGAATTATGATCCGATATAATTTTCTTCCCAAACTTAAATATATTTCTATTTATGAGTTATGACCGCATGTAAAAGAAGTTTTAGATTAAACCTGAAAACTCTGCGGTAAATGATGAATCAGTTGAATATAAAGATTAAATTGGCTGCGCCGCCTCTAGCAATACGTACCTGCTCGGCTGCTCCATTTTCCTTTAGCACAAAAGAGACAGAGAGAAAGACAAAAACCAAAAAGAGAGCTATGATTGCAAGAACTAGAGTTAGATTTTGCTGAGCGTGCGTTAATGCTTGCAAACTAAGAATGAAACCCAAAACAATAACCCGACCACAGTTGCTGCCTGAATATTGTTCACTGACAGAACATATCTAAGTAGTTGTGTTGTGTGTGTGCGCGCTTGTGACATGCTCTTTCCACCAAATCCAGCACGGCAAAATCCAACTCCGAAACTCATCTTCTTCTGTTTGGAGAGGAAAGGTTCAGAAATGAGAAAACGTGTCCGCATTTAGGATTTTGGGTTAAGAAAATTTTCTGAATTGGCGGATTCATTATGGCAAAATCCACGTGGCAATTGCAAATTGATTGTGTGTGGGCAGGCACAGGACTTAGGCCCCAAAACTTTGCGCAAGCCAATCAAGTGGAGAATGGGGCCAGCATGTTTTGTCCATGAAATATCTACACATTTATATGCCGCAGCTGTGTGGATGGTTTATTTTATTGCAAGGTGGGGGTGGAGTGTGATGGTGAGTGGTGGTGATTTATGCATAGCATAGTTGCTCTTAACTTTATATTAAATGAGTGACAAGAAAAGGTAGAAGCAAGTTGTAGGTTTTGTCATATTTTGCCTAGCTCCGCTCCTTTTATCTCTCTTTTCTCTCTCTTTCTCTCACATAATCAATGGGAAGCTCTTGATCTTAATCCTTTGATTTTTATTATTTTCCTATGACTAGTACTCTAAAGTTCATTAAATCCCCAAACAGCTCTGCCCGTCTCTTTTAATCTTTTTGGCATAATATAGAAGAAAGGAGATAAGAAGGAGAAGAAGAAGAAATAGCAGCAGGGAAACAGAAAGTGCGTGGTCATGGACGATTCTGTCTCTCCAAAATTGGACTCAAAGGCTTTAGAACAATCAGAACTCAAGCCAACTGAAACTCAGGCATCCAAAAGAAGGTTGGTATATGCTCAATTTCTTTTTCAACGCTTGCTATTATAGGAAGTTTACAGTTCTGAAATCTTTTAGCATTGGTTTATTTCAGGGTGGCCCTTCATGCATTTAAGTTTGTTCTGACATCTATTAGTTTTTTCATGTATTACCCAGAAAGGTGGTTGAGAAGACTGTTGTCAGAGTGAAGATTGGAGAAAATAGTGGCAAGCTAAAGAATGAAGGGCTACCTTCTGATTTATGGTCCTGGAGGAAATATGGGCAAAAACCTATCAAAGGATCTCCGTATCCTAGGTTTATTTCTTCTTCTAATGATATAATTTCTGCCTTTCTATCTTCAAAAGTTGTTAATCCTTGTGAGCCAGGAGAAGCGATTCTTTATACACTATATATACACTCTTTGGTGTAGTTTGAAGTGGATTTCCGTTTATCCTCTAAACCTTAACATCTTTAGCCAAGAAGACTGTCGTTTTCTCCTCATTTTTGTCCCATTGCGCATCTCCCCATCAAGTATTCTTACAAAATTTCATGTTTTCCATCATGCAGGGGCTATTACAGGTGTAGCACATCAAAGGGTTGTTCAGCCAAAAAGCAAGTAGAAAGATGCCGAACAGACGCCTCAATGCTTATTATTACTTACACCTCTACCCATAACCATCCAGGCCCTGATCACAACTCCACCAACATAGCACAGTCGCCAAAGGAACCCCCTTCCAGCCATGGCGATGATGAGCCCCCGACTCCTAAACAACAGCAACAACCGCAGGAAGCTCCAGAACAAGAAGAGCCAGAAGAAGAAGCACAATCCGAACCCAAAAAAACAAGCAGGGATGAAGATGGAAGTGAAGAGCATTTTCACTACCTACAATCCCCTTTAAGGTCCCCCCAAAGTATTATAATTAGCCAGGAAGACCCCTTCACAGGGAATCTAGAGAAAACCCATGATCAAACCCTGGGGTTTCTGATGGACGAAGAGCCACTTTCTTCTTGCCCTCGTATTACAACATCTTCAACATCAAAATCAGAAGAAAATGATTTCTTTGATGAGCTTGAAGAATTACCCATATCTTCAGCTTTCACAAGTTTCATGATGAGAAGCAAGTTTTTCGATGAAGGGATTCCTGTTGTCCCTTCTTGATCTAAGTGTTTTTCTTTTTCTCAGTCCTAGAAAAATGTAATTAAGATTTCATATATCGAAGTGATATTATGTCCCCACTATTAGTGGTTCTTGTTTTCGCATCTTGGTAGTTTTTTTTTCCCTTGTCCGGAGAGGCCTTACAAATGAGAAAGTTGGATCACTTTAGCATGAAAAGTTTGTGGATTTTGCTGTCATTTTTTTTTATATCTGGGATATTGGGATGGAAATACATTTTGACAGACGGGGAAAAGCATATCAAGTCCAACGGATAGAGACACAACCACACACGCACGCCCAGAGAGAGAGAGAGAGGCTCTTTGATTGACGATGGCTGCTTTTGTTGGGTGTGGTAGCTGCTTTGTGTATTGAGTAGTAGGAGTGTTAATTAATGGAGGCACGAGGTTCACGCGGGAGTGCTTTGTTTGAGAACCTTTTTTTTCTTGTCTCTCATGTTTCTGTTTCTAACTTCTTTCTTCTTGTAAGGGATTGGTTTCTTGATCCCATGGAGATGAAAGTTCGGCCTTTCCAGTTTTCGCTGAGCTCTGGATTTTGTATCAGGATCAGGAATATGTGTCTTGAAAAGTATACGGTGTACTTTTTTGGATTATTTGGTGGATTTTTGAGTTACAGATTCCTTCTACAAAATGCCAAACTAAACCAAAACTATCATTGGCCAAGAAAGAACACCCAAAGTATCCATTATGTGATGAAGATGAAAATCACTTATTTCATTTTAATATATCATTTTATATTTTATTTATCAGAATGCGTCATTTGTCTTATTAATTTAACTTTAATTATTTTTTGTTTTAATTAGTTTTTGTTTTATTTTAAGGATTTTTTAAATAAAAATTTTTAAAATTATTCTAGAGAGAAAAAAATATCATTTATAATAAAAGTTTAGTTTCAAATTAAAATTTTTTAATTTTAAGAATAAATTTCTATGTTCATGATATTATTGAGATATGATTTTAATTTCAATCAAGAAAGAAAATAATTTTTTCTTTGTTTATTTTGTTAAAATCAAACAAAAAATAAGATGAATTAGGTGAATGAAACACTTGATAAATTGTGATATATGAGACTGTGATATATGAGACACAAAATGAAACAGATGAGCCAGGCAAATTTTTATCAAGACTTGAGAGTTAGGTGGCGTAACACACCCAGCGTCTCAAATTTGTCAATTTCCCATGTCGTATGACTGCACGTCATTTGGTTTTTAACTCAAAATAATAAACAGTGACGATCACAAAGTATTAACAATCATATTTCACCCAAAACAAAAGTATTACCAATCATAACTAGGGAAATGAAAATATATACATTTTTAATTTGTTTCAATTTGGGTTTTTATTGCAAACTACAGGTATGTCACTTACTCCCTCTATATTAAACAATTGTCACTTTTAAAAGTTTTTCTTATTCTAAAATATTTGTTATTTTTATAAAATCAATGTAATATTATTGTAATTTTTTAAAATTACCCTTGTCATTTAATGCATATCTTCTTTATTTTTTTTCTTTTATCATAAATGAGAGAAAAGTTAAATAAAAGGTAATATAAGAAAGTAAATGAAAAATGCATAAAGCTTAACAAA
Organism: Microcos paniculata; assembly: GCA_030664755.1. NCBI lineage: Eukaryota > Viridiplantae > Streptophyta > Magnoliopsida > Malvales > Malvaceae > Microcos > Microcos paniculata. The sequence goes on from CP131461.1 coordinate 36,209,033, forward strand.
AAAAAACTATTTTTTGGGTCTTATGAAATAGTTAAAAGTGATAATTATTTTGGGACAAAAAAAATAAAAGATAAGAATACCTGAAAAAGAAAAAAAAGAGGTTTAAGAATTAGATGAAGGGTGGTTAACGTGTGTATCTCTACACCCATTAAGTTTCTTTTTTTGAAGGAAAAAATAACCTTTTTCTTCCTTTGTATTTTATGCCTTAATGATAAGATGAGTCCTATAAAAAGAAGACATTCATTGTTAATATTTGTAAATAATAATATCCTTATACTTTATTCTTTATAAACATTATAATATTAATTTTAAATATTTTATATTAAATTTTAATAAATTATTTTAAATTTATTTCTAATAATTTTAATATTTACTAAAATTATTTTTTATAAAATTTGAGACTAAATTTTGTCAAAAGTGTTTTTAAAACCTACCACAATAAATTTTAAATTTAAAAAATTATTTTATATGGGACTAAACTTTATCAAAATATATATAATTTTACAAATTTAAAATAAAAAAGCTTATAGTTATTTTAAATTTGAAAATAGGGATGTCAATTCATCCTGTCCCTGGTGGGGAACCCGATTCCCCGTCCTGACGGGATTGGGGACGGGGATAAAATTTAGGGAATAGGGGCGGGAATGGGGTTTTATTTTCATTCCTCATCGAGGTCGGGGACGGGAACAGGGAATACCCTCACCACCACGTCCCCGTCCCCGATTCCCACCCCAAATTCCTTTTTAATTTTATGTATATTATGTTTATTTGTATAATATATATTTTTTAACGAAAAAGGTATAGATATATATTTTGTCATAGATATATATTATGTTTATTTATATAATATATATTATATTTATATTAAATGTAATATATATCATTATATAATAAATCTAAAGGGAAAAGCAAGTAATAAAACTAATTTTCCTAACAAAAGACATGCTTATTAGTATTATATTTATGAATAATATTATGTTTATGTAATTTTTTATATAACAAAATATAATAAAAGTGTCTTTAATAAGAAACTTATTATATATATATATATATTTAATCAGGGATTGGGGATTCCACATCCCTCTCAAATTCCTCGTGGGTCAAGAATGGAAAAAAACTCCTTGAACTCGAAGACGGGACCAGTGAAAAGAATCGGGTTGGGGTCGGGGAATGCACCTCCGGCATATTCCCCTCCCCGTTGACACCCCCTATTTGAAAGGGTATGTTTTATAAATTGTTATTATAAATAGTTTTTGTAAGTTTCAAGAAAAGATAAAGTATTGATCTAAAAATAAATGATGCTTAGCGAGTACATGGGTATATCTCTTAGCATTTGCCTTAGATGAAATTTATGAGGTTATCTTATCTTTATATATCTTATGGATATTCACTCCATATTGATAAAACCGAAATTAATACTTGTGATTGTTCTGTTTGGTACAAGAAAATTAATACCAATAGAGGGAGGATTTAGATCCTAACTATATACATGAGCCAATCAACCCTTAGAAGTTTATAAGTGGGTGAATCATTGAGAACTAGAGATTAAAAGCAACAGAACCGGTTATCTTTTGCACGTAGATCACAAATAATTGGAGCAAAAGATTATATACTAGTATTTTTACGATCTCCGCTTCTCTTGAGGATGATAATTTTGCATTTTGGATAATTGAAAATTTTTTATTCAAAAGACAACAAAAATGCATGTTAAGCAAGGGTAAAAGTACCACACATATCCTTGTACTACACGAAAAAGTTTAATTTAGTCAATGTATTATAATTTGGGTCAATTTAATCTCTGTATTACGAAAATTTGAACAATTAAGTCCTCACATGTAATAAGATCAATTTGTGCAGATAAAATTATTGATGTGTCATTGCCATTTCAGTGCTGAGCATATCGATTTATGACTTAACTTGCCATGTCATTACCATGTTAATAATTCTACAGGCAAAAATTAGTCATATATTAGTAATTTTAACAATTAAAATTGATTTTGTGATACTGAAGGATTTGATTATTTTATTTTTAATAGTAGAGGAACTAAATTGACTCAAATTAGAGTACATGGATTAAATTGAATATTTTCTTATATTACAGGGACATGTGATATACTTTTACTGTTAAGCAATGTACCGGAGCTTATACTACAACAAACAAACAATTAAATACAACAAAACCAAACTGTCAAAATCCCTTCATTCAAGCTCCCAGCATCAGCAGAGTTGGAGATTCTCCCCTTTCCTAACGCTAACTTTCTTTCTCTTTTTTTGGATAATTATTCCTATTGTCGTGTTACTGGGAAACTTCCATTAAGTTTGGGAATTATCTGAGAATTATCTCATTTGGCACTTAAGTTTGGGCTTGTGTCAGATGCTGTCCCAGACCTTTCTTGAAGAACATGAGAAGCAAACTATTTTCCTTACCCTTTCAAAGTTTAAAACCATTGCTTCTACATTTCAAGTAAGCAATTCATTAGTAAATCTGTCTACTAATCAAGATGTTTAAGTTGAAATACTCTGTTTTAGGCTTACCATAAAGAGAGAGTTGGCAGCAATTCCATTTCCGTTCGCATTTCAACATCCTTCACTTGGCCTACCTTTACTGTAATTCTGAATAATATGTCAAACCGGTACGGTAACGACAATCAAGAACCGAAAAAGAACAATTGGTGGATGGTCACGTCAAGGCTGAAAAAAAGGGAGGAATTGAAAACTATCAGCAACTTATGTGTTGCGTCGTTGATTGCTCTCGTGTGACAACCTGTATCCAATGTTTGAAGCATTTTGATGTGATTTTTTGTCAAAAACCTGACATCAAAATTTATAAGCCACCCCATCAGCGGCAGTATTTTCACTTTTCACTGGCTATAATATCTGACAGTAGAACTGTGATCCCTGTCCGAATTCATTCTTGATACCTCCATATATCAATATGAAGCTAGTAGAAGAAATGGATCGTTAGCTGAAGATACCACTATCAATCAATCAAATAAAATCTCCCATCCATACTTTGTTCTTTTGATTAACTATATAAAGGTCATTCAGAAAAGGTTTATCTGAAGTGACAAAGTAATGGAGGCTTTTGGCTGATAATGCCATCGGAAACTACTAGAATTTCTGGCAAGACAGAACAGCCAACGAAGATTCCCTTTGTAGTACATCCATGGGCTTGTGAGAGGGACAAAAAGCTTATAAGCAAGTGTTCTTAAGATTAGCACACTTCCTAAAACTTCACCAATATCTCAAGGTTTAAATATCGTTAATAATAATTAACATCAAAATTCATTTTCTTCACCGGAAATATCATCATTATTCAGTATTAAAAAAGACACTCGGAAAACCGGACAATCGTTTCCAGTTATCTCTACAATATGCCCATGTCATTGATAGCAAAAAAATACCTAAAGGAACATTACACGCTAGGCTATTCACTACTATCAGCTGCAGAAGCTAGTGGCTGGAGAGCTTTGAGAGGATTCAGGATGACACCATCGATAAGCCCATATTCCTTGGCTTCTTTTGCGCTCATGAAAAAGTCACGGTCAGTATCCTGGTTAATCTGCTCCAAACTTTGACCGGTGTGATAAGCGAGATACCCATTTAAGTTTGCCTTATGATGCAACATTTCATTTGCCTGTGAATCGTGTTTACAAGTCAGGGTACTGTATAGCAACCGAACAAGAAAGAAGCTACTCACAAAGCGATTAAATAAATATAAACTGTTGATATTAAACAAGAACCTTACTGGCCAAAAAAAAAAACAAACAAGAACCTTCGTGGAGGCACCCCCTGGAGCACCATTTAATCTTTTTCTTTTTCCCTCAATGTGGGCCCATCTCTAATAACAAAGTTTAACAAGCCTCTCATCCACCCCAAAACCCACGAAAAACAAGACTTTAACAACAGAAAGAAATGTTCACTAGTACTTGGCTGTCTAGCACCATGAATTTCAAGATACAATTAATTATATCTGATTCGTTTAGACCTTAGAGAGGGTTAGGACAGGAAGAAATGTAAAACTTAAGCAATACGAGCTTTGCCAAGAAAAATGCATACCTGAATATCAATATCAGTCTGCCCTCCTTGAGCTCCACCGAGAGGCTGATGTATCATTATCCTTGAATTAGGTAAACTGTATCGTTTCCCTAGAGTTTGGAGAAAACAAGGGAATCAGCACATTCATTTGACTGGGGGAAACTATACGAAGAACAGAGCTTTAAATGATACAGGTCACAAGCATAATGCTTTTATATACCTTTGGTTCCAGCACTAAGCAGAAAAGCTCCCATGCTGGTCATGGAAAAACAGATACCATCCATTAGTAATAGCAACAATAGGATCCACACACAAACAGAAAATCTTATTCTCAGGAACAACCACAGACATCTTAATCTTTAAAAATGTATTTCACATCAAAGGATTTGCAACTTTCAGAAGTGGTCATATAATTAACAAAAAGTCAAGCTATGATCCCATACTCAGCTTCCAAGCACCTAGGAATGATTACAGAAAATGTTAACACTCCATCATCGATGTGATTATGTTGTGACCTAGACATAGCTGCAATACCATTGTTTCCAACATTTCATATCACTGTGAAGAATATGAACAGATTATACTAATGAATTTATACCTAGCAGCAAGTCCAACACAAACAGTTGAGACATCAGGCCGAATGTGCCTCATAGTGTCAAAAACGGCCATACCTAAGAAAATTCAAAAACCATACAAGTTAGGCAAGTGAATAAAAATTATCCACGGCAAGCTATTTGAAACAAATCAGTGCAAATATAAATACTAAGTTCTCATGAGATAGTATATTACCAGCTGTAACTGACCCTCCAGGGGAATTGACATACATGACAATGTCCTGTTGAAAACAAGATAAAAAGATCCAGCAACTGGTGAAGACGCTCAAAATTGAAATTTGAGGTTCTTTTTTCATTTCTTATACACAAAATATCAATGTGTGATATTGAGAGAGAGCAAGCCAGGAATTAGACAGACCTTTTGAGGATCAACGGCATCGAGATAGAGAAGCTGAGCTACAATAATGTTTGCCATATCATCATCAACAGCTCCACCACAGCGAATTATTCTCTAGCACTCACAACAAACAATCAAAATAAGAAGCAAGGTAAGAGAGAAACCAAAGTCTTTTGAAACCTCAATTCACAGCCAAACCAAATCCATACATATTGAAAAAGTTGGCTAATAACACTCTGAAATCGCTCTTGCATCATTGGGGGTGGCCCCTGCCCTTGTGCGTATGTAGGCAAGTAAGGTGAGGATGGGATTTGCAAATCATCCCTACAAGGTTAAAAAATAAAAGCTTCAAGCTTATCACATTGAAGAGAATGTAGGATAGAAGTCGCATAGGAGACTTTACCTTATTGACCAAATTCCCTGCCGAGAGCTTGTCTCTGGAGCCCAAAACTCTCCAGTGTAAACAGCATTTGGCTGAGAACTCACCACATTCCTTTGATTATTAACTAGCTTCTTCAATTTCCTAAATATAATAATAACCAAATAAAAAAATCAATTAAGCCAATTAGGTGAAAACTGAATAGGGGAAATAGAAAGAAAAAAAAAACATGTATCTTGGACCCCCTATCCAGAAAACAACACTATAACAAAGCAGGGACTTTAATTAAGGGTGGAAGCAGGGTAAGTCTACCTCCTAGATTCCAAAGATGTGGAATTAAAGTTGAATTCAACTACTTTGAAATTCAAAACTTTATTACAGTTTCAAGCTTGGTTAAAGAGAGAGAGAGAGAGGGAATAAAAAATAAAAGAAAAAGAAAATACCTGGGACGAAGAGGATGGAATGGAAGAGATAACTTATGAGAATCGAGATTGGTGATGGAGGAGTTGGGGGAAAAGAGCAATGAACTCAACCGAAGAGACGAAGCAGATGTGGAGACGCACGTGTGTGCCATTCTTATTTTTTATCTAACAACTTACCTGTCTGAACAAGATTCAAACCAAAACCCAAACACTTTTGGTTTCAGCCAAATTAGAGGCGTGTGTTTGGTTTTTTTAATTTGTACGGTGGGGTTATGTTCTTCCTCAGTTTAGGGCAAAGGGCGGCGTGGAGGCTTCGGGAACGATAAGGGTAGCAGTGTTAGTGTAGCTCTCTAGAGAAGTGAACTGCAACAAGAAACTAGTTTTAACTTTTACTAGAACAGCGACTTCCTGAATATCTTTGCCCCAACCGAGCAAACCAACAAATCTTCTACTTTAACCCGAATTTGGATACCGGAAGGGTACGACCCACAGCCTTAAGCGGATAGTATATCGTTTTCTTTTTCCTGCCAATAAAATTATAGGCCTTTCGGGCTTTCCGCAATTTCCCTTTCTACCGAAAATTTTCATAGCAGCTCAGGCGTTAAAGTTAAAGCCCGGCCCCTTTAAACTTGGATAGGGATCCAACCCCAATGTTACGCATGGATAAATATATTTTTCGTTTTTATCTTTACGAATGTTTGATCTACCGTCTCTATTTATGAATGTGTACCGAGCTATGTTTCATGATTTCTTGGCACGCCTACAGCAGCTTTTGTTCGGAGTGCAAGTCCATCTAATGCGTTTCTTGTGAAACTTACATACCAGTACTTGTGGAGAAAATTTTTATCAGACAACCCTGCCCCGTAAACATTAACCCATTCATGATATCAAACTCGAATCGATGCCAAAAAAATGGAGAAACACCCTAGCCGCTCAAAATAAAAAATGATACAAAAGATTAACAGTGTCAGCTGCAAAGTAAATCGGTTCAAAAACAGCCTCAACCATCATCCCTCCCTCTTTCGACTCAAAAGAGTATGAAATTCCCATGCATATGTCAGAAAGGACCCAACGCAAGATTTGGAAAAATAATCTCATCCACAATGATATCATGTTCTCTTCCGACTTCGTAGTAACAAAGATCTAACGAATTTTAACAGGACAAAAATTCTGTATTTCGATAATTGAGCTGTGTAGGAATACATACTCGGTTTAAATCTCTCTATCCTAAGTTGAAAATTATTCCATTATACTAAAGCTCTGAACTCATGATGTATGACATCAATGTGCAGAATTTACCACATGCACAGCGGTTAGAGCGATTTTTGGAAATGTTAGCAGGTAGTTTCAGCCAGCAGCTGTTCTTGAATTGCCTTGTAACACTGCAGACTACACAGAGGTAGCTTTGACTTCGAATCACGGTACTTGTATGGGTTATTACAAGATGGACCCGCACAGTTTTCCCGTGGAGGGGGGTAACTGAATATGCCAACCAGATTAATTAGATAACAGAAAGAAAACTAATAATTGAATCAAACTTGAATTCCGCAATGTGCAATACCTGCAAGGTTTAGAGTCAAATATACTAGGGAAACCCATATCCCTGGGAAATGTAACTGTTGTCCCCCTAGGACCCATGACCAATCTAATTGTATTTGAGGCAAGCATCTCAGCATTGGCAGCCTTTTCCTGTATATAACAAAGCAATGCAATAAAATTAAAAAAAATGACCTTGATAGGAAACTTGTCAAAGCAATTATATTTAACATTCTTTTCAATCCAACGTGTCCAACTTCCAAGTACCTGTGCCAATTCTTCCTGACGCTTTTTAATCCTCTCTTCCCGCTTCTTCCTGCTGGAATCTTGGCCAAGAATTTTTCTAATAGCCTCAGCCTACAAGAATTAGTTCAAACATCTCAAATTTTTTTATCACAGTTATAAAAATAAATGTCCAAAAATATGGTAATCCAAAGCTCAAAGAGAAACAAAACCTCAGATTCCCTATTAGCTTTTTCAACTTGCATCCTTCGTTTCTGAGCAGCCTCCGCCTTCTTCAGCTGCTGTTCAACTTCTGTGAGCTTCTCCTTTTGCTCTAAATTGGAAAATAATAACAGTTAAAAAAGGGACAACAGTTCTAATAATTTGAACATAGGTTTATGACAGAAATAAAGGCTCACTTCTTGATGGGGCAGGTGGTAATCCATTTGGAAACTCAATAAAGCTAGAACCAGGGGCAGATGAGGCATCTTTGCTCGACTGAAGGGCCCGTTGACGTGTTGTAAGAGCCATTTCCCTCTTAGTCTCCATCAAGGCATCAACAGATTCTTTCTTCTGCTTCTTTTTCTTCTTACCAAGCTCACTATCAGACACAGGTTCATCTTCTTCCTCATAGTCTGTATCTTCAGATACCCTATCCGATCTGTGCTTCCTTTTCTCATCTTTGCTAGACCTTGAAGTGCAAAAATTTTCTATGTTGGAAACCCTAGAGAGTTTTTTCTGTTTCTTACCCGATTCATCATCATCTTCTCTATATGCTGGACTGATCTTTGAAGTTTTAAGTTTCTCCAAATAGCGGATCTCATCATCCTCGTCATCTTCACCAAATTCTCCATCCAGTACACGTCTCTTTGGGACCCGCTTGCTTTTACGTATCGGGCCACCGTGGTCCCCTTGTTTAACAGAGATATTCTTTCCAGAAGTCTTTCCCATCAAAGAATCCTCCTTCCCAAAACTAAAACCAGCGGTAGAAAAATCTTTCCAGGGGACTCCTTGCAAACCACTCCTTTTATCTGTAGGGGAGTGCCTATCATCAATACTTCCCTGCAATAAAGACATAATTAATAATGAGATTAAATGGGATTCTAAATGTTACTAAAAGTTATAAATAATTATTATCAGACAAAGCACATTAATACATAAGATAATCTACCATAAAAGTTATAAAGATTTACAATATTACTACCCAATCATTCAAGCTCACATCATTCAGGGTTTCTTTGACAATTCATCCTTAGGAACAATACCAATAGTGAAGACCAGGCTAATACACACAGCAGGCAGTCTCAACAGGTATTATACCTCTAAATTGGATCCTTCTTTAAGGCATGTAGGTGGCTACTATGAACACAATGTACTGACTTAATTGAGATAAAAGACACCCATTTTGAGTTGCAAAAGAAAAGGCCTTTCTTGTTATTAAACTGCAATAATTAACCAACTAAAGCTGATGAAGAACTGCTAACTACCTCGACATTGTTCTTCCTTGTAGAAGAACCACTCCCTGCTAGCCCATTAGCCGCCGAGTTGGCATGAATTGTGCGCGTAATGCCACCAACCTTGAGTTTAACTTTTTTAAACTTGCTTTCATTACCATCAGTAACAGTTCCCTGCACTGGACTTTGAACCTCACCATTCCTTCCACCATATACATCCACACTCCTCAATTCTGATTCTGACCATTCCTTTGCTTTGGTTGTGCTTTTCCAATTAGCAGGGGCAAGTACACCCTCACTAGAACGTTTATTGTTTGACCCACTTCGCCCAGGCTCATTGTTGTAAAATGCATTGAATCCTCCATCTTCTTTCTTTCTTTTATGGATTTTATCAACTTCAACACCTACAGCAGGGGCAATCCTAGACACACATTGATTAAGACTGAACTGCTTTCTCTTTGAATTAGCATCACCAACATTCTCGTCACTAGAGCCCTTGCTCACATCATCTGAAGGTGGTGTTGAGGACAAGGGCGAGTGATCTTGACTTTCAGCAAAAGACTGTGAATCAGGACGACGCCGACGAGAAGTTTGGCTCCTCTTCTTCCTCACAGCATTGTTCATACTGTCAAATCGAGTGCCAGAAATCTCTTCCATGAAGACGAAGTTGTTAACACCTAATTACGGCAGAAGGAGGCTACAGCAAGACCATTAATCCTAAACAATGAAAACTAAAACATGAGAATCGCACTGAAAGATTCCAAATCACTACAAAAGCAAGTTTAACCTATCAACAAGCCAAATAAGATTAACATGAAATTGGAGAGAAAGGGCTTAAGATTTGCAACATAACATTCATATAAAAAAATAGGAAAAACATAATGGGGCAATATTAAGGACAACAATAGAGAGGTCGAAAAACAATTTAACCAATGTAAACAATAGAGAAGCCAATCAGGAACTTCATAACTAAATAGATCAGACTATCCAGATTATATAAATTAGAAATGAAATTGAAAAAATTCAAAATGTAGTCGAAGGGGAATTACCCCAATCTCCAACATTAATAAGAGAAACCAAATTATGAAAACCAAACAACTTCACGAAAAAGATAGAAATTGAGAATTAGAGAACAAAATTACCCCATAACATATTTCAACATGAATTAAATCGTCATCAAATCAAAAGCAAACCCCAAATAAAAAAACACATCAAGAATCAGACGAACCATCCATCAACGAAAATAACCCAATTCAAACCACCCAATCCTCCCCTCTAATCAACAGATCAAATCACCAAAGAAGAAACCGATTATTTACCTTGTCGACAAGGCCGTATAGAAGAAAACGAGGAACCCACGAAAGAGAAGAAACGGAAAAAGAAGAGGAAAGAGGGGAATAGAGAAGAGAAGATTGGAGGGTAAATGGATTAGGTGGTAATGTAAAGAAATATAGGGATTTTCGTAAAGGAGAAAAGTAAAGGATGGGAAGGTTAAAAAGATAAAGAAGAAGTTTTAGGGTTGGAGAAGGATAGATGGTAGAAACAATGATGATGAGAATGGGAAAGGAGAGATAGAGGTAAAGAAGAGGAAGAGGACTTATTATCTCCTTGTTCACCATTTTTTTGCTATTGCCACACCAACCCACGCTGTGTTTTTTTTCGCTTGGATGGTTTGGAAGGGTGGGATTTTAGATTTTTTGATCTTTGATTCGGTCACTTGACTCGCCGACCCAACTCAGTCCCCCGCTCTATCTCTCTCTCTCTCTCTCTCTCGCGCTTTTCTTTTCTTTCGTTCTTTCTTCCTTCCTTTGCCTTAACGCCTTTTATTTTCCCTCTCTTCTACTCCTAGTACTACAACTACACACGGTTTACGCTGCAAAAGTGTGCGCAGGTTAAGACCCTGCGCACATGGGCGCTCATGATAGTGGCTCCCGCATTTTATTCTTCGTCCATGTTGAGTGTACGTGTCGCGATGTTATTGGTCTAATACTCAGAACATTCGTGTAGGTCCTTGTACTTTGGGAAATTTACGAACACACCCCTTTTCTTGTAGATTTTTCCCTTATTTTCCTTCCTTCCAAATCAGACGTATTATTTTTTTTGGTGGAATTCCAAATCAGTCGTATTGACAATATTAAATTATGCTAATTGATTGATAGATATAAAATATTCTTTCAAAGTTGTTTAAATACTGGAAGACTTTGGTTCTTACGGTGATTAATTAAATTAATTAAACATCTTCCTAGTTGTTGATGAGATGATAAATAAGGTTAGACATGAATTAATTCAGCAATCACTGGCTAATCCACATAAACAGAGCAATCATTGGCTACTTGAAGATCGACAACAAGCAGATGATCCAAAATATATGTTTATTCCATTAATGCGTCAATATATGTAATAATTCTCTGCTTCACATGGAACAACAAATCAAATGATAGTAATAATTTTATGGGCTTATTTCCCTCTGTGGCTTTAAGAAATTTTGATTCTTGTCTAGAAATGGACCATGTCGACACCAATGGCCAAACTGTTGCTGATCATCTTGCCGAGCAATGAATCAATTTCCGCTATCGGTGAATCGAGCTCAGCATCTTGGAATCCATCGGCACAGGCGTGTGCATTCTCCTCGTTTGAGGTTAGCTCCATGCCCAACTGGTAAAGGTCGCGAACAGAGATGGCATCGAGGATTTTCTGGTTGCTGTCAAGGATGGCGTTGTAGCTGTCGACGCACGCCTCAAGGCAGGAAGCCACGGCTTCTTGGATGGTTGGATTCAGCAATAGCCTTGTAGCCTGGGACAAAGCTTCCTTGGTTTTCTTATCCACTGCCTCGAGCTCAACTTGAAGGACAGAAAGAGGCTCTACAGCAATATTTTCTTGTAATAATGGGGCAGTCGTCTGTACACATTCGATGGGGTGGTCAGTGTTTCCACAGATTTTCTGAAGGCCAGGATCGGCGCTGTTGGGCAATATGTTAAATGTTACAGAATTGTCGTTCACCTCGGGTTCAGGATAGCTGAAAGACTGAGATTGTACATCGGACGAAAGTGGAGCTGAAGCTGGCGGAAGGGAAAGAGGCCTAGAAGCAGAAAAGGAGAAGAGACAGGAGAGGGAGATGAGTAGGAAGATGATTTGGTTGATCTCCATGGTCTCTTCTCTCAGGAGGAAGCAACGCAGAGATGATGAAACACAGGAAGGGGAATGGCTTGTGGCAAAGGGGATGCAAATAAAGAGAAATTTAAAGCATTCCATTCAAGGCATCTGGTTGTGCATGGAAATAGCGTCCGTCTCGACGGGGATCTGTTGCCATGCAATCTAAATTTGGCATAGCCAGTTTTCCTTTTATTACAATGGTTTACAGCAAAATTCTCTCCCTTTCTTCATGTTAGTTTGTGGACCACATCCGCCTTGAACAAAGCAAGAATATAAAACAGGAGGAGGAAATAACCGATTTAATAGTTAAAAATATAGTCAAGACTGGCCTATTATTGGAACTTTGGAAGTTCCAAGTTCCAACTTAAATATAACCATTTTTACTGATTTTGTTTTGGCAGACTGGTTTGAAACTCTCTTCCTCAATTAAAACTTCATCAATATCACATAAAAGCTTTGCTGTTCATAGAATTTCATCATAACAGCTTATGACAGAGAGTAATCAGCCGTACTTATGGCACTTCCATTTCACCTCAAAAGCATAGAGATCAAATCATCGGACTGATAATGCAAACTACCCCATTTTGCTTCCACTCATCTTATCTTCAGCGGAAACCATGCAAATTTTTATGTATATGCAAGCACGCAACCATATATCGAGAAGAAAATGAAAAATCCATGAGATTGATACTCCTTCTCTTCAAATCTTATATAATAATATAAATATATAAAAGCAAAGGAAAGTAGGCTTAATGACTAACACATGACATGTCTATCTTTTTGTCATTTATTTATCATTTGATTTATTAAAAAGAATTTAAATTAATAAAATATTTGAATTTTATAATATCTTATATGCATATTAAATATTTATCTTATTTGATATTAACTAAAAATATAATATTCCAAATATTATCCAATTTTTACATTTAGAAATAAGCTTTCTTTTGAATTTGTTAAAAAAATCATGAAAAATATTTAAAATTTATCTTCTTAATTAAATTATTTAATCTATGTAAATTAAATTAAATTTAAATTGATATTATCTCTCTATTTGAAGAAGAGTTAATTTAAAATACTAATTAAATTGAAATTATTATATTAAAATGTGATTTATCTTTAATTTTTAATATTCAAAATCATCTATCTTCCTACCATGTGTCAATCATTTAATTTTTCTAAACAATTAAAAAATAATTGATTTTTCTGAAAAATTAATAAAATTGATTCAAAATAATAAAAAAAATTGAATCTGATAATAATCTCATACATAGGTTTATCCAAGTCTACTTGTTCTTTTTCTTTTAAAAAAATTATCTATAGATTTATCCAAATATTTTCTTATTAAAAATTAAAATTTAATTTAAATTGTTTTGAATTCTTATCATACAACTCTTATATAGAAGTTTGTCAAAATATTTTTTTTAATTAACTATCGATTTATCCAAGTCTTTTCTTATCGGAAATTGAAATTTAATTTAAAGTCTTTTAACTTTTATCATTTACCCACATTAAGCTCCAAGTCACCATTGTTATGTCAGATGACAAAATGGCAAAAGAAGTCATGCCACGTTCTCTAACCGAAATTTTTCGATGCTCTTCTAGCCTGTCATTGTCAACACCACGAAGTTGGCTTGGCTTTGATACCTGTTTCTCCGCCTTGGAGAACCCTTCGCAAAGTATGTAATTAATACGCATATTTTCACCACTCAGAAACTTGATGCCAGTCAATACCTGCGTTTGCAAGAAGACACAAGAGCTCATCGCCAACGTTCAAAACTGTTGCCACATAGGTGAAGTAATTAACATAGGCCAACAAGCTTTCGATTCTATAATTAATTTGTTGTCCAACATTATTTTGAGAAGTTGCTTGATCTTTTCTGAAAAATGTTTGATTAGCGATTACAATCAAGAAATAGACAGGGTTCTAATGCATCAAATGATATGCTGAATACTCTACTTGACATTATTGAAGGCAACATAGAGGAGCTTTATGAAAGGCGTGTCCTCCTATCTGCTCGTGGTATGTAATCTTCTCTTCTCCAATTTCCTCTGCGTAATCTCTTGGTATATACCGTCATTCGGAACCAGAAATGGTTTAACCACATCACCGTGACATGACAGATATTATTCGTTGCTGGAACTGATACATCGGCAGCCACAATAGAGTGGGCAATGGCAGAATTTAAGTTTCATCAAATTAAGTATGCATTTAAGTTCTCTTTTTCATACGTATTTTTTACTTTTTGTTGTCAACTTCAAAATTTTTTTATTAGTTTATTATTCAGTTTAAATATATGTGTAATTTTTTTTAGCATGCTAATTGGGGTCAATATTTGGAAAACATCAATATATTACCCTATATTTTTTTTTTGTTGACATATAATTACTCTATAATTGACAATCCCTTAATTGTAGTTGTTGAGTATGTACAAATATATTATGAATATTTCATTGAAATTATTTTGACCTTTATTATTGGCATTTGTAAAGTAAAATATATAATAAGGTTTAAAATTTGACAGTTTTAAGCAATGCCGATTTACTATATTATTAGTTATAAAATTTATTTATGAGTCAGCTAAGCTTTATGAGATAGGGGATAAATAATTTTTTTTAAAGGCAATGATTTATTAAGAAAGTACCATAAAGGCAAACGGGGATAAATAATTTTAAGTTTAGTATTTTTTTGTTCAAAGCAATCAATTATTTTGTAAATATAATTTGAAATAATCTATTGTTTCAAGTGAATTATAAAATTTAAAGGTTTTTTTTTCCACTTTATCTCATTGAATTATCTCCTAGACTCTTAGCATAAGATGAGAATTTTTACAATAGAAATGCTTTTATAATATATAGAGTGCATGTGTTATTATGTTTAAATTATTTTGTATAGTGCCCTTTTGAAAGAGAATACATTTGCTACTTGATTATCTTTTTGTTAAATGGGTTTGCCTTATGTCCTTCATCTTTTATTTTCCTTTTTTTTTTCATTTTCATTTTTACACTTTTAATTTTTTTTAGTTAAAAGTGATTAAAGATATATTGTCGTCAAAAGTAATCTGCTGACATAAATTAAATCTCTACATTAATAGCCCACTTCTTATTTCTTACATAGCATAATATAGTTTTTAGAAAATTTAGTTACGTAAATAATGAGTTCAACATGTTTATCTTATTTTTAATTAATTAATTTAATGAAACTTTCTTAATTTATTACTTTTCTTTTAATTGCACATGTTAAATATATATTTTTCCAATTTTTTGGCTGATACGATTTCTTTTTTTCTTTTCTTTTATAATTGATACGGTTTTGATACATTATTCTATTATCAATATATGTTTACTTTTTTTTAATCTTTAAAATTTAAGAAACCCAAATTAGAAACCTCATACAATTATTCAAATAAAACATATTATTTTTATAGAATTAAATGTCTCATGCGAAGAACCATAGGCTCAACGATCGACATATAGCATATATATCAATTTCATTATCATGTGTCAATCACTTCATTTATTTTAAAAATGAAAATTTAGTTTAAATTAATAACATATATAATTAGAATCTTATAATAACCTAAACATGGACATAAATTTAACGCTCGACTCTGTCTCAATTATATAAGATTATAATATTAATAAATTTTGTATTCATGTTTACTTTTAAAAATACTATATTTATTCATAAATACTAAATATTAATGCTCTTTTAGGTTTATGATTGTTTTAATTTTACGGTTTAAGTTACATTTGAATAAGATGTATTAATGATTTTTAACCTATATTTAATCAAGGAAAAAAAGAATAAAATTGTATGTTAGTAAATGGAATTAAGTATCGTGGTAATAAAGATCATTTTGATATATAGATTATTTTCTTTTTTTATTTTGGTTACAGATATATAGATTATTTTCATTAATAAGTAAACTCTTAATTTCGGCCCCAAAAAACTTAATAATAATGGACACATACTTAGCAAAAATATTGTTTACATAATTTCTTAATTAAGGGTTTAATATACTTTATTTACCTAATAGTGACAAAGACTATTAAGAGTTTAGTGCATTTTTTACTATTGTCCAAAGAAATTTTGAATTTCAAACCTATGTTGATTAATTTGTTGATCAGAAATTTATCCATTTATATCTTTAATCAATACTTTTTATTTTAAAAATAAATAAAAATTCTTACTAATTTTTTAATTTAAAATTCAGAATTATTGAGTTAAAATGGAAAATATAGAAAGTAATAATCTGATGAACATGGAATGATAAACACTATAGGTTTTACCCAAGATAATTTTACTTTTAAAAAATATTTATCTATAGGTTTATCCACGTCTTTATTATCATAAATTGATATTTAATTTAGAGAATTTCAATTGTTATCATACACATACATCAATGTTCAAATAAATCTTATTTATAAAACTTTATTATTTACTCTCAATATTTCATACATTCGATGAACCAAGCACTAAAATAGAGGTTTCCATCTTGCCAAGTATGGAAAAATAAATCGTATGTATTACAATGATCCAAATCACTGTTTGTATATATCATGTTTACTTTTTTATTGCTGATCTTTTTTTGTTTTCTTTTAGCTTAAGACCTAATTGGCAAGTAAAAAGTATAAGAAATCCCAGGATCTCCATCAAGTGGTGTATTGAGTAAGTCTCTAGATCTTAGGCAAACATATATGGCTAAAAGGTCAAATCAAGGCCTTACCTTTCCGGAAAATCTCAATTTGGTACCCAACCTTTCAATTTTGTCAAATAGGGGTCAAACGTTATCGAGTTGGCTCAAATAAGGGTCTGCAGTGAATTTTAACGGGAGGTGCTTTACACTCCCGAATGCAAGCGCGTGAGGGATTAGGATTAGGACACGTGTCCTATTTTATTTGCAGAATTAATCTAAACCGTTGAATATATATTATCACAATGTAACTAAATAAACATTTTTTACTTCTATTTTTTTTTACCAAAATCAGAAAACCCAAATTTATTTTAACCTAACCCTAGATTTCGACCCGAAAGAAAACTTGAAGAATCTTTGATTTTGAATTATCGATTTGAAATTGTGTTAAAGAAATCTTCGATTTTGAATTTTTGATTTCAATCCTTCACAAAGAAAACTCAAAAACCAGAAGCAACATACATTACGAGACGAAAAGCGAAGGAAAAATCGGACAAAAATCGAAGGAAAATCGGACGAAACCAGAAGTGTGCGAATTTGGATGCACGGGGTTTGATTTTGTTCTTGAGGCCATCGGATTTAAGGTATGTTTTGAAATTTCTGTTCGAGTAAGTTTTAAATTTTGGTTTGAGGTTTAATTGCTATTGATTACTGTTGATTGAGTGCTGATTGAGTGTTCTGGATTTAAATTATGGGTTTAGGGTTTAATTGCTATTGATTGTTTATCAATGTTGTTGATTGAGTGTTCTGGAATTATGTTTGAGGTTTAAGGTTACGGTTCTGGGTTTAGCTTTTAAGAAGCTTGTTTAGCTGATTATAACTTGTATAACTGGTTAATGTTCACCTAATGGAATGAACTTTCCTTGGTACTATCAGTATCTCAGATTGATTAAGAAAGCATATGCTAAAAATAGAAACGGACCATCAATATTTCTACCTTTTTAACCAGATATTGTTAGTTCTGTATTTCTTTTTTATTTTGCTTTATAACAGTTATATGTTATGGCATTTTACTAATATTGTAGTATGTATGTTCTTTTTGTCATAGAATGGCATTTCAATTTCTTCCAGTTAGATTTCATTACAAAGGAAGGTTTGTTGGAGAGGGCAAAAATATAAGTTATGTGGAAGGATATGTTGATGAATTAACTCTCGAACCTGATTGTCTTAGTTATTTTGAGCTCTTAGGGATATTAAAAGAAAGTGGATACAAGAACATATGCAGGATTTTGTACTTGTCACCAGGAAAAAGTTTTAGTGATGGACTTAGGGAGATTTCTGATGATCCGCAAGTTGTAGATATGGCTACTGCATTAGTTATAGCTGGTGAGATTGATTTATATATAGATCATGGGATTGATGTTCCTGTGGAAATTCCACTGCAAATTGAGTTAGCGAATGAAATAGGTGATGATGGAGTTGAAAATTTAGCGGCTAACGAGGGAGGTGTCAATGGAGCAGCTGCTGAGGGAGTTTTAGGTGATAAGGGATTTGTAGGTGATGAGGGAGTTGTAGGTGATGAGGGTTTAGGGTTTGAATTTCATGATGAGGGAGCTGTAGGTGATGAGGGTTTAGGGTTTCAATTTCATGATGAGAGAGTTGCAGAACGGGTAGCTGATGAGAGTGTTAACGATGAAGTGGTTGATCAGGGAGTTACAGGTGGAGTGCCTGATCAGGTGGCTGACGGTGAGGGTGTTAATGAGGCAGGTGAAGTTGAAGATGGTCATCGGGCAAGAGATAGTGTATTAGATGAATGTGGATTCTTTGTTCAAGTTGAACATGACAGTGAAGGTGAAGATGAAGAGTTATGTAAAGCTAGAACAGAATTTAATAATGTCAGGGCTGAAGTGCTGAGGGATTCAAGGTCTGAAGGTGTAGGTCAGGCCGAGGCAAATGGTGTAGGTCAGGCCGAGGCAAGTGGGTTTAAAAATGTCAAGGGTGCTGGAAAGGTTAATGAAGGTGTTAATGAGGGTGTTAATAAGGGTGTTAATGAGGGTGGTGAGAGAGATGAGGCTGGTTATCAAACAGATTACCATTCTTCAGACGAGTTAGGGGATTTTGTTAGTGATGAGGATGAAATGGTTGATGGCGCAACTAGAAAGAAAAGTAGGTTTCCTACCTTTTCAACTTCAGCTGCCAACCCACATATAGAGATAGGGATGTTATTTAAGGATTCTACACAGTTCAAACTTGCTGTATCAATGATGTCCATAAAGAGTAAAAGGGCAGTAACCTGGGTCAAAAACACTAAGACAAAGGTGAGGGCTAAATGTAGGGATGGTCAGTGTCCTTGGTTTATCTATGGTGCTTATGAAAAGTCTATTAAAAGCTTTTAAGTTAGGACTTTTCATAACTATCATAACTGTAACAGAGTTTTCAGCAACCCCAGGATGTCAACTAAGCTGCTTGCTGAATTGTATAATGCTGATATTCAAAGGGATCCTTATAAACCCTATATTGAGATTGTACAGTCAGTTAAGGATAGGTATGGGTTAGATGTCAGCCTAAGCATGATTAAGAGGGCCAAAAGGCTGGTAGTTGATAAGATGGCAATGAACTATGAGACACAATTTGGCCATTTGAATGAGTATGCAGCCGCAATTAGAGCAAGCAACCCTGGTAGCTCGGTTTGGATGCAATGTTCAAAGGCTACACCAGATAGTCCACCTGTGTTTCAAAGGTATTATATTTGTTTTGCAAGCCTTAAGAAGGGGTTTACGGCTGGATGTAGACAGTTTCTAGGGTTGGATGGCTGCTGGTTGAAATCTTTAACAAAGGGAGAGCTTTTGGTTGCTGTGGGGAAAGATGGAAACAACCAAATGTTTCCATTAGCATGGGCATTAGTTGAAGTTGAGTGTACAGACTCATGGAGGTGGTTTATTGGTAGATTAATAGAAGATATCAACATTGGCCAAGGTAGAGGATGGGTGATTATGACTGATCAACAAAAGGTAAACGTTAATTGTATGTTTTGGCTTTAAATAAATTCAGGTATATAATAATTAGTCTAATCTATGCTTGTTTTGAGTTTGGTGTAGGGACTCGATGTTGCAATCAGAGAATTCATTCCTTTGGCTGAGCATAGATTTTGTGCCAGACACATGTATGTGAACTGGAAAAACAATGGCAACCGAGGTGAAGAACTGAAACAAGACTTTTTTTGGATTGGGAAGGCACCAACTCCGAGGGTCTATGCTGAAAGGGTGAAGAAATTGAGGGAGAAAAACCCAAAGGCAGCCAATGATCTAGAAAAAACACCGATACAAAAATGGTGTAGAGCTTTTATTGGCACTGAGGCTGTTTGTGATATGATTGACAACAACACTTGTGAAGCCTTTAATGGGACTCTGTTGAGAGCAAGGAAACTGCCAGTAATATCTCTGTTTGAGGCAATCAGAAGGAGGGTCATGGTTAGAATTGGTGAGAAGAGGAAGGAATGTAGCAAATGGAGAGGGATATTAGGGAAGAATATTTGGAAGATTATTTCAGAAAATGCAGATATTGCTGATCAATGCATTGTGCATTTTAACGGAGCAAGTGGATATGAAATTCTGCATGGAACAAACCAGTTCACTGTTCAATTAGATAGGAAAACTTGTAGCTGCCGTAGGTATACAATGTCTGGAATACCCTGTGCACATGCAATATGTGCAATCAGGGACCGAAAGGCAAATGTGGAAGACTATGTATCCAGTTGGTATCACAAGGATGTCTATCTATTAGCTTATGGTTTTCCAATGGAGCCACTGCCTGGCATGAAGGACTGGCCTCAAGTTGATGAAGAAGGAGGACCCAAAATCCAACCCCCAGAATATAGGAGAATGCCAGGACGGCCCAAGACAGCAAGGAGAAAAGATCCAGATGAGTTAAAGAAAAAGCCCAAGACTGTAGAGACCCATATGTCAAGAAAAGGGATGGTAATGACATGCCAACTATGTCAAAATGAAGGCCACAACAAACGAGGTTGTCCTTTTAAGGGTACCCAGGTACTTTCTCACCCATTTGTCTTTTACTTTTACATTATGAGCACTGTTAAGCCACATTGGATAGTACACCTTGTTAAGGTTTTATATTTATTTGACTGGAGGAATCTGGTTTAACCTATTTATAACTATTCTTTTTGGGTTTAGGGTGAACAATCAGCTTCCCCAGCCTCTCCTTCTGCCTCTATCGCTGCAAATATGCCTGAGCAGGTGGAAACTGAGCCAGTAGAAACTGATCAAGGTAGAACCACTGCAAAGAAGAAGCTTACACCAAAGAAGAACAGGACAGTAAAGAACAATGGTGGAAAAGTTGCTGCCTCTGTTTCAAAAACGACTGCTGAAGCTGAAGCATATTTTTCAGGTTTTAGTTGTCTGTTATATATATATATATATATATCTATATATCTATATATACAATTTGATGACATATTTGAGTTGACATGATGTTTTTAGGTTTATGTTCATATTTCTGCATTTATCTCTCAGCAATTGTTTTCCTTACTGAGACTAGCAGTTTTTTTGTTTGAGATGTGCAATGTTTTAGTTCAGACTTTGGAAATTACTGCCTTTAGATCTGGGTTTATCACAGTTAGGGTTTATTTGGTTATTTATTTTCATATGTTTCTCAGATCTGTAATTATTTGTTACTGAATTTCAGGCACAGGATCTGCAACTTGTGCTGCAAATATGTCTGTTGACCCTGCTACTGGTACAACTGGCAATGCATCTGCGAATGCAAGTTCAGCTGCAGCAGCCCCTGCAACCATTTCTTCCCTAGATGCAGACAATAACAACATAAAGCCATCTAAACCTCTAAGGGCCAAAACATCAACTAGAAGAGTTGCTGGAAAAGTATGGGTAGCTGAGGATGGAAGGATTATGAGCAGCACAGATGATGGCATCAGGACTAGTCCAAAATCAAGAGCCAAGCACATTGGTGTCTCATCTTCCAAAAATACAAGCAATTCAACTGCCACTGCCACAACTACACCAACTAATTGGCCTCAAACAATTTCATCAGCTACTAGTCAAGGAGACAAGCAAACTGACAGAAAAAGCAGAAAAAGGACAAGAATGGAGGGCATTGGGTTGTATACAAACTTGAATACTGGGAGAGAAATACTAAATGTAAGTTTTTTCTTTATATTGTTTGTATTGCCAATATCCAAACTTTAAAATTTCACTGTCAGGATTAGGGCGAACCACTAACATTTTAATTCTATTGTATAGCCTGGAAGGCCAAGCCACAAAGTCATATCCATAGGGGCAAAACCAAGCAAGGGGAAAAGAAAGGCCACTGATGAATCTCAAGGAACTCAGGAGTCAAACAATTCCTCTATGGCCAGCAAAGGAAAAGATAAAGCTCCATGGAAGATCTGAACTGTGCTACCTGGTTTTGATATGGATGTGCAATGAACAATGACTGACTTTTTCTGTATTTGCTTTAGATATGAACAATTCTAGCAGAAAAATATGCTTCTGCTTTAGGATTTCTGTTTCTGTGTAGCTTCTGCTTTAGGATTTCTATTTCTGTGTAGTTTATGAACAATGTCTTTGTGTCAATATTAGGGGATGTATGGATATTGGCAGTTATGATGTCCAAATCACATTTGGCATGCTGCAAATTCTATTTACAGTTAATATCATATCAGGAATATTAATGTTTTGCACAAAGATATTGTCATTGCAATAGTTGAAACAGATGAAAGTACACAAAATTTTCATTCCTGGAGGTACACAAGATTAACATGATTAGTAACAGTTTCCTAAACATCGAGGTTAACATAGGTACACAAACCTAAAAACTAAGTTAAGGCAAATAGCATTTTGCCACTATTCTTTTTGACTAATAGATAACAAAATAGGTACAAAGAAAATAAAAAAACAATGATTAATGCACACTTGCACCCTAAACCCTTAACAGATTTACTATTAACCTCTTGCTTTGCCTCACTCATTTCTTTCAAATTTAACCTCATTCTAGCTACTTCATTCTTCAAGCATAGATTCTCTTCAATAAGTTATGCTTCTAACAGCTCCACTCCATTATTCCGTAAATCTGAAACTTCATTCTTCATCACTTTGACATTATCATACAGCATTTTCTCTCTCTTCATAAGCTCTGTTATTATCTGCTTTGATCTTTCAGGGACATGTGGATCATGCCACGAATGAAATCCACAATTATAAGCCTACATAAAAAAAAAAAGTATAGCTTTTATCTCACAAATTCAAATTTGTTTAACATTAAACACCCACTGCTAACACTACTTACCGGGTATTGATGGCATCCATAAAATCTTCTACTTGGATTCTGAACAGTCCAAGAACACCTCCTTGGTGCCTTCATATTGCAATAACAGAAAACAGGACCTCCTTCATACTCCCATTCAACTGGATAGCTTGATGTTATCAGCTTGTATCTATTGATATCTAAACTTAAACACTTATTGCCAGTCCTACTCCCACTGTCAAAATTAAAGAAAACAAGAAAAACTCATAGTTCCTTATCACATTAGCATTTAAAGATATGCCAGGATGCAAGTTCATCAAAATTCTAAACTGAAGTCATCATGTTTCATCTATATTGAAACCCTTCCTAAAACCAAACTAAAGCTGAAAGCCTGTTACAAAACTAAATTCAAAATACTAAAATACAAAACTGAACAAAATGTTGACTTATAATCATCCCATTAACCCTATAATTATCTTCATATCACTGCCCATTATGCCTACACTCATCCCATAACCATAAACATATGAATAAAAAATTACTTAGAAGACCCATACCTTGAAGAACTTGCAGAAGAACTCATCTGCTTTCCCTTTTCTTCCTGTTTCTTCACAACAAAAACCCGAATGCCTCTTAGCTGAGAACGAAAACCCTTAACCCCAATTCAGTTTCCCCCTTTCATAAGAACGATTTAGCCCCTTTCATAACTTGTGTTCTTCTTTTTGCCAAAAAAACAAAGCCGAATGCCGAATGCAAGTTCAAACTTTTTTTCCTTTTATTCTTTTTGTTCTTTTTTTCCCTTTTTTTCCTTTTTTTGGATGAAAATAAGAGGATTAATATTTAATACCCAGCCGTTAAGTACTTAACGGCGCGTCACCAGCACCGCCCAAAAAAATTCACTGCAGACCCTTATTTGAGCCAACTCGATAACGTTTGACCCCTATTTGACAAAATTGAAAGGTTGGATACCAAATTGAGATTTTCCGGAAAGGTAAGGCCTTGATTTGACCTTTTAGCCAACATATATTGTCATGTGTTTTTTAATTTTATTAAATTAACTGACAAATCATAGAATTAATTTATTTTTTTGAGGAAAGGAAATACAGGGTAGCTAACTAACAAAAGCATTTTAATGATTTAATGATTAATATTATGCCATATATATATATATATATATATTTCAATTTTATCTTCAATTTTAGATTTTTATTTAATTTTAAAATATATTTAAAATTTCTAAAATAATAATTACTTTATATATCCGGTACAACACACGGGTATTCATAGTGAAACAAAAGTTTGTAAATACAAATGAGATTGTCAATTTCTATTCGCATTCTAAATTTTACATTTACCTCAAAAATGTCGAAAACTTATTTTAATATAAGTTGTTTTTCTATTATACTGAATATGTAAGTAGCATGCACATTTTCCTTACAATAGTGATTTAATTACATATGACTTAAATATTAAAACTAAACCGTGCATCGCACAGGGTTTAATATATTCCCATGCATGGCACGGGTTTAAAACTAATATCAGATTGAAATATCGGAGATAGTCAGTAGTCAGTAGTAGTCTGGTAAACAAATCAGTAATTACAGCTCCATGATAATGCACAGTTAATCAACTAAAACAAGTTGTCAGAGTTGAATAATGAACTTCAGAGAATTTACAATTGATCAGCCTTCATAATAAATTAAAAAAATGGAAACACTTACAGCTTATTGGAAACCTTGAAAGATCTAATTGGAGAACGTACTCCCCATAAAGCAGCTCAAAACGCATATTAGTCAAATTGCTAATTTCCGTTGGGATCAATTACATCGGTTGCTAGAAAAGCTCTTCGAGTTGAAAAAGGCCACCATCTACTAAGGCCAAATCCAGAATGAGATGTTGCCCTCTTATTGCACTTGTTTCCTACTTCATCATAAAGAATGGTGTAGTTTGAGCTGCTTACGTTCCTAGAGTAGCAAAATTTACTGCCATCATAATTGTATGTTTGTTGTGTACTAGCTACTCCACTGACAACCAGGTTGTCCTTTACAACCATAACACCCTGTCCTTCCTGCAAATTCCCGAGTGAACTGCTAGGAAACCTGGCATCAGTATCTTTAAACTTCTTCTCATCAAATCCCAACGTGACATTTGCTACAGATAATGAAGTTCCGTTTCCTTGCTTGAGATAGTCAGAGTATAAGTAAAAAAGAAACCTCTTGAATGAACTCTTTGATATGGCATGAGAGGCAAGCATCTTCCCGTAAACAATGTCATCAAAATGGATCTTCTGATTCACAATCTGCAAATTCCCATCCTTGGCCATCACCATTGAGTTACTAAAACTTAGATTTTGAATAGATTTGGTGGTGGCTATCCCATAAGAGGACTTGACCCATCCAGTCGAGGATATAAACCTGGTTGAATTTATAATGAATGTTCCATTTAAACCCTTAATATCTGAAACAGAAGAAACACCAAGAGGAACAATGTCATGCTGCAAAAGCTTCCCCTCTGTCTTTGCACTCTTACTATCCAACCATAAATGCAAATTGGCATCAATATACCAGACATTCAAAGCATTCGTAACACTAAAACCTAGTTTATGTGTTTTCCCATCCAATAGATTCCCCAAAAACGGGGTGATTTCAATACCATAAGTAGGGAGATCAAATGAACCAATAGCGCTAATGGGTCTCCACAAGAGAGGATTAATTCCTCCTGTGAATACCACAGTAAAAGGCCAAATAGCACCAACCACTTCACCATCCAAACCAACCACAACTTCTCTAAAAGGTCCATTCCCTGCCAAATCTGTAAGATTATTGGCAGCAATATAGTCATTTGGAGGATTTGCATACCAAGACTCATCATTCTCATGAAAAGACACATATACCTCCAGCACAGCCCTATAAACATTCTGAGGAATTTCAAATTTATGCTCTTTAATATCAGTAGCATTCTCAATCTCATACCACAACCCACCATTTAATGGCAAATTCCGCGAAAAGGGTATGATCAAATCAGCCCTGCAACCAGATCCTATATGTTCCACCTTTCCCTTAAAAGGGTTCACTTTTTCCACAGCAGGGTAAAAATAAAGAGTTACATTGACATGGTAATCGCCAGTATAAGTATCATCAACAAGATTCCCAAGATAAACTGAAAAAGTTTGAGTCTTGTTCGATAAAAGCAATGAGGAATACCTGGTGATATCCTTTTGAACACTCCAAACAATCCCAGTAGCTCTAGGCTCCGCTGTGCAGCTCCTGAGTAGCTCAACCCCAGATAACCATACTCCAAAAATCCTGTCAAATTGCCTTCCTTTACATGTAGCATTCCATTCCAGGACAATCTTAGAAAATTCCTGATATGGGCAATCAGATGGAAAGGAGTAGTCTACAGAAACAGGGGGCTTCCCATAAGTGTAGCCAAACTTATGTTGCAAAACGGGGATGGAATATGGCTTGGTTCTCGGGACTATGATGGGTTTGGTGACTTCAAAGAAACGAGTTGGTGGGGTGGTGTCGTTGGATCGTTGTTGGGAGAGAAGGGATGCCTTCAAGAGGGACTTGGATTTGTGAAGATTGGCTTCAGTGAAGAGTGGATGGAGAAGAACTAGAAGGGAGACGGAGAAGAAAGGAAAGAAAGTGGAAGCCATCGTTGGTGGCTGGTAGTACGGACTAACTATGGAGGTTGTTGCTTTCAAGGGTAACAAGTAACCAGGGTTAATTTTTCCAAGTTTATACATATAAAAATGTCCACGGATATCGACTGCTTGAGTTTTGCAGAATATATAACTTCAGCAGTATTGCAGTCTCAAATCCGCATGAGTTACAATTGTTTTTTTGGTGAATAAAAAGTTTAAGAGCATAGAGGTAACCTATCTTCAAGATCAAGCCAAGCCGCCAAGCCAAGCCGCCAACATGCAGGGGACTTGTGGATCCGTTGGACTTTTCAGACTTATAAATCGTTACCAATGGAGGTCTATGGAGGCTCGGGTTGCTTTGCAGCACAAGTCCAACCTTTAACTATTTTAACTAACTCCCATTGGCTTAAAAGCTTAAAAGGGTACAACATAAAGGAGATCACCTATCCTAGTATTTTTCTCACAATGGACGTTTAACTGTAAAGTTCTAATAGGTTCCGTGGTATAATCACCCAAGCAAAGCCAATAACATTTCAAATACATTTTGGAACCAAAAAACGAAAAAGAAATAGTACAAGTTTAGGTAACGTTTGATAGTTTGCACATTAAAATTTTGTATATAAAATGATAACATGTAAATTATAAAGAAAATCATATTATATTATTTGATTAAGTGTGTAATCTTTTTTTAAATTATATGCAAAGTATTAGCAACATTTGGTTTAAAAAATAATTTACGAGCAATATAAAAAGTAAATGATTAAATTACCAACTTATTAATTTGTTGTCCATTTTCAAATTTAGAAAAATTTATAATTTTACATTTAGATAGCACCCTACCCCTGATATAGTGCAAAATGACTAAAAACAGCACCCTACAATTTGTATTAAAAAATTATACCAATCGGTGCAAATACTTTGCAGCCCTATACTTTGTATGCAAAGTTTTTATTTTGCATCATATATCAAAAGCCCCTAAAAGCCAATGAAATAGAAAAAGCTACAAGGCAATATATGTACAAAATTTCATCCACCACTGCGGGGGGGAAAACTTTATCAGTATTCAGTGATACAACAATTGGGAGAAGAAGCACCCATTCCCCATCTATCGAAATTACAAAAACTTACACTTCTGAAAATCCTATCTCAAATTTATCATTTCTATTGAGAAAATTTCTCACCGCTATTTTGGGTGGAGGAGCTTCCAACTGAAGTACGGCATCCTGTTAACTTAATCTCCCTTGAAGTGTTCATCGTCCTTCATGAAGATCTTCAGATGAAACTGCTGTGCGTGAGATGTTGTCATTATCAAAGACACTTAGAC
Organism: Microcos paniculata; assembly: GCA_030664755.1. Classification (NCBI taxonomy): domain Eukaryota; kingdom Viridiplantae; phylum Streptophyta; class Magnoliopsida; order Malvales; family Malvaceae; genus Microcos; species Microcos paniculata. The sequence continues at coordinate 36,237,071 of CP131461.1, forward strand.
CAGAGTAAGGACCAGAAGAGAACATTGAAGATGTCTCATCAGACTCAAAAGTAGTAGAGGACTGTCTCTGGTTGGGCCGGTTGTTGGAAGTGGTTAGCATAGAATCCTGATATTCTGTAACACGCTGCACCATTTTTAATGACTGTACCACTTCACCCATTGTAGGCCTTTGACTTGCCTCAGGAGCAACACAAGCAGCTGCGATTGTGCAAACCCGTACAAAATCTTCCTTCGGGTACTTCCCTCCGAGCCTTGGATCAGCAAGCTCTTCCAACCGGTCCTTGTCTCTTAGAATTGGCCTCGCCTGAAAGCATTGCAGCCAACTTGTAACAATTAAATATCTAGCAAATCAGATGTAATAAAGTTTTATTCCTTACAAATATCTAGTTGCGTTAAATCCCAATATAGAAGCAATAACAACAATGGGGCTAACTTTACGGTACTACTCACCCATGTGACTAGGTTCTCTTGTCCTGATGGTTGTGACATATCTACAGGTGTCCTGCCGGTGAGTAACTCGAGCAGTACAACTCCATAGCTGTAAACATCACTTTTTACCAGTAGATGTCCAGTCATGGCATACTCAGGAGCTACATACCTATTAACCAATCCATTCTACATTAGTGTCAATTTAAACAAGAGATAGCAAGATTTACTTGAGTTAATGAAACCAACCCAAAAGTGCCCATTACACGAGTAGACAGGTAATTTGTTCTGCCTTCAGGTGCTTGTTTGGCAAGGCCAAAATCAGCAACTTTAGCATGAAAGTTGTTCTCAAGTAATATATTGGACGCTTTGAAATCTCTGTGGATAACGCATGGTTGTGAGTCCTCATGAAGGTATGCAAGTCCTCTGGCAGCATCAAGTGCAATCTTCATTCTGGTGTCCCAGTCCAGAGGACAATTTACTCCCAAGGGGCCTGAGGCAAAATAGGATCAGAATCAGTATCACGTATTAAAAGTAACTCCAGCTAAGAGGATAACATCAGAAAGAGTTGTGAATAGAACTGAAATCAGAAAGGCAAATTACCATGGAGCCAGGCCTCTAAGCTTCCATTTGGAACAAGTTCATAACAAAGTAGGTTTTGTGAAGAGTCACGACTACTATAGTAACCTACAAGCTTCACAAGATTACGATGATGCAACCTGCTAAGCATCTCAACTTCAACCAAAAACTCCTTATCTCCTTGGGGCCCTCCACTGGTAAGTCTTTTAATAGCTACAGCTGTACCATCACTTAGAACACCTTTGAAAACTCTCCCAAACCCACCCTCTCCCAGAATGCTCGTAGGTGCAAAGTTGTTTGTTGCTTCTTTAAGTTCTTCATACTGTAGAAAACGTGTGCTGCTTGGGTTGGGAAGAGACCCTGCTCGAGCAACTGAATCTATGGTCCTTAGCTTCACTGCAGGCAAAAAAATGAAATGCTAAGGACTTATAGAACATTTAATTATATTCTGCAAGAATCTGAATTTACAGCAGTACTTTGACATCAACTGGCACTGATGTTCGTAAGATGTGACTAGAATTGCGATGAGCTTAAATTTTTTTGGGTTCTGCTAACATTTTACATAAATTGCATGTGCTTTCATCTCAAACAATGTTTGATGGGTCAAATTATCTCTTTAAGCCTTGAAATGGCTACACATTAATTTGTCAAAGGCTGCACCAAAATCAGAGATGGGGAATTTCTTATTTTTAAATAAGATCCGATGCTCTACTAACATCCCACATGGCTGTTGTGCATATATCAAGAAAGAAATTTAAAATGAGCAAATGGAAAAGTATCCTTCACTGTCTTATTTTTGAAGTACCATACTACTACTAGCATTCTCTTCAAAACTTCTATTTCAACCAACTCAGGTCACAGGTCTCTATTTTCTGTACAAAGGTACCATGGGAGAGGAAAAAGATTTGATTCCAGATATTTCTAAACCATTTCTCTTCCCCTTAAACTTTATCCAAAAAGTGAGGTTTAGTTTAATATTTTGTTTTATTCAACCTATATGATAAAGATAGAAAAAAAAGAAGTCTTCATATAGCATAATTCATCCACAGCATACCGATAAGTGTGATTAATTGCTATTTCGATAAAACTTTATAAATATAATCAGAACATTAAACCTCAGAGTAGCACAAAACAATTCATTGCCATTGCACTTAAGATACATACCAGATTCCTTGGGAGATGCTTTAGGCTTTCCCTCACGGAATGCACATGAACAAATTATAAGCACGGATATTATAGCAAAAACCAGTATTCCAGCAGAAATACCAAAAATAAGAATCAAATTTGAATGTTTCCCCTTGTTTGAAGGGCTGAGTGATGTAGAATTGGAGGATTGATGCGCTGGCGCTTCCACAGGTTCTGAAGCCACTATGGGAGCTGTAAACCAGATGCTGAGCTTTAGAACAAAGATACCCGTAATCCCCATATATAAAATTAATAATAACCTTTTATGGTCAATAAGATCCTAGAAGAATTCAAGTCATAGCATAGCATACTTTACCTGGTGCAGGCACTGGAGCCTCAAACCATGTAAGATTAAGGACTTTGTAATCTCCAACTACATTTGGATCAAAATGAACCCTATGTATCACCAGTGAAGAGTTTATTTTAGATGCATCACTGGCAGAGAAACTGATCCCTGTATGTGGAGTAATATCCATTGAGATATTTAATCTTGATAAACTGAGCACATAAAAGTTGATAATCTCAATTTGATTAGTCAGCAAATCAAGCTGAGAAGCTAACTCGGCCAGAAAAACATTCCAATTTGGGTTTTGTGAGACATTTAATAGGAGAAGGTCAAGCTTTATAGGATAAACGCAATGGCAGCCATGAGTCCCTCGTTTCAGAATTGAATCTGGTTTGCAACAATCTGGCCAACAGAGAAAATACCATGTCAGCATCTAATAGACAGTAAAAATATGACATAATAAATAAGCAAGTTCTCTCTTTTTCAGTAAGTAAATGTCAATTTACTAGAAACAAAAAATCCTCAGGATTCTAAGTTAAACAAACAATGTTAGCTGCTACGTTGTGATATGTAATGAAAACGCAAAAAATAAAATAGAATCAAGTTGACCAAAAAATGAGTTAGAAAATATCTTACTGGACACTTCAGGAGACAATGGTGGTTGGGCTAAACCAGCAGGAATTGCACCAGGACTAATCTGTGTAGGGGCAATATTGGGCAATTCCACACCGGGAGGCACATATGCACTTCTCTTCATCAATGGTTTTGACAGGCGTGAACTAGTAGGAGGGTGACTGGAAGTTATGAATGGACCGTAACGAGGAGGTTGGCCCGGAGCTAAAAGTGTTGGTGCACTAAGTGGAGAAAAATGTCTTTGGCGTGGTTTATGAACCAATGGCAGATTTGAAGGATTCGAAGGCAAGGGCAGATCAGGAACAGCTGGCGCACCCTCAGGCGCCATAGTTGGAGATTGTGCTGGCGCTTGAAGTAGATTATTGGAAAAATCAGCATTGGCCATGGATATTGCACAACTCAGAACAACCACAACTTTCACCAAAAATGAACAGAAACTTCCCAATGCTCCTGTTTAGTTACATTACGAATGAACTCAATCAAGTAAGGAACTTTATATAACAATGATAAAAAACTGTTCCAACGGCTACAAAGCATAAAAACTCTGAAAGTAAATTCTAAATCAGAAACGTGATTACCCTAAAAAATTGTAAATACATGCACTCAAATGCAGCTAACGCACCAATTTTTGTGAAAATTACCAGCCTGCTAAATAATTTCTTGAAGTGCTAGATTACACAATTATGGAACAACAAAGCAAATTCCCTTTTCTCCGGCTCTCTCTCTTTCTTTTTAGAGGTTCTTCCTTTTACTGATTTTTTTAACCCAAAAAACAGTGTTAATCAATTGAGAGTCCCCCATAAAGGAAAATATCAAGAACAAGACGTTGCTTTTTCTCTGATCAATTTCAGTAGGTAAGAAAAGGAAAGCAAAGAGGAAAAAGGAATAACTTTCCCAAATTTTATCTTCCGAGTAGAATGTAATTTCCAGCTAAACCAAGAAACTGCTTTACATAAGTCATTGAAAGCTTTATCTTATGTCTCTGGTCTCAAATTGTGCTCAAAAACGAAACACGAATTTATACTTCTTAACTGAGCCTAACTCAGCTCTTTGACTAACTAGGTTTTATTTATTCATGGATGAAAGGAAAAACAAAAGCGAGGATTTAGCTTTGTTTCTTGGTCCTCGAATTTTTTTCCAAGCAACCGAATTTGGAAGTCGAGAGGAGTCAAATTTCTACACTGAAACGGCAAGGTTAAATAAGGATTACCACTGGGATTTGAGAGAGCAAGAACCGACATCACCGCCGCCGTTGATTTCTACCGGGGACAAGTCAGATCTGGCGAGATTCCAACAAACCAACGGCGAGATCACAATTTTAAATGTGCATAACACCTCCAAACACATAAAGCAACACTACAAGAATAACTTATTTGCAACAGCCAAAAAAGGAGGATCCAACGGTGGAGACAAAATAACAAGAATAAGAGCTCGCACGAAATGACTCGGAGTCAGAATTGCCATTAATGAGCTCCTGAGTCGAAGAACTTGAGCTAGCTGAAGGGGAAAAAAGAAGCTAGAGTTTTCCAAACGCGGAAAAAAGAAGTGAAAATGAAACAGAGAAGAAAGCTTGACTGTTGGTGGAAATGGGAAATAGATACCGTTGGCTTTCTTTCACTCAGCTAAGCTATCACTACCGGAGAAGCTTTTCTTCCGGTTTTGCGATTTTTTTATTTTAATTTTAAATTAGTTACAATATTTTTCTTCCCATTCTTTTTTGTTTTCTGCGCGAATTCTTTTTAATTTTATTTTTAATTTTTGTTCTTTTTCTGTTTTTGCCCCTTTCGATGTCTGAACGAAGAGTGTCAGTCTTTATTTTAGTGATGATTTACGGTCTAACGTGCGCCGTTAGCGGAAAAAGAACATAACGGTAAAAAAAAGTAGCACGTCACTTATCAGCTAAAAAAGATCGTCTGAACCGCGGGTAAGAATCATCTCCCTAAACGGTCAAACTCCTAGCCGTCCGATTGATGCTGACAGTTACCTCTTTTATTTTTCTTTTCTTCTTCGAACATAGTTACATTGACGGTTGTTCAGGTATTATATATATATTGAAAAAAAAAAAAAAAGCGAAAACAAAACAGTAGCAATCACAATGCACCAATCACAATCACACATATTCCCTTTAAATTTCGGAGTAATATTTAGGTTGAAACTTGCAAAGTCATGATGAATTTAAGAATGAGTTAAAAAAAAATTACAGTGAAAATTAGTAGTATTTTTTGTTTGGATGTACAGCCTAGAGTAAAAATAAATATATTATAAGGGATGGGATAAACGTGGCATGAAGCGTGGCCATGAATCTTTGAAATGGGGAGGATTCGGAATTTAGCTGCCAATCAAAGCAAGAGTTATGGATCAGGTGGAAAATGACATTGGATGAAGTTTGGAGGGTAGCGGCAACATGTTGGGGGAAATAAGAGGAAATTGAGAGTAAGATTTCGTGTATCATACACAATGCGGCAACGCCATGCACACGAGTAACAATACTTAATTACAAGGACCAAATGTGACAAAGCCCGACAACCGGATCTACAACAATACCTGTTGTAATTTCGTACTCTCATGGGCCCTTTCCCCTGTTTCCCGATTTGCTTTGTCATTTTCTTTCTGTATAATTAAAAACTTACTATAATAATACTCCTTAATTTCAAGTTGGTTTTATTTTATTTATTTAATTATATTATATGGATATATTTTGATATGAAGTTTTAAGAGAATTTTTTAATAGTTTTTCAATATAAACTTCCCAATATTCAATGATTACCGATTAATCTAGAATCTTCAATCTTTTACTATTTTATTTTAACTTAAAAAATTTTATGCTAGTTGTGAAAGTTATGATATGCTTAGCACATACAACATACTAATTCCTATATTGAGGAAAATACAAAATAATCAAGTTGCATGCTTGTAGTTGTCTAGACATATATCTCATTATTAAAGAAGATGGAATGATTTTCGGTCCACTAACCACGAGCTTCTCTGTCATGAAAATCATTTCTGTCTGTCGGGTGGTTTTCTGCTCGAATCATAGAATCACCTAACAACCTAACTCTCTCTTTTTCTCTGGGGAAGTTTATATACCTAACACTCTGATATCCGTTCTCTAAATATTTCCGAAAGTCAGCCAATATGACCCTTGGAAAAGATCAGAGAGATGGAAATATAGAGTTGTAAGCCTTCCAAGCTTGAAAATCCAAAACAAAAAACTAATAAAGGTTAGTGATTCGTGAAGAAAAGCTAGCAGTAGAAAGGTAGATGCAGAGATGGAGAGATGGGGAGGTGATTAGTGGTTCTGTGTTGCAATTAGCCATTTGCAATAGATATTTGGATGCTGAATGGACAATTTCGCAAGCTGTTTTGCAATTGCATGATCACAAATGCAAAAAATAAAGCTTCATTTGCCATTTTGCCTTGTAGAGGAAACAAGTGAAAGAACGTTACCGCTCCTCACGGGATCCTTGTTTCTACCTTTTTCTTGGCGCATGCAACTTTTTCTCACCTTTCAGCTTTTCCCATGTGCCGAATGAAATCCTTGAAATTTCATAATTTTAGATAGATTGGTTTTCCTTTGTACTAATTACAATCATATGATTACTAGGAAAATTGTATGCGCTTATGCTGCGGGTTTTTATCAATTTAATTTTATTTATTTTATATGTAAATGAAGTAAGAGTATAAAGTTTATGTACCAAGATAATCAAAACAAAAGTAAAATTTTGAAATGTAAACTTGAACTAAATATTGTTCATTTATTTATCTTTTGAAGTGAATAAATAGGAAAACATAAGGCATGAAAATATATGTAAAAGAAGTAAACTGAAACAACAATCTATAAATTCTAATCAATGATTAGTTGGATCGTTTATGAAAAAAAAATTATAAATCCTAATTTGCTCAAACTTGGAACTTCAACTTCCTCTAGTTGGATCCAACAAAGCATCCAATAAAGGTGGAGTAAGTCTTAAAGTGGGATGAACAATTAGACCTTGAGTTCTTACCCACAGCAAAGTTTGAAAGTAGGATTTGGTGTTTGCTTCGACTCATCTACTCTTTCATCATATCTCATATAAGCATTGCAAAAAAAAAGGACATTTCCAAGTAGGCGCACCAACATACAATGACTTGAAGTATTGCCCTGATACCAACAAAGAAAGCAATATTCAAGAAATAAAAAAGAGAGGAAAACCACACTTGTTATAATGTGAAGCAAGATATTCATTACTAAGAAACGATGCAAATAAGTATTGACATAAAAGTTAACTCACTTTGATGTTCAAAGTAGCAAGGTGGTGCCAATTCATCATGATTTAATTCCTATAATTAAGGAAAAAAAAAGAACTTATTATAATATGGAGTAAGATAGTAATTACCAAGATACACTATAAATCAGTATTTACATAACTATTAACATTAAAGACATGACTTGCTTTTGTTGAATTACATTTGCATCAGTGTGATTAGGAGTCAAATTGCAATCCCAAAGGGCACTAAGACTATTAACATTATTAATTAAGTTGTGCCAAGATAAGTAATGAAAAAAATAATTGAATGGATAGCATTTCATGTTCAAAGAAAAAATGATACCTCATAATATTTGTAGCTGCTGCTCTAACAGAATAAATGGGTAATATTAAAGTATCCCAAATCTACAATGAGGACATCAATATAGCATCAATAGCAAAACACTACATAAAATTTGATTTAAACATTATGAAATTAACAGCCAAGTGGAAATTAGCATTCAAGTGCAATGTATTATAAAATTACTTAAAACATGTGACTATCTAGTCTCTCTATAATATATTCATATGATTACATACACAGAAGTATGGTCGCCAAATTTGAAAGGTAAGACTCACTCAATAGTCTGTTTTAGACCAATACTCAGTAGACTATTGAGTAATCAAAGCAAAATTACTTGACTTGACGTTAAAGAATACCTACTTTAGACCACAGCAAAATTAACTACTATTTGCTTTGATTACAAAAAAAAAAAGGTTAGGACTGTTCAAGTTTTGAACCCTTTCTCTCTAGCTCACCATACATTAAACATCAAATAGAGAAATAGTTTTTTTTTGCCATTTTTTGCAACATGAAAAAAAAATAAGTCACCCTTTCTCTCTGCCTTACCACACATTAAACATTAACCAGAGAAACATTTTTTTTGCCATTTTTGCAACTATCAAAATTCCTTAAGCATTCCATAGTCATTGTTTTAATTTTAGTTAATCAAATTGAATGTTCACTTCTAAAAAGTAAAAAACTCATACATGACGTAAACCAAAGCAATTTGAACAAACAAATTGCAGTAAGTTAACCTATATGTTATTTAGATCCCTCAAATAGTTGCTAATACTTATCATCACGTGATTAGGGTTGTGGCAATCAAATAGCTTCATTGTGTAAAGGAAAAATAAACAATGTCAACCCGGAAACAAATACACCCACCATAACTGTTTAATCAACAAAATAATTAACAAAAAATAAACCAAACTTGAATAAAATTAAAGCAAGAATAAACCATCTCGTAGTCAAACTCATACTTGATATCAACGAAAGCAACTTTTACAAAGTAATTAATCTGTATAAAAATAAAAAAATAAATTATTATACATTAACCTAGCTGCTCATGTAATTTACATCTTTCAAATATTTACATATACTTATTATCAGCTGATTACAGTTTGCCCAGTTAGAAAGTTCAAGATCCAAAGAAGAAACAAATAATGTTAAGGCAGAAGTAACTCAAGGGAAAATAAATATTTAATGAATAGAGAATTCACAAATAGAAATTGAACCTGATTAGAATTGAAGAAAGTATAAAGCAACTCGTGGAAGTAGATATTCATGACTAAGCAGAAAGCAATTAATTTTGAACATGGAGCATAGTAAGGGAGGCATCGAAACCAATAAGAAAAAAAACAAAAAAAAGGTCCAATTTCGGGACAAAATAATTCAAAAATAAAAGGAAAAAATCAAATGCCTGTTACTGTCTCTTTTTTTCCCCTATTTCCTTCTTCCATTCCTTGCCCTTCATCGTTCTTTCTGCTCTATCGCTTTTGAAATTTCCTGTCCTATAAACCCTTAACCTTCCCTATTAGACCTGAAAATAAAACACAAAACTTTAGGAAGGGAAAAGGGGAAAAAAATCAAGGAGCGAAGGCTGAGACATGATAGGAAACAAAGAGAGCTAGAACTTTAGAAAAAAATGAAAATGGAACAGAAAGATCCAGAAGAAAAATATGCAGGAAAAAAGTGATTAAAAGAATGGAAAGTTGTAACCATAACACACTGAACCATGAGTGAAAGATGAATCGTTAGATTTGGGAATAAGTAAGAAGAAATGGAGAGTCAAAAAGAGACGTACATTTTTTTATTAAATCAAATCATAAAATATAAACATGAACATTTTAAGGTGAGGGAAAAATAATAAAAGTCTAATTAAATATTAATGATGAGAGATAAAAAAAATGATGGGATGGATGGGTTAGGAAGGCTTCTTTGGAGATAAATATAACATAATGTATAAATATATATATATATATATGCAGATTAACTACTACAAAAAATCTTTAAAATAAATTAAATCCTTTTCCCCATTTCATAATTTTTTTTTGGTTACATTCAGGGTACTAAGACCCGGGGGGATGGGGATAGCAGGGGTCGAACCCCTGCCTTGGTGACTCTCAGACCTCTTAGCCACTAGGCCAAAGAGGTAGAAGTCCCCCATTTCATAATTTTCATTTTTGGTGGGGAGCTGCTCGTCATTTTATTCTATTGGGCCAACCATTTGAGCCCAATAGTTTGCTTAAGTCCAAGGCCCGATTGGACTCAGACCACCGAACTTGAGCAGCCCCTTCAGTATTGGGCAGGATTGGTCCTGGGCCAACCTGCTAATCCATTCTGAAATTGTCCTTCCGAGTTCCGACAATGCTAATCATCACTAATTAATTTCCAGCGCGGAGCTCTTTATCTTCTATCATCTCCGATTTCAATTTCGTTTAGTTTTTCCTAGAATTACAAAGCAATAGTTCTTTCTGATTCCAAACCCTAAAAAATCCCCAAAACCCCTGAGAAATTAGGGTTTTTCTGTCTAAAATTTAAATCAACCATGTCGAAGCGTAAATTCGGATTCGAAGGGTTTGGGATAAACCGTCAAGCTACCTACAACTTCGAGCGATCCCAAGCTCCTCAGCGACTCTACGTCCCTCCTTCCTCTCGCCATGGCCACGACAACTACGAAGACACTGACCTTGACAACATCGATTACGCCGATAATGACACCTCCAAAGATGCCGACAATGATAAACCGAACGGCAACGGGAACGGAGCGGAAGATGATGAAATTGACCCTCTCGACGCGTTCATGCAAGGTATTCAGGAGGATTTGAAAGCGGCGCCGCCGCCTATGCCGAAAGAGAAGGCTGAGAGGTATAGAGATGATGATGATGAGGATGATCCGGTGGAGAGTTTTTTGAGAGCGAAGAAGGACGTAGGGCTGACGTTGGCGGCGGATGCTTTGCGTGCGGGGTATGATTCCGATGAGGAGGTTTATGCAGCAGCAAAGGCTGTTGATGCGGGAATGTTGGAGTATGATTCGGATGATAATCCGGTGGTTCTAGACAAGAAGAAGATCGAACCAATTCCAGCTCTCGATCACAGTGCCATTGAGTATGAACCATTTAATAAAGATTTTTATGAGGAGAAGCCTTCGATTTCAGGTAATTTAAACGCAAATTATAAAACTTCTACAATGTTAAAAATAGAACCATTTGTAGAAAAAGGCAAAAAAAAATAATTGGATGAGGTTACCTCTAATTGTTGGGTTATCTTTGGTTGTTGATTAACATTATGTGGATTTTAAGATAGGCTTATCTATGGTTCCTTATCCTTTGAATACGCGTTGGTTGATTATTACATTATAATGATTGTTAGTTAGTTATCAATGGGCAGCTATTTGTACTCAGCTGTATGCAGCTTAGGTACCTAAGTAACTTCTAAATGGTAGTCTATATGAAGATTAGAGTAGAGTATGAAATTTACATATTTCTTTGAGTACAGTTATCCTATTTTTATTGTTAGTTAATTACCTGAGAGAATTCTTTTCACTATGTTGAAACCATATGCATCATGGCTCTTTTATTCGTTACTGCTTATACTGTGGTACTTTTTATTAATAATAAAAGAGGATCACAATCTTAATTCAGGTTATTTGGTGTCTAAACACTTTTTATCTTAAAAATTTCCCTTGTCTAGGAATGAGTGAGCAGGAAGTTTCTGAATATCGAAAGAGTTTGGCTATTCGTGTTTCTGGTTTTGACGTACCACGGCCAGTTAAGACATTTGGAGACTGCGGTTTTGCACCAGAATTAACTCGTGCTATTGCAAAACAAGGATATGAAAAGCCTACAACTATTCAGTGCCAAGCCTTACCGATTGTCCTTTCTGGGAGGGATATTATTGGTATAGCAAAAACTGGATCTGGTAAAACTGCTGCTTTTGTACTTCCAATGATTGTCCATATTATGGATCAGCCTGAACTTCAGAAAGAGGAGGGCCCGATTGGAGTGATATGTGCACCAACCCGAGAACTAGCACACCAGATATTCTTGGAAACTAAGAAATTTGCCAAAGCCTATGGAATACGTGCCTCTGCCGTCTATGGTGGAATGTCCAAACTTGATCAGTTCAAGGAGCTTAAGGCAGGATGTGAGATAGTTGTTGCTACGCCGGGTCGATTGATAGACATGTTAAAAATGAAGGCACTGACAATGATGAGAGCAACTTATTTGGTACTTGATGAGGCTGACCGAATGTTTGACCTTGGATTTGAGCCACAAGTAAGGTCCATTGTTGGCCAAATCAGACCTGACCGTCAGACCTTACTATTTTCAGCAACAATGCCTCGCAAAGTTGAGAAATTGGCTAGGGAAATTCTCACTGACCCAGTCAGAGTTACAGTTGGAGAGGTGGGAATGGCTAATGAGGACATCACTCAGCTTGTTCATGTTATTCCTTCTGATTCGGAGAAGTTACCCTGGCTTCTAGAGAAGCTACCTGGAATGATCGATGAGGGTGATGTTTTGTTGTTTGCTTCGAAGAAAGCTACTGTTGATGAGATTGAATCACAGCTGTCTCAGAAGGCTTTTAAGGTCGCCGCCCTTCATGGTGACAAGGATCAGGCTTCTCGAATGGAAATTCTACAAAAGTTTAAATCTGGCATCTACCACGTTCTGGTTGCGACTGATGTTGCTGCTCGAGGCCTTGACATCAAGTCAATTAAGTCAGTTGTGAATTTTGATATCGCAAAAGACATGGACATGCATGTGCACCGTATTGGTAGAACAGGCCGTGCTGGTGACAAAGATGGTGTTGCATATACTCTCATAACTCAGAAGGAGGCTCGGTTTGCTGGTGAATTGGTTAATAGTTTGATTGCTGCTGGTCAGAATGTCTCAATGGAACTGATGGATCTTGCTATGAAGGTAATTCAATTGAGTTATTTACTTCAAGTGATTCATTCTGTAGTTGATGGCATTCACTGAAGTCATTAGAAGATATGCAACATCCTCATTGCTCTTTAAAATTTTGTTGGTCTTCTAGATTGCTGGCCAACAACAATTTATGACTGACAAGACTATCTTATACACTTACCTAGTTCTCTTCGACTATTGAAATCTGTAGTTATTGATTAGATGTATGTTTATGGTAATTGTGTTATGACATTTGCCTTGTCTATAAATAGGATGGGAGATTCAGGTCAAAGCGTGATGCAAGAAAAGGAGGTATGGTTCACTTGTAACATACCGATTTAATTGTTACGTATTTGCTTGTTGGTATGCGACTAAACTTTGTTTAAGCTGGTGCGAAGGAACAAGAATGTAAAGCATCTCGCAAAGAGTTATTTAAAATTGCCATTTCTGTATATGATTTTCCAATCATGTTTGCCAGATTATGAGTACCTTGAACTCTCAACTGATGTGTAGTATAATATGCAGGTGGGAAGAAAGGCAGAGGAAGAGGAGGTGGTGGTGGTGGTGGTGGAGGTGGACGAGGTGTGCGTGGGGTTGACTTTGGGCTGGGAATTGGATATAATCCAGAATCAAATAATGCTTCAACTCAGGCTGTTCAAAGTCGAACTGCTGCTGTAAACTCTTTAAAAACTGGCATGATGGCTCAATTTAAGAGTAACTTTGTTGCTGCTTCATCAAACTCACAAAGTCAAGGCTTCAGTAACAGTTCAAGCATCAAGAGACCAACCTTGGCTGGATTTGTATCTGGTGGTTCTATTGGTGGAGACATAAATAGGGCTCAAACAGCTGGTTCATTCAGTAGTACACCTACATCAGGATCGAACACTTCACAAAACACTGGACAACACACTAGCCAGAGGAACTCTGACAGGTTGCTTCTTTCACCTAAGCTTTTATAATACCCATTCTGTGGTGTCTTTTTATTTTTGACTTTATCAAAACTCATATGCTGATTAGACTCGTACCATTGTTTTTGCAGTTCAAGAGATAGACCTAGAGAAAGGCGGAGGCCCTCTGGGTGGGACCGTTAGTCTTTATACATTGATTCATGATGCTATTTACATAAACAGGAAAGTTTCTGTTCAAATCTTCGAATTAACCTTGTCTGTATAATTATCATGCATAGTAAATCCACTTTCGCTCTTTGTTTAATTCTAAATTTTGTTTCTATTCATTCTTTTGTTCAAGATTTATATTTTTCGGCATTTTATAAGTTCTCTAACAATCCCGCCTCATCTGTTCTTATTGGTGGAGAATCTTTAGTTTGTTTGTAGAACTGATGTAATAAGACCTCTACCTCTTGGCCTGGTGGCCAAAAGGCAAGGGAGGTCACCAAGGCAGGGGTTCGACCCCTGCCATCCCCCTCCCCTGGGTCATAGACCCCGAATTGTACCCCAAAAAAAAAAGAACTGATGTAATAATATTCAATGGTAGCGGGAATGATGGGTCCAGAATTCATTCTTCAATGACTAAACTATAGAGCCAGTCCATGGCTTTATGAACGTAGCAAAAAAAAAGCGATGGTATCATAGAGTTAAAAGAAAAGGAAATAATGGCAATGGTTGATGGATCTGACATCCTTCATTTGAAAGCGCAGGTCTTGCCTTTAAGCTGGAGGTGATCAGCTTAAACGGCTAGTAATTTTCATTCATCTGGCCTCAAAGACATCTCCGTACAGCCGGCGATTCTTGGTTATCGGTTCCGAATACGCGGATAAATTACAAGCTAATTTATCCTAGCCCATTTTGCTGAAACGGAGATGACAAACAGAAACGTTTACACATTGACAATTCCTTTTTCGAAAAGTCTACTGAATCAAGATGCTATGCTCGGTTTATGCCTTTGGACATTTCACCACGACATCCACGTTCCGTGGAATTTCCCTTCGCTTATTAGCAATTGGGCATATATCCAGGCAAGGCTCCTTAAGGGTAGTATCCTTCTCCGGCAATGGTGGGGGCACCCCAAATTTAAACTGCCATAAGAATAAAGTAAATCAACTCTTAAATTAAGGAGGATGGTGATGGCAAATAATTCTAAACAATCTGATTAGATATCGAATAAGGCTCAATCTGATTTTGCACTGTCTTACAGCCAAGCAGCAAAATGAGTTGTGGAGGGTCAAATTCATATCAGCGTAGAAAAGTTTTAGGAAGAGAGTAATGGGCCTCGACCCTGCAGTTACCTGACAGCTATAGTCGCTGAAGTTTGGCTCCATCACCAAAGGAACCCCCATGTAATCCTTGAAGAAACTCTGCAAAACCAGAATGCAAGAACTCCTAAGTTAAGGCACCTGGATTTTGGGTAAGCTTACAATAACCATGCATATAATATAAAACACTAACCTGAGTCGGAAGCTTGCAGGTATTGATACAAACCCCTACGCACTTACTTTCCTCTAAGTACTTGCATCTCTCTACAAAAACCTGCACTAAATTTGAAAAACAAAAAACTGAACCCAGGGTCGGTTGTCATCTCTTCGGAGGAAAAACGAATTAAGCTCATTTTGCTGACATTACACTCTTATCTCACGTCAGATTCTTACCCCGCTATTGCAAGAGGTCCCGTCCGGTAGATCCACAGAATTAACCGTGCATGTCCCCATAAGCCATTGACAAGTAAGCACAGTTACCCTTGCTTAACAAAAGGCCACATTTAAAAAAATTTTTAAAATAAAGGGCATAGCCATGTCATATAACTGTATTAACCGCACATGATAAGAACCAATTATTATTATTACTTTTAAAACTTTGCCCTAAGATTCAACTTACTTACCAACCATCATTGCAGCCACCTTCCCTCCATCAATGGGAGCTACAAGGATTTTGTAAAGCTCCAACAACAATGGCGGAAACAGTGACTTCAATATTCGAACCTGTCATGTTCAAAACAATAACAACCACCCATTAATAAGATAGCAAACCAGAAACCAAATAAATAAATAACATCCAACGAGCAAGACAGAAAGATGTGTTGAGATTTAAATACCGCAGCATCCTTGGTATGAGAATTGCTTCTGCTGTTCATCAAAAGGGCTTTCGCCAATTCAATCAGTCCATCATATCCAGGCTTCTCCGAATCCCGTCCTACTTCCTGTGATAGCCCTTAAAATAAATATCCAATAAATATTTCTTGTTTGTCATAAAAGATAAAATTTTCTAAACAATTAAAAAAAAAAAAACGAATGGCTCAAATGTTTTTGACAAATATCAGGCCGATAATAACTTACCTTTACCAATTTGTTCCGAAAAGAATTTAAGAAAAACTCGTCCAAGATTCCGGGCTTGTACTCGGGCTTTAAATCTCTCTCTCCTATCTGACAAAAGAAATACTTTTAATATCCAGAGTAGATAGTGAGACAGAGCAATAAGCAGATTAGATGAGCTGAAACTCACCGTTTTGGATGGGACAGAGGAGCAAAAGACACGAAAAGACCTTCCTTTTTGCAGTAGAGATTCAGAATGAGAGACAGGAAGGTCATTAGGACGTACGAAGATTGTCTGGGGAGGAGAAGGAGGACCCAGAAGAGCCATTGCCAGAGGCTTCATCTTCGTTTCGCTCGCCCAAAAGGCCAAACCTTTTCGTTTATCTTGCATTAAAGAAAAGACAGCAGATACGGCCTAAAAACGCTGCGTATCAACAGGATAGAAGAGACTGAGACAGAACGTTGTCGTTTTGTGTCCTTCTAGTTTTAAGGAGTAGATGAGTACTATGATTATTTAGGAAAGCTTAAACCCTGATTAAAACCCTGGTCGTGGCAGTCCGGCAGATACTCAAATTAGAGGGAAAGAGAGACAGAGATGAACTATAGGCGTCTGATTTCGTCGGGATCATGGCTTGTGAGAAGGTTATGCACGGTTGCCTCCGAGAATGCGGCGGCTCAGACTAAGGCAGCGGCTCCAAGGAGAAATAGGCTGTATGCAAGGCTGTCGGGTTTAGCCGCGACGGGAGGGACGGTCTCGGCGGTGTTGAACGACTTCGTAAAGGAGGGCAGAAGGATAAGGAAAGATGAGCTGACTCGCTGCGTCAAAGAACTCCGCAAGTACCGTCGTTATCAACACGCCCTTGACGTACGCTTTTTATAAATCCCCTTTTATTTCCCCCGTTTTTTTCCACATTTTTTCTAAAATAACACATATCTCTAATTTGATCTGTTTAGAATTTTCAATTTATGAAAAAGGGAAAAAACATAAAAGAAGAAATTGCCTAAGTTTTTATTAGAATTTAGCTATTTTACATGTTTGTGATTATTCCAAAAATAATGTAGATAATGGATTGGATGGAGAAGAAGAATATGCAATATACGCACATCGATCATGCTGTTCGTCTAGATCTTGTAACAAAAACCAAAGGAATTGATGCAGCTGAGGAGTACTTTAGCACGCTTCCACCCATTGCCAAGACTCAATCAACTTATGGAGCTCTTTTGAATTGCTATTGCACGGATCTCAAGAAGGACAAGGCATTGGCTTTCTTCAAGAAAATGGATGAATTGAAGTTCATTAACAACGATTTACCTTTTAGCAATCTAATGTGCATGTTTATGAAATTGGGACAGCCTGAAAAGGTCCCTGAGCTTGTTGACGAAATGAAGCGGAGAAATATTCCCCGATCTCCTTTAGTGTATGTTGTCTGGATGCAAAGCTATGCAAATTTGAATGACCTCGAGGCAGTAGTGCGGGTTCTGGAGGAGTTGGCACAGGATAGTCCAGATAAGTGTACTTGGACAACATATAACAATCTAGCTGCAATTTATATCAAGTTCGGGCAGTTTGAGAAAGCTGAGGCCTGTCTTAAGACGTTAGAGAAAGATAGGATGCCCCGTCAGCGTGAGGCTTACCATTTTCTGATAAGTTTGTATGCTCAGACTTCGAATTTGGCTGAGGTTCATCGAGTCTGGGAATCTCTGAAAAGGTCTTTTCCTATTGTTACCAACATGAGCTATCTTATTATGGTTCAGGCCCTTGCTAAACTAAAGGATTTGAAGGGGTTGAAAAAGTGTTTCGAGGAGTGGGAGTCGAGGTGCTCTAGTTATGATATGAGGTTGGCAACTAATACTATCCGTGGTTATCTATCGGGGGGCATGCTTGAGGAAGCTGAACATGTTTTTGATAATGCTATGAAGAGAAGTAATGGTCAAAGTTACAAGGCTAGAGAGGCGTTCATGGTTTACTTCTTGGAGAAATGTCAGTTTGACTTGGTTATGAAACATTTGGAAGCAGCGATTTCTGAGGCAGATGAATGGCGACCTGCTCCTGAAACGATGACTGCGTTTTCTGATTATTTCATTAAAATGGGTGATGTCGATGCTGCCGAGGAATTCTGCAAGTTTCTGAAGAGCAAGGATTGTCTTCATTCTGATGCGTACCGATTTTTGCTAAAAACTTATGCAGCTGCGGGTAAATTGGCTCCTGACATGCGTCAAAGGTTGGAAAAAGATGGTATTGAGCTAAGCCAGGAGCTTAGGGACTTGCTTGTAAATGTCTGCCCCGATTAATGCTGTGATATTGCGATTGGAAATTGTCTCCAACCAACAGTTATTTAGATAATTTGGAACTTCTATTTCTTGGTTTAGAAGCGGACTATTTCTTTTGTAGAAGCTATCATTTCTAATCCTAAGTTTGAATCAAGTGTTCCTGGTACTTACTTTTGTGGGGGAATTTACTTTGGATAGTTGTTAGAGAGCGACAAACAAAATCTTGCATACACAACCAAAATCTTGATACAAATGAGCACCATGACCTCAGGTCCAAAAGATGAGGCAAGAAAAAGGAGAGCCATGGACCCACGGTGGTGGCCAGCGTTTATCATCCCTAGAAATTACAAACACCTTCCAATTTCTCTATATATTATAAGACATGTAAGTTACATCTCACCCACTTCATTATACAAAAGTACAAATAGAACGGGCGTCGGCTTGCGGAAAAGGCTTAGAAACAAATGACAAATGAAAAAAAATGGATAAAGAAAGTACCAGTAGGTTAGTAAAAGGGATAATAAAAGGTGGAACCGGACTGATTCCAGGGAGCTTGGCCCGTGGAACTTGACCAATACCAGCCCCGATGAGATATGAAGCTCAAAAAAATTCACTATGATCCTTCCAAGTTCTGACAAGTCTGATCGATGGTAGGTGAAACTTTGTTCGGAGTATAGAAATCTTGTTTGCTTGGGTTCTGACTTTAGATGCTTTGTTTTAGAGTCGCACTGAGGATTGCTATAGAAGATTTGGGTCGATAATGCTCGTCTGTATCCACCTCTTCGATTTCCTGGGCAAAGTATTGTAAGGAAACACAAATAATATAAGTTAAAGTGCAACTTCTTAGGTATATAATATAATATAGCTTAAGAAGAAAACATCATCAAGTTTCTGTCTTATCCAACTTGGCAAGCATAATTCCACCTTAAACCAAAAAGACATACAATATGTGAAGATGACACCCACATGAAAAATAAGATCACAAGGAAACACGTTAAAGTATGTCCTAACATGAGTCAAACATTACCAATGCACTTAGTAACCAAATTCGGACTAGAGTAATCACAACCACTTTATAGGAAGAAACTATAAGTATGCTCCATACCTGAACAACATCTTCTCCCTTAACAACTTTTCCAAAGACTATTAGCTTCTCATTTAGATCTGGGATTGGTGCAGTTGTAATGAATAGCTCAAAATCTTTATTATCATGCTTTGCCTTAGAGGTTCCAAGCATGAATGCTTCATGCTTTAAACTGCTTGAACATTAAAGAAATGAAGTCACAAAAATATTCAAAGCACCTACTGCCTAGCCTTTGATGGGAAGGAAATCAATAAAAGGAGAACAAGAAATGAGGCAATGAGTTCAATTGGTGACCTGGTTTCTAGTTGGTTGTAATGCTTTCCTTTCAAAGTCCAGTCCTCAGTAGCTCCAACCTTATCATTTTTCCCAGCCTGAATCACATAGTGCTTTATCACATGACGAAAAAGCATTCCATTGAAGTGTCCTCTCTGACTGCAGATCAATTGAATTCATGTTAAGAGACGATGCCTTTAAAAAATGCATGTTGTTCTACAACTGCACAAATAATAGAATTCAGATGCACACTATGTAAAGCAAGAAAAAGGGGAAAATCCAACACTTCCTAGATGTCTCTGGCTGCCTGACAACTCATGATTCAATAAGGCATGCATTTTGTACATCCATTGTCCATACCAACTATTAGATAGAATATAAAAATGCGAATTGAGTGTTTTATAATTTATACTCAAAGATGCCAGGTAAAACAATAAATAAATAGCAAAACTTGATTTAGCACTGAACTCAAAGAAGATGGAGCCTCTGACATCAATTCCTAAAGGAATTCACCAATTTAGAGCCAAACTCTCAGCATGCCTAGGAATTAAAAGAATATTAATAAGCATCAAGACTTGCCTTCTTGACAAGCATGACATGGAATGCTCCACCAAAAATATAACATAATAAAGGCAGAACAGATGGTTTATGTGCAAAGATTATAGAAATAAATGATACTTTATCTATAAAATTATTCCAAGCCCTGTTTTTGACTCTATCTAAATCCTCATTTCTGGTGCATGTTTTAATAACAAGGATTTTTATAATATTCCTTGATATAAAGAAAATCCATCATTTATGTAATGCCAATGATTCCAGCACTCAC
Source organism: Microcos paniculata (assembly GCA_030664755.1). Taxonomy (NCBI): domain Eukaryota; kingdom Viridiplantae; phylum Streptophyta; class Magnoliopsida; order Malvales; family Malvaceae; genus Microcos; species Microcos paniculata. The sequence goes on from CP131461.1 coordinate 36,257,378, forward strand.
CATAAATCAAGGAATTGATCAACAACTTCAGGGGAACTATCCTTGAAGAGTTCCACGGTTATAGAGCCTTTTGCAGTCTTCAAAATCTAGTTGTAAAATGGCAAAGAAGATGAACTGAATGGATTAAACTCATGCTAAATAGAATAGGATCTCAATATAAAAGCCTAAAAGCTGAGACAAAAATAATTGATGGACATCTCAGCTAAAATTGTTTATTTAGAAAGGCCATCCTCCCAAAATTGGTCATAAAATTGAAAAACCCCAAAGGAAGACCTGAACAAAGGCCTTTTATCAAACATACTAAAGAACTCTGTCTCCATACTTGGTAATGCAATCAAGAGTATGCTGTAAGACTTACTTTTGTATGTCATTTAATGAATTCATGTACTCAGAGAAGCATGAATCTGCATGCTAAACAAAGACTTTCTTGAAGAAAGCTACTCGAATAGATAGAAGATACCACATTGGATGGAAACATACATTACAACTTTAATCATCTACATTCACTTGGCAACATTTTACATTATGTATGTTCACAACTTAGCACAAAATATTTCATGCCTGTTCCACAAAAAGTAGAAAAATTATTCACACAGGCCGAGACCATTAATTGGGCAAGAGCTTGGGCAAAGAAACCTACAGCATATCCAGGGAGATCAGATTTCTTCATATCCGTGAAAGAGCTTTCACCCTACCAAACACAAAGGACTACCATCAATTTAAAATACAAAAGATATGAAGCTAGGAAATGATAACATAGAAAGGAGGAAATGCCTCATTGGAAACAATAATAAACTAGGGATGCAGGTGCACACAAGAACAGTAAAAAAATGCCTTCAAATGTTCCAAAGGGATGATACTAGACACAGTGTTTACCACAAAACAAACATGAAATCATGGGGATCAAGAAAGCTATGGTAGAAAGAATAAAGAAGTCTCTTTAAAAAGTTTACCTCGAGAACTGATTGCCTGTTCTCAATTTGAATTCTTGACCTGAAGACAAAAAAAAGGGGTCAAATTCCATTCACTGAGAAAAGTTACCCATAATTTATTCTATGAAAGCAGGTTTGTTTCTCTATGTCGATCCGAAGACAGTTAGTCACGCTCAAGCAGTGACATACAACTTAACATGCCAAGCAGATGATAAAGTTTAGAAACATGGCAGCATTAAATTCTCAGCCTGAAATTACTTTCACAGCTCTCCAATTACGAGTATTCAAAAACTAGAAAACTTTAGATCACCCAAATTACAACAAACCTTTGAGACCAGTGTCTGTACGTGGCATAGAGAAAAAACACAGTCAAAACAACAATCAAGCTATACATTATAATTGTTGTAACACTGATTCGAGCAGGTCCCTTCTTCTTTTTGCTTTGCTGTAGCAGAGCTTGCGGTTTGATCCTCGCCATCAAGTCAAAAATTCAGTTCCCAAAGAAAAGCCTGAACTGTTTTTCATTAACAAAAACTTGCGTCAAATACTAGAACCTATATATATATTAAAACTATATATTCAAAACTAGCTATAAAGCAGTAAATAAACCTTAAGTTCTTAAATTCAAAATTGTACGGAAAGGATTCATAAGTATATTTATTCCTTTATTTGATAGAAGTGTAATACTAATAAATACATAGAAAGGCCCCCAGCTTTTTAAAAATTAAATTCCAGGTAGCCAAATATGGATTGAAACTAGAATATATTCAAGGTTTACAGCATTCAAAACCAGGGTTCAACATCCTAAGATCTGAAAGTTGACATATTTGAAAACTTGCACAATTTGAAAAAAGAAACAGATAATTTGAGCCCTGAATTTTAATCTAGTTGAAGAACGAAGGGAAAAAGGAAACCCTAGAAAAGAGAATTTTCTCTAGAAAAGAGAATTTTCTCGAGAAAAAAGCAGAAATTGGAAGAAAAATATTAATAATCAAAGTTCGAATCGGTTAATCACGATTTAGATAATCGATCAAGAGCAAAAGTACCTATAATTCCTTTGTGATGGCGTGAATATACTGGAGAAAGTAAGAGAGGAAAGAAGTGCGACAATTATTGTTACTTCTCTAATCTTTGGACTCGATCCCCTTCGTGTAGGCACCGAGAAAGGTCCAACTAAACGTTTTTACGATTCTTTCATTTCGTATTGATATTCTATACTTGCCCAGTTTTCATTAGCGACAAAAAGGAAAATTAAATAAATAACGGAGAAATTGAGAAATTGAGAGCCGTTGACAATAACTCGTTTATTACTAATGGGCCTGGTTAGTTCGACAGAATTCTACCGCGGGCCGAAAGAGATCACCCCGGCAATGCGCACTGTTTTACTTTGGACCGGACCTCGCATCTTCTTCTACTGATCATCATTCCTCGGCCCCAATAGGCAGCGAGTTCTATTATTTGTACCGTTATATCTTAAATATTTGTACTTTGTAACATGATACTGATACAGCTTCTAACAAATCATCGATACGGTAGCTTATCAAATTTAATAAAAAAGAGAGGTGGCATGAATAATATTTTTCACTTTTTGAAAAGTTACATGGTGGTGAAAGTATGAAATTTTTCTCCTACAATGTACTGGTTAACCAGAGGTAGGCAGAATTTCACAAGAATACTACATCTTCTTCCTGTTGTTCCAGGACAATGGTAGCAAGAGCAAGTCTATATGCCGAAGATCTAAGATTTCTAACAAGGACATAAATCTCCTTCCTTCTACGATTCACTGGCATCTCATTCCACTGCTGCTCCCTCAGATGAGCAAGCAAGACAGCGTCACAGAAAGCTTCTGCCGTTGGCTTTTTGCTGCATGCATAAACCAAAGAACATTACTAAATGCAAGAATGAATAAAAATCTAGGAAAATGACTAGTGTGCGCAATACTGAAGAGAATCTAAGTTTTGCCTGCAACGGTGATCTGGAAAATGTAGGAAAACTAACCTCCCTTGAACAAATCCAGTAGTGACAAAACCAACTGGCCACCGATGGTATTCTTTAGAAGCAGGGTCCTCTGGTTCGCAGAGTTCCCACTTACCACAAGATTCTTCTTTAAAGTATGACCCCACTGCGGAATCAGGTATTTGAAGTCCACCTTCAATCCTACCTGTGCTGCAACATATCCAAATTCATCAAGTTAATCTTGCAGATACAACAAACAGCAAATGCTATGAAAAGATGTCTTGAGGGCAAATCAAAATTCACTCGAGTTAGATTAAGAAGTGGTGATAATGGCACCAAAAAGAGGATCAGAGCATGCCCCCAGGTGATCCTTGTGATATCCTCCTGTTTTGTCACATAATTATGGTCATGCATTTTGAATGCTCAAAACACGCAGGATTGAACGCATTTGAGTTAGCAATCTACATTTAGAGCCTCAATCATTAGAAGACATACAAGCATGTATAAGCACTTATGATAAAAGCAATGGTTGCAGATTTCAAACAAACGAACCACTTAGAATTTACAAGGAATTCTATTAAATAACTACCTGGAAGTCCATAATGATATATCAGTGAGACAAGGTGCACATATAACAGCTGCATCTTCAAAAAGGCCCCCCTTGTATGCATGGAGATGAACCCTCACGAAACATAACTTACAACTGTAGCTAATTTGGGTAATCCCATTCTGGCCCTTGCCCGTCATGCTTTTATCCTTCATAAACGTAACAAGATTTGACTTTCTATTTTGAAAATAAGGGAATAAAAACAAATGTTCACCATGGATGCCATTCAAGAAGTCAGTCAGCATATTGGATGTCCTCGCTACAATGCCATCAAATGAATTATGACACCAAAATGATGTTTCATTACTTCTTTCACAACTTGAAATCTTCAATGAGTTTCTCCCAACCATATTTTCTCCTCTAGATATTTGAGCGTCTTTCTCCCAATTGATGAGTTTGTCAAAAGCAAAATTGACAACATCCCATGGTGGTGAAATGGGAACTCTAAAAGGTCTTCTAGCAGGAGGACGCTGCTCTACATTTTGCCTAAAGGCAGTGGCTTCGATTTCCTTTAGGGATAAGTATGCATAGCAGTCAGGGAAATCTGAAGGAAAACAAGGCAGTCCACTCTGAAAAACAAAGAAAATTAACATGCAAGTTTGGATAATTTATTATCAACAAACAGGACTTTAAAGCCACAAACACTTACTTCACACGCAATCCAGCGTTTCTCCCTCAGCCCAACTGCATGAGCCCCCTTGGAAACGAGAAAAACCCAGAAGATCCTAGCCCAACTTAAAGGGAGTATGACAGACCATCTAAAATACAGAATGTGGTACAAAGAAAATCATTGATGAGTTCTAAGAGAACAGCTCCCATGATAGCAAACAAAACTTAAACTAAGGGCTATAACCTGATCTATCAAGGTAAACCTAAAGCAGCATAGAAATCTCATTGTCAAATAGCTTTATCCAGAAAATCGCATCAAGCAATAGAACATAGAAATGCAAACCTTTGAGTTAAAACACAAAGTCTAATTTCGTGAAAAAACTTAAGAAGATAATATATCATAGGTTCATAAGCTGCGCTCATAAACTAGAACCATTGTGCTTGTCTCCGCCAAGTATATAGGCCTCTTTTGTCTGTTTCTCCTTTTTACTTTTCGTTGTCTGTTGTTTGGTCTAAGGGTGATTTATCAATGTAACATACATGCAAAAAGTAGCAATCTTAGCCACAATTCTCCACCAGAAAGAATTGACATGCAAGTTAGGACATAACTATGGCAGGTGAAATCACATTTTCCTCTTCTCCTTCGTAGGATTGATTGGATAGGATGATTCTTAAATGCATGGATAACACACAAACAAAATTCTTATGCATTAAAATTTGAAGAAGTCACCTTCTATGTTGAAATAGATAATGTGAAGAGAAGAAAAAGGAATAAAGTTATTACCCCATAGAAGAGACCTTTGTGATATTATTTTTAAGAAGCAGAATAGGGCAAGAATGCGAGCACTGAGTCTTGTTTGAAGGCTTCTGGGAATCTCTTGCACTGCACCTTGAGGGTTTTGGATCCTCAAGGCAAAAGAAATCCATACGCTGCTGATGCTTTTCCATGCAAAGTACATTTTCTTCCTCTGGGGGATCAATTCCACTATTAGCATCCCACAAATTCTTGCGGTCAAACAAAATTTCATTTCTTTCAGGTTTTGAACACGAGGCTGAGACAAATTCTTCACTCTTATCTTGAATTTCAGTTAAGTTAGCATGGTTATTAGCTTCATCTTCTTGCATATCAAGGATAGAATCAGGCTCAGGAAAACCTGTGGTCCTTTTAGCATACAATATCCTAGGATCCTTGATTGTAAGTGATAAAATTGCACAAGCAGAAACATCTTCCTCTTTTTCAAGTGTAAAAGAGTTCTTGCTTTGGATGTCATCACTGTCCTTTGCATTTGAACACTTCTGTAGTAGCTGATGATTATCTACAATGCTGCAAATTTAATCAACTTGTTGAGCTCATTTAATTCTTATTCTGGTTCTAAATGATCAAATTTAATCAACTTGTTGAGCTCATTTAATTGTTTCTCTGAATAACTAACCAAGTGACAGGATTAACAGACTTCTGAATAAGCTGAAAAGCCTTAGACCCAATTAACTCCAATTTCGCAAGTTGACCCTCACGTGAGAAACAGTTAACAGGAATCCCTCTTTCACTTATCTGAAACATAATTAAACGCAGAACTTAGCATCATAGCAACAGTACGTGATTTATGCTAGGGGTTCTAATGTCTATGAGAGACCAAAATGAATAGCTTGCTCAGGCAATGTGCTTATTAAATTGTATAACAGTTAAAAGACATTCTTACAGTGTCCAATAAGAGATAATTTACCAGATTTTGACAAGCATATTTTAGAGCATCATATCCCTCACTAAAAGCTGATGCATGAATCCAAATCCAAAGCTGGCGAAAACAAGAATGATTGCCGATTTTACTTGGCTCATTTTCACTATAATCACCACAAGTATTCTTGTCATCTTCTCTCTGCTCGTGAGGACGCCACATACAAGTCACAGGTGCAATTGGTTGTGAAAAGGGTGCTCGAACATGATGAAGCTGAAAACATAAACAAGCAAATCATTTAGTATGGTAATTTGTACTCAAAAGAGAAGGTGAACAATGTGACCTACCATAGCATTTCCATAAGTGATGCCAGAAAGAACAGAATCAGAAACACCTTCAGCTTGAACTGAGGGAGAAGGCACCAGAACCATCTCTAGAATTGCCATTAAGGAATCCTGGAAACAGGTAAAAACAAATAAATAAAAAGTGTAACTCACAATTTAACTAAAAGAAGCTGAAAAGAAATAAATTAGATTAAAATGGAAAGGAAAGTGCCTGCCTCTGGACCCTCCAGTTGAACAGCAGCATTATAGCTCGCATCGTGAACAAGCACTCCTTGTTTGAACCAGCTCAAAACAGCCCTCGAACCCCTTCCTCTATGTCATATAAATACGAGAATTTCACATAAGAGACTATACAAAGTCGGGCTTTTTCTTCACCACTAAAAAGCTTAAGCAAGAACTTGCTTACCTGCCCTGCAATCCCAGAGGAAGGTAATACCCCCACCGTTTCGTCATTGTAAATCGCTTCGCGAGCCAAACGTGCGTTCTTAACCTCTTGGTACCATCCCCTGAAGTAACGAAACCGCTTTCGGGGTTCTTTTTAAGTTCCAACCTCCGACGAACGCAACGTGGAAGAGAGGATTTTTTCTTGTTCTGTTCCATCTCTAAACCCGAAACATGGCTCTTATCAACTAATCTCAGCTTCTTTTTGCTTCTCTTCTTCGCGACTTGGTTGTCGAATGCGGTAGTCCTCCTTCTCTTGTTTCTACGGGATCGGAAATCGTTCTTGAGTCGAGTTGATATAGTGGAATGAAGCGAATCAAGCTCCGTGGCTCTGGATTCCACGAATTTTTGCACGTTGATTTTACGCGGTGGTTGAGACGATGAAGCTTGAGACTTTGTGCTTCCTTCAACAGCCATTGGAGGGAGTTTTAAAGTAACAAGTTATGCAGGAAACATCTAGTGAAGAAATTAACACTCCTTTTTGCTCCTTTGGCAGGTGCTGGAAATAAACAAAGATGTTTTCTGTTTTCTTCTTTTTTTTTTTAAAGGAATTTCTAATAACAAGAAGCTGTGGTCAGGGTTCAGAGGTTTGGGGGTTTAGCTCTCTTGAGACTGGAGTGAAAGTAAGAAGGGAGCGGGCAATTGGGAAAGTGCCTGAGATACCGAACGCAGTCGTTTAATGAGCAGCGGAGGAGCAAGAGGCCCGGTGTCTGTTTGGACTTTGGGGCCAGGTTCATGACTCAAGGCCCTAAAGTGGACAGTAAAATCAAATCCAAAATATACCACTCACTATTAATGAATATTTCGAATCTCAGAACAACAAAACATAGATAATGAAAGCATAACAACATATGCATTTGGTTAAGCTGTGTTCCATTATATTCGATTACTTTTGAACTATGAGGATATTTGTACGACATACCAAAGATAGAGGACAAAATAGAATATTGAGGAGAATTTGAAGAACTTTTATTCAATTTCCTTCCATTTGTAGTTGGCAACATTCTCTCTCAAGAGTTAGAGCATCATGGGATTTCATAAGCTTTTAGGCCTTCGGACAGATCTGGCATAATAATATATTACTACCGGCTAATAATCCCCACTTGTGATCCTTTTGCAAAGCTGAGTTTAGCAAACGTGCGCCAAAGTAAATAGAGCAGACCACGAATAAATAGACAAAGGTTTCATCAAAAAAGCAGAATACAAAAACTTTAATAAAGTGGGAATGTTCAAAGTACAAAGTTAGGCAGTACAAACTCTATCACTAGTACAATCTCTAAGCTCAAACTCAATTAATTGTATAATAATAGCAGACCTGTATAAACTATCTAAAGATTCTCCATTGGTGTAAATGGGATAGTCTTCGGTCTGGCAACCCGATATGCCACAAATATGGCTACACACAGAGCGACTACAGAGAATAGAAGGGCAAAGGCGCTGGTCGCATCCCAAGAGCTGCTTGCTGCAGACTTGGTCAGTATAGAACCACCTGAAACGATATCTAATGACACCCAATCGCAGTTAATTGTATAGTGTTCAGAGCCACCCCATGGATTCCCACCATCTGGATACCAGAATGCAACAGACATCTTGCTTGATCCACCAATTGTGAATTGAACATCCTGCAATGCAAGAGAGAAAGTCATTTCGTTCCTACTGTTGCCAGGTAAAGGCTTTAATAGAAATGAGAATAAAGGTATTATCAATTTGAATTTTAAAAATAGAAATTAACAACCTATTCAAGTTCTACTGTAAATGCCTTGCACCTCAACCAGCACTCTAAATCTTATAATAGGAGTAAAGTCAGCTCAGTGATTTTTTTTAAAGAAAAGATAAATTAAGAATCTAAAATAGTTCCTGGTAGGACTGAGGAGGTCATGAAGCCATGAGGAAGTCAGTAGAGTGTTTTCTAACCTGTTGAAGATGATCCATGGTTCTCAAAGGCCTAGAAAATTCAAAATAATATGTTCCCTTCTGCCCTCTCGATGAATAAGGACTGTCTTCCTCAACAAAACCTATTAGAAGTATGCAAGTTAACCTTAAGAACTTGAAAGATGAAGCATTGACTCTTACTCAGAAAGTCAAGCACAACAGTAACTATACAAAACAAAGATATAAAAACCAAAACCCATCAAAACACAATGATGCTAAAACAAAACCAAAGAGTTGTTCCTGACAATCACATTAAAAATCATTCCTCTATATCAGGAGATACAATAAATAAACCAAGTTCATTCGTTATTTTGTTGCAGAATATAATGCTTTGGACCAACTTAGCAATAAATGCTCAGAAGGTTTAAGGATATTGAAACACTTGTATGGACCACTCACACGTAGAAATCATGAATACTGGCCAGTAGACTCTTCAGCCCTTCACTAATTTTCTGCAGGGAAATGATCCTACAGACTCGGTGTCATAAGAGTTATCATGGAACCAAGACGTGGCATAAAGTTTAGCCACTAGTTTAAAAGAGTTTAGCCCCAAATAAAAATTTTTAAAATTTTCAGGGTAAGTTTCATAATTAAGGACATTTATTGGGATAGGGTTTATTTAAATATGTGGCTATAATTATGCCACGTTTTGGTTCCATGGTAACTCCCACAGAATCGAGTCCATGGGATCATCACTCTTTTCTACATCTCAAAACAGAAATTTTCTAAACAAAAGGCCAAGCAACAGTCAAACTGGAATCAGAACTGATTTACCCACTTATGACGCGGTAGGAGTAACAATTAGATATTCAGCTCCATTAGTCTATGATCAGAGATAGATTACCTGAATGAACCGTGAAACTACTGTGCCACCATGCCCCTTTCCAGTTGTTCTGTGCGCTAGAATCATTTCCTACGGTGAAGAAGGACAAATCTCAATAACTTAAGACAGTGAAGAAATAGAAACTACATCACAACCATATTCAAAAGGGGTAGGGGAGAAAACACAAAAGAGGGGCAGTGAATCATCATCAGCACAAATACTAAATAAAGCTGCAAGAAAACTGTAAGCTGCAAATTTTGCTTTTCGTCTCATACATATCTTATAGCTAATCAAGTAATTAGAAGACAATAATTAGAATGCACAAGCTTTTTGATAAAGCATACCCCCTTGAGAGAGAAAAAATAATAATAAGAGTAGGACAGGAAAACAGCGTATGAAAAAATATTACAGACTTAGAAATATAGCAATTTAGAATCAGGAATGCACTGTCATTAGTCAGTGTAATGGATTTTCTAGCCTTCAAAGTCAAGAGCAATATCTCCTTCTAGCTAGAGAAGAGAATCGTATAATCATACATAAAGTTAAGTTTAGAAAGGAAACATAAACAAATAGAGCAACGGAATTTTTGGTTTTATACCAAAAATAAATGACCCTAACCCCTTAAAATGAGAGTGAGAAAGTTGATAAGTCAGAAATGTGGAGAGGATGATATTAATATCTGACTAAATAAGAAGGAAAAAAAGAAGCATTATTTGTCCTGTGATGTTAATATCTGGCTAAATAAGAGTTGGAAACTGAGAAACATAAAACTACAATGAAATAACTATATTATCTTATCAGAAGAATCGATACCTTCTTAAAATAAGGCAAGAAAGAAGAAAAAAAGTAATTTAATCCCGGATGAAGCCATTAAGGTAGAAGTGGGGGGCAACAAGAAAAAAGGAAGGGGCAGTGATAAAAAGGTAATTTCACCCCTCAAAATATTATCAATGCAGGACAATTAGCTATTTCAGCAGACTTATCATAACGCATAAAGGAAAATACCCAAGCATTGTCAATCAGATTAAAAATAATTGCTGATGTGCCATCTCAAGGATTTTAATGTTATTAACAAAGAAGTGATTAACACTGCAAGATCTGCAAAAGGTTCTTTCTAGTGGGTGCCATATCTGTTAAGCAAGCAATGTAGTGCCTCATAAAAGATAAAAGTTTGACTTTTTCGGAGTTGTTCTCATTCTATACCACCTTGACTGCCCCGGTAGTCACCTTTTTTAGTGCTTCATCCCACTTTGGTTTGACATGCTTAAAGGAAGTCCCATCGTTTTCATCTCAAAAAAGCATATATCACACTCATCAAAACAAACAGGCCACTAAGATTATTTGATCTCAGAATTTACCAGAAGGACCCATTCCATCAAGGTATCTACAGTGCGGGTTCCAAGCATATACATCAACCAAATGACCAAACCTGTTGGAAAATAAAAAATGTTATCATAAAGTACTAAATTGTGGAAGTTTCACTATTGTGATGGCCAAGGATTCATTTGTACTACTTCAAATTAAGTTGTACTACATTACCTGTCACCTCCATTTCCATCTTTATTGTCTATTGGGTTGCCACCATATAGCCTTCCAGGTATAGCATTTCCAATGGAAAAGTGCATAATGTCCACTTCATGGCCTTTACAAGTCTTGCTGGTGCAAGAGCTACTTTGTTCTTTGCAGCCACCCATCTTGCACCATAAATAAATTTTCTCAAAACATTCATCCTTACATCAAGGTAAAGCTAACAAAGAGCATTAAACTAAGATAACACAGCACAAGAATTTGATAGAATAACTTACATTGTGATAGGTAGCATCATCGCCAATTTGAAACATGAGAGAAGCCGATGGGCATTTTTTGTTATCCCTGCATTAAAGAATTCAAGTTAAAAGCTAAAATACGGTTCACCATAAGATTTTATGGTGGAAAAATCAGCATTTGGTGAGAGAGTCAACTACAAAATGCTCTCTATTCAATTTATAGAATAGAATTGAATGTAAATTGAAATTAGCACCAAATAAAACAAAGCAAGAAAATAATTTCTTGATGCATATGGCAAAGATAGCATCATAAATTTAATAAGATTCTTTTTGTAGCTATATGCGTAAGGCACCAGCTATCCAACTTTATTGGACATCACGAACAGGATAAAAAGGACCAAAACCTTTTGGGATTCGATAGTGGTTCAATTCAAATTGAACGTCCAACACATCAGAAAAGCCACTAAATCTGGTTCCCAGAAAAACTCACCCTTTGGAGTAAGCATAATCCCCATCAACTTGCAACAAGAAGAAGACATCGTTTCCATCATGTAAAGCCTAAGAAAATCCCACATAAACGTTGCATCAAAACTCATCGGTCAAAAAGTTTTCGTTTTCTTTGTTTGAAGTTCAAGCCATAGCCATACCTTCACTGTCATTTTTCCATCCTTGTACTCGTGGTCCTCATCTGGGTCAAGAGCAGGTAGGAGAGAAAACTCGTACCCGTCAATGTCTTTCCAATCATCAGCGTGACCATCGAGGGTGATGACTGCCGGTCTGAAATCCGCTTGGACTCGGATCTCCGAGTTCGACTCACAGTTCCACTCTCCCGATCCCTGGTGCGAGCTGACGTGTGTGGTTAGTCCGGAGCCCAAGGCCAATAACGCCAGTAGCAGGATGGCCCGATGCATCGTGGAGCACGAAATTCGTTATTCGAGCGGGTGTTCCTGTCTGTTTGTTTTTTCTTTGGCAATAGCGGGTGTTCCAAGCTCGTTTCGGTCCACATTCATAAGCCGACTTACAGAACAAAATTGCACTTGACTTGACTTTTAACAACAACCATTTTCTTAAGCAGTAATGTTTTCTTTTTTTTTTTGGCGAGAATCTTAAGCAGTAATGTTGTCAACTTGTTATATGTTGCAATTTGCTTGTGTACTTCATTTGTTACATTGTACTGCTTTTTTTAATTCAACATACAATCTGACTCACACTCTTCAAAGATTATTTAACGTTTAATCACGTAATTAGATTACTTAAAGTTTAAGCAAAAATTTTACAATTTTTAAATTAACACTTAATTTTCATATTGTGTTTGATTTCTAAAATTTTTACCACCTATTCAAATAGTTAAGGTTTGTGGACGGTCACTTATAAAACAAATTTTCAAATCTAATCCATAACTTATTAATTAAAGTATAATGTAATACTATTGTACTAGACCAAAAAGAAAATCACATTTTTACACGAGGATTGAATTTATTGGGAACTTTACTTGAGAACATGTCCTTAGTCAAATAACACAATAATCATCATCCGGAGGTTGATTCATTTGGATCTGTTAAACTAGGTATAATTACATGTGGTTTTTACTTTTATTTTCCATGTAATTAGATATGTTTAGTGTTTGGAACAGAGAGTCAGGACTAAAATATCTTGTACTTGTACTAGTTCATAGATATATGTCAAGCAATTACGTATCATTTTATTTACAATCTCATTCGTAAGTACAGTATTCAATTCATAAGCAGATGGTAAATTCAATGATTTTCCGTGAATCAAAATGACAGCAATAATAATGTTAAAAGGAAGAACTGTAAATCTGTGCTGGCTTAAGCTTAGTACATATAGAAATACAGAATTCCAAACTTTCCTAAATTTCCTAGTTGAATTAATTGAAATCTATCAAAGGTTGCACGACTCAAGTAGCCGCCTCATTTTATTTTTGACCACAATCGTGGGGAGACCTTTATCTTTATTTATTTATTTATATTTATATATGGTGATGGCTTAGGCAGGCAAATCACGTGGATTTTGGATGCTTTATGTTGTCATCTGTTAGCCTGGGATGTGCGATCCGCCCCATGCAGTGCTACCTCGGCTTAACCCTGAGAAGGCTCTTATGAAAATTACTCCATTATTAAGTGAGAATTAATCAGAATTTGTGGCATAAAAAATATTTACTACTTTTTGATAAGGCGGTTAGGTAAAATTAAGTGACGTTCTCTCCTTGAGGCGGTTAGAGTAACGGTATTGTTTTCTATGTTGACCAATGAGGCGGTTAGATGTTGACTTTATACTGTATTTCCTTTTGGACCGTTATTCAAGCCTAGAGTCTTTCTGGATTGGGGATTAGGGCTTGCATTAGAGATTAGAGATTTATTTATAGTTATAGATCCAATTGATATTGTTTGGGTTGGGTCCAAACAAGAGTCACAAATAGATCTGTCTTCTTTCTCTAACTCTGAGGCCTGGGTTGATTGATTGATTCTTTATTCTAAACCCATGAACCCTCTTCTCTGCCAAAGGCCAAGGCCAGTAATTCCAAATAATTAAAATGTTTGATGTATAAATCCAACGTCAAGTACCAGATCCGTCCTCAGTCCTCCTCTTTCTCTGAACACTTTCGTCGGGCTCCAAAGCCTCGGCAAATCGATTAGAATCGTCCGAAGATGAAGATCAGAGACGCTTTACTTTGCTTCTTGATCGTACTTTACTCAATTTCATCCGTCTCAGCTAATTCCGTCCATGGATGTGGTGGCTTCGTTGAGGTGAAACTTTTTACTCTTCTCTTCCCTGGAGTCCTTTAGCTGATGCGTAAAATGCGATAAAGGTTTCAAGAGAAGTATATCTGAATCTTGAAGTTAGTTATTTATTGGAAAATCAAGATGACCGTTAGTTCCAAGCCGGTGAACTCATTGGCAGGCATTTCGCTTTAGTCATAGCTGCGATTTGTTATTTTTGTTTTTCTCGATCTTTATTCATCGCAGCGGCCCTTTTGACCCCTTTTTTTTCCCTCAAAACTATTTAGTTCTTGCCGCCATTTAAACTGAACTGAAGTCGTCTTTTTGCAGGCGAGCTCATCTCTGATCAAATCGAGGAGGGTAACTGATACAAAATTAGATTATTCTCATATCACGGTACGGGTTTAGCATCGCGTATTTGTTATACCAATACAATTTACTTTTTGGGATTATTTTCATCTGATTTAAATTTTATGTCAATTCATATTAGAGGTTTATGCTTATTTCTAGGTTGAGCTTCGCACGGTAGATGGATTGGTAAAGGAAAGAACTCAATGTGCTCCAAATGGATACTACTTCATTCCAGTCTATGATAAGGTTTTGTTTGTTAATACTGACTTTGACTTTCGATTATGTCAATTCATATCCAAGAGACTGTGTTTACTTAGTTTCTCTAACCTGATGTCAGCATAAGTGTGATCTTTTTAAGCTTTGACGAACTGGTTTGCAGCCCTTTTCAATTTTTTTTTTTAAAGTAAAATTTCCATTTGATTTGCATGTCCATATATGTGGTGCTGAGGCTTGCTGCATGCTTACTTACTCAACTCACACATATATAACTTTCAGTTCAATCTGATAAGTACAGTTTCTGTTTACAGGGTTCTTTTGTTATTAAAGTCAGTGGACCAGAAGGATGGTCTTGGGACCCAGATAAGGTTCGATTCATTGTTATTTTACAAAAGTTTTGTTATTGGTTGTTCATCCTTTAATTTCTTGATGAATGTCCTGTATATTCTGACATTTAACAAATAAAATCAATTTATAGGTTCCTGTTCAAATTGACGACAATGGTTGCAATAATAATGAAGATATTAATTTTCGGTTCACAGGGTTTGTTTTATAGCTTATATTTTCTCTTTGTATATTTTATCTTACTTCAGATTATGTGCAATCTTCGTTCCACTCTTACTCAATGGTCTATTAATGCCAATAATGCTTTGCATTTTTTATGTTGCAGATTTACCCTATCTGGTAGGGTTGTAGGAGCTGTTGGCGGACAGAGCTGCTCACTTAAAAATGGAGGTCCATCAAATGTGAATGTGGAGCTTTTATCTCCTCATGATGATGTTATTTCTTCGGAATTAACATCATCAAATGGAAGGTACTTGTTCAAAAATATCATTCCAGGTATGGATTCTTCCTTGTTACTTTCTCATTAGCAGAATTTCTATGTTTCTTCTTTTGATTCATTAATTTGTTATTTTATCTCTATGCTATTATGGTTTTTGTGTTTTTCCCAAAATATGAGCAAAGAAGCCCTTTGTAAAAGTTGACTGAATGAATAGTAACAAGATAATCTTACCTTTATCTAGCAGAATGCGTGCAGAGTCAGCCTAGTCATACTTAAGTGCCTCTGTTACACTTTCGATGGCCTGGTTCTCAACAGGAATAATTTGTACTATAGAAACTTCTCTCTCTCTCTCTCTCTCTCTCTCTGCTTACTGTTTTAAACTTTTCATTATCTTTCTTATGGTACAGGAAAGTACAAGTTACGTGCTTCACATCCTGATTTGAACATTGAAGTCAGAGGTTCCACAGAGGTTTTCTATATTTCCTCTATTTTGTGCTGTATGCCATGCTTTTTTTGATTGGATTAGATACTGACAATATGGAAATGCGCTTCATGTAGGTTGAACTGGGATTTCAAAATGGTGTGGTTGAAGACATTTTCTTTGTTCCTGGGTATGACATCAGCGGTTCTGTGGCTGCCCAGGTACTAAAGCACAACTGTTGCCAATATTCAGGATATAGTAACCGATTCCCTAGATTTATGTAGTTCCAAAAAGGGCAAGGATTGTCTCCACTGTCCACTACTCTCCCCTGATTTTTTGAATTCAAATCTATGGGTAAAAGCTTTAGTTTAAGTGTGTACTGTAGAAGAGGTGATGTTTTACCATAGATTAAGGGTTAAAAAAATCAATGGAGAGTAGTGGACAGTGGAGAGGATCCTTGCTCTTCCAAAAAATAATTTTTATCTTATTATTAATCAAGGATTTCATATATAGCTAGAACAACCCTTACAAATTGTGACTACTAATCTGTTAAGAATTAATCAAATTGAAGCCATAGCGTCATCATTTGCTGGAATCAAAATATCTGTGAGATTGGGATCACTAATTGTATCGATTAAAGAAATTGTTGGAATTTCCAACCATCTTAGGATATCAAGGTCTAACTTTTATATGCTAAGGAGTCTGTGCTTTCCTGTTACACTTCAAAGATTTGAAAGAAAATTCTCATGTACTTGTTTGTTTTCACACACATTTGTCTAACTGTGTTATTGTTTTGGCAGGGAAATCCCATATTGGGAGTTCATATATATTTATATTCTGATGAAGTCATTGAGTTAGATTGTCCCCAAGGCTCTGGTATCGCCCCTGGACAGGGAAAAGCTTTATGTCATGCTGTCTCTGATGCTGATGGGATGTTCACATTCAAATCGATACCTTGTGGTAAAGCAATCTAAAATGTTTTCATTCTCCCATGGATGCACACCTCTCATTCATTAGAAATTAATAGACAAATTTAAGGCTGGTTACTTAATCATCAAAATAAGGGATATTATTGGTAATTTAATTTACCTCTGCCTATCATATGTTAAAATGCTATTATTTACCAATTATGGTATCAACTTTGAAATTAGTCTGTGTTCTAGATATGGCTGGACTTGCACAAAGAATCTGAACTTTGGTTGCCCTGATCATGGTGTGGGGCTTAAGTTATATGCTATAGTAGTTGTTGTTTCTCTGGATGTGGCTATTTTCCTGTTCATTTTAGCTGATCTTAGTGTTTCTAAGCAAAGGTTGTAGTTACTATGCTAGGTTATCTTTTACTCTTACCCTGGATGTTTATATAGCTTAGAGCTTTTAGGTCACACATTAGTTTAGATTTTTCATATTAAGCATTTGGCTTCTATCAATTTACTTTCATATGTATATTTTTCAATGAAGGATATTTGAGTCAAGCTGAGAAGGTTCTGGGTACTTAACACCATAGAGAGTATCTATAAAAGTTTCGTTTTTTTTATGATTGATTACTTTGACTGATGTACAGGACTCTATAAACTCATACCATACTACAAGGGGGAAAACACTATATTTGATGTCTCACCTTCTGTTGTATCAGTGTCAGTTGAGCACCAACATTTTACAGTTCCCCAAAAGTTTGAGGTATGATTCTTTTGTTGCCCACACAATCATAACCATTAATATTTTCTCTTGATGTGACTTTATAATCCAGTCTTCTAGATCTTATCCTGACTTTTCAGTTTATTTTAATAATAATTTTCAGGTAAGGTATAAACTCCAATGTAATACTTGTCAATGTGTCTTATCATAGTTGTACATTGTCTACCTGCCTGGCAGCCCTTTACCTTTTCACCCACTGAGACACACACGTAGACAGATTCTCTATCTGTCTCAGGCATGAATTTTACATTATTATTACATTATAGAGCAACCGTTCGTCCTTGTCTCCTATTTTTGATTATCCTAGTGATTGATGAATTAATTACTTAACAGAACCAACATGACGTTGGCCTTAAAGAAATTCCTTAGACCAGAAAATGAAGTTCGACCCCAATCCTTTCTGTCCTTAGCGATGTGTAATGTTTTCTTTGAAAGCATAGCAGCTTTGATTTTCTTCAGTTCTTTGACAGCATATTCGGCATTGCTGTATATCATGTTGCCTTATATACCTGTAACTGGATTGTACTCTTTCTTTCTATTTCCATTATAGGTTACCGGCTTCTCTGTTGGGGGACGTGTTATTGATGCTGATGAAGTTGGAGTGGAGGGTGTTAAAATTCTAGTTGATGGTCAAGAAAGGTCCATCACTGATAAAGAAGGTTATTACAAGCTTGACCAGGTATGGTTAGACATTGGCTCTCAATTATCAAGATTCCGTGTTAGACATTGGGTCTCAGTTACAAATATTGATCATCATGTTCTCTTAATTTGGATGAACTCTTAGCGATTTCACTCATTAAAGTAACATAGGCCAGTAGTAGATCACTTGCTGTTATGTGACGTTCTGTCTTTATTAATTTTTTACTGAATCTTCGTTTACTAAGAATCATTTTTCTTAAGCTTGATGTGCAATGAATTTATAGGATTCAACCTTTTCACAAAATTAATACATAACAGATCTCTTATTTTGGTTGATTGAGGATTTTAGCTCATTACTTTAGCAGAGTTGAGAACACAAGTTTGATACACCATTATTCACGGTCGTGGGAAAACATTAGACATAAAACTTGATAATGCAGCTGTTAAAGTTTGGTGTTTTATCTTAATGTTGCTGCATATAGACGTAGTAAATTTAACTATTGGCATTGGACACATTTTTGCCCATAATATTTCCCCTGTTAAAGTTTGCTATGATGATTGCTCTAGGTTACATCAAATCACTATACGATAGAAGCAATAAAGGAGCATTACAAGTTCAGCAAGTTGAAGGATTACTTGGTAAAGTTACATGATCAAAACCTCACATTTGTTTCTTGAATCTTTGACATGGCTTCTGTTCTTTCTTGATGTTTCTAAGGCGCATTAGCTTTTTGCATACCAGCATCACGAACTGTTATAACTTTGTTGGTGCTGCATGCATTATAATGATCATTAGTTCTTTGTTTTCTATTGCTTTTTCTCTAGGTTAAGCCAAATATGGCTTCAGTTGCGGACATTAAAGCAGTTTCTTACGATGTTTGTGGCATAGTACGGACAGTTGACTCAGGTTACAAGGCAAAGGTAACCTCAAGAATTGCTTTTTCCTTTGCCAGGTTTTATTCCATATCTAGTTGTTTTACTATTATTGTGTTTTGAAATCCTAGGTAGCGTTGACCCATGGACCAGAGAATGTCAAGCCCCAAGTGAAACAGACAGATGAAAGTGGACATTTCTGCTTTGAGGTATGCAATTTTAAAGGCCAGACTTTATGCTGTATGATGATTAATTCCCGATGAGAATGAGCTAGAGAAAGCAGCTGTTTTCTAGCTTGTAAAATTCAGAGATTCTGAAATCTGGTTGGGCAGATTTAGCGTTGCTGGAGTTGGCTTAACATCTTTCTTGCATTTAACTGTCATTTTCTGATTAGTGTCCTATCTCTTGTCAATCCTTAATACCTTCTAGGTTTCACCGGGTGAATATCGCTTATCTGCTTTGGCTGCCACACCTGCCAGTGCCCCAGAACTTCTGTTTTTACCTCCTTATACTGATGTTGTGGTGAAGAGGCCACTATTTAATGTAGAATTTTCACAGGTAATCCTCATGTCATTAGAAAAGTTAAATTTAAATAGATTTACCACCATTGTTCAAAACTTGTGTCCATATTTCAACAATATATGGCTAAATTGTATGCTGCATTCTAAAGATGTTCAGATTTCACTGCAGTTTCTGATTTTGCCACCCACTTGGGGTATAAGTTGGTTTAAACCTTAAGTTGATCGATTAGTAAGATCATAAGAATTTTCAAGCCTCTCTATGAACGCAGGCTGTGTTTACTACATTGCTATTCGTTCTTGGAATTATATTATCTTTCTTTTTCTTTATCTCTTTCTCTCACACAAAAGTCTGTACAACTAAGCTGCAAAGAAGGCTCTGGAGTAGGATTTCTGAATTCTGCATCGATGATTTGTTTGAAAACGGGAATGATTGTTTGAAGAATCTTGCGTTTTTACGATTAGCAGTTCCTTTTTCTTTTTTTTCTTTTTTTTCACTTATGTTTCTTTTCCCCTTAACATGAAAAAGGCGCTAGTCAATGTCCTTGGTAAAGTAGTTTGCAAGGAGAAATGCGGTGCTTCTGTTTCAGTTACTCTTGTGAGATTAACTAGAAAACATAATGAAGGGAGACAAACAGTGAGTTTGACCGATGAGAGCAGCCAATTTCTATTTCCTGATGTTTTGCCAGGAAAGTACAGGTTGGAGGTATGGTGACTTACTCCTGAATTCTTTGTATTAGTAAATAGTTTTATGTTTATAGTTCAACTTTATGATTGATGCTGATACTGTAATGAAATTCATCTTCTAAGGTCAAACACACGTCTCCAGAAGCTGTGTCCAAGGAAGATAACTGGTGCTGGGAGCAAAGCTTCATTGATGTCGATGTTGGTGCAGAGGATGTAAAAGGGATTGAATTTGTTCAAAAGGGTTTCTGGGTTAATGTTATCGCTACCCATGATGTAGATGCTTACATTGCTCATCCCGATGGCTCACCTGTTAACTTGAAAATTAAGGTTAATCACTATTCATTGACGTTCTCATTTCTCTGAGCAAACACTATTGAGTTCTTCTATAAGGAATTCACACCTAATCTTTATACATTGCAGAAAGGTTCCCAGCGTATTTGTGTTGAATCCCCTGGAGTGCATGAACTTCATGTTGTCAACTCATGTATTTTCTTTGGGAGCTCATCAATGAAGATTGATACATCTAACCTAGAGGTGCAGTGCTATATGCTTCTTGTTGCCTCTTGTCACTTGAATTTACAATTTCTTAATATATTAACTTCTTATTGGCTTCAATTGTTTCATTTCTTTAGCCTGTCTATCTGAAAGGAGAGAAGTATCTTCTTAGAGGACAAATCAATGTAAATTCAAGTTCATTGGATGAGCTGCCTTTGGGTATGGTTGTGGACATTCTGAATGGTGAAGGCATGATCTCGCATAGCACAAATGCCAAACTTGTATCTGGTGCAAATGATCAAATAAGGACTGCTATATATGAGTATTCTGTGTGGGCTAATCTTGGAGAAATGCTTACTTTTCTTCCTAGAGACCCTCGGTATTTCTCGATATCAATTGTACTTTACAACGTTTTATGGATGAAAAGCACACACAATTCATATTATAGAAAATTTAAAAGCAATTATGATCACTCTCTCTTTTAAAGAAAACTGATTGGAGTTTCTTTTCATTTGTGTATGCATGTGTTTCCTGTAATGCTTGGTCTATTCTATTGCATCATTTTCACTTCTTTGCATGGTTTGACCTTGCCAAATAACATTATCTTTTAGAAATATTTTAATCACTATGACATGAATTTCTACATTTTCTTTCCTCTTTGCAATTTGACATATAAGCTTTAACAATTTTGTCTAAAGAAGTATGACATATTATTTCCCTTTGAAGAAATTTATGTTTCGTCACTTGAGTAATGATTTAATTGTTCATGTTCTGGATTACTACCTTGTAGAAAGTACACATGGTCAAACTTTGTTGTTTGCGGATACTTTTTCCTTTATTTGTACTCTATCAAGGTTTGTAGGAAGGCAGCAATGCTATTAGTTTATTGACTTGCTTCAGCCTTATTCATGGTTGTAAGAAGCTTACAGGCATTCGATCACGCTTGTTTATATTTGTTCCATGAGCACTATGGATTCTATTGTTGCCAATACTTCTAACTTACAATGTTGACTTTATCTTAATTGGGCGTCCATGCATGGATGTCTATATTTGATTCAGGATCTTACACAAAAGTTCAAAACTATGATATCATCTTAATGGTGTTGAGAATCAGAATTTTTAGAGATGTAATAGAGTTATTGATAAATGCATCTGATAGATTATATGATTTTATAAATTAATGTTCTACTCCATGTGATGAGATTTAGAATTGACTAATATCCATAAATCTCATTATCATTTGTAAAACAAAGGGTGATTAATCATGAAATGACTCCCAGTGCAGGCAGTTCTAACTTACATGAGACCTTTGTTCCATCTCTTTTCTATATGGATGCTGCTGCACCAATTACACTCTTTAACTAGATTTCTGGTTTATTGCAGGGATAATGGAGAAAAAAAGATTCTGTTTTATCCTAGACTACACCATGTAAGAATCAAATTGAGCAACTTACCTAAGAAATTTATCTTCTATTTTTAAGCTATCTTTATATTGATAATTCTTTACTCTGTTTTCCTAGGTTTTGGTTGCAAATGATGGTTGTCAAGCTCCGGTACCTCTGTTTGCCGGTCGACCAGGGTTATACTTGGAGGGATCAGTCTCCCCCCCTATTTCTGGTGTTCAAGTAAGGATCATTGCTGGTGAGGATGGCAGCATTGGAGAAATCAAGAAAGGAGAACTAGTTCTTGAAACGACCACAGAGGCAGATGGGTCTTTTGTTGCAGGACCTCTATATGATGATATAACTTACGATATGAAGGCTTCAAAGGTGTGGCTTTTTTTCCCCCGAATTTCCTTCTTCTCTACATCAACTTAAAGCAATTTGTTTGAATCCCCTTTTCACACTTGACTACTAACATTGCATCCTCTTGACACCTTTTGCCTTTTTGGTATTTGTAACATAAAAGGGGGGTAAAAAACGTAGAATCTCTTTAAATATCTTTATGTGATGCTTGTGATCATATGATACAAGTCTTCTGTATGGTTCTCTTTTTCTCCCTAAACTAACATTTTGAACTGTTGGGAAAAGTTGATTATTACAGTAGGGAAGTTATTTGATTGAAGGAACAACTAAAACTGGAGTTAGGAATGGAATCTTATTTAGCAAAGTGTCATGTAGTGATCATGACTTGTTCCTTGAATATCTAACCATTTATTTGTGGAGAAGAGATGCATGCTTTATAAACTCAAGTAGTAAATCCAGTCATTGCTGCAGTTGTTGCTAACTGTCAGCCTCCACTATTGTCATTATTGACAATAAATAGAAAAGGGTTGTGAGATAGAGAGGTTGGAACCTGGTGAGTTGAATTTCTGCTATTTAGGTACGTGGATGCCTTAAGTTGATTTTCTGTGACTAGATGAAAAATAAGCTCAAAGCTAAGTTGTTTAAACCCTTTGAATGTGTCATTAATGCTGCTAGATTAAGATGTCTTGGATGCGTGGGTTGTTATATGGCTTCTGGGTAGAGTTTCAGTTTGATTGAAATTATGAAGATCGTGATCTATTTATCTTCTTCAATGTGTAATTCTTGTTCTTTTTTCTTTTCTCTTCAACTGATGGTGTCATATCCTGGATGTCTCTCTTATTTGACGCAGCCTGGCTTTCATCTTAAAAAAGTAGGCCCATATTCTTTTTCTTGTCAGAAGCTTAGTCAAATATCTGTGAAAATATACTCCAAGGATAATGCCAATGAACCTATCCTCTCTCTTCTGTTGTCATTGAGCGGGGATGATGGGTATAGGAACAACTCAATATCAAGGACTGGTGGAATCTTCGTCTTTGAGAACTTATTTCCTGGAAGCTTCTATCTGCGGCCTCTGCTAAAGGTACCTTCTCTTTCTTCTGATATGAATGCCCAATTGCTAAAGTTGGATGAGGCTGCAATTTTAATCACACATTTGTCGAATTTGAGTTTACCTTTGAGTCAGATTTAATAATCAAAGACCATATGCACCTGTATACAAACAGAAACACAGCAAAAGGAATTTTAAGCTTGTTTGATTCATAGTAGTTACTCCACAAATATTAAATAAGTGCAACACAATAAACTTGCTCTCTTGAAGAAGACCTGGATATGTGCAGGAGTTAGCTTGATCATTGATTACTTCAATCGATGCTTCTTCTCTTTTATAGGAGTATGCTTTCTCACCCTCAGCACAGGCAATAGAACTTGGTTCTGGAGAATCTAGAGAAGTTGTTTTTGAAGCCACACGTGTTGCTTACAGGTCCTTTTTTTGTTTGCACTCTTCTTTTGTTATTGTAAACATTTAAGGGCATACTTCCATGATATGTTTATGCTAAGTTATTATATTTTTCCAGGCACTGATTTACTTAAAATACCCTAATATGTATTCTACAGTGTTCTTAACTCGGTTTTCCAATTTGGGTTATGATTTTTGAACTTCTGATCTTGCATCCTATCCCACTAAGTATATTGTTGCCTGAATTGTGTATGAAACTAAGCATATTCTAGATTAGTTTCAGAATGAAAGTACTTCATGTGGCTTTAAGGTAGTTTAATTCCTTTCACAGTGCAATGGGTATGGTGACTCTGCTGTCTGGCCAACCAAAAGAAGGTGTCTCAATTGAGGCCCGTTCAGAGTCAAAAGGTTACTATGAGGAGACTGTGACTGATTCATCTGGGAGTTACCGTCTACGAGGGCTTCTTCCTGACACAACATATTCAATCAAGGTTGTGCAGAAGGATGGCTTGGGTATTGCTAAAATTGAGCGGGCATCTCCTGAATCCACTGTTGTGAAGGTTGGTTCTGTTGGCTGGAAAATTTTTCCCATTTTATGTTTGCGTTTTCTGAAACTGAGTTTTAGCTGTTTAGAGACCTTATTGCCAGTATTTGTACAAAGCATAATATCAAGGTTTGATTTTGAGATGGATGCAATTTGCTTTTGTGGGTTATATGGGTAATAAGGTTTTACGGTTTCTGATCAACTAGGTGAAGCTTCTTCAAAAAAAAAAAAAAAAAACTCGAGTCTTCTATTATCATCTCCATACAGCCAGGCTATTTAAATTGGAACTCTGACTAATACGTGGTTGGTTTGTCACTTGTCAGGTTGGAAACAAAGATATCAAGGGATTGGACTTTTTGGTCTTTGAGCAGCCAGAAGTGACCATCATAAGTGGCCATGTTGAAGGGAATAGGATCGGGGAACTACATTCTCATTTATTGGTAGAAATCAGGTCAACTGGTGACATGTCTAAAATTAAGTCTGTCTTCCCACTGCCATTGTCCAATTTCTTCCAGGTGAAAGACTTGCCTAGGGGCAAACATCTCTTGCAGCTCAAATCCAGCCTGCCTTCATACTCTCACAAATTTGAGTCAGATATTATTGAGGTTGACCTAGAGAAGAATGCTCAAATTCATGTGGGTCCAATTAGATACAGTGTCGAGGAGGATCATCACAAACAGGTTAGTTTTATATTATTAAAAATACATTCATTCAAACAATTATGCAAATATGTAGGGCAAAAATATGAGGTCAAGTTTGTGGAGTTCACCTTTCTTTGTCAAGTATTATCATGATGTACAATTAGTTGCAGATTATATATATATGTTCGGTGTCCAGCAATTTTTGTTGCACTTCCACTCCTTGTTAATTACCCCTCTCTGGCATATGTACAGGAATTAACACCTGCACCAGTATTTCCTCTGATTATTGGAGTTTCAGTAATTACTCTCTTTCTCAGTATTCCAAGGTAACTTGAATATGCCTTCTTAATCATCTTCTTCTTTTTTCCTTTTTCTTTTCCTTTTTTTTGTATACTTAGGGTTTCATATTCATATCGATAATTTCTGGTCATATTCTCCTGTACCGTATACCTATTCTGGAAGACTAAAGGACATCTACGAAGCTGCTATGGGAATACCGACACCGGGTTTTATGACAACTGCCAGAAAAGAAGTGCGGAAACCAGTTGTGAGAAAAAAAACATATTGAAGAACCCTTTGCACCAATGGTAGGCCATCAGAGTTCGTTTTAAATGTCAGAAATTTAATTTTGCTTCATTGTTCCCAAGTTTTGGCGGATGACAACCTAATTTGGATGATATCATTAGTGCCTTTCTCAATACATCATTTTGATGAGAGCTGATACAAACTGTACCATCTTGGCTTGTAGAATTGAATCTGAATGTATCTTTTGTAGAAGCAATTGCAATTTTCCCCTTTTCTGGGGGATCAAAATTCGAAACAAGCAAATGAAATTAGCAGAGTAAGTTGTACACTCGTCTTGCTCTATTTTCACTCTCTTTATATCCAGCCGTAGAACAGCAATTGGTTGTACACTTGTACTCCACATTCATTCTTGCCCTTCATCAAATCTCCCTCCGTCTTTGATACTACTCTGCAGGTGGTCCAAGCTGTTTCTGATCAAATGTTATGTTATGTGATTGAAATAAAACGCAAAAAACCCAATGAAGCTTAACTTTCGTCGAGTGTTTTAACTTACCTGTCGCAAATGAAACCTTTCATGTAAAGTCAACAACTGCCTCAGCAATTTGAGCAAAAAATCCCAACCACTACAATTTTCTTATTATTACGGCCTTGTAAAAGTAAAACCTGATATGACATGCAGCTTTTTGAATTTTGACTAATTTTGTTCGTGCTCCCCACTCTAGCAGCAAAAGGTCATTTCCTGTAACTTGGGAAGTAACCAAGGGATAGTGTGGTAAATCCAGCAGTGACGTACAGCGCAGCCAGTATCCATAGCGGGTACTGGTCGCTGGGTAGTGTTAGTATTTCATTAGATCCCGGTTAGGCTTAGCTGGATTCCATATATAAATCGGTGCCTCCTGAGTCCTAACTCCTAACCCATCGAAAGTCGTTTTTACGCAGTCAAAAGTCCGTGACCATCTTCAATTCTTAAGCCGATGGGCATCTACTTGGTGCTGCTTCGCACTACTTGCTCTCCAGATTCTTCTTCATCAAGCATTAGAATTCAGCATATACGTTACCTACCAAAAAATAATTGAAATCCTACCACCCAAGCTCATGGACACATGCCGTATTAATTTTTGACACGTGTCGATTTCAGATATGGTAGTCCACATCAGCGAGTGTGACCCACTAAATCCAGGGCCTTTTGGAATATGAATGCAGAAAACGTATTGTGATTGGACCAAATTCTCCGGTATTTTAGCCAAAGCAAGATGCATCTAATTTGCGCCGAATAATATTATTATATAATTGAATATAAAAGAAAATGGTATAGTAAAAGTGACCCAAGTGTAAAACAGTACTGACACGAGTGGGCGTAGATATCAATGTCTGAACTAAAAGCCCAACTCAGCTCAGTTTCTGTCTCGCTCTCTTTCTCTCCCCTCTTATCTCTTCAGCCAAAAAAAAAACAAAAAACAAACAAACTTTCATTCTCCAACTATCCGCCATTTCCCAATGGCCTCTCTCTCTACTCCTGCCCCTTCTCCTCCATCCCTTCCAAAACCCTGCTCAGGCAGGCTTTAGCTAATCTCTCCTTCTCTCCTTCCTAGTTCCCCAGAGGGCATACCACGCCGTCCTCTCTCTCTCTCTCTCTAGCCAAAAAAGAGGAATCGAGAACTATAGAATGGCGTCAACGCCGCCGCACTGTTCAATCACAGCAACAACAAAGCCCTATCAGAGCCATCAGTACCCACAAAACCACCTCAAAAACCACCGTAACCACCAGAACAACCACCGCAACCAACCTCACCCCCAGAAGTTCTCTCTCTCCAAGCCTCCTCCCTCACCTCGCAATGCGGCGAAGCCAGCCACTGCTGCCGCCGCAGCGGCCGCCACCACCCGTGCTCCCCTATCTCAGGCCCCCAGCCCTTTCCCTGCCCTAGCCCCCGATTTCTCTGGCCGCCGGTCGACCCGGTTCGTCTCAAAGATGCACTTGGGTCGGCCCAAAACCACTATTAACACCCGCCACAGTTCCGTAGCGGAAGAACTTCTTCAACACGTCTTACATAACGGCCAAGCTGGCCTCGAAGGGATTCTCGTCTCGTTTGAGCCCAAGCTTTGCGGCTCCGATGACTATACTTTCCTGCTTCGAGAGCTTGGAAACAGAGGTGAGTATGAAAAGGCCATTAAATGTTTTCACTTTGCGGTTAGAAGAGAGAGAAGAAAAACCGAACAAGGAAAATTAGCTAGTGCCATGATTAGTATTCTTGGTCGATTGGGAAAAGTTGAACTTGCCAAGGGCATTTTCGAGACTGCATTAAGTGAAGGTTATGGAAATACAGTTTATGCTTTTTCTGCTTTAGTAAGTGCTTTTGGGAGAAGTGGGTATTGTGATGAGGCTATAAAAGTTTTCGATTCGATGAAAAACTATGGGTTGAAGCCAAATTTAGTAACTTATAATGCTGTAATTGATGCTTGTGGGAAGGGAGGTGTGGAGTTTAAAAGGGTTGTAGAGATTTTCGATGAGATGTTAAAGAGTGGAGTGCAGCCAGATCGAATTACTTTTAATTCTTTGCTTGCTGTTTGCAGTAGAGGGGGTTTATGGGAAGCGGCAAGAAATTTGTTTAGTGAGATGGTTGATAGAGGGATTGACCAAGATATTTTCACTTATAATACGATTTTGGATGCCGTTTGTAAAGGTGGGCAAATGGATTTGGCTTTTGAGATTATGGCTGAAATGCCAACGAAAAACATTCTGCCTAATGTTGTTACTTATAGTACTATGATTGATGGGTATGCAAAGGCTGGTAGATTTGATGAGGCGCTTAATTTGTTTAATGAAATGAAATTTTTAGGTATTGGTTTGGATAGAGTTTCATATAATACTTTGCTTTCTATTTATGCAAAGCTTGGTAGGTTTGAGGAGGCTTTAGATATTTGCAGGGAGATGGAGGGTTCAGGGATCAGGAAGGACGTTGTTACTTATAATGCACTTTTGGGTGGATATGGGAAACAAGGGAAATATGATGAAGTTAGAAGACTGTTTGAGGAGATGAAAGCGCATATGGTGTCACCTAATTTATTAACTTACTCAACAGTAATTGATGTGTATTCGAAGGGTGGTTTATATGAGGAGGCAATGCATGTTTTTAGAGAGTTTAAGCGGGCAGGATTGAAGGCTGATGTTGTGCTTTATAGTGCTTTAATTGATGCCTTGTGCAAGAATGGGTTGGTAGAATCTGCTGTATCCTTGCTTGATGAGATGACAAAGGAAGGGATTAGGCCTAACGTTGTTACATACAATTCAATCATTGATGCTTTTGGTCGGTCTGCAAATTCAGAATATATGTTTGATACTGGTAGTGAGATAAGTGAGTTGCAAACTGAATCTTCGTGTTCATTAGTCATTAAGCATGGTATAAAGGGCAAAGTAACAGGTGGGGAGGACAACCAGATCATAAAAATTTTTGGGCAACTAGCTGCTGAGAAAGGGAGTCAAGCAAAGAAAGATTGTGGAGGCAAGCAGGAAATCTTGTGCATCTTGGGAGTTTTTCAGAAGATGCATGAATTGGAAATCAAACCAAATGTTGTCACCTTTTCGGCTATCTTAAATGCTTGCAGGTTTGGTTTTTTCCCTTCTAGCTTTTCAAACAAAATGACATTATCTGCGAATTTTAATTTGTGCTTCATTAGCTTACTCAATATTCACTTGCAGTTGAACAAATGAATCATTCAGTATCTCTGGCCTTGAAATTTACTTGATATGGCAAGGTTTATCTTACTTGAAAATAGTGGGACCTTATGTGCCAATCTTCCTCTTTTGTTGTAGTACATAGTGTTAAAATATTAATCTGAAAAACATGGATAATCATTTGTATGTATTGCTATGGATGTAGCCGCTGTGATTCCTTTGAGGAGGCTTCAATGTTGCTGGAAGAGCTCCGATTGTTTGATAATCAAGTCTATGGTGTTGCCCATGGGCTTCTTACGGGCTATAGGGAGAATGTTTGGATTCAAGCTCGATCCCTATTTAATGAAATGAAGTTGATGGACTCTTCAACTGCGTCTGCCTTTTATAATGCTCTGACTGACATGCTGTGGCACTTTGGTCAGGTTAGCTTTATAATGCATTTGCTTCACTAGTTTGATGCACTTCCTACTCAGTTATTTTCCACTATGATGTTTATTGTGTCTTATCTTTATGATTTAGGAAGTTGCTTATCTTAAAAGCTTGACACAGTTAAAATTTTACCTTGTAGAAACGGGGAGCCCAACTAGTTGTGCTTGAAGGGAAACGCCAGCAAGTGTGGGAGAATGTATGGTCTAATTCCTGCTTAGATTTGCATCTCATGTCTTCTGGAGCTGCTCAAGCAATGGTGCATGCATGGTTGCTAAACATACGTTCTATAGTTTTTGAAGGTCATGAATTGCCGAAACTGTTAAGGTAATTAAATTGGTTTTGCTAAACATACGTTCTATATGGCTGCTCAACATGTACCTTTTATCATCTTGTTTCAAGTAAATTTTTGTTGTCTTTGTCCAGCATTTTGACCGGATGGGGCAAACATAGCAAAGTAGTTGGTGATGGTGCACTAAGGCGAGCTGTCGAGGCACTTCTCACTGGCATGGGTGCACCCTTTCGGCTTGCTAAGTGTAACTTAGGTAGATTCGTATCAACAGGTCCTGTAGTTACTGCCTGGTTAAGGGAATCTGGCACCCTAAAGTTGCTTGTTCTTCATGATGATAGAACTCATCCTGAGAACACTAGGGTTGAGCAAATCTCAAATTTACAGCCACTTCCTTTGTAGTAGTGTGTATAAATATAATGATACCCTTTTTCTCCTCTTTCTTTTTCTTTTTTCTTTTTGTGGCTTTTATTCATGTTTATCCCTGTAAGTTGTATAAATTTATTGAAAGAATTGACGCACATATCTCAGTCTCCCTTCCTGCCATTACCTCTGCTTTCAATGCTTCCTACTAATGCATCGGCCGGCAAGAGACCATTAGCGGCAGTATTTGCTATTATATGCTATATAAAGCTCACGACCGCAACAATTGCTCATGATTTGAATCGGTTATTTGAAATTATGCTGCAAATTTTGAGTTAGTGAAATGGAAAGAGAATGGGTAATGAATGGTTAGAGATGGGCAGTTTGACTTTGCGTAAACAAATTCCCTGTCATCTACCCTTTCCATAGGATCGTCATGTACTGAAGAAGTGTAAACGGAGTCTTAAGTTTTCGCGTATGTGGGCAAATTTTCTATTATCTTTTGCTGCATGACAAATTTACGATTTTCACATTATGCCATTTTGCCGAAAAGATTTACTCATACCCCGGCAAATCAATATTAGTAAGGATATTTGGTACGTATTTAATGAACTTTAAATTTAGCCGTCCAGATGAAAATATATAAATTGTAAACTTAGCTTAAAAATAGAATACATATATATATATATATATATATATATATTGCTGATTAAACAACATAGTATCTAACTGAACTCCTGAGTTTCTTTGTTTTCAAGCCCAAAAAGGAAAAGGATTAAATGAGCCGAGCCTGTGGGGTTCGGCTCACCATAGCAGCAGGTTGGGGCTTGGGTCCTTCCCACTTGGCCCGTCTTGCTCTCTGGGCTGGGGTGCACCATTTGCAGTAAGACAGAAGCCCATAAACTTTTCAACGTTCAAGACCAGATGGTTACTAAATGGGAGCAAAAGAGAGCGCCTGCCTAACCCTAGTGAGCGTGTATCGCGAGAGAAGAGCTCTATCAAATTGTGCTTGTTGTTGCCAACGAGGGTTGGCTCAAGTGGTGAGGGCTTGGCCTTGTCGTACAAAGCACCAGGGTTCGAGTCCTCCCACGGTCCTTTATTGGTAGACGATCTGTAAGTCCGAAAAATTCGCAGATGAAAGTTTAATGGATCCGTAAATCCTCAAATGGGTGGTGAAAGTCCAATGGATCCGTAAATCTCCAAAGGGGTTGGCGGCTTGCCCTGGCTTTGGAGATGGGCAGGTGAAAGTCCAATGGATCCGTAAATCCCCAAAGGGGTTGGCGGCTTGCTCTGACCTTGGAGATGGGGTAGCCTCCCCTGCTCCTAAACATTATTCTCACTAAAAAAAAATTGTGCTTGTTGTTTAAATATTTTTTTAATTTTTTAAATAATACTCTTTCCGTTTCTATATATTTGATCCCAATAAGTAAATCTCTTCGATTAAAAAAATTAGTTGAATAACAAAATTCTATATAAATTTTTACTTCACTTTCTAAATTTAATCCAAATCTATTTCATTCATCGTTCTCTTTATAAGTTAATTGATTTAATATTACAATAACTATATTTAGTGGTTCTTACAATTCAATTTTAAAGAAAGATAAATTTAAAAATAAATAATTAATATTTTATTAAAATTATACAAAGACAAATAAAAAAAAACATTAGATAGAAGTCAAATAATAGAAACAGAGAGAGTACTACCTACTATCCTAGTATTTAATTTAATTTTAACGCCAATGTGCTACGTTTAATTCTGTTTCCTTTCATTCAAAAAAAAAAAAATTCTGTTTCCTTGTTATTGGCCACTATTATCATCGAGCTGTTTTTCCTAGCAGAAATCGTATTTTACTGCAACTTTACTTCATATTCCAAGAATTGGTCTTCGGCTAAGAAACAGGTGACATGCGTACTCCATTCATTTATTCCAGATTTCTCCATTCTTTATTATTCTTATTTCCATGGTACCCAAGTGTCTGTAGGCAGGACCAAGAATATGTATATCGTTTTTGTTCGTCTGTGGAGCTGTATTGGACGAAAACAGAATAATAATCTTCTTCAAGCTAACCGAAAACTTGGTCTGAGAAAAACTTATGCTTCTCATGCTGAGATCTCTGCTTCCTTCTTGCATGGACAAATGTCTACTCGAAGTGAAAAAGGAAATCGACGTCCTGATTAATTTCACTAGATTGTTCTATATGTTCTTACCAACCCAAATAAGGCAAAGAAAGTGGGATTGATGTTACAACCATATCCTGATATACGCGTCGTGTTTATCAACTCATTTTTCTTTGAAAACCTACTTCACCACCCATTGTGCGATAACCTTTGGCGGGTCTGGAACACAATTAGCAAGGGCACGTATTTTCCACTTTCATTTCACTGTTTTAAGTTGGAGATTAGTTCTAGGCTCTTCAATTCCCTTTGAACTTTTTCTTGGACACCATGGACCGCCATTACCATTGACTTCGTGTTAAACTGCCACGTGATGTTGTTTTACGGGAAAAATAACTTGTGACCGTCGAGAGCAAGGAGGTTTAGTTAGTGTAAACGTAGGCGGCAAAGACACAATTTTTGGGAAGAGAGTATTCGCTTTCAACTTTATACTCTTTCATGTAACCACATCATCATCAAGATTTAAGACTCCACTCACCTTTTACTATAAATAGCATATTCTTTATACGTACCATAGAACTACAAGCATACTTAGCCTTGATCGATAGCGTTCTACTTATTTAGAAACAAAACATGGGAAAGGTTTTAGGAAATGCAATTAAAACGCTTGCCATGACAATATTCTTGGTAATGATATTGATGGGAATAGCACAAGGGCGACGAATAGAGAAAGAGTATTGTTACAGTACTCAGAAGAATGGCAATCATTGTTTTGGAAAGGGTGGTGGAGTTGGAGGAGGAGGTGGCGTAGGTGGTAGTGGTGGAGGTGGAGCAAGTGGTGGCATAGGTGTCGGAGGTGGTGTTGGGGCAGGTGGTGGAGGAGGTGCTGGGGGTGGTGTAGGTGCAGGAGGAGGAGTAGGTGCTGGTGGTGGTGTAGGAGGAGGTGCTGGTGGTGGTGCAGGAGGTGGTAGAGGTGGGGGAGGAGGAGGTGCTGGAGGTGGTGTTGGTGGCGGTGTAGGTGCCGGGGGTGGCGTTGGTGGTGGTGTAGGAGCTGGAGGAGGAGCAGGTGTTGGGGGTGGTGTAGGTGCTGGAGGTGGTGTTGGCGGTGGTGTAGGAGGAGGTGCTGGTGCTGGTGCAGGAGGAGGAACTGGCGGTGGTGGAGGTGGTGGAGGAGGAGGAGGTGTTGGGGGCGGTGCTGGTGGTGGTGTAGGTGCTGGAGGAGGAGCAGGTGTTGGTGTCGGTGTTGGAGGAGGTGTTGGGGGCGGTGTAGGTGCTGGAGGAGGTGCTGGTGGTGGTGCAGGTGGAGGAGCTTGTTGTGGTAGAGGTGGTGGAGGAGGAGGTGCTGGCGGTGGGAGAGGTGGTGGAGGAGGAGGTGTTGGTGGCGGTGTAGGTGCTGGGGGTGGTGTTGGTGTAGGTGCTGGAGGAGGAGCAGGTGTTGGGGGTGGTGTAGGTGCTGGAGGTGGTGTTGGTGGTGGTGCAGGAGGAGGAGCAGGCGGTGGTAGAGGTGGTGGAGGAGGAGGTGTTGGAGGCGGTGCTGGTGGTGGTGCAGGTGCTGGAGGAGGAGCAGGTATCGGCGGTGGTGTTGGGGGTGGTGTAGGTGCTGGGGGTGGTGTTGGAGGAGGTGCTGGTGGTGGTGTAGGAGGAGGTGCCGGGGGTGGTGGCGGTGCAGGTGGAGGAGTTGGGGGTGGTGCAGGTGGAGGTGCTGCTATCGGTGGAGGAGTAGGTGGTGGAGGTGGTGTCGGCGGTGGCGGAGGTGTAGGCGGTGGGGTGGGAGCAGGTGGAAGTGTTGGAGTTGGAGTTGGAGTTGGAGCTAGTGCTGGTGCTGGTGGTGGAGCTGGAGGAGGTGTTGGAGGTGGAGCCGGTGGTGGATCTTAACTTAGGAGCTCAAAAATTTGAAAATCTTTTTTAAAGGGGTGCACGTACTTTGTGCATGGCTAAAGTAAATATTGTTATCCCTACGCTGTAAGGCATTAAATTGTCGTTGTTGTAATAAATAATAATAAAGTTATAATAATGGAATAAAGAAATCAACCTACGCGACGTTCATTTTCACAAGTATTTTATGTCTTATTTTCCGGTTTAATATCCAAATAAATAAGTTTGATTTTGCTTGACAACACTTCATTTTATTTAAAGAGTAGAGTGTGATTTAAAATCGAATCTTAACATTTTACTTCATAGTAATGTTGGATGTTAGTAATATATTTTGTTTAAAAAGTTCATAAGTCTGTTTTCCCGATAAATAATGGCGTAACAATAATCTTATTACCATCTAATTATTTCCTCATAGTAAGAAAGAAAAGATGTTTAAATATCTGAGCTATTAACTTCAGTTTACAAATTTTCTTATACCCAACGGTCGAATTTAAAAATAATAATACAAAAATGGGTTAGTTTTCATTGTTAGGTTGAACACTGGATTAGAAGATTTAACTAATGTCAAACAAGTGTCTACTTTTCGAACTAGATCGATAATCTACAGCCGGTAACCCCGGTTGATTATACTGAGGTTAACCAGTCACCATATCAAATTTTGTCTTGGTTAAGAGCAAATTCAGAAATTAATTCAATTTGTTATGAGTTAATTATATACGAAGGTTTTTTTTTTCTTTTTTTCCTTTGCTTTGTTGGTCTTTAATGATACTCTCTCTCTATATATATATATACACACCGGCCTTTAAGTCTTTAACTGTCAACGAATATCACAGAAAACCAAGAATATGGGCGTCTTCTAGGTTTTGTGTTCTGTCTATTTCCCCAGGAGACTTCCTTTTTTACGCTAAAATCGACAGAAAAATATGAAGAGACGATCTTTGGCAGCTTGACGATCCATCTTTGTTTGTCAATATGTGATATGTTCAAAAACATAGCCAAAGTTCCATTAACTATCGTTCTAATTTTATATATATATATATATATATTCTCTAGCACCCATAGTCAATTTGTTGAGATTGAAGACAGAACTGGAAGTGGGAAGTAGCTTGTCATAGTCATCCAGAACAACATGAACACAAGATTTTGCACGAGTTATTCAACCATTTTTTTAAGATACAAAATAAACATTTAAAGCTTGTGACCCAAAAAAGTTTCTCTAAGCCCAAATAGTCGATGGACGAATTGAATGAAAACAGGCCATGGCCAGTGATCAGGTCAGGTCCGTTTAGAACTACTAGAAGTGGGCGTAAGCCGAACTTCAGCTCATCCAAACTCTCAGTTCTGGTTTAGTACAGCCCATGAGTAAATTGAAATTGGGCCATCAACAAAACGTCATAAGGGTTATTGATAGGACAAATTGAAGTGTACACAAAGGTCTACAAAGGCAGAAGTCAAAAGCAAGCACCGACCCAAGATTATACTGTTCGCTTTTCTCTATAAAAAAGTTACTTATATGGTAAAGGGCCATGTAACTGAATTACGTCTTTGTTTGAGGAACTAAAGATCCTAAGCCAAATGTAGCGCTTTAATTCACGCCACCGACGTTACCAATTAACCAACAATATCCCACATAAGGCCAAAAAATAGCGTGTTGAATTGTGGGTTTGTGACCCCCCAAAATATCCCAATTTTAATCATTTTAATTTGAAGTGCTCTCCATCTCTGATAAGTGGTGAAGTTGGTTTCTTTAGGTTTGAAGCACTAGAATTTTAAAAGGAGTATGCATTTTGCACCACGTATAAAATTTATTTTGTGTTTTATGACGTCAATGGTATACGCATGACATGAACATGGATGATCTCGTTTATGCTTTTTCCTTTGAAACAGAACTGTAGCATTTATTTTTTTTTTATAATAATTAATTAAATCTTACCGATTGTTTGATAATAAGGAGGATTAAAAAGGGGAAATTAATTAGATGGAAAAAAATCATTCCCGTAAGGGATTCTTATTTCTCACGCAAAGGGCAAAGAAGTTGAGTTTGTACTTTATGCTGGGGATGACAAGGAACAGATTGAGTTGCAAAAATAATTCATTTTGATTTAGCTCTTCTTTTTCTCATCAGTTGTTTTGGTTTACTTTGTTTTTGTTTCAATAAGAATCACTGACGAATAAAGTTTATATTTTTTGTTTTCATCGTAAAATAAGTAAGGGAAACAAAAGGGACAAAATCTTCAATTTTGTTTTGATTTCTTACGTTGGAAGATGTATAAAATCTTTACTTTCAAAGCTTGAATTGTTCAAAGTTCAAAGATTGCCCCACGAGGGGAGACTATGATCTTTGTAATCAATTGGGCCTCAAATTAAGGTGCTTGAAACAGCGAAACACAAAATTTACTTACCTACTTAAAATCCGTTTAACTGACTTTCATGGACGTTAGCGGATCGGTTTGCTTAGAGAGGAAGAAAGAAAATGTTATAAGTTTCAATTTTCAATTATTTTTTAATTAAAAAAGGGAAAAAGATTCATCCTCTCCTTGTTAATGGTCGGTTCTGATGGAGCAGCTTAACTTCCCCCGACACCCAACTTATTTAACTGGGCCCAGATTGAGTTCATTTCTAACTTTTTCCAATAGCCCGTTGGGCCCATTATTACACTGTGCTACCGGCGCACCCTAGCTAATACCTTGGTGGGCCACCATGCCTTTTATTTAAGATTAAGCCTTTTTGTTCCTTTTGATAACATTTTAAGATTAAGCTTTGCTTTTTCTTTTTTTTATAGAGGTAAAGCTTTGCCTAAATTAAATCACAAGTATTATAATTTTCCAGACAAATGTTTATTTTAATTAAATTGCTTAATGTCGTTCAATGCTATACTTAACATCTTAGCCTT
Organism: Microcos paniculata; assembly: GCA_030664755.1. Lineage (NCBI taxonomy): Eukaryota > Viridiplantae > Streptophyta > Magnoliopsida > Malvales > Malvaceae > Microcos > Microcos paniculata. The sequence goes on from CP131461.1 coordinate 36,294,429, forward strand.
TCAATGTAATTAATTGAGAGTATTAGTTTAATTCCTAAACTTCTTCATCAAACACGTCCTATTATGGTAAGTTAACAACGCATATCCTCTCCCATTCTCTCAGCTTTTCCAAAAAGGAAAAAAGGGATTATCTCATCATTTTGCCATTAATACGTCTGACAAGCAAAAGAAATTCCTTGGACAAGTAAAATATCCTAAGAATATTCCTTTTTGTTTTTTTATGGTTTGATCCTTACCTAAGTAAATATTCTTTCTTTATTCTTATAAGTTGATAAAAAAACTCCCATTATTGCCAAAATTATTGCAGTTCAATCTTGGTTCCTACGTTAATTTTCAGTCAGAAGATAAAAGCCGGAAACTTCCCCCATCCTCATTAGCCATTTAACCTTATCCATATTCAACTTTGAGAAAGAATTTCATTGGGAAGATAATTTGATTCACTTGCGTGATACCGGGGGTCGGGGCTTTACTGCACGCATCGTTAGCCATTGACCATGCAAATCCGCAAAGACGAACGTTATGAATACCTTGGGTAGCAAGCACGAAGCACCCAAAGCTAACCCAAAGTATATAAACAAACAAAACAATAAAATAACATAATTAGTTAATTAAAATAAAATCTTTGTTTAAGCAAGGAAGGAAGGAAATTACTATGGACGCAAACCTTCCAGTTTCTTTCGCCAGCAATCTTCAATCTTCGAGAGAAACCAGAAAAAAGAAAGAAATAATAGTAGTATTATTATAAACAGCTTGTGGATATTGTCCGTTTTAGTACTTCAGGAACTCACGGATTTAAAATGCGTCCACAAGTAAAGATTTCAGACCCTGTTTATAAGCACGCACACAATCCCGTGTACGAGCGATGTGGGAACATCAGGTTACATAACAAGTATTTAATTATACACGGAAGGTGCGCGTGCCTAGAAGCTTTTTCCTGTTTGTTTACTATGTAAACCAATAATTTAACAAATTGATAATCTTTTTCTGGCCAGATTATAACTTGCTAATTAGCTTTAGCCAGGAATAAGGTTGGCTCTTGGACCCACGAAACAGAATGGAATGCCTGAGCGCCACAATCCCTCGAGAAAGTTCCTTCTCACGTCTGGCCCTACCAAGGGGGCAAACAATCAAATTTAATGTTTTGATAATCCTTTTTGTGAATATAATTATTGAATCAGCATAGCCATTTGGGATCCTTTCCTCATGTCATGATTTCCTATGTCAATGGCATTATGGCCCATGGCCATGGATGATCCAAGAAATAATACAAAACGGTTCTTACAGTCACCATTAAATTTCTGATTTGGAGCTGAATCGGCTGATGCAACAAAGTTTCCCACACACCTTTTTCCATTTCTGTATCTCAGCCTAGCCTCCAAGGCACCAAAAAAATTATATAAAAAATACTTCAAAGCTCAAAGTCAAATTGCAGATAGAACTTTCCTGTTCTCGTATAGTTACAGTCGATGCTAGCATAGCCATAGATACATCATATACATGGATAGGATCGACCATCCTTCAAACTTCAAATCAACCCTTTTAATTTTTTTTTTAGATAATATATATAACAGACTCATTAAGTTTCTATTTCTTTCTGGATGTAACATTTTAGTCATACAAGTCATAACTTCCATTCATAGCACAAGGAAAGGAAGCAACTAGTAGTTAATTTCTCTTCCATGTTATAAGGACTCTGACCAAAAGTAACCAAAGTGCAGAAACCAGAAAGTGACCATTATCAAATCAGCCGTCCAACATTTTTAATCTGGATAACTTGATTCTATTTTTAATTCAATTTTTATACGCACCTCCGTCACTTTATTTCTCTATATATACGTGCATAGCTGAAGAAGCTCACCACCAGCCTTCTGATCTGTGTGCAAGCAAAGCAATTAAGCAAACGTATCTCTCTCTTTGATCAAGCTCTTATTAACAGTGTTCCTTCCTTTTTTTCAGTTCATCAACTTAATTGTTCTCCTACTACCATAACTGTTCTTCCTTGTAAATCTTTTCCTAAACCGTTCATTTTTGTAAAGTGAATCAAAAGATTTTTTTGTACATTCAATTCCGCTGCGTTGATTTTCTTCGTAAATCTCTTGCTTCCTTATTTGTTTACTCTGTGTCATTAATTGTAGATTTTCACTTCTTGATTCCGTCTTAAAGAAGACATCATAACAATATAACAGATTTTTAGGCTTTGGAGTTTAAACAAAATCTCCAGTGATTCAGATTCCGAAAAAGTGGTCGTTGGTGCTCTATATAAACCCTGTCGGTTCATCTCATCTCCACATTGAGAACTAAAACCCCAAGTTTTATCTAGTCTTTGAGAGTTTTTCGTACTTTCTTTGCGTTCTTGTTTCTTGTTTTCTCTTTTGTTTTTGTCTTCTCGTCGTTTCTCTGATTTTCTCCTTTTGACTTTGTCAATGGCACCTCCAAACAATCCCACTAATTCCTTTTTAAATCTCCTCCGCTCCAGTAGTTTGGAGAAGTACTTTGATCTGGCCAACGGTAAATTCAGTGTCAAAGGATTTCCTTTACTCCATGATGTTCCTAGCAATGTCACCTTCACACCATTTTCGTCCATCTGTAACTCAGAGTCTGAGGCTCCGCTTCCCCTGCTTCAGCGTGTCCAAGCTCTGTCTCACAAAGGAGGGTTCCTAGGATTCACCAAGGACGAACCCTCTGATAAGATGACAAACTCTTTGGGTAGATTCACTGATAGGAACTTCTTGAGTGTCTTTAGGTTCAAAACATGGTGGTCTACACAGTGGGTGGGAACTTCGGGGTCTGATTTGCAGTTGGAAACCCAATGGACAGTCTTAGATATTCCTGAAATAAAGTTGTATGTCATGATTATACCCATTATTGAAGGGACTTTCAGATCTGCTCTCTCTCCTGGCAATGACGGCCATGTCATGCTCTTTGCCGAGAGTGGTTCCACTCAAGTCAAGGCATCATCTTTTAATTCGATTGCCTATGTCCATGCGTCAGATAATCCATTCAACTTGATGAAAGAAGCATTTAGTGCTATTAGGGTTCATCTTAACACCTTTAAGCTCTTAGAAGAAAAAAACCTTCCATCCCTCATTGACAAATTTGGTTGGTGCACTTGGGATGCTTTTTACTTAACCGTAGAGCCTGCTGGTGTGTGGCAGGGTGTGAAAGAATTTACCGAGGGAGGTGTCTCACCAAGGTTTATCATCATCGATGATGGCTGGCAAAGCATCAATCTTGATACTGATAACCCAAACGAGGATGCGAAAAACCTTGTTCTTGGTGGGGAACAGATGACTGCCAGGCTTCGCAGCCTTGAAGAGGGTGAGAAGTTCAGAAAATATAAAGGTGGCTCTTTCTTGGGTCCTAATTCTCCATTCAATCCTCAAAAGCCGAAGATGCTGATCACAAAGGCCGTTGAACTTGAACACGCCATCAAGGCTCGCAATAAGGCCCTTCAATCTGGTCTCACTGATGTTTCCGAGTACCATTCCAAAATTATGAAGCTAAGACAAGAACTGGATGAAATGTTTGAAGGAGATCAAGAAAGCAGTGTTCCAGGAGGAAGCTGTGGCTGCAACAAGGCTGATAACTATGGCATGCAGACCTTTACAAGGGATTTGAGAACCAAATTCAAAGGTTTGGATGACATCTGGGTGTGGCATGCTCTTTGTGGTGCCTGGGGCGGTGTTAGACCAGGAGCAACTCATCTCAAATGCAAGGTAGCCCCTTGCAATGTCTCTTCCGGCCTCAGTGGAACGATGCCAGATTTGGCCGTGGACAAAATTGTTGAAGGTGGAATTGGACTTGTTCACCCAAGTCAAGCTGATAAATTTTACGACTCCATGCATTCTCACCTTGCTAAATCTGGTATTACTGGAGTAAAAGTCGATGTCATGCACGTAAGTGACTTAAAAATTAAAGTGCAATTTTTTTTTCCTATATTTATGTTTGGTCGAGCAATAGTTAATATTTCTATATGATTATCTTCAATCCAGACTCTTGAGTATGTGTCTGAAGAATACGGTGGCAGAGTGGAGCTTGCCAAGGCTTATTATGATGGGTTGTCAAAATCATTGTCAAAGAACTTCAAAGGAACAGGAATTATCTCAAGCATGCAACAGTGCAACGACTTCTTCTTCCTTGGTACAAAGCAGATAGCCATGGGTAGAGTTGGTAAGACCGTGATAAAAAACAGATGGTCTTTTTCCTCTTAAATAGTATTAAGAAAAACAACAATCGATTTAATTAACGGATTTTGATTATTGTTATAAACAGGTGATGATTTCTGGTTCCAAGATCCAAACGGAGATCCTAATGGAGTTTTCTGGTTGCAAGGTGTTCACATGATTCATTGTGCCTATAACAGTTTGTGGATGGGTCAGTTCATTCAACCTGATTGGGATATGTTCCAATCTGACCATGTTTGCGCCAAATATCATGCTGGGTCGAGGGCAATTTGCGGTGGACCAGTATACCTCAGTGACTCCCTTGGCTGTCATAATTTTGATCTTATTAAGAAGCTTGTTTACCCAGATGGCACCATCCCAAAGTGCCAGCGCTATGCCCTTCCAACCAGAGACTGCCTTTTTGTAAACCCTCTGTTTGACAACAAGTCCGTTCTCAAGATATGGAATTTCAATAAGGTATTTATCTTGTTGTTATGAAACTTTTTGGTTGTACATGGACTTAATTGGATATGTCAACTAATGTAATTCTCCTTTTATGCAGTATGGAGGCGTCATTGGAGCTTTTAACTGTCAAGGTGCCGGCTGGGCCCCCAAGGAGCAGAGAATCATGGGCTATCCACAGTGTTACAAGCCTGTTTCCGGCTCTGTGCATGTCAAAGATATCGAATGGGACCAATCCTTGGAAGCTGCTGAAGTGGGTGACGCCGAAGAGTACCTGGTCTACCTTGACCAGGCCGAGTTACTGCTCTTTGTGACACCAAAATCTGATCCAATTCAGGTCACTATCCAACCATCTTCGTTTGAGATTTTCAGCTTTGTGCCAATCAAAAAGCTGGGTCGTGTTGCCAAATTCGCACCTGTTGGTCTAACCAACATGTTTAACTCCGGAGGAACAATTCAAAAATTGGATTACAGCGAGGCTGTAACAAACCTTGCTGCAAGGATCAAAGTTAAAGGTAGTGGGAACTTCCTCGTCTATGCCAGTGTTCCTCCTAAGAGCTGTCATGTGAATGGTGCAGCGGTGGCTTCTGAGTGGTCGAACGATGGCAAACTGATGCTGAATCTTCCTTGGATTGAAGAAGCTGGCGGAATTTCTGATGTGGTTTTTGTCTTTTAGTTTTATTATTTTAGTAAGGCCCCTTTGAGGGCGTAGTATCTTTGAACTCAAGAAGGATGTATATTCATCCCTTTATTAATTGAAAGTTATTTATTGTTTGCCTTTTAATTGTCTGTCTCCCACTATATCTGAAAATTTCATATAGGAACGCACCAAAGAACGTCAAGCTTTGAGAGTTTCTGTTTCTAGCCAGATATGCGTTGATGTGCCGCTTGCGTGGAGGAACTGATCGCAAGTATGCCATGTTCTCATCTATTTCATGAAGGTTGCATTATGCGGCGGCTGAATACCAGTTATTTATGTCCATTGTGACACTTTGCCGAGTTATGCCAATAATCAGTATTTTCTGCGATCAGCTGTTGCGTTGGTTTTAGACTTTTAGCTGGTGCTAGTGTCTTTAATGTTTATTCATCATGGAAGTTAAGTTTGTTAGGATCCCTTTCACTTCGTTGGAACTATTTTGCCGACACATTAACTTTTCGTGATGCTGATTTAGTACTTCAATGTCATTAGGAGTTGCATGTTACATCCATGTCGTTAATTCCAAACATAAAATAAAGGAATTAATCCTTGCGGTTTACTGGTAGTTTGAATTTGACTTAAAGCATGGAGGATGCGGCATTTCATCAAACACCTGTGCACCACTGTGGCCCAAGCTAAAACCAAGACAGAGATAAAAATCTGTGGGTTATGTAACTTGTAAGCCTTCACTTTCCCTGGAAATAAGCCTTCACTTTCCCTGGAAAAGAGACGTGGGATTGTGTCATTTATGTAGATTATCTCGTATAACACCAAAATAAAGGGTAACATATCCAACTAAAAACGTACTCAAAAGAGATAAAATTAAGTCATGCAAGGACACGAGTCGGCTTTTTATTAAGACCCGTTCAGACAAATAAATTTGAATAGGATTATCCACTTCTTTTTGGTCGGTCCAATGTTAAGAAGTTAAAATCCCACCGGGTGACCAGACAGCCCAAAACAAAGATTCATTGAAAAGTGGAGTCGTGTTAGTCGTTAGATCACCAACTGCAATTTAACTAACAACGATAATATAACTAACCGTTATTCAAAGGCTTGGAAGTTGAACAAAGATTTTTCTTCCTACTCCCTTCATTTTTTAGCTTGGTACATAGATTAAAAAATCTTAACATTTAGAAATAAATTTTTTTTATGTCAAGTTTGTCCTTGTATTGAGATTCTTAATTCCTATTAAAACACATACTATCTTTCTTATAAACAAACTTCATTTAATGTAATTATTTAGAAAGAAGATGGGTAAAATTAAAAAAAAAGTAATTAATAAAGCATAAAATTTTTAAAACCACACTTATTGTGGAACAAAATTTTTTTTCAAAAAAGACACTTATTTAGAAATGGAGGGAGTACTTATTTTTACTGTTCAAAATTCTATCATTATAATTATGATGATGTCATCCAGATATGCTCTCAACTCATGCATGAAATATATATGGTGCATGACATTCAATACATGCATGGATCATGGATGCAAACATCGCATGCATTCGTTCATGCTCATGTACCGTATATTTACCTATGGAATTAAATTCTGAAGGGGGACACAGGGTTAAGATGGTTATGGAGAAAGCCCAAAATCTGGTCTACAAGCAGCCGAAGGAGCAAGACGAAAATGGGAAGCCCGTGAATTTGATTTCCAAGTTCGAAAATTTTATATGTTGTTATTGAAAAAGAAGATGCTATAATTTTTTTTATTAATTGAAAAAGCTAATTTTAAAAAATTTAACTTTTAATTTAATAAGTAAAAATTTACAGTTTTTAAGTAAAAAGAAGTTATATATATATATATATGGTTTTCAAAATGAAATGTGTTGATAAAAAATACTGAATATAGATTTTAGAATTTTTATTAATTCAAGATTAAGTAACCAAAACATGTTGAAAAAAAATGAAATATATCAAAAAATGGATTAATTTAAGGAACAAAATCTTAGTAAATTGTTTGTTCAACAGAAAAAAAAAAAATTTTGTTGCATAAATTATTATCGCCTGGTCTTACTGGTTAACCCCTTTAGTAATAAGGCCCTTCTGAAGAGAAATCTATAATTGGGCCTAGGTGCTTCACGAATTGGGCTTTATCTAGTTCTTAAAACTTCTTCAAGTCCGGGCTTAGTCCACAGTTTGATGACTTAATCCAAAACTTATGCTTTACCCTTTCTTTCTTTCTTTCTTTCTTTTTTTTAAATTTTTTTAATTATTACCTATTTTGGATTTCCTATTCCAGTTGAAACTAGGACTGGATACTAACTCTATACATATACAGGCATGAAAGGGGTGCAAGACTGCAAGTACATTCTTCTACAAGGTACCTAAAATTTAATCCCTAGTATTTGATCTCCGCCTTCTCTTTATTTTTGTTCCTTCTATAGTTTATTTCTTACGAGAGCTTTGATCATGGAGGGCGTTTACTTTGAGCCCATAAGGCAATCTTCTCAATACATGCACATTAATTTTAATATCTTTCAAAAGCTTAGAGTTAGAGGGAGCGATGCGGCAGAGAGTTTTCTACTTTACCACAATGACATCTGTTACGATCCCCGGAACCCGTTTTACCGTCGTTCAGTATTCAATTTTATAGGCCAATGTCTATATGGGGCTGGATTTGACGACCATGAAATTGATAATGTGTTGAATCGAGCTTCCAGGGACGTAATCCATACTCTGAACCTCTCCAGAGGTGACGTAATGTCAATAGGTTTAAATGTGTGCAAAACGGAAATTTTGGAAGATGATGATATTGTTGATGAAGTAGAGGAAGATTTTAGGGCGGTGGAGGCAGCGATGGAAGAAGCCGCTCCCAAACCAATACCTGCAACGAAAGAGTCCATCGATGCACTAAAAAAGGTCAAGCTTGGAGATAAAGAAATTGACCAAGTTTCTGTTATTAGCCAAACATGTGCGGTTTGCTTGGAGGAACTGATCACACAGCCGGAGACGAATGAACTGATCATTGCAAGCATGCCGTGTTCTCATCTATTTCATGAAGATTGCATCGTGCGGTGGCTGAATACCAGTCATTTGTGTCCACTGTGCCGCTTTCCAATGCCGACTTAAGCCAATAATCAGTAATGTCTCCGATCAGTTGATGGATGGTTTTAGCTGACGCCAGTGTGTTTACGCTTCGTAATGCTGATTTAGTACTTCAATGTGATTAGGATTTGGATGTTAAATCCATGTGTTTTTAATTGCAAACGAACAAGAAACTAATTAATTTCTGATCAAAATTTGTATATGTCTCAATAGTTGAAGAAATTAATTGATTGAATCCAAATGGCTAATTCTTTGGCTTCATAATTAAGTTAACAACTTCTTTCGTTTTGATTCAAAACCTAAACTTAAACATGTGTATCATTGAGGGCTCATTTAGTATTGTTTTTGTTTTATATTTTTTGTTGTCATTTTCATGTTTTGAAAATAAAACGGGTGAAAACGCGTTTTAACATAATGTTTCTATTTCAAAAATTTTGGAAATAGACTCCATGTTTTCAAAAAATGTGAAAGTAAAAATTTTATATTTTATTTTTAAAATACTTCCATAACACATATGATATGAATAATAACTTTTTAATAACATTTTGAGTACTTAATTAACACATGTTTAGGTTTTTTTAATTTATTTTTAAGAGAAAACAAGTAACAAAATTATATATTCAGATATATTTTTATTTTTAAAAAATTGTTAGGACACCGAAAACAAAAAAAACAAAAACGATATCAAAAGATCCCTCAAAAATTGAGAACTGAAATTGCTGGGCCAAGAGGTGTGGGAAAACCAAGCAAGCATGCCCATCTTAATGCATTCAGCCCAATAAGTAATAAACGGGTTTCGGCGATCCAGAATGCAAAACGATTTTGGACACTGCAAGGCCAAGGCCTGGATTAGATGAGCAGAACTCCGTATAACGACCGCTTTTAGCGGCAGGCGGTGCAGTATTTCTTTGGTAAAAGTACCCCACAAGTCCCTCTACTATAGGAAAATGTTCAGTTTAGTCCCTGTACTACAAATTTCGTCAATTTAGTCCCTCTACTATCAGAAATTGAACAAATTAGTCCCTCTTATTAAAAAAATCAACTTTGACTATTCAAATTGATGATGTGGCAGTGCCACATCATCACCAAGGCTGATGTGGCAATGCCACGTCATCACCAATACTGACGTGACATGCCACGTCATCAATGTTAATTAATAAAATTTTTAGAGGGACTAATTTGTATAATTACAAATAGTATAGGGACTAAATTGAATAAATTTATATAATATAGGGATTAAATTGAACAAAAATATATAGTATAAGGATTGATTAGAAACTTTAACATCCATACTTGAAAATTTTTTCTAAAATTATATACAAATTTATATAGTATAGAATTATTAATTGAATGTATTTTTATATAATTAATGATAGAAAATAGAAATAAATTAATAAATCAAAAGTATTATACCGTGTTATACTTTTTTATGATAAAAAATTGAACATTGGTTATTAATTTATTTATTTCCACTTTCTATCATTAATTATCATTAATTTTTACTTATTTAAAAATTAATTTTCATACATTTAAAATTTAAAATTAGTAAAAATAAAGAAAACTATAGTTAAATTCAAATGTAATTTTATTTAATTTTTAATAGTTTTATATGTAGAATTTATTAAAAAATTGACTACTAGAAAAAAAAATCAATTTTAGTATTATATATATAAATTAAAATAAATTCAAGTGTTTAGTATTATATAAAAAGGCACATGTTTTAAAAATATTTATTTAGTTTTTATTTTTCTAATAGAAGAATGTGAAGTACTTTTATAAAAAAATTTGAAAAAGTCATTGTTTATTATAATCATATTCGAAATATATATAAAGTTTATTAATTTATTTTTACTTTCTTCCTATCATTCATGACATGAAAAATATCTTAAATGATAATTATATCTACTTACAATAATTTAAGAAAAATTGTTCAATATCATATTATATAAATAGATACGTGTTATAAAAATATTTGTTTTGATTTTATTTTTCTAGTAGTCAATTTTTTAATAAATTCTACATATAAAACTATTAAAAATTAAATAAAGTTACATTTGAATTTAACTATAGTTTTCTTTATTTTTACTAATTTTAAATTTTAAATGTATGAAAATTAATTTTTAAATAAGTAAAAATTAATGATAATTAATGATAGAAAGTGGAAGTAAAAATTAATGATAATTAATGATAGAAAGTGGAAATAAATAAATTAATAACCAATGTTCAATTTTTTATCATAAAAAAGTATAACACGGTATAATACTTTTGATTTATTAATTTATTTCCATTTTCTATCATTAATTATATAAAAATACATTCAATTAATAATTCTATACTATATAAATTTGTATATAATTTTAGAAAAAATTTTCAAGTATGGATGTTAAAGTTTCTAATCAATCCTTATACTATATATTTTTATTCAATTTAATCCCTATATTATATAAATTTGTTCAATTTAGTCCCTATACTATTTGTAATTATACAAATTAGTCCCTCTAAAAATTTTATTAATTAACATTGATGACGTGGCATGCCACGTCAGCATTGGTGATGACGTGGCATTACCACATCAGCCTTGGTGATGACGTGGCACTGCCACGTCATCAATTTGAATAGTCAAAGTTGATTTTTTTAATAAGAGGGACTAATTTGTTCAATTTCTGATAATAGAATGACTAAATTGACCAAAATTGTAGTACAGGGATTAAACTGAACATTTTCCTATAGTAGAGGGACTTGTGGGGTACTTTTACCGTATTTCTTTCCCTACATTACCGCTTGTGTTTAAGAAAAGTCAGAGGCGCACATAATGCACCTCAGTCAATGAATCAAGGGACTTTCCTCACTTGCTGACCTTAAAATCCGATGATCCAGCATCACAACTTACATCTATACTTGAAAAATTGGCCACGTTGCTAATAAAACCCTTTAATAGTAGTACCACTATGCGGTCGCTACTTTTCATAGAGCCCTAAAACCTAGTATATCTCAATTCTCAAAACAATTTCAACCGTGTGTGAATGAAAGCATAAACCTCCTCTGCCTCTCCCTCTGCCTTTTCAAATGTAGAAGAAAAGAAGTAAAAAGAAAAAGAAAAAAAAAAAAGAAGAGGCATATTTCAGGTTTGTGCGTGAATCTAATAAAACCGTAGCCCGTTGGCCATGGAAGGTGGATTTTGTTTCATTGTTAGATTCACGCACAAACTCGTAATATGTCTTTTCATCTCTTCTCCATTTTCAATTTGTTTTCCCTTTCAAGTCGCTGTCTGTCAAAACAGAAATTCCCTTTTTCTTCCCCGAATAAAATGCCAATTTTCAATATCTGAATCTGGAGAACGAATAGAGAAATTAGTGTTGCCAAGCCCATCCAGCCTAGCTAAAGCAGTAGCAACTCTGCAATAAGTTCGAGGTAATGAAAGCCAAGTTTTATATTAAATCTGAGTGATTTTATTTAACGAACAATAATAGATTTGTTTTGAGGAATTATTTCAGCATTTTGATTGGTTATCTTAGTTAGGAAAAAGCTTGAATCAAAGTATTATTTAAAGGAAAGCTTAACAGATTGAAGAAAGGATTAGACTTTCCTAGTAGTAGTATCCAAGAAGAATACCATGCGCGTTCACAGCAAATTAGGTAGATGAACATGCTGAAAAACTTTCTATGTTTTATTTTCATCCTCCTGTAGTCTTGCTTTCACCAATTAGATCTTGGCATCGAATTGCTCTTTGTTCGAAAGCAGGGACAGACAACTGTTTCATAGCATTACTTTTGTTCATCTTAACTATGTAATTTAGATCCTTGTTCGCCTGCATATGAAAATACTCTGCCACGAATCTACTGAATTTTGCCAGTGACCTATTCTGTTTTCAGATCATGGTCAAGTGGTTTTGGATGAAAATTTGTAGGTTGTATATTTGGGGTTGTAATTGGGGCAAAAATAAAAGAATGGATCGAGCCAGCTTCATTGCAGTAGGGTTGGGCATTCAAAACTAAACCTTGAATGGAAACTAGTATCTGCAGTATGGTTGAACGTTTTGGATTCCACCTCTCTTCTGCCTTAGGCAAATCTTTCCACTTCTGTAGTTTTAAGTGTTCACATGGCAATTGTTTCGAAGATAATAAATTACTCTAGGAAAATCCATGGACTTGCAGAGCGTATATTGAAGAATAAGAGGCCATACTGATAAGGGGTGTCGTGAGGACCTAATGAAGATAGAATTTGGCAAATGCGAATTCACTGTTCTCCATTCTTCGTTTATCCTTCTCTAGAGATTGCTATTAACTGCTGCAACATGCTGTCAATTGCTGAAGTAGTGATCCTTTGTTGTATCTTTTATAATGATCTTTGAACCTCATAGTAATACCGATTTTATCATAACTCAAAATTTAATTTAATCAGAATGTAGAACCTGATCGAGATTGGATACATTGCCCTGATTTCATTTCACTTGAAGAGTCTGCCAAGGAGTACCTTTGAAATTGGTCAGTTTTCCCTGATTTCCTTTCCCCTGGAGAGTCCTTTTGCCTGAGGAGTATACCTTTGAAAGAACTAAGGGATATGGTGATATACTTTAAGGTACATATTTGAAATTCTTTTTTGTATATTCGGTATCTTGAATCTCACTGGTAAGAGGAAAAGTTAAAGTTGAAAGTTTTTTCACATAAAGAATAACAATGGCAAGCATTTAAGTTATTCTTGCTATATTTGAAAATTTTGCTCATAAAGAATAACATTTCTAACTCTCTGTTTCTTATTTTGGGCAATTGTCACTCTTCTTGTGGTATGAGTTCTTTATTCTTTTTATATCATACATGATGTTACATTAAACCTAAGATTACCCATCTACGGAAAAATTCTGTTTAACCTCTGTCAAAGTTTCATTAATTACACATTCTCATCCATGCTTGGTGCAATTACGAATGTGCTAGTAAAGAAAAGTAAGAAATTAACGGTGCTGCAATGACATTAAGAAAATTTTCTCATGCCATTAATATACTTGGTATAAGTGGCCTCCGTATGAACTTTTAGATAGAATTCTATATATAACCATAACAGACACTACTATTGATTTGCTGTCCGGTTTCTGCTCTTTGCTTCACGCAGGATTTCCTACAAGCCTTAATTTGATGAAGGGAAGAAAAAAATGTGTCCACTTGCGGGGAAATTATTGCTTCCCTCGAACTCCACATGATTCTCTGTTATTGATACCTGAACTTGGCATGTGGAATAGTGGAGCTATTCATGTTCGATGACTGTTATGAATTTGTGGTTGCAGCACAAATGACTTACATAATCGAGAATGTGAAAGTACCTGGAGACAACATGGTCCCATGGCCTCAGCCACCCAGGTTTTCTCTTGTCCTTATTGTTAAGTTGTTTTATACTATATTGGTAACCCTTGATCAATAATCTTGGTTTCATTCTGAAATGGACCCTATCTGTTAGGAAGAAATGCAAGTCGAAATACTATATTATTTGCCTGATTGGGATTTTTTTCCCAATAAAATATAACGGTAGAATAATATATGGTAAACTCGAAGTTTATTACTTTTCTCAAAATCAATGAAGGCCGTGTAACCTTGCAAGGCAAAAAGGCTGGTTTAGAACATGCCGCTACTATCATACCAGCAGCTATATTTATGTGTGCATTTATTCCTAATTCTAAACCTTATTTATCCCTTTACCGTTAGGGGGACAGGGACTCACTTCCAATTTTCTCCTCGTAAGAATCCGCAGTAAGACTCTGCTAAGTATACTTTTCCTACCCAAAAGGCTCTTTTTCAATGCAATGCAGAAAGATTGATGGAAACGGTGTGTAAATCTAGTTGTATAAGCTTGTCCTATTTCGGAATTCAGCCCTGTTTTCCACTGCCCCGTTTCTAAATCGGAAAGTTGTCCGCCCCATTCTTAAGTGGGCGACACTCAATTCTCTTAGGCCTAGGTACCAAGGGCAAGGATTAGAAGGCGTTAAGTGGGCCGGGGCATCTAATTTCAACCCTCCTTTATCCAAGTGCATGGGATGAAAGCATGATGCAAGTTTATCGTCTTTTGCAGTTGAGACATTGAATCTCGATGTGGTTTTTTTGTACATTGAGGTGGAAGCTTTATGTAGATTTTTTGTTTATTAAGCATTGTAAGGTCTCAACTAATGCTTGTTTCTTGGTCTCCGTTCCAACTTTATCGAAAGCAAGTTCACCTTCTCATATCAACTGATAGGACACAACTTGGGTTTTTTTTTTTAAGTATTTTTTATATCAATAGTTAATAAGATATTATCATGTATATTTTTATAAAATTTTATTTTTTTTAAAAAAAATAAATATTTAATATTTTAAAAAGATATTTGATAATATTCTATTGATTATTATTATTGACATTAAAAAACATTTAAGTAAAGTCTTGTCCAGTTGTCCCATCTGATATTTGAGTGGAGGGAAAACTTAAAAAGAAAAAGTGGGTCAAGGCCGCTAGGGATGATTTGTTGGCCAGCCAAAACTGAATCAAAGAGATAAAAAGGCATAGAAAGGATCGTTCCCTCATGAGTCATGATATTGATATAACTGATATCAGCATTGTTTCAAGATTTGAAACATTTCCAATGCCATCAAAACGTATCTAAGTGGGGCATCGTATCATTTAGCTTTTGGAGGGGATATCAAGTTAACTAATTTTTAAATCGTCAACATTTTCCATTACTAGTATATTAAGTATGAGATGATTTGGACAACAGTCTCTGGCAGCTGTGAAAATGGTTTCTGAAGAACTTGAAAGTATAAAATAATGAATCCAAAACTTGGCGTAAAAGCCAGAGCCGAAATTGACTGAAAATAGCTGGCAAAATTCCATAACGATGCAGAAGAACTTGAACTCGTTTTAGTTCAGAGGCATAATTGAATGTGGAATGACTCGATTCACGCCTGAGCATCCTGAACTAAAAGTTTCCAGTTTTTGAGAAGCAAACGTGCAAAACGTGTCGGCAGTGGCACCAACCAAAACAAACCGAAAGTAAGGTAGTAATTAGCTGCAATCCAGATAGCACGGTGTGTTTCACCAGCCTATGGAATTTGAACCAATGTCGTCCTTACCTTTGACCACACATGGTTCTGTAATTTTCAGATTTTGTACACATCTACATCTGGTACTGGGAATCCTGAAAACGGGTTTTGCGACTTCCATCTCTTTAAAAAGAAGTTGTAGTCAGACAAATAAAACGATGTTTGCTGTCGGCAAATTTGTTTTTATTTCCCTTGTCAAAAAGTAAAACGTCGTGGTCCGTTATCTTTTTTTTTTTTCTTTTCGGGAGTAAAACTAGATCCTGGTAGAATCAAATGTAGAGGTTCTTGGCTGCTGGCTGTGCCACAATTTAAACTTATTGGGTAGTACCTCAATAATCAACATCTTTTTCCTACATTGCTGGATTCAAT
This sequence comes from Microcos paniculata, assembly GCA_030664755.1. Lineage (NCBI taxonomy): Eukaryota > Viridiplantae > Streptophyta > Magnoliopsida > Malvales > Malvaceae > Microcos > Microcos paniculata. Next base: position 36,310,226 of record CP131461.1, read on the forward strand.
GTCTCTTATCTATTACAACAAGCATGTCGCAGTCAAAGTGATGCATCCTCCGAGAGTAGCCATCTTATTTTTCGTATAGACACACACATGCAGACAGAGCGTATGAAGGAGAGAGCAGAAGAAGATCAAGATGATGTTATTCTCCATAGGATTCCAATACCATCAACAAGATTTCAGCACAAACATTAAATTTTGGGGATTTGTCTCTTTCTCTTTGACTCTCTCTCTCTCCACCTCCCCTAAAAGAGTCCCTCAATACATTCTATATTATGTATATTTACTATTGAGAAAGAAGGAAAAATAAATAAAATATCCAAGTTGAACATGGCAAAACCCTAATGTTTTTACTTTGACTTGTCCCATGCCATGTGCAGCTCTCAACTCTACTTTTGATTTAAATAATCCCCACAATCTATCGGGTCAAGATTGATGATTCACAAAAAGATGAAACTAAAAGTTAACTCTTATTCACGAGTCAGATATATCAGTGGAATTAAGTAGGAGTTTCCACTGCCTCCATTATTGTATTTGTCAATCTTCTAGAAAGTCTACTCTCCCAGTAAGAGAGACTCTGAGAGAGAGAGAGAGAGAGAGAGAGGGAATTATTCTTTAGGTTTGATTGCGGGGTTTATTAAATCCAAAAGATCATCTGCTCATGGAAAACGATTGAGTTCACGGCCTGGCTCAAGTTGGGTACTTTTTTCAATTAAATGCAAATTGTTAGGTGGGTTACGAAATCTGTTAATGTAGTATAAAAATAATGTAAATCATGATTATGAGCGAACATCTTAGCTTATGACCCGCCAATAATGGAGGGTAATTAGTAACTTAATTAAATAAATGTTGAAATATTAGTTTGAATACAGAGTTCATTACAAGTCGCCTACCTTCTTAATTATATATTCGATTCATATCAAGAACTATTATTGTCTTCAAGTTTTGAGTTTAGTGAATGTGAAATTTATGAGATAAGAGAGATAATCCTCGGTATAATTTAATTTGTTCCAGTAGCAAGAAACAAAGATAAAACAATTTCACTGATTTTTGTTATTTTCTTAGCATTAAAGGCATGACGGCCATTTTATAATTTTCTTCTTTTTTCAAATATTGACCACGCAAAGTTCAATTGATGAGTCACGAAATTTGCATCGTTGCTAGACTTTTCTCTTCGATCGATTGTGTCGCATTCTTCAAATCCAGGCAAGAGGGATATGTAGGCAAAGATTTAGGCGGGCAATGTGTCACTAAAAAACCAAACAAACAAGAGAGAAAGAAAAGGGCCATATTCAAAGATTTGACCAAAATACAAAAAGATAAAAATATATGGGGTACGGCGATAAGTCTGAATACGTAGAGGAGACTGGTGACCGTAGTCAAATATTGGGCTTCGAGTCCAAAAACAAGGCTGGTGATGTGGGGAGATAAAGATTGCGAGTTGCCAGAAGTCTAGAACAAAACAAAACTGAAACAACTTTTATTTATTTATTTTTATTTATAAAAAAAAAAGAGAAAAAGAAAAGAGATGGAATATAGTGCATCTATATTTGTCTCGTTTTTGAGCTCCCAAACGTATCCGAGAAGGAAACACAAAGATTAGTCAAACAGTAACAAATTAATAATTTAAAGGATTAATTGAGAATTTTGTAAGAGTGTAGAGTAATAGCCAAAATTATAGTATTAAGTTAATTAATGAATCAAAGAGTGAAACAGCTATCCACTAAAAGTTAGATAACACCCATAGAATAAAAGAACACAATTAGACAATCTTTAGAGCGTGTCTCGAAAGCAAACCCCTCAACCCCAAGAATATTCCAAACCCGCGTACAAATTTGCCCCATTCTCTATTTCTCTATGGACTCTTCTCTACTCTCTCTATTTATGTTTCCAAAACAGCTCCTTTTATTTTCTTCTTTTTTCTTTTAAATCCTCTAAAGGGAGCAAAAGGAAAGGAAAAATTGTAAGGGGTGAATAGTAGGTGCACGATCATGAATCCTTATTTGTAGAATTGAATCCGAATCTTATCTTTTTCAAACCAAGAAAAAAAATTAATAAAATCTTTTTTTTTACTCTAATGTTGAAACGTAAGCTTAATTTAGTTACACACTACTTCAAAAAGTTAATTGGATACTTATTTTAGGATGATTCCTTATGATTATCCGTCTCCCCTTGCTTTTTTGCTTCCATTATTAATAGGATAATTAGTTTATCTTATGGTCTGATGCCTCTGCCACCCCAAGAATATGTCTCCTGTCTGTCTAGTCTAAATTTAATCTCTGGAACATCACTTCGATAGTGCTTTCTTCATCTTTTATTTCAATGTGTCATTTTAGTTTTGGGTCCATTGTACCAAAAAAAAAATGGATTGGGTCCAGCTAACAAATGTTTGTGATTATCTATTAATATATTATTATGATTATTGTATTCATTACAAAAAAAAAATCTATAAAAGAGGGAAAAGCAAGTGGAAATTTGCCAAAATAAGACTTTAGAACAAACTTGAACGGTCCAATTAAAATGATCCCAAATCTTGCAAGGTGAATACGTGATTGGAGAAGGTATGAAACCAGTTTTCATCTTTGGGGCCTTAAGCCAAACTCGCGGCACAATCAAGGGCACGTGCTTCCAGATGTCCAACTCTCCACACCCGTCCGATCAACCACGTGGATGTTGGCGGTGCCACCCCCAGAAAAGAAAAAGAAAAAGAAAATTAAAACAAAGCCGGGTCCCAATAAAGCAAACCCGTAGGCAAACAACACGTGTGCGATTGAGAAAGGTGGCGCAAGGCTCCAACGGTCGCGCGCCATCGGTGTGCGCGCCTCAATGGGGACAGCCGGGCCGTGTATCGTGGCCTGCTTTGGCTTAATGCCTCTTAAATCTTAATCTCACTCTATAAAATCTAAAAAACAGTTTACAATCAACCGAACAACCCAACATCGATTTTCGGCTCTAATCTTTGGTTTGGATTATGCTTAGACAATTCTTGTTTCACCCCGATTTCTTGTCTCTTCGGTTAATTTGTGAAAAATACGAAAACAAAATCAAAGTATATAAAGAGCCAAGATTAATCATGTGGGTATTAGTTTCTCCTGTTGAGTTTGTGATGTAATTAAATATAATAATATATTTGGGTGCCAATTAATGCCCGTATCTCTGATGAAAGCTACAAGTGGATACGAGTGTTGTTTGGGGCATTAGTGACGGAGAATTTCATGCAATAATAGGTCTAATTGTATGGTGGTTTTGTAAATATCTGGCTCGCCTAGCTTAGTGGTCTCTTATACCTTTCACTTCACGAGAGAGTAGGTGGGAGTAGTTACATGGAATCCAGTGAATAACAAAGAAAAAATAATTCAACATCTTTGGGTTTTTCTTTTTTTTTCTTGCATCCAAAAGCAGTTATTTAGAATACATAAGTAGTTTACATCTTAATTTAATTATTTAAAATCAGTTATATTTAATTAGTAATTTTAATCCCACATCATAATTAATTTACTAATAAAGAATGGATTAGTAGCTAGCACAAAACATGCATATATCTTAGACCAAAAAAGAAGAGGAAAATCACTTTCATCTTTTATCCCCTTCCAACAAAGGATGCCATAGATGTCTCAACTAATTCCATCAACAGAAAACAGAGGGCGATGATGAAAAAGGAAATCTAATGATGGTGTTTGCAAGGTAATTTGTAAGAGGAGGAGAAGAAGAAGGAGAAAAGAAGAATATCCGTATTTACTCCAAAAAAAAGGATGTGTGAAAGGAATAAGTTAAATTTAATCTTTACCCAAAAAAGTTAGGAACCGAATTATTGAAGGCATGCAAAGGTGAGTCGAGCTTACACGCAAATTATGTCAGCCTGCGTGCGATCCCTCCTTTGGGTCTCAACTCTCTCAATGCTCCCCCGCACGTGCATATATCATCATCTTTTCTTTTTCTCCCCTGGATTTCTTCCCACTCCAAAGCCAACGAAAGCCTAAAGAGAAAAAGGGCAAAGAGAGAATGCATCCGATCTTCTTCCCCTTTTTTGCCTTTTTCATGGGGATTTCCGCTCTATCTGCAAAAGAAAAGGCAGCCATTATCACCGACTGAATAAGTGAATATTGGCAGCATATATGCAAATTTTTATGCCTCTGTTTCACACCCTTTAAAGTTGAATCTAACTTTCCTACTAGGCTTAATTAGCTAGGTTCTTTTGTAACCTCCCCCATTTCTGACTTGTCATGGCCACTGTTTCTGCCCGATTGGCTCTGGCTTCTTTCTATAATTAAGTTCCAAGAAAAAGTTAGCTTCGGCTGCCGCATTTCCATGAGCGAATTTCAAAATTCAAAAACAGAGACGTAACTGTAACCATGGGACGGGATGTTTGATGCTTTTATAATCTAATGATTTATCATTTAAGTCATGGTCGAAATGATTCAAACGGTTGAATCAAATTAGACTAGAATTTTCCTTTTAAAATCAATGAGAGAATGCCCTTTGATATTAAATGTACTGTTACCCCATTAATAATGCAATTAATTAAGATAATAATGTGGTTAGTTTAATAGTAGAACGTAGTCCCTACATTATCTCTTTGCTTATAGGACGAAAGTTCGCCCTCACTTTATTATTAATTATATTAAGCTAAACCATACATTAATTCGTTATCTTATCCTCTTTAATTAACAAAATTCACCACCATACACGTCGCCCATTTAATAAAACAATATACTCCACATATTTTATCTAAAAGCAAAAATAAAATAAGGAGAAAATGTGTTCATGATCATCTAAAAAGGAGTAGTACTACTAACTACTAAAAGCTAAACTTAATAATCTCAAATTTCGGATTATTTATAAATTACATTGTTTAATTAATCTTAATTCACGTTGGCCAAAAAAACAAATTAATCTTAATTCACATGTATAGTACAGACAATTGAGAAGAGGAACGGAGCTGAGCGGAGTTTTATTTATGCCCCCAAAGCCGAAGGGCATTACGCCGTAAGAATCTCATGCGGAGAGGAAGTCCGTTCACACTGTGAACCCGTTAAACGGTCAAAATCTACGTATGAAAGCGTCGACCACACTGTCGGACCAACGATGAGCTCATGCATTGAATGACCACCGGCACTGTTGAACGTCCGTACAAAATGTTGACCTACAATTGCCCGTCAATCCTTTTGTTTTCTCTTCGCCATTTTGCAACCCTCATTGTAGCGCGCTATCTCTCTCTCTCTCCATAACCAAAAATATCACTTTCTTCTAAACCTAAAACTCTCTCTCTCTATTTCACCTACCTTATAAATCAGATCAAACGCTACTCTACTCTTTCTTTCTCCTTCACTAAACCAAGCTTCACTCTCTATCTCTTTCTTTCTTTGCAAGTGTGAAAGTCTCTTTTGATGAAGAGAATCTTTTATTGAGATATCATCCATGGAGAGAAAAGAGGGTGTAAAGATGGAAGAAGTTACGGCAAACTCATCACCGTTTTCTGATTATATATCGAATGGTACGTTCCCATTACAAAGTATATTTGATTTGAGTGAAGGAGAGAAGATCCCATTAGGGTTTATGGAGCTGTTGGGTGTTCAAGACTTGATGGGTACTCCTCCTCTATTTGATATGGCACAGCAGCTAGCATCTCTCGCAACCCAACCTCCGAATCCAACCTCTTCTACGAAGATCGAGTCTCCCGAGGTCTTTAATCAGCCTGCTACCCCTAACTCTTCCTCGATTTCATCAGCTTCCAGCGAGGCTGTGAACGACGAACCTGTTAAAGTGGAAGAGCAAGAAGAAGACCAGCAAAGAACTAAGAAACAGTGAGTTTCTCTCTTTTAATTTCTACCTTTCTTTTTTTCTTACTTTTTAAAATCCGTGGGAGAAACGACTGAGACAAAGATGGGTTCTTTTTATGTCCGTATATTTTTGCTTTTGTTTTTTGTTTTGACTGTTAAACAGAAACACCATTTTGGAAACTAATTTGGAAAAGAAATGAGGTTTTCTTTTTTGTTTCTGTTTTCACAATCGAAGTGATTCGAGGCTGATGAAGATTTTTTGGATTTTTTCTTGGGGTTTTGGCGTTTGTGTTGGTGGGTCTAGGTTGAAACCCAAGAAGACAAATCAGAAGAGACAGAGAGAGCCGAGATTCGCGTTCATGACAAAGAGCGAGGTTGATCATTTGGAAGATGGGTACAGATGGAGAAAGTACGGCCAAAAAGCTGTAAAAAACAGCCCCTTTCCTAGGTACTAACTTCAAAGTTTTTAACCCATTTTAAGATTTTTGTTCCTCATTCTGCTACGCTTCTTTCTTTACCAATTTAGATAAAAAACTTCAGACAGAAATTTTGATGGGGTTAATTTGCACTGTTTAATTTTCCCCCAGGAGTTATTATCGTTGCACCAGCACATCATGTAATGTGAAGAAAAGAGTTGAGAGATCTTTCAGTGATCCAAGCATTGTGGTAACCACTTACGAAGGCCAACACACTCACCCCAGCCCCATCATGCCTCGTCAGAGTCTCGGCGGCCCTCATCTGAGTTCAGGCATCTCCGCCGGAGCTGCGGCGGCTTTTGGTTTGCCAATGCAAAGGACTGCTTCATCCCTCTATCAACAGCATCAACAACAGGCATTTGGCAATGGCTTGTCTCCTTTGAACTTTGGCCATAATGGATCAAATATTAACGCCAGTTTTCTACACGAGAGGCGTTTTTGCACCCCCGCGGGGCCGTCTTTGCTTAAAGACCATGGCCTTCTTCAAGATATTATACCATCCCATATGCTGAAAGAAGAGTAGGTTAGAAACGAACAACCCATAATTACCGCTATATAATGTAATTCTCTCACTGACTTGGGGTGAAAAAAGGTGTAGATGATCACTGGTATGTAATTTTTCTTTGCTGACAGGGTGGCGATTATATTTTTCTTGTAGAAGGAACACGCTGCCCCCTTTATACAAAAGCCTTTTGATGAATATTACTGCAACTTGGGTTTTACTCTTTGATCCATTAATGCAAGAATTAGTTTCTTATTTCGGGTTGATTTTTTTTTTCCCAATTTTTTGCGTTATTTGATGGTTCTGGATATGTAGAGATTATACACCACGGAAATTTGGTTCTTTCTTCTTTAATTCTTCTGACCCGTCGTTTGTCCTATATCTTTGTTTTTGTTGTTGAAGGAATGTGCATCGATTCCCCTCCATTGAAAGTACAGCAGTAGAGATTTCGAGGACGGGGGTTTTCTTCAGAGAACAATTAATGTCGAAGTTGGAAAGCTCTCTCTGTCTGGGAAATCAATGAGAATCCAATTTCTTTAGTAGTAGTGCTAGTATTTTTTTTTTCCGTGGCATTGAGTTAGGCCTGAAAATTGTAAGAATTTGGTGTAAGAGAAAAAAAAAATTAAATGTGCTATATCCAAATATGCTCGGGGGCAGATGGAACAATAACTCGATTAGACTTTTCTTTCCCCCTGAGTTTCATTAATGACTATACTTTTATTGCGTTTATGCTATGCAACCCATTGCTTCATAGATTTGGTTCATTGAATGTACATAGAAGGGATCAAGGGGAGAACAAGATAGCCATTTACATAGACATGCACTATGGAAGCATGATTCCTATATTCTTATCATGGAGCTAGGATTTCAAATCGCTATCCACAGTTTCTTTGTGGGTCGCATGTCTGCAGCCCATGTGAATTTCTCACTGTTGAGAATATTATTTGCCAGGTTTGATCAATTGGAAAGGAAAAAAAATGGTGACGAGATGCAAAAGAAGAATAACCTCGAACCTATTAAGTCAGATAATCCATTTCGTGATTCCTAGGGCCTACCACCGCCCGCCCAGGACAAGGACTTTATTATTATTATTATTATATTATAATATTTTGCACTGTAATAATGTAAGAATGACCATTCTTATCCTAACTAAGAAAATTTGTCGCAGCAACATAAACAACATAGGAGCATATAACAGGCTCTGAAAGTGAAAGCTACATTGGTGACTGCCCGAAGAATGAATGACAACCGGCCCTCGGGCTAAGCTAAGATAAAAAAAGTATGGTTAACCTTAGGCTGCAATTAATTCATAGGTTACCAAAGGTTGAAAACAGGACGTGGGCCTAATGTTCGGCCTGTTAATTACTCTTGGGGAAATTCCTATGTAAAAACAACCCAAAGATCATGAAGGAATCTAAGCCTGAAAGCAGTTACATTTCCCACATGCTTCCGGAGATATTCATGTCTAACAAAACTCACGGCAACGAGGTTTGGGGGTAAAACCTTTTAAGTGACTTGCATAGCTGTAAATTTCCATTTCCATTCTGTACAATGAACCGTTTAAAACTACAATTATAAAAGAACATACAGCGACAGATGCAGTATTCAAAGGAACACATCTAACATTCAATGTCGAAGTTTCCGAAGATAAATTACACCTCGCTTCATACGCTCATTTTCGAGAATGGATAACTGCAAATGAAGGAAAAAAGATGAAAAAAATAGACGAACATTATCTTTGAAGATCAGCTTTGTGGTTCTCTAAAACTCTGCACTGCCAGATTTCATCAGAATGGAGCCTAAGTTATAGCTACTCAATTATAAAGTAAGGGAGACAAATGATTGGGGCGGTTGAGGAGAGTGGGTGTTCTAAAGTTTTGAACATGTGCCTGATCTATATATGAGTTTCTTGCCATGATCACAAATAGCACCTCTTTTATGGAACCAAGTAGCATGAGAGGCTAGAGGAAAGGGACAACCAATAACCTACACAACATGCAGATTCAATCAGAATGAGTGATTAAGATGCTTGCACCTGATAGAAGTTAAACATAAGTTGGATCAACAACTGAACTTGTTTCTGACTTGATTAGTAAATGCACTCGTCCCTGGAAAATCAGAATATATTTAATATAAGCAAACTATAACTTCATTTAGAAATCCAGAAATGCCATTATTCAAAAACATAGACAACATGAAGCAACCATAGATGCAAAACACATCAAGAGAATTCTTTGGATTTGTAGAACATGAAAACATCCGTTTCAATTAGTATCAGTTACTTTACCTCCATGTCTCCGAGCGAAAATACGGTGCAATAGGGAAAATTAATTATTAAAAGTAAGGAAAAAAAGGTACAAATTCTGACCAATGTAGACAAAGGTTCTTGGACGTTAAGTTTCTGATGCATGAAACAGGTCTGAAACTGCACCTCTTCATTTTGAGAAACTTGTTCTGTAGAAGGAACAGCTGATTGAGAATTGAGCTGTTGAGCAGGATTTTGCAGCTTTTGCAGCTTCAGCAACTGTTTCTCAAATAACTTAAATTCCTCAGGCTTCTTCCACTGCAACAAAAATTTTATATAGATTGCTCAAACCATTTGGGAAGATCGACAAACAGCAAAATGCAACAATACTATATATGGCATGAAACTTACTTGGCTTTCACAAGTGACACAATTATAGTAATACTTGTTCCCATCTGGACAAGTATGTTCACTCCAATCACACTCTGGTGGATCCACTGTCTCGAGACTTTGGGATGTAGGTAGAACTGAAGTAGCAGCAATTATCTGACTACTTCCAGAGTGTGGAGACTGGAGAAAATGTTAGATTGGAGTTAAATACTCAATTAACGGCACACCATCATAAGAGGGGTAAATAAACATAGAAGGAAATCAAACGATAATAGTGACAACATTTTGAAGAGAATCTTTTTTAAAGGCAACTGCATGTGCATCACCTGCAAGGTATCACAATTTACAACAAATCACCCTACAAGATCCACAAACAAGTGATCTGAGAACGACATCTGTTTTATAACTTATTTTCAACAATTCTTTTCTACAAGTATAGCTCGTTGAGGCTATGAAAAATTGGAAAACTTCTTTTCCTGGTAATACAGAAACATTCAAAAGAATCTCAGACCTCATGCATTCTTAAATATTGCTAACTATATTGCAGCAGTGTATCTATTATGCTAGAGACAAACATACAGCAGTTCTTGTGCACAAGTATAATCCAAGAATTCTATAACAACCAAAAGGGGTTGGTGGATCCACAATAACTATGCAGTGATCTTTGACTTTGAGTCACAGGACCATCTATACTGCCTCATTGAAGCCAAAACTTAGCATCAATGACGGATAAAAGCTCTAATATTAAGTCCACCTCTCAAGCCACTTCTCTGCTCAGCACTCCAGAACTAACTGTTTATTGATATGACCTTTTCTTTTTGTTTTGTTCGTTTTTCCTTTTTTTAGCATGCAAGTTTCTTGAGATCCATAAATGTATAAAGATGATAACCGCGAGTTGCAATGCATGGTTCTTAATGTAAGCAGCTCTTGCAATAGGATATGAAAATCACAAATACTATAAATTACCTCCAGCTTGGGTACGTGTGAACACTGCTGGCCTGAATTGTGTAATGATGGTGGAGGTAATTGCTTCTGCTCAGAGGCAGATTGATGAGATGATTGATAACTTTCATAGGAAGCTTGTGCTTGCTGTAATGGCATGGAAGTCGGCTGTGACTGAGCCTGCTGTACTGGAGGATATGATTGATGAGTAACATGAGATGCTCCAACTTCAGGATTTGCCCAATGGGAAACACTCTGTGGCTGTGAACTTGTTGAAACGTGTTGCACAGGGTATGGTGCATTGGGTGGGATATGTCCTGTCACTGGGTCACAAAAATTTGGGCCATTTGGCACAGGTCTGTAACAAGTGCAAAACAAAACAGCAGCTCCATCAAATCTATTGAACACGAAATAATAAAATGTAAAAGGCAAATTAAGGGGAAAACTATACCTCATAGCAAACTCTTGCGGATGATAGCCACAATTAACACTATTAAATGCATAATTGCCCCTGGAAAGAAAGTGGGTTGGAACAGCAAGTTAACAAAGTTTAACCAAAAGCTTGTTTATTTATAACAAGATAAATACATCATTGAAGTATGCAGTTCCAAACAAAACTAAACATCTGCTTTTCGTTCCAGTCGACTTCTAAGTACACATTAAAGACTTCAATTTTGATATCTTATTGGGCTTCAAGTACAACAACCCCAAGAAAAAAGTTGTTGACCTAACTATTAATGTGTTTTGTTTTGACATATGCATTCCGAAGATAGTAGAACCAACACTGCCAATTTGGTTTTGCTTCATTGCAGGTTAATGCCATCTCAAACCAGAAGCCTGATATGAAGATTCATAAATAGACCTTAAACCATGTTCATTTGACATCTAATGAAATGCCAATCAGTTAAATTTCTGGAATGACTAAAAATGTAATTCACTAATAATCTGTTCATAAAACAAAAAGCTACAATTGACAGCTCTCATAATTATGAAGCAAAATATTGTATCAAGAAGCAAACCTTGGTTCTCCATTCCTGGGTCTCTTAGGATTTGCAAATCGAACAATCAACGGCTGGTCACAACCCTAAAAGAAGGAAGGGGGATGGAAATATGCGACTGGATTAGTAATCTCCACAAACATAAGAAAAAAGGTCATACATGTCGAAATGATAATAATAAGCATTACTTTCATAGTGAAAATTCCATTTAATCCCTTGATTGCGGCCAGAGCCATATCTCCACGTAAAAATTGAACAAATCCATATCCTTTGGAACGGCATAAATATTGATATTAGAAGCAGGTATATTGAGTATGTCCACTCCAACAAGCATGTTTAGTGATTGACCATTGGGACTAGTAAAGACAAGAACAAACCACGATTTTCCCTATGCTCATCACGCACAATGTAGACATCTTGAACATTACCATAAGGGGTAAATATCTGACAGAAGAAACATTCAAAGAATACCTCAAAAAAGTTAATTAAGAAAATATAATACAATCAAAGTTGATTTTTAGAAAAGAACAAAAGAGCTTCAAGTTATTTTTTGTTGAAACCAACTGAGAAAAAGTTCTCAGTGGATTCAGAACTTACTTCTTCAATCTCCCTTTTTGGAGCTTGTCTGTTTAAGCAACCCACATATAATTTGTCTGGAAGAATCCCCACTACAGAAACAAATAAAGCACTCAGAATAATAAAGACAGATATGACAGCAAAACAATATCACAACTTTGATAGCAAAGTATTCATTTACAAAAATAACAAAGCACTAAACACGGGTAAGTGAAGACCTAGCAACAAGTGCTTATGAAGGTTAGTTTTCCCAATTTTCTTCTTTATAAGGGGGAGTGATGCAACTAGACAACAATGTCACAACCTTGATGGCAAATTATTCATTTTGAAGAGTAACAAATCAATAAACATGACTAAGACGAGACCTAGCAGCACGTTTCCTTTCCCAGCTTTTTTCTTTTTAAGGGGGAGTGATGCAAGTAGACTGTTTGCTCAGAGAAAGTAGGTTACAGTAGTTCATTTAGTCAATCTACAGAAGCAAAAAGATTAATGAGGACTCTTCTCACAAAGAATATAACCTACTCAATCTGTAGAGATATGAGTAGCAGACTAACTTCCTGAAACACTCACCAATGCGGTCTCGTTCAGCATCAGCATACCTGACTTTGATGGTAGTTGGTTCCTGGAAAAACCAATTCACTAAAGAGTGAAGCACTAACTACCAAAAAGTAACTAACAGCCGTGTAAGATTTCTTTATTTGATTGCAACTATAGAACTTACACCAGTAAAAGTATACCGATTATGTAAAGATGTAATAGCTCTTCCAGCTTCCTCAAACGTTGCATATTTGACAAAACAATATCCTGAAAACAGCAAAAATCGCATGCAAATCAATACAATTGCAGAACAGACTATTGCCTGGTGCAAATTTACAAGTCAAGGACAAACAAGTGTCTAGATGCAGTTTATGCACCTTGTGCGGAATAAACTCAGCAGTTACTTATAGAATTCAATCACAAACAATTCTAGAATATAAAAAATTGAATACCATGTCGTTCACCAGTTTTCTTATCCTTTGGTTGAATAACCTCAACAACATTTCCATATTCTTGAAACAAGGAGCGGATCTAACAACAAGAAGAAAATATCCAAGAGTTACTCATAACTCATGCTTATACGGAAAAAACTACTTAAGAGGAAAGTTATATAAGGAACTAATAGTTATAACACGTATAATCCCCTCCACGAATCACAGTATTAGCTATGGATTGAAGGAGGCGGGAGTCTGACAAGCAGTGGACTAAAAATTGCCAATAAAATGAAAATGGCTTACGGTTTCTTCAGTTGCTGTTCTTGGAACGGTTGCAACATAGAGTTTTGCAACAGTGGCTCCTTCCCCGTGCTCTGATTTTTTTTTTTGTAATGACGACAAATAGTACGAATTTAGTGACCTCCAATTAAAAGTTATAAATTCCAAAGACAACGAAATAAATCCGAAGATAAATTAAAAATGGAAATTGTGCACAACCGAAGTGAGTGTTAATTCTTAAAATTTAATAAAAGTATAAAATCAGTAAGAAAAAGGAGCAGACTAGTAATCTAAAGATACCGGGAGAAGCTCCTCGACCGGGATGGTTAAAACCTCTCTTTCGACCGGAATTGTAACCGTTGGCACTGTTGGACCAAGAGGAGTCGTGTTGTTCACTGTTCGGTGGCTGGTGCTCAGGGAAGCGCTCAAAGTTGTGGTGCTGGTTAGGGTGGTGTTCGAATTGCTGGTGGTTATGTTGGTTGTTATAATGGTAATACTGCTGATGCTGGGTTTGGTGATGGTGGTGGTAGTGGTGTTGCTGCTGATGGTCGGCGGGGAAATTAGGTCTGTGGTCTTCGGGAAACCAAGAATTTGAATTTAACGGTTGCTGATCGTTGAACCGTTCTTCGCGGTCTCTGTGTCTCTCCATCTATGCCGAAAATTTTCAAAACCCTAATAAAGAATGGTAGAGTGAATACAAGGAAAACCAGGGAGAAATTGGGCCCGGACTCCTGAGAGGTTACCGCCAGAAAAAAAACATGTAAAGGGAAAAGGTTCGAAATTGGAAAAGCAGCACACTGTAGCGGTAGTTTCTTGGCTTGGAGCAAAATAAAATAACGTTCGAATCTAGGGCCGAACAGAAAAACGGCTTTAATCAAAGAAAAGTGAATAATTTGAAATGGACTCACTTTTGTCCGTTAGTTGGGCTGGGCCTGGGTCCAGAAGTGAGAAGACAGTAATCCATGATCACCCATGGCCTTTTTTCTCCTGGTTGAGTGTGGGGCCCGTCGAGGTCCATATCATGCAAGAGGAAAGCCGAAATAGTCTGGAGCGCGTCGAGGTCCATATTTCAAACGAGTGAGGGTTAAATTGAAAATTCGACAAAAGTAAAGGGCTAGAAATCAAATATTATTAAAAAAAGAAGAAGCTATGCCCAAAAAACAGAAGTAGAAGCTTCCCAGCCCTAGCAGCTTTCTGTTCGTCGTCGAAGCACTGTTCGCCGCTCAAAAGCTTCCTTTTCCCGGTATAATCTCCCTTCTCTCTTTTGTTTTCTTTGTTTTTGTTTCCTTGAGCTGATTTTAGTTACATGATATTAGGGTATTACAGTTACTTTCTGGTTTTGTTTTGCTACTTTAAGCTGATTTCTGTAGTTTCGTAGTTTTATACATAATTAAAGGGATATTCAAAAGCTAAAGGACAGTGCTGGAGTTTCTTAGTTTATAGGAATTATAAATGTTTTTGGCTATAATTATTTTATCGCCTTATATTGTGAATTATAGGCGGGAGATATTGATAAACATAATTGGTTATATTTGGTTAAGCAGGAAATTATATATGGTTAGCTTGTTTTAATATCAATGGCAAACAGACCAGACCCGGATATCGATGATGACTTTAGTGAACTTTACAAGGAATACACTGGGCCTCCGGGGTCTACGGTTTCCAGGGCACAAGATAGGGTGAAAGAGAACAAACGTTCTCATGCTGGTTCCGATGAGGAAGAGGAACAGCGTGACCCCAATGCTGTGCCCACCGATTTCACTAGCCGGGAAGCTAAGGTATGGGAGGCTAAATCCAAGGCCACCGAGAGGAATTGGAAGAAGAGGAAAGAAGAAGAAATGATTTGCAAAATATGCGGAGAATCCGGCCACTTTACTCAGGTACTAATTGTCAAATGATTCTATCCAAATGCATCATAGTTGTTCCATTTATTGATACCTTGAATCACCTGTATGAATTGTGAGAGCATATTACCTATACGCTTATATGAATTCCCCCAACCAACCAAAATTGTTTTGCTTTGTGTCCTAGCAGCAGGTTACATTGATGAGTAGCTTTCTGATTCTATTTTTGGTCGGAGGAGCAGAACAGTATAGTTTTATTCATATAGTGTTGTGAAGTAGTGGCACCTTTCACTCTTCCTTTACAGCTGCCAAGTTGTATTGAAGTCCTTCTAAGTGTTTCACATGTCAACTTCTGCCCAACTTGAGGGTGAAAATCCACTTTGTTGCCTGTTTGGAGAGTAGTCTATTCATCACATTCTTTTGCAATCTGTCTTGATAATCCCCATGTTTTAGATTCATTAACTGGTGATCTAGCTATTAGTTAGGCTTATTACTGGCTTCTTTACCCGCATCTATTTTAAAGTTCTTGCTTAACTGACACTTTCTTAGTGGAGTAATGGCAGACATCCCTGTTTGTGAAAGGTAGAATAGTTTTGTATTATTGCTTCTTTTTTTTTTTTTCTCAATTTGAACTTGCTTTCCAGAGGACAATAACATTATGTTTTCTTGTTTTCTTAAATGCTATGCTGTTTGACACATTTATAGGGTTGTCCCTCCACTCTTGGAGCAAATCGCAAGTCTCAGGATTTCTTTGAAAGGATACCTGCCAGAGAACCTCATGTAAGAGCACTTTTCACTGAGAAAGTTATACAAAGGATTGAAAAGGATATTGGCTGCAAAATCAAAATGGATGAAAAATTTATAATAGTCAGTGGCAAGGATAGATTAATATTAAAAAAGGGTGTCGATGCTGTACACAAATTAAAGGATGAAGGTGATCAAAGGGGTTCTTCTAGTTCTCACAAGAGTAGATCAAGGTCACCTGAGCGAAGTCCTGTTGGTGCACGGCTGCGACGCCCTGAATCACAAAGGGCTCATTCAGGGCCACATAATCAATCCCACTTTCAACAACGATTCAGTGGGCAGGATAAGGCTGTGGAAGACCGTATCCGGGAGGATATGCGGAAATTTTCTAGAGGTTCTCCACAAGGTAGGGACAGCATACGATATGTTTACGGCAACCATAGAAAGCTGGTATTCCCATGCTCGTGATGTGTTCTCTCATAATTGTTTCCTTATGATAATCTTAAAATGCTGCTTATTGCTTATAATTTGTTTGCAGCGAGAGGTAAGTTCTTATGTTCAAGCATTTTGTGTGCGATGCTGAAGTAAATATCAAGAGTTGGTTCGAATTGAATGGATTGTCTCGAAAACGAACTTATTTACTGAAAGCAATACTGGATTGCAACGGATGGGTTCACTTTGTGAATATAAGATAGTTTGCCTTGTTAAAAGCTGATCTATGTTATCATTCGAATCAAGTTGCTTACCATACTCTTCATTTCGTGAAGCTTATGGTAATGATGGAGCTAGAGGTCGCTCGAGCCATTCTAAATCTCCAGGCCATTTACCTTATGCTGCCAACTCATATAATTCCTATGATGGTCATAATCAAAACATTGGAGCTTATAGAACTGATGGATGGGGTACTGAGAGACGGGGATCTGATTTGCAATCTGGCAATCAGTTTGAATACTCTGCCTTCCCTCAAACATTAGATGAGTTGGAGTTGGAATATAAGAGAGAGGCAACCGAACTTGGGAGAATTCGTGATAAGGAAGAAGACGAAGAGAATTATAAGCATCGAGAGGTAAGATATTTATCTTGTTTGACTGTGGCGTGTTCTTTTGGTGCTAACCGGCTTATTTGGCAATCTAGATCTTTCTGGGATTTGCTAAACTTATTAGAATTTAGGGATCAAAGTCTGATTGTAGTTTTCTGAACCATTAATTAATTTCAAAGAACACCATGAAGTTTGAATATCTAAAATACAAAAAAAAATGCAAAAGAAAAAAGAGAGAATATTTTGTTCTTTTCTGTTTCCTAGTAGAACATATCTTTGGAGTGCTTTATGGATTGCTTCCTCGTTTCTGCTTCTGTTTATATCCCATTCTCATTCATCCTTCAAGGGCTTGTCTGTATGCCTTTTAGATTATTAATGTTGTGGAAAGCAGTACACCGTTTAGATTTTATATGGGGTTTTATGGTGTGGTTTGAATGTTAGAGGAGGTCATTTGGGTATCTGTCAGTGTCAGTGAGCTGCCCCATTGAATTATCTAACCTCTTTTACAAAGTTAAATTCATACTCCCAAAGAATTGCTGTTACGCTTGGGAACGAGAAGAAAGGACTGCTGTTCTGTGGTCTTCATCATTAAATCGTCTAGGGAGAGCCAGTCTGATGTTTGCTGTATCAGTATGGAAATTCTGATTTTATGACTTCTGGTTTTACAAATTTTAGACAATCAAGGATATGAGAGAGAACTACATCAAGAACCTGGCCATATTAAGGGGCAAACATACAAAACAATGGGAGGAGTTTCTTCAATTGGATGCCCAAAGGCGTCAGCAACAGGCATGTCAACAAATGCCCGCTTCAGGTTTTGGTGCTTATAAGCAGCAGGCTTATTCTGAATATGATGGCTCGTCAGTCAATGCTCATTATGCTGGAGCTAATTTACCTATGGATTCAAGGCGGAGGTACCCAAATCCTATTGAAAATTATGCCTCTAGGCCTCATGACTCTTATGGTGAGTTTCCACGTCAAAGGCGTGAAGATTTTGGGAAAGCTTACAATCGATACTAAATCAGTATACTGGGCTTGATTTGGTGAGTTATCTCACACTTTAATAATAATCGGAAAAGATCATTGATTCTGTTCATTTCTTTTCTTGCCCAATTCCTTCGTTGTTCTCAATCTTGTCCAAATATTTGGCAAGTTTCTTGCTGCATGGGGTGTCAGTCTTCAGTTGTGGATGAGAAACATTATCCAATTGCTTTAATTCTCTTTTGGTACTTGTTAAAGTTTAATGGAGGGTTTAAGTTGTTAATTTGGAGTTTCTCTTTGGTAGGAGGATATTTAGTGAAGTTGTTTGTGTGGGTATGGCTGATTTTTCTCTCCTTGGAATTGGTTTAAAGGTTTGCTTAAAAAATTTTCAGGGTCCACCAGATCTTGGTCCGGTAGAGAGTAATACGATGGTGAGCTCAAATCTAGGTAAGTATGTTTGTTCTGTATCGGAGTTAAGAAGGAACACAGCAACTCCTGTGATGCTCTATTGCAATTTGCTCAATTTCAATTTGATAATTTGGCTGTCTTGCTCTTTATTTAAGAAAGTCGGATACAGTTTTGGGTTTTTAGTTAGAGTAGTAATACTTGAAAATAAAACTTATCTTGAATGATTGTTAATTTGCATTAACTAGTGGACTCTTCATTTTAGAGGGCAGCGCAAGTTTTTTATCCCTTTTTGTTTTGTATCACTTGCTTTCGTCTTCTTCTACCGTTTGGACCAAGATTGAGTGGTAGTCTTCCTGTTATTATCAATTGTTTTGAGGGGGCACGGGATTATTGGTTTGGGAGAGGGAAGGGTTGCGATGGAATCGAGAAAATCCTTAACCTGTGTTTTATTTGTGGACTATCAGGTGTCCATTCTCCAGGTAGCTACTGGGTTTGTGTTTCTCTTTCAAGTAATTTGGTGTTGTTATGCTAGTATATCTCAACTCAATTATCTTGGTTTGACGCGGTCGGTAAACGTGGAAATGGTATGGGTTGTTTGGTTAAAGTCAGGTGATTTGCCGGAATTGGTAGTTCGCTACCAGAAACATCTTTCTATCAGTTGGCTGTCTGCAGTGGTATTTAGGCCCGTGTATCTACTCGTATATGTGGCCATTCATCTCCACCGGTGGCACGTAGTGAGGTCAACATGATGCAAGAACTATTATCTGAAATTGTGTTCCTTTAATTCTTTTGATTCAATTATAGAACTATGCTGCTATTGATATTGATTTTAGATTACCCGCAAAGGTACAGAGGTCGTCATAGAGTTTTTCCCCCTGCGAAGGAAGAAATCTGATAATCTGATAGATATAATGAAGTTTTTCCCCTTGCGAAGGAAGAAATCTGATAAATATATGTTAAGACTTTGAACGAAAAAGAGTGTCTGCGGAGTCAGAATATATTAATAGTGTCCTTATATCGGGGTTGAATTACGTTAGACCTTCACCTTAATATAGTTATATTCTAAAATAAATGCTTGAACTTGTGCAACAGAAGTGCCACACTAAAATAGACCATGGAGTTAATCGACCCTCGGCTGTGTACCCAGGGCAAAGCCTTCTTCGGTCTTCACGTCTAGGCGATTATCATCAAGGAATTATATTATGGCCCACTTTGCCTGTCTTTTGGGTTTGGAATGTTCCTAACGGATTAGATTTTGAATGTGGAATGTTCTCGAAAATACCAGAAGGCCCTCATTGGTAGCGTACTGAATGAAAGGAATTTTTGTGTTCATTCAGGAAAACCTGGGGAAAAACTTTCCCAATTCCCAATTCTAGGTGAATGAATGCGCCTCTATAAATCCATTTTTATCCAATTTAATAGTCACCCAAAATTCAGAGCTTCTACTAAGAGCGCACTAATTCATCCTTCTAAGGGATCATGCATGGAACCTATTTCATGTCTGTTAAATTACACGTCTGATGTTTTAAATGAGGTATGATTGCGGCAGTAATTTTTGGTATTTTATCATTAAAGTAAAGCCAAATCCTAAGTGCCAACCTCTTCGGCTTCATGGTTCTATATAAAGGACCCCTCCAATGAATGGAGTTATAGAGAAACTAGAAGATAGAGGGCAAGGATGGCCAATGTGGCAGCGTCGAACCAAAATACTCGGCTTGTTTCCTTTTCAGGTGAACGAATAGAGACAACAGTCACAGACAAGGCTTCTGTTGTTGATGCATGGGTTTCCAACATCCGATCCATGTACAACGGACAGCAAATAATCGTGGGCTTGGATTCTGAATGGAGGCCTAATTATATTTCATCTCAGAGCAACAAAACTGCTGTTTTGCAGCTATGCGTTGACACCAAGTGCCTCATACTCCAGCTTTTCTATTTGGACTACATTCCCGAGTCTCTCAAGAGTTTCCTTGAAGATCCCAATCTTAATTTTGTTGGAGTGGAAGTCGCAAGGGATGCAGCAAAGCTGAAGGATGAATACGGACTCCTCTGTTCCCAAACTGCTGATGTTCGTGAATTGGCAATGAACCGCTGGCCATGGAAGTTTTACAGGAAACCTGGCTTAAAAGACATTGCCAGGATAGTAGTGGGGCTTTCTATGCCAAAACCGAAGCACGTATGCATGAGTGATTGGCAATCGAGGGTCCTCGACCATTTGCAGATTGAGTATGCTTGTATTGATGCTTATGCTTCTTACAGGATTGGGCAGAGGCTGCTGAAAGAGATGTGATGTTGTTTAAAGGCTCGCAGTTGGTTGCAGTTATTAGCTATGAAGTTTGTTCTAGTCTCACATTAGGCACATCTTTATGCATATGTTTCCCATGATTGAAATTATTAATTACTACTATTAAGCATTTTTCTTATTCAATTACTAGTAATTAAGAGGTTGTAGTAGTTCTAGTGTTCTACTTTAATGCGAAACGTACATTAAGAGTTGTAGTAGTAATTTTGTTCTATATAAAAACTCACATGATATTGATATATATGCATGGTTCATGCTAAAAACCGGAAGTTGTTAAGAAATTAGAGTCTTGTTTCTTTTTTTGCTTAATCTGACAGATTGCTGAAAACAAACTATAGCCTCTTTCATGGCGAATCCAGCAATGCAGCCTACTTTACAATATTTCAAGTCTGAAGTCAAGGTGGTCCAATGTTTCAAGTCTTTTTCTTTGAGCATTTAATTCTTGTCTCACTCACGTACTTCTTCATCCTTCTGCAAAAAATCTAAAGCATTAGCACATGGAATAGGGGCTCACTTCACTTTGAACTTGTGTTTCTTCTGACGCTTGAACCCACACAATATGATTCTTCTTCTTCTTCTTCCTCTCTATCAGGTCCATCTCGTTGACCCCCCTTACTCCAGAAATCAAGATCAAAATTTATGATCTTTGTTCATATCTTGGTAGGCCAAAGATGACCTCCAAAGTCACCCTGTACCTTGAAATGTTTGCGAGGCAGATGCCTTGAATCTTCTTTTGTTCCTCTCTTAGCTACAATCCAACTCTTTCATTTGTCTATCCCTTTTTCCCTCTCTCGAACATTAAAATTAAGGAGAAGATAACATTTTCGGATTTAAACTAAGAAATTGTCAGGATGAAATTAATGGACATTCCATAAGAACGTGATTGCACACACAGAGTAGATAAAAAGATAGTAACATTAAAAATGAGAAGATTCTCTTCTCTCTACCAATTTATTTTAACTGAATTTTTAATTTCTTCTCTATCTTTTTTTTTTATTTCTCATCCGGTATTCAGAGCTTCGTTATGACTAATTCAGATTTGACCCGCGTCGCGCACTGGATATGATGGGTGAGTCTCCAAACGGGAATAGCTGTATACGTAAAGTCTCGAACTCGATACCTACTTAAACTGGAACAAACCGTTTACCACTCGATCCAACCCTACATTGATAATTTCTTCTCTATCTGCACTATGGAAATTAAATGTTTCCAACTAATCCATTAAAATCCATTCATTTCATGGGTATACCTATAAGTTTTACTTAAAATCGATTAAATGAAATCACCTCTCCAATGTCTGGATGAAGTTTTGAGGAAAAAAAAACACATGGATTTAATTTTCTATCATCTATTGGATCTTGACGGAATCCAGGAATCATTCTCCTTTTAGTCAAACAAAAACACTGGATTCTCAATCATTAAGCCAAACTTAATTCCCTCTAAAGTCCTTCTAACCCATTTCTATTTCGAAATTCTAAATCCAAAAGTCTAATCACCGAAATAAAAGCTTTTATTTTATTTTCCAAAAATAATTAATTTTAATATTCGCCGTAAAGTGACGTGTACCGTCGGCCAAAAAAAAAAGGTGCCGTGTACACGTCTTTATGACAAACCGGCAACTGCCCCTAGCCAGCACCGTAGAAGCTGACACGTTCAACGTTTACTTTTCGCTCTTCGCTAAAAAGTAAAAACAAAACAAAACAAAACCAAATAAAGAGAAAAACCCGTTACCTTTTGCTTTCTTTGTTTTTTCCTTGTCTTTTGGATTAGACTAGTGCTTTCCTTCCTCTGTATTTATAAAACCTTTTGCTTTTAAATTTTCCGGAAAGAAAAAAAAAAAAAAAAAAAAAACCCATTAGGTGCCTGCTTTTCTTCGCCGGCCGTTTTAAATATAAAGCCCACTTTGTTTTAAATTTAATTAACTACTAGTAATCTGGCCGGGCTGAGAATGGTCTAGCTTAGGTTTGGAGATAAAAGTTAGACGAAATCAACGAAGAATTCTCAGTTCATGGTTCCTGTAGACGTCGAGTCAAGCTCAATTTTCGTTTCACTTCAGGTACATTCAGTTTCTTTTATTTTTATTTTTTTTCATCTTATGTTTCTGTAGTTCTGTCTTTGCGTTTTTGTCGGATTTTTTTTGTCGCTGGTGCTTTTCTCCCCTGTTTTCTGGGTTTTTATCTTTGAAGGAGTTATCTCTTAAGTTTTTTCTTTGAAAATATAGATGATCGTTTGCCGAGTTTTTCGTCCCCGATTTTTGTCTTGTCCGCCTCTTTTTTCAGTTGATTTCTTGAGCTGCATTATGACATGGAGGCTGGGAATGGATCCTCATCCCACCTTTGATTGCCGAGATAAGATTGAAAAAATTTTAAATTTCAAGATTCGTTTGTATGCTGGGGAGTTAAACGATGATCATCCATTTTAGTCCTTTTCC
Source organism: Microcos paniculata (assembly GCA_030664755.1). Taxonomy (NCBI): domain Eukaryota; kingdom Viridiplantae; phylum Streptophyta; class Magnoliopsida; order Malvales; family Malvaceae; genus Microcos; species Microcos paniculata. Next base: position 36,333,128 of record CP131461.1, read on the forward strand.
TTTTTGGTTGTTTCACTGGGGTCTCAGATGATGAAAATTTTGCCATTCAACTCTTTAATTTCTGTTCCTATATCTTTGAACTATCTGACATTTCATTAACAAATGCAGGTTTGATTGCTTGCTCAAAACTTAGAGGCCGTGCTTTGATAAAAGGTTTCAAACTTTACCGAGTCTGTTGTAAAGAGTTATTTCTGGTAATTTGGTGAGGCTTACCCTGGATGAAATTTATTTGAAAGGATTAATTCATGTGCAAAAGGACTCAACTTTAGTTTAGCGGTAAGGGAAAAGATAGGTATCTGAAAGTTAGGGGAGAAATTGGAGGTTTTCTCTGAATGGATCACTTGTTTTCAAGAGAAAGAGATGTTGAAGTGGATCTTGAAAGTGGTGGGACTACCAGTGAAGATGAAAGAACCAAAGATTGTGTGGCATTAAATAATGAAACACAGAGAACTTTCAGTAAAGTTTGGACTGATCTTTTGGGCTTGGATAGAATAGGCAAGATTGAATGTGGCATAAACTCGTGCAGTAGTTCGTTAAGCTTTGGTGGGGTTGACGGTGAGAATATGGAGTTCTTGGTGGACAAGAATTCAGAAGGAGAAGACAATCGTGAACTCATGGCACTTGTGGAGAAGAACTTTTCAGAAGAGAAGTGTAAGAAGAAAAACTCTAGGAAGCCTCCCCGGCCACCGCGGCCTCCAAAAGGTCCATTGTTGGATGCTGCAGACCAGAAGTTGGTAAGGGAGATTGCTGAACTTGCCATGAGGAAACGTGCCAGGATGAAGCGAATTCAAGCAATGAAGAAGATGAAGGCGGCAAAGTCATCCTCATCAAGCAGTAGCCTTTCTGCTATGGTCATCACAGTTCTATTTTGCCTTGTCATACTCTTTCAAGGTATTAAAGCCTTTTAGTTCCTGGAAGGACCCTAATAAAAATTATTCTCTTTTTAACTTATTATACTATAAATCTTTGGCTCCTATATTAATCACAAGGGTTAAAATCTTTTATCTATACTTTCATGGACTGCAAGGTGTGATGGAAGTCCATGTCTGAGGGGTGAAGCATGTTGTTTGGCAAATAACAACTTCCGTAGTTTGAGGTTTTCAAATTTTGAATAATCTAGCATTTCCCAATTCTCACAAGTAACTTTGTTGTAGAGACATTTTAATTACATATATTTTGATGTTCAAACTTTGTTGATGAGCCTCTCTGTTTTAACCATGTCTTATCTAATAAGCCAAAATAACATAGATTATTGGGAATGCTATATGAAGTTGTTCACTCTAGAAGTACATAATTTGCTTTTCGATCAAGAGAGTGTTTTCCAATTTAAACAGAGAAAGAACATGTCAGAAGTTAACTTCACTCAAGGCTGTCTTTCCTTGTTAGTGTGTTGCTTATGTTTTGAGAGATCTTTATCAGCTTAATGAAAGATCATTGTCAGCTTTTTATTTTGGGAATTGTTTTGTTCGTTGCTTAATCAATCTTGGCAACTGGTTGTCACCTATCCTTTAAACCATTATCATCAAGCTTGAAATCTTGGTTGGCATATTCCTTTTGAGTGTGCTTCAGCTCAAATTGTTGCCCCAAAGCTTGTTTGTTTGTTGTATCCTCTGTTTCAGTGTCTTGCTGTAAAATGTGATAGGCATTAGAAGTGCTTTAGTTAACTGCTACCAAGATTGTCTTCCCCTTCTCTTTTTGTAAAAGTCAAGGTTCACAATCCAAGAATCTTCATTCTGTGAAGGAATATCTGACATCTCTTTAAACATTGCTTGTAGGTATATGTTCCAGACGCAGTGCAAATGTGATGTTAGAGGGGTCACCTGCACCGGCAGTTGGCTCAAGTGAAGGCTTGATTTCAGTTCAACTTTATAAAAGCTTTCCTACAGATGAAAAACTTGATCCCGATCCTTCTAGGTGCATATTTCTCTTACTCTCTTCTTCAATTTCAGTTTAAGACATTCCCATCATTTGTGCATGGTGATCATAAAATTCACTCTCGATGTTACATATTAATGCAGCTTGATAGAACAGCAGGTTTCTGACTCGGTTCTTAGGGAAGAAACTGGAAAAGTTGCCAGATGATGCAGAAAAAAGAGCTGGAGTTGCATGTGTGGCATTTTGCATTTCGAAAACAATCGATCTTCTTGATCTCGTGTAGTGTAGAAAATTTTGATGTGATACCTCGCTATGCTGACCTTTGTATAAATGAATTGTTGAAAGCCAGGCTCTAGTTGTTGTATAGTTCTTTTTGTAAAGTAATAATTTCTCAAGACGAGTTTATTAGTCTTGGATTCCGCCGAAACTGGTATATCCCTGCAGAAAATGAGTAAAAGACCTCATATAAAAAGCCTTAGCCGAAGTGGAAAAAAAAAAACAAAAAAAAAAAAAGCCTTAGCCGAAAGATAAATGTATCTACAAGCCAATGTGGTTTCATTGGCCACTGTCATAAGCTGTGGAAGGAACTTTGAGGGGAAAAGAGGGGGGGAAGGAATTACTGTCCATTTTCTATGAAATTTCAGTTTTGTTTGCCCGTCATTAATATCAATTTTCATTAAATTTGAAAATTTCTTGATATACCCGTTATGGGGGTTCAATTTTCTTGAGTTGCAAGTTAGATATTAGCGGACCAGTATCAGCCAGGGTCTTTGAATACTTAATACTCCCAAGTCCTATCAGAGTTTGGAGAACTCCTCTATAGGTACGCATCAAAGGCCCAAAGCTTTTCAATTCGTGATGTGTTGAAAGACAAGGGAATGGCGTGTTTGAAAGAGGTAGCTTTGTTCCTCTTCATGGTTTTAACATCGGCGAGAGCAGATTTGATAGACGATACTTGCAAGAGAACAGCCGACTCCGAGCTCTGCCTGTCTATTCTAAGATCGGACCCTCGAAGCTCTACCGCCGCAGACGCCATAGGCCTTGCTCATATTGTCCTTGACATTACGCTGACAAAGGCCAAGGATAATTTAGCTCAAATAGATCAATTGCAAAGTCGAACAACAGATCCTGCTCTTAAGGATATTCTCAACATTTGCTGCGAAGAGTATGGTGATGCTACAGTAATTATACTTCCCCAAGCCATCCAAATGTTGGAATCGAAGTCTTATGCAATGGCGACAGGAAACGCTGAGGAATCGGCTGGATGTGCGGAAACTTTGAAGAGTCATTCAATGATGGACCAAGACCTAAACAAAATCGACCATCTTCTTTTACCGATCAAAACAAGGCTGTGATGCATCTTGCTAGACTTGCTGAAGACATTATTGCTTCATTCGCTCCAGACGTTATTTATCCCAACGGTGCCTGAAGGCCGCCTTATTTAGCCGCCATGGCCCCTCCAAAGTTCTTGTCATCCTTTTTACTTTACATGGTTATGTACGTAATGCCTCCAGTTTGATTATATGATTATAAGAAATTTAAGACCAGATTATTCAAATTCACGGACCTATACAAAAAACAGCAAATTTATGACCTAATCTGCAAGTCTGCAACGTAAATAGTACATCAATTTTCTAGCCATAGCTAGACTTCCAAATCTACAGAATGAATATAAAACGCAGAACAGATTATGCCCTCCAACAAGAATGGGATAAGGGTAAATCAGCCCAGATTAGTAATTCGTTCAAGAGAAAAATAGCAGTAAAGGCTTTTCTCGGTGACAAAGGAAGAATCGATTTCAGCTGACAAAGTCACAATAGATAATGTACCGTAAGGCGTAAGGTGTGCATATTCTAATAATGTTCAACTTCTTGAACCTTGCAAGAATGCTTGATTCTAGTTTAGTAGCGTTGCAAGAATGCCGAAGACAAGTATAAGTAACTTATGCCTTGAGAAATTCCGCCTGAGAGAACCAGACCAGTCTATGTAAACTGGATCATAAAGAACTCCGGTTGCTGGAATCCACGTCATCATAAATAAATTCCCTGACTGTAAATTGATAGGCTTCTGCGTCGTCGATGACCCTGAATCCTTTCCACTTCACTCTGTCATATGTTGCTGAACCCGGGCCTCGGTTCTGATGCTCTGCGTAGTATAAATCCAACTCCGAGCTTCTGTCACAGTGTTCGATTGCCCAGCTAATGGCTTGCGAGGGGATATGTAGCAACTCTGGAACACGGCTGTTGCATCACGGAATATAAAATCCACGGTCCCCGAAATTTCACACTCTCTGAAGAACTGGTATCCTCCTTTTGCATAAAGGGTATCCTGGAACCCAATTATTCTACACTTGCAAAAAGCCAAGTAGTTGGCTTTAGTTAACAGTGCCACTGATTGCTGTTTCTCTGGACCAGCAGTATTCTGGAAAGTTATCCCATATGCAACGAAGCCATCACCATTTATCTCTGACAGACCAATATATATTTAACTTTTATTAGCTCTAATCTATGCCGCTAATAATAGTTTGATGTACAAATCAAACTTTTCAATACTCTATAAAATTATGAAAACTTGACTTACCCACGGTTGCAGTCTCGAACGTTTTCATTCCATCATCATGACTTCTGCTGCCTGTAATAATAGTTCTTTCCATCCCCTCCCCAACCATAGTCAGATTAGTCTTCTCCCTACGAATAACAATGTTCTCATTGTAAATACCTTGTGCTAGTTTGATATAGAATCGAGTGGAACTGAAGCTCGGAGCAGACGATATTCCTTGAGTGATGGTGGTGAAATCTCCTAATCCATCTCGTGCTATGATCATGTCGAAGGGTGGAAAGAACTGACTTCGGGCTTGCCAGAAAACTGCCAAAGTAGCTAGAAACATTGTTGTCTGCTTCATTGCCTTTATCATCATCATATTGGGATGTAAGTAGAAAATTTTGAAATGGGGGAGCAAGAATCCCTTTAAATAAATTAAACCAGGGAGATGGTAGCAAGATCAACACGATATTAGATATGTAAATCACTATTTAATTTAATTTTATTTTATTTTTATCTTTTGTGGGATGGAAAAGGATGGAAAACAAATTTTGAAGAACTTTCTTGCCAAGTTCAGACTAAAAGGCTTTTCTGATCACATTTTTCAGTAATTGTTTGTTCAGTTCAGTTTCATATCAATATCAAGATCATCATTTACCATTATTAATGTTTCTATTTTAGCATGGAGAATCTTTACCATAAATAGTCATATGAAGGTTTGTCAGTTACTGCTCTTTCTGGTGCTAAAAAATTATTAACAGAGCTCTGCTTATGCCACCACACTTTCAAAACATAGGCTAAAATGATTCTTTTTCCAATATGTTATAGCAATATAGCTTCTTCCTTATCATTATTAAACAAGAATAATAGAATAAAAAGCAGTTCGTGTCCTCAATTTTCAAAAATTAAGGTGTCGCTGTGTCCGTATCGTATCGTACCCATATTGCGTGTCCGTGTCCGTGCTTGTTAGGTTCAGAAGTAAAGCAGATTTGAGAGATACTTAATCCATGGTGCGTAAAATTGACTAAAACTTCAAAGCTTACTTACAATACAATCTTATAACAATTTTGGCATTTCAAGATATAATTAGTTTAAGCCATTTCTTAAGTTGGTCATTACTCAATCCATACATGTAAAGAGCTGTGAGGGAATATCTCCCTTGCTATTCTGATATCTCCATAGACGTTTTGACGATAGAAGCTCCATTCATGGCAGGTAAAGATCTGGCTTATTAGAATATTTTTGGCTTAGTTGATTTTTCATGTCAGAAGCTGTACTTGTCTACTTGATTCCTGCAAATTTGGCAAGTTAGTACCGAAAGTAACATAACATGAAAGTGATATCGAAATTGACGTCTGTACATCTGTTAATGCACTAGTACGTTCATATTTAGAAGGTTCAGAGGATAGTCTACCTGGACATTATGACACATGTAAATTAGAATGTGTTGGAGTAGGTGGGCCCGAAGTAGTCAACATGTCGGCAAATAATACACAGGAAATAAATTTGAACACGCACAAGAAATAAAGTGCAAAGAATAAAACAAATAGGAGACACAGGATTTACGTGGTTCAGCTTAAAGCCTACGTCTATGGGCAAAGATGACAAGAAAATATTCCACTATAATTAAGGAGATAATACAAGCTTAAATGTTAAGCTTAAGACCTCAAGACTCGAGAGCATTACCAGAGAAAATTAAATTTCCTAATTTTCTCCAAACACTAGCTAACCATGAGATATTTATATTACCCACTTAACTTTCTTATTCTCACACTAACACTCTCTCCAAAACTCTCTCACAATTGCAAGCTCTCTTAATTGCAAACAACTTCAATTGTGTTGCATTGCTTGCTTTGTTGTATCTTTGGCCGATGGAAGCAAGGCCTTTTATAGGCAAATTTAAGCCTACAAAATTTGACAAGCCACAATTGTTGACAAGCCACAATTGTTGAAATCTTCATGGTTGGTGGAAGTAAGAATAGATTTCAAACTACCATCTACAAATCTCCACCTTAGTTTGAAATTTCTTCAAATCGATCATAGTAATTTTCTCGAACTAGATCATCTCTGCCTCGTATGCCCTTAAGGGCAATCACCAACTGCAAATACCAACCAAGTCCAAGCAATGCTTGAACTTGTAAGAAGGAATGACCTTTGTTAACATGTCTGCGGGATTTTCATGAGTAGAAACTTTACTTATCTCAATATCACCTTGTGAAACATGATCCCGGACAAAATGATATCTGACATCAATGTGCTTGGTTCGCTCATGGAACATCTGATTTTTAGTCAGATGAATAGCACTCTGGTTATCACAGTAAATAACTGTCGAGTTCTGCTTGAATCCCAAACTGTTAACCAGACCTTTCAACCACAATGCTTCTTTAACCGCTTCTGCTGCTGCCATGTATTCTGCCTCAGTTGTAGATAAGGCAACTATAGACTGTAATGCAACCTTCCAACTTATGGCACCTCCAGCAAGCGTGAAGACATAACCTGTCAGAGATCTCTTTTTGTCCAAATCTCCAGCATAATCAGAGTCCACGTAACCCATGACATAGCTTGAACTGTTACTCTGATCATAAACTAAGCATATATCTGCAGTGCCTCTCAAATACCTGAGAATCCATTTCATAGCCAACCAATGTTCTTTACCGGGACAAGACATGTACCTGTTCACCACACTGACTGCATGTGAAATATCTGGACGAGTGCAAACTATAGCGTACATCATGCTACCAACAATTTTTCGACCATCTGGCGATTTAACCAACTCCCATGTCTCTTGTGAAGAGATTCCATCTCCTCATTTATAGCAACCGCCCATTGTGCTGACTCATTACATGTGATAGCCTCATTGTAATTGGAAGGTTCTGGACCAATGGACTCTGCCACACTAAGTGCATAAGAAACTAGATTTACATCTGCATACCTTTGAGGAGGTTTGATCTGTCTCCTCGATCTACCAGAGGCAATGCTATACTGCTGTTCTTGAGGTGTAACTCTTTCCTCATGTGAGTCATCCACCTCATCACGCTCACCTTGGACTGAAATACCTTCATTCGAAGTAGAAATAGGAGCCTCCACCTGAAACTCCACCTGCTGCTCGACACCATGATCTCCCTTTTCAACTGACTCCTCCTTTTCCCGGGAATTGTTTGTGGATCGAAGCATGGATGACTCGTTAAAAGTCACATCTCTGCTATACATGAACTTTGGTGAAACCGGATCAGGACACCACAACCTGTATCCTTTCACCCCTTGGCCATATCCAAGAAATATGCATTTCTTTGCTCGCGGCTTCAATTTCCCTTCATTGACATGAGCATAAGCCGGGCAACCAAACACTCTTAAACCAGAGTAATCAGCAGGACGACCAGACCATACTTCCTCAGGAGTCTTCAACTCAATAGCTGTAGACGGAGATCTATTCACCAAATAACATGCAGTATTAATTGCTTCAGCCCAAAAATCTTCACTGAGACCGGCATTTAGTCTCATGCATCGAGCTCGTTCCAAGAGAGTTCTGTTCATCCGTTCTGTAACTCCATTCTGCTGTGGTGTATGTCGGACAATGCGGTGTCTCACTATCCCTTCATTTTTGCAGAACTCATCAAATTCACCCGAGCAATATTCCAAACCATTATCAGTTCGGAGCCACTTGATCTTCTTCCCCGTCTGGTTCTCGATCAAAGCCTTGAATTGCTTAAAGGTGACAAAGACTTGATCTTTGTTTTTCAAAAAATACACCCACACCTTTCTTGAGTAATCATCAATAAAAGTCAACAAGTATCTGTAACCACCTTTGGAAATAACCGGAGAGGGACCCCAAAGGTCAGAGTGGAAATAATCGACTGTACCTTTGGTTTGATGAATCCCCGTGTTGAATTTCACACGAGTATGCTTGCCCAATACACAGTGCTCACAAAACTCAAGTTTTCCAGCGCACTGGCCACTCAGCAAACCTTGTTTGCTAAGCACAGATAGACCTCTCTCACTCATATGCCCAAGCCGCATATGCCATAACCTGGTGGTGTCAGCATCTGGATCAACGGACGAAAACACTGTTGCAGCGCCTATAACAGTGGAACCATCCAAGAAATAAAGTCCTTGTTCCATATGTCCATGCATCACAGTCAAAGCACCAGAAAATACTTTTAGTACTCCACTTTCACCAGAATAATGAAAGCCTTTCTTGTCCAAAGTCCCCAAGGAAATAAGATTTTTCTTCATTTCTGGAATGTGCCGAACCTCTGTCAAGGTTCTAACAATACCATCAAACATCTTGATACGGACAGTGCCAATCCCCACAACTTTACAAGCATGGTCATCTCCCATTAAAGCCGAGCCGGCACACCTCTCGTACGTTGAGAACAACTCCTTGGAGGTACTAATGTGAAATGTGGCAGCTGTATCAAGAATCCACCTCTCACCAACTTGTGAGTCAGATACTGCTAGAACAGTTTCAGCATCATTTGAAGATTGAGCAACAACCACATGTGCACCATCCTTGGTCTACTCCAGTGGCTCACCTTTCTCCTTCTTCTTTGGACATTCCCTCTTAATGTGCCCGTATTTCTTGCAGAAATAACATTGCACATGCTTCCTTGACTGCGATCTAGAGACTTTGCTACTTGAATTTCCACCTCTGGTCTTGGATCTCCCCTGAGTAACCAAGCCTTCTCCTTTACTGCTTTCAACTGCTTTCCCGGTTAATTTCTTCCTCAGCTCATTAGAGCCCAAAGCAGCTTTTACCTCATCGAGAGTAATTTCATCATGACCGTACAACATATTCTCCACGAAGTTCTCGTATGGAGGAGGCAAAGAACACAAAACAATCAAAGCTTGATCCTCATCCTCGATTCTAATATCAATATTATTGAGATCCATAATAATTGTATTAAAATTATCCAGATGCTGCGATAAGGATGTACCTTCTTCCATCTTGAGAGTGTAAAGCTGCTGCTTGAGAAACAACCTTTTGGTCAGAGACTTTGTCATGTACTTCTTCTCCAACCGGAGCCATAAGCCGGGTGCAGTGGAATCTGTCCCGACTTCTCGTAAGACTTCATCTCCAAGACTAAGTAAGATGGCACTATGTGCCTTTTCCATCAACTCGTCCTTTTGCTCAGCCGAAAGTGATTCCGGCAATTTATCTCTGCCTCCCAAATCCTTTATCAACCCTTGTTGAACCAGCATGGCCCGCATCTTGATATGCCATAAACTGAAACTATTTTTTCCTGTGAATTTCTTAATATCATACTTAGTCGTTCAGACATTTGCAGCCATACTTGCAAATTAACCAGACAGCTCGGACCGAACGGAAGCAACACAATATCACAGCCAACTAACTTTGCAAATATAACAAAGATAGTCGAGACGGCAGTCGATTACCCGCTCTGATACCAGTTTGTTGGAGTAGGTGGGCCCGAAGTAGTCAATATGCCGGCAAATAATGCACAGGAAATAAAATTGGACACGCACAAGAAATAAAGTGCAAAGAATAAAACAAATAGGAGACATAAGATTTACGTGGTTCAGCTTAAAGCCTACGTCCACGGGCAAAGATGACGATAAAATATTCCACTATAATCAAGGAGATAATACAAGCTTAAATGCTAAGCTTAAGACCTCAAGACCCGAGAGCATTACCAGAGAAAATTAAATTTCCTAATTTTCTCCAAACACTAGCTAACCATGGGATATTTATATTACCCACTTAACTTTCTTATTCTCACACTAACACTCTCTCCAAAACTCTCTCATAATTGCAAGCTCTCTTAATTGCAAACAACTTCAATTGTGTTGCATTGCTTGCTTTGTTGTATCTTTGGCCGATGGAAGCAAGGCCTTTTATAGGCAAATTTAAGCCTACAAAATTTGACAAGCCACAATTGTTGACAAGCCATAATTGTTGACAAGCCACAATTGTTGAAATCTTCATGGTTGGTGGAAGTAAGAATAGATTTCAAACTACCATCTACAGAATGTCTTTCTTTTTTGGGGTTCATGAGCTTGGAAACAATACCAAATAACAGGCTCAAGTCTCAACCAATCAAATTGACTCTGACTAGTCTCTGATAACGAACAGCATATGTAGAACTAGAAACCATTGAGTGGAAGATTAGAGGAGACTCTGTCCATTGAATTCTTCCGCCCCTTTCTGGTTTCTCCCCCCTTAGAATTAGAATGCGTTACCCTTATTTGTCCTTGAGAGAATTCAGACATCTTAAAACAGAGGACTACTTTCCGACGCTTTGGGCGGACAGTCTGTCATCTGATTCCTCTCTAGTCTGCTTAACTTAGGTCATGTTTGATAAAACTGAAGTAATTAAGCACTGAAAATTAAGTGCTAAAAATTTTTTCTGAAAATTTTAAGTATTGAATTTATTTTATAAAAATTGTTTGATAAGTTATTATGTTTGAACAAATTTATTTTTGAACTATTATAAGAGAAATGTAATTTTATGAAAAATAAATGCATTGATAATTAATAAAAAGGAAAGAATAGTTGTTAAAAAGAAAGAATATAACATTAAATGTAATTAATGTAAGATTTTTTCCTTAAATGGAATTGTTGAATGAAATAAGTAACCTAAAAGCTACTTATTATTTTCAATGTTTTTTTATTAAAAATTTCCAATTAAGTGGTTCCTTAACTTTTATTATCAAACACATCGAAAAAATGAAAGCATTGAAAATTTTCATTTTCAATGATTTGAAATTTTTCGATGATTAATCAAACAACCCCTAATCTGAGCGGAAACATGAGAATTTGGGGTCAGTGGATTGGACTATTTTGCTCGAGTTTAATAGGCTTCGGATCCAGAGACTTCTTTCTTGCCTTTTGTCCCCTTTGGATCTCTGTCTACTGTTGCACACGTGTACTATGCAGATTACTGGGTTGGGTCATTAATCATGTTGAATTGAACCGCCCACAAACTTCAAAGGAAAGCGTTGGCCCAAAAAGTAAGAAAGATCAAAACATTGGACATGAACCCTCCAGTACAGAATCTACTTTCGTCATGTTTTTTATTTTCTCAAAACGATTCGCAATATACATTTTATGAGGTATTCATCCCAAAATTAATTTATTATCATTGTCAATTTCGGTTAGGTCATGAAAATCTCTTCTAAACAATTCTTGATGGTTGGGAGATTCATCTTATTACATGTCAATGTCAGCTACTGAAGGATAGATCATAGATATGTTTCATTTCTGTGGTTCCTGCCCACCTAGCTATCACATTTTTGAGCAATTTCCCCAATATATATAATTAAGGATCGATGCAGGTCCTCACTTGCCCACCAAGTACGCAAAATTTATGAACATACAATTTCGTTCTCTGGCAAATGATGAGGGAGACCCGTTAGATATCTTATAAAGGGAAAGGGAAGTATATCACCTGTAATTTTTCATCCTACAATACTACAATTCTTCAATTATAATTAAGAATTAAGTAAGGGTCTACCATTTATGAGTGTGGGCTCTTGATGGATCCTTATATAAATCTTGTGATTAGAGAATTGTAAAATTGTTGAAAAAAGAATTGTAGGTGATATGAATCCCTTATAAAACTGTATAAAATTTGCCTTGAAAGCTTAAAACTCTGAAATAAAATTAAGTCATACACAATGAACTTGACAAATTCAAATTCATTGAACTTCACTATACCGGAGCCAAATTGTTCAGACTCCGAGCATGTACTGTTGTTTAGGATAGCATAATTGATTGATGATTGACCCAGTTCGTGTCCTTGTGAAGGAAACTGGTTCTTTATAACCCATTTAACCGGATTTTGGATAAGGGGCAATCTATTTGGAATTCCACCCCACCCCACTCTCCTCCTATAACCCATTCAACTGGATTTTGGATAAGGGGCAATCTATTTGGAATTCCACCCCCCCCCCCCCCCCCCCCCCCCAACAACTACTGGGACTGGTCCACTGTTCTATTTCGTAGTATAATTCACCTGTCTGCACCAATTTTTGAGTTATGGAGGAGGAAGAGGACTCAACTCACATTCCTCTTCCTGATCAGCCTCTTCCAATCCCTTCTAATGCATATGTTAAGGGCAGCGCATGGCCATGGAGTTTGGGAACTTTAAAGTTATGGGGTCCATAAATAGTCTTGAGTCGTGACCTTTTCTTTCTGATCAATTCCTTTGTTTCCTCAGCGAACGCGAAGGTCTAGTTAGCTACATATATAAACATATGGAGGCAAGCCGCGAGCGTGGTCTGTTGCAGTCACCTTTGACTTCAATATGTAGCTGATGCTTTTGCCCAATACTTGATCATTTAATCGTCAGATTTACTTAATTATTAGTATCAGTCTTTTCCATTTTGTCCGTCCCTCTCCCACAGGAACCAGCTTAAAGGGGCAAGAAAAATTGACTAGAATCTACTCCATCGATCCGTCATTATATTATAATAAATACGTTAATGAGAGATATTATGGCCTGTGAGAGTTGAGCTGAGACTCTCACCCAAAAAAGAAAAACGGAGTTGAGCTGAGACTTTTATCTATATGGAGAAATAAAAACCTCAAAAGGGAAAAGAGTATAAGTAAGGTCTTCTGCTTATCCGAAAAAAAAAAAAGGATACGGTCTTCATGTTGTTAAGCTCAATAATTTATTTATAGATCCGATTAACTAGTGCTTATAGACGGTTATGTTGATTTAATAAGGTTAAAAAGTAACTTTGAATTCTAAAATAACAATAATTGTTATCAGAAAAAAAGTTATATGATAAAAATACCCTTAGATATATAGTGAGAAAAAAAATTCTTATTTTGGGTTAAATTTTAACAAATTTATTGAAAGTTTTTTTTTCTAAAACCCTATAATAATATATTTTAAATATTGAAATTTATTTTTTATTTATGGCTAAATTTTATAAATTTAGAGCTAAACTTAATTAAGGATATTCTTGTTTTTAAATAATAGTAAAAGTATAAAATAAATTTAAAGCACATAAAATAAAGCAATTACGAAGCAATAATTGCTTGCTCAATTTCCTTTATTTATTCATCTAATTAAGAGCGTATGTGGCATCCTTATATATAGGAAAATACTTTTTGACTGGCTTATTTCATCTTGTCTTTATCCCACCTGACATGATTTTTTTAATTATTTAAAGTTTAACTCGACTTTTAATAAAGGTGGTTATAAGGATAAGTCTTAAAATTTGATAAGATTATTGTAATAGGGTTTTAGAAAGCAAATAAAATGGAATCAGAAAAATGAAAACCATGTTAAACGAGATAGGAAACAGAACAAAAATAGACTAGTAATATAGTATGAGTGTATTACTCTTTAAATATACAGTCTTTGGCGGTCTTGCAATAATAGGTGCTCCACCATAAAAAGAAAAAAAGAGAAAGAAAGAAAATCTATTGGCTCTAACGGTAACATATTATGACTGGAATCATTTATTTTAACATACGAACAAATCGCCAATGAACGACAAAGCATTTAAACAACATCCTTTTCGATCGTTCTAATTTGTAAATATGTTTTTTTTTCTCCTGATTGTTTGGCTACCCATTCGTGGAGAATGGGAGTAATTTGTATATATGTTGATAATTCTTAACATACAACTTTTCATCAGCATGAACATGATCATATATATATATATATATAAATGATCAATTATTCATATTCTTTTCTTTAGAGATTGAGATTTAATTATTTAATAATTACAATTATCAAACTCAAATTTTAGAAACGATACGATGAGGTTTATGAGTTGGGAAATTAAAAAGCATGAGCATAGTGCTTTTTTACTTTTTTTTTGGGGAAAATAGAAAGGAGGCAATTGTCTTCATAAATGGAAAGATTTTAGACGTCATAGATTTTCTTTATCTTTATATATATAGAGAGATAGCATCATGCCTATATATATAGCTAGTTCCCACTTCCCAGTATATTATATATATCCAGTGTAGTGTTTAATTTTGGAACCCAACCAACCTATATACATGTCTCTGCAAATATATTGTGAACAGCTCGCTATCTACCAATGTGGGGTTTGATCGAATGGTAAGCGGCTTGTTCCAGCTTAAGAAGGTCTCGGTCGAGACCTTGGGTATGCAGCTGCCCTCGTTGGGAGACTCACCCACCATATCCAGGTGCGCAACGCGAATCGAACCCAGATTAGTCAGAGCGAAACTCTGGATACCGAGTGAAAACCAAAAAAAGAAAGAAAAAAAAAATGGCACGCCATCTCTATTCTCTATTAATCTCTTCCCCATTGAAAAGGGTTCTAAGTTTTAACAATTGTTGATCTGCCCCACGTACATAATAAGAAAAATAATTATACAATAAAAGCCCTGTCTCATCAGTTGATTCTGTATTATTATTAATTTTAGCAGCCAAATTAAGACCTTATTATTGCTTTACAACTATAATACATATATATGCCACCAATAATTCTGAAAATGTACTTAACTACCATTTTACGTGCAATTTTTTCACCCAAAAAAAAATATATCACATTTTAAGTGTGATAAACTCACCAAGGAATCAGGAGTAAGTCTGTTGGAGATGGGTTTTACGTGCATTTCCCTTTTTCAGCGTTTGGTAGGTGGCGCATATCAACCGAATGCGTGTCTAGCAATTAGCTTCTTTAATTAATCTCGAAAATGACAATAATTAATCTATACAATCTGATATCTAAATGACTTTTAATTTGATCATAACAGAAATGTAGACAGGTTTAATTTGTGAGTCTCAAGCTTAGGCGAATGGCAATCCGCCACGAGGGTTCTTTCATTTTACGATCCATATTCCATTGTTGCTGTACGAGACTTGAGACTTCATCTTTATTAGGATTGAAATCGGAAAAATATCAAGAGGTAAACCTTTTTTTCACGATCACGTCACACACAGTAGTCGAAGAAGTCATGATCAGGTCAACACATCTCATGGAAAACTTATAGGATGAGATTTTTTTTTTCCCCGTTAATTGTACGAGTACATAATTAACATAGAGTAAACTTTCATCATAATTAATTAATGGGTCTACCTAAATTACATGCGAGAAACTTTTATTGATTCTAGAATTGGAAGAAATTAAAGGTCCATATATTACACGTTATAGGTCAAACTTCATACACAAATTAATGTTCTTCTTAAGAAAGACAATTCAAAATTAAATTACTTGACGAATATACAGGATATTACATAGTAATTAATTATCAAGTTGCTCAAAAAAAAGGGGGAACTTCGATATTAATGTTGTACTTGTACACATTTTCCGCATATTAATGTTGTTGACTTGTCCAACTAGTTTCGACTTAGTACTCGTAACCAACATTCAAGAAAAAGAGAGACGAATTGATCAAATTGCATACATATTAGTATCATCATTTTCGACTCCATATTCAACAATTGCAACTATGACTTTCAATCACTAACCGTGTTATAAATTTTATGTCAATATGGGCCAAAATGGGAAACCACGTTGAACTAGCAAGCGGCCAGCAAACCGCATACGATAGCTTATAAGAGCTGGCTCTTTGCAGACATCAAAATTTACAAAACGGTTGCCAAGCTTTGTAATAAAGAGCAACTATAAGGGCTTCGTCATACCCCTTAACTATATAAAAGGAGGCTCTAGTTTCTGTCTTCTTGCTTCAAAATATACACGGCTTAATATTTCACTCCTAATTATACTCTTGTTGGAACTGAAATATGGCTAAATTGTCTTCGAAGTTTTCCTTTTTCAACATCCTTTTCTTCTTATTCTATAGAGTTGTCTTTGGACAGTCTAAGAATCCCAAATCTCTCCAGAGAAATGTCAGCAATATCCATGCAAACGAGGGTAAATATCGCAAGTATCCTTCTTTTCTTCATAGATCAAACCGTTCGTCAGACCCCAGTCAAACTCTGGTCTTCAGTGTAGAAGAGGCGTTGTTGAAATCATCCTCCTTGTTTCCTTACTTCATGCTTGTGGCCTTTGAAGCTGGAGGACTCTTAAGGGCTCTCATTCTCTTTGTTCTATACCCATTTTTATGCGTAGTTAGTGAAGAGCTGGGTCTGAAGATAATGGTCTTAGTTTGCTTCTTTGGTATAAAGGAAAAGAGCTTCAGAGTTGGAAGTGCGGTTCTGCCAAAGTACTTCTTGGAGGATGTTGGCTTGGAAACTTTTGAGATGTTGAAGAAAGGATGGAAAAAAGTAGCTGTCAGTAATATTCCTCAAGTGATGATCAAGAGTTTCTTGAGGGATTATCTGCAAGTCGATTTTGTAATTGGAAGAGAGGTGAAGGTGTTTCGTGGGTACTTTTTGGGAGTCATGGAGGATAAGAAGAGATGTAAGGCTGCTTTGGAGGAGATAATGGGAAACCAAAGTTTGGGTTCTGATGATGTTATAGGCATCTGCGGCCTCAAGAAAACTCTTGACTATCATTTGTTTTCTCAGTGCAAGGTGAGTTACAGCCTCCGCTCGTTCGAGGGCCAATTTGTACAATAGGCCCATTAATTACTTAACAGATTTTTTTTTTTGGGTTACAACTTAAGAGAGTTTCGAGTTTTGTGTTCGTACCTATATACATTCAAGTTAATTTACAGTTTCTTCAGTCTCGGATATGACTGTCAAAACATTGGAAAGTATACACATATTATATTTTTTTAATTTGCTCAATTAATAAACTCTAAAAAAACCCATCGTTTTCCTGCTTCTTTTCATGTGAGCATTATTAATAATGAAGAAACCCTTTTTTTTCAGTTGGCCAGTTGCTAAATTTATTGCCTTATGTTGTGCAACAGGAAGTTTACCTGGTGAGGAAAGCAGACAAAAGAAGCTGGCAACACGTACCAAGGGAGGAATACCCCAAACCACTCATTTTCCATGATGGAAGACTGGCTTTCAGGCCGACTCTGTTGCCTTCCTTGACCATGTTCATGTGGGTCCCCTTCGGCTTTACCTTTTCCATCATCCGAGCTGCTGTTGCCTTAATGCTTCCTTACAAGCTTTCTATCCCTATATTAGCCTACAGCGGATTGCGGCTCATTCTTTTTTCAACCCCAGAAACCACCCATTCACTTCAAAACTCGAAGAAACATAAGCTAAAAGGTCGCCTTTACGTTTGCAACCATAGAACTTTGCTGGACCCGCTCTACCTTTCTTTCGCGTTGCAGAAAAATCTCACCGCTGTTACTTACAGCTTAAGCAGGATCTCAGAGCTGTTAGCTCCAATCAGAACCGTCCGACTAGCAAGGGATCGTGATGAAGATGGTAAAATGATGGAAAAGCTACTCAGCCAAGGGGACTTAGTCGTATGTCCCGAAGGAACCACGTGTCGTGAACCCTATCTGTTAAGGTTCAGCCCTCTGTTTGCGGAAATGAGCGACGATGTAGTCCCGGTTGCGATGGACTGCCTTGTTACCATGTTCTACGGCACGACCGCTGGAGGCCTGAAATGTCTGGACCCACTTTTCTTCCTCATGAATCCAAGGCCAAACTACACCGTCCAAATGCTTGATGGTGTATCTGGCTTGTATACCTGTCGTGATCGTGATCATCATTATGATAGTGAAAGATCATCATCAAGGTTTGAGGTAGCTAATCATGTTCAGAGTGAGATTGGTAAGGCTTTGGGCTTCGAGTGCACCAAGTATACGAGAAGAGACAAGTACCTAATCTTGGCAGGCAACGAAGGAATAGTTGGAGCAAAGCCTAATTAATTAATTAACTAATTTGCTCAACTAATTGCTTCTCTAACATTAAGATTCCCTTCTAATTCAAGTGACAGTTATTAGTCATAGTCAAGTTAATGATTTTAATGTCGATTTTGACAGCAGATTGGACGAGGACTGCAGGATACAAATTAGCATACGACATTTGAGCTGTAATTAAAATTGTAAACATATAGTCCTACTTTACTTAATTTGTAAAATAATTTCTACACTTATTCTTCGCATACTGAAATATTAGAGATCCATGTTTGATTTAATACACTTTTTATTTTGCACACCCAGTGTATGTTGTACACAACATATACATTGAGACACGATTAAATTACAATCACATATACAAAAACCAAACAAGGGTAATGGTGTTTGGTGTCAAAGTTTGCAAAGATCTAATGAAGGTTAATTAAAGAGGAAAATATTGTTCCCAAAGGTCTATATATCGTTATGTTTCATTATTTGTTTTGAAGCCACGGCCGAGGAACTAGTCAATAAGCTTGCCGTGTCGTGTCTATACAGAGGGGCCAAAGGAAAACTTCATGCATAACAATCCAAGCAAATTAAAGCTACTAAAATCGGATGTCCTCTACGTCTAAAATCACAAGGCAGCCGTCACCTTTGATTTTTGTTTGACCTTCTAAGAAACCCCTTTTCTTCATTTCCCTTTACTGAATATATTCTTGAAAATCTTGTACTATGTTAAAAGTTTCGAGAGGAACTAACTACGAAGAGTGATGTCATTCCACGGGTGGACACTTCTGCTTGGTTGTTTCTTGGTTGGCCTAAGTCAATTTGCAAATCCTTTTTAACTTCAATTCTTCTTAACTCTTCTAGTTTCACCTACAAAATAAAATTGAACTAAATTCAACATTATAAGGTATTGAAGAGTAAAGAATGATAAACATTAATACACATTTTAAAGGATAAAATGGAGTTTAACAGTCATCCTCCTCCAAATGAAAGGAGAGATTTCAATTTGAACAAGATTGAACTTAAAAATATGGGGACTTGTCCATCGTTTTCAAAGTCCCAACAACAAATTAAGTTACCATTGAAGACTTCGTTTTTTTCTTTTTGTTTAGGGGAAATGACTAACGAGGTCATATGACCCAAAAATTACAAAGTAATAGATATGGGGTAGCAAATCCCTATTGCATCAGCAAGAAGAATCTATCCAAGACTCGTATGTGATTTGCTAAGAAGAGTCAAATCCCTTTGCTGCTCTCCACTCCATTTAGCAATACAATCAGTAGCCATGTTCTTTTCTTTCGGGATGTACTTTAATATCCATGCCCAGCTTTCATCCAGAAGATCTCTAATTTGCCAAAACGAAAGGGTGATCAGGATGGTTTTCATCAATTTCTTCGTTAGTTGCTTGCTTTGAATTTGTGTTTTTCATTTCCTTTTTTTGGTACTATACGGGGTATTAGGACTCGGTGATAGGGGATGGTAGGCGTCGAACCCCTTACCTTGTGACCTCCCAAGCCTCTTAGACATTAGGCCAAGAGGTAGAGGTTTGTGTTTTCCATTTCTGACTTTGAGCACAAAGCGCGATAGTTCAATGAGATGCTAAACGGACTACAAATGAGTTTGCACGTTCATTTTGTTAAGATCCAACCGCATAGGCCCAAAATCTAAATCCGGAGAGTGACATGGGCCTAATGGCCTTTAATTGGATCGCTAAAAGAAAAACCTGGTTGCCTTGTCGGTTAAATAAGCAATAAGTAATGGCCGCCAAGTAATAAATCAAAATTTAGGTACCGGTCGGTAAATCTGGAAAATTCTTCTCCCTCTTTCATCTCGATTCGACCAGTATCGAACAACTATACTAAAAAATAATATAATAACCCGACTCAATTACCCTAGCCTCGCAATCCTGAGTCGTGACTTCCACTTCTAGGGTTTCATCTCTCCCCTTTTTGGTCAATAAAGGAAGAGGTATTGTCCGCTACCGCCTCAATCGAATTTGCTTTTCAATAAAGTTTAGGGTTTTGGATGGGTACAGAGAGGAAGAGGAAGGTGAGCTTGTTCGATGTAGTGGATGAGGCATCGGCTAAGATCGCGAAAGCCAACGGCGGAGGATTATCGGCGATGAACGTCAATAGCTCAATCAACAAGTGGAATGGAAGGCCTTATTCCCAACGTTATTACGAGATTTTGGAGAAGAGAAAGAGCCTCCCTGTTTGGCAACAGAAAGAGGAGTTTTTGCAAGTCTTGAAAGCCAATCAAACCCTTATCTTAGTCGGTGAAACTGGTAGCGGTAAAACCACTCAGGTTTGTACTTTATACCGAATTCTTAAAATTTATTTTATTTTGCTATGAGCAATTATTAGGGGATTTCGATTTATGAAAGAACTAGCAATGACATATATACTTTTTTTTTTTAATACAGATACCTCAGTTTGTATTGGACGCTGTTGATATAGATACTCCGGATAAACGTAGGAAGATGATGATTGCCTGTACCCAGCCGCGAAGAGTGGCTGCAATGTCTGTTTCGCGGCGTGTTGCTGAAGAAATGGATGTAACTATTGGGGAGGAGGTTGGTTACAGTATTCGATTTGAAGATTGCAGTAGTGCAAGAACTGTTTTAAAGTAAGCTTATCATTTCTAGTTGTCATATCTGGTATTTTGTGGTGTAGACGTGGATATGAATTGGAGTTATTAAGGCTTTTGTTTTCTGAACTTTTTTGGTTTGTGTTTTTTGATAGGTATTTAACTGACGGTATGCTTTTAAGGGAAGCAATGACTGATCCCCTTTTAGAAAGATATAAAGTTATTATTCTTGATGAAGCGCATGAAAGAACTTTGGCAACAGATGTGCTATTTGGGCTTCTTAAAGAAGTGTTGAAGAATCGATCTGATCTTAAGCTGGTTGTTATGAGTGCAACCCTGGAGGCAGAAAAGTTTCAGGGTTACTTTAATGGTGCCCCACTTATGAAGGTTCCAGGAAGGCTTCACCCTGTAGAAATATTCTACACCCAGGAACCTGAGAGGGATTACTTGGAGGCTGCAATTCGCACTGTCGTGCAGATACACACGTGTGAACCTGCTGGTGACATACTTGTTTTCCTGACTGGAGAGGAAGAGATAGAAGATGCATGTCGCAAAATAACCAAAGAAGTTGGAAACATGGGGGATCAAGTGGGACCTGTTAAAGTAGTGCCTTTATATTCAACACTTCCACCAGCAATGCAGCAGAAGATTTTTGAACCTGCTCCACCTCCTTTGAAGGAAGATGGTCCTCCTGGAAGGAAGATTGTGGTGTCAACAAACATTGCTGAAACTTCCTTGACTATAGATGGCATTGTTTATGTTATTGACCCAGGCTTTGCTAAACAAAAAGTTTATAACCCACGTGTACGTGTTGAGTCCTTACTGGTATCTCCAATATCAAAGGCAAGTGCACACCAAAGGTCTGGTCGTGCTGGAAGAACTCAACCCGGAAAATGTTTCAGGCTGTACACTGAAAAGAGTTTCAGTAATGATCTGCAGCCGCAGACCTATCCTGAAATATTAAGATCAAACCTGGCAAATACAGTTCTGACCTTGAAGAAACTGGGAATTGATGATCTGGTGCATTTTGATTTTATGGACCCACCTGCTCCAGAGACATTGATGCGGGCATTGGAAGTGTTGAATTACTTGGGAGCACTGGATGATGAAGGGAATTTAACGAAGTTGGGAGAGATCATGAGTGAATTCCCCTTGGATCCTCAAATGTCAAAGATGCTTGTTGTTAGTTCTGAATTCAACTGTTCAAATGAGATTCTTTCCGTTGCTGCCATGCTTTCAGGTATTTTTATTAGTTTCCTAGCATGCTTTTTTATGCTTATGTTGAGTCAGGTCTTAGGAAGTAGTTGTTTTGGGGCTCTATCCTTCTTGATGGTGTCCCTATGTGAATAGTTTGCACAGAGGCTTGTGCACAACATTAGATGTTTTAACTGTTTACATGCATACATATTGTATGCTTTGATACAGTTAAAGCTGTGATGTGTCTTAGGTTGTCATCAGCAACTGTCTTGTCTGGGTTCCATGCCTCTGGTTGGCATGCACCATAGGCTTTCTAAGTAAGTGCTGATGCAGATAGTTGCAGTTTCTCAGTATTTTTTCATGAAGCAGATAGTTGCACTTGTCTTCGTCTCGCCTGTATGCCTCTGCTGACCTACCGTGGGCCTCTTCTGTGATAACTAAATTCTTTCTTTAGTACCCAATTGCTTTGTACGGCCTAGGGAGGCACAAAAAGCTGCAGATGAAGCCAAAGCTAGGTTTGGGCACATCGATGGAGATCATCTTACGCTTTTGAACGTGTACCATGCTTACAAACAAAACAGTGAGTACTTATACCCCTTTCTTTAAAGATGAGTCGAATTTAATTACTGGCATCTATTGATCTAAGAGTTTTACAATCTGTGAAAAAAACTGCAGATGAGGATTCATCTTGGTGCTATGAGAATTTTATCAACCATAGAGCAATGAAGGCAGCTGATAATGTCAGACAACAGCTGGTGCGCATCATGGCCAGGTTTAACCTCAAGCTGTGCAGCACCGAGTTCAACAGTCGTGACTACTATGTCAACATTAGAAAGGCTATGCTTGCTGGGTACTTCATGCAGGTAGCTCACCTGGAGCGTACGGGACATTACTTGACTGTTAAAGACAACCAAGTCAGTACAAATATTATGTTTTCTGTTTTCTTAATTTTTTGTTTTTTTTACTCTGAAAGTCTTCTTTAAGATCATGGTTGGAATGTGATAAGGTTTGTTTTACGCTCTTCTTGCAGGTGGTGCACTTGCATCCATCAAATTGCTTAGATCACAAGCCAGAGTGGGTCATTTACAATGAGTATGTCCTGACCAGTCGAAATTTTATTCGTACCGTGACAGACATTCGTGGTGAATGGTTAGTCTCTCTTTTCCGATGGCTGTCACTTTTCTGGTCGTGTGATTGTTTCTTCCTGGTCATGATATGAGGAAAGAGCATTACTTATGGAATTTACAACCCTGAAATGGTTCTTTAAATTTTTGTTTCATTAATGGTTAATTGATACTAATGTATACGCATTTGTGATTAATACAGGTTGGTTGACGTAGCACCACATTATTATGACCTTTCCAACTTCCCACAGTGCGAGGCAAAGCGAGTCCTTGAAAAGATTTACAAGAAAAAGGAGAAGGATAGGGAGGAGAGCAGGAACCGAAGGTGAAGCTTAAATCTACGAGTTGTTTTGACTCCGATTTTTCTATGGAGCTATTGGGTTATTATATGTGTTGATTGAAAAGTTGGAAGACAGCAAAATTTCCTGTACCACCATAAGATAAGATAAGAGTAGGAAGTTAATCTTGTCATTCTATATTGTACTACCAGTTCCAATTTGTTTTTTACTTTCTATTTATTATTTAGTTGTTGAACAATTGAAATGATTAAAAAAGAAAAGATTTTGGACCCTTCTTTATCTGTCCCGATGCTTGGTCTCTTCCCAAAAATAATTTGCAATCTTTCCATAAGTGTCATCTCTGGTACAAATTCTTCGCTGAATAAATCTGGTAATTTGCTCTTCACAAGTCTCATCAGCAGCGGGATTAACAGGCAATATTCTCTCCGGCGAACCCCTAAACTCCAATGATTGACTATAGGGAATTAGGTGTTAATCTCAGTGGAAGCCTTGTTTGCTACTGATCAAGTAATGAAAAAGGACCCTCGAGATTCACCCAAAAAAAAAAAAGGACCCTCGAGGAATTAGGAGTCATCACTTATGGTTCATTGGTTCTTGAAAAAATTTAAGAAAAAAGAATAGAGAATCCTTGTTCCATTTTGTTTTTCTCATCGTTTCCCCAGATAAATCTAGAGCAACGAGATTGTGCTAATTACAATCTGAATACCAATTTCTCAGACCGAGCCCAAAAGGCTACGGGCACCATCGCTAAGGATTTACATTCACGAAGCCTTATTGTACTAAAGAGTATCCACTGTCCAGCTATATTGGTTCGCTTCACTTCCACAGGACGAGTAGACTCGGTTAGGAGCCTTCTGTTTTGCAATATTCCTCCTCTTTTCTCATCTGCCTCAAGGGCCTCAATTCAGTTACACTACTCCACGTCCCTGTTTCATCGTGGATCTTTTTTACTGCTGAATGAACTTCAGGATAATCCATCTTCAATTTTGAGATACCTTCTGTGGCAAATTTACTAAGTTCCATACCAGAGTGCAAACAAAAGGCTCTAACAAATGCACCCCAAACAACCACGTCGGGCTCAAATGGCATTCCCTTGATTAGTTTCTCTGCTTTATCCAGCAGACCTGCATTTCCATAAATCTCCACCATACAAGCATAATGCTCCAATCCTGCTTGTATTCCATACTTCCAGTCCATGGAGTTGAAGTGACTTTCACCTTCTTCAAGCAATGCACTATCCCTACAAGCTGATAAAACGTAAACAGATGTAACCTGATTAGGCCTGACACCACTGTTCATCATTCTATGAAATTCCTCCAATGCTCTTCCTCCCAGCCCTTGTCTTGCATAACCTCCTATCAAGGAATTCCATGATACCAAATTGTTTTGCCTCATGGACTCAAAAATGCAAGATGCAGCATCAATGCCACCACATTTTGCATACATATCTACAAGGGAAGCAGACAATACTAAATCCTTTGGTATCCCAATCTTCAGGATGCTTGAATGGACTTGCTGACCAGTAACAAGATAAGAACACCCAGCACATGCATCCAAGACACTCGAAAATGTAAACTGATTAGGCCTAGTCTCCGATCTTAACATCAAAACAAACAGTTTCAATGCCTCCCGAAGCCTTTCACTTTGCACATACCCGCTAATCATCACAGTCCAAGAAATCTCATTCATCTTATTAAACATAGATCTAGCTTTATTAACCCACTTATTCCTAATGTACCCATTAATCAAACTAGTCCAAGAAACAATATCCCTCTCTGGCATCCTAGAAAAACCTTATGAGCCTGCCTAAAATGCCCTACTTCCATATATCCTGAAATCAAAGCATTCCAACAAGCAATATTCTTTACCAGAATCTCGTCAAACACTCTCCCAAATCCCTCGAGATCCCCCACATGTGCGTACCATTTCATCAACGCAGAGCCCACGAACATGATCATATTAAGCCCCAAACAAACAACAAGCGCGTGAATTTGGGGCAGCAGTAACTTAAACTCCATTTTAGAAACCGCACTAACTAAAATTGAAATACTATACTCATTTGGTTTCGAACCAGTTCTACCCATTTCTAAAAGCATTTATAAAGTCCCTCTGGGTTTGGCTCTTGTTTAACCCCAACAACAAGGCGTTCCAACAACAAGGCGTTCCAACAACAAGGCGTCGTGAGTCCGGCCCTTTCGTATGTGGTCGTGGATCGTTGCGTCGTTTAACCTTTCATTCATATTTGACTTAATAATAATGACACGTACGATTAGTCAATTAACAATTACAAAACGACTGCGTTTGCAAATTCAACTACAGGAAGACGAAGAGCTTACATTAATATGTGGATGATCAGTCCACTTCCATGGATAATGCAGTATCAACTAACTAAAGTGTTAGTCGAATAATACAAATATATAAACACAAAGACACCCCAACATAAAAAGATTTTATCATTTCAGTACAGATTACTGAATGTGATTGCATTAGCCATTAGGGGCTTAGGCTTAGCTAATTCCTTCGTAGTACTACAAAGAGCCATCTGCCCATAGTATCTAATTCCCCCTCAAAATCCTCAATTCATTAATCTTGAAAATCACTTCTTACTACAAAGATTTGCAAACTTACATTTATCTTTTGCAGTAAGGATGAAGAAGAGGAGGCAAGACACACTTCAGCTTCGTGATTTTGCAGTCAACTTGTCATAGAGTTCGTCAATTTGAGCCTATTCAATATCATGTAAAACAAATTGGTAGTCTCCTACACCGTTGCTAAAAAGAAGTATATAACAGAAACAATGCGACAATTAAGCAAGTCATTACCTTATAATACTTAAGCAAATTGTTTCTCTTTTTCTTCAATGTTGCAGTCACCAGATCTCTTTCCATGTCAAAAGGGTAGGGTTCCAAGATCACTCCCTTAATGACTTCAAAACCTCTCATCTGGTTTTTGAAACATACAAACAGCTTGAGAGACATTATTTGAGTTCATTAGAAAGAAAAAGCCTGAATTTAAGTAGATATTACCTTGTTTTTCTCAGCTGTGGATTTTAACTCTGAGAGGACATGATTCTGCAGCTGATTGAGAGAACAGAGCTCAGAGAGTGAGCTCTTGTGACCATTCAAGTTTGCCCACTTTTTGGCGTTGTCTTCATGTAATACGGCTACGGCAACTAGCATTGACTTGAAGCTGTCTCCATAGACCCATACCTAAAGAAAGAGTTCCCAACATAATTTAAAGCACACTGGCTATTTTCTCTTCAATCAATTAAGAAACTAATCATAAGAGATACTCACATCATCAACGATTGGAGTGATTGCATAAACATTTTCCAAATACTCTAGCGCCACATACTCTCCCTGCGAGAGCTTAACAAGATTCTTCTTCCTATCAATAATCTTTACAACCCCATTAGGAAGCATTTGCCCTATGTCTCCTGAGAAGGTTAAAGAACGAAGAAATTAGAATACAAGATTATTTATTAAAATTTCAGTTTTAGAGTTTGACAGCAAATTGAACTGCCAACCTGTATGAAACCATCCATCCTTGATCGATTCTCTTGTCAGTTCAGGATTTTTGTAGTATTCGGAGAAAATAGTCTTTCCTCTCACGCATATCTCACCACGAGGAGGGTTTCCAAGCGGATTGTAGCCCATGTCCGGAACCTCCTCCAGGCGCAACTCATTGTACGGAGCTGGGGGACCAACAGCGCCAACCATGCACATCTCATCCGGAAAACCAACAGTGCAAGCTCCACAAGTTTCTGTCAATCCTAAATATTCACCACAATAAATTTTTCAATGGGCATAGAGGCTGTAAGTGGATTTTAAATCTGATAAGCTTTCTGCCTAGAGAAATCATCAAGGCAACATATAATGCAACGGTAGCTGCTCGTAGGAATAGGGAACTTAAAAATATATATGTTAATTTAGAAGAGAAAAATGGAAATCTCCATGATGTTTTAGTAGGAAAGTATAGAATACTTTCTACCAACCGAGACCTAGCCATTTCTCCCCCTTTTTCTATCTTTTGGTCTTAAGCAGAACCTAGATAGCCTGTGCCAATTTTTGTATTGAATTTACCATAGCCTTGGACAACAAAAGCACAACAAGTGACCCGCAGGAATTCCTCAACTTCAGAGCTCAAAGGTGCACCTCCAGATAGTAACAATCGAAGCCGACCGCCTAACTTTGCTTTGACCTAGTAGAGATTGAGAAGAAAGATGATAACATGTTAATTGAGAGGTTATTCTCCCTGAAGCTTTATAAACACACTTTCCAAGGGAATGCCAAAGGTGATAAATAAAGGAGATTAAGGTTCCACCATGTTGGAACAGAGATGCACAAATATGGCCATATTTTCAGTTTAGAAGAATAAGTTTGAAATTTTTAGAGGAGATAAGACGCTACCTTCCTGAAGGCCAATAAATCAGCAAAAGGTGACGCATATTTATGTTTATAACCACGATTCATCCAATAAAGTTTGCTGTAAATTAAACAATAAATTTTTAGCGAAAAAAGCAGGCATCAGCATCATGGTCATTGCATATGCACTTTTACTACAAAAGCAGTAATTATTGAGTTATATTTGCAGGAAAGACTGCCTTACTATTTGTAGAGAATGTCAAATATTCGTCTCCTCAATGGAGTCAGTTCTTCTAGTGCCTTTTTAATACCTAAAAACAGATAAAGCTATGACGGGTTAATCATTTTCGCTTCAAATGAATCTGCACATGAAGATTTTCCACTGCTTGCCTTCATGAATCATATCATAAACTCGGGGTACACCAGCTAAAAATGTTGGTTTCAACTCCATTATGTCATCACGCAGTTCCTTCAAGTTCTACAAGGACAAACGAACTTTAGAAAATCAGTGATGATTAATAAGGAAAAAATAATTTTGTTTATGGACAGAGAGAATCACAACTCTGTTTTCTCTCTGTCCTCCTAATTCTTTCTATGTCCCTAGGCTTCTCTATCTCCATAATTCCACCCTCAGTCATCACCAATTCTCAGCGTTTCATTTTCAAATGATGACTCAAACTTTTTTCTGCTCTCTAATCTACTCTAGACAAGTAAAAAGGGACTCAAAAGAGTTACAATATGTTTAAGAAACAGAGTTCCAGCAGCATACCCCATGATAGTAGCCGACAGATGCCCCTTTATGGAAAAAATATTCCTCAATCATGCGGTCAAGGATATGAGCAAGTGGCAGGAAGGACAAATACACATCATCCACTGTCATCTGCTTAACAAAAGGATATGTAAGGAAGGTGGGCACACGTGAGATGACCATGTTGTTTTAACATGGATAAAAATAGTAGCAAGAATGCCCTTATCCTTATGGTACCTTGTCTTCAAATTGATCAAGGAAAAGATCAACCCCATATACGAATGTTGCAATTGTTTCATGTGTTAACACAACTCCCTTAGGATCTCCACTGGTTCCGCTTGTATACATAATTGTGCAAATGTTAAATGGTTGAGGTGGCGAAATCCCATGTGGGTTTTCCTTTCCCTGAGGAATCAATAGGCTCCAAAGATCAGATGTAGTGTAGTCTTTCACAAAATACGTATTTCGTTCAGAAAAGGAAAAATGAATAATGGCATGAAAAAAGCCTCCCACAACATCTCAAAAGGTGAAAATGACTTCTTAGCGGAGGATTTCTTCAATTTTTTTTTGCCTCATATTAAAAGGACCAGAACATCTACAAATTATTGTATCTCAAAATAGATTTCTCCATAATGCAATCTAAATTTTAGCATGGTCGTTATACTAGCATGAGAAAGCTTTAGAACCAAGAAAACAGTCACAAAAACATTGCAACCCCAAGATGAAGAAGAAGATGAAAATATCAGTCCATTGGAAATTGATTGATTTTACTTCTCTCTCCTAGAAATTAGAAATTAAGAGTGAACCTAACCATTTGGAGAAACTCGGTCCATGAGTATGTCTTGATTCCCTTTCGAGACGCCTCAGCATTCTCTTCTTCAGTCAATGAGGTGAAGCAAACCATTGCTGCCACCAGGATAAAACTCAGTGCAGAGCTTTCAAGCAGTTTCAGCAAACTAATAAAGTTTATTTTGTTATTTTTCACCTTTCAGTCGTTGTGAAGATATACAATTTGGATTCAAAACCTGCAAATGCATGGGTAAGATTAGAATTTTGATTATGAAATTGGGCAGAAATATGGAAAAGAACATTAGTGGAAAATAATGAAGGTTTTCTGTTTAAAAACCTTACTTCTTGTACTTTCTTGTCTTGTACAAATACAAAATCAACCTCAGCATGATCTATAATAAAATTTACAGCTCCTGGCCCTGTGACAAGTTAGAAGAAATGAAGCTTAAGATTACGCTAGGGATGCTGATCAATCTACGAACTGAATAGTACAGAAAAATATCAGAAAAACGTCTGGCAATATACCCAATAATACACTAATGGATGCACTAAGCAAATTTGAAGATTTGTCAGGTTGTTGCTATCAGGCAGAATGCAGGGGAAGGAACCAACAAGTAGCAGGGGAAAGGAAGGTGGCTGGCAATCATCCTAGTGGTTCAAAAAATATGTATAGCATCATGTGCGATGGAAACACCTTACAGAAAGATCAATTAAGAATCTCCAGATTAAACTAACTCATTAAACAGAAAAAAATCTTCACTATATTTGTTTTATGAAGGGTGATGGCAATATTAAATTAAAAAACTTAAACTGGTTTGTGTGGGTTAACCACAGAGTTTAATTGCACTTGCCACAGAAAATGACCATTAAGAATCTCAAATGTAAAAAGTAAAAAAAAAAAACAAAATAAGATTCTTGGTAGAGAGGGATCATAAAATTTACTGCAAAAGAAGGAAACTTCTCAAGAGGCAATTACCCAGTGTATCATAGAGAGGCACACAGACCAAACTGTGGGCACCACAAGCCTACAACATTGGAAAAGAAGTAAGGTTACCCTGAATTCAGAAATATTTTTGCTTTTGATGCAAGAGGCTTTATAAAAATAGTGAACTTAACAATAACTGTCAGGATGTTTACCAAAAAAAAAAAAATAACTGTCAGGATATGCCCATGATGGGAAAGATAAAAAAAAGTTACTTAAACAGACAACGGTTAAACTTGAGGAAAAAATATTAGAAAGCCTTAAAACAGACCTCCATAGCAAGAATCCACTGTGGGCAGTTTGCTCCATAAATCCCAACCCGAGAGCCCTGCCACAAGAATGTGATTAAATTAGTATAGAAGAAAAAAAAATTAGAGAAAACCTAAGTCGGCTTTTGCTGCCAAATTTTCACCAATAAGTGCATGCAAATCACAAGACCTCAGAATAGACATAGTTATGCTTACAGGTTCAGCCCCAGATGCTCGCAACGCAGAACCAATGTGCAGAACTTCATCATAAACTTCCTTGTACGTTTTCCAGAAATAAGGGCCCACCTACAGTAGACTAAACAAAGTCAGAGAGCATCCTAGTCCAAATCTAGTCCCCATAGTGAAAGCTGCTTTGAAACATTAAATCTTACCTTCCCATCCACAATTTTTCGCCATCCAAGCATCCTGTTTCCAGGAAATTTCTGAACAGATGAACTGCAAAATATGATCCTTACAGTTGTCAGAAGGAAAAATAAAATAGAAAAATTCTACTAGTGCAAGGATAAGAAATTTATGCCAAAGCACCAAACAGTCGACTTTATTAGTCTGATTCAGATAAGCACTAGTTAAGTTCATCGTTTCTGTGACTTTTTCCGCTTTTTCATCTTCTTTACTTTTGTTCTCAATTAATATTATCCAGTATTATCATTTGATTTCCTAGAGGTTTATTATAGGTTAAGTAAAACCAAAATAGCCTTTCCTTGTGATCTTCAAGATCTAGCACATGAAAAATTAAAAACAAGGGAAGATATAAGCATGCTTCTGTTTTCAAATCGTATGCCATAGAAGAAGCAGCTGAAATGACAAAAAAAAAAAAAAACTACAAATATAAGTGCAAGCATACAAAAGTCACCTGAAAAGACTCCAAGCGGTAGACATATCAGGATCAGGGGGAGGATAGCCGTTCTTGGCAAGTAAATTGCAATACACTGGACCAACCGATGGCTTCCCATCTTTTCCTTCTCTTCCCTCCTCCACCTTAGCTGAAAAAACCTTCATCTTTTCCATCTACAGAATCTGTGCGGAGGAAACTCTCAGCACATGTAAGACTGTAAGAGACTTTCAGAGGTCTTAAAAAACCAGGTGCGTAGTTTTCAACATACAGCTAAAAGAATCTGGCAATTAACAGGTCAATGAAGAGGAAAAAACAAGCAAGTATCAAGAAAAGGTAAAAACAAGAAATCTAAATCTTCCACCCTGATATACAATTAATATTCTGTTCATTAAACTAAATAGCATTAAATGATACAACGAAATCAATGCCAATTGCCATATGTGGAAAAGAAAAATTAAAAGTCATAAGTGGCGCTAACAACTACTAATACGGACTACTTAACAAAAATCAAACTAACATGGGACTAGATTTAAAAAGAATTGCAGTTGAAACAAGTTCGATTCTGAGGACATGCAGTCGGGTCGGTCATTCACCTGCTGACGGTAATCTAAACGTGAAATCCTTTATGTCCAAAGGAAGTGACACTTACCGTTAACTTCTTGAAGGTACAAGTGACACTTGCTTTTAATTACTAATATACTGCCACAAAGAAAAGCCCACAGCCCATCAAATAAACATGACACGAAAAGAAAACAACCGTTGGAATTTAGAAAACCGTTGGGCGCAAACTAAAGAAACTAACGAAACGAAGCAAGAAAACTCAGAAACTGCTGCTTACAAGAAAGTAGTAAATCAGAAAACCCAGAGTTTTCAGGAAAGTAAAGGGGTAGCGTTCAGAGAGTGAAATCCATGAATTTAAGGGAAAAGAGTAGTAGGGGAGTGGCAAGCGAGTTTCGGGGCCGTTGTTAATGAGTTTGTTGAAACAGGCGGATAGTGTGTTAGTACTAATTTCATTCATTCATTGCAAATATTTATTGCACCACTTTGCTTAAATATCCCTTCACGGAAATTTAAGTACTAAATTTCTTTTTCTCGTCCAGAGTTTGGAGTCAGTCTCCGAATGAAAATACACTGGAGTTCAATGGCATTGGTATGGGTCTCGACAGAGACAGAAAGTGGCTTACGTGGATATGTTTTTAATTAAGAAAGTGACTGATAAATGTAATCATTAATTATTACTATTATTATTATTATGAATTCAATGTACTCATTAAACAAATTTTATCTCAAATCTTTTAAAAAATGATAATTTAATATTCCTTAAAAGATATTCATAGAAACAACCTAACGGGATCCATAGTATTTACAAGCTTTTTCCTTTTATGAAGCATTATTGAAATTTTCTTATTCTTATAGGGGTAGTAAATGAAAAGTTGTATGCCTTGTTCCGTTAAACATGGAGGAGTTGCCAGAGAGACTCAAAATTTAAAGAAGCAGATGACAAATTAGTCTACCAAAAAAAAAAAAAAGATGACAAATTAGTTGGCTATCGGTAGTAGTTTCGCAATAATGGCTAACGGGTGCCTATTTAAGACCTTACACCTACTTTTGTTTCTTACTAGTTTCCAATGGAGGGGAGTTTTCCGAAAGCAGTTGGTGGATTTCCAATTTAAAGAAAAAATAATCATGTCACATGTGTTCATATAATTGCCTGAAAATTTCTCCAAAAATTAGTGTAATTCGAGGTTAATTGTGACAAGAGAAAAAAAATTATGAAGGTTAACAATTAAAAGAGTAACGCTAGAGCCTTCACTGAACAGTGAACTGTGTAAATGAAATGTACCAGGGAATGTCTTGATTGGACTTTGGAAGAAAACGACAAAACTGTGGATGAATTTCTGATGCCGATCTTGATCTTCTTCTACTTGCAAGGACTGGGAAAAATCATTGTTCTGGCAATGGCGGGTACCCGTTGTCCACATTCCACAGCCACAAGCCTAAAAAGCCA
Source organism: Microcos paniculata (assembly GCA_030664755.1). Classification (NCBI taxonomy): domain Eukaryota; kingdom Viridiplantae; phylum Streptophyta; class Magnoliopsida; order Malvales; family Malvaceae; genus Microcos; species Microcos paniculata. The sequence continues at coordinate 36,366,405 of CP131461.1, forward strand.
ATCATCTGTAAAATTACACATTGTCTGTCTTCACTAGCGGGCAGTACTTCCATATAAACGTTTGTGCCCAAATCACTGCGTTTTGACTTCGAGCTACAGTTTTTCATATCAGCTGTATTTACATTTTACATATGTATGGAGATTTTTGTTTTCCTTTTTGGAATTACTCTAAAATATACTGACATTTCAGATCATGACCATGATTCTCGGATCATGGAAAATATCTTCCATTAATAAATTCAATTAATTGTTACTCCTATGATCCCAATCTAATATTTCTTTTTATTTGTCCTTTTATGTTTTCAATACAACATTAATTAATTATTTTTAAATTTGTAATATTAAATCAATTAACTTGTAAAAATAATGGATAATGAAACAGACTTATGATAAACTTGAAAAATAAAGTAAAATTTATATAGAATTTTGTTACTCAACTAACTTTTTTTAATTAAAGAGATTTGATTATTAGAATCAGATATATAAGAACGGAAGAAGTAATTATTATGCTTAATTTCTTTTAATGAAAATTTTATCGAACGTCTAAATCAATCCAGTACCACTAAGAAACACTTTAACCAGTGGCTCATCAAGTCATTTGTTAGAAGTATTACGGGTAAAAAATGACAATGGACTCGAGAACTTCACGTAGACAGAATTTAGGACTGTTAGTTTATTAGAGAAAGTGAATCATCATTGGAAGTTAATTATTAGGAGTTTTTAATTTCCTCCTTCCCTCTTCCCACCAGCGCCCTTCCTTCCTGAAAAGGACTTGTAACTACCACCTAGACGGACTTGCTATACAAATATGTAATTAAGGTGGAGATAGATAGATTAGGCCATATCCTTGAAGCCAATCTTTAATTTCACCAAAAAATAGAAAAGAAACCAATCTTTAATGGCTAATTAAGTTTGCGACCCCTCCATTTAGTTAAGCAATAAAGATACCGGTATATAGATAAACAGACACGGATCAGCAAGTACAACACATTAATCCTTCGGCTTAAGTTAAAAAAAAAGTCCATGAACTTATTTCAAAAGATTAATTAAGCCCCTAAATTTGTATTGTGATCAAATAAGCCTTATTTACAATCAAATAAGCCTTCGGACTTGTTATCACAAATTAGACCCCAATGGAATTAAAATTGATCAAAAGATTGTTATAATTCTACGAGTTTTAACCGTCATTGACTAGAAAAGCTGATGAATTTTATTAGTATTGAATGTCGAATTTAATATAACTTGAAGTTTAACATGAAATCTTACGAAACTTATAAGAGGTCGAATTGAGTATTAGCCAAAGTTTGGGGGTTTATTCGATTACAATAAAAGTTGAGGGGCTTAATTGATTATTTTAAATAAGTTCAGGAACCTTTTTTTATATTGAAGCCTAATTCTTATATGTACCTAACCAGTTGTATATACTTAAATAATTTTGATAGTTTCTCTTGCAGACGCATGCATACATTTTTTTTACAAACTTAGAGACATAAATGCCTGTTTAGAGCTATAGTTGGAGACAGCTACCCCATTATTATGATCTCCTACATATAGCAGCCAAAACCATTTATGTAACGGGCGACGACTATTTTGCAGCTGTATACCGGCCTTCCTATCTGTTCCCTGTTAGTTGCTTGCCCATCGAAACTGAAAACAATTTAAGAAATTGAAAAGACTTTTGTTCTATATTTGCTGATTTGTCCAAATTGGTATATTTGAATTAATGTTGTTGTGCAGCAATTTGCTAGAATGAGATTACATTTATTTTTGTTTTTTATTGTACTATGATAGGAAAACCTAATGAAGTCTCAACTTTTTATGAGTTTGTCTTCTCTTAGCATCTTTCCTAGCTGTAAATATCCTCAGGCTGAAACCAGGCTAATCCAATCTGATTTTTAGCCGTTCGGCATTCTTTTGGGCACATATCTGTGGGCAAAATATATACATTGATCATCAGTAGAAAACCATGGGATGCAAAAATTAAACAATGAAGTCTGCCCTAATTGATTGAAAAGGATTCTTTTAAAAAAAAAGTTGATGGAAAAGGATTCTTTTTTTTTTTTTTTGATACAATAAGGGGTCCTAGGACCGAGGGGAGGGGATGACAGGGGTTTGGGATGGCAGGGGTCGAACCCCTGCCTTGTGACCTCCCAAACCTCTTGGCCTGGTGGCCAAGAGTTAGAGGTCAAAGGATTCTTTTTTTGTCATTGAATAGTCAGCATTAACTGTATTATATTGTACTATTCATAAGAAAATCTTGGGCTTGTGACTTGTCACCGAAAGAACCTTCTGGCCACTAATCGGTTTTAATCATCAAGCATTGGGCCTGGCCTCCTTAATTAATGTTCAACGGCAAAACAAGTACTAGATGATATAGTGGGCCAAGTGGTGGTTCAAATATTTCCTTGTCCAGTTTTTGTGAAATACAGTAGAATTGACAGTGAGCAAGCAAAAAAATTAAATAGATCTTTATACCCAAATATGAAAAGTAATCCAAGAAAAAGGAGGAAGCAATAAATTTATGTGCTAGTAGATTCACCTACGCATTTAAGGTAGCAGTGCGCCATATCCAACAGTTGAAAAATCATGTGGTGGGGGGGAGGGGGTGGGGTGGGAACTCGCTTTCCTTGCTTGACAGGATTACTCAGAGGGAAGGAAGACCCAGATTCATAAGGTTGAATCGAAATGCTTTAGTTTCTTGGAAAACAAGTTGCAATGATTATCTCTTATGATGATACCTTTAGAGTCCGTTTGGAATGATGAAAAATTAGAATTTTTTATAAATTTTAAAAGGTTGAAATTTTTTTTTCTAATTAATTTAATATATTTTAAAACAGAGAAAGTTATGGTCAAATTAAAATCATTCCTCTTAATATCAAGAAAAGTGATTTTAAAAAAAATATATATAGAAAAGTAGATTCCCTAATATAAAAAAAAATATTATCTCTAAAAAATTTTTCTAAGAAAAATAGCCAACTGACTATTAGCGTATTAGTAAGTTGGCCAATTGCTTTCAAGTTTTAACCTCTTTAGACTAGAATCACAAGCTTGATGAAGCTTTTTTCTTCTGATTAATACTACATCTAATACTCTTTTTAATCGTTTTACTAAATTCTGACATAATAAAGACTTTAAGACAATCTGACATTTACTTTGTAAAAGAGAAATCCTTATAATATTAGTAGCATTATTTTTTGAAGAAAAGAGAAATTATAAATAATAGAAAAATAATAAATAATACATCCATACATCGTTTAAGATGTCAAATATAAAAAATTTTATATAATTAATGTTTCACTTTTTTTTGTATTTAGAAAAACTTATTGTATTAAATGAAAAGTATTTTTTTAAATAAAAAGTCAACCGCACCTTAAAGGATGTATAGATGTACTTGTTAGTAAAATCATAAATAATACTAATATTAACAGATTAAAAATGATCAATTATTAAGACTTATTGTTTTAGAGAGGGCTGGTTAAACTAATAATGATCAATTGAGATCATTAAACGAGGAAAAGGAAATATATATCCAGATGGATTACCTGGCAATTGGAGAAGCCTACCCCCGCAGCTCAAGTGGCTGTGGCCCCAATTTGCGTTATACTGTATTCTTGTTAAATTCCACGGCCGTACGAGTTATTCCGGTCCCAGCCCCGCACACTGCACCGTTTTAAAAGGGCCTAGGACCACACCACTAGTTGCCAATCAAACAACAAGAGATTAATGCTTCTTTAGTTTGTCTCGACTGCCTTCTCCCTATCAGCCAGCATGCAACAGCCCAGCGGCCTCTTGGTGCAAGATTCATTCAAATTAAATTCAATTCAATAACGGTAAGCGAAGGCAAGCGAGTGAATTGACCCTTCTGCCAAAGCCGACCCCTCCTGAACTCCAATACCAACATTTTGCCTGGCTACCCCATGGTAAAAATTAATTAGGGAAAATTAATCAGGGCAGCTCCCCTCATGACTTCGTTATTGTTGCATTAATAAATAGTAAAATATATGGAAAAATACTCCTTGAGTCACCTATACTTAATCGATCAACAATTCTCCTAATAAAGATTCTCTTCTTGATTTATCAAATTTTTATGAATATCATAGAAATTTTTTTATTGGTACGTGGACATAAAATTTTTTTTTGGGTTACATTTGAACATAAATATTTAATTCGAAATGTAAATGCTAGTATGCTACATGGTTCATTTTTCTGAATAATACAAACAAGGAGGACTAATCACTATACACTCGATCATTCACTCGCCATGTGCCAAGGAAAGCCCATCCTCACTTGAGAAACAAGTCATTGTTCTGCATTCAAACAGAAGCCCAACTTTCCAAACTTTAAAGCCTTACTACCACTGGCACTACTTCAAAAAACGAAACAATTTGCTAGTAATTGCTATGACAGAAATGTAATGAGCCTAATAAGTAATAACAGTGCCATACATTTTACATAACATTACCATTCGATTCAAAGAAGGCCCAACACCTAAATTTTGAGAGCCATCATAAAGTCCGCCTAATGAAAAGCTGCATGGTAAATTCGGCCCAACACTCAAGAGAAAAACCCACAAGCACAATATTGGGAGCAGAAATAGATTAAAAGATACCCAACACTTCAAGCCTTTCTTGTTATTCCATTTATTATTGTATATATATATATAGTACAAAAGAGTACCCTGGATTAGTTCCAACATCTTAATCTTAGAGCCCATCAAGTCAAAGCGAGACTTTTGAATTAAACCGAGGACTAATTCTATGTCCCCATATCTTAACAAGGGAAATTAATTTCTCATCCTTAAGAACATATGATTTGATGGACGAACCATACCCTGTTAAAGAATCATAGTATCTATTCCAAAGCATGACCCCTCCATATTTTGATGACTGGTTAATCACCGGAAGCACATCAGATATTAGTGTATCTGACGGAATATACCCTCCCGAAGGAGCTGCAGCCTCCGCCGCCGGTAATCCTAGCGATATATTCCCTGCAGTTATACTTGATGTCCACTCATTCCAAGAACTTATAAGATTAGTGACATTACCTGAACTATACTGGCACTGGGGGTTGTTGTAAAATTGAACCCAAACATTATCAAAAAGGCCCGTGGCAATAGCGTCGCCCATGTAAGAATCGGGGTAAGGACATTGAGGAGCTGCTGACAAATAGACGCTTTGACTTTTGGCTTTCAAGTAAGTTGCTAGATCATCGTAGTATGAATTTGATCCAAGCTCTATATCGAAATCGATACCGTCCAAGGTGGCATCACCTAAGGGGCCTGCAGACGTTCTTCCGCCCAGATATGTGGTCCACAAATAATCAGCTACAGTTTGGGCATCATCTTGAGAAATCAAACTGTAATTACCCGCGGAGCCACCGAGTGAGAGCAATACCTTAATTCCTTGCTCTTGGCAATAAGTAATTTGTTCTCCAAATACGACGCAAGTACCGCTTGGCGGGTCGCAGTGGCCGGCCAGGTTGAGTTCCGGAGTTTGGCCACCGCCGAATTTGATGAGGAAGGCTATGTTGATGTAATCGTAGATTCCGGTATCGCATGCTTCCGTCAAGTTTCCTTCGTTTCCATTTTGACCCCAGTAGGTGGCAATGGTACCGCCATGAGAGGCTTGGATTAGTGCCAGGACTAAGAGAGAGACGAGAAAAGCTGTGTTGCTATTCATCTTGGGAGGACAAAGAAAAATTTTTTTGGGTGGACGAGGACAAAGAAATTATTGTAACTTGTAAGACTTGTTATATTGTGCGTTCAATAATGTTGACTTTCGATGAATTAATTTTTTCTCTAAAGTTTTTTCCTTTGTTTTTTCCTCTTAAGTTTTTTCACATATACAGTTTTCACTTTCTTATTTTCCCCTCTTGATCTTGGCTTCATCTTTCAACTTTTAGGCTTTAGCCACCTAAACAAAAAGCTTTGCCCACCATGGTGCCAGAGCAGATAGAAAGAAAAAAAAGAAAAAAAAAAAGAGATGGGGCTTAATATGATTGCGTGTTCAATCAACTTGACCTGACCGACTTACTGGGGGTGTTTGATTTAATTTTTTTTGGAAAGGCTTCTTTATATTAAAAATTGAAATTATGTGTTTAGATATATAATTTTTTATTTTTTTAACTTATCATAGAAAATAGATTATGTTTGATATATAAAAATATTTTTTATTTTTATTTTCTAAAAAATATAAAAAAATCATCATATAAGATATCTATAATCTATAATTTATAATCTATATAAAAGTACGAATGATGTAAAACTTTTGAATCGTTTAAAATATCATTTTTTTAAATATTTCAGAATTACCATTGATATTATTGATTTAAATTGAAACTCTTTATTTATCTTTTATTAAATATTTTTTATATATTTATTAAATGATGTTAGTAATTAATTAATTTTATTTTCATCATAATTAAATTACTACTATATTATATTAACAAAAATAATTTAATTATTATTTAATTTTATGTAGTTTAATTTGAAGTTTACTAATTTATAATTATTATTCACTTTAATGTAGTTTTTTTTATTTATTATTTATTTATTATTATTATTATTAATAACGTTATTGTATCACGTGTAATATACGTAACAGTGAATTAGTAGTTTATAGAAATGTATATATATTTTAAAAATTAAAATAAAAATGAACATAAAATTAAAAATAATTTTTTTAATCTCATTTTTTAGTTTATTTTTATTTTCATTTTTATTTTCTAAAATATATATACATTTCTTTTCATAACACGATGATAGTTTTTTTATATTTTTTTAAAAATAAAAACAAAAAATATTTTCTCATGCAAGAATAAACGGAAATGCTGCAAGCGCAAGAGGTTTTGCTTTGTGCTATCACGGCTAGGGCTAGGAGACTGATCGATGAGCAAAGCTGCGGTTTTGTGGATTCCTAGACATTTTTGCTAATAAAGGAAAGGTTGAGCTAATGCATGTTAATGTTAGCTAGCTAGTAGATTTTGCCACATTTTATAGAGTTCTTGGATGGGGATGGTACCGACCCCGAACGAGTGGTGTTAATTTGATCTCAATTCCAATTTTCTTTTCTTAAAACAAATAAAAATTAAAAAGAAAATGAACCCTACGAGGGATTTAATCCGTATCGGTAAATAAATGGATTCTTTACATAAAAATTTGTCATGAACTTTCACTTTTTAGTTCTAGCCTGGATAAATTTCTAGAAAGATGTCGGTTGAAGATAATTGCAAGTTACGGTAGAGAGAGAACAATTTCTTTAATTTAAAAAAAAGTTCTATAGACGTTTGTTGCTATATTTACTAAACAAAATATTGCTACCTCGGTAGGTTCTGCTTCTACTGGTATTTTATATTTATGTTGTTTAGTTTTCCTTCCAAGGATTTTATGTAGCTTAATATCATATCGTACATTTTGACCCCAATATGTGGGTGGAAATGCTACCTATACTGGGATGACAGATTTTGATTAGTGCTAGAAATTGTAGAAAGAAATAAAGAAAATTTTGGCTTGAGATTTGCTGCACATTTATGTGAAATTGTAGCAAGGATTTTATCGGTATGAGATCAATTCTGCTGCAATGTTCGATCTTCTTAATACTAATATTTGCTTCATTCATTTTCTATATATGGTTTCAAACGCACATGATTACTAAAAATGCAAACTTCCTAGTACTGAGACATAATTTAATATTTTCTCACCACGTTTTCAATGAAGGGAAAGTGACAATTTGATTGTTGTACGGCTTAAATTATTCCTCCTCCTCCTCCTCCTTGGATCTTCTTCTTTTTGTTGCTGTGTGCATAATTTCAAGCTGAATTATTGTATTGATGATAAGATACAGAAATTGAAAAAATCTATAGGCTGTTCATCCAGTGAGATATTGTTGCTATACCTACGCAAAAATTTTAATCTAGAAACTAGAACTGTCTTAAGCAGCAGAGAGCAATGTGATTAATTAGGGAAAAATATGGCAAATTAAAGTATGGCAATATCCAATTTACACCTGAATTAAAAGCCAGATTACGTGTATGGCTTCATAATTAATGAGTCTTCAATTGTCCTACTTATTTTGGATTTGTGAAACCATAAGCTTGGAAATAGAGAAAATGGCGAATGTTTGTGAATGTGCAAAGAATGCTCGATATTCACCCTTTCATCATTGGAGACCAAAATGATAAGCAAGTGAAATTAATGCACCATCGCTGTCCTGCAACTACCGCAAATTTGCGCTACCTTTCGTCTCTTCTTCAAGTAGTATAGATAAGGTCGACGCACCAACAATTTGGGAGAAAAATATTTATGTAGAATATAGGACTAAATTTTACCATTTTGACAGATTTCTCATATTGATTACTAAAGTCTAATTTGTCTCAATAAAATTATTAAAGTTTAATAAGTGTATCAAATATGTTCACTCTAATATTTTTCATCCAATCAATTAACAAAAAAATGATGTGACATCTACGTTATTTCTCGTGTATATTACAACATCACCCAAAAAAAATATCCACACTAGTTTTTTTCTCTTCATTCTCTTCTGTCTTCTAATTTAACAAAGAAAATATGAATGTAAAATGAATTAAATTGCTAATAAGAGGAAAATAAAAAAATGATATGGATTTTGGATGACATGGTAACTTACATGGTAAATGACATGGTTGTCACGTTATTTTTCATTTGTTGGTTAGATGAAAAATGTTAAAATGATCAAATTGGGTATACTTATCAAACTTTAATGACTTGATCGGGATAAATTAAATTTCAGTGATCAAAATGAAAAATCTATCAAAGTTGAGTAACCAATGGTAAAATCTACTCAGTTTATCAACAAGTATTAGTTAAGATGATAGCAGCTTCTACCCCGATAAATGCACATAAGTCTAATCTTTTAGAAATATACTTGTTGAGAGGACTTTATTTTTAATGCTTCTTATCCGAAAGAGGTTAATTTTGAACCAAAGGTTTAAAGATATCATGGGCTAAATAAAAAATACTTTTAGTGTTATTTATACTAGGAAAAAATAGAGATTAATTTCAACCTTGATGAATAGAAGCACATGCAATTCTCTTAAGGACCCATGACGATGATATTGACACGCTTAAATAGGACAGGACACACAAACCTGACAAAAGCAGCTGAGTATCACAAGCTTGAATGCTTCATCTTGATCCTTGATGACTTTTTTTTGGTCTTTGTGTACAAGTGTACATAAATTCAAGAGCTAAATAATATATTTTGGATAAGCCCACCTGCAAAATATCCACTATGCAGCTGGCCAACTAGTATGAGGTTTTTCCACATGATTGCTAAATTGCAATGATGTTACGTACCTACCCATCCCCTCTCTCTCGTATATCAGTGGTAGTGTTTTAACAGCATTTTTGCTATTTACCCCTAGTAATAAACATTGAACAAGTTAAATCTCCCACTAAAATTATAATATTATTATTTGATTTATTTACTTTTATATATAAAAGAAAAGTCGAAGGATCAATTATTAAATGAATATCTATACATCTATATATACTTTTAGTTCTATCTCTAAAGAACTCATTTTAACACATCTACATGTTATTATTTAATATTATTTTCTCTATTTTTTATTTTTAATATTTTTAAAAATAATTATACTAAATTCATTTAATATTCTATTTTAATTTTGTTCTCTCTTCATTTATTATTATTTTTTCAATCTTTCATACCTTTTTAGTTATCTTTTTTGTCTCATTTATTTATTTTTTTCATTCTTTTATGTCTTTTTTTATTACATCATTTTTATACCTTTAAATTCGAATGAATCCTTTTAGATTATCCAATTTATTCTATATTTTAAATATGTTCTAAAATTTACATATTTATGAACATAAAAAGGTTGATACCATGAATATTTTTTCCTTTAATTTCATGTTATATCATGTTATGCTTAGAGTCCTATTAGTAATTTTTAATTTTCTTTTTAACTTTTCTGATTGCACTATGAACGTATAAAACATCCTCAATATTTAAATAAATGTATTGACTTAAATAAATCTAGCATAGTAACGTTGATCAATATTACATATTTGCTAATATATGTTATACATCACATTTTATTAACAAAGTAATAAAAGAATTAATTTATAAAGAAAAAACACAAACAAAATAAAGTGCTTCGTATAAGTTATTGCATCTCATCGATATTTATCAGTATTTTACTTAATTAGATTTGGACATATATGTGTTATATTTATCGATTCATTTGATGCTCTTATTAGTTATCCGTTTTTTAATTGGTTGTCATCTCCAACAACAATATTATATATGCAATATACATTTACAATTTTATTTGAAAATTCAATATCATTTTATCAGCAGCGTTAAAGCGGACATTATTCCTATTATAGTTGAATTTAAACCCTTCATTTATAATTTTTAATGAAGAATTATTTAAGTTTGTCAAAATTAATTATCTGACAAAGTTATCGCCTCAAAATTAACTAGCACTTCAATTTCTCCTTATGAAGACCTCCTTCTAGTAGTCTTCTGTGCAGTGCAATCTCGTACATAAAAGTGAAGATCCTTAGACAGCGGCTTCCTAGTTCCTTCCATATTCCATCTTTTTCTCTTGATTCACCTTAGATTGGTGTTCACTCAGTCCGCAGAAGAAACCAGACCTCTCGTCTCAAAACTCAAAGTCAAGGTTGCCGCAGCCTTCGTCATTCTCTGACACAGTCACTCCACAAAGCAGCCCAAGGCGCCAAATATTTTCTCTAAGTTTACAAGGTAATAATAATAATAATAACATAATACAACTCAAAAGTCAAAATCTTTGGAGTCTTGACCCCCTCCACTCCGCTGCAGAACGCAGGAATACGAATCATCCACGACTTAAAAGATGGATTAGCGTCCCACCATAAGTGAAAAAGCTTCACTTCAATAAAGTCCAGGTGCAGCCGCATCATGCGGAAACCCTATTTAGAAGGACACAATCGATAAAGGGGTTCCCAGGAAAGTTAGTATTTCACATTTTCACAGTTTCTAGTCTAGGGACGCAGGTCCATATTGTGACTCAGAAAAGGACCCCGTTACTGAACAATATATGACTCCGAACTCCGAAGGCTATGTGCATTAAACAACTAATACATTCAAATCTAAGAGAATTAAGATGACCCTACTCACCTATCCTAATCACCACTACGGTCACAGTTTAATCCAACATATCTCACAACAATAATCGTCACCTGTGCTGCGCAAAGCACAAATCTAGGTGTTATGAACAAGAAACCAATACACACTGCACCGTCAATCATGGCACTTTCCAAGGGGCAGTAGCTACTTTTTCAAAATCACGCGAGGCATTCTGAACGAGTTCATTTAGATGATCAACTTCCAACTTCAAACAGGCAACCTTTAGATCCCTAGTCTTCTTTTCCGACTTCACGGCAGTATGTCGTTCTTGTAACTGAGTAATCTTCTTTTCAATCTCTTCCATCTCTTCAGCAAATTTAGTTATCTCCTCTGTATTCTCACTTATCTCCCTTTCGGCATTTCTTCTGTCTCCTACATGCTGTCCTTGTACTTCTTTGATTGACAATAATTCATTCAAACGACGTCGAAGCAAAGTAACATCAAATCCATGCTTTTCCAAGTCATTAAGACTTTCCGAAATGCTGTCAAATGTGTTTCTAGGACTATCAAAATTCAACATGGATATCTTCTCAAACATACTGGCAAAGGTTACCATAACACCAATTGCTGATCCTTCACGGAACTCCTCTTTGTTTTCAGCCAAAGGTTGAAAATGTGGTTTTTGGGGCACAATTTGGAAAACGTCCATGGATTCAATTGTTCGCCAGACAGGTGATTTTTTCACAAAAGGCAAACTTCGATCATCATCCAATGGACTTCTACCTCTGGCATCAATTGCGAGAGATTCTACTGGGACATCAATTAATCCTTCTTTTTCCTCATTCCATCCATTGACAAGCTTAGCAGAGGCTAGTCCTGGAAGAAAGCAAACATACTCAACCATAACGTACATATAAAAAAGCCAAATCATTATCTACGTTTGGTAACATAAAGAGAGAGAGAGAGAGAGAGAGAGAGAACTACAAATGAAATGAGGGCTCAAATCTGATGAAGCATCTTACTTGATTCTTCATCACCAGAAGAGTGGATTCCTCCTATCCATGTTGATAGAGGTTGATCCTCATCTTCCATGTTTGAAATCCCAGCAACTGACAAGTGAACCTCTTTTGCATTGTGATCAGTCACAGGGACATCAATCGTCCTTCGTCTTAATGCATCTTGAGAGGCTATAAAATTAACAAAAAAGGATGTTAACCCTACAATTCAAAAGGTGAGTAACCATAAACTAGAAAAGACTACACAGACTTAATTGCATCTAGGTAAGGTTAAAGACAACAACAGGAACGAGAAGAAAAAGTAAGCAGAAACATGCATAAAATCCTCCATCACGATTCACCGTCCCCTCGAGTACATGCAATGGAACACAGTTTCCCCTTCTTTCATGTGAATCATTAGCCCGATCTTTTTTCCCAGTAACTGCCCCTATTAAACCTACTATTCCTCTAACATTCAGTATACCAATTGGAAAAATTCATTTAAGAAAATGACAACTGCTACACTTGGGTTAAAACATTGGAATCTACCTAACTGCTTCCAGACAGCCTTATTTAGCAGTTTTTTCCCCCCTTGAGGTATATTAGTAACATTGATGAAGCAGAAAACCCCAAGTACCTGCTGGCTCCACCCCTCTATGTTTTGACAATTCAGCTTCATTACTAATACAATCTTTTAAAGGTTTTTCACCAGCAAGACCTTCAGCACAATCTTGCTCCTTACCTACAAATCAAAATACTAAGTTTCCATAGATGCAGATTTACAAATACCCATAAAAACCCTGAAGCTTAAGTCATCACATACCAGCACTGAAAGCCCTCGGACTTGTAACTATTGATTTACGTGGTCTTCCCCTCTTTCTTTTCTGACTGCTTACTCCAACTTTCAGCTCCTTTATTCCCTATATCAATAAGACCAATGGTTAAAAGGACTACTAGGGAACATATAGACAGAAAAAAATCACTATAGTGAATGTTCTTTTCCTGTTTGATACCATATCTAGACAAAGGCAGAGGCCAGAGAGCAGGTTAAACAAACTAGAAATTTAGCAAAATGAGCTGACAGTACTGAGAAATTAGCCAGTTAACTAGGCATTACAAGCCTAAACAAGTTGCACTGTACAACCAAGCACATGAAGGTAAAATTGCTCAATTTTATAAGCATTTGCAAAATCAAGTTGCTGAAGTTTAAGAAAAATATAGTTCTCCAGAACTTCAAGTTGACATGCTTAATACCTACAATTATGACAACCAAAGTAGAAGAAATATAGGTCAATATTAATTGCTTGACATACATTCTTCCCGTTATTATATGAAGCCACTTCAAATTAATAGCCTATCTTCGCATTTTCTCTCAGCCGTAGATTATTAAGAATTTTGCTTACCATGTCGTCATTTTCGACTGAATCGTTCACATCATTCATTTGATCCTCCATTGGCTTTGGTTCCTCATTAGGCAGCTTAAAAGAATTTTCAGCCTGTAAAGTCTTCGTGGATTTTGCTGATAATCCTATGATGACAGGCAGTTCAACTTCTTTTGTTCTTATCTCTCCTTCATCAATTTCTTCTGTGGTGCCTGTTACTCCCTCCTTGCCTGAAAATAAGTAATACACACTGTTTTAAACAATATTTACATATTTATATTTATATCAGCACATGTACCAATCGAAATATGTACCTGTTGTTTGCGAGCCTTCACTTGGTGACTTTCGAGCTCTTACATTCCTTTTTACAAGGTTATTTGTTTTACTCTCGACGGAACTGGGTTTCTGCCGCTTAGTCTTCTGCATTAGTAAGGAGAGATGCAGGTCAAATGAAAGTAGTAGAGACAAGTGCCGATCAGGAATATTGGCCAATGGAGCCAACAAAACCAAGGTGCCAATAATCAATGATCATTACCCAGTTAGAACGGTGATGTTGACAGAAAAGGCTGTCATTCGAAGCAGTTTGCTGCAAAGCAAGTGGGGCACATTGAATATCCCAGTAGAAAAAAAACTTTGCTTAACACTTGAAACAACCCACTGAGCAGTATATCAACCTCAACTATGTCAAGAAGGTCAAGTTTTGGTGGCATTCATGTAGCCATGAATGTTTTTAGTTGGTATGATTCTAATGGGGCAAGCTAATCTTCATTTCTTCTTTGAGTACACTTTGTAGTGGTTAGACTTGAAGCCAGACATGATTTTCTAGCATAAATGGTACAAAACATACTATAACACGGAGGAAGCTACATGCTTCTGGGGAAAGGCAGCTCAGGGACCCAATAAAGATACCATAGAGCACAGAAAAGTAGACCGCATTTTAAAGTGATATTTATACATTTCTCATCATCAAAAAGGAATGTCCTAACATGTCCAAAAATAAACAAAAATGGAAATAAATATGATCTGATGGTGATAATATGAACAATGAAACTCCAAAAGAAGAAATCTAACTCACAGTTGGGGTTCCTGTTAAAAGGCTCTCACTCTTAGAACAAGGTTGATCATCAGTCGCAGTTTTCTTCGCAAATCTAGTTCCTGTACTTCCAGTCCTTGGAGTGCCTTCTTTACATGATGTTTCATTAGGCATATCTTTTAACTGATCGCCTTTGACTGAAGATGCTGACTCCACAGTGTTTTCTTCCATGAGCTTTTTCAAAGGCCGTGACCGTGAAGTGTTACCATTAGAAGTTTCCTGTTTGAACTTCTTCTTGCTTGAGAGCAAGGCATTGTCCTCATCAGTTGAAGTTGGCTGCTCCATAAAGTTCTTGCTTTTATTTGTCAAAGGAGTCTTATCTTCAGTGTTATCCTTCTTGGCCAATGAACCTTCAAGTTCCCCAGCCAACTCAGAGTTTTGGTTACCATGTTGAGCATCTCCTACCTGCTCTTGATCATCAGAAGCAATTAAGACTTCCTGAAACAGAAGCCTATTTGTTAAGCTACCACTAAATAAGCGACCTATGTACTAGCCTTGCAATAAACTTACTGTACAATAATCAGAGTTAAAGTATTTTCAATCCACACTAGGAAGTCCAGATGAGCCAGAACTAGTACAAAATTCATGGCATTCAACATGAAAATTTGTTACTTGTAAAATCTGAGCAGAATTTAAAGCAAACTGAAATGCACAAGGCAGAACTAGTTCAACACATGGCTATAGCAGCAGAGGAGATAGTACATAAAAAGCATATTCACACTGGAATTGTAGAGAAGGTTATCATTCAAATGACCAGTAATCAACTTAGCATTTGGTCAAAAAGCACCAGTTTAGATCATTATTTCCTTCTTCTCTTAAGATAAAATTAAAATGTATACTCGGGACCCATGTTCAGTACCATGAACTCAACAAAAACAGCTCATTTGGGGGGGGAAAATGGTGGAAAATAATGGCAAGAGACAAAAGGAGAAGATACCTTGGATTTGCTAACCCATTTGCCATCAATCCATTCAACATTAGGCCTTATATCAGAGTGAGTGAGTTCCTTGTCCTCTTTTGCATTCTTAAAAAAGACCTTGTACCTTCGTCCAGTAAGAACTTTGGTAATTACTCCACTTCGCCAACCAAAATTATATGTTGTATCCACTCTTTCTAGCAATTCATAATTTCTATCTGCATACCGTGGAGGAGTGGGTCTGATATGGTGGGAATCTACAACAGTTCTTACCGTCCCAGACTCATCATCAGTCCTTGAGCTCTGATACTTCACCAAGAAACTATCATCCCCAATTTCTTTTATGACTATAGCAGGGAACCAAACATCACGTATGTTTTCTTTGTCAATATTTACCTCCACTGTTGTCCCTGAGCTAAAAATGGAGCCTGTTGATTGCTTTAAAAAAATAAAATTAAAAAATCAAATTACTCACATGGTACAGGAAGTCAACCAGTCGCGTATTTTCAATTCATCAATTGACACAATCATAAACTAAACGATGATACCGCTTTGAAACTATGCAATGCGAGATCAAACAACAGCATTGATGCATAAATTTACAAATTACACGCAGACTAGAAACCAGTATAAAGACAACATGAGAACAACGAAATCTGACATAACAGAGAAAAATAATTACACTCAAAACAGAAATGAAGAAAGATAAGAATAAAGAAGCGGCTTGCATGATACAGGAAAATAACAAATTTTGTTCGACTATTATTGCCTTTAGCATGCAACTAACATTGCATGATTCCAATGCCAAAATAGATATCTAATGAAATTTTGCAGAGCTTAAACAAAGAGCAAAGAATAAACTGTGAAAAATATGGTTCGAGTTAATTATTCAACTCATGCACTAAAAGAGAATGTACTTCTAATAGGAAATTTTCAAGGTAAACAGCTGCATGCAGTGAGATCCGCAAATTCAATATCGAATAAGAAATTATTCCTAAAACTAATGAACGCCAAAAGTTACAGTTTTCCTTCACTATTAAAAAAATGAAAATGAAAATGGGGCTTTTAATTTTCAAATCTGGAATAAACCCCAAAAAAACTCACCGAAAAGAGTAGAAAAAGGAAAAAGAAACAATATTGGCCGAGTTACACATACCTGCTTTTGAGGTCGAACCCATTTTCCATCGATCCAATCCCAATGAATCCTCATATCTTTCGTCTCAAACTCGATAACATCGGGCGGATTATCGAAATAAACCCGATATTTGGACTTGTCCAAGACCTTCCTAACAACCCCAGTCCACCACCCATCTCTATACCTCGCATCGACGATGTCGTTCAATTCAAACCCCGAGTGAGTATCATCCTCCTTCCCTTGAGGCGGCAACGGCCGAATAAAAGCGGGGTCGATGTATTCAGTCAAAGGCGAAGTGCCATCCTCAGCGAGTAAAGTATTGTACTGAACCGTGGCGAATGAAGTATTGTACTGAACCGAGGCCTTCTTGCGTTTCTTTGAAGTGGATTTGGGAGGGGATTCGGGAGGGGATTCGAGAATTGTGGCGGAGTACCAAGCGCCTCGAAAGCCTTCCTCGTTGCTGCTGACCTCCACTTGGGTCCCTTTGCTGAGGAGTTGCTGTTGTTGTTGGTGTTGCTGGGGTGGGTCAGGGTCAGAAGGAGGAGGATTCACCATCTTTACTGACGAGTTTAGTGTGTGGTGCGGAATCTTTTGTGCAGAAAACCCTAGGGGAGGTTTTCCGGTTTATTCTTGTCTCTGCGGTCAAACAGCTCGAAAATTAAAATTAAATTTGAAATTGAAAATTTATTTTCTTTTTTGCTCTTTTTTCGCTTTTTGTGATTCTGCGGGTTTTGGCGGGATGGTATTAGTATTAGCATTTAGCATTTATTTAGCAGCAATTAGGCTTTTTCAACCTCTATTTCACACCGGAAAATAAAAATATGAAAAAAAAATTCTACTACTAATTTTAAGTCATCAAATTCACTTACTATTAGTTTGGTAAGTACAATTTGTTTATAGCTTAGTAAATCCATCTTCGAATTTGTTTAATAATATGTGATGTTATGAAATGTTCGAGTCTTATTAAATTTAATTTTATGTTAGAAATTAGATTAAGACGTCACATTCAAATTTGTCCAATTATACTCCCTCTGTCCCTATTTAACTATTATTTATTGGTCAACTTATCATAACTTTGACCATTAATTATAAAAAATATATATAGAATTAAATTTTCAAAAAATATATTTTGAAAAGTTTAAGATTTATATTTTTTAAATTTTATATTCAAAAAATTTACAACTTTATAATTTTATCACAAATAATGGTCAAAATTATGATAAGTTGACAAAAAAAAAACAGTTAAATAGGGATAGAAGGAGTAACTTATACATATAACTAATTAAGAAGGTACAAACATTTTATTGTGTATTTGACATTTTTTAAAATGGCATACATTGCTTTACATTTTTTTTTATCGTACTACTATGGAAATGTGAAGTATAGTGCAAAGCAAACTTAATTACTTTTCTAATGAACGAAAAAAACTCAATTACTTTTCTTACACATTTAATTTTCTTTCTTCATAATCTTTATTGGTGAGAAAAATACCAAAAAGAAAAAAAAATCTTTATTGGTGAGGAGACATGATCACTACTTTGATGGATCACTTGAACATATAACCTTTGGTAAGTACATCTCATCTCATTCAAAGAAGGAATCATGGCTATGTACCAAAGAAAAAAAGGGAAGGAATCATAGCTGTCTCATGATTTTTTCTTATTACTTATATTTCACTCTATTGATTACATGATTTGAATTCGAAAATTTTAATAAAATCGATGATTTTTTCGGTTGAAAAGGATGATTAAATTTTTCTCTTTTGTTTGGGATGAAATTAAAACTATGGAATAGTAATAGCAAAAGCCAAAAGTTTGCAAGGCGGAAAAAAAATTTGTTTACCAAAAAAAAGAAGCACCGCAAGTAAAAGGCAGCTTATGTTGCTAGGGTCGCTTTCTTTAATAAATACCACTAAGTAAATGGAGAATCTTTCCCCAAATCAGCAACAATTATTCAGCACCAGAAATGGCGTCCGTGGCTGCTTCCGGGTTTTCCAAAACCCTGATTTGTTCCTCTTCTTCTCCGCAACCCTTTGCCAAAGCCCTCCAAATCCCACAATTCCTACCCCTAAACCAACACAGACGAGTCCCTCCTAGAAGAATCCAACACAAAACAGTCGTACAAGCATCGAGCTCGAGCCCCAGCGCACCCACTGGCTCCTCTCCCGGGCTGTACTCTGCACAGCAATTCGAGCTCACTGCGCAAAACGTGGACATGGTTCTGGAGGATGTCAGGCCTTACTTGATTGCCGATGGCGGTAATGTCGACGTTGTCTCTGTTGAAGATGGCATCATCACTCTCAAACTCCAAGGTCACTTTTGTCTTATCTCCTGCTTTATTCACATGATCTACGGGCTTCTTGTTTTACTTTTACCTTTTGCTGGGATTGGAATTTAGAAATTTATAGCCGTACTAAAGATAGGGCCAATTTGTTTGACTTGATTGAATGAATTATTCTCCCACAAACAAATTAGTGGCACTACGACTAATTCACGTCAATTGAGATTTTGGTGCCATTATATATTTGATGACAGGAGCATGTGAGAGCTGTCCTAGCTCCACAACAACCATGAAAATGGGGATTGAAAGAGTTTTGAAGGAAAAATTTGGAGATGCAGTCAAGGATATTCAACAAGTATACGATGATGAACAAAGAGAAACGACAGTTGAGGTGAGTTTTCTTGCTCAACATAAGAGTTCTCAACAACAGAATTATGTATCAGACTAAATCGAAATTCGTTGGATTCATGACAACAGGCAGTGAATCGTCATCTGGATATACTGAGACCAGCTATTAAGAATTATGGTGGGAGTGTGGAAGTGTTATCCATTGAGGGCGGGGAATGCCTTGTTAAGTATACAGGGCCAGAGTCCATTGGATCAGGAATCAAAGCAGCAATAAAGGAGAAGTTCCCAGATATCAAAAACATCGTCTTCAC
Organism: Microcos paniculata; assembly: GCA_030664755.1. Taxonomy (NCBI): domain Eukaryota; kingdom Viridiplantae; phylum Streptophyta; class Magnoliopsida; order Malvales; family Malvaceae; genus Microcos; species Microcos paniculata. The sequence continues at coordinate 36,385,976 of CP131461.1, forward strand.
TAGCTAGCTTCATTTTCGCCATCAGAAGCTATAGTAGTCGATGATCTTTCAATGGCTTAACAAGGACTGAGATTGCGCAACTGAATGTTGAATCCTGATGCCGGCTTGTCTGTGCTAATGCATTTACCATTCAGGCAACAGATACAGATTTGCAACCGCATCGCCATAGTGACTGCATCTTTTATCCAGATACATGGATTATCATTTCATAATAAATAGAATATATGTAATCTTGCAAAGATACCGAAGTTTCATTTTGACATCTAAATCAATGTTTACATTCAATATTCATAAAGTCTTAAATTGAATCATGGAACATATCTTTATCAGTTCCTTAGGTTGACTTCTCGGTATCAGCAGCATTGATGATTGATCGTAGCCAGCGTGATAGACAGACAAGAAATGGCATGTAAGCAAAATAGCATGTAACTGTCCAAGTGACTAGTCCCTGCATTAAACAAAAACTCTCAACTATGGATGTCATAGAAGTTCCTAACTGATCAAGTTTCTCTAAAGTATTGTAGTTCATTACCTGCCCAAAGATTTCTACATTTGCTTGTGGGTAGTACCAGAGGCTGAAGAACCTGAAAGTAAGAATGCGATCAACAGTAAATAGCTTCTTCTGAATACTTATTTTGTAGGCGATGGGACTATGAGAAAGAAAGCAATCTTACTTCATCAAGGGAATTTCAGCTAGGGGGCAGCATATGCCAATGACAGATGCTAGGGCGAAACCCAGCCGTGTCCTGTCGAGGGTGAGCCATAAAAGCTCTGCCGCTGCGAATAATATGTAGGCCTCAATGTTGTCTGCTACTCCATTTTTGTACATTTCAGCACTCAGTTCGATAAAGAGTACCAATGCTCTGTGTGTTGTAAAGATGTTAGTACTACAATATACTAGCTCCAGGTTTTAAGGCAATTATACATTTTGCAGTAATTAGACCTGATGCGTGTTTAGTTTCGTTAAGTGCTTCAATTATTTCCCATTAATTATTATCCTTAATTCCTTATTCGCCTTTATCCTGTTCGTGACTTGAGAATTGAGATCATGCGAACTTAGATACTAGAGTAGAGATAGACTCACTCACATTAGAGACCCAGCGACCTTTTCCAGCCTCCCCTGTGGAAGTTCCGAAGAAGAACTTTCATCCAGGAACAGTTGCAGCAACCCAACCGTGCAGTAGAACAATCCCAGTAAAGGAGGGACCTAGCACCATCCAACTATCTTTTAAAAATAGGAAAATGCAGAGTCTGAAAGTTAATTAAGAAGCTCATAAGAAAGGAGGTGCCAACGAATATCATATTTACCCATATATTCGTGTGGAGAGGACCAATGTTTATTGCCCCATTTTGGTAGACGACCAGGTCGACCCTTGAATGAAGTCCATCAATAAGGGGACCCAAAACGAAACCGGAAGCAAATAGCGAGAAAGAGATAGAAGGCCAGGAGCTTCTTAGACTTGTTTTGCTCTGCTTTCTTATACTGCAACAATTAATAGACCGAAAATGTTTCAACTTGGTAACATTTTGAGAAGGTTTGGGAAGCAAAGGAGGCGAGCTTAAAGCGATGAGGTTGGGCATGCTTATTCCCTAACGTCGGATACTTAGGAGAAACATGCCAATTTAATTTTTGGTACAGCTGAAGAGCCGTAGGTTGGTAACGGCGTGGATCCAATTTAGCGGTGGGTAGAGTTTTAAAGACTAAATATGAACCACACAAGTAAATCGTAGAACTGGAGGTCATGGTACTATTGCAGAGTAATGACGGCAAAAAAAGTAGGCATTTTGACTCGTCAAGGCCATGAAACTTGAAACTGAGATCCCTCTCGGCTTCAATCATTAGCTGCAATTCAGTTTACAATGTCTGTCTTGCTCTGCTCCGTACACTGCACCAGGTTTGGTTTCTACTTTCTGCTGCAACAGATTCCTCCATATCAAAACTTCCTTTTTATTAGATTTTGGGTTTTTATTTATATGTTATTAATTAATGAAAGAGTAACTTAATTTGTAACAAACCATCTTGATTCTCGAGAGCCGAGGCGCTGGCGAGTTGGCATCGGAGAGTACAGCGATAGAACCCGAGGCCTACAGAGAAATACACCTATGACGCAATCGGGACACAAGATTGGTTGATTTCTTTTCAAAAGATGTTTCAGACATCGACCCCCTTTTATAAAACTCCAATTAGAATAAGAGATGACACTTTGTTTCCTATCTGTTTATTCTCACTAGAGACTAAAAAGTAAAAACTAGTGGTATTACAAGTTTATGTTCCTCAACACGAAAATTTCCTGAGAAGACATGTTAATTTATTTTTCTCATACAGAAATATATATGTACAAGGGTCAACATGAGAGTAAAATTACAAGGCAATGAGCAGCTCAACTACCAGACATATTTACAAAAATTAAAACCAGATGTCCAATTCCCAGTTAAGGAAATCAATGGAACATATGTTTCAATTTTTGGATTCACGCTTTACGCATATCGGCATGTTGAGTTTGTGCTACCTGTGACTACAGAGCTTAGACTTCGCTAAGAAAAAAAAGTTTTGTAATCAAAGCATGGAGCTTCTAAATCCGCCTCTGATGCCCTTGGGCAGATTGAACGATGGGGCTGCCATGAGTCTGCTCGTGAAATCTTCCAAGGCAATCAAATCCAGGCTGGTGATTATGGTGAACACATAAGTACAAGATAGAAAATCTATAGGTAAATTGCACCTATGACCCCTACCCTTTTATTTTGGATTTCACTTTTAGTCCCTAACTCCTAAAATATTCCATTTGGGTCTAACCTTTTAAAATGGTTCCATTTTGGTCGTTTTGTCCAATTATTTATAGACCACGTGGATATTTTTCTCAACTGCTAACAAAATAATGCAACAAAATTATCAAAATGGACCCAACAATTGAGTGGTTTGAGAGTAAAGTGGAATTTACCAAATCTACATGCATAACATCGAAACTGAGACCAAGTTCAACCATGGAAACATAACCACCTCGCTGAGAACTCTTAATTTATATGAGGTTAATTTAATCAGCTCACCCTATATTATAGATCAGAAGCCTTTAACTTTCTAGGCCTTTTGTGAGCTGGTGAAGATGGAGTCTCAGGTACTCTTCCAGGCCCCTGGAAACGGATATCATTAGAAGAGATTACATCTAAACTTACAAAGCACAGAGACAAAGGAACGTACAAAGGCAAGCACATAGAAAAGATTAAAGAACATAATTAGCAGCATACCTTACGTTTCTGCTCCCTTTTGCCAACCCTATCACCTGGAGTTACAATGAAATATGCAAGTAATCAAAACCATAAAGTCACACATTAGAGAAAACCAAAGGAAAATAACTATATTACCTCCAAAACTAATGGCATCAGGGACAAATGTTCGATCCTGATCCGCAGCACGATGCAACCGCTGCTCAATTTACAGACTCCAAAATTTCAAGAATTGAACAATGCAATAGGGGCGGGGTTGACATAATCATTAGTCAATAAAACTAGAAGTGGTTAATGAAATTAGAAACTCATATTTTCAACCTTAGGTGTGCCTGGCATATCACCATAGGAACCATCACGGAAAGACGAACCCTCTGCCTCCTTGTATTGCAACTGTTAAAAAACATATCAAATGCATTAAGAGTGAAAGAAGGCACCAGTTCTAATATTGTATACGACTATTCAATCATAATTCACATATGACATACCCTAATAGGGATGTTTTTCCCAACTCAAAATCCCATATTATGCACATTGGCACATAACTATATCTATATGCAGTAAACTGATAGCACCCACCCAATAGAAGCATTAGATATAACAAGCACAAAGAAGACTGCAATTCTTTAGAAAACTATGAGATATGGAAATACCTGTTTCTGGAGATTCAGCAGAGTTAGAATTTCTTTTCTTAATTCAAGATGCTCAGCACAAACAGCCTTTGTTGGCACCTTTGGCTTTAAATTAACCTGTAAAAGATTTATTTACATACAAACTATAACACCATCTACCAATAACTAGAAAAGAATAACAGCACAACATTAAATTCCAGGGAGCATATACAAACCCCAAGATCTTGTAAGGTTTGCTCAACCCGCTTGATGGTCCTAAGTCCAGCAGATGAGCTTGCAGCTTGGACCATTTGCTCAAGTGCATATGTCCTCAAGTATACCCGTAGCTGAAAATTAAATCAAAGCAGTTAGTCAGCATTTTGATAAGAGCAAAGACTATCCAGTAACTAACTTTAAAAAGAAATGCAAACATCTACAAGACAAACTTTGAAAGAGAAGATAACACTTGCCTCAGGTATTAATTTCACCATAAAATACGTTGAAGCAAATGGCGCTGAACTACTAAAGGGAAGTGCATATAATAAGAGGAACAAGCTACCACTTCTAGTTATTTATTTCCTTTTAATCTTATATTGAGACAGCAAAACCGAAGAGAGAAAAGTGAAGACAAGATGTTGCACATACCATGCGCAAGGAAGCAAGAGTAGAGGCATTATCAGCCATTATTGAGCTAGAAGGTGCAGCAGCTACAGAAGAAACTTGAACATTGGATTGAGATATAGTATCTCCATGAACAATAGCCTTCTCAGCATTGTCGGGACCATCTGATGCGACAGGCAAATCAGGTTCTTCAGCACCCTGAACAGTATAAAAGATAGAAAGCAACATTAATCTAGAATGTGGAAACCCCTTTTTTGATTACTTTCTGAGTTCCAACTTGAGTAGTCAGCATCATGTGATTCAATCAGATCAAGCTGAAAATCTCATCCCGTTGGGTTCCAATTTGAGATTCAAGAGTGAAATAAACCGACAGAACCATTAAACGTCCCATTCCAAGGGCATTTGCAAATGACATAATAGCATCTTGTCCAGTTAATACTTACCCGTGGAGCTATGCGTGACTCGGCTATTCTTTTTGCTTCAGCAAGAACCTGCACAAACAAACAATAGAACAGTCAAAATCAAGTACATCTTCAAGTGACAAGTCACATGCAAATACTTGCTGGGAAGGTCACATAATACAGGGCAATTATAAGTGCCAAAGCAAAATATGAACCTCAGCATCTTTCCGCTCTTGGTGCTTTGTTTGAGAAAGGACCATTGACAAAGCACGCTTGCGTTCTGTCTCTTGAGAAACATTGTAGGGTTCCTATGCCCAGAGGATAACATCAGAATATGGTATATAAAAATTGAAAGGAAACAGTTATCCAGAGTGAAATAAACACTATAATAGCTCATTCCTGTTACTTGAAATGGCAACGTAAAAGTAGATCCTTCATATAAATGCCACTTATATAGATACCAGACCTTAACAAGAGGGTGCCCTGCAGCATCGCTAGGAGATGGAGCCCTAGCAATTAGAATGGCTCGAGACACTGCATATAAATAGAGCCAACATCATTATTAGAACCATGTAACATCCTATAGATAAATTAGAATGCAATTCCTTAGATAATGAATAAAACTATATGCAAATTCATAATATGAAAGAGCAACACAAGGTAGATATCAATGCTTGGCAATAAAATAATCCACTAATTAGATAGTATACCACTATAATAACGATCCTTCAGTTCCTCCACTGTCCGGAATGTTGGGAACCTGTCAGCTATAATGATGAAGCGGAGATCAAACCGTTCACACAAGTCAAACAATTGGTCTGTCTCTTCTTTAGTCCATGCCTAATTAACAAGGTAAAACAGAAGAAGATTAACCTTGCAAATCCAGTTCATGCCAGTGCAAATAAAGGCTTTAATTCTACCAGCTAATTTCAGTTAGTCTGAAAATGAAATAGCAATTAGTGGACTAAAAAACCAAGAGCTGCAAACTCAAGTTGGTTCATACAGGATCAGTTAAATACTTCTCATACTCCTCATCTGTGTATTTGATAACATCAACAGACTGCACCATACCAGACAAACGAACAAACAAGTTCAGCTTCAGGAAGAAACAAACTGTATAAAAAGAAAACACAGAGAAAAAAAAAAGCATATTTTATGGAGAGGAAAAAAAAGGCGCAAGTTTTGCATACCTTGTTATACTTGGCAAAGGAATAATCACCTGTTGGTGGAACACCATTTACAACTCTCACCTGTAAGATATAAGAGAAACTATGGCATTAGACATGCCACTTAGTTAATCGAATTTCTTTTTCAGAAAGAGATGCTTACCCAGTGGTAAAGTTGCAAATTATCCGTTCGGGCAGAGCTTGTGAAAGGAAGCCATTGCCATGTGATCTGAAGATAATTTCAATATCATTAAGAAAAAAACCCCAAATTATAAAGTTATTAGCAGGAAGTATCAATTCTAATTATTCAATTTGAAGTTATTGAAGTAATGTTTATGCTCCATATGCTTGTTGCTTATACTACTGCCCAAGATTTTAACATAATGGTAACGCAAACTGATACATCCACGAAGCTCAAAATGTAACATTTGGTTCATTGATTTTACATTCAAATGTACATTTTTTTTTCTTTTTAAATCTTCACAAAAAGGCAGTCGAACAAGTAGACGTAGTCTTAACAAAACCTTCTCGTCGGATGGTGGGCGTCGTTTCAATTGCGAAGCGTCAATTGAAGGCATAAGCGGAGCCAACCCTCCAGTAAGCGCATAAACCTACAAATCCACCCAAAAAAAGAAGAAAGAATAAATGAAAACGAAGCCCTCTTTCACTCAATTGAAGCTAAAATAATTTGAAAAACTAACAACTTGTTTTTGTTTTAATTTTCTTTTTACCTCGCGAGAAATGCCATCGGGTTTTCTCTGGGAATCTTTCTGGGGACGTGATTTCTTCTCCTGGGTTATTGGCAATGGAGTTTTGGGCAGTCCAAGGATGTCCTTCGCGTCCATGCTAAGAGATTTACTTAGGGTTTTTGCGAACCATCCAAGCCGGGGACCTTTTCTGGAAAGGAAATTGGCTTCTTTTCGGGGAATTAAGGCTTCGATTGGATCAATGCTTATTGCTTGGGATTCAGGGGAAAAATTTTAGGGTTTTCTTCGAGCGCGAAAATTGTTAATTTTGAGTATGAGCAAGATCAAGTGTAAGGTTTTGGATTGGGTCACTTGCGGGTCAGTGACAGCCTCCTATTGAAAACCGGTAACCGGATCCTCCAGTTCCGTTCATTTTACAAAATACATGCACCTAGCCGCTACATGATGAAAATGACATTGAAGAATAGAACATACGAGTATTAAATCGCATAGATATACGTACATATAATCGAATTATTATAGTATTTTCGTTAGAAATTACAGTATTTTCCAATTATGAAGTGTTATTGAAGTCTGGAAAAACTAAATAATAAAGGGAAATTGAACCTCATCTCTAAAAACAATCATTATTCATATAAATTTATAGTAATAGTAATAAATTTTTGTATAAATTCAAATACCACTACTACTACTTCTTTTTACCATAAAATAAAAATTACTCAATACTAATCCTTTGAAGTTCGACCTCAAAAAATACTGATGATACTCCTTTAGTCCTTTTAAGTTTTGGGCTTCAGACTTGTTGGTGCCGGGTCCACAATGACAGCCCATTAGCTGGGTTCACCCTTCACCGGTCACCTTCCCTGGACGAAGCCTTTTTTTTTTATTTATTTCATTTCGTTTTCATGTCTCAAACTTTCATATTTCCATTTTCCACCATCAACATCTACTCTCTCTCTCTCTCTCTCTGTGCAAAGCTGAGGTTTCTTCACTCAAGGTATGTAGGAAGGATACTTTGTTTCAGGAGAATTACTATCTTTTCCTTTATTCTCTCTTTCCATATTAATGTCTCCAGTAGTTCCTGATTAATCTCCTCATCACTTTATTAATTTGTTTTCTTTAATTTCTTTTCAAAATCTTTTTAATCCAGTGGTTTCTGATCAGCATAGCTCTATGTTTGCAGCACAGCAGGCAGGGATCTCATACTTAAAAAAATCTCCTTTGTTTTTTTTTTTTCTTGAGAAAAGAAGAAAAAAGATATGCCATGTTAATATATATTTACACAGCAAAGAATATTTATTATAAACCTAAATTAAGAGCAATATTCCTTCTATGGTCTGTCGGCTGTCCCTAGCTATATACATATTTATGCTCTTTAGAATTAATGTAGCATATAGCAATAAAAGCACTGAGGCATTCCAAACCAAAACCCACTCGTGCCCTTTTCACTGTTCCTCTTGCATTCGATCTTCTATTTTAAAACAATAAATTATATAGTAGGAGTAGTACGTTTTTCCTCATCAAATTTACATCTCTTCTGCAGCAGGTTGATTAATTAACAAGTTTCCAGATAAAATCATGGAGTCTGTCACTGCTAAAAGCGGCATCTTTGGCAGCATAATCCAAAGGATATTCATTTTCTGCAAAAGAGAAATCTTCAGGGATGATGATGATCGATGCTTGGCAAGCTGCTTCTTCACAGCAAAGGCTTGTTGAACAATCTTTTGGTGCTATCCTACCTGAGCTTGTTTGAAAAAACTACTCCTATATATCCCCTTCTTCACCGAGTTTCTTCTTTTCCTCACCACCATAATTATATATATCTCTTCTTGACCTTGTAAGACCTTTTCTTGACCTTGTAAGACCCTACCTAAATCTGCTACTCTCGCTATTAATATCAGGATAGATTTTCTACGAGAATTTTCATTCTGAGAGCCAAGCAATTAGCATTCGTTGTTCCCAACTAACTCACCATCTCCTTCCCTGTCTATCCCTCCTGAGCTATATATATAATTAGAAAAAGGAACAAATCTTCCCACTACAGAAACCTAGTTTCCTCTTTTCATATGTGAAAATGCTCTATATCAAAACTCAAAAGTCATTACCCTTGCAGTTGCAGCAACTATGATCCAGTTATAGCTTTCAAAAGGGGCATGCAAATGCATTGTTTCCATGCCATGGGTTATTGAGTTATACTGTTATAGTAAATCATTTAAACAAAGGCTCTCAAAATGATTATACTGTAAGGCTTTTTGTTCATCTTTTTCTATTGTTGTTTATTAGTAATGAGGGTTTTGCTCATAATTATCTATGTATCGTGGTTCACTGGTTTGTATTATTTTTGTACTCAGACGACTGAGAAAGCATTGAATTCCACTTTGTATTGTAATGCCTGCAGGAAAACTGAACTCATTCATGCTGGCCGCAATATGTCAATATGATAGTTGTGTCAGATTGTTTGACATTTTGCTTTTCTTTAACGCGAACCTTTTTCATTTTTGCTATTGAAAAGTCTGTAATATTCTCTCATGTAGTTTTTATAACTTCATAAGGGCCACCACCTCGTGATTGTTGCCGCAGAAGCAAATAGTGATTTGACCAATAATGCATAACTGATATATATATATATATATGTTGCGCTTTGTTGTATGTTTGCGTGGAGATGAATTTCAACTCATCTTATATATATGCATACAGCTTCTTCTGTAATTGGTTCTCTTTGGTACATCCATGTCCTTTTTTCTGAGATTTTCTTACCTCTGTGTGTCTGGGAGTCAATCTGCTAAATCTTCAAAAAAGCATTTAGAAATTTTATTTAAAAAGAAGGAAACAACAAACAAAAAGAACAGGAATACCAAGTACTGGAAATGGAAGAACAGAGGAAATGGAACAGGAAAATTGATAACTTTTGAACTGTGACTGATATATTATCAAAACTGAGCATGTCCACAGATGGATACACAACAATATTTGTCGGGAGTTCGGAACGCTGGCTCTAAGCATTTCCGTATAAAAGTCGTGGTGGAAACCATCAGCAGTACGGCTGGCTAGAGAAACCATAACAGGGATAGAATCGTCTTCCTACTCTTAATCCCCTCAATTTTCAATAGTCTTTTATCCAATCATACATACAACTTTTGCCACCAAAAAGACGGTTAGATGGATTACCAAGCCAAAATATACCCACATTAATCATCAACATCCAACACAATGAAGATGTTATCGCTTGAGCTTACTCTCTATTCCTCTACACATATTTCACTGAGAAGAGGAGGAAAATTAGATGGACTTTTAGAGCATATATTTCAGGGGATGAGGAAGATTAAGGAATCTAAAACAAAGACTTTGTTAAGCTATCCTCTTTATGAGAGACATGGCAAGCCACTATAATTGGTCTCCGTGGGATTCGCTGCCTGCCCTTTTTGCTCTCGATGGTTGAATTTAGGTAAGGATCATCATCAATGATGTTTTATATCTCTTCACTTTTGTGAAGTGTCAAGCACATTGGAGCTCATCTTTTCAAAAAAGCGATTTCCATCTTTTGGGTAACAGGCTAACATGCCGCACTTCTGATTGGAAGATGCTTCTCAATTTTCCTGCTCAGCGTAATCTTATATTTTTCTTGTTCCTCCAAGTGGAAAGAAAAGGTCCCCTCGTGACAATTTTCAATCATCTCTCTGGTTCTTTCAAAAAGTTTCACGCCCTATATAGTATATAGTCAATGGCCTAACACAATTTTGCCCCTACTCATATCCGTAAGCTTTGGCCTTTGGCTTTGGGCAGATTTATAAAACTGAAACGAAGTGGACTATCTGCTTCTGTCGTGTACTATCTGTCACGACAAAAGCAGACCCCTTCTAACATTCGATACGGGGGCAACACGTGGAATTTTGGAATTTGGATCCCGACGCCACCTTCGCGGAACCTAACACCCCTCGGTGGCTTTATTTACCTAAACTCTGCTTGCTGTATTTTTGAGGACCAAGTCGGCCCACTTACGTTAAATCGGTTAAAAACTCACAAAAAAATTGAAGAAAACTTATATGGGCTTCTCTTGTCTCCTCCTTTTTCAGGCTGTTAGTATCAAGTGAGGGGGCATCCGCATGGCCATATAGCGCCATTATTTGCTTTGGTCCTTGACTTACCTTTTCAAGTTTTCATTGCTTCAACTCCAACTCCTTCATGGTTTTGAAGTGATGGCAACTTTATGGGTTATCTTGACCTCATATTTGCCCACATTGGTTCCAGTTCAGGGGAGGCCCATAAACACATGCATACTTCAGAGTTCAGACTTCAGAGTCCAGCACCCCGTTTCCTGTCGCAAAATATTTCGACTTCCTCCGGCCAATTAGATATCAAATTTAATGGTCAAATTACGTCAAATGATTTGGAGAGTTGTCCTCAAAATTTTATTTATTTATTTATTTTGCATAATGTGATTGTTCTGTTCTGTTATGCTTGTCACCTTAACACTCCTAACAACTGCTTACAATTGCGGGCTTCAAATACATACTTATGCGACATCCCAGAATTTAACGACAATAATATGCAGCATATATGTATCTTCCTACTCACAAGTTGTGCACGAATCCTCTCTTCGGTCCCTACTAAAAGAAATAACTTAAAATATATACTTCTTCAATTCAAGTTTTCAACACCGGGCTGCGTGTTCTAGAACATTGGTTAACAATATTTTGCTTTTCATAAAAAGGGGAAGCGGAATTCATGGATGAGTAAGTGGCAATTGACAATGCATTTGGCGGTCGTGGGAAGGAATCATTTCATTTTCCTCGTCTTTCTCATTTTTCTATTCTCTAAACGGTCTGGCGCTTTGCAGTGCTCCACAGGCAGCATATGTCAGATAAGGCGGAGGCTGCAGAGCATGCAAAAAAGACCAACCACTAAATGAATTATAAATAGTATGCTAATAAAAACTAAACCATTTGGTATTCCATATGAGTATACTTAATTTGAGTGTGGGAAATATTAAATAATTTAGTATAATAAAAGAAGAGAAATTAATTATATGATGGTTAATTTCTACAATGTTCTGTTGCATAACACAGACATAATAAGACTAACCTGCCCCAAAGCATCCTCGAATATAAAATGTAAAAACCTATGCTCTTGTGTTTTTCTAACGGTCCATTGTCGGAAGACCACAGTCTAAGATTCATTCCATAAGCGGACACTCGCAAAGATTTGATAGTCCGTAAGGCTTCATGATGTCTGCATTGTCCTCTTCTTCTATGTCTGCTCGCAACTTGTCATCATCTGAAAAGGGTTCGACTTAAGTATATCATTTCAAATGGAGCTTAATGTATAAAACTTTCGCCACTATTTATCTGGTTTTTTTTAAAGCAATTTCGGCAGCATCGATTTGATTGACAGGAACAAGTTACAACAGCTCCGGCCAAGTAGTCTACAGAAAACACTCCCAACTGGCACTCACTTTGAATCCTCCCCACGACAAAAGTTCTGTACGTAATATCACTTGCTGTTCTCACAGAAATGGCCAGGGAGAATGTCATAGGAAAATCTTGGCACGGCAAATTTTACATTGACAATGATCTTTTCTCATCTTTTGGAACTTGGAGCTAAACCTAACAAACGACGATCTTTGACTAGCAAGCTAGCTTTTGTTGCCGACTAGGGAGTCGTTAGACAATAATAGGACACGACAGCACGGTTCCAATTTCCAGACATAAAACCGTTTTGACATTTATATATTAGATCAAACTTTTAGTTTATTCTTTGAGTATAGTATATATATATAATAATTAAAGGTTTTAATAAATTCGGATTTATATATGGTTTGCACTTTGCTGTCGATTCCCAACGTGTGTTATCCTTAACTTAAAGATGAATAAGTTCGTATCTAATTTTCTTTTTCCTCCATGTGGATGTATGCTAGGTTTTTAGATCGATGTCGGTTAACAGATGCAAATTAAAACAAATTTGAGTTTGATCTTTCTTTTCCTTAATTATCAATGCCATGAATCGTTGAATATCTATATTAACTAGTGAAGAGCTTTTTCCCTTCTTGTCATGAAGTAGCTGTCTCAACTACTTATCAATTTTAATTGTTTCTTTCTCGACTATTTGACCAGTGTTTCAGCTTATTGTCACATTGCAGGTGATCCAATTAGTCCATATGGAACTGCCTACTTTTTGGTAATATAGGCATTCCAAATTTTGACTGAAAAACTCATCGGTTGTTTTGCTGATGTGCGCCACGAGGATATCACTTCTTTAGCTTGGTGCCTGCTACTTTAAAATTAAAGTTGTTTTAATTTAATAATTTTAGTCTATCTTCTTCTTGAAAAGAAAAAAAGGTTTAGTCTATCTGTTTAGTTTCTGTCTTTAAAATAATTTTTAACAACCCTTCTCTTGTTGTTTGCACTTTGTTTCTTTGTTAATTTTTGAATCAAATGCATATATTCTAAATTGCATTTTCTGCAAAATATGAAATTGGGTAAATTCACTTAATTATTTGTCCCCATCTGGCTACTAGATCACCCACCTTCAAATCAATTTATATATGCTTAACCATTTGCCGTTTCCTATTAAGTACTAGGTGCATGTTTGTATACTGAATTGGATTGAATAGGATGAAAAGAAAAATTATATATAATTTGTAGTGTGATTTTATAGTAATATAGATTGACATAGATTTGTATTGTGGAAAGGATTATTTATAGAATGACTTTTTGAAGAAAATGTAATTTTTATTCATTCAAATGAAATTACATCCACCAATCCGATAAAACTGAAAATTATAATAAATTCAAAGATATCTCCTCATTCACTTGAAGATCTAAATCTTGCTTAATGACCCAAGCCATTTTGTTGATTATTTGGAATATCGAACCTTCTTCATGAGTTTCTAGCATGTCTATCACTCTCTCACTTTCGCTTCGTTGTGTTATTCGCAATCGAAGGCTTTCAACAGCGACAAAGAAGCGATTGATTCAAAGACTTTCTTGAATGACCCAAAAATCATAAAACAAAATCATCATCATCATGTAAGATTAACAATCTTGAATCTACTATAAATTGAGATAAAACAAACTTAAAAAACCAAATTGACTGATCAAAAAACTAATTGACTGATTGACTGACTCAAAAGCAACTGAGACTCAACTACCCTAGGACTTATTTTAACAAAAAGTAAAAAGACAGAAATATGAAATTAGGTCCCTCCTCCTCCCTAAAGTCATGGAGGAGGAGGAGGAGGAGAAAGAAAAAAACTTGAAAAAAAACTGTAGGGACGAGATAAAGAGGAGATACTCATAGAATGTTTTAATCCTCTAGAAATTGAGAGGATTGTTATATCATATGAATAATTCTCCTCATAAAACAAATTTATATAAAACCACACGACAAATTACATGTAATTTTTTCACTCATCCTATTTAATCCAATCCGGTGTAACAAATATGACCTAATAGTATTATTCTAAAAAAATGTTGATAACATTCTCTGATAAATGACTAGGGCGGCAGTTACATCAGGGAAAAAAAGAGGCTGTTAAGAAGCAGGTGGTTCCCATGAAAAAGAAAAAAAAAAAGTCTGGCAAACTTTAATATGCAGGCAAAGGTGTAATTAAGCCAGGCTCTCATTTAATATTTGATTGCCTAAGCCTGACCATACATGCCTAAGTGGACTTGTCTTAATTGTCGGCAAAATAATCCCACCTTCGACGCAATGGCTCCAGATTTTCTGATGAAAGGTTCGCTAAAGCTAAGCAGCAACTTCTGTTTAGTTTCCTGCCCTCCTAGGCACAAAATTAAGCAGGCAGGCAATCTAACGAATTTGGACCAAAATTTAATTTTCATCATATCTGGCAATACCCAATTACAGTGTGCCTGAACAATTTAAGCTAACTTTTCAAATCATTGCTTCGGGGACTCATAAAATCAACTGAAATCCGGAAAACCAAACTTCAGCCTGCCTAGCTAGCTAGCTCGATCTGATGCAGAAACACATGCAGCAGACAGGCAGTAGATGAAATGTAAAGATCCATAATTCTACTCAATGCCACACGCTTGCACACTTTTACTATTATTATTATTCTACTTTCTTTTCATTTGTCAATATCAAAATTATTATCAATATCGTTATGATTATCAATTTATCATCATAATAATGTTTAGTTAGAAAATAAACCATCCAACCTAAAGCTAGAGAGCTAATGGAATGGCCGAAAATGATTGTCAACTGCACACTACAGTACTTGATATTGTGACCTGCATTCAGTTTAAGTTCGCTGGTTTTTCACTTTTTCTCTTTCTTTTTCCTTTCCGGCTTGGTAAATCCAAATAACAATATATAACTTTACATTTTATCACATTATTTTCCTTTCCTCTGTAGCAATCATCTATATAAATTATTTCATATTCATTACGCAACTTAAACAACTTATAAATTGATACTATTATCTGCAGTTTGTCGAAGTTTAATTATTTCTTCTTCTTTAATTTGTTTTTCCTTTTTTTTAAAAAAAAATCTTTTTTACCGTCTCTAGCTGTTTTTGTCAATTAAGGTTCTTCCGCATTATTATATGGAAAATTAATCATTCATGATTAAGTTTTCTCTTATTATTTTCGGCATCATCACAGTCATCATTATTGGGCCATTGTCAATATACCAAAACACACCCACTAATTGACAGTTATTAATAGGCTGTGTCGGTCCACCGAACTCCTTTTTGCATGTAGTAGTGGAGTGGTTAACATCAAAAACTTTGTGCCTTTTTTACTATAGTAATTAGTACTTACTATAATAATAATAATAATAATAATAATCTCTCCGCTGTTGCATTCAACTCATCAACAATCAACAAATGTGATTAATCCCCATAACAACTGACGAATGCCTTTTAATATTGGCTGGTAAATTGATCATACGGTAAAATGTTATTTCACATATAAGTATATAAAGATACAACTCAAACCCAAAGCTTTCTTTTTCTTCTTTGCATGTGATCATTAATTATTTGTTTTATTTTTTTATTTTTGAGGAAAAAAATGGAAGTTTAATTAGCAAATGAGGGGAAAACTCCCCAACATATATGCATAGCCTTTTCATATAGGAGTTGTTATACTATCGATTTTATTTCTTTGTCTCTTGGAAAAAGAAATGGCCAAACCACCTTATCCAAAACTATGTGCGGAGCACAAATGGAGGGGGCATTCTATATTTTGATGTATTTAATTATTTGTGCATTTGATCCACATCAGATGGCAAAACTTCTGTTACAGAATTAATGGTAATATATAACAAAGTTTAATGCACATGATACATATATGATAATGTCTCTTCCTGTGGGCGATTCTTCTGAACTTTGTCAAAGCTCAAAAATAGTAACATCTACTACTGCACCAAGAAACCACATCCCATCATCAACAAATAAAACATATAACCATGGGATAAGATCTGGGAATTTAATTTCCAACCACCCAAAAGAAAAATTACAGTATATTTTACGAATTATTACGATTAAATCCAACAGTGTCACTATCTGTGCCTAATTAAGAAGAATAATCGACAAATAAAATTAATTTATAGAAAAGATATAAGAATTTCATGTTTCACTAAATTATCCATCACTCGCTTCAGCTTTTAATGTTTTAAGGCTTGAATAATTTAATCTTTCCTGTTCTCCCTCTTTTTTTTTTTTCTAGTTAAAACTTATCGATCAGATTAAGTGGGCGTCTCGGTCTCGGACAGCGCCACGTGGCGATTGAGGAAGAATAATGAACCCACCTGCTTTTTGTCCCAAAACAATTTGAAAGGATCAAATCCAATCATCCATGGGATCGCATGAAGAAAATTTCTTCCTTTAATATATTTAGTATTTTCTTTAGCACTTTGTCTGGTCTACATGTTTCACGCTGGCCGGCCTTCACCATTGTATTAAGGCTCGTGTTTGAGGGAGAGCGACCGGAATTTACGGAGAGATTAGATTACTAACATTTAACCGTCTTTTCCCTTTGTAGATTCGCCGAGTCAGAAAACTACTCTTCTCTTTTTTTAATGAAAAATGTTTCTTGATCCTTCAATATTTAATCTTTCTGACAATCCTCCTAATATGACTTTTTTTTATTTGTTAAACTTTTATATGAGTATCAGAGTATCACAAAAGTTTAACCCTTCATTTAATAATATTTAGCCTTATATTAAAAATTATCATATTTATAAGGTAAGTTTCATCCTCTTGACAATTATAATGGTAGGATTTTAGAAAAAACATAAATACGACAGGAATATTAAAGAGATGAATTTAGGCAGGTCATGCTCTTTTTTAATTACCGACAAACAATTAAAAATCTAACTGTACCTCATGAAGAATCTGTTTATATTAATTAAGAGGACTGTTCATAATTAATATTGATACAGTAAATTTTTTTATTTGGGTGAGTAATCAGATAGCGTCAAATAGTCAAACAGTACTTTAATTAGCGTTTATTATTAATTATAATTAATTAATTAATTAATTCAATAAGTATATGAATTCGAATGAGTCATGATCGTATATATATAGATAAGTATGTACGCATAGTTGCGTGTATGTATTATTAAATCTTTGCAATCCCTTCATTTCATACATTGACGCTAACTTAATTACTTAAAGTAATACTAGTATATTCTATACACAAATAGTTCTTGTTATTTTTTTTATTTAATCAAGATATCCACAGACCTTTAATTCAAAATTAATCCCTTTCGAACTGGATTGATTCACTATAGGGGTCAAACACAATGATTTTCTATCCATTTATAAGACTCGAACTTGAAACCTTACTTAAATGGAACAAGTGATAAACCACTTAAACCAATCAATTGTTAGTCAAATAGTTGTTGTTTTTTAATACTTGAATTGGTAACCAACCATAGGTTTTAATAATAAATCAAAATTCAAAATCAAGAAACGGTTAGGCATGGCTTGATCCTTCGTTGGATGGATTCCTTTCAGGTACGATAACGGTCTCTTGATCAAAACTCTAGCTAGCTACCAACGGAAGTGTATATACCTAGGACCGTTTTTATTGCCTTGGCTAATTTTAATTAAAATTTAGAATATATATATATATATATATATAAATGAGAGGAATTCATTTACACCCGGTGTAAAACTTTTAGTTTTATATCCATTTTATAACTCATCGTACGATTAATATTTTAACGATCTGACCGTTTAGTTTAAAGATATATTCGAATTTATCATGTACGTAAAATTTTAAGTCAATCCGATACTTTTATGATATCGATATATACTCTAACTTTTTTGATATTTTTAATATATATTCAACGATGAAAAATTCTATCGCTTTAAGATATATGCTATACATTTTAAATTAACTCGATTTTGCATGCACGATGTATACGAATAGAGCATAAAATTCAACTGTTAGATTAATTAAATATTAATTGTACATTAAGCTATAAAATGGTGTAAAACTCTTAATCTTACATTGGGTGTCAAGTGATTCATCATCTAAAAGATTTGCAGATTGGGTGTAAAATTCTTAATCTTACATTGGGTGTCAAGTGATTCATCATCTAAAAGATTTGCAGATTGAGTTATAAATATACACGGAAAGTACTGTAGCAGTCAAGACTCGAGATATCTTTTATCACACAAATCTCTTAAATTCTGTTTTAAAATATACTACAGTTGGATCAATTCATCAATGTCACTATCTAAACCTTAATGAAAGACGATTATTAAGTATGTCGGTCATGCTCTACATCATGATGGGCATCGCCAAAGTGGAAAACAAATATCTTATTTGCATTATTTAAAAACCCTGGTGTTGAAAATTAAAGGGCAAATTAATAAGATTGAAAAGAAAAAGAGGAGGCAAGACTGATCTTTAAAAGTGGTTTTCATCCCAATTTTGATAGGGAAATGTAGAAATGGGAGAGAGAGGATATGGAGATCTCTTAAGTGGAAGTATCTATTGTTTCTGCGATAAAAAAAAAAGCTTAAAATGTTTATAAAAAATTACTCTCTTTTCCGTGCAAGTTACCACTAACATGTTTAATGTTTTATCTCTTGCCAATTATATAGCGATATTGGTGGGAAAATGACGGCAAAGAGAAAAAAGGAAAGGTGTTGCTAATGGCAAAGAAAGCTCTTCTAGCCATTTTTAGACTTAGTTTGAGTGCAGAGAATTAATCTAGTTAAACAGGAGTAGTTCTTTTGAGGATTGAGTCTGAGGTGAGTTCGTGTAGTGTCGAACAATACAGATATGCATATTTTAATTAAGCATAAAATGGCCAATAATAATTATATAAACTTTCAATTAATGGGTTGAAACCAATGAATAAAAAATCGGACCTATTATTGAATCGGTGAGGTTATCGGTTTAAATGGTCCAATCGGTTCAACCGTTTGGATCTATAGAATGAATATTTTAATTTTATTAATTTCTTAAAATATTTAAATATTTAAATATTTAAATTTTAATTTTCAATTCAATTTTTTTAAATTCCTAAAAAATAAGAACAAGTATAAAATATTAATACATTGCATAATGTAAATAAATATTACAAATTATTTTACATCAAAAATCAAATTTTTATTATGAGAATACATTAGAATAAATAAAATATAAATTTTAAACTCAAAAATTCAAAATAAAAAATCTAAACATAATAAAAAAATTAAAATTTGGGTTTCTTATTAACTTGAACTTCTTTTGAACTTAGATTAGTCAATTAAAAATAGTTTAAAAAATTAAAAAATTTTAAATTTTATGTTCAATCGGTCCAATCGGTTCAATGATTCAAAATGATTCATTAAAATTTTGTTTCATCACTTTTATCGAATTGAACTTATGGCCGATTATGGATTCAATCGGCCGATCCGGTCTAATTTTTTATTCACCAGTTGAAACGACATGGAAGTTTGACTTTGGAGGTATGAAGTTGAAGTCGTGGAAATTAATAAATGTCACGTTTCAATCTTCTACGTGATACGACGTAGGAGATATATAGAAGTTTCCACATAGACTATATATATATATATATTTATCACCAAAATATATATATATATATATATATATATTAATGTAGGACGTGATACCTCATAATTAACTTGATGTTTTGTGTTTGTGAGGCCTCTCTCCCATATATTAAGCGAGAGAATACCTTCTTGTCTGTTGAATTAATTTGCTGACTGATGTTGTTAGTCTCTCTGACACAGATAGGGACAATTTTTACATCGTAAGAGCATAATTAACAGTATAATTAGCAAGGTAATTAATTATTTGGTTAGAGCAATAATAACATCTTAAGCCAAGGGATAAAATTATATGAAATACTTGCGGATCTTGTCGACAGATTGTGTTAGTGGACATGATTAGTATGTTCACTCCGCATGCGACGTCGTTATCTTCAAATTAAGAGCTAGGTAGCTAGTGTTCAAATTGGAATTTTTCTTCCATAAGAAGAGAAGTCATACCATCATATAGTTCGAGAGAAATCTGACTTCAAGTTGAAAAATTGAATTTGAACAAAAGAATTTTAAAGCAACAACTTAATTAAAAACGCCATCGGTCATGTGATTGGCCCAACTTTAAATCAAGCTAGAGATAAGAGAGTAACAAAACAATAACGATCGATCATGCATGGTTGGTTCAGAAAATAATGTGCCGTATTGGCTATTTTGAATTCGGCCTGGCGTGTCAGTACAGTAGCCAGTAGGAAAGAAAGAAGAAGGTCAAGTACGCGGATATGGTGAAATCATCACAAAAAATGGGCCAAAATGGTTAAATGTTGATCAAAGTTTAAAATCCACACGCTTTGGAAAAGCGTTCAATCAACAGAGGAAAAAAAATATCCCAATTAAAGGGGACAAACAGCCGCTACCAGGTTGGCCCCAACCTTCTCATCCCCACCCTCACGGCCTCAGTCACCCAATGTCTCATAAGCCCTCTTCTCTTCACCTTTTAAGTTCGAGTTTGACCCCCCGAAAGATGGCCCATTTCTTTCCCCCACGAGCAAACCGCAGCGCGTGAACATTACTCTTCATCCCCGTCGATTATAAATTTATACTAATTAGTAGTATAAACTTTTGGACCCATCACCATATATACTATATTAAAATGGAAATTTATTTGGTATACAAAGTCCACGTCTTCCTAAATTCACGATACTCGCTCGAAATTTTATAATCAATCCTTTCTTTCTTTCTTTCTTTTTAATGTATCACGGTCTTTTCTTTTCTCTCTTTCTTTGCTTAGTATAAATAGTAGGCAGCTTGTTCGGCCATGATTACACCTCTTCGAAACCCCAAAACCTCAAAGCTGAGAGCACTTCGTTGAATTCTTTTCTTTGTTCCTCTCGGTTATTGGAGTACTATTGGTTTAGTTTATCAATCCCGTTTCTATAGAAACAAAAAAGGAAAAATGGTTGTTCCCTCGCCAGCCTCTATGATGAGAAGCAAGAAAACCAGGGCAGTAGGGATTCCCGAGATTGATCTTTCTCTTGATAGGTCGATAGTGTCGGAGCTGATAGTCAAAACTTGCGAAGAGTATGGAATCTTTAAGGTCATTAACCATGGCGTGTCGAGGCAAACTATATCTAGATTGGAAGATGAAGGGGTTAATTTTTTTGACCAACCGGCCGATGATAAACATCGAGCGGGGCCTGCTATCCCTTTTGGTTATGGTTTGAAAAACATCGGACTCAATGGCGATAAGGGTGAACTCGAGTATCTTCTTCTCCACACCAATCCTATCTCCATTACCGAAAGATCTAAAACCATCTCCAATGACCCTGAAAATTTCAGGTACGAACAATATATATCCTTGTTTTAAGTCTAGTTAAGTTTTCCTATCATCCCCTTTCATTCATTTCTTCCTCCTCCTCCTCTTCTTCTTCTTCTTCTTCTTCTTCTTCTTCTTCCCTTCAATAGAAAATAAGATGGAGAAAACTCTCTCTTCACCCTTAAAACATATAGTGTCATTCACGTCATTGTTCAAAAACAAGGTTGATGAACAAAGAGAGAAATACGTACAATATAGAATATAAACCATAAAGGGTAAAGAGTCAAGAGACAAGGCGTCTGGTTTCTGTTTCTTTAGTGTGACACAGGATACCGGGGTTTAAGCTTGGCCAATGGCTTTGTATTATGTCTTCATTTTCCATAGAATTATTTGTAAATCAACAAATGAGTTTAATAATAGAGTGGCATGCGCCTTTCTTATTAATTAATTAATTATCCTCATAAAGAGCTTTGAATTAAACAGTCATTTGGCCGGAATTTAATTTAGCAGGAGATTGTTTACCATAATGCCTGGTATCCTAGAAAGGGACATCTTCCCTTTATGATAAAAAGAAAGGTTTAAAAATATAGTAATACTAAAATTTTAGGTTCAATTATGCCTAATTGTTTACCTTATTATTATTATTATTATTATTATATTTGTCTTAATAGTTTCTTTTTCACGGATTCGGCTGCATGATGATATAGGAATTTAAGGGCCTTGAATTAGTTGGATGCCACTCCTTCATGACCCCATTAATTGAAAAGGTCGTCCATGCTTTTTTGTTACCAGTACAACATTAAACAAAATGATACTACTTTTTCTTAATATATTTATACAAATGTTTTAGTACTTGTTAATGAACATATTTAGGCAAAGTCAATCGATGGGCACACGTGCAACCCCAAATAGATGGGAAAAAAACTAAAAGGAACCAATCTGGTTTTCAACTGGGTGTGTTGGGGGTAAAGAAGGGGAGATTGGAGAGCGTTTTCATTGCTTTTGTGTTTTTTATTTTTTGGGTTTTCCATCCGATATTTGGAGCTTTACTCTTATTAATCCGGATCCGACTCGTGTCGCGTACCTGAAATGACAAATGAGTCTATCAACGGGACTGCTGTGTATATAAGATCTCGTACTCGAGACCTACTTAAATTAAAACAAATCGTTTATCACTTGATCTAATCCGATCATTGCTTTTGTGTACCGTCAACAATTATCTTCTTTCATTCAAACATGGCATGCGATTCTTCTTTATAATATAATAACAGCCCCTGGCCCTGGCCCTGGCCCTTGTGGCCCTACTTCCCAAGGCCCCCACAAAAATTGCAGGGGAAATAATTAGCATGATCCGGATGAGTTAGACCTCTTTCCCTCTTTCTTTTTTGGTCAAGTACCATTTTCTGTTAAATTCTTATTGATTTCTTTGGAGTTAATTTCTACCGCCGTTGTCTTCAGTCTCTAGTATCTGTCCACCTATTTTTCATCACCATTCTTGGTTTCTTGACTGAAATTTACTTCAACGAATTTTCTAACCGATGTAGCTCTGGCAAAAAAAATCTCCAATGTAGCAATGTTTATAATCTCATAAACGGACAACTTTCTTCATCACATGCATTAATTAACTTTGAGCCTACTTTGAACCCAATTCCTAGACAAGAAAGAAACTTTAGAACCTTGAAAGGCCGCTTCTGCTAAGACTTCCTCCGGCAAGCCGCAGGAATTTGGCTGGTTTCGTTTGTCATATCATTGTTTGCATGGAATAAGGTTCAAATTTCACAAGCTAAGTTCATAAAAGACAGCAAGAAATCAATAATTTTTTTGACCAGATCGATAAAAGCTGAAGAAGCCTTAATACATTCAGAAAAAGAATTTAATTATTTCCAACGGAGTGATCATGATGGGTAAAATTATTAATATCTTTGTTCTGTTTTACAGTTGTGCTGCGAATGATTATATAGAAGCAGCGAGGAAGTTAGCATGCGAGATTCTTGATCTGGTGGCCGAGGGTCTATGGGTCCCAGACAAGTACGTGTTCAGTAGATTAATCAGAGACGTCCAAAGCGACTCGGTCCTAAGGCTTAATCATTATCCACCCGTCAAAAATTGGGACCCATCATCCAAATCATGCAAAGGCGATCAAATTGGATTTGGAGAGCATTCTGACCCTCAGATCCTCACCATCTTGCGATCCAACGATGTCCCCGGTCTCGAAATCTCTTTGCACGATGGCTTTTGGGTCCCAGTCCCGCCTGACCCCACCCAATTTTACGTGATCATCGGCGATGCCCTGCGGGTAAGAATCAAGTGTATGTTAAACTATTATTCTAACCTTATTTAAATTGCTAGTATTTACTTACCATAATTATAGAATTATTATTATTTTGCTAAATTTGGGTAAATGCCAATGTTTTGATTCATTTCTTTTTTATTTTTCTGTCATCAGGTTTTAACAAATGGAAGATTTGTGAGCGTGAGACATAGGGCATTGGCAAACTCATCGAGTAATTCAAGAATGTCGATCATGTACTTTGGGGCACCGCCTCTTAATGCGACCATCGCTCCCCTCCCAGAAATTTTGTCACCCCAAAATCCAAGCCTTTACAAGTCGTTTACTTGGGGTGAGTACAAGAAAGCTGCCTACTCCTTACGCTTGGGGGATTGCCGTCTTGACCTCTTCAAGCTTCATCCCGCCACCGCTTTGTTGAGCTAGCTAGCTCAAACCTAATATCTTCGGTGCTTAATTAATTCCACGCCAGGATTCTGCAGATTAAATTGAACAGCAACATCGGAACAAGAAATTAAACATATTATGTATCTTCAAATCCACATTAATTAGTTTTATATACTATTAATATATGTATATATAGGCCATCATTCAAGAGATCGTATGGTAAAGGATGATGATGATAATTCAATTAAATTATTATACTAGGAGAATTTTTATTGCAAGCCCTTCTTATTAGTAATTTAATTTAGCTTTTTATTTTTTTTATTGGATGTTTTGTAGGGGAAGTTATTGTTGATGGTCAAAGAAAAACCTTTTGTGGGGGTGAGATTCCCCATTGAAAGGGAAGTAAGACTATATCTGAAAAATAGTAGTAATAATATATATATATATATATATATACAGAAAAGTATATAATATAATATATATTACAAAAAATTTCTGTGTCATTGTCTTGGCTTTGAGCTCGTGGTATATTGTAGTACGCACAGATGGAATGGATTGATCAGGGATGGGGATGGGACATTGAAATAAATTGGACAATTTGTCATTAATTTCTATGTGGCTATACACTTGTTTTGCAATTTTCACATGTTTTAATTAAATTGGTGATCAGATATTGTCGGACAAATGTCTACATGTCGCCATTGATCTCACTCTCGTGTTCACACATTAGTTTATCAATAACCCAAAAGACAAAAAGACATTGGTTTTAACTTGTACTTAATTATTGGTGGGCTTTGCTCCTTAATTTGTTTCTCTCCCTTTTCGTTCAGATTTTATCCTAGTGTTTTCCTAGTTCTAGCTATATGATCTGCAAGGCGAAGTACACCGGAATGAATTAACACTATTGTTTAGTTGTCGATCGCGGTGAAATTAAAGTTTTGTTTGCCTTTGCCTAATTAAGGGAAGCAAGCAAGAGAAGAAATGCATAGGGATCTCAATTATTCTCATCAGTCATCACCGAAATGAAGTTAAGAGGGAAACATGCATATTGCATAAGATAGTGTTTGGACCAAAGCTACATATAGAGTGTAGTACTCATTAGCTAGCTAGCTAGGATGCATATTTCATATAACAAAGGCACATGCATGAACATCAGGTTAGGTTAATTGACAACTGATAATGAAACTGCGCTTGAATTGGCAGTGTGATTTTTAAAACTATCAACTTTATAATTTCGTCACATTTTTCTAAAATTTATTGTATAAATCCACCAATATTCAGTAATCACATTAGATCATAATTAATTTGAATTGAGAATCACAGACTCCAAAGGTAAGGAAAATTCTTCCAAGTTTATTATAGATTTAATTAAATAAATAGTACATATTCTTACCTCAAAAAAAAATAGTACATATTCAATTTATGCGACATGCTTAGAAGTACTATATGGTCATATATATATATATATATATAGGATAAAGTGGAAAAAAAACTAAGCAAAATTTGTTATAAACATCTTGTGGATATTGTCCGCTTTGGTACTTGAAGACCTCACGGATTTAAAATGCGTCCACAAGTAAAGGCTTCAGGCCCTGCTTATAAGCACGCACACAATCCCGTGTGCGAGCGATGTGAGAACTTCAGGTTCACAACACATCCTCCCATCGCGAGCATCGTGCTGATAACGTGTTGTGAAAGTATGTTAATTAAAATTAGGATAAGAAGCAAGTATATCAGAATTAAATGAATAAGAGAGAGAGAAAGAGATATGAAAAATGAGAGAAGAAAAAAAAAATATCTTATATCGGCATTACATTACATTGAAGAATGAACACTACAAAAAATTAGGGAATTAGCGGCTTTTTTTTTTCGGGATATATAATAACCCCCTGTAATTCCTTTCATTCTCTCGGTTCCTTTTATAACATTCCTGAGGTCTAGGAAACCGCCGCCCTCAATCTGACCTTTTCCCGATCCACCTCCCGCCCTTTTCTCCCCTTTTCTCCTGTAAAATTGGTGCCCAACATTTGGGGGAAAAAAAAAGAGAAAAGCTGAATCTCTATTTTCTCATTGCGATTCTCTCTCATTCTCCGCTTCCACTCATCGAAGAAGCTAGACACTTCTCCTCTTTCCACTCATTCTCTTCATTGCTTCTCGTTTGCTTCGATTCTCTGTCCATAGTGACGCCTCAAGATTTTGCTCGGAAACATTTCGCTCTCTAATCATGATCGATTCTTCTACATTATGGCTGCCACTGTAGAGTATGTTAAGGAAATTGTTTATCCAGATTGGGTTGCAGACATCAATGCGATCGTTCCAACCTGTTGGCTATCTCAATCTGGAAAAAGTTTTACAGGTTCGTTCTAGTTTTACATTAATTTGGTTTGTGTCTCGAACCCTAATAGATCTAATGTTAAAATTATCTTGAATTTCAATCGCTCAAGCCAATTTAGGGTTCTTACGAATTTGTTTCTTGATATAAATTAGCCACACAAGTAGATTGAGTTCTTAGGATAATGTACTCTGTTTCTCTATGTTTCATTTCTATATGAATTTTGCATGTGTTTCTTTGGACTTATTTCTAGGTTTGGGAGATAAATATCAACGTTTGAAGAAGCAAGATTTGGTAGCCTTTCGTGGTTAAGATAATTGTCTCTTGGTTTTGCTAAATATGATTACGTAAGAGTAGCATTTAGCTCTCAAACTTGCTTAGTATCTCACCTAATTGAGATATGACTGGCCGCCTGGTATTAGAGATTATATGGCTATTAGGTATTAGGTAAGAGCATGGGAGAAGGATAAAGTTGATTTTTGAAATAACAAGAAAAAGATTGAATGATTGCATATTTCAATCTTAGCTCTCAAATTCTTTTGGCAAATTAATGCATTGACGTATATATTTGCCTTTCATTATTAGAATTCTCACATATAGCCTACTCTACTCTTTGGGGATTGAGGTTTAAGTTCATTATTTGGTTAGATTAAGGGAAGACCTGGTCAATTGTAGCATGGAGAAACATTTCTTACTGTCACCATTCCTCCATGCAGTCGTACTTGTATGTTTGTTTTCAAGCTAGAATGATAGGGTTTGCCGAGAATATCTACAGAATGTATTAACTTGCATGGAGAGCACAATGTTAAATTTTGAGAGTGTCTTGGCTTAGTATTCAAATGTCTAATGCAATCATTATAATCACATATCTAAGTGGAAGAAGCAGAGAATTCTCTCTTGGCATCAGGGTCGTGAACAGAGATGGCTGGTTGGCAGCTACATCTAAAATCAAAGGCAAATGGAAATCTGATGACAGAGTTAGAGGACCAAGCATACTTCTATTTGAATAAAAAGTTGATGCTGATGATAGAAAATTGAGTATTGTGGATACAAAAACAGAAAAAAAAAAAACTTTTAATCATATTAGTTAACTAGTCTATCTTCTCTGGCTTGATGTCAACCTTCATATAGCTTATATGCTCCCGTTATCTTTCTTGAAATGTTAATGGACTAATCAAAATTGCCTGCCTAAATCTCTCACTAATTTCTTTTGAAGGTTCAATAACTGGATTTCATTCAATAATAATTCTGGAATTTAACGAACTTTTTTATTTATAATTTTTTACCTGATAGTTGATACTGATCTCAACTCAACTTTCCATTATTCTGGTTTCAGGACACCTCATATCCACAATTTCTGTTATTTCTAAATATGTAGGTGTGGGTAAGAATTTCCTTTTATGGTTCTTGGACAGTTCCTTTGCAACCAAAACTACCATTGTTGTGTATTTGTTGTATGGAGCACCACTGTGTAGTTTACTTTTATCTTTAGGAAATTTCCTTACTTTCACAATGTAATTCTTCCATGAACAGTGTTGATTTTAGTCAGGAGCAGTTCTAGACAATCACAACTGGTAAGTGTTTTGGACTTTTGGTTCTTACAATTCTAGCATTTTAATCTTAAGGATACATCCCTTAATGCATCTCCTTGCTTTTATCCCTTATTATCATAATTATTTATGTTCATGTAATGGGCTTTAAATGTTTTGACGGAACCAATTGCTACTATTTAATGGTTAATATATAAGTGCTGGAATAAGCCTCGTATTGTTCCTCATGAATCATACATGGATAACCCTGAAGGTTACAATGTCAGCTATGTATTGACCATCCTTTTGACAGGGCCCTTCACATTGTATTTTAATAATGTGAGTTCATGTTTTAGTTTACTTGTGGATATCTTGTTAGAATGGTTAACTCTAAGACGAATGACACTACTAAGATGGAATGCATTCCTGTCTTTGTCTTTATCTTGTTGCTGCTTTTCATCTTACAAAGATGATCTTGATATTTGCTTTTCATGTTCTTTTTACTTTATATTTTTTTCAGACTTACTTTAAATGCACCCTTAATTCATTACTTTCAAGTGCTTTATAGCAACATTAGACTGATTGTCTATGGTTTATGCTCCTGGCGTGTATTACGTTTTCAATTTCTAGGAATGGAGAGATAGGCTGCAAATGGAGGAGTCCTCAGCTATCAAGTGCCCATTAATATCATATCATTTAGCAGGAACGAAGAAGATTCAACAAGAACTTGCAAAACCTAATGTACTTGAGAGGTAATAGGAACTTATTGTTGTAATTGGTATTTAGAAGTAAGAAACAGCTCTTCTGTCGGGATTAAATTGTATAATAAAACTTTTCTTAATACAAATTATTTGATACTTCAAGGAGTTCTTTTTGTGTTTAATATTAAGTTTACATTTAACATTTTGAATGAATCTTTCATATTCTTTATTGATTTTAGTTTATATAAAAATTGGATATAACAAAGTTGAAGGTCTACTAATTGGGTTTATGAATTATGCAGTGCTTTTTTGATGCCCCTGGGCTCATGTTAAAAAGCAGTGGACATCTTTACAAAGATATGAAGGTTCACATGAGAGTGCCTGGAGTTCGGTTAATCTATATGATGCTCTCATTGTTATTTTTGATGTCCGATCCATAGGCATCTTCCAAGGTTAGTGATCTGTTATAGATGACTTAATCAAGAGAGACATTGTGCCTGAAGTTTTGAAAAAGCTTTGTTTCCCTCAAAATACAAGGACTAATTTGCAGCTCTCCTATATGCTGAGGACTACTACATTGAGGTAATGAAAGCAGTTGCCTTTTCTGAAAAGTTTATAATCCAATTCTACCAAGCATTTCTCTTTGTGTCTTTCCATTTGTGACCTTTATATAGTTTCAAGAATACATTTTATCATGCCTTTGTTGTGTTTGAGTTTTTATTCTGACTATAAAGATACTTGTGGGATTCTATTTCAGGATCCTAAGTAGGGGATTGTCAATATTTGGTTGAAAGATGGAACGACTTGGCGTGGTCAAGTCTTGGAAGATAATGGAAAGAAGGCTTTTCTAATATGGACTATGCGGATGGTTTCCTGTGGCTTCTACTAATTGCAGACTGCCTTTTTCCTTTTAAAAGAATTATTTGAACTCCGTTTTAATTCATATGACATTATTGAGTGTGAATTTGGTGAGCCAAGAATGTAGAACTGGGTTATCTAATTATTTTGATAGATGTTTTAGTCTTTTGGCTATATGTTTGTATAATCTCTGCACATAGAAGGGTTCCATTATTCATTTCTTTTCTATGTATGGTTTGTTGGGGTTTTAACTCCCAAAAAAATTATATTTATTTTTTTTTCAATATTAACCATTCAGCGGGGGTCAAAACCCCCGGAAAATATTTGAAGAACGCCGGCGTTTCTTGCAGATAAATTCTGAAACCTTGTTCACATATAATCAGCGGGGGTTAAATATTGAAATTATCAGGGGCTTAAAAACCACCGGTAAATGCAGTATTTACCGGGCGTTGCTTAATCCCCCGCAGAAACTTTTACCGACTCTTGAATAGCCGGCTCTGTTCCGGGGGTTTTCTATCCCCTGGTAAATGTTTGATTCGGGGGTTATAACCCCCGGCAAAAGTACTTCCTGACCCCCGGTGAAAGTGTTCTTTCTTGTAGTGGAACTTCAATTTATAGGCTTAAAATGATAGCCTATTTAAGTTGGCAACTTGCACATGTGGGCCTCACGCCAACTTGCACCACTTGACTAACAAGCCGCATTATATATTGCCGTCATAACATAGAAAAGTTCTCCTATTCATCCTGCATTATTTTCAAGACTCCTTTTGGACGATGGGATCTTGTTGTGCTTGCAATTATTTCAAAACTCCTTATTTACTTTATCATTTAATCTTTTGTGGCGTTTTGTCCACTTCATAACAAAATTAAGATTTTACTATGGTATTTTATACATAATTTATACGTAAATTAACTGGCCTACGGATAAACTAATTAATTCGGTGTTTCTCACACGTGATGGTGCTGTGCTACATGTATTGATGTAATTAATTAGGTATACCTAGGAAAATTACATAATACCAAAATCTCTGCATCTCTATTGAACTGATTCATCTATAAAATTGGTTTTATGTCATAATCAAAGTTGACCCAACCATGTTCCCCAAAACTGAGTTGCATTCGATTTGTACGTGTTAGATATATACACCATTTAGATTTTTACACGTGTTTGCAACTAAGACAATAGATAAGCCAGCTAGCCCCTCTCGTATGTCACACTAATTATCTGAACTGAAACTTAAGCAAAAAATGGGAAGCAAAGAGCTTATATTGGTGGGATTTTGGATCATGCCATTTTTAATTCTCAATCTCACCAACTATGACAAAGAAACCAGTCAGAGTATTGGTAGTTCGATCAACCAGAACCGTGCCTTGTGAACAATTAATAGCCTTTTTCTTGGTAATGAAAACGACAAAGACTTGTAAGACGAGTTTTAAACCATATTTGGATACTTGCGTCTTTACTATTTAGGCAGATTTTCTAAAACTTCCATTGATATATAATCTGGTTGGTTGAGTCCTGTCGTTGATATCTAATATAATACTTGATTATTTTAGTACTACATTCTATTTATTTTTTTTAATTATCCAGATAATTATGGAATTGTGAAAAGAAGGAATATTCACTCTTTTCATGATAAATATAGATAGCCCACTAGTGATGAGAAAATACCAACTCATAGCTAATTTTCTAGTTTGACGTAACTTTCATGATTTTAAATAGGATGACGGATGTCAATCAGATGAAAACCATATGGTGGTGCAATATATATACATCGATTAAATGATTTTATATACAGTCAAATGGGTGTAATTTTGGGGACAATAGCTTATGGGACCCAATGCCTATTTATAATACTCTCGCTATCTCATTTTATTTGTTCATTTTTTAAATATTTTAATTTATTTGTTTTTTATTATAAATAAATAATAAAGATACTTAGAATTTTAAATCTATCCTTATTTTTTGTTATATCACAACATAAAATCCAAAAAAAAAAAAACAAATACAAGGACAATAATGTAAACTAACAAGTTTTTGATTTTTTTTTTCTTAAACAATGGGCAAGTCAATAGGGGACAAAAGTTGTAGTACAGTAATTTTTTGTGTGTTGGCCAACCGATATTAGTGATGGATCTAAGATTGTCAGGATCAGCCGTGATTCGCACAATTTTCAACCATTATACCCACTTCTTTGATCTTTATATATATATATATTAATATTAATTTTAATATCTAATGAAATTTTATAAAGACTCCATATGAATTGTTGCAGCCTCAAGCTTAATGTCCTTTTTACTCTTTTCATAATAATTTTAATGATTGTTGTTAAATTTCATAAATAACCTTTTAATTATTTTTATTTTTTAAAAAGAAAATACACATGAATTAAAAACTTTATTAAAATTATACTATCTTTATTCAAAAATAGATTATACAATCCTTAAAAAAAAGAAAATATGCATGATTTAAAATAGAAAAGAAATAGGCATTAATTAAAAGCAGAT
Organism: Microcos paniculata; assembly: GCA_030664755.1. Classification (NCBI taxonomy): domain Eukaryota; kingdom Viridiplantae; phylum Streptophyta; class Magnoliopsida; order Malvales; family Malvaceae; genus Microcos; species Microcos paniculata. The sequence goes on from CP131461.1 coordinate 36,418,083, forward strand.
ATATTTTTAAAGTAGATGTGATTTAATTTGTCTTTTTTAATATCTATTAATTAAATATATTGAAGTTAACACCATTAGAAATGGATTTTAAATTCTTAAAAAAAATCCATTAAGATCATATTATTTAAAAAGAAAAAGAAATACACATGAATTAAAAACTCCATTAAAATTATACTATGCTTATTTAAAAAATAGATTATACAATCCTTAAAAAACAAAAGAAATATGCATGATTTAAAATTAAAATTAAACATGATTTAAAATATGCATGTTTAACTATTTCAATTAATTTGTTGCTATTGTATTTGTCATGTAGTTTTCTTTCTCTATAATAATATTATTCTTAATAATATTGTTTAAAACATATATATTTTAACAAATATAAAGAATTTATTACGATTTCATATAAATCTATGATATTTATATAATCTATGAAATTAACACAAGTCTAATCTAATTTTTTTCATATATGCTCTAACAAATAAAAAAATATAATATATTATAATTTTACATAACCCTGTGGTATTGGTAGTTACTAATAGAAAGAAGATCTCTATCTTTATTTATAAGTAATTAATAGAATAAAGTTGAAGTTGTCCAACGCTCATTGACTCATGTAAATTACTTGATCAAATTAATTACTCCTCACATGACTTCTATGGCACGCGGACGGATTGCATGAACAAATTTCTCGTCCGGTTTACTATTTCTTTATGAGAAAGTAGCTGCTTTTAGCGTTTTAGTATGTATATATAATTATGTATTGAAACGGTTTCTTCCGGCCACCAACTCAGTTGCTCCACAACATTTTGTTTCCTTTTGGAGACCGAATTTATTTACTTGTATTAAGATTATTGGCAAATTCAAAAGAGTAGTTAAACAGATGAGGATTTAATTATATATATAGGGGTGGTTGACAAGCTTAAGATTGATGGTGAGGCGATCATTATCTTCAAGGCTAACTTCAAATTATTAAAAGCATGGCTTCTTTGGTTTTGTTGCTGGAAGCACTATTGATGGGATACCAAAGCCAAGATCTTTTGTCGTCGTGGTCGAACAAGGTAGTCAAGGAAACTGATCCTAATAACACCGACCATGATGCGGGAAAACAGGGACACCATGGCAGCTGCATTCGGAGTAGAATGAGCAAGGTCAAGGAGGAGGATGCTCATGACACTTGGAAAAACATAGCTGAGTGTTGCGTATGGCCTTGATTGAAAACCGTAATGGGCTGTTTAATTTCTTTATGTTATTATCATTTCCTTCCACTATATATACCCACGCTTTTGAATTGCACATACATATATATACGCATGAAATCTTTTCTTTTCTTTATGAAACTTTCTATCAATTGACAAGAATGCATCTAATACTTAAGTATTTGATAGAATAGAAGATAATAAATTGACGTTGATGATATAGTATTGATCAGCATCCACATCTCCCCATATAGCCTGCCGAGTAACCTTTTTGATTTCTTGTCCTGCATGCTGCATGATTTTCAGTACAGAAAAGTGCATTTATAATCATGTCCTTGGAGGATCGATCATATATGTGCGCTACACCTCAATAAACAGAACAAAGGCTACTGCTTTTGAACCTAAGTAATCATGTTTGAATACTAGGATACATGCCAATGCTTACTGCTTCCGTAGTCTTGTTGGCTTATTTAAAGCATGTTAGTTTTATGGTAAACATGAAAAATAGAAGGGCAATATAAACAAAACAAAAGATTCCGGCTTCGGCAGAATGAAAGGGCAAAAACAAAAAAAAAAGACTCCGGCAAACGGGCAAAGTACTCAAAAGGTCACGTACCAACAAGCCCCAAAAAACACGACCCAGCCAATGAGTTCTAGAGTTGTCCACGGCTTGGGTTACAACCCATACAGTCCAGCCCATATGCCTGACCTGACTCAAGTTGGCTGTTGGGTTTTGATACAGATTTTGAGCCCCAAACCTTATTCTATTAACATGTGCTAGTATTTTTTATTTGTTATAGATTTGGAGATTTCAGAATAAATATTAGTGCTATACTTTTATTTAAGTAATTTTAAAACATATATGAGTATTTAAAATTACTTGTTATTAGAGTTATTAAAATTACTTTCTTAGTCGTCATGTGACCTTAATCTGCTCGCATTAAAAGAATCACCTTCTAAAAGGAGCGAGGAGTCGAGGCCACAAGACAACATCATTCTTTAAGTAATGGTCAAATGTATAAGATTTTGAGATAATTCTGTCAATGTAACAATATAAAATAAGAGTTTATATGAAGGCAATTATGCTAAGTACGTAATTGATCGAGAAAAGTCTTGATCTGAATTAAATAAGAAATCTTATCAATTTGTTAATAAATTGTGTGAAACATTTTAAATTTATGAGGGAATTTGCCAAAGACTCTGACCAAAGAAAAATAAGATATCAAGAGATTTCTAATTTGATGCCAAAAATTAAAAGCATAATAATATCTTCTTAGTCAGTTTTCCCTGAAGAAATCTTCAACATTTTTAATTTCTTCCAGGTTTTGTACAAAATGCTGGTATTATAGTAATAACAAAGACGCGCACAGCACGTATACATTAACGAATAGTTTTAATTTGTAGGCCTCGACACTGTAAACATGATAAAATTTGAAGCAAAATAGCACAATTTTGTCAAGGACTGATGAGCCAAGTATCTCCTTCAACATAGTAAGTTCCTATAAAAGGCTCGGCGTCTTCATCTGTCAGAATTCGTGCCCACGGTACTCTTCCTGTCAAGTTGGCTCCTGGTCCGCTGCACCTGTATTCTCCATAGTACACTCTACTGCAAACCACAAAAAAACATTTTAGACTTCACCCTAAAAGTTAAACAATCTTGTTTGTACAGTGGAATCGGTATGCCTGGGTTTGTATCTTATGTAATCTACTTACGCATCACGTTTTTGGTCACCCCAATCACTCCAGCCTTGGGGGAGAACAACCTTGTCCATGTAGGTGTAAGAGAAAACAACCCTTGAATAATCACCCCATGCTCTCCCAAGGTAAACCAGGCCGCTGGCATTGCCCGTCACCACACTATCTTTGAACGAAAACCCACTTGCCAGTGATGCATTGGACCGCTTTTGGGCTGTGATCGAGGCCACCTTCTTGGCTATGGAGTTCAAATAGCAGTTCTGCACTGACATAAACATATAGCTAATTTAGGTACAATTGTGAAGCAGTTGATGTCTTGAGTCAGCAATTAACAAAAATAAGGCCTAATTAAAAGCCTCCGTTACATTTACCTCGTAAAGGGACCTTCCATAGCCGAAGATGAAATCAACAGAGCCTTGGATAAAGCAATTATTGAAGTAATGGAGACCCTTGTGATCGTAAAGGGTGTCTTGATCCCCATAGAAACTGCAGTTATAAAACGCTGCCTTGGTCCCTGATATGCGAACTGCCACGGCTTGACCGCCTCTTGATCCTATTTTATGCGGGACTGTGTTCTGCCATTGACCAAATTCGGCCAAAAATTTTTATCAGGAAATCCCGAAATTGACAAGTATTTTGTTGGTTTTAGTTCTCCCCCGTCTTTTGCCTCAAATTAAACATCAGTTATAGTTTTAAATTACTCGAGAATTCATTTGCATTATTGAGTAATTAAAAACTTCATCAATCTATAGAGGTTTTGATAATATATAAATTTCAAGAAAGACAAATCTGAAAAACTTTTGTGTCTGCTTTAATGTTATGTAAGAGACAGCATGCAGCCCCTCATCTTGGAGTTTTCGGAAGGTTTCAAGCAGCCACGGAATCTTTCTTTTATGTCTACTGGGTGGAGGATGGTGGCGTGGCTCTCAATTGCATCCGGATCGAGCCTCTCAAGGCAAATCGATATATGTTAAATGTTAATCCTTAAGTTTTTACGTTTAATATCTGTTTTACGTTTAGTGACACCAACTTTACGATTGTTGTGACTAATAACTGCTTTACGTTTTATGTTACTTGCTATCTGCGTTTTACTTTTACTGACACCTTCTTTGCGTTTAATGTTATTATATCTGTTTAAGTAATTTACGTTAGATGTCCTAGGTTAATAAGCGACGTCGTTTTAACTGCACCAGGGCACCTTTCTTTGCCCTTCCCTTTTCTGATCTCTCCTGTCTCTCTAAGCCCTAAGTATTTTGTTGGTTTTAATTCTCCTCTGTCATTTGCCTCAGAGTAAACATCAGAACTAGTTTTAAATTAATTGAAAATTTATTTGCATTATTTAGTAATTAATTATACTAAAAAAATCCATCAATGTAAAGGTTTCGACAATATATATATATAGTAAATTTCAAGAACGCTGTCTTGTATCTGAAAAACTTTGTCTCTGTTACTAATTTTAATGTCATGCAAGTACAGGACAAAGCTGAAAGCAATGATCTTCAGTTGTCTTCATTTATTTTAGAAACTCGTGATCATCCTACAAGAGACAGCAGCTCCCTCATCTTGCAGTGTTTGGAATGTTTCAGGCAGCAGTGGAATCTTTCCTTTATCTCTATCTTGTTTGTAAGCGATGCCAACAAATTTAAAATCAATTAATGCTAAAATTGATGCTTTCCATGAGCATTTTCAAAATTTTTTATCTAAACGGTCAGGAAACGGGAAAAATGCTTTGCAGCCAAACGTAAGAGAGTTTGCAAAAATATCCGTAAAAACTATATGAATTTTTTACTACAGCGTACTTAAACTCCTGTCATGGATGGTTACCTCAAACTTCATGTTGATGGCCACAAAATAATTTGCATCCACAGCAACTGTTGCACTTTGAAATGTCTTCAAAGGCATCCCATCTTTTCCAGCACCTGATGCAGTGTCGTTCCCTGTGATAGTTGGTGGGTTACTTGCGTCCCCAAGAAATGTAATGAAGGGCAATGTCCTAGGGATGACAATCTTTTCCCTGCAAAATTTAGACTTTATCATCACGAATACTACTTATGTATAACGTCTGCAGCACATAACGGATTAGTTGCAACATTGGAATTTACCTGTAAATGCCTGGTTTGATCGCCAAAATGACTCTCCGGGTGTTGCGTAAAGGAATGCTGTTGAGTGCTTCTCTAATAGTCCTGAAATCCCCACTTCCATCTTGACTAACATTTATCCTCACTTTGTTCATCTCAGCCATCCTAAGCTTATCATCAAGAACTCTCCCTCCATCGCCGGCTGACTGGATAACAGATTCTGCTTGCCTAAGAGTCTGCTTGTAACTTTTGTGATTTCGAACATTCCAACTGAGCCATTTGTCATACTCTGTTTCACCTTTAGGATTAGTCCAAGAACTAGCAGTTTTTAAGGACGAGATACAGAAAACAAGTAAGAGAATGAGTTGGAGGAAGGAGTGTGCAGCCATGGCGAGATGCGAAAACTAATGCATGTGAAGGTGAGTCACTAAAAATAAAATATCATATGGGACTGGTTGGTCTAATATTTTGGGAATGGATTTGAGGACGAAATGTGTCGCAACATTTACCATTATAACCTCCTATTGTTCTGCTTTTGCTTTACCGGTTTCCCACTTGTAATTATAAATAAGATAAATAGATTAAGATTAACAGAGACAAAGAATGCTTCAACCTCAACGGGTTGGATTAGCAATTATATATAGAATGATTATTCTCTATTTTTCCTCAATGCTTTATAAGCTTTACTGTTTTCTCAGTCAGATTAAACTAACAGAGTATATGGCAGTTTGCCTCCGGGAATATTGAATCCCCCCATTACAAGTACAAACTTGTTCAGTTAGATAGGACCTTGCTATATTTTCCCTTAAGCGCAACGTATGTTTCACTTCATAAGGGGCATTTCGGGAGTAAATAATCCATAGCGGGCGTCGGGCGTCAGAACTCAGAAGGGGACCCCAAGGCCAAACTCTGGGGTTTTGAATTTGTTAAATAGATAACCATGATGATCTTGGATCCCATTCTCTCCTCCCATAATGGTGGGGAAGAGAAAGGGAATGCGGGCATAGCTGTATCCCAATTCCCCAGTAATATTTTGCTACTCTAAAGTCCAAACTCTAAACTAAAAGAGGCATTTCTGTGGAGTGCAAAACAGGCCAATTCGTCTTGAGTGGTATCCAGAAAATTGCCATGATTCTGTCCAAGTAACCAACCTTTGCTACTGTAGGGTAAGGTTAGCCAGAACCCCCAAATTGTCATCCCCAATATCTGTAACATATACCTACCTCTAACCTCTCTCTGCACCAAATGCCACTTTTCTTGTTGTGTCCCAGCGCTCCCAATTGCATATATATATATATATATATATATGAACATCAGCTCGTCTTTGGCAGAAACTCAGCATATTCCTTTGATCCCCATTTGACATTGGGATTTGGGTGGGAGACATTGCAATATTTTCAATCTTTCTGTTTTCTAGGGATTTATATGGCTTTTTGCCTCTTGCGAATATTATTTATCTGAATTTGCCCCGCTCCTCGTACTAGTACTATTGAAGATAAAATTACATAAATAGAACTTAAGTGTTTTTCTTTAGATGTGTTGCATGTCAATAATCAATAAAAACTTCTCAAGTTTTCCTTTAAATCACTAAATATTTAACCATTATTTTTTTTAAATATTAAGTAATATAAAAATACACATGATAATATTCTATTAATTACTGACATTAAAAGCACTTAAGAAAAAACACCTACATCCAAATTACATATCTATCTCCCCTCAATGCAGCCTTCTTTATGGATTGAAATTCATTTTTAATTAATGAGTTGAGAATTTAAATGGGCTTCATGAGCTCGATGGTTGAATTCCGTGAGAGTTGATTCAACTTCGAAGTCATAGAGTCCATCCAAAAGCCCATTTAGATACTCCCGGGAGCAGATAAATGGCCTACTTCTCAATCACCTAAGGCCCACAGCTGGAAGATTTTTATTTCCCTCTTATTTGTTTATTTATTTATTTATTTTGTGATATAACACTTTGATAAACGAAAATTTCGGCGGCATTGGAGTGAATTTTGAAAATAATCAGTTTGAAGTGACAAAAACAGATGCTTTCACCCCCCTTTTAATTAATTTATTATTCACTATATTAAATCATTACTTTGAAGACCGGTTTTAATGTGTTTCTTTGTTTGTTTCATATATCCAATCTACTATATTTAATTTTTGACCATCTATATGTCACAGAATTTTGAGTGAGATTTATGTCTTTAAAGAAGAATAATTTACTCCATGATGAGTGGACAACTTTCTTATGTAATTGTTTTCTCTTTTAAAATAGTTTCTTTTGTATTTGAGACTATGACGAGAGAACTCACAATTTACTTTTTTTTTTTATCTTTTTTAGAATAGATTTTAAGGTTTGAGTCTTACCTTTTACATCAATAATTATATTATTATTATAAATAAAAATTATATGAAATTTTAAAACTAATTGTCGAATTGTTGGCAATGAAATCAAACGATAATTTGCTTAATTTTAATAATTAATTGAGTTATCCTATTAGCCGAAGAAGGGCTTTTAGCTTTCTTTCGAAAGGGCCATCACCATTCACCCATCAGGCTAACGTAAGCGGTGACCGCATTTGTTGTAGAGAAGAGAGTCCATTTTCAGCCCAACAATTCAATTTTAAAACTCCACTACCGGAACGTTTACTTGGAAATATGCTAGACAGTTGGCTGCTGCATCTGGAAAAAACATCTCCCCGTTTCCATTAGATCAGCTCAACGCACTAAATGTTACTCACTCTTAATTAATTCATACATATTAAGAAAGTTAGTTGAAAGTAATTAATTATTTTAAATTAATTTATCTTCTCAAATTTATCATTATTTAATTTCTTTCTCCACCTTAAATATTTCTTTTATTCTTTCTAAATATTTATTGAAAAGTATAAGTAGTTAAAAAGAACTAGAAGAGAGATAAAGGATAAATTTGATAAAACATGATTAATGCTTTCTAGATATTCTAAAGTGACAGATAGATACATAGGAATACAAAAAACTTCTAGAATGTGACAGAGATATTGTAATAGAGGGAGTATATTAAATTAGTGTTAAAAAAGAATCTTTGTAAAATATGTTTATATTAGTTTTTTTTTACTTTAATGTATTCTACATTAAATTGGTATTAAGAGTAATATAATAATTATTTATACAATAAAACTAATTTCTATTTAGATAATACTCGCAATATTAATTTATTTATTGAAAATTAAAAAATCATTCTTAAACAATAATTAATAATATTTTCAAATAAATTAATTACTCACACTAAACATTATTCTTTTACCTTAATATTATTTCAGAAAATATTTGAAAAAAATTATTTCACATCAGTAATTGAAAATAAATATTTTTCTTTGTCTTTTAAATTTTAAATTTAAACATTTATCAAACTATATAAATAAATCAAAATGTAAAAGGATATAATAGTAATGTAAATAAAAGACAAAGGATATCAAAATATAAAAGGATACAATTGAAATGAAAAATGAAAAAAAAAAAAACACACACACACACACACACAAACACACCATTTGGTGTAAGACTGTAAGACTGTAGCACCAGTCACCACCAATTTGGTGCACCTCAGTAATTTAAAAATGATGTTTTCATTGGAGTTCTTTTTTTTTTAATTTTTAACACTAAAATAGTGTTTTGCCGTCTTGGTTGAAGATGACCTTAGTATAAATTATAATCATAATATACCCCTTTTATATTTTACTAGTTTTTTTTTTTTTTCTTAAATTCTTTATCAGCCATAGATTTACAAGAGTCAAGCCTAGCAAGTAGCACCTATGCCTGGCTGCTTACTACCAAGTATGGTATATTCTTGTTGTATAATCAAAGCTAATTTTCTTTCAATTGTGTTGAAGAATTTTGTACTTCAATTACCATTGTTTTCTTCTCTCATTCAGTCATTTGCCTATTCTTTTATTCCCTTTCATACTTTACTTTTCATACCTTAAAATGAGTAACAAATAGTAGTATTCAACTTCTCTCCATCGTATAATAATGTTTGTGGAGTCACAAAGTAAAAGAAAAATGTAATGATCAAATCACCACAATCAATCTTATAATCATGTATGCGCAGATGCAAATGTTGAATTTACATATATAGAAAAGTATTTACTATTGGACTCAACAGTGTTAATTCAGTATCTTATCAGGAAAAATGTGGTATTTAACATCTTTCTCTTATTAATGGAGGGAAAATATGTTTTTCTTTATCGTACAATTTTTTCATTGGACATGCCGACATGAAAGGGTTCGGTGGTGATGATGATTAGTTTCGTGGGCAAATGATGAAGGAAGAAACTAAAGAATACCTGAGTTGAAAAAGTACTTGAAGGGAATATGGAAGCCATGCCATATTTTTTATGAAATTAGATTAGATTTAACAAAATGTGCAAGAATATATTCGTTTCTTGGGTAATGATAATGGGAAATTCGGCAAATTCAACTGTTCCCATGTGTTTGAGTTGACTGCCTAGTGGGTGTCAAAACTTAAAACGAAGAGGGCCGATTCGATGGCTCCCCTCCTTGGACTTTTCGAGGGAAGAGATTGTTTCAAGGGTTGCGGCAGTTAGTGCATCAGTCCAGGAAGCCTACAGCTTCCGTTGAATCCAATGACTTTTTCCCGGCTGCACACCTATTTTAAAGCAATACCCCATCCCATCACTCACAAGATATATGTCACGAGGCCTAATTCGTTTCTTTGAAAGACCCTTTCCCTGGGGAAAAGAAAAAAAAAAGGCATACCCATAAAAGAAAAATAGTATGCACTGTGCAGGACCAAATTACCTATTTTCCCAAATCAAAAAGGAATAAAAACATGAAAATTAAAATGTGCAAATTATGAGATCCACAAGATTTGTCTTCTTCCAGAGTTCATTTTCCCCCTTTGGGAATTGGGAGGGGAGCTTTCATACAAAGGGCCAAGGCTCCGCGATTAGATGCTTTATTATCAGAGGTGGATCTTAACATGTGATATTGGAGGATTAGTATGAATAAAATTTTTTTTGAGGGAGATTAATTAATTTGAAAATTTTATTGTAAATATATGCATACATACATACATACATACATATATATATATATATATGCCTAATAATGGAAATTTTCAAATTTTGCTGGGACCAAGCCCACCATATCAAAGATGTATGATCAATTAATTTATGATATTTTAGGGTATGATCAACTATGTTAGATGTAGACTTTTCTTCCACTTATAACTTTAGCTTAAAATGTTCCAAGTATCTTATCATATATTAATCACCCGATTATAAATAAGTGAAACACACAAAAAGAAAAAAAGGTGAGAAAAAAGGAAAAGGTCCAAAAGAGCTTGCATGGATCATGGATGAAGTTAGACAAAGCTTATCGTATATAAAGAGAAAACTAGAAACCCAACTTCTTGTCCCTATTGCTGTTGGATCAAAGACTCCTGAATATTGACCCCGAATCACATTGTCACGATACGTTTTGCGATTACAAGGTGTCAGTGGCGTGTAATTCTTAGATTTTGAAACAAATTAATGGAACAGAACAATTTGAAGAAGGACAAACTCTTCTGATTTGTCTCTTGCCCTTAAACTAGAGTGTGGCTACCTAATCTCAACTTTTCCCTCCGAATATTTGTATAATCAACTTAAACTAGAGATGCTAGGGAGTAGGAACATAAACTGAGATTCTTAATTTTCTTCTAGAAGTAGTGTTTATTAATAGTAAAAAAATGTTTAAATAAGAATATTGGTGGAACAGGATAGAAACAGAATTGTTGAGAATACACTAAAATTGTATATGTGGATGCATCATATCTCTATCATCCTGACTTTGTTGCGTGAATCATTTACATTCCAAAAGGTTTGTCAAATTTTTGTGGTGTTAGCCGAATTGCTACAAACTGTTTGTTTTCTTTTTAAATATATATATATATATATATATATATATATAATCAGATAATAGAATCACGAAAATTGTTTAAAATTACACTAAAACTTGATACGTCACGTAAGCAAATTCATATCATTAGACCTCATCATAAAGCTGCTGCTGTAAGAACCAAATATTCTCTTCATTCCACACACTCTCCATCGAGTCCCCACCACCCAACCAACCATTGCTCTGTTCCTCTGTCGCCTGAAATTCCATCCCCTCGTCTCTTCCCCATGTGCCCGTCCAATTTGCCTGGCTTGAACCCAACCCGTTTTGCAAGTTACTCTGGTAGTTTGACGCACTTTGTGGGTTGTAACAATCTGTCGGGTCTGAGACGGAAGAGACTTGGGAGTCTGATGATGTGCCCGATAATTCGGGCAGGAGACTTGGGTCAACCTGGACCGACCCGATCGTGTTTGCATGGTTGATTTGACTGGTGGTTATGTTACTGTTATTGCCGATGCTGTCCATGTAGGTGGTGGTGGAAGAGGTGGAGGAGGAGAGTTGACCCGAAGAGGACTCGGATGTAGCACGGATCCGTTCGATCAAGCGGGGAATCCAGACGTAACGCATGGCGTCCCTGAACTGTTTACTGTTGACGTCGCATTTAAGCTGCTTTGCTTGCTTCTGGACTCTTGTTCTCCAATAATTCTTGATCTCATTGTCTGTCCTTCCGGGCAAGTGTTGTGCAATTTTTGACCACCTTCAGAATTTCATGATCAAAATTAGACCACAAGCTTGGTAAAGTTAATCAAAACTTGTTGTATTGAATTTCAGGAATGATGAAAGGCAACATGGAAGGTAAATAAAATAGTACCTGTTTCCCCAGCGAGAATGAAGTTCAAGGATCAATAGCTGCTCTTCGAGGCTGATGTTTCCTCGTCTGACTTCAGGTCGTAGATAGTTCAGCCATCTTAATCTGCAACTTTTGCCAGTTCGTTTTAATCCTGTGTACACAGTTATGTCATATCAGTATCATAAAGAATTGCAGCAGTCTTGTTTCAGGTAACAGGGAAAAGAAAAGAAATAATCGTGTGGAACAAAATTGCTAACCTGATAACCGAGCAACGGAGTTCCAGCGACCTTCACCATGAATATGGACATAAGCCTTGAGCATGGAGTCTTCTTCATCAGTCCAAGGACCTTTCCGTACGTCCATCTCTTCTTCACTCTGTTGAGTTTCAGATATGAAACCTCTCTCGTAAACATCCATTTGTCAACTGAAAACAGGTTAATTTTAGGCGGAAACCAGAGGGTAAGAATCTAAGAGAGAGATAAAAAGAGGATTGATTTGGGATTGGATTAGTATTGAAGATACTACAAAAGATGAGAGCTTACCTCGGAGATTAGATAAGGGGGGGTTTATATAGAAAGCGGCAAAGATGGGATTGGACTGACTACAAAAGTAAACAATTAATTATTTTTTCCTCATAAGTAAACAACAAAGAAAAGAAAGGCGTGTGTGACAGAACGCGCCACGACCCATGAGATATTAACATTAATCACAGTATAATTAGCTGATTATTTTATTCAATTGAACCCATTTGTGAATTTTCTATTTGGCTTTTGACTGTCTGACTTTTCCCTTTCCCTCTCTCTCTCACTCACACACGCATAATTGGACAAAAACATTTGAATATGAACTATGAAGACCAACGACAGTCTATGTGGAAAAAGAAAGAAATTAAGTTCGCCTCATGATCAATACGAGTTGTCTTAGTTTATTATTACATGTCCCAATATTTTCAATGTGTTTTGCTGTGGTTTGAAACATGTGAAGATGATGAAATCCAAGAGACCATGGTTTTTTCTTTTTCCAATTCAGGGTTTTATTATATTGTGACCGACCACCACCTTAAACCTTTTTACGGGCGAAGGATTATTGCAATAACAAGTGATTCTATTGGTCTTCGTTGAGTCCAAAACTAGAAGTTCCATTGAGCAGCTCTTTGAAACTTTCAAGATTTTGTATCTTGTTTATAGGACAAATGGCTTTGCATAGTAAAATTTTTTGTTTGCTATTGGAATCGGGATGAAAGAAGAAAAGCGAGTTAGGTGAGCTAGGATAATTGGGAGAATTTTAGGGTTATAGAGCAGAGGGAAGTCAATTTGTTAGCTGGTGCGGATTGTGACTCTTGTGTTAACTGTTTTTCAGTAATGAATTGAAAAACTGAAAGATTGATGCAATTTTTTTCTGCAAATGGTGTGCTGACAGAAGGAAAAAATGAAGTACCTAAGTTTAGAATATTGATTTCTGCGAACAAACCCAATTTAACAATCAATGTAGTGATGAAGGTTGGTGTGATTAAAACGGACATAAAATTCGTCCCCCAATCCCAAGTCAATCAAAATTCACTTAAATTGTCAACTTTTGTACATGTCCATCTCCATCTTCAAACTGATAACGAAATATTGTTAATAAATTATGGTTCTTTCTCATTTTCACTAAATTAACCACAAATTGCGTTAATAAATTGATCATGATGGTTTCTTGTAGTTTTCCACCTTTGTTTCCTTTCTGCAGATTCCAAATTGCTCGTAAGTCTTCAAAGTGTTCCTATCAAAGATTGTGGTTGGTGTGGTTCACATCCGATGACTTAAAATCTCTTAATTTTACTTCAATTACGAGTCTCTTTACTAACCTTTGCCATCTAATGGGTTTGATTTAACGCCTCTGCATCAGAAACAAAACAAAGAATTCTCTAATACATACAAAGTAGAGTGCAAAGATCGGGTGCTGTTGACAGTAACATTCATGAATTTTTTCAATCTGCAGATTGAGACAGCCATGTTCATTAAATAAATGATTTGGAGGATTTGAAATCGAAATGTCACTTTACAAATTTCTGCAATTTAAGCCCTTTGGATTTTCTAGTTTCGAAAAAGGCTTATTCAAGCTATACTTGAGAAGCCAATCAAACATGATATATAATTAATTTAGGATTATTCCGTATTAAAGCAAAATCTCTTTTTAACTTTAAAGAATATAGTCAAATTAAGTTCTACCAAGAATGATTCTCGAAAGGAAGTCTCAATTCCCTTACCCCCCATAAAGGGGACTAAAACTCTTATAGAAGGTGAAAAAGCCAGCACAAATTCCCCACTCCCCCTCTTATTATTATTATTTGTATTAAAGGCATATATACTGCAAGTTCTCCACAATGAAATTCCATCACTAATTAAGTATGCATCTATTTAACATTGTAGAAATTAAAGAAGTGTTAGTTGGTTAATGGTAAGTTTAGCAAGCAAGCTTAGAAACTTCCATGTCCTGGAAATTCCTTTAGACTAGAAACAGGACCAAATCAAATATCCCCCTCGTTTATTTCACCTTCCGGATTGCATACACTACTTTGCATCAGGGGAGTCTTGTTCCGGGGATAAATTTCACCGCTTGTATGTGAAGCTTAACATAAGATCAAAATGTGTGAAGAGTGGATGAATTTATTCCATTGGCAAAGAACAATAACAGCTCAAAAGCAAGAACCTCAATTAACTCTGTTCTTAATGGGGGTGGTAGAAAGTCCCATGAGAATGGAGATCAATACTTAACAAATATTATGAATTTATTTAGGAATCAACGACTGGAATAGATCCAAAGGAGGCACCCAACTTGCATGGTGTCTTATTAGTCCCTTGGAAATCAATGTTTGGACATCCCTTTTGGCTTTTGGTCAAAAAGAAATGAAAAGCTTGATCAAGCATTGTGATTGTTTTTATATACTATAATAATTTGCTTTTTGGCCAAAATGGGGAGAATTTATCTTCCTAATATGGGAATACCGTGTACCAGAGATACACATTAATAAATTCTTAGACAAAGAATGTTTGTCAGGATTGTTTCCACACCAAAGTACACAAAATTCATTCTTATCCAACTTTCTTTGTATATATAACTACATGTCCTTCCTCTGTTAAAGTTGACGAGCATAGCATCCTAGAATTTGAATACAATTATATGTATGTATTCTATTGTTTCTTCTTTACTTATTGCTTACTGCTCCCCTGCTCCATTTTACGCTTTTTTTTTTCCCAATTTGCAGTAAATTTTGCCTGGAAGGGAACGAGCTGGATATGATTGGTGGGAGCCAGGGTAGTCGAGATGCTGATATAAACAATATTAATGGAACCCTAAGCATCCGTTAAATATCTAACCGTATCTTTGAACACGTGACGACTTTGAAAATTTTCCACATGAGAAGCCTTTTCTCTTACATTTTTTCTTTTTTGATACGAACAAGGGATAAGGGGAGAAGTGAACTTCTCTTTTTGTATGCCATTATATGGTGCTTGATAGGAAAAATTGAAAAACAGATGAAATATTATGATAAAAAAAAGAAAGTGGGCTCTATCGAATATTGATGCTGAATTATGGTACACGGTACATAATAAGAAAGGACACGATAAATTCGTCTACTACTGCTATTCAGATAAAAATAAGAGATTTACATTGTTTGATTAGTTTGCATCTCTTTGATTTCCTCTCCTCCACTAAAAGTAGCCCTTCCACTCTATGGGCTGAGATAGAGCAGCCGTTTTTTCTTGGATAATTTGAAATTGGCTTAATATTCAGTTTAGTCTTTGAATATTATTAAAAAAAGATAGATTAATTTCTAAATCTTTATTGTAGGATAAATTGGTACTAAATGGTTGAAAACTAAAAGCACAGTTCTTAATTTTTGATTATTTTCGTTGAATTTTTTTTATTTGAGACCAATTAGTTTTAAATAAAAGTTTAGAGACTAATCAATTTTAAATAAAAATTTAAAAACTAATCTATCTCTTTTGATATAGTTCATGAATCAAATTGGATATTAAGTTCATTTAAAATTTTATTTCAAAATCCCAAAATATATAAAGAATAAAAAAAATAAAAAATCTACTCCAAAAGAAAAAGTCAGGGGGCAGTCACGAGATAAATAGGGCTTCTAGACATGATCCTTACAAGTTGCAATTAATAACTCTACCGATTCATTGTTTAATTCGTCTAAAGTTTTCTTTTTAATGTTAACTTCGTTGTCTCCTAAAAACAGCCCTAGTTTTGTCCATAAATGGAAGCCTCCTGGCAGTCTTAAGTCCCCCTGAAATCAAGTTGCAGGAAGTACATCCAATTATTGGAACACCAGAATGCCATACGCCCATAAATGATCGTTACAGTGCTTCCCACCATTTTCAGGCATTGCATTGTCAAAGGAAAGACAAAGACCGGAGAAAGATAGAATAATGATTGTTAAACTGTAGATTCCTTTTAAGTGTACTTCCTGGAAATCGAGATGTCCTATCGTTTCAAAACCAGTTTCATCAATTGGACGACTCCTTGCCTATAATGCTAAAGGGAAAAAGAATGGAAATTCGATAGTTGACTTAGAAGGACTTTCTCCTTATCAAATTGTCATATTCTCAGTTTTAACTTCGCCTTTAACCTTCCTCAAGTACTTTCTTTTACATATCTTTGAACTTTAGATTTGGTTTCTTTTAGGGCTCCACGACCATGACAAGGCCAAATGGGCACGTGGTGGGTTGACGCTGACGCTGCCGAGATCTCTCCACGTTTCGTCGAACCAGAACTTTGACAGAGACTTTGAAGTGGGAGGGTGGAAATGGGATTCTGTTTCATTTGACATTCGTTAATTAAATCATGAAATCTATGTATAGGTTTAGTTTAATGGCTTGTTTTGGGGGTTTCGTAGGTCTATTTTGTTAGGTTGAAGCAGAGACATGTTCGAATAGACAAAACGTTTCGTAAAAGGAAGAAGAGCATAGAACGGGAGATTGTGTACAGTAGATAAAAGATTGATTTTTTTGCTTAACCGCCCAAAATTGCACTTACTTGTTGCAGAACTCTGCCATTTGTTGCTGTCTGATTCAGTTTGACATTGATCAGATCGCCCTGTGATAGAAGAGGATAGTTTTTTGTTTTAGCGAAATGTGGAAAAAAGGGCACAAGCGTTATTGGAGATAAATAATGCAATTATACTCCATTGTCTTGTCAAAGTCTCCTTTCTTAATGCTCTCAATTCCAAGAGTGTCTATCAATTTTTTCCTTTCCCCAAAGTCCTTTTAATAAGAATCATTGACTTTAAAGGTCTTTCCATTTTTCTACTCTCGCTTAAGTATTGATAACTGAGCAACAAGCATGTTGCAGGGGACACATTGGAAGTATGGAATTTTAGCCATGGTTCGTATCACTTAGCCAGCAGCTTACACTTTAACAGAGGTTGGAACCAGACTCCTTGCCTTGAATGAAAAAATTGTACATTAATCACTAGATCAAATGCTTAAGTATAACCTAGTAATATTGGAGCAAGTGTATGGAATATTAGTGGAACTTCCCAACACAGCGTGACTCGAGCCCTTGATTGATTTAACCTCTTAACTTGCAAAGCCAAGTGTAAGAGAAATTGCTGTTCCATTAGCGGCCACCTCTTTGCCTCCATGGGGTCAAGACCTAAGCCTTTAATGCCCAAGCAACCAGATGACGTGAAGCAGAAGAACTTATGGAAATACTTGCTTGCCATGACTTGAACCCTTGACCTCAATCTTGTAAAGTGAAGTATACGGAAAAATTCCGACCATCAAGCCATCTCCTAGGGGACAAACTGACCAAGACTATTGTCTTCTACGCACTAAACTAAATTGATAAGTATATGTACACGAATTAAATTGTGTAGACTTTGATTTATCACCGATAATTTTATGGTGTTAATAGATGCTTCCATTAAGTTTTCAGCCACGAGACGAAATGACCTTAATTTGATTTTTTTTTTCTTTTGTAACTAATGATATCCTTAAGCATTTGGCTCAACAATCAAAATTAATCTCTTTCAGGAAGTATTAACAACAATAAAGATACTTTCAAGGAATTGAATTTGTATCCTTATTTTTCTTGAGGTAAAAGTCATTATCACTTCAACCAATACTTGTCAATGCTGATCACCTCCATTTGAATTTGATGCATCCAATAATCAAACGACTCTAGAGATAAGTTTCCTGTTTCGCCTGAGGTACTTTTTGAAAGATCGGTGAGATTAAAATTTTAAAAAAGTTACTATATAAATAAAAAAATATGTGTATAGATGAAAACTTTGTACAAATAATTACTATATAAATAAAAAAATATATTTGATTAATAATCCTGGTGATACCTTTGGGCTTTTAATTGCACCGTACTGGTGCCGAACGCTCTATCAAAGGGAAGTTAAGGCTCGATCTAAAACGGGTTAGAATTGAAACCTAAAAGTCCGAATCAGATGCAAGTTGTAGCCTATTAGTACCAAGCACCATATATACTATAAATGATGTAACTCGTCGGGACCCATTAGCTTCTGTGACGAGCACGAGGTGACGATGGTGGCCATGACCATCAACCTTTCATATTTAATTTAATTTATGAATTATATTAAAACGATAAATTAGTTAATAGTTTTTTATTTAAAATAAATTGGTTTATAATATTTTATTTTAAAATAAATTAACCCTTAAATATTAAAAAAATTGACGAGTTGAAATAAATTGATTTTAAATTTTTTTTATATTTTTTATTTAAAATTTATCTATTTCAAAATAAAAATTTAAAAATTAATTTATTTTTTTTAATATAATTCAAGAATCGAATTAGATATTAAATCATAAATAAAGCAACAGCCAAAATGAAAAAAAGGCGCTTTCAGTCTGCTGTTCGAAGGATTTTGCTTGCGAAAGCTCCCAACCGTGAAGAAAACAGTAAAAAGAAAAATATTAAAGTTCTAGTACTAATCTAGAAAACAAGAATTTATTCCACTACTAGGGTCTAGATTCGTGGCATCTCCCCGGCGGTGGCCCACGTTGAAAGGGTCTCTCTAAACAAACAAAATCTTCATTCTTGCCCGTAATTCATAATAAAGAAAAGGTTATTGGTTGGAACTTGGAAGTGAATTATCTATTTGCAACTTTGATTATGATTAGAGTAGGAAATTTTCGTCTTTCAAGATTGTCAGGGTTAATTCATATTCGGTGTCTCAATTTTAATTTGTCATTTATATCACGTTGTGAAGAAAGCTTGATGTATTGCTAGCTATTCACAACATCTAACACCAAAAAAAAAAAGCACACACACACATATAAATATAAATATTTATTACTTATTTTAATTGAATCAATGACAAGTTTATCAGAACGGATGAAAACGATTAAAACTTAAATCTCGACTTTCATCAGGAAATAATAAACATTAAAAATTGAATTATTTTTCTTAAGCAGCAGTTTTTTTTAAACCCCACAAAATTACCAAGTTGATACCCTTATTCAAGTTTGACTTAATTTAATTTAATTTAGTTTATTCATAAAAGTAGAAGTTTACATTAAGAGTCCATAGATTGACATAAATTATGTAGTCCCAAATTGATCATAAAAGTATGTCAATTAATCGTGTTGACAGAAAAAAAAAAAAAAACAGTGTCGGCTTTCAGCGGACGCATGGCATTTTTCAAAGTCAAATGTTAGTACCTAATTAAAAAAAAAAATAAAGTTCGTAAAGAGAGAGCTATGTTTGACAAACTATTTTCATGAACTCCTAGAGTCCAGACCCTAAACAAATTTATATATTATATAAAAAAATCTAATCAGCAGCAACCCCTCAACTCCACTATCTGCCCCTTTATGCCTGATTAAAGATATATATGAAAAGATAAAAAGAAAAAGAGGGCCAATTCCTAGCACCATAAAAGTGGTAGACCTCTCGGGGCTGACTACTTATCAGTTTCGCAGTCAGAATAGAAGCTTCTTTGCACTAAAATTTCTATTTCAAATTCTGCTGTAAGCAAGAGGTGTTTTACAGTCATTAAAACTAGTAAAATAAACACTAATTATTATAATAATGTCAATTAAAACCTCCTTTTGGCATAAAGAAAGCCACTTTCTACTTTAGAGTTCCCTTAATCAAAAGTGGGGGGGAAAAGTCACTAAAACAATAGAACCCATTAAACAATTTTAAACTTCTAAGTGATCGGGTCCATATGCTTTCAAAGGATTTACCAGCACGGGAGATAAAAGGGAAAATGTTTAAAAATGGGCTCGTAAAGAACAAGAATGTGATTTTGGTCAATCAATAACAAAATTCAATAGAGACACTATTTGGCAAAGATCATTACAAGTACATGTATTTCCTCATATATATATATATGTATATATATATAAATCAGAAGGAGCATTAAGACAATTCCGAGCAAGTGAAGTCATTATTAAGCAGATAACAGTTCAGCTCTAAAATTTATAAAGGAACAGGGTTATATTTCTATGGTTACCTCTGGGGAATAGTCCAACAATAAGGCAAGTAGGCTCATTTAACTGCATAGCATCTTGGTTAAGCAATCTGGCAATAATTTTGACAAAATCTTTTGCCTCTAAGACAACTTATACCACACTAAATGCTGACTGTATTGTAGATGAGACACGAGAAGCAATTGTCTGGGTGGCAAACGCTTGAATCTTCTTCTTGGCATCTACATTTGGAAAAAAAGAAAAGAAAAGAAAAGAACACTTTGTAAGATCAAAGATAATTATCTAAGAGTGTAGCTTTAGTGTCACAGTAGACGGAATTAAGAGATATGGGCCCAACTCACCTTCAATTTAAACAAACCCAAGCCCAAATACAAAGAATGAACTAAAAGGGGTCTCAGCCTTAACTTATACCCCAAGTCAAAAAGTTTGTTTTTAGTCTGCTATTTTCCGAAGAAAGTAGCAGCATAAAAAGAGTTCTCTATCAAAGAAAACTTAATCAAACCAAGATTTAGGTCATCTTCAGAGATTTGTGCATATGATTTTCTTTATAAGCATGAATATTCTGCATTTTTCTTCTAGTTACATTTTATCCATACGTATATCTATGTGTAAGTAAAAAATTCAAAGCTTGGGCAGGGTTCAGTATAGGATTGCTAGATTCCTTGCAATCTAAAAGATAGGAAATTTTAGCCCAAATATAGTCCCTGTGAGTCAATGAGCACCTAATAACCTTAAGGCCCAAATATGTACTCTTCTTGAAGGACCAGCCAAGCTAGGCAGCCCATTCCATGCACTTACTTAGGGCTGATAGATAGCTGGTGATAAGTATTGCTGTAATGGTTTGCACTCAAACATTGCAGAAATTATTGATCAATAGTAAAAAGTACATGCAGCCAAAATCTCAGAACAGATGGCGTGTAGGTTAGGTGGTTAATAAACAACTTGTGATGACAAGGCAGCTCTAGACACCACCCTGAACTCTGGAAATTGGATGCAGGGTCAGAAGCAACATTCAACCCAATTCAGGAAATTATGTTTAGTAAAAGATCCTTATTTTATGATCTTACTTGTACTTTCTCAACAAAATATAGTACTGCTTAAAATGATTTCAATTTTTCATATTAAGACCAAAACCACGCTAAACCACTTTGACTGCTATGATGTGTAATCCATAGCACTATCACCCTTTGTCTCACTCTTTACAATAACTACAATTATCACTAATCACAGATTAACAGCATTGGAAGTTACTATAAATCTGAAATGGCAGAATCTCGTACCTTTACGACATTTGGTAAATCCAATGATGTTGGCAATACCAAGGCTCAAACAAACACCCACAACTAGGAGATAATCAGCCTGAAACCTCACCAGCGAAAATAACCCAAGCATGATCCAAGCAGCTGCCTTCAAAGGGGGAAAGCAAAAGTAAGAAAAGTTAACTTCGAGACAACAGAAACGGAGCCTGAAAAAGTTGTAACAACACTACACAGCATTACGCATATAATTACTTATAACTGACAACTCTGGATGATTAGAGCGCATTGCCAATGGCATCATCCAAGTGTCATATCTCCACAAATACAATGAAAAGAATCATCAGCAAGGCAAAGCCTTTCCAGTCCATTTTCGCAACAATGACTTACATTAAGGTACAATGTCCACCAAAATAGCCAGGAATCCTTTTGGTTAATACGAGCTAACGACTGCATGGTAAATAAAAGCAAACAAAATTACAACTTACAAACAACAACATGACAAGGCTCACATAATGTTTGTTACTTTAAAGCAAATCAAGAAATGGGATTGACCAAAATGTAACAATGCAAATAACCAACCTCTTGGTCGAGGCACTCAAATCTCCAAACGCTCTCACCTTGCTCATTTATTTCATTCCACCACCTGAGCCCAACTAAGATACGGCCGCTCACATTCTTTACAACCCAAAAATCAAGAGCAGAAAGCACAACAGTGATCACGAAGATGATGACAAAGCCATCAGCGAACAAAGCTGAAAGTATGTAAAATGCCAAAGCCGAAGCCTGCCCAACATGAAATAAAAGTCTCAAACCAGTTATAAACTCAGCTCTCTGAAACAGAGAATTATAAATGGAAATATGCAGTTAATCACCTTGAAAAGTACATGAAATAAGCATGTTTTTGGATTGGCATAGTTTTCTTCAACGGGCGGCTGCATTGAGAAATTTATATTTTAAATCATGAAGCAGGCAAAAGACAAGGATAACGAAGATGATCGGTGTAAATTTGCAAACAAGCTAAACATAAAAGGGATTCATAATTATTGGCATGATGGCGTCATGATCTCAAAAATTGTTGCTTTTAACCTTGGAAGTTTGCTGAAATTTTACCTGGATTAGATCCATTGAATAAGACCAGTGTATTCAATCAAAATGGTGACACAATCGTTCCTTGAGGAACTTCGTTTTGGCTTTGGCAGAACAGGATTTGTAGGGGACGGACGTCTCTGCCTTTGCTCTTTTGGATCCTATAAAATTTCCCTCGTTCACGCACCAAACGTTTTCTTGTGCTTCTAGTTCTACAAAATGGAAGATTGGACGTTGGGGCCACGTCGGCGGTTTGGACTTCGGAGCACTTCAATAGAGCCGAAGGCCCAAGTTGCAATTTAGTTTGAATGAATTGGATCTTTCTTCGGCAGAATCTGGCTCCATAAATGGGTCAAAGCAGATAAGTGCAGGGCCTTGGATTGTTGTCCGTTGAACAAAATTGGTTCTCTGTTTGGATCCAGGGACTGATCAGTTTTTTTTTTCCTTTTATTATTTCAAAAATTTGTCAGAGAGGTAGATGCAAGTTGACTCTTCAACGAGGATATATAAAAATACCAATGTACCCAAAATAAATATATATAAATAAAATAATGCATTTATATGGAAATAAAAAAGAAAGAAACGTGATTAAAATGTTTATAGACCAGTGAGGCAACTAGAGACAACTTGATGGAAATGGCGAATAAATAAGGAAAAAGACACTTGGTGGACAAAAATCTTTGATAAGCGCGGCCTCTTCAAGAAGTCGCCCAATGGCTCCAGAAAAATCATGGAATGTCTACACTCTCAAATTAAAAATTTAAAAAAGGTGCTTAAGGGCCTTCAAATCCAAGTATAAGCAATGAAACGACCACATCAACCATTTCCTACTAATCAAATTCAAATAAATTACTACTGCATGACTCATCACTTTATCTTAATAATAAATTAATTGTATCGACTTTAAATCTATAATTAAACTTTGCGTTATATCAGATGGGATAAATTATGAGACAAAAGTAGTGAATTAAATAATATTTTCCAATTCAAGCAGCTAGATTCGATCTTGAACCACAGAAAAATCTTACTGCGTATTTGTTTTGGACAAAACGACTTGACCACTTGATCTCAACACAAAACAGAAAAAAAAAAAATTTCCCACAGAATGGTCGATGCAACACACGAAAAGAAGAAGAATATAGAAATGAAGAGTTGGCTATGCAAAACGGGAGAACGTTCAGTGCCAGAACTTTTTCCAGCTGGGCCCATTTGTAATCTGCCAAGTGCGGGGACCCAATGGTTACCTCTCCACTCCAAAGGCAGATTCTGACGCCTATGAGCCATGACGATGACATGGCAAAATAGGCGAAAAGCTTTGTTCACAATTCATCCATCGGAACCACTTGATTCCGCTGGAAACCTGGAACCTTTTAGAATCACATGCCAAACAAGCTGCACCGCCGCCGCCCCCCCCCCCCCCCCCCCCCCCCCGACCCCGCGCCGGTATTGTGGGCCGACATTTCCACATGTAAAGGCAGGATTACAAATTACAGGGACTGGGGGCCACCGTAGCCGCGTCATTGTATAAATAAACGACTGGCCAACGAGGGCTCCACCTTGTCCCTCAAGCACGTGGACCGGAAGAGTCTCGCTCTCGGTCTCCTTTATTTCTTCCTTCAGCTGTCAAAATGCACAAGTGAGATCTTCGTCGGTTTCTCAATTTGTCAGCTTATTGTGGATTTGGTGAGAAAGCGAAATGCAAAACGAGCTCTGGGTTTTAATTTCTACAGTTTAGCAAAATGGGCAAACAAAGGATGAGGAAACATCTCGATCGGTCTCAAAAACGAAGAGACACTTTTGATAAAGTGGGGAAATTGTTTAAAGTTCCATTTTTGGAATTACCACAAACACGTACAATCATATACTATATGTGAAACGAACAATTTACAGAATCTGAAATATATTATCTTTGAGAATTATGAAAAATTCAGATTACAGGATAAATTTGGAGTAGTGGTGGAGGGTTGCAGTGTTGTTCAAAGTTTTCCAGGAAAAAAGGATGAGGATTCGAGGGGCCGACCGACCAGTCGACCATAAGCATAAAATCTTCCTGTTTAGTTTGCAGAGATTGGTGCCTTTGGCGGTTTGGTTCCAAAGTGACTTCAATCAGGGCTAAGGCGAAGCAATCAATATTTCTAACTAGGTTCTTTTATTATAATATTTGTAATTGTAGCATGTTACACATTTTTACAAAGAATCATGGCACTAGCCTGGTGCCCGGCCCGCGGGGAAATTGCATCACGTTGGATTTGGATGAACCTAACCCAACTATGTTCAGATTCTCGAAACTAATCATTTTAGCTATTAAGAAAATATAGTAAAAAGTGAAAGATAGGATTAGGATCCCTAAAGAACAAATTGAAAAAGAAAAATATATTAATTAAAAGATCCACTTTTAGATGCATATATGATTTTTTTATTTATCAGGCTTTGTTGGGCTAAATTGAATGAGGAAAGGAACATTTTGTATAATCTAGAAAGACAAATAATTGAAATAGAAGCTTTATTTTCTTGCACTCTTTTCTAAATTAAGATATGGTAGTATTTTTTTCCATATTTCTATATGTCATATATCACTTTGAATTTAATGCAAAATTCATTTCATTTTGCTTTGGTGACACTGTCGACAATATATGAAATTATGAATAACATATTCTTGAATAAAAAAATTTCCAAATTATTCAAGATACCATTATAAAAATGGTTGAATATCCAATTTGGTCTTCAAACTATATCAAAAAGGATAAATTTACCCTTAAACTTTTACTTGGGACAATTGATCCCTTAAACTATTATTTTTGGACACTTAACCCCTCAAAGGTTATATTATATGAAATTCTTAAGGGTTATATTGTCCCAAAATAATAATTGGAAGGATTAATTATATCAAAATAATAGTTTTGAGAGGTTAATTGTCTCAAAATAATAGTTTGAAGGGTTGATTATTTCAAAATAATAATTTGAGGGATTAATTATCCCAAATAAAAATTTAAGGGTCAATATGTCCAAAAAGATATAATTTAGGGACTAATTTGGATATTCAACCTTATAAAAATCATATAAGTGAGAGTAAAGAAAGAACTTTGATCCTTTATAGGTGCATTCGTGAGAATAAATTTATTTTTCGTGCTCTTACTTGAAAATAATAGTTTTATATCAATAATAAATCTTAGAGATACCTTTGGTTTAAAAAAAGAAAAAAAAGGTAAAATTAATTTTATACATAGCAGTTAGAGAAGTCCATGGAGTTAATGTGTAGATAAAGAGCATTAACTATTTTGGCATAAAGAGAGGGATTCTTCTACATGATTCAAGGCTTTGATGTCGCATAAAAACTTTGAAATTGTCGAGAATCTTGTTGATTTTGCTGCCTTAAACCTGCCCATCTCAACCTCTTACCGAAGCAAGGCACAAATGAATATTTTCTATTTATTTTGTGGTTCTACTTTTATTTAATTTGTTTTGATGTTTTGATATTCATTTATGTTCACAAAATTTGGATATCAAACTCAACCCCAAAACAAAGTAAATATACTAATTTAATTGCTAATTCGCCAGCCATCTATCGATATCAAATTAATAAAAACTCTGTCCACTAAATTTGGATACTCGAATTGTGATTGGTTGATTTATAAATCATGATGATAATAGGGCGAAGTTAATCAAAATCCATGACCAACATGCATCGAATCACAGGCGATTAGAACTCTCCTCTGTCAAAATCTTAACATGGATAAATTAAAGACCTTCTGGCGTCTTCTATTCTATTGCCATTATACGGTAGGTCCCTCTCCGGAACTTTCTCGGAACCAATATTTTCATCGTCGGATTGTTCTGAAGACACGTGTACGGTTCACATATCAACATCACCGGAATTGAAAAAATAACATTATACATTAAACTCCCATTTCAGGTTCTATTTAAACAACATCAAACCGGCCTGAGGTTTTCAGGGAAAACAACTCAGCCATCCCATAGCCAAATCTTAAATAGCTCTCTTCAGTCCTCATTCATATAGCCATCCCCCTTCCCGGCCTTTCTCACACTCTTAACAACAGACTCTCATGGCTCCTGAACTTGTTCAAGCTGATGCTAGAACCACCGGTTTCACCAAAGCTGTCACGTTGCCTAAGCGGGCTTATGTCACGTTCTTGGCTGGCAATGGAGACTACGTCAAAGGTGTCGTAGGCTTAGCCAAAGGGTTAAGGAAAGTGAAATCCGCATACCCTTTAGTGGTCGCGGTTCTGCCCGACGTGCCCGAGGATCACAGGAAAATCCTGGAGGACCAGGGATGTATCGTTCGAGAGATTGAACCCGTTTACCCGCCTGAGAATCAGACCCAGTTCGCCATGGCTTACTATGTCATCAACTATTCTAAGCTCCGTATTTGGAAGGTACGTACGTACTTTTGCCGCATTACAGGTGGTAAATTTGTTCTTCCATATTGACACGTGGCGGCCTCTCATGCAATGACCTGTACCTAGCCTGTCTTACCTTTGCACGATGTCTGGATTATGAGGCGGTACATGATGTTTCAAGAGAGGTCTACACGAGATAGATCTTTTCTTCTTGATGAAAATGCCCTTTCATGATCTGATCGGTTATGGAAACCGTATTTATTATTGGGGTGTTAGTGTTATTTAATGCCTACGTACAATATTTTACTAAGATTTGTGGGGTATACTTAGGTTTCTGTTTTACGTTTGTTTTGTTGATTTGTTGATACTAATCCTTTCAATTAACTGAGATATTGATTTTGTGGGGGCAGTTCGTGGAGTATGGTAAGATGGTCTACCTGGATGGAGACATTCAGGTATATGACAACATAGATCACCTGTTTGATTTGCCGGATGGGCATTTCTACGCAGTAATGGACTGTTTCTGTGAGAAAACATGGAGCCATACCCCGCAATACAAGATTGGTTACTGCCAACAGTGCCCTGACAAGGTCAAGTGGCCCGCCGAGATGGGTCAGCCCCCTGCTCTTTACTTCAATGCCGGCATGTTCGTGTTTGAGCCCAGCCTTTCCACCTATGAAAATCTCTTGAAGACCCTTCAAGTTTCCGCTCCGACCCCATTTGCGGAGCAGGTAATAATTAGGGAAAGAAAAAGTGTTGCATTTTTGTTAATGATTAAAGAAAGTAAGGAAGATAATTGAATGTGTGTGGCTAAACTAATTTGATTTTGACACTTTGTCTCTTGTAGGACTTTTTGAACGTGTTCTTTAAGGACAATTACAAGCCAATTCCTTTGGCCTACAACCTTGTTCTTGCCTTGTTATGGCGTCATCCCGAGAATGTGGAGCTTGACAAAGTGAAGGTTGTTCATTACTGTGCAGCCGTAAGTATAGTTTAAACAAGAAAGTTTATTAACCTTTTTTTTTTTTTCATTTTTCTAATTTTGCTTATATTTGTTAAATTGTTGGTATTGATCTTGTTTCTAACTATGTGATTGGGGCGTCGGAAATAAACTGCAGGGATCAAAACCATGGAGATACACAGGGAAAGAAGAGAACATGCAGAGAGAAGAGATCAAGAGGCTTGTCCAGAAATGGTGGGACATTTACAACGACGAGTCACTTGATTACAAGAAACCAATCGCCGCTGAAACAGAGGCAGAGCCCTTGAACCTGCAACCATTCCTGGCGGCACTCTCAGAAGCTGGTGCTGTCCAATTCGTGGCCGCCCCATCAGCTGCATAAACAATTAAACATGGAAGAAGGACCAAAACAGTAACTAATTAATTAATCATATAGATGTAGAGATCTCAAGTGTTAAGAAAAAAAAGGAGCAAAATTCCGCCTTTCCTTGTGGCAATTCGCAAAGTAGGGTGGTCTTTTGGTTAAACATGGAGGGATTAAGGAAGAAAAAGGCTTGAGGACGTTTTGCTTTTTCTTTTTCTTTTTCTTTTTCTTTTTAATTTTACTTGGTGATGGAGTGAGTGTCTGTTCATGGTGTTTTCCACAAAAAGTGTGTGTCAATCAAAGAGTACTATTTGCAGAAATGGGGCAACAATATTGTAATCTTTCACAGCATCTTGACGATGATGATGAAGTGAAAAATATATATAGCAGGAGTAAATGTTCTGAATCCCGTGTTCCGACATCCAATTGCAGTATTTTCATCATATTCACAAACTCTTACCCTCTCCATTCTTATCCATTTAATTGAATATCTTATATTAAAAAAAAGTAATTAATTTTTAGAATTTTATATAAATTTATTTTATTTTTCAAATTTATAAAAAAATCCTAATAATATAAATTTTGAACTAAAAAAAACATAAGATGTCAGATAATATTATATGGCGAGTGATATATCAGATTATATCAATAAACTAAAATCCCATAACTGTGAATCACATGACCCGTTAAATTTATCTTATTACTCCTCTCCTTTTGTCTCTAATTATTATATTTAAAGTTTTTATAATTTCAACTAACTAGGAGGGTTGAAAGTAAAAAAAGGATAAATTTTAAAAAAATAATTAATGTCTTATTGATATTATAAGAGAGATAAATATGTTAGAATTTTCTATTTTGTGGGCTACTATTAATTGGTCATTTGTTGTTTATTAAAACAGGCTAGTAATTTGGTCCATGTGGGAAACAAGCATGAAGGCCTAATTTTGATAAGTGATCTTTATTGTATGGGCTTTGCACGTCTCTTTTGAATTAATGTGGTATGGCAGTTGTGTAGGCCTGTCCCAGTAGGCCTTTTATGGGGAGGATTACTACTGGGATAATTAAGGTTAATATAAATAAGTGGCTAAGGTCCCCTCTTCTCTTCATAACGTCAGTTTCTTCCCATTGAGATCTGCCATAAGAAGAAGAAGAAGAAGAGGAAGATCATAGCTTGATCGGAGACACTTGCTTCCGCTAAATAATGATGGCTGCCCAATCAGGTATGTATATTATCTTATTATCATATTGGTGTTCTAATATTTGCTTAAGATCTTGGGTATTTCATATATTATATCTTACATGTGGTATTCAGAGCTAGATCTTAAGTAATATTAGGACCCAAGTCTTATTTAGTTCGAATAATAAGTTTAGATCGTATAAAAGTTGATTTCTTCTTCACTGGTAATCAAGTTTTTATACGGCTTGTGAATTAGCTTAAAACCCATAATACTTCTTGCTTATTATTTCAATTCTTGCTGTTTTAATAAGTTTTGATACATGGGTTTTGTATAAACATGTTGAAATTGAGATTACATGAAGTTTCGGTAGTCAAAAAATTTATTAAAACTGGTTGAAAATAAAGCTGACCCGAATGGGTCGAAAAACTGGTTTAACGGGTTGAGCTATACCCGTCTTGAGGTTGAAGACGATTGGCATTTGTTTTATATATTATATTCAAATTATTCATCTATTACTTTTCCATAACCTTTTGTTGGTATTAGTAATCATTGTTAATTATTATGATTATTTAATTATTTAAAACAAGTCTTGTTGTGTCGGCAATTATTTCAAGACTCATTGTTTGATTGTGAAATATTTTGGCATTTATGTCCACTTTCATAACACTTTCCCGACAAATGTCACTATTAAAATTGTTTGATTGTGAAATATTTTGGCATTTATGTATTATTTTAATTTAAGCCAAAATATATATGCATGACTTGTTGAAATTTTGGAACCAATCAGTTTGATAAGGATCAAGACATTGTGATTAAATGCAACTTATAATTTTTGAAAGACCATGAGATACATTTGGTATCCGTATCTCATATTGAATGGTCTATTGTATACATTTTGTCAAGTATACAAATTTTTGTAATTGGGCAAATTTAATTTTGTCCTGATTTGAGAAAATCTTTTATTAGTTGATATAAGTGTTTGGCTGCCAAAGTGGCTCACTTATGGATATTAATAAAAATTATCTCATTTGTTGGCTACAGGATTGTACCTTGATTGTTTTATACAATCGCCTGCCCAAAGGGGTTATTGTGTAAGTCAATTTGGTATGTTATATAAAGCATTATGATTGCGATAAACTGGTTTAGAATTTCTATCTGCCCAAAGGGGATAGCTATTCAAAATTGGAATATCTCATGTTAGCTTTATATGAAGAGTACCTATTAGTATGTTACATTCTCTGCCCAAATGGGAGTCTGTGATGATACACCAGGGCTCTTGGTTGTTCATTGGCACATTATGAATTGTTGCTTAATATATTTGCCCATTAACTAATAAGTTGCATTATTTTTTGTTTTAATCAGTGACTTTTGGTGTGAATAAGAATCAAGCTACTGTTGAGATTCTGAATGGCTCTAATTATAAGAGGTGGTCTAAGGACTTGAACTTTGCTTTTGTTATGAGTGAGATAGACATAGCCTTGCGTGTTGATAAGCCTGCAGCTCTTACTGATCAAAGCACTGCTGCTGAAAAGGAGTTGTTTGCTCAATGGGATAGAGCAAACCGTATATGTGTAGAGGCCATTAGGAGAACCGTTGCTGAACATCTGATGAGTGGTCTAGAAAAGATTGAAAATGCTAAGGAGCTTTATGCTGCTATAGGCAATAGGTATGAACAATCCAATAAGTCTGAGGCTGGGGCTCTTATGAGTGAGCTGACGAGTATGAAATACAACAGTGAAGGAGGTGTTAGAGATTTCATTATGAGAATGGTCCACATTCAAACCAAACTAGGTGCCCATCAAATTTCTCTCCCTGACCAATTTCTTGTTCACCATGCCTTGAATGCTTTACCTCATGAGTTCACCCAAATCAAAACTGCCTATAATGCTGTGAATGAAACCTGGAGTATCAATGACCTTATTGCCAAATGTGTTTCTGAGGAAGAAAAACTCAAGAAAGAAAAAATGAGATTGCCTTACTTACCACCCATTCCAAACCTCATTACCGAAAGAACCTTGGAAAACCTGGGAAGATTAGGTTTAATGCTCCTAATAAGGTTAAGGACGATAAGGGACAGGCTAGTGGTCAGACTAAATGGATAAGAGGTCCAAATGCTGCCATTAAGAAAGATGTCAAGTGCTTCTTTTGTAAGAAGAAAGGTCATATCAGGGTCGATTGCCTCAGGTTTAAATCTTGGTTAGAGAAAAAGAATAAACAAGGAGGTAACTCATTAACTCTCAACTCACTAGCTCTCGTTTGTTATGAATCCTATTTTGTTAGTGCCCCACCGAATTCTTGGTGGCTTGATAGTGGTGCAACTGTTCATGTTGCTTGTACATTGCAGGGATTCAAAAGCAAACGAAAGCCAAGTGAGAGTGAGGCCAAGCTTAAAGTTGGAAATAATGCTGAAGTAGATGTTAAGCATGTAGGAACCATAGGTTTAAATTTGAGTTCTGGTTTTGAACTTGTTTTGAATTATGTTTTTCATATTCCATCTTTTAGGAGAAATTTGATTTCTGTTTCTGCTTTAGACAAAGTTGGATACTATTTTGGCATTGGAAATGGAAATGTTGATTTGATTTTAAACTCAAATATTGTTGGAAATTTTAAACTTGTTGATTGTCTCTACAAATTGAGTTTATCTCCTAATAATGAGTATAGTTGCATGAATGTTGAAAACATTGTGTCTAAAAGGTATTTGATTAAAGAGAGGTCTTCCTTGTTGTGGCATAAGAGATTAGGTCACATTTCTAATGAAAGAGTTGGAAGACTCATAAAAGATAACATTTTACCTTCTCTTGATTTTGAAAACTTAGACACATGTGTTGATTGCATTAGAGGGAAAATGACTAAGACTAAGAAGAAAGGAGCAACTCGAAGTTCTGACCTTTTGCAAATTGTGCACACTAACATTAGTGGACCTCTTACACCTACTTTGTGTGGTAACAAATATTTTGTTACTTTTATTGATGATTTTTCTCGTTATGGTTATCTTTACTTGATTGATGAAAAATCAAATGCTCTTGAAAAATTCAAAGTTTTTAAAACTGAAGTAGAAAAACAATTAGGGAAAGTCATCAAGATTGTTAGGTCTGATCGTGGTAGTGAGTATTATGGCAAACATGGTACAATTGGGCAGCATATGGGTCCATTTGCCAAATACTTGCAAGAATGTGGGATTGTTGCCCAATATACTATGCCTGGTAGTCCTGAACAAAATGGTGTGGCTGAAAGGCGTAATCGCACCCTTAAAGATATGATGAGGAGCATGATGAGTAGAACTAACCTTCCTGAGTCTCTTTGGGGTGAAGCCATTAAGACTGCCTTGTATATTCTTAACAGAGTACCTAGTAAATCTATTCCTAAAACACCTTTTGAATTGTGGACTGGTAGGAAACCTAGTTTGAACCATTTTCGAGTTTGGGGTTGTCCTACTGAGGTTAGAATCTATAATCCTTTTGAAAAGAAAACTGAACCTAGAACTACTCGCTCATTCTTCATAGGATACCCAGCCCATTCTAAGGGATATATGTTCTATTGTCCTACACGTGGCACTAAAGTTGTTGAGTCACAAGTGGCGAAATTTCTTGAATGGGATGTGGCAGATGATGTTGTGGTAGATAATGTTGATAGTGAACTTCCTAGACATGTTAATCTTCCTCTGCCTGTTTCACAAGGTAGTGTGGTGCATATGGATGTTGAGAGAGAAGATTCTGGGCAACACATTATTGATCCTCCTCCTCAGAATATTGATAATGCTCCAATTGAAGTTCCTCCTGTTCAAAATAATGAGGTTAATGTTCCCTTGAGAAGATCTACTAGGCAAAAGAGGTCAGCCATTTCTGATGATTATGTTGTTTTTCTTGGAGAAAGTGATTATGATATTAGTCATGTTGTGGATCCTGTGAGCTTTAGTGAAGCTGTTAATAGTTCTCAGTCTGATATGTGGATGGATGCAATGAAAGATGAGATGAGCTCTATGACTCAAAATTATGTTTGGGAGCTTGTTGAGCTTCCAAAAGGTTGTAAGTCAATTGGTTGCAAATGGGTCTATAAAAACAAGAAAGATTCCAAAGGGAAAATTGAGAGATTTAAAGCTAGATTGGTGGCAAAAGGATTTACTCAAAGAGAAGGAGTAGATTATAATGAGACTTTTTCACCAGTGTCTTCCAAGGATTCTTTTAGAATCATTATGGCCTTGGTAGCACATTTTGACTTAGAGCTTCACCAGATGGACGTGAAGACAGCTTTTCTGAATGGCGATCTTAGTGAGGAGATTTATATGAAGCAACCTGAGGGTTTTGAGGAGCCTAGAGGTGAACACTTGGTGTGTAGACTCAAAAAGTCTATCTATGGGCTTAAGCAAGCTTCTAGACAGTGGTACTTGAAATTTGATGAGGTTGTTACTTCCATGGGTTTTGAGGAGAATAAGGTTGATCAGTGCATATACCTTAAAATTGGTGGGAGTAGATTCATTTTTCTTGTACTGTATGTAGATGACATCTTACTTGCTAGTAATGATGTTGGATTGTTGCATGAAACTAAGCAGATGTTGACCAAGACTTTCGACATGAAAGATCTTGGTGAAGCCTCTTTTGTGCTTGGGATTGAGATTTATAGGGATAGATCTCGGAATTTATTGGGACTTTCTCAGAAAGCTTATATTGATCGTGTGCTTAAAAGGTTTAATATGCAGAATTGTAAACCTGGAGATGCACCTATCATTAAAGGTGATAAGCTTAGTCTCAATCAGTGTCCAAAGAATGATTTGGAAAGGAAGTTTATGGAGAGCATTCCCTATTCCAGTGCAGTGGGGAGTCTCATGTATGCTCAGGTTTGCACCAGACCTGACATTGCCTTTACGGTAAGTGTTCTTGGCAGATATCTTTCTAACCCTGGTTTAGATCATTGGGTTGCTGCTAAGAAAGTAATGAGGTATTTGCAGAAGACTAAAGATTATATGTTAGTGTATAGAAAGGTGGATAATCTGGAGATTATTGGGTATACAGATTCTGATTTTGCTGGATGTCAGAATGATATGAAGTCCACCTCAGGGTACATTTTTATGTTAGCTGGAGGAGCTGTTTCTTGGAAGAGTGTTAAACAAACACTTTTAGCTTCTTCAACTATGCAGGCTGAGTTTGTTGCTTGTTATGGGGCTGCTACGCAAGCTATTTGGCTTAAAAATTTTGTTTCAGGCCTTTGTGTTGTTGATTCTATCTCTAGACCATTGATGATTTATTGTGATAATAGATCTGCAGTGTTGTTTTCTAAGAACAACAAAACTACTAGCGGGTCTAAACATTTAGAGATAAAATACCTCAAGGTGAGGGATTTTGTAAAAAATGGTGACATAGTTGTTGAGCACATTGACACCGATAGTATGCTTGCTGATCCTTTGACTAAAGGGTTGAGACCTATAGCATTTAGTAAACATGTTGAGAGCATGGGTATTATTGAGTCTTTTAATGTACTTGGTTAGTGGGAGTTATGAATTCTCACATTATAGTTTACATTATTTATATTGAGACTCATTTATGTTTTGAGATATCATTATGATTGATTGATGATTCTCATTGAGAATAATCCATGCTATCTTCTATTTTCATATGTACATGTACTTTGATGAAGATTTGCTTATATATGTTGTAAAATCTTAAGATTTGGTGTCTATCTTAAGTAGGACTGTTTTGTCAATTGGGTATGTCTCATAAATGGCACCATATAGTGATCTTAAGGATCAGTAGGAGACATACAGGCATATTGTTGATGCCAAAGAGATTTTTCATATTGTTTAGAGAAATCATAAAGAGGACCGACAATGAAAATAGCACATTGAGATCACATTTGGTGCTATTTTCTTGCTACACAACCACACTAAGATCCATTGTCGATAAGATCACTTATACTTGTAACCATGGATTGGTCTTGTATCATTAAAGGGTACAAAGGCTGCCATGATTCAGCATTTGTTGGTTTTAATGGACAGGATCATGAGATGTTGTTTCTATGGACTGAATTGTTTTCAAATTGTGGCCACATCAAAAATTAAGTTAACTAGCCTGGTGTCATTTTTTTTTTGAAAATATTTTCTAAAATTTAAAATAAACACCAATTAATATTGCCCAAG
This sequence comes from Microcos paniculata, assembly GCA_030664755.1. Lineage (NCBI taxonomy): Eukaryota > Viridiplantae > Streptophyta > Magnoliopsida > Malvales > Malvaceae > Microcos > Microcos paniculata. Next base: position 36,453,588 of record CP131461.1, read on the forward strand.
TGGGAGAATGTTAGAATTTTCTATTTTGTGGGCTACTATTAATTGGTCATTTGTTGTTTATTAAAACAGGCTAGTAATTTGGTCCATGTGGGAAACAAGCATGAAGGCCTAATTTTGATAAGTGATCTTTATTGTATGGGCTTTGCACGTCTCTTTTGAATTAATGTGGTATGGCAGTTGTGTAGGCCTGTCCCAGTAGGCCTTTTATGGGGAGGATTACTACTGGGATAATTAAGGTTAATATAAATAAGTGGCTAAGGTCCCCTCTTCTCTTCATAACGTCAGTTTCTTCCCATTGAGATCTGCCATAAGAAGAAGAAGAAGAAGAGGAAGATCATAGCTTGATCGGAGACACTTGCTTCCGCTAAATAATGATGGCTGCCCAATCAGGTATGTATATTATCTTATTATCATATTGGTGTTCTAAAATCTTGGGTATTTCATATATTATATTTTAACAAAATAAACAAATTAGATATAAATCAGATAAATAAAAACAAAGAGAGCATTATTTTCATAATGATTTGTGAAAAGATAAATAAAAACGGAGGAAGATAATTTAAAATCCCTTGGAAAAGATTTGTGAACGTTAGACTCCTTGATTAGTGTACAGATAATTCGATCTTTCTTGCGCTTGATCTATAGAGGAAACTGATTTAAGTAACACATCTAAAATGTGGCCTCCCTCAAATATTTCTCTGTCGATAAAGCCTTGACTGCCAGCATTTGTAATCAATCCCAATACCACAATTTTTGTCCGATAGAGCCGATCTGCATGGCTTTTCCCTGATTTTTATTCCTCCATTCTAAGATGGATGTGGATTTAGTAAAAGAAATTTGACTGGCAACACAGGTACTCATAACTGAAAACGCAGCGTTTGAGTGGCACCTGAAACGATGTCGCTTAGTGCATAGTCGTGCTTCGCTGCTTTAGCCTTGGCAATAGCAGAGAATACAGGAGCGCCGAGCGCTCTCTTCTTTTCCCTCAGTCTGCAAAAGCCTGAAAATCAAAATTATCCAAAAAGCGAAAGAAAAAAAAGCACTTCATAGTCTTCTGCCAAATCAGTATCGCAGAATAAGCAATGAAAGCTCGCATCGCTCTCTCTAATCGATTCTGTTCAAGGTACGTTTCATCATTCTCATTTTTTCCCCTCAAATTCTTCTGCTCTGTTTCCGGCCCTCCCCTAAACGACGATGTTAACACCGTCTACCGCATCATAACTAGCTCTACCTCTTCAGACAACTTGGCCCAATCCTTAAAATCAGCTGGGATTTTTCTCTCAAATGATTTAATCGAAAAAGTACTAAAACGGGTCAGGTTCAGCCATGGGAATCCTTTACAAGCTTTTGAGTTCTTTCAATATACTGGAAAAAGGAGAGGGTTTTATCACACGGCCTTTTCTTTGGATACTATGCTTTATATTTTGGGTAGGAGCCGTAAATTTAATCTAATTTGGGAGGTTCTGATTGAGGTTAAGAGAAAAGATCGGTCTTTGATAACCCCCAGAACTATGCAAGTTGTTTTAGCTAGAGTTGCTAAGGTTTGTTCGGTTAGAGAGACTGTAGAAAGTTTTTGGAGGTTTAAAAAGCTTGTTCCTGAATTTGACACAGCTTGTTTTAATGCTTTGCTGAGGACATTGTGTCAAGAGAAAAGTATGAATGATGCTAGGAATGTTTATCATAGATTAAAGCATGACTTTAGGCCAAATTTGCAGACTTTTAATATACTTTTGTCCGGGTGGAAGTCCACAGAGGAAGCTGAGGGTTTTTTTGAGGAAATGGAGGGATTGGGTGTTAAACCAGATGTTGTTTCATATAATTGTTTAGTTGATGTGTATTGTAAGGGTAGAGAAATGGATAAAGCGTACAGGGTGGTAAAAAGGATGAAAGATGAGGAAATGTGGCCTGATGTGATCACATATACGTGTATTATTGGGGGACTGGGATTGATTGGCCAGCCTGATAAAGCTAGAGATGTTTTGAAGGAAATGAAGGAGCATGGATGTTACCCGGATGTTGCTGCATATAATGCTGCCATAAGAAATTATTGCATTGCAAAGAGGATTGGTGTTGCTTATAGTTTGATGGATGAAATGGCTAGAAAGGGTTTGAGTCCCAATGCCACTACTTACAATCTGTTCTTTAGGGTCTATTTCTGGTCAAATGATTTGAGAAGTTCATTTGGTTTGTATCAGAGGATGATGGTTTCTGGTTGCCTCCCAAATACCCAGTCTTGTATGTTTCTAATTCGGTTATTTAGAAGGCATGAAAAAGTGGCAATGGCACTGCAGTTGTGGAATGACATGGTGGAGAAGGGTTTTGGGTCTTTTGTTTTGGTATCTGATGTGTTGTTTGATCTCCTTTGTGATATGGGGAAGCTGGTGGAAGCGGAAAAGTGTTTCTTGGAGATGACAGAGAAGGGTTATAAGCCTAGCAATGTTTCATTCAGGAGGATCAAGGTGCTTATGGAATTGGCAAACAAGCATGAGGCTGTTCAAAACTTGAGAGAAAAGATGTCTGTTTTCGGGAAAATCCAGTTTGTCGAGGAGAATCTAACAGAAACTGTAGATTTGGATTCTCTTAATGTTAATCATGCTAAAATGAACTAATATGGCAACAACTGGGGTACACAATCATCGCAAAAGAGGCTTTCAAACCCATCATCTAGATTCTGCAAATTAAGATCGACAATGCAGTCAAGACTTCCATCTGACCTGATTCTGGACGACTAAAGTGGTTTTTCATCATCATGCCAACGAATTTGTGACACAAAGAAGGGGCCAATACCATCTGGGGACGCTTATGCTGTGAGCTTTTGTTGGAGGTTATTCTGTATTGGCATGCTTATTTGCTTCTTAATCAAAGAGACAGGTAATTTAGTTGGTCTCAGTTCCATCTTTCCCAAGGATTCTCAAGTAAAATTTGGAACTGATAGTCCCATCTGGATTTCACAAATATGATTCCTCCATGCGACATGTATTGCAGCTATTTTCAGCAAGCTGGTAAAAGACCTTGTTCAGATCAGAGGTCTGGCCTCAAAGTGCGGATATTCAAGTTACCCATTTAAGCCTGTCTCTCTAGGTCCCGAAGCATGAGCAGGGTGGATAGGTAGAGTTGGAACTTTATTTTCTTTGGACCTTCATCTAAACTTGATGCTCAGTCATCTAGTTTATCCTCGGAAGTTAGCCATTGTTGGAGAATAGCAGTGTCACCTCATTTTCAACAGTGTTCAGGACATTCTTTCCGTGAATCCTTTTCTTCGGCTCTAAGATTCGCTTTTTCACTTAAATCAAAAGCTATTGGTCATCTTTTTTCACCGTATAGTTTATAGCGTTAGATAAACCTGCACAATTGATTACTTCAGAGAACAGATCAAGCCATTCATTGTTGAGCAAAACATATCTTCTTTCTGCTTAATTCTTTTTTATTTAGTCCACCATTTCCGTCATTATGCAATATATATCATCCGCGATAGCACTTGAAAACAAAAAAAAAATGATGGTCAAAGCGAATTTTTCCGTGTACTATCAAATTGGTGAGAATACCAATATCTTCAAAATTACTTATATCGTTGAATGATTACGTCTGACATCGCAGGCAACCTGATCAATATTCTCTGGATTCTCAAGAGTTCATCATATTCATCAACTTAATAAGCCCGCCAAGATGTTGCAACTATTTTCGTATACATCATTAATGGATTCAAAGAAGGGTACTTTTTCAAATTGTTTGCAGGAGCTTGGTCCAGTCTCCAAAATTTTCCTACCATTCAGATAATATAAAGAAAAAAGAGGTAAGACCTATTATACATGCTAAGACGAGCATTCAAAAATCAATGTGACGAAAAACTTAAAAACTATATATTCAACATTACAGTAACCAAACTGGCTAACCATCAATTTCCACCAAGAAATGAACGACCCCAAACTTGGGGAAAAAGAATTTCGCAGCTATAGAGATAATACCATAAGGGAAGCCGAAAATTTATCAATTATTCTTAAACTATATGTAACAAATGGCAAAGTTTGCAAGAAACAAGAAACATGAAAAACCAGAAAACTTAAACCGAGTAGATATCCAGTACTCCAAGAGGGGCCAGCATTAGCAAGAGTGTGACTGACAACTCTTTTGTAACCATCTATGCCTGCAATTGTGTAGGTATATATATTAGCATAAGTACATCAAAAGTAGAAGAAACAGAAGAAACCTAAAAGGCTACAATCTGCAACTCCATTACCTTGTTCGCAATGTTGTTTGAGAGCCAGTCCAGTCCCTCGTACAGTCCTTCACCAGAAGTGGCGCATGTGCTCTGGATATACCTGCAAAATATATAATAGAGCGTGACAAAGAGATCCAGAAACAGTAAAGGTCAGACACAGACACCAAGAGAGAATTTTTCAACTTACCAGTGGCGCTGGCGGAGAGAATGAAGACCAAGCTTGTCAGTAATCTCAGCAGCATTCATAGCATTTGGAAGATCTTGCTTGTTAGCAAACACTAACAGCACAGCATCCCTCAACTCATCCTGCCAGTTACAAATAAAATGGTACACTAATTTCAGCATAAACCCCCTCTAGAAGGCATCTTTTCATAATTCCACAATCATGTCCATTGGAATCATACCACCAGTAAAAAAAATTACAGTCAAATACCTCATTCAACATCCTGTGCAACTCATCTCTAGCTTCAACAACACGGTCACGATCATTGCTATCAACCACAAAGATAAGTCCTTGTGTGTTTTGGAAGTAATGTCTCCACAATGGTCGGATCTTTGCATAGAGAATCAAAGTAAATCAGCTAAGTGTAATAATTGAGAAAAACAATACCATAAACATTTTTTCATTATTCAGATCTAACAAGATCTAAGATATACTCTAACATAAGGTCCAATTCTGCCCACCAAGCATCCACCTTTGCCTATACATCTAGCATGTGTTCTATACTTTCAGGGAACTACAAACATTATGGTTATCAAGATGCTTAATAGCTGATCCTAAATCACTCCCTTTCACAAGCAAGAGGAAATGTAAGCAACAGATAATAATGTGATAAACAGAACATAATGGAAGACACCCTACAGTTTTCATTTGAAGCAATTTCCATTCAAAACTAAGAATGTATAAACTTAGTTACCTTGTCCTGGCCACCGACATCCCAGACAGTAAAGCTGATGTTCTTGTATTCCACGGTCTCAACATTGAAACCTACAAAGATTATATAATAAAAGTGAGCCAATAACAAAACTTATTTGAAATAAAAATGTAAATGTTAAAACCTAACAAGGAAGAAGAGCAACTCACCAATGGTGGGAATGGTAGTGACAATCTCTCCCAACTTAAGCTTGTAGAGGATGGTGGTTTTACCAGCGGCATCAAGACCAACCATCAGTATACGCATCTCCTTCTTGGCAAAAAGCCGACTGAATAGTTTTGTGAAAGACAGCCCCATATTTTCACGTCTGCGAAACACAGAAAATCCAAAAATCAGTTTCCAAAACAATCGATTGAATTTGAAGACAAAAGGAATACTAATTATACGAGATCAGAGCAGATCCAACGGCCAGAGCTCCAAACAATCATAAGATCGATCGAGGAACGATCAGAACCGAACAGACCTCAATTGATCCGGATCAAAACATAAACAATCTAAATACAATCTACAACGACATAATTTCATTTCGAAAGAAGCAGATCGGAGTAAATTTACAAAATTACGACGCTTCAAAGGCTCAGATCAGATGAAACTACCTAAAGAATAGAGAAAATTGAAGAGATTTGACAGAATTTTGAATCAAAATTGAAGTCGAAAACTTTGAAGAAAAATTTTCAAAAAAGAGAAGGCAGATCGGGAAAGATCAGCCAAAAAAGAGCAAAATAAATTGAAAAATAAAAATCTTTTCTTATTTTGGTTTAGAGTAGAGAAAGAGAGAGACTTGCCTGAGAGAAATGCGAGCGGTTAATACGTAGAGCCGAACGAAGGCAAGAAGCGAAGATCTACACCCCTCTCTCTCTCTCTCTCTCTCTCGAAATCAAAGGAGCTGCCTTTCAATGTTTTACGCGGATTTGGAGGTCGGGTATTTATAGATCCAAACTGGATCTTTAATTTGACGGAACGCCGTCTTCTTCCTTTGCCCTTTTTTTTTTCAGAATGTTTTGGCAGTTACTTGGCTACGGTCGGTCGTTCCTGACGTCGTTATAACGACGCTTGATTTGCACGCGTTGTCGTTCGGAGTCTGTTTGGTAAATGGGAGGTCGGTTTCCCTCGCAGGGATAGGGAGTTTAAAATACTTGAATAGAGTAATACTAATACCCTTTGTCTTTTTCAAATTTATTTATAGTATCAAATATTTAATGATACATAACATGGATCTTTAATCTTTTACATCTATGGCTTTAATAATAATAATAATAATCTTAGGAAATATGTAGGCCAAGATCTACATTGCCTTTCCTCAATCCTTGCTACTTTAGAATGTTTGAAAATAAACTAAAAATTGCAGGAAATCTAATATGGCAAAGTGTAAACACCAAACAAGATATAGGCATATAGCCAAAAAAAAAGGATAATCAATTTAACTGAAAATTTAATTTCTTTAAAATTAATTCAATTATAGTAGTAATTTGCATGTATCCATAATTTGAGAAATTTAAGTTTTATTCACAAAAAAAGAAAAAGTCAACAAATGGCATTTTGGTTAACATAACATAACATGGTTTTATTTTATTCTTATTCGATTCCGCCTCCACTTTCCTTCCTAGTTCCTTCATTTCTAGTACCCAGTATCGATTTGCCTCGGGTAACATGGAAATTGGGAGGCATTATTGAAGCCCTCCTCTGCCAAATTCCAGGTGGAGCCTTGAGTTCACCACCCAAAACCAAAACCGAAAGGAGGGTGGGTGGTTCATGATCGGATGACACCAGAAAGCATGAAGCAGGGCTAACTGACCAGTAGAATGGCAAAGAGCATGTTGATGTTGGCATAAAATAAGGCAGCCAGGCAAAGAGACCACCGCTGCACACCTTTTTACAGATGCAAGCACACACAAAAATAAAATTATAATCCCTAACAATGGGCCCCCTAAACCAATTGGGCTGCAAATTCCCTCACAAAAACATCATCAAAGAAGCCTTTGTTATCTTCTGTATGGATTTCTCCATCACATTCCTTTTGAACACAAGGAATGTTCAACTAAAGCTATACAGATCTGAAAAAGCATAATCTTCTTCATCATTCAATTCCTTTTTTTTATTAATTTGAATTCCCATGAGATGGAAAACTACACCACTTGTCTTTCGTTAAATTATTTTTATTCACCATTGGACGATACATAGAACAATAGCAGTATCTTAAACTTCCATTGCTACAACAGGCAGCAGCCAGCGGCCAGTATGATTAAAGCAGGCTGTGCAACAAAGGTTGTGACCCTAGTCGAGCTGTGTTGACATTGCAACTTAGCTCAATGCAGTGGCTGACATGTCTGAACGTCCTCCTGTCATCCTCTCAGCCTTATCTCCACGCTCACCTGAAAATTATGAGTGGACAATTATTAAAGCACGCTAGATGAGACACCCATGCTTCGTTTGGGTGATTCTGAAGCAAAGAAATGGTGAGTTGCACTAATCTTGAATGGTTATAAGAGTGTGTTACCTGTGCGAACTCTAATAACATCCGAGACAGGCACCACTGTAAAACCAGTGATCATAATCAGGGGTTTGGTAAGTTTAAGTAGCAGTGTTAATCAACAAAAACAAGCTTAGTTTTTCATCTACAAGCATGAAAATAGATCACTCTACACTCTTGGTAACAATTTCACCCTTGCATTTTTGGCTAGGCCACAGGAAGAAGCAGAAAAGAGCAGACAATTTTAAGATGTTGCAGTAAACAAAGTTCACTTAATGGAAGACATCATGATATAGCTGCCAGTTATTCCGACAATCAGAAATAGACATGCATAACTGATCAATATTCCTATTTTGTCAAATGTCTGCACAAACACGCAGAATTTGATCCTTATTCCCGCTCGCACAAATGTCTTCCCAGTCCCCACTGGTGATAAAACCACCTTTGTTTTACAAAATAAAAGACTATAAAGTCCCAAACAAAACTTAGTTAAACTTTTCATTAAACAGGTTTTATGCTTAACCTCATAGTTCGGTGCCATAAAATTCTGCAAAGGTATTTAAAGGATTTTATCATTAGAAACTGAGGATTAAGAGTTTGAATCCTTACAGAAAATCTTGCCATCACCAATCTCTCCAGTCCTTGCTTCCTCAACTATCTTATCTATTACGGCTTCCACCTTTGGCAGGATAACCATTTACAAATGACCATGGCGTGAAATGAGTACAAATGCACCACCAAGTTATACATATATAAGAGAAATGACTTTTCAGATTGTACGTGTATATACCTGGTCTTTGCAAACCACAATCTCCACCTTGACTTTAGCAACAAACTTATCTTCAGAAAATTCAGAACCTACAGAACAAAAAACATGAAGAAGATTTACTCAAAAACAGAATATGAGCAAATTAAAGCCTGTCTAAGAAAAATGGAGAAATTGACTAAGCTACACAAAATAAAATCTGTTGGATTCCTCAACATCATCGCCATCAGATAGATGATAAATTTGAGAAGGGAATAGACAAAATAAAGAAGAAAGTGGTAAAACCTTCAACCACTTGTATATGAGAAAAGCTTACCACCATGTCTCTCTGTTGAACCTCCTTGAGCACCAAAGCCTCGAACATCAGAAACCGTAACACCACGAATACCCATTTTCAAAAGAGCCTTTTTTTTCCCCCAAAAAAACAAAACGAAAAGTTAGATTCAACCAAAGCCTCAAACATCAGAAACAGTAACACCATGAATGCCCATTTTCAAAAGAGCCCTTTTTTTTTTCCAAAACCAAAACGAAAAGTTAGATTCAACAGGGGTGTTCACCCACGAACAGGGTAGCAAAAGTGGCCTGAGGAAAAAAAAAAAAACAGGCTTAAAACAAGAATAGTTGTTTGATGAAGAAGCCTTGGTTTGGCCAAATTACAGCCCATTAATATCTACCAGAAGGCATTTACACACTTATAATAGAAAATTTAATCAGCTCATCTTTTGGAATAGTGGCAATGCAAGCATGAACTTGACGAGTCTATTCTGGAATTAATGAAAATGAAGATAAAAAACGAGTTACTTGGGGAGATAAACCATGCATTTTTTGTGATATTTTGGCTTTGATCACCTAGCGGTCCAAAACTGTCCCAATTCCCATTGAGTCACTTCCCCTCCCCACTCATGTTATACCATCAAAATGAAATCGTTCCAAGCTCCATCCTTTGAACTATCCCCTTGCAGTAAAGATTTTGAGGTGAAACTACAAACAAAATTTAGAGAAAGTAGTGCTAGACATTACTGCTGGCACACAACAAAGTAGACCAAAAAGGCGCAATTTTTAATCGACATTGGCTACCTAAATGGTCACAAACATTTTAGTACTATCTACTATAAGGATAGTAACGCGGAGCACAATCTGGATATAAATTATAATGCATACTTCAGTTGTGAAGTTGTAGCAGCTCTTACCGATGACACCTGCTGGATTCGCCATGGCCTACATATTCCGTCCAAAAAATTCAGCAAGAGAAAAAGAAACCAGAATAAAATTAGATATACTAAACGAACAAACTGATTAAAGCCACACGCCCTCAAAACGAAACACTAGAATATAATGAAGAAAACCTGAGAATCGCTTCCACTTTATAAAATTTTGCATCCGGGGCATAATCTACCAGCAATGAAAACACAAAACCCAGTAAAATTCAGTGACACCCATTTCAAATTCTCCACTGAAGAAGCAAAAAAGGACAGTATAAAAGTAAATACTGGTAAAGCGCGGTTTTCCAAGCTATTAATCCATACCAGGAGAGTTTTGGGCTCTGATTACGGGAAGAATGGAAACATTTCTCGAGCGTTTCAGCGTGACGTTAAGGTTAGGTAAACGAGAATCTCTAAAACTGGGAAGTATAGAACTTGAACTGAGAGGATAGCCTTTGCGATGAGTAGGAGAATGAAGAGGACTAAGCAAGTTTGTTTTTGCTATGACAGCCATGTTTGATCGTTGAAGAACACGGGAAAAACTGAAGGAAGGTGGCTTTGGCGAGCGAATATGTAGTAGAACCTCGCAGTAGACGGCTAAACTCTACGCTGTCAGTTAAGGCTTTTGAACTTACAAGTACCATAACGCTTTGACTTTTAAGTGGAATTGTTGAAGCCTTTGAAAGCCTTTATATGGATGGGCTACGAACTCCTTGTTAACAGAAAAGCCCATAAAAGGAAAGTTGGACTAAATGATAGTAGCATTAAGTTTAGCTGCCCCTGGGGCCATTCATTGAAGCAGCCTAAAGGGTTTGTAAGAAAAAATGGCTGCAAGAGAAGGGGAAGAATTCGTCTACAGGATTAGCACGGCTGAGGAATGGGAAGCCCTGCAAAATAATGGATCTGTTTTTGGCGGGGACCTTGACAAGTCATCTGGTTTTATTCACCTCAGCTCGCTTCATCAGGTCCCTCTGTAGTTCCTACTTTGTTTGGATTCGTTCCAGTTATGTCTGTTCATTATATATGTAATAATTGGGTCATGTTTCTGTTTATTGGCAGGTGAAGCCGACATTGCAGAATTTTTACTCTAATATCAAAGTGGATTTATATCTTCTTCAGATTGATGCTAAGAAGGTAAAAGAGCAGGTCATTTTTTGCTGTTGAATCCTTCATATCTTACTCTTGTCTTGGCTAATCTAATGTTAGAAATCAACAAGTTGTAAGGAACATAAACTTTATGGGTACTTGACACTAATGTGTGAATTATGATATGTCTTTATGTTTGGCCTTAAATTGAGAAATGTCAAAAACTGAAAATGCGCTTGTTATTGGACTAGTTGTCAAGACAGCAAAGTACTAAGGTTCGTTTTAACTGTTCATTTCTGGGAATGAAAAGGGAGTTCTGTTTTTACTTAAAAACATGTTGCAACAATATTTAAGTTAGTGAAACTCATAGCAATATAAGTTTAGTGTTTCTGATGCTTAATATGGAAGACATAGATTACAAATGAAAGGCTTCTAGACAATTTTGCACGCTTTAGATTTTGCACATAAAGAATGCAGTTAGGCTGATAATCAATATCTTGACTTGCCGCTCTATGTCCTAGACTCCTAGTATCTGTAATTTATATCTCAACCAATCCTAAGGAGATTTATGAGTTATGCGGCCTAAAGTTTCCTGTTAAAAAGAGAGGAAGGCCTCAGTGGAAGATATAGAATTGTGAGGAAAGCATCTCAAAGTCTTAAGTAGTTGTACCAATTTAGGATGTGATAACCTTAATGAACATTATAGACCTTATTTAGTTCTGATTTGAAAAGAAACACCGTTTCCCTATCCATGAATTGAGTGGCATAATAATGCAGGGCCATTTCATTTCATTTGTGTTAATTAGTTATGCCCCGGTATCTCAAATTCTTGATGTGTACGAGTTCCTAGTGACATGTGCATCTGCTGCAGCTTGGAGACGGATTGATATATGAGGTTGTAGACGGCTCTAACAGCTTCCCACACTTCTATGGCCCATCTCGAAGCTTCGTTCCTCTACCTTTGGATGCAGTTACAAAGGCTGAAAAGCTATCCGTATCAAATGGCCAATTCAGTTGCAGTTTACTCAATTAACTGATCCACTTCATAGTGTGCTTGAGCGTGTAGACATAATATTAGATTGAATGGAATTACATGATGTTCAACCATTGTAATACTTTAAAACTCCTAATAATAACAAAGCTGTTTGTATCTTGACTATGATGATGTGTCTAATATGATGTTCTGCCATTCACTCCTTAACAACAAAGGCATCTGTATGTTGACTATGATGTGCGTAATAAGGACAATGGTCTGCTCAATCTCTGTTTGTCTAGTGTCTCCTTTTCAATCATGCCTGTAACAGGTTAAAAGTGAATTGAATTTGTTGAATATTGTAACTTGTGAGTCAACACACTCATCCTCATCAGGGAGAACATGCTGGAATCTGTATTTCTAAGTGAAAGAAAACATTCAAGACGGCACTTAATTTGTCAAAAATTATTCCCAGGATGATCCTTCCGAAGAAATTTGTAGTCCAATTCAACAGTCTTCAACGGCCCGCCAGCAGATAAACTTTACAGAGAAGCAGATTCAAAGATACCAGCCAAATCCTAATCAAATATGAAGGGTTTTCAGTGACCATATTAATTCCACGGCACAGTAAACACGTGAAGATATATGAATCAATTCCAGTTTCGGCAGATTAACTATTACTATTACTTGGATCTGAATTTTCACCAACTACAAGAGTCAATCTCTTCCGAGCTCCAAGTCATCATTATTCCGTTGATAAATGTTTTCCTCACGGGCTTTGTATTATTAAACATTGGGAAATGGAATTGGGATGTACAACAAAAAAGTTATGAATTAATTTTTATTGTTTGGCAGTTGTCTTGACATGGCTTATGCATGTTTTGCATCAGGGTAAGCACTTAGCACTTGATTCCGACCTTTGAGTTGTTTTTACCTAACACTTCGCATTTGGGTTTTGTCAATTCAACCATCAAGCTTCTGTCGAAAACAAAAGAAATTAGTGCCAACAGACTCTGTAATGGAAATGACTAATCCCACTTTGCTAGTTGTAAGCCATGCATCAGCAGCTGGATATGCCGGTGTAGTGTGCCATTATTTCTCTGGTTTATGGCCAGGAATTCAGCTCATTAAATTTGCTAGGGCCATAAATTTGGATGGCATTACATTTTTTTTTCTAACAATAGGTTTCATCCAATAAATGCACTGTCTCTGTCTCTGGTCTATTTCACAACCTCTTTCTTTCTTTATTTCCTTTTTTTTTTTCGGGTATTTTATATACTATATTAATTTAACAGGGGTAATTTCCATAACTTTCTTCCTTAAAACCATCAGTCACCGGCATCTCGTCCAAAAAATGTCAAAGACAAAAGAATTTAACCTTTTCCCTCTGGCTAGCTGTATATTTGCCCTACCTTTAATTCAGTATGTATAAATACAACCATTTATGAGTATAGTCAAAGCAAAATATCAACCAATATAATTAGAGATGGGAGTAGCGGTGAAGGAGGAATGCTTTCTAATGCTCCCCTTCTTTTTCACACTACATGTGATCATTTGTCTCCCCTTGCTTCCCCTTTCAGTCCATTGCCAGTGCCCCAAAAATCCAATAATCTTCAACTTTGGCGACTCAAACTCGGACACCGGTGGCTATGCAGATGGTCTAGGACTCAACTTTGGACCTCCCAACGGGCGTACATATTTCCATCAACCAACCGGTCGTCTATCCGATGGACGTTTAATCATTGATTTCCTCTGTAAGTTCAATAATTTCACGTTCTGCCTTTGTCTGTACTTCTTCATCTGATCATCTCTAAATATAAGGTGACTAACAAAATCATGAGTGGCCAAAAAAAAAGAAGATAAAATCATGAAAATGCGCGAAATATAAACAAATTTGTTTCTAATTTACGTTGGAACCTGTTTTGTCTTTTGAGATGTAATAAACACACAAGTATCCAATTGTCTTACATGTTCGCAAGGGCCAAGTTGATCCTCTTTTCCTGATCCCAGATGGGGGAAGCTGGCTATTTTTAGACGAGCTTTGTTGCTTATCAGAACACATGATACATATTATACTATATATTAGACAAAAGTAATTTTTCGTATTTTAGTACTTCCTCAATTACTATTTATCTGTCTCTTTTTGAGATTTTTTTTGTCCTATTTTATCTGATTGATTATTAATTTTTCAAACTTACCATTTCAAACCCTCATTCATCTCTCTCTTAAATGAATAATTTCTTAAATACGAGTGAGAATCAAAGAAGGAGAGAGTTAGGGATAAAAAAGGAAAGTTAAGATAAATATTTATAGAATTTTAACGGTTAATGGGGATAGATAAATAGGGACAAAGGAATATAAGAATTGTCATTGGGCTGCTATCAGCTACAGTATGCCTGCCTCCAGCGATTTCGTAGGAAGGCCACAGTGCCACCCCAATTATAGTTGGCGCGTTGGACATATGTTGGCAACATGCATTAAAGTAGTATTTTAGTTGGATTTGACCCAATCAGATTCTGCCATACTTTCCAACAACTGGCGAGCCCAACCTGCTGGTTCAATCTCCAGAGCAATAGGCCCACGTTTTGAATCAAGTTTTTGGGATAGTTACGTCTAAGTTTTGACTAACAAATAAAACAGACAATTATCCCCAAAAAAAATACAAATAAAGCAGACGGCCCTAAAAATTAGTAATTGCAATCCAAGTAGGCTGGTTCAATTTTGGGGGGAAAAAAGGCCCAACAGTAACGGACCCAGAAATTGTGCTCTCTTTGTTCATCTAAGTTGAAAATTTTCGCAGGTGAAAGCTTGAATGCTAGATATTTGACTCCATATCTGAATTCTTTGGGGCCAAATTTTACTAACGGAGCCAATTTTGCCATAAGTGGTTCAGCCACTCTGCCTAGATATGTCCCCTTCAGTTTGGGCATCCAGATTTTCCAGTTTCTTCGATTCCGTGCTCGATCCCCATCACTCATGTTAAGAGGTATGCATGTTGTCACATGATCCAAAAAAAATATTTTGTTTTTTCAAAACCATATAGTATGTTTGATGTCTATTTTATAAGATAAGTATCGTTATTACCCAAGGATATTACTAATGTTTAAAATTTTGTCCCCCGCGAGTCAGGCTACAAAGATTTGGTTGGTGATGGGGACTTCCAAAATGCACTCTATACCATTGATATTGGACAGAATGATCTGGCCGGATCATTTGAGTACCTTACCTATTCACAAGTTATTGATAAAATTCCTTCTTTCATCGCTGAAATCAAATTTGCTATTTGGGTGAGTCTCTTTCAACGTCTTTAAAATTAATGAAACCCCAATTGATGTCACGTTTCATAAGTCAAAGATGTTTACTCGTCCTCTATTCTTAAACTGCAGAGTATATATCAAAGAGGTGGGAAGAATTTCTGGGTGCACAACACGGGGCCACTAGGATGTTTGCCTCAAAAACTTTCTCTGCATAGCCGAAATGCTACTGAACTTGATGATCATGGCTGCTTGCAGCCTTTCAACGATGCTGCAAAAACATTTAATGCACAATTGAAAGTTTTATGTGAACAACTGAGAACTCAACTCATCAATGCCACCATTGTCTATGTCGACATATACTCCGTCAAGTATGATCTCATTGCCAATGCCTCCAATTATGGTAATGGTCCCAGTTCTGTTCATTCTGCTTTCAAGTACTTTATTAGTCACAAGCTTTAAGGGTATCTCTTGACGTTCGATTTAACTGTTTTTGTCTGACAGGCTTTCAAAGTCCATTAATGGCTTGTTGTGGCAATGGGGGGCCACCGTATAACTACAATGCTGATATCAATTGTGGCCGCACTGGCCACACTGTCTGCGATGAAGGATCTCAGTTCATAAGCTGGGATGGAGTTCATTACACAGAAGCTGCGAACGCCGTTTTCGCTTCCAAAATTCTCTCTACTAATTACTCCACCCCTCAACTCAACTTTAACTTCTTCTGTGACGAAGTGTGAATTCTACTACCTACAAAAGAAATAAGAAGTTTACGTTTTAATTGCAGAGGGAAGAAAGATAGGTTATTGAGAAAGTACATCTGGTTTGATCACGCTATGACAAAATACAGAATAGTTTAGTCATTATTGACGTGTGAATTGCTAATCTTAAGGTGTAATGTACACACAATCGCATGGGAAACTCCTTGGAAAGAAATATTTCTCGTTAAACAATTTCCATTTGACATGTGAACTTCAGATTTCCTATTCCAAGTGGTGCAATTTGCAAATCATTTGACTTTCTTAGCTGATGGATTGATTTAACCCAGACCAGACAGAAAGTCAATGCCAGCAAATCAATTTACAAGTATACTCTAGTTACAGTAAGGGTGGCAACTTCTCTGAATCTCAAAACACTATATATTAACAGAATAGTTTGTTGAACGAATCAATCTAATTGTTGAACTGAAAAAAGAGAGAATCTAGAAAATGGATAACGTAGGATTTGGTAAACACCTGATATTGCTTTTCTGGATGTGGATATTCCTTGCTATGACAGAGAGCTCAGAGTGCAGCCCAGCTAGACCACTTATTATCAATTTTGGCGATTCGAATTCTGATACCGGAGGAGTACTTGCCGGCACTGGACTTCCCATTGGCCTTCCTCATGGCATAACTTTTTTCCATAGGGGGACCGGACGGCTGGGGGATGGACGTCTTATTATTGACTTCTTCTGTAAGTTGAGTTTCTCCTCAATAGTACCTATTTCAAAGTAGTGGTTAAAGTTAAAGACAGTGATTTTGAAGCAGAAAGTATTAGCCTATTAGGTTTGTGCGATCTGATATGTCTGGTAATATCCTGTATCCTCTACAATGATACTACAGAGAAAAACGAAGAAAGTAAAACATCAGATATGTCTCTGTATTAAAAAAATTTGCTTTCTCTGTTAGGTGAACACTTGAACTTGAGTTATTTGAGCCCATATTTGGATTCTTTGGCACCTAATTTTACTAGTGGAGTGAACTTTGCTGTAAGTGGAGCAATGACTCTGCCAGAATTTGTCCCTTTTGCTCTGGATGTTCAAGTTCGTCAATTCATTCGTTTCAAAAATAGATCAATTGAACTCCGAACATCAACAGGTAAAATCTATTGGATTCCTATTTTATGCAATTAGAATGTGGTTCGTGTAATCAATGAAATTTGCCTCAAACTCTTTTCTGTTGCTTTTAAAAAAACCTATATCAGGTTCAGGAGATTTCATGGATGAAAAGGGGTTTCGCAATGCATTATACATGATTGACATCGGACAGAATGATCTGTTAATGGCATTGTATGCATCCAACTTAACATATGCACCGGTTGGAAAACAAATCCCTTCTTTTCTAGCAGAAATCAAATTAGCTATTCAAGTGAGTTTACTTTAAATCATCTTTTCAATTAAAGTTTCCTCAAACTATATATTGTCTGTACTAACAGAATCCTCTGTCTCACATCCGCAGAACATATATTTATACGGTGGCAGAAAATTTTGGATACACAACACCGGTCCATTAGGATGTGCTCCGAAAGAACTTGCTTTACATCCTCATACTAACAAAGATCTTGATCGGATTGGATGCTTCCGCGTCCATAATGATCTTGCGAAAGCCTTTAATAAAGGCCTGCGCAACGTCTGTAAAGAGATGAGAAATGTTTTAAAGGATGCAACCATTGTCTATGTAGATGTATACTCCATAGAGTACAATCTTTTCGACAAGTATAAAAAATATGGTAAGCTGACTAAGCTCGGTCCTGTTGAGCTACACTTTCTTTGCCTTTTTTTTTTTCTTATTAATATACAAAATAGGCATTAAATTTTTATAAAACTGTCGTTTGGTCATTCAATTTTTATTTTAAAATATTTAACTCTTGAACTTTTGTTTTGTATATAATGTAGTCATTGATATTGACATGATCTATTCATATATTGACATGTGAAATTTTCTTATTATACTACGTCAACACTAAAGAATAAATACATAAAATAAAAATTTGAGGATTAAAAATTTTAAAAATAAAAATTAAAGAGTCAAAACTATAATTTTATACAAATTTATTCAAGGATTATTTCGTATATTAAACCCTATTTTTCCTTCGTTGGTTTTCATTTTTATGTTAAAAAATCTTGTAGGTTTTGAGGACCCATTCATGGCTTGTTGCGGTTATGGGGGGCCACCAAATAATTACAATCAGAAAGCAACGTGCGGCCAGCCTGGTTACAGCATCTGCAACAACGTTTCACGATCTATAGTTTGGGATGGAGTTCATTACACCGAAGCTTCAAATCGTGTGGTTGCAACCAGTATTTTATCGAGTCATTATTCTACACCACAACTGAAGCTCGAAAATTTTTGGCAGCCTTGATTATTGCCACCCTAATTGATCTCAAATGCAAAGCTTTTTTCTATTTGGTTGAGTTAGTAGAACCAACCAATCATAACATGTACTTTTAACTTGTGGAATTCAATTCAAACATTACTTTATGAATCAAAATCGATGGTCGGTTGCCTCTCATCTCAGTGCACCTTTGGAGTTTCGACAGCTTATTACATGCTGATTAAGATTTTAGATTTAATTGAAAGATGCACATTAATTTAGTTGTCTCTGATCAACAGTAATCTTCATCATAATGACAGAAAGTAGCAATT
This sequence comes from Microcos paniculata, assembly GCA_030664755.1. Taxonomy (NCBI): domain Eukaryota; kingdom Viridiplantae; phylum Streptophyta; class Magnoliopsida; order Malvales; family Malvaceae; genus Microcos; species Microcos paniculata. The sequence goes on from CP131461.1 coordinate 36,471,900, forward strand.
TTATTTGTGGATGGGAGGATTTACGTAGAAGTATTGTTAAAATGACTTATCAAACTGGCTCTGTAATGCATTGAACCATTGAACGGATGTATCCTGTCAAGTGCGTGAATCTAAGGCGTTACAAAGAGAAAGTTCATTATTTTTTCTTTTGTAAAGAATCAGACCGGTTATTATTATTAATCAAAAGAGCCAAAAACCTTGAATATATAAGCTAATCATTTGTAGCAAATCAGATAAGAATTTTGCTGCCTAAGTAGTGGTAGATTTCTAGCAGCTTTGGCCGAACAGATTGCTACTAGATTGGCTAACCTTCTTGGGTTCTATCATAATGGTACTTTGCATTTTTTGTCTGCATTTTGTGATTCCAATTTCCCAAGTATATATACACGCATATGTAGAGTGTTTAGACAAATAGTGGGAATTAATAATTGCTAGAGAGATTCTTTCAAAAAAAAAAAATTGCTAGAGAGATAGCAATCCATGTAAAGATATAAGCATCATTAATGGACCTACCACTTCCACTTAAATTGATGGTTGAAGAGCTAAAATGATTGATCAACCTTTGTCGACAAGTGGGTTTGTCTTTGCCTCACAATTTTCAATTATGAGTAGGAATAAAGCCCTCCGTTGGGCTAGACAAAATCATTTCTCTGCTACTCCTTGCATTGAATATATGAAAGGGAAATTGGGAAAAGAAAAAGAAAAAAAAATCATTTTATTTAAAGAAACAAAACTTTGGTTGAACATCTCTTAGCTTTTTGCCCCTGCCCGTATATATATGTGATTAAAAACCTACCTCAGTTGATGCTTTACATAATTCTTGGTGAGACATGTGAGCTTTAGTGGGCTTTTGTTTTTGTTTTGCTTAATCATGCCGAACATGAAATCAAAAGTGCCATTAAGATCTTGAGGGCATGTTTGTTACATCGGATTATATTTGATAGGATGAGTACAAAAATTACAAGTAATTTATATTGACATAGATTTGTATTATGAAAAGAATTTTATAGGATGACTTAATCTTTTAAAAATAGAGATGATTATCTCATCCTATTAATAATCTTTCGCATGATACAAATCTATATAAATCTATGTAAATATTATAAAATTACACTAAAAATTACATGTAATTTTACCATTTATCATATCCAATCAAATCCGATATAACAAACATGTCCTTAAACTTTTAATGGCACTTTTGATTTCATACTCCGCATGATTAAGCAAAACAAAAACAAAAGCCCACTAAACCATAGATCAAAATCCCCTGCCCCAGTTTGGTGGCCCCATCCGTGCCCCAGCTTCGATAAAATGCCATGTGTCCATGATTTTGCTGCTATCTTATTTCCTATATTTGCCACTTTATTCTTTTTAAGTTTTTTTTTGGTGAACAGCCTCTTTATGTTTTACTAGCACGCTATCTGGGAAAAAAGGAACGAAGGAAAACTCTGCATCAATAAAACTTGGAAATGCATGTTCTTGGAGAAAAGATTCACTCTCAATCACTTTATGGAATTAGAACTATACCCATCTCGTTAATTTATCTTAGGTGCAGCTTTGTTGCCCTTAAGCACTAAATAAAGGGAAGAAATTTACGACAATAAAAAAAGGATGGGAAAGGCGCACAAGTGAAGTCATTGAATTCGGATTTCGGTGGTGCAATGACTGAGTTTTGCACAAATCTCATTCTCTCTTTCACAATTTGGGAAAATAAAATCACTTTGATTTCGATTCTGTAAATCAATTGTGTTATTGAAGGAAAAAAACCAGAGCTGTTATGACTTTTATTTTCTTCAACCTTTCATCAGTTTTTTGTCTATTCTTATAAAGAAAACTGAGTTATAAGTGTTAAAGGTATACGGGAAATAAAATAACAAAAAGTCATAGACACGTGGCATTTAATGAGAGCTGAGGTACGGATGGGGCACCGGCAGGGGATTTTGATAGCCAGAAGCATTTATAACTCGAGAGGAAAGGAGTGTTGAAAAGAATCAATAAGGTAGTGCTCATTCATAGGGGAGGGATTGTTTGGAAAGAATGAAATTAAAAGGGAAATAAAAAAGAATCTTCAGGACCCAGACCCAGTCGGACTCCCGGGTTTAACGAGGCATTTAGTTCTCGGACAAGTCTATTAATCATAGCACAACCCAAGAGCATTTATGACCCGAGAGGAAAGCAGTGAACCGTGGAGATATATACAAAATGAGCCCATGATTTAATTGGCAGGTACTACCTCGTTTCATTTTATCTGTTTATTTATGGTCAAAATATATTAAATTTTAACCATTAATTATAAAAAAATTATAAAGTTATAAATTTTTTAAAAATAAAGTTAAAAAATTTTAAATCTTAAACTTTTCAAAACTTATTTTTTTATAATTTAATTTTATATAATTTTTTTATAATTAGTGGTCAAAGTTTAGAGTGTTTTGACTATAAGTAGACAGATAAAATGGGACGGAGGTAGTAATTAATAAAAATAAAGGTATTGGCATTAACCAAAACAATAATAATATCCATGCAATTTCATATTCTCCATTCTTAATGTTAAATTTGGACTTATTATTCTGTAAATTTAGGTTGTTCGGAATAAAAGTAAAGGTATTGGCATTGACAAAAAAATAATATCCATGCAGACTCATATACTCCATTCTTAATGTTAAATTTGGAGTTATTATTCTGTAAGTTCAGGTTTGTCGGACCCAGCAGAACAGAAACCATATATCCAATTAAACCATTTAAAACTACAACTAGAATTAGCCAATTGGAAGAGAGAAATTTAAAAAAAAGAAAACTACTAAAACACCATATTATTGTTGGTATATTAGTATAAATTAATAACCGGAGCAGGCCAATGTTTCCAACTTTTGTGCATGATTAGTGCGGAATCTGGATATCCAAAGCTAATCACTTGATTATGGTTATGAGGAAAAAGCTTTTGTTTATCGTATTTTATTATGATAAATGTGTGAAACAACATAGAAAAGAGAAATTGTTGGTGGAGATGCCTGTGAATCCCAAAGTGATTAATTACTTTATATAATGACACGGTTTCCTTTAAAGTTAACCATATATAATAATAATAATATATATGCACTCAAATTATGTTTGGGTAAATTACAAATTTAGTTAATTATAAAAAATTACGATTTAATCACTTAACTTTATGAACTTAACTATTTTGGTCACCCACCTCTTAAAAAATAATAACTTGATGACGTGGTATAACCGCGTCATTCAACATGCATGTGGCATGCCACATCATCCAAAAGTCAGTTGGTATGATGACACAGCATTGCCTTGTCATCAAAATATGTCATGTGGCATAGCCACGTCGTCATGCCATATGGCATATTGGATGATGTGGTAAAGCCACATCAGCGAATTATTTTTTTTTAATGGTTTGGTGATCAAAATGTTGAATTTTACAAAAATAAGTGATCAAATCGTAAATTTTTATAGTTGAGTGATCAAAGTAAAAAATTCTAAAAGTTAAGTGACAATTTATATAATTTATCCATTATGTTTTAAACCCATATTTATACAAATTTTGTTTTAATCAAACGTTGACGTCGCTGTATATATATTAGCCATCAAAATCAAAAGGAGAAAGGAATATACTTTAAGGCTAGAGAGGATAACAAGTAGAACAAGAACTCCTAGCCTAGTGGCCGGGAGTTGGTCATGTTCATATGGCCAGCGAGGTTTGACTTGTGAGCTCCATTGACCCATTCCTCCTCCCACACCTAATGTATTAAAAACAAAAAAAGAGAGGCTAGCAAAGTAGCAAGCAGTCCATAAATGATAATACTAGTATAGATTACTCCATTAATATAGAAATAGAAACAATAGAAGAAGTGCTGGGATGATGCAACAGCCGTGATATCCAAGATTTGTATACTTTTGACTGCAAAAGCCTAAGAAACTTGGTACACCAAAGATCAATTAAAGAAATAAAAGGCCGGTACGTTACAATTATAATATACTTAAAAGATTAAAAAAATATTATAAATAGAGAATCCCGCTCCCGCATTGTCCAATGCGAAAGGGCGAGCTTTTAAATAAAATAAAATACTCCTAAATAAATGCAAACCAAGGAGAAGAATGGTGATCCTATTGAACCTGCAGCTACGTAACCCTATTGAAAGCGAGTTTCAACACTGTATATAAACTTACCTCATTGGCTGAAAACTCATCAAGAATTAAAGTGAGTCCTCTAGTCAATTTGATGGGAGGTTAAAAAATTCATGTAAGAGGTCTCGAATTTAAAATATCTCATTTTCTAAATTGATCTATTTTCTTATTTTCTATATATCAACAAAAAAAAAAGAAATTAAGTCCCCTCTTAATCATTGTTTTACAGCAAGCAAATATTGCAATAGCCTAAAATAAGGAGGCCTCGTGTATTATTAATTAAATTATATTAATATATATTATCATTATTATTACTATAATATGTAAATTATTTATGTTGCTTTTAATTAAACCGACAATTATAAAGTCATTTTCTAATTTGTTTTTTATCCCACAACTTATAATTAATTGCGCAATCCCACATGGCCCACATCATATTTTTTATTCAACGGATCCGAATGAGGTTTTAGATTTCTTTTTCTTTTTTAACTTGCAGTGGCCCTAACATGCCGAGAAAAAAAATAGTTTGTTTTTGGATGGCAAACATGCTTAGAATTGAAATCATGGATGGAAAAAGAGATTATAATAAAAGTTAGTAAAAGATAAATAGTGGTCAATAAGCACGTGGCACAATGTGATTGGAACTTGGAAAGTGGATTGAAAAAAGAAAATGAAAACGATACAAAATGAGATACTAATTAGCTACAGTTATAGAAACACATGACGTTGACGTCTGAGTTTCACAACAAATGTAAATCATATGTACGTATATGATAAATTGATTCGTATAGTCGAAGTACACACTGAAATCTATACTTTCCCCATTATTATGTTTGTCTCTTCTTTTTTAATTTCAGACCATTGATGAGATTTAGGTTTTACGAGGGCTTCGTCGGTAGTGGAATCAGTTTGGATCCATGCCGAAAACTGCTTTATGAGCATTACTAATGACATGGTATATACGACGCTGGTGGCAAATTACTAGTTTAACAATTGGTTGATGCTTGAAATTGACTTCAAATAATTAGTATAATAATAATTATTTGTTCTTGGTTAAGCCTATCTTCCTTCAGAAAGAGGCATTTGACTTGGAAGGATACCGCGGATATGAGCTGCTCATTGCACATGGATGCGCAAAAGAAGTAACAAACATCAATTGTATAGTTCATGGAGTATAATATATATAATATAATAATATAGTTATATATAGGACGTGTTTATTATGCCGGATTAGATTAGATATGATATGAAAAAAAATTATAGTAATTTGTAATGTGATTTTATTATAATGACATATATTTACATTGTGAGAAGATTATTCATAGGATGACTTAATTCTCTAGAAATTGAGAAGATTGATTCATCCTATGAATAATCATTGCCACAATACAAATCTATATAATTACTACAAAATACATATAATTTTTCTCTCAATCATATCTAATCTAATTCAATATAACAAATATGCCCTATTACACTATGCATTTAGTCATACCTAGGTTTGAGTATTTATGTATCTTTGCCTAATTGCTAGCCCTCTAATTAAGGTTGTGCTGCCATGTGCTTGGAATCATCAAATCAAAGTGATCAATGGTAATTACGATTTACTTTTATTATTAGATGATTTTTTATTTCATTATTTTATATAAGATGTAATATGTTATAATTTATAAGTTATAAACTCAATCACGATTGTGATTCTATTTTTTGTAATTTCGTGTAAAGAAAAATTAATGCCAAGTAATAGCATAATTGAATTTCCTCCACATTAATGTTAGAATACTTTATTTCTAATTTGGTGAAATGTCACCAATCAATTTTCATGTCAAATCATCAAGAAATTTTAGATCTAAATGTTTAGATCTGAGCGGAAGCGTACCTGGATCCATGAAGAAAGCTTGATTTTCTGATTATTGCCTTCCAAGCCAATATGCAGACTTTGCTCTCTCTGAAGAGAGTTATTTCTTCTCTGATTGATAGGATTTCAGAAAAGAGAAATCTTTTGTTATGCATATGGCTTGGGGACCATAACCCTTATTTATATCTTTAGTCTAACTTCTATTTTAGCCTATCATAAAAATAGAAATTAATCCTTTGGGTCTCTACACATTAAAGTCCATTCTCTATTAGATGTCTAGCCCAAAACTTTAAACTTTATTGATCACTTTAATTAGGCTTAATCTTATGATAGCCCATAATATATAATTAATGTAAATATATGAGCCCACATGTTGAATTAAATCCAACAATTAATTAAATGTGAATGGCCTTAATTATAGTAGAGGTTTAGTTTCAATCACACTCCCCTAAAATGGAAAACGCATGTAAAGTTTTTTTTAGGGTAATAAAATGAATTCTCACTACACATGAGATAAATCTTTGATGTACATACATTTATTGAAAAATCATCAAATAAAGAAACTAATAGATTTTGTTCGGTGTAACGGTGAGATTGATTACTGTGAGATTACAAATAGTTGTGGCAATGAAACCATTACCATAGTGGTGAGATTAAAATCAACAATGAAAAAATTGTGTTCCGCAAACAAATAATGATGCCGGTGAATCAGAAGTGAAAATGACAATTAAGGACATAAAACTAAGGTTATATAAATAACTTGTTTAAAATAAAGAATTTTTGCAATTTGCTAAACATTTTTAATTACCAATCAATATGGCCTTTTTGAATAAAAAAAATCTAACACATTATTTTATATTAACATGATTCTTAAGATAATAATCTTTTTATAAAAAAAAACATATGTTTTATTTACAATAAATAAAATAATAAAATTTTAACATATGGATTAATAATTCTTTTTTATTTTTATTGTTATATAAATAGTAAGGACTTATATATCTATGTGTGTGTGTATGCCCATATTAATTGAAGTCAAAATGAAATAAATAGTGAAGAAAAAAAAAGAAAAATACAAGAATAAATTAATTAAAAGGAAAAAATGGGGCAAAAAGATAAATCTACTTCCATGGTGGGGTGAGAATCTTCACTGCACATTCAAAGGCCATTGAAAACTCTCCAGTGGGAGGGGATACAGTGCGGGCCAAGTGCTCCCAACTGCACTGTGTTGAGCATGCCGAACAACATGCAGCTCCAGTGCGAGGGCAATTGAGCCATTATTCGCATTGCACAGCAATCTCAAAAATACTCGAAATCGCTACAACTTAAGAAATAAATTAATTAAATTAATATTTAAATTAGATAAAATTTACACATAATTTATATATGATGAGACTTGAATCTGAGACTTCAAATCTTATAAAAGGTGCTCCTATCACTCCAACTAGAGTTCAAATGCATCTAGCGGCAAAGTTAAGATTGAATAAATTGATATAATTTTTTTTTGTTTAACCAAGGATAACTTAAGCTTTTGATAGAAGATTAATCCCTTTCGAACCGGGTTGACCCACTATAGAAGTAAAAATCTCAATAACGATTTTATCTATTTATAAGATTGAATTCGAGACCTTATTTAAAGGGAATAAGTGTCAAATCACTAACCAACCAACTGTTAGTAATAAAGTGATATAATGCTGATTAATTATAGTAGCTAGAGCCTTAAACCATGGAATAAAAAATCGGATCAGATCGAACCGGCCGGTTCAACCGGTTGAACGGGGAACCGGTCACAAGTCTGGTCCGGGTCATAAAATATGATTTTTATTAAACCGCCTTTGAACTGGTTGAACCGGTTCAATCTGAATTTTAATTTTTTTTAATTGATATTTTAATTTTTTTTCTTATTTTTAAGGAATATTTTGAATTTTTTCTATTTTTTTCAATTTTTTTGAATATTTTAAAAAATAATAATAAAATTAAATTATTTATTTAATTGAACCGATGACCGAATAACAACCGGTCCGAAAACCAGTTCGGTTTTTTATTCATTGCCTTAAATTGCTACTAAAATTAAAGGAAAACCCCAAAAAAAAAAGGGAAAAAAATGATGGAGACAGAAAATTGCTGACATGACTTGAGCTGTGACAAAAGGTGGTCCAATTCGGCCTTGTATATCCTTGGAATTTTATTTTATACTATATTTTCTGTTCCATGTTCTATTGGTTTAATAAAAGTCAACTGGAGTGGCATTTTTGTAATTTGGAGTCATGTGGTATTGGACATGGACATATGGAATATGGACCTATGGTGTATCGAAATCATCATGCTGGTAACATTGAATTTGATCATCTGATTTCCATTAATATAGTACTACAAGTTTGGTGGAGCCATGGGGGACTCAATAAGTGTAGATACAAACAGCAAATGGGTCCAGCAAAGAAGGGTTAAATTATGACATGGACCAATCAAAATGAAGAACCGCAGGAACAGAGGCAAGCTCAGAGTAGCAGAGGATTATAGCATTGCCCTGGAATGGAAAGAATGACAGTGAAGGTTCACTCTTATTCTGTCTTGACCCACCAGTTGTCTGCACCAAATCTACCCTCACCTCAAAGCGGTGCTATATATTTGGGGTCCTTCCTCTCTTCCTCCTACACCCCAGCGCCATACATTGCATCAACAAGAAATTTCTAACACGTAGCCGGCGCCCTTCTTCTGTCTTCTCTTTCTGACACACAAATGGAAAAGGAACAAAAAAGAACTCTCTACTAGTTTTGCTTTTCTTGTTTCAGACATTTCAGTCCTTCCCTAGCACGCTCAGTTATGTAATTTAGTGGGTTTTTCCAGAATCTTGAATTCATATCTCTTCAACCCACTTATAGTCTGATCCATCCGGCTATATATCCATCACCATTGACTGTCTCTTCCCACTTCCTGGAGTTATAAAGTTCTATAACATGAACATTCTCTATCTTCGCTAGAGTTTTTGTTCATAGTTTGGAACTCTCAAGTCATGTAATTTTACAAGATCTTTCGACTCTCATTTCTCTCCAATGAGAATCTCCTTCTCCTTGCTAGATGTAACAGCCCGATCTTCCCCATAGCAGTAGTTTTTTCTTCTTGATCATTCTCAAGAGTGTTTCATTCCTTTTTTTTCTCTCCTCTTAGAAGATTATTCAAAGGGAGAAGAGAAAGCCGATTTTCAGAGTTTCAGCAGGTAGGCAAAGCTAACCATGGAGGAGACCTTTGTGCCTTTCCAAGGCATAAAAAATGACCTGAAAGGGAGACTGATGTGTTACAGGCAAGATTGGACTGGTGGCTTTAGAGCAGGCTTCAGGTATGTAATTTGCTGGTTATCTTTTCTACGATGTGATGAACTCATGAACGTGCAAAATCTTATACATTGGCTTTGCATTTTTAGTCTTCCCAGTTCCCACTTGGTTATTCCTAACGACTTGAACTGTGATCTTTACAGGATTCTGGCTCCCACCACTTATATTTTCTTTGCTTCTGCGATTCCTGTCATTTCATTTGGTGAACAGCTTGAGAGAAATACTGGTATTTAATTTAGCCACTTACAAACTCTATAAACAATAATTTAAAATCTTCTGCAGACCATTTCTTTTTCTTTAGCTTAAAGGGCGGGTATCACCACGATCAAATCATAGACTTTTCTTCTTTATTGTCAACCTTTTCTTCTAATTAGCATCTTAGTTTACGTGAACAACATAGTCAGAAACAGAAAAGGTTCTCTCTCTCTCTCTCTTTTTTTTTTAAGCATGAAATCAATCTGCGCGCTGTACATCTGCAGATGGAGTTCTCACAGCAGTTCAAACCTTAGCATCCACTGCACTTTGTGGGATCATACACTCAATAATTGGAGGTCAACCATTGCTGATATTAGGAGTTGCTGAGCCAACTGTCATTATGTATACATTTATGTTTAACTTTGCCAAAGAAAGACCGGATTTGGGTCGGGACATGTTTCTAGCATGGACTGGATGGTGAGCTGCTACCTTTAACTCTTTTTTTAATTGAATAATTAGCCACATATCACGTTAATTTTTGTCATGTATCTTCAATAGGATATTAATATTTTGGCTGCTTACCTGACAAAAATTTTCCTGGTTCTTTTGTAGGGTATGTGTGTGGACTGCAGGCTTGCTGTTCTTACTGTCAATCTTGGGAGCTTGTTCCATAATCAACAGGTTCACTCGCGTGGCAGGAGAACTGTTTGGTCTACTTATAGCTATGCTGTTTATGCAGCAAGCTATCAAAGTAAGAAACATTTTTCAGTAATGATGTTCATTTTCTACTATTAATCACTCCCATTAAGATAGTACCACCGAAATTAATTTGTGCAACATGATCAACGTTACCGGAAAGTGAAAGATATATCTTCATCTTTTGATATCTTAATTCAAATATAGTGGCTAGCAGCTCCTGATCATTAATCTAATTTGTCTTCCATCTTATGTACAGGGCGTTGTGGAAGAGTTTCGCATTCCACAACATGAAAATCCGAAATCAACAGAATTTTTACCTCCATGGAGGTTTGCCAATGGCATGTTTGCGTTGGTTCTGTCATTTGGCCTTCTTCTCACCGCATTAAGAAGCCGAAAAGCTAGGTCATGGCGCTATGGGTCAGGTAAGATCGATGCTCCAGAATTTTAGGTACTTCTTAGTTCACCTTTTGTAGATATGGCATCATTTCGCTCTGAGAACTTAACTAAAAAGAAGCTTTTTGACAGGTTGGCTTAGAAGCTTAATAGCAGACTATGGTGTCCCACTTATGGTACTAGTGTGGACAGCTGTGTCTTACATACCGGCTGGAAGTGTTCCGAAAGGAATCCCACGTCGTCTCTTCAGCCCAAATCCCTGGTCACCTGGCGCTTATGAAAATTGGACAGTTGTCAAGGCATGTTTAATCAAGTACAGATTTTTTCGATAATTCCTCAATTATGAATTCTGTCTATCTTTGAAGGACTAATAAACTGACACTAGGAACTCGTAAAAATGACAGGACATGCTAAATGTTCCAGTTGTCTACATTATTGGGGCCTTCATTCCCGCCACAATGATTGCGGTGCTCTATTATTTTGACCATAGTGTGGCATCTCAACTTGCTCAGCAAAAAGAGTTCAATTTGAGAAAGCCATCTTGCTATCATTATGACTTATTGCTTTTGGGGTTCTTGGTAGGCGAAGTTTCCTCGTACTCTGTCCTTGCATTTTCCTAGTTTGAGGCACTTCTTTTGCATCCTTAACAATAATTTCCATGTTTCTTGATGGCAGACACTGTTATGTGGTCTTATTGGCGTCCCTCCAGCAAATGGGGTCATCCCACAATCTCCCATGCATACCAAGAGCTTGGCTACTCTCAAGCATCAGGTATTTGAAATTTCCTTCTCAAAATTCCTTGAATTTATAGTCCAAATTGATGACTTTTTCTTTTACTTGCTTCTGAATGTTTGTGCTGACACTCCCACACTGGTTTTTGCCTTTTTGGTTATTCTGCAGCTACTTCGAAACCGACTGGTTGCAACAGCGCGCAAAAGTATAAGAAAGAATGCTAGCTTAGGACAATTGTACGGAAATATGCAAGAAGCTTATCATCAAATGCAGACTCCTTTAGTTTACCAGGAGCCTACAGCTCGAGTAAGATTGTGCTTCATTTTCAGGACCATATAAAAATTAGCTTCTGTCACTTGATAATATTAAGAACATCAATATTTTAGAATTCATAGGAACTAGTGGTGGATAAAAAATTGCATAAAAAAGTTGATTTTATATTCAACAGTTAGCAAAAAAAAAATTGCATAAAGAATTAAAAAAAGTTGACCGGCTTGCCTGGATGACTATAGATGACTTCACCCTTAAGGTCCGTGACATTAAAGAACTCTCATTAACGCTGGCATAATCAAGCATGCTTTGATGATTTATTTATGTAATTAATTCGCTGTAATTTTAGCCTGTTTTTTAAGTTCAGTAATTGTATTCGTTGAACGGTCAATATTTTGTACTAAATAAACTACTTGAAATTTCTCAAGCAGGGACTCAACGAACTAAAAGAATCCACCGTTCAAGCTGCTACATGTACAGGCAACATCGATGCCCCAGTTGATGAGACTTTATTTGATATTGAGAAAGATATTGATGACCTGTTGCCAGTTGAAGTGAAAGAACAGCGTTTAAGCAACTTGCTTCAAGCCACTATGGTTGGAGGATGTGTTGCAGCAATGCCCATCCTCAAAAAGATCCCAACTTCGGTCCTCTGGGGCTACTTCGCCTTCATGGCTATAGAAAGCTTACCCGGTAACCAATTTTGGGAAAGGATTTTATTGCTCTTCACCGCACCAAGCAGAAGATATAAGTAAGATATTTAAAGAGATGTTCACTCACATTTTAATCTTAAATTTCCGCTGTTCATCTTGTATGACGAAGAGAGCCTTTCTTTCCTGCAGAGTCCTCGAGCACCAGCATGCAACCTTTGTGGAGACTGTTCCATTCAAGGCAATTGCTTTATTCACGATTTTCCAAACTGCTTATCTGCTTGTATGTTTTGGTTTAACTTGGGTTCCTATCGCCGGGGTCATGTTTCCCTTGATGATCATGCTTTTAGTTCCTGTAAGACAATACTTCCTGCCCAAGTTTTTCAAAGGGGCACATCTTTATGATTTGGATGCTGCAGAGTATGAAGAGTCACCGGCTTTACCATTTAATCTTGCCACGGTATGATCTCTTGTCCAACAATCAAAAATTTGCAGTGATTGTTAAAATCATGTAAAATTTTGCCTTGCATCTTTGATTTTTAATCTCCAAATACAGGAGACCGAGCTGGGACATAGAGCATCCAACGCAGGGGATGCTGAGATATTAGATGAAGTTATTACAAGGAGCCGAGGTGAATTCAGGCATACTTGCAGTCCTAAAATCACAAGCTCGACTACCACGCCAGCAAATGACCCGAGAAGTCTTCAAAGCCCACGCCAATCATTTAGCCCACGTGTCAGCGAACTGAAAGGAGAGCTAAGTCCTCGAGCAAGTAGAAAGGAATCATACAGTCCAAGGGCCGGTGAACCAAAACCATCTAGTCTGGGCAGGAGTCCTCTTAATCCAACATCCAGTTAGTGGGGAAATATTGTTCAATATATTTCATAAAATCTACTTTTAAGGAGTTTTTAAATGGCTTGCTAATTTCCCCCGTCTTTATTTTGAGTGTGTTTGTTGGCTTAGCACTTCTGTAAAATCTTCCCCTCTCCCTATCTCTTCTCCTTAAACCCCAATCTCATTTGTAACAACAGATTTGATTTGCTTTTCTAGCCAGAAATATAATATAGTAGTTGTATTTTTTGCTTGAAATTGTTAGCATTTCTAATGTTTCCTGCTTTATGTTGTTTATTTCCTTTAATTCATCAAAAATACCAACAATTATGGAACTCAAATATAAGATATTACTAACAAAATAATCAGCACCAGATAAAAATAATCCCTTATTTCCATTCAGTTTGATCAAACATAGTAATATTAGCCCAGACAAGATATTAACTTTAACCGAGTTTCTGCATTGCCGCTACTTTGTGCAAGGCCTGCAACTAAATCTGATGCAGTTTCACAAATACCATGAATTTGCGCCAATTTTCACTTTCATACCTTTTAAAGTGCACATGTTGGAACATGCTCACCCCCTGAAAATGGCATATAGAATCTTTGTTGCCTTGTAAATAAAGCTTCTTCAAGAAATTAAGTGCGTTCTAACTGAGAACTGTCTAGTCATTTCATTTCATAAAATAAATAAAAACAACAGAGAGGTCAACCCTCCTATACAATTATGAAAGCGTGAAAAACAAAAGCACCAGCGTGAGATGAAAAAAAGGGCCTTTTTGAATAGTTTTGAAGGAAAAAAGTAACGGCCAGAAATATTTCCTAGCAAAGCATTCGATTAAATTGCAGAGATATGATGAGGTCCTACAGTCTCAATAGCAGAGAGGAAATGTGGGATGAGAGTGTTGTTGTTTTCGTGGCATTCCATTTGGGTTATTCTGTATGTTTTCCATTATTACACTCTCTGTTGCTTTCTAATGATTTCAGTATCTTTGTCTTCAACCATAATTCATCGAATGGTTAAAAAAAAAAAATTCACTAATTTTGATCCTTTCCAAAAATGTGTAGAAACCCATCATCGATGCCGATGCAGACCAGAATTTGATGATCTGACTAAAGATTGGACGCAGCAGTTGACCATAGCCACTTGTGGTTAACGCAATGTGTGGTCGGCAACCTTAGAAACTTACCCTAAAATAAAAGAACAGAAATTTGCATCTGACTTTCCGAATCACTCTTTTTCCATCAGCATTCATATGAACCACACGAATTCAATCATGACTTCTGTTGTTATTAGTGGAAACTTTTCCTTTTTGGGTAAGGGAGGGGCGGAAAGAGCCAGGAGGAGAGGAGTTGGCAAAGATCAAGAACATTTTGAGATCAAATATATCAAAATATCGAATACATCATGTCAGAAAAGAAAAGAAAAATGGCAGAGATCCCATCCTCAAAATCTATTCATAAGATGAAAAACATACACTATGAGTTTACCGCAGCCAGTTTGTTTGATACTTTGAATTCAATCAATCAGATTATAGATTCATGACGAGAAAGTAGAGGCTTACAATATATAAATGCTAAAATCGATGTAAAGAGATCCACCATCCCACAAACAATTGTTCATTGACACTGATATGCACAAGGAGAAACAGAGAACTTTCTATCTGCACATTCAAAAGACTCCAAGAAAACAGTGAGTCGACTTGAATAAATAATTCTGTCCTCTACTTTAGCATTAAACAAATAGACAAAAACGATAAAAAGGGCTTCTAGTTTATGTGACTCCATTCAGGCATTGCTGATCGAAAAAGTTGGAATGATCGTCTCCATTGAAATGAAAACTATGAAGTGACAGAAACTCTTGAATATATATAATTATATAGTAGTCTATTATTTGAAAACAGCCCAAAAAAGCAAACATGAAAAATAAGACCCAACTCTGAAGATGAACATATATCGTGAACATGGAAAAGTAGTAAGAGTAGAGACTATGAATCGTGATCAAAGTGAAAGGTTGAGATCTAATTCTTCATGGTCTTTAGCTTTGGGTTTTTGTTGTTGAGTCTCGGAAGAACTATGAAGGGTAGTTACAATATTGTTTGTAAGATGAGCATGATGATGGCGATCAGCAAAGTCTTCCCATTCGAATGATGGGGTCCAAGTTGATTTGATTTCTTTCTCTTTCCCTTTTCCGTCTTGCGAGCCAATCAACATCCTGCTTTGTGCATCTCGAATATTTCTAACCAGAGTGAAGAAAGTGTTGATCTTATCTTCTTCTTCTTCTTCTTCATCGTCATCATTAACAAGTCGTGCTGGAGTACTCTCCTTTGTTTTTCCTTCCATGTATTTTCTCTTCATCAATGTCTTCTCTCAGTCTCTCTTAAATTAGAATTTCCTTTAAGACTACTATTATAGGGTTTTTATACTAGTAATGATATTAGTACTAATAAATTATCTAATGCTATAGCTATACTGTACAATTTCCTAGAAGATAGACCAAATTGAGGCCAAAAAAGGTAGATAGACTGATCAAATTAAATTAAAAATTATTGGAGAAGTAGGAAAAAGGACTAAAACAAAAGGGAGATTAGGACAATGAAAACAAAATAACTAGGCAACCCCTTAAACTCCCCTCTGCAACAACCTTCAAGTTAGACTTACATAAATATTTTGGTAAATCACGTGATCTAATGACAATGTCGTGAAACTCGAAATTTGGAGGCCTACAAGTCTTATTACCTAAATCGATTATTCAATAGTAAAACTTAAATTTAAGCAGCAATTCAATGTATTTTATCCATTATCTAAAGAATTGGATCTGAATTTTATTTCCTTGGTAAGAAAGAAAAAAAAAACCCCAAATTGAAAGCAGACTTTAATGGAATTATAGCCACTAAGCAAGGCATCATTAATAGTGATGAGCGGTAGTATCTAAATGGGCATTTTATTTGTCGACAGAATGGAATAATTGATCTGTAAAATGTTGTGAATGCCTTTAGCCTTTTTATTATCTGGTGAGGTCGCTCGCTAGCCGCTTCGGACACGAAATCCTCACCATCTGCCAGTCACAATACCAAAAATACAAATGGAAAAAACATGGGCCTCCGTTGCTTTAGCTTAAAGTAATGTTGACAAAAAAAAGTATATTTATTTATACTAAATCTTGTAAAAGGATCGTGTGACAAATGTGATTCTTCATGCAGCCTTTTTGACCCACGTTATTCATCTGACCCACGTAAGTAAGCAGTACAAATCATCCTTTATATATAAAGAAAATCAGGAAAAAAAATCCATTAAATACGCCAAAGTCACCGTGGTTACATCAGCTTAGATTCTTCTTGTCTTCCTCTTTTCCGCTTTTTCTTTCTTTTTGGGTCCTTAATCTAATTAATTAATACTCGGTGGCCTTTTAGGCTTTAGCTGCTTCGAATGTCTGTGGGACATGGCAATGAATAAAAATGGGCCGACCGACCAAGGCCCATTTCTAAACACCCACCAATAGTAAACCTTAGAGCTCATGATGTCCGGGCCACAGATTCATATTTATCTGAGAAGCCCAAAATAGGCTTCAAACTGAGCTCAAACAAATATTAGGCTCCCTCAAGTTGGCCTTTATTTTTTTGGATGAAATGTTTATTTTCATTCCAGATAGCAGTAAAACTGCTACAAATATACAAAGGGTAGTGTTCAAAATAGAGCACTGACAAATAGAACACTACAACTATAAGAACTACGGCAGAAAACATATCAAGTACAGCTAACACAAAGATTCCAGCTTTCTATCAAGGCTAGATTAATGTTCTCTTTTTGCACTTTTTCAAGACCATGCAATCTCATTCTAACAAACCTCTGCAATTTGCCCAAATATCTCCTCGGAACTCCTAGCTTTACCACTATAAAGTCTGCTATTTCTTTCTTTCCACAAGTTGGGCTTTCAACGGATGTCAAATGGATTAAAATTCTTTGGGCCAATCTAATAAGTGACAGCCCGGGAATCAGGATTTTCCCACATTTTTTTGTTTTTTCAACTTTCAATTTGGTCTAATTACAAAAAAGACCCTAATTAGACAAAGTAATAATTATTTTGCAAAAAGACGCTGATAATGATATTTCATGAAAGATATCATATCATAATTAAATTAACTTGTTAAAGGGATTTTTGTAAATGTCCCTCTCATTTTTCCTTCATTTGCCCTTTTCCGTTCTAAATATCTCTTCTCCCAAACCATTTTTCACCGCTGGACCAAATTGCGAATGACACCATGGCATGGCAGGCAATAATGAAAATGTCGGTGGTCGGTTGTTGGTGGCGGTGGCCCATAACTCTTATCCTAGCCTTTTGCCTTCATCAAGAAGTAACATTAACAACATTAATTTTTTACGGGCAAATAAATAAATTGGTGGCGCAAAATTGTTGGGTAATGGGTATATGAAGACATCAGCTTCAACAAATTGTGCATAGGATGATTAAAATTGCATGTAGATTACTATACTACCATAAATTTCAAACGGGAACCAAAAACGAATGGTCAAGACTCGAAAGGCAAATGATGTGATTCGTCCACGTCATTATATATTTGAGAAGTGGAGGGGGGAATATATCTCCTAGATTGAGTTCCCTTCCAATGCATTGGACAGTCTAATACACCATGAAGGATGAGAAATGGAGATATATGAATTTTCATATTATTCTATATTCCCATCTCTCATTCTTCAAGGTACATTGAACTGTCCAATACATTAGAGAGAAACCGGACCCATATCCCATAGGCCTTATCGGAGAAAAATCTTCTCAAATGTACCAAAAAAGAATATATTTTCAATAGTGACTAACGAGAGCAGTAACCTTATATCATTATCGAAAAGAGAGTCTAAGTATAGATTAAGATAATATAATAAGATTCCTAGTACCTTATAACACGGGCTAATTGACGACATCCTAGGAGGTGCCATTCTCATCCTTTTGGAAACTTGCCCTTTAACACTAACACTTGTGCTCACCGGGCACATTTGTTGGCAAAGTTAAGTGATAAATCTTTCTCAAATGCGGACCCATTGGCTTCCTAAGCTTTTCTCTTCGTTTCCCCTTTCATCAGAACCGATTTAACCTTTTTGACTTTTTGTTATGCCATCATCTATTGATTTCAGCAGAGGCGGAGCTCACAAAGGAGGATTGGAGGAATAAACAGGGGAGGTTCCACACGCACCGCCCTTTTTGTCTTAGTTCGCTTATAAAGTGGGTTCTTGGAATCTATATTCCTTAGTTTTCAACCAATTATTATAACCTTAGTCCTAGATTTATAAAGTTGACAACTACAATTGGGAACTGGATCTATGTTCAAATCCACGAGATTCTATTCGAATTTTTTTCCATTTGAACTATAAATCCATGTAATTAGCGTACTTATCCTCACTTTTTAATAAACATACATTTCATTAATTAATAAATAAATTAATAAATGAGGAGTACTGATAAGATGCAGTGCTCCAAGTTAAATGAGGTTGCAAAAGTTTTAAATTCATTCATTATATTTTTTGTTTGATCCATTAATGTATCGCGGCTGCCAAACTTGACAAAGTAAATTTGTCAGTTGTCACTACGAAAGACATATAACGAAATCGTGGTTGGGGAGCCTGACAACTACGACCTGGAAAATGAGAAATACTACCACCATTAATAAGAATAGTAAACAAGCCATGGAGAAGCAATAATCATTTGGCAATTGGTGGAATTTAGCAGTACAACTAGAAAGTGAGTCGGGTTACATTTCGGGATTTTTTTTTAAATTTTAAGTATTTGAATTTTATTTTAAAAATATTAGAGGGTAGGATTAAATGGTACTTTAAGATCAATTTATATAATTATATATTAATATTATATATAAATCAAAATGTAATAAAAATATATATAAAATTATTTTGATAGATATAGATAATGTTAATTAATTAATAATAAAATTACATATATATAAAAAATATTATATATATGTTGAAAATATTGATTAATAATTAAATAAAAATATTTACCAACTCTTTGATAATAAATAAACTTTAATAACATATATAATATATCAAAATGTGAAAAAATTTTCTCAAACCTAACAAAATTTTCAAGCTAAAATTTGTTTTAGATTTATTAAAAATGAAAAAATTCCTATAAAAAATATATAAAATTTTTCACAAATAAAAGAAAGCAACAAAATAAAAAAAAAAAGAAAAGAAAAAACTAATGAATTTTAACCCAAAACATAAAAAAAATAATAATAAAAAGTCAATAAAAAGGTGACAATTACATTCCTGTCCCTTTAATATACTTGAAATTTCGTAGAATGGAATATTGAATTTTAGTAGAGTAACAGTAAATTACTTTAATTATGGATTAAAAATATCCGGACGCTTGGGGGTCCTACGATTACTGAGACCACAAAAAATGAGACTCTTGTCTCGCAACTAAATTCATTAAGCAACCGAACCTCGCCGCTTGGCCGAGTGTCAAAAGCTGACTGGAGATTTCATCACGGCAGGGGTCCATCCCCCTCCCCATAGAACCCCCTTCAAAAAAAAAATTCCTTAAGCAACCGAACCCAATCCCTGGTCTGCCCAGCTACGTATACTTCCACCAACATCTAAAAGCTTTCCACGGCAAAGAAGTGGAGAGGTTTTGACGCAACCCACCTCTTTGATTTTTTTTGTTCTGTTCTTTCAATGAAACTGAAGAGTGAAGAGTAATTAATGGAGAAACTGAGCGTTCATCAAGAACCTTAAATTTTCAATAACCAGTACTTGGAAATACTAATTAAGATTGAACATTGATCATTATACAAGAACAAAATAATACATGATCAAACTCATTCAAAAAGGTAATTTTCAAAGGGTAAGCTTGAGATTCAGACCATCATCATCTTGTTGTTTTTTCTTGTCTGCAATCTTGTTGTATGGGCTTGGGAAGATGATGGGCGGCCTTCTAAACTCAATCTCCTCCGTAAAATCAGCCCACTCAAAAGTTGGAACCCAACTCGATTGCTCGTGAACATCTAACCTCCTTAGCTTGTTCTGCTTCTTCTTAATCTCCTCCTTCTGTCTCAGCTCATGTTTTCTCCTGTTACGCGCCTCCTGAAAATTCTTTATCAGGGCGAAGAACTGCTCCATCTTCTGATCTTCTTGCTCGTGGTCTTCTTCCCCATTGCAAACATGACTTCTCTTCTCTGTTGCCATGTAAAAAGAAAACAACAGAAACAGCGGAAATTTCAGAGGTAGCTCCAAAAGATTCCAAAAGGGCTCGTTTCTTCCAATCCTGGTGGTAGTAGGCAGGCTGGAACTGCGTGTGCAAGTTTCTCTCGTGTTCTTTTCTGCTTACAATTTCTTTCAAAACTTGCCCACTTATTTATACAACAACGGAATTTGGGTGTCGGGGGCAGATTCCAAAAAGACCGACCTGCCCTGCCGGCCACAATCATCGGTTGCCTTCTAGAGAACCCAAAGGGTCGCATGGGGGTCATTAAAGTAAAACGATGAATGACGCGTGGAAAGCAATGAGCTTGCGTCACTTGTTAACGTGGGTAATATGTTGATGGCGAGGTAACGTAAAGGCTTACCAGAATGTTGACGTAAGCAAGATGACGCAAAGAGCAAATCCTAACCTCGCTGGCTTGCGTTTCTTGCTTCCCAACAAAAATGGAAACAGATTTGCAATTTGCAATGATTTTGACCTCTAATCCCCATAGTGCCCCAGACCCCAGTCCCAATTTTCTGCTGCGCCCAAAAGAAATAGGATGAAAATCATCATTCTCATTTTAGTAACTCACTTTATATCTCTTTTACTAGAATATATTATGTGTCTCATTCATTTAACTATAATTATTTCTTGTTTGATTTTAAGGATTTTTTAAACAAAAGTTTAGTATCAAATTAAAATTTTTTAATTTTGAGGGTAAGTTTCTATGCTTATGATATTATTAGAGTAGGGTTTTAGTTTAAATAAAAAAAACAAAATAATGATTTTTTTCTTTGTTTATTTTGTTAAAATCAAACAGGGAATAAGAGGAGTTAAGTAAATGGAACACGTGACAAGTTGTGGTCTATGAGGCATAAAGTGAAACACTGAGATGGGATAGGAGATTTTTATTCTAAGAAATCGCACATAATAAAAATATCACGATTTTCTGACGAAAATTTAATCTTTGATCCCTACTACTAATAGTTGAATGTTGAAAGAGTTCGGCTTTTAGAATATGTTGGTTACAAAGCATTAAATTAGATAGAAAGAGAATAAAAACTACTTGTAGTGTAAATTAGTACAAGTTTAAATGTTTAATCATTTACTCCCTCTGTTCCTATTTACTTGTGTTATGTCACAAATTACTTATGTTTATTTTAGTAGATCAAAAAAGCAGTTATTGACTTTGTTACTATTTTTACCCTTCTTTAAATATATGAAAGAGACATAAATAGTAGAAAAATAAGAGAGACAACGACATTAAATATAAAGAGATGAAAGTAGAAAAAGTAAAGATAATTTTGAAAGAACATCTAAAAATTTTATTGATTTTTGAAAATCTACTTTCTTAATCCAAGAGAATAAGTTATTTATGACAAGTAAATAGGAACAAATTGAGTAATATTTAGAGGTTTTCTATTTTAATCACTCAATTATAAAATTATGATTTAGTCATTTATTTTTGTAAACTTGACTATTTTAATCACCTAATGTTTAAAAAATAATAAGTTGATGATGTGGTATGATCACATCATCTAACATGCCACGTGACATGGTGACGTAGTATGCCATGTCATTTAAAAAGTCCATTGATATGATGATGTGGCAAATGCCGCATCATCAAATATGTCACATGACACGACCACATCATCACGCCATGTGGCATATTGGATGGCCACATTGTTAGATCAATTTTTTCAAAGGTCAAAATATTGAATTTTACAAAGATAAGTGAGCAAATTATAAAATTTTAAAATTTAATGACCAAAACAGAAAACTTGTAAAACTTAAGTGACCTTTTTTTAATTTACCCTTACTTGTAATTTGTAGTGTGGTTTTATAATATTTATATGGATTTATATTGTGGGATGATTATTTATAAGATGACTCAAACCTTTATAAATGGAGAGGATATACTCATTATATGAATTTCCTGCTCACAATATAAGTCTATGTCATTACTATAAAATCACACTACAAATTACATGTAATTTTTCTCATCATTCTATTCAATTCAATCCAATGTAACAAACATATTCTTAAAGGACCAGTTCACATTAACAATTTGTTAGTTTAAAAGTTCAAATCTCCCTATGATTTAAATGAGAAACCGAAATAAGCTAGAAATAGTTGACCAAAAAAGAAAAGTAACCCTTGAATGTTTATGTTTGGAAGAATAAAAAAATACAATTTCACTAACTAATAATTATTTTTATAATCACAAGTGTCCGTATCCGTTTAATAGTTTACGATTAATCTTGTTCGAGCCGTGTCGAACCTCAAACTAGAAAAAACTCTCTCAAATCTGTTTTTTATATTCACATGACTCAAATCTGAAATCTTACTTGAGAGGCATTAAACTTCTTTCACTTAATCCAACAGGAATTTGTTTTGACTATCTTAGATTTATTTTACCTACAATCCTCGTAACATGTCTTATATTGATTTGTCTAATTTTTATACATATTACAAAACTTTAGTTACACATTTATCAAGTTACCTTATTTATAGAATAAGTTTTATCTTTTTTATAAATCATAGTAGTAAGGTTATAGAATTAAAAAAAAATGAGATCAGTTACGTCATAAGGATTATAGGGTGATCATGTAGCAAAATCCAAAAGAATAAATTTCATCATTAAACCAAATTGACGGTAATCAATTATTGAAATGAAGATCTTGATTGAATTTAGAGTTTGTTCCAAATAAAATGTGTACAACATTATCGACAGAGTTTGGTAAGCAGTATAATTTTTAACCCTTCCAAATGGGATTCACGTGGCTTGTTGATTCTTTGAAACATTAGTAGAGATCTATGACAGAGACTTCATACCTAAAAAGCTTACATGAGTCATGTGATTAATCTAGGAAGGTCAGGAATTATTGGCATAATCTAACTTAAAAAAATTAGGCGCTTGGATCCGTATTCTGTAGCCCTGCTTTAATAGTCTTTTTTTTTTTTCTTTCGGTGAGATGCTTTAATAGTTTTTACTTTCTTAAATTGTCCTTCTGTTTTTCAGAAAGAAAACCAGACAACTTTTTTCGTTCTTTTAAAGTTCTCAAGAAAATACTACTAATATCAAGACTGTTTATTTATTTATTTTTTTGTGGTTTCACACACATTTGCGGGGAGAAAGGACAAAGAGAGCGGAGTCTGTTCACAAATGAGGCTAGACTTCGTAAAAGCAGTCTGACAGTACTATTCGTTGAAGTTTTGACAAGGAAGTATATACTTTCCCCGAATTTGGCGTCCCAACAAATCTTTTTTGCTGACAGAAGTGGATCATCATCTATGGGATTATTAGAAATTAAAGTAGTAGTAGGAAATCGGAAAGAGTTCTTAAAATAAACCCATTTTTTCATTTAAATCCCTTAATTTATGGGCCTTATGGGCTTCCAATCCATAATCTTTACGGCACTTTTGGTCGACCTAACATTATGAACAAGTAATGATATTTGTATAGCTTATAGATATTGACCTCTACCCTTGGCCTAGTGACTAAGAGGCTTGGGAGGTCACAAGACCCCTGCCATCCACCCCCCTTCCACACCCCCCCACCCCCCCACCCTCCCCCCCACCACAATGTACCCAAAAAAATAGCTTGTAGATATTAATCCTCCATAACCAATATTCATAATTATTTATCGATATTTAGGATTTATTTAGTAAGAATGAAAGAAAATGATAAATAAGTAAATTTTTTCAATTCAATAGTTAAATTATAGAATAAGATAGTATAATTATAAATCACAATAATTAAAATAAATAAATTTTCTTCCTTATATATTTTCTTACCTTTTTTCTTCCTTTTTATCAAACCGAACTTTAGAGATTTTTGTTTAAGGTGGATATGAGGTAAGTATGCAAATTGTGCAAATAAGGAATTCATATATATGAACCTTGATTTCAATTAAATTAATAAATACAATCACAATTGATCTTAAACCTAATAATATAATATTAACTGGTATGGTTAATTAACCAGCCCCATAATTTGTCCATTTAATTGGAAATCTGCAGACTCGGCGCGTGAATGTTTTCGGTTGATCATGAGTTCTGGTAAGCTAGAGCATGTTGCTGTTGCTGCTGACTGGTCATTATTCAGTCCTTGCACGGAGGAACAAGCTTCATATCCATTGGATTCTCCGTGTTCGAACCAAAACATTTGAGAGCTGTATTATTTATCTAAATTTACCCATAACGGATCAGAACTCAGAAGAAGAGACATGATTTTAATTTATCGCCTTCTTTTGACCAAGGGATGAAAACCTTGGGTGTATGCCATTAAGCAATTAACCAAGGTCAACGCGTGGATTAAATTAACAAAAATATACCATTTTTCTTTTTTCAAAAAACAAAAACACAGATATTTGTCAATCTAGTCAACGCTTTAACCTTGATTAATTAATAACCATTAATATTTGATACTCCATACTAGCTAGCTACACTTATGAGGTTTTATTATATACTATATATTATCTAAGGTAGAAATTTTTTTCTACTTGTTAGTAGTAATTAAGTAGGCTGGTTAATCTTTTTAACTACTTTACTGAAATTCTTCAGATTTCTGCAAATCTCTGACCGACGACTTGATGAATTGGGAAGACTAAAACGCAAACCTGTGAAATATAATACTCTAAATATAAAAAAGTACATAGATACAGTAAGTTCTTAAGCCCCCCCGAAATTAATTGTTAATTTAAGAATTTAGATTATCTTTGGTACATGAAAATATTTTTTATTTTTATTTTTTTAAAATACAAAGAAATCATCATTTAAGATATGTATAGTTTATAAGAATGCATGCATATTTTTAAAAATAAAAATAAAAATGAACCTAAAATTCAGAATAATTTTTTTTCAATCTCATTTCTAGATCCATTTTCATTTTTTAAAATATACATACATTTTCTCTCACAATATATATCTTATATAATAATTTCTTTGTATTTTTTAGAAAATAAAAATAAAAAATATTTTCTCATACCAAATATAACCTTATTTGCCTTTTAAACCATTTTTTTAAATCAAAATGTCCCAAGATTTTGACTCAAAACTAATCACTTTTGAATCGAATTGATGCACTATGGTACAAAGCTTTTCCAACAATTGTTTTTTCATATTCACAAGACTCAAACTCGAAACTTTACTTAAGAAGAATTAGTGCCAAAACCCTTGAATCAACCAATTGTTGATTCATTTTAAGCCCTTTGATTCTTGATTCTCAGCTACTTGTCCGGCTCTTTAGCTATTAGCAAATTGATGAATGAGAAGGTACCATACTATGAGAAGCTATAATTAAAAATTCAACCCCAAAAAGTACCTAATCACCAAAAAAAAAACCCAAAAAGTACTTAGAAATATATGTTCATTTCTCTGATCTTCACCAAAAATTAACCCTAGTAATTAACATTTTTTTTGGTAGAACTAGAAATTAGCAAATTGATCAAAGCTCCTAATAGCAAATACTACCTTCCTGATTATCCGAGAAATACTTCCTAATTAATAGCAAAAGATAGTAACATAGCCACTAATTATAAACAACAAAAGAGGTACAAGGGAATGTACCAAAAAAAAAAAAAGAGGTACAAGGGAAAATGCTTAGGAGAAGAAAAAGCTTGAATGCTTTGATTGAATGCTTTGATGGTGTCTTCTCACCTTTTAGAGGAACATCCAGGCAGCCAACCACTTTTTATTTGATATATGAACAGATTGATGTCCGTCTTCCAAATACACTCAGAAACCAGTGACTACATTCTTTGCAGTTCTTGAAAACCATTAGCAGCGCTAAAGTGAGAGGGTGAGGTCTAACCCTTCTTTTTCCACCTCTTTTTGGTCATCAGACGTTCCCTCTTTGCTTTGAGAAGCACTCGCGAAGCTGATGGCAGGTAGCCGCTTCTTCATCAGTTGTTGAGCATCTTCCATGAAATCTTCACGTCGAAAAGACGGCTTCCACACTGCAACTTGCCTCTCTACTTCTTCAAGCTTTTGCTTCTTGCTTCTGCTCTCATCATCTGGAGCAGCTTCGTTATTCTTCAGGATTTTTAAGCTGCTGTTGATCATCAAACGATCGCGAGCCTCGCGTATGTTCTTGATGAGAGCATAAAACTTCTCCATCTTTTCTTCCTCGTCATGATCAGTATCTTCCTCGTCTACCTGATGATCATCATCATGGCAAATCTTTCTCTTCTTGCTTGCACTTTCCATGACAGATTTTTCTCTTCTATTCGCACTGTGCAAGGCCAAGGGTGAGCTGAGAGAGAGTGTGTGTGCGTGTGGGAGTGGAGTAGAGCGAGAAAACGTGCTCTTTCTCGGTTGCTTCTTCGTTGCTTCTTCAAGATAGAAGGTAATAAAATACTTAGCTAGGAGTACAAAGCGAAGGTCATGGTCAAGATGCCCGATCATTTTTGTTTGTTGGTGCGACCGTGCTCGAGTTCCTAAAAGTAAAAAACCCATTGGACCAAACTATCCTCCACTCGCTATAGTTTCGTCATGTTTTCTGTTACCAAACGTAACCGTTGGAACATTTTTTTTACTTCCCACGTTTAATATATGGTTAAAAATTGACTACTCTATTTTAATGTTTTATTTTATACCCCAAATACTAAAATATGTTACGTGTCTTATTCACTTATTTTTATTTGTTTTCTATTTGATTTTAGGTTTTTTAAAACAAAAATTTCTAAAACTATTTTAGAGAAGAAAAAAGACTATGTATAATAAAAGTTTAGTCCTAAATTAATTTTTTTTAATTTTCAAACTAAGTTTTTACGTTTATAATATTATTAGAGTAAGTTTTAGATTGAATAAAGAAAAATATGAAGATTTTTTCTTTAATTATTTTACTAAAAGCTAAACAAAGAATAAAATGAATTAATTGAATGTAACACGTGACTGGTTGTGATATATGGGATATAAAATGAGGCATTGAGATGCAATAGAAGATTTTTATTCTAGGTTAATATATACACATACATAATTGTGAGTTGTGTGCCTCCAATCTTGAAAGAAATAAAAAAAAGAGTTAGTATCTCACATAATTGTAGTTTATTTAAGTGTTGTCGTGAACTTTATAGTGAAACTTTTGGAATTTATGACATCAATCTATTACTCTTATGTGGTAAGTAATTGAAAATAATGAATAGGACTTGGTTGACTTAGCTTTGGGGGTCGTCTCATGCTCTTTGAAAGGACTTCTAATTCCAAGGCGATGAAATTTGATATTTGAGCACCCAAGCTCATTGCTCTCTCACTCACCCTCGTTGCTTTTTGTTATAAGGAATTGTTGAGGGGCTCAGTTAGCTAGCTGTTGTGCTGTGTTTGGGGAGTATTAAAGTTTATCTTTTTTTTTTGGTGATAAAAGGATCATCATATTAATCTGAAATAAGTCTGGGATAGGAAACCCCTACAACATCAGTAAGCAAAATGATACCCAAAAGGTGGAGAATCAAAATAAACAAAATTTTGCTGATTACAAAAGGAAATATTAGCTAAAAAGTCAGCATAACGATTGGCTTCCCTATATATCTTGGAGACATGTTGTTGTTGGAATCTGTTGAGCATGGACCTGCACATTTGAATGATCATATAGTGAGGGTGGTGAATATGAACATTAGAACAAATGAAACTATATACAGCCTGGGAGTCAGTTTCAAGAATGATGTTAGTATATCCCTTTGCCAATGCCAGCTTTAATCCTTCATAGATTCCCCATAATTCAGCAAGCACTCAAGTAGTAAATCCAATTTTTTTGTAGAAACCACAGAGCCAATTGACATTCTCATCCCTTAATAAACTGCCTACACTTGCTTCTCCTGGATTACTCTTGGCTGCACCATCGGTATTAATCTCAACAACACCAGATGATGGAGGACACCAGCTGATCTGGACCGATTTCTGTTTCTTTACTTCAGCAGTGGGACCCGAAACAACCTAAAATTCCATTGCTCTTTGCAAGCTAGCATGATAAAGCTTTTGTGTTAGAAGACAATATTATTTCTTGCCAGCCAGATATGCCACACAAAAAAAGGAAAATAAAATTTCCAAGGAATCCCTCTGAAAACAATATTTGAATCAAAGGTACAAAACTGCTTCAACCATATAATCTCAGTTGAGTTGAAGAACTGGCTACCATCAATCTGAAATTGCTGTAATAAAAGTTGCCAGACTTCCTTTGCCTTAGAACAATCACGCAAAACATGAAGTATTGATTCCCTATCCCGACAGCAACAAGGACACAAAGGATCTAAATTCAATCCTCTTTGAGAAAGGATTTCCTTAGTAGGAATGGCATTGAGATAACATTTCCATAAGAAAACTTGGATTTTTGGAAGAGTTGGAACTCTCCATATCCAAGAAAAAGATTTCCCCATAGTACCTGGATGAACATCACATTTTAATTCCCTGCTCAATCTATAAGCTGATTTAGCGGTAAAAATACCCGAAGAGGTCATTTTCCAACAAATGGTGTCTGGCTTCCCACAATCCGGAAAAAATGGAACAGCTCGAACTTTATCTAGTATAATAGAAGGCAATTCCTTGCTGCCATAGAGTTGAAGTCCATTTTGGTCAGCAGAACAGACATCCTTCACCAATATTGAATATTCATGTTGAAGTAACGGTCCTTGGCAAGCTGCAAATAGAGGGCCAAAACCTGTCCAGTCATCCATCCAAAAGCTAGTATTATCTCCATTTCCAATAATGCATCTAAGGACTTTGGAGAAACGAATCTGTCCTTTTTTCATACATGCCCATGTTTCAGACACGTTAGTCTTCTCCCTTCCCAAACAGTATTTATTAAGAAGAATTTACACCCATAACGTGTCCTTCTTCATTATTAGCCTCCAGCACAAATGAGCCATGAAAACTTCATTTTGAAGATTGGCTTTTCGAAGACCCAAGCCTTCCTGAGATTTTGGAAGAGTCACAGTATCCCATCCAATCAGGTGTACTGTTTTCCTTGTCATATTGGAGTTTCAAATAAAATTTCTGGAGATTCTATCAATTTCATTGCAGATCGTGCCTGGTAACTTGACCCCTTGCATATAATAGTTTGGTATGGCTGCAAGAACAGATTTAGCTAAGACTAATCTACTGACCATAGATAAATTCCTTGCCTTCTAAAAAGCTAGCTTGCTGCGCATTTTTTGAAGTATAAAATTATATTTGGAAGTTCGTCTCTGAGCATGATCAAGAGGAAAACCGAGATAATTACCTAGCTGATTCGTTTGCTGAATGTTAAGTATATTACACAAATGTTGTCGACAATTCTCCCTAACATTCTGAGAGAAATACATCCTGGACTTGTTCCCATTAATGCACTGACCAGAAATATGGCAAAAACTATCAAGTAGATGCTTCATGGTCTCACAGGTTTTAGCATTAGCTTTGCCCAACAAGATGATACCATCTGCAAAGAAGAGATGAGAGAATGCCGGATTATGTCTACTTAGTTTAATGGCATCACAGAATCTTTGATCACATTGCTCGGTGATGGCAATCGACAAATATTCTAGACAGAGAATGAAAATATAAAGAGATAATGGGTCTCCTTGACAAATCCCTCGAGAAGGAACAATTGTCTCTGTTTTCTCCCCATTTAATAAAACTGTAAAAGTTGATGTAGCAATGCAAGAGATTATTAGCTTTATCCAGTTGGTGGGAAAATTGAAGAAGGTGAGAACCTTGTGGATGAAATCTTACTCTAACCTATCATAAACCTTGTTAAGATCGAGTTTCATTAGCATCCATCCTTCTCGACCTTTATTCCTTTGGAAAGAATGAATTGCTTCTTTTACAATGATAACATTATCAACAGCCCTGCGACCTGGAATGAAGCTTCCCTGAAAGGGACTGATAAGCTTAGGGAGAAATTTTCGAATCCGATGAACCATCACTTTTATCACCACTTTATAGATAGTGTTGCAGAGACTGATGGGTCTTAATTGAGAAATAATTTGAGGATAACTTTGGGGATAAGGTAAATCAGAGTATGATTTAGCCCATCAGGGATAATTTCAGATTGAAATATCTCTTGGACTAACTTAATGACTGAAGGACCAACAATGTGCCAGCATTTCTGAAAGAATATTGGGTGAAGACCGTTAGGACTATGAGCTTTCAGAGGCTGCATATTTTGAATAGCTGTAGCAATTTCACCTAAAGAAGGAATAGTTGAAAGGAAATTAACTTCCTCTGTATTTAAAGGATGAGATATCCTTAAAGAGAGTTGACTATTCCTTTGAACCATCAATTTTGAAGAGGAAAATAAAGACCAAAAATGGTTACAAATCATTGTTTTGAGATCTGTTAGATTTGTAAACCAATTACCCATAAAGTCTTGAAGAGCCCAAATTCTGTTCTGACTTTCCTGACCAGGGTAGATAAATGGTAAAACTTTGTGTTGCGGTCACCATTAGATATCCACTGCGTTCTTGATTTTAAAGTCCAAATCTCTTCTTCGAGCTTCAATAAATGTTCAAAGTCCTCCAGCAGTGATGCCTCAAGATGGTAAAGAAAACTGGAATCTGTCATCTCCAAAGCGGCCTGGATACCTCTTATGCGTGCTAACAACTGTTTTTTCTTTACAAATACATTACGAAAAACATGTCTATTCCAAGCTGATACTGAAGCAGTAAAAGAGGGAATTGCTTCCAATAAATCATTGTCACTTGCTTGCCATGAATCAAACACTAGTTTCTCAAAATCAAGATGAGAGAACCATATTGTTTCAAATCGAAAGGGGCAGTTCCCTGTACTAGCTTTGTATGGTTCAGTGTCCAACAATATGGGAGCATGATCTGATTTAACTCTTGCTAAATGATTAATTTTACAATATAGAAATAATAATTTCCATGATGGATTAGCCCAACAACGATCCAATCTTTACCTAATAACAGAGCCATCTTGTCTCCTCCTTATCCAAGTAAACTTGGGTCTAGAAAAACCTAGATCAAGCATGTTACAATTATTCATACAGTCGGCATACCGATGGGACCTACTGCGACTTAGAGGATTTCCTCCCAACTTATCATCATCACTGATAAGTTCATTCAAATCACCCATTAAAAGCCAAGGTAGACTATGCAATGGGGCAAGAGTCTCAAATTTCATTCATAAACAACATCTAGCACTAAACTGTGGGTTAGCATAAATGGGTGAAAAGAGGAAAATATTATTAGAAGCAAGGGAATGTACTTTAATGATGGCATGAATCGCCTGATTTGCATGTGGTAGTATTTCGACTACAACATCACGTTCTTTCCACAAAAGCCAAATACCACTAAAGAATCCTTCAGCATCTTTCTCTGTGAACATGATCAAACCCCAAAGAAGAGCTTATCCTTTCTGCAGTTTCCCTTGAAACACAGGTTTCCACTAGGAGAACTACCGATAGATTATTCTGTTGGATTAAATTACTAAAAATACTCTTGAAAAAGGTGGATGCAGCTCCCCCCAGTGCAAAATCTTCATGGATGGAATATGTGGTTTAGTGCCCAAGATCCATTGCCTCAGTTCCGGGAGCATCATTGCTTGATTTGCCTGACCCTTACAGAGAAGCAGAGGATGGGCATGCACTTGAGGAACCATTAGCAATTTGTACTCCTTGTGTTCCTTCTTTAAAGTTTCTGGATCCACACCCAGTATAATGCAGATGGATGGAGTTCCCACCCTTGAGGTTATTGTTTGTACAACAGATTCGCAGTCCTTGTACCTTAAGCATTTGATCGTTGACAGTAGGGCTGGGTTGTGGGTCACTCGGGGCAGAAAGGTTGCCCAGGCATTTGGGAGGAATTGGTGAGCCGTCCTCCAATCTGGATAAGTGAAGCTGAGCTTCTCCTTGAGCTGTTCCATTTACTCCATCAGTTGTAGTTCGTCCATTACCAAGATCACTTGATTCTAAGCTTCCGCTACCTCGTCCAGGCTCCATCCTTGCGCACTCCCTGGGATGCCCAGATCTTGTTGACTGCTTGAGTCATTTTAAGGACTTTGTCTTCTTTGAAGAGAAAGAGATTTTCCAGTTCCCTTTCTTCTCTCAGAGTGTCCGCCATTCTTTCCCCCTGCTCCTGAAGACTTTTGCTTGCCTTTTTGTGATGAGTCGATGTTTAAATTAGAACGAGCTTTAAAACAAAAAGGTGCTGGGTTTAAATCGGTGGTAGTTGAAACCTGGTGTAGCTTTAACGAATGGGTTGTCTGACTCATAAATGAAGTCTTTAAGTTGGAGTTGTCTTTGACCTGCAGATTTTGAGATGGAATGGGCTTTCTATTCTGGTATGTGTAGGTAGAATTACCTTGACCTCTAATATCCAAACTTTGATTGGATTTTTTCTTTAAATGCTGTCGTTTATTAGTAACAATCATCCATGGTCTAAAAGGGCCATCAAAATTATCTTCAAGAATATTCGATGTCTGGTTCTATTTTACCAGCTCTGGAAAATCTTCTACCATTTTGGAATTTTCCTCTTTTGCAGGACAGGGCTCTTTCCTGTGTCCCAAGATTGCATAGTGAAAACAAAGATTAATACCCTCATAAACCACCGGCTGAAGCTTTCTTCCAATACAAATTTTAGGGATAAGTGGTTTATCTATGTCCACCTGTATGCAAAGCCCAGCAAACCGACCCTTCAAATTTTGTTCTGTACGAAAATCAATTTTCAGTAGAGTCCCCAATTGATTACCTATTCGCTGTAGAATTCTTTTATCAAAGAATTCTACCGGCAACCCTGGTAATCTAGCCCTCACAGATGTATTGGACAGCTTAGCTTTGGAAGGATCAAAACATGGTTCCCATAGGCGCATGGTCAAATAGTAAGAGCCAACAAACCAGGGGCCACCATAAAGAACTTTATGGAAATCATCCATGTCATGGAAACGAAATAGAAAAAAGTCCAGGCCAAGATCAATACAGTCCATTTGGCCTTGCGGTTTCCAGAGAGTTTTTACTTGGGGGTACAAAAAGTTGTAACCCACTGACTTACCAAAAGTCTTAACGATGATGGCTTGCTTCCAAGGTTTCCAAATCTTTAGCTTTTCTTCCTTAGAAAGCAGTATTGTAGGGATGCCATCAGTTTCCTCTAGCTCTTGGTCAGATTCCTCATCTTGATAATGGGGTTGGCAGATTAAAAAAGATTCCTCTGTTTGGCTATGTTCATAAGTATTTCTCGGTATGAATGTGGAAGGGATTTAACAGTCTCCTCAACTCTTTCTTCACGATCATTCATATCTAGATTAGGAGGATCAACAGGGGACATCTTCATGAGGCCGTTTCTAACCCGTTTGACACTCCGTTCACGTTGATCGGCTTCTTCGGTGGTATCGAAATTGCTAACTTCATGAGACATCGAGAAGTTTCCTCAACAAAAGCACATGTTTACTGGGAGTATTAAAGTTTATCGAAGCTTATAAGTTACGACCAAATTCCAAACAAATTAAATTAACAATAATAATACTAATAATTATAGAAAAGGGCAAAAAATGGAAAGAAAAAGGAGGGGTTAGAAAGGAAGAAAGGGGCTTATGAGTAAAATAATACTACTAGTAGTACTTACCAAAAATTGACGGGGGCAAGAAGACTAGCGAAGAGAAGGCGTGAGATACCGCAAGGCCCCATCCTCACCAAACTTGAAAACGTGACGCACGCATCGTGACGCAATATTTTGAAGATATATTCAGTTTTGTTTCATCATCATCACCATTGATTGATTGATTCCCAATCTAATGTAAACACCCTTCCTACCAAACAAAAAAGATTCCCTCCTCTCTCTCCCCTCTGTAATTTGTATTTTGTGTATCTTCTATTTTGTACGCCTGCCATACGCCTACCTCTTTTACCATTCTCTTCCTGCTTCTCTCTTTCTTTTCCATTTTCTTTTAATTAAATAGTAACTACCAGTAGTTAATTAATCCATCTTCCCAGCACACGCAGAATAAGATTTTCATTTTTTTTTATAAAAGATTTAGAATTTAGAATAAAGAAATGTTAAGGTGCAACTTAAGTTTATGTCATTTGGGTGTGTGAAATCGTTTGGTTCGGAAGTGATGTCATTTGGTGATCAAATCTCATTTCTTAAACGTCATTATTGTAAGAAAATAAGTTTTTATGAAAGAAAGATTAGAAGAAGAATATAGGAAGAAAATCAACCGCTTTGGGGCGTAATATATACATTCCTTTCTTAAAAGGTTTTATTCTCTCTAAAATACAACAAAGCTAAAAATTCTCTTATTAGAATAGTAAAAATAGTTTCAAGGAAGTCATAACTCTGTATTTAACAGGCTTCTATTGTGACTAGATATAACTAATAATCATGTCTGCTAAAACCAGCTAGAGTTAACAAATTGAATTTATCCAACAAATACCTAATTTGTTCACCAAGGCCTAAGTATCACGTCAAAGACTATACATGGTTCTTTGATGTATCTAGTCTTCTTTTACAATGTAGATTACTTCACATTCTCACATAAACTACCAACAAATTGGCAGTGTCCGTAGGGAATGCTTGTTTTCGGTGCATATTCCTATCTTTTTAAAAAAATTCAAAGAAGCATAAAATAACATAACCAGTTTAAAAGCCATCAATTAAGGAATAAAAACATTCTGAGTACAGGATTAGATATGGACAACAATACGTATTAGAGAGAGACTTTTTAATCGTGACATGATATTGGCGTGGAAGTCATAAACTAATAGTAATTCAACACTTTGCTTAGTTGCCGACAATGGTCGTTGGAATGAAGCTTTGCGTACACACTAATCATTATAATTCTATGATTATTATAGCAGTACTTGTTAATTAAACAACAAACCCTAAGGAATTTATGATTCGTG
The DNA here is from genome assembly GCA_030664755.1 of Microcos paniculata. Classification (NCBI taxonomy): domain Eukaryota; kingdom Viridiplantae; phylum Streptophyta; class Magnoliopsida; order Malvales; family Malvaceae; genus Microcos; species Microcos paniculata. Next base: position 36,507,035 of record CP131461.1, read on the forward strand.
TCTGTATTAAATTAATACGTGGAGAATGAGCTTCGGCCATCTGTGCCCGCGTAGTTAGAATCCAATCAATGGCTTCAACTTGGGTTGGTCGAATTTTAATTAAAATCCCGACAGCTGCAGGCTGCGTCATGAATCTAATAAATGGAATTTTGAATGGAATTAGGGAATACTAACTTTTAGATGAAATCAGAAAACAATTTGATAACCCACTTGAAACTTGAAAGCCGATTCATCTCTTCATATACGAATCCGATTCTGTTTTTTGAATTATTGTATTATTATGTCGTGCTGCATTCGATTAATACCCACGCGCTGGCTAGCAGGTTAATCAAAGACTTAAGTAAATTTTAAATTATTCATTTGTAGGTAAGGAAAACGGACTCTTCTTCTTTTTCCATTTTTTCCCCGTAAAATTTGAAAGAGAAGCAAAGAATGAGAATTAAAAAAAGGGGAAAATGCTTGATATTTGACGTTGTGAGTTGTGACCAATGACGATGACTTGTGTTCCACCAAAAGGGGGAGACAACAGACAAGGCTTTTTTTTTTTTTTTTTTTGGGTACAAACGGGGGAGGGGGGAATTCAGAATTCTATCTAAAGGGGAGGGGGGATGGCGGGGGTTCAACCCCTGCCTTGATGACCTACCTCCCTTAGTCTCTTTGGCCACCACAGAAGCTTTTCAACCAGAAGAGGGCGAAGTTAGTTAAAAGGACAGTATTTTGGGCCGGTTCTTGGGTTCAACTTGTCGTTTGGGTATGAAAGGTCAGTAGGCCCAACATATAAAAATAGCCCAACCAGACAAAAATTGGCCTAAGTCTAAATAGTTTTGGGCAATAGACAAACGGACTTGGTCCAAGCATTATTGACCCAAGCGGCAAAGAAAGAGCCAACTCCCCTATAAATGCTCCATTATCTTTCTTCCTTAACCTATTCGCCTGAACTACATTATTAGAACAAACCCCAAGCATATTATGTCAACCATTATTCGTATTATAATAATATGTATTGTTTATACTTTATATATTCCTTCGAGTGAGTGCAGAAGAGAGGCAGAGTCCCTTAGTGGAGTAGAATAGATAGATTCCTTCAATCTGTTTTTTCTTTGGGGTGGGGGGTTGGCTTTAGGCTTTAGGCAGCCTTCCCCTGGCCATATTCATGCGATGACCATCCATTTCTGCGGCAGTTAAGAGTTTTTAACCCGCTTTTCATTTTCCTTTGATAAAAAGGAAAGTAGCACTAGTCTTTGCCTCCTAGTTTTTCATGTTTAATTGTTTATTAGTAGTATTTATATTTACATATATATTCTTTATATATGTACGTCCTGTTTGATGAGATGATGCTTTGCTCAGGTTGGATTTTATTTGGCAATTCACCACAGCCAGCTACCTACCCTATCCGTATGTATGGCATTTGGCTTGTCCACGTTTTATATATGATTCCTTTCAACATCGTACTTCTTTTCTAGGATTGACTTAATTTCCTCTCATCCCTATAAATGTTTTGTTAACATTATTGGTGAGACGACTTCTAACTAAACCAAAAGAAGGTGTTGTTCTTGTTCGTAGTATGGGCAAAGGAATAGCTGATGAAAACATCTTTTAATTTCAAGTAAATCCAATGGGGGACCTATTTTTCCACACGGGTTGATCGAAAATGTCCTCTATAATTCCTTCAAGTAAAAATAATACCGAATTAAATTCTTGTTTTGTACGAGAGAGAAATAAACTTAGAATGTAGCTGTAAATGCCAAAAGCTAAAAGTATTCTCATTCTAAACCGCCGTATCTGTAATTACTATTTAAAGGGTGGGCATTGAATATTTTTATGCTCGTGCACCGACCGGGTCTTTTCCAGAGCACGTAAGTCTACACTACTTTGATGGACATCCTGATTTATAATTATAGTAGCTCCTGCTGCGCGTGCTGTAAGAGATGGAGAGACTTTTGTCCCTCCATTTTGCTGCTTGTGTCTATAGTATGAGTATTATTTAATTTAACCTGGTGTTGTCGACAAAAATATCCTCTTGAACTTGAAGTTTGATGATAACTTAATTCTGTCTTGGAATCACCCACTGCCCCGAATTATTCTCTAATTACGTTCTCTTTCTGTTTTGGATTCTCCTTTCGCTAACTTCTGCACTTTATTTGTCTGTTCCCCGGAGCTTTTGTCGTGGTTTTAGACACTTGAATATGCGAAATTTGGAATCTTGTACTTTCTAATTCCGATAATAGCCTAGAAAAAGTTTGTTATATAGTACTAATGTAATATACAAATGATTCTGCCACTGCCACATTTCATCATTCTGTTTGTGCATTCTATATCTCATCATACTTTATTTATTACTTTTAACATTTGCCACCCCAAAAAAATACAGAAACTTCAACTGGGATTTCCTCATTGGAAACAAAAATGCATGCCATCAGCTGTTTTCAGGCACTCTTCGAGTCGTCATTAAACTTCATTGCATGACACAGCTTTATTAACATGCACGGAACCACAATTTGTTTCACTTGAATGCCTAGCAGGATTCGACAGAGTACAACTTTCATTAATTGATCATTACTCTGGTTTCTTATCATATGTTTACCAATTAGGAGCGGAGCTTAATATAATCCACTCCAGAATGATCACATAATTACAAATACGATCCTGGTTCATCCTTGACTTTCTTTTCCATTATATATGTGTATATATTGAAACTGATTTACAGAAAGATCAAAATCGTAATTAGCAATAACCCATATCCTTATTATCCAAGATGGATCGAGGAATGCCCTCCATCAAGCAGGACACCGGTGGAATTGTTAGCGTTTCCAAGTCACCATAAGCATTCCAACAAAAGGGGTCCAAGACTATATCTCCTTGAGCAGGAAGAAGCTCAATGTCTGAGAGTGTGATATTTGTACAGGGAACTGAATCACTGCAGGCAAAATGCATTGGAGGGCTTCGAATGTCATAGGTTCCTTTGATGCTTTCATAGAGTATGGCTGATACATAAACAGCCGATGTCTGGTTGCTGCAGCCCTTTGTTAGGCAGTAGAATTGATCAATTATAATCGGATTCCTAACACTTTCCATGTGAATGTTGCTGAATGTTATTCCTGATACAGCTCCTGATCCACCTTGCCATGTCTTGATCCTAACTCCATTATCTGACAACTTAATCACTGAGTCTCTTACTGTTACGTTGGAGACACATGCTCGAGAATTGTGATTGCCTAGACTCCCAATGCTGTGTGGAAGAATATAGGAATAGACTTTACATGGATAAGCTTAGACAAGCTTAATAACAAACATTAATAAATCTTAAGGTTAGTGGTTGAACAAAAACAATTTGGACTACCTGATTCCATGACCTGGTCCGCAAGTTAGGTTCTTTATATCCACGTCATAACATCCAGATCCGATGGATATGCAGTCATCACCTGTCGAGCAAGATCATTAAGACTCTGACTATAATGCGGAAAGGGACACAAAAGTTTGGGAAGATTAATGAGATTTTGAGCTAACCATTAGAGATAACTGAATTATATATTCCAACACCATTTGTGTTTTCTATGTGGATCCCATCAGTATTAGGACTCAGGGCAGGAGCAACTATATGAAGGGATTCTACATGAACATTCTTGCAACCGTCAAATCTAAAGTGGAACTGGGGACCATCCTTAATTTTAAGTCCTTGCACAGTCAAATTGGAGCTCATGAAAAACCTTATAGCCTGCGTCATGAATTTTCAAATCATATCAATTCTTTGTGTTATCTTGGGGTTATCTTTGTGTATAAATGAAGTCTGATAACTTACAACTGGGCTGTCACATGGTCCAGACAATGCTGTTTTATTCATGCCCTGTGACATTGGATGCAAAGCATTAGCTATAAATTAAAGTCATATTTGGGAAAAGATTTTAAGAGTGAAGTCAGCTATACCTTGTGGGCCTTGCAAGGAAGATCCCACCATTTCTGTCCTCTACCATCAATGAGACCACCTCCTTGCAAAGACATTCCATTAATCCTGTAAAAGACTACCCACTGTCGTTTGCTGTTATTCGTTGGCCACTCATCTGGTCCATCAGGAGGCGTAAGTGTACCATCAACCTTCACGAAGACCGAAATGATTCCCCGTCACCAAATCTCATTAGAGTCCCTTTTTATCCTTAAAAAGGCATAAACACGGACAAGCAGACAAGAAGTACATTACCTGAAAGACTAGACCTCCTTGACAAGGACCCGTAAAAATTGTGGACTGAATCATGAAGGAAAAACCATAAGGAACATGGATGACTGCTGAATCAACTTGACAAGCAGAGTCCCAAGCCATCTTGAATGCTTCTGTGTCATCTGTTATACCATCCCCAACAGCTCCAAATTTTCTTACATCAAAGACAGCAACGTTTCCATCATCAGGTGGAATGGAAGGCTCTGGTGCTAGTGGAGTGGTAGGCTCAGGTGCAAGTGGACTTGAGGGCTCGGGTGCAAGAGGACTTGAAGGTCCCGGTGCAGCATCAGGAGGCGCTGAAATTTCTGATACTTTGTGATGGTGAGTATGCTTCTGTTTTGTATGGTGATGATGCCATCTTGCTTGGGTGGAAAGGAAGAAAAACACGAAAGATATGCAGAATATAAATATGGACAACCGAGAATGCTCCATCTTTAAGTTAAAACTGGTTCCACCAATGAAGACAAATGAAGAATTCAGAGCCCTAACTCTCTCTGGAATTGTTTTGCTGAAATGTCCAAAAAAAAAAGGAAAAAGCAAACCAGCTCAAATTGTTTAGTCACTGTCAACAACTAAATGAAAAGTCGAGAGACTGAATGGACTATGGGAAGTAGAGAACGAAGCAAGTGACTTCCCTTTGTTTGGGTGACCACAGTGAGGCAGTAAGGCAACTTGCTGAAGATTAACCGAGTTTGGGCTTCGAATGCATGGTGAATCAGAAAGGCTGAATATATATAACAATATACAGATAGTGGAAAGGAGTATCAAAAACATATGCACCTTTAGATTTTTTTAATGGAGTTTTGGAGGCGGGAACCGACCAATTCCATATAGGCATTGGCCTTTTTGAGAAGGTGGAGTCTGCATATGACCGTTCTGGAAAAAGGTAAACGGAATAACAAGAAATCAGATGCGTGGATCGTCGATAAGGCCCCCCACGTTCTTCCCATAACTTTCACTTTCACCGGTCCCCAATCAAGTTATTTCAACCACAGATTAATTTATGCAACAAGCCCTAATTAAGTTAATAAGATACCCTAAGGCCAAAAGATGGAAAATATTGTAGGAGGCTGACTCTGGCTTAAATCCTTTATAGGGTCTCTCTGGAGATTTCTACACTGTTAAAATCAAAGGTCCTGATTCAGAATCTCGGTTTAGAGATGCTGCTAATAATAATTAATTACCAGTAGTACAAATTTAGAACCTATGTGTGTGTATATATATATATATTTCAACTGCAATCCAGCTGCTCAACATAGCCATGTGCAAGTTTCGTTTGTAAGGTATTCTCAGCACCATTGCAGAACCACTGTTTATAGGAGTCTTACTTTTGATTTAGAAAGGAGGATTTGAAGTCTTGAATCCTGCTCTTTGAAAAGAGGAAAAAACACCAATTACTGAGTCAAATGCTCGGTTGACCTAGTAACATGAATGAACATTGATGCGTTGAATTCTCTGTGATTTTCCGAATAAACCTGACAAACAGGAATTACATGTGAAGCAACAAGGGATGATTTACACTTCTACTGGCATTTTCTTTCAATACAAGTAACACCTTGAATCTGGCATTTATAAAGTTTGACAGACTGGTTATTACCATAGAGTTAATGAGTACTGTGGACACCATAATCCCATGTGTCCTGAGTGGAGCATGCTTTTTGAACCTGCTGGTTCAGTTATGGAAGACTGAAAATAAGGAGCTTTAAGTGCAACATACTGTGAGAGACAAATAAAGAGGAATCTAATCTTTTAACCATAGCATATATGGGAATGGGAATGGGAATGGGAATGGGATAAGCTCTTTTTTCCCAGAATTTTCAGTTAACGTGGAGGGGACATTCCATTCCACATGAACCTAAAGAAGTACCCAACGCAATGGAGATGCCTTTCGCACCGACCATCAAAGGCCGTTTTTTCGGTTGCTTCTTCCAGTGATATCCAATGATGCCCAACCCAAAAACTAAACATGGATTGTTAGGAAAACTTGAACTTGGCTTGGCTTGAAGGGTAGTGGTGCAGCCACAAAACTCCAACCACAAAGAATTGCATGACTACTTTCCAGGACTTTTGAGAATGCCCTTCTATTTGCTTTGCTCTGCTCGGCTTGATACAGGGCCCCACACCCGCACGAATTTGTGGCTGGTAATGTAAGACCCTAGTCGGCTATGGCGTGACCACAAGGATTCCAGTGAGCCCTGCTTCAGAGGAACAAAGTTTTAGTAGGAAGAAAGCATTATTTTTTTGCAGTTTTCAGCAAAGACGGTTAGGAGTGGTTCGTGCTGTTTTGGGGGGTGGGCCACTCACTACTAGTTCGAGACGGGAGAGGTGAGAGCTACCTCCACAACAACCCACTCACGCACTCTCATTATCTCAAGGTACCTTTCCCCGTGCATATGCGCCGGCATTTCTGTCCATGTATACCGTCTCTATATATTATGATGAATAATTGAATGGGATTGAGAAAAAACAATTTGGTTTCCTATAATTTCAGGATAATAGGCGGCTAGTGAGTAATGAGGAATCGTAAAGAAACGATTAAAATCTTATCTTGTTGAATTTTATACTCTGATGATGGAATTCAAGACAATCTCAATTAAGAGACTAAACTAAAACCCTCGTAAAGTTACCCAACTGAAAGAGAGATACAGAAACGAAGCCACTCAACTCAAAAGACGATTTACATCACATTTGCGCTTTGGCAGGGCAATGTTTACTTCAAGTGGTATACGCCTTATGGAGTCGTTAAAATTGCAATATTTGTGTTGGACTTGGATCAAAAGTATGAAGTTGAATATACGGAGTCCGAACACTAACAAAAAATAACTCTAGTTTAGGACTAGATCAACCCGTGAGAATATACTTTGGCATATTTCAGATGATTTAAAAAGCAGAACGCAATACAACGTACTACTCCTAAGAGGATTTGAACAAAAATTTTCAAAATGTTATCATCTTATGAAGAAAATTAAGCGAGAAAGGCACAGTCAAAGACGTGGGCCAAGCCCAGTCAAAACATGGCAACATGTCAAACAGATTGCTCGGTAATGGATTCAGCATTCAACTCGAGACTGATTCAGAACCTCGTTCGATTGTCAAAAGTATTATCGAACAACCGCGAAGAGGATCAAAGCTAGAAAAAATAACACGTCATTAACAGAGAGCCTCGCTTTGCTTGTAATCAGCATAAGAATACCTGTCAACTAAATTATACTTGGGAGGAAACAACTATGAATCCAATATATGTTTTGTTCCAATCTCTCACCGATTGCGATGAAGGGGTCAACATACTCATGAAGGTCTTATGAACATACTAATAATAGCAGACATTCTCGAGCCTGCTTACTGCAAAGAGGGAAAGAGAGAGAGAGAGAGATGGAGATAAATATTGGAATAGAAATTAATGAAGGGAACAAATAAACATTGGGGGGTTGGAAAACCAATTAACACGGCTTTCATATACTAGTAACAACTGAAACAGGACACTAACTACTTCTCTACAATAGAACACGATTTCTGCAAGAAGCAGACATCTAGACAAACAAATGCCTCACAACCCGACAAAGGCACATTGCTTTCTTGCATGCTCCGGGATTAGCTTCCCTAGCATATCAGCAGGAACTCCCTTCAGTTCTGAAAAAAGGCAGTCGCAAGAAAGTAACAAACATCAGTTCCACATTTCAATTAAGAAATTAAAACCATAAAAGAGTCATTTCAGTACTGCTTTGTTACCGTGAGGCTTAAAGTTGAATAGTGGTGGAAGGAATCGTCCACTAGGTAGGCGTGTATTAGGATCACGAAGCTCATCAAAGAATGGATGCATCAAAGCCTCGACCTGCATTAAAAGAACAGTAACACTCATCATAAGATACGTAAACATGAAAAGGATACATAACTAGCAAACTCGAAATAATAAAAGTAAATAGTGTATGAATGAAGAAGAAATCAACAACAAGATTATCTGCAGGATCGGTTGAAATGTCAGGTCTCAACCCCTGGAAAGGTATCCAGAAGGATACAGTAAATAGTGTCTGAATAGAATGACCAAAGGAATTTCTTTTGCATAGAATGAGGGCAAAAACAACCTAGATGGTGATAGCTTTCAAACACAGACCGTAGATAAAAAAACAATAACAGAGTTGTAACAAGATCAAAACTTACTGCCGTACTACGAAGGTTAGGGGAGTACTGCAATAGTCGTGAAACAAGATCCACAGCTTCAGGAGGCATACGCTTATGAAATATCTGCAAAGCAATGATACACTAATCAATACCATATCATACATAAATTCTTTTTACAGAGTAAAGAAATGATGTGATCCCAAATACCTTGTGCCATGGGTGAGCTTTAATTTGAGGAAATTTAAACTCTGTGTAGTTAGGGTTCATGCACTTTATTTCTTCTCTTGTTGGGGTACCTAAAACCTACATTAAAATCACATACGATCAGAGAAGAAATGACGAAAAAGAAGTGAGGGTAAAGCAGAACGGATGTAAGTATAGAACAGAAATCCAGTGACAATGAAGCCATGCTTCCTAAGAGCCACCAATAAGGAAAGAACTTTGATAGGTTATCTTTTATTTATGGGGATTTTGAGCTAAAAGTTACCTTGATAATTTCAACAAGCTGGTCTACACCACTCTCACCAGGAAATAAAGGCTGGAATCAAAAGAAATATTAGTTAGCTAATATGAAAGCAATATATATGTTTATATATAACCAAACATATGTGCAAGAAAAGTACCCACCTGTCCAAGCAATAGCTCAGCCAAAACACAGCCAGCAGACCAGATGTCAATGGCTGTGGTGTACTCGGTAGCACCAAATATCAATTCAGGTGCTCGATAGTACCTAGAACAGATATAGGATATGTTTGGTTCACCTTTTACCTGTAAAAGTCAAACCAGAATTAGGGTCCTCAATAATTAGATAGCCTCTAAAGTATCAAACAAAAGGGTTAAGGATACTAAAACCACATACCAAAACTTTTGCACTTCCAAAGTCACACAGTTTTAGCTGGTGGGTGTGTGGGTTCACCTGTCACAAGAAACCAATGCAATGATCAGAAAGTATACATAAAAACGTAAATAAGCCCAAGATCAGGCTGGATTAACCCAACTTCCCGGTAAATAAACAGAGAAGATAGGAAAACTAAGTTATTCCTCAAAATAAATAACAAGACATCTTGAAAACAAGGACATCGTGGTGGAAATATGTTTAAGACAATGCATTAAAACCATCTCAGAGACCAATTCTGTTAGAATTGAAAACTAAACAAGAATGATTAGAGTCGAAAAAAGTGCTAACCAACAATAGAAAGCATGTAAATTGCTTTCCAACATACCAATAAATTTTGAGGCTTTATGTCCCTGTGGCACACGCCAATACTGTTATGAATGTAAGCAAGTGCTCTGCAAATCTGCACACAAGCAAAAATACCAGTTCCATGTAAGATTTCTTGTTTCCATAAGCATAAAGACATAGGGGAAAAAAATTAAACAAGAGAATCTAACCAAGCTCATACCTGGTAGAAATAGAGTTTGACATATATAAGTGGCATCCTTTGGTTCATCTTATTATAATGTTTGATAACCCGGTGGACGGTCTCTGGAACATACTCAAGCACCAGGTTAAGATAGAGCTCATGTTTTTCAGTTGTTGAAAAAAAGCAGTGCTTCAAGGAGACAACATTGGGGTGGTCTAGAAGACGCATGGTTTGCAGTTCACGGTTCTTGTATCTCTTGTCTTGAAGAACCTTCTTAATAGCAACAGTTTCACCTGTCTCTAAGCATTTAGCCTGCAATACCAGATAACATTAAAGATAACTCAGTATAACACCCAAATTTAAGAAAAAAAAATACAAAATCTGAAGCATCATCCAACATAAGCATAATAAGGATGAAATCAGTCCATACCTGGAAGACTACGCCAAATGATCCATGTCCAACAACACGTTCAGCCATATAGCTTATTGTCTGAAAAATGATTGGAAGGCAAGTTAGAAAACCATAAAAAAACCACCCTCTCGCTCCCCGAAAAAAAGGGACCAATAAACTTTAGTTCTCAAAGAGAAATTATAAAAATTAACCTGCTTAGGCTGGCCATTTTTACCACCAATAGTGGTGACAATAATATGCCCCGTCTCAGTTCCATTACCATCAACTATAGTTGCTTCGACTTCCTGCAACATAGTACCAGGCTTAGTCAAATTGAGCCGACAATCACCAACCATTTATTGAAGCTAACAAACTACAAAAACCTACAACTCACCTTGTCATCCCTGATCTTCATATCATTCATTTCTTCAGGCAATCTATCCACACCGACTGTATTTCCACTAGGTTCTTTTAGACCAGAAGGAGGTGCTATACTTACAGAAGCCATTGGACAAAAATAAAACCAGAATGAGAATCTCACAGATCCTCTGTTGAATATTAACTTCCTTAAGCAGCAAAACAACTTAATAAATTACCTGTAAAAAAAATAAAACAACGTCAATGATTCATCCTCATGAAAGCTGGCAATGTATCTAACATTCACTTGACATAACCAAAAAAAGCTCCAAACTTTTGAAGAAAATAATGAACAAGGAAAGGAAAGAAGGCGGCAAGTAGTCTAGTTTTAAACTTTTCTATCAGATGAGCTAAAGCAAAGATCCTTGGATTCCTTAGTGCATTACTTGTTGCAGTTAAGTTTGATTTCCTATTAAGAAGAGTTTGATTTCCTGCACTTCCTCGGAAAAGAAAGAACAGACGAAAGCCGTGAAAAGTAAGAAATAATATTTGAAACCCTAGAAGGAAAGAACAACCTAAGATGCACGGATCAAACAACTTAGCAAACAAATATAACGAAGAAACGCTTGATCCAACAGCCGAACACTACAGCCATTAGATTTACAACCAAAAACAAAAACCAAAATAAAAAGTCTGAAGGAAATTAATTACCGATCGGGTGAAGAAATCCGGGGAAAACACAGAGAAGTCGGACGGAATCATGAGAGGAATAATACGAGCTCAATCGGATTTTAAAACCGTATCTTTTCACGGTGAAGTGGCGAAGAAATTTGTCGTCTTGGATTTCTTCGAAGAAGAAAGGAGGAGAAGTTGTAGCTTTGGGCCTTCTGGCTTGGTTTTTTTTTTTTTCTCTCTCTCTCTTTTTGGTTTCTGTGTTCGTTTTTCTGGTGGTGGGAGGTGTTTGATGACAGTCAAACAGATGAGCCCAAACATTTATGTGTTTTTTATTCTCCTTTTTTTTAGATTTTTTTAATTAATTTTTATTGTATTTCTTCTTTTGTTTCTCGCTTTTCAACAGTAAGTTGGCCTTTCTTTTTGACCGTTCAAACCCACCCCTTACCCCACTCCTCCCTACTTTCAGCTTTCTCTCTCTTCCAAGTTTTGAATCAACCTATTCCCTTTGTCTTTTTCTCTTCTCTCTCCTCTTTCTTTACTTGTCTTAAATTATTTTATTATTATTTCATTTACTACTATTACGAAACAAATTTAAAAAAGAAGACCTGACCTGTACATCTGTAAATCCGCTGTATTTATTATTCCAATTAAAATGGATTTATTTTCTTTTATTCAAAATTTTGAAAATTCCAAATTACTAGTACTAGTAATAAATGCTGATTAAGAAGTTAAATGGATTCAAATTCAACTTTATAACAAGTCCAAATAACTTGCTTTTTTTTATAATTAGAGTTGATTAACCATCCACTCAACGAATTACTCTATTCGTCTCCAATTATTTGTTTCTCATTGATTTTTACAAAATTTAAAAAAAATTATTGAATTAAGTAAAATTACTTTGTTATTATTGATGGTTATGGTTATGAGTATTTTCGAGGTTTTATGTAATGATATGATAATAATAAAAAAAATAAAAGATAAACTTAAAAATTAAAATTTATTGATTATTTATATATGATAAAAGATAAGTAAATTAAGACTTTTTAAAAATAAAAGATATAAAAACAAAAAGAGACGAAGCGAATATAATTATTTTCCCTGTCAAAACAAAGAGATAAGCACGGTTTTTCTTTTTTCTTTTTTTTTTTGCCTTTTCTGGGTGAAAATAAGCTCAATTAAATAGTTCTACTACGTAATATTTTATAATATTATTATTATTAGTATTAGTATTAGTATATAAGTTAGTTAGCCGAAGATTATGAAAGCTTTGGATAAAATTTGAATGTTGTCACATTCAAATATATAGATGGAAAGCATAGTTTTTCATTTTACCAAATTTTAATATGACAAGTGTCTTTAACCAAATTTATTAACACAAGAAATAGTAGTAATAGAATATATAGAAGAAAATAAAGAAAACATAGGAGAGTGGTAGTGGTAGATGCAACAAACAGAAATAATTGTACTTGAATAGTACGTTAACTATAAGAAGATTATATCTATATGAAATTCATGACAATTATTGACTACACTTTTTGATAATTAATCGGGAATAGGTTTATGTATGAAACTGAAAATCAAAGGCATATCATGGTCTATAGATGGGGATGGGGACTCCCAATAATATCCAAAGATTCTCATTTATGTTTCCTAGAATTCCACTGTTGGTTTACAGTTACAACAAACAACAAATTTTTTTTTCTTTAAATTAAGAAATAATGTATTTATTATACTTTTATTTCTTTTACTATTTACTATTATTAACGTCAAAATTGGAACATGGGAGAGATATTGAAATGGTAAAAAAAACAAAGAAATATAAATTAGGAGAGATATTTTAATGGTTTGACTGAAGTGCCCCGCTGTTGGGTAGCTGCCCGCAAACTGTCAAACCGACTTTTCAAGATGCCGAGTTGGTGTCTTTTGTCTGGGTGATGATTGGACTAAATGGAATTCCGGTTAGAATAATTCAAGCCGCGCCTTTGGCCGCTTTCCCCCCACAGTTTTTGATTTTTCACTTGTTCTGCTTAATTAAGCTTCCATGAAAATTACTAAAAGTTACCAAACCAGAGAAAATGGATAAGGATTAAGGAAGAAATGCTTAATAAATTAAGATTATTATTTCCTTTTTTTATTCTCATTTAGGTTGATGAATTAAAAGGCTAAGGTAAGACTTAGATCTCATCTTTTTTCATATAAATCATTTGTTATCTAGTATTATTTTCTAATAACAAAAAGATTACTGTACTAACTCCAACATTTAGAAAAATACTTTTTAATCCTCTAATATTTAATCTTCCTAACAACTCTCCTGATATGATTTTTTCTGATTTGTTAAATTTTTATGAGTATTACAAAAGTTTTACTTTTCATTTAATAAGGTTTAGTCTTATGTTAAAAAGTTATCACATTTATAGGATAAATTTTCTCTTCTTGAAAATTACTACCTCCGTCCCGTTTTATCTGTTCACTTGTGGTCAACATATTTTAAATTTTGACCACAAATTATAAAAAAATTATATAAAATTAAATTCTGAAAAAATAAGTTTTGAAAAGTTTAAGATTTAAATTTTTTAACTTTATTTTTAAAAAATTTACAACTTTATAATTTTTTCATAATTAATGGTTAAATTTTAGTGTATTTTAACCACAAATGGACAGATAAAATGAGACGGAGGTAGTACAATAGTAGGATTTTAAAAAGAAAAATAAATAGATTTGTTATGTCAGAAGAATTATTGAAAGGATATATTTAGACAAATCATATAACAAAACTTCAATATAATAGTATTCTAGAGTTTTGTTAGAAATATTTGCCATAGCGCGTTATGGAAATGGAAGGCAAAATTGAAATCATCGAAGAACCAACATACTAATGATTCCCAAGTAGCAAAATAACATGAAAATAGAGTGAGTCCCGAGTCACATGTCCCATCTTCCTTTTCCCAAAGGCAAACGTTATAAAAGTAGTTAGTAGAGTAAATTAATTAATTAATTAATACTTGTTAGAGTGAGTAAAAGAAATTTAATATTATTTAAGTAAAAATTTAAATTTTCAAGTATTGTAAATGAAAATAATAAATTTGAAGAATTTGTTTTTATTTAGGATCAAACGTGATTTAAATAAGATTTGTCATAAATTATTAAATAACTAATAATACTTGCGATTGTATCAAAAAAAAAAAGTAAATTAATTAGATTCCAAAAACTCATTACGCGTGGAATAGGATAAAGATGAGAGAATTGTTTTCATGTCTATCGCTTCCAGGCTAATTACTCAGCAAATGAAATCAAGAAAAATCAAAAGGTTGATAAAGTTTAAACGAATGAATGTGATAAAGAAAAAGCTTAGGCCACACTTCTAACCCATCAATTTCACGTTTGAAGTCAGTATAATAAGGACGAACAAATAAGTCAACACCCACAAAAGCGTGAAAAAATGGGTGCCGTTCGATTCAATCCAATATTCCATGTAATGTTTGAATTGATCTTTCCGGGAAAACTAGTAGTATTTCATGGTAGGGTAGATTTGATTGATGGCCGCAGAGGCAGGCTAACGGCAACAATTATTGCCAATTTAATTAGTAGTTTCTTTTTGGGCAGGTTGGGAGTTGGACGAGCCCGTCCGTGGAGGCCAAACCGCCGAAGGCCTCTAATTTCTTCAACTCAAAAAAATATTTTCTTTTAATTTGAAGTTTTTGCTTGTGTGATCTAAATGTAATAATCTTTGCTCTGATTAAAAGGGATTTGATATGAACTTCACATTTCAAAAGGCATTTATGATGGGGGATCATGAGCAAGGTGCCGGCAAGATAAGCTAAGCCTTACTAGATCCTCTGCCTACATTGAATTTATGTATGCTACCAGCACAATAAGTCAATGAAAATCACTGTCAACACCACTCTAATGATGCCGCTGCACAGCAAAGCACTCATGAAAATTTTGGACTTGAAAGAAGACACAGAGATCATTTAAGCTAAAAGCATCTTAGGTCTTAACTACCCAAAACAGAAAAATTTTTTCCTCATTATTTCCCTTAGGAGTAATTTATGAGAAAAAAAAAGAAAAACATGCCTAAAGGAATCCATCGAGTCCTATTGACAGGCCTGAATGTTTGGGCTCAATCATTATGACTTCCACAACATAGAAACAGTCGGTCCATTCCGTCGAAGCCATAAAAACCGTAGGGGACTAGGGGCTCGGTCAGAAGACTCATAACTCATCAGAAGTTTATACATTTGGCGCTTTTACATTTCACCTGCTCTCTACCAGCTTCGGTTATCATGGTACAGCTTCTTCTCTATTACTCTTTCTTTTTTTTCTTTGGTACAATACGGGATACTAGGACCCGAGGGTGGGGGATGGACCCCTGCCTTGTGACCTCCCCAACCTCTTGGCCACTAGGCCAAGAGGTAGAGGTCCTTCTCCGTTCTGACTCTGAATACTCGATTCAAAGATGTAAAGACTTGGACTGGGTCTTCATTCAAGGAGGCTGAGCTGAAACTATACGGTTACATCCAACAAATGACAGCTGCTGATTATACTTTTGACATGGACTTGGGCTGGGGACCTATTAGTTTGAAAAACTGGTTAAAGGCCGGGGTGTCAATGTTTTCTTTAAAGGCCCAAGATGAAAAACAATATCTCATGAATGCTTTGAGGGCCCATTAAGAAAATTCCTCAAAAGAGTTCAGTCATTGCAGTGCTCAAGTTGAAGTTTTTTTTTTTTTTACCTCTACCTCTTCGCCTAATGATTAAGAGGCTCGGAAGGTTAGAAGGCAGGGGTTCGACCCCCTGCCATCCCCCACCCCTAGGTCATCATACCTCCTATTGTGTCAAAAGAAAAATTTGATGGGTTTTTCTATTGGCCGGATTGTTTACATCAAAGCGATAAATCAAAAGCTATTTTTTGGAAAAATTAATCAATGTAACAAATAGTAATAATAATCAATAATAAGTAGAACTGATTAACGTATTATCGGTTAATCCCACCTTTTCTAGGAAGATAAGAATTAAGAAAACCATCCATGTTATATACATGCATCTCACCAAACAGGCAGAAAGTGACAGGCACCACAGTCCACAAGGAAATTGAATTAAACAAAGTCGATAAACGTGTCGTTTCTCTAGATTGCCACAAACTCACAAGGTATTGACGAAGATATTGCCGATCAGCTAAATATAGTAAAAATCTATATATACAGTAAGAAATAACAAATGGGAATAATAGTTTATATAGTTACCAAATAATAACGGGGATTTTGGGGCATTTGGGCTTTGCCATCTGTAAGATGTACAAGTTCACACGCCTTTCTTTTCCAAGTCTTCCAAGTTCCAAATTTGTTTACAGTACTTAAAGGCATCAGCTGGCAGCTGCGTTACCTACCCAATCAGTAATGCGGAAAACATATGTAGCCAGGCTAGCTGTCGAGATCCTCTGAATCCTGAAATAATTAAGCAAAAGAAAAATCTGATCTTGACAATTACATTGAAAAGAGTAGCTATATCTGTTTCCGTTCTTCATCTGAGAAGTGAGAACTTCTTCACGAGATTCTCCAAAATCTACCACTTCCATGCCTAACTTCCGACCGACAGAGGTAGTTTCCATTTAAGAGAAAGTTCCATTCCCAGTTTGCTCAATTATATGGTCGGGCTCGACATGCACAAATTATTGGTCACTTGCCATCTATATTCAATTTCTTTGGCTCCATAATTAAAAAGATTATCACTTTCTACTTTGAGAGCCATGATTTTGTTTTGATAATAATGATAATGGAGTATAAATTAATTAATGGACCATCCCTCTGTTGTTTATGAATTTGTTCATGACAGGCAGAGCTTACGCTTGTCGAATGATAAGGAACGTGAAAGCTGAGGTTAGGTAGAAAATTTCATGATCATGTTAAATTATAAGTTAAACATATTCTTGTACCTATAATTATATGCAGATACTAATATTTTAACCCATATCTGAAACCTTTTTAGAAACTAAAATATTGCCAAGGTGCATCGATTTGTCACCTAACAATTAGCAGGAACTCTTGATGCTCCCTTATGTCTTGACTCTTGAACCTCTGCCGCAAATTAATCCTATATTGTACTCTTCAATTTGATTTAAGAATAGTTAAGCCGATAGAAACATAGTCAGTGGTGCTTTGTCCAAACGCGTTTCACCTTCTCCGGATGTGGTTTAAAACCAGTTCCTCGTAAAGACAAGCAGGAAGAAAAGTACTAAAATAAAAAAGGGGAAAAAGCTAATAGCTTATGGTCCTGTTGTTTGCAAAATCCTTGTTTAATAATTAAGCAAAGGAGACACTAATGAAGCTTCCCGTCTGATAAAATATGCCTTCTCGAAAGGAAACCAAACTTTTCGACAAGGAAGTTTCTGACACGGCATGGTAAAGAGAAGGGCAACCAAAACATAATTAAAACCAAATGCTTGTTGGAAAGAACCGAGCCAATTAGGTGGACCAATCGAAGAGCCCTTGCGTCCGTTTTTGATTTTGCCCAAAAGATTTATTAGTGGTTTGGCTAGTTGGACCACCAAACCCACTTTAGCCATATTGCTTGCCATTTGCCACTTTGCCAGCCAATTCCATTTCAAGTTCCTTTTTCTCCCTTATAAAGTGATTGTGGGTTTCAACAGTGTTAAGTTAAAGCTGCTCCTGGATGGACCGACTTGATTTTCTAAATCACGAGTGTACTTAATATGCCAAACATTGGCCTTTGTGTCCTCAAAGGCAAATTATTGGAAACCTTAGTTGGGATGAAATCTCGCCAATGCCAATTAGATTCCTAAGACACACATTCCCATAATGCTGCTCTTTGGCCATTAATATGAGGACTATTTAAGAGTCAACGTTATAGGATTAGGCTATATAACTAATCAATTATGCCCAACTTGGCAAACATTTTACCTACTAATCATTCATTCAAAGTATATAAAGCAAAATGTTAACGACAATTGATAAATAATTTGGATTTTATATTTGCATATTTTATGTTCCATTACGTATCCCCCATATCTATTTTTGTGAAGTTAAAATTTGTGAAAGGTTAAGACCTTGCAATTTGAGCCGCCCATTGCTAATTATCAAATTCGTGGGTCACCATGTTCATATATATATTTTTTCTTTTCAAAATGGAATAAACAAATGAAAAAAAGAAATAGAATTTCAAAATTGTCACAATTGAAAGAGTTTACTTTATTTTGGGTCAACCCAAATGAATGAATGATGTTCCCCCTCGAAGGAAAAATATTCAACATTCTGGTCTTATTAATAACAAGAAGTTGGTTTGAAACGCGAAGTCAGTCACCTAAAGGTCCTATCCAACTGTAGGTGGCAAATATTTTATACCTCTATGTAACAAGTTGGTTTTTCTTAGCTTATAGCACCATGTAACAATCGGTGTAGGAAACCATCAAAATCGACGCCCATAGAGTGAAAGTGTTCATTCAATTATAAATTATGTTATATGTGTTCATCTTTTCAAGTTTATTAATCGGTAATTGAAAGTAAATTTTTGAATTATAATTTTATGAAATAAATAAATAAATTTAAGAGATTTTCGAGTTCGATACAACTCGAGACTCATGGTTTGTTAGGAAATAATATAATTGTAAGATACCTACGTTTTATCACACTTCTAAAATTCTAATCACACCTTTAAAAATTTTTGCTAAATTAGTATGGACAAAATTTTGTATAAAATTTCACTATTTCCACTAAATACACTAAAAAGTAACTATGGTAATTGTCAAGGAAGAAATTATTAAAATAAAAAAATTACTACGGATTTACATTATAAAAAGCATATTAAGCAGTCATTAACAAAATCATTTACCAATATTTGTTTTCAAGCAATCACATCTAATCTAAATTTACCAGATTAATTGTACGTCGCGGTCGCCCTCCTTTTCTGTATTGGGTACATTTTCTTTTGTTAAATTCGGCCTTGTTAATTGTTATTATATGCACGTGAAAAAAAAAAAAAGGCTAGTGGCTGTAAAACGTGTGTCCTGTAACTAACCCGTACACTAAAGAAACTTCATATAATTGAAACAACCACTAATCAGCGAAAGCTTCAATGTTCCAGATTTATCCGGACCGTCCAAAACCAAATGGGACCCAATGATGAGGAAGGTTCGCAACGGTCCTGATGCTGTTATTACCCGCGGGCGTCTTCAGATTTTCCACATTCAAAAGGTAAATAACTTAAAGTCTGAGGGTAGATTTGTCCTTTAAAATGCAAAATGACAAACTGACTCGGTGGTCTTCCAACGAACAACCACAAGCTACCGTTTCCTCGCCAGCAAGTATGAACACGATCCCCAAAAGTAAACCGTTAAAATATTCGTCGGCGGAACCAATTTTGCTTCCTAGATTACCCCGGCAGAAACCCAGAGTGGCGTCTATGTCCTTCTCCTTTGGCTCAAAAGAAAGTCAAACTTGACAAGCGGTGGAGGGTACGGGAAGGATGAATCGGTCATTTTCCGAACGAAGCAACATAACCTTAGGCGAAGAGTGACGCGTCGACGTTAAAACTATACGAATTTTCACGTGTCCGTCAAGCCAAAGCTCCTTGCTTTTATATGTTGCGTGTTTGCTTATTACAGATCACTTCCCAAACAGAATCTAATGGCTCTCGGACTTACACGTGTCAACCAACCGCAACACTCTTTCCACCCGTTGCTTCTACCGGTTCGTCTCGATTTTTGACTCCTTAAATACTAGAGCCAGCCCACCTCTGTCAAGTTTGATCATTGTTGTTAACCGAGAAGAAAAAAGAAGGGAAAAGAAAATCAATTCACTTATCACCAAAAAAAAAAAAATCAATTCACCTAGAAGCCGCGAGAAAGAAAGAAAAGAGAGAAAAATATCTAAATCGTTTTGAGTTTGAGGAACTTTAGCTTTATCTTGGCGATTTTTTTGTCTGGTTATGATAACTGTTTGAAAAAGAAGAAGAAGAAAAAGATGGTAGCTGAAGCAGAGGTTGTCTGTCAACAGAGCGTGCCGGTGTTGGACGTTCAGTTTTTTGGTAAAGGAAGTAATATCGAGGAGATTGATGGAATTGTTGCGATTTCGTCGCCGGTTTCTTCGCCAAAGTTTGGACAAGTTCGTGTTGCTGAGTCGGTTTCCGCCGATTTATCCACCTCTCAGCTGGTTAGTCCTTTTTTAGTCCCTTTTCCCTGTTTTTATGTTTTGTAAAGAACCTGAATTTGGATAATGGGTTGACTCTCAACCAGATTTCTTCGGAAGGTTGCAAAAGCTTCCAAGTATATTTGTGTTGCTGTATATTTCATCCAATTTTATTTTCTTTGGAATTTTAGCTGAAAGATCCAAGCTTTTTTTTTTTTCTTTTACTACTTATGCATGAGTTGTAGAGGAAATACGTTTTACTTACGTGCAGAGATGTTTAAATTATTAATAAATTCATTATCTTGCTGATGTATTTTGCATGATTGGAGATTTAAGAAGGTTGAATCTACCCATCTTTAGTTCTATAGAGATATCTCTGATGAGTAGGAAAATTAAAATCTGTCTACCTTGGACAACAGCTCGTAAAATTAGTTTCCTTGAGTTTCAAATTTAATCAAAATTTACTTGGTAGCTTATAATCTTTTAGAGATTAGCGTTTTATCAAATTTTCTTTCCTTTTTCAGGATGTGAAATCTCTTGAAAATGTCCCAGATCCACATATTGAATCTACTGTCTTGCAATTTGTACCAAGCATCCGTTCAGGTAGTTTTGCTGACATTGGATCGCGGAGGTACATGGAAGATGAACATATTAGAATAGATGATCTATCATCACATTATGGATCCCTTTTCAAGTTACCTAAGCCCAGTGCTTTTTATGGGGTAATTACTGTTCTAGCTAGTGTTGCTATTGCTATAATTTGATGATGTGGTTTGGTTTGTAACTAATTTGGGTTGTGCATCCTATCTAGGTGTTTGATGGACATGGAGGTCCTGAAGCAGCAGCATATATAAGGAAAAATGTACTTAGATTCTTTTTTGAAGACGTCAATTTTCCCCAGACCTGTGAAGTGGATGATGTTTTCTTGGAAGGGGTTGAGAACTCCCTCCGGAAATCATTTCTTCTTGCAGACCTTGCTCTTGCTGATGATTCTACCGTGAATAGCTCCTCTGGAACAACAGCACTTACTGCTCTGGTTTTTGGAAGGTATCTCCATGCTCTATAAAATTGCTATTTAATTCACTTTGCTCATCTTGAGTGTTGTTTAAGCGGTTAAAGCTCTGGCTGACTTGTTTGTCTGTGTTTTAGGCTTTTAATGGTCGCAAATGCTGGTGACTGTCGAGCAGTTCTCTGCCGCAAAGGGGAGGCAATAGATATGTCCGAAGACCATAGGCCTATTTATCCATCAGAACGTAGGAGAGTGGAAGAGTTAGGCGGGTTTATTGATGATGGGTATCTCAATGGTGTTCTATCAGTTTCACGAGCCTTGGGGGATTGGGACATGAAGTTCCCCAAAGGTTCTTCTTCACCACTTATTGCAGAGCCTGAGTTCCGACAGGTGGTTCTCACAGAGGATGATGAGTTCCTAATCATTGGGTGTGATGGGATCTGGGATGTTATGTCAAGTCAGCATGCAGTTAGCCTAGTTCGCAGAGGGTTGCGGCGGCATGATGACCCTGAGCAGTGTGCTAGAGACCTTGTTATGGAGGCGTTACGTAGGAACACGTTTGATAATCTCACCGTGATTGTTATATGCTTCTCTGCACCTGATCACAGAGAGCAGCCATCTCCTCGACAGAGAAGATTGAGGTGTTGTAGCCTCTCCGCAGAGGCTTTGTGTAGCTTGAAGAGTTTGTTGGATGGCAGTGCCACTCGCTGAATGTAAATACAATTTTAAAATAATACCCTTGCTTTTTTGGCCACAAAAAGATACCCTTGCTTAATAAGGGTTATTAGAATACTGTTTCTGGCTGCTTCAGTTAGAGCTACAAAAAGCAGCTAGCAGTTTTGCAGGGGATTGTTTTGGTACTTTTATGGTGGGGTCATGGGCGGATGTATATAAGAGAGGACGGTGGTGTAGAAATGGTCGGATATGTTGTTGTGTGCTCGAGTCATTTATGGATTCTTTGACTCAAAGTCCAGTGTGGCTGCCGTCGTTGGTTCGTTGTTCATTCGTGACATGTATGTATATATCTATTGTTAATAAAATTGTTTTCAATTTCATTACCGACCTGACTGTCTTCCTTTCCTTCTGAGAACTATATCTGGTGTTGAAATTGCATGAGATGCTCTTTATAATCTTATATTCAATTTCTGCACACTTCTATGGTGGACCGGTGGTGTTTTCTAGATTTTGCTAGTTTATGGCTTTCTTGCTCAGGCAGTAAAGACAGCATGATGCTTGTATTTCTATCAAAGCCCGAAAAGCCAAATGGCTGAAGAAAGTCCACATGGGAGGAAGCTTCCTATTTGATTCTCGTTTTAATGTTCAAATCTGTTATATACTTAGAAGGGAAAGAGAAAATATAACACGGTCACGCGAATATCCCCATTCCCCAGGCTCTTTGTTTTCTTTTGCGGGGAGTCTGGTGAGATATTATCAAAAACAAATTCCGTCCCCAAACAACTAGTGCTGTTGGGTTACTTTGTCACATCATGCCTTTCCCAAACTAATATTCAAAGTAGATTTCAATTTCATCAGCGGGGGGACCGGGACGGACCCAAGATTGAGCACACTGCACACGACAATATGCTCAAGTACTGGCCTTTCAAGAAAGAAATCGTTACTAAAAGCACAACTTGTTGAATGAATGGTTGTTAATACTCGCGACATGGCCATCCTTTTGCCAATAGCAAATGTTTGCGCATGTCTTGAAAATAGTCATTCCGGCTGGAATAAGTTGATGATGCTGATCTCATTCATGAGGCAACAAAGCCAAAGGCGTTATCATTAGTTAGTTTACTTTGCTTATTGTGAGTAGTTGTTGTTTTAGGCTTTAACACACAAAAAGAGAAAAAAAGGAGAAAGAAACCCCCTTTTTCTAATACTGAACATAATTATAGCATTAATAAAGAAAAAGATAAATTACTAAAATTAGTAATTCCTTCATGTAAGGAAAGAAAACAATTAAAAATATTTCAAAAAAAAGATATGTTCTCTTTGCTGGTTAAAGTAGTAATTTAAGTAACTGGAGTACAACTACTCCCTACTCCTTCGGTAGGAAATTGCGACAGCAGGCAATTGGAGCTGTCAGTTGTTGCTACTTATTCAGGGCAGGGGTTCCCAATGAGTCGGGAGGAGGAGAAGTGCTAATTACGATCTTGCTGAGCATTTAATGCAATTGAATGTATGATGATTACTTTATGGAGGAACATCCACGTCAAAGAATCGGTTGCAATTTGCGGTTTGGCCATCCAGATGAGATGATCATCTTGTTGAGTCTGAGCTTTTAGCAAATGTTGCAAATCGATCCAAACCTCGTTGAAGTAAATTTTCAAGGAAAGGTTGAAGTGCCTGAATAATAACAGAGAGCAAAGATGGATTAAGAAAAAACAAAATGAAGCACTAGATTTTTTCTATTCCCATTAGTACTAATACTTATTTTTACCCATGATAAGAAATTTGAGGTGTTCACCTCTACATTAACATTTTTCATCATGGTAAGAGAACTTACAGTTGCCACAGGAGCTAAAAGTGAAGGAACTTCATATGATACCGTTAACTGGGGAAAAATGGCAACAAGTAAGCATAATTCAAAGTAATGGTGGGTAAAAGCTCATTAGCTCTCTCCTCTATGGCTTTCCAGATTTCTCTCATAATGCCAGCGAACAACATGTTGGATAAAAACAGTGGGAATATTTTAGCATTTACACTATCTTTCTTGCAGCCATCATGTAAAGACAAGAAAAGTGTCTGTTTTATAAGTCGCTATTATCATATGGTGAAACAACTGCAATGTCGATGTCAATCAAACAAAGTTACATATACTCACATATTAATCAAGCTGTGAAGAAACAACGAATATAATATTGATAAAAACAACAACAAAGCAGCAATGTGAAGGAAAAACGACTTTAATGTTGATGATAACAACAATAAAGCACCAATGCATCAAGGGAACAATAACAAAAACGCAACAAAGTATCAAAGGAAAAATATTGTATAGAGCAGCCTCACTTCTATTAGACATGATGAAGGGCCCTTTGGATAAAATCGAACAGCTCCCCTGCCATGCAAGAAATCAATTTCATAAGAGTCTACAATGAACTTAAAACAAAGTTATTAAAAATAATCCAACTTTTCATTACATGAAACCAAAAGAACTTCGGGGTTAGGCAGGTTGAGTACAAAAAAAATAAAGAACCGTGCAAATGAATGTGCTGAAACAATGAGAAGTTTTGCTACAGGGTTCTTTTCTGCTTGCCTGTTAGGAAGCCCTTCCAGAGATCTCCAATGAATTTTCTGGTTTGGGATAGGCTGTAGTAGCAAATAAACACAAGTTCAACTGGAATTCATTGAAAGTTTATCAATTGGAAAGGATAATGAACAATTAAAAGAGGGCAAACAAAAGGGACAGAAGAAGGGGTTAGTCATTAATTATCATGATCCTTACTTGCATATTTCTAGCAAGCCAAGAGTATTCAATATCACGACCAAATGCTTTATATTTCAACGACCACCGCGACAAGTCAGGCTTGTCTTCTACTATCTGATTTATGTATAAAAATTAAAAACAAGAAAGAAAAGACAAGAATCAAACATTAAACTCTCTGATCAAATTATCATTGCTTGTCAGACTCATACACATTAATAGTAGCAGTAACATTTTTAACATTAAAAATGAACTGTCTTAATGTGTTCTTTACCTTGACAGACGAAATGAAAGGCATCCAATTGGGAATTGCTTCACGATCAGAGTAACACTTGTAAGCCACGGAGGCAGGCACATCAATTTCCATTTTTACCCTGAATTCAGATTACGGTAGCACAACGACATTTATAAGTCAACGTACTTTTCTCACGATAATTAAAGGAAATCAAGGGAAGATTTCGAAATCGAAAACTTACGTGCAATCCTGCCATTCCATGACAGGAGAAAAGGGCCTGGAAGAAGCGAGAAAGGAAGCCTTTTTAAAGGACCCATTATAAGGGAACCTGATGAAGATACTGCTGAGAGACGGAGGCTTCAAAGAGAAGATTCTGCAAGTGGGTACGGCGGTAAGCAGGATTGCACTTCTGTGACTTGGGGAGAGAGAGTTTGGGCTTGAAATGAAGGAAGTCGCAGCTGAGGACATTGCTCCAATATCAAAAATCTTCTGTTGCAGAAACTTAAAAAAGAAAGATAAAAGGCGACTGGACAGTGGACACCAAAATCCACAAGCGCGTCCAGCGAGCACCCAAAAGTTTCGGTTGATGTCTGTAATGTATAAGATAATTTTATAAGTACCACTCTCAATTTTTTTGTAAAGAGGGCTGCTACAGCCACAGACGGGCACGTACCTTATATCCAAACGGACCAATAATAATCCATCCCAATAAAGGCTTCGTGTACTCAATCCTATTGCTAGCTCAAATTAACCAATATAGTAGTATTTAGGGCAAATTCAAATTAAAATACTTCTAGTAGTATTGTCTATTTTCTTATAGCCTCCATAAATATGTGGTGATATAAGATTCATTTAGCTTCAATGTTTTTTTTATTAAATTAATGAGTTTATTAGTAGTAGTAATATTTTATGGATTTATGTTTTGCTTAATCAATTTAATTTTTAATGAATCAGAAATTAAAGAGAATACTAGTACTAAAAAGGATGGAAAACAATACTCACTATACTAGTGCTAGTGCTAATAGTAATTACTACTCCCTTTTGTCCCATAATATAAGTCATTTTTTAAAATTTTTCTTGTCTCAAAATATTTGTCACTTTTATAAAATCAAAGTAATATATTTATATTTTTTCAAATTTATCCTTGTTAGGATTAGAAACCCTTCTTTAGTGGGTCCTTCTTCCTTAGGAGAGAGAGAGAGATAATGACAGATATAATCATAAATAGGAGAAAGCAAAAAAGTAAAATAGGAGTAAAATAGATAAGTACATAAAGCTTAACAAATAAAACTACTTTTATTGGTTTGTGCAAAATGGTTAAAAATGATTTATATTTTGGGACGATGGAGTACTAATTATAGTTGTGATTTGAAAAACCTAAAGCAAAGGCCAAAGAAATTTGGAAGCTCAATCGCCATTCACCACCATTAAACAAACTTGCAGTACTGCTAAGTATGGAGTTCTTTACCTGAATAAAAACATACTTTCTTCATTCTAAATTGATTGTTCATTGGGTAAATGGCACAAAGTTTTAGAAAACATGATATTTTGATAATTGCTTTCCATTTATAATTTAGAAGCAATAAAAGTAACAGGTTTCACTGAGTTGGTGTTTAAATGAAGTATAAGGTTATAAAAGTGTTTTTCATTTTAAGAAAATATGTTAAAATCACCTATGTCTATATAAACCCTCCGTTCCTTTCTCTCCAAAGGATTATCCCTTTTCTATTTTCCTTATTTTTCCTCTCAATTCTCTCTCTCATTTCCATTTCAATCAATCATGAGATGATAGTTGATGGATATTAAGCATATATCCATTCTGTTTGTTGAGTATAATTTAATGAAGTTTGATTACACTGGATCTGACTAGTGAGATTCACTAATATAGATATCCCATCTCTTAATATAAAAGGTCATCCCTCTCTAGGTAAAAGGGGTTTAACTCTCATTCTTCTACTACTCTCTACTCTTATTCTCATATCTCTTTATCCCTTTATTCCTTTATAGATTTGACCGTCGGAGTACATGTTGAAAGACCACCTTTGGTGTCCTCTAACTGGATTTATCTTGTGAATCACTAGACCGAACTAAAATAGCCTCAACAAACATGAACAAAATTGCCGGGATTGCATTTTTGTAAGTAGGGGAAAGAGAGTTTGGACTCGAAATGAAATTAAGAAAATTGTAGCTGCAGACATAGGCTATGGTATGTTTGGTGCACCAGTACGGTGAGATTGGGCCAATTTGCACCGTACTAGTGCAAAATTGGCTGTTTGGCAAACCAATGGTGCGGTGGGGTTTGCCTACATGGCAGTCCCTAACTGCACCATTTCCATTGGTGCCAAAGGCACCATTTGGAATTCCCACCACCGGTGGGAAAAGATTTTTTCACTTTTGACCCTATTAAATTTTTTTTTTAACCAAATCCTTTCCCACGATATTGATTAATATTCTTAATGGTCATTTTATAACCTCACCTCACCGTCACCTCTGTTTTTGCCAAACATTTTTTTTCACTGTTGATTTTAATCCCACCATTATAATTTCAATCTCACGTGTATAGTAACTAATCCCATCATTTCAATCGTACAAAAATTAATCTCATATTCTCACTATACTCTCAAACATAGCTTATGTTTGGTGCACCAGTACGGTGCGATTGGGGCCATTGGGCCAATTTGCACCATACTGATGCAAAATTTGTTGTTTGGCAAATCAATAGTGTGGTGGGGTTTACCTACGTGGCAGCCCCCAACCACACCATTTCCATTGTTGCCAAAGGTATAATTTGGAATTCTCATCACCGATGAGAATGATTTTTTCATTTTTGACCATATTTTCTCAATGTTTTTTCACTAACTCTTTTTTCACTACATTAATTAATATCCTTAATAATTATTTTACATCCTCACCTCATCACACTGTTATTTTTGCAAAACACTTATTTTTTTACCATTAATTTTAATTTTACCATCACAATTCTAATACTACATGTACATTAACTAATCTTATCATTTCAATTGTATTAGAAATAGTTTTACCGTCCTCCCCAAACAGTCATTAGTAGCTCCAAAAACTTTTTTTCTTGTAGAAAAATAGAAAAAATGATACAGAAGGCGAGGCGGCTGGACACCAAAATCCACACTCGCGGCCGGGGCACCCAAAATTTTCTGGCAATGTCTGAAATAATTAAATTATTTTATTTTTGTAAAAGAAAGAATACTGGAGTGACAGCCGGGCACGCTTGTTATATCCAAACAGACCAATCATAGAGCCTTATTGATTGATGCGGGTCCCCCATGCCACGTAATTTACGGAGGGAACGGAAGACCCCAACGGCAAACAGGCAACAGTACAGTGCGATTTTCAGTTTCCAAAATTAAAGAACGTGTTTTGCAAATGTTGTCTTTTTTTTTCCCTGTTCTTTTGAGCGGAAAATTTGTTCTCTTTCTAATTTGTAAACTACGATGCCATGATTGAACCATGAAAAATCACAATATTAATATTAAGATCTGAGACGAGAGCAGCACAAAGAGATCAGATACCTCACTTGGAGAGTATAATTTGATTTGTAGTTAATTAGAGATTAAAAGGGATGTGAAGAGGAAATGACCCACCACCTGGTATTGCTTGTGATTTCATATTTTTGTTTATATTATTTATGTCGTCTTGCTTGGTTAATAATGTGATATTCCTGTTCTCAAAAGTGAGCTGTTACGTTTTTTTCTTTTTGCTTTCCTTATCGGACCTTTCCCATGGAATTGTTCTTAATTGTCTGATTAACAGAATGAAGTTATTGTACTGACAAGGCGTCAATGAAACTGGGGTTTTATCCTAATCCAACCCAAAACATAACATTGCTTGCAAATGTCGAAGGATTTTGAATGTGAAATTGGGCTTTTCCTTTACGGTGCCAACGGACCTAGAATCCATGTAATGTCAAACTCGAGCCCTGCAGCCTATATATTGAGCCTAAGATGAATGATCTATCAAATGAATTTAGGTCTCCAATTAAGACCCTTTTCCGACTCTATTCACCCAACTCAAGACAACAATCATCACAAAATTTAACCATCGTTGGGTTTAGATTGAGTGGTAAACAGTTTGTTTCAACTTAAGTAGGTCTTGGGTTCGAAACCTTACGTACGCAACTGTTCCCGTTGGGAGACTCACCCACCATACCCAAATACGCGACACGGGTCAAATCCAGATTAATCAGAATAAAACTCTGGATATTGGGTGGGAAATAAAAGAAAAGAGTTCATCACAAAATTTCCAATTATTATCCTCACTCTTCTCTGTATAGCCTATTTTTATTTGAGTGATGATCACATAGACTCGATTCTATTAAAATTATCATGGAACCAAAATGTGACATAATTATGACAATATATTTAAAATAAATCATATCCCAAGAAATATCATTAATTATGAAACTTACCTTAAAATTTTTTAAAATTTTTATTTGGGACTAAACTTTTTAAAACTAGTGACTAAATTTTATTTCACGTCTTAATTCCGTGATAATTCACGGAATTAAATTTGTAGGATCATTTCTCATCTTTGTTTAGTGAGAAATTCACAATTTTTTTTTTTTAAACCCAAGTATCCCTTTTTTCTCAATTTGAAGATGACCACATCCTACGGATCGATAGGATGGAAGGGTAAGGAATGGAGTTAATAGTAGTCATTCGTTGCCGAACCTTTCAAGTTTCAAAGAAAAATACAAAGAAAAAGACGTCACACCGAAACCCTAGGAGACAAAGGGAAGTTATGGCTAATAATCATTTAGTTACTATCACCAAACTAGTAATTTTTAAGTAATTACTTCAATTTTTTTTGAAGAAAAATAATTACAATCATCATACACGAAACGAAAGTTTATTTTATGTCTGGTAGCTTGCTAGCTAAGCGGAAAAAGTAGTGAAGACAAGAAAAGAATCACATCTCACCAAAATGAAAAAAAAAAAAAGAGAATCACACCCAATTGTGTTAGTTAATGCAATCATGTGAAGATGCTGCCTTGGTTGTCTTTTAACTAGAATAAACTTATTGCCTAGTTGCAATAAATTCCAAAATAATAATCCTACGTGGAATTTCAGGAGACGATGAATTTAAACGGTCGGCACAAGATAAATAGATGGATATATATAAAAAATCATAGAGATTTACAGTTGACTTTCTAATTATGAACGGTTGATGAATTTCCAAAGTCCCAAAAGTTGTGCCTCGCATTGATTAAAACATTGTTAAAATATATAGAGCCTTAAAATTGATTACAAAGTGTAATCCTGATGTGGCCTGGTAAGTCCTATAAATAGGCAAGATCATGAAGTCAGATAAACATCAGATCCGAGAACCTTTTTTAAAAGTTTGAGCAGGCTCAGAGATAAGAGACTTCAAATGTCTAAGCCAAGGTAAGTTAATCTTTGTTTAATATAGTATAATGTTCGATCTGCCTGCCTGAATTAAAATTCTTTCTCTCCTGATATTACATTTCAATAATTTCCCAAACTTTCAATTGCATTTTCCGATGCTGCAAATATGTTTATAGGTTGGAAGGTAAGGTAGCAATCATAACAGGTGCAGCCAGCGGGATCGGTGAAGAGACAGTGAGATTATTTGTAGAACATGGGGCTTTTGTTGTTATGGCTGATGTCCAGGATGATCTTGGGAATCAAGTTGCGGCATCAATAGGCCTAGACAAGGTTTGTTACCGCCACTGCGATGTAAAAGATGAGAAGCAGGTTGAGGAAATGGTGAGTTACACGGTGGAGAAATATGGAAAGCTGGACATTTTGTTCAGCAATGCCGGTATCCTTGGCTCGTTAACTGGAATCCTAGAACTTGACATGGATGATTTTGACAAAGTTATGGCAACAAATGTTCGCGGTGTTGCTGCCACGATCAAGCATGCTGCTCGTTTTATGGTGACTAAAAATATCCGCGGATCAATCATATGCACTGCAAGTGTATCATCTGCGGTAGGCGGGACCGGTCCGCATCCTTATACTACATCGAAACATGCTCTCGTAGGCCTTGTCCGATCAACTTGCAGCGAGCTAGGGGCTTATGGGATCAGGGTCAACTGCGTTTCTCCCTATGGAGTTGCTACGCCTCTTACTTGTAAAGCCTACAATTGGGAACCAAGCCAAGTAGAGGCCAATAGTTCTGCTTCTAGCAACTTGAAAGGTATTGTTTTGAAGGCCAGGCACATTGCAGAAGCTGTATTGTTTCTTGCTTCCGATGAATCAGCTTACATCAGCGGGCAAAACTTGGCTGTTGATGGAGGCTTTACAGTTGTTAATAATAGTTTTTCAATAGTTCAAAATTAAGGGTTGTCAACAGTGTTAGAAGCCAATATATAATATAGATTGGCATTTAATTATCTGCTTCTCTGTATTTTATAAGCAAAGTCCTGTTTTGAGAGTCAAAACCTTGTTTCCGGCACATTCCATGTGCATTTTCCTTATAATCTGCAATGAATATATTTTACCATTTTTCTACTACACGAATCCATTAGTCTTGTCTGCCAATGTCTCAACTCTCAAGCTTTCTCCACTTTTCCCTTTGTTCTTTTTTTCTGATTTTCAGCCATATATTTCGTGGTAAAGGACAACATGCATCAAAAGAATAAATATAAGCTCCATTTATTCTTGAAATTTTCGTTTTCCTTTTGATGCATGTTGTCCTTTCCCCAAATAGGTGAATCTTTTTAACTATATTACTATTTAAGTGAAAACAATCCTTCCGGAAATGTGGGAAGGTTCAAAGTACGGAGTCATGGAGGCTGGAGATAGCTTATTAAGGCTAGCTAACTATCCCGAGACTTTGGCCGCAATGTTGAGACAATAAATCAACAGTTTAATGCCAGAAAAGACAGGATCGCAGAAACTTGGAGCTGAAGCCAACAATAACAGCACATTGAATTCGGTGACAACCCTGAGCTGGGAGAGGAGAATTATGAACCCCAGCAGAGTTTTGCTGCAACCATTTGCCAGCTGCTTCGTTGGCTGCTCAAATAATGGCAGGCTGCCATTTTCTTCCGCTACAATGCATTGATTGATTGACCAATAAATGCAAGACGACCATAATGCTATGATTTGTCTCTATACGTTTTCTTCAAGGGTTTAATTTCTGGTTGAACCATAGACTGTTACTGTTGAATTTGCTTAGACTATTACTGTTGAATTTGCTTTCCCTGTCTTTTCTTTTCTTTGGTACAGAAAGAAAGCTTAAAATTAACAACTGCTGCTGACTGATAAATGATAATGATATTCCTTCTTAATTAAGTTTCTATTAAACATGATTAACCTAAGGAGACATGTTAGTTCCTGCTAAGATTAGAGCAGAAGTTAATTTATTCCAAGTTTTCAACCCAGTCAATCAATGCTTAAAATATTAAATTTGCATCCAAGTACAGCCTAGCAATCAGACACAGATGTTTTGCTTAAAAAAAAAAAATACTCATGACCTTAAGAATTTGCATTATATAGCACGAGCGCATAGCGCATTCACCGGGAGAAATTAAATGTAGTCCAAATCTCCTCCTTCAGGTACTTTTGAGTCTGCCGCTGCCCTGCCAGTAGCGTCAACGTCAACGGAGCTTACTGATAAGTATATTAATACTACTTCCCAGAAACGCTAACCGAGGCCAATAAGTCTGTTTGTCAGCAACAGGGCAAGTCGTTGCTTGGTTGGAACTTGGAAATCTAATTAGCTCAAATATTAGAGACTACAATTTGGAAGCAGCGGGTAGAGAACTCACTCTGTCAGGTTTCTTGATCAAACTTGAATTTCCAGAGGAAATTGTCCGAACCCTATTTGGGTTTTTCCTTTAACTTTATACTTTTCACCAACCACGCTGTCGAATTGAACTATTCATTTTCATTTTAAAGCCTTTATTCTAAACGTGATATTCCAAAGACTCAAACCTAACGGTCAAAACTACCATTCCCAATATAGAATCCAACAGCTATCTCCCACAAAGCTAAACAAAGTTTCCATAGCCTTCGACAGCTTACACCAATTATGATTGGTAGATGCCTTTCTTCGCTGAAACCTTGACATTCAAATCGCCTTGCATTGCAATAGAGGCAAGAAACTGATCAAAAGACGACAGCCTCTGCCTAAACCATGGCCCTGGTAGTTTATTGGTACGATTTCATTTGTTTTGGCATTGTAGTGGCCGCCTTCATTGGGTCGTTATGGGTGCTATGGAGAAAGGAAGCTTCATCCCAGTGCGAGGAGAACAGCGTATACGAGAGTCTGTTAGCGGCTCGGGCGGATGCTGATGGGTTCGTACGTGCCACACCAAGGGCTCACGTCGGGTCCAACCAGCTATGGACCAGTTGCTGGAAGGGGGTGCACCCTGGATGGCTATTGGTGACCCGTTTTGTGTCGTTTGCAGCCCTGGCCGGATTCTTGTCGTGGGACATCGTGGAGTGGGGTGCATCCACCTTTATTTATTATACCGAGTAAGATTTTCTTCATATTTCATTCTCAACACATTTTAGTGCAAATTTAGTTATTTCAGTCATCTATATATATACATTAGAGAAGTTGAAGTATGTTTCCAACAAATTTAAGGTAATTGATTCAGACGGGGAAGATCTTAAAGCTGAGTATAGGCAGGACTCACTTAGGAGAGTATCTCGCCGTAGATTGATTACCAAGCAATTACATCCAAATATGTTATTGTACGGATTTGGACCTTTAGGTGAACACCTAATAGTGAACAGTTTTCACTAACGTCATCTGTTGGGTTGAGTAAAGACATTCAATATTCTTTAAGTAAGTAAGGTATCGAGTTTGAATTTTGTAAATGAAGAAAATAGGTTTTCTTTTATTTAGGGTCCGATGTGACTCGAACAGAATTAGTCGTACCACGGATATGAATATTTGTGATAAAAAAAAAGGTCAACAGTAGAAAAAAAAAAGAGAAGAAAAAAAACAATGAAAAAAAAATTTAAAACCATACCAAAAGGCCCAATTCCATGGGGCAAAATGTCTGAAAAGAGATAAATGAGCCGTGTGACTCCGTAAAACGAAATATAAAGCCCAGTTAATTCGGAGCCATTTCACAAGTCAACTTCCATAACTACCAGTTTTACCTTATGACCGCCAACAAAGCAACTGATCACCAAACTCCAAAGTCTTCCCTCGTATTCCTAACGTGTCTTTCCCAAGTCCCAATTCCTTCCCTTAATTAAATGAGAAATGTCGGATTCGGAAGTTGAAGGTTTCGGGTACTGGCTCAGATGGCAAGTTCCAGTGTGTGCTTTGGCCTTTGTTGCCCCATCTGTTTTAGCTTCATACCTTATCATCAAAGTCAAAACAGAGTCATTATTTTTGGATGATTTTTGGAAGCCACGATGGAGAAAGTTCAATCCCTGCTGGCTTCTATGTTATAGAGCCTTTGCTTTTATATGCATGGCTAGGATATTGTATCAGGTTGTTGCCTTAGATGGAGCTTTTGCTTTCTATTTCTACACTCAGTAAGATCATTCCCGAAGTATCTTTCCCGTTTTTCGTGTTTCATACTCTCATCTTTACTTACCATACTCAGCCTCAGTGTTCTCCAAGATTGACGGAAAAAGAAAATTAACTGGTCAAAAATTGCTATTATATTTGTTATATGTTACATTTACACACTTTAGAGGTTATACCTTAATCCTTGGTTGAGCAAAATTTGTGTACTTTTTTCTGCTTTTGAGAATATTAAGTCCCATCGTCTTTAGTAGATATAGGAGTGATTCTAATTGCTAATCGTTGATCCAACGAATCTGCAGGTGGACATTCGCGTTGGTTATGGTCTATTTTGCAGTAAGTTAAGAATTTCAATCCCATTCGTCAGTTATCTTCTGTCCATCCTTTTATTCTAGATCCTTTAGCAAGATAATTTCCCTTCTCCCAGCTCTATTTTATGTGTCTACAGATAGATTATGCGATTTGAACTGAAACTGCAAGCTCCTTAATATATTCCCTTTCTCTGTGTAGCTGGGGACTGTCATATCTGCTTATGGATGTTGGGTGTGCTTAAGTACGCCCCTTCCGGAAAATGGAGGAACGGAAGAGATTTTGAAAAGAGATGAGGAAGAGGGTAGGGCTGCAAACCATGTAACCTATTGGGAAAAAGATGTCAGGGGTAAAATTAAGTTGCAGAGTCACTATGCTCAGGAGGAGTTCCAGCAAAGAGCAGGGTTTTGGGGATATCTTATGCAAATTATATATCAGGTCAGTCATGAAGATATGAAAATTTTCTGCCCATTTAAAATCCGATTATTGATGCTGTTTCCATCTTACATGAAATGCCTCTTCTAGGTCTAGATAACACTTCAATTAGCTGTGTTATAATCTGATCTACTTACCAAATGCTGTTACCAAAGCCTTAAAGCAAGATAAATGGCAGGATACAACATCTATATTAACTATGAGTTTTGTTTGCGTCATTCCTAAACGCAAATTGATTGAGCCTTGAGACCTTTACTACATGACTAGTGGCTTTCTTTCCTTCTTTTTTTTTTTTTTTTTTTCCGTTTAAATTTGCATGCAGACAACTGATAACTTACTTTCGCTTCATTGCAGACTTGTGGAGGAGCTGTCATCCTGACAGACATTGTATTTTGGTGTGTTATTGTCCCATTTTTATCAATCTCACATCTTGGCCTTAACACGGTGAGATTTAACTTCCTATAAACAGTCTATGCTACATTTATGGAAAAATCTTCGTTTGACAGCAAAATTTTGGCATCCGCTTTATGTATTAGTACATCTTGCTAAGCTTGTTGAAAGATGAACTTATGACTGGTCTTCAGTCGAAAATGGTCCATAGCTTTCTATTAAACAGACCTATTAAGAGTTGATTGCACTTGCACAAGAGAACTTGAAATGTTAGTCTCAGTTGTCAGTTATCTATACCTTGTATACAATGTTTTATTGACCGGTATTGTCAAAGTTCCTCAAACTCAAACAAATTTTCCCGATGAAACACTGATTAAGTGTCACAAAGGACAGTTGTAGGATTAGAAACCAGGTGTTAAATACTACTTTTTTGCTACCTGAAATTGTTCAGTGAATGTTCTGTTTCCTGACATATTGCTGCCCTATGCCATGTGATTGCGCATACCCTGCTTGTTTTCCTTTTGTACTAACATCCCTTTTATTTCTCTTTTGCTTACATATGAAAAGTTATCAACCCAAGTTTTTTATGACTGCATATTGGGATTCAACCAGTGGTCTATATGGCAATATGACTAAAATCATGTTATAGTATATGCTTTCTTTCCAATCACCTCTTCTCCTTACTACTTGTTCTCAGACTTGTGGAGAAAATACCCATCAATAAGCAAGAATTATGCTAGGCTGCAAATTTTATTTTTATTTTTTTTTGGCTCTAGCACAGTGGTATTTACACTCAATTTTTACGGACAGGTCAGGGGCTCAAATTGAACCCGTGCGGGCGACCCGCATTGCCCTCAAGCCTGGCCACTAGGCCAGGCAGAGCTTGTCAGCTAGGCTGCAAAGTTTTATCTGCAAACCTCTAATCACAAGTGGCTACATGATGTTGTAAACCAATTGGAATACTAGAATGTTGACTGTACTTGTTTCTTTCTTTGTGCAGTTAATGGGCTGCATGCACACTTTGAACGCTGTTTTTCTTATAGTAGATACCCTTCTGAACAACCTTGTAAGTATTTCACTACTCAGAAATCGAAATCCAGAAATCGAAATCCTTTTATTGATTGCTGTTGATTTCTACAATAAATTCTGGATTTCCTGGAAAATTTACTGCTTTCACAAGTTATGTATTAATTAAAACGACCCCTTTTTTTCAGCCCTTTCCTTGGTTCCGGCTTGCGTACTTTGTTCAGTGGAGCTGTTTATATATTGTTTTCCAGTGGGTTCTTCATGCCTGCGGTTTTACATGGTAAGCATAGTTCTTTTTTTCGATTCCACCAAAGGGTAAGATATATCGGCTTCTTGCTTCTCCAAGTTACGGTTCAACAACTAGTAACATTTTCTGGTACTTGTCTAGGTGGCCATATCCATTCCTCCAGCTTGATACGCCATGGGCTCCTTTATGGTATGTGGTTAACACTTTTTATATCCATCCCCTCCTCATCTGTAAATTTACTGAACATAGGAATCTGATGAATGCGATCCATTTGTACAGGTACTTTGCCCTGGCTGTGGTTCACATCCCCTGCTACGGGGTCTATGCACTGATTGTAAAGGCCAAAAATTCGATCCTCCCAAGACTGTTCCCTCACGCTTTCGTGCGGTCATACTAGTTTCTCTCCTTTCTTTCAAATCCACTACTTTTGAATGTGGTAAATTTGTTTTGATTTTATGCTCGTGTATATGAATAACGGGATATTGCTCAAGATCCGATCTATTCCCTTAACCGATCGTGTATCTTGATGCAATTTTTGACACTTCGACAAGTACTCGAGCATTCCTATATAATTCATAATCTTCCTGAATTTTATGGGCTTACCAGAGTTTTTCTAGTGTTCTCCTATTACTTTTCCAGGGGGCATGGGCATGCTTCTTGTGTAATGGTTAGGAAACTTAAATTCAATGGACAACAAAAATTATCAAATTGATACACTACGTATGCAGAGATAGAATCGTGCACCGTTTGTTGAGAAGAAAACTGAAAACATCCGCTACTAGGCATTAGCGACAAAGAATCGTTAAGGCATAGTTCACTTTTAGCAAGATCAACCCATTATCTGTGTTGTATGATAGATTTAAAACTAGAAGGCACAAATCCAGTTTCAGGTTCAACGTGATTTTAACTTCTACCATTCTGTACCTGATTCAAACAGATATATAGAGTGGAATTTGCAGATAAGTTTCTTAGGGTAATATTCAAGTAAAAACGAGGAGCGGCCAGATCATCAGATTTCTCCGGCAACAAGCAGTTGCCACTAGAGGTTATTGCAGACAAATTAGATGAGCACAAGGACTTCAATACCCCCAAATTTAACTCCGCCTACTTCAAAATCTAGAGGAAAGGAAAACAGATATTGAAGGAGTACTTCAACTCAATACAATTTGTCAACCCCTTTCCCTCTCAATGATGGACAGTAGACTGAGCAAACATGCTATGAGGATATTATCCAAACCGACCACAAATCATCATAAACCCTAAAAACTGTATCCACCCAATATGCATTGAGAATTATCTTCAATAGACCTAAAACTTAAAACCCTGAAAACATAATGAAATGGAGAGAGAAAGAGAGAGAAAGAATTAACAAGCCAAGGCTTCCTAAGGGATTCAGATCAATATTATGCAATGAACATAAACACAAACCATAATACCGGTGGTGATTCACACTAGCCCTAAGAAATTGGTGTAAACAGCCACTTTCTATGACCCCATTTGTCCTCTCCACAATTAAGAAACAAACCCCTTCGCCTTCAGTGCTCAGCATCCATTGTCATTGACAGCACATGCATAGTAATTCAGCCTACGTCCCAAAGAATTCTAATATCTAATCCAATCATAACACTTAATTTCCATGGTTAAACATTCAAATAACCAACACAACCTTGAATTGAAAAATATGTATCTCCATGTGCAAAAACAAGGAAAAAAACAATATCAGATATCACCAATCACCCGCAACAGTAACATCGAACTGCATAATTGATTCAAACGGCTAAATTAATAATCAAAACTTCAAAATCATATCCAAAGTACTATAACATAATAAAACATAATCAAAATTAATTGTCCAACGATTATTGAAAATTAAAATCCTAATACTCATACTGAAAAACTATAGATCCATTTTCCTGTCAAGAGCCGAACCAGAGGTCGAACCCTGCTCAATCCCCACCAGCCTTCTGGTAAACATAGGTCAGCCCACACTTACCGCAATAGTGCCTGTCAAAATGGTTAGCCATGAAAGTCCCGGCTCCACACTCCGCATTAGGACACTCTTTCCTCAGCCTCTGAACCTTCCCGGACTCATCGACCTTGTAAAACTGGAGCACGGCGAGCTTGACCTTCTTCTTCTTGTGCTTGATCTTCTTGGGCTTGGTGTACGTCTTCTTCTTCCTCTTCTTGGCGCCTCCCCTGAGACGGAGAACAAGGTGAAGGGTAGATTCCTTCTGAATGTTATAGTCGGCTAAGGTGCGGCCGTCTTCGAGCTGCTTTCCGGCGAAGATAAGGCGTTGCTGGTCTGGTGGAATCCCTTCCTTGTCCTGGATCTTAGCCTTGACATTGTCGATGGTGTCGGAAGACTCAACCTCTAGGGTGATGGTCTTACCCGTTAGGGTTTTCACGAAGATCTGCATCTTGACGTCAACAGAAGACGCAGAGAGGAAATCTGGAAATGAGTTTCGGCTAGGGTTTCAGAATGAGAGGTGATTGGGGGGTTTTCATATGAGAGAGTGTTACGGTTTTTGTGGGAGTATGGTGGGGTTGAAAGTACGAAATTGCCCCTCATCTTTTGGGTTTTTGGGCTTTTGGTGACTGCTTATTGGGTCAATCATCACTGGACTCGGCCCGGTTTCTGGGGGAGCCCAAGCCTAATGTAAAGGAAACTTTGTGAGAGAAATGAATTACTAAGTATTAAATATTAATTATTTAATACTCCCTCTGTCCCTTATTATCTGACCCTGTTAACTGCTTCACATAGGGCAAGAAAATTAGTTAGGGTTCAAAATTCTATATATTTTTACCTTTACTTTCCAATTTTATCCCCCCCTCTCTCTTCCTATTTATTCTCTCTTCTCTTCATCCTTCTCCAATCTCCAGGCTAGTTTCTCTTTTCCCTCATACTCTCTCTTACATTCATTGGTTGAAACAAAACCAGCAAGTTTGAAGAGAGAGTGTGTGGAAGGGTAAATTTGAAAATTTATCAATTAATACTAAGACGGAGACAGATAATAATTAAGGGATAAAAAAAATCCTAAAATGAGACAGATAATAAGGGATAGAGGGAGTAAAGAAAATTGAAAACTGAAAACTAAATAAAGAATTGAATTGAAAATTGAAAACTAAATAAAGAATTGACTTGATTGATGAAATTTAGATTTATAAGACTAAATGTAATTCATTTGAACTTTATAAATTGCTTCGGAGGATTCTCACATATAATTACATCTTAATGAGAGATCAGATGAATCGAATTGATCGTGTATGTTTTTTTGATACATATCATGTTAATTCTCTATGATAAAAACTAAAATGGCCCAAATAATAAAAGGAATTCATATTATTATGTGTTCATGGATATATATCTTGCATTTTACCACCAAAATGAAACTACGTGGGGTATATAGATTGAATTTGTCAGTCATATATGAAGTATGATTGCTGATGAACGATGATTGCAATATTGCGCCAACTTGTTTAAGCATAATTAAGCAAACTTGCTTTAATTTGCTTTTGCTTGGGCTTGAGTCTGGCTTGGTGACTCCATGGCGAAGGGTGCAAAAGTCATAGTAGTATTTGACCATATCAACAAGGATGGTTTCTTAAACAAGTTTAATGAGAAGTTTGATATATACACTGCTGAGTGCTAACAGAATAAAAATGAATAAATAAATAAATTAAACAGACAGCGTTGTTATTGATTTCTGATATAAATGATTTACAATTCATTTGGGACATCACATACGCAATTGAAAAAATTGACACACCCTAAGATTTCAGCAACCGTGTCGCAAGTACGTACGTACGTACGGGCTGGTCAAACAGATGAATGAATCAAAGAATTAAACATTTTCAGATTTTCGTGTGTGAAAGAGTATGGGAAAATGAAACCAAACAAAGACGGTAAAATGATCTGATCTCGGCTTATAGAATCAGTTCACCGCGCTGCAGATTCTCCTGATTTCACCTTGTGTCCCTGTTAGAACATCAAGAGACCCCATGTGCACCATTGCCTTGGCAAACTTTTTACCCCACGAAGCACCGTGCCTCTCATTGTTCAACACCATTCTCGATGTCAGAGAACTGTCCATCAATGTCTGATCAGAAGTCAGTAAACCACGACGCCGCCTCAGTTCACTGTAATACTTGCTATCCAAGCGATCAGGGGTCACGGTGTCAAGTGCTACCGTCGGATCTGTGGCAGCGGCCCCGGTACCCGGTGGAGGTGGGCATCTTGTCTTCAAAAAGGCTGCGTAGTTAGGATCCAAAGAAGGATCTTGAGCATGAGTGGCATTGAAAGAGTAAAGGCGGGTGGAGAACGAAGAACAATGTGAGACACCAATGGAATGTGCCCCTGATAAAGTCACCATCTCATCGACTGTCATTCCTTTTCTTGCGAAAGTTTGAGCAAGTCGTTCTGCATTGAAAGAGGGAGTGGGAAGATTTTGTGTCACTTCATCTCTGATAGAAACACGGCCATCTCGGCGGCCAGCTGGAATGGCGTAGTATATTCCTCCAGCTTTGTAGGTGCTGTCTCGAGCAGCAAATGCAAGAATGTCCGCACATGACACGGTTTCTGGACACACAGCCTCGATTTGGGCTTTGGCTTCATCAATGACCTCGAAACCTCGTAAACTTGGATTGTTAGCGGGGTGCTCCAACTCTGCAGGGTTTCCAGGTGTGGATTTCAGAAGCACGGAAGCATCACAACCCTGAATTACATACAAAAACCAGTTGCATTCAGTAAGAGGGTGAAGACAATTAAAGAAAAAACAAAAGGCTGATAACGAATAATTAGATATTGTGGAAAATGAGCATACTCTGACAAAGCAGTCATGGAAATACATTCTAATGAGTCCAGCAGCTATGCCAGGATTACTTGACACAGCCTTGTTTACAGCTTTTCTCACAATTGTCTCTGCAGATGGACAACTTCCTTTATAGAAGCCCACCTCCAAGGACGCTGCATATGCAGAAGCCATTGTGGAGAACAGTAAAAAGGAAAACATGAAAGAAAGCGGGGCAACAATGTGAAACCTTGAGCACAAATAACCCATTGTGTCGGATATGTATTATGGTAGTGTAAGAAATATTGCACTTATGACTTGAAAAAGTTGCTTAAACTCAGATTAGAAGAAGAGCTAGGATCAGAGGAGCCTTGTGCAGGTTAAGAGCTGTGAAAGTGGGGATGGAAGATGTAGCCGATCCCATGAGAATATATATAGGAGGAGATATAAGCAAAGAAGGTAGAGTTGGTATTACTTTCGGAGCCCCAAGCGCGTGCTGTGAGCTTGAAAGCAAGGCTTCATACTGAAGCTTTCTTATTTTGAACAATTCTGACCCAGACATAGCATCTTTCGGTATTTAATATATATCAACTGGCTCTCGTCTCTCACTCCCGACCCCTTCTACCAGTTTGGGTTCGTACCCAATTTCCTTTGACTATGTACTTAAATAACAATTTATCGGAGAAGAGGAAGAATGTTAAGAAAAGTCCAAATTTCAAACTTATATTAATGGTTGCAGGTGAGGAGATAACCCACCGTTCTAATCTATCTGGTCCATGTCCTTAATATCATGCAACCCAAATCAACTCTGAACAAGTCTTTGTCTTTCCATGGTTTTCTACTTCAGTTGCATTGCAGCATGACAGTTAAGGGTTTTCAGTTTCACTTTCTGTAATCGAGCTGTAAATCTTTTAACAATGAACCAATTGTCTGGATTCATCTGTCGTACTCGTATTTGAAATTTTCTTTTCTTTTGTTGGCATTAAACAAATAGTTGAATGTCTCTGTTTTATCTTGTGAACATTGAATTTGCAGGTATCACCATTTGGTTGATTATAAAGATAAGAAATGTGAATTTTCCTACACGACTTCAGAGAGCTAGAAGTAGAAGGAACCGCGGATGATTACCGCACACTAGCTGTACGTAGCTGCATATAATATACACTACAATATAATCTACTTTCTTGTTATTATCATTGCCACCGGCAAATCATTCGAAATGAATGGCGGTTTCACATTTCTTTAGCTATTTGAATTTTAATAATCTAATTTACGAACAAAAAGCTGAACATTGATTTCGTTACTGGTTTTTACATCAATTTAGTTGTTCCACAAAAATCACGGTACTCCTATAAAAACAAAAAGAGTTCATGCTTGATATTTCATTTTTGCACTTAAAGTGCCGCTCTATGTCCATTAGTACTTAAAAAAAAAAAGGAAATGAAATTAGTTGGGCCTTTAAGTTTTAAGTATTTATTTAAAAAAAATGAAAAATGGAAAAGGCATAAGCATTAAGCATTGGAATATTGTATAGCGAGCAATTTCGAGTTTTGACTCTGAAACTCTCCGCCGGGGAGGCCATATATTGCATACTACTTGATCAAAATATGATGTAATTAAAGTGAAAAACAAACAAAATACGAAAAAAGCGGGTTCTAGGGCTCAAAGTAGTCGCCGCTGGAGTTAAAGAGCGAGGTGATTCTGTGAAACTATAAATGGAGAACCGCTGCAAATTCTGGCTTCCCAAAAAGAACAGATTCTGTGCGAACTCCCCTCTCAACAATTCCTTGTAATTCCCATCTTTCTCTTTTCCTCTTTCTTTCTATTTTCTTCAACTCTGAAATATCAGATATGTTATAATCCACCTGTTCTAACTTTCCAGGTTTTGTGGCAATCACACTCAGAGGACCGTTGGCCAGTGGATCGCATGTCCAATTGACCCTTCCCAGTAACTCTTCTCCTCTCTCTCTCTCTCGCTGCTTTACTTTCTAATTGCACTAGAAAAACTGACTTTTGTTTGCTTTATTATATAGCTCTGTGCTCCAGGAAAACCTGGAAGGACATGTAAAGAGATGCCCTTTACTTAAACAAGTTCAATCTTTGAGCACCCAACCTTTCTACCAAAAGGGTGTTAATGCTGGCAAAGATGATGAGGAAACCTCGAGACCCACTTTAGAGTCTTTTGATAATGTTACTTCTGAACTGAAAAGAATTGCTGTTTATAGCCTGAACGTACCCCAATTCTTCGAGCTGATTAGAAAGATTGAGTCCGTACATGCTCAAATTTGTGAGGATATTAAAGACTCCTATATGATACCCGAAGCTTGTGGCATGTGGATTAAGAGAGAAGTTGACAGGTATTATCAGATGAATTCTTCAGATAGGTTTGTCTGGGAATGGATTGGTTTTTAAAATGGTTTGATTGTTGACAGGAAATTACCATTCCAAGAGAAACATGTTACGCAGCAGGCGTCAATTCTTGGGAACTTGGAAGAACTTGGGGTTTTGGAAAGTTCTGCTGGCGAGGAACAGAGTGGAGATGCGGAGCTAGATAAAAATAGCAATGTTGTGCCTGCTGTGGTTGAGTTTGGAGCAGGGAGAGGATACTTGACACAAATGCTTGCAGATTGCTATGGTATTAGAAGAGTATTTCTAGTTGAGAGAAAGTCATACAAGCTGAAGGTTGGTTGAAATGAGATTACAGTTTGTTGTATTTTCCAAGGTTTATATAGTTTAATTTCCTGTATTCTAATCTTGATGTGTTTCTGAGCTCTTTGAACCTTCATTGATTGGTGACTTTGCTTTTATTGGTTACATTATGCCAATGGTATTTCATTTTCTAGGCTGATCGGTCTTTGCGA
The DNA here is from genome assembly GCA_030664755.1 of Microcos paniculata. Classification (NCBI taxonomy): domain Eukaryota; kingdom Viridiplantae; phylum Streptophyta; class Magnoliopsida; order Malvales; family Malvaceae; genus Microcos; species Microcos paniculata. The sequence continues at coordinate 36,551,506 of CP131461.1, forward strand.
CAGAAAGAGAGCTTGATATTAGAGCGTTTGAGAATTGACAGTAAGGTTTTTCAGAGCTTTCTTTCTGGAGATGACTTTTGTAACCTCTCCATCAGATCTCCAATGCTTCTTTTTTTTTTTCAATTTTCTTTTGCTACTAATTATTTTATGGGGGGTATAATGATTTACAATGCAATGTGATGTCTTATACTTTTAGAAGTTAAAAATGTTCAGTTTTTGTACTTTGACTTTCCCTCTTGAACATTTCAAGTTGCATTGTCTGTTTTATTTGATTTGACAGTTACAATTTTGATATTTACAAGGGAAAAGAATGGGGTAAAAGGCAAGCCGTGTTTTCTAAGTGTGTATAACTTCCCTACCCTTCACTCTTTTATCATATCACAATGTTTTACTTGTACAGTTGAGGATCTAAACTTGAATGCCGTTGACTCATTAAAAGGACTTCCTTATATTGCTATTGGTAAACATCTCTGTGGCCCTGCAACAGGTAAGGTATATCTGCAGCTTCTCATGAACTTGAGCATTGTTTACTACTCCATCTCTTTATTCTGTTGAAACTTTTAACTGCAGATTTGACTCTCAGATGTTGCCTGGCAAATCAAAGAGATGTTGTGCGAAGTGGAGGTAATTGTTACCTGAGAGGTCTTGCCGTAGCAACATGCTGCCATCATCTTTGCCAATGGAAACACTATACAAGTAATGAAAAGCTTCTGCCTTAAAACCAATATTGCATCTACAATAAAATTTATAAATATCTGTCTCTTAAGTTGATTGTTTAACTTGGATGTGCCCACAGATAAAAAATACTTAACCAGTTTGGGAATTAGTAAGGAAGAATTCCATGCAATTACATGGTTTACCAGCTGGGCTGTAGATGCTGATCATGGTTCAGATCTTTCTGATGTTATTGATTTCCAATTGCATCCAGAATCGATGTAATTGTAACAAACCTTTGTTTATATAGAATTTTTTTTTTTCTGTTTATGCATTTCTTTGGAATCTGAATGTGAACTTATTTCTACCTTTCTAACATTTGGATTCTTGAGAAAAAAAAGGGCATATTTATATCAGTTTTCTTTCTAAAAGCTCATTGATTTTCACTTGTAGCAGTGAAACTGAAAAGGAAGAATGTGGTGGGGATGCCAACGGAGTTGAAAGCATTGCAAGGAATATGAAGGCTATTGAGAGGGCGAAGTTAGGCTTTATGTGCAAGCAGATAATTGATATGGGAAGGTTGATGTGGATCAAGGAACATGGACTAGAAACTCAGCTTGTTAAGTATGTTCCAGCAAGCATCTCTCCAGAAAACCATTTGTTGATTGCTAGACGGGTTGGTCAATTCTAAGATGCAATAGTTTATTTTCTTTTTCTCCCATCTGAGGTTGTATTAACAAAAAAAACAATTTTGTTTAAGTTTATCGTTGGACTGGATTTATGTTCAGTATGCCTTTCTAGAGTTGGGACTTGGGATTCTTCCATTTTCTTCTTGTTAAGCCTCGTAAAGATCATTGCCATCTACTGATATAAACTAGTGAATAAGTCGCTCTTAGGCTGTTGGGCACACAGGTTATAATAACATTGAGCAAGGAAAGAAAATGGAACCAATTATTTCCTCTCCTAGCGTTCAGGATATATTGCCAGCGAGAAAAAATTTTCTTCCAGATGGAGATGCGGGGGATCGAACCCCGTGCCTCTCGCATGCAAAGCGAGCGCTCTACCATTTGAGCTACATCCCCTATGCTTCAACTGTTAATTTTATTAATTCTTGAAGAAACAAGTAATGAGGGCCTAAGCCCTCCATCAAGATTTGGGTAGAACTTCCCTTCCCTGGTAAATCTTCGCTGAAACAATATTCGTCCCGTTTCCGTGCATCATCAGAAATCTCCACAATACTTTCTTGTTAAACACTTTTGTTGTCTTCAATGACAAAAGTCAAAAAGTCAAAAAGTCAAAATGATAAAGGAATGTCAAAAGTTCATACTAGTAGAAAATATTTTGTCGATGAGAAATTGGGACACATATCATGTCCATTTTTTTTCCCTCTCACGGTACCCAAGAAACCTTATCTTCTTACAGAACTACTTTTGAACAAGAAAAATCATACTAGTAAGATAAACATTATTTTAATAATTGATTTGTCATTTATTTTTTAATAAAATTTCGAATTTGATTATTATAAATAAAAAATTCATTCTTGATAGAATTTTATTTTTATAATGGATTAATCTAAGTTGAAAGAAAATTAATATTAAATCAAACGAAGAAGACAGGCAGACACCCGTAGCTGAAAAAAAAAAAAGATAAACAATGCTACGTCATCTCATACGCAAAACAACCAACTGTCCTAACCTTTTAAACCCTCTCTCGGTGTTCCCATGGCAAGACAATTTTGCTAACTGTTGCAGCTGCTTTTTCAAGCCAGCATTCGGACTCTCTCCTACTCCTACTCCTCCCACTCCCGTCACGTCTTCAACTCCTGGTTCAATGGACCCTAAAGGCACCATCGTTTTCAACACCGTCGGGAGATCACAATATGGCTTCGACATCTTCACCCTCAATCTCAGTCGAACTCCCATCACCGGTACTACCTCCGAACACCGCCTCACTGACGGTGTTTCCATCAACTTCAACGCTCAATTCGCGAACGCGGAAGATCAATCCATCGTCTTTGTCTCTGAACGATCGGGGTCCCCCCGGATTTACCTCATCCGCCCCGGCCAACCCAAGCCGGAGCAACTCCCATCTGCCCCCAATAGCCTCTTCCACGATCGACCCATCATCAAAAGCCACCGCCTTTACTTCATTTCAGCTCATGAACAGCCTGATCAACCTTTCAAGAGCTGGTCCGCACTTTACTCGGCCGACCTCCATGGTAAAGGAGACATCATGCGGTTGTCTCCTCCCGGGTTTGTGGACTATAGTCCTGCTCTTTCAAAATCTGGGAAATTTGTAGCCGTTGCTTCCTATGGTTCTCGTTCTTGGGAAGGTGACTTTCATGAGCTAAAAACGGATATAGTTGTTTTCCCAGCATCCGACCCGAATAACCGTTTAGTTGTTTGTCAGAGGGGCGGTTGGCCCACTTGGTCTGGTGACTCCACCATTTACTTTCACCGCCAAGCTGACGATGGCTGGTGGAGCATTTTCAGTCTTGAATTTCCAGAAAATCCTCTCGAGTTTTCTGAGTTCCCTGTCCTTCCTCTCCGTGTCACTCCACCTGGTCTCCACTGCTTCACTCCGGCCGCCTTCCACGACGGCAAGCGAATCGCAGTCGCGACTCGGCGGCGATGCAATAATTACAGACATATCGAGATTTTCGATCTAGAATCGAAAGTTTTCCAACCAGTGACTGAGTTGCTCAACCCGAGTTTTCATCATTACAACCCGTTTGTCTCGCCCGACTCTAAATTCATCGGATACCATAGGTTCAGAGGTGAATCAACTAAGGGAGAGACCACGGTTCCACATCTTGAGCCAGTCACGTCTCCAATAAAAGATCTCCGCATGCTGCGACTCAACGGATCATTCCCTTCCTTCTCTCCTGACGGTGATCGTATAGCCTTGAATCCCGCTTTGGATGCAAACGGGGGTGTTAAAGTCGTCAAATCGGACGGCACGAAACGATGGACCTTGATCAAGGGCCGCACGGCATTCTATAACTCGTGGAGCCCCACTGAAAGGCACGTGATTTACACTTCCCTAGGCCCGATATTTGAGTCAGTTAAAGCGACCGTCCCGATTGCACGAATCACATCTGACCCTTCCGATTTCAAGGGTGATAGTGAAGAGATCCCTTGCGATGTAAAGATACTCACACGAGAAGATACTGGGAATAACGCCTTCCCGTCTTGCTCCCCCGATGGAAAGTCTCTCGTGTTTCGTTCCGGCCGTTCCGGACATAAGAATTTGTACATTCTTGACGCTGTTAATGGTGAATTTAACGGTGGAATACGGAGGTTAACTGACGGTCCTTGGATTGATACAATGCCTTCTTGGTCCCCAAAGGGAGACCTCATAGCGTTTTCTTCCAACATGCATAATCCGGATAGGGTAGAAGCCTTTAGCATTTACGTGATTAAACCGGACGGCTCTGATCTTCGGAGGATTTACGTGGCGGGACCAAAGGGGTCAAGTGACGTGGATAGAGAGAGGAATAACCACGTGTGCTTTAGCCAGGATGGGGAGTGGCTGCTGTTCGCGAGTAACATTGGAGGCGTGACGGCTGAGCCGGTGTCGTGGCCCAACCAGTTCCAGCCGTACGGGGAATTATATGCGGTGAGGTTGGACGGGAGCGGATTGAGGAGGCTAACGTGGAACGGCTACGAGAATGGAACGCCGGCGTGGCACCCCGGGGGCGATGTGGATTTGGGGCGTTTGTGCTTGGGAAATGAGTCCGGGGTTAAACTAAGCGGTGACTTTGAGGAACCGTTGTGGATTACATGTGATTTTGATTAGAGTTGCTTGTTCTTCGTTTTACATTCTCAATGGAATGAGTTATGAGAATGAAAACAGTGTCACTTCTTGCGTACTTTTTCATGCAAACTTGGTCCAGCTCCTTTTTATTTTCGATTTAATAGGTGTTAGAATTACTATTGTAATGAAGAATTACAATAAAATGACAGTTTCCATTTGATTGGGTGGTTGTCAATTTGTCATCTTGCTATGTGTTCATTGTATCTTCTTTATCATTGTTGTTGCATTATACCACTACAGAGTGTTAATATATTTTGCTTAAATCGTCTCTTTAAATCTTATTAACCAATGAAAATAATTGTAGATGGTCGAATGATGACTGTTGTTTTCGCTACAAACTAAAGTACGTAACATTCGAAGAGGGATGCCCCCTCCTTAATCCTTATGACCTCAAAATATATGGTTATGACGTAACATTCGAAGAGGGTTGCCCCCTTCTTATGACCACAATATGTATATAGTAATGATCAGGTGTCTTATCCTTTGCCCTTTTTTATCAATCATCATGTTTCATGACCAAAGTGTGCGACTATTATACGTAATCCACATTAATCTTACTTGGTCTGCAAGTATGTTGACCTCTGATTTTGACCAAAATAAATTGACACTAGTACGTGCTATTTTCCAAAATATACGCTACACAATTCCCAAATTCAACAATAATATTGTCCTTCTACAAAGACAAATCATAAAATTGTTGTAGTAAATTCTTAATTACTGAAATATAGATAGATTAATTAATGCATGTATACAGGGATTAGCAACTTTTGCATAAAAGCAAAGTTAAGTTGTCGTCTTGCTGGGACACTATTGTGGCCACTGGCCTGGGGTAAAAGGTTACCCCACGCCCACTCATTCGCCCCCCTTTATTTTTATTATCACTCGAGAATATTACTACTCCTATATTTAAGCGATTATTATAATAATATTCTCCCGAATTTTTATTTTTTTGGGGGGTACAAGATGAAATACCATAGCACGCACTATATAACTTATAACCGGCAACCATTCATGCCTCAATGCGCACCTTCCAAGTTCCCGATCGGAAATTTCCCAAATCGGTGCGCCGCCCCGTGCCATCCAAGTCTCACGTGCAAAAAATAAATCCTAGATTTGTTATTGACTTATTTCTTTCCGCAGCGTCGCCGATTTCCGATCGATCGATAGGAGCGATTAGGGTTTCCAAGAATCTATAATCAAGAAACACAGATGGACGACAGCTGTGCGGTTTGCGCGGACAATTTGGAATGGGTTGCCTACGGCGACTGTGGTCACCGGGAGGTTTGCTCCACCTGCGTCGCTCGTCTTCGCTTCATCTGCAACGATCGCCGCTGCTGCATCTGCAAGACCGAGTCCGACTTCATCTTTGTCACCAAGGTTAGGGTTTTCCTCTTTCTTTTTTGTCTGCCCAATCTCAATTTCGAATTCGAGCTATTGTATTGCGTTTGAATATTGGTCGCTATTACTAGGCCGAAAATTTGAGTCTTTTTGTTCCTGGTTTGCTTCCAGGCTTTAGGGGATTACACGATGATGATCAATGACTTTTCGGTATTGCCATCTGAAGTAAGAGAAGGACGGGTGGGGTCGTATTGGTATCACGAGGATACGCAAGCGTTTTTTGATGATGTTGATCACTACAGGATGATCAAGGCAATGTGCAGGCTTTCTTGTAGTGTATGTGACAAGATGGAGGAGCAATCCACTGATGTGGCCAAGCGGCGGGGAAAGTTTAGGAACATTGAACAGTTGAAGGCTCATTTGTTTCATCGACATAGATTGGTTATGTGCACCCTATGTTTGGAAGGACGAAAGGTAGTGTTAACTTGTCTGGCATCCAATGTAACTATTCTAATGAAAAGATGACCGTTGTGTTTATGAAAATTGTGAACGCGTTGTTTGTTTGTTCATCAATGATAGCTCTCCCTATGCATGATAACAAGATAGTTTCACCTTTGGACAATGCAGGTATTTATTTGTGAACAAAAGCTATATACCAGAGCTCAATTACATCAACATATAAGCACGGGTGACTCTGAGGTGGATGGAACTGAGAGTGAGAGGGGTGGCTTCATGGGGCATCCAATATGTGAATTCTGCAAGACTCCATTCTATGGGGATAATGAGTTATACTCACACATGTCCACAGAGCATTATACATGTCATATATGCCAAAGGTACTGAGGCTATTCTTTGTACAGTTTCTTACTATACCTAAATAATTGGCCTTACTTTTGCATGTTCAATGTTCATTGCAGGCAGCATCCAGGACAATATGAATATTACAAGAATTATGATGACCTTGAGGCAAGGCAACTTCTACAATTCTTTTGCTTTTCTTCTTTCTTCTTCTCTTCTCATAATTAAAGTTAAATTGGAATTTTGGAAATTGTCTGCCACAGATTCACTTCCGCCGAGATCATTTCTTATGTGAGGATGAGGCTTGCCTTGCCAAAAAGTTTACTGTCTTTCAATCTGAAGCTGAACTAAAGGTGAATTCTTAGAACAAAAGATATTCTTTTTGATTGTTTGGTATGCCCTTAGTATCAAGTTTTCCTTTTCTCATTTTTCATCTCTGTTCTTTCAGAGGCATAATACGATGGAACATGGAGGTCGCATGTCTCGTGCACAGCGTAATGCTGCTCTACAAGTATGTATAATCCTTCTAATTAACAGACTTATAAATTGAATTTACTGTAATTGATTCGTTGAGTATGTATAATCCTTCTAATTAATAGACTTCTTACAAATTGAATTTACTGTAATTGATTCGCTGATATTATCCTGTTGTAGATGAGCTTGCTACTCTTTGTTGTTTTGTTAATCAATTTTTCTTTTTCTAGATACCAACAAGCTTTCGATATCATCGAAGTAATGAAGATAATCGTCGTGGAAGGGGACGTTCATTTCGGCGGGAGACATCTGATAATGACTATCAACTTTCCATGGCAATTGAGGCGAGTTTGGTAACAGCCAGTGATCCGCCAGCATCATCTACTGCACAGGTGGTCTCTGATCATGGAGACTCAAATGATGTTGATCCACTTGTTCAGCCTTTTGAATCATTATCTATAACAGATTCTGAATCTTCATTGAGATACCTTCAAGCATTGGGGGCAGGTTCTAGGGGTGCACCTCTGCAAGAATCTTCTTTTCCTCCTCTTCCAATGGGTCCGAGTTCCAGCCAGCAAAGGCCTAAACATAGCTCGGAAAGTTTGGCTAATAAGACAATGGCAGCACATCTACGGCGCCACAGCAATGGGAATACAAATGTTTTAAGTTCAGCTCAGGCATGGCCAGGGACAAGTCGGAGGCCTGTGCAAGCATCAAATAATTCAAGTCAGGTTAGACCGAGAACAAATGTTGCAGCCATAACATCACAAAGTAGTGGTAACGGAGTTGCACAGTTGAGCTATGCAAGTTCAACTCAAGCACAGGCTCAGGCTCAACCAACAACAGCAGATGTATTACTATCATCTGGTTCTCGAATGAACTCTGGCAACACAAGTAGGATAAGCCACTCTTCATCAGCTCCAAATCTTGCTGATAGTGGATTGTCAGAACCTTCCTTTTCTGATTTTCCTCCAGTTTCTGCAGCACAAAGGCAAAAGCAGCTTCCAAGCAACCAGGTGGTGATGAATGTGGAAGATGTTCATACAGCAAATAAATCTTTGGTGGAAAAGATGCGAGCTGCTCTTGAATACGATGAAGAAAAATACAATGCTTTTAAAGAAATATCTGGACAGTTTCGTCAGGGTTTAATAGACACACACAGATATTTTGGTTATGTACAACAGTATGGCTTGTCACATCTAGTTCTTGAGCTGGCTAGACTCTGTCCTGATGATCAGAAGCAGAAAGAGCTAATTGAGACATATAATGCTAGTTTAACAAGAAATGCTTCGCAAGAGAATGCTGGGGCCAAAGGTGCAAAGAAAGGGAAAGGGAAATCTCTCGATGCTGCAGGCGGTAACTCAAAGGATATCTTAGCAGATACTATTATGAGCAGTGTCAAGAAATTGCAGTCAAGTTATAAACCTTCTGAGGAAGAGGTGGACGTGCTATCAAAGGATGGTTACCGTCCTACCAAAGGAAAATCAAAAGTGATGGTTGATGAACAGGAGGTGGAACTGAATTCTAGCACTCAGCCTTCTATAAAAATTGGGGGCCAGAATGATTCCTTGTCTGCTAAAGTTGGATCTGGGGACGCGGGTGGTGGTAGCAAGCAACGGAAGAAAACTTCTAAATTTCACCGAGTGCGGCTTGGGGATGGTTCAATGGCAACATTATTGGATGTAAAAAATTCTGAGCCAGACCCTGATCTTGAGCCACTAGACAAGAAGTCTGATGGCAGCCAAAACTCCAATGGAGGATTGCCTGTACATGGTGTTTGGAAAAAGGGAGGAAGTCAGAAACTCTTTCAATAGGTTGTAAGCCGAAACCTTACCAGAAGGCGGTAATTGGTGCAAGGGAGGTTGCGACTATTTTCTTGGAAAATGATCTCAAGTGATCCCAGAAGTGATTCGAGTTTGGCAGTGATGTTCTCAGAACTGCTGGCAATGATGGAAAAGATTCCATTAATGCCCTTGGTTCTTTCGAGTATAGTATTTTTGGCCATCTTATTTAGCCACTTTAAAGTTTAGAACTTAGAGATGATACATTTTGTCCAATATGATAATTTTTGGGTGTGAAAGGGATCTTTATGGAGTCTGAAACCGTGTGTTAATATGCATTTCTCCGAGTAAAGAAAAAACATATGCAAAAGTTGAATATTCTTGTTTTGTCATAATATTTCAGATACGTGCTTTTCGTTCGGTGTTCTTTCTTGTAATACAATAATAAAATACGTTCGTATCACTCTGAAATTTCACAAATAAAACTTTTGAGCTGAATGAAATTTATCTTGTACCAACACACCAATTCGGTACACTAGGAATATTTAGGCCAAAAGAGATCCTTGTGGCTGTATACGGGATATTGAGCATTTGGTACAGAATTTCTTTTACCCTTAAATCTAAGCTTTCTACTTGAAAGACAAAATCTAGCATCACAAACTGAATTGAGAGGGAAAACTTGGAACACAACAAATGGATGCAGGATTTCCAAAAATTAAATCATAAGCAACAAATGCAGTTACCGAAAGTTTCCCATCAACCACATATATTTGCAAGTAGTTTATAGATATTGAACACATTAAGTTGTAGAATGACTGGTTCGTTATTTGGATTTACAGAATGAGTGATGCTTGACAGATGCTACACCATTAAATACCAGGCCGAGCTTCAATTGCCAAGATCCATCACCGGGAGATAGGTGGGGGGGGGAAGGGAACCAAGGGACTTTACGGTAATGTACAAAGCTTATAGTTGAAAGCTCTTATTACTGGCACAACCGAAGGTTTTCTCACTGCTGTAGCACATGTACAGAAATCCATCATCCTCTTTGAAAGATTCATAGACAGAGTCCATAAGAGTAGCTGCAAAAAACAGGTCATTGATAAGGGCTCGAAATATGTTTGACACAAGAGAACCACTGATTAAGGAAATACGACTGATAATCTTAACACTATGATTTACCTGTTTGGGGCAAAGTATTGTTTACAAACACAAAGAGAGCTTTTCCAGGAGTCAGACGAAGTCTCATGCTTAAGATGTGAATGAATTGTCCAACAGACATGTCTCGGGGAACCAGATACCTACAAATGAAACAGTGTGGCATTTATTCAAATTTGCCCTTTTTTAATCTTTTAACAAGTAATCGAAACATTCCAAGTCTTTAGCGATCATAGAACTGTGTTTTTCACTTTTGACCTTCTCATCTGAACAAAGCAACACGCCATAATAATCTTGACAATTACGCAGAGTTAAGAAAAGACCAAAGAGTATCCATCATTTCATAAGTAGTCTTTTCTGTACAAAGCAGAGTTTGAAACCAAGAATTACAAGGCATAAGACAACATGCCATGCAATTGAAAGAACAAATTCTCGTTGGGGCTGAAACTTACTTTTTCTTTTCCATCTCAAGAAGATCGGTTTTTGAGAATCTCTCCACAATCACCTGCAGAATAAGAACAAAAGGATCAGACCACCAGTGTTATCAATAACCAGCTAATTCCTTTTTAATATATTCCATATTTATGGAAGGTCTTGATAACTGTTTTAGAACTTTACTCAGCATAATAAAATAAACCCACCCGATTAAAAATTCAAAATTCATGAAACAATCCTCAAAGAGCATAATTTTGGAAACGCGAATAACTAAACTAGCAAATGATATTGAGACGAAGGACAAAAAAAGAAGAAGAAGAAGTTTTGACCAAAAGCAAAGTCAAAGGAAACCAAATCGGAAATCTCAAATCTTACAGGGACCCGATTGGGATATTTTGCAATAATATCGCGAGATTCCTCGAGCCTTTGCTCTGCAATTCAACCCAGAAGAAAGAATTAGTAAAAAAACATGTTTAAAAAAACGATTTTTTTTTCTCTTTTCTTTCTTTTCTAAGATAGAAGACAAGAAAGAGTTTGGAGAAGCAAACCGAATGTGTACTCGTCTTTGAAAGAAGGGATCTTTCCCATGGCGAATGGAGCCGAGTCTTGTAAATAGATGAGGAGAAAGAAAGAAATTATTAACACGCAATGGATAAAACTGGAAGGAGTTAGGAGACGATGAATAATTGTAGAGAAGCACACCGGCGAACGTAATTTGTTTACAATTTATTTATTTGTAGTGCGATTATTAGCTTAAATAAATTCTAACGGATGAAAAATAAAACCATCCTGCGGGGATAGCTCAGTTGGGAGAGCGTCAGACTGAAGATCTGAAGGTCGCGTGTTCGATCCATGCTCACCGCATCTTCTAATCTTGCTGTTTTTTACTATCAAAATAGGCTAAAGGCTCAATTAAAGCCTTAAACTTTTAAGATTTTGTCAAAAAAGACTCTAAAAATGATTTTGTCAAAAAAGACTCTAAAAATATAATTTCAACAAATTAGAGTTCATACTTAGAAAATTATGACAAATTGGACTTGTTGTTAGTTAATTCTAGTGTGTGAGGTATATATATATATTGAAAGTACCTAAAAATTTTATATCATGCTATGTATATTAAATTTATTTAAATTAATATTCTTTGATTTTTAATTAATATGTTGACAGCATTTTTCTCTCAAAATTAATGTCCATGCATGACATGCATTGGTTTTCATATAAAGAAGACCTAATTTGTCATAATTTGTTAAGTATGGACTCTAATTTATTCAAATTATATTTTTAGGACCTTATTTGACAAAATTTTAAAAGTTTAAGGCCTTAATTGAGCCTTTAGCCATCAAAATATTTACCAATGGGTATCTTCCAAAATATTTTACCAATGGGTATCTTGGGCCATCAAATCTTTCACCAATGGGCTTCGTCTAGCCCTTCATTCCTATTAGCCCACTACTAAAACTTTCATTCGAACAAGAAAGTGAAGTACCCTTCGTTTTAGAACCTGAAAATTTGAGGCAGAGACTCAAAAGTATGGAGGACTCGCAGCTGAATCAAAGACAGTGGCATCTAAGTAGCAGCCAGTACCTCGGAGAAATATCAGCCCTTTGTTTTCTCCACCTTCCTTCTGACGTTTCTTCCTTCCCTTATCTCCTTGCCGGTAGAACTTTTCTTCCCTCAATCCCCACAACTCTCTTTTGTTTTGTTTTTTTTTCTAATATCTTCCTCTGTTTAAATTAGGTTCTGGTTCTCAAGTTCTCTTCTATGATCTCGAATCAGCTACAATGATACAAACTTTTCAAGTCTTCCAAGGCATTCGCGTACATGGAATCATTTGTTACTTAACTGATAATGTGTTAACTTATCGAGTTGTTGTTTGCGGTGAAAAGAGAGTAAAGTTATTTAACTTAAGCCTTGAATCACTGTCCAAATCAAAGTCCCAGAGCCAACCAGAATTTTGCGCGGACTTGAGTTTGGTTCATTCTTTGCCGAGGTTTACTCATTGGGTTTTAGATGTTTTGTTCTTAAAGGTAAAATATTTTGCGTTTTTTCACTTCACTATGTTTGCTTAGAAGTTTGAGCTTCTTTTCAAAGTTTCATTCTCTTTTTTTAGGTTAATGGTTGTTCTTATATTGGGTGCTAGGACCATTGTCTTGCCATTGGATGTAGTGACAACTCCGTCCGTCTCTGGGACATGTTAACGTCCAGTTTGGTTCTTCAAGTTCAATCTCCAGGTTGGTTGGGTTCATATTCTTGAATTTTTATATACTTCACCATTTCAGTTTGTTGCATCTAGTACTTATTATATTTTCCTGTAAGCATTAGTTTCCTTTTGTAAATATTAAAAGTCTTTTCCTTTCTTTTCTTTTCTTTCTTTCTTTTTTTTTTTTTCCAATTCACTTGTAGACAGGTGTCTTTTGTATTCCATGAGATTATGGGGTGACGATCTTGAAGCCCTTCGAGTTGCTTCTGGTACAATTTATAATGAGGTAGCTTGTCTTTCCTTGTGACGAATTCTTCTCCTATTTTTTTGATACTCGCACCTTCTTCGGAGTTCCTTTTAGTGATTTGGTCAAGGAAGGATCAACTAACTTTGCAACTCTAAGGTGTTTTGGTTCTTTTTTAAAGTTTTACAAGATCATCTCTTAAACTTGTGGCCCTTGATGGTCCTTTCCCTGTAACAGATTGAATGAGTTTGAGTCTTGGTTGTTGTCATAATGGCATCACTATCATCATCCTTATAGTTTTATATATTCTTACGTTTTTAGCTTCAGATTTCTGCACCCGTGAGAAATAAGTGAATTCTTATTAATTGACTTTGAGCAGATTATAGTTTGGAAAATCATTTGTCAACATGATTCTCTGAGCTTAACAAGTCCAGTGAAAGATTGCATGAATTTAAGCAGTTCGAACTTCGTCAAGTGTCATGATCAGCTGTATAAAGCTGTTCATTTATGTAGACTTGTTGGACATGAAGGGTCGATATTTCGCATTGTGTGGTCTTCCAGTGGAGGCAATCTTGTTTCTGTCTCTGATGATCGTAGGTCAATAAGTTTTTTTGACTCCTTTCTTCTTATTGTTTTACTTTATTCTTGGAGTTATTTAATGATCAATATGGTTTCTTTGATCTATACAGTGCTCGTATCTGGACAATTCATGTTGGACAGAACAATTACGATGACAAAAGGGAGGTTGTTGGTCCTGTGCTCTTTGGCCATACTGCTCGGGTTTGGGATTGCTGTATTTCTGATTCGGTAAGGTTCATGTAATCCCAGTATATTATTACCTCTACTATTCTTTCTGGCATATGTAAAATTTAAGAACAACAGAGAAATAAGAAATAATGTCTGACTGATTTAACTTTTAACTTGTTCTATTTTAGTACTAGTATCCTTTTGATGTCCTTTACAAATTCCAAAGTGCGGCAGCTGCATCTAGAATTAATGCATTTCCTAGCTTGGTTTTTGAATTATGGGATTATCTATCAGAACTTGATTTCCCATGGTTTCTATTAGTTAATTATTACTGCCAGTGAGGACTGTACATGTCGTGTGTGGAGTCTTGATGGAAAGCAGCTTGGGATGATAAAGGAGCATATGTAAGTTGTAATTCCAGATTTTTGTACTTGAGCTTGTTTTCCTTTTTCATGTTTATATGTGGCTTCTATATTGAAACGATGGGTAATATTAGGAGGAAGCTTCTGTTGATTTAGTATAAATCTGATTAAACCAATATTTAATATCATATACATATCGTATTATCATAATTTTAACTGTGCAGAGGAAGAGGCATATGGCGATGTTTATATGATCCAGATTCTTCACTTCTCTATACTGCTGGGTTTGACTCGGCAATTAAAGTCCATCAGTTGCACACTTCTATATTTAAGACAATGGACTTGGGGGAAGATTCTGAATCGAAATCTATAATTGGGGGAGCACAACTAAGCATTAGCCGCATTCCAAATTTAATGAAGCATGCTGGACTCATGGACAGGTAAAATTGTTTGATGGATGATAAAAAAGTTTCATCACACTACCTCTAAACAGTGGTGATACCTTCTGAGATTCTATTACTATGCCGTCATTAGTAAAGACCTTACTTTCTAAACTAGAAACCAAAAAATTTTGGAATATGTTTTTGGATTAGTCTTAGGTCACAATAAGTGGGTTTTCCTAGATAATACCTCTCTTTAGCTTCTGGCTCTGATCAGCACATCATATGAATGCCTATTTAAGAAGATACATAATTATTAGATCTCCTGTTATAATGCTGGTATCTAATATATTGTGCTGATGAACATTCCTGTTGGTTGCTAGGATATCTCTATTGGGTGGCCTAAAACTAGCACTTTGTGGGTCACAAATTTTTGTTCTACCCCCATGCCTTAGCATTCTTTGCTGTACTTCTTCATCTTTGTATTGTCAAGTCATTTTGTCTCTGTACTTATGCTCAATTGGCATTGTTGGTTTGTTGCAGCAAAAGTGAATATGTGCGCTCCTTGTATTTTAAAAAAGAAGATGTCCTTTATGTTGCCACAAATCATGGTTATCTGTACCATGCTCTGTTATCTGAGACAGGGGATGTCAAATGGACTGAACTAGTCCGTGTCACTGCAGAGGTTCCAGTGGTTTGTATGGATCTGTTATCCAAAAACCTTTCTGAAAATTCTTGTGGCATAGATGATTGGATTGCTCTTGGAGATGGTAAAGGAAACATGACAGTTGTTGGAGTCACTGGTGATCCCTCCTCTCCTCGCGTGGGCTTCACCCTTTCCTGGTCAGCTGGAGCAGAGCGGCAACTCCTAGGAACTTACTGGTGTAAGTCACTTGGATGGAGGTAATAACTCTTCTTTGTTAATGTGATGATATCTTGATTTCGATTATCTGTCAGTTATTGATCCTCAGCTTTAAATCCTACATGCTTGGTTGTAAATTTTGAAGCCATTTTTTTGTTCTCATTTATGGACCCCATCTGCTGGTTTCACTTGGAGAATCTGTAATTTTTCTGCTGATTATCTGCCATTATTAGTTGAGAGACATCTTAGTTCAATTCTGTTGTATAGGTATGTCTTCACGACTGACCCCAGAGGAGTTTTGAAGCTGTGGAGGTTACATGATCCCTCACTATCTGTTTTTCATGATTCTGGAAGAATATCTCTCATAGCAGAATTCCCTTCATGTTTTGGAATACGAATAATGTGTTTGGATGCATCATTTGAGGTGTGTTACGCTTTTTTTGGTTGCTGATATAAATGGGCTCTCTCTCCTATGGTTTTTTTATGGAGATTTTGGTTCAGACTAGAAAAGCCTTTTATGTTTCAACATTGAAGAAAGTATAGTTAATGAGAAGCTAGACTTGGTTCAGTTTACTTTGTTTGCACAAATTTGGATATACAAATGTTGATTTTATAAATTATTTATTTACCTGATGTATTTGTAAAACTTTAGCAGTTGCTGGTGTGTGGAGATCTACGTGGTAATCTGGTTCTGTTCCCTTTATCAAGGGACCTGCTACTGTGCATGTCTACCACATCAGGTGTGAAGATATTATCTCCACTAAGTTATTTCAAAGGAGCTCATGGGATTTCAAGTGTGTCCAGCATTTCAGTTGCTAGATTGAGTTGCAATCAAATTGAAATTCGCTCGGTATGATCTAAATTTCTAGGGAAAATGTTGGAATTATAACGCTTATGTTTTTCTCTGACCATGGGGTTTCCTAGGAAGTTTTCACCATATAAAGATTATAAAACAGATAAATTTCTAGCATAATGTACCATATATCATTTGTGCTCAATCAAGGAAAAGGGTAAATTTATGTGTTAATGAATTTATACGTACATCAAACTAGCCTTAGAAAGGGGAAAATCATGAGGTAGAACAAATTATGTTTCAATGGCTTTATGCAGTGAAACCCCTTGGAAATAGTTTGATGCAAGACTGCCTGTGTGGATATGTAATTCTTCATGTGGAAGCATGTGTCGGTGTGTTAGTTCTTTTCTATTTTCCTTTCTTGTTCAGACAGGAGCAGATGGGTGCATATGCCATTTAGAATATGACAAGGATCAAGAAAGTTTCGAATTTATAGGAATGAAACAAGTGAAAGAATTGAGTTTGATTGAATCTGTCTCTGCTGATTTCACATCTGCTGATGATCTGGCTAACTGCAATTATGCAGCTGGTTTTGCATCAACAGATTTCATAATATGGAATTTGATAACTGAGGCGAAGGTATTCTTCCTGCCACCTCTTTCATCCTTTGGCAAAGGAGTTACAACTGTTGTTGTTTAGGTTTGACTGATAAGTGCGTTCATTGGCACAGGTTGTTCAAATTCCATGTGGGGGATGGCGACGCCCGCATTCTTATTACCTTGGTGATATAACTGAGATGAGAAACTGTTTTGCGTATGTCAAGGTATGTTTAGTTTTATTGGTTCAACCTTTTCTCCAAGTGTTATGCGATATTGCACCCGTCTATGTCTTAATTGGTGGCAACCACTTCCAATTAAGCAACATCCTTGGAATTTCATGCTTCATAAAGCCATATGTATGTATGTGTGTATTCTTTCTTGCAGGATGAAATCATCTATATTCATAGGCATTGGTTACCAGAGAGTGGGAAAAAAATATTCCCCCAGAATTTACACTTACAGTTTCATGGGAGAGAGATGCATTCCTTATGCTTTGTCTGTGAGAATTTGCAAGATCAAGCAAATGAAGTGGAAAATTTAGTTGACAAATCTAGTTGGATTGCAACTGGATGTGAAGATGGAACTGTGAGATTAACTAGGTATGCCCTTTAGAATATGATAGAATGCTTCTTCATGTTGTACTTAGCATTAATTCTTTTTTACCCTTGGGATGATCAACCTGAGAGCTGTGGCATTTGCATGTTCCCTGCATATCCTATGTCATGTGCTCTAAGAGACACATACCTGTGATGCTTGTCCTATAGTTCTTCCCTTTTGTATCCCACTGATTCTTGAAAGGCTTAGCCCTGGAATAGTATCTCATTGCATTATGGGGATTATTTAGGTTTACTCCTGAAGAGGAGAATTGGTCTGCATCAAAATTGCTTGGGGAGCACATTGGTGGATCTGCTGTTAGATCTGTATGCTTTGTATCAAGGACATATATAATTGCTTCAGATACTTTTAGCATGCCTAGTTTGGGAAAGGGACAAAATGCCACTTCAGACAGCAAACAAAATCCATGTATGCTAGTTTCTGTTGGTGCAAAGCGTGTCCTGACTTCGTGGTTACTAAGTCATAGGAGACTGGAGGAGAAGGAAGAGAGCTACACAGGGCAAAAGCATAACAGATGTGAAACTGGTTATAGACCAACAGTCAAACAGTGTTCATCAATGTCATTCCGGTGGCTCTCCACTGATATGCCAACAAAAAGTCCCAGCACTGTAGGAAGAGATAACATAGTGAGTACTGCAAAAAATGCTTCTAGCCTCAATAATAATGCAATGTCCAGATCAGCTTCAGCAGAAAAGGAGGAACCAGATTCAAAAACTTTGGTGGGAAATAAATATGAAGATGATTGGAGATACCTGGCTGTCACCGCTTTTCTTGTTAAATGTGCAGGTTCCAGGTAAGCTTTTGTTTATCTCCCTTTTGTTTTCTTAGTTTTCATTTTTGTTGAAAAAGAAAAGAAACTAATTCATTGTCTCTATTGCAGGTTAACTGTCTGTTTTGTTGTTGTTGCTTGTTCGGATGCTACACTTGCACTACGGGCTCTGGTCTTACCACATAGATTATGGTAGTCAAAATGGCTCATTGGTATTTCAGTTAATGATCATGATTAATTCCATTTTCAACATTTCTGTATACATCGTGTATTTTTCCCCCTTGTAATTTCAGGTTTGATGTTGCTTTATTAGCTTCCATGCCATCACCAGTTTTGGCATTACAGCATGTAGTTGTTCCTATGCAGATGCCTTCTGAAGGTACTCTTTCCCTTCTCATGAGTTAGATTAAGAACACAGCATATCTTTCTGCAGTATCAAAGAATCCCTTCTCTCTCTCAGCTTAGTGTATTTAACTCTGACTGCATAGTATTAGCGCTATATTTTTTACTTATGACTATTTGCTTCATTCTCAGCTGGCTTGTGAGTTTTCTTCTTTTCTTTTGGATTCACATAATTGTTAAATCAGAATTTTCCTTGATTATTAGCTTGAAATAAGTATCTAGGCTTATTATTCCTATTCCTCACTAGTCAAGCTACAATGGCATGAAACAAGTATCTAGGCTTATTCCTATTCCTCTATAGTCAAGCTACATGGATGCCATTGCTCACTTAATGTAGGTCTTATGTGTCCCCTTCTTTGGATCTCTTTTTTGTTTTTGTTCTTCCATAGGATAGGGGTGGGAGGAATCCTTGTTAGTGAAGTTTCCTAAGTGGGAAAAAGGGGGGAAAGCAAGCTGTAATTTTGCATTGCAGCCAGAAGTTTGAGTATATTACAGCAGAAGAAGACTGATAGGCAAAAGACAAGTGATTTGAGTTTAATGTTATTACAAAGTAATTTAATTACTAAAAATGAGGAACATAAATCTCACTCGACATTTTGGCTGAGTAACAAGTTTATATTTATGGCATCAATATGTTCTACTTGTTAACTCTTTTTGACAATCCACATTAACAGGAAACATCCAGACTGGCAACCTGTACATTGTGATAAGTGGAGCTACCGACGGCAGCATCACCTTTTGGGATATAACTGAGAGTGTTGAAACGTTTGTGCAGCAAGTATCAAGTCTTAATATAGAGAAGTTCATTGATTGTCAGAAAAGGCCACGTACAGGAAGAGGAAGCCAAGGTGGACGGCATTGGAGATCACTGAACAGTAGCATGTCTAAGAAAAGATTTGGTCGTAACTCGGTAACTAGGAAAGGTGGAGATGAGGCTAAGAGTGATTTGCTAGATGCTGCATGTGGCATATCCTCTGAATTAAATGACCTTGAAAGCAGCTTGAAGAACCGTTCTCAAGCTATGTATAACACCTTGCTTGAGTTGGAAACAAGCAGAATTGATTCCTTGCCTGAGATATGTGAAATACAGCCTCTACATGTTATGAATAATGTACACCAATCGGGTGTCAATTGTCTTCATCTTTCAGGCATGGAAGGTTCTGAGAGTAGTTTTCTGTTCCTTGTTGTCAGTGGGGGTGATGATCAAGCACTTCATTGTCTTCCATTTAAGCTGACACAATCACCAGCAGACCTAGATACTAAAATTTTGACCCCAGAAACAATAAAATCTTCCATTCAATCTGAAAGTATTCAGAAGACAGTAAATTATAACGGCCGGAACCAGACCCAAAATTATCACATCAGATTCTTTAATCCTCATAGAATTGCCTCCGCTCATAGTTCTGCCATAAAAGGTCAGATTTACCTATGCTTATATATTATTCCAAACTCTTAAATGTTGGTTTGTAGTCCTTATTAAGCAATCTGAAATGTGGACATATTGTTTCTGAACTTGAATACTTTCAGTTGGCCTGCAGTCTTCTGCAAAAATGCTAAGTTCATATTTTGTTTTTATCTTATTCATTGTTGTTACTAGCACTAAAAGCAGATTTTATTTGATGAAGGCATTTGGACAGATGGGACCTGGGTGTTTTCTACCGGTCTTGATCAGCGGATCAGGTGTTGGCTCATTGGGGAGCATGGTAAATTAACTGAACATGCTCATCTGGTAATTAGTGTGCCAGAGCCAGAAGCATTGGATGCGAGGGTATGTGGCAGGTTAGTGGAGCATTTATGTGCAACTTTAGATTGCTGGCAATTCTATATTAGGGTTATGGGAAATTTATCGTGGTTGTTGGTGTCTGTCAGGCACCACTATCAGATTGCTGTGGCTGGAAGAGGGATGCAAATGGTCGACTTCTTCCCTTCACAATGAAAGATTTTCCAGCGGCGCCAGTTGTTGTCCCAACTGTTTCTACACTCATTCCACAACTTGTAACGCTATTAGCTTCACAACCGGCTGCAAAGTGAGATCACCACCAAGTGGTCAACCATTTTTCCAAGTGCTGGTTGACTTGCCAATCGAAACAGTGTGTGTCTGACTTACAATTTGTTTTTCTTTCCATTTACCGTTAAAGGCCCATCGCAAAATAACAGAATGTAGGTCGCGGCTGATTTAGCTCTGACCAGACTGGACCAAGGGTTACATTCCATTACATCCAATTGTATAAATATGTAAAATTCAATGAAAACCTGAAAGTATTACCACCTGGATGATAAATTTCAATGTATTATCCACTTGAGATAAGCCCAGTTCAAAGCCCAAGGAGAATCACAATTTACATGATATACAACAGTTTAAAGTTTTCACTTTCCAGGTACAAAGTTGGTGGCATAACCTAAGCATTGTTGTTAACTGGGTCAGCGAGATGATCAGCAAGGTTCTCTGGCGGTCTCCTTCCGGTTACAATACCCTGTACAAAGAAACCAAACATGGAGAATACGGCAGGCCGCCAGTTCTTAATGTCCTTCACCTTAAGCTCGGCAAATGCCTCGGGATCGTCAGCAAGGCCTAATCAACACTTCCACCCGGGTACCGGCAATGCGGTAACCCTCAACTGCACCCATGAGAATAACCTGAGAAGCCCCTATGGCCAAAATGCTCTGAGCATGAATTAGGCTGGGGTTCCCTAGACCACCCTCACTGAATATTTGAGCACCAGCTTTGAAGCACACTGCCTCTCCGAGCTTGACTCCATTTCTTGAGAGTAGCACCCGGAAGACGCAACCCAAGGCTCCGAGCATTGCTCACCTGGAATGAATAACCTCAAGCTATTGATTTCTGGCAAAGGTTTCAGGATCAGCTGAGATTTTCTTCAAAAATCCGACTCACCCGGGCGGGCTGTCTTGGATTAAAACCGCAGATTTTAATTGTCTAATAAAAAAAAAATTTCAGCAGCCTGAGTAACCGCACCTAGAGTTATAAAGCTCGGGTCGGGCCTCGGACGAATTTTGGGCTAGTTATAGAGATAGAGATGCGTCAATTTTGAGTACAGCATACAATCGCATTGGTCTTTGGTCAATTATTACGTGACTAAAATTAAACCAACCAAAGCCATCACGCATCAGCCACCTCAAAAAGAAGAAGATTCAAAATTTCACAAAGTCCAAAATACACACATCACATATATTAATTTATTAGGGGAGAAAAACTAATGAAATTGCGTGCTTTCTGTCTTATAATTTGTATAAAAATATGGATGGCGAGGTTGACTAGTTGTGTCAAAGCTCCATCTGAGTCTAGTTCGATATTTATAAATACATTGAATCTGGCCATGAATTAAGACCATTCCCGTTTCCGCGTATTCCTACCTCTCTTGTTCACGTTGTGCACGTTGCCCATTGTATCGTCTAAATGGGCATTGAATTGCTAATTAGGCCGATTTCTGAATAACACTTTGACCTATAAAAGCATTTTGCTATGACGATGATGATATATCATAATAGAAGTAAGGACAACTCGGAAATTAACAGAAGGCTGTCTTCTAGCTTACTTAGTAGCTATTCAATCAACTATTTCCTTTGATATCTTCGGATGTCAGACTGAAACACTACTCAAGATATACTATTTGAAGAGTTTGGTCCAATTCGATAATTCAACTTATTTTAAATATTTCGACATAATCAGAAAAAGAAAAAAAAATAGAAAATCAAAGATGTGGTAATTAATAATACCGTTAATTAATGGCAACTACTATACTTAGCAAGCCGCGTGAAAGATGCATATGAATACATGATTACGTCTCCATTGGTTTCTGTGAACTCTGTCTCTTTTTCCTATTGGAGTCCGCCATGCTTGTTGATTTCAGTGCGAATTGAATACCAAGTTACCGACCACGTCCGCACGTGAACAATGAAATGGAGCGGTTTTCCTATATTTCTCGATCACCGCTGGATGAGGTTGGGGTATTTCATTTGCTACTCAATGCAACGGTCGAATTGCGAGCCGTGGAGGGTTTAAGATGTCTTTGTTGAATGCCCGATCGACCCGAATCCATGGACAATCTTGCTACTAGTACCTTAAATTTACTTAAAAGCATGGCATCGTCTTGTCTATTGTGGACTGTAAGATTTGTGGTGCATGCACTCGATAGATATTGGTAGTCAAAATCAGAATATATACTAAAACAACTCTCGTCCACATTAATTTTGAATTAATTAGCATAACTTTTTAATGCTAAATTATGTGGTGTTTGAGCTGACAAAGCATGCTTACATAAAACGAAAACAACTGTGAAGCTTGAAGTCATGGGAAGAGGTTTTTACCTTTTAGCTTGATCACAAAAAAATTGGCTTAATACAAAAAAAAAAACCCTCGAATTTACACTAAAGTGTTGTTTTAGTCCTTTAATTTTTATTTTGAAATCTTGACTCTTGAACTTTTATTATATGTACAATATAGCCTTTGATGCTGACGTGATGTAATAAGAAAATTTCACATATCATATGAAAACGTCACATGTCAATATATGAATAAACCACATCAGCATTAAGGATTATATTGTACAGAAAATAAAAGTTCGAGGAATAAAATGATAATTTTATATAAGTTCGAGGACTATTTTATGTATTAAGCCCAAACAAATTCCTTTCAATTATTTGTTTGTTCATATCAAAATAATACTACAATCCAAAATTTGAATATAGATATATACACACACATTCCCATTATAATTAAGGGTCTAATCTAATTATTTGGTTAATTAGCCAAAATTTTCAATTCTCTCACCACCTTATTTCCTTGAAAATGAACTTTAGTGGTGGAGTGGTTAGAAAGATGGACAATTATTTGGTTTGGTTCATTTTTTTCATTTTTCAATTTTTTTTTTGGGTTGGCTATAGGTATGTTCGTCAATCAGGGGTAGGGAACTTGAGACATCAAATCAAATAAATTATAATGTCTTAGGTAAATAAATTAATACCCCTTGCAGTAGAAAACTTATACTGATCTTAACTTTACAACAGGGAAAAGCTTAGACCCATATCTTAATCACTCAATTAACTAAGCATAGAATTAGTATGCTTTTGGAGGCACAAAAATCCATTCGGCCAACGAGACAAAGAGGGGACCAATAAAACCAATTTTTTTATACTAAATTATAAAGCACACAAGCCACGAGGCATAGCCCATGCCTTTGCATACTCCATTATGATTCTCACGTCATGATCAATTCTTTTGTTTCCACTTGTGTGTGATAAAAGATCCATCCACCACACCCAAACCAGTCTCTAGCACTGCCCATGAAGTAAATAAGATAGCCACAAATTATATTTATTAGTAATCACATCATAGATAAATCAATCTCTCACTTGCATCAAAGACTATGAGCAGGAAATCCAATTTATGAAGCAATTAGTACATACTTTTTTTCCCCCTAAAAATATTCTGCCAACCCCCTGCAAGAAAGAAGGAAAGAGGATTTGGAAGTGACAATTTTACTGACATCTCATCTTACCAACCATGAACCATCAATAACCGTCACGTGCCAGTTTATCTCTCTCCCTATTCCCCCAAGCTTTTGGGAAATAAACAAATAAACAATAACCCCTTACGACCGTACCAGCGCCCGCATTGCTTTTCTTTCCTGGGCAAGAAACCGCACCTAGCTTGGCCCCTAACGAGTCCCAGCTGCACCCACTACCTATGCCTAGTTGTTGCCACGTCGTTTTGTGGGCTACGCGGCTCCACCCGCGTACGTCGACCCTCCTCCATCGGCTCCTGCTTCTTGGCTCCCCCTGATCTCCCCCTCGTCGGCTTATCTTTCTGAATTAAACTAATCAATAATTTGTATTTTTGGGGGTAAGACTTAAGAGTAAGACCGTTCTTTGCTTAATTAGCGGGGTTGGTGAAGGGTTGAACCAATTTCCTTAACCTTGTTGAATAATAATACCGATTACTATTGTAGTACAAAAATAATAATATTATGAAACTTTGACTTGAATACTTCCGGCCTTGTTGAGAGACTGAAGTTGTTGAAAACTGACCAACCCCACTTGGGTGATCCTGAGTTTTCTTCCTTCCTTTTACATTGAGACATGGCCAACCCAAATCCTTTCAGTTCTGGTGAAGAAGACAACGTCATATTTTGAACGTGACAACGTTTTGCCAAAATAAAAACGATATCCACATATATATCATTCTTTGCAATATTACTACTTACTAAGAGTTTTAATTCACAACAATGACTTGAATTTGACTTTTAAATCTTCTTGTCTTTTCCTTATTCAACCCCAAATTATACATGATTCTTAAAAATCAAATACTATTAGACAAATAGGTTACTTTATTCTTCATATAAATCAAGTATCTTAGAAAATTTCACATAATGCATTAATTCATAAATAACAAAAAATTTAACTGGACCCTTTAAAAGGAAGAATACGGTATTCTGGCAAAAAAGAAAAAGAAGGAAGAATAAGGTAAGGTAGTTGGAAACTTTCGCTATCACCCACATAAAGAAAAGCAAATTGACCTATAAGCTTGTTGTTTTTGATGATTGGGTTTTTGGGATGTTAGTTGAAACTCATTAAAAACGAATAGTACTTAATTAGTATTAAGCAATAACCTTAATTTCTTCACGTTCTTGAGCAGGAAATTGACTTCAATTTTTCTGCTTTGATTCATAACCCAAACGAAAAATTGAAAGAAAATTAAAGGTGCATGATAATATGGATGAAGTGGCCGTGATTTGCCCATTTGGCATCTGGGATTAAATCGGTTTTGTTTTGTTTCTTGAGATTTCCTTTTTGGGGTTTGATTGATGTGAGGATTTTGGAAGCAGAGAACTTGTCATAAAGCTCATTCGTTCGTTCTCTTCATACTAATTTTCGCTTGAAAGGAAAACGATATATGAGCATATATAAAGTTATTAATATTGGAACTTGTTTTTTTCCAACGTGTCCCTCTTCATAGTTCATACGTTACTTTAATGTCGGCGGCATATTTTTGGACTGAAATGGCCATACAAATATTATTTGACAGATCCATTTGACAAGGATAGTTTTGGTACTTTCATAATTCATCCCTTCAATCATGTTATGCCGCTGATTCTTTTGACTCTTCATGATGAGTAAAGAGGCATGAGAAAAAAGCGTTAGAAAATAATAATTAATGATTTAAACCAGAGGCCTAATTACATAACATTAAGGTTATTTGGCTTCACAAAGAAAGATAATTTCAATTAATAATCTTACGATTTAAGGAACAACAATCAAACAAAAAAAAAAAAGAGGAAATCTTATTATTTAGTACAACAACCTCATAAATATAAATTCACCGTCACGCTAGCACATGTGACGTACCACTGCCAAAACTACATCTATTCTAATAAAGAATATCTTCTTTCTCTATTGATTAAAGCTTTTTTAATAATAAAATCAATTTGTTTGAATCAATTTAACATAATAACATTAATCAATAATTTTCAAAATATCATGTGAAATTAAAAATGTTGAAAAATAGATTTTGTAGAGCTGAAAATTCACGATTTGCAACTCCGTATTTTTATAAAATGTAAACTCTTGAGATTTTAAAAAATAATTGTCAAAAAAGGTATGGTTTTAAATGTTAAAAATAAAAATAAGATAAACAATAAACAATTAGAAATTAAACTACTTATATAGAAAGGAAAATCGACAATTGGGTAAAGCCAGTGAATAAATACCTTGGGCAACCCACGTGGCCTACTGGAATGGAGGATCCACCGCCAAGCCGATAAGGAAAACGGCTCGACTAAAGCCATCAAGCCGAATTACCGGCCAAGGTTGGTGAGTGACCGATGTTTCCCGGTAAAATCCATTTAAAAATCAAGAAAGGTGTAGAAAAAATCATAAAGCTTATTAAATACACCACCAGCCAATAATTTTATTTCAATTATTTCTGAAACAGGAAAATGTCTTTCTCCCTCACCAACCCCAACCAATCCCTCTCACAATCCGACAATTCTGTGACATCCAACGGCTACTTTTTTTGTCTCCCCAGACTTTCATATCAGCCGTCAGATCCTCGTTTCACCAGATTTCCACCAAACAAAAAAAGGGATCCAAACCGAGTAACCCAGTAACCGGTAACACATGGATTTTTCCTATAAATACTTGCGTTTGGGACTAGATTCGTTGTGCCGTTGAGTTCCGCTTCTTTAGAGGTCTGGTCCGCTCAACACTCTCTCCCTCTCAAACCTAAGACTCAGAGCTGCACGGAATTCTTTGTCTCAGGTTGCCTTTTCTTCCCTCTTTCCTTTTTCTATATGCTGCGTTGCTCTGTCCTTTTGATTCAGAGATCTCCTTTGTTGTTCGTAGTAGCCAGCGTATTGTGTCTTTGGATTTATCTGTTGCTGTCTTGTTTAAGTGAAGTTTGACTGAAATGCTTATAGATCTGTGCTGTTTCCGTTGGTTTTGGAGTTTTTAGTATAAGATCTGAGATTCTGAGGTTTGACTATGGATTATTTATGGAAGTTTCACTGCTAAAAAGTTCATTTTGTTTGGAGTAAAGTTTGGACTTTAACATGAAGTAATGTTGTCGGTTATTGATGATGTTTTAAACTTGATTGAATTAATTTTTTTCCTATAACACCCACTGTTGTTTTGAGTAGGATCTTCTGGATCTGAAGTTTTTTCTATCGATCCTTCAATTGAGTATAAAAAATTATGGACTTGATGTGATTTTTAGCCACTTTGATTTAGAGGTGTGTGTCAGACTGTCAGCTGTTTCTGTGCAGGCTTCAAGTCCTGCGCGTTAGTCTGTGCTCAGGATATTTAGTGTGAATGTCTTTTTCTATGTCAAATCGGCTAACTGGTCCAACCGTTTTCACAAAACAATGCTCTTCTGCAAGTTAATAATTGCAAAGGCTGTATTTACAAAGGCCCCTTCTGTAGCTTGGAAAAAATAGGGGAGAAAGCGATAGGAAGATTTGTTGCTTGTTTCAGAGAATAAGAAAATAGTATTTGACAGTTGGGTATTCAGAGAATTAGATATGTGAATAACAGAAATGTAAACTGTAAAATTGCAACGATCCATGATCTTGAAAATATTCGATTCCTAAATTGTAGATTCTGATCTTACGTTGTTGTTATGCTAAAGGAATATCTGTTTGTTTCTACTTATTGCTCTTACTGTTCCAAGATTATAATCTTTCTGGAAAGCTTGAAAATTTTTGTATTTTGTTCTTTTATTCTACATTCCTTTTCCATTGGCATATTCTTTTGGCGTACCTCGCTAATTAAGATTCCTTCTATGAACTATGAAGGCACTGCTCAGTAATTATACTTATGAATATGCTTTGTTGTTTTTGCAATGTGCAGCTTGTTAGAATGGAGAGCTTCCTATACACATCTGAGTCCGTAAACGAGGGTCACCCTGACAAGCTCTGTGACCAGATCTCTGATGCTGTGCTTGACGCCTGCCTTGCCCAGGACCCTGACAGCAAGGTTGCCTGTGAAACATGCACCAAGACTAACATGGTCATGGTCTTTGGAGAGATTACCACCAAAGCCAATATAGACTATGAGAAGATTGTCCGTGACACATGCCGCTCCATTGGATTTGTTGCTGATGATGTGGGTCTTGATGCTGACAACTGCAAGGTCCTGGTCAACATTGAGCAGCAGAGCCCTGATATTGCCCAAGGTGTCCATGGCCACTTCACCAAGCGCCCAGAGGAGATTGGAGCTGGTGACCAAGGTCATATGTTTGGTTATGCCACTGATGAAACCCCTGAACTCATGCCTCTGAGCCATGTCCTTGCAACTAAGCTTGGGGCACGTCTCACGGAGGTTAGGAAGAATGGCACCTGCCCATGGCTAAGGCCTGATGGTAAAACCCAGGTTACTGTGGAGTACTACAATGAGAATGGTGCCATGGTTCCAATTCGTGTTCACACCGTCCTCATCTCCACCCAGCATGACGAGACCGTCACAAATGATGAAATTGCAGCTGATCTCAAAGAGCATGTCATCAAGCCTGTCATCCCCGAGAAATACCTTGATGAGAAGACCATCTTCCACCTTAACCCATCTGGTCGATTTGTCATTGGTGGTCCTCACGGTGATGCAGGTCTCACCGGACGCAAGATCATTATTGACACCTATGGTGGCTGGGGAGCCCACGGTGGTGGTGCTTTCTCTGGGAAGGACCCAACCAAGGTGGACAGGAGTGGTGCTTACATTGTTAGGCAGGCTGCCAAGAGCATAGTAGCAAATGGGCTTGCCCGCAGGTGCCTTGTGCAGGTATCATATGCCATCGGTGTGCCTGAGCCCCTGTCTGTCTTTGTGGACAGCTATGGAACTGGAAAGATCCCCGACAAGGAAATCCTCCAAATTGTGAAGGAGAACTTCGACTTCAGGCCTGGTATGATCACCATCAACCTTGACCTCAAGAGGGGCGGCAATGGTCGGTTCTTGAAGACAGCTGCCTACGGACACTTCGGAAGGGATGACGCAGACTTCACCTGGGAAGTTGTCAAGCCCCTCAAGTGGGAGAAGCCTCAATCTTAAAATCAATCTTTCTCCGTCCCTGCTGCTCAGTGCTTGCTTATCATAGTGCTGAATAATCAGGATGTTTACTTGCTGCCGCCATATAACTTTGAAGCAGTCCCTCTAATGTTCTAATCTCATACATATGATGCCCTATTCATTTTCCTTTCTTTTTTTTTTTTTTTCTATTTGTTCCTATTTCTTGGCTGTTTTGAATTGATGTGTCCTTTATTATCAGTGTCGGTGTTGCAAAAAATGTATGAGAATTTTGCTTATATTGATGGCACTGGAAAGTAACAAGTTGCCCTCTTAAGATTGCTTGTGAATTAGCTTGCGAGGCAGCAGCAAAGTCGTCGTACTAGGTACTCTGGATTTGGGATAATCAAGTTATTTTTCTAATGTTTTTGGCGCCTTTTCTCTTTTGCGTTTTACATTCTTTTCGGCGGTCCCATGGGCCGCTTGAGTTGACAAGAACATTTGTTTGTTCCCATTGCGGCATTCGAGTATTGGAGGCTCCAGCCGGTTAATTGGTTCATGCTTTGTAAATGTGAACTTTTTAACCAAGTGCGAAATCTAGATCCAATCGCTGACCTGTTGTAGAATAGTAAGGCCCGGCCCTCTTTGCAGTGGACCAGTTTCTATTAGTTAGTAGTAGACTAGTAGGTTCGAGTGGAGAAATCTTTGCACATGGCAATAAAAGTCTGCATTTTTATACCGAAATTAAGAATCACTGGTAAATTATTTTGAACCATTGATAAGAAATTGAAAACAGAGGACACAAAGTGTTTGAAATCTATAAAAAACAGAGTACACGATGAACCGCAACAATATGCATTTATCAGAAATTGAACTTTGACGGCATGTCCTTCCGGGTAGAGATCCTTCTTCTTCTTTTGATCAAAGCGGATAGTCACAAGTACCAATGGCTGGGAAGGATAGCAAAGAAGAAAGCCAACATGTTAAAACTTCTGGAAGATAACAAGCCAAGTAGATAATGCCATTCTCAATCACACAGGGGGTGGAAAGACCTTACATGGGTTCTCAGAGACGATGATGCCAGTTCCATTGAAATGGCAGTCCCAAGCATTCTTCCCTGTAGCCTTGTAGAAGAGATTCATGGCGTAAGAAGCATGGGAGATGGTAGTGTCTGGGCGGAAGCAGGTGCCACCAGGTTGGATTGACTTGCAATTCACTCCATTTTGTCCGCAGCAGTAATTAATATTGCTGATAAGATCGAAATTGTCCGTGGATGGCTTGGCAATGCACCATGTATTAGACTTTCTGCCACCAGTTGCCTGGGAAATTTTAGGGTAGCATAAATAAGACCAATAATAATGCCGTGAACTTTGGTTATCAATCTTAGACATGCATATCAATAACACTTGTTGGGATCCACTTGATTCCCAACCCAACAAAAATCTACTAAAATATTTCTCGAACTGTTTTGCTTACGCCTTGGGACTTACCTGCTCGTCCCAGTTTCTTCCGTGATCATGTTTTCTTGAATCTGCATGCAAGGCACAACCCAATTTGAGGGGGTACCAAAGAGTACTTGAATATCAAATAAAAAGTGTTACAAAGAGGAAAAGGAGATCAAGGGAGTGGAATCTACAGCTAGAATGCAATCGGAATTAGAGTCCTAGTTGTAAAATTTTGATCACAAATCAAAACTCGAACGGAAAATATTCAACAATCAGTGATGCAAGTGATGATGGAAACAAAACGCACCTACATAAGCAGCAAAACAAAGAAGCAAAGAGAAGGCTAGAGGAAGAAATGCCGAAGGCAAAGGGTGTTTTGCACACTTCATTTTTTGTTTTTGGTCTCTGAAAGGTAGCTTTACTCTGTAATTGAAAAAAGCTTGGACTTGGCCAGCGGAGGAGTGAAGATTTCCCACAGGTTTATACTAGTATAGTATAGTATAGTATATAATATAATATAAAAGTGGGTTTGCTTAACCAACCAGCGCCCATAATAAATGAAATAAAAAGATGATTTTGAAATTTTAAACTAATGATTATTCAAATTAAAAGTTGTCTAACAAAATTTATAAGATAAAAATACCCTTAGTCATGTAAGAAGGATTAAAAATGAATCTAATCATGAAATCAATCTTTTTTTTTTAAATATTTATATTTGTATAATTTGTTTGAGCTATTTTTCTAAAATCCTACCATAATAAATATTCAAATTTGAAGACTTACTTTTAAAAATTATTTTTCTGTATAATTTAGGGCTAAACTTTTATCAAAAGAGTGCTATTGTTTTAAGAAATTATATTTTTTATAGATTGTTTGAGTTATTTTTCTAAAACCCTTCTATAATAAATATTTAAATTTAAAGACTTACCCTTAAAAATGATTTTTTTAATAATTTGAGGCTAAATTTTATGAAAAGATTATTATTATCTTAAGAAATTATAAAAAATATATATTTCCATAATAAAAATTTTATTTTTATAAAAATAAAATATAAAATTTTTTTTACATAAAACAAAATCTAATAATTCTATAAGGATATTTTAATCATCATATAGGGTCAAAAAAAGGCTTAATTAATTAGATACATATTTAATACACTTTTTATATTACCCAAAAAAATTACATTTATTATTAATTTTATCATGCTTAATGGGTGCCATGGCAATTTTCTATATAAAATTAGGTGGATTACACAGAGGTAAAAGGTGATTAGTGCTTTGTTTTCTAACTATGGGGTCGAATTTTAGGATTTGAGGAGAATCGAGGGCAGAGTTAAAACAGTGACATGCTCTGTCGGCCTTTGGACTTTGGCCTTTGGTGGAAGAACACGCTTGTTAAAGACTGACGCTTCATCAAAAAGACAAGTTAGGACAGGGACGAGTCTGACGGTCTGCTTTTGCGACGGTTGTCACTTGTCATTCATGCAGATCATGAGTTTCTGTTTCCCAAGAAGATGTGATTTCTTTTATGTTTTTCGTTTAGCATTTGCCATGAATAAACTCACCTTTCATTGCTTCCTCAGATCAAATTTAATCCTAGTTTTGGGTTAAGTTACCCTAAGCCTGCTTTGAAATCTTAATTTTTTTTTTGTGGGTTGCTGTGGAATCATCTTCCGCATGAAATACCTGTATTGTACCGAACATAATTGTTCATGTAAATTGTGCTGGGGCCATCTTACATTTTTCGCTAAACAAGTACGAATGTCCTGTTAATGTGAAAAACAGAAATGCAGTGCAGGCTTAGGTAGAAACTATAAAATCATAGCACAGTAGCTAACAATTTGAACGGTTCAAGTCCTAATCACACATGTAAGCCATAAAATGAAATTTATAAATATAATTCATCATATAGGTTTTTTGTCCCAGACAAAAAGATTTTAGTCAATATAATATACAATTAAGACAGGTTTGACGATTCTTTACTCATAAATTCAAAGTTGATTAATTTACTTCTATTCATAGCAAAGGTGTTAATAAGGAAGATTGGATTTTAGAAAGGGCAAAACAGGAGAGTTATTTATAAATGATTGGATCATGGGCTTTTGACCAAAGCCTAAGACCAGGTTAGTCTTCATGTTAGACCGCAAGTTAGCGGAAGCCGTCGAGCCCCAAAGTAGTTCTATGGACCGAACCTTGTTAAGAAGCCGACGCAAGTCCTCTGATGAGGAGAGTGAGACTTTTTGAAGTTCAACTGTTGTTAGATGCTACTGAACCTACGAGCAAAAGGCTTATAAAACCACTGAATGCACTAATCAAAGTCAAATAATTATTCAAAGTCTTTTGTATGTAATAAAGATGAAAGAGTAAAGTTTAGAACTCAATAGTCAGTCAGATCAATGTTGTACACTAGACTAACCGTTGGGGCCAAATTAGAAAATATTTACTTAATTATAAGCAGAATGAGAAAACTTTGAAGGGTTTAAAATTTACATATTTTGCTTCACTTTTAAGGCATCAGCAAATTCATGTGACAAAGTTGACAGAATTCATCTACCAAAGTACTCAAACTCATAAAGAAAGGTCCCAGACTCCCAGTTATAGCTTACGAAAGTTATATGAAATATTCCTCGATGAATTGTGTCCATGAAGCAATACTCCAAAAGTTTGGACTTAGGAGAAAACCATATAGAGAATATTTATTATTTTAAGTATAATTTACCTCACACAAGTCCAGTTCATCAGAAAATTGCACTTCAAACTCCAGGAACACTACAAATTCTTGCGATTTCTATAGATTTACCATCTAATACACTGAAATTTGTATTCCTCTTTCTAGGGATGATGAACAAGACTTTTTCAACAAAATAGGATCGCTGTTCGGGATCGTGGTAATCATCGGGATAAGCAACTGTGCATCTGTTCTTCCAATCATATCTACTCATCGTACTGTTGTCACCGGGAGAGGTTAGCCGGAATGTACTCTTCCTGGGCATATTCGTTAGCACAGGTCTAAAACCATTTCCTTAGTCTTACCATTAGGTCTATAACAGATCCTGAAGTTCACTTTCTAAATTTAGAAACTTGCACTCTTTTTACTTATAACAGGTGATTGTTGAAGTTCCTTACATCGTCCTTGAAGCAACTCTGTTATTGACTATTACATATCCGCTTGTCAACTTTTATGGATCTGCTTACAAAGTATTTTGGTACTTCTACACCATGTTTTGTACTCTACTCGTCTTCAAACATTTAGGGCTGATGCTTGTCTCTTTGACTCCAACTCATCAATTGGCCGGAATTTGCGCAAGTTCTGCTTACCCCGTGATGGGTTTGTTTTCAGGGTTCCTCATTCCAGGGCCTGTAAGCCAACTCTACATTTCTTGCTCCACCACAATTAATTCCTATTACCA
The DNA here is from genome assembly GCA_030664755.1 of Microcos paniculata. NCBI lineage: Eukaryota > Viridiplantae > Streptophyta > Magnoliopsida > Malvales > Malvaceae > Microcos > Microcos paniculata. The sequence continues at coordinate 36,585,293 of CP131461.1, forward strand.
TTTCTCAAAACGTTCATCAACTAGGCTGTGAATCAGAATAATGATAAACTAGCATCTGGCGTAGATCAAAATTTCGTAACTAATTTAAATGATTTCATCTTTCAAAATGGAAACGAAAGCCTTATATACATATTCAACTTTGTTTCATAATAGATGACAGGAAAACTGGAAACACGATATAGAAGAAATTTCCTTTTGCTTTTTGCTGTAAGCCCAAAACAGTGTCATAATTAAGTTTCCTTCTTTTCTTTTTCTGGTTACAGAGATTTCCTTAATGGTGGGTTTGGTTGTACTGGATTTCTCCAATGTCATGGTCCGTGAAAGGTTTCCTCATTTCACAATATGGAGATATAAAGCACGAAATGATTGCATTTGGAGAGCGGAAACCAGTCATGAGGGCCTTCTTAGAGAGCTACTATGGCTAAAAACATCAGGATTTACCCATTATAGCCATTGTGCTTGCTGCTTATCCAGTTCTCTTTGCATCCATTTTTTCTTATTGTATAGCCAAGCAAAATTTTCAAAGGAGGTAGCGTCGACCACATGCTTCTGTTTCAGTACCCCAAGACTCATTCTACAATGCATTATTGTTTATGTATATTGTCCTGGAAGAAAATTTATCACATCAATTTTCATAAAATATCAGTTTCTGCTAATTGCATATAGTTTTTACTAATAAAAAAATGAAAATCTAGCAACTATCTTCGATGAACTCTGCTTAATCACATCATTGATGATCTTCCCTTTTTGTTTATATAAAATAAACAAATTAGTCCTTCAGATTCTGTTGGCTTTTAAGTTTTACCTAAAACAATTTATATTAATCATATGTAGCTGATATTCCGATAAGTGGGCTATATAAGAATGAATGACTAAGGAGAGGAAAAAGGCTGAAACAAATAAAGTGATTGGCGCATTCGTGTTTGGTGCAGGCAGAATCAACCAAAGGGTTGCTTGAAATCAACGCACCGACTCATAAAAATCTGGACAAATGAAAGAAACCTTTTGGCTTTCAATTTATATTCATGAAAACTGAAAGGCCAAAGCCTTTGCTTAAAGAATAATAAGTCAAAGCGTTACTATTACAATAAAGGTTTATGGCAATGAAAGCAATTGGTTTGGTTCCGCCCCGCGTATCTCTTTCACAAGGCGCCCCCGAGATTTGTAGTACCACATTTGCTAGTACTACAAATTATCTTTTCATGCACACGTGAGAAGTAAAGTTGGCTTTGTTGCTGATTAATGCCCCCATACCTCCAGTACCTCTATGTGATACGGTCAAACTGAGAGTTCAATGGAGATGAAGACCGCTCCCCGGAAAATGAGAATTATCTCTGTGGGCCAATCAGAGAAGAAGAAGTGCGATATTATTTATTTTTGTAATAATAATAATAGTACAGCAGGCAGGCAGGGCATGCATGAATTTCACACATTAATTAATAATGTTTTAAATAAACAAAAATTAATTAGCTGAGTCCACACGAACTAATTACTAGTAGTACTTGGGTATTCTTTAATCTTGGAGAAACTAAGAAACCGGCCAAGTTTTATGGATTTTCAATGGATTGTTGTTACCCTGCCGGCCATTTTTTGCAATAAAAATGAATCCATTTTCCTTGTAATGCTTCCATATTTTGCTGGCGTTTTTGTCGCTCTCTACTCCAAGAAAAATTCAACTAAACCAAACCCCAATTAATTTGTACGCTGGAGGACTATAACAAAATTAATTACGTGGAGAAATAAATATTTATATAATAAATTATGCATATGTGAGTTATATTAATTTATTATTCATTACTATATTTGTGTGTATCTTTTCTTTTTTTGGTAAAATGTGTGTATCTTTTTGAAAGTATGGGTCTTGAAAACTTTTATCATTGTTAAGTATTCAAACCTAGACTTGCCACAGAATCTCATGCGCGTCCAAATGGTGTCCGCCCAAGCCGAGAGTCGTCATTTGAGGATTAATGAAGCTGACTCAATAATTAAAATTGTACCGTTTTTGAACATTAAGATGAGTGTGAACTAATTAAATGGTGTTTTCATTAGTTTGGCAGTGTGTGTTATGGGTTATATAGGATTCCACGTTTAATAAAATTGTCATAATTTTGTTAAGTGGTGTGTCATATCTCTGGCCAAAATAAAAAAGCTATATACGTGCGTTGCAGGTGTGTGGTATGCTCTGCGCGTGTCCATGGGGCCACCCCGATAGTGGTGATCTTCGGATTTCACATCGACAGATTTTGTGTGTGTATTATAGATTATATAGGATTCTATACTTAACGAATTTGTCATGATTTTATTAAAGGATGTGTCGACCTATCTTTGGCAAAAAAAATATTTTTTTCATTAAGTCGTTGAGAGTCACATCAATAAGATAAAATAAAGTCTTCCATTTCAAATTCAAAATTCGCTCAACTTTAGTATTACTGATACTACTACTACTATATGTAGGTAGATTAATTTTAGAAGTGAAGTTTTTTTTATATATGTATGTAGATTAATTTTAAAAGTGAAATTTTTTTGGGGTAAATTTTAGCAGTGAAATTAAATTGACAACTTGCAACCCTAAAACAGGATAGAAGCATCATTAACAGCCATCTAGCTGGGCCTGGGTCTGACAACCCGTTACAAGAAAACCTAAAACAGTTTTTGGCCCCGGCTTATCTAGTGTGTATACCAACTGCAACAAACAGATTAATTAATTATTAAACTGATTTGGCAGCCAATACTGTCCCAGGCCAGGTTCATATATGCGTGTTTGTGTGCCGACAATTCGCCCACCCTACCTGTATAGGAGTAGTAAGTAAAACTAAGTCTCTTTCTTAATTACCTTCGAATTCCAATTAACTTATCAATAAGAGTACTGGAAGTCTGGAACACAAATCAAGAAATAAAAAGAGGCATGTCTAAACTAAACAATACGAGTACTATTTTCATCGGAAGTCGAAACGTCTGAAATGATCAGTTTGAACCAACAAAGTAAGAAACATAATCAGGAGGGAGCGTAAAAAGAATCAAACACGGCAATGTTTTTAACACCTCAATTCAATTGAATTACAGCCTGTCTTGGACTCTTTTAATAATATACATATATATATATGGATAGTTTCTTTACGTAGTAATATCCATTGAACCAGTAGGTTAGGAAATTTTCTTACAACTCTAATAAACCTTTATCCTTTTCGTGTGAAAATTCATTCCCCCCCCCCCCCCCCTCCCCCTTTTTTTTTGTGCATAATGCCTTTTTCCTGAAGAAGGAAGGGAAAAATCATATCTATTTGTGAATTTCGGATGGATTAAAAGAATGAAAGAAAGAAAGAAAATAGCAAGAATAAATATAAATAAAACCAATCTTCTTCTTTGACCAATGCATGAGAAAACAATTTTTTTTAGGGCAGAATGAGAAAACAAATTTAATAAGGATAAATGAGCTTCGATTTTATTGGTATTAATTTAACCAACTAAGGAGCAAAAACTAAGCAGCCTCTCATTGCCCTTCACAAATATTTATATTTAATTTTTAATGTATACAACTATATTTTACGATACGATACGATACGATGCGATGCGATACTTGATATTTAAAAATAAGATTTCAATATATAATAGCTCAAATACCTTGATATATAAACTTAATCTCTATTTCTATATTTGCAGGTGATCATTGAAGTCTCATACGTCTTCCAAGATGCAGTTTTGTTCTTAGCAATTACATATCCATCTCTTAATTTCTACAAGTTAGCTTACAAAGTTCTCTGGCACTTCTGCGCCATGTTCTGTACACCACTCTATAGCAAATACTTAGGCATGATGTTTGTTTCCTTGTCTCCAACGCTTCAAATGGTTGCAATACTCTCAAGTTTCTCTATCACCTTGCTCCTCTCAGTTTTATTCTCTGGTTACCTCATGCCAGCACCAGTAAGCCTTGCTTAGTAAATCTCATAGACAACTTGTTATGTTTCACTTCCCAAGCTAAATGATGCTATCTTGTTGACTTGTTGTTAAAATAAGCATTTTCATAGTAATTTCTTTTCTTCTTTGGACAAATTAAGTTGAAGCAGACTGAAAAGAATATCATAACTCATACCTGCTGCCTGTTTTACTTGCAGAAATGACCTAAATGGTGGGTGTGGTTCAATTGGATTTGCCCAACTTCATGGTCTCTGAAAGCTTTTCTGACTTCACAATATGGAGACATAAAATAGGAGATGACAGCATTCGGAGAGCGCAAAGCGATCAACGCCTTCTTACAAAGCCATTTTGGATATAAACATGAAGACTTACCCATTACTGCAATTATACTGCTGCTTTACCCACTTTTCTTTGCCGATGTTTTTGCCCACTGTATAGCTAAGCTTAACTTCCAAAAGAGATGAACACTCATTCCACCATCTAATATTCTGTATAATATTCCATTATATTTCTATATTTATTGTTTGGGTCACTATTTAGTAAATAAAGATTGTAACTCAATTGAAGAATAAATGACATAAGTTGACCAAGTTGATCAGGATTTTGTTTCCACAGGTCCTTTTTCTTTTCACCAAACCCAAAAGCAGTTTTGGCCCTGTCACAATGATCTTGTAATAGTTACACGAAGAAAAATCAGCCTAAATAGTAATTGGATAGAATTGGAGAGTCTTAACTCTTATATGAAACAGAAAATCTCACGATGGCTTAGTAAGATAAAAAAGGAATGGCCTTATGGTGGGTTTTGACTTCTTTTTTTTTTTTTGAAGAAAATGTAACTTTCATTCATTCAAATGAAATTACATCCACTAATTTAATAAAATTAAAAATTACAATAGATTCAAGAATATTTTCTTCATTCGCTTGAAGATTTAGATCTTACTTCATGATCCAGGCCATCTTTTTGATTATTTGGAATTTCGAACCTTCTTCATAAGTCTTTAGCACGTCCATCACTCTCTCGCTTTTACTTCCCAATCGAAAGCTTTCAACAGCGACAAAGAAGTGACTGATTCGAAGATTTCCTTGAGTGATCCAAAAATCATAAAACGGAATCATCATCGTCCAAGGTTAATAATCTTGAATTAACTGTAAACTGAGACAGAAACAAACAAACAAAAAAATCAAACTGACTAAAAAAACTGACTGACTAACTCAGATAAAACTGAGACTCAACTACCTAGATTCAAGATCTAGGACTTATTTAATCAAAAAGTAGAGGGACAGAAATATGAAATTAGCCCCTCCCCCTCCCTGACAAAAGAAGTCAAGGAGGAGGAGGAGAAACGAAAAACTTAAAAGAAACTGTGAAGAAGGGATGGAGAGAAAGAAAGAGAGCGGCTAGGGTTTTTGGATTGTATTGGTGGGTTCTGACTTCTAAATATATAGAAATCGTAAACCGACATAACCAAACGTTAAGTTGACGCAGGTTCTCTGGGCTTGCTTATATTCATACTTTGGGCTTTACGATCCTAATAACCTAGTTACCACGGCCCAATAAGGGTGTTAAATTTTCTTTTTTTTTACCAGGGAAAGAACACACTCCTTAACAAAATCATGGTAATTTTGTTAAAGCGTAAAATCCTATGTAACCTAGAAGACACACACACACACAAACTATCGATGTGGAATCCGAAGACAACCCACTATCGGGGTGGCCCACGGACACGCGCTATGCACACCACACATTAGTTTTAGAAACGCCAATGCTACATTTTTTTTCAGGGAAAGAACACACTCCTTAACAAAACTATAGCAATTTTGTTAAGGTGTGAAATTCTATATTACCTAGAACAAACATATTAACTACCGATGTGGGATCCGAAGACAACCCATTATTGGGGTTGTTAAATTCTTTAATCTTTATGTATATTTTGGGCCAGATATCTTTATGTAACAAGCTTGAATAAATAATAAGCTACTGAATGAGGGAGTTTTAAGAATAAAACAATTTTTTCAGAGCTAGAATTAAAAAAAGGTACTATCAAATTAGATTATTAAATGAGAAGGCAGGTGTTGCCCACTTTAGGTAAGTAGGATAATGTTTTAAAATAAAAAATTCATTCAAGTTTAAATTTTTATTCATTAATACTACTAAAATATTTTTTTGTATATTAATTCTGGTGAATATTAAAATCAATTGGCACTTCTAATTATATCTTTTAGGTACATAATTAAGTTATTATATTGTACTAGGTTTAAGCTCTCGCTCCTCGTCGGGATTATTATAATTTAAATGTAAAATTTCAAACAAATCAACAAAATAGGTGACAAAATAATTACCTTTCAAGTTTTATAATCCATATGCAAAAATTGAATGATATAAAAATAAAGTATTGCATTAAGAGAAAAAAAACAAATTATTATTAAAACCTTTTTAGGAAAAAACAAAAGTTTTTTAAAAATATTATCATAATCTTTTTATTTGTTATCCCTTTTGGTATTGATTTAAAGATATTAATTGTAAAAAAATATTTTTTAGAATTATTTAATTCTATAAAATATTAAAAAAAGTATTAAAATTATCATTTGAAACTCTCTGGAGTCCGATTATACAACTACTTTAAAAGTATATAGCATGTACGATCTAAGATGTAAGATGTAAGATTTTGTAACAAAAAAAAAAGCTATTCCATTTATTGCATAATTTCAGTTGTAAAGGTTGAAAAAAACTTAAAAAATTAAATAGAAAATAGAGTTTACATTCCAAGGGGCTTTAACCAGCCAAAAAATAAAAAAGTCTCAATCCTATTTTAAGCTGCATGCCTAACCTAAATAATAGCATAGAATCCTATATACTGCAAACTACATATATATTTATAATAGAAATAGATTCCCTCCTCCAACTGAACACGTAGTAAATGTAGGAAAATACCTGGATCATCGTTTGACCAAAACTAGAAGGGACGACATAGCCTTCGACTAGACGTAATCAAATTAGTTTTTGGCGTGCTATATATTCCCTTTGACGATTGATGCTTCACTTAACTTCGGAGCCTTCTTGATTGCACCGGAAGATTAATTATATGGCGAATGCCATTAGGAAAGATGGCGAGGAAGAACTGGCGGAGGTAGGAGGGAGAACCATGCCTTCGTTGTCGTCTTTGCAAGCTCATCACGTTTCTTCAAGCTTCAGGACTGCTTCGGATGCAGCTTCGTTGAGAGAGGACGATGATGAGTTGGAGTTGCAATGGGCTGCAATCGAAATATTACCCACTGTCAAGCGGATTAGAACTTCGTTGTTTGATAACAAGTTGTTGAATGATGGCAAAGGAGAGGAGGGCAATACGCTGATAGACGTTGCTCGGCTTGGATCTTTGGAACGCCGCGTTTTTATTGACAAACTGTTAACCGTAATCGAAGAGGACAATCTCAGGCTGTTGCAAAAACTAAAAGAAAGAATAACCAGGCAAGAAACAAGAATCCTTGTGTGTGTTTTTAATTAATAACGTGCTCAATTCCCAAAATTCAGATTTGGCATTTGGAGATGTCTAACGGAGATTTATATTTGGAAACGATCAGGGTGGGATTGGAATTGCCCACTGTCGAAGTGAGATTAAAAAATTTGTCTGTCGAAGCAGAATGTGAAGTGGTTCATGGAAAGGCCCTCCCTACTCTTTGGAACACCATCAGAAACACATTCTCTGTAAGTGCTTTTTACACTCCATGAACTCAAAATATCTCCTCATGCAAGTATTACAGTTTGGGCACACTGGAAATTTTGCATTAACTAGATATACCGATAATGGTCGACAACAGTTTATTCCGAGAAGATAGTATTATTATTATTATGAAAAACTTTCTTACAAAATGAGGGTTTACATACTTCTATCAAATTCATATCCTGCAAATAGAATATATATTTCAATTGTCACATATTAGTTTGACTAGAATTTTTCAGTTTGACAATTTGAATATTAATCTATCTAGGTCTCATTTTAAACAGGCTATGACAAACTTTAACAGATGCAAGTCTCAACTAAACAAGATAAAGATTCTTAATGATGTCAGTGGCATCATCAAGCCTTCCAGGTAACACACTTCATCTTTCAAACTTTTTCTTTTGAAATAAGGAGCAGTAACTGATGTTACCAAATTAAGTAGCTGAACACATGCACTTAATACTTAATGCACTCAATTATAATGCAGGATGACCCTGTTGCTTGGCCCTCCGGGCTGTGGAAAAACTACTTTGTTGCAGGCGCTTGCAGGAAAGCTTGACCAGTCTCTCAAGGTTCTCGTCTTACCTATCTATGCATCTAACCTCCAGGAAGGAAACTGCGCATGATACGCTGCATCATTTTATATCATAGAATTCTAAATATATATACCTTAATGAATCAAATAACAAGCGGCTGATCAATCTATTTTTACAAGTTTAACTTCAGATTGCCGGGGAAATCTCTTATAATGGGTACGAACTCAAAGAGTTTCTTCCTCAGAAAACATCAGCTTATATAAGTCAATATGATTTACACATTCCTGACATGACTGTAAGAGAGACACTAGACTTCTCAGCACGTTGTCAGGGCGTTGGAGGCAGAGCTGGTAGATATTGTTCTCCATCTTATACCATCCAATCACACCTTCCTTACATTATATTGATCATTCAATTTGTCTGTCATTGAAGATATTTTGAAAGAACTCAGTAGAAGGGAGAAGCTCTGCGGCATCATCCCTGAACCAGATATAGACACCTACATGAAGGTAATCAGTGTTGCCAGAACAGAAATGGTTCAGTTATGCATCATGTTAATAGAGTGCTCGTATCTTCCATTGATTTTCTTTCCTGATCTCTTTGAGAATAATATCTGGGGGCAGGCAATTTCAGTAAAAGGATTAAAGAGAACCCTCCAAACAGACTATACATTAAAGGTGATTTTATTGATTAAAGAAAGAATAGTATATACAAAATCCTGTTCCTCGAAGCCTTATCCAATGATTGTGTTAACATTTGTGATTATGCAGATACTAGGACTGGATATATGTGCTGATACAGCTGTGGGAGATGCAATGAAAAGAGGAATCTCTGGCGGTGAAAAGAAAAGGCTGACAACAGGTTTTGTACTTGTTAACACTTTGCTAAAGAGTTAATGATTTCATTTATGTAGATTCATGCACTAGTGTTCATGAAAACCAGTAGAATAAAATGTGATCAGTGCAAAGTTAGAACACAAATTCATTGACTAACTGCTTAAACACGGATAACAGGGGAAATGATAGTTGGTCCAACCAAAGTTCTCTTTATGGATGAAATATCCACAGGGTTAGACAGTTCCACCACATTTCAAATCGTTACCTGTCTACAGCAATTGGCCCACATAGCCGGGGCCACAATTTTAATTTCACTTCTTCAACCAGCTCCGGAGACCTTTGATCTCTTTGATGACATTATCTTGATGTCAGAAGGACAGGTTGTATACCATGGACCTCGGAGTAACGTTCAAGAGTTCTTTGAACATTGCGGCTTTAGGTGTCCTCCTCGGAAAGGCCTAGCAGACTTCCTCCAAGAAGTATGTAAACTCACCCGATTTGGATGGCATATAATAGTTCTATGCATATAATATTTCTTGAAACATTGCTTTGAAGTTAATTATCTAATAGGTGATCTCGGCAAAGGATCAAGCACAGTACTGGTATCCTACGGACAGACCTCATAGTTATGTTTCCACTGATCAATTCATAGCTGCATTCAGCAAATTTCATGCAGGACAGAAGTTAAACGAAGAACTTTGCACCCCTTTTAACAAAGTTGAGGATCACAAAAATGGTTTGTCATTTAATATCTATTCTTTGGGAAGATGGGAAATATTCAAAGCATGCTTGGCTAGAGAATGGCTTCTCATGAAGCGCAACTCATTTTTTTACGTGATCAAATCGGCACAGGTAGGTGACAACTAGTTAATCACGGTTAGGAATATCGTGAATCATTATATAAAAGGCAGATCGAACATATCTGATAGACCTTTCATATTTTCTGCTTTGTAGCTAGTTGTTTTGGCGCTGGTATCTATGACAGTTTTCATACGCACTCGGATGAAAATTGATGAGTTCCATGCAAGCCAGTATATGGGTTCTTTGTTTTATAGTCTTATGAGACTTATGAGCAATGGAATATCGGAGTTGGCATTTACTGCTTCCAGACTTGCCATATTCTATAAGCAAAAAGATTTGTACTTCTATCCTGCATGGGCTTATTCAATTCCTTCAGCTATTCTAAAGATTCCATTCTCTTTCGTGGATGCTCTTCTCTGGACATCTCTTGTATATTATATGATTGGCTACAGTCCAGAACCAGAAAGGTTAATTACTTTTTCAAAGACAATCTTTTATACTAACCACTGTATATGTTAAAAATTATCTAAGTGCGGGTGTGTTTTCTTTTCTTCCAGGTTTGCCCGTCAGCTTTTCCTCCTTTTCCTCCTTCATCAAGTGGCAATCTCATTTTTCCGCTTGATTGCTGCAGTAGTTCAGAAACCAACTGTTGCGGCCAGTTTCGGTCAACTTACCTTATTGGTGGCATCATTATTCAGTGGCTTCATAATACCCCAACGTAAGATCAACCGTTTAAGTAAGAAGATAATCTGATATATTAGAAGTGCATAATATTCAGGTCAATATCCTCTATATTATGAAAACAAAAATGCTATTTGACCCATCAAAAGTCACTGTTTATAAGAGGGAGTTCCCCACATTCGTCACCAGCTTATTGGCTGGGTTTTTTGTTGTGCAAGAACCACAAAGACACCTGAAACCTTTCGGCTTTAAAGTAGCCTGGATGGAACATGCCAACTTCCCAGAATTTATGAAGAGTGAATGGGAAAACCCGAAAAAGTGGACTCCAGCATAGTTTTCAAAATTTATTTATTCTAAGTTCTAACAAATCAATGCTTTGTGATGGGCCCAGCCTTCTCAGTGTTTTCTTTGGTTTGGGCCTCTGTCATCCAGTTAGACTTTGGGTCGAGTAAAGTAATAAGCGATGGTTAAGCGTGGCTCTTTGTGGGCCTAATGGTTTTCTTTTCTTTTTTGGGTTAGAATAACAGACCTTTCTTTATTTTCCTTGATATATCCAGCATCAATGCCTGGTTGGCTAAAATGGGGCTTTTGGATTTCCCCACTCTCGTACACAGAAATAGGAATCTCGATCAATGAATTCCTAGCTCCAAGGTGGCAAAAGGTAAAGGACCACCATTTGTGAAGTTGTCTGCTTGGATGAAGACAAAGATACTGTACCTTTTACCGTCCCTTGTTTACTGACCATTTGTCTCTTCATTTTCAGGTCACATCTTCAAATGAGACTTTAGGGAATCAGGTTCTAATAAGACGTGGACTAAACTTCGGCGAATACTTCTACTGGATATCAGTTGGAGCTTTAGTAGGATGTGGATTCTTATTAACATTGGATTCACCTTAGCCCTTAATTATTTAAAGCGTAAGGTTTTCTTTATTATATTATTACTTTATATGAAGATACGAGCAGAAAATGATTAGTGAATCAAAAACTTACTTGATGAAGTAATCACTTCTAGTACTAATAGATTGTGGCTTTTGACCAAATGAAAATTCGTACAGCTCCAAAGAGATCTCGGGCTATTGTTTCGCAAGAAAAATACTCTTATCTAACAGGAAAAGAAGATTTGCGCAATTCCAAACGGGGAAAAGAACGGCTTGATGTTGATTCCTTGAAAGATGATGCAAAGCCAGAAAGTAAAAGGATGGTTTTACCTTTTGAACCTGTAACACTATCGTTTGAAAACGTGCAATACTTTGTTGATACTCCTAAGGTAACCATACTATTTATGAACAAAACCTCCTTATAGTATATGAAGATGGTTAGAAAAAATTTTCTAAGATCTCCTCTGTTTTCCCAGAAATTGAGAGAGCAAGGATTACCAAATAAGAAACTACATCTTCTTCATGACATCACAGGCGCATTTAGACCCGGAGTTCTTACAGCTCTGATGGGTGCCAGTGGCGCTGGCAAGACAACGTTGATGGATGTTCTATCTGGAAGAAAAACTGGTGGCACTATTGAAGGGGATATAAGAATTGGAGGGTACCCCAAAGTCCAAGAGACATATGCCAGAGTATCTGGGTACTGCGAACAGACTGATATACATAGTCCGCAGGTTACGGTAGAGGAATCGGTTATGTTTTCTGCTTGGTTACGCTTACCCTCAGAGATTGATAAGCATAAAAGATTGGTGAGACTTGTTTAAAAGTTATGCAATGCCACCAAAGACTGGTTTCTGGCATCAAAGATTTGGTCATATGACATGATAAAATTGTTATCTTACATGAAAGTGAAAATTATTTTGGAAACGCTCACTTGATTCACATATATAACAGGAATTTGTGGCAGAGGTTCTTGAAATGATTGAGCTGGATGAAATTAAAGATTCTTTAGTTGGCGTCGCTGGTGTCAGTGGTATATCATCAGAGCAGCGCAAACGGCTAACTATAGCAGTGGAGCTTGTTTCTAATCCATCAATAATATTTATGGATGAACCGACCTCTGGTTTAGATGCCAGAGCTGCTGCTATTGTCATGCGAGTGGTGAAGAATATAGTTAGTACTAATAGGACAATTGTATGCACCATTCATCAACCAAGCATCGACATATTTGAGGCATTCGATGAGGTAACTAAAGTAACACATGAATTTGTTAATAGGATTGCACTCAAACACTTGCTAGTCAAGAATGAACTGGGATGCCATCTTTCACTGCACCGGATTCTATCATTAAAATATCATTGATCCTGCCATGATTATTCTGCTGCATATTTTCATTAATGATTAATCCATCCTACAGATTACTTTGATGAAAAGAGGAGGGCAAATAATATATTCTGGAGAGCTTGGTCAGCATTCTAGTAAGCTTATTGAATACTTTGAGGTAAGCCAAATTTAGCAACATCGTATATATGGCTCATCCATCAGCCTAGAGAATAGAAAGTATAATAATTTACAACGCTTCAAGCAGGCAATACCAGGGGTGCCGAAAATCAAAGAGAATTACAATCCAGCAACGTGGATGTTAGATGTCACGAATCCTTCTGCCGAAGCTCAACTTGGAGTGGATTTTGCTCATCTCTACCAAATGTCCCATCTGTACCAGTAGGTTCACCAGGAACTTCAATTTCTATAATTAAGACATTTGCTCATATACAATGTAACACCTTTGATAAAATTAAAGCTTAGGGAAGAAGATATTTCAGCTGTGTAATTATGTTGTTTTATGTACAGGAGAAACAAAGAACTGGTCAAAGAGCTGAGTTCTTTGACACAGGGGTCATCGGAACTACGTTTTCCTTCACGCTTTCCACAAAATGGGTGGGAGCAATTCAAAGCATGTCTCTGGAAGCAACATTTATCCTATTGGAGAAACCCTGCATATAACTTGGGGCGCTTGATGTTCACTATGATTGCTTCTGTGTTATATGGAGCGCTTCTTTGGCAGAAAGGGCAGAAAATGTAAGCTGGCTACTGTTACCCTGAACTTATTAATTAGAAAGTTCAGTATATTGAATAAGTTTATAATCTAACATGCTAAAATCCTGATCCTCTTCTCTGAAGAAACAATGAGCAGGATTTGATCAACATAATGGGAGCAATGTATGTCTTCATGATTTCCACCGGAGTGAGCAACTGTGTATCGGTTCTTCCACTCATAGCTACACAGCGGATCATTGTATACCGAGAAAGGTTTGCTGGAATGTACTCCTCCAAGGCATATTCATTAGCTCAGGTCCATAAATATCCCCCAAGCGCATTTATTACATTTTGCCGAGGTCAATATAAATTCTTCTGATAAATTTCCACATTGAAAATTACAGGTGATAATTGAAATTCCATACATCGTCCTTGAAGCAGCTTTGTTCTTGATAATAACATATCCGGCAGTCAACTTGTGTGGATCGGCTTACAAAGTATTTTGGTACTACTATGCCATTTTTTGTACAATGCTCAACTACAAATATATCGGCATGGCGCTTGTTTCCTTGTCTCCAACTTACCAAGTGGCTTCATTAGCTGCAAGTTACTGTCTCACGCTGCTGAATTTGTTCTCAGGTTTTCTCATACCAGGACCGGTAAGCCTACTATTATATAAGTAATGCTACATGACCAGCCTATTTTTTGTCCCGCCTGATGTGGCCTTCATATTTCTTATTCCACTTTATTTCTGAATCTAAACCTGAATTAATCTAGAATGACGATGCAACAGAAATTTACTTTGTCACGGGCTTATATTAGATCTTCTCTCGATTTATACCAAAGAAAGTTTAGTTCATTATTACTTTTGACTCTTTGCAGCAATTGCCTAACTGGTGGGTTTGGCTCTATTGGATTTCACCAACTTCTTGGACATTGAGAGGTCTCCTTACTTCACAATACGGAGATGTGGGGCAGGAATTCACAGCATTTGGAGAACCCAAAACGGTCAGTGCCTTCTTAGAAGGCCGCTTTGGCTTCAAACATGACGATTTGCCCATCACAGCTATATTACTAATAGCTTACCCACTTTTCTTTGCCTCTGTCTTTACATATTTTATGGCTAAGCTAAACTTCCAAAAGAGGTAAAGCTAGCATCTGAGTACTTTACTCGTTTTAGACCCCATTTGAATCACAACATTTTGGCCAAGTTACCGTTACTCGCCTTTTTTCATTGAAAAATTGGAAGTAATTAAGTAAAAGTAAAACCTAGTAGTCAAGCTTATCCAAAAAAAAAAAAAAAAAACCTAGTAGTCAAAATCACAAAGTGGGAACAGCCGAACAGTCAAAGTACCGTTATATTTAAATTTTAAAGTACAGCAACAAAGGCCGTACCTAATTCTTTTTTGTTTTTTCTGTTTATTGCCTAATTTGCCTTACTTAATTCCTTTGGAGATGCTAGTTTAATGTTCATTTTACTGATCCTCTTGTCTCGGACGAATCTTGTATGACGCGATTAAGATATTTTTCTCTTTAGTTTTTCTTTATTTAAAATTTATCTATCGTTGAACTTCCCCAGAAACGAACTTCGAAATGCATATATCTATGTATGCACATGGTAACCGACTCCATAATTTAGCATGATACAGCCACCCAAATCCAAAGCCAACGCATAAAATCCAAACTTCTGGTTTCTGTATGACGAGGAGAAATTACGGAAAGCCAAGAAACAGAAAGTCAAAGCATGAATCATAATTGAAAATTTTAACGATAAATGAATGCATGGAGTTTTGTTGTTCACTCCGGAGAGAGGGTATTCTCTTTCAGGGTTGCTTAAATTCAAGCCCTGGCGCAATTCCATTACAAATCAAGGGCTCAAGGCAAATGGAAAAACATTGAAAGGCTGGCATCCTCGTTATTACAACAACAGAAAAATTTATTCAGTTTTACGACACAATTTTTACTATTACTACTGACATCACTAATGAGATCACCAATGACATCTCCATGACTCCATCCCTCTTCCTACCATAAATCTGTAACTATCTGAGTGCATCCCTTTGCCTGTTTGCCTTCGTTGACCATAATAAGGGAATTAATAAAGGACACAAGGCAACGTGGTCGAGTCAATTTTTTTTTTTATAAGTTCCCGTTTATTGTTTAAGAATGTAAGAAACACATGTACTATAAATCTAGTTTTCGCCATCTTTGACGGAAAAGGGAAAAGCAAAGATGGCGCTTGCTGTAAGGGAAGAGCAAGTTGGAGAAAGAGGCAGAAGCTTGAGACACTCTGGCCGTTACTTTTCTTCAAGCTTCAGAAATAGTGTTGCTTCAGATGATGCGTCGTTTAGAGAGGCCGACGACGAAGTAGAGTTGCAGTGGGCCGCAATCGAGAGACTTCCGACTTTCGAGCGGCTAAGAACGTCATTGTTTGACCAACAGTTGTTAAATGACGGGAAAGAGGATCCCCATGGCGGAAGGAAAGTGGAGATGATTGACGTTAGGGAGCTTGGAGCTCTGGAACGCCGAATATTTATTGAAAAACTGATAACGAAGATTGAGGAGGATAATCTGCTGCTTTTGAAGAAACTTAAAGAACGAATTGACAGGCAAGAAACTCAATTCCACCTCGTCCTCCTTTTTAGAATTAAAATGAATAGTGCATTTAAGAATAGCTATACTTATGTTTGCTGGCAGAGTGGGGCTGGAATTGCCCACCATTGAAGTGAGATACGAGAAGCTGTCGGTGGAAGCAGAATGTGAAATAGTTCATGGAAAGCCCCTCCCCACGCTTTGGAACACCATTAAAAGCATGTTTTCTGTAAGTTTGTAGTCACTGTTTTCTGTATGCCATGGCTTGCTGACATTCTATTTGGTACACAATGAAATTTTAATTAGACATGACGGGATTGGAAATTCTATAAAATCAATATTGAAAAAAATTTCTATTCAAATCAGTAACAATATTAGGGAAATCATTACCTGATCAGATACTGATAAATAATAATCCATATAAGTTGCATTTCTTGTTTAGAATTACAACACTTATAAGGATTAACATGTTTGCCTTATATAAATATTGAAATACATGTTTGTGCGTGTTAAGCAGAAACTAAGAAGATATGTGAATCTGTGATATTGAACAGGCTATTACGAAAGTTACCAGATGCAAGTCTCAACAAACCAAGATAAAAATTCTCAAAGATGTCAGTGGCGTTATCAAGCCTTCAAGGTCCAGACACAAGCTTGTAATCAGTTCTTAGGAGCACTAGTTTATACTAAAAGCAAAACTGAATCACTTTATAATCTTTCATGACCTCTCTTTCCATACAGGATGACTCTATTGCTTGGTCCTCCAGGATGTGGAAAAACCACTCTGTTGAAGGCACTTGCAGGGAAGCTTGACCCATCTCTCAAGGTTATCTGCTGACAGATTCATGAAGAAAAAATAGATTACAGTGTTAAGAGGTTTAAATATAATAATGATCCAAAGATTAATGAATCAAATAAACAAAGTTGAATGATTTCCTTTTCTCCAAAAATTACAATTTTCAGGTCGCAGGGGAAATATCCTATAACGGTTACAAGTTCACAGAGTTTGTTCCTCAGAAGACATCAGCTTACATAAGTCAATACGACCTGCATATTTGTGAAATGACTGTGAGAGAGACACTTGACTTCTCAGCACGGTGCCAGGGCATTGGAAGCAGAGCAGGTAGATTTTGTTTTGCATTTATGCTAAGAATTGTACACTCATATGTCATATCGCTAATCTGACCCAAAAGTTACTTTTTTCCATTTAAGATATCTTGAAAGAACTCAGTAGAAGGGAGAAACTATATGGCATCATCCCTGAACCAGATATAGACACTTACATGAAGGTAATCCCTTTGCAAGAAGTAGTTCAGTTACACATCAATCATGTAAATAGAAGGCTAATCTCTGACATCCCTGACAAACTCTATGTTAATAGGCAATTTCAGTTGAAGGATTGAAAAGAACTCTCCAGACAGATTATATATTGAAGGTGGTTTTCTCGAAAGGAAAAGAGATTTATAAGAAGTATTTTATGGTTTTGGGTCCTCTCCATTTTACTTCCATCAGAGACTCCAAGAAATCCTTTTCTAATAGTTCTGGTTCAATTTGTGGCTATTTCAGATCCTAGGACTGGACATATGTGCTGCCACAATTGTGGGAGATGCAATGAACAGAGGAATCTCTGGAGGAGAAAAGAAAAGGCTGACAACAGGTTTTTCTATATCTAGTCTACCGCCTTGCTAGTAACAAAATAAATACAACTAAAATTTGAGTTTCACGAGAAGCTCTGCAAATGATGAGAAACATGTGACAAGTGAAACTCATTGGACTGGACTAATATAATTAGGAGAATTAACAGTGAGTTATAATATTGTTTCTAGTTATAAATGCTTGATGCTCACCTCTGGCAGGGGAAATGATAATTGGTCCTACCAAAGTTCTGTTTATGGACGAAATATCAACCGGCTTAGACAGCTCCACGACCTTTCAAATTGTTACCTGTCTACAGCAACTTGCACACATAACAGGAGCTACAATTCTAATATCACTTCTTCAACCAGCCCCAGAGACCTTCGATCTCTTTGATGACATAATTTTAATGGCAGAAGGGAAGACTGTATACCATGGACCTTGCATCAATGTTCAAGAGTTCTTTGAACATTGTGGTTTTAGATGCCCACCACGAAAAGGAGTTGCTGACTTCCTCCAAGAAGTATGTATCCATGTTTAATCTGTCTATCATGTTAATTATATTTGCCTTGAATTTGGTTTCTAATGTTGATTTCTTTATTAGGTGCTCTCCAAGAAGGACCAAGCACAGTACTGGTATCGTAAAGACAGGCCTTATAGTTATGTATCCGTTGACATGTTCAACACTGCATTCAAGGAGTTTCATACGGGACAGAAGCTGACCCAAGAACTGAGCACACCTTTCAACAAATCGGAGCGTCACAAAGATGCCTTGTCATTTAGTATTTATTCATTAACGAAACTGGAACTACTCAAGGCATGCTCTGCTAGAGAATGGCTTCTTATGAAGCGAAACTCATTCGTTTATGTCTTTAGATCCGTACAGGTTAACAAATAATCACTATATGCAATTTTTTTTTAGTTATCACAAAGAATATAAATTAACAGTCTTACACAACTTGAATATCGTCTGCATTGCAGATTGTTGTTCTTGCAGTGATAACAATGACCGTATATTTACGCAGCCGGATGAAGATTGATGAGGTTCATTCAAGCTACTACCTGGGTTCCTTGTTTTATACTATTATAAGACTGTTCTGCACTGGAATAGGAGAGTTGCCATTATCTGGTTCTAGACTTCCCGTATTCTACAAGCAAAGAGATTTCTACTTCTATCCAGCATGGGCTTATTCAATTCCATCAACAATTCTGAAGATTCCACTTTCAGTGTTGGATGCTGTTCTTTGGACATTTCTCACCTACTATGTGATTGGTTATAGTCCAGAACCAGGAAGGTTTGTTTCCAAAGAGAAGACAATATATCACCATACTAAACTGTATTTTTTTCTAAGTCCTTGTTTTGCTATCAGGTTTTTCAGTCAACTCTTACTCCTCTTCCTTCTTCATCAAGTCTCAACATCACTATTCCGTTTCATTGCTTCAATAATTCGAAACCAATCAGTTGCAGCACACTTTTCTCAATTTACTTTGTTGGTGCTGTTTTTATTCGGTGGCTTCTTAATTCCAGGACGTAAGGCCACTCTATACTTCTATTAGAAGTTCTGAAATTGCCAAACATTCATCCCAATATAATAAAACTTTGGTCATTGCAGCATCTTTACCTGAGTGGATCAGATGGGGCTTTTGGCTTTCTCCGGTCACCTATGCAGAAATAGGAATCTCATTGAATGAATTTCTGGCCCCGAGGTGGCAACAGGTGAAAAATTTATCATAAACTTGCGTGTAGCTTCTAACCTTCCATGTCTGCTGATGATTAAAGTTGCAGGCTTCGTCTTCAAATGTTACTTTAGGGCAGCAAATCCTGAGGAAACGTGGGTTAGACTACCGTGAATACTTTTTTTGGATATCCATTGGAGCTTTGATAGGATTCTGGATGATTTTTAACATTGGGTTCACCCTTGCGCTAAGTTATTCAAAGCGTAAGTTGTACCAACTACCAAGAATGCATATACAAGGAAGAAAGATAGGAAAACAAAACTGTAGGTATATGAAGTAATCATTCAAGCACTGAACTGATTATCTCAAAAACCGGAATTTGTGCAGCTCCAGGGAAATCGCGGGCTATTATTTCTCATGAAAGGTTTCATCGTTTGAAGGAGGAAGAAGATTTAAGCAATGTAGCTCATCAGGAAAAAGAACTGTACCCTATTGATTCTCTAAAAACTGTTACAGATGCAGAAACTATAGGGATGGTTTTACCTTTTGAACCCACAACAATATCATTTGAGAATGTGCAATACTTTGTTGAGACTCCTACGGTATTGTGTCATTAACTAATCACCATTCCCCACAACTTGAATCTGTCAGCTTCTTTTCTGATTTCTTACCGGTTTTTGCAGAGATTGAGAAAGCAAGGGTTCCCTCATAAAAGACTACAGCTCCTTCAAGATATTACTGGTGCATTTAGGCCTGGAATTCTTACAGCTTTGATGGGTGCCAGTGGAGCGGGGAAAACAACACTGATGGATGTGCTTTCTGGAAGAAAAACCGGTGGTTATATTGAGGGGGAGATCAAAATTGGAGGATATCCAAAGATTCAAGAGACATATGCCAGAATATCTGCTTACTGTGAGCAAACTGATATACATTCTCCCCAGATTACAATCGAGGAATCTGTAATGTACTCTGCTTGGTTACGCTTGCCAGAACAGGTTGATAAACATAACAGATTGGTAAGATATACTCCAACTTTGTATCTAAGAAGAACTTGAGGACCGTATTAGACGTTCCAGGTCAAACTGTACACTGTATGGTAACCTTGGATGAGTAGAATAAAATGATTCTTGTTTCATATTTGGCATCAAACATGAAGTTACAATGTTTTTTTATTTGCTGATAAGAAGATCTAACTTAATTAGATATTCTTGAAATGAAGCATGTAAAAGTTAAAGAAGCCCAGGGGAACTGGGGAAGGTATAGTTTTGTAAAGTTAACCTAAAGTACCATGCAAGAAATATGACTTGTTTTGACGAAAGAGGTTGCTTCATCAGAATATCTCACTTTTCTTCCTTGTCTAACAGGAATTTGTGGCGGAGGTTCTTCAAATGATTGAACTAGATGAAATCAAGGATGCTTTAGTTGGCGTCCCCGGTCTTAGTGGAATATCACCTGAACAGCGTAAACGACTGACTATAGCAGTAGAGCTCGTTTCTAATCCATCAATAATATTTATGGACGAACCCACCTCTGGATTAGATGCCAGAGCAGCTGCAATTGTCATGCGAGTTGTGAAGAATATTGTTAATACGAATAGGACGATTGTATGCACTATCCATCAACCAAGTATTGACATATTTGAGCCATTTGATGAGGTAATTAATATGAAACTTAACCACATCTACAAGATAGCCATATACTGATAAGGATTGCAACAAAACTGACCAACAAAATGATCATTCTGTTTATTCTTTTTTTCATATAAAACCAATGCATCCTCCAGCTCATTTTAATGAAAAGAGGAGGACAGATGATATATTCAGGGGAGCTGGGTCAGCATTCAAGGAGGCTTATAGAATATTTTGAGGTGAGATCCAAAACGTCAATATGCCAAATTCTGTTTTATGGCATCATGTGTACATTTTTTACTGCCTTATGATCATTGTTATTATGTTCTTTCTCTCATTATTTAGATCAATTTTAGAAGCAAAGACTTACTTCATTGACCTGCATGTTTTTAACTCTAAGAAACTAAGATAAATTTGACATTCATTCGTCAGGGTATACCTGGGGTACCAAGAATAAAGGAAAACCACAATCCGGCAACATGGATGTTAGAGGTTACTAGTCCTTCTGCTGAAGCCCGACTTGGAGTTGATTTTGCCCATCTCTACATAGAATCTTATCTATACCAGTAGGTTTGCCATGATGAATGAGTCCAAAGCACACTTTAATTGATTTATTGGAGAACCGTAGTCACACTACCAAATAAAATACAATAAAGCCTGGAAAAATATGTTTCTGCTGCGTTGTCTATCATACCAAGCACTAATTATGTTCCCTTTTGCGTAGGAGAAACAAAGAGCAAGTCAAAGAGCTAAGTCTTCCTGCAAATGGCTCAAAGGAACTATATTTTTCTACACGCTTTCCACAATATGGATGGGAGCAGTTCAAGGCATGCCTATGGAAGCAACATTTGTCCTACTGGAGAAATCCTGGATATAGCTTATCACGGTTGATGTTACTTGCTGCATCTTCTCTGATATATGGAGTGCTTCTTTGGCAGAAAGGGCAGAAGATGTAAGATGCTTACTGCATTATATCATATCTTGCTTCACTTTAAGGCATCAGCAAATTCATGTCACAAAGTTGACAGAATTCATCTGCCAAAGTACCCAAACTCACAAAGAAAGGTCCCAGACTCCCAGTTATAGCTTACAAAAATTATATGAAATATTCCTCGATGAATTGTGTCCATGGAGCAATACTACAAAAGTTTAGAATTAGGAGAAAACCATATAGAGAATATTTATTATTATAAGTATAATTTACCTCACACAAGTCCAGTTCATCAGAAAATTGCACTTCAAACTCCAGGAACACTACAAATTCTTGAGATTTCTATAGTTTACCATCTAATACACTGAAATTTGTATTCCTCTTTCTAGGGATAATGAACAAGACTTTTTCAACATAATAGGATCGCTGTTCGGGATCGTGATAATCATCGGGATAAGCAACTGTGCATCTGTTCTTCCAATCATATCTACTCAGCGTACTGTTGTCTACCGGGAGAGGTTTGCCGGAATGTACTCTTCCTGGGCATATTCGTTAGCACAGGTCTAAAACCATTTCCTTAGTCTTACCATTAGGTCTATAACAGATCCTAAAGTTCACTTTCTAAATTTATAAACTTGCACTCGTTTTACTTATAACAGGTTATTGTTGAAGTTCCTTACATCTTCCTTGAAGCCACTCTGTTCTTGACTATTACATATCCGCTTGTCAACTTTTATGGATCTGCTTACAAAGTATTTTGGTACTTCTACACCATGTTTTGTACTCTACTCGTCTTCAAATATTTAGGGCTGATGCTTGTCTCTTTGACTCCAACTCATCAATTGGCCGGAATTTGCGCAAGTTCTGCTTACCCCGTGATGGGTTTGTTTTCAGGGTTCCTCATTCCAGGGCCTGTAAGCCAACTCTACATTTCTTGCTCGAGCACAATTAATTCCTATTACCATTTCTCATAACTTTCATCGACTAGGCCTGTGAATCACAACAATGATAAACTAGCATCTGGTGTAAATCAAAATTTCGTAACTAATTTAAATTATTTCATCTTTAAAATGGAAAAGAAAGCCTTGTATACATATTCAACTTTGTTTCATAATAGATGACAGGAAACTCGGAAACACGATGTAGAAGAATTTTCTTTTTGCTTTTTGGTGTAAGCCCAAAACAGTGTCATAATTAAGTTTCCTTCTTTTCTTTTTCTGGTTACAGAGATTTCCTAAATGGTGGGTTTGGTTGTACTGGATTTCTCCAATGTCATGGTCCCTGAAAGGTTTCCTCATTTCACAATATGGAGATATAAAGCACGAAATGATTGCATTTGGAGAGCGGAAACCAGTAAGGGCCTTCTTAGAGAGCTACTATGGCTACAACCATCAGGATTTACCCATTATAGCCATTGTGCTTGCAGCTTATCCAATTCTCTTTGCATCCAGTTTTGCTTACTGTATAGCCAAGCTAAATTTTCAAAGGAGGTAGCGTCGACCACATGCTTCTGTTTCAGTACCCCCAAGACATTCTACAGTGCATTATTATTTATGTATATTGTCCTGGAAGAAAATTTATCACATCAATTTTCATAAAATATCGGTTTCTGCTAATTGCATATAGTTTTTACTAATAAAAAAAATGAAAATCTAGCAACTATCTTCGATGAACTCTGCTTAATCACATCATTGATGATCTTCCCTTTTTGTTTATATAAAATAAACAAATTAGTCCTTCAGATTCTGCCGGTTTTTTCGTTTTACCTAAAACAATTTATAATAATCATATGTAGCTGATATTCCGATAAGTGGGCTATATAAGAATGAATGACTAAAATGAGAGGAAAAAGGCTGAAAACAAATAAAGTGATTGGCCCATTCGTGTTTGGTGCAGACACAATCAACCAAAGGGTTGCTTGAAATCAACGCACCGACTCATAAAAATGTGGACAAATGAAAGAAAAACCTTGTCTTTCTGTTTATATTCATGAAAACTGAAAAGCCAAAGCCTTTGCTTAAAGAATAACAAGTCAAAGCATTACTATTACGATAAAAGTATATGGCAATGAAAGCAATTGGTTTGGTTCCGCGTATCTCTTTCACAACGCGCCCCCGAGATTTGTAGTACTCCATTTGCCAGTACTACAAATTATCGTTTCATGCACACGTGAGAAGTAAAGTTGGCTTTGTTGCTGATTAATGCCCCCACACCTCCAGTACCTCTGTGTGATACGGTCAAACTGAGAGTTCAATGAAGATGAAGACCGCTCCCTGGAAAATGAGAATTATCTGTGTGGACCAATCAGAGAAGAAGAAGTGCGATACTATTTATTTTTATAATAATAATAATAATAATAGTACAGCAGGCAGGGCATGCATGAATTTCACACATTAATTAATAATGTTTTAAATAAACAAAAATTAATTAGCTGAGTCCACACGAACTAATTTCTAGTAGTACTTGGGTATTCTTTAATCTTCGATCGTGAAACTAAGAAACCGGCCAAGTCTTATGGATTTTCAATGGATTGTTGTTACCTGCCGGCCATTTTTTGCAATAAAAATGAATCCATTTTCTTTGTAATGCTTCCATATTTTGCTGGCGTTTTTGTCACTCTCTACTCCAAGAAAAATTCAACTAAACCAAACCCCACCTGAGGCCAAGAAAAAAAAAAAGCCCGAACCCCAACTAATTTGTACGTGGAGGGCTATAACAAAATTAATTACGTGGAGAAATATATATTTATATAATAAATTATGCATATGTGAGTTATATTAATTTATTATTCATTACTATATTTGTGTGTATCTTTTTGAAGGTGTGGGTCTTGAAAACTTTTATCATTGTTAAGTAATCAAATCTAGACTTGCCACAGAATCTCATGCGCGTCCAAATGGGGTTCGCCCAAGTCGAGAGTCGTCATTTGAGGATTAATGAAGCTGACTCAATAATGAAAATTGTACCCTCTTTGAACATTAAGATGAGCGTGAACTAAATGGTTTTTTCATTTGGTTTGGCAGTTCTTGTGTTATAGGTTATATAGAATTTCATGCTTAACAAAAATTTTGTTGAGTGATGTGTCATATCTCTGGTTAAAAGAAAAAAGTTACATAGGTTTGTTGTAGGTGTGTGGTGTGCTCTACACGTATCCGTGGGCACCTTGACAGTGGTGATCTTCTGATCCCACATCGATAGTTTTTGTGTGTGTTATAGATTATATAGGATTCTACGCTTAACAAAATTATCATGATTTTATTAAGTAATGTGTCTTATCTCTGGTAAAAAAATTTTTTTTTTCATTAAGTTGTTGAGAGTCACATCAATAAGATAAAGTCTTTCATTTCAAATTCAAAATTCGCTCAACTTTAGCATTACTAATAATACTACTACTATATATGTATGTAGATTAATTTCAGAAGTGAAGTTTTTTTATATATGAATGTAGATTAATTTTAGAAGTGAAGGTTTTTTTGGGTAAATTTTAACAGTGAAATTAAATTGACAACTTGCAACCCTAAAACAGGATAGATAGAAGCATCATTAATAGCCAGCTAACTGGGCCTGGGTCTAACTAGCCGTTACTACTATACAGGTAGGGTGGGTGAATTACCGGCACACAAACACGCATATATGAACCTGGCCTGGGACAATAATGGCTGCCTAATCAGTTTAATCTCTTTCTTAATTACCTTCGAATTCCAATTAACTGATCAATAAGAGTACTGGAAGTCTGGAACACAAATCAAGAAATAAAAAGAGGCATGTCTAAACTAAACAATACGAGTACTATATATTTTCGTCGGAAGTTGGAACGTCTGAAATGATCAGTGTGAACCATCAAAATAAGAAACGTAATCAGCAGGAGCGTAAAGAGAATTAAACATGGCAATGTTTTTAACACCTCAATTCAATTGAATTACAGCCTGTCTTGGACTCTTTTAGTAATATAGATATATAGATAGTTTCTTTTCGTAGTAACATCCATTGAACCAGTAGGTTAGGAAACTTTCTTACAACTCTAATAAACCTGTATCCTTTTCGTCTGAAAATTCATTTTTCCCTTTTTTTTTGGGGGTGCATAATGCCTTTTTCCTTTTATTCTTATCAATCGATGCTATATTGTACTAGCTATTATTACAATTTTGGACCTTGTTTACGTGCCCCATAATAAAAATAAAAGGGAAAAATCATATCTATTTGTGAATTCCGGATGACAAAGAGGGAAAGAAAGAAAGAAAACAGCAAGAATAAATATAAATAAATAAAACCAATCTTCTTCTTTGACCAATGCATGAGAAAACAAATTTAATAAGGATAAATGAGCTTCGATTTTATTGGTATTAATTTGACCAACCAAGGAGCAAAAACTAAGCAGCCTCTCATTGCCCTTCACGCTGCCATTATTTTGTGTAATTAATTTGACCGAAATCATATTTTTTTTAAAGAAAAGGAATTAAAGGAAAAAAGAAAAAAGTCATGCCCATATTATATATAGATAGTTAAAAATTTTGGTGGAGTCATGCACAAAACATTCTCAAACAAACTGGCAGAAACGCTATTTACTTGAGAAAAAAAAGGATATCATGGGATATGAAATAGGAGACGAAAACATGGAATTGGTCGAGCCAGCAAGAAACCTCCGGTCATCATTTCAACGGTTTTCTTCGAGTTTCAGGAGCAGTAGTACTAACTCAGATGCAGTGTTGTTCGGAGAAAATAACAATGACCACGACAACAACGACGACGAAGTCGAATTGCAGTGGGCAGCCATCGAGAGATTACCCACTTGCAAGCGGCTTAGAACGTCATTGTTCGATAACAAGCTTCTAAATGATAGTAATAGCAAAGAAGATAAGGAAAATTATGGAGGCACAAAGAAGGTGATAGATGTTACAGAGCTGGGAGCTTTAGAACGCCGGCTTTTCATCGAGAAAGTGATCTCCAAAGTCGAAGACGATAATCTCCGTCTCTTGAAGAAACTAAAAGAACGGATTGACAGGCAAGAAACCTTAGATCTTACCTCTTGTTCTTACGTTAGCCATAGAATTACTCACTCACGCATGTATGATGCATAAACATTTGGAGATGCTTCATGCTTTGATCCTTTGTTCAGCAAGCACCAAAAGACAAGGGAGTTTTGCATTGCATTAGTTGAAAATAAAGATCATATATTGTTCCCTATAGTCTAATTATTTGTAACTTAAAAGTAAAAACTACTTGTATTTAATTAATTCTGGCTGATGCAAAATCATTTTAAGCATGATGGATTGCTTATCCATGCATACTTGATGACTTCCCAGCTGATGGAAGTGAGATTTTTGTGCTTTTACAGAGTGGGGCTGGAATTGCCAACAATAGAAGTCAGATTCCAGAATTTGTCGGTCGACGCAGAATGTGAAGTGGTTCATGGGAAGCCCCTCCCTACTCTTTGGAACACCTTCTGTAGTTTTTTCTCTGTAAGTTTTAATCCCTTCTTTATATATGCTTTTCTTCCCAGATTTGATAGATTGGTATAAAATCCTGGGAAATTCATTGTTCCAGAAAATTAAATAACCGGAATCATCTTTTCTTATGTGAAAATTGGTTTTCTGATAAATTGATATATGAAAGTATACAGTACATAGAAGTTCCAAAGAGACTTAAGCCTAAAGCTCAGCTAGAAGAAAGGAAAGAGAATTGTGAAAATAAGTTTTCTAATAAATTGATATATGAAGTATACAATATATACAAGTTCCAAAGAGACTTAAGCATAAAGTCTAAGAACTTAAGCCTAAAGCTTGACTACAAGAAACGAAAGGAAAATATTTACAAGGAAAATATATAAAAGGTAATCATGGGTCAGGTTGGGTCAGATTCGGGCCGAGCTTTGATTTGTCCAGGTCTGGCCTGACTCAAAATTTAAGCTTGACCATTTGTCCCAGATCTGCACAAAAGCTGGTCTAAATTTTTTACCTCAAATAAAAATTAAAAAAATAATTATTATAATATTATTTAAAAAAACCAAGAATTATTATAAAATAATCTTTAAAATTATTTAATATTATACTTTTCTTTAAAAATATTTCTAAATGTAATATTTAAAATACTAATTTTATATACATATATAATATTTTGAAAACTAAAAATATTAAAATTATATTTTATATAAATACAGGCCGAACCGGGCTCGGGCTCAAAGCCTAAGACCAAGGCCCAACCCATTTTCTAAAGCGACCTCCTTCCCCGTCCGAGGCCCGATATTCGGACCTAATCTTTTTGTCCAAACCCTCCCAAATTTCGAGTGGGTCTTCAGGCTTCGGCAGGTAGCCCGACCCTTGAGCAATCTAATATAAAGACTCGTAATAGTATTAAAGCACCCCACTTTCATAACATTTAAATAATAATAGTAAATGTTTATAAAAAAAAACATATATGCATAAATAATAATTTCTCCGTTTGATCATCGTAGTAAGCATGTTACTTATACACGGCCGTCCATGACTTTGAAATACATGATAGCTTCAATGTTATCCAATAACAAAGGAGATTTATGATGTTGAACAGGCTCTGACTAAAGTATGCAGATGCAATTCCCAATCATACAAGATAAAAATTCTCAAAGATGTCAGCGGCATCATCAAACCCTCAAGGTTCATCCTGGATATTGACTTCATCCATATTCTTGCAATCTGTTCATCATGAGGTGTATGAGTTTGGGATACTTTCCTGGGGAGCAAACCGGAAATGGGAAAAAAAAAAAGTTTATACTAAAAACCCAGTAATTGATAAAGCTCTCATAAACTCACTTTTTATGCAGGACGACTCTATTGCTTGGCCCTCCAGGCTGTGGAAAGACCACTTTGTTACAGGCACTGGCAGGGAAGCTTAACCCATCTCTCAAGGTTTTCCACTGGTCCATCACAACCATCCCAGGAGTAGCATGTGAATAATCTGTATAACCTAATTAAAATCAGCGATTTAAGCACAATTTTAATGATAATTTAAAAACTACAAAGAAATGATGAATCTCATAAGCTTTTTAAAATAATGATAAAAAATTTTTGTCAATCAAGCAACAAACAATTTGGGGCATATTTTTTCATTTCAGGTCTCAGGGGAAATATCCTACAATGGTTACAAGTTCACAGAGTTTGTCCCTCAGAAAACATCAGCTTACATAAGTCAATATGACCTACACATTTCTGAAATGACCGTTAGAGAAACACTTGATTTCTCAGCTCGTTGCCAGGGCATCGGAGGCAGAGCAGGTAAATATTTCTTTGCATCATGCACCAGCAATCATATATTCATAACAATAAATTACTGATCTTAAAAGTTGTCTACCAATGAAGATATGCTAAAAGAGGTCAGTAGAAGGGAGAAGCAATCCGGTATTGTCCCAGAACCAGATATAGACACTTACATGAAGGTAATCAATTGCAAGAAACAGTTATCATGTTACTAATTAGAAGGGGCTGCAAACCATTTCTTCAGAGCCCTCGCTAACATTAACATGTGTTAACAGGCAATTTCAATAGAGGGATTAAAAAGAACTCTGCAGACAGATTATATACTGAAGGTAACTCTTTATAAAGAAACAAAATGTATAAAAGAAAATCCATATCCTTCTCTAACAGTTTTACAACCATTCATTACAAATCAGATTCTTGGACTGGACATTTGTGCCGATACTATTGTAGGAGATGCAATGAACAGAGGAATCTCAGGAGGTCAAAAGAGAAGGCTGACAACAGGTTGTGGTTCTATTACCTTCCTAATAAAGATTGACATTCCATAAAGCCTTTAAGAAGGACAAGAGACCTTGATGAAAGCTTTATGATCCAAATAATCTCAGAACACTACAGTCTCACATCATTGTAATATTTCTATATTTATTTTTGACAGGAGAAATGATAATTGGTCCAAAGAAAGCTCTCTTTATGGATGAAATATCAACTGGATTAGACAGCTCGACCACCTTCCAAATAGTTACTTGCCTACAGCAACTAACACACATAACAGAGGCCACACTTTTAATATCACTTCTTCAACCAACACCAGAGACCTTTGATCTCTTTGATGACATCATTCTAATGGCAGAAGGAAAGATTGTATACCATGGACCACGCGGTTCTGTTCTAGAGTTCTTTGAACATTGCGGTTTTAGATGCCCTCCACGAAAAGGTGTTGCTGACTTCCTCCAAGAAGTATGCATCCTTCTTTAGTCTACTTAGCACATCTATAGCATTTTCCTTGAACTGATATTTTAAAACAAATTGATTTAATAGGTAGTTTCTAAAAAAGATCAAGCACAATACTGGTATCATACAGACCAACCTCATAGTTATGTTTCTGTAGACAAGTTCATAGTTGCATTCAAGAAGTTTCACTTGGGGCAGAAGCTAAATGAAGAACTCAGCACACCATTCAATAAATGTGAGATTCATAAAAGTGCTTTGTCATTCAACATCTATTCATTGGGAAAATGGGAATTACTCAAAGCATGTATGGCTAGAGAATGGCTTCTCATGAAGAGAAACTCATTTGTTTATGTCTTTAAATCAGCACAGGTAATATTAACTACAATAAATATGAATGCCTATCAACGCAATATACTTACTCACCCCAGATGCTTTATACATGCAGCTTGTTATTGTTGCACTCATAGCAATGACAATCTTTATTCGAACTCAGATGAAAATTGACATGGTCCATGCAACCTATTACCTCGGTTCCCTATTTTATGCTCTTATAAGACTTATGTGTAACGGAATTGCGGAGTTGGCATTAACTGTTTCCAGACTTTCCGTATTCTATAAGCAAAGAGATTTCTACTTCTACCCAGCATGGGCTTATTCTATTCCAGCAGCTATTCTAAAGATTCCATTTTCATTGCTAGATGCTTTTCTATGGACAGCTCTTACATACTATGTGATTGGTTACAGTCCAGAACCAGAAAGGTTTGTTTGCTAAACAGAAATTTCTTCAGTTATGTTAAAGAAGGTAAAAGTGCAATTAATATTATCACATCTAAGCCAAGTACTTTTTCAGGTTCTTCCGCCAACTCATCCTCCTTTTCCTTGTTCATCAAGTGGCAGTATCACTATTCCGTTTAATTGCTTCAGTTGTTAGAGATCCATCTTTTGCAGCAAATTTTGGTCTTTTTACATTATTGGTGATATTTTTATTCAGTGGCTTCATAATTCCACGATGTAAGACCATTCATTTCTTATATAAAGAAATGCTAAAGATACAAAGCACTCATACTAGTATTGCAAACCTTTCCTCACTGCAGCTTTACTACCAGCTTGGGTTGAATGGGGCTTTTGGCTTTCACCACTTGCATATTCCGAAATAGGTGTTGCAGTAAATGAATTTCTAGCTCCAAGGTGGCAAAAGGTGAAAGAAAAACTACTCATATCTGTTAGTCAAATGCAGACTAGTGTATCTCTACTTACACCATGTTTGCTGGTCATTGTTCACTTGCAGTTGTCATCTTCAAATATCACCTTAGGACAGCAAGTTCTAAGTAAACGTGGGCTAAACTTCAGTGACAACTATTATTGGATATCCATAGGAGCATTGCTAGGATTCTGGATGATTTTTAACATTGCATTCACATTCGTACTGAGCCTTTTAAAACGTAAGCTATAGCATAACATGCACATAAAAGAAAAGAATGATGCAAAAACCAATATAAGATGAATCAAATCTATAAGTACTAATCTATAACTGCTGCTGCAGCTCCAGGGAGTTCTCGGGCCATTATTTCTCATGAAAGATTTTCTTTTCTAAAGGGAAAAGAGGATTTGACTGATGTGATTCAGGAAACAGAATTACCCAGTGTTAACTCTCCAAAAGCTATAACAGAAACCAATACTATGGGTGAGAAGCTTTTGCTGTTAGTTTAGTACTTAATATCATCAGGGTATTTGCTGGATGTCATATTCAATAAACAAATCACGTGGGTTAGCCTGTGATGCTTCTTAACTATGATACAATAATGACATTTCTTTAATACAGGGATGGTTCTACCTTTTGAGCCCATAAATATATCATTTGAGAATGTGCAATACTTTGTTGATACTCCGAAGGTAACTACGTTTTCTGCAAGATATGTCCCCAGAGTTTTCAAATATAAATACAATATTTTCAGACATCTTCTATGTATTCCAGAAACTAAGACAGCAAGGCTTTCCACAAAAAAGACTACAGCTTCTTCAAGATATTACTGGTGCATTTAGGCCTGGAGTTCTAACAGCTTTAATGGGTGTTAGTGGAGCTGGGAAAACTACACTGATGGATGTACTCTCTGGGAGAAAAACTAGTGGTCATATTGAAGGGGAGATAAGAATTGGAGGGTATCCCAAAGTCCAAGAGACATATGCTAGAATATCAGCTTACTGTGAGCAAACTGATATCCATTCTCCACTGATTACAGTAGAGGAATCAGTTATGTACTCAGCTTGGTTACGTCTACCAACTGAGATTGATAAGCAGAAAAGATCGGTAAGACATGTTCGAACACTATTTAATTTTCATAGTTTAATAATTAAATAGCCTAAACTTATAAAGATCTAAAACTCAGACTCGGACCTGCTGTACTCAGGATCTTTGGAGGCAGTGCTCTAAGACTTTAGCAGTTTCCTTAGATATAGTCAGACGTGTGGCTTTGTTGACTGATAAGAAAATATTCTCATTTGATGTAGCAAAAAGAAAGTGCACAAAATAGAACAAGTTATAAATAGTGAACCATCTCCAGAAAGGTGTGAGATTGGCTTAATTGTCCCTACGACTTGCATCCGTGCTACAATTATGTCAGGTTTATGAATTGCCTCAAATGTTTAAACTCAACTTACCTATCTGACAGGAATTTGTAGCAGAGGTTCTTCAAATGATTGAGTTGGATGAAATCAAAGATGCTTTAGTTGGCATCCCTCTAGTAAGTGGAATATCACCGGAGCAGCGTAAACGGCTAACCATAGCAGTAGAACTTGTTTCTAATCCATCCATAATATTTATGGATGAACCCACCTCGGGTTTAGATGCCAGAGCAGCTGCAATTGTCATGAGAGTTGTGAAAAATATTGCTAAGACAAACAGGACAATTGTATGCACAATTCATCAGCCAAGTATCGACATATTTGAAGCATTTGATGAGGTAATTAACTAGCAGGTTCCTTACATGATAATCATATATTGTAATAAAATATACAACTTAGCCTTCAAAAGAATTATTCTGATTTTTTCCCACAGTTAAATGCACTGTTATATGTTACCGGACATGATTTGATCAGGCAGCAAGACCAAGAAACACCAAAAAGGGGGCTGTTATAGCTTACTCCTCGTGTATAGCTCCTCACCAAAGATTTGCTAATTTGATGCAAGTTAATTTTCATCCTCCCCAACTTTATGAAACCACCAGAAGTGGAGAAAATATGTTAATTTATTAGGATGGAAGCATTAAGACCTAAACAAATATTATTTGATGCTATATTTGTCTTTACAATTTACATAAACATGTGTGAATCCTTTCAGCTCATTTTGATGAAAAGAGGAGGACAGATGATATATTCCGGAGAACTGGGTCAGCATTCTAGTAGGCTTATTGAATACTTTGAGGTAATCCTGGAAACAATATAATCATGTAAGATCACATATCTACATGCTTTCTTGCTAGCACATTTATTCCCATTGTTAGTCATGAAAATGATATGCATAAAGGAATAGCACGACAAGTAAATTATCATCATTTCTAATTCAGAAGCAACTTTCCAGTGCTCATGACAGCACTTTTACACCCTTCTGGCAGGGTATACCAGGAGTACCAAAAATTAAAGAAAACCATAATCCAGCAACATGGATGTTAGAAGTCACTACCCCTTCTGCAGAGGCTCAACTTGGAATAGACTTCGCCTGTCTCTATAAAGAATCTCATCTCTACCAGTAAGTTCAGTATCACAAATGAGTTCAATAAGCTATTAGGATGTCAAGGTTTAGCCACTAACACCAGGGTTATTTTTGGGTTTACATGAAATGAAAGAGTATTAAAGGTATCACATCACATGGGCGTTTTGCAGTTTTTCTTTTGATTTTAGTTCAAGGAGACGTAAACACTCTCACAAGAATCTAATTAAATGGGCATTTTCCCCACCCCACCACTGATACCATTCCACATTTACATTTTAGTTGGAATTTCCACACTCAATTTCAGGTTATGTTTAGTGTTTCGGCACATCCTATTTGTTTCTTACACTCACCCAGCCCAACCATGAAGTAACCTAAAAGAAGCTTTACCAAAAAATATTTCTGGTGCCTAACTTTTTTGTCATACTAATTGATACATGTTCTTTCCTCTGTAGGAGAAATAAAGAAATAGTCAAAAGCCTAAGCCTTCCAGCAGAGGGTTCAGAGAAACTACATTTTTCTACAGCATTTCCACAAAATGGGTGGGAGCAACTCAAAGCATGCCTTTCGAAACAACACTTGTCCTATTGGAGAAGTCCCAAATACAACTTAGTATGCTTGGCATTTACTATTTTCTCTTCTTTATTGTATGGAGCATTACTTTGGCAGAAAGGACAGAACTTGTAAGCTCTCCTACTTTCTTTTTTCCCTTTACTATGGTAGTATTGATGCCAATCATTCACACACCATGACCGCTTACCACTAAGAAATGTTTCTTTATGACGCATCACCAAGAGTTACGTCATACAGTTCACTTAACACGTATCTTCATAAATTAAGTTGATCATTTCAGGCTGCTAAGAAATATGGTTGCTGTCTATTCTGATAATACTACTGAAACTAGCATATTTTCACTTGTCTAATTGAATGAATTTGTGTACCTGAAATGACATTTAACGAAATTTTAATGTATCCTTTTGTCATTCTAACTACTCTCAAGGATTTTACCTATCTAACTACGTCTCTATATGCATGGCCATGTATGTATTCTCTATTAAAAAGGAAAGTATCATATTGGTCATGTCAATAAACAAACTAGAACACACCCTTCGTGATATCCATTTGCAATGCGCATTAGCTTTATTTTACAAGGATAGAATATAATCCTAAAGAGACAGGAAAAGGTAGACTCCTCATCCAAAAATTCAAAGAGGATAAAGGCAGCAAGGACATACAAACAACAGATTAACGAGAAGAAGCAATGGGGTTAAGTCATGACTCATCATATCACCTTAATTAGTGTCACTTAGAAGACCCTAACAAGTCATGTCCCAAAAGAACGCACCGAGCGGCCAAGCTAAAACTAAAATCACTTTATTATCAAGAAACTGCAGTTAAGCTACAAAAATTGTTTGCTTGAAGTAAATTGGATTATAAACTTACCGTATGACATGTTGACATTCTATTTCCCTTTCTGAAGACAAGATGAGCAGGATTTTTTCAACATAATGGGATCGATGTATGTTTTCATGATATTCACCGGAATAAGCAACTGTTCATCTGTTCTTCCATTCATTGCTACTCACCGAACAATCGTCTACCGTGAAAGATTTTCCAAGATGTACTCCTCACGGGCATATTCTTTGGCACAGGTCAAAATTTTTATAAAGCCTGCTAACCATTTACAATTACTAGGAGAACTTGAAGGTCACATATCCTAATAAAATTTTGCTCCTTATTTGCAGGTGATGATTGAGATTCCATATGTCTTTCTTCAAGCGGTATTATTCCTGACTATCACATACCCAGCTGTAAACTTCTACGGATCAGCTTACAAAGTATTTTGGTACTTCTACACCATGTTTTGTACACTGCTCTACTACAAGTATTTAGGCATGATGCTGGTTTCAGTGACTCCAACTTACCAAGTGGCCACGATATTTGCAAGCTTCTGTTACACATTGCTGTCCTTGTTTTCAGGGTACCTCATACCAGGACCAGTAAGCCAATTCTGTCTCCCTTGTTGAGAGAAACTCGAGCATGATTAACAACTTCTATGATTCCCTATAAAATTTATCTATTAGGTACATGTAAATTGCAGAATGATTGGATTAACCTAAAGAGCACATAACTCAGCTTAATACTCCAAACTAAATTGATGTTTCATTTACATTTCGGTAACCATCTAGGTTGTGTAGATGTATTTAAAGTGACTCATATCTACCATCTTTCCACATGCAGAAATTTCCTAAGTGGTGGGTTTGGGGCTACTGGATTTGCCCAACTTCATGGTCCCTAAAAGGCCTCCTGACTTCACAATATGGAGATATAAAGGAAGAAATTATAGCTTTTGGAGAACGAAAGGCACTCAACACCTTCTTAGACAGCCAGTATGAGTATAGACACCAAGATTTATCCATCATAGCAATTGCACTTCTAGCTTTCCCACTTGTCTTTGCATCTGTTTTTACATATGGTATAGCTAAACTAAACTTTCAAAGGAGATGAAAACATGCTTATGCTTGAATTACTAGCCTCTTAAGGCAAGTATCTGCAAAATGTAAATTTATTTTGCCAATTAATTGTGCATATATCCCAACAAGCAGTTTCTATAACTCTAACACATGATTATATCCTCTATGTATCTAAACTGTTAGTCTAACAATAAACACGGGGATCTCATCCATACTAATAGAAGCTAGAATTTAGGAAATTTAGGCTTTGAGAAATGACTGCATAAATTAAGATGATTTGATTTCCTATTCACAGTAACACATATGCAATCATATCTCAACTGAACCAAGCTCACTGGCTTTGTTAATTTTTACTTAACCCTTCAAATTAATTGAATAATTAATTGTATTGTCTCCTATCCCTCTCAATATAGTATCATTTTTCGAATTTCCAATTATTAATTCCAGCTTTTTCCCAAATTAAGATGTTTGTCGGTCCTTATCACTTCATGCCCATGCAGCACTAGTGCAATACCATAAAATAGAAAACCACTAGTATTATAGAGAAAATATCCTATTGTTTAAGATGGAGTGTGTAGGCAGGTACCTTCAAGGAGTTTAGACTGCTCAAATCGGTTACAAAGGGACTTAGCTGCTCCTATCTCACCCTTTATTCATGATTTCACATCTTTTTCCACATCCTACAGATATAAAAAGCATAAAAAGCCTTTTAAGAAGAAGAGCAAGCTCCATTCTGACCAACCGATGAACAAAAGACGGAGTCTTGGACATTAATGACTTTTGAAATATGATCCAACTCAATTTGAAACCCAAAACACATTTCAGGTTAGTAATATTGATACAAGTGCAGAAAACAAGTAAGCACTGGAACCACCACAATTAAACACTAAATAGGAACAATCCCTGCAAAGTATAAGGATTCTGCAGTTATAGTTATTACCTCCTCATGACACCAAGGAGCTAAGATCATTTTCTTTTGCCCAAGAGTTGTTATAAACTCCTCCCAGTTTTTAGAACTTCAATGCATGCATCCCCCTTTTTGTTTTGTAACGTCAACAGGTTCTGTTGAATCCTATCCAACATTCCTTTTATTTGTTCAACCAAAAAGACTTTAAAAATGTCTGTTGTTGCTCCATTATCACGGCGAACTGCACGCACCTGTCAAATAAAGCACTTTTCTGGTTTCAACCGTATAGATACAACGGGAAAGTAAAAAATCAAAGAATAAAAGGGAAAGAGCATTCAAAGAAAGGGATGGAGGTTCACCTGATTATTTGCCCAGTCTGCGGGCCCTATTTCAATCCTTAGGGAACACCTTTCATTTCCTAGTCTGACTACTTCCAAGCAGGTGCGTAGTTATTTCTAAGATCAGCTTCAGCACGAATACCAGCTTCTGACAGAGTTGCTACAGTGGCAACAAGGGCATAAAAAATACCTTGAGTTTCTGAATCTTATAAGGCACACGTATTACAATGACTTGCAAAGTTGCTACCTTTTGGGGGCAGCATCAAGACTTTGTCATCCCCGTGAACCATCACCATTAACCCAATCTATGAAACAAGCAATAGCAGCAGAAACATAAGCAGCCCTAACATTAACAACAATCCTCCACCTCCTTCTACTTCCCAATTTGGGTGTTTTAGTTCCAAGTTCGACCACTCTAAAGGACTTCCCACCAAAGGAGGAAGCCACATGGGAAATTGGGGTGTAGTTTACATCTCTATAGTTGAAGAGGAATTAGGATTTAGGAAGCAAATGGTGAAACAGAGGGAGCGTTGTAGTGGTTTACCAGAGTGGAGTCGAAGAAGCGTGCGGCCATTTTTGAAGAGATATTCGATCGATCACATGAAGTCGAAAGATTTGAAGCAAAATGGAGAAAGAGCTTTTGTTATGAGAAGTGAGGAGAGTATAAACAATGAAGAGAAATTAGAGAAGGTGAAGGACGAGGAGAAGGGCGCTCTGTTTTATTATTATTACTAAAGGAGAACCCATACCTTCGGGACTAATTTGTATTTTTCATGGACATAGAGTAATAATTGTAAAAATAAATTCACTTTAATTTGAGTTACAAAAATAAATGTAAAATAATAGATAAAATAATACTGATTTCTTTTTCATTATACATAAAATAGTAATGTAAAAATAAAACTCTAAAACAATGTGGACTGATGAAGGGTTAAAAAATAAATATAACATAATATATACAATTAGACTATGTTATATAAGAAATTTAAATATATGTATATGATAAATTCAATAAACGTTTAGGGTAAAAAAAATTAAACAAAATCATAAAAGCAATAAATTTTTAAAAGAAAATTTTTGAAAAATGAAAAATTATATATTAAATGTCTTCTAATTTCTTGTGAAATTCAATAGTTATAATAATTTAAAGCATTTCAATTAATAACACATCAATATAATGAAAATTTTGTTAAAAAAAAGAACACAATAAAATCTATTTTCAAATTAAATATAATCATTTTTCTCTCTCTATTCCACAAATACAATAAATGACTATAATTCCACAAATACATAAAATATTTAATACACTTAAAATATAAAAATCATTTTAAAATTACCTATAATTTTTTTCTTTATTCTCTTATCCTATATGACATTACTTAATGACCTCCATAACCGATCCTTTTTATGTAATCATATAGAGGTATAGATTAGGAAAATTAGGCTATGTTTGATATATGAAAACATTTTCTATTTTCATTCTCTAAAAAATATAAAGAAATCATCATCTAAGATATCTATAATATATAGAAATGTATGCATATTTTAGAAAATGAAAATGAAAATGGATCTAAAATTGAGAATAATTTTTTTTAATCTTATTTTTATGTCCATTTTCATTTTCATTTTCTAAAACATGTATACATTTCCTTTTATAACATATTTTTTAGATGATAGTTTCTTTGTATTGTTTAAGAAATGAAAACAGAAAATGTTTTCTCATACCAAACATAACCTTATTATTTGTTTCATTTCAATTGAATTGATGGGGGGAGATGAGAAGGAAGAAGAGAATCTGGTCGTTGAAACTTTGATGGTTAGTGATTCGATGAAACACTTCCTTCGTCTTCTGGACTTGGAACAGCGACCAGCACTTCACTGAGTTGTGAGTTCTGAGTTGACCCCCAACCCACATCTGACGTAGAAAAATATATATATATATATATATGAGGAAGGATCCATTTACACTGGGTGTAAAACTTTTTAGTTTTACACCCTTTTTATAACTCATCGTACGATTAATATTTTAACGATCCGATTGTTGGATTTAAAGATATGTTCGAATCTATCGTGCACTTAAAATTTCGAGTCGATCCGATACTTTTATGATATCGATCTAGACTCTAACATTTTTGGATATTTTTAATTTATATTTAACGATAAGAAATTTTATCGCTTTAAAACATATGCTAGACATTTTAAATTAACTCGAAATTTTTCATGCACGATGTATGCGAATAAAACATAAAATTCGACGATCGGATTAATTAAATATTAATTATACGTTAAGTTACGAAATGATGTAAAACTCTTAATCTTACACCGGGTGTCAAATGATCCCTCCTCTATATATATATATATAGTATTACATAAATATTTGTACGCTCACATTCAAAAAATCAATGTCCCCCCAAAATTCTAAAATTTCCCTCATCATGGAGTATATTATATGTATTGCTAGTATATAAATTTACATCAAAAACTACCATAAGTTACCCACATTAAAATAATTTTATTTTATTTTATTTGACCGCCATACGACGTGTCAAGATCCCCACCACCGATCGCATGACCTTAAGGAAGATCCAAAGAGAGAAAATAATGATCTTTCACGAAAAGTTCCTTGCGCCGCAACAACATAGAATTTTATTATTATTATCATAATAATAATAAGAACATTAGGAAGAAAAATAAGGGTTTGTCAAGGTGAGGACTCAGGAGGAACCCAGTCCCAGACCCCAGAGAGAAGAGGCCTATGCATATAGATATATGTATGTTACAACGTTAATACCCTGATTGATAACATTACATTGATGACTGAACAACAAATAAAATATATGTCAATAACATTACTGCATCCGAGACTCGGTCCAAACACTGGTGTGCCATTATACTCCAAATCTCAACTTTACAGTCTATTATAAACGGTACAAATACAAACCACCTATTAAAGGTTACCGACTTGGGGAGATTTACTGGAGTTTAGCTTGTTCCATACTCCAATAATTCCCACCTGAAGGGACGGAACACGTACAGAACTTCAGGACAGCTCTTAAATAATAGAGCAACACAGACGCAGACTGCAGCGATTGCTACCATGGAGAGCATTGCAGGCCTGTAAACCAATGACGGGCTGGCTGTTTCATACCCATAAGCTGCCTTCTGATCACAGAGCTTGCAATGTTGCTGCTTGGATCTCAATTCAAGCCTGCCAATCTCAAAGCTGGAGGGTGACCTGTTCTTTTGCTTCTGGTTTGTGCTACAGTCTGAGATGGCACCGGGAATGTCAACAACCACATGCCCAGATGCTGTTCTCTTATTAATTTTCTTCTGTACCAAGTGGATGTATGAGTAGTGGCCACGTAGGCGAGCATAATCTTCGGGTGTAGAGCCGGTGCTGTCTCGAGCACTCTTCCAAGCACCGATGCCAACCTGAATTGGATATAGATAAGAATGTTTGTCAAAATGAAATTTAACCCGAGCACATGCACAACCAAAGAACTCTGTTCACATCCAACAGTTAAAACGCTCTGTCTTAACTTCAGAGGACATTATAAAGCAAAGAACTCATGCTGTAAACCCAAGGAAAATTTTGGGGGGAGTGTGGCAGTTTATTGCAAGCATACTCCTGGGATGGATAATATAGTCCTACAGCTATATTGAATTAAGCAATTGCACTCGTGGCATTCCGCACAAACTTGGAAACTAAACATGGCAGACAGGATCCAGATTGAGTAAAGTACAGAATAATGTTATTTCAGAAGATTATCAAAACTCATGCTAGAGAATGGATATAACTATTTGTAGCTCTCTTCGTAGCATGCTCAGAAATGAATTAACAAGATGAGGAATTACCTTTCCAGGATCATCAGTTAATGCATCCAGCACGTCCTCGGAACCATCTTTACCGGCTGCGATGTGCAAAGGAGTCAAACCTGCAGGGCCTAGGACATCAGGTTTAAACAAGAAGCTGTCATGAACACCACCAGACACTGTCTTTTGTTCAAATTCTAATTTGTTTGAAGGTTTCTCAGGGACAAATCTTAAAAGGAGCTCCACAACGGGTCTACAATTTTTCCTAACAGCTCTATGAAGAAGGCCCATCTCTGTTAACGCCAGGTTAAGGGAAGGGTGCTCCCCTGAGCCCACTATTCCATCAAGAAGAATATTTAAGAGTTTCTTCACTACTGCACACCATTCACGGTCCATAGAGAACTCCATAAGCCATTTGAATCGCCTTAAAGGAAAGGGTTCAGGGTTGGGATCTAAGTGGCCCAATCTAGACTTCAATTGACTTCTATGAAGAAGCCAACCAACTTCATGAATGAAGTCCATGGCTTGATTTTTGGCTTCCATTGTTCCAGCTCTAGCAATATCTGCATCAGTGTCAGTAAATTCAAGTACGCTCTCAAGCATACGGATCTCTGAACAAACATCCTTCTCTGCAACTATGAAAGGGAAGAAACTGCTACTAAAACCATGATCTTCAATCTGAAGAATACCAAGGAAATGCTAACATCAGCTGACAAACACATATTCAGATTAAATTATATAACATGCATCTTTTATTACATGCCTGTAGAAAAGAAAAAGAAGCATAAAAGATATTAGAGCAGGTTCTATTTATTTTCCACTCCATAAAAGGAATATATTCCCAGGGGAATAAAGGTACCACTTAAAACCTAGTCATGCTTCTACATCTTTCCCTAACACCATTAAAAAGTTGGGGAAGCAACACAGTATCTTCTATGATCCACTATAGTCTATAAATATCTAATAATTTAGATCAAGCTCACACCATTTGCCTCAATTACTCGTCGTCCTAGGTCCCTCTTTTGCCCCTCCCCCCAAAATGAGATGGAATGTCATGTAAGGAACAATAATAGGCAACCTTAATGAAGCAGCAAGTTAATGCCAAATATTATCTACAATCAACATTGAGACCTCTCACTCCCTTACATAAAAGGAGCTTCACCAGAATTAACATATAATCTGTGTCAAAAGTAACATCAGGGGAGAAGGGACAACAACACCATTTGTCATAGAAGTAGAGGCAAGACTACCTCAACGAATCCTCTTCCAGTCACAGTAGGGATAGAGCAAGAAAAGTTAACACACTGAAGCTCATTTTGCTCCTTAAAATCATCATTGTCATCCATCAACTCATGAGTAGCTTCCTGTACCAGATACTTCCCTTCTACTGCACAGAGCAACCTGGGATGGGAAATCCAAGAATATAAAAGGCTCTAGGGCAAACAGTTAAAATGTAATAAAAAAAACTTTATATAGTAAAACTAAGTCTAACGTTATATGCACTCCTAAGGATCATTTCAAGGTAGAAGTGCTAAAATCACACAAGAAACTTTGACAGTAAGAAAACGGAAAGAATACCTTGTGGCTGGCCGAGATAGATTGATACCTTTAACCGAAAATTGAGCTCTCTCAGTTGCACATATTGCAATTGGTTTGACACTCATAATTTTACTGTAACTGCTTCTGAGAGGTAAAGATGTATCTACAACAACCTGACCTGCAGCATAAAAATTAATTGGTCTGAATATTCAATCCTGCATAAAAAAGGCCCTCCACTTGTTTGGTCATAACTATTAAACCAATATAGACAGAAAAAAAACCAAGCCGACCATTATTAATGAAGGCTATCTGATCTTGGACCCTTATATATATCCATCCACTCCTCCAGAAAGAGTCATCTGAACAGTCCAGAAGCCGACTCAAACTGAAACTCAGATCACAGCGAAGCTGACAAAAAAAAGATAGAGGATTAAAACTATGAAGAAATTAATCGATTTTAAAGGCAAAGAAGATAAAATCAATAGTTTCACGCAAACCAAGCTTACTTCATCCCATGCAGCCTCAGCTTGACGAAGGTAAATTGTCAGAACAATGCAACCAGGTCTAATATAGCTCTCAATGTCAGTGGGACTATGAGATAGCCAGTCAAGAATCTGAAAGTTCAAACAATATGCATAAGCATACTTTCTGGGGAGAAAACCCCAAACAATTGCATTAAAAAACTTTAAAGTACCTGTGCTCGCAAGACAAGAGGAAAATCATTTGGTTCTTTCCCGAATAGTTTAAACACTATCCTATCTGTTCGGCTCTGCAGTGATCAAAGTCAAAAACAAAGATGATCAGAGGTTAAACATTGAATTACCCTTAACTTTATGACTAAACATATTAATTAACAGAGGACATCGATCATCAAAAACTTCAGTTGCAATCACTTATTGTGACACAAGAGATACTCTGCCTTAGTCAC
The DNA here is from genome assembly GCA_030664755.1 of Microcos paniculata. Lineage (NCBI taxonomy): Eukaryota > Viridiplantae > Streptophyta > Magnoliopsida > Malvales > Malvaceae > Microcos > Microcos paniculata. The sequence continues at coordinate 36,629,048 of CP131461.1, forward strand.
AATCATTGGATATCATCTCGAATTCTTTGAAGTGTAGTTGAGGATAGCATAATCATGCCAAACTTTGACATGCATGATTTCTCAAAGAGGCCATAACCTGCCTCATTCTGTGAAACCATTGAGGAATTCTTCATTGATTGATGTTCAGAAATTGAGGCTAGACTGCTTTAAATTAACACTCCTAGACCATAAACTTGTGGGCACAATTTGAACTTCACAACAAAATCAAGCCATCTAATAAATGTCCTAGATCCCAAGAGTAATATTCATGGAATTTCAATCAAAAAATAGCATGCAATCATGAAGATTATGCAACATAGAGATACCTGTGCATCACCACTAGAACTAGATGGTGATTGGGCAGATGCTGAATCTGAATTTCCACAGGTCTGAGGTGGGCTTGACTGGTGAGAGTCTTGTTGGACCCACGAAGGGCAATCAAGAGAGCTAGTTCCTGTATTTACAGGAGCAGGTGACCTCTCTATGTCATCTGTGCCATCATCCGAGTCAATGTATATGTCATTCAAATCAAAATTGTTCATCTTGACTGCTCCAGCTGTATTCCCTTGGACTTCAACACCCCTAGTACCATGAGAATGTACTGCTTTCTCGGGCATCTCTGACGCAGGTCTAGCGAGGTGTTGCTTAATAGGTCGAGGGGGACCTTGGCCATTCGAAAACAAAGCCGAAAGACCTTCAGAATCTTGAGGTTCTGGCAAGATCCCAGATATGTTTCTTCCCCCTTGTTCTCCAGTATGGTTTGCAAGGCTCCTTAGAAGATGAGATAGCACATCCTGATCTGTTGTCTGGTCAGATCTGTTAGCTGCAATTTAAGAAAACTACAATCATTGACTCTGTTTAATGCAAAGACTAAAAAAAATATATTCCAGGCAAAGATATGTAGCTAGAATCATGCCAGCTATTATATGTTTAACATCTAACACCTTAAATACATATTTCAGAGAAACCACATGACAAACCATCTTTGAAAATTCCTTTTGCATTCCTTGGTCAAAAATAGAAATCAAATTGCCTTAGGTCCCCAAAACACTAGGGAAAATGAATGAAAAACCAACAGACAAATGAAGCCACAATTTTCAGAGAAAAGATAAAAGCTTATAATCAACAGATATAAACCCACTAGTACAAATTGTAGGGCGAACGTCATCGAGTTACTTACAATGCATGTTAGAAAGTATCCTTAAAAGACTTAACAGTAGATAACCACTAGTCTGCTCCTCATTCAGTGAATTGCCGTTGACAACAGTATCAGGATTTGTTTTTCTTCTCCTTTTATTATGGCCAGCCAAACGTCTGCGACAGCTTCTCTTGCCTTCATCAAACTCTTGAAGGACATGAAACCTACCAAAAACCAAACAACATGTTATCCAACAGAATATTTTCAGCTTAAACCACAGAAAATTACAAAGCCTTGCCTTCTATGAAAGTTTCTAAAAGTTTTATTAGCGTCTCTTTCATCACATTAAACAGACAGAGAAACAGAGAGGCAAGTCACACATGCTTGACGGAATATTAAAGGGAGCCAGAATTTCACCTAAGCACTGCAATTCTTAAATGCTTACCTACTACACTGCTGACAAAACCGTTGCATGACATTTCCAACCAGTGCCTTAGTAGCCTTGGAATGCATCTCACAAACCTTATGTCTTCTATGATAATCCTTCGCAACGCTTAGATCAGCCCCGCAGTCCTCAACCTGACAAACCGCACGATTTCCAGAACCTCCACTCAACTTAGTCTTCTTCCCACTAGTTCCCTCCCTTTGGCTGATTGGATAACCATGAGCACCATGGCCCCCAAGCTTCAAAGTAAGGCTACCTGCTTCTTCATTCAGACTGTCTTCCTCGACAACAACAACCCTCCTTTTCTTCTCCAACTCCCTTTTCCCTTTCTCAGTCTCCAGATTCACTTCATCAGAGCATGAGGACGAACTATTGGATGAATTCCCAGGAATCCCAGACCCCAGTGGAAAAAATTGCCTTCCCATGCTCTCAGCTGACACCGGATTTATGGAACTAGCAATGAAAAGGTCACCATCCCATTTCCAATCATTCAAATCCCACTCCAAGGTCCTTTTCCCCACTGCCCGTAAATCGGTCGGATTCATACCGTAAAAATTATGGGCTTCAGTTCCACATCGAGCCTCCATTTTATCCAACCCAAATAAAGAAAGATTTAAACCCAGTAATTTGACCTCAAAAAAAGACAATTGAACCACTAGAAACCAGAAGCATAACCCTAATCCAGCCACAGATCAGAGCTCCTAAACCCCAAAATAGAAAAACAATCGTATTAATTACAGCTAATCAGCTTCAGTTCTTCCCCAAAAGTCCAAAAACAGCACATCAACACATCCATGATTCCAATTAAGAGCAAAACACATACCAAATAACTCTAAAAGCAAATCAACTTCGAAAAAGGAAACGAGCCTACTTTTCCATGAATTTCAACTTCAAAGCACCGACCTTCTTCTCACATCTTAAGGCAACGTACCCATATAAACGCTGGAAATTAAGGTGCAATACTTAAACAAGCTGAAAGAGTCAAAAGTAAAGATTAAGACTTGACCGTTACAGGAAGTTACTTCCTCGGGTAACAGACTGCGGGAACAATAAGGAAAGCGTTTTGCCGGAAAGTGAACGGAAGCTGAGACAAGTTTGTGAAAGGTTCCTCAGACGATGGTGGTGATGATGATGATGATGATGGTGATGATGATGGGAACGTGTTTGTTTGTTTTTTGTTGGGTTTTGTGGGAAAAGTTGTTTGGGTAATGGTTTGGTGTGGTATGGTACACAAAAATCATAAATTTATATTTATTGATTTTTAAACTACAAAATTTTGTATAAAAGAAAAATGCTCTTTTTATCTTTACCTGTTTGATGAAATGCGTGAGAGAGATAGAGAGAGGAAAAAAAAAGAGAAGGAGAGAGGAGAGAAAGAAAGAAAGCGAGAGGAAGGAGAGGGAAGGAAATAGTGAAATAGTACACCCAATAAACCAAAAATTGGTGGGCCCACGTGCACACCGCGTGTCTTACGACCTTGGCCCTCCATAATAATAATCCTCTCTCAAGTCTCAATATTACAAAAGATGCCCACCCCACCCCACCCCCACCCCCACCCCCCCTGCCTTTTCTTTTCTGTGTAACTTCTCCCCACCCCTTCTCCGTGAAGTTTCTTTCTGGTGCTTCGCGCAATTTGGCAAGTCGATACGGTGGACTTGTACGAAAAGTAGAGTAGTGCTTCTCTGCGACTGAGTCTACATCATAGGATATGATGTCAATCATGTGAAACGACTAAATCACAACGACTCATCTTGTTGACCATTACTATGAGTAGTAGTAATGTTTTCTCGCTCATCATGCCCGTAAGGCTGTAACTGATTCCTTCCATTTCTAACGGTTTACCAGGATGTTGGACCACTAGATTCTCTTCAGTCTTGACTTTTGACTCGTAAGTAAATTACTAGTATAATTAATCTTTAGATTTGTTTGAGTTAAAAGGAAAGTTTATGTGTATTAATGGAAATTTTTTTTTCTAAAAATTCAAAAACAAATGCTACTTGTAATTGTGTACATATGGAAATCTTCAAGGCTTTTTGCCACTTGCTGGTTAATGAAGTTTGACCCTCCTATCACTGCACAATGATCATTATGTTCCATTTACAATCATTGGTACATTGCTTCCATTGGCCATCACATTGACAATTTTAGTATTTTAATCATTGTTCCTAACAGTGAATGTAACATCTTTTTTTTTTTTGTTGTAACCCGTTAAGCTAGAAGTTCATTGATGTTCATCTAATTTATTTATAAAATTATTATATAAATATATATATATTTATAAGGTGTATGGCCATTTCTCTAAAATAAAATAGGTATTTTTATTATTTATAAGAAAAAAGTAGTATGATTTATTTAATGTTTATATATATATATATAATATTGGAGAGTAATGTCTTTTTATCCTTGGAAAATGATTTTTTTTATTAATTTAATTAAGAAAAATGCTAAATGATGTACTCCATGCATCATTTAAGATGTCAAATATCTATAATTTTATATAATTAATATTTTATTTTTTTAATTTAAAAAAAATTACTACATCTAGTAAAAAATATTTTTTAAAAATGAAAAGTCAACTAAAACATATGAATCCATCTGTTAACGAAACGGTTTAATTAATTGTTAGTTTGGCATCTTCTGCGCAAAGAGAAAGAAGCCTCTTTTTAATGGAAGGATCATTCAGTGCATCTGGATTCAATAATGCTCCGGGGCAAACCGAATTTAAAGTAAAAATGAAAACTGTCGGGCCAATGAAGAAGCCAATTTGCATTGACTTTGACCGTCACCGGAAACGAGAAGAGAGATTTGCCGAAGCGGTGACAAGGATAAAGTCGACGAGTCCGCAGGTTGTCATGTAATAAAGCGTGGCTCGGTATGGGGCCAAGTCTTTGTCCCGTTCCGCCATCTGCCGCGTAAGTGGGCCTGTAATGGATCAGCAACTTGGATATCGGTTGGCAAAACAGAGAGAGCCGGACAAAAAAGTGCCTTAGCCTATGACTAAAAACAAGCATATTTTTAATTTTTGTTGGTATATCTGATAAATTTTCTCTCATTGCAAGGGATTATCAACATTCTTCCTGCTCTCTCCCAAGCCCCAATGCGTACTTAAAGAAAAACGAGTTCAGCTTTGTTTTATGAAAAATTCAGAAATGCACGAGAAGGCCTAAACCTAATAGATAAAAAGCTTGGGTCATTTTATGGTGGATTATGGGTTGTTGGTGGGCACATGAGCCCACGAAAATCTACCAAGCAATAAATTAATGCAAATCTTTAGCCTATCCTCTCCAACCTGTCTTTGTTGATATGTCTATTAGACCGTAACCCGCCACATGATCACCAGCACCCCCATATCTAACCATAACCATGAATATATTCTCTGCTTAGCCCTCGAGAGAAATCTCCAGACCATAAGAATAAAATCAATATATTCCTTGGGGGAGGGGGGGCGGGGGGAGGGGAGGGGGACAAAGTAAGGAGCAAACTCACCCCCCCCCCCCAAAAAAAAGGAACAAGACAATAAACTTTGTTTTTTGTGTCTTAACTAAGAAATACTACATCATTTTGTTCGGTTAGCACCGCTTTAGAGTTCCATACAAACTGCTGATTCTAAAAGGAACAGAAAAAGCCATGATTTTTCGTAGGGATCCTCCCCAACTTGATAATCTGCTTCTGAAACCACTCAGGACAATCATATGACCAGACAGAGAAATTAAATTATCGTTTTCTAACTAAGACAACATAATTCATGTGAACATGTTTGTTTTATAAATTAGATCACGTATAGTTTGCAATCATTTCGTTACAAATTATTTAATCTACATATCGTTGTCTTTAGCAACAATGATTTGCTTGTTCGAATCTCAGATTCAGTTTTACTTTACTGCTGCTTCGAGTTCAAACTTGCAGAGGGTGATTTTGTATTTATTTAATTTGCTGATGCAAAATCGCAGGGAGAGGGCAAAATTTGAAAATGCATGTTCATAGATGTCAAATTAACTCAACTCAAATAAGATGAAAAGATAGGGGAAAAGGTAGAATATTAGAATATTTGAAGTGCTTTTTGCACAAAAAAAAGTGGCTATCACAACATTGAATTTGGCATTAATTAAATATGGAGTACAACTTTGGTGGATGGTTGATTCACGTGAAAGAAAAGCTAAGACCCAAAGGGGATAATCGGTATGAACAAATAATTGAGAAAGGTGAGATGCTAACAAGAACCACATGAGAATATTGGGAAGATGAAAATGAAAGACACATACGACATAACAAAGACAGTGTACTTGTAAAGAGAGATTTGAGCTCATAAATAACTCAAGAATTCATCCCACCAAATTAATTTTACTAATTAACCATCTATTAATTTAATTAGTTTACTTATTTTCACAAATTAGAAAACCCATTTTTGATTTTGTTTAATAGTACTAATAATTGAATGTCTTGTTAGAGAGTACAATTATTTTAGAAGAAGTTGCATTGCTTAAAAATAATAAAAATATTGTGTCCTACATTTTAAAAATTTAAAATTTTAGTTGAATCACAGAAAGAGAGGCTCAATCTTGTATGATTTTATATTAATAAAAGATTCAAGAGGAGATTCTTTCCAAATTTAAAACCCTTTTTAGCGATAATTTCGGCAATATAGACTATAGTAAATTAGAAAGTTCCTAAATGTACTTTTAATTTTACAGTTTACTACTTCGTAGAGGAAATTAGTACTACAGTAAAGTAGTACTAGTATAATTTAGACAAATTCAATCTCGTGCGGCGTGAGCTGACCTGGCATTGGAAGATCGCTTCAAAAACAAGTTTTTACGTTTTTTTTTATCTTCTTCTCTCCTTTTTCTGAATAAGGACAAGTAGTGTTTCCTTTTCTTTTTTTTTCATGATTCAGTCCAATGAGAAACAGCCACGTTATCTAACTCGGTGGGCTTGAATCCCTCCAATCACAACTCGGTTCAAATTTCAACCTGACGGTGGTGGAGTCAAGTCTGGGTAGCCCAGTGTGGAACAACAACGAAGTTTTTTTTTTTTTTTTTTTAAAAATAAAAGAACAAAAGATAATTAATATATTAAAAACGTAAAAATTAAAAAAAAATCCTGTAATAATGCAATCTAAGAGAGCTCCCAACAAAGTCAAGACTCCGATTTTCCCCTTTATCCTACGCATCTCTCGGTTCTCTTAACCTACGCACCTTTCGCCGGCTTCATCGTTTCAGATCTCCAGCTCAACTAATACGCGCGGACTCTTATTGGACTGATCCAAGTAAAAGTTCTAGCTCCACTTCATCGGCGCCGAATTTCAGGTGATATATATAGATATTTATAATATATGTTTAATCTTCTTCGATTTTCTCTTCTTCTTTGAATCTAATAGTAGTTTTTTAGTAACATGCATGTTGATCAATGTATCTAGTTTATTTTAGGGATTCGTGAAACCGTTGGATTCTGAAAATTCTGGTAAGGGAAATGGTTGTTGAGTTTGACTGTGCTTTTATGCTTGTAATATGTATACTTCCCCAATTTCACCTTATTAGTTATAAATCGTTTGGTGAGTGGTTGATCTGCTTGCTTGCGTGTTTGAACTTTTATTGATAATAAGATTTAACTTGGAGAACCGTGCATCGTTGTACTCAGAAGAGTTTATTGAATCCAATTGGTGATCATATACAGGTTTAAGCTACTTGCAACTCTATCGGTGTGCTGGGAAACTTTTAGGTGCAAAGTTGATGAAATTGTAGATTCGTCATTTGTGCCATTTTTGTTTTACTAACAGTTTCGGTGGCTAAAATAAGCTCACCAAACTTTGTTTCCAATATATTTTCATGCATGTGCCATTTCAGGTTGGTTGTGAGCATGAATTCGACAAGATTTCATTTGATGTTTTTGTGTATGGCATTTGGATGATCAAATGAAAGGTTTACCTTACCTTACCTCTCATTTCATGGGATATTATGTGTAAGAATGAAATACTGGAATTCCATGAATTTACGGAATTGATCTCTTGGCATTCATAATGATATGATCAATGCATTCTTAGAGTCTTCTTGTTCTTTCGCATGCCATATTCAATATCTTGAATGGGAATGCTTATTATGCAAAAGGAAGGAGAGTCTGCTTTGGAGCCAGCTACTTAGATTTAAAGATAAAAGTGAGATTAAAACAATGTTTTTTAATTTAGAAGACTAGAGAAATGCTGTCATGGACAGATGGTAAAACACAATCAATAGATTTGCAGCTGATTTATATTTCGACCTCAAAGTAACATATACAGGAAAAACAAAGTGTGTTTTGCTTCTGCCATTTGTTTTGGAAGTTACTTTCATCTATCTAACCAAATCACTTTGCTCTGCCTATTTGCATTTTTTGTTGGATTAATTTGCAGCCTCAGAACCTAGAATGCTTGTTAAAAGCAGTTTTTTTGTTTCCTTTGATTTAGCACCCCCCCCCCCCTCCAAAAAAAAAGGTATCATTTTTGGGAATTTGTGCTTACTCTTCCGCTTTCTTGAATTTGTAGATTTGGATTTTACAAATTAGCGATAAGTCTTAAGGGATTGAACCATGAGTTGCTTTGGCTGTTGCGAAGAGGATGATTTTCACAAAGGCCCTGAAAATGGAGGCCAATACATGGTTAAAAATTCAGGAGGTAATCCTGTAGTTGAAATTCACTTCAAGGCCGATAACATTGCATCTCTGTTAATTTCATTTGAATATTACTGCTTTGTCAATATAATCAACTATTTGAATAAATCATGATAAGTAGGATGACTTTGACTTCATTGGTGCTCATGCCCACTGTCACTCGGAGTTTAATATGGCTTTCTTATCAGTTCTATGTCTATGCTTTCAAATTTTTGTTAGCATGATATATATGTGCCATTTTTTCCTATTTATCGTCGCTCCCCTTTAATTTATTTTACTACCCATACTTGGAACATGTTTATTCCAATCTTTTCTTTTGCATATCATGTTTGTTTGCTATGCTTTGTGTTGTGTGTACTGAACCTATTTGTTTAATCTGGGTTGAATTTGGCCACTCAGGAAATGATGGAGGTTACCATGCATCTGAAACTGCATCAAAGAGTGCTCAAGCAGTGAAGGTTCAGCCTATTGAAGTCCCTGCTATTCCAGCAGATGAACTGAAGGAAATCACAGACAACTTTGGGACAAATTCTTTGATTGGAGAAGGTTCATATGGTCGAGTTTATTATGGAGTTCTTAAAAGTGGGCAGGCTGCAGCAATCAAAAAGTTAGATGCCAGCAAACAACCTGATGATGAGTTTTTGGCCCAGGTTTGGTTTACAGCTAGATTTCATTGCATTTACTGCTTGATTATAGTTCAAGTTCCAGATTTATATGCATAGATGCATGCATTTTCAGGTTTCCATGGTATCAAGGTTGAAGCATGAAAACTTTGTTCAATTGCTTGGTTACTGTGTTGATGGGAGCTCCCGTATACTTGCCTATGAGTTTGCATCTAATGGATCATTGCATGATATTCTTCATGGTATGTTTGATGATACTTAACCTATTTCTCCAGTTATACAGGGTTAAAAACTTTTGAGGAGTGTAATGATGCTTGAAGCAAGGATTGCTTTGTGATGCTATTTTAAAATTTAACGATAGAGTTTTTCTTCTATTGAAAACATAATCTGTGGTTTGTAATGTTCTCATGTTGTGATGTTAATATTTCAACCAGGGAGAAAAGGTGTTAAGGGAGCTCAGCCTGGCCCTGTTCTGACATGGGCACAAAGAGTAAAAATTGCTGTAGGAGCTGCAAAAGGGCTTGAGTACTTGCACGAGAAGGCTGATCCTCACATCATTCATCGTGACATTAAGTCCAGCAACGTGCTAATATTTGATGATGATGTGGCAAAGATTGCAGACTTTGATTTATCTAATCAGGCTCCTGATATGGCAGCTCGTCTTCATTCCACTCGTGTGCTTGGAACCTTTGGTTATCATGCTCCTGAGTGAGTAATTTGTTGATTCTTTTCATACTACCACCTACTGTTAAATCAATTTTTGTCAAAGATCATTTTGGTTGTTGGTAACATGTGACTTTGGACAAACTTAGTTGCTGAACTACTTCTGGCGTTATGTGTTTTATGAAGCAATCATGAATTCTCTTCGGAACCTAAAAGAGATTAGTTTCCATCTGATTACTTAGATGTTTCAGATAAAATTTGGAAATCTTCAGCATCATTTTCCTCTACTATATTTCTCCTTCTATATAACTTGATTTCAGAATGCTTGCCTTGAACATCGACTGCTCTGTTCTTATGGTTGACAGATATGCAATGACCGGGCAATTAAATGCCAAAAGTGATGTATATAGCTTTGGTGTTGTGCTGCTTGAGCTTCTGACTGGGAGAAAACCTGTTGATCATACTTTACCGCGTGGGCAGCAAAGTCTTGTGACATGGGTACCTTTCTGCTACTCTATATTTTCTTATATCCAGCTTGTGTTTCATTGTTTAACTTTTCATTGATAATTGATTAATGAGAGTTTTCAATTCTGTTAGGCTACACCAAAACTCAGTGAAGACAAGGTGAGGCAGTGTGTTGATCAAAGACTAGGAGGAGATTATCCTCCCAAGGCTGTCGCAAAGGTATTATATGCTTGGTTGCTCTTGGTAATGTCTTCTTTTTTTTTTTTGGATAAAATGTTAAAATTTTATTCCAAAAAAGCAGCAAGGCTGCTACAGATTACAGGGATATACTCATTTGTTTTCCAGACTGTACAGAAAGATTACAAAGATTAACTAATCAAAAATGTTGTCTCCAAGACCCCAACTATGACAAAGAGCCTGATTTGGTAATGTCTGTTTTTGTTAGCACATTTCCTCCGTTAACATCTCCTTCCCACAAGTTTTCAAGTAATGCTAATTTTAAGAGGTTATATTGATCCAAATACATTTTTAACATGGTATTCTTGTTTGCTACAAAAGAATAGAGGCAGCAAGCATTGTGTGCCTAGGAATGATTGGCTCTATATGGCCCCTTTCTTTCCAAAACTTAATTTTTAAGCCTTACGAAAATGTATACCACATAAGTCATGTGCAAGGCTAGATGACAAAAAGATGTTATGTGACAACAAAGAGGGTTTCTTTTTGAACAAATGACATCTCCCTGTCGGAGTGGTGGAGAGTGGCAATGACAGTCAGATATGCCACTGGGGTGATCCAAAATTAAAGAGAATAGGAAAGTTTAATTCTTTTGGATCGGCTTGCCAGCTTCTTTTAAATACAAGACTGTTTTAAACCTTAAACGTATCCTGGCCTGACTTCCTGATGCAGGTGTCCTCTCAGAATGTCAATTGTCATCTGTGTCTGAAGCATTTTACTGTTTTGATTGCAGATGGCTGCTGTTGCTGCATTGTGTGTGCAATATGAAGCTGATTTTCGGCCAAATATGAGCATTGTTGTCAAAGCCCTTCAGCCCCTGTTAAATGCTCGGCCTGGACCTGCCGGTGAAACACCAAGCACATAACTATTTACGTCTTTCCCCCTCTGTTTTGGTCCCCCTCTCTTTCTCTCTCTCTGTGCCTATCTGAGCAGAAGTGTTCACACATTCAAGCATCAAAAATATATAATGAGGGGACAATTTTAGAAGGTGATGATAATTTGTTTATTCAAAGTTGCATATGCATTTTATTACTCTGTATTCGATTTGTTCATAACGTGTGAGGTGGTTGTTTTCTTTGCATATATACATGTTGACGGTCTTCAAACTTATTCTTTTCCAAACTCTGACCTTTCTTCGTTTCAAGAAATGGTATATCTTTTCCTTCCATTACAAAAGAACACAAATGGTGATGCCGCACCTTTTGGTTGCCTGAATAGCAAGAAATGACCAAGAAATTAGGAAATGCCATATGGCATCTCGAAACATCTTTCTCGGTCACGCTGAAAATCTTATGCATTGGTCAGCATTCGAAGAAACGAATGAAAAAATAGTGAAAACTGTTTGGCCGTTTGCTGTTTTTCTTCTGCCAGAAATGATGATGAAATATGAGTATAAAGATTACTTTACAGATGTAAAGGCTAGAGATGAACAGGTCCAGGTGCCTGAACATTGAGAAAAGAATAATGGGATTTGTTGGCCTTTTGGTCTCCTTTAACAAGAGTGGATTATTAAAGTGGTGAGTTTCATGGAAATCGGAGGACTGGCTTGGGTTGTCAAGTGAGTAAACGACAAATGCTTTCCTTGGACCGGCTTTGGTCTAAATAAATATAAATAAATAAAATCTTAATCACTGGGTGATTAGGTGAATAATTGAGCCTATTTGATTAGTATATTTCAACTAATTAATATACTGACTATAAATAATGAAGGGGGTCAATATAGGTGTATGTATTAGTAGTTGGGAGATATTGGGAACGAATTAACTTCCCACCATTTAACATACCAGAAAAAGTTACACACGCCAATCTGACTTTTTGTAGCAATTGACTCACAGTCATAGTCACTTGAGTGATAAAGGAATAGGTCAGTCATTGATTTTGGTCCGGTACTTTACTAAGATTTAGATGTTGTTTGATAAACTGAAAAAATTAAATGTTAAAAATTTAAGTCCTGAATTTAATAAAGACTAAATTTGTGTATAAAAATTATTTGATAATTAAATATTGAATATAAATAAATTATTTGATATCTATAAATGTTGAAAATTTTTTGAAATCATTAATAGCTAAAATAAAGGTGATTTAGTATAAAAGATAAATTTTTTAAACTTAAAGTATTTAATTTTTTTACCATTCAATGATAAGTAGGTCTCTACCTATTTTTTAAATTCAACACTTTTTTGTTGAAAAAATTCATTTAAGTTGTGACTTACAAAATTTATCAAACATGTTTAAAATCATAAAGTGTTAATAATTTTCATTTTCAACAATTTAAAAATTTTTAACAGTTTATCAAACAGCCCTTTAAATATTTATAGTCATTTCTCCACGCCCAAACAATGAATAAAGAAAATAAATATATTTCTATTAATATTATTACAACAAGGTTAAAAGCAAAAAAAGAAAGAACGAACGAAAAAGAGAAATGAAGATGAAAATAGAGAAAGAAAACGAGGAAGGATGGTCCTCGTCCCTAACCCACGCTCGTTGTGGAGTGGTGTGGAGCTTTCGACTTCAACTAAATTCGCGCAGTTAACTCAGTACAACCGCGTTGACTGTGCATATATTCCAAAACTCTCCCCTAAGTCTACCTTAACGTTGCGTAAGCAAAGGGTTAGAAAAGTAAATCCACTAAATCCCTTCTATATTAGATCCCCGGCAAATTAAAACCAATAGCCATCGCCAACGGGTACCATCAAGCCCTTTCTTTTTCCTAACTCCTAACTCGCTCCAAAGAACAACGAAAGCGTCTAAAGGGAAAAAAGAGAAACAGAATTAAAGAAAATAAATCCCTAGAAAGAGCAGTGCAAACCAAAGAAGCGGAGCAAAACTTGGTAGATGCTATCTTGTGCCTAGCTGCTTTTTATCATTCTGTCGTGCGCCACACATGGGAGGAGATGTAACCGGAGCAATGACCACCGCCGCCACCGTCGCCGCCACCACGGCAGCCGCGGCAACTCCACCCTACGGTGGAGGCGCGGCCGAAGCTCAGTACGTTGCGGCGAAGACGTCGGTCTGGTGGGACATAGAGAACTGCCAGGTTCCTAAAAACTGCGACCCGCACGCGATCGCGCAGAACATTAGTTCGGCGCTGGTTAAGATGAACTACTGTGGGCCCGTTTCCATCTCTGCCTACGGCGACACCAATCGGATTCCTTCTTCCGTACAGCAGGCGCTTTCAAGCACCGGCATCGCACTCAATCATGTTCCCGCTGGTAAACTTGGCAAAATCCCTAACCTTCTTTATCTTTCATGGATCAGTTTTTAATATTGTTGATTCTGGAATTATTAGGACGCGTTACGGTAATTTTCTAGAAATTTAGTGTTTCTTTACTGATCTTGAAAACTGATATACTGCGCTGTGATCTAGGGTTTCTTTTTTTCAATTGCAAATAAAATTAATAAAAAATAAGGTTTGTTCATTAATTGATGTTTATATATGAGCAGGTGTAAAAGATGCGAGTGATAAAAAGATTCTGGTAGATATGCTGTTTTGGGCAGTGGATAATCCTGCTCCTGCAAATTTTATGTTGATTTCTGGCGATAGGGATTTTTCTAATGCTCTCCATCAGTTACGTATGAGGAGATATAATATTCTTTTAGCGCAGCCTCTGAAGGCTTCTGCACCCCTTGTTGCTGCTGCCAAGAGTGTATGGCTTTGGACGAGTCTTTCAGCTGGTGGTCCTCCTCTTTCAAGCGGCGAATCATCTAAACTTGCTAATGGTCAAAATAGTTTTAACTCCGAAATGTTGTATAACTCGATTCCTGAAATGGTTCAGTATAGTCAACCAACAGTTTTTAGTTCTGAAAGTCTTACATTGGGGAATCAAAATGTTTCTAATGGTGGAAGGAATGTTGATAGCAAATATAAAGGAAAATATATCAGGAAAACCCTGAATCAGCCAAGCATATCAAGAGCCTCTAGTGTGCCAACTACCATTCAAGAAACTATGAACAATTGTTACTCTTACCAGCCCGAGTATGCACAGGCAAAGTCGTTTAAGAAAGCACCACATGAGTTTTTTGGTGGCAGTGAGCCAGCTGTCTCTGCAAGCAAGTCTACTCCAAACTTCTTTCCTAGCAATCCTGACCCTCCTGGGAGTAACAATGGTAATTTCATGGGCATTCATCAGAATCATCATCCTCTTTCCTTGAGGCCGAATAACCTTCCTCTGCAACCAAATTTTGCACAGGATAATTTGCTGCCCCCTAAGTCACAAAATCCTGGTTTCCGTCCAGTGCTTCCTAGAGTGGAAGGGCCTAGGTTTTCGGCCCCACTCTCAAATATGCCAGATATTGGTAAGTTAAATATCTCTGAACACTCCACCTATGCTCAAAATCCTTCTAATTTTCATCATCGAATTGGAGAAGATTTTAAAACAAGCTCTATCGAGTCATTGCCTAATCAAGGTAGCCTAAATGTACCACAAAAGAGCCATGTGTTGCACAGTGGCCAAGCAAGTCAGCATGATACTTTTAATAATAGGTATCCACGCGGTCCTGAATTTCCACCTCCATCTTCCTCAGCAATTCCTAATCCTTCCATCAATGGCATTTGGGGAACTCAAGGACGCTCACCACCTTCTGAGTATGTGCAAGGTCTTATTGGTGTCATCCTACTTGCATTAAACACACTCAAAACCGAAAAAATTATGCCTACTGAAGCAAATATTACTGATTGCATTCGTTATGGAGATCCAAACCACCGCAATACTGATGTAAGGAAGGCTTTGGATAGTGCAGTTGAGCAGCATATGATATTGAAGCAAAGTTTAGGTGCTGTGCAGTTGTATGTTGGTAGAAATGAGAAATTATGGAAGTGTGTGAATCCTCTTGGTGGGAATCCTAATCAGTATCCAAAGACAACGTGGGATGCAATACAAAAGTTTTTATCATCTCCTGCTGGAAGATCAGCAATGATGACTTCTCAATGCAGGTAAGGATACTTGATGATCTTCTCTCTATCTCTTTTGTTTTTCCTATTCTAGCTAGTGCTAAGCTTTCTGGGGATTCCTTAGCTTAAGTTTGTTATCAATGCAGATATGATGCGGCCTTGGCTTTGAAAAAAGCATGCTTGGAAGAATTTGCTTTAGGTGATATTCTCCAGATGTTGAATATGATAATTGCCACAAAGAAATGGATTATACATCACCAGTCAGGATGGCAACCAATTACAGTTACCCTTCCAGAGACTAAAGTGGAATTGGGTACTGGAACTCCTGCTTGACCTTATCAAGAGTGATTTTGGTACTCGGTGGCCCTGTGGTGGTGAAAGATGGTAAGAAGTGTATTTGGGGGTAAGAAACAAGGGCCATTTCAGAAAAAAGGGTAATACTATCATCGTTCATCAAGAAAATTAGTAGTGGCAAGCTGATTTTTGAATCATGAGTCACAAGTAGGAACAGGTCTTTCTCGTTTTATGTTTTATGGTTTTTTTTTTCCCCCGTTTTCCATCTATTAGCTGCTGTGAGACTACAACGTGAATCTGCAGTAGGTGAAAGAAAAGCATAAGATGAAGGTGGGAGTTAGATTGGAAAATTTTCAGGATCTGGAGCAGAGTTAAGTAATAAGTTCATTCTCTGCATTGTAAGCCTGCTTTGCAAAGATTTTCTGACGCTGTGCTACGTGGGTTTGGTATAGTTCGAGCTATCCCTATTAAGATTGATTGTTGCTGGTATTGCCTAGTTAGTTACTACTATATGCCAGGGCTTCCTACTCTCCAGCACAAAAATGTTCAGAATTTTACTTTGTTGGGATAGTGGTATTATTTTTGTTTCAGCAGATAATTCCATGTTGCTGTATGAGCTTGGCTCTGGTTTGAGCATGTATATACCATCTGCAGCATCTCCACCCATATGACCAGACTTGTGGAATCTTTTTGAAGATATTCTGAGGCTTCCATCTCTTTGTCGAGCTGGTTCTTGTTCAATTGCTGCATAGTGGGGCTTAGTAGCGATGGATGTGAAAGAAGTGGCAATGATTGACAACTATATACAAACATTATCGAAGCTTTCAAAATATTTTCATGTTGGATTTTCATATCATGGAAGTATGATTACGGAGCCTTATTCCTAGCAATACCGTGTAAGTACTTTTTGCGTTTATGGGCTGTGAAGTACACATGGCCAGCCAGAATTTTTATCAACTAAAGTGAAACCTTTATCTTGCTTAGTATGGAAATGGTTGTATCTTCAGTTGCAATTAGTACATATACTTGGAAATGTCTTCTTATGTTGGTATTCTCAATTCTGGATCATACCATATGTGATATTATAATCTCTGCATTACCTGGTATTTTACCTATTTCAGTGGTGCTAAAGTGTGAGTACGGAGTACGACATCTCTAGCAAAGTAAAATACCTTGGTACGTAGTTACACTCACTTTTAAATACTACTACTAGACCAAATTTATAATAATCTGGACTAAAAGTTTTCTGGCCCAATGTTGGCCCATTAAGCCTTAGAAGTAATTTACGATTAGCCTAACTCAGTCATGAAATTATTGCTTTTCCAATATTTACGAGAAATGTCATTGGGGTCCAAAACTGGCCCGTTAAGACCTTCTAGTAATTTAAAATGAGTCCATGTAACTAAAATGTAACCCATTTAGGCCCAAGTTCGACCCATATTTTACTTTCCGTTGTCATCCAGAGGCCCAAAAATGAACACAATTCAGACCCATATTAACTTCTTTTGTTGAAAATTTTGATTGGGTATTCATTGTGCTTTTCCAAATAAGATCTTTTGTTTGTTTTGGATTTTCTTTCCCCCTTTTTCCTGGAGGCAATTACATTTCCATCACAAATTTTGAAGCCAAACAATGGTTATTTCTTTAATTGCAGCTTAATCTGCGGTTAAAATTTGGTTTTATCATTCATTGCCTGCTGTGGCTATCAGTATTTTAATGGTTCTTTTCTGCAATTTAACCTTCAGTCTGAAACTGCGTAGGCGAGGCTTTAGGTTCGGGTGTTTTAAATTCCAAGTGGCTTCAAGCCCTCTTAGGTTGTACATACGAGGCCGTTTAAGCCTACCTGCATTCAGGCCACCAACTCAAATCGGGATTTAACTCGCTGGCCATCTCAGTAGAATTGGGCCAATAAAGAGGATAGTCATCAAATAAGTAAATCAAGATGCATGTACATAACATACTTCATAGGAGATTTGGCACGTGAGTTATATTATTCACACGTCAACATTTAAACTGCTTATGGTCACAGATAGTTGAATCTGTGGCATACATTGCAGCATAAGGCTCAAACTAAGGAAGCTTCCACATTGATACCACATCAAACACAGCATACTTTCCGGCTTGGAATCTCAGTCAGGGAAGGAAAGGATTGTGAGAAGGACATGCCTCTTTTTGCTTTCTATAGGCCCTGAGAAGATGAAAACACAGACTACTTAGACCGTAAAATGCAGTATTCAGCCAATAAAGGAAAAGTGACTATCCTCATTGCTGCATGGCTACCTGGTAGCATTTAATCCCCCAAGCCCAATAGTTCCCAGAACAATGAGAAGGAAAGGAATCTGTATCAAAGCACGATTTCTTCTTCCCCCATGAGCCTTTGGTACTCCCGTTCTGACAACGTGTGAATATGTAGCTATAGAAGGAAGAAAGACATTGTCTAAATAGCAAAAGAAAAGAAAACATAGTTAACAATGCTTTTGAACAACAAAGTACCTGAAACTGAACCCCCTCCTGCTGTACCTGTGATAATCATGTGGAATTTCAATAGCATGTACAAATATCTGTTATCGCCATGTTTCCACTCATCTAATGCAGTAATTATTAAAAAGAAGACAGTCCAAATCATGGTTTGCAAACTCAATCTACAGTTATGTTCAAGAATAATGCAACCCACATCCGAGATAGATATTTTAACCAGTTTCTAGCCAGTAGTCTATACACGTTAGTCCAATCCCATCTAGTGGGAATTTAGGATAAAAGATGAACCTCCTATAAAAGGTAAATAAAAAAAAGTGAAGAAAAAAGGCTGCAAAGTTGAAAGAGAATGCAGCAATATCTCAAGCAGAGCTATTACCATCATCCAAATAACACCAATCGTAATAAAGTAAATAAAAAGTTACCAACCAATCAAGCACTAAATGATAACGTGGGCATCATAACAGTGCAAAGAAGATATAAGCTAGATGGTACCAATTGTGGTGACTGATGCAGACAGATGTGCTCACCTATTAAAGAAATGGCATCAAAAGAGAAATAAAATTGAAGTAACGTTGATGACATATTAATACTTTAATGATATATGGCACAACAAATTACAATGTAAGATTCGGTTTTCGACACCATCATATTACTTTTTTTGTCAATATCCAGTTACTGGAAATAGATATCGCATGGCTTACTCCAAGTTTGACGAGCCACATTAAAGATAA
The DNA here is from genome assembly GCA_030664755.1 of Microcos paniculata. Taxonomy (NCBI): domain Eukaryota; kingdom Viridiplantae; phylum Streptophyta; class Magnoliopsida; order Malvales; family Malvaceae; genus Microcos; species Microcos paniculata. The sequence goes on from CP131461.1 coordinate 36,647,655, forward strand.
ACTAATCCGTCAAGTCATCATCAAGAAAATCGAGACCATCATCATCAGTGGTAACACCTCCAGTGGCAGGATTACCATCCAATGGTTCAACCAAACCAGCTAATGTGACCATTTCTACATGTCTCTTTTCTTCGCTCTCATGCTCATCTATATCATCTCCATAAAATTGCTCCACCTCATTATAAATGATCTCCTAAATCAGGAAAAAGTAATTCAATTATAGCATAAAAATTGGGCAATTCACATCAAAATTACTATTTCTCAAGAGTTAGGTTGATGAAAACAATTTAAAGGAGAATGAAGGTACCTCATCTTCTTGAATGGCTTGCTTCTCTGACTCCACAAGCCAGTCATCTAATACACTTTCTAACATGGCACTGTCAAAGGAAACCAAATCATCAGGCTTCCTTCCCAGTTGACGCTCTCTCAGTCGCAAGTTGTAATGAACATAGATATGGTCATTGAATCTCTTGCGAGACAAACAGTTGCGTCTTTTGCTGTGAACATGATCAAACACACTCCAGGTATGCTCACATCCAATTGATGAACATGTCTGGCTTAGTATGCGTATGGCAATTCGTTGCAGCTCTAAGCAACTTATCCCATGTTGCTGCCACCATGAAGCTAATGACAAACAAACATTAACACAAAATTTCAATCAGGCAATATTGAAAAACGAATTGAAATTATTGGACACAAGTTCTTGAGCAACCCGGGCTGTGCATAAAATCCTATTTGAGTTACCTGGATCAAGCTCGCTTCTAGTACTTATGGCTAAATCAGTTCCAAAATCAGCCTTTGCCGACACAAAATCAGGTATCTGATAGAATGAAATTGAAACAGCCAAGAAGAAAAAACAGAGAAACATCTATGGTCAGATGAGAGGGCAGTTGGCTGCTTTCACACTCATTAATGGAGCTACATGGAAAAATTGATCTTGAAAAACACAAGCAACCAAATTGCTCTGACATAAGTCCTCCAATTGTCCAATCAAAATGAAATGTAGCAGAAATAAGAAACCATTACCTGCATTGATGCAGAAATCCTTTTTCCACTATCAGCCTCTAATCGAACAATACACTCATTTAGACCACGAATTACTTCAGGACTCTTCAGTAACACCAAGAAAAGAAATTGAAATTAAGCAAGGAAGAAACAGGCAATTAAGAATAGATAAGGGTCAAGTCACTGTATTTCTAGGTTTTTTTTACCATTAAAAAATCTGGGCGGTAACGATAGGCCGGATTGAGAAAGTATGCAGCAACATAAAGAGGATGATGGAACAATGAACTCCAATTATTGTCAATCACACTCCAGAAAGGTCCATATTTACGCACATCATCACCATGAATGGCTTTTATTGCAAGCTTTGTCCTACACATGTCATTATAGATAAATGGCATTGATCGAATTTCATCACTACCTATCTTTTGAAGAACTTCAGCAACAGGTTCTAAGGATTTTTTGACATATTGCATCTTCTTCCAAAATGTGACATTTAAGACAATTTTTTCAACCTCTTTACCATCATCTAGTTTGGAGAAGCGGGAGGAAAGCCATCTATTTGATTGGAACATTCTCTTAAGATCAACCCTCTGGTCCAACAAACTCTGTAAAGTGAAAAAATTAGTGCCAAATTTTGTGACAGCTGGCTTAAGAAGTTCCTGTCCCTTGGTAAATTCTTTCTTCATAAAATTCAACACCCAGGTATTGTTATAGATAAACCTTGTAACCTTCTTCGCTTTATCTATGCATTCTCCTACCCATTTTATATTCACAAAATCCTCAAGCATTCTATCAATGCAATAGACAGCACATGGCATCCAAAATACATTTCTCCTTTTCTCTTCAAGCATCTTTCCAGCGTTCCTAAAACTCAGAGTGTTCCTAGTAATCACCTGCATTGGAAGTTACAAGGGAAACAGCTCAGCAGGATGCAGACTCAAAAGATATAAAAGTAGATTTCACAGAGAGACAAGATTAAAGTTATATAACCTGGACTACATATTCCTCGCCAACCTCATCCACTGCTTTGTCCAACAACTTGAAGAGATTAGCTGCATCTTCTATCATATCAGTTGCGTCAACAGAGGATAGAAAATAAACACCACGAGGGCAAGAGACCAAAAAGTTTATCAGCGTCCTCCCTTGTGTATCATTCCAGCAGTCAGCCGTGATAGAACAACCTGTAATTGCCCAAGATGCCTTAAACTCTGCTAAATACTCTTTAATATTAGCAATCTCCTCCTGAAGGAAACGACCAGATATCAGTCGACTTGAAGGGCCCTGCAAACCTGGCCCATACTGACCAACCAATTCCAGCATTTTATGGAAATAAGGAGAGTTTGCTGCATTAGAAGGGACTCCGGCATGATAAAAGAATTTGCAGATAGAGGAAATCACTTCCCTGCGAGTTTTCTTCTCAAAACCTATTTTTGCTCTTGTTTGTTTGTAGTGTGCAGATGTCTGGCTTTTCAGCGACTTTAAAAATACTGAATCCAGTCTTGATCTCTTAAGTAGTGGTTCAGCACCATTACCACTACTACCAGGAGATCTACCTCTAACATTATTCCTAATGTCACTGTCAGATGCTTTATCATCAACAGCCAGTATTTCCTTACTTATACATTGCAAATAACCATCCTCCTCTCCACCTTCATCCTCATTATCCGAGTGCAAGTAGAAAGCAGATATATCCTTTGTATCAGTTTTCCGATGCCGTCTTCCAGTACGGTGCCATTTCATATTTTCTTTGATTTTGAGATATACCTCCTCAGGCGCCTTGTCACAATATGCAACTTCTCCAGGGATCCTAGCAAGATGTTGCTTGAAACGGTTTATGCCACCACTTATTATTTTTTCACAGTAATTGCATTTTACTCTTTTCTTCTTTTCATCTTGAGCAATGCAATGTTCCCATCCAGGGTCCACATATCCTAACGATCGAAGAGGGGCAAACTTGATAACCAAGTTCTTGTCACCCATTGCTTTCTTGCCTTTGTGTTTATAACCTGTGGATGGTTCTTCTGTATCATTGTACTCATTAGATTGGAAATTCAGAGCAGCCTGTTCATATTCTGACTGCCTTCGTTTTCGACCGGACCGGCATCCTTCCAGGTTTTTTCTCATATTCAAGCATACTTCCTCAGGAACCTTTTCACAGTGAGTAACTTCTCCAGACAATCTGGCTAAATGTTGCTTCAATCTAAATATTCCACCACTGACTATTTTCCCACAGTAATTACATTTGACCTTCTTTTTCCTTTCATCTTGAGCAATCCCATGCTCCCATCCAGGGTCAACATATCCTGTGGACCGAAGTGGGGCCATCTCTTCAACCATTTGAAGCACAAGAGCAGAAACTTTATATCACAAGGCTGTTTATGATGATGAAATTAAGAGTTGAAACAAATAAATGTAAATGGAAATATTTAAATCAGTGGACTAGAAATAAATTTCAGCCATACAGTGAATTTGCCTGTTTGACATGGCAGAAATCCCTTTCCAACTGCAAATCTCCTGTTGCATGTCCCTCAATGATCGAGCTTGCTTATTTTTATTCCTCAAAACCATTGCACTAGTCCTTAAAGCAAGCCTGGGCTAATTATCAAACTATAGTAACAAGTGAATTGTGAACCCACAAGGTAGACAATGAGAAAAGGAATAAAAAAGAAATTATCCTAGCAAACATGAAAAGAGATAAATTCACCAATCAAAGTCATTTTAATAGCCAGAAGAGCCACCTTAAAGTGGCGTGAAGGTATAAAGTACTGCTTCCTAAGTTTAGACAACAAGTTACTATCTCTTCCTATGTCTTCACCAAATGTGCTACCTTTGTAGAAGGTTAAACTAGAGATTTCTTCCCAGATGAGATTCTACAGCCTATTTGAGAGTTTGCAAACCATGATCTCTTGGAATACTCTTTTTCTCAAAAGAATACGAAGATAGGAGAATTACCAGACTGTAGGCAAGTGTAAGCTTCTGCAATCTGCAAAAAAATGCACATCCACAGGTTAGATAATCTCACAATCATAAATTCAACTAATTGCTTCTAAATTGCAGAATACATGATAAAAGAATCCACACTTTTATCTCATCTTAATGTTCCTTGAAGAAAATTTTATGTTCAGGCACAACACATGAACCAAACTAGAGGGAAAAGACCGGATCTTCATACAGCATTGTTATGTATGTTCCAGGCAGTGGCTCTTATCAAACATGGCAAAGTCCATATGACATACCACATTTTGCACAGTAAATAGCTCAAAGTCCATTCGAGAAACGAAGTTGCTACTTAACTTTTAGACAAAAAGGAATTGAAACACTGATGCCCGCCTATAGAGATGTTTCTTCGGCAACGAAGAAACTATTCCAATTAAAAACTACCATTTGAGAAGACTAATAGTACCCTTTATCAGGTAAATCTTAGTTTATCTCCCAAACCCTCTTTCCTACTTCGATCGGTTGAAAAGTTATGAATCCAAATAATATAACATCCTAATGGATTTACTTACTCATCACAACATATTGTTTGAAATCGTTGCTGGCACCAAGCAAATAAGCTAACAAGTCCCTAAGCAATCAAGCTCCCTCCATCAATTTTAATAGCAAAAAGTACAAAGAAAGACTCCCTAGGCTGTAGATTGTAAACAGTATAGAAATATTAGTAGTCACTAAACTATACTAAGCTCTCGTCTCGAGTAGCTATTGATTTTCATGTTCAAATCAACTCTAAAATGCGAAACTGTTCCTTTGCAATCCTCCCGTACAGTGCATAGCTAATGAGCTAAATCCAATATAATACCAAGCAGATTTTACAAAAGCAAATTCAATATCCTAAGCCACCGTAACTGAATTTGTCGATTCCGATGAAAGCAAATGAAAAACTGACCCTATCAAGACCATGCTTACCAACTTGAACTTAGACTCCGCTGTAGGCTTTTCATGAACCGGAAACAGGTCAGGATGCGACTCCCATACTTTCTTCCTGTACGCTGCTTTAACCTAAGGATTAAAATTTCCAGATCATAATTCATTAAAAACAAAACAAATTCATGATTAAAAGAATAACAACCGAGGAAGCTTGTTAATTGTTAGTCTAACTGATCAACCGCAGGCAATCAATCAGAGCGACAATCTCCAAAAGCAAAAGAAATCAAAGTTATAGACTTCAATCCAAGTCAACAACAACAACAACAAAGGCAACATGAACTTGAGGTTAAAAAACCCTAAAAGATTAAGATTTAAGAGCGAAACAAAAAGTTATAAAAAATAGTATTTATTAAATAAAAACCATTTTGTTTTTTGAGAAAAAAAAAAAAAAAAGGACCTGAGAAGGAGTAGGGCGAGAATTGGGAGGTAAGCCTAGCAAGAGTCTGGCTTCATCGCCCTGCATTTCTGTAAATTGGTGGGGTTAAGTCGCCCCATGTTTTAGCTTCCGGTGTTTTTAAGTATTTTTCTCTTTAATTTTCTTGAAATATTGGGAAAGTTTTAGGGTGTAAAACGCTCGGATATTTTTCAGGTGTTGGACAACAAGTGGACGATAATTAATATCACGATCATTTGATGAGACAAAAAATTATCAATCTGATGTGATGCATACATCAGAAAGTTGGAATGTACTTTTGACTGTTGACTGATGTAAGAGATGGAGCAATCGGCATGTGATGTGCTCCGCTTGCCTTCTTTTTCTTTTCCTTTATTTTTTTCTCCCTAATTTTTAGTTATTTTAGTATAAGTAAGTATATACAAGTGGAGGAGTACATCACATTTTCTTTATAGTTTTGGGTTTTTTTTTGGCCAGGGCATTTGCTTTATAGTTTAGTATAAGTATACGAATAAGGTTACATCCTCAAAAAAAAAAAAAAAAGAATAAGGCTACATATACCAGTATACTAGTATTAAGGCTTTTGAAGCCAAGAAAAAATCTAATATAAAGGCTTTTGACGGATTTCACAGTTGGCTCGTTTTCTTTTTTTCATGAAAACAATTGTATACTTTACGTATTATTACTCCGTATATTCTAAAAATTTGTTGCTTTTAAGAAAATATACAAAACGAATTCAAATGTCTCTCCTTCAAAAATAAAAAACAAATTCATATTATTATGATATTAATAATAGATAACATTGAATTCCACTTTGGCCAAAATGGTTATTATTAGAATTCATGTATAAATTTGGAGTTTTTAAAACCTCGCATTTTCTCTAAGCAAGTCTTTTTTCTTGCCTTTTATTTATGTACCAAAAAAATACTAAATATATACAGAAGTGGATGGTAGTTATACATTGAAGAGACCTTGACCTCACCAAAATTTTAAAATTCTTACTATTATTATTATTATTATTATTATTATATATGTGTGTGTGTGCATTTAATATATATTTACACCAAAAATTTCAAGTTAGGCTCTCTAAGAAATAGTTTACTTCAAATTGATCCCAATGTCTTATGCCAAGATTTGTCACTATAAATATATATATATATATAATATTATATAAGAAATGTGACTTGTAAAATGATCATCACATTATTAAATTACCAACAATTGATTCATTGAAGTGGTTTTACTGTTTCTTTTGGATTAAATAAAATCACTAACATTTTATCCAAAAAAAAAGGTCTCGAGTTTGAGTCTTATGAATGGAAAAAATTATTATTGGAAGAGCTTTACCCCTTATAGTGGGCCAATCCGACTTGAAAGGGATTAATTTTAGACCAAAGACCTTGAGATACCCTTGGTTATACTAAAAAAAAAATCACATCATTAAATTAATTATTTCCCGCGACGAAAAATATACTCTACCACTATTATTATTATTATTATTTGTATAAGTATAACACATTAAATTGAGCCATTAACAAAATAGTAGTAGTTATTTGAAAATAGAAAGTTAGGACAGCAAATATAACGTGGGAGATATATATATATATATATATATGAGGAGGAATGCGCTTCTATGCAATGTAAAACAAAAGTTTTACACTTTTTTAAGCCCTTGATCTACTTAAATTAACGGTCCAGATTAAAGTAAATTCTTACTATTATTATTATTATTATACTAGATTTAAACCCGTGCTATGCACAGAAATATATTTAAATGTTACTAATTTATTTTTTAAATACCAAATATCATACGTAATTAAATCACTATTGTAATGAAAATATGCACGCTACTTAATTTTTGAGAACATATTCAGTATAATAGAAAAACAACTTATATTAAAATAAGTATTCAACATTTTTTAGGCAAATATAAAATTTAGAATGTAAATAGAAGTTAACAATCTCATTCGTATTTACAAACTTTTGTTTCATTATGAATGGTAAAAAATTTTTTTCGATTGTCACATGAAATCTTCAAATAATTGTCAAAGCATTGTCTCCATTTGCACAGGTTAATTTTACATAAAACAAATCATTTATGTATAACTATATTAAAACAAATCATTTATGTATAACTATATTTTATTTTAAGTTTTTAAAGCTCCAATGACAAAACATTATTTATTTTTTAGAATAGAATATTCTTAAATTTTGAATGATATAAAATGTTGGATCATTTTTTATTAATTTATTATTATAAGTATAAAAACAAAATCACTTCAAGACATGAAAATTTTAATATTAACAACTAATCTACTAAATGAAGAAATATTCTTAGTGAAAATCTCCTCAAATCATTAAAATCAATAAATTAATATATATTCGGATTAAGGTTGAAAACATTTATAGTTTTTATTATTGTCTAGATTGTGTCAATTTAGATACATATTTGCTATTATTATATATAAGGTATGAGTTTTTTTTCCCCCTAATTGATTCCGGTACGAAAATGAATGTACTTGTAAATTTAAAAAAAAGATGTGCTATACATATTTCTTACTTGTAATAATTTTATTAAAGATGATACAATTTCATAGTCTCATAATTAATACTTCAGTTAATATTCTTTTTTGTGAAGAAATTAATGACCACTACTTAATCGACAAAATACATATTTATATGATGAAAAAAGTCGTTGATTGACCTTTAATTTCTTTATTTACAAACAAAACCAAAAATCTTGGGAAAATAAATTTGATCTTAGTGGAAGCTAATTAAAAAACCCTGGAGGTTAAAAATTTTAATATCAAATACTACAAAACTATTAAAAAGTAAAAACTCATGTGCGATAATGTCCTTCAAATACTACAAACTTACTAAAAATTTAAATCACAACAACTTGAGCCATTTTACTATATAGCGCTTCTTCGTAATTGATTGTGCGATAATGTCCTTCACTCCATAAATGTTTTCTCTTCATTCTTGTCTAGATAAACTTACATGACTTAAAATGATTGTTGGAGTATCTCTTATATTTGGAGTTGCGTTGACTAAGAAAAAAAAAAGAAAAATTATAGGTAAAGAAAAATGGAGGTCAGAGATAGAAAAAGAAAAAAGGAATAAAGAACATTGTTTATAGGTAAAGTAAGATATGATTAACTTAGATTATTAATGTAATTTTTAAATTATATCTATCGAAAATTATATTCCCAAACCCTTCAATTTTCAATGTAAATTAGATTTCAAATTTTCACGGTATTGTATCAATTCAATTAAAAAAATCAAATGCAAATGTATTTTAGATTAATTCAAATATATAGGTGATCCTAGTGAGACCTTGAAATCCTACAATTTAATATTAAATATTATATCTATGGAAAATTTTTTAAAATTAAAAAATATTCATTATTTGAATTAATCCAAAAAAAAGATAAAGAAAATTATATTTAATTGTTTAAGATAAAAAATTGGGCAAAAAAAATTTAGATATAAATGTTTACGATAAACCTATAAATTATTTAACTTTTAAATTAATTGGACATGATAAAAGATTAGATAATCTAATTAAATAAAAGGATAAAAAATTTTAAATTAAAAATTCTTGAAACATTGCATAGATAAATATTAAATATTTTAAATATTTATTTAAATTAATATCAATTTTTTAATTAATTAGTTGCTAGGCAAATGACAATTAGACACATGGGAATAATAAATAAAAAACAATGTCGACCTATTCAAGGATAAAAGCTAATTGTTCCTCAAAAATTTTGATTGATGCCCAGCATTGCATTGTGTCTGCTATTTATCTTCTAGTGTTGGTTGCTTTCAAGGACAATAATTCTCCTCTCAAGCTAACTACACCATCAAAAATGGAGATTTTTTGAAAAAAATTAATCTATAATGTACCGTAGGTAATAGCCAAAATAATAATCAAAAGTAGAGGATTAGACTATTGCATATAATTTATATATATATAAATCATCTATGCATATGTGTGTAGAGAGTCTCAAGTCAATCTTTCTGAGAAGAACAAACACTATTATGATCATGCATTATCTGAATTAGGATTTGAAATTTACTGTGTAAAATATCACTATGTTGCGTTAAAAATAGTATTCACGTGTGATTGAATTTAAAGGTCGCGTGCACTTGACATAGATAAAAATTTATTAAATGGGAGCAAATAAAAAAGCAAACTCAAACCAAGACTTCCCAGATTTATAAGGATATTGTCTAAAACTTTGAATGATGAATCCTAATAAAATAATTAAAAAATTGATAAAAAACACCTTATTGACCGTAGCTCAAAGAAGCTGGTTGCCACATCCTTAGACCAAAATTTAGAGAATAAAGTATCAAAGAATCTGAAATACCAAGTAAGGAGATATACTACAAAATTGCCGTGAAAATGATTGTGTTTCCAAGAAAAAAATAGCCAAATGCAATTGCACGTTAATAGTACCATCAAATCAGTAGCTCACAAAGATTTTTCAATCTTCTCTTTCCTTTCGCAAAATAAGGCTACAACCATATATAAGCAAGAAAAGAAAATATGTGATTATTGTTAGGAACGAATCGGGCCTTGTCCACACTTCAAGGCCCATCACACCGTGACTCACATACATGATCTAAACACCACTTGAAACCAAAAGCCTAAGCTATTGGTTTCATGGGTCCTTCATGTATATAAGTCACCTTAATATCACATCACTTTGTGATATGTGATCCCAACTCATATGTGAACATTTTAACAATCTCCCCCGTTCACTTGTGAGTTACTTCGCTCCCCCATGCGACGGCTAAGTCCCCCATGTCTAAGGAACTCCCCCGTGCGGCCAACCTACCCTCCCTGGGAAAGATGGCGAAACCAGGTCCGAGGGTTTACCAGGTCTTACCACCGCACCACTAAACACATTGACCCCTTCAGCTAGGTCAATCTGTGCATATCGCCGCACCGATCGAGTCTCAACCGGACTCCGATACCACTTGTTAGGAATGAACCAGGCATTGTTCACACTTCAAGGCCCATTACACCATGACCCACATATATGGGCTAAACACCACTTAAAACCAAAAGCCTAAGCTATTGGTTTCATGGGTCCTTCATGTATATAAGTCACCTTAATATCACATCACTTTGTGATGTGGGATCCCAACTCATATGTGAACATTTTTAACAATCTCCCCCGTTCACTTGTGAGTTACTTCGCTCCCCCGTGCGACGGCTAAGTCCCCCATGTCTAAGGAACTCCCCCGTGTGGCCAACCAACCCTCCCTGGGAAAGATGGCGAAACCAGGTCCGAGGGCTTACCAGGTCTTACCACCGCACCACTAAGCACATTGACCCCTTCAGTTAGGTCAATCTGTGCACATCGCCGCACTGATCGAGTCTTAACCGGGCTCTGATACCACTTGTTAAGAACGAACCGGGCCTTGTCCACACTTCAAGGCCCATCACACCGTGACCCACATACATGATCTAAACACCACTTAAAACCAAAAGCCTAAGCTATTGGTTTCATGGGTCCTTCATGTATATAAGTCACCTTAATATCACATCATTTTGTGATGTGAGATCCCAACTCATATGTGAACATTTTTAACAATGCTCTCTATCTCTGTCTTTGCTGTTGTCTCTATTCTTCGAACCCCTACTATTACTTCTCCCAGTTCTCTGAACAGCTAGTACTTCTGACTGAGATGAGGACCTTTGCACCTTCAACATCTCTTCTTCATTCATAATGCCATTCTTAGCTAAGTCCATCGTCATAACACCACCGGGAGCTGAGTTGAACAAAGTAATTTTAAAAGTTTCCCAAGAATTCGGTAAAGTACAAAGAAGCCACAACCCTTGAATCTCATCATCAAACTTCATGCCCATTTCCGCCATCTGATTGAGAATTCCTTGAATTGTGTTCAAGTGATCTTTCACTGAATTTCCATCTTTGAGCTTCAAAGACATAAGTTGCTGCATCAAAAATAGCTTGTTGTTACCGGTCTTTCGAGCAAACATACTCTCGAGCTTTTCCCACAAAGTTCGGGCATGTGTCTCTCCACAAACATGGTTCAACACATTATCATCAAGCCATTGCCTTATGAAACCGCACACTTGCCGATGAATTAGCTTCCATTCTTCGTCGGTCTTACCCTGAGGCTTTTCACTAAGAAACACTGGTTGATAATAATCTTTAACATAAAGGAGATCCTCCGTTTTTCCTCTCCATTTATGATAATTAGAACCATTCAAGAGAATCATCCGACTTGTATTTACCTCTATACTGCAACACAAGTTAGATTCCCACCAATAATGAACCAAAGCTCTGATACCAGTTTGATGGGAGAAACCAACACAAATTTACAAACCCGAATCGCAAACCTGCAGCAGAAACAGAACAAACAATCCACCGACAACGAACCAACCAACTTTGGCCAAGTTAAACAGCAACACAATATCCACAAGCAAACAACTTAAACTGATAGCAATAATAAAAGCATCAAACAGAAAGAACGTCAAGAATTTTTACGTGGAAAACCTCCCTAAAGTAAGGAGTAAAAACCACGGGACTGTAGTCCACCAAAATCTCCACTAATCAAATTGATGGTTCTACAAATCTTCCTAGATCAACTAGGAGCTCAACAACATCATCAAGATCAACTCTTGGCTCACCACAAAGTCATCAACACAAAGGTTGGATACAAAACATGAAAGAAAGTAAAACCAGAAAATTTCACCTTCCAACAGACAGTCACGATGCGGGCCCAATAGCTAGAGCTAGAGACATTATTTTGACGGTCCGACCGTTCAGATTGTAGAGCAATACGTCCTGACAAACTGTCAAAATTTCAGCCCGATCCAACGGTGAAATTTTCTCCGGCAGCCTTTTTACTCCGACTGCTATGCACAGAAAAATTCTGCTTGCTTCTCCCTTTTCAACTAGGGATTTCTCTTCTTTCTTTCACACTTGACTACGCTCTCTCTCTCTCTACCAAAAACAGCTGAAAAATTGGTATTTATATTGGCTAAGGAAGTGTCTAGAATGCCCTTAAATTGGGCACAAGTTGGGCCTTCAATTTGGAGTGACCAAACCCAACAATTATAACGGGTAAATTATCTATTAAAATGTTAAAAAAATTGAAATTACAAAATTAATCAAGAAATCAAGGATTTGAAATTTGAAAAAAAAAACTTTTAAAAGAAAGCAATTTTATTTAAAATTTAAAGTTAGATATATATTCAAATGGGTACGTAGAAGGTCAAATTTTTTAAAATGTATAGAAATTGAATATATTCATAATTATTGTAAATTAATTTAAATTTTAGTTTGGATTAGAGAACTTTTAAAATTTTTTAGAAAAAAAATTGAAATAATGGACAATTTGATATTTTCTATTTAAATTAGATTTTTAAATATCAATTAAAAATTTAAATTGTATTGAATCATTTTAATAATTATTTAAATTTGAATTTAAATAAAGTAAATACATGAGATTATTATTAGATTCAAATCTTTTACAATTTTAAATTACTTTTAATTTTTCACAAAAAATAATTAATTTTATTTTCTTAAAAAATGATTATGGTTGACACATAACAATAAAATAGACATGTCATGTGTCAATCATTTTTGCCTCTATATACCTGATATTTATAGGTAATAAATAAAGATAAGAATAAATGATAGAATTTGGAATGAAATAATCCATTCAATTTTAATCTTATATTGTGATATATGGGCAAAAATGTTTGATTTAATCAAGTTAACTATTTTATATACTACTTTATCCGTGAAAAAATGTTTAATTTATTTCTTTTCATTATCAAATTTAACTTGAGTAGATAAATGATATAATTTGGAATGAATAAATTACGAATATATAGATAAAAATTAAAGATAAATTATATTTTAATATACTAATTTCAATTTAATTAGATATTTTAAATTAACACTTCTTCAAATAGAGAGATAATGTCAATTTAAATAGATTAAATAATTTAATTAAGAAGATAGATAATAAATTTTTTTTTCTAAATTTTAAATTAATGGATAACATTTGACATTTTACCTTAAACAAAATCTTTTATATATATGTATATAATATTTAATAATATATTTTATTATCTTAAAAAATTAAATGATTGACACATGGTGAAAAAATACACATACCATGTGTCAATCATTGAGTATACTTTCCTTTCCTTTCATTTATATATATATATATAAGATATGTGTGTGTGTGCATTTAATATATATTTACACCAAAAATTTCAAGTTAGGCTCTCTAAGAAATAGTTTACTTCAAATTGATCCCAATGTCTTATGCCAAGATTTGTCACTATAAATATATATATATATATATAATATTATATAAGAAATGTGACTTGTAAAATGATTATCACATTATTAAATTACCAACAATTGATTCATTGAAGTGGTTTTACTGCTTCTTTTGGATTAAATAAAATCACTAACATTTTATCAAAAAAAAAAGGTCTCGAGTTTGAGTCTTATGAATGGAAAAAATTATTATTGGGAGAGCTTTACCTTCCATAGTGGGCCAATCCGGCTTGAAAGGGATTAGTTTTGGACCAAAGGCCTTGAGATACCCTTGGTTATACCAAAAAAAAAATCACATCATTAAATTAATTATTTCCCACGACGAAAAATATACTCTACCACTATTATTATTATTATTATTTGTATAAGTATAACACATTAAATTGAGCCATTAACAAAATAGTAGTAGTTATTTGAAAATAGAAAGTTAGGACAACAAATATAACGTGGGAGATATATATATATATATATATGAGGAGGAATCCGCTTCTATGCAATGTAAAACAAAAGTTTTACACTTTTTTAAGCCCTTAGATCTACTTAAATTAACGGTCCAGATTAAAGTACATTTTTTGATCAATGCTTTCTTTTCCCCTCCACTCTCTCTCTCTCTCTTTCAACCATCTTCAAGCTTTCTTGTTCTTATTTTGCTGCGCCTTTTTCCTTTCCCAAGTCTACCGGTTCAATTAAATTAAAAAAAAAATCCTCTGCCAATTCAAAACTCACCAAAACAAGAACAAATAGTTCTCCTTCTCCCTTGGGTTATTGATCGTTTACATTCAAAAAGTCATGTCATCTCCACTTTTTACTTAATTGAAGCTTGCTCTTGTTGTCAAAGTACTCTGTCTCCAATTACACAAGTCACATTGTTTTGCCACTCTCAACCGGTTTAATCAAATTTAGAAGCTCTCTGTTTTTGTTTTTTTTCTCTTTCTAAATAGTCTAACACTATGATTCCAGTAACTTAGATTTAACCGAAAAGAAAAGAAAAATTGCAGTAACTTATGTTTATTTTTAAATTAAGTTATAATACTCACAACTATCTAATGCAGTAGCCTAAAGAAGAAGAAGAGGAAAAACGATTTAGTTCGGATTTTACATGACCTTTGAACTGGCTTTTTTGTTTTTTATTGGGTTGCAGTGAAAGAAAAAAGAAGAAGAAATTGGAATGGAAACTTGTGAGATAGGAAGAGAAGAAAGTGGAAGGGGAAAGAATAATTCATAAGAAAGAAAGAAAAAAAGTAGTGAAAGAAGAAGAAATTGTCTTGAAGAACGACGATGAAAAAGGGAGAGAAACTGGAAGGGGAGAGAGAAAAAGTGGGAGGGAAAAGAAAGAATTGATTAAAAAATTATTTTAATCTGAACCGTTAATTTAAGTAGATCTAAGGGTTTAGAAAAGGTGTAAAACTTTTGTTTTACACTAGGCGTAAACGAATCTCTCATCTCTATATATATATATATATAGAGGAGGGATCATTTGACATCGGGTGTAAGATTAAGAGTTTTACACCCTTTCGTAACTTAATGTACGATTAATATTTAATTAATCCGACCGTCGAATTTCATGCTCTATTCACATACATCGTACATGTAAAATTTCGAGTTAATTTAAAATGTCTAGCATATATTTTGAAGCGATAGAATTCCTCATATAGATATGCATAACAGTATTTATTCAACAAAAAAGTATATAATCTACAAATTAATTACTGGTTGAATATCTAAATTGTCCCATAAATTATAACTTTTTAGATATATTGATTCCTAAACTTTTATTTGGGATAATTAATCATTCAAACTATTATTTTTGGATAATTAAACCCTCAAAATTATCATTTTGGGGCAATATAGCTCTTAATTCAATGGAACCCTTTGAAAAAAGTATAGGGTTTCATTGAATCAAGGGTTACATTGTCTCAAAATAAAATTTGAGGGGTTAATTGTTTTAAACTAAAAATTTAAGGGGTCAATTATCTCAAATAAAAATTTATAAATCAATTTATCATTTTTTGATAACTTTGAGGGTTAGTTTGAGTATTCAGTTATAGATTAATGCTAAATTTTGAGACATATGCAAACACACCCAAAAGAGGAAAACATTTGGAAAAGACAGGAGACTAAAGTTATATTTTGTCTAAATTTAAAAGTAAAGATCCCTAGTCAAAGGCTCTTTTCCTACTAATTTTTTCAACCATGCCACTTGGAGAACCCTATTCCACCACAAATTCTACCCTGTATCTATCGGAAAATCCCACAAGCCATTCATTCGTAACGTCCATTCCCATGCATAGGACCTAATTTTAGAAGCTCCTTTGCTATAAAACCCGGGCCATGCATAATCTCTGCCATCAAGCAATAAAGCAAAGACACAGAGAGAGTGCGTTTCCAATAATCTTTGATCTCCCTTCCGAGTCCCTCTTGGTTGGGAATCGGATCGTTGTGCCAAAGCCAGCCGGAGGGAGATCCTTTAGAAAAAGAAAAAAAAAGGAAAAAAAGGCAAAAAAAAAAAATAGCAAAGATGATGGGTAAAGTAGTTGTTTCGGGGATTTCCATCATTCTTGTGGTAGGAGTCGTCCTTGGCGTTGTTGCTGCAGTTCATCGCAGCAATGACGACAACAAGGTCGAATTGTCTCCACAAATGAAGGCCGTGACTAACTTCTGTTCATCTACTGATTACCAAGAAGCTTGCCAGAAGACCCTTAGCTCTGTCAACAGCACCGATCCAAAACAGTTCGTTGCCCATGCAATCTTAGCCTCCCAGGATGCAGTCGAGAAATTCTTAAACTTTTCTGACTCCCTGATCGTTCAGGCCAATAACGATAGCCGAACTAAAATGGCCTTGGATGATTGTAAGGACATGATGGACCTCGCCATTCAATCCCTTCAAGCATCGTTCTCCGAGGTGGGTGATGCTCAGTTACATACCATTGATGACCGCATTAACGATCTCAGGACCTGGTTGAGCGCTGTTATTTCATACCAACAATCATGCTTGGATGGTTTTGATGATGGTCACAGCATGAAGCAAAGCATGACAAACGGTATTACCGATGCTAGCGAACTCACAGCCAATGCCTTGGCTATTGTGACAAAGTTGTCGGACATTCTTTCCAAGTTCGGGCTCCAGCTGAATATCCCTACTGTATCCCGTAGACTTCTTTCTGTTGAGAAAAATGGTTATCCCTCATGGTTCTCGGCTGCAGACCGCAAGCTTTTGGCTAGGATTGATAACCGCAACATTAGACCAAATGCTGTTGTGGCTAAGGATGGCAGTGGCCAGTTCAAGACCATCGCTGCTGCCCTGGCTGCCGCTCCCAAGAACTCCAATGTCCGACATGTAATCTACGTTAAGGCTGGAATCTATGACGAGTACATCACCGTTGACAAGAAAACCACCAACATCCTTATGTACGGTGACGGCCCAAGGAGGACCATTGTCACTGGCCACAAGAACTTCGTCGATGGCACATCCACCTGGCAGACTGCCACTTTCTGTAAGTTTCGAAAGAGTTTAGAACTGGATAAATTCTTCATAATATTCTCCCCAAAAACTTTTGTTATATATTTTGACATATCTTTAATGAATATAATGTTACAGCTGCTATTGGAGATGGGTTCATTGCCAAATCCATGGGATTCCAGAACACAGCTGGTCCTGAGAAGCACCAGGCCGTGGCTCTCCGCGTCCAATCCGATAAGTCAGCCTTCTTCAACTGCAGAATGGATGGCTTCCAAGACACCTTGTACAATCAAGCCAACCGTCAGTTCTTCCGCAACTGTGTCATCTCCGGTACCATCGACTTCATCTTCGGCGACTCCCCTACCTTTATCCAGAACTCATTGATCATCGTCAGGAGGCCCCTGGACAATCAACAAAACACCGTAACCGCACAGGGAAAGACCAATGCTAATGAAAACACCGGTACCGTTATCCAAAACTGCAGGATTGTCCCTGAACAGAAGCTCTTCGCCGACAGGTTCAAGATCCCAACATACTTGGGCAGACCATGGAAGCAATTCGCCACAACTGTTATCATGGAATCCACCTTGGCCGACTTCATTCAGCCTGTTGGATGGATGCCTTGGGCTGGAAGCTTTTTCGAAAATACCCTTTACTATGCAGAGTACAACAATCGTGGCCCGGGCGCTAACCTGGCAAGGAGGGTTAACTGGAGGGGTTACCATAAAATTGACAGGAGGACTGCCATGCGATTCACTGTTCAATCATTCCTTATGGGCCGTGACAACTGGCTGCCCGCCACTGGTGTTCCTTTCACTCCTGGATTGAGATATTGAAGTTAGCGAGGGAAATCTGGAATGAGAGTCCAAAAAAGTTGGAGAGATCAATTGCACAAGAACCTGCGTAGAGAGTGAACTTTATATATAATGGTCTCTTTGTTATACCAAATGGAGGCGCATTTTATCTCATTATGATTTTCCTTTTGTAAGTTTATAGTTATATATGTCTAGAGATGTCTTTCAGGGCTCTTAAGTCCGTCTTTGTCTTTGTTGTTTTTCTTGTATAATAAATTAATAATTCTTTTGATTGATAAAAAAAAAAAGGGAAAAGAAACTGATCATCGATATTTATATCACGATTAATGCTCTGTCTCTTTTGATCTTCTAAATATACTAATCATGTATATGTATATTTATATATAGTATATAACATTTATGCTGCTAACTGTACTTTTTGAATCAGAAGCATCTCTTTGAATTATAAACCCAGAATGAAATCTGAACTAATGATCAAAAGTTTTGGCTGAAATTTTAACGTCCAAAATGGCAATTGAATGGTTTGGATAAAGAGTTTTGAGGGAGTATTACTTTCAAGTTCCAACATCGGGGTCAACTCGTATTGTTGCTTCTTGCTTGTTGTTCCAAGTTTTGAAAATATGGCCAGGAATCAACTTTTTCTCATGAAATACAACTTTTCTTAAAACAGTCTTTTTTCTCCTAAATGCATATATGCTATTATTCACTTTCATTATTAGTGTTGCTTTTTTTTTTTGAGGGGGGAGGGGGTCTTAATTTAGGAAAATAAAGTCCAACCTAAAATTTTAAATAAAAAGAAATTGTTGACCTAAAAACAAGCTTTTAGATTGAGCCAATGCTAATAGAACAAGATTTATATATTTTTCCTTAGATGCTTTTTGTGTTAGTAGTCAATAAGATATTATCAAGTGTCATTTAAAATATTAAATATCTAATTATTCTTTTTTTAAAAAAAAAATTAAATCATATAAAAATACACGTGATGATATCTTATTGACTACTAAAATAAAAAACACCTAAAGAAAAATATATAAGTTTTGTCCACGTTGATATATTTCGTTAGTGGTGGTCGGTTGGACTGATACCTAAATGGCTTGGGTCTGAGGGTCTCCAACAATTACTCAGTTGTTTAGCAGGCCTGGGCCTCCTTCCTCTTCAGGCTCTTAATTTCCAATACTGAATCGACAAATGAGTCCATTTTCTGGAGTTTTCCGAAAGCGTCTGTTGCTCCATGGCTCTGCGGCCGTGCCCTTAACTAGCAATTCCTAATTCCCATGCGGGAAACAAGGTTGGCAAAAAGCCAAGACTAGCAATTCTTTTCGACAGGAAAGTGAAGTAAAAGCGCTCAGCAATTGAGTGTAAAGAAAGATGAGGAGACTCAATCGAGCGTTTCTTCGGTGCATCAATTCACAGACGCAACTTCAAGTAGCGAAATCAAATACCAATGCTTACGATCAGAGATCGTTTCTTCTACCCAGAATTGCCTACATTTCTCTTTCTCTTTCTCGCTATTATTCCACCGGTAAGCCTTCTTATTTCCGTTTCTGAGAAAAGGAAAATAGGTAAAGGTGTTGTTTTCGAGTGTCTGAATCAATGTTTTGGGAATGGAACAGAGCTGCAACCTCAGCTTTCAACTGACCTTCTTAAAATCATGGAACAAAGATTGTCAACTATCGAGCATAGGAGTGCTCTTCTCGAAAATCTAATAAACCAGGTAATATAGTCTTTTATTCTCTCTCTTTTCTTCTTATAATATTTTGGATTTGTCCTTTGAGCTTTTTGGTGCTGATTGAAGACAGCCAGAAGCCTCACCAGCTGAGTATTCAAAGGCTAACAAAGAGCTTCGAAAACTAAGGGACTCCATGGACCTTATCAATGAGTTGAGAACCAAGCAGAAGGTATCTGTTGTCCTTCATTTTCTGTCTTTTACCAATGTTCTGTCTTCCAATTTATTGACTTAATCAATGAATGAACTTTTGTCTACCTTGGGTGATGATATCATTTATCTTGTTTATTTACGAACCTTTTGCTCATCTAAGCCTTTGGTTAAGTTGGTGGGTGGTGATAATATAGTATATTAAGATGGGGTTTTGATGCTTTGTCGTATTGCTTTCTATAGTTGCCATTATTATTTGATTTTGTCCAATAAGAATTATGTTTTAGGCTTTTCTTTTCCCTTCATATGTAGGAGATTGATGGTTTGAGGTCATTGATGGCTGAATGCCCGGGTGATAAAGACATGCTTGATATGGCGAATGAGGATTTGGGTCAGGCTTTGGAAGAAGAGAAGAGGCTGCAGAACTTGCTGCTCAAATCATTGCTCCCTAGGGATGATGCTGATGAGAGGGACTGCATTTTGGAGGTGAGAGCAGGTAACAAGCGTGTGCTGAGATGAGTAAATGAATGAGGGGTTGTTGTCATTATTTTTGACTTTTTATTTGATGTTTCCCCCCCTTTCCTCTCACTTTATAGTATTGAATTTGACAAAAAGTTTGATCAGGAACTGGTGGAGAGGAGGCTTCTTTGTTTGCAATGGATGTCTTTAAAATGTAAGTCAGTACACCATTGTCTCATGAATCACGAATTTTGTTTTGAATCTGCTTATCTGCAAATCGCTTCCTTGATTGGGTACAACAGGTATGAGAGGTACTCACAGAAGAAGGGTTGGAAGTTTGAAGTGGTAGATGTAACAGAGTCTGATCTGAAAGGATATAAGGTATGTCTTCCATCATTTACTGAATGTTTTATGTATCATACATCTGATTTTGATTGGGTTCTGGTTGCTTGTTCACTTGTGCATTAGCAGGTCCATAGACAGTGTCTATAGATAGTGTCTTGGCCTTCTTTTTATATAGTTTTTGGGATTAACATGTGGTATTTATCTTGTGTCTACATGACAGAATTTTGACTTCTTGTTATCCTAACCAGGAAGCTAGTGCAGCAATCTCAGGAGCGGGTGTCTATGGGAAACTTAAATTTGAGAGTGGAATCCACAGAGTTCAGGTTTCCTTTCTGGCTCTTTAGCATGCAATGTAGGGCTTATAGCATAACTTACGTGGATTTTTCCTTTTGGCAGCGTGTTCCTGTGACAGAGAAGTCTGGACGTATTCATACCAGTGCAGTATCAGTTGCTATTCTCCCCCAGGCTGATGAGGTGTTTAACAATATGAATTTGTGTTTCATCTGCAGTTTTTTCTTGTTTCTGAAAGATTCTAAGATTTATTTACTTGATAGCTTTCTTGAGTGCTCAGACTGCTTATATTAGCTCATTTCAACTTAATATTTGACATTATACCATCTAGTTTTTCAGTACTAATACCCATTTTGCCTGCTTTTTGATTGATGTCCATGGTGGGTTTCACAGGTTGATGTCCAGTTAAGGAATGAGGATTTGAGAATTGATACTTATCGCTCTGGTGGTTCTGGTGGTCAACATGCAAACACCACCAACAGTGCTGTCAGAGTCACTCATTTGCCTAGTGGTATAACAGTATCTATACAGGATGAACGATCCCAGCATATGGTAAAGAGTACTCAAGTTTATTGTAGTTCTGTATTCTTTTGTCTTAAGATCTTTTGAATGGAACTTGATAACTTCCCATGCTTTGAGATAGTTACTGCCAAGATAGACCAGTTAATTTTGCAGCCTTTCCTAGTTTTTCCACCATGCAATGACCCTATTTGTCTTTAAATGATCCAATCATGGAAAAGTTCTAGTCTTTCTAACTTGATGAATACTGATTTTATGGCTGATTTCTCTCTCTCAAGTAAAGCTCATTATATATGGTAATATGTTAGGCATGGGATTTTTAAATTGTAAGCAGTGAAATATGAATTTGGATGGTTTGTTAACAGTATCATGCCTCATAATGATCCATGGGTACACTCTCCTCATGCTTCCCCTAATTTTCCCCTTTTCTCCCTTTTGGGTCCATGTGATAGAACAAAGCCAAGGCACTTAAGGTGCTCTGTGCAAAGCTGTATGAAATGGAGAGGTCTAGAATTCAGATGAGTCGATCAAAACTTAGATCTGAACAGGTATGGGATACTATTAGATGAAGATTCAGTTTTTATCACTATTTTTAGTCCTTTGTTCTAGATGATTGGATGCTGATCACTTCGATGTCTGAACAGATTGGTAGTGGGGACAGATCTGAGCGCATTCGAACCTATAACTTTCCTCAAGGGCGTGTCACCGACCATCGTGTTGGTGTCACTTATCATGCAATAAATGATGTGATGCAAGGAGAGAATCTGGATGTCTTTGTTGATGCTCTTCTTTTGCAGCAGGAAATGGATGCAATTGTATCGTTCAGTTCTGTTCAGTGACCTTGTTATGGTGGTTGTGATGTCTGGCCCGGTTGTAGAATTTTTTCATTAATAATCATTTTCTACCATGATGATGGTCCGAATTTTGTACTTTTTGGCTTCTTATTTCTTTCCCTCTTGCTCTATGGACATGTAGAATATTCTAATTCTTATTGGTGATGCATCTTTCAAAACAGAGAGAGAGGAGGCCGTTAGATTAACATAGCGTGCGTCGCCTGTTGTATCTTTTACTGATTATTCTGGGAGTAATTACAACTTTACAGTATTCTGTACACAAACTTCTTAGAATTGGTAAGAGCTCAGTTTATATTCGTTTTATTTTCTTACCCCACAACACCCAGCTGATATCGCAGTCACAATGTCCCATGAACTTATACGGCTTTTTCTTGCAAAAGCCGTCCAGTTTGGGATCTAACTACCAATTCGACTAGTAGTATTACTGTGAAATTGATTTTATGATCTAATCCATGGTATGGTAAGGAAATTGGGTTGTAAGTTTCGGGTCATTAGTCTTGTTCCTTTTTCATCTCTCTGTTTTTGGTACTTGGAGAAAGGGGAATTTATTATATTGTTTCGTGTTCAGAATAAAATACATGCACTCGGTACATAAAAAAAAAAAAAAAAAAACTAAACAATCCATCCGTGGTCATGTTTCATATATTAGAGGGGGGGAGAACCCAGCAGAATATGAATAAAAATGGCATCTGGATGTTAGTATTTGTAGCTTACTTACGGAGGAAAAAGGTTAGAATTTCTGTCAATTAGTAGCCTTTGTTGCCATCTGAGAGCCATTTGGGCTGACAGACCCACCTCGACACCTACCCTATCTATCTATGCCGGTGAGATAACACTAATCGTGTTGCTTCCACCCAACCAAAGAAAATTGATGGCTCAGCTCATGCCACTAATCAGCCAGAAAACGATGATAGCAATCCCCCAGCTATTCTTTGAAAAAGAAAACAAATAAGATAAAATCATTATGATTAATTGCCTAGAATAAGTCTAAAGATTAGCTTCAAAAAACCAATAAAATCCTATGACGAAAATGACTGGATGGATGAGATTTGTTTGCTGTGTGGGGCTATCAGTATCCCCTTTCTCGCTCTTTTGGTTGTGTTGTGATCAAGTTGCGGGGGCAACAACTTTTGCGTGGAAAATATTGCCACTTTTTTCTTAAAAATCTTCACCATTTCTGACCTACAAAATTACAAGTAGCAGTAGGGCTTCAATTTTTGAGGATGAGATGATATATATTTGTATATTTCTCATAACAGTTGGAAAATGCATTTACGTAACCAATCACACTCCAGTTTATGACGCGCGAAATATATTGTAAGGCTATAGGCAAAGCCCTGAGATATGGTTCAAAATCCTCTGGGGTCCAAAACTGTCCGGGGTGAAGGAGACAGGTTAACACATCTATTAAAAAGTAACCTTACCCTAAGGCTACGAAACTTGATAAACGGAAAAAAAAAAAATTTTAAATGAAAGGAAAAGGTTGGTTTGGGTTTGGGTGGAGGTCAGTTTTCACTGCCCACGAATGGTGTCCAATCAGGAAAAACTAGTAAATAAAATAAGGTCAAATTTTATATTTAGTCCTTATATATATATTATATAAAAAATGTAGATAGTCCTTCTATTTTAATTTGATCAAATTGAATCTCTCTATTCTTATTTATTATCAATTTTAGTTCAATTATTAATGGTGTTAAAGTTTTATTGTAAATTATACTGATGTGGCATTAACTATACTGACGTGATATTAACTATTTTTATGTAGTTTTAACTTTGATGATGTTTACCTAAAAAAATCAAAAATTTTTTATATGGTTTTTTTTGTCACATTGAATATCTTTTGATAGTGATTATGAAATTTCTCATAAAAAAATATGAAATTAAACGTTCAAAATTAAAATAAAAAATGAACTATTGAGGTGGAATATATAGTCAAAAAAGTTACATGAAATTTTTTTAATTTTTTTAAAAATATATGTCATCATAATTAATGTCACGTCAGTATAATTGACGGTGAATATTTAACACCGTTAATAATTGGATTGAAATTGATAATAAATAAAAAGAGAATGACTCAATTTAATCAAATCGAAATAAATAGATTAAATGTACACTTTAATATAATAGAAGGACTAATTACGTAATTTGACCTAAATTATAAAGAAATGTTTTCTTCTTTAGCCGACTCCCTTCCAGTTCCACCCATTAAAAAGTCCTTGAAAATGACCCAGGTCTGAACTGTAATTGCCTGGAAACTTAGAAAAATCAGGCAAAGCTGTGATCCTACCCGCAAATGTCACTTTCTTTGGTTTCAAGGTAGAAATTTGGAAAAACGTGAAAAAGGTTGATTGGCTTCCGATTAAAATAAAAGGTTAAATTGTACCAATTAATCCCTCTACTATATTAAAATTGCATGTGCACTTTTTTCATGATGTTAGATTCTTTTCCATTGTTGGGTTTTAATTACTACTACTTTAAAATTGCATGTAATGCTGTATTTCCGGATCTAACAGCAGTTAGAATCCGATGGTAGAGTTGCAGAAAAAAGTGGCATTCTACGTATTGCAAGAAATGGTTACGGTGAAGTCTTGAGTTTTGTCTGTTTTTGACCTTTAGTTTTCCTGTTTTGGACCCGTTAGCTTAAAATTGTATATTCTTTTCTGTTGAGTTTATAATTGCTTATTTTTTAGTATTATTTCTCATTGCCCGTGGTTAGATCTAGACTATGAGGAAATCCTGTTGTCTCTGACAAAAAAGACTTCTTAAAAACAAACAAACAAAAAGGGCAGATTTGCTGCTCACAACAGATATCTGACACCCCCTCCAACAACACTGGGGTGTTAGAATCTGGCCTAGAGAATCAAACAAGCTACCCAAAAAGATTCCTCTTCATCTCTTCTTCTTCATTCTTCTTCGATGAATCCTAGAATGTGAAGCAATTATTAACCTCTTCCTTATTTCCCTCAAAAGAGAACCATATCAATCAATCAAAGGAATCTAAGGAAAAGGTTTTTTTTTCTTTTTTTTTTTCTCTCTCTCGAGGGTGATATATGGATAACTTTCCAAAAGTTCTGTGTGGTTGGAGCTGGGAGGAGAACAAGTTGTTTGAGCTGGCTCTAGCGGTGGTTGATGAGCAACACCCAGATCGGTGGGAAGTGGTTGCAGCCATGGTGGGAGGGGAAAAAAGTGCAGAAGATGTCCAGAAACATTATGTGATACTTTTGGAGGATTTGCAGTTTATAGAGTCTGGCAACCTAGACCATAAACTTGGCGAAGCTCAGTCTGTTATTCAAGTCGACTGTACTCAATCTGTATGCTGGGCGGATGAAGATAACAAGTACTTAATCTTTCTTTCCTTCTTTTTTCGTCTCTCTTCTACCAATTCTTTATCATGTTTCACGGAACAGTCTGGTCCATATTGATGATTAATGAGTCACAATCCATTAAGATCATCAGAGTTTATAGCAAATTAAGAGGAAGTAAATTAGGATACTTGGGCATCTGAATTTCTTGACTATGGAAACTGTGTAGTTTGATACTTTGATCAAGGTATTTGCTTCACGCATGCATAGCCATCTGCGCTAATTCCAAGCACAACCTTGACTTGGCCATTCATTAGGGACGAGTAGAAGAATCCCATTTTTCTATGCCTCTAAAAAATTGGACTTTTCATTCTTTCTACTTGCCTTTCTTTGCTCTGGTTTTGCCTTTTTGGCCTTTCCTTCATCATAATAGTAGCAAATTCAATTGCATCCTATTCAGGACATATTTCTGTTTAGCTTAGCAGTGTAGCCCACTAAGATAAATGGCTTTGGATTGAGACTCATCCGTGGTGAGTGGTGTCAAGATTTTAAAAGGCACAATTTATTTTTTAATGACCTGTTTCTTGGTTTCATTATGCTAATAGATGTAGAGTAAGCAATTTCAGCTAGAGGAACTCTTGGCAAGAATCTATTCATTAGCTGAAAGCCTGAAAGAATGTCAACAACTTCTATAGGGTGCTTTTTTCTTTCCTTTTGTTTTCTGGCCTTTACTTTCTTTTGCACAGTCTTTCAGACATTAACTCAAAAATCAAAATTATATCAGCGTCTATAATTGGATGAATAGTTCCGTTCTATATGCGATTCTGCATCTACAATGAGGAATATTCAGTGCTTCAGCTTGCATTTTTCATTTTCTAATAAGCCATTACTCTAGGCAGATTTAAGGTCCTTTCCTGCAGAAGGCCAATCAGATTCTGGATACATTTACCTAGTTAACATTATTATGAAATTTCTAGGTTAAAGTAGTTTAGCTTTGTTCTGATTCTTCTACTCTTTAACTTACAGCCTGCTGGTTCGATTGGACATAAATTGATCTCTGGAGCGAGTGCTGGTTTATGGCAAAGCAGGTTGCCATTGCTGACGCCAGAACTAATATCCAATTAGAATGCAGGGAATATCATCAACAAGGCTGGTTATTATATTAGTTGTATCAATTTAATGCTATATCCGTTGTTCCAAGATTTATCAGTCTCTTGATCGTGAAACAGAAATCATCTGAAAGATTTTAAACTTTTCAATTTGTAGATAGCAGAAATGGCTCTCGAGCCTTGTTTATTGGAAGTTGAGTAGCGTGATTTGTTAGACTTGTTTCACCTGTCTCTTAAATGATTATGAGTACTAATTTTGATTACAGTCAGAATTTCAAATCAAGAAACTTGAAACCAAACTCCCGAAGACTTGAAGTCTCCATGGGGGCACAGCACATTGTAGGCAACTTCCAAAGATCCAGAACTCTTTGCAAAACCAAATGCTAAGGGGGCAAATTCAAAACTAGGAATGTCAACTCTCGCAAAACCTAATTACGGTTTCTCCCGGGAGTTTACCAATTTGCAAACTTGACTCTGCCAATGACAATTATCGCCAGAGGTTGTTAAGACTGTTTTATTACATTCCCATTTGTGGTACAGGCTATCTCAGCTCAGGTCATCGTTTAATACATCGACTCAAGAATCGCTTGTTACATCTAAAAAACCTAGAGAAGTTTCATTCAAAGTATAATGAAATGAATATTCCACGGTTAAGCAGATAAAGGAAGGAAAAAAAATCTGTTGACGCTAGTTGTGTCGTCAAGTGCTCGTATCACACAACAATGTGATTATATTCATATCTGATCCCCCTAACTTGTACCAGTAATCTGATGCCATGTCAACGGATATAGAAGGGCAGCTCTCCTTGGAATGAGAGAATAGTTTTCTTCGAAAACACAAAAGAAAATGAACAACAAGGGAGAAAAAGAGCCGGGGTCGTTGCCCGTTGGGAGTACTGGTCATTACGTTTTATCTTGGCTGCTTGTTAAACGTAGCTATCTTGACCATGGATCTACATTCAATCAGTTGGCTATATGGGCTGTTAGTATTAAAAAAGAGAGAGAAAAATGAATCCCGAATACAGTTAAAAGACTTATGATGAAAAAATTGGAGGAAGGAAGAAATGGAAGAGGCAGAGCCAGGGAAGAGGCAGTGCATGGGCGGAGCAGCAACAGAAATCTATTGATAGATCCATCCGTGCTCAGCCTGTTCCCTGTCTTTGTCTGTCTCTGACATCCTTCTCACTTTCTCCTGAATTGAGTTTTACCTCACTTACTTACCGTCACCTTGTCCCGGTGTCTCTGTTAAAGCGGAAAAGAAATCTGGCAACTTGCACGTTGATCTCAGGCTCGGGTCCCAACTCCCAGTTTGTCTTTAATGACAAACTCGTAAGTTCATATGCACTATTTAGCAAATCAAGGAACTTAATTTGAGTATACGCTGTCATCTAAGCTATTTATGCTTCAAATGCCGAAAGGATTACAGTACAAGATGTACTATAAAATTCTCTCTGGGCCAACCGACTCTGTACTAGCAGCACTAAATCCTAGTTGAAAATACACGTTTTTAATTGTACTACACTTCAGCTGGTAGTACTCTCGTATTTTCCAATGATATGGAATTATGGTTATGGATACTTTCCCCTTGCCAAAAAAATGAATAAAATATTTTATTAAGTATACTATTTAAAGAATTGAACGATGATGCCATAGCGTGGCAGAAATCGGCATTCTACTGCAATCTCATTATCGGGCAGATGCAGCAAAGCAACAGATATTGATTGAAAGCAGGAGGTATAGGTTTATTCTTTTCAGCGGTAGGGGAGGAAGTCCTGGTTTACAGAACTCGGAAAGAGACAGCGGGTGATGAAAATCAAATGAAATGTCGCCTTTTGATCCGAGAAATTGTCGAGTAGAATGAGGCTGAGCAACTTTAACCACCACACCAACCAACTTAAGAAAAGTCAGCAGCCCTTCTGTGAACATCACATGCAATTTTATGATTCGATTAAGTAAAAGGAAATTCACACAATTTTGGTAATTTTGTAGGCCCCACCCTCCCGCCCTTCCCAATAGCTAAAAAGGTATCTTGGGACTCGGGGCGGGGAGGCAATCCGGCAGGGGGTTACCTATACTTAGACTCAAGCCTGCAAAAAAGCTTCACAGATATGAGCCCCAGAAGCTCACTAGATATTGGATGATCTAAATATAAATACCTGGAAAGGAAGCGAGGAGGAGAGGAGAAAAAAGGAAAAGGAAGGACAAACCTACAAACAATCCAAGTTAAAACTTAAACAACCAGAGCGTGCATGAGATATATAGAGAATAAAATGGGTTTATCATAACAAAAACATACTTATGATACATCAATATTAGCAACGGTAATATTAAATGAACATGCATGTTCCATTCAAAATTTGAGCCCAACCAATTTGATAAAGGTGGGACATTAAGCATTTCTATGGCATTCCATCCCTAACTACCAGGGTCTCTCAAGTCTTAAACTCCCAAGACAGTACCTAATTTGACCCATCTGCCTTATCTACAGTTATGAACATTCCTTCACTAACTTCATTGCAAGCGCGACTACGAGGTCATATGGCACGTTGCTCTATTATGTCCAGCTCCTTGACACTTGCTGCAATGTAGTGGCCGCTTAAAGGGCCCTCTATGTCTATTTCGTATCCTTCTCTTCTTAGGAGGGCCAGAGGCACAAAGCAGAGGAGGGCGTACTTCAATTTTTGAGGATTTCTTTTGCACTTGCCCATCTGTTGTTGAAACTAGATTTATTGAGTTTGAATATGTTGACCGGAAAGCATCAATTGTATAGTACTCAGAGCAATAATCATATAAACTCCTTTCTGTTCGCTGAAGGACAGCAACGGCATGGCAACATGGAAAACCATTTAACTGCCATTCCCTGCAGCTACAGTCCCAGAGATCAGTGTTCACTACATTTATAGCACCCAAACTGTCACAAACCTCAAAAGTGCTACTCAGTGATACCAACACTTGAAGCATGGCAGCTTTCAGAATTTCTTCCTGTAATTTAGACTCTGCAACCGGAGTTAACTTTGTCAACCAATGACCTGAATCTGACTGCTGAGTGTTAATCAAGTCCATCATCTTACAACAGATGGTCTCAATCAATTTAGCAATTGGTATAGCTGGAAGTTCAGTTACCCAACTATGAAATGCCTTGGCAACATCCGATGAAAAATATCCATATCGTGCACCTTGAAAAAGAGAATTTGCCCAGTGTTCTGGGCCACTTTGCAAGATCCTCTCACAGGCCTCAGGTGAAATATTTCTGATGTTCTCAATAGACTTTCTGAATCCATCAAGTGCGGAAGCACGGGCAGCATGATCAAAATGTGCAACAATTACTTGAAGAGCTTCTTCAGTATACGAACCATCAAGATCCTTTTTTAATTCCTCTTTCAGACAACGGAGACAATAACCATGGTGTGAATTCTTAAATATCATGGAAATAGGCTTTTTAAGACCTATCTGTCTATCTGCCACAAATGTTAGTTGTTGGAATGTTGAAAGTGCTGATTTTAGTTGCACCAAAAACCAATGCCAATTATCATCATCCACAACATCAACTACAGCAAAAGCAACAGGAAAGATGCCATCATTTCCATCCAAAGCTGTAGCTGTCAAAAGCTCAGACTGATACTTCGAATTTATGGTCATACTGTCAAGGAAAAGGAGGGGACGGCAACCATTCTTGAAACCATGTAATGAAGCTTGAAAGGAAACAAATAGATGATGGAAGCGTAAGTCTTCCCTGGTGATTACAGTTGCAATGCTACCAGGATTGTTCTTTATGATCTGCTTAAACAAACTGGGTAACTCATTGTAACCTTCTTCATATGGAACTTGAAGCTTCTCCTTGGTAGTCTCAATTCCACGCCATATCTGTGCATATCTTGCTCTGAATCCATATTCCTGACGAATTTCATCAGCAATTTGTCCTGGTTTAGCATGTGGGGCATCTCGCAACTTTTCCTTTACAAGAAACTTGACCAATTTACCAGTGACAAGAGGAGTTTTTCCTGCTCCGCAGGTATGAGTTTCACTCATCTTTTTAATAAAAAATAACTTTGTGGTAGACAACCTTGCAGCTTGAATGTTCCAAGGACATCCTTCAGCTTTGCAATTTGCAATTACATACCTAGCATTATTGGTCTTAAAGGTATACTCAAAGCCATGAGCTATGGAGAACTTATTCAGAGCAACACGGAAGTCTTGAACATTATTGAACTGCTGTTCCAGACCAGTTAAGCAACTTTCCCATGATTTAACAAGTTTTTGAAGCGCATTATTATTATCACAAGGAGATTCAGAAGCCGACTTATTGGGTTGGTTCTTATCTCCGGAAAGAGTAGCAACAGAAGCCAACCAATCAAGTTGCTCATTGTCTCCAGAAATAGAACCAGCGTGAGTAAAACTATCAGGAGGAGTTACAGGCTCATCCACCATTCTTGACCTGAAAAGGCAAGCATCATTAAAATCATCTAGATTGCAAGGGTTACGCAAGATGGCAACATTAATGAACATTAGGTTTGGACCTAGTAGCCTCCATGATACTGATGTGAAGTTGAATTTAGTTAAATATCCACAAGGTACTTTATTTATCACACAAGGAAACAACATAATTCTTCATCATCCAAACATTGTGAAGTATGCACTACCTGCTGTGGGACATTGTCAGGTAACTTGTTTGATTTTCATTTGTTAAGACATAAACATCCACGGTTGCAGAGTTTCCATGAAAATCCAGCAAGTGTTGCAGGTCTTTGTCATTAGAAATCGTGATGAGCGACTTCTTATTGTGTGGAATGAAATACTTAATGGTCAAAGAATCAGGATCATACTTCCACATCTCTGCCACTTCCGCTTTGAGCTCATCAAATTTAGTTTCAGTGTTTATACTAATAGCATGAGCATCTCCGCCAGTGTATGACAAGGAACCATCACTATTTGATGTAAACTTCCCTCCCGACTGGCAGATAGCAATAAGCTTTACCTTAGCCATGCCTTTGTAGGCAATATAAGGAAAAACAGAACCTAAAAGACCACCTTTGCCTGCAGAAAAGAGAAATGTAATCAGAAAATAACATGGGAGATCAGAAACTGTTTAGTAAAAGGAAAACGAAATAAAATTCCATATATTCAGATCAAAACAAACACGCAGAATTAAAGTTAAAATCTCAGATTTTGCAGATGAAGCTTTCATATTTAACCCAATCAACTAGTCTGAAATCTATTTCCCTTCCCCCATTACAAAACCCCAACATTGCAAACAATTAAAATTTTTATCTATAAAAATATTTTTAAAAAAATACTTGGGGGGAATTAAAATGCGTTTTCATTGAAATTGAAACAACAGCCACAAACTGCAGTCTCAAGCTTTTAAACAAAATATAATGCAGCTGTTAAAAACTTCAAATTTTGCACCGTACGCGAAGGGAAATAGGAGTGTAATATAAAAGGGGAAAAAACCCTAATTTCAGAGTTAGGAGGGAGCCGTTACCTTCTGAGAGATTGAAAACACTAATTCCAGGGTCGGTCTCCAATTATTAGAGGCGCATTTGCTATGGAAGTTGACGAAAGAGAATTCGCATCATCAAAAACGGTTTTTTGGCAATTTTTTTGTTTGATTTTTAGCTCTCTTTGAGCAATTTCGGAGGGAAAGTGACCAGTGATCAGCAGAAGCGCAGGAAAATTTTACTGAATTTGGAGTCTACTATGAAACGACATCGTTGAATAGTGCGAGCGGTTTTTTATGGGCCAATTCTGGGCTCAAAAAACATAGGAGAGGCTTGAATTGGACAATTAAGGCCCTCATCTGTTGATAATCCATAAAATGAAAAAAAGAACAAGAAAATTGGTCCGTTCACTCGAAAGCCCTTGCACTCAAAAAAAGCTCTCTATAAATTTACTAATACTTTGCGCAATCGTGACGACTTGCCCTTGTTCTTGCTTTGCTAATAGCTCTTCTGGGCATCAATTCTTGCCAGTTTCGTCAGTGCGTTTAACAGGATAACCCACATGGTAGGACCACCAAATCTTAAAGATTAAAAAAAACACCATGATTATGTCAAAAACTTGCTAATGGTCCCATAACCATATGTGAACTTCTGTCAAAAGCCCTATAATTGGAATTTGTGGAATTTGGGAACCAACAAGCTGCTTCTATCTCGTCATATGGTTATGGTTGGTGGGGACCTTAGCTTTCTACGTGGGGAAATAGTTTAGGTTGGTTAGTCAATATCTAAACAAAAAAGTTTCTGCAAATTACAAGCCATTTCTTAAGCAAAACTTCAACTTCAAAATCACTCAAAAGATACGCGGTTAATCAGTTAAACTATTGACCTTGAAACTTGGGAATTTTGATTTTCCGAAATCCTTTCATCTTTATTACACTGTGATTAGACTGTGATTAGACTAGGCAACAAATTGAATCTAAAAGCTTCCCAGAAGAGGAAAAATTTGCCCTTCGAGCGTGACTGGCTCCTACATCTTTGGCACTATTAGAAAAAATAATAATCGGAACTATAAAAATACCCCCTAATTTTGACTACTCTGTCTTCTTTCTTTTGCTCTTTCTAATGTGCTCAAATCTAATGAAAATAATAAATGGAAGGTGAGTCTTGAATCAATAATCAAGTAAGAATGACATCGAAGTCACTTAGGATCCATTCTGCCTCTTCATCTTTGTCGCTGACAAAAATTTCTGTACCCATGTCGATTGATGTCCAAATTCTTTTAGCAGGAGGGGTACCTGGATCCTGAAATTGCAAAAATAGAGCCATAAATATTATGAACAAAGGAATAATTAGATTATTTTTCAGTAGTGACAAATTCTAACAATGTAAATTATGCAGAATAACTAAACAAAAACCTGATAGAAGTAGAGTCTACTGGCTAGCCCTCCAGTGTCAAGTGTCCAAGTTCTAGGATCCCCGATCCATCCCTCCCCCTGTGTCGTTGGGTAACCATATTCACCCCATATAGGGTGAGGAAGCAACTGAACAAGCTCCTGTGACTGAGGATTGCTGTAAGGATCACAAACGCTATAAGGTTCCTCCACGTGTTTAGCATTGCCAGGAACACAGTAGTAGTGATAAGCCCCGTATGGGAAATTCTTGGTGTCATTTCTGTGAATCTTTCTGTTGTCGGGAGTAATATGATATGGCGGGCAGTTATGCAAATCCTTCGGGCTACACCAAGCTGTAACAGTTGGGTTGACGATCATCTCGCTGTACCTTGTAACATCTGTGATCACATCACCATCACAAGGCTTACCGTTGTTCTTCCAGCAGCTGCCAATATCTATCAGGTAGAACTGGCTCTTGGGTCCTCCTCCTTTTTTCACATCCAAACTTATCCTGACTTTGAAATCAGACTCTGGCAGCTGAAAGTAAATCAATTTGTTAACAGTTTTAAAGTGAGACTGCTGTAGTATGTGAAACAGAAAGGAACCCAAAGATTCAAAAATAAACGCATCCCTGATCACAATTATAGACCCTAATTTCTTATTATATAAAGAAAATAAATAATATGACCTTGTGATCTCTGTCACTGAAGTCTGTCAACCATTACCATTAGTCCATTACCAGCTCAACCAATGTTCCAGTTAACGCAAAAAGTAAGCAAAGAAATGGATTTGGTATGAATTAGTTGCAAAAGTAATTAAGATGTCTGATTTAGTTTCTAAAAAGGACTGCAAAGTAAATAATTCATGTCTTGACCCAACAACATAGTTAGGCCTGAAATGAACTCATCTGAAATTAAATTTTTTTTTTGGTTAAATGAAATTAACCAATTTGCCTAAAAGAAATGAAATTAAATATTGAAGTAACACAATTTGCCTCCCAAATAATGACATCTTTCACTCACCTAACACATGACTGGCATTTTCAAGAAGCCAGAGAGTAACATTATCAGCAAATTACAGGAACACATTTTTTGTCCTTAAGAACACCATAGTTTAGCCCCCTTTTCAGAGCCCTTCCACACCCACCCACCCCCCCAACCCAAACCAGGGCGGGGAAATCGGGCAAAACTAAGTGTGACCAAAGGTAGGAGATTACAATAACCTGCAGTCTTGTTATGCATACGAAATCAAGATAAATAAAATTGTGATGGGATCTTAAACAGTTTATTTAGCAAGAAAAGCAAGTAATATTTTCTTCCTAAGAGTTTCAACTTACAGTATTGAGCATTCCTCTTGTTTCATAATGGTATCCACCAGAGTATCCTTTAGTTGCATCAGCTCTAAGGTAAAGCATCAACCATGGATACTTCTTTGTTGTCTTGAGCTTATGTTTAAAGGCCCA
Source organism: Microcos paniculata (assembly GCA_030664755.1). Taxonomy (NCBI): domain Eukaryota; kingdom Viridiplantae; phylum Streptophyta; class Magnoliopsida; order Malvales; family Malvaceae; genus Microcos; species Microcos paniculata. The sequence continues at coordinate 36,682,640 of CP131461.1, forward strand.
ACTTCCAGAACCAATCTTCTTCTCCCAAACCACCTCATAAAAGGAGGCATTACCAAGTCCTTTATCAATATCAACATCTAAATCATAAGTTCCATTGAACCCTCCTCTCATTAGACCATCAGCTAAGAGTTCTGTCGCTTGATGATTCAAAGTGGGCTGATTCATGCACCCTTCTCCAAAGCAAGGAAACCTATCTGTAGTAAAAGGAGGCACTATCTTCCCATTTTCAGGACACAGGGAGGTCCTTGTATCGAAGTTGCCATTTTTTAGCATAACCATCCAAAATTGCCATGGCTCTGAATTTTCTGAAACTTCACATAAAGAACCTAAATATAGCTCCTTCTCAACTGCATAAAGATCTGGGCTGTTTATTGCTTCTGGGTTAATTCCTTTGAATGATTTGCCTACCCCAAGTCTGTTATCTTCCTCTGATACCTTGTGTATCAAAGATGAATCTGCCTCATTTTCAAGAAAGATTATTAGAATACTACCAAACAATGGGAATAATACCAGACAACTTTCAAATGCAATAAAGTTCCAAGAAGCATCAACAAAACTCATGGACTAAACCTATTTTGATAAAATTATACCGAACTCTTAAAGAAATAAGGTTCACTTCATTACAGAGTACTTGAGGTATCATAAAAATCAAACATTAGCCAGTTAGAAGAAAATCTCAGTTTGCTTTACTTTTTGTGCTTTTTGTTTTCTTTAAATTGTTATACTTACTGGCAATATCAAAACAATCAGCAGCTCTGGGGCTCCCCATGCCAGGTGCTTCATAGCCGACTTCATTGCAGAAGTTCCAAGCTTCAAAGGCCACTCTCAGCCCATCTCTTTTCATCCCAGGATCACCCACGGCTGAGGGTTCTTTTGCCGATTCCAATGCCTTTCCACTTCTACCACTAACTCCCCACAAAAGCAAAGTCACCCAAAGAAACATCACATGCAAAATTAACCTCTTCTCCATGGCCTTTCCCATGGTGCTCTGCCTTGAAAGAAAGACAAAACTGAGTCAGAGCAGATTTTTTTTGTTTCGTTTTTAAGTCATGTATGAGAGAACACGTATATAAAGAGATCCTGAAAGGTTGTATCAGCCATCAGATAATGTAGGCATTTTCCCTGATCACCAGTGTCATCCTTTTTAACAAGAATTACTATATATCACTAGAATAAGTATTTTTTAGTTATAACACTCTGAATATTATCTTTTTCTTTTTTCTGGTAATAATCTGAATATTATCTTTAGTTTAACCAAAATTTAACCCGGTCTAAGATATTTTGGTACCTCGTTTCCTGTTTTTTCTCTCCTTGGGAACCAATTTGCTCTTTTCTCATATGACTTCCTGTTGGTTTAAAGCTATAATAATAAAGCAGATGGATGCAAGCAGTTTCCTTTCATTGTTTGACTTGTAAGAAAACTCTAAGCCATCTGTTCATTAAGTGGGTAGTTTGTTTGGTCCCAGCACCAGCGCAGGCACAGCAGTCCAGCACTATTAGTTACGGGAAAGTGGTCTCCTGGGTCAAAAAAGCCTAACAGCCAACCCAAATAAAGAATAAAAAACAATCAAGAAAATTTACTTTCTTTTTATTGATCAATAAACACGACAATTTTTACCAAATTAAACTGTCTACAAGTAAAAAAAAAATAGCAATAATAATGATATCTTAAATAAGCAATCTAGTTTGCCAAAAAAACAAAAAAGGCAATCTAGTTAACCCTTGTTTTTCATATGTCATCTTTATACTTTTATATTAATGATGAAAATTACTGATCAGCAATTACTTTTATATTAATGATGAGAATTACTGATCAGAAATTAGCTTAATTAAAGTAGGAGGAGGATTGTGGCCAAAAAAAAAAATAGGAGGATCTTTCCCTTTCTCGTGCAACTCTTTCAAACAAGTGTCGATTTGGATTTGCCAGGCACACCTACAGATGTGCATGAAAATTGAAAAATGTGCAACCAAACAGATTTTAACTGTGACATTTGTTAACGGGATGGTCAGCCTGAAAAAAAGTAAGCTTTTACGTCAAAAAGTATTTTTCCCCATTTCCTTCTTTCTTCATTGTAGTAATTGAATTGGCCTGTCAGACTCTCAGATTCGTCATTCAACTTACCAGATTTCTCAGGAAAAAAAAAAGAGAAAAATGAAAATTAAGTTATACTATTAATTATATCAAAAAATATCACTACTACTTGATTAATGAAAAAAGGGAAAAAGTTTATCTTAATTGTATGATAAAGTTGTTCTCTTATCCTTAAGTTTATCTTAATTGTAATCTAATCTTGTACATACCAAGCATAATTCAAAAAGAGGATCCTATCTAGAACTATGTATCCTAGCATACTATTTGCATCTGGATTCTAGAGAAGAAATTGATTAAAGAATATACTTTCTATCCATTAAACAAATTGTTAATCGTCACCATTTCATGTGTTCATGAACTCCTAGTAGTCTTGATTCAATTGATAAAATTACTTCCTTATTATAATTATCTAGTACGTGCCTAGAGGTATTTTTTACAATCACAAAGATACATAATAAGTCCATAATTCTTATTCTTGAAATTTCTTTCTCAGCAATCATAACTCCATGTATTATTTTCTACCATGTTACAAGGACAAGGATATTATAGATATAATAATTATTCTATAATAATTATATATTCCTCACTTATTATAAGATGAACAAATCTTAACTAGTGCCTGATTAATTTGCTTGACAATTTGATCTATTAATTAATATATCTATATGTTATATGTATTGTGTTTCAAATCTCCTTTGTTTTTTTTCTTTTTTTTGTGTAATCAAGTCAAGGTATCCTTAGACCTTTGACCAAGATTAATCCCTTTCGAGTCGCGTTGATCTACTATGGAGGTAAAACTCTCTCAATAATGATTTTCTCTATTCACAATATTCGAATTCGAAATCCTACTTAAAAAAATGTCAAACCATTTGAACCAATCAAATATTAGTTGAATTTCCTTTGTTTAAATACACTACAAGTATTCCACCAAAAAAAAAAATACACTGCAAGTAGGTGGGTAGGCTACAGGGAATGTGAATTAAACTTCAAAACCCAACCCATTATTAATAGATTGGGTCATTGATTACAGACCAATTTCTCAAAAATTTACTCCATGAGCTTCGGTCTCTCAGATAACCCCAATCCACAATTCATGGGCTTTCGAAAGCTTACTAGGCCTATCCGCAGCGGTAGTCCGATTAGATACAAATTCGATCTCAACATCACAATTCTCACAGCATACTTGTACTACATACACTTTCCACTTTCGCTGCAAGTAAGAGTAACCGTCAAGAAACTTTGGCTTGCAGTAGGGTTTATCCAAGGCTTAAAACCTCATTACAGTGTTCAGGGAAAAAAAGAGCGACGTTAACTAGCCAAGATGATGAGAAATATCATGAAGTCGGCCGCTTTCAACACACTCGAATCCTTGAAACATCTGCAACGACATGGGGACGCCTTCAGAACCATGTCAACTTCTTCTTCTGTTTCTTCTTTGCTTCTCAAGCAACCCTCGCTCTCCTCCAATTTGTCCCGGGCCCGAAGCGTTCCAATCCTCCTGAGGCCTCATGCCTCCGTTGGTGGAGCCCGTTACTACTCAGCCGAAAGTGACCCGCGAGAGATGTACACTTCTAAGAGCCCCTCTCACTTATTTGGGGTGGTCATTGTCCCTGAAAAGAAGGCGTACGTCGTCCAGAGGTTCGGTAAATTCCAGAGACTCCTTAGTCCAGGTATCCGCTTCATGATTCCTTTCGTCGATAGGATTGCCTACGCGCATTCTTTGAAAGAAGAGGCTATTCCTATCCCCAATCAGACTGCTATCACCAAGGACAACGTCAGCATAGTGATTGATGGGGTTCTTTATGTTAAAGTTGTTGATCCTGTCCAGGCATCTTATGGTGTTGAGTTTCCTCTGTACTCGATTGTTCAGCTTGCGCAGACCACAATGCGAAGCGAGCTTGGGAAGATCACTCTTGACAAGACTTTTGTCGAAAGAGATGAACTGAATGAGAAAATTGTAAGGGCTATTGATGAAGCTGCTGAAAAATGGGGGCTTAAGTGTCTTAGGTATGAGATTAGGGACATATCACCTCCTCACGGAGTGAAGAAAGCTATGGAGATGCAAGCGGAAGCAGAGCGCAAGAAGAGGGCTCAAATTCTAGAATCAGAAGGTGTGAGGCAAGCAAATATCAACATGGCTGATGGGAAGAAAAACTCGATGATTTTGGCCTCGGAAGCTGCAAGGATGGATCAGGTTAACAGGGCACAAGGAGAAGCAGAGGCCATTCTTGCGAAGGCTGCTGCAACGGCTAAGGGGATCCAGATAGTGTCGGAGGCAATCCAAGAAAGCGGGGGCATGGAGGCAGTGAGCCTGAGGATCGCTGAGCAGTATATTGATGCTTTCAGCAAACTTGCTAAAGAGGGCACGACGGTGTTGCTTCCTAGCAATGCATCTGACCCTGGCAACATGGTGGCTCAGGCTATGGCCATTTACAAGAGTATTAGTAAATAATTAATGTTGAGGTTTTCCTCATCATGTGAGGGAGTAGGGATAATGGATTAGTCAATTTTAATTTTATTACAACAAATTTACAGTGCAATAGGCTACTGGCTCCTTTGCGGGTTTTTCTTTTGTTCTTTTTTTAAGAGTTAAGACTTTCTCTCTACAGTCTACACAGCAATGAGCATAATATTTTGAGAATTGAGATGGAGAAGTACAAATGTTTTTGGAAGGCAACTAAAACCAGGAACATTTTTTCCTATTTCCATTGATAATGACGTTAAGCTTTCAACTCTAAAAAAATGAAACAGAAAAAAAGATTAACGCCCGTTAATTGGATATCAGAAACATTAACAGGCTCCATTTTATTTTCTGCTGATGTCGTGATATCTTAACCATTTTTTATTTCTTTAATGATTTGGAGGCTTATCTCACCGTTAACATGTCTCTCCATTTCAAATTAGAAAAGGAGAGGAGCCAAATCCGGAAAGGATCACTGTGTTAAAATAAAAGCCCATTTACTCGCAAAATAAATCAGTTTTCCAGCAACTGCCAGGAAACTTTAAATTAGTTCATCAAGTTTGGCAATTACTCAGAAGCAAGCAGCAGAAAGATAAGATGGCACATGTTGATATTCCAAAGCATGCTGTAGTGGCTTGGTTACCCATTCTAAATCGCCTATCTACTAAAGATAGGCTACAAGAGTGGGGAATGCAGATGTCATGTCAGACAATCACTGTCTTCTATGCAAACAACAAATGAAAACACTAGATCATCCTATTTTTCATCTACCCTTACACAAATGAGGAGTGGAGAAGTGCTTTGTAGATATGCCGATTAAGAAGATTGCCTCGTGATTGGAATACTGAGTTCAATTGGGCAATGATAAAACTGAAAGGCAAATCACTATTAGCTATCATATGCAAAATGACATGCTACCATTTATTTCATCTAATGTGAGTGGAACAACAACAGATATTTTAGGAAATCTAAAAGCACAACATCACAGTTTTTTTTAAAGATAGCAACAAGAATGCATACTTTGAAGAATATGGCAAAGGATCTACTTAATATCTAACTCTATCAAAAGTGGGGATTTTATAGCAACATCTTTTGTATAGATCTACACTAAGAATAGATATAATGTACGGCTCATAGCAGTTGTTTTGTAAAGTTCGATGTACAAACTTTTTTGTTTAATATCAATTTAGTCCTTGAGTTATGTAAAAAAAATAATAGATTGGTCCATAAATTTTTATTTGAGACAAATTGATTCTTAAATTTTTATTTTGAGATAGATTGATCCTAAATGGTCAAAAACTTAACGGATTGGGATAGATTAGTCAATGATCTTTTATTTTGGAATAGATTGATCATTGAGTTTTCTTTAGTTTTTTTCATTTAAGACTTATCTGTAATAAAATAAAAGTTTAAGACTAATTTATCCCAAATAAAAATTTAGGGATTAATCCATTTTTTTCGTATAATTCAAATACTAAGTTAGATATTAAATCAAAACTTTTTGAATAGCAATAGCATCCTCTTGTTGCTTTAGATGAAATAAAATAACAACATTTCATCTGAAAAAATCAGCTTTGAGATAACCTATTCGTCTCGACCATTCCATGGGCCCTCAAAAGCTTACTTGGCCCGGCCACAGCAGTAGCCTAATCGGATGCAATCACTGCATCGCATACAGACCTAGTCACCCACTGCCCCTGCGGCACGGCCTTTGCTAGCCAGTAACCTAGATATAACCTAGTAGTAATTGGCAAGCAAGTTTCTTGCGGAAGGGTTTAAGTCGAGTTTAAAACCCATAGTAATATGTTCTTCTGAAAAACCCTAGTGTCTTCACCAACTCAACAAAGAAAGAGCAAAGAATACCTGCAAAAACGATGAGAAATATCTGCAAGTCAACTTCCTTTAACACACTCACATCCTTGAAATACCAACAACAACATGTTGATGGGTTTAAAACCCTGGCAAGTTGTTCTTCTCCTTCTCTGCTGCTTCTCAAACAACCGTCACTCTCTTCTAGTAGATCTGGTGTTCAGAATGCATTGATCCTGATCCCTCGTGCCTCCATCGGTGCGGTCCGTTACTTTGGCGATCCACGGAAGAAGTACTCCTCTTGGCGACCCTTTAACTTTGGGATCATTTTTGTCCCTGAAAAGAAGGCGTATGTAGTCGAAAGGTTCGGTAAATTCCGAAGACTCCTCAATCCAGGTGTCAGCTTTCTGATTCCTTTCGTTGACAAGATTGCTTATGCCCATTCTTTGAAAGAAGATGCCATTCCTGTCCCGAACCAGGCTGCAATCACCAAGGATAATGTCAGCATACTGATTGATGGGGTGCTTTACGTAAAAGTGGTCGACCCGCTCCAGGCTTCTTATGGTGTTGAGTATCCTCTATACTCCATTGTTCAGCTTGCTCAGACCACGATGCGCAGTGAACTTGGGAAGATGACACTTGACAGGACTTTTGTTGAAAGAGATGAACTGAATGAGAAAATTGTGAGGTCTATTGACGAAGCGGCCGAAAAATGGGGGCTTAAGTGTCTCAGATATGAGATTAGGGACATAAGTCCACCTAGTGGAGTGCGGAGATCCATGGAGATGCAAGCAGAAGCAGAGCGTAAGAAGAGGGCTCAAATTCTTGAATCTGAGGGAGAGAGGCAAGCAAATATCAACATGGCAGATGGGACCAAAAACTCGGTGATTTTGGCTTCAGAGGCTGCAAAGATGGACCAGATTAACAGGGCACAAGGAGAAGCAGAGGCCATTCTTGCAAAGGCAAATGCAACAGCGAAAGGGATTCAGATAGTGGCACAGGCTATTCAAGAAAGTGGGGGCATGGAGGCAGTGAGTTTGAGGATCGCTGAGCAATATATTGAGGCTTTCAGCAAACTTGCTAAGGAGGGGACGACGGTGTTGCTTCCTAGCAATGCAGCTGACCCGGCCAACATGGTAACGCAGGCTATGACCATTTACAAGAATATGAACAGTAATGTCGATGTTTCCCCTCCTAAATATGTTTAGGGAGTAGGGACGAGAGAAATAAAATTAAGTTTATTAGTAGTATTGATCGAGTGCACAGTGCACTAAGGCAACTAGTTCTATCGTGGTTTCTTTAGGGTTTCTCTGCAAAGCATTTAAGCATAACATTGCTGTTAGTTTGTGGTTTTTGGGCATTTTTTTTTTTGGATAAGATCAGAAATTATCTAGCTAAATTGCATCTGAAACTTGATTATAGTATTGTTTATTATGGTATGCCAAATAAATATTCTCAAGTAACCGAACAAAGAACCCTCCGGCGTCCTCACCAGTAACCATTATTTTTTTTACCCCCTTGTTTAAAGAAATAGTTAATTTACGGCCAAATGAAGAAGGGGAAAAGACAGTAGTGTTTAGCGCTCAATATAACAGAAGTAGAGAGACAATAACATGATATAATATTTACTTTTCATTAATGTGTTTCTGGATGAATACATTGGCAACAAAAATTTACAATTCAAAGTTTTAATGAGATTGGACGCCATCTTGTTGCCCTTTCCGTCTTTGACATCACGGCAGCCTGGAACAGTATTGAGATTTTCTACCTGAATGAATGTACAACCTGCCATGCAATGCCCATTTCCATAAGTACAAAGATAAATCTTGCATCTCTACTTAAAAGAATATAGGTAATCTTGTCTCCACCATATCACAAGCGATTTTCCAAGAGATCTGGCAGAGTAATTTTCCCTGAGTTATTTGGGTCAAGCTTGCTAAACTGATTGCATATCTGCAATATATCGTTCTCCCCAATTTTTCCCATCTCTTTGAGCTTGTAAATGACATACTCTGATTTGCTGCAACAAGAATTTTGAAGGGGAAAACGGAAAAATAGCTGTGATTATTAGGTGATGAACCACAAACAAAAAAGGCCCCATAGGCTGCACTCATATGCAGCAAAAATTGGAAGGATGCTAGGTATAATCCTACAACAATGCAGATGGAGGGCATGAATCTGTAATCAAAAGGACCATGGATAATACATGGTATAAAGTTCTAAACTCATTGTTTAGTTGAAAAAAGGTTTTCTTTGCAACTAGTTGATTCAAAAACTGACAGTAACCAAAACAAATATGATGAATCTATAAGCATCTCGATATATTACTCTTAGAATCTCTGTCCATTTAACACCAGAACCAAGACGCTATGCTTGTTTTTTGTTTTTTAAGCCAAATTATATATAGACAAATCATCAATTGTACTGCTTCCCCTTATTTTTCCTTTTCCTTTCTCTAAACCAGTACAAATATGTTTATTGAATTTTCTTTCAGGAATGTTGCATGAATTCACACACAATATAAAAACAATACAGCCTCCTCTATTATATCTTGTCTTCTTGATTCTGCAAGATCAATGACCTCTGAAGAGTACTAAAACCATATGCTAGTCATCATTCACAGATCATTTTAGCCTAAAAACATGAAAAAGTCCAAATTAGGCTTCGTCCTCCATATATACATTATGAAGTATCGCCTAGTTCCAATAGTGGCCTAGATTCCCTACTCAACACAACCCAATAATTAACACGTATAAATTTGGACAGAACTTAGATGCTTTTCTTTAGGTGCCTTTCATGTCAGTAGCCAATAAGATGTACTTTCACATAATTTAATATTTTTTTATAAAAAGAAGAGTTAGATACTTAGTGCTTTAAAATGACACTTGGTAATATCCTATTAGCTATTTACATGAACAGCACCTAAGAAAAAGCATATAAGTCTTGTCCTACCAAATTTAAACCTAAGTATGCGTGTGAAGTGTGATTGCAAAAGTAATTGACATCATCATTACTTCATAGACAATCCCCTCTGATTTCAAACTAAGAGAATTTGGGCCCCTAAGATATGGAGTCAATAGAGAATTCCAATAACAAGCAACACTTGAAGTTCATACCAAAATAAGCTAGAAATATAGAAATCAAACCTGATAAAACCATTGTTATTGATGTCAGCAGCTAGCAGATCCTCAATTGTGATATCTCTATGCAACACCCACTTGGCAATCCTCCGGTGCCTCTTGTCAACCCTTGCTTCGGCCAAATACAAAAACGCCCTAGCCACCGCCAGTGTGGAAATCAGAAGCCAAATACCGGCAAACAACCTTCCAGGGAGAGTCTTAAACGCCCTATCCCCATACCCAACTGTAGTAACTGACATAACAGACAAGTAAACAGAATCAATCCAGTCCAACTCCTCCACAAAGTACAACATCAAAGTTCCAACTCCAATACACAACACCACAACCCCAAGTGCCAAACCAACTTTAAGTCTTATCCTCATCCTTCCTTTCTCCACATCAACAATGTAATCCCTAGCAGAAAACCCTTCTTGAGTTTTCCCCATCTGAATCCCAGTTAAAATCATGTTCTCTTGCAAGTCAAGAACATAATTAACAACCCCACTTAACAGTATATCTATAAAACCAAAACCAACCAATACAAAAATACAAGCAAAAATCTTGGTTCCTGGGGTTAAAGGAGCTATATCACCATAACCAATGGTACACATGGTGACTATACAGAAGTAAAGAGCATCAACCACCGGGTGAGTGTCAATACCCGAGAATTCATCTCTGTTAAAAGAATAAATTGCAACACCAAGTAATAAGTAGATGGATAGCAAGAAAACAGCTTGCCTGATAATATAGCTGGAGTCGGATTGAGGTTTAGGCGCTTGGGGGGGATTGGGCTTCAGGTCACGCATGACAGCCATGGCCGGAGCTGTTTTACAACGTTGGAGAGAACCGGGCTTCTTTAACCAGGAACTACGATGATCAACATGGGGTGATGGTTGAACTTGCGGGTGGTCTTGAATTTCCGATGGGAAGATGGCTGGCTTGGAGATTGATTGTGAGGCAGCATCATAGAAGCCATGAGGGTCGTCTTCGAGGAGGGGTCGAAGTAGGGATTTTGCTGGGGGAGAGAGAAAAGGCTCATCTTCCATCAGAGAAAAAGTAAAAAAAAAAGCCTTTGCCAGGGAAGAGAGCTTTGGGTTTGTGGTGGTGGTTGAAGGGTTGTTGGTTTCTAACTTTTTCCTTGTGGGGTTTGTTTTGTTCCTTGTCAGAACTCAGACGCTAACCTATGATAGTAGTCCAATCATACATGTTTGAGGGACCCATCCTGGCAATTGGAACAGTTTTGCTTGAACAAACAACGCACAGTGTCTTCTCTTTCTTTTTTTTCTTTTTCTTTTTCAGAAAAAGTTTAGGTAGGGAAGGCTACCAGGTGGAGGTATGTCATAAGTTTTATAAAGAATTTACAATAATACTTATAGATTATTCATCGACGAGAATTATTGATACAACTTAAACCTTAAACCTAAATTCAAAATTTTGCTAACTCAACTAATCTCTCGATTGACCGTCCACTCTTTCTTTGCAACTTAAGAATCATTCTCTTCTTTGGCTGCTTTGAAACTAGACTCTTTCTTCCTCTGGGCTCAATTGCACATCTGATGTGACCCAAAAATCTTTAATATACTATAGAAAAATTATTATACTAGTAGAAAACTGCGGACTCTTTCTTTTTGAAGAAATTTCTAAATTTAGACTGAATGCAAGGCATGCGTCCTTAATAATACTAATTTAAAACATATAGTAATAATATAAGTATATATATATACACACTAACAGTGGTGCTAATGTGGACGACAAAAAATAATCCGTGGTGCTAATAATTTTATCTACTACTATTTGATAGTGAGAGTGACATTCATATGTGCGATTTGTCGCATTATAATAAAATATGAATGAACAACATATACTTTAATTATTTCGGAAATCACCTAACATATAGTATTAATATATTATATACACGCAACATCTATTGGGAAAACTTATCTTTTCGCATTGCCAAATTGAACTTCAAAGCCAAGGAGAAGATTTGTCTAGAATTTTAAAATACAGCCATCTAATGATCTCTTAGTATTTTTATCGTAGTATAAAAAGATGTTCTGTTCCCAATGTTTGTGGCAGGGAAACTATCATTGGGACTTAATTTCTTGGCCATAATTCTTGCAATGGCTCTCTCTGTTATCAGATCAAGTCGGAGCCTGGTAACCCCATCTCAGCAAGCACCATCTGGCATTCTTGAGTTATCATTCATCGATAAAGTGCCGGTTCTCAGATGCTATACTCGCACGTTGCATGTCTATAGAAATGGCGCAGAAGCTTCAAAAGTCATTAGGGAAGCCTTGTCGAAGGCCCTGGTGACCTATTATCCGCTAGCAGGTCGGCTCAAAGAGTCTGCTGACAATCAGCTGCAGGTTGAATGTTCAGGAGAAGGCCTGTGGTTTGTTGAGGCATCAGCGGATTGCACCCTCGATACTGTTAATTACTTTGACAATAATGCTTTGTCCATTCCTTACGATGAACTTCTTCCTGATCAAGTTCCAAAAAATGACGAAGGCATGGAACCTCTCGTACAAATGCAGGTATTAATTGTATAAATTCAGATATATATATATATATATATATATATATATATTGAATGCAACCAACATTACTAGACATACGAAATGAAGCCACCCTGTTTAGTTCAGGAATCAGGAGTGCGTGATCCAGCTGGAGCTTAAATAAGTAATAAGATGATGATCGCCTAACGAATGTTTTCTTTTGGATTAATAATGCATGATCCATTTCATTTCAGGTTACACAGTTTGCATGTGGCGGTTTTGTCATGGGTCTTATATTTTGCCACACAATTTGTGATGGTCTAGGATCTGCACAGTTCCTAAACGCTGTGGGGGAGCTGGCAAGAGGCCTGGATCATCTGAGCACAGAACCAGTGTGGCAAAGGGACTTTTTTCCAGCCCCGCCGCAACAAGCAAATGTCAACGTACTGCCAAACTTGCCACCACCAATGCCTGACTACCGGCTAGAGCACGTCAATATTGACATATCCGTGGATCAAGTCAATCAGCTAAAGCAAGAATTCCGTGAATCGACAGGGCAAGCTTGCTCTGCCTTCGAAATTGTAGCTGCCAATTTTTGGAGCCTGCGAACAAGAGTAATAAACTTCAAGCCAAATACTGAAGTAAGGCTTCTTTTCTTTGCCAATTGCCGTCAGCTTGTGAACCCTCCTTTGCCTAAAGGTTTCTACGGTAACTGTTTCTTCCCAGTAACTATCACAGCTCCATCCGAGTTCCTTAAACAAGCATCATTGGTCGAGGTGATTAAACTGATACAAGAAGCAAAGTCTAAGCTACCCGCTGAATTCGCCAAATTCAAGGATGGCGACTACTTAAGAAATGGTAAAGACCCATTTGCGCCACCGCTGGGCTACACCTCTTTGTTTATATCAGAATGGGGTAGGCTGGGGTTCAACCAGGTTGACTATGGATGGGGCCCTCCTGCCCACATGGTTCCAATTCCTGGCTCCGGCATCATCCCCGTCGGCATCATGGGGTCGGTCCCATTGCCGAAGAAAGGCATCCGCTTGATGTCATGGTGTGTCGAGGAGGACCATCGCCAGCCCTTCCTTGATCTGATGACAAAATTAGTCTGAAACTTAAATAAAGAAATAACGAAATGCTTGATCGTTCACACTTATTATTGCTTGATTTAGGGAGAAAGTATAAAAATAAAACAAAGAAAGCATGACATGTTTTAAACAATGTATGAATTCCTTTTCCTGGATGCTTATTCTTTCACTTTTTCCAATATTGGTTTATCTGGATATATATTCGATGGCACAAACGAAGGAAGAATTTCAGTTGTTTCAACTTTCAATGTAAAGAAGTAAATCATTCATTACATTTTAAAGTATTCGTTGCTTTATAGTATAGTATATAATTTCTTTGAGAAACTATTCGTTATTATCTCTGCACGCTGCAATGTTATTTGGGATCTCTATTGCACGGACAAACGACTAAGCCTATGTTTTGTAGGTGGGAAGGAAATAGGTAAGGAAATGAAAGAAATTTATTTTTATTTTTTTATGTTTGGTAACAAGAAAAGAAATAAGAAGGAAAAAAAATTATTATTTCCTTTGTTTGGCATAACAAAGAAATAGGAAAGAAAGAAAATTTATTTTAATTAATATGATAATTTTATCATTATTTACTTTTTAGTTAAAAATTTATTTTTAATATCTTTTACTTGTAATAGTAAATTTTGTAATTAGAAATAAATTTTACAAGTGTAATAGTCATTTTTATGTATTAGACTCAATAATCATTTTATTTCCCTCTTATTTTCGTCTAATTTGAACTGAAATTATTTTTAAGGAATGGACCCTCCAATTTCCCTCTTATTTCTTTCATTAGATATATTTCTATCTTATCAAATAAAGAAAAGTCATATTTCTACGTCAATTTTCTTTCTACATCATTTCTTTCCTCCTTATTTCTTTTACACCAAATACAGTCTAAATGATGCCTTCACAGAGGGTCTTCGGCTCTTGGGCCTTGGCTTCTGGCTGACGACTTTGGATGTTCAGAATTTATAGAACAAAAGAAGAGAGTCTGGAATCTGCTTTAGTTGGGCCTAGGCCCGATTATAGCAGTGATTGAGTTTGCTAAATTGGGCTGCAAAACCCATTAGGATTTGTTATTCTTATTGAGATTTAACTAAACCCGTGTTTCAAGTCTGTATAAACTCGACGCCCAATCTGAGCACAGGCTTTGTGAAATCGTGAAGCGAATAAAACCACCGGGGAATTGGTTAATCATAATTGGAGAAAATTTGCCCAAACTGACGACGTAGAAGAAGCCGAACTCGAAGTTCCGATGAATGTTCGATTATTGATGGTGAGGGTTAACCCTTTGCATCTCCTGTCGTTTCTGGATTCTTAATAGATCTTGGGAGCGAAGAACACCGCATTGAAACTCTCTTACTCTGGAACCCTCACTCTCCCTTAATTAATTACAAATCTATAGTTAATTGTACCAATCACTGGCTAAAATTTAAGGCCCGAATTCACAAGGTAATTACAAGTGGTTAGCCAAGCAGTGCATCATCAAGTAACGGCCCTACCTAGCTACGCTAAGCTTTACCAGAAGATAAATTAAACAATAATTTTGGTGTGCGTCCAATGAATGACAGGAACAAAAAATCAAAACGGAGAATTGACTCATTCACTTGCTTTGATCTTTGGTAGATTAAAGCTTAGAAGTTAGTAAGAAATAAACATCGAAACCAAGCAAAACTTATAAACTTAAATGAGCTTTTCCTTAAAGTATATATTCTCAATTTCCAATAGCATCTGCTAGGATTCGGAACCTGCTCTGTTGTCCAATTTTGCGGATTGCGTTTGGAAATTCCTCGAAACTTTTCTCTTCAGTCGAGACAGATGAAATATGGTGGTGAGTGGTGAGTTTGACTGACCAAAACAGAATTAAATTTTTTGCAGAGTTAAAAGAATCTTGCAAACTCTTAGGCCTTAATTAGGTCCCCACTACCACTGCCAAATCCCTAATCAAAATTCTTGCCTACTTGCCTAATGCCGAGCTTTCCAGTTTTGTCCAACTTAGCATGATCATGAAAGTGCTCTGTGCTAGCTCTACGCTATATAGCCAAAAGGGTGCGCCAGTGTTGGGAAACATAATGATTGGGATTGACGCGGCTGTGCATCTTTCATGCCCAAAATTGCACCGTAAAAACGTTGTCAGCCTACATCACATTGACTCCATCAATCTAAATATCTAATCTCATCTTCCTTTTTAAGTTCTATTGGTGCTTAATTTTTGGAAAATGTCGGCTGGCCGGTTTTGCTTTCTGGAGATTGTTGCTTTTTGATGATTTCATCTTAGACAAAGCTCCCGTGGTTGGGATTAGTTTTGAAGGTTGTGGATTTTAGTTTTAGGTTAGACTCCCTTGGTCGCTTTTGTTCTTTTCTTGGTTCAAATGAAGATAGATGCACTCTTATTCCTTCAACTATATAGTATCATTACTCGGTTTTATTCAACACTTTTGAATAGCAATTGAAGAAGCAACAACTTTTGGCGGTTATACTTTACAGTGACAACAATCAAACCTTATTATTGTGTTCCCTGTCTTATCCCTCGTCTTCTCCGAAGGAAATGGCCAAAAATGCAGCCTAGGATACAATAATTTGAGACCAACTTCTTCTTTTCATAAATCGCAAGACAAAGCCGAAGTCAGTTTCTTTTTCTGGTTAAAAAAAAGTTTAGGAGTAAGATAGATTATTACATCTCTAAGATCAGAATAAGCCATCAACCTTTTTAAGGGTTTACGGATTTCAATTTTATAAAGGTTTTCAGGCTTATAGATTACTTACTAAATGAGATATATGAAAATTCGAATCTGGATATCTTATACCACTAATCCAAACTCTTATCATTTTAACCAACCATCATTGGCTAAGTCAGTTTCTTATGTTGATTTTGTAACAATCCTAACAAGTATTGATATTCATGTTGGAAGTCCAA
This sequence comes from Microcos paniculata, assembly GCA_030664755.1. Taxonomy (NCBI): domain Eukaryota; kingdom Viridiplantae; phylum Streptophyta; class Magnoliopsida; order Malvales; family Malvaceae; genus Microcos; species Microcos paniculata. The sequence continues at coordinate 36,698,612 of CP131461.1, forward strand.
GCCGACTGCAAATTAAGCCCTTCCACACTTAACGTTTCCGTAATACAAATTGGTAATGTTCTAGAAGTTCATCACATATGGATGGAAATGTCCGGCAGTAGCATATTCATCTTGTCAAATCTTGAATCATGGGAATCATGCAATCTATATGCTTCCTCTCTTCAATTGGGTGCTGAAGGGCTTGCACATGGCCCAACCTTTGTTTGCCGTTATGTATAGTATTACATCATTTTCTCTGAGTTGTGATTGATTTAATTATGGGACTATTTCCTCATCATTTTGTGTGAACCCGTTTTGGTTGTCCGAATAGAATTAGCCAGATGACTCGTTTAAGCAATATTCACAAGAATGAGAATGATGGATAACAAAATCATCATCTGTTGTTTGTCTCATGTCAAGGCGCATGCCGGCATACAAAATGGCCACATGTATTCGATGAGGAAAGGATTCTAGATGTAGTGTTCAAGTAATTTAATATTCAAGCCATCAAAGTACGCGGTTGGTGGGTAGTTGGGTACATTTTGTTCAAGCAAAATAGTAGTAGTAGTCTGAATTTTGTATTTCAACGCCAAAAAATGGATCTTATTGAAGAGGCTTCATGTTACTTGACTGCAAATTCTTAATGGAGAAGATTAGATAAAGGCACGCAATCTGGTCTGTTTTAGGCTTCTCGCATGCTTGACCCTGACACTAAATAATTTTCAGACCCAATTAAGTTTGAAAAACGAACGAATCAGGGTTCCATGCTGTGTTCTTAATTTAATCTTTTTACTAATATTTATTTATAAATAAATACGCTTTTTAAAGGCTTTCGGCTTTCCTTAGCGTTGGTGTTTAGAATTCAACAAAATGAAGTATTTTTTTGTAGAAAATTGATTCCATATCTACGACATGTATGATTTTTCCTTGTTTTATAGCATTAAATTATGTAGAAGAAGAATTTTGTTAAAAAAAAAGTCTGACCAAGAAAAAAGATGACTTATCGTGAGAATTATTGCATTTCGCAACACGTGAGTATATACAGTTGGGTATCGCGGAAACTACTTGGCCAGCGGCCACTAAAGTAAATGAGACTTTTAAAAAGGTCAGACATCAATATTGACAAAAAATGCCGCATTCCAATTATTAGTATTTTTTTTTATATTTCCTCCATTTTTTAATAAATATTATTTTTTAATTTGACATATAAATTAAAAAATTAAAAAAAAAATTAATGAAACATAAAATTCTTAAAACGATACTTATTGTGAAAAAAAAATCTTTAAAAATAACACTTATTTAAGAATAAAAATAATACTTAACTTCGTTATCATTGCAATTAATTTTTCTCTTATAATAGAACAATGAAAAAGAGCATTTGAACTCAAATTCTATAAATAAAAAAGTTATATGCATCCACCAATGTTGGGTTTTGAAAATTGTAATCGAAGATCGATTTCATTTTAAAATATTCTTAAAAAGAAAAAAAAAAGCAGCGGTGCCAATGAGCAATTTACAGTACATAATTAGGTTAAATTTTGACTTGTGCAATAATGGAGGAAGTTGGCAGGTGAACACTAACCTTGCATCTCTCAATCTCATCTCAAGTCATGTCCGTCAACATCACATTTTTCATTTTCATTTTATGTAGGAAACTTCTTTAATTTCTTACATTATAAAATCAAAATTAAAAACTTTAAGCGACTTTTTCCTATTTCCATTATAATTAGAGTTTAACTTATATTAGGATGATCCTAAAAAATAGTAACTTTTTAGGCATATAATAATTAAATAACATTTCATTGATTTTAAAAAATATTAAGATTTTAAATATACATTCACCCTCATCAAATAATTTTTCTAGAAACAAAAAAAAGGATATTTTATAACAAAATTTAGCCCCAAATTAAAATTCTTCTATTTTTTAGGTGGTAAGTTTCAACCCATGTTACATTTATTATTGTAGGGTTTAGTTTAAATAAAGAAAAAAAGTTTATGAATTAATAAGAATCAATTTGGTGTATATGAGTATAAAATAATTGTGGTATATCTTTTAAAAACTATGAGATGTCAAAATACTATTAGATACCTAAAAAATTATTTTTTAGGATCATCCTGATATAAGTTATACTCTTATAATTAATGTGATAAAATCTGATGCAAGCGCCTTAATCCAGATTACCACCTCTATTATTGAGAGGACTGACAGGTTAATCCAGTCTAACCCATTTACCCAAATCAAACCTCCTCAACTTTTATTAATTTTGTTGGGTTGTTGGGCTATTAGAGAAACAATAGAAACAAACTCCAAATTGCTACTATCATTGTAGTTAATTGTCGTATTCATAATTATTACTAGCAATACTATCATTTAATCAAAATATATAGACATATTGCTTGGGCAGACCTAGGAGTGGACAATTACGTTTTACGTTTTTTCTTTTTCTTGTTTTGGGTTATAAATCTTTACCCTAATATTAACTGGATGCATTGATAAAATGGGACAAAATCTCAGTTGATCTGGCCTCTGGTCACTGCACAAGTGCAAAAGAGACTATTTGGCCTAGCACATCAAGTTGGTTTAGCGCTTCGCACTTTTCTATATTCTTTGATTCCGTTCGGCCTCTGTTTCAATGATGTTTGGCTTTTCAGTGGAAAGCCATAACTCCAAATGGAATCCAGCTATCTAGTTCAATCACCGGAAATCCATAACTCCCTTCAATGAAAAGTGAAGTATATTAGAGGAAGGGAAGGTGCTATTGTTATTTTTTCGTTGGTTGATTTTTTTTTTTATTTCATTTCATGAGTGGACTTCTATTGTAGTTATAACTTTGGTTTTATTTTAGATTTGGACTATGAAATGTGTTTGGATTTCTTATTCTATTTTGAAGTCTATTTTGTAAGTTTTCATTTTCAACTTGATTTGGTAACAGTCAAATGATTTGGTTCATATTATATACACATAATTTTATACTATCCAGTAAAAGGGCATTAGAGGAGAGGGAGATACTGTTTTCCTCACTCTTATTTCATCTATTAATATACAAAAATTATCTTTCCATTTCCTATTTTTGGTCTTATATCATATAACAACTATATAATGAATAAATCTTTTTTTATGGGAATTCTCAGGCGAAAGGGGACATATTTTGTTTTTTTAAAGAAGGAGAAATCTTATCTATTGAATCTACATTTCAATTTGAATTTTGAATTAGGAATTCCGCGTACAAATATACAAATATAAATAGTCAATTGTCACTCCCCTCATTAGCTTTTTTTTTTTGTATTTTAGGCTAAATGATCCATTTGTTCTTTTCTTTTCTTTTTTTATTTTGATTTTTACTTATATTATTGAAATTTTCAATAAATTTTTTGCAGGATTTTTTTTATCCTCGATAACCCCAAACAAAAAGTTTAGTTTGGTCATTTTTTGGGATATGAGGAAATTTTTCACTTTTTTTATATTATATATGCTATTAAAATTCATTTATTATTGAAGAATTCAATATTTGATTTACTATATATTTTTATTTAGTGGTTAATTAACATGTTTAGCTTATATATAATATTATATTTTTATTATATATTTTTATTTATTAATTAATTAATATTATCTTTGGTGTGTATATCAAAATGATTTTTTATATATTTTTGTATTACATGTAATATCAATAATTATATGTTCAATTTTTTTATATCTTAAGATATTATTATCCTTATTAATCCTCACATATTTTTAAAAAACTAAAATTTAAATATTTAAAATTAAAAAAATCCCGAGACGTACCCGGGTAAATTTCTAGTTGCTATAGAAAGTTCCTAAAACTTTTGAGAAATCATTTTACCCTGAAGTAGAAACAAGAAACGTTTACGTTATAGATCGTTTCAGGTGGAAAAAGCTTCGTAGTAGTTAGTAAAACTCAAAAGGGTTAATGTCCAAAGATGGCAATATTCCAGTGTAGAGTGTACGCTTATAATAAATGAATAAATGGACACGGTTGCATATATTCCGAGAAAGACATATATATATATATATATATATATATATAAAAGTTTAATCTTAAATTGAATATAATATATTGCTTGGAGAAAGGGCAAAAAACAAATAGATATGGTTGACAAATGTTAAAAGAAAAGCTCGAAATTTGACCAAGTTGCGGGCCTGTAGCTGGGGGTTCACGATTGAATAATAGTGAAGACTAGTTTGCAAGCAACATACTTGGTTCTCAAGGAAAAGGCTCACCAACGAGCATATAAATATTACCATGCTTTTAAACAGCTGAAACACAAAGGGAGACAGGCCAGCCGGCCGCATAGTTGGAAAGAAAAGTGGACAAGCTCCAAATCACCCTTGAGAGTGTTTCATTTCAACTAACCTTTTGAACTTTTGGTAGGTAGATCCTTCTCTATCACTCTTCACATTATTCTGTTATTCTTCTCCTTTTCCTTTTTTTGTTTGGCAAGTTGGGCCCTTGGGCGGTATCTGGTAATTTGGGTTATGCTCAAATGAAATGATGGTGCTATGGGTGGTTCTGGTATGAATGTTCTTCACTCTGTGTAATAATGATGGTGAAGTTTTATATTGAAAAAACTTCAGCTTTTGCAGAGTTTTTTATTTGTTTAGATGGGCGCCAGTAAGTCGTTGTTGCACAGAGAAGTTTTCCTGTCAAAAACAGGGGAAGAGTTTTAAGTCTTTTTCCTTTAAATTAAGAAACAGTTTATTCTTTTTCTCTTTGGAGAAAAAAAAAAAAAAGGGTCTCTTCTTCTTATCCGTATTCTGTGAATCAATAATCAGCAGTGCCCTACGTTGGATTTCCCTTTTTTTTTTTTTGGATGATGTGTTTCTTTTAGTTGTAATTCACTGAGAAAGACAAAAGAAATAAACCACCTTCTCTCTCTCTTCAGCTGTTCTCTGAGAATCCATTTTTTTGTTGCCTGTTGTTTTTAGCTGATGTGAATACTTAGTAAAGGAACTAATTTTGTACGTTCTCAAGAAAGTTTCTTGATTGTGAATTGATTTTTTACAACACTGATCCCGTGATAGCCGTTTTTCTGGGATTAAAGGCAATGACCTTGATGGAAATTTTTGCCGTTGCTTCATCTTTAGTGTCTTCCTGAATTTCCAGGAGATTGTAAAAACTTTGATTTATTCTTTTATCTGCTTTCACTTTCTTCTGGCATTTCAAACCTTGGTAAGTTTGCCCTTGAGTTTCTATGTTCACACAAATCTGTGGAATTATAAAACAGAGGTTGTTGAGTTTTCAAGCCAAAAGCTTTCAATATCAGTGAACAAATAAATTAGTCTCTGTTTTCTTTTTCTTCGTTAACAAATGGACTTTTCACTGCTCATAGAATTAGTAAACCTCCAATCCTCAAATAATTAAATAATTAATTTCACTCAGCCAAGAGTTTCAGATCCTTTGCTAGTATTTTTGTATCATTTCTTCAATCGTTTCATGCAGGCGCAGTATAAATCCTACAGATTCTGTAGTCGTTGAGTGTCGAACTAATAGCAAGGAAACCGAAACAATGGCCTCTGAGAATGGCGTAAATAGTCATGCCGACTTGAACGAGGCCAGCACGTCAAAAAGCCAGGAAAAGCCAGAGAAAGTCTCTGGCGTGAATGGAGACGAAAATCAAGATTCTGGAAGCAAGAAAGGAGATGAGAAAGTTAATACGGTTCCTTTTTACAAGCTATTCGCATTTGCTGACTCAATGGATATCTTGTTAATGATCATTGGCTCCATCGGTGCAATTGGTAACGGTGTATGTATGCCGCTGATGACAATCCTGTTTGGGGATCTTGTTAACAATTTTGGACAAAACCAGAATAACGACAGAGTGGTTAACTTGGTCTCCGAGGTACCATAACATTTAGCAGTAAGATTTATATATGTTGCCTTGAAATTTATGAAATGAAGACGTTAATAACTAGATACTTGGAAAATCTTCTTAGGTCGCTTTGAAATTTGTCTACTTGGCTATTGGGTCTGCAGTGGCGGCCTTTCTCCGTAAGTACATCTTTCATTTAAACTCTATCAAGAATTTAATGTGGCACGCAATTCAGAACTAAGAAGTTTGTGTGTGTGATTTTTTCAGAGGTGACTTGCTGGATGGTCACAGGTGAAAGACAGGCTGCTCGAATACGGGGCTTATACTTGAAAACCATTTTGAGGCAAGATGTTGCTTTCTTTGATGTGGAAACAAACACGGGAGAGGTTGTTGGAAGAATGTCTGGTGACACCGTTCTCATACAGGACGCCATGGGTGAGAAGGTATACTTCACGGCTTTGTTGTTATTAGAATCATTTTAGAGTTAACATGTCAAATTAAAATTCATCTTATATGCTAATTTTTGCAGGTTGGGAAGTTCTTACAATTGATATCCACATTCTTTGGAGGCTTTATTATAGCCTTTATCAAAGGATGGCTTCTTACCCTTGTCATGTTGACTTCTATCCCTCTTCTCGTTATATCTGGTGGAGTCATGGCTATTCTGATATCGAAGATGGCCACCCGTGGACAAACTGCTTATGCTAAAGCAGCGTCTGTAGTTGAACAGACAATTGGTTCAATTAGAACTGTATGTTTCTAACTCACAAATATTTGTAGTATGGTTGTAGTAGTCAATTTTCTTTCCTATTTTTGGTGAAAATATATGACCAAATATTCTGATGCCATTCCAGGTTGCATCATTTACTGGTGAGAAGCAAGCCATCAGCAATTACAACAAATTCCTTGTTACTGCTTATAACTCAGGCGTTCACGAGGGAACTGTTGCTGGACTAGGTCTTGGCATGCTTTTCCTAGTTATATTCTGCAGTTATGCTTTGGCTGTATGGTATGGTGGAAAGTTGATTCTGGAGAAAGGGTACAACGGTGGTGAAGTAATTAATGTGATTATTGCTGTATTGACTGGTTCGATGTGAGTTAATTTTAAACTTTTGTTTGTTATATACTAACATGTGTCTAAATGCTTCAAAGTCTATTTTTCTCCCTTGTACTAATGGATTTTTTTCAGGTCGTTGGGGCAGGCATCTCCATGTTTGAGTGCATTTGCCGCTGGTCAAGCTGCAGCATTTAAGATGTTTGAGACCATCGAAAGAAAGCCTGAGATTGACTCCTATGACACTAGGGGAAAAGTATTGGAGGATATTCGTGGGGATATCGAATTGAGGGATGTTTATTTCAGTTACCCTGCTAGACCAGATGAGCAAATTTTTAGTGGATTCTCTCTTTCTATCTCAAGTGGCACAACGGTTGCTTTGGTTGGACAAAGTGGAAGTGGAAAATCAACTGTAATCAGTCTGATAGAGAGATTCTATGATCCACAAGCTGGTGAAGTACTTATTGATGGCATTAATCTCAAGGACTTTCAGCTTAGATGGATTAGGGGAAAGATTGGTCTTGTTAGCCAGGAACCTGTGTTGTTTACATCAAGTATTAGGGATAATATTGCATACGGAAAGGAAGGTGCAACCACAGAAGAGATAAGAGCCGCAGCTGAACTCGCAAATGCCGCTAAGTTCATTGATAAACTTCCTCAGGTTTTAATTTCTTTTCAACATGATTGGTTCTTGTTTTGTAGTTCAACTTTTATTATTATATTGGAAGTGGGCATTTACCTTTGAACTTTGAACTCCATACATATAGGGACTAGATACAATGGTCGGGGAGCATGGAACTCAGCTTTCTGGTGGACAAAAGCAGAGAGTGGCAATAGCAAGAGCAATTCTGAAGGACCCAAGGATTTTGCTTTTAGATGAAGCAACAAGTGCATTGGACGCAGAATCTGAAAGGGTGGTGCAAGAGGCATTGGACAGGATAATGGGCAATAGGACTACTGTTATTGTTGCTCATCGTTTGAGTACCGTGAGAAATGCAGATATGATTTCTGTTATTCATCGTGGAAAAATGGTTGAAAAAGGTATCTTAAAGTCATATCCATATGGAACCGTCTTAACTTTCTTTAATCATAACTAGTTCACAAGGGGTCTAGATTTTATTTAGACTAAACATTGTTATTGTCTGCATTTTAGTACTTGTGTTCTGCAACATAATTATTTGGACATTTGCAACGAATCCATGCAAATTCTAATCATCAGCTATATAATAATTTAGACATTTTGTGAACTAGAGTCCATGTATGAATTTTATTTAACAAGTTTCTAAATCACTGACCATATACTTAATTGTTGATATTTTCTTGGGCTTTGCATCAGCATTGCTACGCTTTGCTCCAAAAGAAAGCCATTTTTGACTGTTAATGTTTTTCCTTCGAGCAGGGTCACATTCAGAACTACTTGAGGATCCTGAGGGAGCTTACTCTCAACTTATCCGATTACAAGAAGTAAATAAAGAGACAGAACATGTGGCAGATGTATCGGACATTAATTCAGAATCATTTAGACAGTCAAGCCAAAGAAGGTCATTGAAGCGATCAATCAGCAGAGGATCATCTATGGGAAATAGCAATCGCCATTCTTTCTCTGCGTCTTTTGGTTTACCTACTGGATTGAATGTCACTGATGGTGCACCCGTAGACGCAGACGGCAAGGCGGAACTTCCATTGGAAGAGGCTCCAGAGGTCCCCATTAGTCGGCTTGCTTACCTCAACAAGCCAGAGATTCCTGTAATCCTACTTGGAACTATAGCTGCGGCTATCAATGGCGTGATATTTCCAATTTTTGGTATTCTGATTTCCAATGTTATCAAAACATTCTTTAAGCCACCTGAACAATTGAAAAAGGATTCAAGATTCTGGGCACTGATATTTATGGCCCTTGGCTTGGCATCATTTTTGGCATTACCAGCACGAACATACTTCTATTCTGTCGCTGGATGTAAATTAATCCAACGAGTGAGGTCAATGTGTTTTGAGAGAGTGGTCCACATGGAAGTTGGTTGGTTTGATGAACCAGATCACTCAAGCGGTTCAATTGGTGCAAGACTCTCAGCAGATGCAGCCACAATTCGTGCCTTGGTTGGAGATGCACTGGGTCAGATGGTCTCAAACATTGCATCAGCAGTTTCTGGTTTGGTCATTGCTTTTGTTGCTAGTTGGCAATTGGCATTCATTATCCTAGCAATAATTCCTTTAATAGGGGTCAACGGATATGTTCAAATAAAATTCATGAAAGGGTTTAGTGGAGATGCAAAGGTATGCTCAAAACCAAAGATTTTGATATCTAAAGATTGCTATTTGAATTTTACATATACTATTTCTATAATTTTGAAAAGTTAAAAAAAAAAAACAACAACAGTGACAATACGTTTTCAAGCATATTACTGATTTAGATGTAAATATAAATGGTTACAGATGATGTACGAGGAGGCTAGCCAAGTTGCAAATGACGCAGTTGGAAGTATAAGAACAGTTGCTTCCTTTTGTGCCGAAGAAAAGGTGATGCAGCTTTATAAAAAGAAATGTGAGGGTCCTATGAAAACAGGGATAAGGCAGGGAGTGATCAGTGGATCAGGATTTGGAATTTCATTCTTCCTGCTATTTTGTGTTTATGCAACCAGTTTCTATGCAGGTGCTCAACTTGTTGAGCATGGTCATGCAACATTCCAAGATGTTTTCCAAGTGAGTCAAAGTTCCAGCTCTATAAATTTCTGTTGAATACTTTTTTTAGGACCTCGAATTTCCCTTGTATCTCCCAATTATATTGAGACAACTTTCTATTTGGCAGGTTTTCTTTGCCTTGACTATGGCAACTATTGGAATTTCTCAATCAAGCTCCTTTGCTCCTGATTCGAGCAAAGCCAAGAGTGCTGCTGCTTCCATATTTGCAATTATTGATCGTAAGTCTACGATAGACCCAAGCGATGAGTCTGGGACAACACTAGAAAATGTGAAAGGAGATATCGAGCTTCGACATGTCAGTTTTAAGTATCCTTTAAGGCCAGATGTTCAAATTTTGCGAGACTTGAGTTTGTCTATTCACGCTGGCAAGGTAAGGATCCTACAGCCAAGTTGAACTATATTTATCAATGTAACTGTAAAGACTAATGTCAAATACTAATGCCAATATTTTTTTATTCAGACTGTTGCTTTGGTAGGAGAAAGTGGGAGTGGAAAATCGACAGTAATCTCATTATTGCAGAGATTTTATGACCCTGATTCAGGTAGTATTACTCTTGATGGAGTGGAAATCCAAACACTCCAATTGAAGTGGCTAAGACAGCAAATGGGTCTAGTGAGCCAAGAACCTGTTTTATTTAATGATACAATTCGTGCCAACATTGCATATGGAAAAGGAGGGAATGCAACCGAGGCAGAAATCTTAGCTGCAGCAGAGTTGGCCAATGCTCACAAGTTCATTAGTGGATTACAACAGGTAATTAGACATGATAAACAATTTCCGAAATTTTCTTATGCTGCAACTATTACATCATTCCTAATGTTGAAACACACATCCTTAAATTTGTAATGCAGGGTTACGATACAGTAGTAGGAGAACGAGGAGTTCAGATATCAGGAGGGCAAAAGCAACGCGTAGCTATTGCTCGAGCCATAGTTAAAAGTCCGAAGGTCTTGCTATTAGACGAAGCTACTAGTGCATTGGATGCTGAATCGGAAAGAGTGGTTCAAGATGCGTTGGATAGAGTGATGGTAAACCGCACCACAGTGGTAGTTGCTCATAGGCTATCGACAATCAAGAACGCAGATGTTATAGCCGTGGTTAAAAATGGTGTTATTGTAGAGAAAGGCAAGCATGACACTTTGATAAACATCAAAGATGGTTTCTATGCTTCCTTAGTTGCACTTCACACGAGTGCTTCTACTGTATAATTGAAATGCAATTGAGATTCCTTTTTGCTATTTTCTGATGTAATCACAAATATTCAGTAAAGGGTCAGTTTCCTTAATTTTTCTTCTTTTTTTTTTTTATTTTGGCTGCAAATTAATCGTCAATTATGTATTTGTATCTACAAAGAATTAATAAAGAGGAAGCAAAAAGTATAATACGAGCTTTTGAAATTGGCAAAGTGGATTGATTGATTCCTGGAGATAAGCCCGATGCAGCGGACAACATGATCTCTGCATTTGACTTTCTGTAACCTTTGCATGATTCTTTGATGGAATTATTTCAGGCAGAATAATTAATGAATTAATGAATTAATCCCATAGGATTTCGAGACCAGACGTCATGGATGATGGAATAAAGACCAACCCATGTGCTTTCGGCTTTCCAAGCTTTTTCTTTCGCCGTTTTGATGTAGTATTGAATAAAAATACACTCCAGAAGAAAACGATCGCACGGTTTAATTATACGAAACAACCTGGATTAAGTTGCCGTAAGTCGTAAGCAACAGCTGCTTGTAAAGTTGTCAGAACCATTTGTCTTGTACTTCAGAAAATACAAGAAAAGTACTACTAATAGTTAAATTAACGAAGTAGGTAAGGATTAAGTTGATTAATAATAGTAATTGGATAATCAAACAAACTAATTAAGTTATCTCAACTATATCTACTTAATTTTTCAAACCGTTGGAATCTATGTTATGTAGAATGGGCATCCAATTAATAAATCAAGTTCATAAAATATTACTGCAAAGTCGTTTTTTTTTGTAAACAAAATATTGCAAAGTCTTTGACTTTATTTAATTTCCTCAACAAAAAGGACAGCCGTCGTAAGGATCGTGTTTATTGGTCGGCTTATGGAAAATTTCTAACTAATCCATACGTCTGCAGTAACATTTTATATTAATATAATCTTCTAGAAAGGGATGATTTGGTGAAAAATGCTGTTCTACAACTGCTAGTACTTAATTCATTGTACTTTGGAAATAAATCCATGGATGCAATACCCAAAAAAAAATTAAGTTTCATGAAACTCAGAAATATCGGTTTTTTTTTGCATATGATTATATATGATTCGTTCCACATATAGTATTAATATATTATAGTCATTTATTTCTCATACCATTAATCAGCTGCAGATAGATATTCATCATCTTCTTAGAAAGAGCGTTTGACCTAATCTCAAAAATAAATAAATAAAACGATAGCTTCATGGAACATTGCCTGTCAGTGGGGGTAATTAGTGAATTTGCTATAATATATGTACGTAGCTGTTCCCTTGACGTATATATGAAGGTGTGAAGACTGAAGAGTCAAATAATTCCAACAAAATACTCCGATTATAATAATAATAAAAAAAGTCCAAAGGAAAAGTGTTATCTTGAATGCCAAGGCAGCGTGGTGCTTCTTATCGTTGAATTTTCCTGTTGAATTAAGGAACGTTTCAAAAGGGATTTTTCGGATTGTTCACCAAAAATGGTATAGCAAAAACCCACTTTAATAGGATAACCTTTGGCTTTGGGTCCCCCTGGCTTTTAAGCTTACAGCTTTTTAACAAACTCTTGCTTGTGTGTTTTTGACTTCAAACCATCTCGATGAAAGCTGATGAAGGCTGCTAGTACGTATATTTCTTTCCTTGACGTATTTATAAGAGATACGATCACGGTTTCTAAAATATGGCCGCCCGGCTGGAAAGGCTCTACGAATCTGGTAAATAATGGAAAACAGAAAAAGAAGAAATTAATGGACAGTTCCCATGACATTGGAAGTGAAACTAGTGATCATTATTGTAGGAAATTCCCAAATTAGGAGAATACATGCCTTTACAAAAATCAAAGCAATTTTATTGGTTGCACTTACACCTTTGGACTCTGAAGTTTCTCCAACACTGCTCTGATTGGGCTTATTCTTACTTTCTTGGTTTGTAATGCATAACGAATGTCTTGTTTTCCTGCCATCACTGACATGAGCAGAGTTGTTGAACTTAAATGTACCCAAAGGCTGTAAACTTCAAACTTCCCTGTCAAGGCAAAAACCCACAAGAGACAAAACTGTTACTATTAAGTTTTCCTTTTTTCCTTTCAATTTAGTTAGGACAGGGAAGGCGATTTTCAACTGATTCAGATAATTCTACAAGAACCTTAAAATTTTCATCAGTTCCTTACAGGGGAGTTCTAAGGTTAAGAAATTCATGTCACCTATTCAATTTCAAGTTCTCCAAAACTGGGAAGGCATCAACAAGAACGATAAGGAAACAAGCTGTGAGATTTAAAGATTGAAGACATTGGAGTTTCTGTCGAACGACTTGCCCGTGCTTCTTCAGGTATCTTACAGAAAGGAAGCCGGGATCCATTTTGTAAAGAATTAAACTTTGGATCCATTTTGTTAATTCTTGTACTTCATTCTGCTTTACTCTTACTTCTGTTTGAATTCTTATAGTAATTCTTTCTGTTTTTTTACCTATGTTGCTCTTTGTTTTGTGTCCTTTGCCTGATAGTGATAGACAGCTAATTTGTCCAGATCCTTTTTTCTTTTCAGTAGAAAAATTAGTGCTTAATGGACAACGATTCTCCCTTGGCATCAGGATTTTGTTCTGTGAAATATTACGTTTACATAGCAGTGCGGTGATTGACAATATGTTTGCTGTTGTATCTGTTGTAAAGTGAGTTTCTTAGAAGTTCCACAGATTCTGATTTATATAGTTGCTTTGTGATTCCTTGACAGTTAAGCAATTTAGAGTAGACCTTGGACTAAATCCGTTGAATTTTCACCCTTGGTCAATGCTGATGGCCTGATATCATTCAATAAAATATTTCTATTGTCAAGGAAAACTGGAAAAGTAGTAGTTTTTAGGTTAGAGATAGGTTTACGAATCATTAAACCCTCCAACAGGATAGTGGATACCATTAAATCTGTACTTCCATTTGTGAAGAGATCTTATAACCTAGGATAATATTTTTGCGGCTGCCATTAGTTATGTTAGTTTCCCTGCACTGATAACTTGCTAAGTTCAGTGTTCTGGTAAGCGCAGAATAAGTTCTATTCTATAGCTTCTGAAGTATAATTAATTAAGGATCAAAGTAGTATCTTGGGTGTCATACAATGGCCATCGAGAATGGCTTGAATGGTGACACTGACTTGAATGAGGCGAGCACATCAAAAAGCTGTGAAGAGCCAGAGAAAGGCAGTAACATGAATGGAGAGAATCAAAACTCGGGGACAAGCAAAGGAGATGAGCCGCCTAATGTGGTTCCATTTTACAAACTGTTTGCATTTGCTGATCGAACAGATGTTCTGCTAATGATTGCTGGTACAATTGGTGCCATTGGGAATGGTTTAAGTATGCCTTTTATGACGATATTATTTGGGGAGCTTACTGACTCTTTTGGAGAAAACCAGAACAATAATGAGGTGGTTGATGCGGTTTCTGAGGTAATAATTTCTTATGAACTTAATTTATGAGATTCGTTTCAACATTCATCCGTCCTTGCTAAACTCAACTGGTTTCTAATTGGATAAGGATAAATTTCATCTTGAAATTTCTTTTACTGGAATTTAGATTGTCAAATTATGGCTTGCTGTTGCTCCTAAATAACCCTCCGTTTTCATTTTCATTGCGTCAACTTGTTGATATGAAATATTTAATAGTTTGTTCCTGTAAAAATGTTAGGTTGCTCTGAAATTTGTCTACCTAGGAGTAGGGACCGCTGTGGCGGGATTTCTTCGTAAGTACATCTTGGATTTACCTCTTCCAGTTGTTCTATTTAAGACACAAGTGTTCGTTATGCTCGAGAAACTAAGAAGCATGCTTTTGTCATTTTCCAGAAGTAACTTGCTGGATGGTCACGGGAGAGAGACAGGCTGCAAGAATAAGGGGCTTGTACTTGAAAACTATATTGAGACAAGACATTGCTTTCTTTGATGTGGAAACAAACACCGGAGAAGTTGTTGGGAGAATGTCCGGTGACACTGTTCTCATACAAGATGCCATGGGCGAGAAGGTATAATGATACTGTTGTGACAGCTAAACCCTGCAGAGTGAAGAGCCATACTAAGTTTCAATCATCTTGTTTGTGTAATCATGGAGATGTCTGCTAAATTTTTGCAGGTTGGAAAATTTCTACAACTGATGTCTTTATTCATCGGAGGCTTTGTAGTAGCATTTATAAAAGGATGGCTTCTTACCCTTGTCATGTTGTCCTGTATCCCTCTTCTTGTGATAGCCGGTGCAGTGGTGTCCCTCATTATAGCCAACACAGCATCCCAAGGACAGGATGCTTATGCTAAAGCAGCAAGTGTTGTTGAACAGACAATTGGTTCAATCAGAACTGTAGGGCTTACCTTACTAGCCAGAAATATATCCTTGCAGAGTTGTTTTAATTATTTGCTCTTTTAAATTCATAAAGGATATGACCAACTATTTTATTTCATTCTAGGTTGCATCATTTACCGGTGAAAAGCAAGCCATAAGCAATTACAACAAGTTTCTTGTTAATGCTTATAGATCAGGTGTTTACCAAGGCTCTGTTTCCGGATTGGGTCTTGGCATGGTTATGTTAATCGCATTCTGCAGTTATGCTTTGGCTGTCTGGTTTGGTGGGAAGATGATTCTGGAAAAGGGTTACACTGGTGGTCAAGTGGTTAGCGTGATGGTTGCTGTAATGGCTGGTTCCATGTGAGTTAATTTTTGAATTACTTGTTTCACCTAGTAACATGCATCAATTTGCTGGTAAGGGAATAATTCTCTGCATTTGCCTTTTGGTTATCCAGGTCACTGGGGCAAGCATCTCCATGCATAAATGCATTTGCTTCTGGTCAGGCAGCAGCATTTAAGATGTTTGAGACTATTAAAAGGAAGCCCGACATAGATGCCTCTGACACGAAGGGGAAAATTTTGGAGGACATTCAAGGTCATATAGACTTGAGAGATGTTTGTTTTAGCTATCCAGCCAGACCAGAGGAGCAAATTTTCAATGGATTCTCTCTTTCCATACCAAGTGGCACAACAGCTGCTCTGGTGGGCCAAAGTGGAAGCGGTAAATCGACTGTAATCAGTTTGATACAGAGATTTTATGATCCACAAGCTGGAGAAGTTCTCATTGATGGCATTAAGCTTAAGGAATTTCAGCTTAAATGGATCAGGGGAAAGATTGGTCTCGTCAGCCAAGAACCTGTTTTGTTTGCATCAAGCATCAAGGATAATATTGCATACGGAAAGGAAGGGGCAACAAGTGAAGAGATAAGAGCCGCAGTTGAAATCGCAAATGCTGCTAAGTTCGTGGACAAACTACCTCAGGTTTTTATGTTTTCCTTAAATGTCTACTTCCTGTTAGATAGATTTCTACAATTATAGGACTTGTATTTCTACATGTACATTTTGAACTTAAATATATAGGGACTAGACACCATGGTTGGTGAGCATGGAACTCAGCTTTCTGGTGGACAGAAGCAGAGGGTGGCAATAGCTAGAGCTATTCTGAAGGACCCTCGGATTTTACTTTTGGATGAAGCTACAAGTGCGCTAGATGCAGAATCTGAGAGGACAGTGCAAGAGGCATTGGACAGAATAATGGTGAATCGAACTACTGTCATTGTTGCTCATCGTCTGAGCACAGTGAGGAATGCAAAGATGATTGCTGTCATTCAGCAAGGAAAGATAGTTGCAAAAGGTATGATAAATCATAGCCATATAACTCATCTTAACTTGTTCATGTCTGGAGCAGAATGATCAATGCATGTCCCCCGTTACATAGATTGATAGTGCAACCAGCGTCACCATACCATGTTTTTCCACAGCAAGGCCATTCTTTGACATTGATATCATTTTGTCAATTGAGCAGGGTCTCATACAGAATTGCTCAAGGATCCTGATGGAGCATACTCTCAGCTTATACGTTTACAGGAAGTAAATAAAGAGTTAGAACAAGTCCCAGATGATGAAAATGGATTAGACATTACTGAGAAATCATTTACGCAGACAAGTCTTCGAATGTCATTTAAGAGATCAATCAGTAGGGGATCATCCGGAGCAGGAAATAACAGCAGTCATTCTTTCTCGGGGACTTCTGCTTTACCTACCGGACAGAATGTCACAGATAGTGTGCCGGCAGATGCAGCAGCTCCTCCATCAATACCATCAGTACAATCTTCAGAAGTGTCAATCCGTCGACTTGCTTCTTTCAACAAGCCGGAGATTCCAGTGCTTCTACTTGGAACTATAGCTTCAATTGTCAATGGATTAATACTTCCAATTTATACTCTACTTCTTTCCGAGGTCATCAAAACCTTTTATAAACCACCTAACGCACTTAGAAAGGACTCAAGATTCTGGGCCCTGATATTTATGGCACTTGGCCTGGCATCATTCTTGGCCTATTCAACAGAAAGATACCTCTTTTCTGTGGCTGGATGTAAACTAATCCAGCGAATAAGATCAATGTGTTTTGAGAAAATGGTTCACATGGAGGTTGGTTGGTTTGATGAACCTGAGCACTCGAGTGGTTCACTTGGAGCAAGGCTCTCAGCTGATGCGGCAATGCTGAATTCTCTAGTTGGAGGTGCACTAGCTCAGATATTTCAAAGCATTGTATCAATAGTTGCAGGTTTGGTCATTGCGTTTGTTGCAAGTTGGCAGTTGGCTTTCGTTGTCCTTGCACTTTTTCCTCTGATAGGGATCAATGGCTACATTCAAGTAAAATTCATGAAGGGATTTAGTGCCGATGCAAAGGTATGCTCAAAACTAGTTACCTGTAATTTATTCCTGCACCTTTCTTAATATTGAGAACCGCTTTATTGAATATCAAGACGCTGCAACTTACCACATATAGTTTTATTGTTCTCTAAATTCTCCATTAAATTAAAGCAGGATGATTTTATCGTTAAAAATTAAAAAATCATCTTAATGTAAGTATAATTGGCTGCAGAATATGTATGAGGAAGCTAGCCAAGTTGCCAATGATGCAGTTGGGGGTATAAGAACAATTGCTTCCTTCTGTGCTGAGGAGAAGGTGATGAGTCTTTACAAAAGGAACTGTGAGCGCCCTTTGAAGTCTGGGATAAGGCAAGGGTTGATAAGCGGAATAGGATTTGGGATTTCATTCTTTTTACTGTATTCTGTTTATGCAACTGGCTTCTATGCAGGTTCTCAATTTGTTGAGCATGGTCATGCTACATTCGCAGATGTTTTTCAAGTATTTCTTCCATCTCTATCAAGTTATTTCTGAAATCCTTTTCAAGACTACCCAATTCTTTCTGTAAGTTTCGTTGATACTGAAGCTAATATCTGTTTCCCAGGTTTTCTTTGCTTTGACGATAGCCGCTGTTGCAATCCCTCAATCAAGCACCTTTGGTTCTGATTCCAGTAAAGCAAAGACTGCTGCTGCTTCTATATTTTCAATTATTGATCGGAAGTCTGAAATAGACCCAGGTAATGAGTCAGGGGTGACACTAGAAAATGTGAAAGGGGAAATTGAGCTTTCTCATGTGAGCTTTAGGTATCCATCAAGGCCAGACATTCAAATTTTCCAAGACTTGTGCTTGGATATTCCCGCTGGCAAGGTAATCATCCTTGCATCCTCGTATCCCTTTAAACTTTCAAGCAATTAGCAATTTCACTATCTAATCGTGTTTGTGAATCTCTTCTCTCAGACAGTAGCTCTGGTTGGAGAAAGTGGGAGTGGGAAGTCAACTGTAATCTCTTTGTTACAGAGATTTTATGATCTTGATTCAGGTCATATTACTTTGGATGGAGTTGAAATACCAAAACTTCAATTGAAGTGGTTGAGGCAGCAGATGGGTCTTGTAAGCCAAGAACCCGTTCTTTTTAATGATACAACAACTGCCAACATTGCTTATGGAAAGGGAGGAAATGCGACTGAGGCAGAAATCTTGGCTGCAGCAGAGTTGGCCAATGCCCATAAGTTCATTAGTGGCTTGCAACAGGTTAGACATTCTGTAGCAATTCTCCTAGATCATTACGGCACCGAGAGAAGCAATTTAGTTAGCTTAATGATGCAACCATGAAGTAAAATTACAGATGTGCTTACTTGTTCCTTCCACCTTTTTTATACAGGGTTATGATACTGTGGTAGGAGAGAAAGGAGTTCAATTGTCAGGTGGGCAGAAGCAACGAGTAGCCATTGCACGAGCAATAGTCAAGAGTCCAAAGATACTACTATTGGATGAGGCAACGAGTGCTTTGGATGCTGAGTCTGAGCAAGTGGTTCAGGATGCACTGGACAGAGCCATGGTGAACCGCACAACAATCGTTGTTGCTCATCGGCTATCCACGATCAAGAACGCAGATATTATTTCTGTAGTTAGAAATGGCGTTATCATAGAGAAAGGAAAACATGAGACCTTGATCAACATCAAAGATGGTTTCTATGCTTCCTTAGTTGCACTTCACATAAGTGCTTGAACTGCATAAACTCTGAAAGTCACCTCGCTTCGCTTCGCTTCCTTACTCTTTTTTGTTCTAATAATTCATTCAACAAATCGAATCTGCATGAGGCATCATAATTGGTTGATAAAAGTTATAACAACTTTATATTGCAGCCAGGAGTTCTTCGTTTAAGTGGAAAGATTTCCACAAAATCATTTTCAACTTTTAATGGTAGTAATGGAAGGCCGTGACTGCTCTAGCTCGGTTAGCTTGCTTCATCTTTGATTAATTTACATTTTACCCCTTATTCCAGGTGCGGTCAAGCTGCAGACAATCATGAATCATCAGGCCACTAAAATTAATGACATAGAGCAGTATTGTGCATGAAACAGCTCAATCGATGATGATAGGGTAAGTAGTATATACCCACTGAATTTATCCATCCCATATCCACCCGATCTCATGATAAGACCAAATGACCTTTTTACCCTTCACATGGATACTGAGGGGGTGGGAATGAGACGGATAAATGGGGCAGGCACATACAGCAACCCCCAAGGACATTCCCCACAGATTCAGTACCTTTTCCTCTGCATATCACCAAAATAGCAGTATTTCATACCCATCTCTCCAAAATGCTGTCTTAAAATGAACCCTCAACTTATTTTGTTGATAAAGAACTCAGAATCATTTTCTAAATCAAGTTCCCATACCATACATTTTAATGTACATAACCTCCCTAGTTTTCAGGCTTCCTTGATTAAAGATGTTTTAGAGCATGAGCTGTGTGTTAATAGGAAAGAAACAAGATTCAAGAGACCATATCAACAATAGTAACCATTAATATCAGAAATAGAAAAACTAATCATCGTCACTGTCATCACTATATGAAACAAGAGCTGTCTTCACAACATCGGAGGACTTATTGGTATCACCATTAGGTGTGTTCACTGGATTTGGAGATTTCACGGTATCAACATCAGGTGCTTTCACCGCGGTTGGCGGTTCTTTCTCCGGGTCAATTTTTGCTTTTTTTGCTTGTGGCTTGACTTTTATGATCATACCTAGAGGGTGGGCGGCTGGATTCTTCCTTCCAACTGATTTTGGTTCCTGCCAGCAGAAACAAGTTTATAAGAGCAGAGAAAGCTAATAACGCCACCATAACGTAAAATAAAACTTGATTGGTGTCATGGCCTTCAATATTATGGGGTTCAATGGGTGATCAATCTATTCTAAGAAAATGTAATATTGTTATTTATTTCAGGCAAAGATGCCAAAAGTTACTAATCAGCTTCAAGTCATAGGGAACAGAAACTAAGTTAACTATCTTTTATGGAAATGGGACCTGGGAATTTGAAAATTCACCAAAACTGATTACCTAACCATATGTAATATCACATAAACCTGTGAGTATTTCAAAGCATAGTAAAGTCCATGAGATCAAGTAAATGCATGTTACTAATTGCAGTAAACCAACCTGGCGATCCTGGCCGGCAGGAACTGGTGGTGTTTCTTTTAGTTCATGCACAATATTTGATTGTGCTGCCACCGCTGCCTGAAAAAGAAAAGAAACCACTTAAATCAGATATGAAATGTGAATTAAGTAAACAATAGAAAAAATAGTTTTACAATCATCCGTAAGGATCATGTAAACAGTAAACAAGTAACATAGCTATTCATTCACGGCCCAGGAAGACTTATATTTTGCAACAGCTGCAGTGGTTCACACATATTGCTACAATAATAGCTCTCTGAAAACTTTGAAGCATGTAAGACTAGATAGGGATCATCTGGAGAATACTACTTAACCATTTAAACAAAGAGCAAACAACAAAATTATTGAGAATGGTTCCTTAAATCTACTATCTTGATCAAATCTTCAGTCTTTACTGACTCCTCGAGATGGAAAACATACGTTCTCTAAGTGAACTCAAGGATTCTAGCATCTTAACATCAAATATCAAAGCAAGTTGCAGGACTGTTTTGTTAATCAGCTGAGCACAACCAAGATTGTAGATGCTCCATTTTTAGTACCCTTTTCATAGTGACACCTGTGACTTGCTACTGAGTAGAAAATTACTTGGAAACTTCTTAGCTGTTCAGCTTCCTCGTCTGCCACTTGTTGCTCATATTCCCTTCTAGACTGCATTAACAAGAAAAATATCAGAAAATAAGAAAGCATACGGAAAGAATAGCCAACAGTTATCTAGGACTGAAAGCATTAAATAGGAAAAAATATAAATACTGAAAGCCATTAGTAATTAGCAAAATTATCATAATTATCTTATTCAGTCAATACATCATAATTCAAACAATCGGCAATCCTTGCAAAGGAAAGGAAGAAAACAAAAAGTTCTATCCAGTTCAACAGCTTCCATGGTGCTGCAAATAAGTCCTCACCGTCTCCAATTTATCAAGAAACTCAGTTTCGTCATCATCCAAAGCTTTTGGTGGCCCTGCAAGCGAAGAAAGTGTTAAAATTTCGTCTTCTTAGCTACATTATCAAAAAAAGGAAAAAAAAATCAATTTGAAAAGCTAAGCACTCACTGTGTTTGAACCGTTCATTAAACTCTGCATCTTTCTTGTCTTTATTCTCCTTCAAAATCTGCATTCAATAATTTACAATTACAAGAACAGACAATTTTTGAGCTTCATTGGTGGAAAAAAGAAAGAAAAGGAACCTCGTAAAGCGGCCTATCCCTTTGGGCAGTGCCATCTTCAACTCGTTCGCCTCTTGTTCTTTTCGCTTCATCTAACTGCCACAATCATCCACTCCACATCATTATTTAAACCGAACAATCAGATTTTAATCATAATCAAGGAACATCATAAATTAGGGTTAAGCATGAAACAGAGTCTGGGAAAAGAAATTTTACCTGTTGCTCCGAGACGAAGCTCATCAACTTTATTGAATTCGATGATTCGTCCATCTCTTACTTTCAAGCTCCAACTCAAGAGAAATTCAAATCACTGCACCCTCTGATTCGCTTGGTTCTTTTACAGTTTACTCGGCCGAAATCTGAATTTCGCTCCCAAAAGCTTCGATGGGAGAATGACGAACGGTCTAATTTGTAATTTCTTATAATTTGAAACGTGGCAAAATACTATAGGTAAATAGAATATGGGCTTCCGTGTGATCGTGACCATCTAATCCGTTTCATTTTTGGGCTTCTGACCAGAACCCATTGAGCCGACTGAGCCCAGGGTGCAGTGGACCTTGGCTATAGGCTACTGACTACTGACTAAGCAACCTTGCCAACACTACCCAAGTTGCTTGATTCGAATTATAGCCACGATGAAAGCGATGAAAAGTTTAAAACATATCCTCTACCTCCACCTCCACCTCCACCCAAAAAAAAAAAAAAAAACTATTAAAACATTGTCTAACCAAAAAAGGGAAATTGGTTTTATATTATAAAAATTTAAAATATATTTATTATACTGGATTAAATTAGATAAGTGATGAAGAAAATTATATATAATTTTTAGTGTAGTTTTATAATATTAATATAGATTAAAATAGATTGATATATATATATATATATATTTGTATTATGGGAAATATTATTTATAGGATAACTTAAGGGTTGTTTGATTAATCATTGAAAAATTTCAAATCATTGAAAATAAAAATTTTAAATGTTTTCATTTTTTTTAATGTGTTTGATAATAAAAATTAAGAAACTACTTAATGGGATATTTTCAATGAAAAAGTATTAAAAATAATAAATAACTTTTAGCTTTTAGGCTACTTATTTGATTCAATAATTCCATTTAAAGAAAAAACCCTTATTTAATTACATTTAATGTTGTATTCTTTCCTTTTAACCATTATTCTTTCATTTTTATTAATTATCAAAGCATTTATTTTTCATAAAATCACATTTCTCTTAAAATAGATTAAAAATAAATTTGTTTAAACATAATAGCTTATCAAACAGTTTTTACTCAATAAATTCAGTACTTAAAATTTTCAGAATAAATTTTTAGCACTTAATTTTCAGTATTTAATTATTTCAGTTTTATCAAACAGCACCTTAATCATTTAGAAATGATTCGGATTGTTTCATCCTATAAATAATCATTCTTACAATATAAATTTGTATAAATATTACAAAATTATAATATAAATTACATATATTTTTCTCACTCATTCTATTTAATTTGATCTAATATAACATATATCTAATGTAAAACAAGCTTAAAGGGTTATTAGATGTTGAATTAGGCTATATTTATTTAAAGAGATAACCAATTAATATAAAGAAAATTAATTACATGATGATCACCAAGTACTTACATGAATGAACAACTATTAAATGTTAATTTACTTATAAACTTCGTTTTTTTTTTTAGGACAAATTTCCATGAAAGAAAAAGAAAAGATCGTATCCACCAACGAGGATTTAGATCAAGTGGTAAGCGGCTTGTTCCAGTTTAAGAAGATCTTAAGTTCGAGATCTTACGTAAACAGCAACTCCCGTTGGTAGACTCACCTGTCATTCCAGATGCGCAACACGAATCGAATTCAGATTAATTAGAACAAAACTCTGAATACAGAGTCAGAAAAACAAAAAAAAAAGAAGGAAGACCGTATCCAATTTTTTTAGAATTACTTTATCTTATAATAACGAGTCTTGAAAGGAGAACTTGATAGTTACTTTAGATACGGATATTCCTGAAAAATTATGCGTTCCCAATTTTCGTGGGCCGACCCTTTTTACTCGTTTTCGGGAAATATTCTTCTCTGAGAAGGACACGAAGTGCTGCTCTGTGCCTGCGTGGCAAGTTCAGATAAAGCATATTGCCACATGGCAGAAACACGGCGTTAACCTGGCACAATCTGAACCGTCACTAATCACACAGTTTAATCGGACCGCTGACATTAGAAGGAAACGCATGTCGAAGGCTCTGTAAAGCGTGGTAAACCAAATTCTCCACGAGCGCGCCACCGCTTTACGAACGAACCTCCCACGTCAGCTTCAACTGTAAACCGACCAGTAATAAGCAGCCACGCGTACCAGTTCCTTTCCTTCCTGGAAACCCAAACCGTTGTGGAGAAGGATATTTCATACTTTACTCCATTCTTATTAAATCTGTAGGCTAAACACGGATTTGTAGCATCGGATTCATTCACCATGGAGGCCTCTGGCATTGTTTACAGGACAGTTCCAAGGTTTCCGGCGACTAGAGTCGATTTTGGTGGTCGGTTTTCCAGGGAGTTGAATCTTGGTGTTGTAGATTCCAGGGTTTCAGTTAGGTCTAGGAATTCATGCGGGAGATTGAGTTGTCAGTTTTCTGATTCAGGGCATATCCAATATTATGTATCGCCGAGGGCGGGTGGTTCTGCCTCTGCGAAGAAGAAAGAGAAGGAAAAGAGCTCCGATATTAAAACAGTTAAGAAGAAGTTGAAGTTTATTGAGAAATTGTCTCAGGACTTGTCCATGCTTCCTCAAATGGCCGCGGGAGGGGATCATCGGATTGGATTGGTCGGCGAAGTTAAGGTAACGATAATTTTATTTAAAAAACTAGTTTGACAGTTTCAAATTCAAAGTTTTTCTTCTTTTTTTTTTTTAATAATAATTGATTTGATCTGGTGCATGGGCTTTGCATTATAAAAGAGTTAGTTTCTCTTTTGGTTTACAGCAAATATTGTGGATAAACTATGATCCTTTTCTTGTTTGGAAATTAAGAAATATATGAAGTCTTTCTTTCTTTCTTTGTATTCAGGTTTAGGATGTCTATGATATATTGGATAACTAGACTTATGTTTTCCTTTGCTCTAGCAGGAAGCGAGCGATGTTCTGCTGGCACAATTGCAACAGTTGAGATCAGAACAGAAGGAATTGAAGGGAAAATTGAAAGAGGAAAGAGCACAGCTGAAAGCCACTTTGGAGAAAACAGAATCGTCATCGTCATCTTCCTCTGAATCAAGTGACAGCGAATGTGGGGAGGTTGTTGACATGAAAAACCTGAGAATCAGTGCTTTAAAACCTTCACAAAACATTGAGAATGGATTGAAACGACCAGAAGAAGACATTCAAGTACCAGCAGCGGTGACAGAGGACGCCAGATTAGCTAATTCAGTTACGGAACAAGAAAACAAGCTTCAAGTACCAGAAGACATGGAAATACGAACTTTAACAGAGGAAGCAACATTAAGTCACTCACTTATGGAGCTAGAACACTCAGATTCAAGCCCCCAAATTCGGGTAAGAGTACCTTGCTCTGGATTTGGTAGTGAATGTTGCGGTTCAAATGGCTTCAAGGATGATCAAAGTAACAGCCTCATGGGAGGGACATCGACCAAGAAGATTGAAATTTGTATGGGTGGAAAGTGCAAGAAGCTGGGAGCTGCTGCTTTGTTAGAGGAATTTAGGAGGAAAGTTGGTGCAGAAGCAACTGTTGTTGCGTGCAAGTGCATGGGCAAGTGCAAGACCGCTCCAAATGTAAGGGTGAGGAACTCTACAAGTGGAGCTGAAGCAGGAAGCAATGAAGACTCTGTTAGACTTGGGATTAATCCTACATGCAGTGGTGTTGGATTGCAAGACGTGGATTTGATTGTTGCAAATCTTTTGGGAAACGACATAGTTCATGATTTTCTGATGCTTTCTCCTTGAGTCGTTGGTCATTTTATTTTATTCATTGATTAGTTATGGATTTGTCTGAATCTGAAAATGTTGAATAGATGATATAGTGAAAGATGGTGAATGTGTAATATTGGCTTCGAAGAAACTACCTGTGTTTCTAGGCCTCTAGCTGATAATGTAATTGTAAATACTTTAGCTTTCACTTTTAAGAGATATATAAATATAAATATGCCATAAGCATCTTAAATAATCTACGATTGGTGCCAGATTTTCACATCTCTTTGCCTTCGTTCTCTCGTCTGCTAGGCTTCTCTAGGGATTCATCCGAATGGTTATCTCATATTCTCATAGGCTGCAGTTTTGGCAGTAAGCCTTTTACCGATTAACGTGAAAGTCCGGCAGGGGCAGGTGAATAGTGAGCACACGATGCTGTTATCGCAGCTCAAGGCACAATAGTTGCACATTCTACATAGATTTACCGATGACAATGTTTCGGAGCATATATGAAAATTGACTCTGCCTTAATAAATTTTAAACCAGCTTTTGCTTTTCTGAATTTTTATCGACCCTCGACTTTGAGATATGGATTGGAAAACCAAATTCAGCTGAAAGCAGGGTAACTGCTAAAAAAATGGTTGCATTCATAAATTTATTGTCATAACTACAGAGATTGATACCAAAAAGCCCCAGACACTAGCAAGTCAGATTACATTGGTCAAAAGTTCTTACAAACCATTTTGTAGTTCTAAGAAGCACATTTAACCCTTTCTCATTTTCTTGTGCGGTGCTGTTCCCAATCTTGTGGCTCTTTTAAAACTGTGAGAAGCCGCAAGTATCAGTAAACTGGCAAAACACAGATGTTATTCCATGGAAGGCTGCTCCAATCTTTATGACTACCTGTGCAAGTGTGAACAGAAGAAAAATTGAGGGTACACAATCTTCTAGATCAGAACAAACCTCATCCAAATGTAAAAGCATGTCTATAACTCAAGTACATTTTCACATTAGATTGTGATGGCATATGGACTCACTAAATTACCCGTTGAAACCCATGAAATCAACAAATGCAACCATTTTTTTTCAAAGACTCTTCATTCAGCTGCTATTGCATCTAAAGCATAGTATATATTCCACAGACCAGGTTTCTGATCGGTTATGTCCCAACCAACTACCCCAGCTACTGTTTGTCCTTTCCTGTTCACATCCCATGAATTTATTCGCTAGAACTACTAATCGATCAGCACCAAGGCGGGTAATTCTGAATTTTAGAAATGCCATGTACAATATATGCATTACTATCTATTAATCTACTTCAATTCTTCCATGAATACCGTAGTATGAAGAATGATGTTGCAAAAAATGATTCTGAATATTTTGGAAGGTAAATCATATAATAAGCAAGAAATCGACTTTCATAATGATGCAATTAAAATCAGAATCAGAATAATTGATCCATCAATAACAGCGAAGACTATTGTTTTTTCCTAGCAATAGACACCAAGCAAAATTCTCTTTCTACAGGGACAGATGGATTTAATAACAAGGAATACCAACTGGGTTTTAAGTTTCAAAATTTTGCATATAAGCATTGAAGCTAAAGAGAAACAACAATCGGCTTACAAACAACTAATGCATCTTAACAGAAAACACAGCATAAAACAATCCAACAGGCAACAAAGCCAAAAATCTTACCTTTTCATTCACTTAAAAGCATTTTGCAAGTTTTCTCATCCTCAACTAACCGATTAATAGCATCTCTAAATTTCTCATAATCATCCAATGTATTATAAATCTGATGAGAAATTCTTGCATACCCTGTAACAACACCATCCTTGTCCCTAACTCCCTCCTCTCCATCCCTAACAACCTGATAAAAAATTGGAACTTCAACATCAAAACAGTCCCGTAAATGAGACCTCAACCTCCCGGCATCCTCCTCACTGTTAATACACAACCTCGAAGGCAAACCAACCATAATCATTGCTGGACACATCTCAGGAGGTGACCCTAGATTCGTCCCCCAAGACTCTGCCAACATCTTCCCCATTTTGACCACTTCCTCATGGTTCCTCTTCATTATCCCATCAATGCCTCCTTCAAACCAATTAACAAACTCCAAAACTGCAGGAACCACTAACTGAGAACTATAATCCCTCGTCCCAATCCAGGCGCTTTCAATAGGCAGTCCATTTCCATACTCATGTGAAACAACAGGATGATGCACATCAAATGATAGATTCGACTTTTTACAATATAAAAATGCTACAGAAGGCGGGCAAAAAAACCATTTATGTAAATTACTAACATAAAAATCGGCTCCAACTTCTTTAACATCTACTTTTACGCTCCCAATTGCGTGAGCCGCGTCCACAAATACCTGCTCCACTCCTTCCTCTCTACAAATCCTAACTAATTCTTTTACCGGAATAACAACCGATGGCATTGACGTAATATGATCGATAATAGCTAACCTTATTTTTCTTCCATTGGCTTTTCCTTCCTCGATTGATTTTTTGAATTCGGAAATGATTTCTTCCTCTGAATTTACCGGGAATGGTAACCGTACCTCGGTGACGGAGCCACCAGCGCGGGTGACGTACGCTTGGATTGATTTTTTAACGGCTTGGAATGCACAGTGGAGCATTAAAACAGTGTCATTTTTCTGGTACTTTCCTTCAGCGAAACTGCGGCCGATCTGCTGAAGGACGATGGCAGCCGCGGTTGTGGCGTTGTCAACGAGGGAGACCTCATCGACGTAGTCCGCGTTGATGAGGTCCTTTATAATTTTCCTCGACGCCGTTATTCCATCACGAAGGATATTGAAGTAAAAATCATCAGGTTGTCCGAGGAACTGGAGCTGCCACTGGCGTTGGGCGGCGAGAACCGAACCCGGGCAGCTACCGAAACTCCCGTTGTTGATACGGGCGACACGTGGCTGGTGATGAGAGAACTCGTCTCGAATTTCCGATTCAGATATGAACTTGGAGGCAAATTTAGGTTTTTTGGAGCTGCGGTCAGTCGACTCGCCGTTTCGAGGGTCTTCGTGCTCCATGGCCCGAGATAGGAAGTGGCTGGCAAGAGACGAAAGGAAATTAGGGTTTTGTAAACAAAATGGGCATGATTTTTGGAACTCGACTGATCTGGAACAGTACGAAATCAGAGTTTTTAATTTAACATTTCTCTTTCTATTGTTTCCCTTTTTCTGCTTTGGTTTTTTACTCGAATTTGGAAATCAAAGGTCATCGTATACAGGGCCAGAAGTGAGACTGCAGACGAAATGTGTCCTTATCTAAAACAAACGAGATGCTAGAACGGCAGCGTTTATCGTTCTAAACAACTTGATAAATATAGCCGTTAGATCACGAGAATACCATTTCGGGAATATAAAAATCAGGAGGCCGAGAATTCGACACGTTGGATATAAAGCGGTGTCGCCCCGCGTTAAAAACACGTCACACGCCTTGCTGCCAACAGCGATTGACCAATGAAAAGAAGCGATCGAGCCAGCGGTGCAAAAGAAAACATTACCGTAGGTTGAAATCAGGGGGGTGGTGCGTTAATGCAGGTTAGCAAAGTGACAATGGGCTCTGTTTCTGGGGCTCGCGTCGCCTAGGCCTCGCCCGTGCAATAAATCGTAACCAAAACCCAACAGAGACTCAGAGACACGAAGAAAGAGAGAGTTTAAAGACATGCTGATGAAAATGGAAAGGAGTCAAAGATTATTACTATGATGGTTCCAAGTCTTTGATAATTCAAATAAAAGACTCTCCTTTCTGTCTTATTTTCTCTCACATGAGGTATGACAATTTCCTTAGTTTTATACCTTCTTTTATTATTAGATAAATAAAAAAAACCCTAGATTTAATTCTAGTTGTTCCTTTTTTTCGTTTTAGTTTTGGATTTTAGATTGAATTCTAGAAGAAAGGATTATATTGAAGCCTGGATTGAGGTGAAGATGGAGACAGCTAAGTGATCAAGTTCATCTTTTTTTCTTTTTGATCCAGGAAGGTGATTTCTGGTGAATTTCCCTGGGGTTCTTAAGTCTTGATTGAATTCTTGAATTTGATGTGGATATCTTGGATTGGGTTGCCTTCAAAATTCAGTCTTGTTCTTTGTTTGTTTATGGGGTTTTAAGGTTTTATTCGGGATTTTGCTGTTGTTATCATTGCATTGAATTCTTTTCAAAAGCTTAAAGCCTGCAACTTTTTATTCTCTCCAAAGAGCTGGAATTGGTTGGCATTATTTGTTATAGCCCTTCTGCTTCAGTTTTCTTGATATATTCAATTAAGAAAAGCTTTCAATTGCAATGGCTACTCCTCAACGAGCTTCTCCTGGATACTCTAATACTATTACTCCTCAGATGGACTCTCCTTCACCTAATCCTGATAAAAGTCCAATTGCTTCTGCTCCTCCCACAATATCACCTGCAGCACCTAGATTTCCTCCACCGAATTTTCAACAAGATCAGGTCCCTTCCCCTTCAGTAAGAAATCCTGCTATATTATCACCAGCAAATGGTGTCAAAACTGGAAGCCCTATTCCCCATCTGAGTACTCCCCCTGGGCCTCCTGTATTTACATCACCAGTCCGGCCTGCTGCTGTGCCTTTCCGGACTTCTCCGGCAACTCCTCAGCCAGTTGCTTTCTCATCAGGTTCATCTTTGCCCACATCTTCACCTCCACATTTTTCAAATGGTTCAGTTGAGCTGCAACAGCCACTTCCAAGTGCTATAGAGGAATCGTTGCCCGATGGAGACTCACCATGCGTTTTATTCTCAGCTCATAAGGTATTTTGCTTTCTCTGTGGGATGAAATGAAAGCTAAAATACTTTTTAGAAGTCTATTTTCTATGATTTTGCTACTGAATTTTCATAATTCATTTTCTGATTTTATGAGTCTGTACATGTTATTAAACTTTAGAATCCATTTTTCTTTGCAATTATGTGCAATATTTCTACATATAATTCTCTTCCATTCATTTTGTATATTAGGTGTTGAAACACAAGAAACAAGCAAATGTCCCTAGTTTAGGTTTTGGAGCGTTGGTTTCTCCTGGGAGGGAGACTTCGCTGGGTCCTCAAGTGATACAACGTGATCCTCATCGATGCATTAATTGTGGAGCTTATTCAAATCTCTATTGCAACATACTAATTGGATCAGGCCAATGGCAGTGTGTAATCTGCCGCAATTTAAATGGAAGTGAAGGCGAATACATAGCATCAAGCAAGGAAGATCTTCGTAATTTTCCAGAGCTGTCATCACCTTTGGTTGATTTCATTCAAACCGGGAATAAGAGACCAAGTTTTGTTCCAGTTACTGATTCAAGAACATCTGCACCAGTTGTTCTTGTCATTGATGAGTGTTTAGATGAGCCTCACCTTCAGCATTTACAGAGCTCCCTGCATGCATTTATCGATTCAGCTCCGCCAACAACAAGAATTGGAATTATTTTGTATGGTCGCACAGTATCAGTCTATGACTTTTCTGAGGAATCAATAGCATCTGCTGATGCGATTCCAGGCGGCACTTCACCAACTCAGGAGAACTTGAAAGCTTTGATTTATGGAACTGGCATATACTTGTCACCAATGCATGCTTCAAAGGAGGTGGCACACCAGATATTCTCTTCATTGAGGCCATACAAGTTGAATATTCCCGAGGCGTCAAGAGATAGGTGCTTGGGTACTGCAGTCGAGGTTGCTTTAGCCATAATTCAAGGTCCGTCTGCAGATATGTCTCGAGGTGTAGTTAAAAGGCCGGGTGGTAATAGCAGAATCATAGTTTGTGCTGGTGGACCGAATACTTATGGCCCTGGTTCTGTCCCTCATTCTTATACTCACCCTAATTATCCTCATAAGGAAAAGACAGCATTGAAATGGATGGAGCGTCTTGGTCGTGAGGCTCATAAACATAACACAGTGGTTGACATCCTCTGTGCTGGAACTTGCCCTGTAAGAGTTCCTGTGCTGCAGCCTCTTGCAAAAGCTTCAGGTGGTGTTTTGGTTCTTCATGATGACTTTGGCGAAGCCTTTGGTGTGAACTTACAAAGGGCATCTGCAAGGGCAGCTGGTTCCCATGGTTTGTTGGAGATACGCTGTTCTGATGATATACTTGTTACTCAGGTCGTCGGTCCTGGTGAAGAGGCGCATATAGACACCCATGAAACCTTTAAAAATGATATTTCTCTCTGTATTCAGATGCTGAGTGTTGAAGAAACACAATGCTTCTCAATATCGATGGAGAATAAACATGACGTCAAGAGTGATTATGTATATTTCCAGTTTGCTATTCAGTACTCAAACGTTTATCAAGCTGATATAGCTAGAGTCATTACTATCAAATTGCCAACTGTGGATAGCGTTTCAACCTATCTTCAAAGTGTTCAAGATGAGGTGGCTGCAGTCCTAATTGCGAAGAGGACTCTCTTGCGAGCAAAAAACTATTCGGATGCAATTGATATGCGAACAACCATAGATGAAAGAGTTAAAGATATTGCTTTAAAATTTGGGTCTCAAGTGCCAAAGTCAAAGCTCTATCGGTTCCCAAAGGAAATTTCTTTACTACCAGAACTTCTATTCCATCTTAGGAGGGGCCCGCTGTTGGGAAGTATAGTTGGTCATGAGGATGAGAGGTCTGTACTACGAAATTTGTTTTTGAATGCATCCTTTGATCTTTCACTTCGCATGGTTGCCCCTCGTTGTCTGATGCACCGGGAAGGGGGCACTTTTGAGGAATTGCCGGCTTATGATCTTGCCATGCAGTCTGATACAGCTGTTGTTCTAGACCATGGTACCGATGTCTTCATTTGGTTGGTATGTAAACAAACACATCTTTAAGCTCTGGGTCTTCTGCATCTGCTATATTTGCTTTCTGGCTTTGCTTCCATATTGTCTCATCTTTGGGCCATGGAGTCTGGTATGCATGTATTTTCTATGTGGGTCCATTTCTGCTTTCTGATTGAATAGGAGATCCAAGAAAGTATGTAGTGGAGAGGCAAGTTGCGTGCGAAGACCGTAGCACATTTGTGCCAATGCTTTTCATGAACACCTTCAAACCTGGTGATTTTTAGAATTGTGTTTTTCTGTTAATATCACACCCGGGTACAAAAGTGATGATGGCCTGGGGTAGGGAAGTAAAGGGTTTACAATTGAAAAGCTATTCCTGCATTACTAAATGCACATGAAGTAACTATGGTCACAGCTACCTCATCCATCTAACGTGTTTATATCTTTGTCACTTTGTAGAATTGAATACTGTTTAGCAAACCTGTATCTGGTGCTGCATGTATGCTGTTTGTTCTTCATTGTTCTTCCACCTGTATGTTTGTGTTCTGAGAGAAAGATTGTTGTGTTGGCTTCATTTATAATCATCTTTATTCTTTTAGGAATAAGAATTTAACATCTTTTTGTCAACTGCTGGCTTCAGGGTGCTGAACTTGCAGCTGATGAAGGAAGAAGTGCAGCAGCTCTGGCAGCTTGTAGAACATTAGCGGAAGAGCTCACTGAGTTACGATTTCCAGCTCCTCGGATTCTTGCATTCAAGGTTCTTTACCCCTTGAACGGTCCTAGCAGTGTATTATTGTGTTTTTATTTGTTAACATCAGATGGAAAAGAACCTAATGATCTGGGTTTTTTGTAGGAGGGGAGCTCCCAGGCTCGATATTTTGTTTCTCGGCTGATACCGGCACACAAGGATCCTCCTTATGAGCAGGTAAGAGAGAGTAAAAGGGCCTCATAGCATTTTGTCCTAATTTAGGTCTTTGTTTCTGTGTGTATTTAATAGAAATTAAGGACGACGTACATTTTGAAAACAGTTTAAGTAACTCTTGTGTGATACTAATGCAGGAAGCAAGATTCCCACAGCTTCGAACCTTGACATTGGAACAGCGGACAAAACTGAAGAGCAGTTTTATTCATTTTGATGATCCCAGCTTTTGCGAATGGACTCGGAGTTTGAAAGTAGTGCCACCAGAACCAAGCTAAGAGATGCGTCAAGTTTTTGCGGTTAAAGCTCCTTCAATGGCAGAGTTGCATTCAACGGTCATTGATTAGAATCTTTCCATTCTTCTTTTTTGTTTTTCTTCTCCCTGTAAAGGGAATGTAACTCATTCATCTTTTCTCTTATATTACTATTTTTTTTCTTCTTTACTAGCTCTCATTTACAAAATTTTCCTCCCCGTTTAGTTTTCAAAGGAACAGTTATACTTGATAGTGACTCCAAAGTTTAACATTGTTGTCTCATTCTTGGTTGAAAATGATTTGCCAGAGCAATATTTTGTATCATTCTTATATAAATTATGGCATTTTGTTCATCTCTTCCAGCTGCTGCCTGCTTGTCTACTTCTATGGAAATTTGAATTTGAGGAAACGAGACCAAACAGCTTTTGCAACTCAACTAGAAGAAGAAATATCCTTTTGTCTAATTACTGTGTTTGCTTGACTAGAGTATCAACTTGGGATCGAATGAGTTGATGATAATATAAAAAACAAGAGATTTATTGATTTAATAAAGATATGAAAGATTGAAGAACAATTAAGAACAAGAGATAAGAGAAGAAGTAAAAAGAGTAATGAAAAACAAAAAACTAAGGGGTTGTTTGATAAACTGTTGAAAATTTTCAAACCGTTGAATTTAATAAGGATATGAAAGATTGAATTTAGATTTTCAACATGTTTGATAACTTTTGATAACCATTACTTAAAAGATTTTTTTTAACAAATAAGAATTTAAAAAGTAGGTGGAGATCTACTTATCATTGAATGATGAAAAAATTAATGGTTTTAATTTGAAAAACTTTCCTTTTATACTAAATTACCTTTATTTTTTTTGAAGAATAAATTACATTTATTTTAGACATTACCGAGTTTTAAAAATCTTAAACATTTATGATTTTCAAACAATATATTTATATTCAACATTTATTTATCAAATAATTTTTATATATTAATTCAGTACTTATCAAATTAAGTATTTAATTTTTCAGTACTTATTTTTCAACGTTTAATTTTTTCAGTTTATCAAACAACACCTAAGTTTTATCCTAAGTTACAAGTCAAGTAAATCAATAATTTTTAAAACGTTAGATACATTCTTTTTTATTTTCTCTCCCTATTAATTCTCTTCAAAAATATTCTCATTAATCTTCTCTCTCCATTAATCCTGTTCAAATATGGTCGTCAAAACAATATAAATGGGTCTAATATAAATAGCATGAAAGTTCATAATTCCCTAACAAATAAACATTATTTTTGCCACCACCCCACCATTTCAAAAGAAAAAAAATATTTGATACGGTATAGAGTCAGGACTAGAAACGGGTTGACCCGTAATCGGCGGCTCAATCGTGAGTTACTGAGCTGGTCCTGAGTAAGTCGGCTCGCTGCAAGTCAAATCCAGGGTTTTAACACACTTTACACCTCTCTCAGCAGCACCCTTTTCTTCCTCCGTCCCGCCTCTCTTCTTTCTTCCTTTATCTTTTCTGCACCGTGTCGAGAGAAGAAGCTAACGCTAACGCAACCTAAGAATCCAAACGTTCCTGGTACGACTTCACATCTTCCCTTTGCTTTGATTTCTATTTTCGTTTCCCACTTTGTACATTTTATTTGTTCTTCAATTCTAATTCTAGATTCTTATATAAGCAAATGTACTAAGCATTTTTGTTCGTGGGTGATTTTTGGCTACCCATTTGAATTCTGATGCGAATGCACGCATTCTGCCCCATGTTTCTCTTATTTTGTTTTAAGAAAAGAAAAATGTCAGTCTTCGGACAGTCTAGGAAAAATTTCTTTTCAAATCGGCGCTTGCTAATAGATTTTGTCCTTGATCCGAAAGGAAGTCAACGCGGTCAAAGTGATGGGTAATTACTTGTTCATTAATCAACATACTTGTTCTCCTAAGATTTCGAGTTCAGGACCCGGCATAAATAGGCTTAACCAGATTCTAATGTTAGCAAGTTAGAAAACTGTAGTAATATGTGTAATTACTAAGGCAATGGCTTTCTTTTGCCACATTAAGGCTATTAGTGTTTAATCTGATTGAGATGCACTGTTTCTGATTCTTTTAATTTTTGTTTTATGATATGGCTGGAGGGGAGCAGAAAATGTCTGGCCGTGGTAAGTATTCTATGCTTGGGTTTGGTTGATTAAATTTTTATAAGCTGTGGCGGTTTCTAAGTTTGGGATGTTGTTTTTTATTGATATTTTAGGAGGGAAAAAGAAGGAAGTGAAGAAGGAGACTCGTTTGGGTCTCTCTTTTACGAAGGATGAAAATTTTGGGGAATGGTACTCTGAGGTATATCGTGTTGCAATGGTGCAATGGCTCATGGCTTAGTGATTGTTATACTACATTAAGGGGATTTTAATATCTTATTATCATATATAACTTTTTGCTTCTTTAGGTTGTTGTCAACGGTGAAATGATTGAGTACTATGACATTTCTGGCTGTTATATTCTCAGGCCATGGGCGATTTCA
This sequence comes from Microcos paniculata, assembly GCA_030664755.1. NCBI lineage: Eukaryota > Viridiplantae > Streptophyta > Magnoliopsida > Malvales > Malvaceae > Microcos > Microcos paniculata. The sequence continues at coordinate 36,734,841 of CP131461.1, forward strand.
ATTTGGGAGCACATGCAAGTTAGTTCTATGACTTTTATACTCCTATTGAAGTTTAACTAGTAAATAATAAGTGTTTATTAATTACAAGGATGCCTTTCATTGATCTTTTTTTTCTTTCCTTTCCATTTTATGGCTAATTTATGCATGATGCAAAACTGCAGACATTTTTTGATGCGGAAATCAAGAGGATGAAAGTCAAGAACTGCTATTTCCCCCTCTTTGTATCTCCAGGTGTTCTTCAAAAGGAGAAGGATCACATTGAGGGCTTTGCTCCGGAGGTGAATACTAAGTTTCTTATGGCACAATTGGCCTAGAGGAATGTCCCTCTGCTCGAAAGTGTTAATTCCTTTTATATAAATTTTGAAGCCATATGAAACTGATTTGGTCCCTAAACCTTTCTGCACTATGTTTTAATGATTTACTTCATGTTGTGGAAATCTCTGGACTATCTAGGGCTCAAAATTGGAGTAAGCTTTTCCTGATTTGAGCCAAGATAATTCATTCATATGTTGAAAGAATAGGGAGTATTGCAATGTTTTTAGACTTCTTTATACTGGACTTGCCTTTAAATTTAATACCTTTTTTCACTTGAAGTACATCATGATTTGATGAAAAATGATCTGTGAATGGCTTTGTGTCCTGGTTTAACAGGTTGCTTGGGTGACCAAATCTGGGGAGTCCGAGTTGGAGGTGCCAATTGCAATCCGCCCAACTAGTGAGACAGTTATGTATCCCTACTATTCTAAGTGGATAAGAGGACACCGTGACTTGCCTTTGAAACTTAACCAGTGGTGTAATGTTGTTCGATGGGAATTTAGCCATCCTACACCATTTATCAGGTAGTTTGTCTTTAACTTGGTCAATTTTAGCTTTTTCGTTGTAAGGCCTCATTTTATACTATGTTGTTTCACTCCTTGAATAGGTATTCTATCATTCTATGTCGTATATGTAATAAGATGTTAATAATGTTCTACTCTTGGATCAATTTTCTAAGTCTTAGTTATTAGTTTTTGTAGACATGCAGAATATGTTCTTAATTTTTTTTTTTTTGATGCCAAGTAAGAAAATTGTTTTAAAATGATTTGATGATACACTGGTCATTAATAACTTGCTTTCTGATTGTAGGAGTCGTGAATTTCTCTGGCAGGAAGGCCATACTGCCTTTGCAACAAAGGAAGAAGCAGACACAGAGGTATAACAGACTTAAATTTTTACCTTTGACCAAACATAGAGAGGTGAAGTTTGTCTATTAATAATGGGATTGTGTTTACCAAAAATTTGCATGGCTGTTCATTTTCTCCTCTTCTATATCAATTAACAATTAACTTTTGGTTTAAAACTGCAGTATTGCCTCAGAATAGTCGATTTAAGTATTCATTTCAGAAATTTCACATGTGATCTTAATTTGAGATATATTTTAGGTTCTTCAAATATTGGAACTGTACCGACGTATATATGAAGAATTCTTGGCTATTCCTGTTATAAAAGGCAGGAAGAGTGAACTTGAGAAGTTTGCTGGTGGACTTTACACAACGAGTGTTGAGGTATACTGTAAATTATCTTGCATTCTTGCATGTGATAATGATCTGTACTCTTTCTCATTATCAAATGAACTTAAATAGTCTGCTCAGATATGCTATAATCTAAATCAAGAAACTTTTAATCTGTTCATGATGTGGTAGGCATTTATTCCAAACACTGGCCGTGGCATTCAAGGTGCAACCTCCCATTGTTTGGGCCAAAACTTTGCAAAAATGTTTGAGATAAACTATGAAAATGAAAAGGGAGAGAAGGCTATGGTTTGGCAGAACTCATGGGCATATAGTACTCGGACGGTAAAGCTTTTTGTGACTTGACATGTTTTTAACATTTATTATTTCGAGTTCCTTTGTCATGCCATTGTTGTCATCTATATTTTGTTGTTTTGGGTGATTACATGGGCCTGCTGCTAGCTGAACATATCCTTTCCTCATTAACACTGTTATTCTGCTTGTGTTTCTGCTGTTATTGCATGTTTCATAGATTGGCGTAATGGTGATGGTTCATGGGGATGACAAAGGCTTGGTGCTGCCTCCAAAAGTAGCAGCTTTGCAAGTTATTGTAATACCCGTGCCTTACAAAGATGCAGATACTCAAGGTATTTTTGATGCCTGTGTTGCCACTGTAGCAACTCTGTCAGAAGCTGGTATTTGTGCTGAAGCTGATCTTAGAGATAACTATTCACCTGGTTGGAAGTACTCAGACTGGGAAATGAAAGGTGTTCCTTTAAGGATTGAAATTGGGCCTAGAGACTTGGCAAATAATCAGGTAACCCCCATCCCTTTCTTTGAATGCTGCTATGTTTTTATTCTTTGATTTGTTACTTTCCCATTGTATCTATACGGTTGAAACCAGAAAAGTGCTTTATTTAACAGGTGCGTGCGGTTCGCCGTGATAATGGAGCAAAAACAGACATCTCTAGAGTCTTTTTGGTTGAACAAGTAAAAGGAACGTTGGATAAGATTCAACAAAATCTGTTTGATGTTGCAAAACAAAAGCGGGATGCATGCGTTGAAGTTGTCAAAAGTTGGGAGGAGTTTGTAACAGCTCTTGGGCAAAAGAAAATGATATTGGCTCCTTGGTGTGATGAGGAGGTAATAACTTGTAATTGCAGAATCCTTACACTTTTTGGGGCTTATTTATATTTAATTTTTTATTATTGTTGTTTCAGTGCTTGTTTTCTGCATTGTATCAATATTATTAACCTGAAGTGTGTTTTGGGTGTCAAGATGAGTTGCATCATATTTGAAGATCTATTAATTTCCAAGACTCCCTCTTCTGTGCATCTGTTGGTCAGAATGGAGCTTGCTTACTTTATTAAAAGGCCTTTTATGTTTTTTGTATCTGTAGGATGTGGAAAAAGATGTGAAAGCACGAACCAAGGGTGAGATGGGAGCAGCTAAGTCCCTTTGTACCCCATTTGACCAGCCTGAACTCCCAGAAGGTACTTGACTCCATACTAATTTCCAAGCGGGCATCCATTTCAAAAAATAGGATACTCTCTATCTATCTATGATACTAGTGGTTTTCTATATTATGGTAAACAAGTGCTGCAGAGGCATGCAGTGATCAGGACTTAGTTTGGTAAAAAGCTGGAAAAAATAGTTGGAAATTAAGAGAATACATACTATATTGATATGAATGGGAGACAATACAATCAATTATTATTCAATTAATTTGAACGGATTAAGTAGAAGTCAGAGATGATTGCACGTGTCCCTGTGAATAGTAATGAAATCATCCTAATTCATGTTGTTGTGAACATGCAGTCATTTCCCAAAGTCAGAATTTCTTAAATTCTAGCTTGGATTTGTATGGATGAGATTCATGTGTTTGGGTGCCATTTAACTTTATGCATTAAAAAAAAAAAAAAACGGGGGAAAGAATGGGTGGAAAATGAAAAGAGGATATTTATATGACTTCTATAGACTTCTTTACTCATCCAATAAATGTTTATGCAGGTACTAAATGCTTTGCTTCTGGGAAGCCTGCCAAGAAGTGGACTTATTGGGGCAGAAGTTACTAAGATTATATTCTTTCCATAATCTCCTTCCCTTGATGTCTGGACCATTCTTAACGGGGAATCTTTCTATTTAAAAATTGTTATACCTAACTGATCCAGAGTACTAAGTTCTCTCATCATATATACTGTTAAAAGTTCCGGGATCCTTTGTTTTTTTTTTTTTTGAGTTTTAGTTACGCTATAATTGATCATCTACTGCTTTGTTGTGTTATTACACACTTTTAGAATACGATGTCGTTGATGGTACTCGAAAGTCTTAAATTTCTTTTGTTTTGACTCATCCAATAATTGGCTTGGTTTTTTTTTTTTTAATCTTATCCAATAATTGCCTTTTCATGGTTTTCTTATATCCCGTTGTGGACCGTTCTCTAATTGTGCATTTTTTTTTTTAAAATTTCCGCAATCAAATTTAGGATAAGTTTTACACTCAATTTTACTACTACTACTAACAGAACATTAGTCGTGGGGTTTCAACTTACAACTCATCACTAAAACTGAAGTGCTTGTAACTGGATGTCGTTGTTCCGAACGACGACGCGCCGAGGGGTTCGAAGTTCGATCGAATAAGCCATGGTGATACGCAACGCCACATGTTAACCATAAGTTTCAACGACTAGATTCTCCCACCACACATCTTATCGGCACAACGTTTCTCTCTCTCTCTCTCTTCTTCTTTTCGCTCTCTTCTTCCTTCTCAATTCTCATCTTCCCAACAATTAAATTGAAATGAAATAAAAATTAATGAGCATGAAAACAGAGCACCCTTCTTCTCCTTCTTCACCTTCTCTAATTTCTCTTCATTGTTTATACTCTCTTCACTTCTCATAACAAAAGCTCCTGTCCTTTTTTGCTTTGAATCCGCCCGCTTTCCTTCCTGTAATTGAATCTCTCCTCAAAAATGGCCGCACGCTTCTTCGATTCCACTCTGGTAAACCTCCACAACTCTCCCTCTGTTTCACCATTTGCTTCCAAATTCCTCTTCAACTACAGAAATACAAACTACCCCCCAATTTCCCATCTGGGTTCCTCCTTTGGTGGGAAGTCCCTTAGAGTGGTCGAACTTGGAGCTAAAACACCCAGACTGGGAAGTAGAAGGAAGCGGAGGATTGTTGTTAGGGCTTCATTGGGGGGCCTCTTGGGTGGGATTTTCAAAGGGACTGATACGGGAGAGTCTACCAGGCAGCAATATGCTGGGACTGTGACGGCCATCAATGGATTGGAATCGAAGATGGCTGCATTGTCTGATTCAGAGCTGAGGGAACAAACTTTTGCTTTGAAGGAACGTGCCTCTCAAGGAGAATCTGTGGACTCTCTGTTGCCTGTAAGTTTGAATAATTTTTAAATTAAATGTTTTAGAAATGGGTGGAGTACAATTTCATTAGTCTTCTATGGTCTGGAGTGGGAAAGTTATGCTTTTGTTAAACAATTACGTATATTTTGTTGCAGGAGGCATTTGCTGTTGTAAGAGAGGCCTCCAAGAGGGTCCTTGGCCTTCGTCCCTTTGACGTCCAACTGATAGGTGAAGTCTTATGTTCATATCCATCACCTACTCAAATTAAAATATACTAAATCATTCCTTCAACTCTTCCAGCGTCCTTCTAAATATAGTTGATTAAATTTGATGTTTTTTGCAATATGTCTGCTACCAAAGATTGTGGTGCCCAGTAATTTTGTATACTTGTAACGGAAGTTCCTGAATTTGGTCGTGTAGGTGGCATGGTTCTTCATAAAGGAGAAATAGCTGAAATGAGAACTGGAGAAGGAAAGACACTTGTTGCTATCTTACCAGCTTATTTGAATGCATTAACTGGGAAAGGAGTCCATGTGGTTACTGTCAATGATTATCTGGCCAGACGAGATTGTGAGTGGGTTGGTCAAGTTCCACGCTTCCTTGGGCTGAAGGTTGGCCTAATACAACGTAGGACTCATTCTTTACTTGGATGCCTACATGCTATAATCTAACCACCGCCCCTCCCTGCCTCTTTCCCTTTTTTGACTGATCCAGTCGTCAAAAGCATCAAACCCATCATATTTGAGTTGCATGTTGATTTGTAACTTTATTGATAATTGTAGCGTAACTTCTTACTCTTTCGTTTTCAATTCTTTTGGCAGAGAATATGACAAGTGAACAAAGAAGGGAAAATTACTTGTGTGACATTACTTATGTCACCAATAGTGAGCTAGGTTTTGATTACTTGAGAGATAATCTTGCCACGGAAAGTAATTCTTGCCTTATATGCTGGTTTTGTTTTTTCAAAGTGGTTGCGTGAATTCAATCAAGATATTACTTAATAGCATTTTTACTTTACTGACTGGACTTTTTGCCACTTGCAGAGTGTTGACGAACTTGTTTTGAGGGATTTCAACTATTGTATTATAGATGAGGTTGATTCCATCCTTATTGATGAAGCAAGAACACCACTCATCATATCTGGCACCGCAGAAAAACCTAGCGATGCATACTATAAAGCAGCGAAAATAGCTGCTGCATTTGAACGAGATATACATTATACTGTAAGACTGATAAACTGTATTGTGTTTCTTCTTGTTCTATCGTTAGTACAATCCAGTTACTAAGACTTTTTTTCTTCTATCACCCTCTTATTAATTTGATCATTACTTTAGAAAAAAATATTACTTAGAAGTTAGAATATTGAAGTCAGACTCTCCTTGAATATATAATGGTTGGATGATGGTTACTGATCATGTTTGGTGCAAATAGACATTAGAAGTTGGCATAGGGCAATTAGGAATCAATGTTAACATAGACCCCCAAGTACATGAAAGTTTTTAGAGAAAGGGGCATTTAAAAGAAAAGATAAAAAGAAAGCCCCCTTGCTTAACAAGGTTGTTTATGCAGGTCGATGAGAAGCAGAAAACTGTTCTACTGACAGAACAGGGTTATGAGGATGCTGAAGAAATTCTGGATGTGAAAGATTTGTATGATCCACGAGAACAATGGGCATCATATATCCTGAATGCTATTAAAGCAAAGGAATTGTTTCTTAGAGATGTAAATTATATTATCCGTGGCAAGGAGGTGCTTATCGTAGACGAGTTTACTGGTCGAGTGATGCAGGTAAATCTGTTGCTCTGGCTTGCCTACTAAATGAAGAAATGCAACTATGGATAATTTATGATACACTTCCTCACGAATAAAAAATTTAGGCAAATAATCTAATTTATCTACAAATAGTTCCTTGAGTCATTTGTATACTGTTGCTTGACTTTCCACCAGGGGAGGAGATGGAGTGATGGACTTCACCAAGCAGTTGAGGCAAAAGAGGGTTTGCCTATTCAAAATGAAACTATAACTCTGGCATCAATCAGTTACCAGAACTTTTTTCTCCAGGTTGGAGCATTTCTTCTCTCAGACAGTTTGCTAAAACTCTTTTGGAAATTTATGTTCATTCAACTTCCTAATGCTTACACATTTGCACTACAGTTTCCAAAACTTTGTGGAATGACTGGCACTGCTGCAACTGAAAGCACAGAATTTGAGAGCATATACAAGCTTAAAGTTACTATTGTCCCCACAAACAAGCCCATGATAAGAAAGGTCAGTTCTAGCTTGCCATCCATGTTGTATATCTTTTTCAATTGTACTGCTGGTCCTTAACAAGAAATGATTAATGAAAGCGAAAGTAAATCTGCAGATGATAGGTATTCAAAGATAATTGTCGTTTTGGTCCTAATTTCAGAAGTCCGTAGCCTTGTATGGAAGGCTCTAGCTTTATCCTTTGCTATTTAATGTCATTTGCAGGATGAGTCTGATGTAGTTTTCAGGGCAACTAATGGAAAATGGCGGGCAGTTGTTGTAGAAATTTCTAGAATGAACAAGACTGGTCGCCCAGTACTTGTTGGCACAACAAGTGTTGAGCAAAGTGACGCATTGTCAGAGCAATTGCAAGTAGCAGGAATCCCCCATGAGGTGAGGCCATTTTTGAGTTTCAGATAAGATTATTCAACTGTACATTTTTTAGACATTAGAAATGAAGTACTTCATTTGAGTCATTTTCTTACAAACATGTTTAACTTTGTCTCAAGCTTCAGGGGAAAGATAGTCAAGTATTAACCTATCCACCGTTTTTAATGTATTATGCGGCAAGAGATTACTAAGTTTTATTTGTACAGGTTCTCAATGCAAAACCAGAGAATGTGGAAAGAGAAGCAGAGATTGTAGCACAGAGTGGTCGTCTAGGGGCAGTGACTATTGCTACCAATATGGCAGGTCGTGGAACAGACATAATCCTTGGTGGCAATGCAGAATTTATGGCCAGGCTGAAGCTACGTGAGATGCTAATGCCAAGGTTCAATCTGCTATAAATTAGATTGTTTCTCTTGAAATCTTTTCCTGGTCACAGTGTGTGGCTCAACCTCATAATGGCTACTTACATCTTAGAAAGTGGATTACGTTGACTCTATAAGTTTATAAATGTTGCAGAGTTGTTAAGCCAGCTGAAGGAGTCTTTGTCTCAGTGAAGAAACCTCCTCCAGTGAAGACATGGAAGGTTTTATTTTAAATTTGCTATGAAGCTAATTTTGATTTTGGTACATCAATCTGATTCAGATTAACGTTTCTCTGTTGTGGACTTTTAGTTTTGTTCCCTGTAGCTAGTGCTAACTACTACTCCCACTTAATATTACAGGTGAATGAGAAGTTATTCCCATGCCAGCTATCCAGCAAGAATACCAAGTTAGCTGAGGAAGCTGTAGAGCTAGCTGTCGAAACTTGGGGCAAGAAATTTTTAACTGAGCTTGAAGCTGAAGAGCGTCTATCTTATTCATGTGAAAAGGTGTACTATCAATGCAAGAGAATTTCCTGCATATATTATATGATTATTTTCACTTTTCAACCTCCTTAGTAACTTAAAAATTATTGAGTTCACGAATATTACCAAATAGTAGCTGTTTGCTTTTATTTTTATAGGGCCCTGCTCAGGATGAAGTTATAGCCAAGCTGCGAGGTGCATTTTTAGAAATTGTAAAGGAATATAAGGTCTACACTGAAGAAGAGAGGAAGCAGGTTGTGGAAGCTGGTGGGCTCCATGTGGTGGGCACAGAACGTCATGAGTCAAGACGAATTGACAACCAGGTTAATAAAAAACGTATCTATAAAATCTAAACTGGCAGTTTGGTTAATGCATTGTCCACTTAAGTCAAAGGGGCTTGTTCCTGTTCTTTGTTGTTTCAAAATGAGAAGGAAAAGGAAAAGAAAAAATTCACTTTCGAGCTTCTTCTTAATGTACGTTTTGCATGAAATAACCTTCTGAAATGTCTATTTAGATTTACATTGCATATTATGTCCATGCAGCTTCGTGGAAGAAGTGGCAGGCAAGGGGATCCTGGAGGTTCTCGCTTTTTTCTGAGTCTTGAAGATAACATCTTCCGAATTTTTGGGGGGGACAGAATTCAGGTTTGCCCTGTCATTTCAGTTTTCTAGTTTTTGGTTCACTGTTTCATATGCTTGCTTAAATTTTTATTTTTCAAAACTTTAAGGGTTTGATGAGAGCTTTCAGAGTTGAAGACCTGCCTATTGAATCCAAGATGTTGACTAAAGCACTTGATGAAGCACAGCGGAAAGTGGAAAACTACTTTTTTGATATTCGTAAACAATTGTTTGAGTATGATGAGGTATTGAACAGTCAAAGAGACCGTGTCTATACAGAGAGAAGACGAGCACTAATGTCTGACAATCTCCAGTCTCTTATTATTGAGTATGCTGAATTGACAATGGATGACATCTTAGAGGTAAACTATTTGCGAAATTGGCCTAAACCTCTTTCATGTCTATTAAGGTTCTAATCAGGTCTTGGGAAATTCATTCCATTTTAATTCTCTTGACTAATAGGCAAATATTGGTTCGGATGCTCCAAAGGAAAGCTGGGATCTTGAGAAGCTCATTGCAAAACTTCAACAGTAAGAAGCTCCTTTGAATCTGTCTTGAGTAGTGAAAGGAAATCTGTCAGCTAATTGCAAGTGTCATTCTATTTTTATATCCTTTTTATGTTTTCAAAACAAATACATAACACTTCTCCAATTAAATAATACAAAAGTTGCATGAAGGCTGTAGCATCTTTTTTTATCATGCTTATATTCTGGATCTTACTCATATTTAATGTGGAAACATAATAATGTTTCTGGCAAATAAACTGCCATTTTAGGTACTGCTACCTCCTGAATGATCTGACCCCGGATTTGTTGAGGAGCCAGTGTTCGACTTATGAGGAATTACAGGATTACCTCCGTCTTCTTGGTCGTGAAGCGTATTTGCAGAAAAGGGTCAGTATGTTAAACTGTTGACTTGAATAGGTTTTTCCTTTGTCTTATTCATGATCAATAGATGATAAGATTATTGTCAGCACTGAACATGTGTAAGCTTAAATTATGTTGGTACATTTAGCACTTAAGATTCTTTAGTATTTTGGAGTCCTGATTTCTTGAACAGCTTTTTTGGTGCCTACACAAAAGTTAAGCATATTGTATTCTGTCTTTTGCTTATCCAGTGGTTTTGGTTTTGCTAAAATATTGGCTTTAGGATATGGTGGAGAAGCAAGCAGAAGGTTTGATGAAGGAAGCTGAAAGATTCTTAATTTTGAGCAATATCGATCGCTTATGGAAAGAACATTTGCAAGCCCTTAAGTTTGTACAGCAAGCAGTAGGCTTACGTGGATATGCACAGCGTGACCCACTAATAGAGTATAAGCTTGAAGGGTATAATCTATTCTTGGATATGATGGCGCAGATAAGACGAAACGTAATATATTCCATATATCAGGTATGAACAAAAGTTGGATCTTAAAATTATGGAAGCTATACCTCTTCATCCATGGCATGTTAGATTTACAAGTTTTTTGTTCACAATTTTGCAGTTCCAACCAGTGATGGTAAAGAAGGATCAGGAGGAGAGGTCAGATAAACTTGTTACAAATGGTAGAAGTAGTAATCAGAAACCTGATCCAGTTGGTGCGGTTGAATCATCTTCATGAGCTGCGAGCCCCCAAGCGGCCAAGCTAGTGCATAGTGCTCATATCAAGTACAAATCTTTCGATCATTCAAATGGGATAGTTATGAATTATAAATTAGAAGTGCCATCTTGTTGTAGCGTATATAGTCGTGTCAAAGCTGTATAGATTTGAATTGCGAAAGGAAAAGAAATGTCCTGTAGGGAACCACACCACTTATATTAGATTATGAGAAAATGTAACATTTTTGCTAAGGAGGCCATTAAAGTAGGCTGCTTTATCATGCCAACTGAGACATCGCAAAATCGAATGCCTATATGCTTGAGGTGTATTAACCTGCCATGAGAGAAGCAAAACGGCAGAAAAGTATCCGTCTGTATGGTTAAAAGTTATTACCAAATACATCTGATTAGAACACCAGAATAGATGTCTGATGTCTTCGTTTACAACCCATCTCCAAGTTTTCACTTTTCCTGATGTGAGAGCATACCCAGCCACTAAGCAACGTCTAAGCAGAGAAAATTGACCTCTCATGATTACGACCAAGCATTTCCAACTTTGCAAAGCAAGTACTAGTGATCAAGGTCAGCCATTTGTTCCCTTGTATTCTTGCCCCCAAGTGAGTGACTGGGGTGCATATCTCATTGAACATCGTCGCCCACGCATATCTCATTAGACTTGAAGCAATGCTCCACTCTTCACTTCGTTACCATCAAGAATTTCCTCGATTATCTGATTAATAGCATTTCCTCGAGCCTACATTTTCAAAGACACATATTTCAGCACATAATCAAAACCGCAGCACGATAGGACAATATGCAAATTCAAACTGTCTAACCTTTACTCCAATTGCAATTGCTGTTTTTAGCTTGACAAGCTCCCCCAATCTTAAAGACCCTCTTTTGTCATCTTTAACAAAGATCAATGGAACCTTTCTTGATGAAGCCAAGCCTGGCAGGTGCCTGGTTAACCACCTTGGATTGCAATCAGCAGCTAACAAAACAGCCTATAGACACACAAATATATATATATATATATATATATAGTAGCAAATTATGAGCAGCTTAGCAACAAACAACTAAAAAAGAGCATGTTATAGAAACATGACAATCCACTTAAATTTCAAACCTACAAAAGGGCAAGCCAACCTGAAGCCTAAAGCATGCAGCTTGGCCAGAGCTTCCCTTGTCACCAGTGGGTGCCATCCGTTCAAGTACACGTGTCACATCATTAACACCGATGGCAAATTGTTGCTAATATAACAATGTCCCAAATACATGTACTCAGAGAATAAGCAAATCACAAAGGTTAAAGAAGGAAATTAATAAAGGATTGAATAAAGAATTAGACCTTAAGCCATATTTTCTCAGGCAAGGAGTTTCCATCCAATAATCTTGCTGACGCTATCCCTCTGTTCATTGCAACAATTTAAACTTGTTACATCCAAAAATTAGCGAGTAGTTGCATACAAGTAAGAAAAGGGTACGCTTCAATTATCAAACATTTGTTCGAATCATTTACCTTTGGATTGAATTAAGCACATCGACAAGACGTTCCCCTTCATAGCAACTGCCAGAACCCAAAAGGGAAAACTAAATTAAAAAAACCCAAATTTTGTATAATATCCAATGTAACTAAGACGGACTCATTACTCTTTTTGCAGAGGAACGGAGGAGCCATCTACGATGGTGTTTTTGGCGGCCTTATTTCTAGTCGGCATGTTCGTCACCTGTTTGATGAAAAGCTCAAAAAAGGGGGTTGTTTTAAGGGTTGAAAAATACCAACGGTATCTTCCTAAGCCCAAAAGCCGAGAGAAACAGATTCAGACAATGGGCCGCCCATTGAAGTTTATGGTTATAGATAACACATGGGGCATGCCATTGGCCCATTCATTAAACAATATTGTTAAGAGGCCCATAGTTAAAATTTAGAACTCCCAATTTATTTTTCCTCTTCATTTACTTCACTATTAATTTTTATCCCTTTCGGTAAATCATTAAAGGAAAAATAAATGACTAAACCCAATCGAATCGAATGACTAATGACCCCCCAAAAAAGGATAAAAAAGGGTTCAGTCTTGTGATCCAAAAGAAAGAAGAAGAGTGGGAGAACCCTCCCAAAAAAAAGCAAAAAAAAAAAAACTTGGGGAAACGGTCTCATCAAGTATAAATAAAGAGTAAAGCAACAGGAAATTTACGTGTACGGACGTTCTTTTTTTCCCTTCTTCTTAAACTGAGGGCCCATGAATTGTGAAGGAGGGGAGGGGACAAATTTCCAGTTTGGTCCCATAAGCTTTGCATGTGTTTGGCCCAAGCGAAATTATTGGAATAAGTTCCCAAAGAATTTTAAAAATCGAGTATCAATGCAGTAGACTATTATGATTAATTGGTTGTAAAGTTAAAATAATAAAAATCAAGCAAAGATTAGGTGTGGTCCTCACTGAATATCTTGGATGGAGTCAAAAGTAATGCTACTATAATGAAGATTATTATAGTACCAACTTTATAGTATATATAAGAGAGAATTGATGAGCAATGCATAGATAGATCCAATAAAACCTAGTTTTCCAAAGGTGATTAGTGATTTGGTAGGGGAAATTGGGATGGTCACCCTCATTAATCAAATGTCATGCCAAGACCCAGGTAGGGGAAAATATTTATGATACCACATCATCATATCCTTTTATTTAATCAATTAAATTCAATAATTATTAGTAACTTTTATTTTTAGGTAATGAGTCGACCACAATGTTTCTTCCAAGCATTATTCATTTTTTTTAAATATAATTAAATTAACTATCATAAGAGTTGGCAAAAAAAAATTAACTATCACAAGATATGTACATGCATTTATATTATATATATGATTATTATTATTATATACTAATAAAAGGACATAAGGTGTAGATCACAGGATTTGTGAGGGTCTCTAAGACTCTAGCACATGGAAAGGTGATGCTTTTGCCCCTCCATTATCATGGTGAAAAATATTAATTATTTATTTACAACAGACAATTAAGAAGGTTTTATATATATATATATATATATATATATATATATATCGAGAAAATTAAGCTGGTGGGTGTTGTTTGTTGCTAACTTGGTGGTCCACAAGTCTACTACAGGAGAAAATAAAACATTGTTAATTTCGTTAAGTTTGTCCTGAGATAGTGATGCAAGAGATAATTACTATAGCAATCTATGGCATTTTGTAGGCTCCAAGCTGCACTCCTCCCATGATCCTGTTAGCTTTCCAGGGGGAGGGGCTGCAGAGCAGCAAATTTCAGGTCGTCAATTACAGTCTAGAGACCAGCAGCTAGAGAGGATCAAAATGGTTGGCCAGATGTTGTTTCGTTCTTTCCCAGGTGGAATCTAAAATTTTAAAGAAAAAAAGGGGCACAAAGAAAGAAACCTAAGAAATCTAATGATTCCCAGGAAAAGTTTGGTGAAATCAATAACTGTTTTTTTCTTCCCTGCTGACAAAGACCCATTACTGTTATCAGTAAAATAACTATATATATATATATATATATATATGTTGTGAAAAATATATTAAAATTGAAACAAGAAGCAAGTATAAAGGAGAGAAAGAGAGAGAGAAATGAAGAAACCAGAAGAGAGATCTTATTATTTTTCTTTTCATTCGTTCGTCTATTTATAGACGTAATAATCACTATGCACTATGCACTATTCATAACTGTAGTACACTATTCATATGTGCAGTACAGTTTACTATTTGTGCAATACAGTTCACTATTTGTGCAGTACAGTTCACTATTCATCTGGCACTATTCATCCTGGGCCCCATGAATAGTGATATGCATTATTTATCCAGTAGATTTTTATATCTTAGATAATTTGCACAACTTGCATTTGTCCATTTTCATAACACTCCCCCTTGGACAAATGTCATTATTAAAATTTGGACGTGTACTGCCTCGTTAAAAACCTTAAGTCGGAAAAACCCAGTGGGAAAAAACCGAACATAAGGGAAAAAGAGTACAATACAATTAAGTCCGTCTAATATGTCTTCAGGACAACATGTGCTTATCTTCAGGACAATCTATTTGTCTTCAGGATAATATAGGTAGGCCTACACCAATGGCCTGATTGGACGTGCTATTACTGCCTCATTAAAAACCTTAAGTCGGAAAAACCCAGTGGGACAAAAAACCGGACAGAAGGAAAAAAGAGTACAGTGCACTTATGTCCATAATCGCTCCCCCTGAAATAAAACAAACTGCTACTTCTGGAGCATCTAAAATTTCCACTTCTGGGGAATTTAATCTTGCATCTTACTGACTCGCCGCATACCAATGCCATAAACTAATTTCTCAAATGTTGATGTTGGCAAAGATTTGGTAAATAAATCTGCAAGATTATCAGCGGAGCGAATCTGTTTAACATCAACTTGTCGACTTTCTTGGAGTTCATGAGTATAGAAAAATTTCGGCGAGATGTGCTTGGTCTTATCACCTTTAATATATCCTCCCCTGACTTGTGCAATACAAGCAGCATTATCCTCATAAATTATAGTGGGAGAATCTATCACCGGTTTGAATCCACTAGCATTGTGAATATGTGATATCATAGATCTTAACCAAACACACTCTCTTCCGGCCTCATAGAGGGAAATAATTTCAGAGTGGTTGGAAGATGTAGCAACTAGTGTTTGCTTAGTGGAACGCCAAGAAATGGCTGTATCATTATAGCAAAATAGATAACCGGTTTGGGAGCGAGCTCTGTGCGGATCAGATTTATATCCTGCATCAGCATAGCCTACTAAACCAGAGTTAGTAGTATTCTTAGAATAGAATAACCCCAAATCAATGGTTCCTCGGAGATAACGGAAGATATGTTTAATCCCATTCCAATGTCTCCGGGTTGGCTCAGAACTGAAACGTGCCAACAAATTTACCGCAAAAGCGATATCTGGTCTCGTGCACTGTGCCAAGTACATCAAAGCCCCGATTGCATTGAGGTATGGTACTTCAGGACCAAGTATATCCTCACCAGATTCTTTAGGACGAAACGGGTCCTTTTGGGGTTCAAGAGACCTTACAACCATAGGGGTGCTCAATGGGTGAGCCTTGTCCATGTTAAAACGTCTAAGCAATCTCTCAATGTATGCTGACTGATGGACAAGTATTCCATTCTTTTTGTGCTCAAGCTCTAGACCAAGGCATAGTTTGGTTTTACCCAAATCTTTAACCTCAAACTCCTTTTTCAAATATTCAGCAGTTTCAGATAACTCTTCAGGAGTCCCAATTAAATTCATGTCGTCGACATAAACTGCTATAATAGCAAATCCGGTTTCAGATCTTTTAATAAACACGCATGGGCAGATGGGATCATTTATATACCCTTCCTTTGTCAGGTATTCACTCAAACGTTGATACCACATGCGGCCGGATTGCTTTAACCCATATAAAGATCTTTGCAACTTTATTGAGAATAAGTTGCGGGGAGTGTATGCTTCAGGCATTTTTAAACCTTCGGGAATTTTCATATAGATATTGGAATCTAATGAACCATATAAATATGCCGTCACAACGTCCATAAGACGCATTTCAAAATTTTCTTGGGCAACCCAACTTATAAGGAAACGAAAGGTAACTATATCCACTACTGGTGAATATGTTTCATCATAATCTATCCCAGGCCTCTGCAGGAAACCTTGGGCTACGAGTCGGGCTTTATACCTCACGATCTCGTTTTTCTCATTTCGTTTCCGGACAAAGACCCATTTATATCCAACAGGTTTTACATTGTCAGGGGTTTTAGTAATAGGCCCAAAAACATTACGTTTGGCAAGGGAAGTCAATTCAGCTTGGATTGCTTCCTCCCATTTAGGCCAATCTTGCCTATGACGGCATTCGGTTATAGACCGAGGTTCATAATCATCATTCATAATCTCATGAGCAACTGAGAGAGCAAATGTATCATTAATGATTATCTCATTTCGATCCCATATCTCATTATGATAACTGATGGAAATTTCAGTATTCCCAAGGTTGGTGATCTTTTCATGGGTTTGTACCACTTCTGGGGTAATATGCTCATGAACTTGTACCACTTCAGGGGTAATATGCTCTCTTTGAATATTATGTTGTGGCACTTCAGGTGCAATTTGCTTTCCTCGAGAAAGATTAATGTGCTCATCTGGAGCAGAATTATGCTCATCTGGAGCAGATTCTAAATTCCTCCCCCTTCTTTTTCGAGGAACAGTGTCTTTTGATCCCATCGGTCTACCACGCTTCAAGCGCGGGACATTTAGATCCATTTCGGGTGGTTCTACAGGAACATCTATCCTAGCTGGAACATTCGCAGCTGGGATATGAGACTTTGTAACTTTAGCAGTCTCATTAAATGCATCAGGCATTTGATTTGCAATAGCTTGTAAATGGATCAATCGTTGCACCTCATTTTCACATTCAGGTGTTCTTGGGTCTAAATGAGACAAACTTTTCTCATTCCATGAGAAAATCTCGACATTTTTCTGCTTTCCATATGTGGAAGCATTTGGTATCCCAAGTGATGGGAATACTGTCTCATCAAAATGACAATCCGCAAATCTAGCGGTAAATAAATCACCCGTCAATGGTTCAAGGAACCGAATAATAGACGGTGAATCAAACCCAACATAAATGCCCAAACGGCGTTGGGGACCCATTTTGGTCCTTTGCGGTGGTGCTACAGGCACTTGTACCGCGCAACCAAAGGTGCGAAGATATGAAATGTCTGGCTCCTGGCCCAAGACTAACTGAAGGGGGGAATATAAATGAGAAGTAGTGGGGCGCAATCTAATTAAAGATGCAGCATGTAAAACAGCATGACCCCACATTGAGGATGGGAGCTTTGTCCTCATCAATAAAGTTCGAGCAATAATCTGAATGCGCTTAATCATGGATTCTGCTAATCCATTTTGAGTATGAACATGTGGGACAGGATGTTCAACTTCAATTCCTAATGAAGCGCAATAAGCATCAAAATTCTTTGATGTAAACTCACCAGCATTATCCATTCTTATGCTTTTAATGTGATAATCTGGGAAATGAGCTCGAAGCTTTATTATCTGTGCAAGCAAACGTGTAAAAGCGACGTTGCGCGTTGATAATAGGCAAACATGGGACCATCTGCAGGATGCGTCCACTAGTACCATGAAATATCTAAATGGTCCACTCGCAGGCTGAATCGGCCCACATATATCACCCTGGATTCTTTGCAAGAATGAAGGGGATTCATAATCAACCTTTGTCATGAAAGGTTTAATAATGAGCTTTCCTTGTGAACAAGATTCACAAATGTAATCTCTGGACAACAACACCTTTGTATCTTTTAAATGGTGTCCACGAGTATTTTTAAGGATTCTTCGCATCATTGTAGCTCCTGGATGACCAAGGCGATCATGCCAAAGTCCGAACACATCAGGGTTCATTAGTTTCCAGGGCATCGTAGCATATGATTCTATAGCTCGTATTGGGACAAAATATAATCCCATACTAGAAGCTTCCAGCTTCTCATGGATGGTCTTCTGGCCCATCTTGTAGGAAGTGATGCAAAGTAATTCCTTATTTTGCTCATTAATTGTTTCTAGATGGTACCCATTACGGCGTACATCTTTGTAGCTAAGTAGATTTCTTTTTGATCTACCGCTCAACAATGCATCTTCAAGATACAATGTTGTGCCATTTGGCAAAATAACTGTGGCAGTCCCATAGCCATCTATAATATTAACAGGACCAGATATTGTCTGAACATTTGCCTTGCGCAATGTCACATTTGAGAAAAAGTGTTTGCCACAAAGTATAGTATGCGTTGTAGCACTATCAAGCAAACATATATCTTCCTTTTTCTCGATGTGTCCCATTTGCATTTATCTTGACAACTTCAGGTGTCAAGTTTCATAAAATTTAACAAATTAATAATATGATGCAAAATATAAACCAACAAGAAGCAGTAAAATGCATAAAATTTAACAAATTAATAATATGATGCAAAATATAAATCAACAAATATGGAATAAAAGATATAAACCAACAAATTTAACAAATATGGAATAAACCAACAAAATATAAACCAACTGTTATGATGCAAAATATAATATAATGCAAAATATAAACAGTTTGTGGATATTGTCCGCTTTGGTACTTCAGGACCTCACGGATTTAAAACGACCATATTTATTTAATATCTTCCTTGGTAACATAATTATCCAAGGGTATGGCAAAACATAGATGAAAACCCTCAGGATCTATTTCTGGGGACTTATTATTTTCATCAACATTATAAAAAGAAATCAGAAACCTCAAAAGGTTTTTCATTGACCAAAACCTTATTGACTTCAGTATTAGTCTCAGTTAGGTCAATGGCATGGGTCTCAACATGCTTGTTTTTCTCCTTCTGGGATGCTTGGTATAGATCAACCAAATGTCTGGCCGTACGACAGGTACGTGACCAATGACCAGTCATTCCACAACGATGACAGGTACTATCATCATGCTTCTTCATGGGCCTTTTTCCTTTAGGGTTGTGTGGGGAGTTATTTATATTACGGTTAAATCTCCCACTACCCTTACGGAAAAAATTCCCATGCCTGCGCTCACGGCCTCTAGGACGGCCAACATTCTTACATGAGCCGGCATTTGCTTCAGGAAATGCCTTAGAGCCAGCAGGTCTTAAATCATGATTTTTAAGCAGCAACTCATTTGTTTGTTCTGCAGTCAACAGGACTGAGATCAATTCAGAGTATGTTTTAAACTGGCGCTGCCGGTATTGCTGTTGCAATACAATATTCGAAGCATGAAAGGTGGAGAATGTTTTCTCTAAAAGCTCAGCCTCAGTAAGCTTAACACCACAAAGTTCAAGCCGTGATACAATATCATATAATGCCGAATTATAATTGGACACGGACTTGAAATCCTGCAACCTCAGATGTAGCCAATCATATTGTACTTGAGGGAGGATGACAGTTTTGGTATGATCATACCGCTCTTTCAATCTTGTCCACAAGATCAAGGGATCTCGGACAGATAGATATTGAACTTTTAGGCTATCACTTAGATGCCGACGGATAAAAATCAAAGCATTTGCCTTATCTTTACCATTAGCATTTCCATTTGCACCAATGGTAGCTGCAAGACCTTGGCCTTGGAGATGCAGTTCAATATCGAGACACCATGACAAATAGTTATTGCCACTTACATCCAAAATTTGGAATTTGGGCTTTTCAATATTTGCCATAATTCTGAAATGAATGGTCTCAATTAGGTTGACAACTTCTGGTGTCAAAATTAGGTTGACAACTTCTGGTGTCAAAAATATTTAGAAGTAAATCTTTACACAATAAAAATTTAAATTATCTAGTGTAAAGAAAATGTTAAATAAAATAATAGAATCAAATCTTAAGAACTTACCAGGCTTTAAACTTGCTTTACTTTAGAACACTCGTGCTGACAGAGCCTCGTGCTGATAACGTGTTGTGAAAAATATATTAAAATTGAAACAATAAGCAAGTATAAAGGAGAGAAAGAGAGAGAGAAATGAAGAAACCAGAAGAGAGATCTTATTATTTTTCTTTTCATTCGTTCGTCTATTTATAGACGTAATAATCACTATGCACTATGCACTATTCATAACTGTAGTACACTATTCATATGTGCAGTACAGTTTACTATTTGTGCAGTACAGTTCACTATTCATCTGGCACTATTCATCCTGGGCCCCATGAATAGTGATATGCATTATTTATCCAGTAGATTTTTATATCTTAATATATTTTTCACAACAATATATATATACTTTTCTTTACTGGTAATAAAATTGTTTTAAGAATGTAATGTCTGCATCCGCCATACTTCAAAGGGTACTTCAAATCAATCATGCCATCATATAATAATGGATTGAAATTGTGTCTTCTGATTGTCTTTCACTGCATACTTTAACACCCTGCTCTTGAACATGCTTAAAAGCAAAGTGCAGGCCAAGGAGTTTAATCTTTTTTTCTTTTTAAGTTTTCAGTGGCTTTCAAAGGAAAAAATGTTAATTATTGCAGCAAAGTATGATTATGCGTGTATAAGTCAAAGAAAGCCGTATAATTAACTCAAAAGTCAAGAGCAGTGAAAGCGATCCCAGAACATGAAGAAATTGGTCATAATGTGAAATGAAATTCAATTGCTCAATGTAAAAGCAAGACTTCATTCATCCAGATTTTGCTGAAACCATTAAATTTTTCCCGTAACATTGTCAGTGAGAATTAAGTCTATCATACGTACCAATTCCAACGGTCCTGGCGTTATGCAAGTTGCCTTTTGAGTGTCATTTTCATGTATGTAAATGGAGTAAATGAAGACATATAAAGAGTCAAGATAATGGAATTGCTGTTTTAATTCTGTTGGCTGATGCTTGGTCTTGTGCTAATCAATGACTTGGGAAACAAAATCATGCTTTTTCCTCATAACATGACAAGAGTCCGATAATCTTCAACAGTAGAGGGAATCAAATATTTCTAGATCTTACTCCAAATCCAAGATTTACTTTTTACGATACGGAATCATGATGATGGTAAGAAAGGTCAGAAGCCGAAACAGAGTTAGCACTTAACAAACGTTCTTTTGTTCATGTTGTCGTTGTTTACGGACGACATAAATCGCAATAATGCAAAAATCTAAGAAAGGTTTTGGTGAAAATAAGGTAATGTGATGAAAGAAATAGGTAACATCGAGCTGGAACCAAAAAACAAGCAAAACCCAGAGAGCAGAGTCCCACTTCTACAAAGAAAGTTTTATTTAGATTGCTTGAGCCCTCCCTTTTGCACTCGGGAGCCTGCATGTTGACACTTGACAGTCACAAAGTATATAAAGAGTTTTGGTTGAATGGTCATTGGATACCTGACGGTGGATTAAGACTTCCCTTTGTGTCTCTCTTCATGTCCTCCCCCTTGGGTCTTTGTCCCCTTCTTTAAGGACATTTTTTCTTATTTTCCTTCCTAGTTACTGTTACCATAACTTACCTTCATGGATTCTTAGCTATGAGATTCTAGCTCTGAATGCTTGTAAAAAGTCTCTCTGTAGTTAGTCAGATGGTCAGCGGCTACTGACATTAATTTTGTTTACTCGCTGTCAGCATGTTTTCTTATGTTGTTTTGTTGAAGCTAAGTTGTACAGAAAGATTGGGACCAAGATTCCTGTCTGGTTTTTCTGTTCCTCTTAATGACTATTACTCCTTCATTTCTACAATATCGGTAGAAATTAAGGTTGTTATTAAAAACTCTTAGAATTTAGACAAAATATTATGAAATGATAAGTTTATCATTTTATTACTCTCTTTTTAATAATAAATGCTTGGTAGGATTAATTCAAAAAAAAAGGGTAAAGTTGTAAACAATGTAATTAATGTTTTATAGAAATTTTAAAGTGACAGATAGTTTAAAAAAAAAATCTCTCAAAAACGACAGATATTGTGGAAATGAGGGAGTACTATTAAAAGAAAAAAAAAGTTTGTTTAATCTAATAATCATGATGTTTGAAAAATATTGTTCATAATTTCGTCTGTAAAACACAGTAATAAGAATGAGACATAGCCTCGTGGAGGTGGAACCAGAGGTGTTAGACTTTCTGACACGGGACAGTTTTGTTTTTGGGATGTTAGGGCATCTCCAACCCATCACACCAAATTTTACACTATTTTGGTGTAAAAAGAGAATATTCTTAGAATATTCTAACACCAAATTTTGTTTCACTCCAATGTATTACACCATTTTTTACACCATTTTTTACATCAATCATATTATAATATAACATCTACTATTTAACTTAATATAATTATCTAAATAATTATTTAAACAATTAAATTAATCTATATGTAATTATAACAATATATTTTATTAATTAAAAATAATATTATTAAATAATATTAAATATTTTTCTCATGAATTATTTAATCATATGTTATTATTAATAACTGTTAACATTATGTCACAAATAATTAATAAAAATATTATTTCACATAATTTACGAAATTAGGATCTGTACAAAGAGAGCTTGTGATCAACAATCTCAAAAAAGGGTTGGCTCATCAAATGACTTTGACCAATACTTTGCTAATTTGGGAGGAAATGGTGATGATCTTCCAAATTTTTAAATGTTTATTTAGCATATATTATTGTGAACTAGTTATAATTAATTTTTGTTGTAATAGTCGTTGGTGGATTAATCTATGTTTTAATTTTATTTCTATGTTTGTTTAACTTGTGTTTTGACTATAATTTAAGTAAATTGATGTTTAATGACTTTTATTTTGTTTTCATTGAATTCTTCTATAGTTTATCTAATTTATATTTATAATTATTTATAAAAATATATTTAATATTGGTCTCAATTTAAAGGTCTCAATGAGATCTTTCTAATGATATATTTTTTCTTAATAATTCAAAAATTAAATTTAAATAAAATCCAAAACATATAAATACAACAAAAAATTAAAATAATATAAATGTAATAACCAATTAAAGTTAAGGTCAAATTTGGAAAAAAAAAAAGCATCCCACCATTTTGGTGGGATGAATAGTATCACACCAAAATGGTGGGATGAATTGGTGTGATACTGTTCATCCCACCAAAATGGTGGGATGAATTGCCGCTCCTTTGGAGCAGCAAAAACAGCAAAATAGCACACTATTTTGCCGTTTTGCTGCCCCATTGGAGAAGCTCTTATAATCTTAAAGGTAGAAAAAAATATTATGGTATGTGTTTGATGTGAAAAAATATTTTTTGTTTTTATTTTTTAAAAAAATTATAAAGAAATTATCATATAAAACATGTGTCGTGAGCTAAAATGTATATATATTTTAAAAAATAAAAAAAATAGATTTTAAAATGAGATTAAAAAAATTATTCTTAATTTTAATTTTAATATTAATTTTTATTTATAAAAATATATATATATTTTTATAAATTATACACATCTTATATGATGATTTTTTTATATTTTTTAAAAAATAAAAATAAAAAATATTTTCATATATCAAATATAACATAATTTTATGTAGAATGTAATTTCTTCCTCATGGAAACATTCAAAAATTTCTCTTAAAGAGGGTAGAAGCCATGAGTGAGAATGAAGGAGGAGGTGTGGGAAAATGATTTTAAGGGCATAATAATTAATAATGACCCATCGAAGGGAATTGTTAAGGTTTCCCTTTAGGGGTCAAACGATCAAAACCCTGACTTATAATTCGTGAAGAAGAAGAGAGAAAAGAGAGGTGGTCCCTGATTCCATAGCCATTAGCCAGTGAGTTTAAACCCAAAGCCAACCCACCGATTTGAGCCGCAAGGCTGCCAGAGACTGGTCATTGGTCTAAGCCTATTATGGTCAATCTAGCAAAGCCACATGTTAACATTAAGAAAATTTTGACCCACCCTTTATTTTTAATTTAAAGATGAAGTTACTTGGGATTAGTGACCCATTCCAAGGGCCAGGCTCGTCAGTTACAAAGAGGCCAAAGGACCAAGAGAAACAATTTTGACAAAGCCGCTGGTATTGCAATTTGGCATTGTAAAAACGCTTTCCCATGGCCTGGCAGCTTGGCAGGAACTAGTATTTTCTGTGAATTATGATCCCATCAAAACCAAACTCATAACTCTGTTGTATTTATCTCCTTATCAGCTTGTTTTTGTTCTGTTTGATGGATGGTTTTTGCTTTGCATATACCTAAACTACTACAAGTAAATAAACGGAAACAGGAGAAGAAGGAAACAACTTTATGAATTCCCTGTTTTGAATGATGAAAGAGGAGCCGAGGAGAGAGTGAAAAATTACAAGTGGGCTTTTTTTTTTTTTTTTACTTTGTAGGGGCCTTGTTTGGCGGATTATACGAACTCAAACGAAAGTAAGTAAGATTATCACATGAAATGAGATAGGAATAGAGGTGTCAAATGGGCGGGTTGGGCGGGTTACGGGTTCGGGTCAATCGGATCGGGTTAATTTGACCCAAAGAAAATTTCGGGTCATACGGGTTTCGGGTCATTTGGGTTCGGGTCACACGGGTTTCGGGTTATTTGAGCTCGGGTTTTTCGGGTTTGGACCTCGGGTCATTCGGGTTTCGGGTCGTTCAAACCCGGGTTTTTCGGGTTTGACCCATGGGTCATTTGATTTTGGGTTTTTCAAATTTGTTCATTGATTCATTTTGATATGAGTCATGGGTGTAGTTCGGGTTTTTAGGTTAATTCATAAATTATTTTCATTTGAGTTTCCAATTATTTATTTAAAAAAATTAAATTTATAAGTTAACTTTTCAATAATATATCAAGTAATCAACTAATCGAAATCAAGCAATTATTTATTGTCATCTGCTAGCACGAGTCTTCATGCACATAAATTACATACCATTAAACTTGTAATTTATAAATCTTAATTATTAAGTAACAAATTAATAAGTAACTCTTCAATCTTCAATTCTTTATGTTTTTTCTTTCCACTCTCCACTTTCTATTTCTAATTCAACAGTAAACTTTAATTTTATTAAGTTGAATCAAAATAAGTAAGTAATCAAAATAAGTAAATAATTAAAACAAATAAATTTATGCATTACTGCTTTTTAATACTATTTATACAACATATTAACACATATATAAATGATAAAATCAAATTAAAGTATGAAATCTATAAATATATATCAACTTATAATTTATGAGAGATGTCTCATGTAACATGTCACACGTTACATATGATAAGAATTAAATAGATTTTTTCAAATATAAACTATCTATCATTCTATCTCTTATTAGAAGTATAATATAATAAGAGATATATTAAAGTATAACTTATAATTTATAAATTGTAGGACAAAGATTAAAATTTAAGAATATGAAATATGTCTTTTATTTCAATTTAATAAGACATTTATTTTTATTTTTATTTTTTAACAAATTTATTAAATAAATTTAATAATATCTAAGAATGAGAAGGTAATATATTATTTAATTAGGTTTTCGGGTTATTTCGGGTTAGCCTCTCGGGTTAAACGGGTTTCGGATCAAACAGGTTTCGGGTTAATCGGGTTTCGGGTCAATCGGGTTTCGGATCGGTCGGGTTCGGGTCGTTTACTTTTTTTGGTCAAATCGGGTTGGGTTAGTTTCGGATTCGGGCGGGTTGGGCGGGTTTCTCGGGTCGGGTCAGCTTTTGCCACCTCTAGATAGGAACATGGATGGACAGGAGAGAGAGAGAGAGAGAGAGAGAGAGAGAGAGAGAGAGAGAGAGAGAGAGAGGGTCAGTCTATCTAGGATGCCTCATTCATGCCTCATCTCATGCAAGAGTTTTAATCTCTGTGTAAGTGTGTAACTCTTTCCAACCCCAAATCTTAAATATAAAAATAAAATAAAAATTTAATCTTTATTTCTTTTTCTATAGAGAAAGGTCCCTCTGCCATTGCTCTCGAAGACTCGAACTAGAAAGTAGAAACCAACAGTCGCAAACAGAAACAAAAACAAAGGAGAAGGAGCAAACGCCAAAAAGCTCACTCACCCTTTTGCGATATCAGGACATAACATATACCATCGCCAACCACTTCCACACCCATCTTCGATTTCATCGAGTTTGTACCTGTTTGCAGCTCCCTTAAAGCTTTAGCTTTTCTGGGTAATCCTTCATTTCTTCTTCTCATAAGTGTAGTGTATAGTGCAACAAGGACAGAGGGAGGGAGAAAGAGAAGTAATGGAGCAGGTGAAGACACAAGAGGGACCTACTGCTTAATTTTTGGCGGGCAGCAACGGTCACTTTCAATGATTTTTCTTTGGTGATGGTGTGTGGTTCTCTCAATGTCCCATCTAATCACCCACACTCACACAAACACACAGTTGCCTTATTGCTCGCTAGCTAGCTAGAGAAAGGGGAAAGGGCCAAGGGGGATCTTATTCTTGATCAGCAGAAAAATAAAATATAGAAAATAAACCCTTCTTCTTCCAAGTGTTTTACTTTGCGTTTCTTTTGTTTGATCAAATATAAAGGAGAGGGCTTTAGTTGGAGAGTGTGGGTTTTGTGGCATCCTCGAGCTGTCTTCTTTGGTGCTTGGGCTGAAAGGTGAAAATTGCAGATCCCATTCATATGAAGAGATCTTTCAGTGTGAGTTATTTGCTCATCTGCTTTTCCTGCTCTTTGACTTTGTGTTTCCGTTGTTTTGAATTTTTACTTTCTTTGTTTTGAATGGGTCTTAATCACCCCTAGTGTTTCTGCTATAACACTAAGTGCTTGGAGTCTTTGAACAAGATCTGAACAAAATGTTCAATGTGTTATGGAAGGACAGTTTGACATCTATAATCTTTTCCATACTCTGCACAATTGATTAAGAAAAACTGTTGGGATCTAACTGTGCAAATTTTTTTTTTGATTTTAGCTTCTGTGAGCGTGGTAGACGAGTTATTTGAGTAAGCGCATTTTGCTTCTTCCCTTCGGGACTAGCTCTGGCTACTCTTTGCCAATTCTTTTTGTCAAATGTAGTTTAATTTGATCAACTTTTCTATCCATCTGCTCGTTTTATGGCAAGAAATCTGTGAGTCACTTATTATTTATGACTTTGTTGATAAAGTTACTCTCTCACTACTTTTGCATGTTTCTCCATTACCTATTTTCAGGCTTCTTCCGATTCACATTGTTGTTAGTCTGGCTTTCATTTTTATTTGAACTCTGAGTTTGTTGAATGGTCATACTTGTCTGAATTACTTAAATAGTAAATTCTTCATATCTACCTATCACGATCAATCAAGAATAACTAAAGGAGTCTAAGGGAAGGGAGGGGGTGAGGGGAAGCTGCTTAAACTCTGATTTAGCATTCATGATCAATTCTAAATGCATTTCTTTTCAGCTAGTGGATGTGCTTCTGGTACTTGCGTTTTTCAGTTATACCACATGGGCTGTTAAGGGCAGCTCACATTGCAAACGCACCAACACAGGGGAGATTCGGCCTCACAGTGTCACTATTACCGAATTTGGTGCAGTTGGCGATGGTGTCACTCTCAATACTAAAGCGTTTCAGAATGCCATCTTCTATCTCAATTCCTTTGCTGACAAAGGTGGGGCCAAGCTTTTTGTCCCAGCTGGCCAGTGGTTGACAGGAAGCTTCGACCTTATCAGTCACCTAACATTGTGGTTAGATAAGGATGCAGTAATTCTTGGATCAATGGTAAGCCAAGCCCTAAACTTGTTTCAAAAGAACATTGTAACCTAGTCGCTTGGTCTTTCCTTTGATCCCCTCTAGATGGTAGTGTTTATTTAGTATAGGTGATTTAACCTGTTGTGGCAATGCGATATATGTAATGGATGGTTGGCACTTGAAGAATTTGCATTCGGCTACTTGTAAGCAAATTAATGCTCTATGTGACGAACTTGCTAATTTAATAATGCTTGAATAACATCTCATTGATGATATTAATGCTTTACTGCTAGTCTATATGATAACTTTCTGACTATTCCTCAAATTCACTGGACATTTCCATTTGTTGTTTGCCTACTGCCCTAGATGCCTTCTTATAACAAATTGTAAAATAACATATCTTCTGTTGTTTTAGAATTCTGATGATTGGCCAGTTGTTGATCCTCTGCCTTCATATGGACGAGGTAGGGAGTTACCTGGTGGAAGGCATCGAAGCCTCATATATGGACGCAATTTGACTGATGTCATCATAACAGGTTAGTAACATTAATGAAGAATCATCTTCCATTAGCATTTTGTTGCTTTTGTTGATGTTATTGGTTCTCCATGCAGGTGATAATGGAACTATTGATGGCCAAGGCAGCACTTGGTGGAACTGGTTCAGAAGTAAAACTCTGAACTATACTCGGCCCCATCTAGTTGAGTTGATGAACTCAACTGGAGTTACGATCTCAAACTTGACTTTCTTGAATTCCCCATTTTGGACCATCCACCCAGTATACTGCAGGTTGGGCTCTTCATTAATATTAGCATGCTGTTCCCTGTTTGTTGCAATTACACTGTTTACACTACCATTTAAGACCTATATGTCAACAATGCAAGTTGAGACTTTTATTTTCTTAATGAACAGCCATGTTAGAGTCCAAAATATCACAATCCTGGCTCCTTTAGATTCACCAAATACGGATGGGATTGATCCAGGTGAGTTCTATATGCTAGCTTTGAAATACTGTTTGATTTTTGAATGGATTGCAAATAGTGAATGATTAAGGCAGTAACGTATGTACCAAAATCTTGGGAGACCCAAAATTCTACTTTGTAAAATTTTTTTGTGATGAAGTCTAATCAACATTCTTGTCTCCGTTTCCCCCCATCTTAACATCTCAAATCTTCCTTACTGATATGTTGAATATGTTCAGATTCTTCTGATGATGTTTGCATTGAAGACTGTTATATTAGCACTGGTGATGATCTAATTGCCATCAAAAGTGGATGGGATGAGTATGGCATTTCATTTGGTCGTCCCAGCACAAATATTACCATCCGCGGGCTTACTGGACACAATCGAAATGGCTCTGGGATTGCAATTGGAAGTGAGATGTCTGGAGGTGTTTCTGAAGTTTATGCAGAAGGCATCTATTTTTTCAATACAAGCACAGCTATTAATTTCAAGACAGCTCGTGGAAGGGGTGGTTATGTGAGGAATATCCATATATCAAATGTTACGTTGGCTGACGTAGACACAGCTATAAAGTTCAATAGTAATTTTTCTCAGCATCCAGATGAGTTTTATGATCCAAATGCGCTCCCTATAATAGAAAGGATTACTATTAAAGATGTCATAGGACATAACATAAAAGTTGCGGGTCTCCTCAAGGGCATAGAAGGGGACAATTTTCGCAATATTTGCTTGTTGAATATTACTCTTAGTGTAACCTCAGACTCTCCATGGAATTGCTCTTATATTCACGGATACTCTGCCTTGGTTTCCCCAGAAATTTGTGAACCTCTGAAGGAAAGTATCTTCCCCGAGCATTATTCAGATTGTTACCATCTATCAAATCATTTGTGGAGTCCAGGTAATCAAAACAGAGGCTCTTGGTTGCTTTCTTGGTAAATAGTGGAAACATAGCAATTGCTTTACGGTGAAATCACCCACTTTCATGAAATTTTGAATTTTTTAGTTGGAAATTTGATTCTTGCCATTTCTCAACGCCACAGCCCCTCACCTGGCCAAGGATATGATGCCCGACATAAGAAGTTGATTGGAGTTGCTGGTATGTGGTTGTTGACATGTGAGATGATGTTGAGAGATTGTTTCTTGTAACTTTGTGTGCAGTAACAAATAATTGAGTGATTTGTCAGAAAGATGAAAATAGATGAGTATGTCTTTGAAAGGTTTTTTTTTTCTTGGCTTGTCTAGTCTGAAATGCCAACAGATTAAATTTTGGAATGTTACGAAGAGCAAGTTAGTCAAAAGCTGAATGAAAACAGAATTACACAGATTTTTACATCTGCTGTTTTAACTTGTCGTCTATCCAGCCAGCTATTTCCTGGAAAGTTGCACCCTTTGCACGAAAAAGGGGAAGGCAATTTCCCTGCTTTGGAAGGATCTGCTGAGGAATTTCTCAAGGGAGATACTACTAGTGCATTAATGATGGGTAGACCTATTCCCTTGTTTTTGTACCGTACAAAGATTCGATTCATTTATGCATGTGCAAGCCTTTAAACTGTATTTGTATTCATCAATCTAAGAGTATCCAATTATACTAGTCTAGTCTGTAGAGGAGTTGGAAGCAAAAAAAGGAAAATGAAAAATGAAATACACTTGTAAAACCAAGGGGATGATGTCATTCATGTCATCAAGAATGCACACAACCAACCAAAGAATCTTTCTCTGAGGCTGAGAACCTTAAAATTCAAACGTTCTTATCTTGGAGATGCCTCGCTGCCATCTTTTTTTATGACAGAACATAAAACCTGTCTTGAAATGTATGTTTCAAGCTCCTTGGAAACCTCCGTTAACTTCAGATCAAAATTTGTTCTGTATTTTTGTTTTGGAGATGCCATGACACCGACACCGGAGAACATGGTAGGAGAGCCAGAAATGCGACGCCTTGGACTCGAAAACCTTACCGGTGAACCTGGAAGCCTGGCTTTGGCAATGAGAGGCGTTGTTGCTGTAGCTCCTGAATTAGCCATATCTTTTTCTGGGTTCAGTAGTGGGCCACGTTTTGTCTCCAGTGGTAGTGGCTTTAATGGGTCAAGTTCCATCGATGGTTTTTGTTTCATAAGCCGTTCTCTAGCCTTCTCCGCTGCTAGAAGAGCTTTCTCCCTGCTAACACTTATCAGTTTCCACGGATTAATACTTACATGGAAGCCTTGTTTCTTGTTTGTTAAGGTGGAAGCTTCAGGATCTCCATCAATTCTTATGGACAATCTTGATGGATTCTGAAATTGAACTTATCACTGAGATCATGACCCAACTCAAAATCTTTACATAAAATTTAAGATGGGATTGTCATGTATATATACCTGAGATCTCTGTCCTCTGCATATAAATCTCGACACAAACGTTGGCTTTTCAGGTGAATCAAAATCAGAGCTATCGTCTGACGAGATATCTGATTCATCAAAAGGGTCTACTGTAAATTGGTTCTCCTCTTTCATCGCCAGGATATAATCATATGTTCTCATTCCCTGTTCAAATAATCAACATATACCGTTAAGACAGAAACGGAACTGTATAAATGACCCAACGGCATATGCCGCGAACTCAAGTATAGAGCAGTAATTAACAAACAACCAAAGTTATCATCAGATTACATTAAAAATGCCAAAGCAAAAAGTTCTTTAAAGGGGAATTGAAATGATGCGCATGCTGAGATAGTGACAATTGGAAACCTCTACTGAAGAAAAGTAAGAAAGTTTTCTTCCAGGATTGGGGACATTGACAGATAACAGATGCATGCCAAAGTTTGCTGATCCATAGTGACATGACCGAAATTGTTATAATTACAAATGGGGTAGACGAAGAAAACGACTCAAATTTCCTCCATTTCTTAGCTTTACAGTAATTATTGAACTATATTGATTTGTCAGCATAGGAAATGCACAGTGATTTTCTAGTACTAAAAGGATTGTGATAATGGAGTGACAATTGAATTAATATGACTCCCACCCAAAACCAACTGACCACATGGGAAAGGGCCTCAGTCATGTGGACTAAAGTTGCAGTGGTGATGTTGAATGGAAGCAATTGAAGGAAGCTTGAAGAAGAAACGACCAAGCACGTTAACTTGGTACATAATGTTTCTATTTTTTCCAAACTACTCCATTATGTTTGTTAATGAGTCCTAACAGGGAAGCTATTAATTACCTTTCTTATCAGAACTACATGAAAGAAGAAAAGCTGTCCCATTGCTGCTGAACCATAAGCAGTAAATAAAGCCAACAAAATCTGCAACATTTTCAAGAGTTAAAACTAACCCATACCAGATGTCATGTACCAAATAAACTGCAACAAGATACTGTTAGTATTTACTGTTATTGCGGCTAGAACTTCTCTAGGGAACTTTATAAAGAGCCTTTTCTCCAGCTCCTGCTCAATTCCTTTCTTATCCGTAAAGCACCTAACGAAAATGGCAATTGCAGTTCCTCCTTCTAGGATTAGCTGCAACAATAAGGATTCAGTTGTCAAGGTTGACTTAACTTAGAATCTGAAGACCATTGGGAGGGAAACTTGGGCAAAAATGAAGTTGATATCTAACAATTGGAGGACATATGAAACCACTTACCATTAACAAGACAAAGATCATTAGAAGAATGAATGTTGTATAATTCCTTTTCCCCACGCAATTATTTAGCCACTGACATAAAACAAGCGATTCTACATCAATACATAGCAATTGCTTTCTGAAATACACTACAAACCTGAAAAGTGAAACAAAAAAAAGGCGGCCAAAATTAGAAACTCTTACCCTGCAATGATGATCAAACCTTTCAACACACCGGTTGCAAGTCCTACAGTGCTTGCTGTATTTTTTCACCTAAGATAAAGTAGGGAAAGCTGTAAAAGACGAAATATACAAAGGAAATAACTGATTTTCCATTTTTGAAGAAAAGCAGAAAAATGAATTTTTATAAGCACAAAGGGAAAACCTCAAAATCACAGAGAGAACAAAAGGAGATGTCGTCCTCTTTAAGGTCAGGTGAAATCGCATCATCTTTTACTACAAGGGGAAATGGTAACAATGGTTCCATTTGCACATTGGTTTTCCATGGATCCAAATACTTCCTCCTTATAAAAGTCCTAAGAATCTTCCTCTCCAGCCTCCTAAAAAACCTTACAACAATCTGGGTCAAAATGAACCAATAATTTAGCTTCAAAACTCCTTTAGATTTGCCCTTTTTCTTCTTCCTGGAGCTGGTTTTATCAGTAGGGTCAATAGCAGTACACCTAATAAACAGGAACATAACTGAGAGTGCCTGCAATTATAACAACCAAAAGTAAAACAGCTTGTTAAATTCTCATCGTATTTTGGAGCTATGAAAACTGAAAAAAAATTCAAAAGTTTTGCTTGGAGAAGATTACCACAGAGGAAAAGATGGTAGTGACTGTGATTTCAGCAACTCTGTTTCCAAGCAAAAGGCCTAAAAATGTATAAAAGGCCACAACTAGAAAACAGTATACCCCCATTCCCACCATCTGCAGAATCCAACAACTTCAATTCAGCTCAAAGTTCCAACTTTCAACCCAAAAAGCCCAGCAATTCTAACACAATCTTTTGACCCAAAAAAAAAAATTCTAACACAATCTAAGTGGGACATTTTTACCTGTAAAGGATGCAGTGGTCGCTGCCAACCATGGCGTCTCATGATCCTCATGGCCTTGAACTTTGCAGCTTTCCGAATCCAACCGAATCAACAACAGATTTTATTCTGGGTGTTAAGTTAAGCTGAGTTAAATTAAATTATTTAGCAATCCATTTGGATTTTGCTTTGAAAGTCCTAAAAGAGCAAAAGTTTCCCTTGTTAGCTGTTTTTGTGGGAGTTGGGTTTCTTAATGTTTTGCCTTGAAGTTCACGCTTAGCTCGAGAAAACATCTTGCGCCCCAACGGTCGAATTCTGATTAGGCGGTTTGAAATTTGAATGGCAATTCTGGATGTAGATCTAACTTCTAAGCCCATCTGACGGCTGCAAGTTAATCTTCATTGGTTTCCCTTCCATGTTTTGGGAGCCTGGCAGGCAAAAAATATTTTATGTGGGTCCTATCGTATTAGTAATTTAGTACGACGAACATTCCATGGGCCAGCCAGCCCAGCAGCCGAATTTTTATAGATTCTCTACAATGCTATAGGTGGACCGCGCCTGTGAACTTTTTAGCCCATTAAGCCCAGACTTTTGAGCTTTACAAGTACTTCATAGGCCCAAATAGTTGGGGCTTATGAGCCCTGCCCTTCTGTCTTTTCCATATTTAAGGTGAAAGGAAAAAAAAATAAAGAAAAAAATAAAGTGGAGAGTCATTTTCTCGTGCATGTAGAAAAAGAAAAGGTTTTATAGAAAAGTGAAATGACATATTCATCCTTGATTTTATTTTTTAAATAATTGTATAAAATTAATTGTTATAAAATTAATTAACTTAATACCTTTCTGGCCCAAAAAAAAAAAAAAAAAACTTAATACACCAAAATCAAGAGATTTGTCTCGCTTAATTAGTATGATAGTATAGACATAAAGGAATAGCTGAGCTGATTTAGAAGGGATTTGAACCGGTTGTTCAATCTTCTTTGTCCTCCTCATCGTTGTCTTGAATTCGATCCATTAGGGAAAATTCGGCAGCATCCATGAGTTCCTCCAAACTCTTCAGTCACTAACAATTATGCCAAATTATCAAACATAAAATGAGAAATAACCTCTTCTATTAGCTTTGAGTCAAAAGAGGGTTAAAATCTGGAAAGATCTTTTTTTTTTTGGGTACATATATATATAGTATAAAACAAAATATTGCGTACGTACTCGTACCATCAAAGCATCACCTGCTGCATTGACCATCTAGAGCAATTAATGCGAAAGTAAATGCAAAGAAATTAAGCACAACATAAAGAATCACTGAAGCAATCTGGAGGAACTCAAGGTTGGCACCAAAAACAGTGAACTACTTCTGACTGCCTCAGCCTGGATGGATACGCTTGTTTTTGGTCTGCCTGGAAACTGCAACGACAATGCTTATATATAGAGAAAGAGATGAAGTGCACCTTTAATAGTGAGCTTTTCTCAGAATCCCATGAGATCTCTGGGGCGCAAGTGCAACTGGCGAATGTTCCTTTGGATGATAAAAGAAGGCACCGCGCCTAGTTGAACCTGGCGTTTTATCTGGTCGGGTTCGTTCTAAACCATAGGGGATTCATTGAACTTGGACAGTTTGGCCGGTACTTTATTCTCATATGTGCAAATGTAAATTGTAAGGAGACGAATCTTATCTACACTGCCAACTATATGTGCTGTGCAGTTTTACAGATTAATTTGTTGAAGAAATCTTTGTCAAGTTGCATCGAAACATGTGGAAAAATGTTTCCCGAAAGTAACCTTTGTAGTTATTTCAACATAGGCAGGCTGCGTCCTAATTGGGTTGTACCGATTTGTCTAGTTGCTGCGGCCTGGTCCTGGGATTGGCGTTGGCATTGGAGAAATTTGGGAAAGCAACCTGTTCATGACCCATATATTAATCCATCAGAACATATCAGTAGGAGATCTTCTCATGTCTAAGTTACAAGGAGACAGAAACATATCAATGATCAAGTACGTAAGTTGAAGGAAATGAAACAAGAAAATGGAGCAAATTAAGGAAAATAATCAAGATGGGAAAAAATTATTAGTACCTAGGAGACCCAATAGAAGTTGGTTTTGTCCTTTTTATCCCTCTTTGTTTATGTGGTATATATATTTGGTTTGATTAATACATATGGAGAGAGATTAGGTAAAGTATTTTCATAAAAAAAAAAAGAAATTAGGTGAAATACACAGAAGTAATTTTTTTTTCTTCATTATGTGGCTAGGTAGCTATGAAATGCTACTTTGCTAATTAGTATCCAAAATCAAACAAAAAATTAAGTATTATACATATACATAACCGGCCTAATGTACCCAAAAAAGGACTATATATCCGGCCTATATCTAATTTTTATGTATATAATCAAATGGATTAGTTTCTTTTCAATTGCTGCCACTAATTAAATAAATGAAAAGGAAGATGTGTACCTAGAAAACGTAAATAAAAAGGAAGATATATATCGAAGTTTTCCTCAAACCGAGTTAGTTGGAAGTTAAGGAATTCATAGGAGAGGTCTCAGATTTAAAACCGGCTGATCTCATTCTTCAAATAAGTCCATTTTCCTACTTCCCATTAAAAAAAGAAAGAAAGAAAAAGAAATATATCTTTCCAATTAATGATCGATCGACCATATATGATAGACAATGAGATTGAAAAGTTGAAAGAACAATTTTACTATTAATTCCTATGTACCAAAAAAAAAAGAGATTGAATATCTTCCCAATGATCGATCATAAGATAGGCAAAATGAGATTGAAAAGTTGAAAAAGAAAAACAATTTTACTATTAATTTAGATGTTATTATAAGACCAAGTAAACTCCCTTATTTATAAGTCAAATTAAGTCCTCGTGTTCCTTTTAATGTCAAAGGTCAATGTTAATCGTAAAATTTCTTGGCTTGTCCTCATCACGGTTAAGAGTCTATCTCTGACACTTACTTTTTTTTCGTCTCTTTAACATCGCCAGCTGACTAATAACCATCTGATCAGTACATTTTAAGTTCTAATTAACTCATATTTGACATGCATGGACTAAGATTTTAAGTTTTGTGGGAAAATCTAATTCCATTAATTAATTTATTATTAATTACATATCAAAGCTGCTAGCTTAATTCTTTATTTCTAGCATGAAATTTTTGTGTTGTCAAACTTAATTAACATGTAGCATTAAACAAAAATTGAAAACATAAAAAAAGTTTAACTCAAGCTAATACGAATGATTCTGCAAAAGTTATATAAATAATATATATTATTCTAAATCCCTTCAAGTATACATATATGCGTACATCCCTTCATGAACCTTTATTTAATTAAGTATACATGTACAAAGCAAAATCATCTGAACACAAGTAAATACCTAAAAGTTTTCTCCACCAGTTCGTTGACACCCCACTCTAAGGTTCTGTACATGTATGCTTACAGCTGCATGCAAGTGACAACACATAAATATTCTCTGTAATTAAAAAGTGTACATATGTAATCTTCAGATTAGGGGGAAAAAAAAGGCTGTAATCATCCGAACCCCAAAATCTTTCCTTAAAGCTATAGACAAGCGAAACTGCGAAAATTGTAACCGCAAAGGCCCGAACTAGCAGCCATATACTGTTGAGAGTTCGCTAGGAATTCTTCTTTATGTAACCATATATCATAGGTGAAACAAGATCAACCTGCACGGCAAAGTTTTTGCTACTCATCTGATGATATTGGATGGCCCCGCGAATTACCAGCCAGTTATATGATCGTAAAAAAGATGGCAATTAAAAGCTTGATGCTCAAAAAGTAAAAGAATATCTTAACAATATATATATATATATATATATATATATATACTGCGAAGACCCAAAATTCAATCACCCTTGCTAGTTTGTAGAGAAAGTGGTGCAAGACTGTGGAAGCTTTGGTGATCCTGAAAGAGCAGGCGCTCCATTTGAAGAATTATTATTCCCACCATTATTAGTAGTATTTCCATCGGTGTTCGACGACGGTGCTGCCATAATTGTCGAAATAGCAGCGGCTAAGGCGGCGGTGAAATTTGGATCGGAAGCGATTGCAGCTGTCACTGTTTCAACCATAGAAGCAGGACGATTTCCTAACTGCATCGTTGGCAATGCAGATAACTTGTGAGGACCGAACATTGGGTGCCCTAAAAGCTGCTGATAACCGTGCAAAGGTAAAGGAAATGTAGCTGTGGAAGGCGGGGGACGTAAGAATGGGACAGCATTTGGGCCCTGAGTTAAGTCAAGAGTTATAGTGGGAAACGGCGCGGAGGCAGATAGGGTGGCCATTGTTGAAGCATAGGGTAAAGAAGGGAAGTAGCCAGAACTTGTTAACCCATCCTTGCTCGTGGTTGAACCCGATAGCAGCATGGAAGCTGCAGCTGACGTAGTGTTAGCCATAGCTGTGGCTGCTGGTGGAAGAGGGTGATTGTGATTTCCTTCGTATGTTGTTGTAAGAATGCTTTTGTCCTCAGCACATCTTTGCACCTGTCAAAGAGAAGAAGGTAAGTTTAAGTGGTAGATGTTTCAAAGTAATCGAGCCATTTTACTCTTTAATTTGTTCCCAAAAGGAAAATTTAGAAGAAAAATGCACCTGCTTACGGACTGGGCAGCCGACAGCCATGGTGCAACGGTAGTAGGCGCGTGGACAAGGGTTTCCCTTGGCCATCTTTTGACCATATTTCCTCCATTGACATCCATCGCTTATCTGCACCACGAAAAATAGATAAAATTTAAGATCCACATAAAAATTGAAGTAAAATTAATGTACAGTGTGTAGTATTTGATTGTTTACCAAGGGAGCTTCTGATCTGGCTCTAACGGACACCCTGGCCTTCCTGAAAGGTACTTCAGAGACTTGCTCTTCATTCTTTGACTGATCTAGCTTTGGACTCTTGGGCGAACCCCAGCTTTGAGACGTCTGATCTGCACCATCGTCATGAGCAGAAACGTGCTTTCCTGGAATTTGAATCATTCGATGACTGTCACGTTCCTTTGACACGACTTCCGTAGTGTTTGCTGGGGATACTGACAACTCTTGCGTCTTGTCGTCAGACGCCGAAGGTTCATTGACATCTAATGCAGCCGATGGTCGTGGGTCCATCAACTGTTGGACTGACATTATGGGACTTGACATCCCATTTACTGCCTTCTTCTGTTTTCAAACCCAACTCTTTGATTAGCCCTTAACCTTCAATGAATCTTGATATATATTATTCATCCATGGAAGAAAAAAAAAATGCTCGGCTTGTAGACCAATCTTTAAGGTTTTCAATTTATAGACCGTTTATGCTAATCAGTACTGCTTACCTCCAACCTGTCAATCTGGTTTATGGAGTAAGTTTTTTTTCTGGAAAAATAATGAGAGAAATGAAAGTGCATATTTTCTTCAAAGGAATCATGGGGAATCTGTTTTGAAGCAAGAGAAAAGGCAGAAAGAAAAACGGACAAAACGTTTTTAGGAGGTTCAAGTGCACACGAGGGGTGCGAATAGGGAAGTAGTTGAGCTAACGCCGCCTATTCTATAGTAGTCAAAATTTACAGTACTCGTTACTCTATAACATTTAGAAGGACAAGCTGGCACATGGTGAATGATATTTGTATATAGATTGGGGATCCAACTGTTTATGAATTCAATGAAACTTTTGTTTTTGAAGATAGAGAGGTGAGTGTCCAAACTTCATTGTGGTTTTCGAAAAAATAATAAGATTGGCAAAGATATATTACCAATAAGATATTGTAAAAGATGATACGGGATCAAGGAAAGCACACTTTCCGATTCAAGTGAAGCACGTTAACCAATTTCTTTTTACGCCTTAAAAAATAAAAATTACTTGTATAAGACATATATCCATATCACACTGTTAAATTTTAATGGATAT
The DNA here is from genome assembly GCA_030664755.1 of Microcos paniculata. Taxonomy (NCBI): domain Eukaryota; kingdom Viridiplantae; phylum Streptophyta; class Magnoliopsida; order Malvales; family Malvaceae; genus Microcos; species Microcos paniculata. Next base: position 36,774,001 of record CP131461.1, read on the forward strand.
AATAGTTTTTTGAAAAAAAATATTAATGGATAAGAAGAAAAAGAAAAAAAACCCTCCCTCACTCGAATTTTTAACCACATGAATTGCGTAGAACAAACTGATGATGATGATTATATGCGAATCTGCAGGTTTCTTTTATAAAAACTTAAATTTTCACCTGTTCTGCTTGATTTCCATGCGCTTGTTTCTGCACCGCCATGAGTAGTTGACCTTGCAGTTCACTGTAGTTTTTGGTAATCTGATCCAACATGCTTCTCAGTCTCCGATTCTCTTCGTGCAACCTTTCTAACTCGATTTTAATGGCACTCATCTGAAAACCCAATTTTCCATTCACAAGTTTATAAGCTCCCAAATCTAAAAGAGAAACAAAACAAATCAAACTTATAACATGGTTAACTATTTCTTCATGTAAAAAGAGAACTTACTTCCGTGCTGGGTTTCTCTTCACTAGTGCTCGTCTTTGAAACCCCCGGACTTGAACTGAGAAGATTTAATCCAGTCTGAAACAAAATGTTTTTAGTCAATGAGAAGTAAACTCAAATTTCCATATTAATTTTATACCAACTGGTATATAATTTAAATTATTTCCATCCCATAGGTTCAATGAACATGTGTATATATATAAATAGAAACATTATAAAAGAAAATAGAGAAACTTTCAAAAATAAGTTGGGATAATAATCCAAAACCTTACGTTTACACCCGAATCAAACAAAGAAGACGATCCATTATTAATCCTGCTCTCTCGGTGATGAGGACGATGATGATGATCGTGTGATTGGTTATTACCAGTAGAAAAAAAATCCATTTCCTTGACGGGTGGCTTAACACGATCGTTAGAGTCATCAAGCATACGATCAGACACACCAGAATTCTGCCTGAGGAAGTCACCAGAGTGCAAGAACGTCAATTCTCGACGGTGCTGCTGCTTCTCCATGACTAAAGGAGAGACTTTAAGAAAGAGATAATAGAGAGAAAGATGCAGAGAGAGAGAGAGAGAGATAATAAGAGATCAAGGAGTAGTTATGTAGCTTTTTCAAAGGCCTTCAACAAGAAAGAAAAGAGTATTTTCTCAATAGTACATAGTTATTACTATATAAATATTGAATAAAACGATAATAATGCCAAAAAATAAACAAGAAAGAAAGAAGAAATGAGATAGCTTTAGGTTAGGAGGGGGTGGTCCAAAAATAAACACCAAAAGGGGAAGGGATTAGTATGAAGAGAGAAAGGGCAAGCGAAGACCAGCCGTTTTTTTCGCGGGAGATATATGACGTACCGGTTGATGTAGAAGGGCACGTGGCGAGTCCTGAGCGAGGCAGCAGAAAGAAAGAAGTGAAACGGTGGGGGAGACGGAACGGCGTTAAACATAACGGAGGGGGACCGTTTGATGATAGTAGTTGATAGTTGAGTTTATACTGTAGAAAGAGAGGGATAGGGTACGGGCGGTCCACGTGGGGGCGTCGTGCAGAGGTCAACGCAGTTGACGGCACGGCTCCATCTGACGGTGGTTAGGGGATTAAAAAAATAAGAGTAGATGGGGCCCACGTAGAGGAGAATACCTAATCCCACTTGACTTAAGAAGCCAGGCCCTCACGTCATATTTTTGGATCAGTCTACCTCCCTCCAGTCCAGGTCCAAATTCCACAACCACAACTCCCTCGGCTACAGGCTCACCTGCTGGCTCGGCTCCTTTTGGCCCTTGGCTCTTGCCCTACAGTCTACACTCCAAGCTTTTATTTTCATACTTATTTTTTCTTTTCTTGTATAAATTAATTACATTTATTTATTGATAGCTGGATTCCAATATTACTACATATTTATATATTTATATATATATATAATAGAAATTTAATCGAAATAATGAAAATCTCTTCTTTTTTATTTTCTGTCTCTTTGTATAATTATATATATGTTTGAAATATTGATTTTTGTTGTAACCAAAAAAAAAAAAGAAATATTGATTTTTGCAGTAGTTAAAGTTACTTTAGACTTTTATGTTTCCCAGCAGAACGAAGAAGAAAATTATAGTGAACAAGGAATAACGAGAGACGAAAGGGAACTCCCTTAGTCCTTATCATGGGAATTGAGGGAATATATGATTACAATTATAATAAGATGAGAAAGGGGGAAATTAAATCAAATGAATAGGAAGGAAAGAATTGGCGAAAGTTCATTAATTTGAGGCCATCGGATAATGGGGTTGGGGTTGAATGAAGTGATGATCCCATAATTATCTAAATAATTAGTTACAATTAGACGCGCCCAAAGAATAATTGTACAATAATTGAATCGTTGCTGCTTCGGTATCTATCAACTTCAGGGAGGCTTTTGTGCCTTTTGCCACAGCAAAAGGTTCCATGCAAATTGCAATCATGTGGGACGAAAACGAATTGCCGGTATCCGTGGGTTGCCGTATAGTCGCCTCCGGGCTACAAATATTAATATATAGATTCTTCCAATAACGTACGCTGCTACGAACTGTTAGCTTAATTAAACTAAAGTGAGTTAATATTCACATATATATATATATATATGGAGTGAAATTAATGATTTATATATATTGGACCTAATTAATAATGAAATTAGAACTTTAATTAATTGGTGGGTTGATTTAATTAGCTGTAAATATCCTAATAATTATGTAATGAATGAATGTAAAAATTAATGATGATTTTGTCGGCCAAAAAAATGGAATGTAAAAATGGGAAATCTGGCGAGGAACAAAATATCGTTATGATTGAGCTGAAACTTTTGACTTCTACTTAATTATTATAGTCATCCTTGAGTTGATTTCAGATTTTCAGTGGAAGACCGAATTATTATTTCTCTTTTTCTCAAATTTTCTGCGGTTTGGTTTCTTCCTATTGCTTCTTTCCACAATTTCGAATAAAGATCACTTCGTCTTTTGAAAACCAATTGTTCGCGTTTAATCAGTCAATAGATTCCAGAAGCTCGCTGATTTGAAACATCTTTTTTTTTTTTTTTTTCTCTCATCATTTTCCTCTTTAATTTCCAGAAAATTGCTATTGGGTATCTCTAATAACTTCATACATTTAAAAGATTGAAGTTTGATGAGATTTTTGTTTGTATTTTTTCACGTGTGACTATTTAATAGTAAGCAAGTAATTTATAAGAAAAAAAAATCTTAAAAACAAATTCATAGGCTTGAAAGTCTATCTAGCTCTACTGTTTGTTTTATTTTAGAATTTTTTTTTTGAGATAGTTAATTTCCTAACCTCAGAGAAAAAAAAAGCCTAATTAGAATGGCGCTTCTTAATTAAAAGCCTAGCATTAAGAAGCTACGAAAACCATTATGAGGCAAAAATAGCCAATAAACACATATATTAGTAATTAATTGTACAAAACGATATTTTTTCCATATTATCCTCGTTGGCCTCCAGAAGTCCATTTATTTTAACTTTCCATAAACTTTATTAGAACCCGTAATGCTTGTTGGAGTAGAGAGACTGTTTGATTCATTTGGTTGTGCGTGACTTAATTTGTTGTAAGTTTTATATATATATATATATATCTACAAAATGAATGAAATTAAATCTTCAGTTTGATGGTAAAAAAAAGAAAAGAATGCTGTTTCGTTTTAAAAAAAAATCTACTAAAGAGAGAGATAATCGCCAATAATTAAAGATTGTTACCTCAATAATTAATAAAGTCATCATCATAAACGTTTTTATTAATTCCAGTTAAAGAAAATGCAAATATCTTAATTAAAGAAGTAAATGGGTGTTTAACTTTAAACATGTGAACATAGTGGAGACTGGAGAGGATGTGTGCCTGCCTTCCTCATTAATCCTGCTAATTAAAACCGATACCAAGAAGACTTCGGGACTTATACTATCAAAGTTGTAACTTGTAAGTCGCTTGAGTCTTGACTACAACAGTACTGGCCAGAATATCAAAGTTATCCTCTCTCTTTTTTTTCTTTTTTTACTGAGGGAGGTTCCTTAATAATCAGGTTCTTTAATTAATTAGGACAAAGTAAATACCCGCTATTTGAGTGATTATTAATGAGTCAAATTTTAGATAAATCTTGTTTATTTGGGGAAGAATAATTATCATTTTATAGAACTGACGAGATATGATACTTCTCACGCACACCATATACACCCTCAATCTACCAAACAATTCATTTTTGTGTACACGGTACCTACATTTTAATATATATATATATATATATTAGTAGTTCTTATGTATAGTATCCATTGACTATAATTATAGAGATGGGCATACGCAAGACGAGGAGTTCCAATAATTGTAATTATGACGGCTATTTTAATTTGAAAAACGATTGCTGAATAAATTTTTTATTCATTAGTATGATCAATATGTTTCAATTTCTCAATTTTTTTATTAAACATAAAAATATTGATTGAAAAGTTATATTTTAAGATCTTTTTGGTAAAAGGCAGAAAAAAAAATTTGAAACGCGCGCGTGTTAGGAAGTAGCCTATTTTAATTAAGCATATTGCTAAGAAGAATCTAATTTGTTTTTCTTTCAAGTAAATAATGTTTCTGCACAAAAATTGATTTCCAACCATGGTATAAGTTTGCCATTAGGGGGAGCTGATGAGTTTCATCAAAAACTATACGATATATATACTTGTTTTCTACAAATAAAAAATAATTAACCCCGTGGCTTGAATTAGGGGAAAAAAAAAGTCCGTTGTTGATCGGGAAAACTGGTATTTCTCTTTGGAGTATATGCTGAAAGTTGTTGGTGGTAAATTAAAATACCAGGTTCTGAAGCTATGTTTTGCTATTGGCCAGAAAATAGACCATTCCGTCACCTAATTAGGAAAAAATTGATAAATCGAAAGGGATGATTTAATATATTTCTTCATCATGATAAATATATATGGATCTATCTTTTTTTTCCTTATAAAGAAAGAGATCGAAAAGAAAACATATAAATAATTCTAGCAGCTAGCTAGTACTCGTTTAAAAAATACTTATACACAGTCTCCTCTCTATTCCCATCTCTGCCATGGAATCAGCCTCAAATTAAATAAACCTCCATACAGTACGTAGTATTAAGTTCTTATTACTTGAGACTTGGAAATTACCATTTACCAGCAGCTGGAATTAACATATTAAAATTAGGAAACCAATTCTAAATATATATAGAATATCCAGCAGCCTCCTTCGGTCTATAAAATGTTGTTGTCAGCCTACAGATATCATATGTTAGTCAAGATTTCAAGACCATATATTTTATACAGAAAAATCCCAGTTTAATTAGTCAATATGTGGAAAAGTTTGGTCAATGGTAGAAAGATGCTCACTTTGACACTGAAAATCACAGCTGGAAGGTCGCTCTCTTTGGTTTATGAAGAGGAAAATAAAATATATATATATGTATATTCATATATAAGTATAATGATCAGATTGTCTCCAGCTTTACACAAAAACAAGGCCCAGATCTCTCTAATTAATTATTTTAGTTAACTAATTTCCATGTGAAGGATATCTTCAAGTCAATGATAGAAATAAACAAAAGGGTGATCTTCTATATTTTTCTTTTCTTAATTTGTCCATTATTTTGAAATTGAAGGCCTTTCTAACCTGGAAGTATTCGTCTTTGATTATGTCGTGCCTACCAACTGCAAGCTGATGTTGAATCAAGGCCTTTTGTTTTCTGTTTCCAGGAGTTTCAATTGAAAGAAACTTTTATAATTTATTAATCCAAATATAATATAATATAATATAATATATATATATATGTCTAATTAATTCGAATATTTGATCTTCTAAAGCGCTTTTATCTTTTCCCAACCAAAAGGGAGACAATATTATGGAAGAAAAGAAATTATCACAGAGTTCCAAAGTTTTCATCATTCACACACAAGATGAGATATACATGATTAAACCATTATCGCTGCTTGATTAAGAACTAGTAAAATAATCCAAAAGGGACAAATCGTTTTTGACTATCACCAAGGAGCAAACAAATCAACCTGCTAAATACTACTACTATCAAACAATTGATGGATCAATAATTATTACTATCTGTCAAGCAATAACTCTAAGCTCTCTCGATCGAATCGTGTGTGATACGGAGTAGCAGGTATATATTACTGAAGCATCCAAAAATGAAATCTCCCAATTCATCCTTTTCTATGATGAACATCAAATTCAGTGGCTGATCAAGCAAGATTTTCAATTCCACCAAACAGTTGGAAACCCAATTTTATACTCTAAAATATACTTACCGGTTTATAGCTATAGTAGAGTAGCTAGACTAGGCATGCAGCTAAGATTTAATACTCTTATATAGTATGGTGTTGGTAAATTGGGAGAAAACGATTCAAGGAATATTTTATATCCAAATAATGGGTCGTGGGGGAAGTCACAATGCATGATGCAACGTGGGATTACTACTGGCTTTTTATTGGTTACATAAGAGTCAAAGAAAACTGAGCCAAAGCATTAAAGGAAGAGCGGCGCTTTGTAGCTGGCTCGCGTTGAAACCAGCTGATGTGCTGGTACAAGAACATCCACGCCTTGGCCCGCACGTTCAGCCAGCCCCCGCGCCCCCCTCGGCTCTTCTCTTCCCCAAACCATAAGAAAGCAAGAAAGCAGCGTGCTTCCCGTGCACACTAGCTAGCTTGCTATTACTCACGTTGACGCCTCCCTATATACATGTGTAAAGTTTAAAACCCTAAACACACTCCACATTCTAGAATTCCCCACAGCGCACGATTAGATAAACAGCTAGCCCCCTCTCTAATTTACCTTTACATTTTGGCCTTTTTGCCTCAAAATTTAGGTCAACATACGTTCGCATGACGTTTAAATATCTACAAACTCTAGAGTGCTCTTAGTCTCCAACTGATCCATCTCTTACCTTTCTTAGATTTTTTTTTATCTTATCAAAGTCAAGTGTAATTACATACTACTGTAATCTAATTTATTAAGCTAATCAATATTTTAAAAAATATATAAAACCAGCTGATTATATAATATAGAAAGTGTTTAATTTGTTGCACTTCATTGCCTATATTTCTTATATACTATATAGTAACAATATTCCTTTATATATATATATATATGCCTTGATCACCTAGTTTTTATTGCCCAAATTAATTGTAAAGATGAAATGAAATACTATGATCGATATATAGTAAAGTTCCCGGAAAAAACCAGTAAAGAAATAATTAAAGAGCCCTCTAGCCATAGCTAATTAGCCAAGTTGCATATACAAACTTTTATTAATTTGTGTGCGTATGTGTGTGTATATATATATATATTAATTTATGTACGTGTGTGTATACTATGTTCTAGAGAGTATAATTAATTAATTAGGGGAAATGTTTTTGAGGAGAAGGGGAGGGTTCTGTTAATATGGGTTCCGTGTAAAACTCATCCAAAGTGATGGAAACTGACAAAGAGATGCTTTTCATTTAATCCCCATTTTCCATTTAAGCTTTAGTTGTCATTTTCTCATAGCAAATGGGACAGTCTTGACTTTATTTTATCCCAAAAGTCACGCTCTTCCCCTTCCGTGGGACCAAACTTGAAGGCATTAGCGATCAAATTGGACCAATGTGCTCTAAGCAACTTTGAAAAGGGAGCGACCTAGCGCGGAAGAGAAACGGACAGCTACTCTCTAGCACCCTAAAATAAAAGACATACACATGCTTGTATTTCTGTAAGATGATGATATATATATATATATATATAAAACCCCCTGTGTGGTTTTCACTTCCAGCCTTCAACTTTCAAGCTTGTAGACATTGAAGCCCGGCCCCCTCTTCATTATTGTTCTTTAATAATTGAAGTTTTCAATCTCTTTCCCCTGCTTATATTTTTGTTTGTGTTCGTAGAAAAACTGAAAATGGATAACTTGGTGAGGATGTGTGCCTCGATCGCTAATCAAGCTGGTCTCCAAGTTTTACTTTTTCCAGCTCGACTTCAGGGTTGAGCTTAGATTTGTAAAGCATTTTGTACATGGATATATAAAGTATAACCCAAGAAAAAGAAAGCAATACTCTTTAATTTAATTAACTTTTTGGTTGGGACATGGGAGAGTGAAAAACAAAAGCAAAAGCAAATTCGGTTAAGTTCTTTTAACATATAGATGAGTGGTTTTTTATTTTTTTTTTTGAAATAACATATAGATGAGTAGTTAAATAGTGTCAGTGTAACTAATTTTATACTTTTACTTTGGTCTTATTTAGATAAAGAAAGAAAAAGTCACATGCACCTTGTAATAATTCAAGATGGGTTCCATGAGGAAAATTAATTATAAGACGTGCCAGAAAGGGAGTGGACAGCCAGTAGCAGTGCAGTACCTTTGTATTAATGGAACTAGGGATGGCAACGGGGCGGGGCGGGGAGGTTTTTTTGCCGCCCCGACCCGACCATGCTTAATTTTTCTCTGAACCCGCCCCGCCCCGACCTCGGGTTATTAAATTTCATTCCCGACCCCGACCCGGATATAAAATATAAAATCCGTATCCGATCCATCCTGTCTCCGAATAAAATTTTAATTTTATAATTTTACTTTATTTCTTATGAAAATTTTTATTTTTAATATAAATTATATTTTATTAATGTAAATTAAATAATTATTACTTATAAATATATAATATTATTAAGTTAATCTACTTAATTAATGTTAATAACATAATTATTAATTTGATATATACATTTATTAATATAAAATATGATAAAAAAACAAAATATATTAATTATACATATATCCCGGGGCGGGGCGGGGCGGGGCGGGAATAGGTTAAACCCGACCCCGACCCGACCCCTACTTTTGATTTTCAAAACCCTCCCCGCCCCGCACCGAAAACCCGATTCCAAATAAATAATCCGCCCCTATCGGGGGCGGGGTGGGTCGGAACCCATCGGGGGCGGGTCATTTTGCCTTCCCTAAATGGAACCGGTTACTAATGTTTAATTAATTAATACTAATAATTGGTTTCTATATAGGAAAATTATCTTATCTACTGACAGTGGAGTTTTTAAACTCCATAAACTGGGTTAAAGGGTTGACATGTATTCATGTAAGGTATGTTTTTATATATTAATTAATTATTTAACTTAAATAGATAGTGGAATATGTGGCAATCATTTAACACTGCTTGTGGAGTCTAAATTTTATACTGACAATGTACGAAATAATAGTCCATATATATATATATATATTTCAATTCTTTGACTTATTGATTCAGTTTGAAATAGACTTAGTATATATATATCTCCATGTTTCACTTATAAGAACACATTTTCTCAACATGTTTGAAATCTCCATCTTATGAGAGCCAAGGGGACAACGTGCATCCCAATAAAATTAAGTTGATAATGGAACTGATGATGTAAGTTTTAATCTGACTATAAAAGTTTAGGTTATGTTTGATATGAGAAAATATTTTCTATTTTTATTCTCTAAAAAATATAAAAAAAATTGCTGTTTACGATATGTGTTGTGAGGGAAAATGTAGCCATATTTTAGAAAAATGAAAATGAATAGATTAAAAAATTATTCTTAATTTTAAATCCATTTTCATTTTTTAAAATATGCATACATTTTTATAAACTACACATATCTTAGATGTTGGTTTCTTTATAATTTTTAGAGAATGAAAATAGAAAATATTTTCATATTAGTTTAAAAACATTTTATGTTTTCATTCTCTAAAAAATACAAAGAAATTAGCATTTAAAATATGTATCAAACATAACCCTAATTTTATGACAAAAAAAGAGAAACAAAGCCTTAATTTTACAAAAAAAAAAGGTTGAAACCCAAAAATTAGGAGAAGGCAAACATTAATTACGAGATTAATTGAGGGCTTGCTTATTAAATTTGGGTCTCTGCAATTTCAATAATAATTCTTTCCTTTAGTCTATGTGGTTTAGGGAGATTGCATGCAGTGCAATCTTTTCCAAACTGTAGGGTTCGGTAAGAGAAAAGGAAAGTGATATTTTACTTGTAAGAAAGCAATAAATCCAGAGAGACGGGGTTGGGTTGGGTTGTTCGGGGGTTTAGAAAAAGTGTTGAAGAATGGTCTTTGATGGGGACGACAAGAGAGGGGTCTACAAGGGGCAATTTAACTCCCACGTTACTCCATTCAAACGTTTCAACTATTGCTCTTTGATTGGGATGGGCCTTTCCCCCATTTTGTCATAATATTGATTCACTTTCTCTCGTCTTCCCCCAATCCTATTTATTTTTGTCTTAATTCTTCAAAATCAGGACCACTTTTCTTTGCCCATAAAGTCTAACCTTCCTCACCACTCTCATTAGTCTTTAGGAGACTTCGTGTCTTATCATGTTTCGAGTCGAAAATGAATCAATCGCGTAATAACTCATAAGGAAGCTTGCAATTTTTGGCCCTATTTACTGGTGGGCTAATGCTTTTCAGCCCCAGATACAGACTTCGGATGCAGGCCGCTCTAATGCCTTCAAATTGGGCTTTCATATCAAAAGAAAAAGGCCGAAGTTGAAAATGAACCCCATTGGGTTAGCTTAAACTAGTGCACGTGATGGCCTGTTCAAGTCCATGAAGAAGACAGATCCGCGGTCGCTTTTGTGGCCGGCTTTGCACTTTTGTCTTTTGCAAGGATTATGGAAATTTAACTAAACAACTGGGCGTTGATGAAGTCCAAAGATTTTGGTGGGATTGGTTTGATTACATGTCTAGGACTTGGTCCAATTATCACGCTCACAACTGCCGTTTCTGTCTTTTTCTGTAACTTTTTGTATTTATGTCCTTCGCCCGGTGAACTTTTGTCTTTACCTGAATACTCCAATATCTAGCTAGCTGCACCAAGCTCTAGAAAATTTGCTGTGGTAAAGCTTGAATAGTATGTTTACCCTTCATACATTCTTCATCTACCATGATAATGAAGGAAGGAGCTTTAGAGTTTATTTATAGGAGCTTTGCTGCAATGGTGCCCGAGTATATCTTCCAACTCATTTTAGTGTCTGACAGCCTAGATTGATGACTGGAAGCCTGGAACTCCATTGCCACCCGCCGCTGACATTGGAACTACTGATTTACGACTAGTTCTCCAGATAACTCCAACTGTTTGGCCTTTTAGCAAGTCAACTTTTCACCAAATCTATTTTAAAATCCTGATTCCATCACTTGTCAAAAACTCAAAACAACAAAATCCTTGAAATGGTGGACCGTGGACCTGCCTTGTAACTCTTTCTACATATAAAAATAATGTCCCAACGCCCTCTTACGGATTACAACCATTACCATACCTTTTAAATTATATACAATTTGATTCTGTTGCACACCGGTCAATTGATTTGTCGTTGATACTAACAAACGTAAATAAGTTCCCTTTAATGTCAACTGCAACTCTAAAAAATAAGTGTTAGAATTTAATTAAATGCCACCGGCGACAGCTTTGCTTGCGAATTGCGCCCAACCCTGGAGCATTTCCACCATATAATCCTGAACAACTTCAAGTCATGATTATATGCGCGATGTCGACATTTCCACCATATAGAATGTCGTATGATCAACCGATCGATGAGAGTGGCCTTGGTCAACTCTTGCGAGCATATCCGAATGGATCTGACTAGTCAACCAAAATGAACATTTAAAACAATTTTGCTAAACTTTCTCGATTTTCCATTAATTGGTCAGCAAAACAACATCATTGAATATTAACCAGATAAATTCACGGACTTCTTTAATATTTATACTTTATGTATTAATAAGTCAAAAACTCGGTGGCTGACTTCATGATTTGTGGATTAATACCCACGCCGTGTCATGATCTGCAATTCTTTCAGAAGGTCGACGTGAATGTGTATAAATAATAGGTGTCTCTTCATCATTATTTCCCCAAACTCAAACGAAACAATTATGGAATCCCCTTATCGTGTTTCCTTCTTATTGATCTTTTGCTCTATTCTTCTCTCCTTCGCATCAAATGGAGTTGTGGAAGCTCGAAATGTACTCCCACCCATCTCGTATTTGATTAGCGAAAATCTCTTTAATTCCATATTTCTACACAAGGATGACAATGCATGCCCTGCAAAAAATTTCTACACTTACGCTTCCTTCATTGAAGCCACGAAACGCTTCCCGAAATTCGGAAACACAGGGGACCTAGTAACCCGCAAGCGTGAGATTGCAGCTTTTCTTGCTCAAATCTCCCACGAGACAACAGGCGGATGGGCCACTGCACCCGACGGACCGTACGCTTGGGGCTTGTGCTTTAAACAGGAAGTGAATCCTCAAAGCAACTACTGCGACTCTACCAACAAACAATGGCCCTGCTTCCCTGGAAAATCCTACTTTGGAAGAGGACCCATTCAATTGTCCTGGTAAGAGTCTTTGTTGTTAGTTTGTTACATTAACTTTCTATTTGGAATTGGAATCTTACTCTATTTTGAATCAATTAAACAGGAATTACAATTATGGACCAGCTGGTGAAGCGTTGGGTTTTGATGGCCTAAGAAACCCAGAAATTGTGGCCAACAACTCCTTGATTTCATTTAAAACTGGACTCTGGTTCTGGATGACAGAGCAGAAACCAAAGCCTTCTTGCCACGATGTGATGGTTGGTAAATATGTGCCCACGGCAGCCGACTTGGCAGCTAACCGGACGGCTGGATATGGGTTGGTGACCAACATAATCAACGGTGGGCTTGAGTGTGGAATCCCCAACGATTCACGAGTAAATGACCGAATTGGATTCTTTAAGAGATATGCTCAGTTGTTTAACGTTGATACCGGACCTAACCTAGACTGTGCAAATCAACAGCCGTTTAATTAACAAAAGGCATTTCTTGTGATGGAATGATTATTATATATTATATAAGTAGGGACAGATCTGTGATGCAATTGTAATTTCTACATTAATAATGGTTTTCGGACCGAAGCTTCTCTAAATGGAATTTTTTGTTTTGTTTCTATATTAGCCTTGATTGCCGGTGAGATTTAATGATTACAAATTTTTTTTTTTAGAATACTCTTTTTAAAATAAAAATTGCTCGAACACGCCAACGGTAACAGGCAACAACATATAATTACAAGAAGAAGAAATCAAAGCACAAGGTGACAACGATTTGTCTGTAGCATAGACATAGCCTTGATCAAATTTACTAATTAATGCCTATTTGGGCCAACAAATCGATTAAGATTGAGCCGAATACCCAATGGGTTTCTACGTTAGACTGTTAGAGTTGGATAGGATGTAAGGACTGAAAAATGCGACTGAAAGTATGTTTGGTACATGAAAACATTTTCTGTTTTCATTTTCTAAAAATATAAAGAAATCACCATGTAAGATATGTGTAGTTTATAAAAATGTATGTATGTTTTAGAAAATAAAAATGAAAATGAACCTAAAATTAAGAACAATTTTTTTTCTATCTCATTTCTAGGTCTATTTTCATTTTTAGTTTCTAAAACATGTATACATGTCTCCTTATAATATATATTTTAGATGGTAATTTCTTTATATTTTTTAGAGAATGAAAACAGAAAATGTTTTCTCATACCAAACATAGCCTTAATTTTGTCAAAAACGCAAGTAAATGTTATTTTGATTCAAGTTCCATTATCAAAAGGGGGCATCAGGGTAAAGAAAGCGAGATGTCCATATTTCCTTTCATGTTGTTCCCCTTTTTTCCTTGGATGTGACGATGGTGAAAGCGTAGATACTTCCCGGCACGAACAATGCCAAAGTCAGGCAAATACTGAGCCAGAATTCACTCTGCAACATCGACAAAGAAATAAAGGGCTTAGCTTCCAGAGCAAAATGAAATAGTTCATCACTTGCACAACAATTATGAAACAGAAGGTCTACTGTTTAATTTGGAAGTATGAAACAAATACTTGCAGCAACTAAAGGACTGTGTTCAATCCTCTCACTAAAAAACTGCAAGCTTCGGAGTTATTAGGAGAAAGGATGATTATGTGAAGTATGCAGCTTATGAAACAAGAAGTTATGGGCATTCAGAAGATGAAATTCGGTTATAAATTTGAGATGGAGAGTAACAAACCTTGGTTCCTTTTTTCCTGAAAACCCCAACAGGAGGCATGGCCAAGGCCAGGATCAAGTCAAGGCAACCTGCATCTCCCACGAAATCGCATGTTAGAGGACATTTACACATTTGTTTAACAGAAAAGAGAGACTAATTGTAGTAAGGTCGAAAAATGGATGAGCAGAGCTAATTCCTTGGAGGGAAGCACTGAGTTTTTATACAGGAGATAGATGGTTCATCGATTGAAAGGATGGCAAATCAAAATTCTGCGTTACTACTTTATTTGAGTGGCGAATATTGAAACCATGGAATCAAGAAGAAAATAAGGGCATTTCAATTAAACTGTTGCTGACCAGCTCATTTTGTACGTATCAAGATTTGGTGTCAATTCAATGGCATGTGTAGATGGGAACTAGAATCTGTTCTATATATTCTGTCTGAACGGCGTCAATCTACTCTGGACTCCAAAATATATGCAGTATTTACTATTTAGGCATCTATTCCTTTCATGTGTTTCAGAAATTCTCGTGCACAGAAATAGGCTTGGCCTTCTTCCTTCATCGGCTGCCTTGTGCCATTGCTATTCAGCAGCCAGCTTCTGTTAAGAACAATGGGAAAATCGTATATTTCTAAATAATTAAATTTGTAATTGTCACGACCAACTTTGAAACACAGGCATATATATTAAAACTTGAATAATTGGATTTGATGAAAGGAAAAAATTGCCCAAATGTCTGCAATTTAAGTTTCGCGTGCTAGCTAATGTTTCTAGACACATAGAAATTCATACTTTTTGTTAGAAAATATTACATTAATATTTGTTTATTAAATTCTTGAAAAAAAGAAACGGCTTTTACTGTTTTGCATCCAAATATTTACTTTTCCTTTTTCTTTTTTTTTTTGATAAAATGTTAAATTTTATTCCAAAAAAGCAACAAAACTGTTATAGTGTTACAAGGTTATATAATTTCTATTGGTTTGCTTTGTATGTATAATATAGTAAGGATTTAACACACAAAATAGTTCTTAAATTTTTATAAAATTATTATTTTAATCCTCCAACTTCTATTTTGGAATTTTTAACTCTCGAACTTTGATTTTCGGAATAACTTAACTTTGAAGCTGATATAACGAACTTTTTTTTTTAGAGTGATACAATAAATTCTCATTACATCATATAAATCTTTTACGCACAAATATTTATGAGAAATCATCATAGAAAGAAACTAAACCACTACAACCTAAGAAACAAACAAACTATACCAATATTTTAAATTAAACAAAATCCACACATGATTTACACATGGTGGAACTTGAATCTGAGACCTCAAGTCTCAGGGAGAGTGCTCATACCACTCTAACTAGAGTTCAGGTGCACGAACTTAAACACATTAACAAGTGAAATTTTCATATTACATGTATCATTTTTATATTATGTTACACAAATACGAATGATAAGATTGTTTAAAAAATTAAAGTTTGAGGGTTAAATGTTTCAAAATAAAAATTCAAGACTGAAATGATAATTTCGTACCATATAGAAAGTAACAAAATAATGAGAAAATGACAATGAAGTAGAACTCGGCCACAATTTGATTTGAAGTTTATACGGTTTTTATGGCGCAGCTTTATCAAAATTCTTCGGTAGAGATACCTTTACTTAGGGTTTAGACACTTTCTTTTCACTTTCACAAGAAGTAACACTAGTGGAGATAAATCGCACTTTTCACGCCTTTCTGTTTTCACGGGGATGGATAAATTTTGGGCCCATATGGGCTTTCACATAGTATGTAGTATAGTCTTGAGGTTTTCCTTTGGGGAATCCGGTCCGTTGGGCCAAAAGCAAGTTGAGTTTTTGTTCGGGCCGGTATTGAACTCATCAGCACGCTGACGTATCCATGGTGACAGAAAGGAATCAACGGCTGGAGACGACGTTTTTTTTTTCTCTTTTGGCCAAAGCTGGCGACGTTAATAGTTAATACGCAAGAGAAGAGAGGGAATTCGGTTCTTTCCATTCCTCCCCGTCGGAAGATAATCAAAGGAAAATTGAATTAAGTAAGGTCACTTCTTTAGACAACAGTTTGCAATAAGTTTCACATAACAATATTATATATATATATATATATATATATATATAGCTGGAAAAAAAAAAAAGAAAACACAGAGTTGAGGATGCATTTGGCTAGCAATGCCATTTATAAGGACAAAACCCAATCCACTGCACTATAATTCAAAAATAAACGAAGAAAGACTGAGCAAGAAACTTGTCTGACAATTCAAATTATAAGTAGTAAAGCGACGTCAAAGTTGGAGGTTATGATTAAATTTCAAGTGGAAAATGATATGAGAATGACGGCATGGACGCTTCCTGGCACAATTCCTGCTGCCGTTAGGAATACACTAGTCCAGAAATTAACCTGCAACCCATAACAATATATCAAGAATCAGCTCTTTTTTACTCGTTTTTGCGGTCAGATTTCTTTATATTGTGCTTAGCTTAATTTCTGTTACTATAATTATTTAAGTTAATTGACTGACCGAGCAGCAGCCATCGTTCTTGTATATCGCAGCTGGAGGCAGCAAGATTGCTAGGACTATGTCGAGGCAGTCTGCTTTCTTCTCCTTCTTTCCCTCGCGTGGATTTCCGCAGCAGCAAAGGCTTCGGCATAAAAATTTCGGGATGCAGCTAAAGCATCTGTACAAGCACATACACATATTGATCGGCTCTGTGATCGAATGGTTGAAGATCAAAGAGCTGCGCTGGTTATCTATGATAGAGCCTGCTACTTGGTTTTATTGTACTATCCAAAATGCTTGCAATGCCAAGTTTCTGTCGTCCACGTTTTTCTGTTTCAAATTCCAACAACTGGAAAACGAGAATCATATCAAATGAACAGCACTAGCTAGTTTTATTTCAGCCAAACAAAAGGAGAATCAAATTACTGAAGGGAATGATGAGTTCAAGGGTGAGATTTGCAAGCTGATTTCATGTATATTACTACTACTGGTATAGGTTAATTAGACTTTGTTTGGCTTGACTAGTACTTAAGGTCAATTAATTTAATCATCATCTTCTGCTTTTAGGTAAGATGCCTGATTCCTATACCTTATACTCGTCGGGATAAGGGGGTCGAGCTGATCGATCGTGCTTTGTTTAAATGCTCCCCAATTTCCGAAATGCATTGCCTAAAGTGAAAACCAAGAGCATCTGAGAGGGATAATTTGGGAAAATTCATCCTCTCTAGTTCTAGATATATATGTGAAGGGGTACAGAAGTGAGAAGCAAAATGAGAGGAATAAAGTTGACATTAGCATTTGCGGCTCCAAATCAGACTAAACATGATTCAATATTTTGCTTTCCCTCTCCAGTTCACTTTGGATGGATAGTTAAGGGTACTTTATAAAAAGGGCTTGTGATTGGATGCAAAGGAATTTCATTATGTCCTTACTCCGTTGGAAGTAAGCTAGATTTGGACAAATTTTGTTGAATGAAAACTGTTTCACCAATCCAAGTTTGTCCCATACAAATCAGAAACAATGTCTCTATTTTCACGTCTCAACAATATGATGGGGATTAGAACTCGGAAATAACAGGCGTTCCTCTCAACATAAATAAAATTAGACTCATTATGTACGGAAGACATGAAAAGAGCAGGAACCCAACCATCATACCACAGTTCCAATTCATTAATTAATTTGTTGGGCCCATTTAATCTCAACCTTAAAAACCTGCATTTTTCCATGGGGCGAAGTCGATCTGCCAGCCAGTAGCCCAATGGTCTTTTCCTAACCTTCTTTATTCTTCCTTTAAATTGTTGTTCGACCAAACTTACACAAATGGGCTAGCAACAAGTCCGGAGCCATTAATTCTTTCCCACCCCCGTCGGGCCATTCCCTTACTCAGAAAATGACAAATTGTTTTTGTTTTTTTTTTTTTTTGGTGACAGAAAATGTTGTACTCAGTTACTCATGTCTCAAACAAAAATGGTGGGGATCAGAACTCAGAAATAATATGCATCCTTCGTTAAACCGCTATCCAGCTAAATGGGCCAGCAACAAGTGAAAGTCCGAAGCAATTAATAATTCTTTTCTGGCTCACTCCATCGGTCCATCCCCATGCTCAGAAAATGAAAATGTTACCTATAGCCGGGTCATGGGGGATAATCTATTAGATTCTGGTTTTGTTCGGTTTAGCCTTCAGTGCAGGCTTCCATTCACTATAAAATGAATTGATGAGAGTGCCTAAGAAACAATCTATAAAGCATTACGATTA
The DNA here is from genome assembly GCA_030664755.1 of Microcos paniculata. NCBI lineage: Eukaryota > Viridiplantae > Streptophyta > Magnoliopsida > Malvales > Malvaceae > Microcos > Microcos paniculata. The sequence goes on from CP131461.1 coordinate 36,792,261, forward strand.
TCCAAAACCAGATTTACAGCCCAAAGGCAAAACTGAGATGCTTTTTACTATCATTTTAGTATGCGAATGTACATTCCAAGTCCTAATTAAACATATTTCCCCACCCTAGTTTTTGCTGCCTACCTATTGATTTTTCACTCCACAAAAAACCAGCAAGAGAACAGAAAAAGACACAAAAGATTTTGTAGTATCGAAATTCAGCACTTGCTGATCTTCAATCTCCTCACTGCTGACAAGAACATCCTACACGCACAAAGCATAAAATGAACAATAAGTGATCAATGATCACCATATACATAGAAGAAAAATAATGTTAGTACTGTTATAAAATGGAGAAATTATTTAATTTACTTACTCCCAGGGAACATCACCAACCATCATCCAATCCCCTTCCTTGTCTTCATATGTTAGCACATGATATTTCTCATAATGATCTCCATCTACCTCAGCCTCAGCCCCTGCATATATCAAAAATAATCACCCGTTGATTTTGTCAAAAAACTTTTCACAGAAAAGGCTACTGAATTTTCAGAAACAGATAACCGAAGATGAAAACTTAACAGATAATGTTCGTGTTGAACATGTGTTCAAGAGTCCTTATCAAGTCATAGTAACTCTCGTGAGCCAACAGGTCTAGTTTTCTTCCGATGGGAATCCCTTCCATGTAAACCTTAACAAAGAAAGTTGCACTGTTGCACTCATTTTCTTCTTCTGCCAGCGCCTGCCTTAGCAGCGGCTTGATTGGTGGCCAATCCGATTGTTGTTCCCTGATATATATATATACCCATTAATCCAAAAACAAGTGATGTTTAGAGATAAAAAGGGAAAAGAACAATTGTGACCGAACAAACACCTTGCAAAAGAAGGAGAGGTTGTTGAAATGCTAAGACCAAGCCTAAGATCAGTGCTAAGATCCCTCTGCGAGGAAGAAGAAGCTCTGGAGCTTGAGAAAGCAAAATGGTTGCTGCTGCTCTCGATAGACGATGAAGAAGAACTGCTTGCCCTGCCCATTTTCCAGAGATATATGATATAGAATAAGAAGAAGAAGAAGAAGAGAAAAGAAGAGTGAAGACAAATGAGCCGCCACCTTGGGTTTAAATAAGCATAAAAATACGTAGGAAATTAATTAGAAATATAGCATTAGTATAGTAGTAGCTAGCTAGTGGTAAGTTTTTAATGTTGAGAGAACCAAGGGAGGCAATTCTTTCATATTACTGGCTCCGGTTGGGCTGAGATGTTGTCAGGGCAGCCGACATGTACACGTGTCGTCGAAGAACCCAACTTGTATTAATCATGTGACTTTAACATTTTTTGAGGACTTTGGTTCATTGAGGTTTTCATGTGCAGTTTCCATGTTTTGTATGTTTGCTTCTCTAGCTAATTCTGTTGTACAAGGATTCACGGGTTCTTCATATATCATAGCAGTTACTTGCGGCATCCCTCGTTGAATAAAGTGTGCGTGTGTGAACTGTGAACTGCATTTATAGATCAACTTCCCTTTATTTGATGATTATGTCTCTCTTTTACGGAAAAAGAATTAAAATCACTTCCACAGCTAATTAATGCAACGATTGAAACTATAATATCAGAGAAAAACAAAGTTATCCTGAACATTCCAACGGGATAAAAAGCTTAAGTTAAAGTAGTGTCATCAAGCTTTAGCCTTTAGTTAAATGGATTATTTCAACAGTTGAAACTTGAAACTAATCAAAAACAGAGGAAATGAATGTAGACAAAGTGATGAATATTCAAACAGGGTAATACAAAAGCATCGAACTTGGAAACGTTTTGACGTAGAAAATGAACACGTAAGCTGGGCTTCAAAACTTCAAATCTTGTCCCGAATCAATGTTCAATGGCTAGAATTATCGTGCTGCGTAAACATAATTAAGGCAGAGGGGGTATCGATAATGATGGGTTTCAGCTTATATATGTTTTGTTGCTATGCAGAGTGACATGATTTAATTTAATTAGGAAGATTTTTTTTTTAAATAGTACTCTTAATCAACATGCCCAACCATGGGGGGTTGCGAAGCTCAACATGCAAGAAAGACATCAAACGTTTGGATGTCTGGGATGTAGGAATTGATGGGTCCCCTTGTGCTTCACGCACAGTTTTTTTTTTTTTTTAAACCCAGTTTCATTGTATACAATTCTTCGCCATTTTCTTGCATGTTTTAATAATTTGTTCAGAAGATCAGGTTTTGTTGCATGCTTTTACAATCTTCACTATTCAAACAAGAAATCTAAAGAGAGGGTTTCTCCCCTTTCCTTTTTTGGCTCTCTTCATTCAATTTAAGCATAGATAAGGTGAATAAATGAGAGATTTTATTATTATTATTATTATTATTACTACTATTATTATACAACTAGGAACAAAAAGTTGTTTTACGACCTCCTATTGTATTCAATTGGATGAGTACTTTTTTTGCCGCTAATGACTTCACCTTAAAGAGAGAAGCTAAGGATCCCATCATGAAGATATGCAATCAACTCAATTTGCAAGCACAAGAAAAAAGAAAGAAGAAAAGACACAAAGGGCTTCTTTCTTTTATTTTTACATGCTTTTCAATCAAAATCTTTCCCCACGTGTAAATCCACGTGTCGAAGGTAACTCTGATCGCCCACACCAAATCAAACTTGATTAAAGTAATTAATTATCTCCATCGCCCACGTTAATTAACCCGAGTGGTGGATGGAGAGGGAACAAAGAATCTTGCTTGCACCAAAAGAAACGCCATTTGCGACGAGGAGAAGGCAAAGAAACTAATAAGAAGGGAAGAGAAATGAAAGGAAGTAAACAAAGAACAAACGAGGAGAAAAGCAAAAGCAGATGTCTCCCACCAGCCCTACCTAAATGTTGCTTCAAATGGCCATCATGGGGGGCGAAAAACTTTTTACTGCTCCAAAGACTTTTTGGTCCCTCAAAGAAAATAGCCCACTACTAACGTTGAACCGTAAAGCTTTTTAACAAAAGACGCCCACTTTTTCCACAACCCTCAAATCTTTCTTCAATTCTTTTGTCAAAATTCGTATCCTCTCCCTCCCATGAAAATCTCCATCATCGTGTCTACGCCTATATTGGGTGATTGTATTCTTTTTTTTTTTTTACAGTTGTATTTGTCAGTCAAACTTAGTATTGCTTTTTAATTTGTTTTCCTAAGCACAGGCAGAAATGTCTGGCGAATAGGTCCCGAAAGATGGGGGGCATGATCCCATTTTCGGGCTTGCTTTTATCAACTTTTCTCCCTGGCACTTGCCGGTAATTTTTCATCATCACTTTTGCTTTGGTTTTAATCTGGATTTGTACACGTCAATAAACCTAGGCCGCCTAGGTTCTTTTTTCCCAGTCAGGAGTCGGGACAAAGTAAAATACCAAGAGAAATCGGCCGCCTACGCAGTACTAGGGTAAACATTATGCTTCCCTACTGTCGAAAGCGGATCAAAGAGCCTTTCCTTATTTTTTATGGCAGTTACTAAAACAACGTGCTTTTTGTTTACACATTTTGAAGTAGATTCTCTGCGTGCTTGGGCGTAGCAAGATCTAAGAGAGCCCAAAATTTGTGTTTTTAGTATTTTTCTTGACTCTCGTGATTCTTTGGCGTTGCTTGAGCAAATACCTATACTACTTCAAACAATGCAATTACCTACTTACCTTACCTACCCATTTATTCATTTGCGACTTGCAATGCAAAGTCTTCGTTAAGGCGACTTGACTGAGAATTATATAACTTTGATATAAATAGATATCATGTTCGTGCTGACTTAAATTTTATCTCCATCATCCATTGGTGAAATTTTTAATAAATGGTCTGGTGAATTAATTTTTGACAATGATTTACTTTAGGCATGCCATTGTTTTTATTTTCAATGAAAATAAAGAGAAGAGAAGAGAAGAGAAAAGACTTTGCCTTAAAAATCGAAGACAAAGGCTCTGGCAAACAGCACGTTGCTTCTAGTAATAAATGTAGAATGACTCCTTATTCGCTACCAAAAGAATAAATACAACAATAAAGCAAGGACTTTGCCGGGAATGAAACAGCTCCACAGTGGTGTTAATCGTAAAAGGTTCCTGGAAATCAAATAAATAGCAGAATCCCAGGTCCGGAGTCCCAGCAGGCGGCAGCAGAGTTCCCTCCTCAAGGGGAACATAAATGAAACCGAAAAGGAAGAGACCAGTTGCTGTTCAAACTTCGGCTTTACAACAACAACCAATTATGTTATCACCGGTTTTGAGTCTCGACTCGTTATCATCACTAGTATTATTATTTTTAAACCCAACGTCAATGTTTGGAAATCAGAAAATTTCAGGTAAAACCTTCTTTGAGTACATTCGCTTCACTTAAAAACTTAAAACTCGTTTTGATTAGAAAATATAATTTGCCCCAGACTTAACACTTTCTTTGTGATCCACGAGTTTTAATAGGTCATGAATAATTCCACCCACCATTAAAAGTTCAAGTGAGGCGACAGACAGGACAGAGGATGTTTTAAGCCTGACCCGTTCACACCGATGGGATGAGTTCCAGGCCCTTCTACAGCGCACGGTGTGACTCAGCCGAAGGAAGGTTCTCAATCTCAAATGTCAGCATAATCGTGAAGATACACGGCTTGTCTGGTCAAGAATTGTAGCCAATGTTTCAGTCATGTCGTGTTCCTATACTTAATGCGTAACACAAGTGCATGTATGCCTCCAATGCTAGCTGAGATAGGTGGGTAGGTAGCAATTATAGTACAGGAAAATTAAGAATGGTATAACTGTCATTAAGAATAATAATGCAACATGACAAATTAGCTGTAATTTACAAATATAGAATGCTAACCAAATAGCCTAAACCTGTCAAGGAACAGTATTTTCAACAAAACCTACCCAAAACTTAGCTAAAGATCTCTATCCGGAAACGCTTTTCTAAATTCGTAGCATGCCACCTAAAAATCTAACATTATTTGTACGCATATTGTGATAGGAAGTCCTTTACTTCAGCTGCAACCTCATAAGCACCTTCTACACATCGGCCTAACGCCACACCAGATACGTAGTTGCCCCCCAGAAACAGCCCGTGGAACCCAGAATTGCTGAGAGCGGTTTTTGCTTTATCAAGGAGATCCAAATGACCAACCAAGAATTGTGGAATAGCTTGTGGCCACACTCTCACCCCCAATACAAGAGGATCCTTTGCATTAGGATTGATAAGCATTTTTCTTAAATCACGGTCAACTGCTTCTACAAGTTCACCTTCGGTCTACAATAACAAACCAGTATTAGTAAAGTACTGAAAATAATAATAGCAGAAAAGGAAAAAAGAAGGTTTCAGAGAGTATGTTTCTAAAAGCAAATCCACCTAATCATCTAATCTCAAACGGGTAGGAAAAGTTGTTGTGACAAACCAACAATAAGTTTGTTGCACATGACAAGCCAATTCATTGATCAAATGAATTCCTAGTCATGGAAACACTTATAATTCATGAGACTAACCATAGTTGTGATAAAAGTTGAAATTAACCATCTGATATCTAAAGATGGTTGGGCAGCTCAGTAACCAGTCAATACTTATGACAGGTTCTTAGTATCTTCTAGCTAGATTAAAACAAATATCATTGGTCTTCCCCATATATAGAGCATAGATAATATTTTAGATCCATCACATAATGCCTTGGATGTAGTTGCATTGTTAGCAATAAAATGCTATTTTTTTAAAGATTCATAGTGTATACCTTGGATAAAATTCCAGGATTGGTAGCTCCTCCAATGTAGTTCAAGAGCAAAACTCTGCCAGATGGAGCTCGATTAGGGAAAAGTGACGAACTGTATATGGTACCTGCAAATTTGTGTTTAATAAATCAAAATTCTCGAAGTACCTTCTCAACGCAAAAACATTCAGCAGGAGACCAGGATATGATATTTCAGGAAGACTAGAGTTACCTAGAGTTTCAATGCCTTGGCTGCGAGGGTGCAATTGGCCAAAACCCTTCAATTCATCATCGATCAAACATTCTCTTCGAATTACTTCTTTTGGGTATGAGATTGAGACAGATGCAACTGGGGGGTAATAAAATTGGGATAAGGCATCTGCTGCAGCAGCCTGTGTAGAGAATGTAGAAATAAGTCAAAGAATTATACTAGAATTTTAATTTAAATTAGTAAACAACTATAGCATGGCCACAATTAGTCAATTAAACAGTCATTTTCTTCATACACCTTTCCTTGTTAAAAAAAGGTCTTTTATGAATCTGTGTACATTATTAGCGTACCAGGTATATCTTACAAATGCATAAACCACAAATCATGAATGAAAATTTCTCAAGAAACTAAAGTTTGACTAATATCCAGTTGAATGACTTGAGTGACTCAAGAGTGTCACTGCGAGACATAACAGATGTCCAATATAGGAGTCCAAAACTAGGCCAACAGTGTACTCTATCAAATTTGGAAGAATAAATATATACTTCCGCTAGCATTCCAGTATTTAAAACACACATAGAGGTTCACAAACATGAGCATACAAAAACAGGCCCTATGCACATAAACCTAATTGCCTGTTGACCAAGCAAATTGATACCTTAGAATCCTAGACAAAGCAAGATAATGGAGGGAACCTCCTATGCCAGATATTACCAACACAGCATAAAAGGATTATCTAGTGAGGAACAGGTGGAAATGGAAACATACCGAGAGAGGATTCAAGAGGATACTAGCAACATAGGATGGAATGGTCATAACAACACTTCTACTCTGAAGAGAGACCTTTCCTTCTGGTGTTTCATAAGTCAAACTATACCTACCATTGTCCAATTTAGAAATGCTGGAGAGCTTCCATGATAATTTAACATTAGTACCCAAGCTGCCAAGTAAACAATTAATTAGGATCCTGAAACCTGAAGAAGGGTGCAGCACTTTCAAACCATTACAAAGGCTCAAATTACAGCTGACATGGTGACTCGGCTACCTAGTAGCAATTGCCTCAGGCAGCATGGCAAGTCCCTTCCTGAAAGATCCAACTGTTTGGCCCTTGGGTTTTGGCAGACGCCTGCAAGATAACCATATTCAGCAGGATGAAAATGAATATCATAAAAGAACCACCTCAAAGGTCTCAGTATGTGTAAATTACGGGTCGCGGGGGGGCTTGGGTGTGCTATTTCTCTCCTGGATTGTCTTGAAAGTGCCACCAATTATGCTACCACCAATCTGCTCAAGCTTCCATACTCTTCCAAATGCTGCTTTCATGCTTAATTTTGAAGGATCCCCAGCATAAACGCCTGCAACAACAGATTCAAGTACAGAATTCTGACCTAGTTAAAAAATCGAAGGAACCGGCTGGTCTCTCATTGCACTAGTATATAAATTGTGAAATGACTAGCTGATTGAAAATGAACAGCTCGAGACAAACAAAACATTGACTATTAAAGTACACCATCGGAGATAAGTGTATATGTAATAAAGACAGGAACCATCACCAAAAGTAGTGTAATAGTATCAGATTAGAGGAAACTTTCAAGAAAATGCTATTATTTCAACTTTTCAAACTACCATCATAGCAGTTACCATGTATGTAGCAAAAGCACCACTCCTTGTATGCATAACTTGAGATATTAAGGACAATTAACAAGTCATTTTGGCCAAAGGATTTAGTTTGAAGAGAAAGGTACCAACGACATTAACATTCTTCAGAGACAGTGGTTTCTTTTTGGCCATTCAGAAAGAATGGTTAAAAAACCAATGTTTCGTGCACACATAAAATACAGAAACAAAACAGAAGATAAATGACAATAAAGATCACCAAGCATCACCTGAACAAAATGGTTCAATCAAGCGCTCAAAAACCTCACCACCAAGATTACGACGCACAAACTCCTCCACTGATTCTTCGTGATGCTGTCACCTTTGTTAAACTCAGCTATATGAGAAACTTCTTTGGCAAAAAATTTACTCAAGCACAACTACAACATGATGACGCGAATTCCAATATCATATAAGAGAGTGAAGAGCACAAACCGGAGGAGGAGGCCGAACGCCGAGAGCACCAAATCCAGCCCTGAGTTTTCCACCAATGCTCATCAAGTCAAATAGCGGCAAGTCGGTTGGCTTGGAGGGTACAGGCCTTAATTTCCCCTCCCATAGCACAAACCGTGGAGCATTAGGATCACCTAAAACCAAATCATCCTTCAACCCGCTATCCACCTAGTCCAATCAAGCACAATTTATATGGTTACAAAAGTGCATAATTGATTAATTAAACTAATGGTTACAAAAGTGCAGAATTAATTAATTAAACTAATGGTTCCAAAAGTGTAATTGATGAACAATGTGGATTAATATGAACTTACCGCCATGGTGAGAATAGGATCGGACGGCTGGAAACTATTGGGCCCTTCTTCCCACAGATAACCATCCCGCTCAACGGTTGTAATGTTGCCACCGACTCGGTCTCTGGCTTCCGTCACGATCACATTGGAAGCAACGTCACGGTGCTTGGTGGCGAGAGCTTGGGCAATGCATAGCCCGCTGATGCCGCCTCCTACAACCACGCAATCCGCAATGGATGATTCTCCGTCGATCTTCGAGGAGGAAATTATGGGTCCCTCGGCGATGGAGCATCGGAGCTTGAAAGGTTTGTGAATGCGAGGCGAAATTGGGTGGTTTGGTTTGGAAAAGGAGAACGAAACGGACGGCGAGGCGCGGAGAAGGGAGAGGTCCGTTAGAGCCGTCATGGTTGGTGGGGCCTGGCGAGGGAGGAGAAGAACAGGGGCTGAGATTAAATTAAGTGGATATTTTCATGGCTGTACGCGAGTGAGGCGACGACTTTGGCCAGATTGTGTTATCTCCAAGAGGGAATGTTGAGTGTGGTTACTCACACGTCTGAGTCGGTTGCAATCAATCAAGTACAATTCAATTAGTAGTTTAGTACCAATAAATAAATGGATGGTGATTATATGGAAAAGTGAATAAAGTGATCAACTGATCACTGAATTTACCACTTTAATTGTGATGGATTGAATAAACAGCTAAATTGTTTATTTAAGGAAAAAAAAAGCATACAAACAATTTATATGTATAGCTAACGAGGATGGGAGTTTTTATATATATAAATATAATATATATACATATATATTTATATTAATTTAATGATTTACGATTAATGTTGTTTGAATCACATCGAATCTCAAATGAGAATAAATTTTTTTAAATCTATTTTTTTTCTTATAATTTATATATATCCATGACTTCTCTATAAAATTTTGAACTATGTATAATTGTAGATGGGATCACTATCTGTTTTCTTACAAGTTTCTATGTCTTATGTACATATTTTATTTTTATAATTTTCTTCATTGAAAGGTGAATAATAATAAGTAATTTTCGAACTTAAATTCTCTAAGAGTTAAGAACTTAGTATTCTTTGCATGAGATTTGGTCCAAAATTGTTTGAAAGGAATTAAGATGATGGGCACTAAGTAACTAACACAATAAAGCTAGTAGTGTTTAGCCATGAGAAGGAAATATAATAATCCCATTAACTTGCATAACCTCTACAGCTGACCACTACTCCATACTCCATCAATCAACTTGACATTGAAAAATTTGATAATTCAATTTTTAGCACTTTAAAATTGGAAGTTATATGAATTATTTATGACATATTTACAGAAACTCTATGATTATGATCACTAGGTGATAAAATGGTATTCGAATTTTATTTTTTAGAAACAAATATTATACGCTAATAATTAAATTAAATGTTTAAATCAATTTATTTTTAAAGCGTATTTCGTTGTTAAAAAATGATGTTAACAACCAGAGTAGTTTAAGAATTTAACCTTGTGTGCCTTCTTTTTTACAAAAGAAAAAGTTTAGATGTAAGTAGATATAAAAATTTAACATACTTTCATGCATAAAAAGTTCTATCATCAACATTTTAATCTCAATTAATGGGTGACTGTAATTATTATCATGATTTATTATGAGCTGCAAGGCTTTCACACGGACAGGGCAGGAAATCTGATGGTGGGCTTTCGGCCCAACCCATTGGACATATAACGCTTGATGGTAATAAGGCAAGGAACGCAGGGGTAATCTAGACAATTGATTAAACTCAGAAGTGCGCGTTGTTACTTCTAAGTTCTAACAGTTGCAATATTCCAATTTCAAGACGCCAGCTCAGAACAAATTTCCCTTTGCATTTTTTTCCCGCCTCTTTTTTCAGTTCGCAAAATTTACACGAAATTTCATAACCATCTCCACCTCTTCCAATTTCCTTTCTCTGCGATTTATTTCTCTGTACCAGTCTGCCGTTCTCTTCACTTCGCGTTACTTCAACAGCGTCTTACTATTTTTTGTTTTTGTCGTTCGAAATCCCCAACCAAAATCGAAAACGCAGCGCCAGAGTAATCTGTAAGAGATCGTATGTCTCTCCATTTCAATTAATTTCACATCGAATTTTCAAATAATTTCATAGCACTTTCTTAGATTTGAAATTGTAAATCGACTGTGAATAATTGGTGTCGCTATCTTTGATTTTCCTTTTTCGAATTTCACGTTTTCAAAGATTTTGGTTCCTGCTATGATCTTAGAGGTTTCCGTTATCGATCATACACTTTTTTATTGTTAGGGATTGTCCTTGTGATAGTGATGAATTAGGGTTTAATAATAAGCGTTTCATGTTTTTTTAGTTGTCTTGCTATCTTATTTCATAGAAGCATGGGAAAGTTTCTGATAATTTCCTTTGAGATCTGATAAGTTGGTGTTTTTGCCTTTGCTTTTATATTTTGTTTGGTTGCTGAGAAAATAAAAAGGCGGACAAGGAAAAGCGGTTAAAAAACCAGATCTCATGAGAAATTGGACAAATCTCCTAAGATTATCTGAAATTTAAAACAGAGTGGAGTTGGGCTGCGAATTTCCTTTCTTTGCTTTTCTCAGTAACCAAACAGAGTTTTAGAGGTGTAAGTTTTTTCTATTTGTTTCTTCTTCAAAACCTCAATTGTTCACTTCACAGGTCGCTTCTAATGTCAGTGTCAATTTTGTGAACTTCAAGCTAAAATTGCGAGAATGGCAGTAGACGTGAGGCAAGGTTTACGAGAAGTAAGTACAACAAATTTCCAGTACTGCATTTTTGTTTTATTAAATATTGTGTATAATTACCTCTGCAATTTTTGTTGCTTGCTTTGCCTTCTTATTCTAAGTTCAACTTGACTAACACATTAGTTTTGCAACATAATGACACACTCATTTGAAGTGTATATTGTGCCACATAATAGTACTTAACTAGTTTCCCAGTACTATTAAATATAGGCTTAATACATAAAATAGTCCTCGAATTTATACAAAACGGTCATTTTGACCTTTCAACTTTTATTTTGAGATTTTTGGCTCTTGAACTTTTATTTTATATACAATATAGCCTTCGGTATTGACGTGTCATAATAAGAAAATTTCATGTGTCATATAGAAATTTCACATGTCAATATATGGATAGATCACGTCAATATCAAGGGTTACATTGTGCCCAAAATAAAAGTTCGAGGATCAAAAATTTCAAAATAAAAGTTGAAGGGTCAAAACGATAGTTTTGTATAAGTTCAAGGGCTATTTTGTGTATTAAGCCATTAAATCTAGGTTCCTTATTTTTCCTATGAGTAGATTCATTTCCGGTTCTTGCAATTTGTATGCATTGTTTCCCTGTTATATCAAGGTACTTGATTGTGAATCTTCTGAATTTGGGTTTAGCTTAATTCTGATCGGTGTATATTAGCAAATACCTAGGTACTTGGTAGTGGTATACTGCATCCATGCATTCTAGTTAAGTATTGCTATTCAAATAGCTGCTGCGACTGAGTAATTGATGCAATGAAAATATATATTTCAGGATGGAATGAATGATTGTCGGAGTTTTGGCAGCAGTTATTATCCATCTAGCCAATCAAGAAAGATTTCAATAGGGGTTATGGTAGACTCTTTGGCTAAGAGAAAACCTGTAGCCACCAAGGAATATGAGCCTAAATTGACAGACACAGAGAGAATCAACCCTAGAACTGCACTTTCCATTGAGGGAAAAAACAAAGGGGAAGTTGTCACAACTGCCATGGGGAAGCAAACAGAAGATACTGAGCAGGTTAAATCTCCATGGGTTACTCCTGGATCCTTTCGTCTTGCTCCAGAGACTGCCTTTTTTCCAGAAGGAACTTCCAACTTTAGAAAGAAGAATAGTAATGCAGTGAAGGACGTGCCAGTAGCATATTCAGTTCAGTTTTTTCCAAACAAAACTTCGAATGTAGAGAATGTTGGTAGCCACCAGAATGAGTTTGATGGTCTCATCTACAAAAAGAAAGGAGAGAACGATAACAACACACGGAAGGTTGACGAGTCCAATTCTGCTAATGCTGTGGATAAGGTGGCGTTAGAGGGCAAAGCAGATAAAACGCAAAATGTACAAACTGAAACTTTGAAAATGAAGCTGCAGGAGTTATTAGGAACTGTATCTTCACCAAAAAGTATGCAATCTAGTTTTCGGTCTCATGAGGTCAGTGCCAATAATTTAAAACCAGAGGTAAATGCTAATCATATGGGAGACACTGTCCCAAAGCACAGACAACATTCAGATACTATAGAAACTGATTCAGACAATCCTGATAAGACTATTAAGAGGCCAGTAACTCGTTCTTTGACCCGAAAGCGAGCTCCAGCTAAAGTGCAACCAGACAAAACAACAGTTGATTTATCCTCCAAGCAGAAACATCAAGAAAGCATCTTCTCCTTTGGAGAAGGAAGGTCAAAAAAGGTGGATGGTACTGTCAATAGTTGCTCATTGTCCAGGAAAAGGAAAATTCTGAAGAGAAGTTCTAAAATTTATCCACGTAAGATCTCTTTTTTGGAAGACGATTACGTAGACGAGTTTCAGCAGACAACTTACAGGACTGAAACTCCACTGCCTGTGGAGAAGACTTCTTCACTGGGTAAAGAGATTGAAAGTTTTCCTGGCTTGTTCAGTGAGAAAAGGAGAGAAAACTTTGAAAAGATTCAAGAAAAAGACTCCTTTCATTCTCCTGTGTCCAGCGAGAAAGACCAGCGGGTTAATTTGGACAATCCAGCATCTCCTGAGAAAGGGGACCAACAAGAAGATTTTGGTAACATATCTCTCAGGAATGTGGCGCATGCAAAAGGTGATTCCGAAAGTGAAGGAAAAAACTGTTTTCATTCTCCAGTACCCAGCGAGAAAGTCCAGCATGTTACTCTTGACAATCCAACGTCACCAGAGAAAGGGTATAAACAAGAAGATTCTGGTAACATATCTTTCAGGAATGCGGCGTATGCAGAAGATGATTTCCAAAGTCCAACTTTTGGCTTCAAAACACCTATTTCAATTCCTTCTCCAAGCCCAACACCAAAAACAGTAGAGACAGAACAAGGTGATTGCAGTCCTGTACCATCGGAGAGAGAATTTACCATAGGAATTATAAGGAGCTTCACAAATTTCCAAACTTCAAGACCTGTTTGTAGTAAATCTAACGCACAAGCTGAGTCACCCGTATCCTTAACAATTGTTCAGGATTCTGAATCTGATATGGGAGTTACATATATTTCTAAAATTCAGCATTATCTTTTCTGCCTTTGCCCTTCCTTATTGATTTTCAGGATGACACAGAGATGCATCCCAGTTCTTCACGCAGGAATCGAATGCCAACTAGGCAAAAAATTGATGCAGTAAACAAGCATTCTGAAGTATCATCAGAAGAGAAATGGTCGAAGAGCTTGGAAGACGGTTCACCCATGATTAATAGATATAAATGTAAGTATCAAATGAAAAATGCTATTTACATTCTCACAAACATTTGATGGAGATCTCCATTTAGGATATCATTTACCATTAGTTGCTTTTAAATTGATTGGGTGGTGTACCATACATGATTTCCTTCTATTGTGTTCATATACGCCCTCAGACTCACATGCTTCCAAGGCCTTCGCCCTGATTTGCCATAAGTAGGAAGAATTGGAAGTTGCAATTTTGGTTTGGTGTCTCTTCTAGATATTGCAGCCTCTGTTCATGGCTTTTTGATTGGAAATTTTTCTTTTCTTCAGTAACTGTTTAGAGCGAAAGTCATATAGTGAAACCATTCCTCCCTTGTGACTCCTGTTAATTCTCTTAATATTACTCCAGGAAACTATTAGCCTGCATAATCGCATGTGAAATTCTTGGTAAGTGGTCACTTTGAAGAAGTCTTGGTAATTTATGACATCAGGCTGTTTCTCCTAATATATTTATCTACTCATCTGTTTTCCTCAATTTGCATAGCTTAAGTATCTTCACGCATCTAACCAGTCCATAGTGTGTATGTTCTGATGCATCAGCGTAGATTCTTCTTGCCTTTATTTTGTTTTCATTTATTCTTCGAAATTTCCTTCTTAATGGAAGCTCCGTTGGTTCTTTCTCTGATGGTTTTTTCAAGGTCACAAAGAAAATATAGTCTCACCAAAGACTGTTATTGCCGAGAAATCAAATTTTCTGCACCGTCCAGTCAAACGGCTTCGAAACCTTGATGATGTCAGACTTAGTGAATTCAGTCCCACCTCACCCTCTTCAAAAGGCACAACTTCATGACATTTAAACTTTTATTGCTCTTCTTATCCTCACATTAGTTTCTTTGTAAAGTAGTTTCTTCTCTATATTTGTTGAAAAGGGGCAGAAATCGGAGAAAGTCATTGGTTCCAGGAACCATCAGAACAGGACCAGGAAGATGAATTGACAAGGTTCTGATTTATATCCAAGGAAAGGTTACCTGCTACTATCTGTGTACCATCACCTTTGTTCTTGAGTGAATTGAGTTGGTTTTTGCTTGATAATATTTCAGGGCTGTTACTCTGTTTGCTTTGGCTTTAGAAACCTTTAAAAAGAAAATGGATTCAGCTACTAGAAAGAAGTCCTCTGAGATTTTGAAGTCCATTTCTGAGGACATTAAGTTGCTGCTGCTGAATGCTGAGTCTCGGATTGAATCTGATATGTATGCGTTAAAACTGAAAGCTTTGGTAATCCAGCATGTCAATATATATTCATTTCTGGTTTTCCTTATCTTTCAGGGGGAAGCTGACTAGTCTCAGTAAAACAAAAAGGAAGCAACTGGAAACAAAATTTCAAGGTGACAGTTTAATATTAACTGAATAGCTTGATTGACTAAAATAAAATGTCCTCGGCTCCTAATTGTATTGAAAAGTGCTTATTTTGTATTACGATTAGACTATGACAGATTAACAGCCCCAAATAAGTGCCAATCTGCTCGTTGTCACTTGCTCTAGCGCATGGAGTTAGATTGAGTGTTGGTGTTTTAGTGTCCATTTTGGTTACGCATATTGGTCTAGGGACTAGAATCAAAAGCGAAATGGTTCTCTTAGAGGCATGCTCTGTGATGAAGTTACCTCTGATACATCAGCCATCTTGTGCTTTTATGATAACAAGCATGCTTCTAAAAGGCACGAGTGGATTGCTATCTTATATGGAAAAAACATTATTACTGATATATGCTAGAAAGCAAGCCATTGTAGAGTTTTACCTTTTCTTTTCTAACAAAATTTGCAGAAAATATTATAGTAAACTTAATACATATAATGCCTATTAGTATTATGGATTCTGAGTATTTAGTAAATTAATTGTCAAGAAGGCCTGACATTGTTTTTCTATTTGATTTTCTATATTTTCTCACAGAGAAACAAGAGCAATTGAAGCTGATACTTGAAAAGTTCAATGAAGATATTCGTAATCACCTTCTGGACTGCAGAAGTACTCTAGAAGGGATGGAAGCTGACCAGCTTGACTTAAAGGGAATCATGAAGAAACAAAGTATGGCAAGTTTATTTGAATAAATTCCTTGATGATGACTGCATTATTGCTGCTTGTTTGTGGTGATGTTTCCAATTTGCTTAAGCAAAAATGGGAGGAATGTTTATTAAAATGTGGCATCTGTTCCATTAGGAGGCATATGCTGTCCATGTCACTAACATATCGTGATGAAGCTAATTTGCATGAAAGTTTTTATTTGTGAACATGGAATAATCTTATGTGGAATATTCTTGGGGCATATGGCTTCATGGGATGCTGATTCAGTCCATGATTCTCCATGCTAGGCTATTTCAATTGCAAGAAAGTACTTAACACATAGAGGTTCTTGGATATGACATCATCTAGTATATTGCGATTAATTCAACCAATGGACTGAAGGAAATTTTATACTTGATTCGAGAATTACCATGGTGTTATACTATAGGTTCTTGCAGTTCCAATAGTGGTTGCATTCATGAATATAGCATTTGGTTATTTACAATCTTCACTAGCATATTCTCATGTAATAAAAGTATTTATTGGAGTATGAAATTTTGAAACTGGTTACACTGCTGCCACACTAACTTGACCTCTGTAATCAATCAGCAAACTGATAATTAATTCCTTTTTAATTTAGAATTTGATGAATGGTTAAAGAATGATGTTCGATGCATGTATGTATCTAGTGTTGTGCTTAAATAATTCTCCATTGTCTATTGGGTCCTTGATTTGATTGTGGCTTGTATCTACAGAAGCGTCACACCAGAAGCTTCTCGTGCATGTGGAAGAAGAAGTTGAAATCCAAATTAATAATGCTGAACGAAGAATCACAGCTGTCCATGAGGTAAGTTCGTTGCTTCTGTTTATGAACAAAAGTTTAGCGCTAGCTTTTCTACAAATTTTCAGGCATAGTGTTATCCACATATTATGTGGGTCATCCCGGCCCAATGCTTGGTTCTGGGAATATAGCCATACAGTTAGCAAACCTTGGATGGTTGGTAAGATGCATTAATCGGAGCCACATTTGTTGGAGTGTACATCATGCTTTTACGATTCACTCGCTAACTATTGCTTACAAAAGAAGCTTATGATAATTGATGATAACCTATCCTTTTGCATCTCTAACAATCTTGCAAAGCTTGAACCATTTAAGATCTCCGCCGTCAGGCTGGGATCCTTCAGTTGCAAGTTGCTACCAGCTTTTATGTTGAGTCTTTTATAATTAAGATAGTTATCATAGACCCAGCCTTACAGCACTCAGATATTTTGCATCCTGAGTAAACATGCTTGTTATTATCCAAATTTATTAATTTAATGCAGTCGGCAAGGGAAAAGATGCTCCAGCTGAAACATGTAATAGCCGAATGCTTCAAAGACAGTATATACTAAAACTGACAAGTGGACCGAACATTACTGTAAGTTTTTTGGTCCTAACAATTTCCTAATACCGTACTCTACTCAGCCATTTTGATTTTATTCATCTTTCCACATTATAGAACTTTCTTGGGTAACAGTTGGAGACCTCAGAGTATCTTTTGAGTGGCCTGTAAACTTGACTTCTTCTCCGCGCCTTTTTAGACCAAACAATGTAAAAAAATCTCGGACAACACTGAGTTAGATTTATGGCCCGCAATGATGAAACCTTTTTTTGTTCAAATATTTTAAAAATGATTTCGATATATTATGTAATTCCTTGATACTTGGTAGTGTTGCCTTTTTATATGTGAACCGAGATGGTGCCACCTGTATTTTGTTCAGAGGATGTGGTTGGTTTTCTAGCTACTGAATCACCGCAAACGGCGGAAAAGGATAGTACATTATTTTCTTTTTGGGTACTGCAGAAATGGAAATGCATGTTTTTTTATTTCGTTGATTTGTCATTGCATATTTGATAACATTTTGCTCCAGGGCGATAAGCTCAACAATCTTTATTGTTGGCATTGTATTTATGGTGTTCGATCATTAAAACTTATTGAAGTTATCTCTCTGTCTCCGGGGGGCTGATGTTTACTTAACGATTCACGTAAAGTCTCTATAAACCACAATCACCACTGACTGAGAGTTTCGTCTTCAATTTTCCCTTTTCCGGTTTTCCCCAATTCACCACTACTTTTCGATGCCCCCACCATCTGCTGTTCGGTGTGATGTCATTGTGGTCTTCTTCCCTCAGAGAAGAATTGGAAAGATAAGAAAAATGGAGTACAAGATCAAGATGGTGTCTCTGTTAGGTTGTAAACGAGTGCTGGTTAAGAAAGAAGGCAAGGTGGGGGGCAGAATTTTGTGGGGTTTCTCAGGCAGACACGCCAGTGTTGAAAACGAAAGACGGGCATATTCTACATGGGATTAGGTAATATATCTGACACTATTTAATGTTTCGTTGAGCTTGGGGCTTTCAGTATCCTCATCATTTTGGTTGGCCTGAGTCTTCTTCTTAGCTCTGTCGCTGTCTCTCTTCTATTCAAAGAACTGGCCACTTTTTTGTTTCGTCGACCCATTTTTCCTGCCTGGAGAAAGAAAATAAAATTTCATTTCAAGTTTTCAACCAAAAAGAGAAAAAGAGAAAAAAGAAAAGTACAAAGACAAGAAAACATTGGGGCACGTGAACCACGGGTGATATCACGTGAAGTACCACGCTTTTCCTTCCTCAAATCAAATGCGAGGATTTTGATTCCACGGCAGTGACTAACTGATTAATGGGATACACGTGGCATGGCTGGACGGTGGCTCCACTTGGACTCTGGCTAGTCCTGGTAGTGACCCCACAGTCCACGTGAGTGTCGTAGATGCTTGGTGGGCTCGTACTAAAAATTTCTTTCGGCCATGTCTTTGTCACGTTTTGAAGCCTCATTTTCGGTTTCAAGATGATTGAAGATAAGGAAAATTATCCTCATTGTCCATTCGTTGCCATTGTCTTTGCTTTTTCCTCGTGGCTTACCGTCAATTACCATCAAATTATGGTACGGGTTTCAATCTAATCAACCACCACTATCATAATTTAATACTAATAATTAATAAACAAATGCATCTTATGACCCTTTTTTATCAAGTGACTTCTTTGAATTTTTTATTTGATGATATTTTCATGTGTAAAATTAATTTTACTAAAAGGAAATTACCCTTTTTTTTAATTTTTTGATCAAAGGGAAATTACCTATTGGGATAATTAAAATTTTAATTCCTTTTTGCTTAAATTCTGACGCTTTTTTGAATTCGAAGCATTTAGAATATTCAAATTATTGTCAAAGAATTACATTAATATAAAAAAATATAGTTAAAAAGATGAAGTTGAGAGTGCTGGGACATTTGAGAAACATGATCGGTAAACATTTTCAAGCACATTTGAGGATCAATCAGTCCAGCCAAAAATTAAATGCTAATCTCATAACTTCTATATGTCTAGACGTATCATTGTTAGCAAGATATTTATCTACTGTAACCCAAAAAAAAAAGATATTTATTTACAAAGTGGAAACCCAGATAATATCAGGAACATCTCTTTCCCCTCCATTTTGATTCTAATTCTGCCTTATTTTCCATTTTTGTTTTTTGGGCTAAAGACTAAAGTGGCTTCCATTCTGCTTAGAACCAAAGAATTGGTCCAGCTGTTTTACATTTAATTTAATACTATAATAATTTTAAGGGAATTAGTTCTTAAATACCACAACTCCTAGTGGTCCAAAAAGTATCAAAGCCTCTTAATTAAAACCAGCAAATTATTAGGATGTGTATATATCTTCTTTGCTTGTTGTGGGACAATGAAATGAAATGAGAGTGGCCCATCCTGTCTTGTCTCCAGACTGCGGAACTGTGGACACCCAACCTCCACGCAACAACAATATTTAAAGATTAGACAAGTTCCATTTTTTGTGGACGCCTTCATCTTCCACGCCCAGGAATCTTCCGGTCTCATCAGTGTTCTATACGAAACAGTTTTACTCATCCCGGTGCTTGATTTGATTGCATTTTTTGGAAGCATTTTCCATTTCCTTGGTTTCTTCTTTCTAGGCTGCAGGGGTAAGTTAAAGTCCCTTATAAATATGCCTTCGTGGAGTTTCCCCGTTGGTTGGGTAGTATCAGGGAATCCTATATTCTGGCTCTTTTTTTTTTTTCAAATAACTTTTTTGTTGATTTTTAAAGATTAAAAGGGTGTAACACGAAAATTTTTTAGGAGATCATTCATCTTAATACTACTTTCATCTGATTATTTAATACTACTTTCATACAAACACGTTTAACTGCAGAATTTTGATAAGATCGAATGTATTAGTACTGGAATGATTACATCTATTTTTCAAATAACTTTTCCTTCATCATAATCACTGTTCTTCATTTACAACGAAGGTTAAAGGAAGTAGTAAAAGAAAACAGATGATTAGACAGCAGCACTAATACAAATTGTGTACTCCACTATATTACAATTATAATTGTTAGGCAGAAATCTTAAGTGTTTTGAGTGTTATTGATGTAGGTTAGGTAGGCTCCATCATAGCTGCAACAACACCGAGGTGTAACATCAAAGCAGTAAAGAACCTGCCGCATTGTTCAAATTCCGGGGGCCTGGCAAAATATATTTGTCTGAATTTTTTTCCTTCTTTCGAAGTGGTTTCAGTATAACTCGAAACGAAGCGTTCTGGGTCTTTTATCTGATGGCCGAAGAGGCCCCCGAAACATTTCCGCCGAGGATGACAGGTCACCTGGCTAATATATCATCCATGTACGTATATCTTTTTCAAGCCATAAGGTTTTTCTTTTGAGATATATTAATTCTTTTTCCTGGATTGATGGAGTTTCCTAATGCAGGTGTGATCCTGATTTCCTGGAGCTGGTATGGGAAAATGGGCAAATTCTAATTCGAGGTTTGTCGTCGAAGATGACTAATACAAAGAGTCGTCTCCCATGCTCATCAGGTTATTTTTCTCAATCTTCCAACGCTGTAATTCAGTCCGAAGGAAAAACGTTCACTGCAAAAAGATCGAAGGATAGGGTTGCGGATTCTAGTCTCGGAGACCCCTCATCAGGTCTCACAGGTCTTACGAGAACGAAATTGGATCCTCATCATGATAAAAATAAGATAAATTCTTATCCAAACTGTACGCTCGGCAACAGTCCTCTTCAAGCTCGTTACAAGGAACTATTGTCGGAACTGTATGAAGATGATTTGAATCCTGTTTTGAAACCCAACAAAAGTTGCTACGACAAGCAACTCATAGATTCGCAAATCGTCCCCGCAAACAACTTCAAATTTTTTAAACAAAGCCACCCGTCCAGAGAGCTTGTAGAAGAGATTCCCCATCATACGAACGAGAACAGCGATGGTGAGGTACCTGCTCAGCCTTCCTCGAAGCAATGTGAAGCTTCCATTCCTTTTACGAGATCGAAGGAGCAAAATACTGTGATTGATGAGAGGAGGGATAGAGTAAACTTTTCCATATTTTTGAAATCTCCAGCTCTTTTTAAATCCAACCATCCAAGCTCTGGTGCAACAAGACCAACGGGCAATACTCCAGGTTTGAGAGAAGCCCATGAGGATATTTTACGAGGCAATGTGAGATCTGCTACAAGAAGCAGCGATCCATTTGAAATGATACCGATCGAGCAAACTACTATCTCAAAAAATATTAACCTAATGGCTAGCAACATGAACCCAGTAATACCAGATTCTGGGCCTCAAAAAGAGACACTTCCTGATGAGCAGTCGGAAGCCGTCGGCTATAAAGATACCCCTACAAAATCGAGATTTGCAAATAAGGTTCATGGCCCAAGATCGAACTTAGCGCCAAATGATTCAATAAAGGAAAATCCTTGCAATGGAAAATCTGCTCAGCTAATGGTTGCGGCATCTTCAGTATGTTCGCGTGGGGCTTCCAATAATCCAACATACACTTTGAAAAGTAGATATGAAGACACTGATCTCAGTGAAGTATGTAAATTTTTCAAAAAGATTTCTTTTTTTCAGTAAAAGTTCCTTTTTATATGGGTCTAACGACCTTTTCATATATGGTGCAGAATACAAATTATACAATGGAAGAACCCGAGGATGAGGGCACGATAAAAGCAGCACCAGCACGAGGAAGCAAAGGTGCCAAAAGGAAACGAAAAGCAGAGGTTCATAATCTATCTGAAAGAGTAAGCCATGCCAACCACGCTAAAAATCAATAAAAGCCTTTGTTGCAAAATGGAATCTGATTCTTATAAAGCTGTTGGGTATTTTGCATGCAGAGGCGAAGAGATAAAATCAACAAGAAGATGCGTGCATTACAAGAGCTCATACCCAACTGTAACAAGGTTGGCCGTACTCTTCATCGTAGTAGTAGTGTCACTTAGCTACCAAATCCAATTATCCAAACTTTCCCAGCATTATATCTATCTTGGATCTCTCTCTTGATTATTCTTTTGCTATGTCTGAAAATTTTAAAGGTGGACAAAGCTTCGTTGCTTGACGAGGCAATTGAGTATTTAAAGACCCTTCAGCTCCAAGTTCAGGTAGCTTTTTCCGAGATCTTGAATTACGATTAGGGCTTTCTCTTAGATTCAAATAGTCATCAATTAGACCTTAATTAACCATGGGGTTATCTTCGAACAGATGATGTCAATGGGAAGTGGGGTTTATATGCCTCCAAATCCAATGATGTTACCTACGGCAATGCAACATATGAACGTACAGCAATTAGTTGGGACTTATCCTCCCATGGCTGTTGGGATGGGAATGAGAATGCAAATGGGTATGGGGTGCGGGCCGGCACAGTTCCCAACTCTGTCTGGGATCGCGGAAGCTAGACTCAACAACGTGATTGGGTTTCCTGGCCAGGTGTTAATGATGTCCATGTCACGTTCACCTTTCGCATCTTTGGGTGCTGGAAGATTCTGCCCACAATCGGTCCAGGCCCCTGCAGCTGCTATGCAAGTGGAAGTTCCAGGTACTGCGGGTATGCCCCTATCTGCATCAAAGGATTCAAATGCGACATGTCATTTAACCCAAAAAGCCAAAAAGAATGCTACTACTGATCAAGAGCAAAGTCGGCTCTTGTAAAGTTGGAATGACCACCGATTTGTTGTCAGGTTTGCCCACTAGCCATTATGAAATTTTATTCTCTAATAATATGAGAGTTTTTATCTATAGTTTGTCATATACTTAAAATATTAATTAACATCTTTTTGAAGCTTAAACTCGTTAAGCTAAAAGCTTACTCCATTGTCAAATAAGGACTATTAGAATAATTGAATATCAAACCCTTAGATCAAACAAGTTTAGATGCTGAGGCCAAAAAAAAAAAAAACCAAGTTTAGATGCCTTCGCTTAAAGTTGATTTTTTTTTCCAAAGTCTTGAGTATTCTTTGTAATATTCTTTATTAGATTTGAAAGATGTGTGTGGTGCGAATTAAATCTGAAATATAGTATGACTTTCGTCCGCTCGCTCCATAGCCGTAGGTGATCAAATGCTTCTCTTCATTCACCCGATGAGTCTAAAACCGCCTGCGTACCCATTTGGCATTTTTCATTCTTCGTGTTTTATTTCCTGTCTTGCTAAGTACAAAATGAAGATGCTAACTATCACAAACCAAATATTGCAGCTTGCAGGAACCTAATTTCAATCCTTTTTTTTGAGCTAGCTACTGCACGAGATGGGAGTCCTTTGAATGGAAAATCGTCTCCCTTCTTCATATTTTGGCTTATTCATGCCCGCAATTTAATTATATATAAAAATCGAATAGATCCAACCATTGCAGATGGAGTATTACAGTCATGGAATGAGGTGTAATGAAGAAGGAATCCTTTTATTCGCAAGATTTGTAAGCTGCGTCTTTTTCACCATCAAGACAGTGAAGAAGTCAGAACAATTATTTTCCAAAGGAAATACAGGAAATTCACTCCTTTAGAATTTTGCAGCAGATATTGCTGCATTTCCACATATACAAACTTTACTTTTGCCCGAAGTTGAAACCTCTTCTTTCCAACGTGAGAGTTTTTCATGTTGAATATAGATACGGTTTTGATGATTCACTTGGATTTGTAGTCAGACGAGTTTGATTTCTCAGAAAAAATACAATGTTAGCCCACCGTAAGGTTGGTAAGCAACGACTTAATTTTCAAAGACCTTGATTTTGGGTTTGATACGAAATGTTGAAACCTTCATAACAGTAATGTATACTATTATATATAGCCATAAATAAAAGGGCAAAAAAGGGTATGAATATGGTAAACATGTAAATCTAGCAAAACAAGATTGAATTAAGTTTCTAATGGAACAAGAAACACTTTGGCAGTAGAAATCCGTATGTACCTTTCAGAAAGTAACATGAACCTTAGCAGCGGCAAAGCAAGCTGAAGGCAAATGGAACCAAAATCACCACCCCTCAATTTAATTCATCCTTTAGAAAATCACCCTCATATTTCGCTTGTTCATCCGTTTTTTAACTTGTATTGAATCATTCTCCACCCACAACTCGGCTGGAGGTTGATACTTCCTCACTGATAGGGGTTTTTTTTTTTTTGGTCAGAACACTGATAGGGTATACTTGTGCCCATTGAGTCATTATTGACAGTTTCAGCCAGGATCAGAATTCATCATCAGATCAGTAACATCATACGGAAGATCATCAGATGAGAAACTTGGATCTGGCATATATCCTTCATTCCTCATCTCCAGCATTAGGCTTTCCAGAATATGTTGAATCTTATCCAATCTGGATTGTGTAGCGTGAAACATATAAATACTGGAACCTACCTGAATCCAGCTACCTCCAGGTCTTTTCGGCAAACAATTGTCTTTTATCATCATTCTGACCTTCTGTGCATCTTTCCATCTTCCAGCAGAGGCATATATATTGGATAACAGAATATAGTGGCCGGAATCTTTCTGCTCTTTCTGTAGAATGTGCTTCTGTAAACTATCAGCCAGGTCAACCCTATTATGAATTTTGCAGGCACCAAGTAAACTTCCCAAAATGTTCATATCAGGTTCCACTCGCATTCTTTTAATAAGATCACATGCATCATCAAGGTGCCCTGTTCTAGCAAGAAGGTCCACAATGCATGAGTAGTGTTCCAGTTCCGGTGGAATATTGTAATCGTATATCATGGAATGATACAATGACCAGCCTCTACCAACTAGACCGCAGTGACTGCAAGCTGCCAACAGTGCAACAAATGTGACTTTATTGGGTCTAATTCTTGCCTCCTCCATTTGCTCAAAGAATTGAAAAACATGTTCTCCAAGTCCATAAATCCCATGAACAGAGATTATTGTGTTATATGTCACAATATTCCGTTCCTTCATCTGATTAAAAATGCTTACCCCAAGTTCAAGACGCCCACATTTGCAGTACATATCTATTAGAGAATTTCCCACAGAGACTGCTGTTCCGAGACTGCTTCTGATTGCATAGCCATGGATTTCTTTCCCATGTTTAAGACTTCCAATTTTTGTGCAAATTGGAAGTATGCTGACCAAGGTTATGGTATTTGGTCTGAGATTGAAATCCCATATTCTCTGAAAAGTCTGAAATGACATATCAACCTCATCATTCAAAGAATACGCTACAATTATTGAATTCCAGACTGTAATGTCCCTATCTGACATGATGATAAAAACGTGCTCTGCTTTTGTCATTAACTTACTATTTGCGTACATATCAATCAGTGCACTTCCTACAACAACATCAGATTCAAACCCTTGTTTTAGGATATAGCCATGCATCTCCTTTCCCTGCTTCAATAACTTGAGTTTGGCCAATCCTGGAAGAACACTAGCTGCAACAATGGCATTTGTTTTTATTTCTTCCTCCTTCATCATGAGATACAGCCTAAAACTCTCATGATATTGGCAATTCTGTGAATAACCAGCAATCAAGGTACTCCAAGAGACTACATCCTTATTCTCAATGTCGCAAAATATAGAGTAGGCAGAATATGTGGCACCACATTTGCAGTACATATCCATCAGAGCATTTGAAACATACAAATCACTCTCAAAACCACTCCTTATGGCACATCCTTGAAGGGTCCTTCCCAATTTCATATCTTCCAGTCTGCCACAAGCTGGAAGAATAGCCGCGATTGTAACTGAGTCAGGTCTTAGCCCTTCAATTCTCATCCTTCTAAATAGAGACAATGCCTCAAACCACCCTCCACTCTGCACATACCCACAAATCATTGAACACCAGCAAGCTAAATCCTTTAACTTTATTCCTTCAAAAATCTGTCGTGCTTGACTTAGACTACCACACTTGGCAAACATATCTATCATGGCACATTCAACATAAACATTACATCTCTTATCATAACGCCTCTCATTCCACAGAATAAAATCTCGAACCTTTGCACCTTCTTCAAGATCATTCAACTCGGTACAAGCCTTTAGAACAAGTGGATAGGTGAAGTTATCAGGAACCAATCCTTGACTAAGCATCACGTGATAAAACTCAATTGCCTTGGAAAAACGATCCATATCAAGTAAACCTCTAAGGATTCCATTCCAAGCAAGATTACTCTTTTGGGGCAGCTTATCAAACACAACAAATGCATCTCGTAAACAGCCAAAGATGACATAAACATTGACAAGCTGTGAACCAAGGACTTTATCAGAATTACAAGGGCCAAAGAACCCATTGACAATCGAAAGCGCATGTAATCTTTTGACTTCAGAAAGATTTGAAGGCGACTTAAGTTGAGAGAATAGGGAGCTGTACAAAAGATTTTGATGATTTAATGTCTGTGGTAAAGAAGAGATATTTGTTTGATGAAAGGTGTCGTTGGCTTGGGCAGTAGATTTATGAGGTGGGTCCTGGCTCGAGTTTGATTTGAAGTTTAGGGAGAGAGTTGAGATGGGTCTGCTGATTGGTAGATGGAGTATTTGTCTATGAACCCTGGTAGATTCTCTGGTTATTGTCGGCAACATTTTCTGTCCAGTTCCAAGGCGTGACCCCTGAAATCTAGCATTTTCTAGATTGCGTTAATTTACTAACATTAGAACATGGATTTATTTAGCACATTTCAGAGGAAGAAACGCCGGGGTGAGGGCCAACGGCCAGGCAGCCTGTATCCGTTAACGGAGGAGGCAAGCTTGGATGCTTAGCAACCTAAAAAGTAAAAACCTTTGTAGGAAACTTCCCGAGAACCCTTTTGGCAAAAGCCTTTTCTTCTTCGATGATGATAACGGCACAGAAAGAATGAAAAATCACCGACGAAAACATAGACATAGTCGTGAGACTCAATGGTCATGAGTCATGACAATGGTAGCTTTTGTGTAATCCACAGAACTGCTATCCTTTGCCGTCCATCAATAGCGTTAAAGCCTTGAAGGTTTATATTCCTGCCGGCGCAACTTCTTGGACCGCTAAAGCGACCTAAAGTGTTTCGCCTATTGTGTTGATGTTCATTCCTGTACATTTTTCTCTTCAGCCAGCAAGGATAGAAATGAAACCCGAGTAAAAGACTTACAAATACTATTAATAAACATAACATAAAATACACGGTTGACGGTATACACAAATTCAAAAGTACCATAGATATCATGACAGTCTGTTATCTACAAAGGAAGCCAAGTGCTCAAAAAGACTATTGAGCCACTATTCATGATATATGAATGGAAGTTACAACAATATGATCACAACCAAAACAGCATTCATATTTATGCAGCTTCAAGCATCCGACTATTTGATTCCTTGTCCTTAACTGGTACCCCAGAATTCTGAATTGCTGATTCCTTGGCTGGAGCATCCATTAGTTTAAGATTCGACAAAGCTTCAGTCAATGATTCATCAACTCCTGCTGCATTGCTAATACCAGTTTCCAGTGTTGGACTTCTAAGGTTTTCATTTCCAACTTCCAACTCAAATTTCCTGAATTCCTCTTCCACATCTTCATCCTCGATGCCCAGGTATGGAGCTGATTCTGAGCAAATAAGAACCTCTTAGATAAGAGAACCAAGTCACAATATATTATCCAGACGCTATAAAACAACTTAATGAAGACTAATTTGCATTTTACACTACTTACAAAGATGTTAAAAGCATGATTGATAAATATATAAATACCTAGAGCCATTTCAACTTGCTTCTGCGAATCAATGCTCTCATCAAGTTCTTCCAAGCAGAGTTGAACTTCTTCCAGACTGATCTTATTTTCCTTTATTGCTCGCGCTCCAATCTGGATTGCTTCAGTTACCTGCCATCAAAGAATAATGCATCAGCTAATTTGCTATCTTCTGCTATGAGAAACTTTGTAAACCAACTGTCTTGATGGCTAAAACATTAGTCATTGGAGCTAACTTTCACTGGCAAGCCTAAAATGGCTTTGGAAAAGCATAAAGGAAGGTGCTCAAATATGTTGCTATTACAACATAGAAAGAAAACTCAAGTTGCAGTGGCTGACCTTCTTTGTTGATTCAGCATTTGCAATAACACTTAGGAGTTCCTCCACTCTGTTCAGAAGTGAGGTGCGTTTTTCTCTATTGCCGGTGCCCAATTTCATCTCCCTTGCATGTCTCAGGGCCAATTTCTTGTTCCCAGACTTTAAAGAATCTAATGCTGACTGCCTTGACCTGCAAAGAATAAACTCAACCATGATATATCAGAATACTTGTTGAGGCACACATTGTGCATAAAAGCAATGAACTCCTGAGAAAAAAGAAGAGCTAGAAGAAGCAAATGTAGTTATAAATTTCAAACTGGCTATGCCATTCATATTGCGAGCTGATTCTCTCTCAACTACTCATTTTTCAAAAGAAAGTTAACAACATTTTCTAACCAAATGCGCAACTACCTAGTGTCCCAAACAGTTTAATCAATGATGATATGGTAAAGACATGCCATAATTCTACAAAGCAATCATTTCATGTAGATAAATTTCATGGGCTTGTCAACATCTCCTTACGAGTGCTTTTACCCTACCATTAATCTCCTCCTATGCATTAATCAAAATCCGCATTTTCATAGGCATTGACTCTCAAGTACAAAAGTTCAGCATATAAGATAAGTATAAACAGTAAGAAAAAGGTTACTTTTCCCAGCGTCGGTCAATCACATCAAGTTGTTGCTGAAGTTTTTCTTGAGTCCAAATCAGGTGCAGAGTGTCAAAATCCAAACTCGAGACACTGGAAACCCCAGCTGATGAGAGGGAAACCTTTATGCCCTGCAGTAAGTTTAATTACTCACAAGGACAAAAACAAAAAGTTTACAAAGACATAACTCAAGCTGGTTCATATATACAACAAGCAATACCTCAATTAACTCTTTCTTCTTGGTTGAGAGATACTGTCCTTTCCCACACTCCGACAAATAACTCAACACTGCATATGCTTCCTCCCGTCCTCCACAAATTCTCTCAAACTTATTCCTAGTTACGATGCAAGATGACGTCCAGTGACTTTCAGACAAACACTTAACTACCTCATCAGCTTTCTCCTAAAACGATCAAATCAAAACAAATGAATATTCCAACTTTACTAAGATTTACAGTAATTGTTTTCATAAACAATCTTGCATTACAAAAACCTTTAATAATGTTGTAAGAACGACGCGATCTTCAAGAAGAATCCCTTCTTGAGTCATTGTTGATTTGTTCATCAAACCTTTTACTTTCCTAAACAGCTGAGATATTCTCCCACTATAAGGATCCGCCACGTCCGAAATTCGAGTTATTTCACCTTCATTATACATCATAAACTGAAAATTTGACAAAAATAAAACCCAAAAATTCCCTAAACTAAAAAGAATAAATTTAAAAAAGGAAGAAGAAGCTAATTTAGCTCACCAGCACGTGATCAAGGCACAAAGGAGTCAAGCCTCCTCGAATAAACCACTCATTTTTTACCTTAAAATAAAAAAGAATTACCTCTAAATAAATAAAACAAAATAAAAAATAAATTTCAGAAATCAGAAGTGAAAAAAAAAAGTGTAGAAAATTAGATAACCACAAACCTGGGACGGTGAAATGAGGAAGAGACCGAAGTGGCGAGGGACTTTTAGGATCAAATCTTTCCAGAATTGGAATTTGGGTTCCCAATCTGATCTTTGACCACTAAACGCTTTGAATCTGGCGATGGCCATCAATTCGTCATCCCAATCAGGTACTTCTTTGCTTATGAATTCCCTCACAGATTTCGAATCCATTTGTTTTTCCTCAGCGACTGGGAAAACGAAATTCGATTGAACTCCCGCCCAATTCTTCCGTTTTAACTTAGGGCTATATTTCAAAGAAACAAACGTTTTCCTCCTCCTTTTTGTTTTCCATTTTTCGGTGTGGGTGAACAAGAAACAGCGGGTTTGGACTTTGGATAATGGAGCTGGTGAAAGATTAAAGGCCCAAATGGCAATTTTCTTGGGTCTGTTGTTTTCTCTGTGTTCTTGGGCCTGTCTATGAGCTTAGGCCTCTTGATTCCCTCATTATAAATGTCATCAATAATGGTACTCCTATGTTTTTATTATTATTTGATTTTAACAAAATAAACAAAAAAATTCATTAGTTTTTTTATTTATTTAAATTAAAATCATATCCCAATAATAATAGTATAAACGTAAAAACTTATTTTATAAACTAAAATTTTTTAATTTGAGACTAAACTTTCATCAAAGAGTCTTTTTTTATTACTAAACTAGTTTTAAAATTTTCTATTTGAAAAAATCCTAAAAGCAAACAATAAATAAAATATATTTTAAAACTTGAACATGTGACATGTTTTAGTATATAGAGTATAGAGTACGGCATTGGAATTGGGCAAACAGCAAAAGATTCCCATTTAATACTACAAATTTTTTTTTTCCGTCATAAAAAGTTTAAGAGTAAGGTAAGTTATCCGATCAGGCTCTTTAAGGATTTACGGATTCTAATTTTGTGGAATTTTTCGAACTTATAAATTATCTACCAAAAGGAATTTGTGGAAACTCGAACCCGAATACCTTACACCACTAACCCAAACTTTTATCACTTTAACCAACCTTCATTGGCCTAATATTACAAATATAGTAGTAGCAAACCTCAATCCTATCTCAGAATAGTAACTTCTCCCGATCGATTATGTCAGTTTGGGCTTGAAAATTGCTTTGGCCGTTCTTCTAGTCCCAAAGATTTTGAAAGTGTTCAGGCATGTTGTGTGCAGGCCATATGCCTTCACGAAATGCTTCAAGAGGCAAGGAGTCACAGGCCCACCATACTCTCGCCTTCGGGGTTCTCTTGGTGAGATAAAGGAGTTGAAGAAAGAAGTCAAAGACGTTATATTGGACACAAAGTCAAATGATAATTTTCAGCGTGTTCTCCAACACTACTGTACATGATCCTCCGAATATGGTCAGTTTCTTTCTTCCTTTCACAATATATAAATACACACACCCGCGATAAAGAAGTAATTAATAGTTCTTTGTTTTTAGAGGTCATGCTTTATGTACAAGTTTCTGCTATGGTTTTAAGCATTTGGCTTAGAAGTTGGTGCTGATTTTTCACTCAGAGAGTTGGATTTCATGGAAATCTTCTTGCTATACAGGAGAGACATTTCTGTACTGGCATGGAACAGATCCCCATATTTGCGTTTCAGACCCTGAGCTGGCCAAGCAAATACTATCAAACGAGTTTGGTTTCTACAACAAACCCCGTTTTAGGCCTTGGGTAGAGACATTAGCTGGGAGAGAATTATCTTTGGTTAATGGACTAGAGTGGGTCAGGCACAGAAGAATTCTTAATCCTGCCTTCACCGTAGACAAGCTCAAGGTTTCAAAATTAAACTTCCTAATAGTCCTACATATATGGTCTTGTTACTTAAACAAAGATGATGATCTTCGTCATTTCGTTAATTTCTTGAGAAATTCAGAAGCATCTCCATGAATCTCTTACTGCAGGTCATGGTAAAGCGAATGGTAGCATGTTCGGTAGCCGTGTTTGAAGAGTGGAAACATCAAGCTGAGTTTGCTGAACGACACTTTAGAGATAGAAGTCAACAAAGAATTTCGAAAGCTAACCGCTGATGTAATTGCACACACTGCCTTCGGAAGCAGTTATATCCAAGGAAAGGAAGCTTTCAAGGCACAAAGAGAGCTTCAAAGATGGTGTGCAGCTTCAAGTGCCAATATTTTCATCCCTGGCAGCCAGTTATAACCGGACCCTTACGCCTGAAATTCTTCTTTCATGAAGATCCGTGCTTAAGTTGTCTTTAAGCTCTTGTTATGTTTGTTTCTTTCTTTTCAGATATCTTCCTTCTCCATCCAACCTCCAAATATGGAAGCTTGACAGGAAAGTGAAAGGTACAATAAGCCGCATCATAGAGAGTAGATTGAATTCCAAAAGCAGGGGAGGTGAAGATTGTTCCTACGGTGATGATCTGCTCGGTGAGATGATGGCAGCTATGGAACCTACTCAATCCAACGGAAATCTCAAGTTGCAAATCCATGAAATCTTGAATAACTGCAAAACGTTCTTTATGGGAGGCATGAGACAACCACCAATTTATTAACTTGGACAGTGCTGTTACCGAGCCTACATCCAGAATGGCAGGCAAAGCTCAGAGAAGAGGTGTTGGGGGAATGTGGGACGAGAATTCCGGATGCTGATGTGTTAACCAAGTTGAAATTGGTAATAAAATACATCGTTCTCAAAAACATTGCAATTCTCTTAATCTAATAATTTTGTTCCAAAATTAAACTGAAATGGGCTTGCACTTAATATCAGGTGAACATGGCTCTCCTAGAGGTCTTGAGACCGTATTGCCCGGCGATAAATTTGTTGAGAGAGGCATCAGAAGACATGAAGTTGGGGAATCTGAAAATTCCGAAGCACACACTTTTAATAATTCCTGTCGTGAAGATTCATCGAAGCAAAAAGTACCGGGGAGAAGACGCAAACGAGTTCAATCCACTGAGATTCATGAATGGGATCTGCAAAGCGGCAAAACACCCAACCGCATTTCTGGGCTTTTCAATCGGTCCAAGGGCTTGTATTGGGCAGAACTTCTCCATGCTGGAAGCAAAAGCGGTGCTTGCGCTGATTCTTCAAAGGTTTCCATTCTCCCTCTCCCCTGACTACCGGCATGCCCCGATAGACAGGATGACTTTACAGCCGGAATACGGTGTCCCTATTATTGTAAAACCTCTTGAGTCTTGACACGTGAACCACTTGCAGAGACAACTCGCTTTAAAATTGTTGGAATAATCTCTGCTGCTGGTTTAAGATTGGGCATTAATGTTTCCTCTTTTTTTTTTTTTTCATTCGTTGTTATTTAGAGTTTCGTTCTAGCTAATCCGGGTTAGACTCGCGTCGCGCACCTGAATATGGTGGGTGAGTCTCTCAACGGAAACAATTACGTACGTAAAGTTTCGAATCCGTCTCCTAACGAAAACAGTTACGTATGTAAAGTTTCAAACCCGAGACCTACTGATATTAATGTTTCCTGTTGATATTAATGGGATAAGCAAAAGTAATAAGAACTTGGATCAGTCATCAAACCCCACAAACTCTTTTTAATAAGTGATTTGTAAATTTAAAAAATTTCACAAAATTATAATATGTAAATCTTGGAAGAGGTGGAGGACTTACCTTACATTGAAGATAAGATAATATACCCTACTCCTAAATTTTTTTTCATAAAAAAAAACAAAAAGGAGTTTCATGTTGATAGTATATTAATATTGTAAATCTAATGGGCCAAATAATTTAAATTTATAAAGTTAATGGGCCATATATATGTGAAATCAAATGGGCCTGAGTAACCTTTTTTTCTTTTTTTTTAGCTCTGTTATATTTTCATTTTTTGTTCCCGAGGGAAGAAATTTTCTCACTGTGTATCTGTGTGTACCCATTCAACTGAGTTTAGACAGGTCTCCCACTAAATATTAAATATACAACGCGGAAGTAACAAGAAATTTTATTAGTAATAACTTTGTTAGCTAAAATGTTTTTTTTTTTTTAAATATTGGTGATAAAATGGGGAATGGGGAATGGTAGTCAATGGTTGTGAAATATTTTGGTCAGAGAAAATATATTAGTATAATTGTGTTTTACTAGTTTTAGGTTTTGTTTCATAAAAAGGAAGAAAAAGGATAAAGAAGAAAATTTAATCATTTTAATGATTGTAATTTATAATTACACATTCTATTTTATAATTCAACCATTAAATTAGAAAAATTTCCTTCATTATCTTTGTCTTTCCTTCCTATCAAACGAATCTAACTCTTACACTATATTTGGTATAAAAGAAATATGAAGGAAATAAAGGGTGTGAAAAGAAATTAAATGAAGAAATATAACTTTTCTTTGTTTGGTAGGACATAAATGCAGCTAAGGAAAAAAAAAGGAAATAAGAGAATCCATTTCCTGAGAAATTATTTACACCCAATTTGGTCGGAAATACGAGGAAAAGAAAATGGTTGTTGAGTCTAACAAATAGAAATAACTATTACACCCTTAAAATTTTTTTCTAATTATAAAATTTATCATTACAAGTAAAAGATATTGAAAGTAAATTTTTACTTAAAAAGTAAACAATAGTAAAACTATCATATTAACTAAAATAAATTTTCTTTCTTTCATATTTCTTGATTATATCAAATAAAGGAAATAGTCAATTTTTTTCTTTCATTTTTATTTATTTCCTTACTATCAAACATGAGAAAGGAAATATAAATCTACCTATTTCCTTTCCTTATCTATTTCTTTTCCTTACCATGTTCTTCCCTCTTACCAAACATAAGCTTGATCTTTAATGTATATACATCATTTGATTACTATAATAAAATAGATTCCACACAAGTAACATATCCTAAAAATGGTATAATAATGTGATAATGGTAAGTAGTTAATCCAAAAAATCCGATGATGTAAGAAAAGATTATGCTATCAGACAAAGTCATATATCATAATAAACAAGTGGTCTTGAGTACTTCGACCTTATTTATATGTTTGCAAGCAACTTCTTTAAATATTACTTTTTTTCGGTTGACCAAACTAACTACTTAATATAACCATTAGTCAGTATATAGATATAGATGTTGCCAACAGCCAACCCTATAAGCATCATATAAATGAAAAAAGATAAATAAAACTGAGAATAAGCTAGATTTTAACTAACCAATATCAGATCCCCAAAGGAAGCAGAGAGACGGGAGAAGCCATTCTTGAGGATGGATTACTTGGGGAATGCCATGGTTACTTTGATGGTAGTTCTTTTAGCGTCGAAGATTTTTCAAGTTTTTAGGATTGTTGTGTGGAGGCCATACGCCTTGACTAAAAGCTTCAAGAAGCAAGGAATTGCAGGGCCAGCTTACTCTCTTCTCCGGGGTTCTCTTGACGAGAAAAACAGGTTGAACATGGCTGCAAGACAGATTGTTTTGGATACGAATTCGAATGAAATTATTCACCGGGTTTTACCGTACTTCTATAAATGGTCCCTCGAACACGGTTAGTTACTAGTAGTTCTTACATTTCTGGTACTTTTTCTTGTTCAAAGTTTTCTAGACCCACCTTTTCCCCCCCTTTTTTTTTTCTAAATTATAGGGGAGACTTTTCTATATTGGGAGGGAACGCAACCTTATCTATACATTTCTGATCCCGAACTGGCCAAACAAATACTATCAAACAAGTTTGGCTTCTACATCAAACCTCGTGGAAGGCCTACGTTAGATATATTTGCAGGGAAAGGACTGGCTAGACTCAATGGAACCGAATGGGTTAGACACAGAAGAATTCTCAATCCTGCCTTTTCCTTGGAAAAGCTCCAGGTTTGAATCTTACTACGTAGTCTTGTTTACTTTATGATCGGGTTCGTATATAATTCTCTGACAGTTACGTTCAGGATTTTTTTTTTTGGCCACGTTATGTTTAGGATTTGTCTTTCATCTTCTACATTTTAAGAATACGAGTTGATCTTCTGCCGAAAGGATACAATTTCAATCCCCTTTCCCCAAATCAAGGCAGGAATTATTGAGCAGAGATCCACGTCCGTGGTCTTAATATTCATCTTTCAGGTTATGGTGAACAAGATGGCAACGTGTACCATCTCCATGCTTGAAGAGTGGAAAAGTCGGGCTACTACAGCAAAGGAAAAGTGTAAAAAGATAGAAATGGTTGGAGAATTTCAGAAACTAACGTCTGATATAATTGCCCATACCGCTTTTGGAAGTAGCTACATCCAGGGGAAGGAAGCCTTCCAGGCACAAAAATTGCTTCAACGTTTTGTACTGGCCTCATATTCCAACATCTTCATCCCTGGAAGCCAGTAAGTCATACACTCTCGACCGCCCACTTATCTTTTCTTAATATGGAATTTGCCTACGTTTAACTGCTAAACAAAGTGCTTAACTTATAGTAATTAACATTTACTTGCAGGTATTTACCCTCTCCATCAAATCTGCAAATATGGAAGCTTGATAGGAAACTGAAAAGCACGCTGGGGGGCATCATTGAGAGGAGATTGAGTTCTTCTAAAGTTACCACCAATTCAGAATCACCTTATGGAAATGATCTACTTGGTCTTATGATCGCACATTCAGAAAATAATAAAAGCGACAGTTCAAATAAACTGACAATGAATGAAATCATGGAGGAATGCAAAACATTTTTCTTCACAGGCCATGATACCATCGGCAATTTGTTAATTTGGACCATTTTTATATTGAGCTCAAATGAAGAATGGCAAGCAAAACTCAGAGAAGAGGTCACACGGGAGTGTGGAATGAAAATTCCAGATGCTGATATGTTGGGCAAATTGAAATTAGTAAGTTTTTATAAACATAATTTTATCTTGAATAATTACCAAAGATTTTCACCAGAGTCTGAATTGCCTTACGAGCTTTTTATTTATTAGGTGAACATGTTCCTGCTGGAGGTTTTAAGGCTCTATTGCCCGTTGGTAATGACGATAAGAGAGGCACCAGAAAACTTGAAATTGGGTAATCTGATGGTTCCAAAACATACTCATATATCTATTCCAATTCTGATGATTCATCACAACAAAAAATACTGGGGAGAAGATGCAGAGGAGTTCAATCCTTTGAGATTCAAGAACGGAATCTCCAAAGCAGCAAAACACCCAAATGCTTTTCTCGCCTTTGCAATTGGTCC
This sequence comes from Microcos paniculata, assembly GCA_030664755.1. NCBI lineage: Eukaryota > Viridiplantae > Streptophyta > Magnoliopsida > Malvales > Malvaceae > Microcos > Microcos paniculata. The sequence goes on from CP131461.1 coordinate 36,829,107, forward strand.
AAGGGCTTGCATCGGGCAGAATTTCGCAATGTTGGAAGCAAAGGCTGTGATCTCATTGATTCTTCAGAGGTTCTCTTTATCCCTCTCCCCCGAGTATAAGCACACACCGATCAGCTACCTTTTCTTACAGCCACAATCCGGTCTCCCTGTTATTGTGAAACCTTTGAACGTATGACATGAAGATACAGTCCTTTTTTTTTTTTTTTTTTGGGTTACAATGAAGATACAGTCTTGATAATTGGTATTATATCAGAATACTTTTTTTTTTGACGCATATATCAGAACACTTTTAAGTTAAGGCCCAAAATGGCTATTTTCTTAGGGCTGCGTTTTCCAAAAAGGATACCAGCCCAGGTCTATTCAAAGGATCTGCTATTAGCCTAATTTTTTAATCAGCCGAAAATAAATTAGAAGCCTTCATTTGTAAAGTCCATAAAAACACAAAAATATCTTGTAGTAGCTAGCTAAATAGATTGACGCTGGAACAGGTCGAACATTGGGCCAACAGGCCCAAAACAAGACAAATACTGAAAAGGACTGTCTAATTGTTTTATTTGATGGATATCGCATGCCAAGAGAAGGAAAGTGAAGCTTCGGGGAGTTACGAGTTAGCGGTAGCCATAACTCTCCAGCTATAGATGGTCGCAAAAATTTGTCCCACACATACAACAAAGCTCAATTTCCTTGCCTCAGCGATGACGTCATTCTCCTCCACTGGCCATATCCATGCATCAGAGACGTCTATCTACTAGAAACCGATCGATAATTCTGGGCCATTAATATATAACTACAAACGAGCCGTTAACAGTGGCAAACCAAAATCGTATCGTTAACCCAGACAAACCTTTGCTGCACATAGGCGCAGAATACTAATTTCTCACGATGGCGGATTATGTCAGTTTGGGCTTGAAAGTTGCTTTGGCCCTTCTTCTAGTCTCAAAGATTCTGAAGGTCCTTAGGCTTGTTGTGTGGAGGCCATATGCCTTGACGAAATTCTTCAAAAAGCAAGGAGTCACAGGGCCACCATACTTTCTCCTTCGGGGTTCTGTGGATGAGATAAAGAAGTTGAAGAAAGAAGCCAGAGAAATTGTATTGGACACAAACTCAAATGATATTTTGCAGCGTGTTCTCCCACACTACTATACATGGTCCTCAGAATATGGTCAGTTTCTTCCTTACATTATACTTCTATATATAAATATCTTATATAGAAGTAGTAATTATATTCTTTAATTTCTGTGGTAATGCTTTATGTACAAGTTCTGGTTTTAACAAGATAAACCATTTCGTACTACTCCTACTTGTGATTTAAATCTAAGCTTTTGGCTTGGTATAGTTGGTGCCGAATTTTTCCCCATAGAGGAGGAGTCAAATTCATGCCTTCCATGAGTTTGGACTGTATATATGTAAATTTCGGATTAACCTGTAGCTTTAATATTGCGTGGAAATATTCTTGCTGCAGGAGAGACATTTCTTTATTGGCATGGAACAGATCCCCATATTTGCATTTCAGACCCCGAGCTGGCCAAGCAAATACTATCAAACAAGTTTGGTTTCTACAGCAAACCCAGTTCAAGGCCTCCTGTAGAGACATTAGCAGGGAACGGGTTAGGTTTGGTTGATGGACTAGACTGGGTCAGGCACAGAAGAATTCTTAATCCTGCCTTCTCCACGGACAAGCTCAAGGTTTCAAAATTAAACTTCATAATTAAGAATCCTACATATACGGAATTTCTTGAGAAATTTACTTGCATCTCCATGAATCTCTTACAGGTTATGGTGAAGAAAATGATAGCATGTTCGGTACCCGTGTTCGAAGAGTGGAAACATCAAGCCGAGTTAGCTGAAGGACACTTTACAAAGTTAGAAATCAGCAGAGAATTTCAAAAGCTGACCGCTGACATAATTGCACACACTGCCTTCCGAAGCAGCTACATCCATGGAAAAGAAGCTTTCATGGCACAAAGAGAGCTTCAAAGATGGTGTGAAGCTTCAAGTGCCAATATTTTCATCCCTGGCAACCAGTAATACCCATACCCTTACACCTGAAATTCTTCTTCCATGAAGTTCTGCGTTTAATTTGTCTTTAAATGATCTTGTTATGTTTGTTTCCTTCAGATATCTTCCTACGCCATCCAACCTTCAAATATGGAAGCTGGACAGGAAAGTGAAAGGTTCAATTAGCCGCATCATAGAGAATAGATTGAATTCCAAAAGCAGGGGAGGTGAAGATTACCCTTACGGTGATGATCTGCTCGGTGTGATGATGGCAGCTACGGAACCTACTCAGTCCGACGGAAATCTCAAGTTGCAAATCCATGAAATCTTGGAAGAATGCAAAACATTCTTTTTCGCAGGGCATGAGACAACTTCCAATTTATTAACTTGGACAATGCTGTTGTTGAGCGTACATCCAGGATGGCAGGCAAAACTCAGACAAGAGGTGTTGGAGGAATGTGGGATGCGAATTCCGGATGCTGATATGTTAGCCAAGTTGAAATTGGTAATATTAATATATAATTTTCAACAACATTTTAGCTCTCTTAATCTAAATAATCTCGTTCAACAATTAAACTGAAATGGGCTTGCACTTTATATCAATATCAGGTGAACATGGTTCTCCTAGAGGTCTTGAGACTGTATTGCCCGGTGATAATGTTGATCAGAGAGGCATCAGAAGACATGAAGTTGGGGAATCTAATGATACCGAAGCACACACATTTAACAATTCCTCTCGTGAAGATTCATCGAAGCAAAGAATACTGGGGAGAAGATGCATGCAAACGAGTTTAACCCATTGAGATTCATGAATGGGATCTCCAAAGCTGCAAAACACCCAAATGCGTTAATGGGCTTCTCAATCGGTCCTAGGGCTTGTATTGGGCAGAACTTCGCCATGCTGGAAGCAAAAGCTGTGCTTGCGCTGATTCTTCCAAGGTTTTCCGTCTCCCTCTCCCCTGATTACAGACATGCCCCGACAGACAACCTTAATTTACAGCCAGAACACGGTCTCCCAATTATTGTAAAACCTGTTGACACATGAACTACTTGCAGAGATGTAACTTGCTCCACAGTCCAAAATCATCGGAGTAGGCTCTGATTCTTTGCGACTAGTTTTAGATTGTATTGTTTACTAATGTTTTCTGGTGATAATATTGTAAATTCAATGGTCCAAACAGTTGAAGATATATAGTAAACTGGCCTAAATTTATATAAATAAATATATATATATATATATATATTAATTAAAATCTAATGGGCCTTATAACTTTCTTTTTTCTGAGTGCTTCAACCTTATTGGTTTACAAAAAACAGTTCCCTAAAAAAAAAGTTACTTTTGACTTCCAGATTGCCAATTGACACGGTCAATGGTCCCATCCAAATGCTAACGGCTGCTCTAATTTTCAAGTCAACTACTACTTCATTAGCAAATAGCAATATTAAAAAGAAATTTTGTCGTTACCATTGAACTCTGGAAACGAAAGTCATTAGTAACACTACACAAATTAAATCATATATATAGCATACACAACAACGATAATCAGCCATTGATTGATGAACATTTACCTATGGCGCAAGAAGTTAAGACCTAGAATCCTAATTTTATGCTGATAACTCAACATTAAAATTTTTTTTTCAACTGAATTAACGCCTTTGTATGTGTCTTACCTTGCATGCAGTCTGCTATTCCATTAATGAGAAGCCCCTATCTAATCTAATACAATATTGTATTGTATATCATCTTTCCAAGAATTCCCTAAACTGGGATTTCCCTATCTAATCTGATCCCTTCTTTCAGCGAATTCTAGTACTATATAAAGCAAAACGAAATGAGAGACAGAGAATGAGAAGCCAACCCTTCAGTGCCTGGGAGATGTCTTAGGGGAAGCCTGACGACGATGATCTGGGGAAAATATGGTCTCAATGTCTTTATGGTCCACAATCATCTTAGACTCGTTTTTATCGGCAGAGAAAGAAGAGCCCTTACGTTTCCTTGGAGCAGGAGGGCATGTAAAGGGTTCAGGAATACGGTGCTCTTTAGCGGTTGGAGTTCTACAAGTTTCAGCGTCAGAAACCGGAGCTGGTTCGTTGTTGCACGCTCCTCCTTCCACGTTTACCGTTAGCTTTGCAATTTTGTCAGAAAGAGTTTGCTGCGCATCTTCCTTGGTGTAAACGTTAGTTACCATGGTTCGTTTTCCTTTCGTTGAATTGGAATTTGTCGAAAAACAGAGAGATTCGATTGGGAGCTGGGAATATGGTGGGGTTGGATAAGAGAAAAAAGACGAAATTTAGGGCATCAAACAACAACTGCAGGAGAAAAGTGGGGTCGGCGGTGGAGTTTAGTTTGACTTCTTTTTTCTGTTTTAAATTCAATTTATAAGCTGGCGGACGTTATATGCCAATGTCCTGTTTGCCGGCGGCCGCTTTTTTTTTTTTTTTTCTTCCTTTATAAAGTTAGAAATACAGCCGTTAGTATTTACTATACTTATTACTAGTATTATTTTTTACCATTTATCAATTCCGTTTTGGAGTTTTAATTGATGTAAATAAATATAGTGTAAATACTATAATAAATAATCCCTTGCTTGGAATTTCGAATAGATTGGGAAAAGGGGGGGAGAGAGAGAGAGTTTTACTGGTATGAATTTTCTAATTTCATTACTAAAATTTTAAAATTAATATTTAAAAAAAAAACCCGATATGATTTTTTGGGGATTGTACTGGTAGTTTATTTCATTCACTAATTCTATGCGTATAATTTTTTTGTTCGGGGGGAGAATTCTTTGTGTATAATTTGTTGTTATGAATTTACTTCTTTTAGTATTAACTAGTCACTTACTGTTACGTGTGTTGCACGTGATACAATATATTATTAATAATAAAAAAATAAAAAAATAATAATAAGTTTAGAAAAATAAACTACATTAAAGTGAATAATAATTAAACTATAAATTAGTAAACTTCAAATTAAACTATATAAAATTGAATAATAATTAAATTATTTTCTTTAATATAATATAGTAGTAATTTAATTATTTAATTATGATGAAAATAAAATGAGTTAATTACTAACATTATTTAATAAATATATAAAAAATATTTAGTAAAAGATAAATAAAGAATTTCAATTTAAATAAATAATATCAGTGACAATTCTAAAATATTTTAAAATTGAAAAGGGCATTTTATCTTCAATATAATTTAGTAGCAATTTAATTATGATGAAAATAAAATTAATCAATTACTAACATCATTAAATAAATATATAAAAAATATTTAGTAAAAGATAAATAAAGAGTTTCAATTTAAATAAACAATATCAATGACAATTATGAAATATTTAAAAAAAATATTTTAGGAGATTCAAAAGTTTTATACCATTAGTACTTTTCTATATATTATAGATTATAGATAATAATATACTCTTGATTAATGTGTTGTTCTATTCAAAAAATTAGTAATAGTAATAATAATAATAATAATAATAATTGTTGGCTGGGCCACGGGCCTCGATTTGGCAATACAACAGTAACGTTAAAGCTTAAAAGGAAATCTGTTTTTATATGGAACTTTGGTGAGCCATTAAGGATATGTTATATGTGATAAAGCAATTAGGCAATGCAACTCTACGAACTTGAATAGCCCAGCGTGGTCAGCCCAATTAGTGCGAGACCGCGTGGACTCCGTTTCTCTACCAGGCTTCGGTTCCAAACTCAAGTCGTTATTTGAATTCACTCGTGTATCCCTTGCCAGTGCCATTCTTCATTCTTCCATTCAACTCAGTTAGACACCAGCAAAAAGAAAAAAAAAAATTCAGTTAGACACTAAAGAATTAGTTCAATTAACATTAATTTTTTTTCCTGTTTTTTGCCGATGAATTGATCGGTAATGTTTCATTCACTTTTATTACACCAAAAAAGGGAAAAAAAAAAAAGAATTGACTACTTTTACCCACTCTTTCATTTTATTTCTGTTGAATTTAACTCAAAAAGTGCTTACTGCTGAAGACAGGATGATGAAAAACACCCAAGTGAATTTAGTTTTTACCCGCAGTTGACATGCTGCTCTTTTTATCCATTATTAATACTTTATATATATGCTTCTGACCTTTCCAAATCTATATAACTATCCATAGGGACTGCATCAATATGATGCAAGCCAATTGTATTTAATTTTTATTAATTAATATTTATAAATGTAGCATTAAAAAGGCATGCGGCACAATTTCTATTTGCTGGTTTGTCTCTGTCTCCACGATGTAACCCTTTCAGAAAAATTGATGCTTTTCCTGTAGTCCAGTAGCGACCCATTGTTTAATCTGGACTTCTCTCTTCAGGATTCAGCCAATGACTCTGGGAATTTCTCCTCATCCAATGGCTTATGCTTGAATGATTGTCACTAAGTATCTACACGCCTTTGGTACATTTTCTTTTTTCTGAACTGGAAAGGGGAAATTTTCTATCAAACATTGTCCTTGTCACTCCACTGATCTTTTAACTTCGACTCTGCCCTTTCTAAATTATTGCTTCTTCTTCTTTTTTTTTTTCTTTTTTCCCATGAATGAAGGATATTTTAAAGACCCTGGAGAAGATAGCAGTTGCAGTTAGTTGCAAAATGCTGCCTAGCTCCCTAGAAAAATGAAGTCTTAATTAGCATCAAGTTTATGAAAGATAATCAAAATGTGTCAAGAACCGTCGGACGGCTTACACGTGAAATTGGGAAAGAAATTTCTATTATTGGTCAATTGTCGTAGGGATCTTAGGGGTGAGTGGGTGTTCTAATTATCTCCTAAATGGAGGTCAATGATTTAAGACGAGATGAAAGTTGACTATCATTTTCCACTATAAGCAAAAGGGGGGAGATGCAATTATTTAGAATAAAGAGGGGGGACAAAACAAGCATTTAGCTTGTCAAAGCTCGACAAAAGCTTTAATCAACTTGAGAAAAAGGCTTTCGATGATTGATGGGGGTTAAAAATTATGTTAATCCCCCCTAATTGTATTGCTATATATTCCTTGTGAATATTAAAGTCAATTTGCCATCAAACTTTTTGGTTTCTCTAAATCAGTTAAAAGCAAATTAAAAAGCTAAAACTCTTTTTTTTTTTTTTGCCCCTTTTGCTCCTCATCAGAGCACTTTTTGACATTTTACTTTGTGTGGGTTAATTAATGCAGTTTTCAGTTGTGACTAACTCAAAAAAGATATTATTCATCACGGCTTGTCTATTTCACTAATTATGATGGCAGCGGCGGAAATCAAATGTTTGATCTAAAGAGGATCTTGTTAGCCTTAAAATGAAATATTTAAGGCCTCACAGAAATCGGATGATCAGGATTTAAGACGATAACGATAAGGTCAAGTGCTACAGGTTAAGGGAGAAATCAATCTTAGTTGAGTGTTTAATAGAATCATAGAAATGTAAGTGACAAATGCATGTGCTAATGTTGCCTCAAATGTTAATGGGCCTGGTTTAGTGGGATACATTAAGGGTCATCTTGAATAGACCCCTCTCTCAGTGCCAAGGGACTCTAGGCTCACAGGGTAGAACGTGATGTGCTTCCAGCCGAAAAACCAAAGGAAAAATAAAAAAAGGAAGAGTGGGACAATTATTGTGTAAATTGTGTGCAACCCTTTGGGCCGTTAACATCAAGTTACTGGCGGCCTAAAGGGATTTGGAAATTGAGAATTTAGAGAGAAAATTAAAATTAAAAAAAAAAAAAGAAAAAGAAGAAGGGCTTGTCCAATAGCAATGTGAAATTATTAGGGAATTTAATGAGGACTTAGCGCAATGTCTAATCCCATTAACCCCAAAGTAGTGATGGTTGATCTTTCTTGTCAATTGGTTGTCATCCCTTTTGGAAAGAGATGGGTTAAAAAAGATAATGAAAATGGTGATGAGGTTTTTTTCGTTTCAAGGACATATAGATTATGTCCATTTTCATATTTCAAACAGCTTGTTGATTAGAGAATCTTCAAATATATATCCTTCGCTAATATCCCATCATCTCAAAAGTCCTTTTTTATTTTGCAAATTTGGCTTATATTTGTGATTTAATGCTTCACATTCATTTTAACTGCTACTAATAATACAGATATTATTATTATTATTATTGTTCCAAGATGAATCATCACTTTAAGATCGATGAAAGAGATGGGAAATTAATCATCTATCTTAAAATATCAATATATTATCCCTTCTGTGTATACAAAAACAACAGCATTAATCATTTTAATTTGTTCTCCCTTCAATTGCAAGAAAAACATATCCCGTGATTCCATGTTCATTTCTAAACCCAAATCATCACTATTTCCGATATTTGACAATGAAACATTATGACTAGCCAAATAATTTGAATAAGGACTACGATTAGATTTAATCATCATCATAGAATGGGTTTATAATTATATGTAGATTTTTTTTTTCCGGTTTTAGGATGGTACGGTTTCAACACTCGTCTTACAAGACCTATTGTAAAGCTTTTGGCCATTAGGACAAGTACAGATAATCTATATGTAGAATTTAATTAGTTCACCCTACTTGGATTTCGGTGATTATTGATATAGTTATTGTACATCAAAAAAATTATTGAAAGCATAGCAACAAAGCAAAATCAAATGATTTTGATATTAAGTCATAGGATAATAACTTGTAACAAAAAAAAAACACTAATTTCCTGACCTGATATTGGGAACGGTCTAGGTCTTGTTCATGTTTTAAGATCCATCGCACCGTGACCTACATATATGTTGGACACTACTTGAAATCAAAAGTCTAAGTTATTGGTTTCATGTTCTTAACTTATGAAAGATGACAAAACCGAGTTAACCGTGCACCTCGCCGCACCAATCAAGTCTAACCGGACTCTAATACTACTTGTTAGGGAACAATTCATGCCTTGCCGCATGCTCCAAGACCCGCCTTATCGCGACCCATGTATATGTTAGATACCACTTGAAACTAAAAGTCTAAGTTGATGGTTTTATGGATCCTCCACATATAAAAACCACTTTAACATCCCACTTCTTTGTAATGTAGGATGTCCAACTCACATATAAACCTCTTAATACCTTAATCTCATATTAAAGAAAAGAGTGTTCAAGTCAATTTTTCCCTACAAAGAATGAGATAACTTGTTCGGTGAAGGTAACAGTGAGAAATATATTGGATGGTGTAACTATATATAAAGAGGGTAAAAGGAGAGGAGATCCGAAGCTCTAGTTTGATAGGCCAAAGATATAAATGGAGCAAGGACTTGGGTGAGAGCGAGGGGTAAATTAAGCCAGTCGTGTGGACAGTGATGCAGCTATATATATTTAGCGAGCTCTTTTAATTTGGTCATCATGTGTCTTTGGGTATGGTGGATTCCAAATCTTGAAACTGTCACCGTCTTTGTACGTGCCAAATACTTAGAACAGATGTTTTTTTCTTGTTTTTCTTTTTTTTTTGTGAATTTGGAGTATGAGGAGAATACCAATCGTATCTAGGAGAGGCCCCAATTTGGATACAAACCCTAGCTACTAGCCGACCGTACTTGGGTCTCCATAGCATGAATTTGGTCCCATATCTTAATTTCAGTACAAATCCCCTCAATCATTGCTATCCCTTTCAATATTTCAGAATTTGAACACTTGACACGCAAATTTGGGAGGAAAAAAATAAAAATTGTCTTTTACTAGTGTGTTCTTTTCTTCAAATTTTAAGTTTTGTGCGTCCGATCCAAAAGGCAAGCGACTACAATTTTCAGATTGATTATTATTGATGGCCATAAGCCCATAACTATGTTTTTGTTTCCGACCAAAGAAAAAACTATGTTTTTGTTTCAAGTGGAGAAAAGAAAAGCTAATAAATGGTTAAATGGTTCGAATACAAATGTGGAGAGAAGAAATAAAGATATTGTGTGTAGATTTTAAATGTTAATGATAAAAATTAAAAAGTGAAGAAAAATCACGTTGTACGCTGAAAATATATGAAAAATTAAAAACTCCACAAACCAATAGTATTGCTATATACTAATACTACTACTATATATATAGATTAAAGATTAATATTCGTTTTGAATAATTATAAAAAAAATTAAGAGTGAAAAAAGTTAAAAGTACAGTGCTCCAGGTGAAAATGGAAGGGCTGATGGGAAAGGGCGAAAGGCCGAGAGGGAAGGGAGTTGAAAGTTGAAACTGAGTTTGCCAATGCCATGCCATCCATGTGAATGTGATGCAGCCAATGGGAAACTGACATGAAGTTAGACACGACATTGAGGTGGACGTACGGATTGGTGGGAGATGTGACGCTGGATTTACAGTTGGCTGAGGTAGTTGATGGGTCCCGCCTCAGACGCACACGTGTTGGAGATCCAGCCCCATTCTTACTGCTTCTTAACGCTCTCTTCACTCTTCCCTTCTCTCTCTCTCTCCTCATAATCATATACGGCCATAGCCCACATGGTTTGGTCCGGTGACCGTGGGTTAAAACTTAAAAAAACCCAACTCCAACTTCTTTTTCCTTTGGGCAATCATTAAACCGTTAAGACAGAAATCTCCCCCAAAGTGGTTCCTGGGCCCCAACCCACATTTTTCTTGCCCTTTTTTTACATTGCCCCCTAATACAATACTTCTATCCCGGCCTCTGTTTGGTTACTCGTCCTCCCTTCTCTGTATCCAAATTCATCATACTGTATCAAATAAATCCTCAATCCAGACTTGTTCAGTTGCAGTGCGACAATTTTTTTAATCATTCAGTTTTACGATTTAAAGGTCGTTAATTAGTTGGGTGGTCCATTTTTCTTTAGAAATGATCAAGGGTTTGATAATTATGTTCATCGTTTCAATTATGCAAATAAAGAGACATCATTAAGTTACTACATGATTACTTAATTTGAAACAAGTTTTCCTTAATATTTTATTATTATATGAGCGTGAATCAATTCTAGTCGTCCATCCAGTTGAAGCTACGGAGCCAAACAACAGGGAGCAAAATAGTGGCGCTTGGATTTGTCCACGCAACAGCTGACACATTTACCACGCTAAGAAACATTAAAAAAATTGAAAAAACCCAGGGCCCATCGAAGATAAAAACCAAAAGGGGATTGAAGGTTGAAGCTCGTAAAGTTAAATAAGATAAAATAAAATAATATTAAAGAAATTGTTCTCAAATCAAGAGGCAAGAATTTAGGGCAAAAGTAGTAGAATTAAGTAAACTCATTATAATAATGGCAGACAAACAAAATCAAATAGAATATATACAGCAAATGGGTAGTAAGAAATGAGTAGCGGCGGGGTTAAAAGTGGGGTTTGCCGACAATCCTTGTTCAAGTGATGTAATGTTAAATATTTCCCCACACACAGAAGCTTTTCAATCAAATATATTATAAATCCCAAAAAGATACTGATACAGCCTCTCTCTGGAAACAATGGATGTATTTTACTTGATCGTGTTGTGTTTAACGCTTTAACTGGAAAAATCTTTTGAGTTAAAAAAAGTAAGCACTCGAAAAGAACATTTGGGATTGCAATTTTTCCTTTTTTTTAGATAATGAAATAATTTGTTCTATTGTTTGACATGAATGCATTGCATGGTCATGATAATCAATCATTATTTTACATCTCAAAATGCACGATACATCACGTCTGAAAGGGGAATGGAGGGGGTCCCAAAGATGGACGGCTGGATCATGAGACCCACAAATTCCACGGCTTTCTTGAAATTGTGTGTTAAATGAATTGGGGTCCCCAAGAGGAAGAAGAGAGCGAGGGGTAGGGTAGCCCTAAGAAACTCTGGCTTGTTGCCCTTATTTGGTTTTGTGGGGGGTGGGGGGCGGAAAAAAAAATGAATGGTTCTTAAGATGCCTTTGAATTGATAGCATTCTTTGTTCATGAATTAATCCCAACTTAACCTTTTGTGATGCCTTCGGCTGTTTAGGTGTACTTTGATAAGAAGAATGTGACATATCCTTGGAATAGTAGAGGTCACCTTTTCTAAGCTCTAAACTTCCTCTTTGGGGCTGCATTGGGTCCCTTCTTCAATGTTTTTCTTTCATGGGATTTCGAACTTTTTTGGAGAATGGCCTTTTTTAATAGCACACATTATGAATGATGATCATCAAATCAACACTAATATACAATCCAGGAGAAAAATTTTACTGGGTCGGTTTTATACAAAAGGAAAAATTGCATTCATTTTCTTTTTCCTTTTCCCTCGATTTCCCTAACGGAGGAAACATCCAGTTTGACCGACTTTGTGATGTTAATCATTCTGATAGAAGAAAACAAACACGAAAGAAAAGAGAAGATCCAAGAGAAAAGAAAGAAGAATGGTTCATTTCGTTTCTATATAAAAGCTACTGCTAGATTGAAACCCCTATTATCGGATATCAAATTTAATTTAGTTTCCATTTTGGCATTATAATTTTTGAACCTGACATGAGGAGAATGATTAAAAGATAGATGACCGCTAAGGGTGGGGTTTAATTGGACAAATGTCACATATTCTAGACCCCACACCCTCCCCCAATATCAAAAACCTTATCTATCTTTGCCGTTAGTTTCTTCTTCTTCTTTTTTTAATTCTTTTTTTGCTTTTATAATTTCTCCCTGTAGGGATAAACATGAATGAAAGTGGCAACGTTTAAATGTGGTTAATAACATTTCGAGGGCAATTCCCAGCTCAGCAACTTGGGGGAGACAAAATATAAACCGAGTACCAAGATATTTGATTTAGTTCTCATTAGCAGTTTAGCACACTCGTGCAAGCAATGTACCTAGACAACTACCGAAAGGACTTGTGGCGACACCCTTAGCTTTGCTTTGATATCTCAAAATGTCATTCTTTGATTCTTGATTGTACTCCTTGTAGGCCATCAGCCCATCAACTATATATAGATAATCTAATCTTTGGTTTTAACCTTAATTGCCGCTTAACCCTTTTAAATTATTAATTGTGGAAACTATGGGGGTTTGTACTTTTCTTTGGTGCCATTGGATATAAGGGTGTGCGCAAGTTAAAAAGAATAATTCTTGATGCTTTTCTAAACATGTAAAACCGTTGTAACCCAAAATTAAAAAAAAATTATAAAATGATTTTTTATTTGCAAATTGGGAGATCAAAACTAATGATTTTAATTTCCCCGGTGCTAGCCATTCCCCCCTATTTATTAATTTTTCAATGGCTGCGGTCCTGCGGACCTTTTTTGGCTTTTGGCTTTGGGGAATCGTAGCTATACTCCTTATGATATGCCTCTAATAGAGTTTCTTTGTGCTATTCTAATTAATTACTGTTATAAATTATTACATATCTAAATAATAGATCACGTAAACGTCTGATCAACTGAATTAATTAGATTGAGGAATTAACCGTTGCAATTATATGTGATAGTGCCAAATACATTTTTCTTTTGTAAAAAAAAAAGTTTAAGAGCATGGTAGGTTATCCCACCTCCAAGGTCAGGGTAAATCGTCAATCTCTTTGAAGGTTTATGAACTTCAATTTTATAAAGTTTTTTGGACTTACAGATTACCTATCAAAAGGGGTTTGTGGGAGCTCGAACTCGAATGCCTGACACCACTAGGTTAAACTCTTACCACTTTAGCCAATCTCATTATTAGCATAGTGCCAAATACACTAAAATCAAAATCAAATCACATTAATTAACAATGATATTAAACATTGAACTCAACCATCGATATCCTTGTGTTTAGAATTTAGTTTTAAGTTGGAATCGTTTTCCTTGTAATCCAAAATAAACAATTAATCATGTTGATAATAGTGATTGTATAAATTAAACAATTTTCAATCAAATCAAGTTTTGATTACGACGCAGAAGTTTTGTAAAGGGATATATGAATATCCATTTTGTATGTCCTATTCTGTAATTAGATTTTAAAAAACCAAAATTGATTTTTTTTTTTAAGGCAATCTCCAAAAATTTGACCAATCCTCCAAAGGGACCAAACCGAACAACTTCTCGACCATGACTAAAATTTCAAAACCAATTATGAAGTTAATGATGTTGTCAAATTAAAGCCTGCAGCTAGCAACGTCTAACAATGCTTTTCTTTTCATGATATAAGCCCAAAATCGAGGAAACAAATTCCTTTCGGAAAAGGATGGAACTCGGAAACCGAAGTCAAATGTGTGCAATAAAACCAAATGAATTGAAGCCAGACATTTAAATAAATAATCCAAGAGCCGACCGGCCATGGAAGCTCTTAAGCCGGGTATCAATATCATTAACATAATGTTTTTAATTTAACTGTGAAAGACAATGGTTGACTATAGGAAACAGCTCATGTGCTCGCATATGATAAGCTCACGAGTGAATGATGAGGCATGGAGATATAATTAGATGTATCTTTAAAAAAAAAAAATTCTTAATGATTTTTTGGGTTTTAATTAATATATAATTTGATCTTGTTGGATATGTGAATTGGGACATTGCTAAGGTCAAGGAAGCCTCATAATGGCATTACAATGTGGACAAAATAGCTATAATATCAAAACAAGAGAGATTTTTTTTAAAAGGAAAAAGAAAGAAAGAAAGGAAGAAAGGAATAGAAAAGAATAACGATGAGAAATAGTTGAAGATGCTCTATGGGTTAGGTTGTCGTCTCTATGTATAAAGATTGAACACTTTGAATGGAATATTTGCCTTTCCACGAAACTATAAATATGCAATTTGCGAAACGATGACTACTTTTTTCAATGTTTTCTTTCGAAACCCAATCCCTTAATTATCTTCTACTTGAAATAAATATGTTTGTAGATAAAATACAAGGAATCTTTCCATCCTGCTCTTCTAATATAAACAAGGGAATTTGGCTACAATTGTCAGACGCCGAGACATAGCCTTGGTCTATTTATCTGATGTTACAGATGTGTAGGATTTAATAATTAATATTTGAGTTTTGGAATAATAACAAAATCTGAAAATAAAAAAAAGAAGCTAGAAGAAGGAATTAGGCTGATTTCGACATGCATGTAACATAAATTCATGTCAAAAAGAAAGTAAGAAGCATGTAACATATATACATGCATGGAATTATTGTATAATTAATTTATAGCTAGAAATATAGTACATCTCCTTAATCACAGTGCATATGTTCTGTTTTATTGAATCCGTGCGGTAAGGTCGGCGTAAGCCTAAATGGGTACGTAGACTACCAAGAATCTGTTAATTACTGCAAAAATTGTAATTAAATATTAACCAATAACTATATACGGTGTTGACGAAGGAAAACAAGTTAAAACTAGTTCACCTATATTTTTTTTTAGGGATGACATCAATCCTATATGTTTGCTTAAACCTTCAAGTCATACTAAAGTTCCATTTCGTATTCCATGACAACGAAGCACTTATCTATTGGTTAAACGAAATGACTAGAAAAAGTAGCCTTTGGAATGTAAACTATAAATAATTCGGGGAGTGGTTGAAAATTGAAAACTAATTAATAGTACTAAACTACTAATAATTAACGCAGTACGTGGCTTAATTTCAATTGGCTGAGTCATATTCGATATTAAACGTAAAATATAAAATATGGAGTAATTATATTTCGTCTGATTAAATATTACTTGGTGGAAAACAATAAATATCTTCTGATTTTTATATTATTATTCAAAATCAGATTCAAGTGCACTTTTGATGAACCAATAATGTGTTTCAATGATATTTTTGTGATTGCCAAAAATTAAGAATTAATAAAAATGACTAGAATTTAATATGAAAAAGAAAAAAAAAAGGAGAATGAATGAATGAAAATGAAAATGGAAATGATGAAAAGGAAGAAAAGATGATGAGGGTTGTCGGTGGCGGAGTACGTATGAGCATTCCATATCGCAGCCTGCAATGCAAAGGGTCCCCCAATCCTTTTATTATGTGTTCATGAGGCCACGAGCTTTCCTTCCCCTTCATCCCCATGACTCCTTTTCCGCTGATCTTGACACCCTTTTCATTTCCATTGGCCTTTTGATTTTTTGCCAAAGTCAAAAGAAAGTGAAATCTGCTTTACTTAGTCAATTCTCCCCCCATATATATACATACATATATCATCTGTCCTGAAAACGTTCGAACAAAAAAATTAAAAAAAATTGATGTATATATGATTCTACATTTCTCAGCTTTGCTATATCACAAATACCACCACTGAGCATGAGACATGCAAATTGATCTCATTGGCCACGTACAAGACTTACCGTGTTAAAAATGCTATTACCATCCTAATTCTGTACATCTTCCTCTTAATTTCAAACGATTTATGTTCAAACGTCGTTTTACTAATTGAGTTATACGGCCGAATTCAAATATTTTAAACAATAAAAAGTTTGTTATTTATGAAAACAAGAGTAATTATAACGAAGAAGTTTTCAAGCATTTGATATAATGAAATGATTGACGTACGGGTCTTTGTTCAAATAACTTTTATTTCTTCTATTCTAAATTAATTGTCCACTTAATAAATAGTACAAAATTTTAGAAAAAGTGATATTTTGATAATTACATTCCAATCTTTACTTTTGAAAATAAAAAAAGTAACAGATCCAATTAAAAGTTAATGTTGAAATGAAAAATAAGATTGTAAAAATACTTTTCGTTTTAAAAAGTGGATATTATTTTAAATAATCTAAAATAATTATGTGAACTGTGGGCATTGGATATGTAATAGAGAAAGTAAATTTTAAAAATTTGTTGTTGTCAATTTTTTTTTAAATGATTGCACTGAAAGGATTATTTACACGGAATGTGGAGCCTGGAGCGTCTTGCATGGGTTATTGCTGAATATAGTAAACATAATAGACCACTACTGATCGGTCCTGGAAAAACAGGGGGATTAAAAGGAAAGAAAGGAAATTGCCGGAAATGACAAAAATAACCATATAATCATCATCTTCGTAAGGGGTGTCCCTTGCATAATTTTGAGACATTTGGGACCCAGAAAGATGGCGTAGAGATCTGTTATCTGTACAGCGCGTAGCAGATGCAGATGTTGTGTAGTGCTCAGTATCTAATGGGTCCATTTCCTCCCTGGACTACCAATTTTGCATGCTCACATTCACATAAATTGACTCAGTTCTCCACCCTCCGATCAAATACCCGATACCCTCTTCATCTCTGTATCAGCCGTTGATCCCAACCTTCGGTCCAGTATCCCTCTATGGGACCCCTTCAAATCATGGGTCCAACCCCAAATTTCCCATGAACCCTCAATTCCTAGGAAACTTTGAAAAAAAAAAAAGCAAAAGAGAAAGAAAGAAGAAGGCATTGTTACCTGAGATAATTTTAACGTTAAGGTCATTGAATATTTGTATTATTTTTTGACAGATAGTACCTTGAGAGAGGGCAATTATTTTTTTAAGAAAGCAGAGCAATTATTAGTTTTGAAGAAATGCGTGAATTGACTCTATTATTATTACACGTCAACGTTTTCGCATTTTATTTATTTTTAATTGGGGAACAAATTACAACTCGAATGTATACAAAAGGAGATAAAAGGAAGAAATGGGTTTCTTTTTCTTTTTTTTTTTTCAAAAAATTTGTCTATTCGGATTGAACATAAACTGGTCCAATGTATAATTGATGTTTAAAGAACTGTGTTGCCGCCTATGATCGATACTTTCTAATCTTTTGATCAAGATTCCCATGGGTTTCACATTTCAATGCGGGCCATGCCCAGTACAGCTAATGATTTGGAATAATTTGATGAATTTCTTGTTATCTTTCAAGTCATATAAGCTTGTTAAATCATTTAAAATCTGCAGGATAAACCCTCAAGGGGGTCTCCTGGGAATTAATTATAGTTTTTAATCCATCTCTGTTCTTGATCATCTCTCTTTAGAAATTTATTTTCGTTCTTGTCCGTGGCTGGCTCAAGAAAAGACCGCAAGAAAAGGGTGGAAACAGCAAGGATTCGAGAGTTCAATTTCGGATTGACGAATAAAATTTCAGCAAAGGTGGTCCAGTTCAAGAAAAAAATATGCATGCACACAATATATAAATGTCGTTCCTAGTTTAATCCTGTATGAATTAAATATTCTGTTTCAGAGAATCATTTGCTCTATTATGTTGCTATTAACTTCTAATCATTAAAGATAAATAAACAAATCGAAATTAATCTCTAAACCGAATCCTTTTTTAACATATTTTAGTGCTCAACCTTGTCTTATTGGCATTTAATTAAGTTTTCTTGCACAAACTGACTTCATATAATTTAGTACCGTTACCAAAAATTCTGCATATTTTTTCTTCTTTCTGGGGTACTTTTTCCCTTCTTTTAAAAATTCATGATGCATTTGTCAAGGTTTTGAATTAGACAAAGATTTTCGGTGAGCATATTTCAAAATTAATGAAAGACTTAACAAAGCTTTAAGTCTTCTATCATCTATGAAGGATGGCCAAGTTTTAATGCAGCATTGATTAAAATTTTTGTCAAAGTTACCAATATTTCTTATCAATTCCCCATATATATATATATGTTATTTTTTCAATTATTCATAAAGTTTTATAGATATTTGAATCTTGAAAAGTCCAACCTTACTGCAGGGATTGTAGCTTCATGAGTAATTTGATATTGACAGTTTTCTTTGGTCCCCAGACTTATTGTAGTTGTGTTATGTACCTTCTGTGTTGCAGTTCCACACTGTGAGACCAAGAAAAAAGCTGTTCTCTCGTCCTCTTCACATACATTATCATCAGTTGATACCTCAAAGTTACAAAAAGTTTCACTATTTTTTTCTTCAATGAATCGTATGAACCAGAGAGGAACTCGGATAATGCAATCTTGGAAAAATCATTTATACATGAACCTCCTTCTTTTGGAATAGAGCAAAATTTGTCATGTGAATAGTTTTAGTAAAACGGGTGATGCAGAAAGGTCAGATATTTGTACAAAATGGTGGGGGTGGTACTTAGCCATTGATCTGGTCCAAATGGGGTTTATGGCCAAGTCTGTCAAAAGATTTATTCCAACCCAAATCAAATGTTTCGATCGAGAGCGGTTGGCTTTGGATGTAGAAGGTTACTGTAACTGGAGAAATTAATGCTGTTACAGTTTGTGTTACTAAAAATACAAAACAACAGATTTTAGTGGAATTTTGTGGGCTGATTTGATGAAAAATACAACTACGTAGTCACCTTCAACGTATGTAATTATATGAAGACGACATCAGATTTTGATCTGCTTCTCAAATTTAGTCATTGCCGTGTGAAGAATGAATTGCCCATCTTGAATTAATGGCAAGGTGAAAAAGGGAAAGAATGTAAATAAGTCTTTACATCCTGGAAGTGGAAAAAATTTGTGGAGTAAGGTAATTTATAACAGTGAGTGGAATTCATCAAAAACAGGAAAGACATTCTTAATATTCAGAACATGAACAAAATAATTTCTTCTTTCCACGCAATGATGAAACTTTTCAAAGTGATCATGATTTGGAAGAATTGCCCCAAAAAGCTCATAAGAGTAAAGAAGGGAGTGGGATCCTGTTTTCCTTTGAGACACAAAAGTTGTTGTGCATAAGCAAAGGAATATATTATAGTTGTATACTTTCTTTTCCCTGCAGAAGGGGAGAACTTTCTGTTATTTTCCATCCTGATCTTTGTTTGTTGGGGCTGCTTTTGATTTGGGATTTCATGATGTAAAAGATGAAATAAAACACTGGACGTCAAAAACCAGTACTGGGTTTTCTCAAAAAAAAAAAAAAAAAACCAGTACTGGGAAATTTCTTTTACTTTGCCTAGAGTGAAAGAGAGGTATTGTCGGGCTTGGACGTTCCACTATTATTAACTTTAAATCAGCCTTTTCGTTTGAAGCTTTTCCTGGTTCGGGAATTTAATGACTCGAGTTAAAAATAATGGGTTATTATCAGAACTTCTGTATTTTACTTTTTCTCTCAATATAATATCCGAAAAATGTCCCACCATTCCTGCAAAAGACATTAATTCTCAGACGTTTGATGAGACACATGCAATTCAGATTATTAACTCATCTCCTCCTAGCCAATATGAAGGAGAAGAAATGGAAAATAAACAGGAAGCCAAAAAAATTATATCGAAATAAAAAAGGGAAAAATAAAGAATAAATAAAAAGAAAAGAGGTGGGGTGGGGCCGTGGGGGAGGGGGGGTGAGGGGAACTCTAATAAGCACCTTATTGAATGAGACTTTTCTTTCTGGGGAGCCTCCTCTTATATTAATTCAACTCCCTTTCTCAGCTGCTACTTCATTTTCTAGCCTCCCTATATCAAAACCTCTCTGTCTCTCTATCTCTCTCTCTCTCTTACCTTTTTTTTACCAAAGCATTCCAAAGATACTGTTCAGAACCACCCCTGCTCATTGCTGACAGTTTCACCTAGGATTCAGCAAAGTTGCTGTTTTAGGAAAGGTCTCTTCCTCATTGTAATTTGGTCTGTCTCAAAATGGGGAGGCACTCATGCTGTTACAAGCAGAAACTAAGGAAAGGTCTTTGGTCCCCTGAAGAAGATGAGAAGCTTCTGAGGCATATTACAAAGTACGGCCATGGTTGCTGGAGCTCTGTCCCTAAGCAAGCTGGTAATTTTAACTCCCTTTTCCGTGTATAAGTTTCTTGTTTGAAATCATCACACCTTTCACTAGAATAAATGACAGAGTATTCATGAATTTTTTTTCCAAAAATATGACAAAATTGGCAGGTCTACAGAGGTGCGGAAAGAGCTGCAGATTAAGGTGGATTAATTACTTGAGGCCTGATTTAAAGAGAGGCACATTCTCTCAGGATGAAGAAAACCTCATAATTGAACTTCATGCAGTTTTGGGTAATAGGTATTCTTTCTTTCTCACAAACCTTTTTCTCTTTGTTTTTGGATGTCTTATACAGAATTCTGTAAAACATTCTTTGCTTTCTGTTGCTTCCTCCAGGTGGTCCCAAATCGCTGCACAATTGCCAGGAAGAACCGACAATGAAATTAAAAATCTATGGAACTCTTGCTTAAAGAAAAAGCTTAGGCAGAGAGGCATTGACCCTGTTACACACAAACCGCTCTCAGAAGTTGAAAATGGGGATGACAAGAGTCAACAGACAAACAGCCGAGATAAGGTTCCCGGGGCATCCAGTGAATTGAACCTCAACGCCGACAATCCTAAACCTGGAGCAATTTTAAATGATCAAAGACCAACGTCGGTTACAGCACAAGGTTACCAATTGGAAATGGAAGGCTGTTCCAGCTCCAAGACAATGAATAGTAGCAACAACAGTAGCAACACAGCCGGCAAAGACTTCTTCCTGGATAGATTCGCAACCGGTCACCACGAAAGCACAACTACCAACAGCCAGCTTTCTGATTTGGTGGGTCATCTTCCAATTCAGCAATTGAACTATGCATCTTCCACAAATGCCAGGCTCTCGTCATCTGCCTCGAACCCTACTCTCTGGTTCACACAAACTAGCAAAGCTTTCGATATTAATTCTGACTTTTCTTCCGGTCCTATGTCTACTCTTCTTCCTCCATTGACAAGTTCATTCCTCTCTGCTCCTATGGGATTCAAGCCCGCTGTCTCCGTTTCCTCTGACAGTCCTTCGATGGCCTCGTTTACTGTTAATGGATCCCGATACTGGGAAACCGGTGCCTCGGCCGCCAATAACAGTAACAGCAGCAGCAGCACCGAGCTACAAAGCAACAGTTCCTTCTTTGAAAATGGCACTTTCTCTTGGGGATTGGCAGATTGTAGCACATCAGACAAAGATGGTCCTCCAATCCATCTAATGGAAAGCCAAGCGGAAGAAATCAAGTGGCCAGAATATCTCAATAACCCTTTATTAGTGGCGGCTGCTTTGCAAAATCAAACTCCACAATCCTTATACAACATTGAGATAAAATCAGAAACACATTTCCTTTCTAATACTAGTTCAAACAGTATGTGGCCTCATAATCAACAGCAGCAAGAACCTTTACAGACTTCCGATATGTGTGCTAAGGATATCCAGAGACTTACGGCAGCGTATGGACATATTTAGCTTTTGCATTTATGCGAAGAGAAGACCCTTCTTCTCAGAAGAAAGTAAAAAAGAAGTGGGAGAGGGGCTTGAACAAATGCCATTCTCATAGCAGGTGTGTACCACAGATTTTTCTTTTCCTTTTTTCTTTAATTTTCATTCTGGTGTATATAGGTCTGATACAAAAATTTTATCAACTCTGCTTTTGGACTATTTGTGAGCAAAACAATCTTGTTGTTAGCTTTTTCTTCTTCTTTTTTTACTTTCAATCCTTTTTGTGTGTGGGGTAGAAAGAAAACTGCAGAATAAGGCTTGTTTTAGTGTCGTTTACTCTTCTTTGCCTCGTTGCATATGGCCATATTTGTGCATTGGAATGTCTCGATTCTATCTGTAAACAATCTGATAAAAAAAGAGCAGAAGAATATATTTGTTATTCATCCATGGAGTTTTTTAAAGTTTTACAGTGACATTCTTTTGTTAATGGTGGAACCACTTTTTAGTACGACAACAAAGGCGTTTCGAATCGAAGAAACAGATGTATTAAGTTATCTGCAATTAATCCTAACCAAATCTCTCTTTTAGAGTGTGCCATGCCATGCATCTTCCTTCTTTACATATATAATAATTGAAAAATACATGAAACTTCCTTTCATCAACACTTTTATTTTTTCCAGTTCCAAGACTCAAATTGGTTGTCTATCACTGTCTCGAGGACACAAAGAAATCGTAATCGCCTTTATAACAGCTTTATCACTTTTTTTTGGGTTTGGCTTCCCCTTTAATTTTATTAGATTTGTAAGTAAAATGAATCCATTAATTAGGCTGCCTTTTGGCTTAAACAATGCTATTAACACCTGAAATACACTTTTTAAATTGCTTGATTTTCAAGAGACTCAAAAGGGCTCATCGAAATCGCAAACCCGCCCCCCGCCCGGGGGGCCCCTCCCCCACCACTCGCCCTCTCATTTTCTTTACCCCACGACACGTACACACGCACGCTTACACATATAAACCCAAAAACGAATAAAAACATGAGCCTTAAAACATCTTTTAAAAAATAAAATTCAAATTAAAAGGGTTATGCCAACTTCATGCTCAGGTAAGAAATAAGAAAAAAAAAAATTAAAAAGACCCACAAAAACAAATTGAGAGAGTTATTCACTTTCTGGTCCGTACAAAGGGAAAGTGACTCTCAATCTAATAAGGGCCATATATGTGGTGCTGTCTTGTAGCTTCTTTTAAGACATTTACATTATCTTAAGAAACACTTTAGAAAGAGAGAAACTTCCAATTCAAGGGAGAGGATCAGAGGAGAGACAAGTCCATGTTTGCAGTGAATGCATTTATTAAATATATAGGAAAAATTAATTTCTCTTGCTGAATGGAAAATAAATCCACGCCGTCCACTTGGCAACATATCTAGTTATAAATTTTGGGGAGCTTTGATATTGATTGTACGGTTTATTTACCCTTCGGTTATGCTTCAAACAGGGACATTAACAGGTTTTTTTTCCAATCTTTGTTTCCAAAGATGTGGAACATAAAAAGACTAAAATGGTTGGAAATCCAACGTAATTTGGACAAAGAGAGTGGGAATATTATATGTGATGTCAGATTGAGATAATGAGCTTAGCTAGCAAACCAAATTGATGTACTGTCCGGTTTATACAAATTCAACGCTCTCAATTTTTCATATATTTACATGACGAACTGGTAGCATATTGAAAGCGATAAGCTGTCTCGAAGGACCCACGCCGCAATAATTCTACTTGGCTGACTCATTGCCTATGGATTGGCCATCCTCTTTCAGACTTTCACAGACATTACAGAGAAAACCCATGCCGCCAATGGTTTTCCTTAACAGGAAGAAAACCCATTTTTTCTTTTCAACAGAAAATTAATTAGAGGCTCATGACTAAACTGCAACCAAAATTTTTTCTCAGACTTGACTGTTTCCTTGGATGACTTCTGAGAATTATCTTCGTAGTAGTTAGTAGTTTCTGGTTTTCGACTTCCATGCATACTGTTCCAAGTTTCAAGAATTGCAATCACGAAGTTTGCTTGGCCATACTCACCAAAATTACAAAAGAAATCATGCATAGAATAATTTTTCAAATATAATGTTAGCATATATTAATATTATTAGTTAGTTAGAGGACACAAATCAAACCTTCTTCTTGAATTTTATATAAGGTTTTGACATCGTTGTCAACATTAAAGAAAAGAAAAACCAATTAAATAAGCCCTAATCTTCACTTTCTAAGTTAGGAAAGTACTGATTAATTGTAATCAAACTGTACCGTAATCCCCAAGCAATGAAAACGGCTACACCAAAGCAGAAAAAGAAAATCGTTACTGGTAGTAATAACTGATGTTCTTTCACCAGAAAAAAAGAAAAAGTAGTAATAATCGATGTTCGTTTAGTAGAAATAAACTAGGAGGATTTTAGTGATGACATTGGAAGTAATTTTCATCAATGATTTGGGAAATTTAAAGCTTAGGTACTTCTTGGAACGAGCAACAATCTACAACTATATTATCAAATTTAAAGCTATATTTTTACTGTCAAGTTTTGGTAACAGGCCAGGCGGCCGAACTTCCTTGAAACTCAATGTCAATAAGAATTATCAAATTTGCAATGATTTTTTAGGACTTTGGTGGTCATCTAAGTCTGGAAATCGGGCGTGACATATGATCATTGATCCGCTAGCTTTAACTATAAGAACAATTTACAGAAAGGAAACACCACCAAACTACATCATACCCAACGAAAATTTGCTAGATGAAAGGCGGAAAATGATGGGAGATGAGAAAAATTGACGAGTTATTGTTTTGAAAAATACCTGACCCCATGATTTAATTGAGATGTTAAATTACCTTGAGATAGTAAAGTGGGGGATGAGGGGAAAAGGGTGAAAAGAATCAAGAAAATCATCATGTGTATTATTTACTTGATTCAATTCATCATTTAGAGCTTAGCTTTTCCTTAATTATATTATAATCACCCTCACCATTTGATGCGTAGGTGATTACTCCACAAAAATGTTAGAAGCTTCTATCAGTTCCTAACATCATGAATGGAGCATTTTATTGACAGGTAAACCAAACTTTGTCGGAAAATTCATCTACTGATGAATTGGGCCAATGAAAAGGGATGCAATTTTCTTTTGCGGGGTTGATTGATATAATTCACCTGCTACTATCCAAAGTTAGAAAAAAGGCAAAGAAAGAAAGAAAGAAAGAAAGAAAGAAAGAAGAAAAACCAACATAGTTCTGTTACACTTAACTAAGAAGAAACAGAGAACTAACACCCCAAATATATTTCAAAGATCAGAAGATCCATGTTCAATGGAGTAGCAGCATGAGCAAGTGAGCAACATGGCAATTGGCCAGTTCGCAACATCCTGTAACGAGGTGGCCTCCGGGCTTCGGCTGGGCAGTTTACATTTAGTAGATTAAGCATTGGACTGGGCTGATTAAGCATTGGACTGGGCTGATTCTAAACGGGTCCGCTCTATCTAAATATTAACGCTTGCCCGTAGCTCAAATTTAATCAGTGTTATCCTATAATTGGGTCAGCTTTTTTAACATGGGGAATCAGAACCCGTTGCAGCCCAACAACAC
This sequence comes from Microcos paniculata, assembly GCA_030664755.1. NCBI lineage: Eukaryota > Viridiplantae > Streptophyta > Magnoliopsida > Malvales > Malvaceae > Microcos > Microcos paniculata. The sequence goes on from CP131461.1 coordinate 36,854,683, forward strand.
AGCTAGCCTTGTGGGGATGGCCAGTGTGGGGAAGGAGCCATAGGCCGCCAAGCACTCGCAGTAGGATCCAAATTAATGGTGGAGCATTAAAATCTAGAGAAAAATGCTCAAAATATATTGCAAACCGGTGACATTTCCAAAAATTGTTTGGGGGTGTGGGTAAGTTCAAAATGCCTATATAGAATAATATAATATTAGTAAAAGGTTATGAAGTTACGTATATGCATTTCAAAAACTTCAATACTACTGATTTTTTAACAATGTCTACCACTGAATATTTCATGTAAGTTCAAAAAGCTAAGACGTCGGTGAAAATCCCATGCTGCCATCCTGAAGGAAAAAATGAAAACAAACCCTGCGTCCAAGCAAATTTGTTGCCAAGGTATATGGGAGTTGTTGGGATTTTGGAGCTTTCACTCCACCTTTTTCCTAAGAATCGTTTTTGTTTTTTTATTATTACACGCAATGACGCATGCAAGAAGAGTATTAAGTACTATTAACTAAAGTCATGAATTCAATTCAACTCCATGTTTCAGGGAAATTAAACAATCCAATTACAAACAGAATCCATTCGACCAAATCACCAAACAAATTGCCATGGTTTTCATTTTAAAGTTTGCAAGATACTAGCATATTTAAACTACTAAAAGAATCCTCCAAACAGCGAAACCGCCGATATAAACTATTTTTCTCCCCACTTACATGGTGGTGGGTCGCCTAAGCAGTTTCAAACCCTAGACCAGACAAAAGTTGCTGATCTATTCATCTTTTCTTCTCCCCCGTTTGGCTAGACACAGTAGAATATTTGTATCTGCCGATAGCCTCCTCAGTCCTCAAATGTCACAGATATTTCCTCTCCCAGGGCCCCTTTCAACACATGCCCCTGTCTGATTTGAAACACACGGTCCACGACTTTTTGTCCCCATTCGTCAACCTCGCCCTTTCTGTGTTTTTTACCCACCTTTTCTATTGAGCATTCCACTGCTTCTCACAAACCACATTAAGCAATTGATTCCATTGGCCCAAATAGAAAAAACTTCAAACAAACCGTCAAATATTTTATTTACATCGAAGACTTGGTCTCTCGTTGGGAATTATACTTCCCATCAGGGGGACACGAGGCCCATTTAAATTAACTAGAGACAAAGCTGTTGTTTTCACCCCTCTTGTATAATATACAATATAAATAAAATACACACACTACATGAATGCCGTAAACTTCTGTTGAATCTGAACAGATTCTGCCACAATCTTATTAGATTTCTGAGACTTTTAACCATTTTGCTTTACCTTGGACCCATGAAAATTTATCTAGAATTGAACCATCACAAAATGACATGGTTTGTCGAGGAAGAAAATCTGGGTCAAGCTTTCCAATTTCCATATCAAATATCAATAAAAAAACATAAAATATTAACAGGCCCCCCACCCAGATATTCATGCCAATGGAGTGAATGGACTCTCCCCCTAACCAAACTATGTAACCTCCCCATGTGTTTGGAGCCCACTGCTACTGGCTATCACTTTCTATCCAGGCACTGCCTCCATCTGTCGGCAATTAATAATATATCTGCAATATTATGTTTAGAATTGAAGCAGTTGCTTATAAATCAGCTTATTCTATGCTATTAATTATTTAACAAAGTGTGAATATCCAATTTATTACAATATCTCGTGTTTTTGAAGTTTATGCTTTGGCCATTGGTCGGTTCAAACTTCAAATAGCAATTTATGTTTTGATCCAAGAAAGGTTGGGGGCTTGGAGTGGGCAGTAGGTTTATGATTCTAGATAAAAAGAAAACCAACCAAACCAAGGATAAATATAATATAATAAATATTTTTTTCCTTCTTTAATTGTAGGAACATAATGATCAAAAGTGGCAAACCGACGAATTTGAGTTGGGTGTTCACGTTTGAATTTCTTAGTTTGGATCATTTTGAGGTTCAACAATTTAATGATGTTCCCAATGGTACTTCTTTCCTTTGAGAAAAAGTAAAAGAAGAGGGAAACGACACAAAAAAACCATAAAAATGACCCCCAATCCCAATTCCCAACATTATAATATACCGCATATCAAGTCATTTCACATTAATATATATAGACAACATTTCTCCTTTCTCGGGCCCCTTTACAAGGATAACATTTGCTCCAGGACTACTAGACTACAGGACTGGTATAAAGAGTAATAATTCTGTTGAGACAATTATTTGGTGAATAACTGAGATTCTTAAGCTAACAGTACTGTCTTAAAGCTTGGAAATCTCCCAGCCTCTCTAATTTACCTTCATTCCTTCATACTTTAAACGAGAATAATTAAGTTTTTCTGCATCGAACAAACGAATACAGAGAATAATATTTGTCATCTACAATTTCAATCAAACCCCAATCTTCGCTTTTCTTTTTGCCCTTTTGACGACGATTCTTGGTTCACTTTCAAACCTCTTATAAGTCATTAGAACAAACTCCACACGATGTCTAGTTCTATATTGTTAATTAATACGGATTAAGACTTAAGATGATATTTAAGAAAAATAAAATTATCTTCTTTAAAAATTTATAAAATGTACAAATACGTAGTGTTAGGTCCCAAACCCCAATCAATCAGCCATCCAACCAATCACGCAAGCAGAAGCAAACTAAAACAATAAGTTATCTAAAGAACATATAAGAATTTACGTGGTTCAACACTCAACTTGTCTACGTCCACGGATGAGAGGAAAGATCCATTAGTTATAGAGAGTTTACAATCAATCATCAACAAAGCAATCAACCACTCAAACTCACAATCACTCAATCTTAATCTAATCAACTAAACAAAACCACAAACCCATTCAAACAATCATGAGCACAATAGCTCGGTTTCTAACAATCTAACAATCATACACACCCATAAGACCATCCTTTTGTCCTATGGGGTGCCTTATCCCAAAATCCTATAACTCTACTTACATCTTTCTCTCATTCCAAGAAATCATATTCCCGTTAGATTTCTTGGACCACAAGTCGTCTTACCCATCATCAAGCAATATCTCTAAAAAATCTTCCAATCAAATCTTATAGGGATTTGAATCACCAACCCTAACACGTAGTATTTTAATTGTCCCTAATAACCTAATTAGTGAAAATCACTTAATAATATGTATTAGCACAGCTAATACTGCTAGAGTAACAACTAGCAATGAGCCATTATTCTCTTATTTCATTGGGTAAAATCTAAAAATGCCCTTAAATCATATTAAAATGATACTTTGGTATCTATTATTTCAAATAAACCTTTTGATTTTTTGATTGGTAATACAGTTAGTCAAAGGTTAAACAAAATAAGGACATATTTGGCAATGAATATTTCAGAACTAAAATGCTCATTTTCTTACTCTCCTCCACTAAAACCTAAACGCTCAAATTTATATGCATGTCTTCTGTATCAATTTGTTGTCATTTCAGAAACTTTTACCTCTAAAAGTTAAAATGAAGTTTTGCTTCTAGTAACTAACATAAAAACAGTATTCTTTTGTCCATTAAAAATTTATCAATGTTGATAGTAGTTTAAAGGTTTTCAAACTTTTTTTTACATTGACATACTAAAATATTGTTCTTCAAGGCAAAAGTTCATCTAACAATAAGTTTAACGAGAATTGATTTTTTTATATATTACTGGTGAAATTTATCTAATCCATAATTAAATTTGAATTTATATTTTCAAATGGTATACTTTTATTCTATCTAGAATCTAATTTAACAATTTCATAGAAATATAAACTTTTGATTGTCTCATTCTTATAATTTTTACAATAAAATTAAAAAGAGTAAAAGAGATATTTTAATCTTAAAATATTTATTTATCAAACATATCCCTATTTTATTTAATTTTTGACTAATTCTCTTAACAGTTAAATAGCCAAAATGTACATTTCGAAACAAAAGTGTTAAAAGTGTCATTTTAAAATGAGTTAAGAGAGATTTTTGGATTTTATCCAACTTCATTTGTCATGGAGCCCACAATACAAGAAAACGGGGTCCACTCCTCCAAGCCTTGATCCTACCCGCACAAAACGTAAGGAATTCTCATCACCCCTCGTCTCTGAATCATCTGATCATCCACGTTAGCCTTGTTCCGATTTTATGGCCAATATTAAAAAATCTTTTTCTATTTGCTTCCATTTAACACGTGTACGCAACACAGTCACTGTCACTACTCACCCCCCACATCAGCCGTCCTTTTACCGTTGCCACTTGCCATCAACTAAGTTGGCTTGAAATTTCGACAAAGAGAAATTTATAATAAATAAATAAAAATTAAACGAAAAGAAGAGGGAAAATAGCGACTAGTCAAAGGATCAACGGTCGGTGAGCGGCTGTGTTTAACTAAACCCTTTAATCTCCTCTCCATCCCACGGAATTAAATTAAAATCAAAGTCATTATCGAAGATAAAAAGGGTGGCCAAAAGAAATAATTAAACAATTTTTGACAAAGAAAAAATAATAACATAGGAAAAAAAAAAGAGTGGGGGGGGGGGGAACCCAACAGCTTGTGCTGTTGGCCCGTTGCAGTAAGTGATGTGTTGGGTGCATGCTGGGTAGACCACGTGGCAAGTGATGGGCCTGAACCGGGCCGGGCCTGGTGGACCCCATATTTGGGCCAGTTGTTTTTGGGGGACATTCCAAGCATTGAGGGGCTTTGTCGTTTTGAAGGTTTGTTTGTTTGGGTTGAGGTAATAAAAGGATGTAAAACGCGGACAGGTGGCCCCTTAAACGCGGTTACATACATCACCTTTCAATCATCTTCAAATCAAACACTGTCTCGTGGGCCTGGTGCTGCAGCCGAACGCCCTTTCGGCTTTCACCACCTTATGCCTTATGTGTTTTTATTTCCCGATTTTACCCAAATTACCCCTTCGGTCCTTCCTTTCTACATCGGGATCCACGCCTGGTTCTTGGATTTTCATTTGGGGAGGGAAGGGCAATTTTGGAGTTTCAGTTTTTGCAGTGAACTAGCGATCCATAAAGTTATATAATGTGGATAATGTTTGGATTAAACCCAATTTCTAAATTCTCCTTTTACCCTTACATTATTGTGTACCCAAAAAATTCCAAAACAGTTCAAGATTCAAATGTCTGCGTCAGCTCACTACGAAACTACTACAATTTTACTTTACACTAAAACAATAGTAATATTTTTGTGGTTTAAAACTATAGAAATATTTTAAAATAATAACCATCTGGAAAACTAACATACGCGGAAAACACGCGGTTAATCAGGCGTCAACGTCCAGTCAAAATTAAATTAATCGATCAAAAAGGCCAAGAACATGTAATGTAAAGTAGTTTAGCATGAAATTATTATACTAATTTCAATAGTTTGATTAAATTGAGAAATTATTATATGGATCTGTCTCATCACATTTTTCATAGAATCAATCAATAGAACCCTGTTAATTCAAAATAATTACTAAGATTTCCTTAATTTAGTAACATGTTTAATCCCTAATTTTAAAAAATAGAATTTACATGATAAGTTTTGAAATTAAGAACATTAGTAAGATAAAATTTTAAATTGAAAAAATTTTATTTATTGATCTTATGAATAACATGGTAAAACGAAGTCATGTAATAATTTTTTGATCAATCAAATTATGGGTATGGATGATGGTTCGAGCGGGAGTTAACATCTGCTTGCCACGTTGGGAACCGTCGAATATAAATTATTCCTTACATATAAAGTCAAAATCATCATGTACTACTGTTCACTTTGTGAGATCAGATAAAATTACAAACGTGAACAATTTATTGGAACGAAGAAAAGGAACAGCACGCTTGACCTATTAAGGAAATGCATGTGCATTATTATTATGCATTACTTTACAGAAGGGCTAGGAGAGGGACCAGACCAGCTTTAGTAAGTAGCAACAAAGCTTTTTAATGGAGACAATACCCGTAGTGGTTTTTTTTAGTACAATTTTCGATGTCTCATTTTCAATGTGTTTCATTTTCACATGAATCTGTGAGCAACCAACAACGTTGTCAATGAATTTTGCATGTTGGGGGCAGTGAAAAGTTTTCTTTGGCAGAGTCATTTCATTTTCTAGGATATTGGCAATTCGTAATTTTTTGCAAAATAGAAGCCAGAGGCCGAAGGAATAAACAAAAAAGAAATGAAGACAGGTTACAATGAATTTTTCGAAAATGGCCTAGGTATTTGGGTGATCGTGCGGGCAGGTCTCAATCTTTGTTCCCTTGTTGATGCCTACTGAGTTGTTTGTGAGTCATGAGTCTGCAACGGATCATCGAATCGAAGGGTCTTAGGTGCAGCAAAGGAAGGTGTCCGAAGCTACGTGTCTTGAACTGAGTGGTGTGGGGGACACTCCTGAGCCGATTCTCTACGTTATTTGTCTCAATGTTGCCGTGTGGACTTCTTAATCATTATATTATCTTTTAAGTCAATTAAATTAATCAAAAACGAAATCTCTTATTGTAGTGAGCTGATTTCGGATTGATATTACAATCTCACCCTTTAATTCCGTTCTAACTACCGCAAGGTAGCTGTGGAAGGAAAGAAGTGTCCGAAGGAGTGAGGAAAGTGAGTGAAGAGTGAAATGGGGCAAATGGGGAATGGAAAGCCACGGAAATTTGCTATAAATTAGGTCGTTGGGGGAGAGATTTTCGTTTACCTTTTATCTTATCATCATGAAACGAGAAAACGAATGATTCACAAAAGCCCAAACGCCTCACCTTGTTCTTTATAATAAGTGCAGCCGCTCTTCCTCTAGTCCCTCTCTCCAATCAATTATATACAGCAAAGAAAACACTTTACCTTCTTCACACTTGATTTCTTTTTCTTTTTGAGTTGCAAAATCACAGGGGGAAAAAAGGAAATAAAGAAGAAAGATATGGCATCAGATGAAAGTATGACGGTTGTTTCTTCTATGCAAGAAGATGAGTATGATGATCTTGATGTTGGGTTTGATCATGAAAATCAGGCTCATCCGCATAACTTGTCAAGGCTTTCCATGTGTACTAGTTCCATGTACACCAACGAGGATTTAGATGATGTTGATGTTGATGATCATATAGGGATGTTCATGTCCAGATTGTCGATTGAGAGCTTTGATGCGGATGTTGATGAAGAGTTTTCTTACAAAGAAGGCAAAGGACTGCTCGACCTCTCATCAGACTCTGACAAAGAACCAAGTTGTTACTCTCTTCCCGCCACGCCGCCTCGTCGGAGGAACCGAACCGGGGCGCTGTCTCAGCAGTTGATGGGAGTGGTCAAAGATTATGCGAGCGAGAATGAAGCTCAAAAGGGTGGTTTTGGAAGGCCAAAGGGAAATAAGAATATGAGGAAGAGGAGGATTATAAGGGACAGATGGGTAGAAAAGGAGAGTAAGAGCAACAGCAAAAAGGGGGACAATTTTACGGCTGCGGGTTATAGTAATTACAGTGGAAGTGGAAGTTTTAGCGGGGAGAGTGAAGGCGGAGGCAGTACGGCGGGTTTGTTGGTGATTACAAGGCCAAAAGGAGGAAGGAGGTCGCTGTGTATGGACTTGGAGGAAGTGAAGGCTTGTAGGGATTTGGGGTTCGAGTTGGAACACGAGCGAATGTTTGAGGTGCCCGGTCGTGTTTCCCTGTCTGGTTCCACTCTTGATAATACTAGTAGCGGTGGCAATTCTCCCATTGCCAACTGGCGTATCTCTAGCCCTGGTTAGTCAGAAACATTGCTTACTTTGGATCCTTTTCCTTTTTGCCCGAACAGGAAACTAGAAATTGCTGATTATTGACGATTGACTGATAGTTTTACTTTATATATGCAAAGGATAAGCATTTTCAATATGCAACTGATTTGGGATGTTTACTCTGTAAATTTAGGCGATGATCCGAGGGATGTTAAGGCTCGGCTCAAGGTTTGGGCACAAGCAGTGGCACTTGCATCTACCGCCAAGCATTACAGCTGACAAGCTAGCCACTCCCCAAGTCTCGAGTCTCAACTATCATCGAACTATTTTTGGTTTCCAGTTTTATTTGCTATTTTTTTGTCTCCTTTGAAATCCTTAGGTGGGATGGATTTGGGTACTTTCTTAATTATCTTGCTTCCTCTAAAAGAAGTTTTTTGTCCAGAGGTTTCTTTGACCTTTTGATCCGTTGGTATGGTATAAGATTAGAGAGATTCCAGGCAACCTTTTTTCGATTGCTCATGTACAGCTTTTCGGCTTTTCCGCTTGTATATATAACACGGTGGAATTTGGAGCCAGATTATAGGCTTATTATTTCGAGGCTAAGCATGTTTCGGGTTCATGTGATCATGTACTCTTTGCTTTAAAGATTTTCTTTTGTTAAGTCTTCAGTCTTGATACGGGCACTGCATTTGGATTGAGAATCGTTTCATTGTGTTCCTGAAAGTGGCATTTAAAGTTTTGTCTTGTAGAAAGCACTGTCTTGATCGCCCTCTGTTCTAACGAAACAAATCATAATGGCGAAACTCAGTACTGCTACCGGTTCCAATGTTTGAGCAATTTGGGAATTTAGAAATCGCCAAGTAACGATGTGGTTTATTGTTTATATAGCAAGAGCAATATTGCGAGGCCTCGGTCGTGTGGTTTCATTACTAGGAGAGAGTAATATTACCAGGCTTTAAGTCTCAATAATTTAAGAAAGCAGCTCAAGTGCAAAACCACAAGTGCTCTGCACTCATCCTTCAGGCAAAAACTGAACCGGACGTTAATATTGCTGAAACTACTTTAGAGCTGCACATAAAATCTCTGATCAAACTTTGACTGATCATTTAAGCTGTCGTTGAAGAATTCGTAACATATGGAGGACAAAATGCATCGATTTCAAACAAGCTGAATGCAAATGTAAAGTAGACAGCATGAAGCCCTAAAGTCCAACAGCTTAAATATCAGAATGTAGCAGCCTGTTACCTCCTCCAGTTATACATCTAAGAAAATCAGGTATGCACTTTCTTTTCAGACAAAATTCAATCCACATGAAATTACCATGAGATCTCACTGATCACAGCCCCATTCCAATTACAGACAACAGTCATATATATTCAGGTGAGTTGTTTAAGCATTCTGTCTACTTACTTTCACACCACAAATCCTGCGAATCCAAGATAAGGCTAAGCAGTTCAAAAGATAATCTTTTGAATTCAACTGTCAAAATTGCATGATACAACAAAATACAATATATGAATGAAGGCATCAACCAATGAGTGGCAGAAACCAAGAAACATCCCTCTCAGTGTTCATTTTCTTCACTTTCTTTGGTTAATTAATACACATGATTGAGTATTGGTTAAACATTCCAGAGCATCAACCATGGCAACCACAGAATAAATATTACTATAGAAGCGCTTTGAGTGAATGATTTGAAATGGTAGCAAGCAAAAGATCCACCATATCCGCTAGGATGTGGATTCTAAAATTATAATTATTAGTCATTGGCGAAACTGAAACCCCATGGTGCATTTGGAACATGTAAAGGAATCAAGAAGGCACTAATCAGATTTAGCCGAGTAAATGTCAACCTTGTGGACTGAGAGATCGTTATGGTTGAAGTAACATCACTGCAGAGGAAGATATTAATTTTAGTCTCACAGTAGACGTGGAGAGAGGAAATCCAGAAAGCGAACATTACGTATACTAAAAAGCGTAGAAACTGAAATGAAAGAATATATATTACAATGCAGTCAAACACATGAGAGTGGGAGGATTTGAGCTAGGACCTCCACTCCAGCCATTTACCACTAGACCATGGCCTCATCTGTAACTGCATCCTCGATTTATTCATAAGCAAGTGTAAAACTTATATCCCTAAGATATCGGAGTGACAAATGATTAATGAGATTCCTCTTAAATCATTCGGCTCATCTGCAGATATTAAGTTCAACTTGAATAGCTAACATAAATGTGGAAATAAAATGGATATAGGCATTGATTCTGTATCATTGCCACTTTTAATTTACTAGTAAATGTTGTCATCATAACAATTTTATGATTCTGACTAATAAGGATTAGCTTAGATGTGCAACATTTAGCATACTCTTTGGGAATTTGGGGCACGGTTTGAGGTCCAAGGGATAAAATATAGAACAAATGGAACAGAATTAATGTGAATGTGAAGAAAGTGACATTTAGCAGTAGTAGTACAAACAGTCAGGGTTCCATCAGTATAGCCCTCTTAAAATCCAAAAAGAAAACGCGTGTAGTTTCCCACTCTGCTTGAGTGCAGATCAAAGGTCCATGGAGAGATCATACTGCTTATAAATAATATTTCTGAAAGAGAGAGAGGACACGAAATATTGCTAATCATTCTGATTAGCATTCCTTAGAAAGCCCCAGCTTATGGGTTCATTATCACTGAATGAATGTTACAGTTCCCACAAATCGCAATTAAGGAAAAGAATAAATTTAGCCATACAGGCCACAACAGGGAGTCAACGGGGAAGTTCTCACTCACTTGAAGGCAAGATTGTGACAGGTATTGTCACAGGGGTATGCACAGTCAATAGCGTTAACAGCTGTTCGATCAAAGTACCAGTCTCCTACAGACACTGCAATTGCCTGCAATATTGATAACGAAGTCAAAACTTAAGTAAAAGATATTACACACAAGGGCAGATAATCAATCTGCAACTTTGTGTTTAAGCCTTAGCCAACATTTGAACATAAATTTGGATGAAGGGATCTTATGGAGTTTTTAAGTTAATTCCACCTTAAACCGAACAGTCCTTAATGAGGTATGGTTCTCCAGAAAATTCAGAAGATGGAACATACCTTGTTTCCAATACGAGGAGAATCATTCTCATACCATGTATCCTGCCTCTCTGACTGGCAGTGAGCAAAGCAAGAATTTATAAATAAACCATTTTGATTGGACTTTGAGAAAACATTTACGGCATTGAGCATTTGATTCCTGAAGTCTGCTTCAATGTGAGAAAGAAGAAGAAAGGGGTTATCTGCAGTATTTTGGGCATTTGCCAGTACAAAAATTTGAATCAAAACATAGCAGGAAAAAAAATTGAAAATCACCTTGCAGAAATTGCATCTGCGATGCATTACAATGGGAATGATCCATTTTGCAATCACGCCAGGTGCCATGAGGATCAGCAAATGATGGAATTAAACTATCTTGGACCTGAAAACAGAATTGAGAAGTGTAATCAAAGTTATTTGGCATAAAGGAGGCATCTAGGTTAACAGGAAATCCTGTCAAAAGTAGGCCTTTATGCAATTGGCGAATCCACTGCCAAGTCTGGCCACAAGAAAAGAATGATCGCCTACCTTTGGCCTTTGGCTAGACGGCAAGTGTAAAAGTGAAGGATAGGGTTTTTATATTTTGGATTTTTTTATAGAAAGGATATGGTTGTTTAGGTCCAAGGGGTCGATGTCTTAGATAAGCAATGCAGGACATTACCCAACAATGACCTATTGAAACAGTTTTAATCCGTTTTGAGGTGGTCTTAAAGGTTAGCATTATAAATTTGTGTCTGAGGATATGCTTCTGAGTGAAAATATGGATTCTCATTCGAGTGAAAAAAAGGAAGATGATGAAGAGAAAATGAAACGAATTAACAGAGGCATGAAGAAACAGAAAGAAAGATGCCAAAAGAGGAAGATTACCTGCCATGCATCATAAGCTGCATTGAGAAGAAACATAGGAGTCCTGATTTTCCCAATCAAGTTTTGAGGGAAGAAGCACTGTGAACGGAAAGATTGAGTTATGTGCTTGCTAAAGAGTTAAATCTTCTCTCCATAGTGTTACAAAAATAACTCCAACCAAGAAAGCAGAGATGTTTACCGAAGTTGGATCCATTTGGCTGGTACAAGTACTTGGAAGATTCTTTTGCACACCCTGAAATTTGATTGAGCAGAAAACAATCAGAAAAGCTTTCATGACAATGAGGCTTGATTACTCATAACAGCACTAGCATTACTTTCTTGAGGACCAAACATTTTTCTGAAAAGATTCGTGCCACAAAATAATAATACAAAATTCAGGAACCTAAGATCGAGTGCACTGAAGCAACTGGAAATGAAGCTTACTGGCCTTCTTATTTCTAAAATTAGACATGAAAGCTATGTTCTATTTATTAATTGAGTTTTAACCAAATCCGCAACCCAAAAGAGGTGCATAAGCAAACCTGTAAGGTAACCATAGCCCCATACATATCTCTCAAAGTATGGCCACCAGCCACATTAGTTCTGCAAAATTAATGAAACCATTTATTAAGACTATATCTTTTAATTGAAGAGAACCTTATATAACCAAAATGGAGGGAGGAGAGCATAATTCATTACGCATCAAGGAACAATCCTGCATCGCTAAGACATTTCACTTTGGTAGATGCTGGAAACAAATCCTTAAATTCATCACAATGAAGAATAGAAGCTAGACCCCCAGCTGAGCATCCGGAAAGAAGAGCCTGAAATACATAATCATGATTAACACACATTACATCTCCAAAACCAAATTGAAAACTGAAAGGCAAACGGTGGATAAACCTGATTAGCATTCCGCATTCCCTTGGCCATTAATTCTTCCATAGCAGCTGACCAAATCCTTTGTCCTCTAAAATAAAGTTGGTTAGCCTGAAAGTGAAATCACCAAATACCTTGAATACTTCACCGGATTGTGAAAGTAAAAGGTGCTAAAGAATATATCCTAGAGAGGAAAAACAGCCTGTTCTAAAATAGAGTGTGAAGAGCTCGAAGGAAAAAGGAGAAATTAATTTTCTATTTAAGGCTAGAAGAATCTGAAATAAGCGTCAAGTAAATTAAACTTGACAACTAATTTTCCTTGACTAGGCTATTTGTGGCAGAGACACTAAGTTGAGGCAAAATGTTGCAAAGGGTTATATAACAGTAACTCTTGCCAACCTCATTCTGGCCTTCCCCAGCAAAGGATGCCCCGTCGCAGTAACGCAGCTTTACTCTGTTCCAGTTGTAGAAATCTGCGGGATGAAAGAGGCCCCATTAAAAAAATTTTATGAAGAAATGCTGCAGGGATATTGGTGCAGAAAACAAAAAAATGGGATTAAAATTCTACAAACCCGGATTTTCTTCAGCTTTATTGCTCAATATTCCAGTGAAATTTATCTGCTTCTCCATAAATTTTGATGAACCACGTCGAGTTGTTTTACGGAAGACACAAGTTCGGATGTTATTACACCATCCACCTCCCTACAAACAAACATCAATGTCAACAAAGAGGCTCAAATTAGCTACAAGAAACTAAATCAAATTACAAAAAGGATCAAAGAACCAATCTTTATCAGAATCACAGGATGTCTAATACTATAGTACTTATTAAAGGCGGTGTTAAAGTCTGTTAAACAAACCTCCAACTGAATGAGCCAGCTGTTCGCACCTGACCCGAATCCACGATCCAGATGATAACCGGGAGGCGTTCCATCCAAACAAACTGTGACACAAAGCATCAAAATGAAAATTGAAAATGAGAAACTTTTATAAAAAAATAGCTCAAAATGAATCAAGAATCAGACTTTCAGGGATGAATCCTGAAATACAAGAAGAAATGAGTCTATAACGTTTGTGGATTACCAGCTCCATTAGAAGCAGCTCCTGAAATGAGAGTGAGGGGCACCATGAGAGTGTTGGCTCCGGGGGACACTGCATCTTTCTCCAAGTAGGAAAGTAAACTCTCTTTAGCTTTCAATTCTTCTAACCCATCTTCAGATCGGCTCAAACCAATCCCAATGACACAACAGAAACTCAGAGCCCATATCAAAACCCGCTTCATTTCTATGTCACAGACTATAAAGTAAAGCTAACTCTACCTACTCCAAAGAAAAAAAAAAAAAAAAAGAAGTGTTTTCTGTCTACAGATTTCAAAAGCTTAGACAGAGAGTTACAACTAAAAAATGAATATTAAAGTTGGAACCTTTATAATGGAAATGGACACTTTATGGTTAATTATGGGTAGAAATTTCAGTTATGATTTTGATTTCCCAATTGTGGATAACAGGAAGGAAGGCAACCTTCACTGGTTTAAGCCGCATTTACTATTCATTGAAGGAATATAATTGGTCACCCACATGAGACCGTTGTGTCTTTCATTTTCCTTTTCTTTTTTCTCTTTTTTAAAAAAAAATCAGAATCCATAATGTTGCCTCTTTTTTGCCGCAAAACTCAAAACTCAAAAGGGCCAAAGCCACGTCCCTCCTCTCAAGTTGCATTTCTTTTTTACAATCTAAGCCCCCATTCTCGCTCTATACATACAGCTGTCTGTCTTCTTGAATGCACCAAAATCCTAATATGAAATCGCCCACCTTTTTATCCCCGTGAAAAACCTCTTGTCTATTTCCTCATAATTTTAGGTAATTTTAGGTTAGGTACATGAAAATATTTTCTGTTTTTATTCTCTAAAAATATAAAGAAATCACTATATAAAATATGTGTAGTTTATAAAAATATATGTATGTTTTAAAAAATAAAAATGAAAATAGACCTAAAATTGAAAACAATTTTTTTTAATCTCATTTTTATGTTCATTTATTAGATGGTAGTTTCTTTATATTTTTTAGAGAATAAAAACAGAAAATATTTTCTCATACCAAACATAGCCTAATTTCCTTTCCTATTAGTATTACAAGAGACTTGCTTCTAGTCTTTTCCTAGGATTTTTTTTGTTGGAACTAGAGATGGCAAAATGGGCGGGCGGCACGGAGCCTAGCACGGCCCAACCCAATATGGACCATGCTGGCACGATCCATATTATTTTTTTAGTGGACTGTGTCAGCACGGTCCATTAGTCATGGACAAGCTGGGCAACCTTTTGGTGGCACATGAACTGGCACAGCACGACCCATCAAAATAGCCCAGCACGACACTGTCCATGTGCTTATTTGGACCAGCCCATTTTAAATGTAAATTTATGATATACCAATTATATAATTATTCATTTTCATTTAGAAATTTTTGATGTTTTGGCATGGCGGAAAAGTAATGCAAAATTATGACATGTGCTTTCCATCATGGCCTATGACCTACTCAGACCTCCGATATCCACTATCCCTTCAGAGTTTTGTTTTAGTGCAGGAAGAAGAGTTCTTGATGATAAAAGAAGCAGATTGACACCAAAGACCCTTGAGATGTGTGTTTGAAAGATTAGTTGGATGTAAAATATCCCTTACAAAATATACAAAACTAAGAGGAATCGTTAGACGAAAATTAATAAATTTGATTTCTTTTTTTTTCTTTTTTTTTAGGTAATAGATTTTCTTTAGTTTATAATCTAAATTAGTATTTGTAAATTTTATTATTTATAGTGAATAATGTTCCCTTTTTCCCATGGACATTGACATCGTAAGCCGAATCACGTAAATTTTTGTGTTAGAAACTTTTCATTTTTAATTCAATTTAATCATCAGTATTAAAAAAATAAAATCAAGTAAAAACAAAAAAGATTAACAAAATTAACATTTAATAAAAATCATTGGCCCATGTGCCAGTCCACTGTAGCCCATGTGCTGGCACAACACGATTTATATAAACTGCAGGCTAGACTGGACTTAATCTTCAAAAGATATGGACTGGCACGACACGACCCATATTTTTTTTGGGCTAGCACGATCCAGCCCATATTTTTACGGGTAACCAACTTTTTGAGCTGTGCCAGCCCAGCCCGCCCATATTACCATCTCTATTGGAACTGAAAATACAGATGAATTGAATAACGGGAATTTCCTAACGTGACGACATTGTTAGCAAATTATTGATACTCTTGTCTGTTGTGGATTCGTTTGTGGGCAAAGGAAACGAAACAAACAACACTAACAAAAGAAAAGCGGATGTTGGCATTGAAAATTTGATAGGGGCGATGGGTTTTTGGTCCACACTACACCATATATGGACCGGAGAGCACCGACACATTCCTCTTGTAGGGTACGATGATTGTATTTTTCTACGCACGCTCCCTAAATCTGCGGATAATCTGCTTTCCTGTAATTACGCTTGTGCTCTGGGAGTATAGTATTATCTTAATTCCAGGCTCCGGTTTTTCTCTCTTTTTGCTGAATGCCACACAACCATTTTGTCCCATTTCATGTTTTCCTTCCTTGCTTGAAAATTGAGGCCACTAGACATGCATGGTTAGTAGTATTAAGCAATGAATGAAAAGTAAATATAAGCAAAGGACAACAAGCTCAAGAAGGCGGCAGCGATTTGCTGTTTCAAGAGCAGAAACGTGGACACACTCAAAACTCTCTCTCCTTCACCTTTTCCTCTGATTGTCTGTAAAGAATTACAAATCTAAGTGTGGGCTGAATTGCAGCTCCAACGTTTGATCAACCTATTTCAATTATGGGAATATGCTACAAATTCATACTCTGATGGGATGCAAACTTCGCCAATTTTGCATCCCTTATTATTACACATGTAAGCATTAATCAAAATGGGTAATGAAAATTCGGGAAACAAAAAATAAGAAACGTCGTCAAGATACTGAAGCACTTGACAAAATCTCCTCGTCTTGGCCAAATCGATACTGCTCATAGACTTCAAGCAACAGTTCCCGGCAGGGTACAACAGCCCCAAGCTTAATGCAGGCCAAGAAAGCACCTGAGAGTTTCCGATGAAGACTGTAAGCCTCGTCGGGGGGTGGTGTAAGCCTGTGCCTCAGCATTGTTGCTCCAAGGTTTGAAAGGCTTTGAGTAATATTAGTGGAGCGGAAGTCATAGCCACCAGGCTTAGAGAATGGCAATCCCACAACAAAACCAGCTTGGACATGAGCCTCCAGCATTACCTCTGACTCCATTCCTGTGAGGAACCCAAGTCTCCTTGACATCTCAATAACCGCCTCTCTGTCATTGTTTGCACAAGCCATAACCTGGTCAAACAAATACAAGGAATCTTTAAGTTTGTATGGTAGGACAGCCAAATATAAAGATGTCAAAAAGTTCAACATTGTTCAACAAACTACTGCAACCCAAGGTTGGACATCATATTTATGAGCTTAAAGCAAAGTTACTTTAAAGATGAAACTATATCAAAAAGAGTTTATGCAGGTAAAAATTAAAATAAGAAAAAAAATATACACATAAAGATCTAAGGTATAGAAATTAGAAATGCAGCACCAAACAATCAACGCTACATTCATGCAGAGAAAAAAATCGATGCCATGGGCACTTTGGAAGGGAACTGACCATTCTCAAATAGTCATCAACAAAACGTTTCGGATAATCCCGAGCTGCTCCAAAGTCGATGAGATTGATTGTTTTGGTAGCTTCATCATATAAGAAATTACTCCAATTAGGGTCAGTCTGCGCCAGAGCAAACAAATTGTTTAAGACAAGACAAGAACATCACTCCTTCAACAAGACTAAACTTGAAACAACGCAGAAGTTTAAAAGAATATGACAAAGCAGCCACAGAAATGGACAAAGTTTGAGAAAAAGTGAAGTTTCTTCTTGAATAGATTGACTCAAGCTTAGATAAAACTTTTGAAAAATACACAAACCAAATCATTTGATTTTCTTTAATGTTACCCTTACCCATAGATGGCAAGGCATAGGGAACCTTTAGGAATTTAAATGCTTTCTAAAGGGTAGTACAGAAGATAGAGAGACAAAAAGTAAAATAACCTCTTGGAAAAGGAAAGGGATATTAAAAAAAGCATGCCTGCATGAAGCGGAACTCAAAGAGTTCCATTAATGTCAACTGCAGCAACTTTCTCCCAACAAAACTACGAGTTCCCTGGTTTAATAACGCAACCTTGTCGATTGGAACTCCTGTAACAAGTAAATAGTAATATTCTCAAACCAAAAAGATAAAGTTCATGAGATAATTAAATCAACCTTGTGTAATAGCAAGAAATTCTACTCAAAGAACTTAGAGAACATGGCACAATACTATCCAAACCTAATGCTTTAAGAAAAATTGAAATCTAAAAGGCAAAAAATACATACCATAAACAAGTTCTGTTGTCAAAACTCGTTTGCTTGAAATATCATCCACAACAATTGGAACATAAAAGCCCTCTCTGCTGGATAGTAGATCACCGAAACGTTTCTGATTCGATGCCTCCAACTCATAGTCACATTCACGAGATAATTCTTCTTTAGCTACCTGAAAGAGTTCAAGGAAGGGCATAAACATCCAATTTTTTAACAAAGAATCTTCAGTTGTCAAGAGTCCCAGGGAATACCCTCCAATTACTTAATTTACATCCTGTAGCAGTCAAGCATAGAACAGAGGACTTAGCAATATGCTGGGGTAAGTAGCTTATCAACTACATCTATATACTATTTGTCTATATCACTGGCATTGGAAGGCTAGACACTTAACTTAGAAATTCAATAATGCAAGTTCATGCATGCATAACTGCACACCTTCATTGCTCTGTCAAGATAAAGTCCTTCAGGAATTAGATTTGTATAATCTAATAGAAGTTTCACATTCTCAATGTCACTTTCAATGCTATTTGCCACACCCGGGTACTGAATTTTCATTGCTACATCCATACCATCCTTTGTGACAGCTCGGTGAACCTACAATTGGTAGAAAAACTGTAACTTCAGGCTAGGTAACCATCAAAATGATAAAGGACACTGGAACTTGACAACAGTTTTTTAATCCAAATCACCTCATTGAGAAAAATATTCAATTTGAAATGACCACAGAGAGCAGGCTCATGGTAAAGAAAGAAAAAATAAACAATCGAGCAAGCATGGTAAGTTTTTCAAATGCTGATATAAACAAGACAAGGATAGCAAAAACTAAGAACTGAATTTCATACAGACAAAAAGGGAACCACTAGCAAGTAATAACTAACATCAAACTAGGCCAGGGACACGCTAAAACCTATAAGGCAGGAAATGGTCACACAAAACACCAGTAAATAAAAAAAGAAGGTTGAAAAGAAAACCAAATCAAAGAGCTTCACTGTATGATCCATTCCAACCATATAACATCAATCTAGAAATACTAAAGACTATTTGATCAAATATGTTCACACCTTGATTAAAAGTTTGTACACTAAAGACTCCTGGTAGCATGATCAATAAAATATGTTCACCTGGCCTATACTTGCAGCAGCCATGGGTTCATAATCAAAGCTGGTCAACTTTGAAGACCAACCGGGACCTAGCTCCGCATCCAAAACTTGATTGAGCTGGCTCCTTGGCATCACATCTGCCCCTTGACGCACAATATCCAGAGCCGCCAAGATCTACGGATGATGAAAGAATTCAAAAATAACTGCCTCGCATCATCTTAAATAAATCCTTTAAAGGAACCAAAAATGTATATCTTCTACTCTTCCACTATGAACCAAACATCTCAACTATCAAATTACATTCCTACAACATTTTAACACATATAACAGAAAATTATCATACCGGGGCAGGAACAAGGGATTCATCCTGTATGCTTAACATCTGACCAATTTTTAAAGCAGCGCCACGCATCCTACAGAGTGCAAGGGCCAATCTTTCTGCATTTTTCTCAGACAAGAATGGTGAAACAGCGGATTGTTTGCCATTAGAGGTTGGTGAACCATAAACAAGCCTCTTCGCAGATTCCTGAACTGTTCCCCAAGCAAGACCAGCTCCTAAAGCAGCAAAGCTTTTTGATGTTATAAAACCCACTAGTTAGCAAAGTAGCAGGAAAAAAAAGGGTAAATTTTGCAATGTACTAACTTAGAACATTGAAAACAAACAAAAGAAAATAAAATTTACCCAAAGGCTCTAGAAAACGGAGTAGCAGGAACTTTCCTTTCCCTTGGCTTCCGTCTCTTCACAATTACAGGCGCCTCTGGTGGCATTTCTGCCACTTCACCGCCGTCTACATCGCGCTTATTATCCAAAATGGATTCACGTTCTCTCTCCAACCCATCACTAACAACCGTCTCTTCAAAAGGCGGTTGATCATTACTACTGACGCCTTTATCGCAAGTGATTGGCTCATCAATGGGGCCGGCGTGCTTGGCGTCATTTGAAGAAGAATTCACATTGTTCTCGCCGGCGCCGTCATTCTCGCCGTTGAAATAGACGACGGATTCTTTGGGCCTAGGGCTGGAAAACTCACGGACCTTCCCTTTGGTTAGGCCCGTTAAGTCCGTAGCAGAGACTAAAGCGCTTTTGAGAGAGGAAGCAATTAGGGTTTCGAGATCGCCGTTTTTGGCGCCGTTGATCGTTTGCGATCGTTTGGCAATCTCTTTGGCGACCAAAGACAGGCCGTTCACCAGCCTCCCCAGCTGATTCCAAGAACTCATGGCGCGTTTAATTCAAAAACATCTTTAACTCTTCCCCTGGAAAAAAAAATTATGCTATTGGTTTCTTTTTAATTACGAGGAAGAAAATTAGAAACGGTTGTGTTGGAACTTTGAATGGAATGGAAAAATGTTTCTGTCCGAAGGGCTAGAAGCACGAAGGTTGGACTTCGACCGTTTTAAGGCTACGTGGGTTTTGTCCCATCCACGAAATTGGGAAGTAAGCAATGTCGGCGACGTGGAGGCCTTCCGCTGTTTCTTTTAGACTGGACTGGACTACCCGAACTAGCCCAGACATTTTTTTGACTACTTCCTACAGAACCCGAGCCCTCGGCTCAGTATTTAAGCAATTAAGCCCAATCTCCTAGAGCCGGCCTTAGCCCTGGGACCTGCCTGCGTTTCGGATTCACCAAAGTCACATGTGGCATCTGGGGACACCAAAAGCTGTTAGTAATGAGTAAATTTCAGACTTTGATAGTATCGGGGTCTTTTTCTTCTAAAATTAGTTCAATTGGGATTTGGTATTGATGGGGATGACAAGAATTGACCAAAATCTTTGATATTAAACTCTTAAGTGGGTTGACTGATGTATGTTGTTGCTCGATTTTTGTTTAGATTGATTGATGGCAGTAATTGACCCAAAAAATTCTTCCTACTTATTGCTTTCTGCACCTAATTGTCTTCTTAAGTCAAGCAAGGCCACCGTGTAGGATACAGTTAAGTGTACGAGTATGGCTCAACTTTACCAGGTTCACTGTTTCTTTCTGTTTTGTGGTTTTACATCTACTTTATTGTCCTTTATTTAGAGAAGATATATGTGTTAATATAGGCTTGCTTTTCGTTGGTGTTGCTTTCTAGTCATGACCATGCAACCAGTAACGACTACGAGAACTGTTTGTGGCCGCCTGACATTGATAGGTCTATTTACGTTAGTCTTCAATTTTGCATGAGAAACATATTTGACAGCATTTCAGCAGAAAATCTACATAAGATTGGGTGCATGTCCCATCTCTTTCCACCAGGAACGTGCTACAATTAAACCCACAAATATATTCATGATATATACTCTTTTTTTTTTTTTTTTGTCTATGACCGTCCAGTATCCAAGCCCGATCGGCCTGACGAATTTGGACCGGGTACTGCAGAGACCCATTTCTGGGGGCGACCCTCCCAACAACCGCAAATTCCATACACATGCTGAGTTCGCGATTCGAACCCAGGCCATGCTTAAGGAAAATGGAGCCCTCATCCACTCCACCCAACGGTCGTTGGTATGATATATACTCTTTTCACTTTGATATTTTGCTTTCCCTTTTCCCCCTTTGAAGTTCCACTGCATTGTGCCCTTATCTGCTAAAAATATTACTACTAATCTTTGGACCAGAGGAGGGGTTGATTGAATAAAGGCACTCCAAATGGTAAGTAAGATAAGTATATATATGCTTGGTTCTATAGTGACTCCAGGGTGCCGTAGCATACTTGAGTACAGCAGTTTTTTGACACTCTCTCGCCTCGCCCTCAAAGTAATGGTATGTGCGACGGCCAGGACTTGGTTTTGGCTTATGTCAGGATTCGTGCATTTACATATATTTTAACTTGTTGATCAATATTCCGATTCTTGCAGCTGCTGCAAAGCTCCTGAGGGGCCAAAAAGTTGCCGAATCCAACAACGTTTAAGCATCACACCCAAGCAGTTGAGGGGATAAAAAAGAATATTGGATTTGAATCCTCTTAGGCCCAAAACAAGCATCACAGCTAAGTAGGAGGATTTAAATGCTTCCTCTGTTGAAGTTATGAGAAAATTACTCGTTTGGATTAATTATCCGTTTATCCCCATTTCAATTCATTCCATGCAGGTAGATTCAGCTAATCTTCTCATTCAAGCAAACTATTGCTTTCAGCTCCACGTGAAGGGTACCCCATTTGCCCAGGTTGAAACCTGTGTAGATAAACAGACAAGAAATAGGAAAAGGGCTAAAGAATGGATAGAACTAGAATATAATGTCATCTCCCCAATATCAAATCTGATAAGTGGATATCTACAGATATGCTTTATTCCATATACCTTTGTGAGGAATAATAGTGATACTCATCTATAAGTAGCTAGTCCCTCATTCATATTCCATATTCCAATATTCCAGACCAAGTTGAAACCATCCCTTAGTCTCTCCTTACATGACCGAAAGAAACTGCTTTTATGCAATGCAAAGTCTTGTTTGTATTATTGTATTATTTGACACCTACAAAGATAAGAGGTGGCCAACGTGCCATGGAAAACAAGGAATTTTTTTATTCAATCAACTGACTTTGGGACGGATTTCTAATTAAAGCAGCTACAATCACAGAAAATGACAGGTAACAGAAAGCAGGATGACTTTAACAATTCCGAATCATATGTTTTTTTCATTTATTTCGTACGTAATTCTCCTAATCATGCTAAAGCAAAGAAATAAATTGGCCCACCATCTCAGCCCTCTCGACATTATTCAAACTAGGATTACGGTTAATCCTTGAGTTTCTTATAAATAGGCCCCATCAGCCACTACTTGGATCGTGCACCAGGGCTGTTTTATTTTCTTTTTACCTCGGGTAGGTATTTGTTTTTATGATGGCACTCTCGGTTTTTAATTGTTATTTTCTTAGATTTGTTTTTTCTTCCATACAGTTTTTTAGAGACTGTTCTCTCTAAGTTTATGTGGTTAATATTTATGGGAATGCCTTGCTTTCATCAGAATTTAAGTGGAATTTGCTGAATATGCTTATCACTTTGAAAAGCGAAGGCTCGAGCCTCAAGGGTTATTTTGTCTATATATTGCTCTGCTCTAAGCTCTTTGCCTCTGCTCTTCCATAGCTCTTCTTGATGGGTTCATTAGGTCTCTCTCAGTTTCTTCCACCTTATTATATCACTTTCATTCTTCCGAGTCTCTGTTTTTCCATCTGCTGAAAGTTGGGAAATCAACAATACTTTAATGCTGACGACTGACGTGCATATAAATTCAGGTCTAACTCATCTGATGGATCTGTCTTACAGGTACATTCATGAAGATGGACGCTGTAGGGAGGGCCAGTGGAGCAAAATTTGAATGTTTGCTCTTTGGTATGTTATAGCATGATGAATCTCTTCCTTAAGAACAAAATCATGTGATATTAGATGCTTTTGCTCGGGTCTACCCTCTGTTTTAAGGCATCTAGAACTGTTTCTGATTTTTGGGTTTTTTTCCAATTATGATATTTACAGACATGGATGATACTCTATACCCCTTGAGTACAGGCATCAGCTTGGCTTGCCGCAGGAATATAGAAGGTATGAGTATGAACCCCAAATAGTTAACATGATTGATTATGTCTGTGTTTTTGATACAATCAACAATGATAAACAATTTGACTTGTTTTGATTGTAGAATTCATGCTGCAATACCTGAATATTGAAGAAAGTGAAGTGCCAAGGATGTGCTTGGAATTATACAGGGAATATGGCACAACAATGGCTGGTTTGAAGGTGACTGAGAGTTTATCTTGTCCTAAGTTCCCTGCTCCTGTTTGGTTTTTGTGTGTTTAGCGCTCTCTCTCTCTCTCATTTTGCCATTTTCCGGAAAGAGTGTGCATCTGAAATTTGAGTTTCGAATGCCCATTTTCAGGTTCTTGGTTATGAATTTGACAACGATGAATTTCACGCTTATGTTCATGGAAGATTGCCTTACGATACACTGAGGCCTGATCCAGTGTTAAGAAACCTTCTAATTTCCATGCCACAGCGGAAAATAGTAAGTGAAAATTGAATTCCTTATGGCTGATCGGGAGAAAAATAAGTTAATTGAAAACCCACATCTTGGCTGTTCTAAGATGTTTGTTGATGTTTACAGATCTTCACGAATGCCGACAAGGTGCATGCACGTCAAGTTCTGAAAAGGTTGGGCTTGGAAGATTGCTTTGAAGGAATCATATGCTTTGAAACTCTTAACCCTCCTGTTGAACAAGCTGATTTCATGGATGCATTCGATGATAATCAACTTCTTGCTGAAGGGGAACAAGAGCAGAATACTGCTGACATAACTGACGCTAGCAGTGTCAGTTCCAAGTCACGAATTCTCTGTAAACCCTCACTGGAAGCTTTTGAAGCTGCCATTAGGGTTGCAAATGTCAATCCGAAGAAAACGGTAATGAGTCGCTTGATTTGAAGAGGGATTCTTCCACTGCTCCATTAGAAATTTATGGACTAGATCATTCATGGATTCCCCATCTTTTTCCCCTTTTTTCAGATTTTCTTTGATGATAGTACTCGAAACATTGCAACTGCAAAAGCAGCAGGGCTTCACACCGTCATAGTAAGCTATGATTTTGTTTTTCTACTATTGCATTCTAGCACCTATAAACCTGCCCATGATCTTGAATGGCTAAACATAAGCATAAATCGTTGGTTCTATTAATATTTATGGCAGGTGGGGAGCTCGGTACAGGTGCCTGGTGCAGACTATGCCTTGAGTAGCATTCACAATATCAAAGAAGCAATACCCGATATGTGGGCAGGCAAAGATGAGCAGATGGAGCAAGTTATCCAATCTGCTAAAGTTGAAACTGAGGTCCTCGCATAGATTTCCCCACAAGCTGAAAGTTCATGGTTTTGAAGGGAGGCTGTCCTTGTTATGTCATGTCATGTACATGAAAAGCAGTATTCATGTTAAGCTATTATACTATAAACAATTAAAGCTCACAAATATCCACATGTACTTTAGAACATAAGAGATATATCTTTATTTTTTTTTGGTTAAAATAAGAGATATATCTTTACAATTTATGTACTACACCAAATTTATGGGGGTGGAGAAGCAAATTGTATTGGAAATAAATCGAAATTAATGGAAAAGGATACTCGATTAAGAGTAGTGTTTTCAATGGGATAAATAAAACTTGTATTGCTCTTAAAGATGATAAGCACAATAGTACAGCCCTGCCTAGAGCTCTTACACAGTATCATCCAAAATTCTCTCAGCTACAAGAAATGCCGATTCTCAGACATAATTATCAAGTAAAATCTTCATGCAGCATAAAAGGCAATACTAAAATATTCACTGCATGCTTGTGGTACAATTTATCAGCCGTCCAGGGGTAGCTCCCCACAGTTGACAATTCTGCACGGCACCCGAGGGGTATCTGACCTGCTTGTCTCTTGAGATTCTAGTTTGCGCACAACATCCATTCCATCAACAACCTGTCCGAAAACAACATGCCTATTGTCCAACCATGGAGTCTGTAAAATAGAAAAACACAACAGCACATGAAGATAAAATTTGAACCAAAGAAATAACCAACTTAACAAATTGGTGTGTGTATAACTCTTTGAGCTCTCCAAGAATAAAAAGTGATTTTGATAGCATGAATAATTACCCAAACATATTTGCAGTGCACTGTCAGCATTGAACTATAAGCAGATTATGTACATCCAAGATGAGAATCCAATTCAAAGCCCATATGAATAAGATATAATTCCTATCACAAAGCAAAACCTACTTTCATGGTAAACATTTGTACTTTTTTGGTTCTCAAGATGACCATAAAAGCACAATTTCTGATAAATATAACGGAGATCAAATTGGAATAGTGAGATGAGATCTATAATCCACATAAAAGAACAAGGATGCAGCACCAAAGCTCACCTTGACAGTGCAAATGAAGAATTGGCTCCCATTCGTATTGGGCCCTGCATTTGCCATGCTTAGTACTCCGGCTCCAACATGCTTCACTGAAGATAAGAATCTCAAAATATTAGTACCTAGCGACCAACTCAATAGAGATATCACCTAATTAACAAGTAACAACGCCCGTATAAACACCAAAAATCTTGAACAAAAAAGATGCAAAGCCCCTATTTTGCATTATTACAGCACAACTTACAGGCAAAGTTCTCATCTTCAAACTTGGATCCATAAATACTACGTCCTCCAGTTCCCTGCAGTCAAAATTTGAACCAGTTTTCTGCTTAGCAATGGAAAGTTCTTTGCAAAAGGTATATATTTGTAGAAAATAAGATGAAAAAGAAACAGAGAGCTTACATTTCCGTTAGTAAAATCACCTCCCTGGATCATGAAATCTTTAATAATACGATGGAAGGAACATCCTTTGTAACCATATCCATTCTCCCCTGCAATAAAGGAAAAAATAATCATGTTGATCCAAAGAACACCATGAAAATAAGAATAAAATAGGTTTCAAGGAGTGAATATCAAAGTATACGCATAAAGCATAGCTTGCCTGTGCAAAGGGCACGGAAGTTCTCAACAGTTCTCGGAACAACACCCCCAAAAAGGCCCAGCACGATTCTACCAATAGGTTCACCCCCAACTTCAACGTCAAAGAAGCACTTAGTTGTCACTTTTGCTTGCAACTCTACATCCTAAACAAAATCCAAAACAAGAGCCGGATGCTGATTAGTGAACACTCAACCAAATGCCTACAAACTTTCCTCGAATTGCACATTTCAGATGTAATAAAGTACCTACATTTGCCATGGAGTTGCACACCATTCTCCGATATTTGAGGGAAGGAGATTTATTAGAAAGTTGGGTAACTGGGAAGCTCGATGCATAGTTAAATTTCGATGTTAAGGCCTTTCCAGGCGAGCTCAAGGTTTGACTCTGGTAGTAACCTGACCGGGAATTTATCATACGTGGCCTATGGACATTTGAAATATCTTGACCCTGTAAGATGGGGGAAAAACGGAAAAGACAAAGACAAGTCATATACCATATCGAAGTAGATTTTGAAGTAAGAAAAATCTTGCAGCAAAACTAACCTGGAAACTGAGGCGAGGGCCGTGGACCATCTGCAATGAGAAGCCGCTGGCCATTCTTTGTGGTTGAAATTGGAAAGACGGTACTATGTTATTGAGGCGTCTAGCGAGATAAGAAAGTGTAGGAGTTCAGATAAGACTGAAGTGTCTCTCTCGGTCTCTGGGCCTCGAGGTGCAGAAACTAGAAGGAAGCGATTATAAAACAGAGCGATGTACAGGCTGGTTGTTGCTTTTGCTTGTTGGGTTGGTTGGTGTTGTGGTTAACGCGCGGCTCGATTTGCACATCGTTTTCACCGGCGCAATCTTTCAAAATATCCGCCGCATCGGCCCACGCCCAACGCCACTTTTCTTTCTTTTGGGCTGGCTCAAGAAGACTCTTACTAAAAAAGTAAAAAGCCCGGGATAATATTATTACATTATTTTTTTAACATTGAGATAAGGATGGAATAGGTGTTTTTATTCTTTAAGCACTATCGCACGTCAAGAATTTGGAATTCTCCATTTAACAATCCAATAAATTAACAATGAGACATGAAACTGGAAATATATCTTATATTTTACATCTTACATAAATATATTTAAAATAGTTACAAAATATGATTTTAGAGAGTTTCAAATGATAATTTTGATATTTTTTAAATATTTTGTTAAATTAAATAATTTTATAAAAAAAATTTATAATTAATATATTTAGATAAATATTCAAATGAATAATAAATAAAAATATTTTAATAATATCTTAAAAGATTTTAATGATAAATTACTTTTTTCCTCTCAATGTTATGTTTTATTTTTATATCATTCAATTTTTTTATATGAATTATAAAATTTAACAGTATTTATTTTATCACTTCTTTTCTTGATTTGTTTAAAAATTTATAGTTAAATTGTAACGTTCGCATCGGCTTAAACCTAGTATATATTATACTACTCTTTATAATAAATGGCACTTGCAGGATCATGTGCAATAATATAATAGCGATATATAACATACTGGCGAAGGTGATTACTGAAAGCCCATCTGTAAACTAAAATCTTATTCTTTAATAAATCCATAACATAATATCAGATGCAGATCTCTGACCCTTTAAAGACAAACTTGATTGCATGATTGATTTCAATATACTACTATTAATTTTTAAAACCAACAAAAGATCAATTATTCAAGCCAAAGCCAAAGGCATATATATATATATATATATATATATACACACACACTGTATTATACTGATACAAGTAGTCAAAGAAATCATCCCTTCTGAGTTACTCCAAAGGGCAGACTTCATTAAGGGAGGGGGACCTAGCTTTATCTCAGAAGTATTGCCGGCTATAAATCAGGTTCAAGTTTAGAATATTCGCATTTCACAGTTTTATTTTATTTGATGCATAATTATAAGATTCACGGTTGAAGATTCAAGCTATATATCCGGCAACTGTGATCAGCCAAGAAAATGTCGTCTCTCGGTAACGACGGAGGAGCTACCATCACTCCAACTCAAGGTACATACATTTAGTCATTTACATGTGCTTTTCTACATGCATGTACTTTCCTATTGATTTTTCCCCCTCTCTCTCTCTCTCCGTCTCTATTTGACTTGTTCCGGTGCTTTTAGTTCTTTGTATTCAAAAAGTATCTCGCGCCACAGCTATAAAATGACCTTCGATTCGATTAGTTTTAAGAGAAACCTGCAGTATTGGTGAAGCGCGAAATTGATGTATAGATAGGCTATTCAATGGTGACTTGAAAGTTGAAAGAGTTTCAAGGCCAAACGAACGATACAGACGATAGCTGGCAGGGTAGGATTTACAACTAAGCTAGTTTGTGGGGAGCTCTCCCATATCCCCTGCGGCGATTCCCAATTTCCCATCTGCACAGACCAAAAATGAAAAAAAGGGTACTCCGTGTGGGCTGGGGCTGTGGGTTAGGTCTATGAAACTAAACATGGAGATTGAAGAACAAGTCAAATTGATGACATTGATAGGGAGAGATAGACCTCAGCAAATTATTAATGTTTCAATTTCAAAATCACTCCAAATAATTCAACTAACAACTAATTAGAAAATAGTATGACATTATAATTTAATAGGCTCCCTGCTCAATGGTCAAACCCGTCGTCAAGCATATGATAGTAACTTATCAATTTATTTTAAATTATTCATTTATCTATTTATTCGTTGGAAAAAAAGGGAAACAAATTAGCTCTTGTCTCATCGATAAGAATAGCATTTGAATTATTTATTTTTTTACGAGAAATGCTTAAAATTAAGTCATCTGGAAGCCCTAGGAAATTTGACCCCCCAAACATCTGCATCCAAACGATGGAGCACTTTCTCCTGTGGTTACCTCAACAATTCAAATTCTACACCCAAATCACATATATCGTTTGCCAGAAACTGGCTAACAAAGTTCCCCTCCCTTAATTAGTGTTGAAAAGAGCAAACCCAGTCTCTACGTATAATCTTCCTCACATCCTCGATAGCATTTGCAATTTTGAACTTTTCAAAACATTTACATTCAGAGGAAACAATTGCTTCAAGGAACCACCAACCATCTTTAATGATATATATATATATATATATGAGGAGTAATCATTTTATACCCGATATAAGATTAAGAGTTTTATACTTTTTTATAACTTAATATATAATTAATATTTAATTAATTAAACAGTTGAATTTTATACTTTATTTACTGTGCATGTAAAATTTCAAGTTAATTTAAAAAAATGTCTAGCATATGATTTAATACAATAGAATTTTTCACCGTTAAATATATATACATAGATATATATATATATGTATATATGTATAGAGGAAGGATCCATTTACATCCGAAAAAGTTTTACACCCTTGTTATAACTCGTCGTACGATTAATATTTTAACGATCCGACCGTTGGATTTAAAGATATATTCGAATCTGTCATGTACGTAAAATTTAAAGTCAATCTGATACTTTTATGATATCAATCTAGACTCTAATATTTTTGGATATATTTAACGGTAATAAATTCTATTGCTTTAAAACATATGCTAGACATTTTAAATTAACTCGAAATTTTACATGCACAATATATGTGAATAGAGTATAAAATTCAATGGTTGAATTAATTAAATATTAATTATACGTTAAGTTTATGAATTAAAGTAAAACTCTTAATGAGTGTCAAATGATCCTTCTTTATATGATGACGATGATGATTATCTTGAGCACGTTAATAAGGTTTCCAAGCCCAGAAGAAAAAATGGGTCTGAATTAGGGCCTTGGGGAAGCTTGAGATGTGAGCTTGAAAGCCCAATTCGGATACAATAATTGGGCTATGACCCATGAAGCCTTCCTCTATATTTTTGTTCCAGGCACCTGCCTGCTCTCCAAAAAGAAGCGGCTGATGAATGAATGAAATCCATCATCTCCCGGAGATTTTCCAGGACAGAAAAATGTGGGGTCTGGGCCTTTCAGTTAAGCCACACAAAATATGGGCGTCTATCCAATTCCACCCTCACTAACGGCCGTTTCCACCGTCGCACTCGCGCCTTTCCCAACGACTCCCGGCTTTCTTCTCAGCCCACCAATCTCCCACAGAACATCCTCCCTGTTTCTCTCAACTTACTACTGTCCTAGGTTTCGCTTCTCCAAATTCAGGCCCAGACCTTTTTGTAACTCCAACTCTGATGCCAACTCATCACCCGACGCAAATGAAGATGATGATGTTTGTTTTGACGATGATGACGATTATGGGTTTGTTTTGTCAGATGAGAAGGCAAAGTCGTTGTCTGAAGATGGCGTTTTTACTGAGATAAAGAAGCTTGGAGGAAACTCTCGTTACATTCGGTCCCAAATTGGTATAGAAGCCAGCCTTGATACTGTTTGGAATATTTTGACTGACTATGAGAACTTGGCCGATATCATTCCGGGTCTTGTTGTCAGCAAAGTTGTCGAAAAGAAAGACAAATTTGCTCGAGTTTATCAGGTAAATTATTTATTTCTCTCAATCGGTGTTATATATTTCTTTTGGTGTTTGATTTAATTAACTTTACTTGGGAGTTTTAATTTCTGACTGATATAAGCAAAGGGATATAGCATATGTAATTAAAGGGATAATTAGAGTTGTCTATTGATGATATTTGTATTGTCCCCCAAACCCAAATTGTGAGTGTTCTTTATATGGTAGTAATTTAGTTAATGATCTATCTATCACTTGATTGGGAATTTTTGTTTGAACATAGATTTTGTTCTGTTCCCTTTTCCGTGGATGAAATTGATGTAATCTCTGTTACGTTCTTTAAACAGATTGGACAGCAAAACTTGCCATTAGGAATGAAGTTCAATGCTAAAGGAGTTATAGATTGTTATGAGAAAGATCTTGAGATTTTGCCTTTTGGTAAAAAGCGTGAGATTCGATTTAAGATGGTTGAGGGTGACTTTACACGTTTTGAAGGAACGTGGCTGATTGAACAGGTAAATAACAAATTGTTGTTGGGTTGTTGAGCACCTTTGAATTCTAAGTTATTCAGGTTATTGCTTATCTTTGGCTGCAATACATGATGAATTTACTGCAAACTATGAGTTCAAGGCATTAACATTGAAGTAGCAGAAACCATAGGATGTCCCTTAGCTGATTGAAGAATTCCAGCCAGTCAAATATTGTCTTCAGTCTGTGCTTCAGGGCAAGCACAAGTCATATCTCATCATTAAAATTTAATAACAAATTTCAGTTTTGAGACACCTTGTAGATGATAATGACCATATTCTAAGTAAAAACTCAAGAAAATAAACCTGTTTTAGCCTGAATTAATATATACTGCTCCATCTTGGAAGCTTGAGTCAACTCAAAAAGGAAACTCTCATTTCCTGCTGAACAGAGGCAAGTATTTTGCCCAGTATTCTGCCCTCAGACTTTTCAATCTTTAAGAAACAAGCCTTTCAGTATTAAGTTTTTTTTTTTTTCCCTTTGATTGGGATATGAGGTTCATAATCCAAAACAAGTAACTTATTTTAATGATGGCTGCACAGTTTGATAAAGGAAAATGCAAAGGCAATGAAGCATATGTTGATCAAGAATTCCAGACAATTCTGTCGTATTTAGTGGATGTAAAGCCGAAGATGTGGTTGCCAGTTCACCTTGTTGAGGGCAGACTTTCGAGGGAGATAAAGACGAACCTTTCCTGTATTCGTGAAGAAGCAAGGAGAGTAATAAGAGCTCTGAGCTTCCTTTAACATTATTTGCTGGGTCTGTTCGGCTGCATGCACGCTAGCTACTCAAGTATAAACTATTCAAAGATCAAGTTCCATAATGGAAGAATGATTCACCCAAAGGTCAAAGCCTTTTTCCCCTTGGAATGATACACTTATGCTTTACATTGTCCGGGAAAGAGCTGAGGTAAAGCCTTTAAGGGGATAGAATGGAGTATGATGGACACTGTGGTGAAAGGATGTACTAGTAGTAATCAATTGTATTTATTTTATAGTTAATTATTACTTAAATTTTAGTGGAAAACTAATGATGTTTCATGTCTTTTTTCTGGGTTAAAAATTAAAGATGATGACGATAATGATGTTATTGAGCAGAGGAAGCACGTTGGGTTAGTTTCGTGACAGCCCTTATGGGCCGAAAGGATATGTTCCGTACAAAGGGCAAGAAAATGAAGTTCTAGGGAAACATCAAAATGACTTAAGGGCCAAAACTTTACAAAAGGTGTCGTCACGAAGTCCAATACTATGGGGTTCCGCAATCTGTGGTGATTGAACTATCAAAGCCCGGGTCGGGAGGCCACAATGATTATCCTTTTTCATAATAGTATTTCGATCGGTGAACAAGGGGTTTGGATGCGAGCATCGGTAGTCTCTTGCTAACCAAGATTAGAGCAGCAGCCTATTTGTCTGATTTTTAGTAATTTTTTTATTTATCACCCAAAAAGAAGAAAACCTTTTGCGGTGGATGTGTTTGTGTATAGAAATATACTGGTAACATGTCGGAAGGGGGTAACGAGTTGAATCTTGAATGTTGAACTGGGAGAAAGAAAAGGACATGAAACAAGACAACTTGAGAAGTGGGTCCAACATGTTCGACCCCATTTTATTTTACACATGCAGGTAATTCGTACAAATTTTTTTTTGGCGGTTTTAGCAAACTTTTTATGGATGTATTTCATCATCCTGCAACTGTACTTCTCCTTGGCGGGGCAAAGCTAACGGAATTAGCAAGATCCTATATGACTTTGCCAGTTTGGAATTATTAGGAAATTCTTTGTTTTGTATTTCCAATCAAAATATATTTCTTGCTCTCGAGATCTACCCCTCGAATAAGCAACAAAAAGAGAGATTAACAATTGATGGATCAATCTCTGTCCACGCGGGTTGAATGTATATAATAAGAGTATCAGAGAAATCAAAATGAAAAGAAATTTTAACTTCTCATAGTCAAAGATGTTGACGCAAGAATCTTATCATAGAGTTTACCGTTGTTCATGAAGTTCTTATAGATTTTACCTTACTTCCAAATTATAGTAAAATATATTGTTAAGAAAAATATTTTTTGATCCGTTTAAAATTATTCCATCTATAATTTGTTTGAAGTATTTTTATTCTGATTTGTTTTAACATTAATACTATTATAGAAGTTTAGTTTCATATTTAATAAGTTATCTTATTTATAAAGTAAGTTTTCTTTTTTAAAAATTCACAGTGATAAGATTTGAAAATAAAAAATAAATAAAATCAATTGATGGAGAGTCAGGTCAGAGAAACTGCAGGTGAAATAATATTAGACCGATTATTATGTAGTAAATCTCTATTGTAAATGAATCTAAAACACTTTAGTGGATGAAGATAAGGGTAAAAAAAAAAAAGAGAGAAGAAAAGAAAACCACCTCCATGTACTAGTAGTGTACAGAAGACAAAAATCAAAATTCAACCCCCGGCAGATGTATGAGGTTGTGAAGAGACAAAGGGAGTTGAAAGTGACATTTTGTATACTACACTAGTTTGATTTAACATTGACCTAACTTCAATCACCTTGATTTGAGGTGTGCCATATCGCCTTACATAGGTCGTACTACACGATCATCATCTACACTTAAAAACGTGATATTGGTTTTTACTTTTTGATGGTTTAATTTCGTAAAACAATTAAAGGATCAGAGAATCAAATTCTACTACTATTAGAAACTGGTTCGAATTCAGTACGCTTATAATTTCAAAATGAATGTGTATGTCTCGATAATTGTTTGACAAAAATGATACTAACAGGTTAGGGGGTGTAGGATTCATCATTTCAGGGCAGCTGGTGAGTTGTCAGTTGTCACAGAGCGCAGACTGCGGGGGAATATTGAAAATCTTAACACTATTTCACTATTTGAACTCTGGATATATGAAGATTAAGACTTTTGCTTGCAACCAAAATTTGATTCATGGTAGAAAAAAACTATACCAAATGAGCCGAAAAAAGTATAAATCAGACAAAAAAATTTCAGTCTTAACTAAAGTTGCATGGGATATGATCACCTGTAATAATCGTGAGTATCGAGGTTATTTTAATTTCAGTTTAGGTTTTTCTTACACAGACAGTTTTGAATTTAACTCCAAACTAATGTTCATTACCATCCAATACACTTTGAATGATGATACGTGATAAATATTTTATGTATCATATGTCATCATCCCAGATGTATTGAAGGATATTAGATTTAGACACTGAACTAGAATCTTGCCCGTTTTGCAGTTAAAAAACAAAGGGAGAATCAGAAAATTTATTGAGATTTGTCCCTATTATTATTAGTATAAAAACTAAAACACTACTGGCAAAAGGTCACTTCACAGTTCATGCTATAGAATAGAGTACTTGGTAGGAACTAAACCAAAGCCGTCAACTGAAGCCAACCAGTTGGTGTCTTATTATCAGGCAAGTAGCCAGAAACAATAATTTAATCAAATGCTGGATCCGGTTTGCTTTGAGCCACTTTATAATTGGCCCTTTCCTCGCTTACTTTTGCTCTCTCTATCAATGTCTGTCTTCTTTTTTTTTACTGTACCGGAACATTCACAGTTTTTTCTCCACTTACAGCAGCAATGCGGTAGGAGTTCTTTTTGTTTATTTAATTTTCATCGGCAAGTGAAATTAATCATTCACCGGGTTGAGTGATTACTCCTTTTTCTGTTGTGCAAAAATGCTTCTGACTAATGAATAATGATCATTTGATGGAAATCATCATTCTTCTGCCATCTGTGATTGGGAAGCTTTTGTGAGATAGAGACTCCTTGGGCAGAGCAAATCCACTAAACATGAAAATTAAACCCCCACACCCTCTCATATAAAAAGAAAAAGGAAAAAGTTTTAGTTGGAGTATTTAATATCACTACATGATCACAAAATAATCATCACGATCCATTAGCCACATAATTGTCAAAACCTATGACCTTTTGGCAAGTAATAATCAACTAACACAACCATTAGTGGATTTGGAAAAACAAAACCAAACGAAAACAACAAAAAGGGGTTTCATTTACTTTAACTACCAATTAGGATTAGAGAATTTAAAACTTTTATTTAATCCCCACTTTAATGTAATTCACATCACAATCTGATCTCAACTCATCTCCTTAACGCCAATTCTTTTATTACCATATACTATATTTCTTTTGAAAGTACAATATTTAATTGGTGAGTGGTTTTGGAAGGATGTGGGAACCAAAATAGACTTCATGGACTTTTTTTTTTTTCTTCTGTGTTAGTATTTTATTATGTATGTACTTATATTTGTTAATGGGAATTTCTGACTTATGATTTTGTTTTGATATGAAGGATTGATATGTGGCCATGGGCTTAGACTTTGGTTGGAGATACCCACTTCAACCAACTTTATTTTATACAACTAAGTGCCATCATTCAATTGAAGGTTTTATCATAGAAGAATAAAAAATTTTGATCTACACAAACCATGGAACAAAGAAATGATACCATCCCAATCCAAGTTTAATTATTTTATTTGGCGTTGAAAAGAGGACAACAGCTTGGGGAAGAAGGAGAGGGTTTGGACCGTTTGGTCATCATATTATAGTGGATTTAGTTTAGTTAGTCAACAATGTAAGGATACAAAAAGGTCATGGATTTGGCATTTCCTTTTTGCAAGTTAGGCATGGCTAGTTTTCCCCCCAACTTAACATCTAAATTATAGGTTACATTTTATTCTCTTGCCTTTTTTTTCAATTTAATTTTGGTA
The DNA here is from genome assembly GCA_030664755.1 of Microcos paniculata. Classification (NCBI taxonomy): domain Eukaryota; kingdom Viridiplantae; phylum Streptophyta; class Magnoliopsida; order Malvales; family Malvaceae; genus Microcos; species Microcos paniculata. The sequence continues at coordinate 36,890,914 of CP131461.1, forward strand.
TTTATCTGCAAAAAAGCTCTTTTCTTCTCCTCATCTTTCTTTTCTTTCTCTCGGCTGAGAAATACCCTTTAAACATTTTTGACGTGTCTGTATTCTGAATTTATTGTCAGAAGATTTTTCCCCTTCATGGGCATTGGGCATTTTTATTGATTATTGCAGGCTCGTGTCCTTGAAACTGTTGTCAGTCAAACAACAAACACACACATTTTTCTTTGAACGGACTTACTAATAATTATGATCTTATCCAAAACACGTATCCATCAAAACTTTGCATGCAAGTAAACAAAGTCAATCCAAGGTTTACTTTCTTGTGTTATTCGATCGTGTTCTCACAGGGAAGTATTAAACTGAAGTGCAATGAATATGGCATAACATGTTTAATCATTTTCTTTTCACAGTCTTCTCATTCAATAATAATAATAAATCGAAATTTTCAGAATAAATAAATACTATTAATGAGGGTATAAAATGAGGACAAGAAATGTAAGGTAAGATCAGTAAATGAACGTTCATTTAGGAGACAATAAAGTCAGAATAAATTGAAAAATGGTTTCTTTTTTTTTTTTTGGGTGGATTGAAAAATGGGTTTTGACTTTCGGAAGGTGATCATCAGATCATTAATTGAAGGAGGCAAATTTACGAATTTCAATAAATTTAAAAGGGTTCGATATATGGTAAAAGGATGGTTGGCTATTAGTCAGACCACTTCCGGCAATGCCAGTGCTTTATTGAAACCTTTATTGTTATTGAATGAAATGAAGCCATTCATTTTATCATATACTATATAAAAAAAAAAGAAACAAAAACAAACAAATTGTTGTAAAAAGTATGTTAATTAAAATTGACTAAGCAAGAACAAGAAATAAGAATAGGAGAAATTGAGAATTAAAGGAACAAGAGAAAGAGAGAGAGAGAGATGAAATGGAAATAAGATTGAAGGAATTGTAAGTATCATTAGGGAGAATAAATCCCAATTTATAGGCATCAAATGGTAGGCTATACAAGTTGGCAATTTGCACATATTAGCCCCATTATTATCATCACAATAATCATAATTTGGACAATTTGTACAACTTGCATTTGTCCACTTTCATAACCTAATTTGCATAATTTGCATTTGTCCACTTTCATAATAATTTGCACAACTTGCATTTATCCACTTTCATAATACTCCCCCTTGGACAAATGCTACTATTAAAATTGGACGTGTACTGCCTCGTTAAAAACCTTAAGTCGGAAAAACCCAGTGGGAACAAAAACCGAACATAAGGGAAAAAGAGTACAATACAATTAAGTCCGTCTAATATGTCTTCAGGACAATATGTGCTTGTCTTCAAGACAATATAAATGGGCCTACTTCAGTGTCCTGATTGGACGTGCTATTATTGCCTCATTAAAAACCTTAAGCCGGAAAAACCCAGTGGGACAAAAACCGGACAAAAGGAAAAAAGAGTACAGTGCACTTATGTCCATAATCGCTCCCCTTGAGATAAAATAAACTGCTACTTCTGGAGCATCTAAACATTTCCACTTCTGGGGAAATCAATCTTGCATTTTACTGACTCGCCGCATACCAATGCCATAAACTAATTTCTCAAATGTTGATGTTGGCAAAGATTTGGTAAATAAATCTGCAAGATTATCGACGGAGCGAATCTGTTTAACATCAACTTGTCGACTTTCCTGGAGTTCATGAGTATAGAAAAATTTCGGCGAGATGTGCTTGGTCCTATCACCTTTAATATATCCTACCCTGACTTGTGCAACACAAGCAGCATTATCCTCATAAATTATAGTGGGAGAATCTATCACCGGTTTGAATCCACTAGCATTGTGAATATGTGATATCATAGATCTTAACCAAACACACTCTCTTCCGGCCTCATAGAGGGAAATAATTTCAGAGTGGTTGGAAGATGTAGCAACTAGTGTTTGCTTAGTGGAACGCCAAGAAATGGCTGTATCATTATAGCAAAATAGATAACCGGTTTGGGAGCGAGCTCTGTGCGGATCAGATTTATATCCTGCATCAGCATAACCTACTAAACCAGAGTTAGTAGTATTCTTAGAATAGAATAACCCCAAATCAATGGTTCCTCGGAGATAACGGAAGATATGTTTAATCCCATTCCAATGTCTCCGGGTTGGCTCAGAACTGAAACGTGCCAACAAATTTACCGCAAAAGCGATATCTGGTCTCGTGCACTGTGCCAAGTACATCAAAGCCCCGATTGCATTGAGGTATGGTACTTCAGGACCAAGTATATCCTCACCAGATTCTTTAGGACGAAACGGGTCCTTTTGGGGGTCAAGAGACCTTACAACCATAGGGGTGCTCAATGGGTGAGCCTTGTCCATGTTAAAACGTCTAAGCAATCTTTCAGTGTATGCTGACTGATGGACAAGTATTCCATTCTTATTGTGCTCAAGCTCTAGACCAAGGCATAGTTTGGTTTTACCCAAATCTTTAACCTCAAACTCCTTTTTCAAATATTCAGCAGTTTCAGATAACTCTTCAGGAGTCCCAATTAAATTCATGTCGTCGACATAAACTGCTATAATAGCAAATCCGGTTTCAGATCTTTTAATAAACACGCATGGGCAGATGGGATCATTTATGTACCCTTCCTTAGTCAGGTATTCACTTAAACGTTGGTACCACATGCGGCCGGATTGCTTTAACCCATATAAAGATCTTTGCAACTTTATTGAGAATAAGTTGCGGGGAGTGCATGCTTCAGGCATTTTGAAACCTTCGGGAATTTTCATATAGATATTGGAATCTAATGAACCATATAAGTATGCCGTCACAACGTCCATAAGACGCATTTCAAAATTTTCTTGGGCAACCCAACTTATAAGGAAACGAAAGGTAACTATATCCACTACTGGTGAATATGTTTCATCATAATCTATCCCAGGCCTCTGCGAGAAACCTTGGGCTACGAGTCGGGCTTTATACCTCACGATCTCGTTTCTCTCATTTCGTTTCCGGACAAAGACCCATTTGTATCCAACAGGTTTTACATTGTCGGGGGTTTTAGTAATAGGCCCAAAAACATTACGTTTGGCAAGGGAAGTCAATTCAGCTTGGATTGCTTCCTCCCATTTAGGCCAATCTCGCCTATGACGGCATTCGGTTATGGACCGAGGTTCATAATCATCATTCATAATCTCATGAGCAACTGAGAGAGCAAATGCATCATCGATGATTATCTCATTTCGATCCCATATCTCATTACAATAACTGATGGAAATTTCAGTATTCCCAAGATTGGTGATCTTTTCATGGGTTTGTACCACTTCAGGGGCAATATGCTCATGAACTTGTGCCACTTCAGGGGCAATATGCTCTCTTTGAATATTATGTTGTGCCACTTCAGGAGCAATTTGGTTTCCTCGAGAAAGATTAATAAGCTCATCTGGAGCAGATTCTAAATTCCTCCCCCTTCTTTTTCGAGGAACAGTGTCTTTTGATCCCATCGGTCTACCACGCTTCAGGCGCGGGCCATTTAGATCCATTTCGGGTGGTTCTACAGGAACATCAATCCTAGCTGGAACATTCGCAGCTGGGATGTGAGACTTTGTAACTTTAGCAGTCTCATTAAATGCATCAGGCATTTGATTTGCAATAGCTTGTAAATGGATCAATCGTTGCACCTCATTTTCACATTCAGGTGTTCTTGGGTCAAAATGAGACAAACTTTTCTCATTCCATGAGAAAATCTCGACATTTTTCTGTTTTCCATTTGTGGAAGCTTTTGGTATCCCAAGTGATGGGAATACTGTCTCATCAAAATGACAATCCGCAAATCTAGCGGTAAATAAATCACCCGTCAATGGTTCAAGGAACCGAATAATGGACGGTGAATCAAACCCAACATAAATGCCCAAACGGCGCTGGGGACCCATTTTGGTCCTTTGCGGTGGTGCTACAGGCACTTGTACCGCGCAACCAAAGGTGCGAAGATATGAAATGTCTGGCTCCTGGCCCAAGACTAACTGAAGGGGGGAATATAAATGAGAAGTAGTGGGGCGCAATCTAATTAAAGATACAGCATGTAAAACAGCATGACCCCACGCTGAGGATGGGAGCTTTGTCCTCATCAATAAAGTTCGAGCAATAATCTGAATGCGCTTAATCATGGATTCTGCTAATCCATTTTGAGTATGAACATGTGGGACAGGATGTTCAACTTCAATTCCTAATGAAGCGCAATAAGCATCAAAACTCTTTGATGTGAACTCACCAGCATTATCCATTCTTATGCTTTTAATTTGATAATCTGGGAAATGAGCTCGAAGCTTTATTATCTGTCCAAGCAAACGTGCAAAGGCGACGTTGCGCGTTGATAATAGGCAAACATGGGACCATCTGCAGGATGCATCCACTAGTACCATGAAATATCTAAATGGTCCACTTGCAGGCTGAATTGGCCCACAGATATCACCCTGGATTCTTTGCAAGAATGAAGGGGATTCATAATCAACCTTTGTCATGAAAGGTTTAGTAATGAGCTTTCCTTGTGAACAAGATTCACAAATGTAATCTTTGGATAACAACACCTTTGTATCTTTTAAAGGGTGTCCTCGAGTATTTTTAAGGATTCTTCGCATCATTGTACAAATTTATAGAATTAGATTGCGCTTCATTGTATCAACAGCTTATGGATATTGTCCGCTTTGGTACTTCAAGACCTCACGGACTTAAGGTTTTTGTTCCCACTGGGTTTTTCCGACTTAAGGTTTTTAACGAGGCAGTACACGTCCAATTTTAATAGTAGCATTTGTCCAAGGGGGAGTATTATGAAAGTGGATAAATGCAAGTTGTGCAAATTATTATGAAAGTGGACAAATGCAAATTATGCAAATTAGGTTATGAAAGTGGACAAATGCAAGTTGTACAAATTGTCCAAATTATGATTATTGTGATGATAATAATGGGGCTAATATGTGCAAATTGCCAACTTGTATAGCCTACCATTTGATGCCTATAAATTGGGATTTATTCTCCCTAATGATACTTACAATTCCTTCAATCTTATTTCCATTTCATCTCTCTCTCTCTCTTTCTCTTGTTCCTTTAATTCTCAATTTCTCCTATTCTTATTTCTTGTTCTTGCTTAGTCAATTTTAATTAACATACTTTTTACAACACGTTATCAGCACGAGTGTTCTAAAGTAAAGCAAGTTTGAAGTTTGGTAAGTTCTGAAGGTTTGATTTCATACAAAATTTATTTTCTATACACAAGATAATTTTAATTTTCATTGTGTAAAGATTTCCTTCTAAACATTTTTGACACCAGAAGTTGTCAAACTAATTGAGACCATTCTTTTCAGAATTATGGCAAATATTGAAAAGCCCAAATTCCAAATTTTGGATGTAAGTGGCAATAACTACTTGTCATGGTGTCTCGATATTGAACTGCATCTCCAAGGCCAAGGTCTTGCAGCTACCATTGGTGAAAATGGAAATGCTAATGATAAAGATAAGGCAAATGCTTTGATTTTTATCCGTCGGCATCTAAGTGATAGCCTAAAAGTTCAATATCTATCTGTCCGAGATCCCTTGATCTTGTGGACAAGATTGAAAGAGCGGTATGATCACACCAAAACTGTCATCCTCCCTCAAGCACACTATGATTGGCAACATCTGAGGTTGCAGGATTTCAAGTCCGTGTCCGATTATAATTCGGCTTTGTATGATATTGTGTCACGGCTTGAACTTTGTGGTGTTAAGCTTACTGAGGTTGAGCTTTTAGAGAAAACATTCTCCACCTTTCATGCTTCGAATATTGTATTGCAACAGCAATACCGGCAGCGTCAGTTTAAAACATATTCTGAATTGATCTCAGTCCTGTTGACTGCAGAACAAACAAATGAGTTGCTGCTTAAAAATCATGATTTAAGACCTGCTGGCTCTAAGGCATTTCCTGAAGCAAATGCCGGCTCAAGTAAGAATGTTGGCCGTCCTAGAGGCCGTGAGCGCAGGCATGGGAATTTTTTCCGTAAGGGTGGTGGGAGATTTAACCGTAATATAAATAACTCCCTACACAACCCTAAAGGTAAAAAACCCATGAAGAAGCATGATGATAGTACCTGTCATCGTTGTGGAATGACTGGTCATTGGTCACGTACCTGTCGTACGGCCAAACATTTGGTTGATCTATACCAAGCATCCCAGAAGGAGAAAAGCAAGCATGTTGAGACCCATGCCATTGACCTAACTGAGACTGATGCTGAAATCAATAAGGTTTTGGTCAATGAAAACTGTCATATTCTTGGCAATGAAAAACCTTTTGAGGTTTCTGATTTCTTTATATAATGTTGATGAAAATAACAAGTCCCCAGAAATAGATTCTGAGGGTTTTTCATCTATGTTTTGCCATACCCTTGGATAATTATGTTACCAAGGAAGATATTAAATAAATATGGTCGTCAATAAAATCATGAGTTTTATTCCATATTTGTTGGTTTATATTTTGCATCATATTATTAATTTGTCAAATTTTATGGAACTTGACACCTGAAGTTGTCAAGATAAATGCAAATGGGACACATTGAGAAAAAGGAAGATATATGTTTGCTTGATAGTGCTACAACGCATACTATACTTTGTGGCAAACACTTTTTCTCAAATGTGACATTGCGCAAGGCAAATGTTCAGACAATATCTGGTCCTGTTAATATTATAGATGGCTATGGGACTGCCACAGTTATTTTGCCAAATGGCACAACATTGTATCTTGAAGATGCATTGTTGAGCGGTAGATCAAAAAGAAATCTACTTAGCTACAAAGATGTACGCCGTAATGGGTACCATCTAGAAACAATTAATGAGCAAAATAAGGAATTTCTTTGCATCACTTCCTACAAGATGGGCCAGAAGACCATCCATGAGAAGCTGAAAGCTTCTAGTATGGGATTATATTATGTCCCAATACGAGCTATAGAATCATATGCTACGATGCCCTGGAAACTAGTGAACCCTGATGTGTTCGGACTTTGGCATGATCGCCTTGGTCATCCAGGAGCAACAATGATGCGAAGAATCCTTAAAAATACTCGAGGACACCCTTTAAAAGATACAAAGGTGTTGTTATCCAAAGATTACATTTGTGAATCTTGTTCACAAGGAAAGCTCATTACTAAACCTTTCATGACAAAGGTTGATTATGAATCCCCTTCATTCTTGCAAAGAATCCAGGGTGATATCTGTGGGCCAATTCAGCCTGCAAGTGGACCATTTAGATATTTCATGGTACTAGTGGATGCATCCTGCAGATGGTCCCATGTTTGCCTATTATCAACGCGCAACGTCGCCTTTGCACGTTTGCTTGGACAGATAATAAAGCTTCGAGCTCATTTCCCAGATTATCAAATTAAAAGCATAAGAATGGATAATGCTGGTGAGTTCACATCAAAGAGTTTTGATGCTTATTGCGCTTCATTAGGAATTGAAGTTGAACATCCTGTCCCACATGTTCATACTCAAAATGGATTAGCAGAATCCATGATTAAGCGCATTCAGATTATTGCTCGAACTTTATTGATGAGGACAAAGCTCCCATCCTCAGCGTGGGGTCATGCTGTTTTACATGCTGTATCTTTAATTAGATTGCGCCCCACTACTTCTCATTTATATTCCCCCCTTCAGTTAGTCTTGGGCCAGGAGCCAGACATTTCATATCTTCGCACCTTTGGTTGCGCGGTACAAGTGCCTGTAGCACCACCGCAAAGGACCAAAATGGGTCCCCAGCGCCGTTTGGGCATTTATGTTGGGTTTGATTCACCGTCCATTATTCGGTTCCTTGAACCATTGACGGGTGATTTATTTACCGCTAGATTTGCGGATTGTCATTTTGATGAGACAGTATTCCCATCACTTGGGATACCAAAAGCTTCCACAAATGGAAAACAGAAAAATGTCGAGATTTTCTCATGGAATGAGAAAAGTTTGTCTCATTTTGACCCAAGAACACCTGAATGTGAAAATGAGGTGCAACGATTGATCCATTTACAAGCTATTGCAAATCAAATGCCTGATGCATTTAATGAGACTGCTAAAGTTACAAAGTCTCACATCCCAGCTGCGAATGTTCCAGCTAGGATTGATGTTCCTGTAGAACCACCCGAAATGGATCTAAATGGCCCGCGCCTGAAGCGTGGTAGACCGATGGGATCAAAAGACACTGTTCCTCGAAAAAGAAGGGGGAGGAATTTAGAATCTGCTCCAGATGAGCTTATTAATCTTTCTCGAGGAAACCAAATTGCTCCTGAAGTGGCACAACATAATATTCAAAGAGAGCATATTGCCCCTGAAGTGGCACAAGTTCATGAGCATATTGCCCCTGAAGTGGTACAAACCCATGAAAAGATCACCAATCTTGGGAATACTGAAATTTCCATCAGTTATTGTAATGAGATATGGGATCGAAATGAGATAATCATCGATGATGCATTTGCTCTCTCAGTTGCTCATGAGATTATGAATGATGATTATGAACCTCGGTCCATAACCGAATGCCGTCATAGGCGAGATTGGCCTAAATGGGAGGAAGCAATCCAAGCTGAATTGACTTCCCTTGCCAAACGTAATGTTTTTGGGCCTATTACTAAAACCCCCGACAATGTAAAACCTGTTGGATACAAATGGGTCTTTGTCCGGAAACGAAATGAGAGAAACGAGATCGTGAGGTATAAAGCCCGACTCGTAGCCCAAGGTTTCTCGCAGAGGCCTGGGATAGATTATGATGAAACATATTCACCAGTAGTGGATATAGTTACCTTTCGTTTCCTTATAAGTTGGGTTGCCCAAGAAAATTTTGAAATGCGTCTTATGGACGTTGTGACGGCATACTTATATGGTTCATTAGATTCCAATATCTATATGAAAATTCCCGAAGGTTTCAAAATGCCTGAAGCATGCACTCCCCGCAACTTATTCTCAATAAAGTTGCAAAGATCTTTATATGGGTTAAAGCAATCCGGCCGCATGTGGTACCAACGTTTAAGTGAATACCTGACTAAGGAAGGGTACATAAATGATCCCATCTGCCCATGCGTGTTTATTAAAAGATCTGAAACCGGATTTGCTATTATAGCAGTTTATGTCGACGACATGAATTTAATTGGGACTCCTGAAGAGTTATCTGAAACTGCTGAATATTTGAAAAAGGAGTTTGAGGTTAAAGATTTGGGTAAAACCAAACTATGCCTTGGTCTAGAGCTTGAGCACAATAAGAATGGAATACTTGTCCATCAGTCAGCATACACTGAAAGATTGCTTAGACGTTTTAACATGGACAAGGCTCACCCATTGAGCACCCCTATGGTTGTAAGGTCTCTTGACCCCCAAAAGGACCCGTTTCGTCCTAAAGAATCTGGTGAGGATATACTTGGTCCTGAAGTACCATACCTCAATGCAATCGGGGCTTTGATGTACTTGGCACAGTGCACGAGACCAGATATCGCTTTTGCGGTAAATTTGTTGGCACGTTTCAGTTCTGAGCCAACCCGGAGACATTGGAATGGGATTAAACATATCTTCCGTTATCTCCGAGGAACCATTGATTTGGGGTTATTCTATTCTAAGAATACTACTAACTCTGGTTTAGTAGGTTATGCTGATGCAGGATATAAATCTGATCCGCACAGAGCTCGCTCCCAAACCGGTTATCTATTTTGCTATAATGATACAGCCATTTCTTGGCGTTCCACTAAGCAAACACTAGTTGCTACATCTTCCAACCACTCTGAAATTATTTCCCTCTATGAGGCCGGAAGAGAGTGTGTTTGGTTAAGATCTATGATATCACATATTCACAATGCTAGTGGATTCAAACCGGTGATAGATTCTCCCACTATAATTTATGAGGATAATGCTGCTTGTGTTGCACAAGTCAGGGTAGGATATATTAAAGGTGATAGGACCAAGCACATCTCGCCGAAATTTTTCTATACTCATGAACTCCAGGAAAGTCGACAAGTTGATGTTAAACAGATTCGCTCCGTCGATAATCTTGCAGATTTATTTACCAAATCTTTGCCAACATCAACATTTGAGAAATTAGTTTATGGCATTGGTATGCGGCGAGTCAGTAAAATGCAAGATTGATTTCCCCAGAAGTGGAAATGTTTAGATGCTCCAGAAGTAGCAGTTTATTTTATCTCAAGGGGAGCGATTATGGACATAAGTGCACTGTACTCTTTTTTCCTTTTGTCCGGTTTTTGTCCCACTGGGTTTTTCCGGCTTAAGGTTTTTAATGAGGCAATAATAGCACGTCCAATCAGGACACTGAAGTAGGCCCATTTATATTGTCTTGAAGACAAGCACATATTGTCCTGAAGACATATTAGACGGACTTAATTGTATTGTACTCTTTTTCCCTTATGTTCGGTTTTTGTTCCCACTGGGTTTTTCCGACTTAAGGTTTTTAACGAGGCAGTACACGTCCAATTTTAATAGTAGCATTTGTCCAAGGGGGAGTATTATGAAAGTGGATAAATGCAAGTTGTGCAAATTATTATGAAAGTGGACAAATGCAAATTATGCAAATTAGGTTATGAAAGTGGACAAATGCAAGTTGTACAAATTGTCCAAATTATGATTATTGTGATGATAATAATGGGGCTAATATGTGCAAATTGCCAACTTGTATAGCCTACCATTTGATGCCTATAAATTGGGATTTATTCTCCCTAATGATACTTACAATTCCTTCAATCTTATTTCCATTTCATCTCTCTCTCTCTCTTTCTCTTGTTCCTTTAATTCTCAATTTCTCCTATTCTTATTTCTTGTTCTTGCTTAGTCAATTTTAATTAACATACTTTTTACATAAATAATTTCAGAGTGGTTGGAAGATGTAGCAACTAGTGTTTGCTTAGTGGAACGCCAAGAAATGGCTGTATCATTATAGCAAAATAGATAACCGGTTTGGGAGCGAGCTCTGTGCGGATCAGATTTATATCCTGCATCAGCATAACCTACTAAACCAGAGTTAGTAGTATTCTTAGAATAGAATAACCCCAAATCAATGGTTCCTCGGAGATAACGGAAGATATGTTTAATCCCATTCCAATGTCTCCGGGTTGGCTCAGAACTGAAACGTGCCAACAAATTTACCGCAAAAGCGATATCTGGTCTCGTGCACTGTGCCAAGTACATCAAAGCCCTGATTGCATTGAGGTATGGTACTTCAGGACCAAGTATATCCTCACCAGATTCTTTAGGACGAAACGGGTCCTTTTGGGGGTCAAGAGACCTTACAACCATAGGGGTGCTCAATGGGTGAGCCTTGTCCATGTTAAAACGTCTAAGCAATCTTTCAGTGTATGCTGACTGATGGACAAGTATTCCATTCTTATTGTGCTCAAGCTCTAGACCAAGGCATAGTTTGGTTTTACCCAAATCTTTAACCTCAAACTCCTTTTTCAAATATTCAGCAGTTTCAGATAACTCTTCAGGAGTCCCAATTAAATTCATGTCGTCGACATAAACTGCTATAATAGCAAATCCGGTTTCAGATCTTTTAATAAACACGCATGGGCAGATGGGATCATTTATGTACCCTTCCTTAGTCAGGTATTCACTTAAACGTTGGTACCACATGCGGCCGGATTGCTTTAACCCATATAAAGATCTTTGCAACTTTATTGAGAATAAGTTGCGGGGAGTGCATGCTTCAGGCATTTTGAAACCTTCGGGAATTTTCATATAGATATTGGAATCTAATGAACCATATAAGTATGCCGTCACAACGTCCATAAGACGCATTTCAAAATTTTCTTGGGCAACCCAACTTATAAGGAAACGAAAGGTAACTATATCCACTACTGGTGAATATGTTTCATCATAATCTATCCCAGGCCTCTGCGAGAAACCTTGGGCTACGAGTCGGGCTTTATACCTCACGATCTCGTTTCTCTCATTTCGTTTCCGGACAAAGACCCATTTGTATCCAACAGGTTTTACATTGTCGGGGGTTTTAGTAATAGGCCCAAAAACATTACGTTTGGCAAGGGAAGTCAATTCAGCTTGGATTGCTTCCTCCCATTTAGGCCAATCTCGCCTATGACGGCATTCGGTTATGGACCGAGGTTCATAATCATCATTCATAATCTCATGAGCAACTGAGAGAGCAAATGCATCATCGATGATTATCTCATTTCGATCCCATATCTCATTACAATAACTGATGGAAATTTCAGTATTCCCAAGATTGGTGATCTTTTCATGGGTTTGTACCACTTCAGGGGCAATATGCTCATGAACTTGTGCCACTTCAGGGGCAATATGCTCTCTTTGAATATTATGTTGTGCCACTTCAGGAGCAATTTGGTTTCCTCGAGAAAGATTAATAAGCTCATCTGGAGCAGATTCTAAATTCCTCCCCCTTCTTTTTCGAGGAACAGTGTCTTTTGATCCCATCGGTCTACCACGCTTCAGGCGCGGGCCATTTAGATCCATTTCGGGTGGTTCTACAGGAACATCAATCCTAGCTGGAACATTCGCAGCTGGGATGTGAGACTTTGTAACTTTAGCAGTCTCATTAAATGCATCAGGCATTTGATTTGCAATAGCTTGTAAATGGATCAATCGTTGCACCTCATTTTCACATTCAGGTGTTCTTGGGTCAAAATGAGACAAACTTTTCTCATTCCATGAGAAAATCTCGACATTTTTCTGTTTTCCATTTGTGGAAGCTTTTGGTATCCCAAGTGATGGGAATACTGTCTCATCAAAATGACAATCCGCAAATCTAGCGGTAAATAAATCACCCGTCAATGGTTCAAGGAACCGAATAATGGACGGTGAATCAAACCCAACATAAATGCCCAAACGGCGCTGGGGACCCATTTTGGTCCTTTGCGGTGGTGCTACAGGCACTTGTACCGCGCAACCAAAGGTGCGAAGATATGAAATGTCTGGCTCCTGGCCCAAGACTAACTGAAGGGGGGAATATAAATGAGAAGTAGTGGGGCGCAATCTAATTAAAGATACAGCATGTAAAACAGCATGACCCCACGCTGAGGATGGGAGCTTTGTCCTCATCAATAAAGTTCGAGCAATAATCTGAATGCGCTTAATCATGGATTCTGCTAATCCATTTTGAGTATGAACATGTGGGACAGGATGTTCAACTTCAATTCCTAATGAAGCGCAATAAGCATCAAAACTCTTTGATGTGAACTCACCAGCATTATCCATTCTTATGCTTTTAATTTGATAATCTGGGAAATGAGCTCGAAGCTTTATTATCTGTCCAAGCAAACGTGCAAAGGCGACGTTGCGCGTTGATAATAGGCAAACATGGGACCATCTGCAGGATGCATCCACTAGTACCATGAAATATCTAAATGGTCCACTTGCAGGCTGAATTGGCCCACAGATATCACCCTGGATTCTTTGCAAGAATGAAGGGGATTCATAATCAACCTTTGTCATGAAAGGTTTAGTAATGAGCTTTCCTTGTGAACAAGATTCACAAATGTAATCTTTGGATAACAACACCTTTGTATCTTTTAAAGGGTGTCCTCGAGTATTTTTAAGGATTCTTCGCATCATTGTTGCTCCTGGATGACCAAGGCGATCATGCCAAAGTCCGAACACATCAGGGTTCACTAGTTTCCAGGGCATCGTAGCATATGATTCTATAGCTCGTATTGGGACATAATATAATCCCATACTAGAAGCTTTCAGCTTCTCATGGATGGTCTTCTGGCCCATCTTGTAGGAAGTGATGCAAAGAAATTCCTTATTTTGCTCATTAATTGTTTCTAGATGGTACCCATTACGGCGTACATCTTTGTAGCTAAGTAGATTTCTTTTTGATCTACCGCTCAACAATGCATCTTCAAGATACAATGTTGTGCCATTTGGCAAAATAACTGTGGCAGTCCCATAGCCATCTATAATATTAACAGGACCAGATATTGTCTGAACCTGAAGTTCCTACATCACTCGCACACGGGATTGTGTGCGTGCTTATAAACAAGGCCTGAAGCCTTTACTTGTGGACGTTTTAAAGCCGTGAGGTCTTGAAGTACCAAAGCGGACAATATCCATAAATCTAATCATTGTGGCAAACACTTTTTCTCAAATGTGACATTGCGCAAGGCAAATGTTCAGACAATATCTGGTCCTGTTAATATTATAGATGGCTATGGGACTGCCACAGTTATTTTGCCAAATGGCACAACATTGTATCTTGAAGATGCATTGTTGAGCGGTAGATCAAAAAGAAATCTACTTAGCTACAAAGATGTACGCCGTAATGGGTACCATCTAGAAACAATTAATGAGCAAAATAAGGAATTTCTTTGCATCACTTCCTACAAGATGGGCCAGAAGACCATCCATGAGAAGCTGAAAGCTTCTAGTATGGGATTATATTATGTCCCAATTTTAATAGTAGCATTTGTCCAAGGGGGAGTATTATGAAAGTGGACAAATGCAAGTTGTGCAAATTATTATGAAAGTGGACAAATGCAAATTATGCAAATTAGGTTATGAAAGTGGACAAATGCAAGTTGTACAAATTGTCCAAATTATGATTATTGTGATGATAATAATGGGGCTAATATGTGCAAATTGCCAACTTGTATAGCCTACCATTTGATGCCTATAAATTGGGATTCATTCTCCCTAATGATACTTACAATTCCTTCAATCTTATTTCCATTTCCATCTCTCTCTCTCTCTTTCTCTTGTTCCTTTAATTCTCAATTTCTCCTATTCTTATTTCTTGTTCTTGCTTAGTCAATTTTAATTAACATACTTTTCACAACACGTTATCAGCACGAGGCTCTGTCAGCACGAGCGTTATAAAGTGAAGCAAGTTTAAAGCCTGGTAAGTTCTTAAAGTTTGATACAATGATGCGATATTAAATAAATATGGTCGGAAGATATGTACAATGAAGACCTCACGGCTTTCGGAAGATATGTTATGTTTATAACATACCAAAAGATTGCTTAGACGTTTTAACATGGACAAGGCTCACCCATTGAGCACCCCTATGGTTGTAAGGTCTCTTGACCCCCAAAAGGACCCGTTTCGTCCTAAAGAATCTGGTGAGGATATACTTGGTCCTGAAGTACCATACCTCAATGCAATCGGGGCTTTGATGTACTTGGCACAGTGCACGAGACCAGATATCGCTTTTGCGGTAAATTTGTTGGCACGTTTCAGTTCTGAGCCAACCCGGAGACATTGGAATGGGATTAAACATATCTTCCGTTATCTCCGAGGAACCATTGATTTGGGGTTATTCTATTCTAAGAATACTACTAACTCTGGTTTAGTAGGTTATGCTGATGCAGGATATAAATCTGATCCGCACAGAGCTCGCTCCCAAACCGGTTATCTATTTTGCTATAATGATACAGCCATTTCTTGGCGTTCCACTAAGCAAACACTAGTTGCTACATCTTCCAACCACTCTGAAATTATTTCCCTCTATGAGGCCGGAAGAGAGTGTGTTTGGTTAAGATCTATGATATCACATATTCACAATGCTAGTGGATTCAAACCGGTGATAGATTCTCCCACTATAATTTATGAGGATAATGCTGCTTGTGTTGCACAAGTCAGGGTAGGATATATTAAAGGTGATAGGACCAAGCACATCTCGCCGAAATTTTTCTATACTCATGAACTCCAGGAAAGTCGACAAGTTGATGTTAAACAGATTCGCTCCGTCGATAATCTTGCAGATTTATTTACCAAATCTTTGCCAACATCAACATTTGAGAAATTAGTTTATGGCATTGGTATGCGGCGAGTCAGTAAAATGCAAGATTGATTTCCCCAGAAGTGGAAATGTTTAGATGCTCCAGAAGTAGCAGTTTATTTTATCTCAAGGGGAGCGATTATGGACATAAGTGCACTGTACTCTTTTTTCCTTTTGTCCGGTTTTTGTCCCACTGGGTTTTTCCGGCTTAAGGTTTTTAATGAGGCAATAATAGCACGTCCAATCAGGACACTGAAGTAGGCCCATTTATATTGTCTTGAAGACAAGCACATATTGTCCTGAAGACATATTAGACGGACTTAATTGTATTGTACTCTTTTTCCCTTATGTTCGGTTTTTGTTCCCACTGGGTTTTTCCGACTTAAGGTTTTTAACGAGGCAGTACACGTCCAATTTTAATAGTAGCATTTGTCCAAGGGGGAGTATTATGAAAGTGGATAAATGCAAGTTGTGCAAATTATTATGAAAGTGGACAAATGCAAATTATGCAAATTAGGTTATGAAAGTGGACAAATGCAAGTTGTACAAATTGTCCAAATTATGATTATTGTGATGATAATAATGGGGCTAATATGTGCAAATTGCCAACTTGTATAGCCTACCATTTGATGCCTATAAATTGGGATTTATTCTCCCTAATGATACTTACAATTCCTTCAATCTTATTTCCATTTCATCTCTCTCTCTCTCTTTCTCTTGTTCCTTTAATTCTCAATTTCTCCTATTCTTATTTCTTGTTCTTGCTTAGTCAATTTTAATTAACATACTATTTAACATAGTAATGAGCTGTTTTACATGCTGTATCTTTAATTAGATTGCGCCCCACTACTTCTCATTTATATTCCCCCCTTCAGTTAGTCTTGGGCCAGGAGCCAGACATTTCATATCTTCGCACCTTTGGTTGCGCGGTACAAGTGCCTGTAGCACCACCGCAAAGGACCAAAATGGGTCCCCAGCGCCGTTTGGGCATTTATGTTGGGTTTGATTCACCGTCCATTATTCGGTTCCTTGAACCATTGACGGGTGATTTATTTACCGCTAGATTTGCGGATTGTCATTTTGATGAGACAGTATTCCCATCACTTGGGATACCAAAAGCTTCCACAAATGGAAAACAGAAAAATGTCGAGATTTTCTCATGGAATGAGAAAAGTTTGTCTCATTTTGACCCAAGAACACCTGAATGTGAAAATGAGGTGCAACGATTGATCCATTTACAAGCTATTGCAAATCAAATGCCTGATGCATTTAATGAGACTGCTAAAGTTACAAAGTCTCACATCCCAGCTGCGAATGTTCCAGCTAGGATTGATGTTCCTGTAGAACCACCCGAAATGGATCTAAATGGCCCGCGCCTGAAGCGTGGTAGACCGATGGGATCAAAAGACACTGTTCCTCGAAAAAGAAGGGGGAGGAATTTAGAATCTGCTCCAGATGAGCTTATTAATCTTTCTCGAGGAAACCAAATTGCTCCTGAAGTGGCACAACATAATATTCAAAGAGAGCATATTGCCCCTGAAGTGGCACAAGTTCATGAGCATATTGCCCCTGAAGTGGTACAAACCCATGAAAAGATCACCAATCTTGGGAATACTGAAATTTCCATCAGTTATTGTAATGAGATATGGGATCGAAATGAGATAATCATCGATGATGCATTTGCTCTCTCAGTTGCTCATGAGATTATGAATGATGATTATGAACCTCGGTCCATAACCGAATGCCGTCATAGGCGAGATTGGCCTAAATGGGAGGAAGCAATCCAAGCTGAATTGACTTCCCTTGCCAAACGTAATGTTTTTGGGCCTATTACTAAAACCCCCGACAATGTAAAACCTGTTGGATACAAATGGGTCTTTGTCCGGAAACGAAATGAGAGAAACGAGATCGTGAGGTATAAAGCCCGACTCGTAGCCCAAGGTTTCTCGCAGAGGCCTGGGATAGATTATGATGAAACATATTCACCAGTAGTGGATATAGTTACCTTTCGTTTCCTTATAAGTTGGGTTGCCCAAGAAAATTTTGAAATGCGTCTTATGGACGTTGTGACGGCATACTTATATGGTTCATTAGATTCCAATATCTATATGAAAATTCCCGAAGGTTTCAAAATGCCTGAAGCATGCACTCCCCGCAACTTATTCTCAATAAAGTTGCAAAGATCTTTATATGGGTTAAAGCAATCCGGCCGCATGTGGTACCAACGTTTAAGTGAATACCTGACTAAGGAAGGGTACATAAATGATCCCATCTGCCCATGCGTGTTTATTAAAAGATCTGAAACCGGATTTGCTATTATAGCAGTTTATGTCGACGACATGAATTTAATTGGGACTCCTGAAGAGTTATCTGAAACTGCTGAATATTTGAAAAAGGAGTTTGAGGTTAAAGATTTGGGTAAAACCAAACTATGCCTTGGTCTAGAGCTTGAGCACAATAAGAATGGAATACTTGTCCATCAGTCAGCATACACTGAAAGATTGCTTAGACGTTTTAACATGGACAAGGCTCACCCATTGAGCACCCCTATGGTTGTAAGGTCTCTTGACCCCCAAAAGGACCCGTTTCGTCCTAAAGAATCTGGTGAGGATATACTTGGTCCTGAAGTACCATACCTCAATGCAATCGGGGCTTTGATGTACTTGGCACAGTGCACGAGACCAGATATCGCTTTTGCGGTAAATTTGTTGGCACGTTTCAGTTCTGAGCCAACCCGGAGACATTGGAATGGGATTAAACATATCTTCCGTTATCTCCGAGGAACCATTGATTTGGGGTTATTCTATTCTAAGAATACTACTAACTCTGGTTTAGTAGGTTATGCTGATGCAGGATATAAATCTGATCCGCACAGAGCTCGCTCCCAAACCGGTTATCTATTTTGCTATAATGATACAGCCATTTCTTGGCGTTCCACTAAGCAAACACTAGTTGCTACATCTTCCAACCACTCTGAAATTATTTCCCTCTATGAGGCCGGAAGAGAGTGTGTTTGGTTAAGATCTATGATATCACATATTCACAATGCTAGTGGATTCAAACCGGTGATAGATTCTCCCACTATAATTTATGAGGATAATGCTGCTTGTGTTGCACAAGTCAGGGTAGGATATATTAAAGGTGATAGGACCAAGCACATCTCGCCGAAATTTTTCTATACTCATGAACTCCAGGAAAGTCGACAAGTTGATGTTAAACAGATTCGCTCCGTCGATAATCTTGCAGATTTATTTACCAAATCTTTGCCAACATCAACATTTGAGAAATTAGTTTATGGCATTGGTATGCGGCGAGTCAGTAAAATGCAAGATTGATTTCCCCAGAAGTGGAAATGTTTAGATGCTCCAGAAGTAGCAGTTTATTTTATCTCAAGGGGAGCGATTATGGACATAAGTGCACTGTACTCTTTTTTCCTTCTGTCCGGTTTTTGTCCCACTGGGTTTTTCCGGCTTAAGGTTTTTAATGAGGCAGTAATAACACGTCCAATCAGGACACTGAAGTAGGCCCATTTATATTGTCTTGAAGACAAGCACATATTGTCCTGAAGACATATTAGACGGACTTAATTGTATTGTACTCTTTTTCCCTTATGTTCGGTTTTTGTTCCCACTGGGTTTTTCCGACTTAAGGTTTTTAACGAGGCAGTACACATCCAATTTTAATAGTAGCATTTGTCCAAGGGGGAGTATTATGAAAGTGGACAAATGCAAGTTGTGCAAATTATTATGAAAGTGGACAAATGCAAATTATGCAAATTAGGTTATGAAAGTGGACAAATGCAAGTTGTACAAATTGTCCAAATTATGATTATTGTGATGATAATAATGGGGCTAATATGTGCAAATTACCAACTTGTATAGCCTACCATTTGATGCCTATAAATTGGGATTCATTCTCCCTAATGATACTCACAATTCCTTCAATCTTATTTCCATTTCATCTCTCTCTCTCTCTTTCTCTTGTTCCTTTAATTCTCAATTTCTCCTATTCTTATTTCTTGTTCTTGCTTAGTCAATTTTAATTAACATACTTTTTACAGTTGCTCCTGGATGACCAAGGCGATCATGCCAAAGTCCGAACACATCAGGGTTCACTAGTTTCCAGGGCATCGTAGCATATGATTCTATAGCTCGTATTGGGACATAATATAATCCCATACTAGAAGCTTTCAGCTTCTCATGGATGGTCTTCTGGCCCATCTTGTAGGAAGTGATGCAAAGAAATTCCTTATTTTGCTCATTAATTGTTTCTAGATGGTACCCATTACGGCGTACATCTTTGTAGCTAAGTAGATTTCTTTTTGATCTACCGCTCAACAATGCATCTTCAAGATACAATGTTGTGCCATTTGGCAAAATAACTGTGGCAGTCCCATAGCCATCTATAATATTAACAGGACCAGATATTGTCTGAACATTTGCCTTGCGCAATGTCACATTTGAGAAAAAGTGTTTGCCACAAAGTATAGTATGCGTTGTAGCACTATCAAGCAAACATATATCTTCCTTTTTCTCAATGTGTCCCATTTGCATTTATCTTGACAACTTCAGGTGTCAAGTTCCATAAAATTTGACAAATTAATAATATGATGCAAAATATAAACCAACAAATATGGAATAAAACTCATGATTTTATTGACGACCATATTTATTTAATATCTTCCTTGGTAACATAATTATCCAAGGGTATGGCAAAACATAGATGAAAAACCCTCAGAATCTATTTCTGGGGACTTGTTATTTTCATCAACATTATATAAAGAAATCAGAAACCTCAAAAGGTTTTTCATTGCCAAGAATATGACAGTTTTCATTGACCAAAACCTTATTGATTTCAGCATCAGTCTCAGTTAGGTCAATGGCATGGGTCTCAACATGCTTGCTTTTCTCCTTCTGGGATGCTTGGTATAGATCAACCAAATGTTTGGCCGTACGACAGGTACGTGACCAATGACCAGTCATTCCACAACGATGACAGGTACTATCATCATGCTTCTTCATGGGTTTTTTACCTTTAGGGTTGTGTAGGGAGTTATTTATATTACGGTTAAATCTCCCACCACCCTTACGGAAAAAATTCCCATGCCTGCGCTCACGGCCTCTAGGACGGCCAACATTCTTACTTGAGCCGGCATTTGCTTCAGGAAATGCCTTAGAGCCAGCAGGTCTTAAATCATGATTTTTAAGCAGCAACTCATTTGTTTGTTCTGCAGTCAACAGGACTGAGATCAATTCAGAATATGTTTTAAACTGACGCTGCCGGTATTGCTGTTGCAATACAATATTCGAAGCATGAAAGGTGGAGAATGTTTTCTCTAAAAGCTCAACCTCAGTAAGCTTAACACCACAAAGTTCAAGCCGTGACACAATATCATACAAAGCCGAATTATAATCGGACACGGACTTGAAATCCTGCAACCTCAGATGTTGCCAATCATAGTGTGCTTGAGGGAGGATGACAGTTTTGGTGTGATCATACCGCTCTTTCAATCTTGTCCACAAGATCAAGGGATCTCGGACAGATAGATATTGAACTTTTAGGCTATCACTTAGATGCCGACGGATAAAAATCAAAGCATTTGCCTTATCTTTATCATTAGCATTTCCATTTTCACCAATGGTAGCTGCAAGACCTTGGCCTTGGAGATGCAGTTCAATATCGAGACACCATGACAAGTAGTTATTGCCACTTACATCCAAAATTTGGAATTTGGGCTTTTCAATATTTGCCATAATTCTGAAAAGAATGGTCTCAATTAGTTTGACAACTTCTGGTGTCAAAAATGTTTAGAAGGAAATCTTTACACAATGAAAATTAAAATTATCTTGTGTATAGAAAATAAATTTTGTATGAAATCAAACCTTCAGAACTTACCAAACTTCAAACTTGCTTTACTTTAGAACACTCGTGCTGATAACGTGTTGTAAAAAGTATGTTAATTAAAATTGACTAAGCAAGAACAAGAAATAAGAATAGGAGAAATTGAGAATTAAAGGAACAAGAGAAAGAGAGAGAGAGAGATGAAATGGAAATAAGATTGAAGGAATTGTAAGTATCATTAGGGAGAATAAATCCCAATTTATAGGCATCAAATGGTAGGCTATACAAGTTGGCAATTTGCACATATTAGCCCCATTATTATCATCACAATAATCATAATTTGGACAATTTGTACAACTTGCATTTGTCCACTTTCATAACCTAATTTGCATAATTTGCATTTGTCCACTTTCATAATAATTTGCACAACTTGCATTTATCCACTTTCATAATACAAATTGAAATATAGTATAATAAATAAATAAAATTTGAGATTCGAGATTGGAGTCTAGAAGGGCTAGTCATGATCTTCCCTTCCCATATATTTTCTCTTTGATTACAATCTTTTAGGAACAACATGCTCTAAGCCAATTGGTGACCATCATATTTAATAAATTTACTTTAATTAAAAAGAGAAAAAGAAAATTAATCAGAATTATTAGAGAGGGGGTCAAAGACTCGAAATTAGGATGGGTGAGCCCACATTGCCCCCCACCCATCCAATTTTATTGATGAGTATGATGATGTGTATTGCCGATTTATTGACTCCAACAGCACCAAACACACCGCCAATGATTTGTAAGAAAAATTTTAAAAAATTCAACTAAAAGTCCAAACATTTATACTACATAAATTTATTATTAAAGCGAAAAATAAATTAAGACCGAATTGAAAAAAGTAAAGCAAAACAAAACAAAACAAACCAAACCCATGTTATAACAGTCTCAACTTTTCAACGTTGTCATGAAATTAAAAATAATAAATCGAAGTTTTTTTCCTTTTTTTTTAATTTCTTTTTTCAGTTTTTACCCTCCCAAACCATTTGAAAACCCCAAGAAAGAGACCCTCCTTGATGAACTAAACTTTGATTCTTCATCATCAAAAACCAAATCCCAATTTTATTTTTTTTCCCTTTTAATATCTCTCAAAAACTAATACCCGCATTTCCTCTCCCTCTTCTTTTTCTCCCCTCAAACTTCCCTCTCGTCCTTCTCCATTCCCATTGGTCTCCCTCCTTGTTTAATTCACTCAAAAATCTCTTCTTTTACCTTTCTCCATTTAAATATACACTGTATATATTCTAATAAAGCATAATTATTTGTATAAACTTATGGTTTTTTATTTTTGAACAGTTGTTACATGGTTGCATGATTCAATCATGGGAAGGGTAGTTTCAATCTGGGGTTTTGGGCTTTAATTTTAATATGGGTACTTTGTCAGATTCCACAACCAAAAAAAAGAAAAAATTCTTAAATTTTGGTGTCTTTTTATTAATCTGATGTGTTCCATTTACCGTCACTTTGCTTCTCCAGTAGATCTGTTTTGCTGGGTATGTTCGATCCACTGGTTTATTCATGCTTCAACTCCCACTCCTTAAGGTTAGATCGTCACATTTTTCACTGTTTCTAGTTATGGCTTTTTTCTGCCTATAAATATACTGTTTTTTCAATTCTAATTATTTAGGAAATTCTTGGGTTTGTGTCAATTTTAGCTGCCAAGTTGCTAATTTTTATGATGCTAAGTTATCAGAATAGTGATAGGGTGGTTAAGGGGTTTGTTGGGTTCTGGGGTTTTGGTTCGAGTTCTTTTGTTTTGCATTTGCTCATGGTGCAAAGTATAGAAACCCTCCTCATCAAAGGTTCAGTCTTTAGGGGGTTCTTGATATAGAAGGGAGAGATGGGTAATGGAACTTCTCGTGTTGTTGGTTGCTTTGTGCCGTTTAATGGCAAAGGCGGGGTTGATTTAGATTTTCTAGAGCCTTTGGATGAAGGTTTAGGCCATTCATTTTGTTATGTTAGGCCTACGATTTTTGACTCTCCTGCCATTACTCCATCAAACTCTGAGAGGTTTACCGTTGATTCAAGTACTCTTGATTCTGAGACTTTGAGTGGGTCGTTTCGACATGATACCATAGAGGATCCCTCAGGCCTACAAAGACAGAGTAAGAGTTTTCCAGAAACCACATTTAAGACCATCTCTGGTGCGTCTGTAAGTGCAAATGTATCTACAGCTAGAACTGGTAATCAGAGTGCAATGTTTGCTACTGATGTCCAAGAGCCTGCTGCATCATTTGAGAGTACCTCCTCATTTGCTGCAATCCCTTTGCAGCCAGTTCCTCGTGGTTCTGGTCCACTGAATGGGTTTATGTCTGGACCTCTTGAGAGAGGGTTTGCTTCAGGTCCTCTAGATAGGGCAGGTGGTTTTATGTCTGGACCAATAGAGAAGGGTGTGATGTCTGGACCTCTTGATGCTACTGATAAATCCAATTTCTCTGCTCCACTTGCACGGGGTCGTAGAAGACCTCGTTTTCAGCGTTTCATGAGAAGTGTTAGTGGACCAATGAAACGGACATTTTCAAAGCATTCAATAGGGTCTGGTTGGATGCAAAGGTTTTTCTTGCACCCAGTGACCCAATTGGCATGGCATGCTAAGGAGCCAAAGTTTCGATCAGAACCATCTCGGAATTGTCTTGAAGGGGGGCCATCTGAAGGGGAATATGGGAACAGTCGCAACTTGCAATGGGCTCATGGTAAGGCTGGTGAAGACAGGGTTCATGTTGTGCTTTCTGAAGAGCAAGGATGGCTGTTTATTGGGATATATGATGGTTTTACTGGTCCTGATGCTCCGGATTTTCTAATGAGCCATCTGTATAAAGCCATAGACAAAGAATTGGAAGGACTGCTCTGGGATTATGAAGATAAATCTGGAATTGATCCATTAAAACCGGAAATATCTAAGAGTGGAAATCCTGATACTGGTTTAGACTGCAGCAGAGAAGATCAGTCCAATAGTTGTTCAAATCAAGAAATATCATCTAGCATAGGTGAATTTCATAATGAAGAAATTATCAAGGGTCAGTCTTCTAATAATGAAATAGTTGAGGAAAATGATGATGTGGGGGTTATCATGGAACGGAATTTATCTAATTGTAGAAAGTCCAATTTAGGGGTTGCATGTGAGTCTGCTCCACGTGCAAACTTAGCTGGGCAAGGCAGAAAAAGTTTGCGGCTATATGAGCTACTTCAGATGGAACCGTGGGATGGTAGAGGTTCTTTGTCAATCTCAGTAATGGATAGACAAGGAAAGGGTTCTAGTGCTTGTCAACCAATTTCAGATAATATGGAGTGCAACAACTCATCAAATTCCAAAGATGATAGTTCTAACATTCGAGGTGAAGATCCTACCACTTCAGGAGAAGATAGTGGGATTGGGCTTGATTTTGATAATCAAAGTTCTGCAGCTAGTGCTTCCGTATCAGGACAAAGACAGAGTACAAGAAAGTCTTTGATTGGTTCAAAGATTAGAAAAATATATCGGAAGCAGAAGTCATTGCGGAAGAAGCTTTTTCCTTGGAGTTATGATTGGCACAGAGAAGAGATTTGTGTGGATGAGAGAATTGTTGAATCCTCTGGACCTATAAGGAGGTGCAAGTCTGGAGTTGTTGATCATGATGCTGTCTTGAGGGCTATGGCTCGAGCACTTGAAAATACTGAAGAAGCTTATATGGAAATGGTGGAAAAGGCTCTTGAAATAAACCCAGAGCTTGCTTTGATGGGATCATGTGTTCTAGTGATGTTAATGAAGGATCAGGATGTATATGTTTTGAATCTTGGGGATAGTCGTGTGATCTTGGCACAAGAAAGACCAAATGATCGCTACCCTAATCCAAATTTTGCGAGGGAAGATTTAAGGCATAGAAATAGATCAAGAGAGTCATTAGTGCGTATGGAGCTGGACAGAATCTCAGAGGAGTCTCCTATGCATAATCAACATGGTCAACTCAGCATAATAAATAAGAACAGAGACATCTCTATCTGCAGATTAAAGATGAAGGCAGTTCAGCTTTCCACTGACCACAGCACAAGTATTGAAGAGGTTTGCCACTATTTTACTGACAAGCTCAGCTTTCATTATATATACATATACACTCATACATACATATGTGTGTGTGTGTGTTCAAAATTTTAGTTTGTTTGGAATTTTGATGATATACACCACTACCATGTCTTAGTTAACTGTGAAAATCTTCTTTTTGAGAGATGCATAGAGAATATATTTATCAACATGGGGTTGGATCGAGTGGTAAGCGGTTTGTTCCAGCTTAAGCAGGTCTTGGATTTGAGATCTTACGTACGCAGCTGCTCCCGTTGGGAGACTCACCCACCATATCCAGGTGCGCGACGCGCGTCGAACCCGGATTAGTCAGAGCGAAGCTTTGGATACCGGGTGGGAAACCAAAAAAAAAAATAGAGAATATATTTGTATGGCACACGTGATGTATGGGAGGATGTGATGTTTGATTCTAGAGTGATCAAAATGAAACAAAATCACTGCTGGCTGAGACTGTAAGTTTATGAAGTGAAAAAATGGTGGGCAATTTACTCTTGTGGTGCAGCATTTGCAATGTTGTGTTGCCAAATGGCCCAAATAGAGGGATGCGTGTACTCAACGTGTATGACTAAATAAATACTTAATTGATCAAGTTGGCTGAATGATGGCTTGAAATATTAGTTTGCTTATAATTTACAGGGAACTATTAAGCAAAACTCATCAAGTCTTTTTATGTCAAAGGAGGAATGAATTCAGATATCATTAGGGAATAATCACTTGTTCTTGATTGTCTATGGCAGGAAATCTTAAGAATAAAGGCAGAGCATCCTGATGATGAGAAAGCCATTTCCAATGATAGGGTAAAGGGGCAATTGAAAGTCACAAGAGCATTTGGTGCTGGTTTCTTAAAGAAGGTTGGTTGGGCTAGCATCTTTACTCTTTAGCTGTTATTTTCATATTTTAACAGCTCATGCTTTCTGTCATCTGATAATGAATAACTAACAGAAAAGATAAAAAAAATAGAATCTACGATGGTTTTATTAGTTGTAGTGCTCAAGATTTGAGATTGTTTTGGTTGGGTCTTTCACAGCAATATAAGAGAGCAACTGATTGGTTTATGTCAAATAAGTACGATAAATGGTGAAAACAATTTAAATTCTGAATAAGAACTTTCCAAGGGCTATAGGAATTCGGGTAGGAAATTTGGTTTAGTATATCGAATAGAAGTCTGGTGCAGTGGTACCCCTTTATTTGTATGTTGACACATGCACGCAAATGCCTACACCACTGTTGCTATCCAGTATAGCAAAGTTTCTACCTCCGTGAGTCCCTCTCTTTCCCTTAATAGTTTCTACCTCCATTATAGAGCATCTGGAGACTACAACTTTATATTGAAGTAAAGCCTAAGTTCAAGCTGGAAAGTAACATTAAGCTTTATTAAAACCAATCTGCTTCATTTTATTGTCTTTCTGTGCTATTTTATTGATGTTGAAATGATTGGTTCTTTGTTGATTTCACTTGTTGATTGCAGCCGACTTGTAATGAAGCTCTGCTAGAGATGTTTCGAATTGATTATGTAGGAGATGCTCCTTATGTTAGCTGCATCCCCTCTGTTATTCACCATCGGCTCTCATCAGGTGACCGATTCTTGGTACTATCATCTGATGGACTTTACCAGTATTTCAGCAATGAAGAGGTTGTTGCCCATGTCACATGGTTCATGGAAAATGTTCCTGAAGGTGATCCTGCACAATACCTTGTTGCCGAGCTTTTATTCCGTGCTGCCAAAAAGAATGGTAAGATTATTGAATAAACAGTCTTTGTTAATCTATGTTATCTAGTAAAGGGTCGTGGTTAGAGTTAGATGAAGCTGCTTAATTGATGTAGTTTGCTTCAAAAAGAATTGCAAAATATACAACTTTTGTCATTTTTCTTGGCTTTGAGCGTTGAATAATTTTTTTTCCCACTCCAAATAGGGATGGATTATATTTCATCGAGGGTGATGAAGTATACATTGCAATCTATCGAAAACCATAAACTAATTTGAACTCGTGTTTTGCACATTTTACTAATGGGTTATTGTTGATCTTTGCAGGAATGGATTTTCATGAGTTGCTTGACATACCTCATGGAGATCGGCGTAAATATCATGATGATGTTTCTGTTATGGTGGTTTCATTAGAGGGAAGGATTTGGAGATCTTCTGGATGAGATTTTTTTTCCCCCATTTTTTTGACTCTTTTTGTCACATCTCGCATATTGGCTCAACAGTGTAATCTTTTCCAAGCAAGGGGTAAATCATTTATGCATTTCAGAAATGAATGAGAATCCTAGTCTCGGCATTTCCCTCCCTCTTTCATACCCCTACTTTATTAGTACTTTTTACTTCTTTTGTCGGTTTAATGACTATTGTAGCCGATAAGGTAGCTCTCTTTCCCTTCTTTCTTTAGCTAACAAAGGTGATTCTCATCTCACCATAACAAGATTATAATCGCGTACGTAAACAAGTTAGTACCTTGCATGCTCTTTTTCGGCACTTTCTTCGTAGATGCTGTTTAAGTAGGACTTCGATGGATTAAAATACGAATGAAAGAATTTACTCGATTAGGCTTGGAGATTAAGGGATCTCTTCTCTCTCTTGCTCTCTCTTCCATTTATAACAATTTGAAGTCTAAAAAACTGCATGCTTCCGACCTTTTGCAAGCCTTTTCTGGTAGCTACTGCCCACTAGCCAGCAGGCTTAGGCTTTCATGGTACAGCAGTTGCACGAAAGACGCTTGGTAACTGCAGGTTCACCTAATGAGCCACTTCATCTGGTAATTATTTAGTAACTATATGCTAATATCTTTACTTTAAGTAAAACAAAAGAAAAACTTTTAAAATTTCATTTTCAAGGATTTTCAGGCTTACCATATTCTCCTCGAGGTTAATAATAGTATGTGAAAAACCGGCAATGGCACATCAACATCAGTTTCTGCCATCAACCTCGGAGGTGGCAGAAGTTTTTCGAATAAGAGAAGCATTTTTCTTCACTTTTCATTAAAGCCAAGATATTGCAGCTAACTTTATTTAAAGCTTACAGTTTACAGTAACTAGAAGGAAAGCGAAGCAATGCAGGAGCTACTTGCTAATGATCTTGTAATCTTGTAAAAAGTCTGTAACGTAAGCTATCAGATAGGACCAATTCAACCACTGCAACAACAGCTGATAAGCAAACCCATTTGCCATAATTTTTAACATCATTATGAAGGGTTAATGGAATATTTAATCACAACAGATAGCTTTTTTTCAACAAAAGAAAAAGATATTTACATAAATGTTGACAACAATTATTTTATCTGATTAATTGTATCAGTTCAATCTATTTATCTCCTCGATGGTTGGCAGAATATAATGATGCATTTGATCAAGTGACATTTCCTTTACATGTTTATCCATCCACAAACAAATCCAAGTAAATCTTTTTCAAAATTAATCCCATTTTTATTTTTAATTTTTTTGACCAGGGATTAAGGATTATTATGTTTTGGATGTTTGTTTGTCGTTAAAAGGGGATGTTGGAGAACAGATACTAAAGTTGGGAGACAAAAAAAAAAAAAAAAAGGAAAAGAAAGAAGGAAAGGCGAAAGCGTTAGAAGCCCCATCCCATCCCAAGTCCCAACCCACGGGCCCGTTCCCTACTCACGGAATCGCTTTCTGTGTAGTAGGTGCTGGCGTGATGCAAAGTGTCATGCTCTTCCTTCCTTGCATTGCATTCTATTCTAGTCCCCCCTTTTGAGTTTTGACTCTCCAATCCCAAGAGTCAGACCAAACAATTATACCCATCACCAAACTTTGATTTACTGCTCTTCTTTCCACTTAAAATTCTCATAAATTTTTTCGTATTTCCTTTTCTCTGAATTTGTCAACACGTTTGATCATTAATGATGTGGTTTCCAAGGTCCAATCATTTTTGCCCTTCTCTTTATTATTGCCAAGTTTTTTAGGTTCCTTCATTGTTACATATATATTGTCCCCTTTAAATGGTCCAGAACGCTAATATTTGGGGTCAAATATGGTAGAGTTTTCATTCTTAATTTTCTGCATTTAAAAGTTTAACAAATTGCTTTGTTTTAAAGTCGAAGCTCTGTTTCCAAAGTTTAGCGTCACATCTATACCACCCAATATTTGGCCAATTTCCTTTCTATATATAAAGTAGACAAGCCCCCCCTCTCCCTTCATAAGAATCAAACCAAAAAACTTTTCTCAGCTTTTCTTTTTCTTCCTCTTACCTATTATTGTAAAATCTTCATGGCGGCTGCCAAGGTTTTTGCGTCTCTCTTGGTCTTTATAGCCCTCTTCGGGATCGTTGCTTCTGATCCTGATCTTCTCCAGGATCTCTGCGTAGCCAACAAAGCTGCAGGTGCAACAGCTGTCTTTCCTTTCCTTTTCTTGTTTTGTTTGTTTTTTCTCACGAGCAGGGTAACAAACATGTATAATTCTGGTCACAGGAATAAAGGTCAACGGATTTCCATGCAAGGACGAGGCAAATGTAACGGAGGCTGATTTTTTCTTTAGCGGTCTAGCCAATCCCGCAAAAATCAACACTTCCGTGGGTTCAGTTGTGACAGGAGCCAACGTTGAGAAAATTCCTGGACTTAACACTCTCGGCGTGTCGCTTTCCCGCATTGACTACGAGGCTGGCGGCCTTAACCCCCCACACACCCACCCACGTGCCACCGAAATCATCTTTGTTCTGGAAGGTGAACTGGACGTTGCGTTCATTACTACAGCAAACAAGTTGATCTCCAAATCCATCAAGAAAGGTGACGTTTTCGTCTTCCCCAAAGGATTGGTTCATTACCAGAAGAACAATGGTGCGAAGCCAGCTTCCGTGATTTCAGGATTCAACAGCCAATTGCCCGGAACTCAATCGATCCCCACAACTTTGTTCGCTTCAACACCCTCTGTCCCAGACAATGTGTTGACAAAGGCCTTCCAAATTGGCACCAAGGAAGTCGAAAAAATCAAAAGCAAGCTTGCCCCCAAGAAAAGCTAATTGAGATGAGGGGGCCAATCAACTTTTGTTTATTTTAATTCTATATGTGGATCATTCATAGTTTGGTGAAAATCTATGCGGTTGTAAGAATAATTGGAGTCGGGCCTAGCCGGACAATATTCTCAGTATTTCTTTGGAACTGCAAATAATGTAATTTAAGAGCAAAATAGTACTCTAGTATTTGTAGCAATGCCCATTTTATACATTCAAGTTAAATCGAAAAATTTGTGTTTAATTTGTTTGTCGGGTTTGGAAGCTACTCTATGTTTAAAAGACATTATCTTACAAAATAAGGAAAATCCTTTTTCTTTTTTTCTTGGATTTGGAAAAGGGAAAAATTAAACTTTGTTCTATGGACAAAGGGGATAATACACCACTGATTTAATTATACTAAATAAGTTCAGAAAAGTTTTTTCATGAATTCATTAATATGTATCATTTTCATATGACTGCTAAGTTTTAACCATTAGTATAAATTTCTGTGAGGTCAAATCAATTTGATGAGGCAGAGGGTCAATTAAACATCCTGACAAATAAAATGACAGATTACTACTTTGTAATCATAATTAAAAGGACAACAAAAGAAAAAGAAAAATGATACTTTGGGCTTTTAGAGCAGGCCCAATATGCAAAAAGTTTGGATTTGGGCTGGGAACATTTCCCCACACAATGGAATGCTTTGGGTTAAATTTTGGGCTTTTATATCAGATTTGGGCCGCACAGAAGGGAATCTTGGGTTGGGAATTAAAACCCTACTATGGTCTATGCCTCTATGG
Source organism: Microcos paniculata (assembly GCA_030664755.1). Lineage (NCBI taxonomy): Eukaryota > Viridiplantae > Streptophyta > Magnoliopsida > Malvales > Malvaceae > Microcos > Microcos paniculata. Next base: position 36,922,354 of record CP131461.1, read on the forward strand.
CTGGGTTTAGTGGTGGTGACGACGGTGAGTGGTGAAGGAGGGGGAGGTATTTGAATCGAACGGTTTTCAGTTTTGTTTACTTTGTTTCGATTTTACTGAAATTGGAGAAGGAAGAAGCGAGATTATTGTAATTGAAATGCAAAAGAAGAAGAATTTCAGAAAAAGAAGCATCCAAGAAGACGAAGGAGATGACCCCGCCGCCAGATCAGACGACGAAGAAGACAGAAGGTAATTTCTTTTTCCTTCAGTTTTTGTGTTTTGGAAGGAAAAAAAAAAGGAAAAGCAGCTAATGAAAACTCATTGAATGTATAGATTGGCGTTAGAGGAAGTGAAGTTCCTGCAAAAACAGAGGGAGAGGAAATCGGGAATGCCTGCAATTACAACGGTGCAAACGGGAGGCATCGTCGCTAAAGTTACCGAAAAGGCCGAAGCAGATGGAGAAAAGGAGGAGCTTGTTCTTCAAGACACCTTTGCTCAAGAAACCGCCGTCATGGTTGAGGATCCAAATATGTAATGTGCTTTCCCCCTTTTAGATGAGAAATTTGTTTGTTTTTTTTTTTCCAATAAAATATATTTATTTATATTGTAATTGTTTTGTAAACTTAGGGTAAAATATGTAGAGCAAGAATTAGCGAAGAAAAGAGGGAGGAACGTGGATGCGAAAAACAAAGTTGAGAGTGATTTAACACGAGCAGAAGATGAATTGTATAAAATTCCAGAGCATCTCAAAGTGAGTGTCAATTTCCTTATTTGATGCCGATCATTTATACTGCTTAGGTTTTAAATTTGTGCTTGTTCCTAATTGTGTTGGTGAACAAATTTCCTTGTTGTTTTTTATGCACACTTGCATTTGGTGTTTTGTTGATTAAAAGAAAGTTGCTTTTTGAGTGCGGGTTTATAGGTTTTGCTTCCAGTTTTGATAATCCCTCTTAAGTTTCAAGTATTCTACTTTGTTTGTCTCATATGAAGAATGCGACCTCCATAGTGTGTTTAGAAATGTTATGTGAATTGCTGCCCATTCCTTGCAGGTGAAGAGACGAAATTCAGAAGAAAGTTCTACTCAGTGGACTACTGGGATTGCTGAAGTTCAGCTGCCTATTGAGTATGCCTTTTACTAATCTTTTCATCTCTATGGACTAAGCTTCTGAAGGATCTCCTATCATGGAATCCATTTTGCAGTGTTTGTGCTTCTTTAGTTTTGTTCAATATAGGGACAATTTAGTGTCTAGGTTAGACCTTGTTTAGCTGCTGCGCTGCTAAGCAAACATGGTATAATGTCTTTAGAACCAGCAATTTGTTTCCATAGTGTGTACTCATTCTCTATAATGGATTTCTTTGATCGCAGATACAAGTTAAGAAATATAGAGGAAACAGAGGCTGCAAAAAAGCTTCTACAAGAGAAGCGGCTCATGGAACGGGCAAAATCAGAAGTTAACATCCCATCAAGTTACAGTGCTGATTATTTCCAGCGTGGGAGGGATTATGCTGAAAAACTAAGAAGAGGTGCTTACATATTCTTTTTAATGCTTTGATGATAAGAGGATAGTGAGTTTGACTTGAGTTCAGCATGGTGTGAACTGTGAATTTTGTTGTGCTGTCCATTACTTATGTCGATTCTGTCCTTATTTTATGTCAATTTTTTATTTCCTATTATTATTATTGTTCTGCTTTTGCTTCTTTACTAAGATATGTGGTGGTGTTCACTCTTTCCTCCTTTTTCTTGCTCACGAACTTGCAGAACATCCTGAGCTGTACAAGGACAGAGGTTCACAGGATGAGAATGCTGGCTCCAGACCTCCTGATACGAGCAATGATGCAGCAGGTAGTAGGCAAGCTGCAACTGATGAGTTTATGCTAGAGCGCTTTCGGAAACGAGAACGCCAACGAGTAATGCGGAGATAACACATGGCTAATACAATAAGCAGCATGTCAGCCATACTGAAACTTCAAGCTGCTTCCGTCCTATGATAGGCTACTATCATGCTTCTTGAGCACCCTGTTAGCTACAAAAGGACATCTTATTACTGTTAAATACTGTTGTTATGACTGCAAATGTTGTACATTTTTCAATTAAATTTTCTTCTTACAAGTTAATAATACTCTGGAACCTGGAGATGTGATTGGTTTATCAAAATGTTTCAGCTTATAATGACAAATTTTATTAACCAAGCATTATTGCAGGAAAGCCTGCTGCAATCGCTAATACATAGCCTATACGGTGCACTACTAACACCACTCCAGTAAAGCTGAACAGAAAATATAGTTGCAATACTGGTTGGCTTATCTACTACACGTAAATCACTTACTGGGCTTCACTGCAAAACGCTAAGCCACAAAGTAAGTGATTATACTTTCTATAATACATCGGGGAAGGAAAATATATGTATCGAAAAAACAAAATACAGAAAGAAATATATGATTTTACGGGGAGATCTAAAATTGAACGTTGCTTTTGAAGGACTGGCCAAATTGCCAATTCGAAGGAACCACATTGAGAGCAGTGACAATCTTCCCATTGCTGGCTTGGACTCTGAAGGATAAGCTCTGACCATTGAGATAGCTTAAGCTCTGCCAGTTGGCTCCCCAGTTCCTCGACATGGTTTCCCATTTATTGCTTTTTGACCCCTTTATCCATACCTTGGAAATCTCTCCAGCACCCCCAACATTTGATATGAGCACTAGCTCAAAGTAATTTCTTCCTGTGATGGTGAATCTGATGCCTCCACTTCTCGTGCATCCAACCCTGGCAAACAAAAACAAATCCAACATCTCATCAGTAATCAGTAATCACTAATCATTTATCCATGGCTAGTTTTAGCTCTACAATATTACACGGACTCTTTATTCCCTAACAGGTTCCGTATCCAAAATTTTTATTATTCATGCGAATATAACCCTTTAATCCTCAAAATTATGTAAAAATGGTCAAAAACATAATATACCCATATCCGGCACCTATAACAAAGTCCATAAATGCTGAAGCAACCTTACAAGGGTAAGAATCGATGTATAGAACATACTTCCTATAGAGGACTGGTACAATTCCAGCCCTGTATATCGCGATGGTCTCCCATGCAGGTTGGGACATGTCGAAGTGTGGTAGGGGAGGATTACACCAACCGCCATTGTCACTTGGGAGTGCATAGTTTGGAGGGCAGAAGTTGGTGGCGGTGATGGTAATAGATTTACCCTTGAGGCACCATTGCGGTGCCTTTGTTGCATCGCAAACTATCTGATAGCAGCCTCCGCATGACTTGCCATCGTTAAACAGAGCTGTGCTGAGTGCAGCTGTTTTTATTCCATAACCATCTGTATTGAGATTACCGTAGCCACAAGCTCCGCCTGCAAAGACCAATAATGTAATGATCAGTTCGAGACCAAACAGCTCTTTATAGATAAGTTAAGCACTGAAATGCGCAAAGCAAGAAGCTCACCCATTGTACCAGAAGCATCACTTCCACCATAGAATGTTGCATGGGCCGAGAGCCAAGCAGCGGATGCTACTTGAAACTTAGAGAAAAATAACCCCAGGAGTATGGCAGTAGTGAGCAGATAGGCGCCCTCCATTAAGAACAATGGCAATTTTTTTTTTTCTGATGCTGATCAATGTAGAGCTAAGGACGAGTTTGATGCGGCAGATGGCAAAATCATAGGTATTTATGCTCAGGGAGTGTTAGCCGATAAAGAAATATTGACGGAATATTAGACATTAAACTATTATTACAAATTTGTTGACCTGATGAAGTTATTCCATAATCCTTTTTTTTTTTTGAGAATAAGTTATTCCATAATCCTTAAATGATAGAAATAATCCGTAATTCATGACATCATACGGAAATCCTCATTTAAATATTGAAACCCATGTGACAGTAGTTAACAACTCGGTGCCTCAGTTGATTACTTTTCCTTTTATGTCCTTCCTCAGTTTATCACCAAGCAAAAGGAGTTTTTAACCCCTAAAGCCAAACACCAATTTCATCAAATTTTCTTATCTTTTTAAGATATTAATGTCTCAAACAGCGCTTTGAATACCAAACATTATCAACATATGGGAAAATCAGAATGATTATAATCCACATGGACAAATCATGAATGCATCAACAATTCTTCAGGGTAGTGAAGAAAATACACCGACAAAATCCCATTCACATTACATCAAAGCAAGTTCTAGTCATTGGCAAGTTATTTCCATTCAATTTCTTGGAATTTAGACGGTGCTGCAGCTGGGGCTGTTTTGTCAATTCAACACATTATAGTATCCGTGGTACGTTACGGTACAGTTGAGCTGCAAATTGTCAAGCGGACAATATAAAATTAGCAGAGAACTTTTAAAATGGTTTCTAAGCTTAAGAGGTTTAAAACTTGGAGTCCAAACTTTAATTTCTGCAACTACGACCTTCAATAACAAATGGATAGAGAAGATACTGCTAACTGCAACTGAAAAATCAAAGTCAACTCCCAAAAATCCCATTTTTAAATCATGTTTAGGCAGGTTTTGCAACCAGTTACATGCAACCACCATGAATTTACAAATTTCCGTGCAATATTGATAGAAGAAAAATGAAAAATAATTGTGTAGTCGATAAGTAGAACCATATATCATGGCATGTCTTAAGGGGCGTAGACCTATATAGCACATGGGTGATGCCATCTTTCATTTTGAAACTTTTCCACCCAACCAATTGCTAACACATGGTTTCACGTTGTCGAATTCAAATGGTAAGGGAAATTGTATTTTATTTGATTAAAGAACGAAATTTGTTAGTATAAGAAAATTTATTGAAGGTCATAGCTTGAGGGGGAAGAGGACTATCTACTTTCTACTCTAGGGTCTAGGAAGGAGTAAAGACCCACGCAAAAACTACAATATTAATTAATCAAATGCGGTTGATTGTGGTTTTGTTTTCACCTTCTATGGCTAAGGCTATGCCTTCCCTTCATATTGAAGGTTCAACTGACTGCTGGTGGCTGGTGATATAATAGATATATATAATTACCCCCTAAGCCAAGGAAAGTGTATTTGAGTTTACAAAGCTTAATTTTCACTTTCACTCCAATGCAGAATTGTACATATCCTACTCATGTTCAACAAGGCAGCAGCCTATCCCAATTCCAAGTAACATGTGCAAAAATGATGCAGAGCTGACTCGAAGTTGAAAGTTATACTATATTACTACTTTTCAAATTAGAAAGCAAATAGTCATTCTACATACAAAGTGAGAGCTATACATAACATTAATTAGCTGGGAACAGATTATCAATCAACTTAAGACAGAGCTCCCTCAATGGCAATAACAGTCAAGAGAGCTACATTCTGAAAAATTTTCTACATTATGGTTCTATTAACCAAACAGGTAAGTATTGGATTACAGAAGCTTAGCAATTTACATCCCATTAGCTGGTATAGATGGATGAACACATGCTTTCACATACTGGGGAATCATATACAAAACAGTAGCAAATACCATACCTTATAAGAACATGCCAATCTATTCAAAATGCTAGAAACCATCTAACCTTAAGAAATTACTTCACTTAACTTCCATGTAAGAACCAAACAGTTATTGCAAATTGAAGCTGGATATATCTTTTGAGAATTTACCTTTTAAGATTGAATAAGAGGATTCTGAAGTAAAAAACGAGCATTGTTCAACACAGCACTAGCCTCCTCATTTGATGCATCTATCAACCTCAGTTCCTTAATCTCCTCCTGCCATTTCTCTATCTGTTCTTTATGTATCCTTAAACAAACAAGGGAAACAAAAACACATCAAAACTATTTAGAACAAAATTTCTCCTCCTTAGATTTCCCTAAATTCAAAAAATAATTTGTGTCTTACATAATCAGCCTCTCTTCAAAATCGTTACTCAATTCCTTGAACATCGTCTTCCCTGATTCCAATAGCTCCGAAACCTCCGAAAATTTAAAGAAAAAGATATTTGAAAACAAAATTAATTACAAATAGCCGCACAAAATGAAAAGGATAATATTTACCAGTTGAGTAAAGCGCTCGATCTTTTCAAGAATGTGAGAGATATTGATTTCCATGTCTTCGGATCCAACAATGTCTGTCTCAGTTTGTTCCTTCTCTGTTATTTCCATCGCAGTTCCATTGCTTAGATGATCTTCTTCTCTCTCTTCCATCTAAAGTTTTGAGTAATCAAATAACATTGATTGGATTGAAAAAAATGAAAAAAAAAAAAGGAGGAAAAATCAAGGACGCTTACGCCTGGTTTCATGCGTTTGCTCGAAGCTTCACTCCTTTCAATTTCCATCTCAACACCTCAAAACTGAATATCTCTGATCATGAAAACCAAAAGAAGAGAGCAAAATTTGGTTAAAAACTTAGTTCGTTTTCAATAAAAGTGAGCGAACAAAACAAAGGGGCCAAATAAAATGCCTACTGGAGAGAAAAGGAGAGCGATATCGAAATTGAAAATTGGGAGATGCCGCGGGGAAAAGGCCTGGGTTTTCAAATTTGGAACTCTGCAATGCGCGCGAATTTCGTTTTGTTTCCGCACAATGCGGTGGGCTGAAATAGTGGGTTTTCAAGGCCCCATTTGATCCTATCAATGTTGAATCGCACTTTTGTTTGGGCTAGGTGAATAAAACTGGGCTGGTCCAGGAAGATAGATTAAGCCGCCATAATCGGTGCTTAATGCTAATATAAGCCTTCGATGATGTGCTGGCAAAGAACGAACAGGGATTTTTTCCTTCTGTAAATTTAATAAATAAAATACTTAAATGTCAAACCTAATAATCCATTTAAATATACAAAATAATCTAAGGTCATTCCAACCAAGATACTGCCCGTAGATATTTTACTTCGTCTCTTGCTTCTATTTAATCGCATTTTATACATGAAATTTGTCTTTTATGTCCCTATTTTCTTCATTAATCGTAGACTTTGCGTATCTTGAAATAATTAATAAAAGGAAAATGTTAACCGGAGCCAAAGGGCATATTTTTTTCAAATGTAAAAAAATATAATAATGATGTAGTACCCTTTTTTAAAAAGATAAAAGTGTAATAATGGGCTGATTTTAACTTTTTATTATGATTAGAATACCCTTTAACAAAATTTAGTCTCAAATTAAAAAAATGTTTAGCCCCAAATAATTTTTTAATTTAATTTTAAGGGTAAGTTCTAAAATTTAAAATATATTATTATAGTGTTTTAGAAAGAAAAAAAAAAAGGCATCCACCAATTTTTCAAAGTTTAGCCCTAAATTAAAAAAATGTTTAGCCCCGAATAATTTTTTACTTTAATTTTAAAGGTAAGTTCTAAAATTTAAAATACATTATTATAGGGTTTTAGAAAAAAAATCCACTAATTTGTTAAAGTTTAGTCACTAATTCAAAAAGTTAATTTATGGGGTAAGTCTTAATATTTAAAATATTTATTCGTTGTAAGATGTTAGTTTAAATATATATTATAATTACATCACTTTAATTATATATTTAATTTTTATAAATTTTTTCACCTTTATAAAAGTATTTTCATTAAATATATGAGGGTGTTTTTATCAAAACAAATTAATATTTAATAATTACTTTTTAATTTATTATGCAACTAATCATTTTTGTCATTATTGCACCACTATTTTACTCCCTCCATTCCATAATAAGAGTCCTTTTAGAGTTTTGCACAAGAATTAAGGACGGAATGAAACTCTTTAAATCTAGATAACTTTTTTTATAAAAGACTGATTTACCTTTTTACTCTTATAAATATTACATACTCTCTCTTTTTAAATAAATATTATTAATTAAGAAAAAGAATGGCAAATATGAAAAGATATAGTTAATACTCTATAGAATTCCTAAATGGAGGGAATAAGTATAAATTGTTTCTACCAACGTGGGGTTAAATCGAGTGGTAAGCGGCTTGTTCTAGCTTAAGCATGTTTCAATTTCGAAACCTTGCGTACGCAGTTGTCTCCATTGGGAGACTCACCCATCACATCCAGATGCACAACGCGGGTTGAACTCGGATTAATCAAAACAAAACTCCAGATACTGTGTGAGAAACAAAAAAGTATAAATCGTTTCTTATCGAATGCTCGTAAGTAAGCAACCGATACGAAAACCCTTAAAAAATTATGAGTTTGGTTTGAGCATTGTGACTCATGAATCATAAATAAATAAATACAGTATAACTCCAAATAAATTTGTTGGAATTTGGAAACAGTTTGGATTGGGACACGGAAGTACATGTTGACTAACATGAAGTATTGCTTGGAAAATCAAAATGTTAATTAAGGAGTAAATTAAGATCATTAGTAATACTAACAATTTTAATTTATAGGAAAAAAGATACTCATAGAGTGGTTAAGCTTAAGACTTGAGAAGCCCGAGCCTTAAGATACAGAGTCAGCATCAGGAAAACTCAAGAAAGGAAAAGAAAGAAAGGAAAGCTGAAAAGGACTTTTAATTTTACTGGGTCTAGACTCATGCACTCTACAGTCCTACAGTTCTCCAGCCAAACTTTGGAACTTTACCCAATTCTCTCTGTTTTCTTCTCTTTGACGATTCATTTCATTGTCACCTTTTCTATTTAACACTTCTCCACTCCAGTTCGCCAGTTCACACTTCTCCACTCCTTCCAACCTCATTTTCTTCTAGTTCCAGCCCGCCCATATCTCCAGATACCCATGTTTAAATCCTACCTTAATTCTTGCGTCACTTTTCAGCTTTTCCCAGGACAACCTCAAGGCTTGTTTTTCTTCCTCTTCTTCTTAGTTTTTTCATCATTTGAAAGTTGAAAAACCCCCACCCAGTTTGTAGAAAGATGCCACCCATGCTACAGAAACAGGGTCTTTCACTTAATACAATACTCTTCTCAATTCTGGTTACTCTGTTTCTGTGCAAGGCTGTTGCTTTAGCAGCTATTTTAAAAGATAAAGATGCTTTATTGGAGTTCAAATCTGCTATAGTTGAAGACCCATTAGGGTTCACTTCTAGTTGGAACCCAAATGATAAAGACCCTTGCTTTTGGCACGGTGTTACATGTGACCCACTTTCAGGTCGAGTCATTAGCCTCAATCTTACTTCTAATCTCAATTCCACATGTTCTGTACTTTCTACATCAACCAAAACAGTAGCAACTGGTCAAGTTGGAGGTAACTTTTCTTTGCTATATCCTCGTTTGCATGTTGGTGCTGATGACAAGATTTCTTTTACTAAATTGAGAGGTAAATTGTCTCCTGCTATTGGCTATCTTACAAAGCTTAGAGTTTTGTCACTTGGGTTCAATGAATTCTTTGGTGAGCTGCCTTGGGAGATTGGAAAGCTTAATCTTTTGGAAATTCTTGATTTAGGTTTTAATGATTTACATGGTCGTTTACCAGCCTCCTTAAAGAACTGCACTGCATTGAGGGTTATTAATCTTTCTGGGAATCACTTCAATGGAACAATTCCTACAATTTTTAGGCAGTTAGTAAGTTTGCAAGTTGTTGACTTTTCTTTCAATGAGTTGAGTGGTGAAATTCCAGAGGAATTAGGTAAGAATTGTGGAAGTCTAGTGCATCTCCATCTTGCAAGTAATGGGCTTTCGGGTTCGATTCCTTCCAACTTGGGAAATTGCGGTGAGCTCAAGTCTTTGATACTGTCTTCTAATATGTTGGAAGATGATATTCCTTTAAGTCTTGGTAAACTTGAAAATCTTGAAGCATTGGACTTGTCCAGAAATTTCTTGAGTGGGGTTGTACCACCGGATTTGGGTAATTGCAAGCAGTTGAAATTGCTTGTTCTGAAGAACAATTATGGTCCTTTCTTTTCAAGAAATGACTCTAGCTTGACATTTCTGCAAGAGGAGGATAGGCTGGAGGATTTTAATTATTTTGAGGGGGAACTGCCTGAGAGTATTGTACAGCTTCCAAGTATTCATGTTCTTTGGGTGCCAAATGCAAATTTGGAGGGCATTTTTCCTCGGACTTGGGGATCGTGTTCTAACTTGAAAATGCTGAATCTGGCACAGAATTTCTTTACTGGACAAATACCTGTATCTTTGGGGCATTGTAAAAGCTTGTACTTCCTTGATTTGAGCTCCAACAACTTGACTGGTTTGCTTCCGACAGAAATTTCTGTTCCATGCATGGTTGTATTCAACATCAGCCAAAATTCCTTGTTTGGGAACATCTCAAGATTTCCTTATGGGGAGTGCTCAAATAGTTCTATGAACTTGTCAGTGCCACAAGTGGGCTTGGTTGGTTTATACTGTTCCTTCTTTCATAGGAATGCTCTCATGAATGTTGGTCCTTTCCCTTTATCATCTAGTGAATTTGTTGTGCTGCATGATTTGAGCAAGAATCAGTTCACCGGCTCAGTCCCTCCTCTTATTATTTCTTCATATATTTTGTCTGTTAAGCCACTTTATGGTTTCTGGTTGAATGAGAACAATTTTGAAGGTAATCTTTCAGCTTATTCTTTTGATCCTTGTCTAAGTTTGGAAGGTTTGATCTTGGATATTAGCAACAACAAAATTGTAGGTCAACTTCCTTCAGACATGGGCAGCACTTGTAAGTGCTTGACATTTTTGAGTATGGCAAGCAATGAATTTGTTGGTTCAATTCCTACATCATTCACTAACATGGTTTCTCTAGGTATGCTTAATCTTAGTGAAAATAGATTGCAAGGTTCTATTCCATCTTATATTGGAGAGATGAAGGATATGAGGTCCCTTTTGCTTTCTAGTAATAATTTTTCAGGTGCAATACCTCAGGATTTAGCTCAACTGTCTTCAGTAGAGGTTTTGGAGCTTTCTTCAAACTCTCTTTCAGGAGGGATACCACCTGATTTTACAAAGCTCAAGCACCTTAGTATTCTAAGGTTAGATCATAATAAGCTCACTGGGCAGATACCCTCTGGCTTTAGCAACATGAGTACACTTTCAGTATTCAATGTTTCTTTCAACAATTTGTCTGGATCTATCCCTCTGAATTCAAATTCAATAAACTGTGAAAGTGTGAAAGGAAATCCTAACCTTCAGCCATGTCGAACTGATCAATCATCCTCTGATTTGGAGCGGCGTCACTTTGGTAATATTACACAAGGAGCTCATTCTCCCATGGCAAGTATACAGAAAAAAGGCGGTGACTTCACTCCCCTAGAAATTGCCTCCATCACATCGGCTTCAATAATTTTTTCTGTCCTCATAGCCTTGGTTTTCCTCCTTGTATGCATGAAGAAATTTGCATGCAATTCTGTCTCTGATCAAGTTTCAGGTAGAAAAGAGGTTGTAACTTGCAACAGCATTGGTGTACAGCTGACATATGAAAATGTTGTTGGGGCCACAGGTTGTTTCAATCTCCAAAACTGCATTGGTAGTGGAGGTTTCGGAGCAACATACAAAGCGGAAATCACTCCAGGAGTCGTGGTTGCAGTTAAGCGGCTCTCAGTTGGGAGGTTTCAAGGTGTTCAACAGTTTGCTGCCGAAATCAAGACTCTTGGACGGGTGCAGCATCCAAATCTTGTAACTCTTATAGGTTACCATGTCAGTGAGGCTGAAATGTTCCTGATCTATAACTACTTGCCTGGTGGCAATTTGGAAAAATTCATCCAGGAGAGATCAAGGAGGACTGCAGAGTGGGGTATGCTACACAAGATCGCTCTGGATATAGCACGTGCCCTTACTTATTTGCATGATGAGTGTGTTCCCAGGGTATTGCACCGTGATATCAAGCCAAGCAACATTCTTTTGGATAATAGCTTCAATGCCTACCTTTCTGATTTTGGTCTTGCTAGGCTTCTCGGCACTTCTGAGACTCATGCAACTACTGATGTGGCAGGAACTTTTGGATATGTTGCCCCTGAGTATGCTATGACATGCCGTGTGTCTGATAAGGCGGATGTGTATAGTTATGGTGTTGTGCTTCTAGAACTATTATCTGATAAAAAGGCTTTGGATCCATCCTTCTCTTCCTTTGGAAATGGTTTCAACATTGTGTCATGGGCAAGCATGCTTCTTGGGCAGGGGCGAGGCTGTGAATTTTTTACTGCTGGGTTATGGGATTCTGGACCTCAAGATGATCTAATAGAGGTGCTTCATTTGGCTGTTATGTGCACTGGTGAATATCTTTCATCCCGGCCTTCTATGAGGCAAGTAGCTCAAAGGTTGAAAGCGATTCAGCCTCCAACATCTTAAGAGGATTTTTTTTTGCCCTTTTAAGATGCCTTCTCTCATCAGTAATTTTAAGTGATTTGTTGCCAAGGTGATTTTCATATTCACCGTTGATTTGGCTACATTTCTTGTAAAGAAACCATCAAAGTAGTTCTTGTTAGACATTTTTATGAAAAATTGCCCTCAAATTACATGGCCTTTTTTTTGAAGCCACTCGTCTAGCCTTCCATGCTTTTGCCTTTTCATGTCTGCTATCAATGCCTGCTTGATTGAAGTCAACTCAGACCAAACATAAAAGGGTGAATGAGTTGTTTCTTTGCCCACCTTGACTGTACCGTACACTGATCCACGGTGGGAGGGCAAAATCAGTGGCTGTTCACCAAACATCTTCAGTTACTTCTTCTAGGTCAAGCTGAAATGCCCTTATCATTATCAATCAAGGAGAGCGGAGAGGACCATGATCTGCCGTTAGCTAAGTTCCATAGCGAGTGTGAGAGTGAGAACTATAAACTATAAAGTGCTGACTCGTGGACTTATTGCCAAAGGGTTAGGAGGTCAACAACTTGGAAGGTTGGGCTTGAATTGGCAGCTTTGCACTTTGGACTATCTTAGTCGGCGTAGTCTATTTGGGCCTAAATTCCTTTCAACTTTTCCCCGTGACCCCAGCCGGACGTCCCTCACTCGGGGTGGATTTGGTTGGTTTGGATTTTAATGCTGCATTTTTTTCTCCGCTTTGTCATGGCCCTATATTTGGTAGCCCATTTTATCCATAATTGCATTGCAAGCTGAAAGTAGAGGCAGCGTACGATCAGAAAAGGTAAACAAGGACACAAATACTGTAATGCAGCTGACGTGAGGGCCTTACGGGCATCTACTCGAAATAAATAAAAATCCAGTTTGTGCTAGCATAAAGCAACTTGTAATAATTCTTCTTCTTCGACCTAAAAATGGAAACTAGCATAGGGTATTAGGCTGCCAAATATACCATCGTAGATAAGGGGCTTGATGGTAAACTAGGACAATGCCATAAGCCGTTGGCAAATGTAGCTATTTGTTAACAAATGGGCCACACCATTGATTATGAACGTTGTTGTCCAAATAGATATCTCCATAATTACTTTATTATTTGTAAAAAAAAAATTCGAATAGGATTAGTTTTGGATATGTAAAACCTATGAATATCTTCTTCTTTTTTTGAAAAGAAACCTATGAATATCTTTGATTAAAAGAAAAAAAATCAACATTCATCCATGAGAACGAGGTATTCATTTAGAAAGTTGCATACCTATTATTGACACCAAGTTGAACAAAATACAGATGATTAATTAATCATAGTATTTGAATTTTGAACATTATCAAAGCCCATATCACTCCTCTCTTTCTTATATGTACGAGGATTGAGGAATGATGTTGTCCGTTGAAAATGGATTTTGACCGGCTAAATTTCGTTGTCCTTGAAAAACAAGATATAGATAGAATTCTTGTGATTTTTCGTTTTGGAAAATGATAAGTTTGTTGATAAATTGTAGTAATTTATAAGGTTCCAAACAAATTTTTGATCTAAAATCGAATATATTTTGATCACAAGACGACTTACGTCAACCTCGTCATCTCCCTATCCAAAGTTAATGACTCCGAGACAAGTATAGATGTTGTCAAGAATGCCCCAAGAATTGAAAAAAAAGTTTGTGAAGATCGAAAATGCTAAACCATTTTTACGAAAGACAAAATCATCCTCCCACAGTGCTAACAGGGTATGGGAGAATGTAGGGACTATTTAATTCTATTTAGTTGAAATAGAATCGATTGTTACGTAAATGTATGAATTACTTCGCCAGCTAATCGATTGAATTGGCGAATGGCCATATTTATGCTGCTGCCCGATGGAAAGCGATGTTGAAATCGATGGGGATATCAATTTTGTTGATTTTCGGTATTTTTTTTCCTTCAAAAAATAAAACATGGTCCTAATAATTCCCCTATTATCAAAGATTTTTCTTCGCTTTTTATTTTATAAATCTGTCCTTACACACAAATCTAATAGCTACTTATTAATGTAATTACTTATTTAATATTGTACTAATAAAATTTTAGTTTGGAAATCTAGAATTTGTGATACTCCATGAATATTTTGAAATTGATATTTAATTTATTTAGGTTAATTCATTAGGGCTTAATTTACCTTTAAGCACTTGCTGGGCAAGCAGCCCATACATGTATATATATGGTGCTTACTTAGGGTTTTGCCTAAGCCCTTCACAAGTATATGATTAAGGCGGCAGGTTACTACTGCAAAAGGGTTTTAGTCTGAACTCTCAAGCACTGCTGCATTGGACAAGAGAGAAAAAGAAGGTTTCTCCTTATTTCATACCTTAGCTTTTTACATGTGTTTCTATTTGATTCTTTGCTTTGCAAAAGGATATTATACATGTTAATTTTGTGACAACTAGTAGTAACTTTTTATTTAAATAAAAATTGAATAAAATTGAGAGGAGAAGTTTAAAATTTGACTGTCTGATCTTGACAATTCAATATAGGGAGTGATAATTCTACACGTCAACAATTCAGCCTAGGCCTTTTTATGTATACTATCGATGATTGATTTGGAAATAGCTTTTGTTTTTTTGGCTTCCCTGATGTGTATATAATTACATATTTGATTTTTGGCAAAACCCCATCAATTTGTAATTTATTTAGTTGTTTTAAGCGGATAGATGTACATTTCAAGAATTTAAAAACAATTTTAATGATTATAGGTTAGGTTAGATAAGGTGTAATATCAAATTATTTAAAAAAAAAAAGAAAGAGGATTAGATAAAGTGTATAGATAAAGGAATTGAAACAAATTTGGGCCATTAATTTTGCTTAATGACATGCACAGATCATAGGATGGCTGCATGACACAAATCCAGGGCATGTTTATCTTGTGACATGCAACATCACAAACAAGTCTTCAGTTCAGACCCTGTCTGCTGCTATTGTCATCAACTCATCATCCATATACGTGATGGTACTATAGGGATGCTTGTAGTTGAAGAAACCGCCAGAACTGTTACAAGAAATTTTTAATATAAATTAATAGATACTTTATATGTATAATATATTAGGCGAATCAATGCAACATAAAATAAAATAAAAAATAAGAGTATATATATCTTATATATAATTGCATGATATGTAACGCACGGATTCAAAACTAATATATAAAAGATGATGAAAGAAAAGTAAAAGTTCATAACACTGGTTCCTTTATTAATTATTGTAATAATAAGTTAAAAATTGTAAAAATGGAAAAAATTATGATAAATATATATGTTCATGATGTAAATTTGGTGTCCTATTTCAACCACGCCACCATTGCATAACCCACACTACAACAATTTCTCAAAGTTCCTTTTTCTCTTCTCTGTGTATCTTTTTCAACCTTTGTTGTCCCTTTTTCTAGTTTTGATACAGGGAACAAACTGTAAACCACTATATTGTCATTGTCACTGACTCACTGGGATTAGTGCTTGCGTTGCATATTGATTAATTGATCCTATTCTGTCTCCATAGAAAAGCTTCCAGGTCCTGCGCAATGAAGGGAAATCATGGCTTAGTAGTCCTGTTAGTCCTGACGGTGATCATCCTCCAATGTGGACTTTGCCACGGCCGGCGTCTCCGTTGCGGCGGAAATTGTGCTGGTGGCTTCGTTCAAAGAAGAGGAACCACCTTTGTCAAGAATGGGAAGCCTTTTTACTTGAATGGCTTCAATGCTTATTGGATGATGGTGTTTGCTTCTGACAATTCTACGAGGAGCAAGGTTACAGACGCATTCCGAGAAGCCTCAAAGTATGGCATGAATGTGGCAAGAACTTGGGCTTTTAACGATGGTGACTACAAGCCTCTTCAGAGTTCTCCTGGTTCTTACGATGAGGACGTGTTCAAGGTATTATAATAGAGATTAATTTTCTCTTCTGGGGGTAACAGTTTCTTTGCCTTGTTTCCAATGCGACGAGGAATTAATTGTGGAAATTACTACCAGAAAGTGGTCGTATTTAATTGAGATTGGACTCAATTAATGGGGACCGTTATAGTTATTCATTCATTGTTTCAGTTTGTTCATTTGTTATTGTCATGGTCAAATTATTTTCAGGCACTGGACTTCGTTGTAGCAGAAGCCAAGAAGTATGGGATTTACTTGATTCCGAGTTTGGTTAATAACTTCAAAGATTTTGGAGGGAGAGATAAATACGTTCAATGGGCAAAGGAAAGAGGCCAGAACCTCACCAACGAAGATGATTTTTACACAAATGGTCTTGTCAAAAGTTACTACAAGAATCATGTTGTGGTACGTTTGGTGCACAGCTTTGATTTCCTGGAACTTATATTGATTTCTGGAACCCCCATTTTCTTCCCCTTTCATAAATGTTCGCAACTGATTACCGTGTTACTTGGGGCTTCTCAGTTAGGTCGTCAAATCTTTTCCAGTTTTGCAAGGACGGTATGAACCTAACGAAAGGAACGGCCAGGTCCCTAGCCTGGTTGGGTCCACTCTAGGACTGCTTGCTTTATCCACCTAAAATTTAAAGATGAGATGACCTCAGAGTCTGATCCTTTTCAAGTCAGTTAGAAAAACAACTGCAAAAATGATGTATATCAGTAAATGGGCCCGCCCTTAATTTTTCATAGAACAATCAGATATGATATATAAAATCATATGGACCGAAATTAATTAATCTTTCACAGGTTTGGCTTGTCGCATACTAGGAATACATATGCTCCATGGCCAATATGTCCCTTTTTTTCTCGCACTATGATTTTCCGTTTCGGGTGAGGAGGAGATCTTTGTTGTTAGTGGAAGTTGTTAAGAATTAAGATTTCGATATTATGGCCGAAATAATGACGGTTGCTTTTTTTTTGCAGAGAGTGCTCACAAGAGTCAACACGATTACCGGGGTGGCATATAAAGACGATCCTACCATTTTTGCTTGGGAACTCATGAATGAACCTCGTTGCCCTAGCGACCCCTCTGGAGCTAACCTCCAGGTTTTATCTCGCTGTTTACCTCTCTCCATTTGTGGTTCCATATCTTGCTAGCTACTTTTGCCTGTAGCATTTCTTAAGTCTAGTCTTGTCAAATTACGCACAAAAGCGACCCATGCAGATAGATACCGGTACAAATTTGGTTTCAGGTTTTTTCCTCATCATATTAGAAAATGCAAGTCATGAAGACTAACGTTTGACTAAGACAGTAATCAAAACAAATTACCTCAGTTTAGAGTGATTGAGCTTTCAATTGGAATAATAAGGAATTTAAGGCCTCACACAGCTAAAGAACAAACTGTCTTTGGTTAGTTTGGCTTTGGCCGGCAGCATACATGTAAGTAACACCAAAGGAATCATTTGAGCAAACAACCAAAAATCAACGGGGAATCGGAATATGGGACTAATGAATGATAGTGACCACCAATTTGGCTCCTTTTGTCCTTTTTGCTTGTTTGTGTATTTGTTTGGAATTCTGTGATCTGTCTAAGTGGTTCAAAGTTTCCTCTAATGGCTTGTGGTTGGATATTTTCTTCTACCCACTTTACCGGATTTTATAAGCAAGCTATGGATCTCACCAACTTCGCAATCATGTTGCCAGAGTTCTATGAGCCGAACCGAACTATTAGTGGAAAATTGCTAGACAGCTAATTGTATGATCTACTACTTATTTACTTAGGAATTATGATTCCCGTTTTGAACAGAACTGGATAAAGGAAATGGCAACATATGTCAAGTCCATTGATGATTATCATCTACTGGAGATAGGACTTGAAGGATTTTATGGGGAATCGATGCCAGAGAAAAAAGAGAACAATCCAAACACGTTCCCCGTTGGGACTGATTTCATCTCCAATAATCAGATTCCCGAGATCGATTTTGCTACTATTCATCTCTACCCTGAAACTTGGTAATTTACCTCTAAACTTCACACGTTGGATATGCTATCTATGTCATCACTCGATCATGCACCAAGAATGAAGGGGAACACTTATTCTCTCCTTTTTTATTAATGGAATTGCAGGCTACCATCAACGAATTTAAGCGAAGAGGCCCAGCTTGCTTTTGCAGACAAATGGGTCGAAGCCCATGTCCTGGATTCTCGTTCAGTTCTGAAAAAGCCACTTGTGATTGCAGAATTCGGCAAGTCTTCCAAGCAGCCGGGGTACAACTTGGAGAAGAGAGATTCTTATTTCCAGAGGATCTACGATGCCATATACCACAGTGTTAGAAGTGGGGGTCCATTTGTTGGTGGGCTATTTTGGCAACTAATGGGCCCTGAAATGGAGAACATGGGAGATGGCTACCAAGTTGTTTTGGAACAGAGCCCTTCAACTGCTAATATTATATCTCGACAGTCTCAGAAGCTACCATCTCACGCTTGAAGATAGCAGGGATTCCGTATATTATTGTTAGCATCAACGTAAGAATGGCTAAAATGTTAAGATTAGTTTAGTTGAATAAATGTCTTATTTGGACATGATTTAGTATCATTGATGACCCTTTTGGTTAGTTTCAGTTTCCAAGTATCTATTTCCTTGAAATAACTTGTTACATGGAAATGAAGATGCTCCCCATCCATCCTCCCTCGACTGGCCACTCTTATAGGTCGACTTGAGGCAATTCATGCCATAAGAGACTAGAATCGAGCTTTTTCTGATTTAAAACTAGTTGGTAGTATTAAATTTTACCAAGGAAGAGAGCAGACAAAAGTACTCTTTAAGTGAAATAACAAAAATGACACGTGCAAAAGAGAAATCTAGGGAACTGGGAAGTTCGAACTGTTTACTAATGTGTTTATGAATTGAAATGCCGGTGTTAACTGCTAATCTGCACTTTACTTCTAGGAAACTTGCACTTGCACGTTTCATTTGCTTTGTGGTTTTTCCGGCCAAGAGGCCAACAAAATTGTTTCAATGGTACCTTGATCAAGGTAGAGAAGTTACCTAGTACAATGAATAATTTACAGTGCAACTCCCTGTAAATCAACCTCACCAGCTTATTGATAGTTTCCCGCAGATGAAATGTGTAAAACTAAACTTTGGTGAATCAAAATGGATATGATTGAGCTGTGATAAATGTACTAAATGATTGTTCCATC
Organism: Microcos paniculata; assembly: GCA_030664755.1. Taxonomy (NCBI): domain Eukaryota; kingdom Viridiplantae; phylum Streptophyta; class Magnoliopsida; order Malvales; family Malvaceae; genus Microcos; species Microcos paniculata. The sequence continues at coordinate 36,941,602 of CP131461.1, forward strand.
CTTAATTACAGAATTTTTTAAGACTACAGTAATTCCAGATCGAATGTAGAATCCCTCGGATGGTCTATCTGCCTCTTCCACATTCTGCAAATCAATAAAAAGAGAGTAGAAAAAGAGGAGTCCTCTGTTACTGCCTGCATTAGATTTTTATGATAAAAGGAAGCTATGGCCATAAATCGGAAGCAGAAAATACTGTAATATTAACCAAACAATCATAATAAATACCACATTAACTTACATCCTTGTTTGCAATGACCACGTTCTTTCCAATTCTTGCATTCGTGTCTATTATACAATTCCTGCAGGATAGATTTAGTATATAGGCACTTCCTAAGGCATCAAAATTTAGAGAGAAGTCTATGATGGTTTTTTCATAAAAATGAAAATTGAAATACCTATGATGCTTTAAGAGAAAACTAATGACTAATGAGTTCATAATGCATATAAGCATTCCTTTATAGTTCTCATAGTATTGTATTCCAAAGGAAACTTACATAATTTTGGTGTCTTTTCCAATTCCTAGTGGAATGTTGCCCTCTGCTAAACACGATGCTATTTCCTCCTCGGTTTGGTAACTGTCAGCACCCATCATCAATGTATCCTGCAGATTAACCAGTGAAAATCACTTCAAAGAGTTACAGGTTGGCTGCCGGATGGATCCTATCGCCTCCATCAAAGTTTATCATGCAGTCATACTTAAAGTTAGAGGATTTAAAATGGTAAGAACAGCAATATGATGCTACGCAGAGGATGGGAATTTAGCCCCCGGATATAAAGGAATTGGAAGGATTATAGTGGAACTGGAATAGACCATAGATGAGCTAGTTGCAATTTTTGCTGGACATTAAAGAATCTTGAGCTTTGATGAGTAAATAACTCATTTGCTTGAACCTTACAATCTCCTTTCTTCCATCATACTAACATATCAGATGGTATTCCTTCCATCTTATGTATAAGCATCAGATAATCTTATCAGGTTATACACATTCCAATTGCCTTCTACAAAGATAATGCTGTTTATTATAACTTAAATTTCATACTTACTTTAGCTTTATAGTTTGTTCTACCAGAAGAGAAAAAATGCAAAACTAGAACTAATGGAAAATAAACAAGTAAAGCAAAAAATTACCTTCAGCTTCACTCCATATTCCAATCTTGAGCGAATTCCCACAATGGAATGTTCAACACTGCATTCTCTCAAGAAGCAGCCGTGTGAAATTATGGAGTCCAAAACCTACAATAAGAAGGGGGAACAGCATGATCTGTGTATGCATCAACTTAGCCATGCCATTTAGTCAGACATCAACAAGTTCAAGATAGAAATCAATACCCGGCATTGCTCTATTTTTGTTGGTGGCAAAAACCGAGGAGAGGTGAAGATTGGCTTTAGGGGATCGTAGAAGTGAAACTTGGGAGGCTTTAAACAGAGAGACAGTAAATTGCAGTTTGTTAGCTCAGTTCGATAAGCTAACGCTGCAGGGATAGTTTAACAGAGGAGTACCTGATCTGTGAGGGCCAAATTTGCATCAAAAAAGGATTTTATTGTTCCGATATCTTCCCAGTAGCCATCAAACAAATATGCCTGTCATGTAAAACAACTGCAACTTAGAGGCTCTACTACAAACAATTGAAAATGACAACTCTGAAGAACTGTCATTGTAATCTTTTGTGAATCTACCTTAACATTGTAATCTTTCATAGCCAGTGGAATGATTTCAGATCCAAAATCATTGGCAGCTGGATAATGCCACCTAAAGAAGTAAAAATAACAGAGAAAAAGAAGTATCATTCTTTCTGCTACACACACATAAGAACTGCCATCATATGTGCACTGGAATGGGATCCAGCTTACTGTCTAAGAAACAATTACAATCCCTAAAACAAATTGATGCGTTCTGATGAGAGTATATCATTTCTAGTTGAAGCAAACTAGAATACTGATGCAGTTTACTGGAGATCCTTTCAATCTCGAGCTTTCTTACCTGAGTAGTTTCAGTAGTACTTCTGTCTTGAATAAATATATACCCATTGATGCAATGTATGGGGTTTTCTTTGCATCTTGAGCGGTTAATCCAAGAACAGTTGTATCAACTTGCTGTGAAGATAAGAAATTTCAATCCGCTAACTGCTAGTTTTAGCTCAAAAAGAAATTTATATCAGGATATCAAAGGAAATGTACCAACCATTGATCTCAAACTTTCTCCCTTAGGCTTCTCAAGAAACTGCCTGATCTGTCCATTCTCATCAATTTTCAGCAGTCCAAAATCAGAGGCCCGACTGCAAGATAAAGAATACAGTTTCATCAACCAGGAAAAAAGAAGAGAAGTAAATGCATGCCATTTTGCAGATGACAAAACAAAAGGCAAGAAGCAAATTTAACTGAAAAAACAGACAAATTTTCGTTAAAAATATTCACCTTTCATCAACAGGGAGACAAGAAACAGATATATCAGCACCAGAATCAATGTGCTTCTGCAATATAGATTGGTGTTTACTAAAGCCAGCACATTTAATGTGTTAAAGGCAACTGAGAAAGGTAAATAATCAAGGGAGAAGTGTGGTTCACCTGCAAAAAGTCCATGTAATCCATTCTATATAGATGATCACCAGATAATATCAGAATGTTCTCGATATGTCTATGTTTAGCATCCTACAAAAGTTAACACAAAATTTCACCCAATTTGATAACACGAGAATTCATATACATACATGCATACACACACACACACACACACATATATATATATATATCAAATGATAGGATAAGCCATACAACTCTTCAAACTCACTATTGTGCTATTAGCATTTCTATTCTAAATTGGAAAACAAAGACCAATTATGAAAGGAGAAAATCTGAAGTTGGAATAAGCACAGACAAGTTTCTCATACCTCAAACAACCAGATGAATTGTCTTACAGCATCTGCTGTACCCTGAAACCACTTTTTTCCAGACTCACCAGATGTTTGTGTAGCTGCTAATACCTAGACATGATAAAGAGGACACATTGTAGTTCATGTCTTTAACAAACATGTTAAAACTCCTTTTTAAATCTTTTCTAAAACCCTTCCTCACTAAGCTATAAGCAGCAATGCACGAGCTTGATGGTTCAAAAACGTGAATCCTAGACTTCAGAATTGTTCGACATACCTCAACAAACCCATCACCAAAGTTCACCCCATTGCCCATGTTATATGTCCGAGAAATGTGGCGGTTGAGGGATTGAGAATTGAACTGGGTTAGGATGTAAATCTTGTTAATCCCACTATTGATGCAGTTACTCATGGGAACATCAATCAGCCTATAGCATCCCCCTATTGGTACCTAACAGACCATGTAGAGTATCAAAGAAAGCAAATGTTAGAGGTACTTAGATAAATCTAATGATAAACTTAACCGGTACGTAACATTTCAAATTAGCTTACAGCTGGCTTGGCTCTTCTTCGAGTAAGGGGAAAGAGCCGAGTTCCAGCTCCACCACCTAATATGATAGAGGCAACAGTCTTAGGGTCTGCCGCCTGTTTTGGCAAAATATTTTCCCGGAAAGCCTGCATCGCAAGTTCAGGGTTGGAAAGAAACAGAATTCAGTAATCGTTCAATACTAAGCGCTAGAAAATTGATTAAAGAAACAAAGCTGACATACATATAAACACACACACGCAACTACATAATACAGAACTGAGAAGGAAGTTACCATGAAATCTTTGGCAACATCAGCTAGAACTGCTGAGATGGGAACTCTTTTGGTTGCACATTTTCTCCTAGGACTGTTGGGTTTTCCCAACCGAATTCCAGATATTGCACTGTTGGATTGCCCAATTCCCCCTGCATTATCGAAGAATGAAGATAGAATTCTGTCTTGGTGGGATGGTAGCAACTTTGTTGATGGACCACTGCATGAACCCAACATTTTTTTTTTCTTTGGCAATGTGCTAATCTGAAACTTTTACTACTGTTAAAGATTTCTTTTCTCCAAGGAAAGAATATTAGAGCCCAAGAACAAGCCTTTTCCTTGACACTTCCTGAAATTCTCCTGTTAGTTGCTCCTCTGCTATCTTGATGACTGCTCAACAAAATGGATCATTGCCCACCTAAATTTCAATGGCAATGTTTATTGGGATTTGAAATCACTAGTTCCATATAGAAAATAAAGATTAATAAATCATAGCTGACCTCATAATGATACTAAACCCAAAGCTTTGGGATGGAAGAAGAGCATAAACAATCTTACTAAATCAAAAAATTCGATCAGAAAAAAAGGGAAAAAAATCATAGAGTATTGAACAGATTAGGAAATGTAATCACATTAACCATGATGACCAATCATAATAAAGGAAAAATATAAAATTTCTAAGCACGAGCCAAATTAATGCCTCCTTTATAGGGTCAATATTAGAAGCAAACAAAGATGGAATGAAATAAAATTGCCTCAAGATGGAGCAAGGAATGGCTCCAAGAACAAGACCAAGACCCAACATCACCGACTTTATTAGTATTTTTTTCAAATGGAAAACCGAGTTAAGTTTTCGAGATTCTCAAGCAGTACATAGAATAATGGCCTTTACCATTTTTGGAAGTTATTGCATAAACAAATATGCTTATATACAGTTTAAAGTCTTAATGATGCATTTAAGACCGTACGCTGTTTCCCTCTGCTTGGGGTTTCTTTTTGTTGCATGTGCATGCATTAATATAGTATCATGACAACCCAATTTACATTTTTTTAAATTGTTTCTTCTTCTTGAGTTAAAAGGAACGAAAACCCAGAGAAAACTCAAAAAGAAAAATGAAAAAGAAGACAGAACCCAGCATAGGCAAGTTCATTAATTTATGCACTAGTGAGAAGGATACCGACCAAACAGAAAAATGGAAGACATACAAAAGCTGGCAAGGATTTTTTGTTTTCCCAATCAAAAACACCAGCACCAACCTTTACACCCTTTAGGTTCTGCGTAGGATCATGATTCAACTTTTTGTATCTGATTTTACTCATTGAAATTATGGGAAAAACAGAGTCAGGTTTCAGGTTTCAGGTTTTAGGATTCAAAGAAAGGGAGTGGAAAATACTGTGGGGGTGCGGGTCTCACTCTCTCTCTCTCTCACACTGATAATTGCTAACGGTCAAAATATCCCTTCAGCAAACCATGGCTAACGGCCCAGGATAACCGGCCTTTTGATTCCTTTGTCAAATTCACTGACGTTCATATATTTTGTATTCAGATTTGAGACCGGCTTTGCCTTTGATCATCATTTAAGTCACATGCGAATGCGATTTGTTTTACCAACACTAAATTGAATCCCTCAAAGGGCTCGAAGCAGAGGGAAGGCAAATCACATGGATGTGGTAAGCTACGTCAACATTTGCACTTTTTCTAGACAAAAAATCTGATCATGTCCGTGAATTTGCCTGTTTAAGACATCCCCTTTGTCCAGTTACACCAGGTACCGGATACTTCAATTTTTATTTTTTGAGAAAAATCATGATGTTTGAATTTCACGTCGTGCTTGCTTATACTTATAGTATTACTTTACCACTATTATTATATTATATTTGACTCACTTCCACGTTCTCTTTAAAAATTATAAGAAGAAGGAAACTTCAGATCCCAAAGGCTTCCTTTTCTGTTCTCCAGGGATTAATAAGACCGATTGAAGGGGAAGCAAAAGAACGTTACCGTTGAATGATACTCTTTAGATATAACTTCTATACCTTTACAAGCCGAGAAATAAAGAAGTTACAATGGGAAAACTGAAGAACACTTGCAGTCTATCAAATATTTGGATTAATTTGGTTTAACTGTTCTACATTTTCCATCTTCTAGGCAAAACCTCTCGGAGATTAAAAGGAGAAAAACACCCTCTATTCTATGAACGTCAGCAAGAGCACTTGGAGACTAACCCCTGCTCTTTTGTGGGGCTTCAACTTATTATCCTATGAATCTTTAAACTGCTCAGCCCCCTATCACTATCTTAAAGAATGGGTTTCCTACAAACTATCGGCCAAGCGATGACGTATAAAGCAACCAAATCATACGCAGGTGGGAGTGGGGGAAACTGGCTGGGCGATATTAAGGGAGAAACTTACAATAGGCATTGAGACCTGTACATACATACATTTGAATTTTGATGAAGAGAATTATAATATGACTAATTATTTATCGATTCTCAGATTATTACAGAGATGTCCAAGTTCTGGCCTTGCATCCATCCAAGATGTGAATTTTATCTCACTTGGAGATGTGCAGTATAGGTAAGAACGAAATGTGATGAGGTAAAAGTATCGCCTGCAAAATAAACATACATGTTCATGGTTGATGGATAATGAAAACAAACACTAGGCTGTGCAATGTGGTAGTAGCTTTCCTTCAAAAATAACCATAATAGAATGAAAAAGAAGCAACTGTTTGCACCATCTATATTAAGGACCAAGATCTTGAAGCCGAATAGACCAATCAGAAGGAAACGACAATGCAAAAACTAACCTTAAGGCCTTAATGCCCATATCAATGAGGTATGCACGATGCTCATCATCATCATCAGGGACCTTCTCAAGTTCCTTATTGTAATGAAGGATGTCATCTCGTAAATGCCCTGCACCGGCACACCTTCACAAAAATGGAAGAATCTCAGCACCATCGAAGGGTTTTAAAAAGCCAGTAACTGGCTGATTGACTTGGGAGAAAAAGAAATGGCTGCCCACAACTATGAAATAAAATAAAAGCCATGAAATAACAAATCAAACAAGCAACTCTAGGCAAGTTCAGATGAATCCAAAAGGGATAATAATAAAATAAATATCAGCAAAACAACTCATTGGTTTCCCTTTCTGGCACATTGTGATTAAATATATTACAAAAATCTAAATAAGGGGAAAAATGAGACAGACCTTTCAATAATAATATCAACATCTTCTTTGCTTTTGGGACCATGCATGAGAACTCTAGTAAGGCTTAGTATATCACGGTAATCGCCCATCCTTAGTGCTTCCTCATCAGAAGTCCGGGATGGCAAGTTTTCTTCAGAAGCAGAATGCAGATGTGCATCAGCAAATGATTGTGTAACACTGGATGTTGCTAAGTTCACCTCTGCATCAAGTCTGCAACAGATGATTGCCATTGCATATGCAACTCCTCTGAATCCAGTGTGTGACACATAAAGGTAACATCCTGCGGAGCTGTAGAAGGCATCATAGCAGCTTCAGAAACAATGATTTAAATCAAAGGAACCACTTCAGAACATATCCACAGTTACAGTTCCACTTTTGTTTGTTTAAAAGGGGAAATATCTATACCTCAGTCCTCTTAAGCAATAAGAAAATAAACCCTTCTCGGAATCATAATCAGTAAACGGGTCTTGATGTTAACAAATCTAGTCTTGAAAAAATAAGATCTCTAATGGATGTTATCGGCTTTTCTAAACCTACTATGGTGAATCATTTTAGTTGGCACTAGCAATATCTCAAGAGAATGATGGCCGTTCATTTGTTATTGTCCTATCCCCCTCTTAAAAAAACATTCTATCTTTCAGGCTGAAAATATATATCTATTCAAGTCGACAAATTTTCTCACAATTTTCCAAAATAAGGATTAAGCTGGCCACAGTACATATCACTTGCCTAACAAGTAGTTAATCCATAGTACACATTTGCTTTGCATGTAGAGATGCAACAATAACTTGGTAGGTGTCACTCAAATAGAATGATGAATCGAAGACTGGCAAGATATACTGATACTTACTCATCTTGACAGTTCTGGATTTCGTCCACATCAGAAGCGAAGGCCTCCCTCTCTCTAGTTAATGGTATCCTCCTATATGCTATATTATATCCCTCATCTTTTAGAGCTGCATATACTTCAGCAGGTGTCTTCACATCATCAGCAAAAATGTTTTCCCAGTATCCTACAACACTGGGCTGATTTGATGATGGGCTATATTCTTCACGATGTAAAAGCATTCGACCACCAGACTGTCTGACCTCAGACAACATATCTTCCTTTAGCCGTGCCTCCATGTGTTCCACCTGTATTATGGTTAAAAAGCAAATAGTTGGCTGAAGTAACTGCGGCTCAAAAACTTATCCATAGACACTAAACCACAATTGATGACAACCTACCACTGGGCCAGTGATTCCAACATGCTTCAGGGTATCAACAGGCTTATTTAACTCCCTCAGTACAAATGGTGTGCCATTAATGTATAGAACTGCCTCTTCTCTCAGATCAGTTACCACCACTTTCTGACCAGCAATTCCTGCATTGGACTTGGCACCTAGATATGCTAGCATCTCTTTAGCACCCATAATTGTTGGAGTAGCCATGCTATAAACAGGGTATCCATCCACCTAGAACAAAGGGTGTCAAAGGCATTTGCTGTAAAGGTTCTTGCAATTTTTAATCGTTTTATATGTTTGTCATTTTAAAAGCTTAAGACCGAGAAGACACATGCTTGTTGTGCACGTCTAACACCCAATATTTGAGAGAGGAAAAGAGAAACAATTTTGAAGAAACCCATTGAGTGAGCTATTATATCTCATATTCCACTAACATCCAAATGGACACTTGAAAAGGTAAATATGGATATCATTTACCGTAATGCAGCAGTCAATTAACAAGGCTTAAATGGTAAATACTAAGCCCCTGAACTTTTTCACTTCATCCAAATAAGCCTGTATTCTTTTATTGTACTCAAATAAGCATATATCCTTTGATTTATACCCAAACAAGCTCCTACTTTTACTTTTGCCTAAACAGGCCTCTTATCCTAAAGGAATGTTAGCACCTTTAGACCCTATACGAGATAGGATCAGAGGCTTGTTTCTTATTATTACAAAGAATAAGGAATTATTAAGGGTTTCTTAATATTTAAGCCATTTGAAAAAAAATATCAATCTTATGGACAACATTTACTATAAAAAGTAACATGTAAAACATCTAGGAGAATGCTACATATATCAATGTTAGAATCACCTGAATGGCTAGATGCCCTTAACTTATGGCATACCAATCTCAAGAAAGCCCTTTTGAGCATACCTTAAAAACATGTGGCGCACCATGAATTTGGATGTCGCTGGAAGTTCTCTGACCAGGAAAGAAGTACATCTTAAGTATAGAGCCTTTCCCAAAAACAGAACCATTACGTGCCTTCACAATGGCCTCCATTACAGCATCTCCATGTTGAGATTCTTGTGGTGCTCTCAACTCCTCCTGCATGCACAAGCATGTCCAAAACAAAAGATAAGAACATCAAAATACGACAAAATCAAAAACAATGTCTCATTAAGCCCTTGACTTGATTCTAGACAAGGAAGAAGATTTACAGGGACAGTGAAAAATCGCCCAGGCCTTAGTCTTATACTCCATTTCATTGCTTGGACCTCAGGTCTCTGATGCAACCAAGTCTTAAATGTCATCATGCAGTCTCCTCGTCCACAAAACCCATCAAATGCTTCACTTCCAAGATATGCAGCAAAAGCAATTAAACGAAAGTAGCGCTCCAAGTACTCAGCTCCACGATTGAGTGCCACTCTCCTCACCCTCGGCTCAACATGCTGTTGATTGAATACCTTCCTGTACTGCAGAACTGCTTGTCGTATGTTCTGTAGTGCAGAACATCTATCAATGATAGCATCTAAAGCCTCACGGCACTCCACTCCATTATCAAATAATCTTGTTATCTTCCACAAGAGTAGGATGTCATCAATGCCAAATGTACGGCCTTGCTCATTTTCAGTTCTTACTTTAACAGTGCTAGAGGTCAATCTAGAGGTATTGGTTCCACTTTCTTCACCACTTGAGGAGCTCCCATCCGTCTGTTCATGGCTCACGTCATCAAGCAGGACTTTAATTGGTCTACCATAATCAATACGGAGCTTCACAAGGCAAGCTATTACAGTACCAGTTGTTGTCCTCCCTCTTCCCATCTATGAGAAAGGGAACAATGGCATTTAGGTCAGAATGGGAAATAATCAATCAGAAAAATATAATAAGCATAAAAAAATCCATGTAGTACAGCAGAACAATTTTACAAAATAAAAATACCTGGCAATTGAATACAAAAGCAGTATCCTTTGAAGCGGAAGCAACATTTGCAGCCACTGTATCAAAGTCAGAACTTTTGGGAGCTTTGCCATCAGTAATGGGGACACGTGCATACTTAATGGGAAAACCGTCATTCTCTAAGCATTTAAAAACCTCAAGTGGAGTTTGTACAGAATAAGAATTGACATATTCCCAAGCATCAAATATTTGTCCATCATCTGTCTCATGAATGACCATTATAGCACCATCATAGCGTTCAGCTTCACGCAGAATATCTTCCTTCAATCGAGCTTCCATTCTCTCCACTCTCTCACGATCAATTCCCTGAATGAAGATATTAATTTCAGTACCAATTGTCCCTTTTCTTCCCAGGTGCATGGGGAGCACAATCACTCATACTGCAATGTCTGTGCAAAGCCTTACAGATCTTCAACACAATTTTAACAGATATAACAAGAATAAAACACAATTTACCGTGTACTCCAACATGTTTTTATAAGGTCTTTCAACCTCACGGAGAACAAATGGCTTTCCATTAATGTAGATGACAGGTTCTTCCCGCATATTGTGCCAAAAAACTGGACGACCACCTTTGGAGCTGCCAATCCTTCGAATTACAGACCGAATTCCATCGATAGTTGGATTTGCAACTCCATAAACTGGAAACCCTGGAACCTCTCTGAAATTAGGAGCACCCTCCACTCTCTCCGGTAAGCTATCATTTTGACAACCAGGACAATGGTCACTTTTTAGGACAGTCTGACTCCCAAGAACCTCTCCATTCCTCAGAGCAGCAACTACACCCACTTCGTGCGGGCGACCATCAGCAGATTCAATCATCTTTGTCAAAGATGGCTTGAGATTTGCATACCCAAGTGCACCCATTGGATCCCTTCGAAGCAACCTGAGATGATTTGTTGCCAATTAACACATGCACCAATGCAAATTGTTGGGATAATTTTTTCTTTAGAAGTGAATTTAACAACAAACATAGCACTACAGTAAGGATGAGAAAATAATCTTTAACTACACAGATCACAATTTTAGCAATTTATCAACTTACTGAATTGCTATGAATGTATTTACCCTTCTTGGTTCTTTCCTTTACAAACAATACCTTATGCCTATGTTTGGTAGGAGGGAAGGAAATAATAAGGAAAGGAAATAGGTAAAGAATAGAAATAGGTCGGGAAAGGAAAGAAATTTATATTTCCTTCTTCATGTTTGGTAGCAAGGAAAGAAATGAGAAGGAAAGAAAAAAAATTGATTATTTCCTTTATTTGATATAACCAAGAAATAGGAAAGAAAGAAAATTTATTTTAATTAATATGACAATTTTACCATTATTTGCTTTTTAGTTGAAAATTTACTTCCAATATCTTTCATTTGTAATGGTAAATTTTATAACTAGAAATAAATTTTAAGGGTATAATAGTCATTTTCATGTGTTAGACTCAACAATCATTTTCTTTCCCTCCTATTTCTGCCCAGTTTGGGCCTAAATGATTTCTAAGGAAATGGACCCTCCCATTTCCCTCATATTTCTTTCCTTAGGCGCATTTCTGTCCTACGAAATAAAGGAAAATTGTATTTTCTCATCCACTTTCTTTTCACACCTTTTCTTTCCTCCCTATTTCCTTCATACCAAACACAGTGTAAATAAACAAAGAGAGAAAAGGAAAACGGTCTCGGGGAAGAAGCGATTTCTTGCTGGTTAATCCAGATCAACTCAACAACAATTGGCTGAAATTAGAATCAGTCTTGCAGTTTGACTCACTATAGAACGGTGAGATGTATCTCTGTCGCTTCTATATGTGTGAAACCAGTAGTACAAAGGATTTAGCATCAGTTCCTGAAATCAAAATAGGAAACTTCTTACAGCACTCTTGCATTTATATCTTTACCTGCGAATAATGCTATATAGCTCTGGCCTCGCTTTCATCCAGTCAGCAAAACTGGTATGACCACAGGAACTAGAACGGAGAGCTGCTCTTTCTGAATGAATATATACAGCAAAGCAAATAAGAAAATAGTATCTCTCCAAGTACTCAACAAAAAACGATAGTGATGCTTCTCTCTTCATCTCATCCGGCTGACGAAGAATGCTATTGCGATAAGTGGCAATTCCTTCTCTTAAGTTCTGTACTTGCATTTAAAGCAACACAGCTATGAGTTCTATTAACCTATAGTAAAACTAAATAAGCATTGCCCATAAAAACAATAAAATTTGAAGGAATTCTGGCAATGGACTGGTCAATAACAGTTTTATCGAAAACAACACTTCCATTAAGTTAAGAGCAAGAACTTGGAAACTAAAACTGAATGAAATACTACTTAGAAAGCCATACCTGCATGGAAGAACATTTATCAATGACCTTGTCCACTTGTCTTTTCCCTTCAACCCCACCCTAAAGGAATGTCACTATTAATAAGGAAAAAGATCCAAGAGAATCTTAAAAATCAACCAAGAGCAAGTACCAGTATAATATACCTCTAGCACCCGAATTAGGCTTCTTATGACTGCATATTCTCCTCTACGAATTGCCTCCTCAGAATTGGGCAGATTGTCGGTGACATTAGGACCAGACTCAAAAACTCTTCCTATTGAATTGGTTCTTGGGATGCCTATGTCATCGCTCATCAGATATAAAAACACTAGAAATCAGAATAAATAACAATCAATTTGATTATACATTTAAATTGGTACACCCATGAAGTATATAAGTGAAATAATATCTGAAGGTAGTTCATCAAGCAGGTTAATGAATATGACAAATATGCAGGAAATCTAGTTATGATGTTAAACAGAGAACCCTATTACCTTTCGTATAATCTGGACAATTATCTCTCATAGTATTGTTTTTTTCCCACAAATTAAATTCAAAGGATTCAGTGTCACAATGTTGCAGCTTCCTGCCAGACTCTTTAACCGAGGACACAATAGAGCTTCGTTCTAGACTCTTTGACAGTGGACAAGATAGCTTCAGAGATCTTAATGGTTTTCTCTTTTCCCAGTTCCAAGCAACCATACCAGAGTGGTCATCACATGCTTCTCTATGTTATTCTAGTTCTCTAAATGGCTCCTACGGTCACTTAGCCTCACCTCTTAGTCCTAATATTAAGAACACAAAGGGTATCCTTCAAAGAAGAAAATCCAAAAGAGTTTAAAACGCAGCAGACACCATCTTCCTTGGAAATAAAAGAAACAAATTTTGATTCATAATATATATAGTTTATCATATCCACCAGGTAGCATTGTAGAAAACTGACAAGAAAATACATAGATATATACAAGGCCATTCATTCATAATTACCAACAATACTTCAAATGAGGATTCCCTTACATGTAGCTATGAATTCAAATCATTACTACTAAGGATCAGATATATTCACTAGTCATAAATCGCCAAAGTATTCGATCTACTACAGGAATAGATGATAAGTTTAACTCTGAGGATGGAAAAATCAACAACTGACAAAGCATGTTATCCATTGAATAAATAAAGAGGTTAAAAGTTTTCAGTAAGAGAAAAGCGATGAGATAATTCTTTGCAAATGTCTCATGAAAGCTTTGCTGTCTCTATACAGATTTAAGGATAGTTTACATTCTGGTTAGATTTGAATGACCTACATAAAATGAGAAAAGGCGGAAAATGGGAAACCAGTTAAAGCTTTCAAGTTGTGGAAGAGGAATCACTTCTTTCTTCCAATATCTAATCAACTTACACTCACAAATTTTAAAATGGCTCGACTTAGATGAAGTCAATTACCTATGTCTTAGGATATTAATTGTGAAGTTAGTACTCGCATAATAAGCAAGCTAGTCTAGATGAAGCATATAAAATGAGAAAATTCAAGCAAAACCAAAAACCCAAACAACCCAATAAAGTAATGTAGAGATATTCACATTCAGAATAAAGATGGCATAAATAGTAGAAACTGCATGCCCTGTTTCTGTTCAAATTGCATGAATAAAGAGCCATTCCTACCAGAAGCTCCAATTCTGTTGAGATAAACCAAAGTGGCAATCACCATGCCAGTAGTTGTTCTTCCCCGTCCCATTTGACAATTAAAGATTACCTCGGTGCTTATGTCCGCTCGAGAAATTTTATTAACCTGGAACAGAAAGGAAGAAAGAGACAAAAAAATACATTATCAGCAACATGCATTGCTCAGATGCAAATGCTTAAATATTTAATAATCATAACACACAAGATTAACTTCATATCCAATCCAAGTATCGTTTATGCACAAAATGGAAGAATTTATCAAATAAACAAATACTTGCCTTGGAGTAACCAAGGTCAGTATTTGAAGATTATGTACTGAATACTTTATTTGAATTTTCAGTCGAAAATTAAAACCAAGATTCCGAGTCACCATAACCCTGACATCATATTAAAGATGGAAACTGGTACACTTCTCCCTGTTCTTGTACTTTTTTCTTTGTAAGAGAACCATCTTAATCATTGAAAACTTAAAATCCTTTGCCGCACTTTAATGTGTTCTCTGTATAAGTCATTGAGCTCAAAAAGAGAAGGGGGAAAAAGTACCCACAGATTTCCAACCAGTCAATCAAGAGCAAAACTCACAGAAAATTCAATCTCTCATGAGCCCTCCACCATCACTGTTAAAGAAAAGTTACAGTCAAACTGTATTACCAGGCAACAAAACAATACTAAGACATTATTTTACAATAAAAGTTCAACTGATCAGAAGACTGAGTCAATATTATATGCACAAAAGAAGAGGTCCATATACGCCAGGCTTTATATAAAGAAAAATTGGGTCAGGGTATTTGATTGTCCAAGTATTAGCAGAAGCTTACTAGGGAGCATGTAACAAGTTGGAGGAGGATGATTCAAAAGGCAAACAAAGAGTTAATAAGTTATACAAATCATCATGCAGAGTAAGCCAATAGCATGTAACGTACCAGAATGTCAAAATCCAGCTCCTTCGGTGATTTTTCATCTGTTATAGGTACACGCTCATAGTCAACCAGGTACCCCTCAAGTTGCAATTCCTCGTACACCTAGCAGGTGAAACACCCAAAATATAAGTTTACAGTAATAATTTAAAATTTTGGCACATTCATGTTTTCTTATTCTCCAAAGCTACCTCTAATGGTGTCTTCACAGAATCACATGACACTTTTTCCCACTGGTCCACCATCTGACCATCTGGCAGTTCATCAGTGACAAGGATCTTATTTCCATATCTGCTATGTCAGATTTCCAAATAAAATTTGCTATCATGCGGGCAGGAAAGTAAAGATAGCAAAAGAACATTAACACAACACAACAAATAAATATAACTAAAAGAAATACCTTGCAGCTTCCATCAGGATATCTTCTTTTAATCGAGATTCCATTTGCTCAACCCTATCCCTGTTGATTCCCTGTTCAATACAAAGGCTATTATCAAGTTACAGTAAACATAATGGTACATGTCAGCATGCCTCTACCATGCACTCGACACTACATAACATGAGTATATAACATTCTATTTTAAAACCCAACTCTTTAGCAATTCAGACATCATATACTCAAATGATACAAGTAAAATACAAACTCTTTACAATTAGTTGATAATTAACAATACAAACAACAAAAAGAAGCATCCCATAACTATCCTAAAATATAATGTGTAAAGACCATTTATATTTGCATCATCTACTCAATCCTCCCACAAGGTAAGTATATTTGATGTCACATTCCAGCAGGAATTTAGCAAGTAAGAATAGTACGTCATGGTTGCCAGAATGCAACAGTTTGTGAATTCAAAACACAATGATAAAGCCAGACACGAGATCTCATAAATAGATGAAACATCAAAATTTTCCAGCCGCTAACATACCGTATATTCAAGGTTGGAGAAGGGCCTTTCCACATCACGCAAAACAAAGGGACGTCCATTAATATAGACAACCTATTTAAGAGTAAAGGGTAGAGATCCAAATTAGACTGAGCGAATTGAGCAATTCTCAAACAATTAAAAGGTTTATGTAAAACAATGTGGCCACCACAATAAAGAAGGTCTTCATCATAAAGTTCCTGATGAATAATGAATGCATGTATTATATTTCTATTTATCGTAAAAGAATACCCTGACAAGCAATCAGAGAGTAATGCTGATATTTTTCCTGTCAAATTGTAGGCAAATAAAAATGGGTTTTCCTTTCTGTTGCTAGGAGAACTTATTTTTCCAAGTTTATTCATCAGTATTGTGTAAAAACTAATTTCTTGCATATGGAATGAAGACAATTGATTCAGCATGACAGTAACAATCACCTAAACCTTCGACTTACTGGGTCAACCCAGCATCATAGGTGAAAACTGGTTGTGACAGAACACACAACACAATAATTGTTTGTTAGATGAAGCAGGTTCAGCCAGGTATAATTGGGTCACGGTTGTTCAGTTGTTCCCGTTTCTTCCTCATTCATTTTATGGTTATTTGGTAGGATTTGATTCTTTATTCTTCGCTTTCTACTTTTTTCCATGTGGTTGATTTTATACTATGCTTTCTTACCATCTTCCATCCTAGATTAAGTCTTGTCTCTTGATATTTTCAATGGCGTGAATGGTCCTACTTTTCAGAAGTCAAGGAAAATGTCCCAAATGTCAACTAAAGCAAAGCACCAAGTCCATGCACTTATCAACAAACACAAATCAATTGGTGAGAAATTATTTTACCGGTTCCTCACGAAGACTAATCCAGAGGACATGTGCTTGTTTCCCATCTTTCTGGGCACCAATATGCTTGAGAACATTTCGAATTCCAACAAAAGTTGGAATAGCAACTCCATGAACACGCAATGAGTCTGCCTGGTAAAGCAGACAAAAAGAACAGACAAAAGAAAAGGGTTAAAAACATGAAATGTAACAAAATAGATCGAGCCAAATTACTGATTCAAAGTGGTTTTCACATATGTAAGCATAGCAGCATCTACATCATACAAGATACATAATGACATATGAAAAATAACATAGATGAAACTAAGGGCATACTGAACAGTGACATTTAATAGTTCATAACTGAAGTCACCAACGATATTACCACACTGTTTCTATCACTGCAAGTCTAAAGCAATATCCAACATGAATAATTCACCAAAAAGGACATGAATTTACTCTGTCTGCTGTCCAGACAAACTTGTTGAATTGACATGTGGACATAAGCAATATGTGAAAGAGTAAGAAGCATATTGACAACCAGTATGAGGTTAGTTAATGAAACAAACAGCTCATAATTAATTCCCCATTGCCCGATTTTGTTTCTATAATTAAAATAAGCATACTATTATCTAGCAATCCCTTTTGTTTTTAAGACAAGATATTCAAAGAAGCAGTAAACGATACGGTAACTACCAAGAATTGGGAAAGAAAGCCAGCCAGATAGAAAGGAGAGAATTGCAGCTAGATGCTATTCCTATCAATTGCAGAACACTGGAAAAGTAGCAAAAGAAATATCAAGAAATGGAAACAAAAAGAATCAAGGGAAAGAACCTGACGGTAATTGGGAGCACCATCGATCTGGGGAGACAAGCGCTTGTTTTGGCACCCAGGAAAATGGTCGCTCTTAAGAATGGTCTTTTTACCCAGCACCGATCCCCCTCTCATCTTCATCACTTGCTCTGGCTCCTTTGGTATCGACATCTTCGCATTAAAAACGCTTCAATTTCTCCTCAAGTTTCCAACTTCAACCTTTCCCTTAATAATTCGAAGGAACCCGATACCACGAAATGAAAGAAATAACAGGTGTTTACTTGATAAGGCAATGCAAAGAGAAAGGTGGAAGAGAAAATAATATTCACTTCAATCCTTCCCAAAATTTCAAGTATACCCTTTTTCTCAATAACTCTATGAAAGACAATGGCAGAAAAAGAAAAGGTTACACTTGAGACAATGCCAAGAAAAGGGGTGAAGAGATATTAGAAGTAGAATAAACAAAATTCACCTTCAATCCTTTCCAGATTGGAACTTGACCATTTTCCTTGATATTTCTATGCAACCCTGACAGAAAGAATACAGGGAAAATGACAAAACTACTTAGCTTGAGACAATGGCAAAGCATAGGAAAGGAAAGGATAGTGGCCAAAGAGATATATAGAAGAGAAAAAAGAATGGAGAGTCTTATTGGTGCATGTGTCCACTTAAAACCACAAACAGAACACGCAGAAAAAGAGAAAAAAATAAACCTTTTTGTATCAATCCATCAGCATTCACCAACAGTGTGATTTTTCTTTTTTAATTTTTTCCTGCTTTTCTTGCGGACAGTGGCAACGTGAAAGACATGTGTTTTGAGAGTTATCAATTATACTTAAACTCATCTAATCTTTTCGATAATTAAATAAATACTTTTGGTATCTCATTGTTTTTGTGATTTGCTAAAACGCGCCTGGGGGCTGGGTCTGAGATAGGGGAGAGTTTGTGTAGTTTGGATATTCCTTTTACCCCACTGATCCTCGGTGCCCAACCGCCCCCTGCCACCTAATCTTCTCTTCTTTGTTATGGATGTTAACCATGCAAAGAGAAGGAAGCTCCTTGACCCTTGTTGTATGTAAATGTAATCTCTTTGCTCGATTTCCCTCGCTGTTCAAAACTAGAAAAGGAGAGAAAGGAACCAGACAACCCACAGAATTTCCCTTTTTTTTTTGTTTTTGGTTTTGTTTTTTCATGAAATTCATCGAAACACTCATATTTAGATATCCTAAAGTAAATGGGAACGCGGCCAAATGCTGGCATTGGCAGAATAAGGATAAGAACCTGCGTGGAGGGAGGGAATATGCCTTTTTCCCCTCTATCCCGTTTATAATCCAGTTGACTGTTGCTATTCAACGTGTTTTGTTTGCTTCCAAACTGAATTTTGTTGTCTTTTGTGTTTTTTTCTTTTCCAATCAGATTTATCATAGACAATGGCTAGATTTTGTTTAACTCTTTATTGAAACTAGCATTTTCAAAGAATAAAATGTTTCCCAGTCACTTTAATAATCAAATAAATGCTTAATTAAAGCAATGAGGATCATAAGAGAAACAAAAAAACTAGGCTATGTTTGATTAGAGATAATATTTTTTATTTTTATTTTTTAAAAATTATAAAAAAAATCATCATTTAAAATGTATAATACGGATAAATATATGCATGTTTTAGAAAATAAATTTAAAATTAAGTAAAAAAATTAAGTAAAAAAATATTATATTTAATTTTAAATTTATTTTATTTTTATTTTCTAAAATATACATAGAAAGATTATACATATTTTACATAATATAATTTATTTATATTTTTTAAAAAATAAAAATAAAAAATATTTTCTCCATCTAAATATAACTTAAATTTTTTAAAGAAAACAAAGAAAAAGCAAGCCATGATGGACATGTGCTCATTCTTTGACGAGACAAGAAGAAAGAGCGTGGTGATGGGATGTTGCAACTTGCAAGGTCAAAATGTATGGTCCATTCCACCTGCAATTATTTTAATTAAGCTCATTGATTCACAATAAATACCGCTACTATTATGCTTTAATTAATGAACATGGCTAATTTGGCAGGCAGGAAATCAAAGTAGTTTAACAGTATCCATGTCATATACCAAACCAACGTGAAATTAGATCGAGTGATAAGTGGTTTATTTCAGTTTAAGTAAATCTCGGTTATGAGATTTTGTGTATGAAACTGATCCTATTGAAAGACTCATCTACCATATTCAAGTGAGCGACACGAGTCGAATCCGAATTACTCAAAACAAAACTTTGAATATCGGATGAAAAACTGAAAAAATGTCCATGTCATATAGAGAGGCTAAGTGGTGGGCTAGCTACTCAAATTGGAACTAAATTTGTCATGACTTTTTGAAAACAACCCTCTAATGTCTAACCCCTTTCTTCTTTTTTGTATTTTGACCTTGAGAGAATCATCTATAAGACTTAGTGGCTAACCATTTGAATTTTGCTGAAGAAGAGTTTATGTTCGCTTTTAATACTAAAGCCAGAAAGTATAAGTAAAACTATCCGTCAATTATTATTATTATTAGCATTACTGTAAAAATCAATTCTTTTTCTTTGACGCCACAGTTTGTAAAGACATCTCAATTGAACTCTATTATATAAAAAGTCAGCCGCGCCACTGTGCTTGGATAAGAAGAAAACAACAAATTGAACTCCAGTTGTTGGAATTAACTTTCCAACAACTCTTGTCGTTTTGCTTATATTTCGGTAGTCTTCTGTCATGCTTTTCGTATCAGTATTAAACTAATTTTCTGAGTAGATACTGATCTCAGCAATGCTTTGCTAGCCGAAGAAGGCAACCAACTATTATTATAGTAATAATTTTCTGGAAATCATGTTATGTTGTGACGTGCGTTACGCCAATGGAAATTAAAGATGAAAATGGTCTATTAAATCCCAAAACAGTCAAAATCAAATCTCTCCAATTTGAAAACAAAAATAATTTCATCATACATGGATGTCGTTTCTAATGATTTACATGCAGATCATGTTGCTGTCAAGATCAACGGAACCAGAAGAAACGACGGCAGGTAGATGGTACAAACTACAAAGTACAAAAGTAATAGGAACACTTCTACACTTTGATTAATATAATTCAGTCTCGGCTTTTCACTTTCAGCACCTGAAAAGTGAATTTCTCGGATGTCGGTGCCAAAGAGACTTTTACCAACAACAGCTGGTACGACTGTTCAAACAATCCGAAAAATTTGATAATCGAACCGAATCGATAGCTAGATTAGGGTTTTGGAATGTTCGTATAAAAATTGAATGAACCGAATAAAACCCGAATGAACCGAATAAGCTAAAATTTTAAAAAATACTTGATTTTATTAGCCTAAAATTAAAAGACCCAAAATTTTTATAATCTTATTTGAGCTTTTATAAAAGAAAAAAGTTCAAAATTGAATGAATTTCAACTACCCGAAAACCCGCAAAAAAATCTGAACCGAATCGAAGCGTTAGAGTATTAAAATCTTAATATCCGAACCGAACCGAACCGTTTACACCCCTAACAGCTGGTTACTTGTGAGTTCTTCGACTACTGTTATTGGTAAGTAACACTTTCGTCTCAGAGGGTTAGATTGTTTTCCATCTGATTAAATTAATCATCTCAAAATCTGATCATATGGATATGGACACCACATCAGCTTATTGTCAGCAACATCATCCTGGGAAGGAGGGGATGAGGAGGAAAACAATCAAATTTGACAATTACTTTCCAGTTATCTAGTCACTTTTTTCCTATTAAGAAGGAAAATGCCTCTTGAAATTGGGTCCATACTGAAGGAATAGCCCAAAAGGATGAGCACTGGTTTAACTAAAAGCACGGCGAAGAGAATCAATGGGATTAAAAATCACAAAGCTCGGAAGCAAGCCATATATCTGATAATAACTAGTATCAGGTTGTTGTTGGCTGGTCGCAACAGATCGGAATATAAGTGGATACATCATCCGTACAGAATGAGATACATATATACAGGTTGAAGTTCTTGCAGAGATTCAGCATAACATTTTGATAATCAACATGTAAGGAAGGATGTAGAATATTTCATGGCAGCTCATGCCGAAATAATTTACGAATACTGCAACGGCCTCCAACTGATACACAAATGAAATTAGCCAGTAGGTCTGTATAGATCAATTACTTTCAAAATGAAGCATCTTTGAGAGCATCCATATCAGCAACCTCTCTAACAAGGTTTCTGGTGGAAGGCAAACCAGCCACAACATCACTTTCGATACCACATTCATCTGTCCCTCTTCTAATCTTGAAGTAGCCATCCTGAAATTCAAAATATTCAATTTAAGAGTTTTGGTATTATAGAGACAGTTTTTTCCTACATGAATATTAATAAAAGTTTGACGGATAACATACATCACCCCAGCCTCTGTTCCACTGGTTTGCAATTAGCTGCAATAGGGAGAAAGTAGGAAATGAAAATATTAACTCAATCAATTATATAGTGCTAAGATATTTGGCTAAAGTACTAGTATACATACAACCATTCAAACATACCCAGTAATCCTCCCCATCATCAGAAGTTCCCCAGCCAATAAGCTTAACTGCATGACCTCCCATAACATCACCGGTCAGATGTTTGTAAACTCCCGACTTGTAGTGAGCAAAATCCTGCAAAAGTTAAGAAAGATAAAATATCAAATACAAAAGATCTCCTAAATAATGTCAGTTCATGCATATAAGGGTTCACAAGCTAGGCAATATGCAATAAGGTGCAATTTTCAAGGAAGGCGAAGACTGACAACTAATCTGATAGTTAAGGGACAAAAACATGTCTGTGTTTGCTTGGGGTTCATGCAAATGCAAAAGTACTAGTTTCCTAGTCAAGCTGACCACAATAAAATTGCTCCACGGGAAATACAGCAAATTAGTTTACAAAAGTATCAGTGCTTTCATTTACCTCATAAACAGTGAAGGATACCTCAACCGGTCCGTTCTTGTAAACTTCTGCCATAATATCAGCTGGATCAGAGCTGATTCTATATGCACTGACACTATAGTGCTTGGACTCTTTCCAGACCCGGTTTCCGGCGACACACTTTTTCACACATTTGGGAGTAGGATATGCAGGCTCACAACCAGGGTGAGAACAACCAGTATCATCAAAGTATGGATCACACTACACAAGGAAGAATCTGTTAGTTAGACTGAGGAAATAGTACATCCTCCGCCAGACACAAGAGACAGAGAAGAAATGCATCAACTGAGACTAAGACACATGCAAATTAAAGCAACGATTTCCAGTAACAAATCTGGTAAAATTTGAAGGTTCAGATAAGAGAGAGAAACCATGAAGTTAGAATGAAATATTCTTTTAAATTCACGTTTATAATGACAATAACTACTACTAAAGATCAAAAACTAATTTTCCATGATTAGAGGCTCAAGAGCAATGTAGAGCATGATGATATATCTTAAGTGAGCAGGAACAATTATGAGAATAGTACTATGTATACCTCCTCAGTGACAACACCACTGCGCCTAAGGTATCGCCATGCAGCAATTGGATACCCTCCATCACAACCACTTCCACATAGAAAGCCGCAGCATGCAAGAAGATCATTAACAGACAGAGATATATTCTGCGAGAATATATATTGCAAGCACAAATAAATTTTCCATGAACTATAAATGCTGTCTCATTTTCTGCAAACAAAAGCTTCTTCATTTACCATGCCAAAATGGATACAGAACCGATCAGATAGTGCTTCAACAGCGCCAAAAGCCCAGCAAGAACCACAGTGGCCCTAAAGCAACAGCAGCTAAACATACTAAGGATTTACATGAATGTAAGATATAGAATTGAGAGAAATGGAAATGTGGTTACCTGATCTTTAATATGGAAACAATTCCAACAATTGATTCATCACATTAGGAAGGAAATCGTCAGTCATTTGTTCAAAATAACAAAATTTTATAAACCATCACATGACATAACTCACCAAGAATTCTTCCAATTGTGCTACATTGTGGCCAAGCCGTTCTAGCATCAAAGCTAGTTGGTAGCTTTAAGGATTTGTCATGAGTTATAACAGGAACACCCAGAAGTTCCCTCTTGGGTGTTGGTTTGACTCCAAGAATATGTTTAAACTCAGCAACCTATGTACCAAAAATGACAAATTTGGAACTAGTAGGCATACATAACTACAAACATATGTATCAGAGAGAGTAAGATCAATGACAGGGTCCTCCAAGTAGCCAACTTACTGTGTAATCAGAAAATCGAGAATTCAGGGCAGCTTGCCATCCAGCATTGGGGTTTTCATTTACTTGTTTTACAATTGAATCCTAAATGATTACAGCGAGAGCAAAGAATTCATGACTTGTTAATTGACCACAGAAATTCCTTTTCTTAGTTAAAGACATTCAATCGAGAAAATACCTGAAGGATGTGAGAATTAAGCTTGACGTCAGAAAGTTGTTCCACAGCAATCACCTGCTGACCGATAAAGGATCAACTAAATTCCAACTTTTAAAAATCTATACATGCCCAATTGAGCAACAAATAGAAACGAAAGATATGTAATATATGGGACTTATCAGTTATCACATACAGAACCCTTGAAATACAATTACAACAATCTAATCAGTAGCTAATCTAGCACATAATGATGGCAGCCACACATAAAAGCAAAACTACCAGCAAAACATTCTTACGAGTCCATTATCAGAATATAAAGCTTCCCAAAGTCTCCCTTTAGGTTTTCCCGTTCATGTTTAACTAGGCTTACAACTTTTCATCACATGTGAGCAAGTTAGCTAAAGAGAAGATTTTGACGAAGAAGACTAATAAGGTAACCTAGAGAAAAGAATAGTCTTTTCACCACTATAAGCTCAAATAAAGGTCTAACAATTTAAGAGTGTCGATCCAAAAGACTGGAAATGATCTGATAAAGCTTAGATTCTGGATACCATTACTCAAAGTCAAAACAATATGAGGCCATCTTTTCACATCATGTGCAAACAATAAAAGGAAACAGATTTACAAATCCCAGAAGGGAAGAAGGTAGATATGTAAAAAGATAGATCAGACCCCAATTAAGAATACAAAAAAAAATCGTAAAGCACCTTGAGGTGAACCGTGGAGAGAAGTAACGAAAAGGTAGCCAAAAAGAGCACGGGACTCGCCATCTCCGTTTCTCAAGGCTGAAGTAAAGGGCAAACAGAAGTGGGGATGAGAAGGATTTTATCTTGAGACCCTCCCTATTATTGGGAGAGTTTGTCAAAAAAACGACAAGGGAACTTAAATAAAACGGGAAGCAGGAGAGAGAGAGAAAAAAAAAAGATAAACCGCAAACGACGAATACCACGAACCTAAAAGGAATCTTGCCGTGTTGTATTACTGGTTTGTTTTGGACTTTTAATCAGCTCTGACGTCGAAGTGATGGGGAAAAACCTAACCTTTAATGAAGCTCGTTGTTGGCTCCCATTCCGCCACAATCACAAATGGTTACCTTCAAGTTACATTATTTATCTGACTGGTTGTTCACGTGGGAGAAGACAGATTCAGTTGCGTATCTTTAAGATATACTCCCTCTCCCTCTGTTTTCTTATTTACATTTCATACATTCATATTTCTTTTTTATTTGTTATTTTAATAAATTAATAAAATAATTATTAATTATATTCTTATTTTATCCTTCTTTAAATATGTGAGAGAAATATAAATAAAGAAATAGAAGAGACAAAAATATTAAATATAAAAATAGATGAAAGTGAAAAAAGTAAGGATAATTTTGGAAGAACATAAAAAAATTTTATTGATTTTTAAAAATTAACTACTTTCTTAATCAAAAAAATTAATTATTAATGACAAATAAATAGGAACAGAGAGAGTAATATAATAAATAGTAAATAAATATTAGTATTACATCTGTTTTTGGTTAGATGTAAATTCACTTTTAACTGTTTTATTTTACTTTTTTTTTGGTAAAACTGTTTTATTTTACCTTACCTACCCCTAACTAAAGCCTTGTCCATGTTTGAAAATTTTGTTAATTGTTGACGCTCTGTTCGAAGGAGGAGAAATTAACAGCTCGAGATAATTTACCAAGAAACGGAGTTTTTCTTTTTCTTTTTTTCCTTACGTTGTATTTTTGCTCTCCATTTTTTTGTGTGCATACATACATATATATATATATATAGTAATTTATTTACTATTGCAGCTTCAACATTTGATTTAATATCATGCATATATGTCTTATTTAAAAAGTTAAATTCTAAATTTTAAAAATTAAAATGCTCCCTTTTTTCTCAAGAACTTTTTAATAAAAAAATCTGTAAAAACGAAAGGGCCCTGCTGGTTTTGGCCGCTGTCAGCCCTATCCAAAAGAATTGAGGAATGGGGAACAATACTTTTAAGGCCCGTAATTCGTTAATGTCTCTACCCCATTCCGTCACCATCATCTAGCGGCCCAAAATAAAAAGGATTAGATAGACACAGGACAGAACTGAAACGATATGGTTGCTCAAGAGTAAAATATATGTTATTAAAATACATTTATTATTATTGAAGAATTCAATATTTGATTTATATTTTTTATTTAATGGTTAATCAACATTTTAACTTATATATAATATTTTATATGTGTATTTTTATTTATTTAACATCATCCTTGGTGTGTATATCAAAATGATTTTTTATATATTTTTGTATTACATTTTGATTTACATGTAATATCAATAATCATATGTTATATTTTTTTTATTTTAAGTATTGTCCCTATTAATCTCACGTATTTTAAAAAGTAGAATTTAAATACTTAAAATTAAAAAAATCCGGGACGTAGCCCGGGTCAGTTTCTAGTACAGCAGAGAATTGAAACGATATGGTTGCTCAAGAGAAAAATCTGAAAATGTTAGCTTAGTTACTTGAAACGATCTTTACTTCATTTTTAAACAGATCATCGACCTGGTAAAAGTAAATTATTACAAACCCATTTCTCATATCTAATCATTCTACTATACATTATTTGTTTCAGCCAAGGGCACGCTTTGATAAGTCTCGATAAGTATAACGAGTGATTGTTAGAGTAGAATTGGTACATGGCGACTCCGCTGCAAAGGTTCGGTTAAAGACTTGAGTGCCTTGTCATATGATATAAACCCCAAAAACCAAAATTCATACCCATCAGTGGTGACAATATGGATATATTTTTCTGACGGGTTCAATCTGTTTGCAGAAGGTTCAACTGTTGCCAGCTTATCAAGCTCCACCACCACCTGCATAACAATTTCTGAAGTCAATACTCGCAAAGCTAGCACAATTCAACAGCATCTTAGATTCTTTGTCCAGACAACGTTAAAGGAAAATAGTAATAGCGACAGTGAAATTTAACATGAGAATAGAAAAGTCATTTAAGTGACATTGCACAAAAAGGTTTGAAACTCATATAGCGACTCAAGCAGCCTAAGGACAGAGTGAAAGGATGAATTAGTGCTGCTCTGACCGTAGGCTGTACCTAGAGTAAACTTTGGGGTTGGACTTGGGTATTGATGCTGATGGAACTATGAAGAGGTTGACAAAACTATTGGAACCCAAACCCAATATTCAGTTTCTTAAAGCCAAGGTTAGAGGTGCTACTGAGCTGACGAGTCAAAAATGAAAAAGAGCTGGCTATGGAGGGAGAAGAAGAGAAAATCACTCGGCTCACTTAAGGGCAGAACTGGTTTTCATTTTCTGGTATGTAAAACAGAACTTTTCTACGATGATATACTATAAGATTTCACATTCGGAAGACAGGAGAAAAGCTAAATACATTAAGTCAACATTCAGGAGTAAAGGAAATATACCTTATAATACATCCATTGCTGATATCCTGGTGAAGGATAATAACACAGGGGATAATCACCGCAAAAGGCTATTCTTTTAGAGGATATGTAAAGAGTCCCGATCACCGGCCCAGAAGAAGTCGATAGATAGCAAACATATGAATGTAAGAGCTTTTCTCCTGGCAAGATCTGAAATGTCTGTTGGAACAACCTATCATGCCCTCCTTCTGCGATTACCTTTGTCTCCTTAGCAAGCCTTGCCACTGCAGCATCGGCAAGACTAGGACTAACCCTCACTGCGTTCAAACAGATAGAAAATTACCATGTAAGAGCGAAATCATGTTCATATACAGAGACAAGTGTTTTCAGACAATAAAATTTTATGTTAGAACCAAAACCGGTTACAAGACACACTGCAGCAGTAGAAAGTTAGCTAAATAATCCTACTGAAAAACTTACGGTGGTTCCAAACGCTGTCAGCGAGGGCTTCAGCTTTTCTGCCACACCGGTTCAAGGCGTCACATATTTTACCCATTGGCGCTGTAAAAAGAACCAGTCAACTACCCATTTCGAAGATCAAACACTCAACAAACTAACAGCAATTAATAGTAGTAAAAGACAGATAATTCAATGTAAAAAGGAAAACTTACTCCTTCCAGATGAGGGGGCTGGTGAAATGGCGAGGTAAGGATTATTGTTGTGAGAAGCCATGTTGAATTGATTGTTTGAAGTGGAAGATGGAGTCCGAGGTTGGGGTTGGGGTAACATTGGCGAACCCATTTTAACAGATGCCTGAGCTTTTGCTGCTGGGTTCTCCACTAGAGAATTTGAGCCTTTTCAAATTCAAAATTGTCGGTTCTGGAAATTACAAAAAAAGAAAAGTCTCAGTACCTTGGACTGTTTTGATGGCGGTGATGTGATGAATGGAATAACTGATAGGAACGGAATTGGCCTAAAAGGCAGGGAATATTGATGAGAAATCGAATGTAAAAAAGAAGTGGCCGAATCCCAAAGGAAGATAAACATCAAAACCTTTCTAAGATGCCTTTGTACTTTTAATTTTTGGCTCCGGTTAACCTGTGTCTATAGAGACCAGTTAAATTTTTTTTAATACTTATTTTTAACAAATAATCATTACAAGAGCATTAATTACTTTAAAAACAATAATAATTACATTATTATTTTAAAATTTTTGACAAAACTATCCTTATAGTAATAGTATAAATATATGATGGGGGAAAATTTGATGGTTAACTAATTATTTATTTTTTCTTGAGCAAATATTTTTTTTCTAAAATCCTATTATAATATATGTTAAAAAATTTCTAAACTTATCCTTAAAATTATTTTTTTATGATTTCGGACTAAACTTTATAAAATTTGTAGCTAAACTTTATCAAAAAGATATTACATCAGACTTGGGGTTCTTATTTTTTCTAAAACCTACCACAATATATGTTAAAGAATTTGAAACTTACTCTTAAAAATATGTTTTCTTTTATTTGGGCCAAACTTTATCAAAAAGATATTATTATTTAAAAATTATAAAAAAAAACATTTTTGATAAAATAATTTTTATTTTTTCTTATATTCATTCAACTTTTAAATTTATAAATATATTTTTTTGTTAAGGGATAATCTTGTCTTAAAGAAATATATCATTAAATAATTATGTAAAAAAATGAATTAATATTGACTTTTTTACTTTAGTACAATTTCCAAAACATTTTATTACCCTTGTTAACGCCTAACGGTGCCCATAGACACCTGTTAGCAAATTCCTTAATTTTTCTACTTCATCTATTGTTTTGACATGCCAAGTTGCCAGGCATTGCAAAAATTCTTTCCGCAACAAAATTCTATGTTAAATCGATCATCTAGATAATCACTAATCATATATAAATATCAATCAAATGCAGCAGATCAAGTCTGAATGAATTTGATGGCTGAGTAGCTTTCAGTGTGATGAAACGGATTGAAGTACTACCCAGACTTTGATTCCAAATTTTTCATCCAGCATGGCCACACACATAACCAGCTACTTACTTTCTCAGGTTGAAAAGTTTTCAATAAACTTAAGTATTTGCTGCATACTGCAGAGTGCAGACCGTATCAGAGGTCAGACTACACTACTCTACTTAACTAACAACGTAAATAAATGAAGAAAAGACAGCCTTCTGACTTTTTTTTGGTGAAAAACATGAATAAAATTATAACAACATTCTGACTCTGATAATAAGAACTTTCTTTCTGCAATATGTACTGAGTTATACATACAGATGAAGCCTGTAACTAGAGCGATTCATGTTTTCCACCACAAAATGTGGTTTCTATACTAGGATGGAGCTAACTACAATTCTGTCCCTGACATGCTGTTCAAGATTCCCTGCTCTGAGGAGGATTTTCCCAACCCATGAATTTTATCTTCAAGGCCTTCGCATTCTCACCTGAAGGTTGTTTTGACTCTTTTGGACTGCCGGATCTTATCTGAGTAGCTTTTCTTAGCGAATGGGCAAAGTCTGATGAAGTTTTTGCTTGAGACTTTCTTCGCTTATATGTCAATGGGAGCATAAGATCATAATTCAACCTCTCTGAAACACTGGGCTTACTTGGATTCTCTGAGTTTGCAACACTATAGTCACATGGGCTCTTCATTTGATTGGGAGAGGCCACTAACTTTTCCTGCATGCCACCTCCTATTCCTGAATTTCTTGAGACTGCTTCAGGAACTCTTGGAAGGATGGTAATACACTCTTTTTGCATGGTCCTGCTATGCCTCTGTCCTTCGGGGTATTGGTCAGCAAATGGGTATAATTCCAAGGATCTCTCAAACAATCCTTTTTTTCCCATGTCAAAGCTCTGCCACAAACTCTGACCACCAAAATTGTATCTTTTTGAGCCAATGAGACTTCCCTCGTCATGTCCCAACAATTTATGTTTACCTAAATCAGCAATGTCAATTTCCTTCCTTGTATTTTCACCAGAGTTCTGTAAATAGCTACTACTTCTAAAAGTACCATCCTGACGACTTAATATACATGGAGGTTGCTCAGGGTTAAGTTTGCTACCAGCAACCTTCTGCCATAGAAATGGTGACCCACTAAAACCTCCTGCATTTCCCAAGTGAGCTGATGATGGTAAGTAAGATAATTTGCAGTTCTGTAAATCCTGGGCACCAACAAGCATTGCTGTTTGTGATCTTCTTGAGAACACTTTTGATAGTTCTGGTTGGACAGAAGGACCTTTCGGAACTACTTTCAACAGGCCCTTTGGTACTGTTCGACATTGTTCGGATATGTCACCTAGTGCTATCTTTTGATTGTGATTGTGATTTGCATTTCCATAACTCTTAACCTTCAGAACACCCTTTGTGCTGCAGTTTGGACCAATAGTGTTCATCCCATTGTTAGGTGGACTGGCAACAATGTTTTTTGCTCCAACACTTTCCCAAGTCTTCATTCTCTTTGGTAAATGGCACATGACTGCATCCGTTTTAACATCCTCAATGAACAGGCATCCATCATTAGGCACCGCATTAAGGTCGAGCAAATTGGTAGCCCTATGTTTCCTCCTTGTTTTCCACATATAAAGTCTTTCTTCAACACTAACAGTTCTATCACCTTCATCCCACAACCTTCTCATGTCAATGAACATTTGTGCCATTTTGTCATGATAAGATCTTAATGCATGGTAAAATTTTCTCCTCTCAAGCAGCTGTAATGATTCTCTGAGACAAGTTACCTGTGGAGGATAGTATCCACCTTTTAGTCTCTTGAAAAATTTATCCACAGGATTCCCAAAATACAAATCACTACCACTGAAGAGCTCCTTCAACGTCAACCAAAAAGTCTGTTGGTCCATATCTGGAAGGTGGGCAGATAAGGAGAACCTTTCTTCCTCTGTCAAACATGAGTTCCACGACTCCAAAGACAATATCTCCCTCAAATCTGGTAGATCATAAAGTTCATATGGTATGCTGCAAATCTGACCTTCCACTACGCCGAGCTCGCAACTAATTCCCTCAAAGTCACAGTCATCAAGATCATCATCCGAGTCTGCCCCAAGCACAGGGTTATCTTCCTTACCCTTAGCCTCACCTTTTAATGAGCCAGGGATGCGACTGCAAGAACTGCCATCACCTGATTTCCAATGGCAAATCTTCCGTATGCCCATTGACACCTAAAGGTTGTCCAACTCCACAATCTAGTCACATGGAGATGTCAAACAACCAAGCAAAAACTCGATTGCCAGACAATATGTACCTGTAAAGCATAATGTTTAAGTTTAATCACCAAAACGGGCAAAAACTAGAAGAGTATCTTTTCTTCATATATACTACCACAATCTGTTTTGGTAGCAGAACAAGAACATTTCATCTGAATTATGAATTCAATTTACCTTAGTTTAAAACCAGACATAGCTTCCATGGCATAAATAAATCTCTGGATAAAAACATCGTAAGAATGAGCAAACTTTCACAACAATAATCAAGTGCATAATACATTGCAAACAAAATGTTATTTTCCAGTTAGATTTCCAGCAAAAAGATGCAAGGAACATACTACAACACGATCATAAATTCTTCGTCAAGGGAAAATCAATCAACTACCAGATGATACATATATTAAAGATTAAACAGTTGTCAAGTTCAGTAAAATTGGAGTGAAACATCAAGCTATCAAGTTATTCAGGCAATTAACACAGATCAAAGCAAACCACAAGAAGAACAAAGAGAATACTCACTGGCTAGAGGGAATTTGGAGTTAAGGAAAGCGAAAGAGAAGATCAAAGGACGAAGCAATCTCCGGAGAAGAAGAATTTAGTATAAGAGGAAATAAGGATATTGAATTTGAGAGAAAAATAAGGCAACAGTGAAGGAGTGCGTGAATCTAGGGATAGAGTGGCTCTGTTTCTTTACCTTTTGTTGTTGCATTTCGAGAGAAAATGGCGAACCAAAAAAACCTGCCAATTGGAATTTTTATTTTTTTTCTCTCCTTTCCTTCCACTTTTTCTTTTTTTCCTTTTTTTTTTATTTTTCCCTTTCCCTTTCGTTTTAACTTTTCAACTCCCAGCCCAGGTCGTTCGTAAATTGTTCATTCCATTTCCTCCTCTCTAACTTTCTTTTCCTCTCACTGTTGTTTTTCGTCTCTTTCGATAATGGTATTTGTACTGTAGTACGTCCCGCGTGACTCCGCCATTAACTGAAAACAGCAGTCACTCTCCTATGCTGCCAACCCTTCTGGCCCACTTTAATTATTTTAACTGCTTATTTATCGCCACTGCTAGTTCCCCTTCCCCCCTTTTTTTTTCCCTATATTTTGGAAAATAAAAATCTCTCTCAATGACTCGATGAACCCATTGAGCAATGTACACAATTAACAGCAATGGCAGAACTTTTTTCACTCAAGACCAAGAGTTTGGTCTGCTTGAATAGGTAATGGTAAAAGTACCCCCACAAGTTCCATTACTATAAGAAATTATTTAATTTAATCTATATACTGCAATTTATATCATTTTAATCTTTTTGTTATCAAAAATTGAATAAATTAATCTCTATTACTAAAAAAAGTCAGCTTTTACTATTAAAATTACTAACGTGCTGTCTGTACCATGTCATCACAATGTTAACATGTCATTATCACGTCATCACAAAATGTTGATGTGACATGTCACATCAAAAATATGAATTAATAAAATTTTTACGAGGATTAATTTGTTTAAGTTCTAATAGCGTAATGATTAAATTGAACAAATTTATATAGTATATTGATTAAATTGAAAAAAGATATAGTGTAGGGACTTATTAGAGAATTTAACATCAATACTTTGAAATTTTTTTAAATTATATACAAATTTATATAATATAGAATTATCAATTGAATGTGTTTTTATAAAATTAATGATAGGAAGAAAGTGAAAATAAATTTATAAATCAAAAGTGTATACCATTTTTTTATTATAAAATGTTAAATGTTGTTTAGTAATTATATGAAGAAAAAATATTCAATATTATATGAATAGACACTTGTTCTAAAGATTTTTGTTTAATTTTTACTTATCTAAAAATCAATTTTCATACATCTAAATTATAAATTTATTAAAATTAAAGAAAACTATATTTAAACTCAAATCTAACTTTATTTAATTTTTAATAGTTTTATATATAGAATTTATCAAAAAAATTGATTACTAGAAAAATAGAATATAAACAAATATTTTTATAACACGTATCTATTTATATAATATAATATTGAACAATTTTTCCTAAATTATTATAAGTAGATATAATTATCATTTAAGATGTTTTTATGTAATGAATGATAGGAAGAAATTGAAAATAAATTAATAAACCTAAATAATTATGTCATATATTTTGAATATGATTATAATAAACAATGATTTGTTCAATGTTTTTTATAAAAGTACTCCACATGTCTTCTACTAGACAAATAAAAACTAAACAAATATTTTTAAAGCATATGCCTCTTTATATAATACTAAACACTTTTTCTTCACAATTAGTAATCAATTATTCAATTTTTTATAATAAAAAAATTTTATATGGTAAAATAGCAATGCTCAATTTTTTTTATAATAAAAAAAGTATAACATGGTATGATACTTTTATTTATTAATTTATTTTCACTCACTTTCATTAATTAAATAAAAACATTTCAAATAATAATGTTAATCTATATAAATTTGTATATAGTTTAAGAAAATTTTTTCTAAGTATTGATTTTAAAGTCTCTAGTAAGTCCATATACTATATAAATTTATTCAATGTAGTTCTTATACTATATAAATTTGTTCAATTTAGTCCTTACACTATTTCCAATTAAACAAATTAGTCAATCTAAAAACTTTATTAATTCACATTTCTGACGTGACAGGCCACGTCAGTAATTTTGATAGTAAAAATTGACTTTTTTAGTGATAGAGACTAATTTGCTTGATTTCTGATAATAAATGGACTAAATTGACCTAAATTGTAATATATGAGCTATAAATATTTTCGTGTAGTAGACGGACATATGAGGTACTTTTACCAATAGATAATACAGAAGAAGAAAATTAAGAAATAAGATCAATGTAACAACAACTTGTATTAATTTTCATATAAACCGAATCCACATTCTTCGTCCAAAGATTATCATGTTTCGTATTTCATCTTTTAAAGTGTTTATGAGGGGAAAAAAAAAAAAACAAGTCACGAATTTATTAAGATTTCTATCAATGTCTATTGGTCTGAGTAAGAGGAGGTCAATGTGTTTTAAAAAATATTTCAGATTCAAGTTTTATTAATGAAAAAATAAATTTGAGAGAATTTTTCTTATTTAGACTTCAATATGACTCAATTTTCAAATAATTAAAGTTTAATATGACTGTCAAATATGAGAGTTTATATCAAAAAGAAAAATCAGACCCAAATTATCAACATTAAGAAGCTCCTCTCTTGAACCATTAAGCCATGTAGGTGATTAACTGTATATGGTAAGAAACATGCCATGATACTACCATTAATAATGGAAACTCCACCATTCAAACATACTTGATGATTTACTAATATATCTCTTTACTTGAAATGCCGTACACTATTCGTATTTTTTAACATTCACTTTTAATGTCAAAATGAATTAGTAGTGCTGATACAGTATTTTTTTTTTCTTAAATGTGAATGTAAATGTACGCTATCCGAATTCTCAACCCACAACTACCACCCAAGTACCTAAGCAGGTGCTGCCACCATAGGAAGCTACGTGGCTTTCGTAGTTTCATTCATTTCATAACTCATGAGTCGCATTTTACAACAAACCAAAGAAAACCAAAATTGGAAGCAATAAATTGGAAGGGGAATTTATTGGGCCAAGCTATTATCGGCCCCGATTTCCTTATCCAAATTACTTTCTTCCAGCCGTTAACGTCTTCTTTCCAAAGTTTTTGCCGTTACACTCCTCACTCTACTGAGCCAACACGCGCCACAGTCTACACCGACCTGGCCCAAAGTAACACTAACAAAAAGGGTGAAAAACAGGCTTCAACGGAAAAACCCGCGAGAGTTTCTTCAAACTTTTGTTGAAGATCTGATGTTATCCTGGCAAACTCTCACCGGCATCACCGCTCCATCATCATCCTTAAGACGCTCTCGTTTCTATGGTGCTCGCTCACTCTCTTCTTACCGTATTTTGAGAACCACGGCAGTTCTCAAGGTTCCCGGTATTCCTCCGGGGCTCCAGGCCGTATCCACCGAGCCATTAGAATCCAGAAACGACGGCGTTCAGTTGACGCAGAGCGATACCGGCGATCTTGTTCCAAGAAATAAAAATGAAAAGCAAGAAGAAGAAGATAATGAAGAAGAAGAAGAGGAAGAGGAAAAGGAAGAAGAAGAAGAAGAAGAAGAAAAACCAGGAATTTCAAGAATTCAAGTGTCTAGACAGAAATATATACCGATTTCCAAGGCTGAGCTCTTGGATGCTATAGTCTCGAGACTGTTCGATTCTCAAGACAAAGATGCTCGTTACTTTCGCCTTCTATCTTCGTAAGTTTTCGTTTATCTATTTTAAGATTTCCCTGAATCGTTCTCTGATGCATTCGAGCTTTGAAATCTCCGTTTACTGTGTAAAAAATGCCAGATGTTTGGATTCTATCCTTCACGCCGAACACAAAAGCATTTTAGAACAAATGCGAACCGATTATTATTATTCTCATTCCGATGAGAGAAAAATAAAGAAAGCGGCCGTTTCAGAGACGGATGTTGTAGCCAACGGTGAGAGGTCTAAGTTGACCAGGGATAGCATCGAACCTGAAGGCTGGTTCAATTATGGTCTGGACTTGAGGAATTTTCTAAATTCTTCGGCTAAAAATGGTCGGAGATATTCCGATGACAAGTCCAGGTTAGTATTCACATTCGGCAACATAATTATTGCTAAGTGTTTTTTCAGATCAGTGTTTTAGTTACATTAATACTTGAATACAAAATTTGGTTGTAGAGTTGTGGTTGCCACTCGTTTTCAGAGAGCTTTTATGCAACTTCTTAACGATGCTCAATTTGAAGAACTATCAGTCAGGGATTTGATGTTGACAAATGCCTTGAACACTGATTATCTCCTTACTTTGCCTATATATGTTGACTGGAAGAAAGCCTCTGAATCCAATGCAATTATA
Organism: Microcos paniculata; assembly: GCA_030664755.1. Taxonomy (NCBI): domain Eukaryota; kingdom Viridiplantae; phylum Streptophyta; class Magnoliopsida; order Malvales; family Malvaceae; genus Microcos; species Microcos paniculata. Next base: position 36,978,102 of record CP131461.1, read on the forward strand.
TTTCGGTAATTTAGTTGTACAAGTATTTTATTAATTTGGATTCAGTAAACAAGCCAAATTGAGGAGAGAAGTTTTTTACAGACCTCTTTTCTCACAGGCGGGGATATGCAACTGAGAGGCAGAAGGGTCTACTGATTGTTGAAAAGCTGGATTACTTACAATCCAGACTCCTGCGAGGAATCTTCTCTATTATATCAAAACCATTGGGAAAAGTTGGCAAATGGATTACTTACAATCTCAAAGAGGTTATTGCCCTGTCGCATAAAATTATATTAGAAAGCAAATGGCACGCAAATGAGGTTTTCTAGTCTAGATGGAATGACAGCACCATTTCCTTTAGAATATCCTTTCAAGGTGTCAATGGTTGATCTCTTTTAAACCCAGAAGTGTCACTAGTTAGTTTAGACATTGTTACTTATTTTATTTTACTCTTTTAATTCTCCAGTATTGGATTATTTATTGTTCATTCTGACAAACTTCATGTTTATTTCTCTAGGACAGGCTTTAAAGGATGCTTCTCAGAAAGAAGAAACACAGCACTTGATCAGGAGATTGAAGCTTTGGCTCGAGGAAGTGTCTCTCTTTCAACAGTCTTATTTTAATAGTGAGCAAAATTCTGAAAATGTTACGGGGGTTGACAAACTATCAGATCAAGACCTTCCTATTTGGTTGGCAGCACAGAGTGCAGTTAGTCGCTATGAAGGATTTCTGTCAGCAGTTGGACCCCGTGGAAGGCTTTTAAGGAAGTTGCTTGCACGTATTGGACTTATACCTCCTACACCAGAAACACCATTTCAGCTTGAGAGTGATAGTAGTGTTTCTGAACCCTATTTAAGGTTTGTTAAAACAAACTTTTTTCTATATTCTTTATGCATATGGAGCTTGTCCTTAATAGGAGCTTCTGCATGTAATGCCTCTTGTTCAGATTTCTTCGACAGGGTGTAATTGGAAGGGTTGAGATGACATGGGCTTAGATTGCCTTCTGATACTGTTATTGTTTAGGTTTTTGGAGATTCCTTCGATGAGTAGTAGTTTTTTTCATCAAAGCTAAACATTTTAAATATTTGACTGAAGTGCTGCCCTTAGAAGATGAATATTGCTGTGAAACGTGAATAGGAGAAACCTAAGGACTAAGTTAGTATAATGTGATGGTATATAGACTACAGTTTGGTAAAGAGAAAAATCAATTTGATCTGAATATGATGTCATCTTATGATGCATGCTTTTTAAGGTTTTGATGTGGTTTTAGGAAGATTTTATCAAACACAATTTTCTTATCAAGTAATGAAAATTTTTTTCACTCAGGCCAACTTTCTTATCAAGGATATCACTCAGTGATATATGGAGACCGGCTTCAAGGAAATACTGTGGCAATGATATTTGGAAAATGTTAAAAACTTCTGTTTCCATTCTCCTTTCACAGTCAGTCCTCCAGGTATTTCTTCAATTTTGAACCATTGATTTTTTCATTGTTCACGTTTTATGGTGATTGATGCTTTCATGATATATTCATGCTTTTATTTGCCCATTTGCTTACCTATATGCCCGAGTCATCTGATTCCAAAAAAATGGGTAGTGGCGAAATTTTGTTCCTGGAATTTTCATTCTTGATAGCAATTGATGTTGTTTGTAAAACATTGCTGGCTTTTCTGTCAGGAACCTGCATTTCAAGAATTAATTTTGCTTTACACAAAGGATTTTGGGGAGGGAGATGTGGAAGATAACTCTGAGGCTCAAGCATTACAATTAAAGATCTATGAGAGAATTCCTATTCCAGATTTACCGGTAAATACTCCTAACACTTCAATGTCTGCCAATTCTCTTTCACATGTTTTCTTTTGTATTGTAAGGTTTTTGCATTTTCCCTCCCTCTCTCTCTCTCTGTCTCTCTCTCTTTTAATTTGGTCATAATACTTTGTTTATGTCCGTTTGAGTATTCACTATTTTGTCTAATTATTTGTAGGTTATTTTTCCTCATAAAAAGCTGTCTTTCCGTATCATAGACACGGTATGAAAAAGTTAATTATATCCATGCTGTTTTACTTTGATTTTAGCAGATTATATTTTGGCATATCAATTTTCTCTGTCAGTACATAAACTTAACAATAATCAAATGTTAGGAGGCAATATGGACATCAAACAAGTTTTTTAACATTCTAAGAGATAAGCTTGTTCAACCTTATAAAATTCTTTTCTAAACATAGGGGAAATTGCAGTCCTTGCTAACAATAATCATAGCTTCCTCACATGGTGTTTCATCGATGCATTTAACTTGTTCGGTCAATTAAAGACACCTCTGCACTGGATGGACAGCACTAGCAATCTAATCTATTCGTTGCACAGCCATACATTTCACAAGCTCCATCACATTCTCCTTAGACTGAGCTTTTAACTTGTTAAAGTTTTTGGATTCCACAGACTCAGTTTGATGCATAATAGTTCTGGATGAGTCATTAAGCAACAAAGAGGTCATTACCATGATCATGGGGATTTCCATGCCAATATGTATTTCACTACATTTTATTTGACATCACAGAACGGCAGCATAGCTGGACTAATAGAACCAAAGGTTTTATATGCCTCAAAAACTTTGTCATTCAACATCTGTGTTATTTCCACAGTCTGTGTAACAGTAATACCAGCATATTTTAACCAGGAAGCATGTCATAACACAATAAATTAAGTCATGAAGGTTAGGTTGATCGGCCTTGGCTAAGGACTAGAGCTAGCTCATGCTTACCTGGTTAAGCCAAGCATATTGAGGTATGAAATTTTATTTGAATAACATCTGGACCTGATATTGGTGAATTCCAATTGCAGGTACGCCTTGATGTAGCCTCAATATTGGGACTTTTGGCATTCTTAATAAACTACAAATTCGAGGACATTTTATCTTCCCCGTACGTCTTGTTGTATCTCCATGTGGTCTTTTAATAATAAAGTTAGTTCCATAAAAAATAACGTCTCATTTTTCCTTACAGATCAGCAATATTTCTTGACGTGGTTGCAGTAACTGCTCTCATAGTATATGTGTTCCGGGTGGCCTTGGGTTACAAACAGACTTGGGATAGATATCAAGTAAGCTATTTAATTTGTTCTATGCTGTTCTGGCAATAAGTATATTTGAAATATTCTATCCATTCTTAAGTATTCAAACAATGTCTTAAAGGAATCTGTTTCCTCAGCTATTAGTTAACAAGACCCTTTACGAGAAAACGTTGGCAAGTGGCTTTGGCTCAGTTCATTTTCTTTTGGATGCTTCTGAGCAGCAGCAAGTGAGAAACTCTTCTGCTTATTTATTTTGCAAAAGCATAGTAATAAATCAACTGAGGGAAAAGGGACTGCATAGAGATTGTTGAACAATATATGATCTTATATCATTTCATGACCTTTGAATTTAGATTTGACTTACTATCCAGGATTTTTCTATCGAACGAAGGATTATAGTCTCATTCCTTCCTTGAAGTTAAGATGTTCATCAAATCTTTATACTGGTCATGTCTAATGTTGCTACATAAGTTGTTCTGTTGTTGTTTTTGTGATGCTTTTGCTCCCTGCCTCTACCATGTGCAGTACAAGGAGGCCATTTTGACGTATGCTATCCTGCTTAACATGGAGAACAGCCAGGTTTGTCCTCGGCATCCCCTATCTGATGATCATATGATTGTGATGAAGGTGACCCATTGTTGGTATCTATGAGGCTGGTCTTCAATAAGGACAGGCATTTTAATCAATAGTTTTTAATTTTTATGTCTGATCGTTGAATTCAGTCAATTCTTCATTTGGGTAAAAAGTTCTTTTTTCTTGATTGTTTTATCAAATGAACTCTTAGACCATGGTAAACTTAATTTTCTCCGGTTCTCTTTGCTAATCCTAACCTTATTTCCAAGGTTTTCTTAGTATTGGTCTATGAAAGGTTTGTACTATTTGTCTCTTGAAATCAAAGGGAACTCTACCTACCATTCTGAATGCATCATCGAGTTTGTTACTTAGTGACCAACGACAATTCTGCATGCAGGTGGCTTGTCGGCGAGAAGTTGGAGATAAATGTGAGAGGTTTATGTACGATGCTTTCAAACGAAAGGTAATACAAAGTGGAGTAGTATTATCTATAAACGTTGAAAATATCTTTTAATATCTCCAACTGGGTTGAAACTGTCTGCAGGTTGAAATGCCAGTTGACAAGGCGTTGAATACATTGTTGAGGTTGGGTCTAGTGACAGAAACGACCGTGGATGGAAGACCCAAGCTTCAAGCTATTCCTTGCCCTAAAGCATATGAGGTTCTTAAAGGTCGTTGGGATAGTTTGCTTGGTTAAATTTTGTTCAGGCGATGATCGATTTGTATACACTTAAATAAACCCCTAAAAATATGTAATTCAATATACCCCTACGTAATATGATCGATGATGTATAAAGTCGTATAGTTTGCTTTGTAACAGTTCTCAAATTCCGTACCTCGAACAACCGTCCATCTGTTGGTTGATGATTCAGAAGTGAAATAATTTTCTCCTCCTGAATGTATTTTTGTACCGTACGCGATCTGTACAAAATTATATACCCCCAAAGTTCCACAAGACGCTGAACATATGGCTGTGATCTTTTTTCAAATATTATAACGTCTATATAAAAGAAATAACTGAAGGCAATGAAATGCAAAAAGTTATCTTTCGTTGCATTCTTTCTTGTTTCTTTGCTTCTTTTTTGAAAAAACGAATATGTTGCTATCCGATGTCTTTATACTGGTGAGTAGAAAAAGTCAGAAAGAAAAGAAAACTATCACTTCTGGATCTCATGGCATAGCAAGCTCTTATGCTTTGGTGCGTTGGACTTCATGGTTTGGAGAACCCTGTTCTTGTCTTCTCATATCCAAACTTGCGATGAGGTTCTACTGATTAATACATGAATTAAAATTATTCCTTAGAGTTCAAGGGGTTGAGCCTTGGTAAACACAAAAACTCCTCCACCCCCAACGGCTCTTCCCAAGAGCATATTCCTGTCCAGATATGAAAGGTAATAAAGTCCTCCCACTGATCTCCTGCAACCAGATTGTTTCACCATTAATATGTCAATATTCAGAACATGTTTAAGAGCTATGATGATAGTTCAGTGGATGATATACCTCCCAGTCCCCGGGTTTGTTACAGGTACTTGAGCTTTGAGTGTTCGGAGAAATTGCAAAATCTGCTCATAAACATTCAAAGAATTCTTAAAAAGAAGAAGAAAAGTACAATCAATTTTAACCACATGAAGAAACACATAATTGTCGATTGCTAGACAATCAAATGACTTGAATTTTGCTAAGTCACCCAGCTGAAGATTCAAAAACATAGGTTGAAACTCAGGAAATAATTATGTACCTGTAGACTTAAAAATGACCTTGGAAGGAGTGCTGGAGCAATCAGGGCCTGCAGCTGTTCACTGATGTTTATATCTTGAATTTTTATCTGCCAAATACAACTTAAAGACCTGAGATCAAGTAAAAGGAAAAACATATTCACCTTCATCTTTCACTAATAAAGACAGAAAAATCTTTAGACAGGAGAAGACTGTTATGCACTTATAGGATCACCCGAGTGTTCCTCTATAGACTAACCAGGCAAATTTAAGGCAGTATAATTCTGGTTTGAGATAATAAAAAACCCAGAGGCAGTTATATTTGAAAAATCTCCACAATTGTTTTTGGCGTATGAAATATGAATCCCTGCCAAGATCTCACCTATCAATTTAGCTTACAAGACCATAAGTTGCTACCATTGCATGTTCCCTATATGACTCATGTCAAGATTGAAGAGTAGTAGGAAGCGTATACATTTTATGGAAGCAATGTTTTCTAGAAAGGAGGGGGGCTGACCTCTTCAAACTGAAGATAGATGTTTCGCACAGAAACAGAATCGAACTTAGCAGAAACAACCAGAGTGGCACCTTCTTGTTCCTGTAAAGCAATAGAAAGGCAAAACTTGTTATATTCTGAGAAGAAGAATAATCAGTTTAACATTTTCTTGGGTTCATGTAATGAAAGCTAGTGTTGCTGAAGCCAAAAATAGTTTCACAGAGCAACTTGGAGCATTAAAGTGCATTGCAAAACTGCTTGAGAACGGCCAAAGAAAAACAAACTGCTTGAGGATCTATGATTTTAGCCATATATTAACATTCAACTTTGAAGATAAGACTGGTGAAGAGATGGAAAGTATAACTTTACCTCTAACAAATTGGGAATACTCCACCGAACAACATTCCGGATGACACCTCCACTGAATTGATCCCGGCATTCAAATTTCTGGAAGATCTGACCAACCTACCCCAATATTGCAGCAAGTTATAAAATTTTTTTTTTTTTTCTTTTTAGCAATTGACACAGACAAACATAAGTAACACAATCAAACTTCCTGACCACTAAGAACGAAACCTTACCCTAGAACATGAAATGCCTCCTAACTAGGATGGAACTAAACCTAAACAACCATATGCAATGTATAGGTAAACTAAAGAATTTATATGACCAATTTCCAGAGTTGGTACCTGAAAAAAAGGAAGCCTTGCAGCAGCTTCCAGGAGAATAAGAACATCCGGGGCAGACGTGTACTGTAGGCGCCATGTTCCATCCAATGTCACCAGGTCCATCGGTGCACCCATGTTGTATACCTCAACACTGACCTACGAAATTTCACAACCCCAAAAAATTGTACTTACAACTATAACATTAAACGAAAAAAAATCCATCTTTACTTCAAAATTCACTCTGTATTTCCAAATGGGGGAAAGCAGATCAGACCAGAGCCTCCTCAATAGCAGAACGTTGGTCGGTAGTTGCAACAAGTCCTCTTTGTGTGTCTTGAACAGCCCGGAGAAGATCATGTTTCTTATTCTCTAGCTCCACCTCAGACACCTGAAACCCCATTTAAAGCAGATCCCATCACCATTCACCACCCAGCAAAAAAAAAAATGTTCCGAAAAATGTAATGGGACGAAAGAATGCGAACCCGACTCCCATCAGGAGAAACAGCAACTGAACAAACAAACTTGTTTTGGCAAGACCATTTCTTGGCGGTAACGAGCTTTGAGGTGAGAGGTTTTACCTCATGGAAAGCTCGCTTCCCATTTGCCGGGTAAACTGAAGCAGCAAACGCTAATTCCATGAAGTTTTAGATTGAGTACAAATGGGGTGTTTTTATTCTTTTTCTTCCAAAAATAAAAGAAAGAATTGAGCTTTATAATGTACTACTTGTTGGTTGGCTACCTTTTCGGTTATCCATTTCCCTCTACTTTGCGCTGCGGGACCCACGGTGGGAATTTTATTTTTCATTTTTATTTTTACGCGCCGGAGTAACCCGACCCGGGCCATGATAAAAGCGCCGCAATAACCGCGAACACTTCCCGCTAATGCTATGCATTCGGCGGCTCCTTCCTTATCTCTGCCCGGAATGGCCACTAACTTGGTAATTAGTCGCTGCTCTGCCTCAGCTTATAAACGCGCCCTGGTTTTTCTAAGTAGAGCGCAACGATTCCATTCCTTCTCTTCTAGAACCGCCAAATTTAGATTCTTAAAGTTGAATCATCTCACAAGGAATTGCTCGTCTTCGTCAAACGCGCCATTCATCGTAGCGGACGACGAGAAATACGGAAACAAGCAAGTAATCAGCATCACTCCTCGCCTTTACGATTATATACTCGCCAATGTTCGCGAGCCTCAGGTACTTCTAAAAAAATTTCTACTTTGCAGAAGGGAAAAAAGATCCAATTTTGACTTAATTTCTTTTGTTTCAGATTCTCCGACAGTTACGCGAAGAAACCTCCGATATGCGCGGCAGTCAAATGCAGGTATCAAATCATCGATCACGCAATTTTTGTTTTTCCTTCTTTTTCTTCTTCTGAATTTGCAAAAAGGGATAAATTTTTGTTTCTAATTTTGAAAGGTGTCTCCTGATCAAGCACAGTTACTAGCAATGTTGGTGCAGATTCTTGGAGCTGAAAGATGTATTGAAATTGGAGTTTACACTGTAAGTTTATGCACTCTTAATAACTTCAGCCTATTCAGAAACTAGGTTACTTCGAACCATTTTCTTTCTTGTTGAAGGTAGATTTAAGTTCTGTAAAGAGACTTCATTCTTTTTCCTTTTTTTGCTGCCTTTAGGGATACTCATCATTGGCTATTGCATTGGCTCTACCGGAACCAGGCTGTCTAGTTGCCTGTGAAAGGGATGCTAGATCTCTTGAGGTTGCAAAGAAGTATTATGCATTAGCCGGTGTTTCAGACAAGGTGATAATATATGCAGAGGCATTTCTTTCCCGTTTGAAATAATAGTATTGGCATTTTGAGTTTTTGTTTTCCTCTGTCCTGATGTTGACAATGTTGAAACAATAAGCTGTCCTGCATATTTACACTAGTCATTCTTGTTTCAACAATGTCTAATTCTCTATAGAGAACTAAGTTGTTTGTTGGTGTTAGGTAATTGTGAAACATGGGCTAGCAGCAGATGCCTTGAAATCTATGATTCTGAATGGTGAGGCTTGCAGGTGAATTTGGTGTGCAATCTTTAAACTGTGGTGCATTTTTCCTTAATTCCATATTTCCTTTTGCACAGACAGATAATAGTTCCCTATCCTTTTGCATGCATTGCATTCCTTGATATAGAAGTATGTCAGTGAAGATTCTACACTCGTCATGTGATTGTCTAGTCTTTACCTTTCTGCTCCCCGTTGCACCTCTTTTAACATTTCGTAAGGCTCAGATTAATAAAATAACTCACTGGTTTCCTCTTGAAAGCAGCTATGATTTTGCATTTGTTGATGCTGAAAAGAGGATGAATCAAGAATACTTTGAACTGCTACTGCAGCTGGTATACCAAATACTGAATTTCAAACATGGAGTATTTTGTTTATTACTTCCATGCACTTCTGTGCTAGGAAAATTTAGGTTACCGGTTGGTCTGGCTTTACAGGTTAGGGTTGGGGGAGTAATCGTGATTGATAATGTACTTTGGCATGGAAAAGTTGCTGATCCATTGGTAATCTCTTTGTTTATGATTCATAAAATCTACCCATTGTAGATGAAGTTTATTTTCTGGTAATAATCTTTCTATAACAGGTAAATGATGTGAAGACTGTTAGCATTAGGAATTTCAATAGAAATCTAATGGAGGACAAGCGCGTAAGCATCAGTATGGTAAATATATTCAATGTCTGCTCATTAAACAAATTCTGCATAGAATTATTCATCTTGTCCATGACCCTCTAGTTTTTGGAATATTAGGTACCTATTGGAGATGGAATGACGATCTGCCGAAAACGATGATGCAATCAGAAGTCATACTACTTGATTCTGGTTTATTCCATGAAAGTCATAGCAATGGGCTCCTGATTGTGGAACTGATATCTCTAATTTCCATAGAAGGCATTCAATTTTTTCTTTTTTTTTTTTAAATTGACAAGTTAAGTTAATCCAGTTGACTAGTGGGTTGACGAAGGTTGAGTCCTTAAACCGGTGCAACCATCATTGGGCTTGTCAACATCCCTTGAATTGATTCAGATGCTGAAAACGCTGGCCTGCGAAACATGCTTGTGAGATAAATTTTGCTTCCTCTGTAAAGCTATGGGCTGGGGATCCTCCTGGTGTACATTTGCCCACTTGTATTCTATGGTAGCCGCTGACACAAATGCGAGACAGAGACCTAGAAGTTAGACCGATTTCTTCTTCTTCTTCTTCTCCTTCTAGTATTTTTTCCTTTCAATTAAGCACGTGTAAAAGCAATGGAATGATTGATGGGTTGTGGACCGTAGATAACGCGTTTCCTGGTGTATCATGACAAGTCATAAAGAATCAATTTTGTTTGTCATGATTTATAATGCATCTTCGGCAGTATAATCTTTAGCTGTTTGTGTCTTATTGTTTTGGATCTTCGCGTACGCTGTGAATCATGTTAAAGATACTTTTTTTGTTGCATATACGGATCTAACAATGCCATTGTGCTGGTGTTTATTGCATGGGTGATGCGTCAAGGCCACAAAACCAAAGGCTCTCGTCAAAATTTCTATCTTTAGGCCACTTCTCATCGCCCATTCCTTGGACTAAAACGATTCCTTTTAGTCGCCTGAATATCCTCTCGATGATGCAAAATCCTTGCTTGGTGGAAAAAGACGTCAAGTTTTTCATTGATGGGAACAGCTTTCATTCGACACAACTATTTTGGAACCATCGGAAATTTGAAATCCATTCAAAGGCTCTCTCTGCAACTGCATTGTTTATTTAGCCCCCTTGCGTCAAATTTGTCTTTCTCATCTGTTTTATGTTGGTCGTCTCATGTTGCTATCTCTCATTAGAGAAAATCACTTTCTGCTGTCTCTTTTCCCGATTCTGCATCTAAGCAGTACTTATTAAATAGTTCGGATGAATTTGTTTCTGGTTTTCAATTACTATGACAATAAGCATGCTCATTCATAACAATGTCAGGGCAAATATTACCTCTGTTGCTAAACCAGGATAGCAAACCTAAATTGAAGAAAGAAAAAATGAAAGACGAGAAATCCTCAACGTCAATTCAAATATTAGGTGCAAAGTTTAACTCCTTCCACCACTTTCTCTGCTCACATCAACGTTCATAGTGGAAATCATCATTGGAAGACTAGCAAACCGAGTATTCTGAACTCTTCTAGTTTGTTTCTACCTAAAATAGTCAACGCTTATTACAAGCGCAAAATATTCCGAACAGCTGCACAGCAAAAGTAGTAAATGTTTGAAGTCATTAACTCATAATATCACAATGAAGCTCGCATGGCAGCTGACAAGTTCCGGCTGAAGTGTTTACCAAATTAATGGCCAAAAACAAGGAAAAGGAAAAGTGGTCGAAAGCTAAACCTACATGGCACATAGTAACTAACGGAAAGAGACAATGAGAACAATATAGAAGTTCCATCCAAACTCCCTACGCAGAAACCAATGCCATATTCCTCAATAAAGCGCCGTATTTCCTTCTATATAAGATTCTCCCCGGCCCCCTCCCCATCAAGATCAGAAAGAATCACGTTAAGCAACGGAATCAATCATGGGAGGATTCCCAGGAGATGAGGAAGCTGCAGCAGCCAAGGTACCTGGAAGAACTTCAATTTTCAGGTACAACTCACCCTTGGTTCAGGTCAGCTTAATAGGTCTGGTATGTTTCTGTTGTCCTGGCATGTTCAATGCTCTTACCGGCATGGGAGGTGGTGGCCAGGTTGATACTACGGCAGCAAACAACGCCAACACAGCTCTGTACACTTCCTTTTCTGTTTTCGGAATCCTTGGGGGTGGCATTTACAACATCTTCGGACCCAAGATTACCCTTGCTGGGAGCTGCACCACCTATGTTCTTTATGCAGGTTCTTTCCTTTATTACAATCACTATAAAGACCAGACTTTTGCTATTATTGCTGGTGCTTTTCTTGGCATCGGTGCAGGCCTGCTTTGGGCTGGTCAAGGTGCTATCATGACTTCTTATCCGACTCCTGGCCGGAAAGGCACTTATATTTCTCTCTTTTGGACAATTTTCAATTTGGGTGGTGTTATTGGTGGCCTCATACCTTTCAGCCTGAACTACCACCGCCAAAACTCAGAGACTGTCAATGACCAGACATATATTACCTTCATGTGTTTCATGTCAGCCGGTGTCCTTATCTCATTTGCAATCCTAAACCCTGATCGGGTCGTCAGAGATGATGGTACTCGTTGCACCAACATCAAATATTCAAACGTCACAACCGAGGCTATTGAGATCCTTAAGCTCTTCCGCAATTGGAAGCTGCTTCTCATCGTCCCGGCTGCCTGGGCCAGCAACTTCTTCTATACTTACCAGTTCAACAGCGTTAACGGTTTGATGTTTAATCTGAGAACACGAGGATTGAACAATGTCTTTTACTGGGGGGCTCAAATGATAGGTTCAGTTGCGATTGGACATGTTTTGGACTTCGGTTTCAAGAGCAGAAGAACAAGAGGTTTGGTTGGGGTTGGAATTGTTGCTGTGCTTGGGACAGCAATTTGGGCTGGCGGCTATAAAAACCAGAAGAAGTTTTCTTATCACCATCTTCCCGTGCGGTTGGACTTCAAAAAATCGGGAAAAGATTTTGCTGGACCATTCGTGTTGTATTTTTCGTTTGGACTATTGGATGCCATGTTTCAAAGTTTGGTTTATTGGGTGATTGGAGCATTAGCTGATAACTCAGAGATCCTCAGCAGGTAAATTTTTTCCCCCTTTCAAGCTTTGAACTGATAAATAATAAATATTACAGCTCGTATCGTCCTTAACTGCATGAACTAAGCCCTTCACTTAGAGATTGTCCACATAAAACTTGCAGATATGCCGGTTTCTATAAGGGAGTGCAGAGTGCAGGAGCCGCAGTTGCCTGGCAAGTTGACAGAGTGAAGGTTCCCTTGCTCACCCAGCTAATTGTGAATTGGGTGCTTACCTCTTTGAGCTATCTGTTACTAGGGATCCTTGTTTATTTCGCGTTAAAGGACGAGGGTAAGCCTGCTGAGGAGGCTGACACTCCATCTGGAGTGCCTCTCTCTGATTCAGTTATTACAGATGGTTACAAGGAACTTGCCAAGCCTCCTCTATCTGCAGAAATGGATGGTTCTTAAGAAGTTGGCAAGTCTACCTGACAAAATTTTTTCCGCTTCAAGTTCTTGTCATCTAGTGGAAATAAATGTTCCAGAAGGTGAAAACTGCAATAATGGAATTTTTCATACGTCGAATCTTTCTATAATTTATTCCTTGGTTTGTAGAACAGTTGTTCTAAACAGTTGCAAACTGCTCGATGCCCTTATTCCGATTTATGAGTGACTTATACTAAACACGAACAGATTTAAAGAAATTCAAATCTGCAAACTCATTTGCTAGAATCGCCTGCAGCCGATTCTAGACGATCCAAATAATTCAAAAAATATTCATCAGTTAAAAGAATTAAGCTTGACAGATTTCTGAATGCTACACTTCTAGCTTCCTTGGGGATCCAATGGATGGCAAGTTCATAATCAGTGGTAGATAGCACTAACAATTTTGCAATGCTTGTGCATTCTACGATTTTTTGCAGAATGGCTGAACTACCATGTCTATATTATGGCCATAACAAAACCAATGAATTTAATCAGTTTTACAGGATGCTTAAGAAATGTCAACAAAATTTTCTAGACAACAGAGTTGGCTTTGATTTCATAAAAAGCTCTGTACATGCAAGAACCCTCTTCCGGCTGATAAATGATATGTAAGTTGGTGACACTAGTAGAAAATTAAAACTGAATTACTTTGCCGGTAAGCTTTGTGTTAACCCTTTAATGCATTGTAACTCAGTGATCTTCATTGTCTAGGCCTCGCCCATTAACTTGGTTTTCATCAACTACATCATCTCCTGCATCTCCATAGTTAACCCATGGTAGCAATGACTCAACCAAGACAGCCAATGGATGGCGATTAGCAATATCACGTGGCGGTGGAGCATGACCACCAGCAGGTGGATTGGCAACATGACCCCCAATCTGTGCAGCTTCCCTCATGTCAACCATAAAGTTTTGCAGATTATCAGGTGGAAGAGTTTGCACTGTGTCAGAGAAGTCCTGAACCAACAACTGACCATACCTGCCACAGGGTGAAAAGATTATTACACAGATTCCCTTGTATACAATAAGGTAAAGTAATCTAATAAAGCTGGCAAATCCAAGTGCAAGTGCGAGAATGTACATTCATCAAAGACTGGCTTTATCTTATGTTCAGACCCAACACTAACATAGCATACCCTTGAGTTGGGACACAGCAAAAAGATGAATTTAAGTCTTAAAATAGTAACAAAAATGAATGTTGCAGGCAAACATTAAAGAAGAGGGAAATCTAGTAAATACCCAACCAACAAAGCAGCAACAAAATTACATCCTGATACTTACTCATTTTTGTCAGACGAGAATGCCTCTTTTCTCACACAAGCCCAATCTTTAGCATCACCTTTGTTACGTTCTAGTGTTTCAATAACAGCGAGGGCACCATTCCGAAGTAACTTTTGCAGATCAGGAAGCCTCCATATAAGATAATTTCTTTCCACGTAAATATTAATCAGGTGATCCAAAGATGGGATCCCTATTTGATCTGAATGGAAAAAGGAATTTTTGAGTATATTTGTCCATGCCTGATCTTTTAGAGGGACCTTGGCAACTAGTTTCTTAAGGACAGAAGGATGAAGCATCAAAGCCTGATTCATCAGATCAGCTGAAGAAGCCTTTGTGGTGTCAGCACAAGCTTTATGGGAGGATTCCTCTTGCTCAAGATAAAACCGGCAAACAGCAAGTGAGTATGAAAAATTTGGAAACAACCATAAGGAGTTATCACTTCTATAGTCTTCAGAGAAGCGTTCCAGCCACGCATACTCCTCTGCCCTCAAAACAAAGTAGTCAAGGCAAAACATAGCTCCCATTGGGTCATCTAAATCAAGTGCAAGCAACAATTTACAAACTTCTAGGGCAGATCGATGACAGCCCCGCCTATCCATGTTTTTCATGTGCGTGAAAAGTGCTTTGAATAATGGCTTGTTCGTGTCATGACTGAACTTCAATTGGCAATTGCCCAGAAAGGGTGTGAACATAGGATGCCACGCACATTCCAAGGCATATAAACACTTTGCAATAGCATCTGCAGACATCTGATGCTCACCCGCAAATTTAAAATAATCTGCCATTGTTAAAAGTGAATCCAAGTGATAAGGATGATACAAGAGAACGCTTGCTACGCCATTCAGGTCATGAATAGCTTGAGCAGCTTCAAACGCTCTCTGAGCTTGATCATAGGAAGATGAGTTTGCATATCTACAAGACATGAATGAAAACACAAAGTTAGGACACTATAAATTCACTACAAACCTGAATAAGTATGCAGACAAATCCCCATTTACATGAACTAAGTCTCAAGAGATAGGTGCCATACTTGATGTGACACTTTTGCTATCTTTCTGTCTCTAAATCAACAAAGCTAGGCAGAAAGTCACCAAGAAAATTGCATGACTATAACATGCTCTCGTTTTCATATAGCCTTAGGTAATTGTGTAATTTTCATGCAAAACTCCACCTAGTTTTAATTCTTTGTACATCTAAACTCGTCTGACTGTCACAGATTTCACTCAGAGGAAAACATGGGAAACAAACAGATTCCTATTTCATATATATGTTAAAAGCTATCCATTATTATTTCTCAAGTTCGTAGCATACACTCAAACTCGTTGAAAAATAATGCAAAAATAGGAGCAAGTTTTAGCCATAACAGAGAGACTTAAAAAGATCTTTACCGGAAGTAATTGTACCCATCCTTTGTCTCCAGAAATTCCATGGACACAGATCCATCCCAGCGAGGCCAATGGTCTGATGGAGATATCAAAACAGTCTTCCTAATATGATGGCTTCCCCTTCTTCCACCACGTACCTGTCTCGAAGTGCTACTTTGATTGCTTTTCTCAAATGATTTAACCACCTTAGAACCAAATATCCTACGCAACTCATTCTCAACATTCAGATACTTTGGATCCACTTGCAATATAGACGGTATAGACTGTTTAACTAAATCCCTACGACCTTTATCATTTTCTGATGTGGGTTTATTGGAAACCGACTGATGACTAAAGGAACCAACATCCAATGTTAAAGAATCTAAAGTCACATCCAAGGGTGTTTTGGGTTTTTCTGTACTTGAAGAACCTTCTTTGCTCTTCTTTTTCTTCTTTTTCTTTGATTTGTTAGTAGATGCCGGAACTACACTGGCGCTATTTTTCAATGAAGGCTGTTCTTCTTTTCTGTTCAAGGTTTCATTAGCAACTTCACGTGCATCCACCTACAGCCAAAACCAATCATAAGCTATTCCGAATCATCCAACATCCAGTATTACCCTCCAAAGGACATCACTTGATCAATATAGCGGAACATCCAGACCATAAAGTTATTGTTTATAACTAAAACTTTTGTAATCAAAATCCGTTTCTTTATCAAAAGAAAAGTACAGAAAGGTTGGAGCTTGAAATCTTCCAGGTTAAAACTTACAAGGTTTTAGTTATAATCATTAGAATAAATAAATAAAATTGAAATTAAATTCCAAAGGTAAATATCAGTTAATTAAACGGCTAATACTAGTCCAATGCAGCGAACGATGGATCGCAAAAAAAGGAAAATAACTTTATACAGGATAGGGTAAGGAACTAAACCTGGTCAAGATTATCCTCATCCTCGTCGTCTCCTTCGTTGAGGAGGTCAAAGGGATTCTTGGAAGAACGAGAACCGGAATCCGGCGACTCTAGTTCCTCGCCATTGAGTTGCTCCTCTTCTTCTTCTTGTTCATGTTTTTGTTGTTCTTGTTCTTTCAAAACTTTCTTCAGCAATCTAGCCGACATCGTTGTTTTCTATTTTCAGGCACGGCAGGCAAACAGCATAGATTTTGGGTTTTTCGGATTGACCTGCCGCTCCGTAATGGAATGCCGACCCGGTTAACAGCCTTTTGCCATCAAAGAATGGTGAGGGATTGAAGGGTAGTAGCAGTAATAGCATGACTCATGGGCTGACTCGGAATCGCTGAGTGTCGTCTGATTTCGATTTGGGTTTCAAAGATTGCCCGCTTTTTCTTTTCTAGTTTTGGGCTTTCTGGTATAGAAGAGAGATAGAAGAGCCCAACTAAGTTTGTTCGGAATAAAGAAAACCCAAACAAGTTTTTGATAAGCCCAATTTATAACATTTCAGCAAATTTATTTACTTATGAAAATAAATTACTACTAAATGATGGTAAATGTTAAGGCAAGTCTCCTAAATTATAATTAAGTCATATTATTAAATAAATAAATAAATAAATAAATCATCCCCTCACCCAAAAAAGAAAAGAAGAAATTATCCCTTTTACCTCAAATGAAGAACAAACTTGAGTAAGTAATAGGTTTAGTCTCTAGCAATAGTAAATAGTAAAAATAAATAAATAAAATCAACAGAGGGAAAAGTGCAGAGTAGCAAATAGGTCGGTTGGCTCATGGTTGGAGAGTTGGGTAAAGTACCGTAGGCGGGGATTATGTTATGTAGAGCCTCGGAGACGCGTGAAACAAAACAGCTATCTCTGCCGCTGGCGGAAAAAACAAACACTGGTCTCCACTTCTAGTCCTACAACCCGATAAGATAACCCAATCTCAATTCCTGCCCTGTTCCGTCTGTCCTGCACTTTCCCACCCTCTGTACAACCACTCAAAAATCTTACTTCCTTCCTTCCTTCTGTGTTTCTCAAGTTGTAACCCCAGAGATAGGCAGGTAAAAATCTGGATTTTTCCTCAAATTCTCTCGCTTTATATGACTCCCTGTGAAAATGAAAATGAAAATGAAAATGACCCATTTTATATTTTATGCTGCATTTAAAGATAGCCCTGGCATTTTGATAACTTTATCCATTTATAGGGTTTAGGGTTTATTGCTTATATGTTCAAATTTTTTCATTTGGTTTTTCTGATTTTGTTGCTGTTCGCAGTGATGGGTACGCCTCTGCCTCGTGAATGGGTTGGTCTTCAACAGTTCCCGGCTGCTACACAAACCAAATTGTTCGATTTGTTGGGCGAATTGAAGCAGGAGGTTTTGATAAACTTCTTAATCCTTTCATTTTCTTTGACCACTTTGACTTAAGAATATAAATTTACTTGTGAATGTTTCCTGTTGTTGCAAAAATATTGCAGAATGTCAACACTTTGACTATCCTTGTTATGGGCAAAGGCGGTGTAGGGAAGTCTTCCACTATCAATTCTCTTATGGGCGAGCAAGTTGTTAGAGTAACTGCTTTCCAGGTAAGTATTGCTTTTGCTTGTTCCTTTGCATTTTTGGGTTGACTCCCTTGGGCTATTTTATATTTCATTCGCTTGAATTGTGATTGTGTTTGTTTTGCAGTCCGAGGGGCTGAGACCTGTGATGGTTTCACGCTCCTGGGCAGGGTTTACCTTGAATGTAATTGATACACCGGGACTTGTGGAGGCTGGATATGTCAATCATCAAGCTCTTGAGTTGATCAAAGGGTAATACTCAAATGAAACAGTCTAAGTTAGAAATTTTTTGTTGTTTTATGAATTTAGTTAATCAAGTGATTCTCAATAAATGTTAGTATTATTCTCATTTGAGGATTTGTTTTACGACATGATATGGTTCCTTTTGTTTAAGAACAAATCTTCCATTTGTAATGCAGGTTTCTTTTGAATAAGACTATAGATGTTTTGCTTTATGTTGACCGTCTGGATGCATATAGAGTGGATGACTTGGATAAGCAGATCATTAGAGCTATCACTAACAGTTTTGGCAAAGAAATATGGCGCAAAAGTTTGCTTGTGCTCACTCATGCACAGCTTTGTCCACCAGATGGACTGAATTATGATGTTTTTTCCTCTAAAAGATCAGAGGGTGTGCTAAAGGCCATTCGCATGGGAGCTCGAATTAGGAGAAAGGATTTTGAGGTATGTCTTTTCTTTCAATTTTATTTCTGTCAGAGACATGTTTGATTGCATAATTTAAGGGATTGAACAGGTTGATATGAAGAGATAAGCTTATTTTTCCTCATAACAGTTGCATAATATGCTGACTAAAATGTTGTTTGTCTCTTGTAATTTGATGAAGTAGAGAGTTGAGCAGTGGTTTCAATGAATCCACACTCTCTGGAGGTACTTGGTAGTTATGAGAATTAGAAGAGCTGTGGCTGTTTTCCCGCTCCTAGAGTTTGCCTTAAATTAAGAATTTGGTCCTTCTTAAAAATGCCCAAAATCCACAGAGATAGAAGTGGTCAAGTTCTCTTCTGAATCCTGATGGTAAAAATTTTTTCAGCTTCTATGTGCTGCCATCTCCAATTGGAAACAAATTACTTATCACAAATATCTCCTCTTCTATAGCTGATGCCATCCTAATCTTCTTTCTTCTGCAGCTTCCTAATTTAAGAGAGCTTCTTTTATGTTTTTTTTACATAGACCATCAATATCAGCTGCCTTTGGCCCACTTGTACATCCTATGGAAGCTTGACCTAATAACTATTCAAGATGATTTAATGAATTTAAATTGGGGACAAAAGATTTTGAGGTATATTTTACACTCAAATTAGCTAGTTGAGAGCTATTGAAATGGTGTCGGACTGGTTGATATTGAAGAGTTAAGTTTATTTGTCGTCTTAGTATTGACTGTGTGGGCTGCTCTTTATCACTTGTTTGTTGTAAGTTGTGGAGGTAGGGAGTTGATTTGCTGTTTATCAATGGGGAAAATCTGAACTTTATGAGAGGGGTATCACATGTGGGTGGTTTTGACATCTGCCTTAAATATATAACTTTTACACGTCATAGAGTTGGGCCTTTGAAATGAATTTAGGTTTTCTGTTTGGTGGGCAATCATCAGATGGAAGTTGTTACTATAACCCCGGAAACAACTATAACCCCAGATGCCATTAGAATGCTGAGTGTATGTATAGAAGATAAAAGATCAATAAATGAGCTTACTTTGTTCCTAAGTTTACTGAGCTAAGAAAGAAAATACAAAATTTAATGGTTGGTTTATGGTGGACTACAATAGAAAGATATCCTAGCTTATAAATTCATCTTAATCAGTTAATCTTTCTTTTTCAATGATACACTTAAGAGTGTTGTGAATAGTTTTTCTGATATTTTCTTGTTTTTGGTGCTGTAGGATTCTGCCATTCCTGTTGTTTTGGTTGAGAACAGTGGAAGGTGCAATAAAAATGAAAATGATGAAAAGGTTTGATCTATTTTCTTTATTCATCTTGTCTTGTGTTCTCATTTTATAACCCTTCATATATCTGGTGCCTTGATTCTTTGCATAATACATGCTGTTTCAATGCAGATTCTTCCCAATGGTGATGCTTGGATTCCGAACTTGGTAAAAGCCGTCACAAGTGTCGCAACAAATAAGAGTCAAGCTATCGTAGTTAGCAAGAAGTTGGTAGATGGTTCTGATGCAA
Source organism: Microcos paniculata (assembly GCA_030664755.1). NCBI lineage: Eukaryota > Viridiplantae > Streptophyta > Magnoliopsida > Malvales > Malvaceae > Microcos > Microcos paniculata. The sequence goes on from CP131461.1 coordinate 36,998,068, forward strand.
ATGATAGGGGAAAAATGTGGATTCCTCTTATTCTTGGGGTTCAGGTAAAGCTTCTATTGTCTCTTGGTTTCTCCTTGGACTGGACTGGGCTACAAATTAATTTTTTCTACTGCATATTTTTTGTTGTTCCAGTGGTTTGTTCTCAAATGGATTCAAGGAGCAATAAAGCAGGATATTGCAACTGGTAATGGACCCTTATGAGAGTCTCATGAATGGGATCTTGCGGACTGGAGGTTTCATTATGTCTTGTTAAGAGATTCTTAGATATATTAGCTTTTCTTATCTGTTTTGTTCGGTGAAACTAAAAGAATCTTCTGAGGGTTGCTTCTGAAAATCAGGTTCATTTTGGTCATTTGCTATGGGTATCCTTCGGCAGGGCCAGCCAGTAGTGCTTCTTGGGATGGGATATTCTTGGTTGTAGGATTAGCAGGTGAAGGTTCTGTCGTTCATCACTTCATTCCCATCCTTTGTCTGTTGGTTTTGTTTTCTGAGACTACCTAAAATAGTGTTCTATTGAGTCTATGAAAAGAGGGAACGTGGATCTTTTGAAGTATTTTTCGAACTAAGATTTATTAATGCATCGATGAGTATTATATACATGGGTGTAATTCAGAATGCTATTAGCCGAACGATATTGAAATGATTTCAGTTCCATGGAACAGAGGACCTTGTTTTGCGATAAAGATATGTGATGCTTCAAGCATTAACATACCCAACCGACAGCCCCCGCTGACCTATGAACGCCGAAGACACCTGTTTCTCCAACCTATGTACCAAGAGAAAAAAAAAACATCACCTCTTCTTGTGGTCCCTTTGTTGTTCAGAGAAAGATTATAAGGTGGAAGAAGCGGCTATGGATAACGGTGAAGGCCCCCACTACCCCCATGCGTGGTAGCCGTACCATATGGTTATTTTTGCTTTCTAGCTGCGAGGATTGCGGGGATTCGTTGAAGTTGTGGAGAGTTTTGAGTTTGGGAAGTTTTTATAAGCTGTGTGGATTCCATGTGAGTTGATTCCTTTCCAGCATGTATATAATTAAGCTCACCATTACAGGCTGCAACCATCATTGCATGCACTTCCAAGCACCGTAAACCAAGTCATTATTGTGGCAAAAAAAAAAAACTAAGTCATTATCACGCATACATATCAATTTCATTAATCGATTTTGATTTAGATTCTCTCTTACATGTCTCATGATCATTGCCAATCTAAAATGTGGTCAAATTTAACCGCTAGCATCATTGGTTTTGAACATCTTATTTGAGGAAAATTCTGCAATTTTGATCCAATGAGCATGGCCTGGCAGAGTAGAAATAAGCTCATAAAGTAGTACTAATAATAATTTATAGGAAATTGGCCCAACAAAATGCTCCCTTTTTTCAGTTAAGAAATGCAAGTTCTAACTTTTTGAATAGGAAATTCTACATACACTAACCAACTTTTGTGATAAATCCTAAAGGCTAAAGTGCTTTATGGAAAACATAAAGCTAAATTGATCAAATGATTAGTGATATTTAAATATAATAACGCAAACACCGAATCAAACTGGCACTTAGCAAAGCGTAGGCCCAAAATCATAATTAGGAACCCTCTGTGATTGGACATCGGTTGAGTGCTGACCCCCCTCGGGAGCCCCATGCGCCACCTCCTCCAGGCCTCCATGCGCAAAAGCAAAATCTCCCTTATCTTTGCTCATCATTTGGGCTTCCGCTTTTGCTTTGTGCCCACAAAGCGAAGAAATGCACTAGCCCGTTTACTATAAAGTCTTCCCTCCTTCGCCCCTCTCCGACCAAACTCCACAGGTCTCAAGTCACCCAAAGGAAAACAGAAACGACATGGCTCGAAGCTACTTAAAAAATGCTGTTGTAGCATTTCTTGTTCCTCTCCCTTCAATTCTTTTCTATCTTTATTTCCTTAGCCATTTCCAGAGTCATACTAGTACCCTCTCTCCTCTCTGGTCATGGTGCTTGCACCACCCTCTCCTTTTAGCCAATGCCTTCTTTTTCTTCAATGTCAATGTCCTCTTCTGGATCATCAGTCACATCCAATCCAGCAACTGGGTTAGTTTCTTTATGACTGGTACGTTTTTGTTTTCAAGCTTTTTTCCCCTTTATTAATGGGGTTTTGTTTTCTTGGTTGGTTTCAGATGATTGATTTGTACTGGACGGTGATACCGGTGTTGCTAGTTCATTATTATGCAACGCACCCTTTGGCTCAATTTAATTGGTGGAGATCAAAGACTGCAATAATTTTGACTTTGGTTTGGAGTATTAGGTTGACCCATAACTATCTCCGGCGTGAAAAATGGCAGTGGGGTGCCAGAGAAGACTGGAGGTTCATTGATATGCGTCGACAGTATGGCAAGCATTGGTGGTGGATTTCCTTCTTCGCCGTCTACTGTTCTCAACAGGTGATTTTCCCGAAGATTCTTGCTTTATTAAAATTGGATCTGCTCCGTTTCAGAAAGTACCTGAATGAGCTTCTGTATAATGATAAATGGGTTCTTTTTATTTCTTAAATGGTAACAAATAAGAGAGTAGCTTTATTAATGCTTTGATTTCTTTCGTTAGTTACACTAAGGAAATAAGCAAAAATTGAAAGGACTTATAATTATCAAACTGTACCTAAATTAATAAAAATGATGGTGGAAGAGCGTGGTCTAATGCGTAATGGGTACTTAAACTCTGCAGATATTTTTGATGGGGATATGTCTTCCACTGTATATCGTGCACTCGGTTGATAAGCCTTTGAGTATCTCGGATCTTGTTGCTGCTGGAGTATGTGTGTGTGGCATTGTCATAGCGTACTTCGCAGATACTCAACTGCATAATTTTGTGGCTAGAAATAGCAAGCTAAAAGAGCTTGGAAAGCCTATGGTGCCTAATCTTGACCGGGGCTTGTGGCAGTTTTCACGTCATCCCAACTACTTCGGGGAGCAATTATGGTGGTGGGGTCTGGTTATATTTGCATGGAACCTGGGACATGGATGGACCTTTATCGGGCCTTTGATCAATAGCATGTGCTTAGCTTATGTTACTGTGCTTGTGGAGCAGCGGATGTTGAAGCAAGAGTACAGAGCTGAAGCATACAGGCTATATCAAAAGACAACCTCAGCCTGTGTACCTTGGTTCAGATCTTCCGCTATAGCGGTGAAAGATAAGGATACTTGATCTAATATTTTTGTCTCTGGCAAGCCAACTCCGAAAGTTACATTTTGAGGTTGTTATTGCTAAACTTTGTTATCCTGTCTTGATGTGGCCAGAACTTTTTTTTTTTTTTGGGTCAGAGATGTGGCCAGAACTTTTGATGTATTCTGTTGTGTATTTGAGAGAAAAATGGTTGTTGTCTAAGGTAGTCAAGGAGACCTCTCCATGAAATCATGTATATTCTTTCTTCATTTGCTATAATTCTCTTTCTATTGTCTGATTTTTGCAAATGTTTGTTATATGTAGGTCTGTAGTTTATACCAGGTTATGGTTATCTTGATGCAACTCTTGATTAGAATTCTCCTTAGGGAAGAAAAATCTTAGAGCAAGCTTATACTTGCATAGATGGCTGAAGCAAATATGCGGCCCTGTATATTTAAGCTTGTGTTTAGATGGCTGTTTTGTGTGCTCGTGAAAATATATTCTAACTTCAGAGTGAATATAACAATGTCTCTATGTCTGTTTGGAGTTAGATGCCGGTACTCTTGTTTGTTTCTGCCCTATGCTTTTTCAAGCCGGAAAAAGCATGGACATCCTTGATCAACTGTACCACTCCCCACCTTGAGGAATGATGTTCATGGGCCTCAACATAGGCTAATAGCTTGAAACAACTTTTGTTTTGGATGGTAGGTGGCATATTTATGATCATATGAAGTTAGCTTTCTTTATCTATTTTGCTCGTGGTCTAAACTTTTTCGGCCTTACACACGCTTTTGCTGCCCATAGAATCTTAGCACCAGTAGTCTCATCTGTCATAGGACTGATGCCTCTGTTTCCTTTTCATTTTAGTTCTTACTATTGATTCAAGACAAGATAATTGTACGTGAAAACTATAAATTTACACTAATGGGAAAAAATGCCATCAATGATACTACTACTAGTAAGAACATTCAAACGGGGTCAAGTGGGCAAGAAATTTTAATGATGGAAAGTATATTTTCTTCTTAAACACCGTGGATCATTTCGTAGACTTAGAAAAGTTTTAACGTGCCAACTATTTTATACTCACGACGTCACGGGTTCACGCCCTCGTGAACACCTATTCCCTTTCCTCCAATTGGTTATAATATTTTGCCTGCTTGGCAGCTTGCTTATCGATCTTGGTCACTGTACTTCGCCAGGGTGACAAGGTAATCCCAATGAATTGGCTCTTGGTTAAGAACTCACGTTCTCAACTTGCACCTCCCTGGCTCCATCTTCTTTCTTCCAGTTCCCGCCTCGGCCAAATATAGTAAAGAATTATAAGTTGATGGAGCAGCATCTTTATTTAAAATTGAACAGAATTATTAATCATTAACAAAGCTGATAGAAGCTTTGCACACTTCTAACATTATAAAGGGGACTGAAGATGAAGACAAGAAAGGTAAGACTTTGTCTAAGATCATAAATGGATTAACGGGACAGGGCACGTGAGGCATGTAGGTGACTTTTATAGCTCTTATTCTTCACGCAATAAACCCAGTTCAAACTTCATGAAGCAAACAGTTGCAGAATGAATCAACCTGACCTGTGTCCATTGATTTAACTCGCAAATGGGGGACTGTTCGATTTTCTTGATTGCTTTGCTAGCATTAGAAATGTATTGCCAACTGCAACCGCACGTGTAATTTCCATGTCCAGATTCTGACAAGTGACAACTACCAACAAAGAGCTGCTGTATTGCCCTGCAGATTCTGTGCCTTCAAGGGCAGGAGGTTCACGAGTTGCAGATTCGGCAACATGTGGTTTATATTTGACCAAATGGAAATCCTTAAACCAATCGATCCGTTTTCATTCATCTTTCATTTCCAATTCCAGCGATATTTTCTTCTCGAAAGGGTAATCTTCATCCATTTTTTTTTTTCTTTTTTGACTTTTCTTAAGCTTCAGCCAGCTCAGATGGTTTCTCAAATATCCCTAACACGCTTTATATTTATACACCATGGTCATGTTTGTTATCATATTAGATTGAATAGGATTGGGAAGAAAATTACATATAATTTATAGTGTAATTTTATAGTGTTGACATAGATTTACATTATAAAAAAGATTATTCATAAGATGAGTTAATTCTCTCAATTTGTAAAGAATTAAGTCATCATATGCATAATCCTCTCCACAATACAAATTTATATCATTATTATAAAATCACATTACAAATTTATAATCCAATTCAGTATAATAAACATAAAATTTGATAAATTTTTACACCCATAAAGACAAACGAAAGTATAAAATAAGTCCTACTGCTACAGATTAAATCAGCTTAAGGCCTAAAAGTAATTATGTTTACGCAGCAAAACCCCGGAGACAACTTAGAGATGATACAACAGTCAAAATTTCCAAACTTGGAGACAAAAGTGCTGAATTGATTGCAATGGCTCATGGTTGTGGTGGCATTAAGATGGTAGGAGCAAAAGCATTCATTGTATGTGGTCTACCATTTCTGGAGACTGAAAAGGGAAAACCCACATGATGAGTTTCGTCTCCCTATTGAAGATGATTTTTTGAACTATTTTTCTTTTCTTTTTTTTTTTCCTATCAAGGAAACTGATAGTTTCTCAAGTTTAGCTTAACAGTAAGCTACTAGTAAGGAATTAAGATAAAACAACATGTAATGGATTATAGTTAAATTTCTCAGTGACTATAATTTTAAAAGATTAAGTAAAATGGATAAAAAGATAGAGTAAATGCTTTGAAAGAGATGGAAAAATAATGTGAATTGTCTTTGAGGATATCTGCCAAAACTTTTTGGAATATCCTCGTTTAAGTCTCAGTATGATAATTGACTGGGGATGGAAATCAAATTTAAATTATTGACTTTATTTTTGTTTGACGGGAAAGATAAGGGGCCGCGTGACTGTGATCCTTTGCTTTCTTCTAACGTTTGATTGTAGACTCGGTTGACTGAAAACCCAATAAGAGGAGAACATCAGAACCCTCTCAAAGCCTGTAAACCCAGAAAAAGGGAAAGGGAAAACAAAAACAATGGCGCAAGTTTCTTCGGTTGTTAACATCAACAAGATCAGGAAACTTTGCGTTTCACTGCCCTTTCACGGTTTTGTTGTTGCTGTGGCTTTGGTTCAACTGTGCTTTGTACCCATTCACGTCTCTGCCGCTGGCGCCAGGCGACAACCTCCGCTGCAGCAACTACCGCAGAAGCTGAGGTTTGATAGGAACGGGGAGTTTAAGATACTACAAGTGGCGGATATGCACTATGGTGATGGTAAAACAACGCCGTGTTTGGATGTGTTGCCAAGTCAAGTTCATGGTTGCTCAGACCTCAACACCAGCGCTTTTATTCAACGCATGATCCAAGCCGAGAAACCAAATTTTATCGTTTTCACTGGTAATCTTAATAGACTCTTTCCTTATTATTTGAAGAAAGTAAGGTTCTTTGCAGAAAATTTTGCACTTTATTAGATGAAACTGCGAAAATTTTATCTACACCAAGTAGTTACCTAGTTAGCGAGCGACATCGGTAAATTAAAAGTAAGGTCCTTTTTTTTGCATTTAATAGTCTTCATGCTTTCATTATGTGGTAAAGAAAATTTCAAGGGAATGAAAAGTTGATTTTCTTTTTCAGTATATTTATAGTAGCATAGAACAATGATTCAGTTTAGCAGTGACTATTACTTTTGCTATTTCTCAAAGTGAGAGCAGTCTTTTCTTAGTATGTTTAGTAATGACATGCTAGCTAACCTATGCAAGTGTTTTGTGTATGTGTTAGGGGATAACATCTTTGGATTTGATGCCACGGATTCAGCAAAATCTCTGGATGCAGCATTTGCCCCTGCAATTGCTGCAGGGATTCCATGGGCAGCTGTTCTGGGGAACCATGACCAGGAAGGCACCTTATCGAGGGAAGGGGTCATGAAACACATTGTTGGATTGAAGCATACTTTGTCTCAATTCAATCCTTCTGAAGCACATATTATTGATGGTTTCGGAAACTATAACCTGGAAGTTGGTGGAGTTGAGGGATCTGATCTTGCGAACAAATCAGTTCTCAACCTTTACTTTCTTGACAGTGGAGATTATTCCACAGTTCCAGCCATCCTTGGCTATGGTTGGATTAAACCCTCTCAGCAGGTGTGGTTCCAACGCACTTCTGCAAAGCTTCGGGTATGAACCTCATGGACGCTAATTTTACCATATTTGAAGTTCATTTCTTTAGTGAATAGTAAGCATGCCTGTCTGAAGTTGCTCTGATGATCTGTTGCCTTGTGTCTTTATTATTCGACTGATTGGATGCCATCTTTGTATCTAATTAATCATTTTGTTTGTGTTGTAGAGAGTCTACATGAGCCCACCAAATGCTCAGAAATCATCTGCACCTGGACTAGTGTATTTTCACATCCCACTGCCTGAATTTGCTAGTTTTGACTCATCTAACTTCACTGGGGTGAAACAAGAAGGCATTAGTTCTGCTTCAGTGAACTCAGGTTTCTTCACAACTATGGTAGAAGCAGGGGATGCGAAAGCTGTTTTTGTAGGTCATGACCACCTCAACGACTTCTGTGGGCAACTGACTGGTATACAACTATGTTATGCTGGGGGTTTTGGATACCATGCCTACGGGAAAGCTGGATGGCCCAGGAGAGCAAGAGTGGTGGTAGCATCTTTAGAGAAGACAGAGAAAGGAGGTTGGGGGGCTGTCAAGTCAATCAAGACATGGAAGCGCCTTGATGATCAACATCTCACTGCCATTGATGGTCGGGTCCTCTGGAGCAAGAATTCCTCTGGTAAAGTCTAGTAACTTTGGTCACTCTTTTATACAATGGTTTGATCTTGCCCTTCATATAAAGGTAGGCAGGCAGCTATTTAGGAACATCTGTGTGGAGGGTTTTAAATTTCTTATGATTGCACCTTGACATTTGCCAACTAAACAGGACTGTGATCTGAAGCCGCTTGGTTGCAGTTGACTTTTTTTCTCAGTATGTTCAGACTGAAAACTTAATTCAAAATTTTTGCCTTAAAGTCCTAAACATTTGATGAGTTGCTTGGCTAATTACTCTTAACGTTGTTTCTTTAAGATAATGAGGCCTTATTCTTGACGGTTGCTCACCAAATGTATAAATATGTCCATAGACTTACATGCTATAACTTTCTTGTGAAAAATGAGCTTCATGTTCCTTTATATCCTAAGTAGCAGTGGTGGTGAAATAACTCATGCGCATTGTTTTGAGATCGAATCCTTGTTTGTGCTTCTGGAATAAACACACATGATGATTGGTGCATCAGATGAATTTGTAGAGAGTTGAATTATCCAGCATCTTGATTGATTCCAATTTGTGCTTTAGTTCCTCTCTCTCTCTCTCTCTCTCTCTCTCTCAGAGTCATTGGGTGCATCATGCATGTTATGTCTATGTTAAACCACCCAACCTCATGCGCATCACAAGTTCGCAATGCTATAAATTCTGCTTTAAACCATGACACAGACAGCAAACTATCCCTGACAAGATTGTGGGGTTTACTCATTAATCATATTTCAAGTTACCATATGGAAACTGCCAACCTACTGATATTTGTTTGGCATTATTTGAATTCTTGACAGGTACTCGTAGAAAGAAACATATTATTGGCAACAACTGAGAAGTATTAGTACAATATTAATATTGTTACTATTTTAATCAAAACAGGTAGGCAAAAATTAGACAGGAAGGATGTAGCTTGTGAAGATGGTTCAAGACTCTGAGTCTGAAGGCTTTGCTGTCAAATGCTGCTCTGGCTTTCTGCTCTTTTAATAATTCTAGTATATGAAATGTTACTCTATACACGTGTAACATTGCTTAAGGTGTTTTTCTTATTTTTTTTTTATAGACTTTCCATTTTTGGGTTGGAACATGAATGGTGTTCCACGTGTAACTCTATGATTTTTTGTTCTTGAAGTATAAATCATTTTTGCAAGGCCTTTCCTCGGATGGGCAAAGCCGAAGAGTAATATTATAGAAAATCACCTATAGATTTATATGATTCTATATTTAGTTAACAAGGATAAAAAACTGAAAGGAATGTTATTTAAGTTATAAAAATTTTACTTTATAGAAATCTATGCTATTATGTAAAAGAAATTATGTGAGTTTACAAAATTGTTCATTTTATTTCAAATTCCCTTTTTCTATCTATTTCCTATTATGGGTATTTAGTCATTTTACATTTCACTATTTTTTTAATCTATTCTTAAAATGGTGGGATCCCATATACATACACAATCATTATTATATATAAATACTATTATATATATTATAAATGCTACTAATATATATATATATGTATATATATATATATACACACACATAAATACATACAATATACATATTTATATATATATATATATGCATACATATAATACTACTTAAAGTTGAGTTAGAAATGACAATTACTCATCATTTTCTTAATTTTGAGGTCATCTTAGGCTATTTATGAAATAGGCTAAGTAAAACTTATTTGATATTTCAATATGTTTTAGTGAGATCTATAGAAGTAGTGATGAAGTTTATAGATTTTGAGTTTTGGATTTTTTTTTCTTGGATTTTTTTATACTTTATGAGTTTTGGTATTTTTTGAATTTTATATGGTTTTGAGATTTTTTAGTGTTAAACTATATATATGTTGTATATGCACAATTTTTCATTAGTTTACTTATGGTATATATATACATTTAAATACATACACATATAAATATACATATAAACATATACAATTATCTATATATAATGTACATATTAATTTCCCGCAACGAAGTGCGCGGGCCATTTGCTAGTTATTATTATTAGATTAAACTGTATATATGATTTTCAATTAATTTTTAAGCCATTTTATCACCAAATAAAATTCACATAAGAATGTGGCTTTACCCATAGAGATGTAGGCCCAATTAAAATGGGTTCGGCCGAAGGGCCTTAGAGAAGCATAGACTTCACAAAAAGAAAACAAAATTTCTCACCAAAAAAAAAAGGGGGAAACACTATTACGGTGATTTTACTTTAAATTTTTTAACAATGAGAAAATTAATTAAAAAATTTAAAAATGGAAAAGGTCAGGTGGACGTTGGGTTGGGTGGACCAACTTTTGCCTGGTAGGGAAAAGGTCAGGGCTTTCATCTCGAACCCTCTCTATTTCCTCGTCATTATTATTACCCAACTTGGGGGTTAGGGTTGGGATTCGAAAATTCATTGCAGGAATCCTTTCGATCGAAGACCATATGCCGTGCTACACGGCAACTTTGCTCCAAATTTTAACCGTCGTCCTCCTTTTCTTTTGTTTCTGTGCACCGATCGCGCAATCGGTGCCGGATAATTCGGAATCTATCAGGTTACCTACCGATAGATTTATCAGCGCCGATGAGAACGAAGGTGTTTGTGCTCGATTCACGAAGCCGGCATCGTGCCCTGTCAACTGCTTCCGAACGGAGCCCGTTTGTGGCGTCGATGGCGTAACCTACTGGTGCGGTTGCGCAGATGCATTGTGCGCTGGCACTCGCGTAGCCAAAGCAGGGTTTTGTGAGGTTGGGAATGGAGGAAGCGCTTCGTTTCCTGGTCAAGCGCTCCTTTTGGTTCATATTGTGTGGCTGATCTTGCTAGGATTTTCTGTATTGTGCGGTCTTTTCTGATTATTTGGATGAGAGAGCTTTTGTAATTTTCTCCCATGGGATCTGTATTCTTTTGGGTCTATTTCTTGTACTTATTACTATTGTAAATGAAATTCTTTGGATTAATATAAGATTCCTTTTTGTTCTACTCCAATAAATAAGATCCATTCTTGTGTTTTCATCAAAAAAAAAATTCCATTCTCGTGCTCGTTTACTTTTAATTCATATATGGAGAAACGCAGACGTGAGAAAACAATATACAATCCTGGGGATGAAATTAAATAAAAAAAAAATCTGAACATCGATTAATGCAATGCAATTAAAACGAAACAGAATTACGAAACAGAATTTTTTTATTGACAAAGTATAGATCCCTGGGTCTTGTCTACATGGCTACTGGAGTTTGGACTGTGGCGAGCTGCATATGGTTGGAGCCTGATGATAACCCAGATTCATGGTTGCTGGTTCTGGTTGCCCCTCAATGGGGTTACTTTTGACACCTTTCTTGATTTCCTTTCAATACCTCTTTAGGAACCATCTCCATTATTAGTGCGTACCATTGATGCCTTTTGCATCCTCAGTTTCTCGATTTCCTTTCCCAGATTATCCAAAATGGTATCTGTAACATGGTTCGGAGAACAGCCTGCATCCAACATCATTCTCAAAAATTTGTATGCATCTTTTAGATGACCTGCCTTGGTATGAACTTCAATAAGTGTATTATAAGTGATAACATCTGGGTTTATCCCACTAGTCCTCATCTGTTCGAAAAGTTTTCTTGCTTCAACCACGCGACCGGCCTTTCCCAGTGCATTGATCAGGGTGTTATACATAATTATGTCAAGATAACCACCCTCCTCCATCAATTTTTCCAGAACTGAATTTGCAATATCTGCTCTTCCCATCTTCCCCAGGCCTTGAATTATCAGATTATAGGTTGCAATGTCTGCTGGGCAGATCTTCTCATCCATTTCATTCAGGACACCCCAGGCCTCGTTGAAATAGCCCTTCTTGACAAATGAGCTCATAATGGAATTGTATGTGTAACCAACAGGATCAACATCCATATCGGTAAATATTTCAAACAATTTGCAGGCTAAACTCAGTTTTCCCTTGGCTAAAAATATAGATAAGAAAGTATTCACCATATCCACATCAAAAGAACCAATCCCCTTTTCTTGAACTCTTTGACCTCTAATCAGTGAAAACAACCGAGAAGAATGTTCAGTTGACTTAACTTGATTCGCTAATTGATCCATATATGGGGATGATGACCACTGGTCAGTTTCAGTGGATAACATCTCCTGACCCTTTTCATCACAATCTTCTGAATCAAGGTTAGTGCCCGTCGCTTGGCCGGTAGAACCTAGTAAATTCATTATCTCCCTAAAACCTCCTTTAGATGGAAAGAGAGGAGTACAATCCTTTCTGTTTTTGGGTGGATTTCTCATTGAAGCCTCCATATTGGCTTTCCACTTGAGAACATTTGGCACTAGGTTACCATTGCGAATGTGCTTCATCAGTCTGTCTGTCCATTCCCACCTGCCTTGTTTATGAAATCCTATCAAGAGTGATGTTATAGTAACTAAATCAACAACAAAACCTCTTACTTCCATCTCTTCCGTCAACCGTAGTGCTTCCTCGAGCTGACCTTCTCTACAAAGTTGCAACACAACAATGCTGTAAGCGACACCATCTACAAACTGCCCCTTCTTCTTCAGATCACAAAACAGAGTGTAAGCAGCTTCAGCCCTGCCATTCCTAAACAACCCATCGATCAGAATATTGTATGTCCAACATGATGCCCTTACGGCATCCTGAACCATTTTCTCAAACAACTGACACGCTTCCATAACCTTCCTTGCTTTGAACAATCCATCTAGAAGAGAATTATACACAACCGTATCTGGAGCAAACCCACTATACTGCATCTCACTAAATATCTTAGTTGCATCATCTATCTTGTATGATTTTGAGCACCCTTGAATAAGAATTCTATATGTAAATAAATCCGGCTCATGACCGGATACTTTTAATTCTTCCCATACAACTAAAGCATCTTTAACCTTGCCAACCAAGCAAAGCACCTGAATGAGACTATTATAGGTACACAGATCTGGACCAAACGACCCATAGCTCAAACTCTTTTCCTTCATCTCTTTAAAGAGCTTCAAAGAAGCACTCAAATCACCCCAACACCCAAAAGAATGAATGCATATGTTATAACCAAAAGTATCAAATTCAAACTCCTTTCTCCCCCTCAATTTATCAAAAACCTTTTTAAATTCTCTTCTCAAATCAGCTTTTCTGAGAGCAACTAATAACTCATTAACAGCAATAGAACCAGGAAGAGAACTGGCAACAGAATTCGCATTATCATTGCCATTACAAGCTTCTAAAAGCTTAAAAAAGATAGATAAGGCTAAAGCCACTTGGTCTTTTCTAACTAACGCCACGAGAACGGAATCGTAGACACTAGGATTCAAGCCAGCACCCAATTCTTCCATACAATCAAGAATTTCGAGGGCGGAATCAAACTTACCGGACCGTATAAAAACATCGAGCAAGAACTTAAAAGTATCAGAATCAACAAGAACACCATCTTCCTTCATTGAAAACAGCAAATTAGGAACTTCCTCGATGAACCCAGACCGACAAACGGTCCGGAAAATGTGTGAGTAAGTGACGGCCGAGTGTTTGAAGTTTGGTTTAAAAGATCGACACCAGTTGAAGAAATCGAGCCTCTTTGAGGGCTCGAGGGAGTTCTTGCGGAGGATTTCGAGGACCAGAGGCTCGGAAATGGGGATGGAGTTAGGGGCGAGGTTTCGAGTGCCGGATTTTGAGAGGGTTTTGCTGAGAGAAGCGATGAGGAGGATGTTGCCCAAGTGGATCGATGGGTTTTTGACGTGAGGAGACGAGAGTGAAGCAATGGAGGTTCTTCCATGGTGCATGGCATTGCGTAAGGAGAGTCAAATCGAAGAACCAGCCTGAGTTAAGAAGAAGTGCAGTGAGATGAGAACCGTCTGAACTCTGAAGTCTGAAATCTTGAACCGAGGATTGTACTTTGTAAACCGGTTCCGATGACCGTGGGGAGATTGGTCTTGTTTTACTTATTGGGACACATGGTTAAGTAGCTTCGCCTATCAATAGCTAAATATACTTAGAATCAAGAATCAAGAATGAGTTGATGTCGAACAAATAAATCCAATCCACATGTTAATTTGTTTTTTTTTTTTTTTCTTCTCCACATGTTGATATGTTGATTAAGGGTTCACTTAGAATGAGATAAAAACTTATTTATTCGGAAATCAATTTCTTCTAGCATATACAATTTGAGCTTATAAGATCTTAATGCAATTACTATTAAAGATTTACACCTTTTAACAAGATCAGGATGCCTTTTCATTAAGAAGATATAGCCATGACAATTTCTTAGAGCTTGCTTTAACTTTTCTGTTGTTTCAAATCTCACCACCAGACACAAAGGAACAACCAAAAAACAATGGTGAGACCAAAACAGTGGATGGAGAAGAGCACCATATTTTATTTGGGGGGTGGTCAAAAGAAAGTAAACGTGGAGTGTGAATTCTCAAAAGCAAATAGATTTCCAGTTGAAAGTAGAAACTTCAAGCAGTGGACGATGAAATTCACACATTTATCATACTTTGCAGCTGCATCCTGCAATCTCAAGAAAGAATAATCCTTGAATGGTTGATGAGGGAGGCCTTACCAGAAATTATACGGAATGGCCGAAATCCCAAATAAACAAATATGAGAAAAAAGCATAAAGAGGGTTATTCCCAAAATGTATTGGCAGATTGCAGTAAGAGAGCATTAAGACAGCATTCTTCAGCATCTTTATGCAGGGTTCTCTCATATTTATGCATTACAGATTAAATAAGCATCCGATTACTTGATATTTGCCATTTAATAATAGTTTTTTTCCTTTTTTGCTGTTAAGACTTGTGACATATTGTTCTCAGCTCTAATCCATTCGTAATTAAACACTTGGTCAATCTATCTTTGGAGTTGGATGCCACGCAGAAGAAATGGATGCTTGGTCTTGTCTGTCACCACTTGCAGCAGATGCTTATAGACTACTGGAAAGGTGCAATTAACGCGCATATATATTTCTGTCGCAATTAAAGAGTAATTAGCTCTAATTGTGGTGGAAATTCGTAAATGAAGACGTATTAGTCCAAGTTTATGAATCTGTGAACTCATAATAATGATGCACGAACTTTCCCCCTGTGGTTCAGTTCCTTCAGTAATCTCTTACTGTTCAAAAAGGTAATGTAAAAAGTGCAGAAACAGAATAATAATATGGAAAAAGGCGCAAAGTTGATAGCTTAAAGCATGGACGTGATTGGAATATGAAAAAAAAAATTCATATTCCGAATTTGGAGGAGGCGGCAGGCACCTATTTATAGTAGCGGACAAATTGGGAACGCTGTATTGTGTTCCGAGGCTGAAGAATTTATCACATACAGAGAAAGAGAGAGAAGGAAGCGATTTCTCTAATTTCTTCTGGTTTCTTTCTAAAGATGAACTCCTGCAGGCAATGGAAACCTGTTGCTGCAATGGTAGCCGTCAACCTTGCGTTGGCTATAGTAAATGGGCTTATCAAAAAGATTCTTAATGAAGGAGTGAGCCATATAATCATCTTAATGTACCGTCAGGGCATTTCTGCTGTTTTCTTGGCACCAATTGCATACTTTTGGGAAAGGTAAAAGCTACCATGCCCCCTTCCATGAAGTTCTATTACCTGTTTGTTTGCTTGCGCTCAGCCAATTCATTCAACAGATTGAATCATTTGAGTTTCTGAGTAGTAGTTTTGACAAGACATGCATGCACTTACTAGAGTCTTTAGCTTTCTTGCAGAAAAAGTAGATCCAAGCTTACAGCTCATATTTTATGCCAGCTTTTCCTCAATGCTCTCATAGGGTTAGTTGTAAACCCGAAATGCTACTACTAGCAAAGTTTTCTGTTGACTAATCTCCTGACTCAATAATTGCTAATCACTTTTGAAAAAATGTTGTCCAGGGCCACACTGGCCCAGTATTTCTTCCTTCTTGGACTTGAATATACTTCGGCAACGTTCGCATGTGCATTCGTAAATATGGTTCCTGCAATCACCTTCATGCTGGCGCTACCATTTGGGTAAGGCTAAGACACCAAGTGCATTTAAATGAATTGAGTTTAAATAGAGTGATAACTCCTTATTTTGGCATCACAAATTTTTTCAGTCTAGAGAAACTCGATATCAGAAACAAGGCTGGGAGAGCAAAAGTTCTTGGTACATTGGTTTGCATTGGTGGAGCTATGGTATTGACCCTTTACAAAGGAAAAATATTGGTTAAATCAAATGCACAAGCCACAACTCATGTCATGAACTATGCCAATGCCGTGGTTACAACCAAGAAGAAAGAGAGGTGGGCTATAGGTTCACTATTTCTAGCTGCAGGCTGTATCTTGTGGTCATCATGGTTCCTTATGCAAGCCAGGATTGGCAAGAAATATCCATGCCAATATTCCAGCACCGCGTTTTTATCTTTCTTCAGTGCAATTCAGTCGGCCATCTTGGGTTTAATAACAGAGAGGGACTTTTCAAAATGGATTTTGAAGGGAAAACTGGAACTTATAACAGTGATTTATGCTGTAAGTACCCTCTTTTGCTAAGTCTGATTGATTCTTATCCTTTAAAGACTGGATCAAGTAATATAATACATGGAAATCAAACATTTTTTTCCCATCTTATACAAATAGGGAATGGTGGGATCAGGGTTGTGCTATGTGGTAATGTCCTGGTGTGTCAAGCAGAAGGGTCCTGTCTTCACCTCTGCATTCACCCCACTCGTGCAAATATTTGTTGCCATGTTTGATTTCTCCATTCTACATGGTCAAATCTACTTTGGAAGGTTGGTTATTCTAACCCATTTTTCCTTAAAATGGTTGCTTCTCAGATGTTTATATGGCTTCTAAGTTCTAACATCCTTCATATATTGGCAATCAACAGCATCGTCGGATCTATCCTAGTTGTAATTGGTTTATACATCCTTCTCTGGGGCAGAACCTCTGAGGCTGAAGAAACTCAGCAGCTGAAACAGACCCAAGAAAAACAAGAAGAGGAATGCAACGCAAGGTCACAAGTCTAACCAATCTCAAGCTTCTACTTACATAAGTCAGCTAGTATTGCAAGTGTTGTGTGGTGCCCTGATCCTCCTCCCGAGAACTAATCCAAATAAATATTTCTGCTACTATGATTCCTGTGGAATTCATTACTTAATTTCCAAGTTCCAGTGCAATCAAAAAAGCCACCTAACATCCTTGTAAATTCAGACATTTGCAATTGAGATAGTGAACTACTTAACCAGCTTTACAAAATTTTAATTATGGGACTAGCGTAGGACTCCAATTCATAGTCAGTTAATCACATAATGTGGATAACATTCCAGGAACAGCAGATTAGAAAAAAGGGATTAAAAGGGCCTGCCAAGCAGGGAACGAGGATTCATACTACATCCATCAGGAAGTAGTCAAAATTTGTTTTCGAACTCGAGACCTCCTTTGTGCCTAATATCTACAAGAATAACACAAAAATTAAGCACCATAAATAATGAGTTTGGTCCATATTATTATTTAACTTAATGCTATCAGCTTCATACTATTTGTTTTTAACTTTTTTTTTTTTGGGTTTTCCGTCTAATATTCAGAGCTTCGCTTGGACTGACTAATCCGGATTTGACACGAGTCACGCACCTGGATATGGTGGGTGAATCTTCCAACGGGGACAGCTGCGTACACAAAGTCTCGAACCTGAGACCTACTTAAACGGAAATAAACCGCTTACCATACTAACCAACCCCACGTTGGTATATTGTTTTTAACTTTGCCAGCAGAACCCTGGGTAGTTATTCCACTACGACGTTGGTATATTGTTTTTAACTTTGCCAGCAGAACCTGGGTAGTTATTCCACTCGTAGTCTCGTCTCTCGTGTTGTTCTTGACGAAAAGTCAAAAACAAGAAAAGCATTATGCACGGCTAAGAAATGGGCCGAGATAGAAGATGGGCCTTCTATTTGGGCCCATAATTCCATTCCAAGCCTTACTGGACCCAATATCTATTACTGGGCTGCAGCCACTGTCAATATTCAAAGCCGAAAAACCCTAAACCAGTATTTCTTCTTTCCTCAATTCTCTTTCTTCTGCGAATCATTGTTCGCCGACCAGTCGGAGAGACAACGACGCCAAAAATGGGCGGAAAAAGAAAGAAGAGCGAAAGAGATGGAACGGAAGAAGTTAGCGATAGCAAAAACGTTATTAAAAAGATGAAGAGTAATAAGAGTGAGATACTTCCTTCCTCAATCAAAAACAAGGAGAAGAGGTCGGCTGTACACGCCAAACTCAAGCACCAAAAGAAAGTCGAGAAACGCAAGAAGCTTAAAGCTCGCGACGCCGCTGAAAAACGAGCTCTCGAGCTTGGAGAAGAGGTCCTCCTCTGTTTCTTTTTTTTTTTCCAGTTCCAATTTCTAATGGAACAAACAGTTGCTGAAATTTTGGAATATTGTTTTGGTGCAGCCTCTGCCGAGGCAAATCCCTCGAACTATTGAAAATACCAGAGAGGCTGACGAGACTGTTTGCATGCCTGATGATGAAGAGGTGAATTTTTCTCTTTTATTTTTTCATTCTATTTTTAATGGTTGTAATTTTATTTTATTTTATTTTTAATTTTTAGAAATCTGACTAGAAATTTTCAATCTTGTCCAGCTGTTTGCCGGTAATGATGTGGATGAATTTAGTTCGATTATAAAGCGTGATCGCACTCCAAAGATATTGATCACCACTTGCCGTTTCAATTCTACTGTATGCTCCTTTACCTTTCTTATTGATGATGAAACAGTGCGTAGAAAAAGAATATAACTACTGTTATTCTTTTTACCTCTACATTTAGAAGAATTTATTTGTTTAACTAAAATATTCTGCTAACTATGTCTTCAGAGGGGACCTGCTTTTATCTCTGAATTGCTTTCGGTGATCCCCAATGCTTATTACCATAAGAGAGGAACTTATGACTTGAAAAAGGTGCATCTTATGATGATTTAAGTTTTCTTAAATTATTCTTTTTTGAAGATTTTAAATAAGAAAATGGGGCCTTAGTGCCGTTTACAAGTATCTTTCTGAAGATATGTATTCATATTATTGCAGATTGTGGAATATGCAAATAGCAAAGAGTTTACGTCAATTATAGTGGTTCACACCAACCGAAGAGAACCAGGTTTGTGATCAGAATTTCTACTGAATTGTCTTATCTGGATAATGCTTTTGGATGTGGCTCAAGCTTTGTATTCTGTATGAGAATTATAGCTGATCAATTGATATATGGCTCGCTTGTAGATGCTCTTTTAATCATAAGTTTGCCTGATGGGCCTACAGCCCATTTCAGGCTTTCAAGTCTGGTTTTGCGGAAGGATATTAAGGTAGAAGATTGATTCTTTTTGCTTTATGTAAGCCATCCTTTATGCTATACGGTGGTTTTCTGTTTTACTGGTTTGAGTTGGACCTGAATTTCATTTTTAGATGTTGGATTTTTTGGAAAGGAGGGAGTTGTTATTGTAGTCATATTAATTGCTTCTATTTTTGTTCCTCTAGAATCACGGAAATCCTACCAGTCACGAGCCTGAGCTAGTGTTAAACAACTTCACAACTCGGCTGGGCCATCGCATCGGGAGGTTGGATACTGTCCTGTATTTTATAGTCCATCACTGAATGTTTAAGACTTAAGTTCTGCTAGAATTTGCACATTCCCCCTCACTTTGCTGAATGGTTTTATTGGAGTATATTCTGTGTAAAATGTGTGTTTAGCTTTCCAGTCTTATGATCTCCAAGTTTAGGTTGTGTGTGAGAGTTTCATTTTCTTGATCTCTTACTGTCTAGGTTATTTCAATCAGTTTTTCCCCAAGATCCAAATTTTCGAGGTCGACGAGTTGTAACCTTTCACAATCAACGGGATTTTATATTCTTCCGACATCATAGGTACGCCTCCCTAGCATCTGAATCTACTTCAAGTTAATTAATTGATGATGGTTACATTTCTTTCTGATTCAGTGTTTATTCATGCAATCAGGTACATATTTGATACAAAGGAGAGCAAAAAAAGTGACGCAAAAGGTAAAAATGCAAAGGATACTAAGGGTGAAAGCATCACTAAACAAAAAGTACTTGCTCGTCTTCAGGTCTGTTTCCCTCCCTAGTCCCTGTTTCGAACATTGCAATTGTATTTAGAGATTTTGAAAATAATTTTGGTAGCTCTATGAAACTGGGTTTGGCTTATTGGAATTCCTCTTACCCTTTCATAAGAATTATCATCAAGCGTTTGTCTCCTTCACAAGAAATGCATTTTTTGCCTTTAATCACATGGTTTGGCCTGTTAATTATCTGGCAACTGTACTTACTGTTTAAGGCAGTTAGGAATCTATGTTATGGTTAACGGTTTTGTCAAACATGCAGGAGTGCGGTCCTCGGTTTACTCTAAAGTTGGTAAGCCTACAGCATGGGACATTTGATTCCAAAGGCGGAGAATACGAGTGGGTTCACAAGGTAATTGCTTTTCATTAAATTTTCTATGGTACATTGATTTGCTTTTGTGTTTTTCTCCAGCCAAACCATCTCTTATTATTCTCAGTACTCACATTTATTCTTCCCATTTTTGAATGTCAGCCTGAAATGGACACCAGCCGAAGGAGATTTTTCTTGTAATGATCATGCTTTCATTTGCTTTGCACCTGGAAAGCAACGATTTTCTGTTGAAGAGGTAGGTGCTGCAATGAGAAACAAAGTTGTTATCCAAAATTTTTCCCACACGCTGAAATCCTGTCCGCCAGATTCGAGCTTTCTAAATTTATGTGATCAATTTTGCCCAGTTGTATAACGGATCTGGATAATGTTCCCTCTTGCTGACATCCTGACCTTTGGACTCAGCTTTCTAAAATTTATGTGATAAATTTTGGCCAATTTTATAACGGATCTGGGAAAGAATCATATACTACTGTATCTTGCAGAGGAATTTCACAACCGTGATAATGTTTCCTGTTCCTATTAACCTTTCTGTGCTCAGGAATCTTATGTGTGTTCTCATTGTTAAGTTGTCTGACAATATAGCTGCAAAAAAAAATAAGCACGGAATTCAATGCGAGATATAGCACAAACCGTCGCACATTTTCCTCATTCCCGTTAGATTTACCTCATTCCCTTTAGATTTAACAGGGAGTATTCAAACAAACAATAACCAAAAAAGGAAAAAAAAAGGGTGGCACTGATGAGGCCAAACGATTAACTAATTCCCCCTACAATGTGAAATTGTGAATAAAAATGTACATTTTGGTCTTCCTGTACAAATCTTGATGGTGTCTTCGACCTTTAACCATCTAACGGCAACTACTTCTACGGTTAATAAAGAATCAATCGCTCGACCATGAAGGCAGAATCAATTTAAAAAATGCCATTGCATGATCCTCGCGCAGAACTTCTTGAGTACATGAAGGCAAATTAACACCAGTACGCCCCCAAAAGCGGCAGCTTGTGGCAGTGATTTTTTCAGAGGAGAGTTTGCCACCAGATAAATGCAATCTTTGGTGATCAAGATCCAAGCTAAACTCTCCAGCAAGGACTTGACAGGTAAGAATTTCCCTTTGGTCTCTGTAGACAGCCTGCAAATAATCCTTAAACAAAGAGCTCCCATGACACAAAACGTAGTTACTGAGCATCCCCTGTAGGAGATCAGCTTCCCTCCTGCAACCAGAACCTCTTTTCGACACACGCAAGATAGGCACTCACCCGAAAACGTCGACGATGCTAGAGCATCAAAACCTGTATAATAAGGAAGTACGATTGAATCCACGTATACACTTGCGTGCAGAATCCCTGAAATTGTAGAAGCTTCCAAGAACGCGTACCTAGGGTCCTTATCAGCCCCAACGTCGAAGGCAAGAGCAGAAATTTGAACAAGTTGAACGATTGCTGGAGCAATTTGTGAGAGAGGAAAAAGGATGTTAATTCTTTGACCCTTGGCTAGTGCTAAAAGGATTAGCGGGAGCAAAACTGGGCCCGAAGGCAGCAAGAATCTCTTCAATTGACTGAGACAAGGCCGCCCTCTTCTTGATGTGTCTATCAGCATAATGATTAATGTTGCCAGGTATGAAGCGATTGTAAGGAGAAGAACAAGAACATCGACAGTCGGCGGATAATTCCCGGCATAAATGCTGTCGCAAAAGTAATGAAAAGGGCAATTGATTGGATCCAGAGTTTCTTCTACTTGCCATTTGGTGCATTTGAAGAATGCCATACGAATATCTTCCAGGTCCCATTCTGATTGAAATGCTGCAACTCTTGGGTGCAGAATTTGGCTCTCCATTATGTTGTTCATTTGGCGATTCCATTTTTTCCTCTTGAGCAGGGCTTTATTTTCATATAACTTTAAGTAAAAGCAAATACACAGTTGCTGTCTTTCGATCAACAAAATAGACCTCCTGTTTGTTGAGATATGCTTTTAGGTTGGTGAAACAGATGATGAAGGTGAAGTTGTATCTTTCTGTTTTAGTTTCTATATCTTGTTTAATAATATAGTATAACCTTTAACATTACTAAAGATTTGGCTTCCTCAACAATATTGTTCCAATATGAAAAATTAATCTCGTGTTTCTTTGAGTAATTTTTTGATGAAGAAGCCCCTTCCTATCTGGCCCTAACCAGAGGAAGTGTATGATCTTTATTTCTTGTCGAAACGCAGGGAAATGATAATTTTGTGCCTTTGCTAGATGATCTCTTCGATCCATTTTTGGGATACCAAATTAAGAAGCTGTAATATTGAGTTGATTTGGAACGATGATCAGTTTTGAAAGATGTTATATAAATTAATAAAAGGGCTGGGAAATGGATATAAATTAATCTACTGAAAAAGAGCAGCTGGGTTGGTAAGGAGCATTCAGGGCAGGAGATGACAGATACAGAAGAAACTTGGTTTCGAAGAAATGCTGTTGCGAATAGGTGGGTGATTGCTATTGATTTGGCGACGGATTAACAGTTTGCTGCTCAAAATGTATTTTTTGAAACGTAAACTGGGCACTTAAAACTTTCTCACCCACACCCTAAATCCGACTTGGCCACCATGTCCAGGCCCCTAAACTAAATTTAGCTCCTAGTTAGTCGTTCAATTCGTGTCGATGATTGCAATCAAGGGTTATATATATGTGACCATGTACAACGAATTCTTAATAGAAAACTTTTTTTTTTTTAATTAATAACGTTCTATGTGTCACATTTTGAATTATTAAATTTAATATTGGGGTTTACACAACAATTTATTTAAGGGGCAACTGAGTCCGGGACCAATTGCTTGTCACTGTTAACATGTCTTGGAGTTCATCTATGAGAAACAAGACCTCAAGCCCTATCTCACAACACATTTTTGTTGATAGAAATTACAGAAGTTACTCCTCCTTTAGCATGGTCCACGTGTGCATAAGTTAAGTTGAAAATTAGACTTCACAAGAGACGTCAACCATTAGCTAAACTATAGCTTCACATGGTTCTCGTAGTACTCGTAGACGGTCTCTCTCATGGGCATGGTCGAAATTAATAATTGCTCGAGGACGACGACACCTCGATACCCATTATATACGAAAAGGCAACCTTTCTGACTATTTAATTTCAATAGCTGCCCCTGCTTTTAGATATGTTGATCATCATGCTTAATTTTTAACCTCAAATTTTCATTCAATGTATCATGGGCAACATATGAAAAACGTTGCGGGTTTCTCTGGCTTCTGAAAAGCTCAAAAAAGAAGAAAAAAAAAAGAGAAAAAACTAAAATGGATTTTAGTAAAAAAGAAGCGTGAGAGAATCAATACCATTGGCTGAGAAGGGTGCAATTAATAAGGAGAAAAGGAAAAGAGATGGATGCTTTGCTGCTTTTCGATCGACAAAAGATCTGCAGGCGCCTCCTCTCCCTTCCTTGCCACCGTCAATTTTCAATTATCTGTGTGAGTTATCATGCAGCTACACGAGCATATATATACTCACTCACTCCACACAAAAGTAAAAAGAAAAAAAAACTTCTCAAAAATCGAAAGCTGGCAATGGCACGGAAAAATATCTGGCCTGAATTATTATTAATTAAAGTTTCGAAAGTACCAAACCGTGTACGTATATGGCTCCTCCGTGGGTGATAGGGTTAAGGACAGATAGGCGCCGACGACAATGGAGGAATGGACACGCGGTTGCATTTGCGTGTTTTCTTTCCACTTATAGCTAAGCTTTCCGTTAGTATACTTTAGTTAAGTTATTCCCTGTAGGCTGTAGCGTAAACTTCCAATTAATAATTAAAATTAATTCCTAGTACCAATAGTAGCTAGATTAGACGTATTGGAGGTAGTATATTTTATTTGTCCAAATCTTAATTTCTGTTTTGCGGGGTGAGACCGTGAGAGTGGGCGGGTCAAGACTCAAGAGACTCCCGACTTCAAGAAACTCTTCAAAAATCAAAATTATTTTACTAATAAGTTTCTGGTATTGTAGGCTAATTAAGGCCCACCTTTATTAACTGCTTTTTTCTATTCTTTTCTTCTCTTCTCTTATAATACTACTACCAAGTTAACTTCCTCTGTTATTTCCTGTTATTTAGTTGTAGCTAGTATTCGTTAAGAGTCTTCAGTCTTTGATCGATCGTGGAATTCAAATATACAAGTTCAAACTCTTGAAAGTTGAAACATGGATGAACATTCTTGCAAGGGAAAAATACTTTGAAACTTTTTTCTTTGCTTAGAATTCTGATTTCTTGTCTTGTTTTTTTTTTTTTTTTCTTTTTCAAAATCTTTTTCTGTTGGGATGAATTGACGTCGATATTATCACTGCTACAACAACGCTATCACTTTCCATATCTCTCACAATTCTTTATAATAAATTGGAAAGGAGTTTTAATCGCTGTTAATCACCGAAGACCATTTCTTAATTAGCTTGTTTGAAGGAGTTTCCAGGGCCATTAACGAGAAACACATATTGACTGAGTTGTAGTATTACTAGATATTTTCCAAGTAAAACCTTCCTGTGACCCTTGAATTTGGAATTTTGGCACCGACGACGTCATACCCTCACGACTAAGCCTTTTTTTTTTTAGTTGGACAACATTTTATACAAAAATACTGTACATTAATTAGTACTTCTGAACTAAAACAATACTATTCTTTAAAGCTAATTGGCTCTATTTTTCAAATGTAAATTTTACCTACAACATTGACATATCATAAACTCACACATCTGTAATTTAATATAACATATTATCTTAAGGTAGGTAGATTAATACTTCTAATTACCATATCGTCATATCTTTCACTAACATTTGCTACAATTAAGAACAAACTCACATTTTAATTTCCCCTTCATTAACAAAAACCAATAAAAATTAAAGCCTCCAAGCCTAATTTGTTTAAGCCAATAAATATCGATCCTCTCATAAAAAAATTGTTCTAGAAAAAAGGAAGATGGTGGTATACCAAACTACATGATAATTTAGAAAGATGATCCATGTTAATAATGAGCTGATAAAAAAAGCCGAACACGTAAGAATAGAGGTGCAAATGCCAAACTCCTTTCATTTTGCCAAAGAGCATGGCCGGCCTGCCTCACTCTTTTTGCTAATTAAACCTTATTATTATATGCTAAACATATGTGGCTGTCTCCATTAAAAAGGGGGAAATAAGAAACCTTATAAAATTAAATTGAAAAACAAAGAGATGTTCCTCCCCCAGTAGTCCTACAATTTCACCTCTGCGTTCAATAAGAAAATAACTAATGAATTAATTAAGTAATTAATAAGAATAAAGAAAGGTCACTTCAGAACGTTCTTTTGTTACAGTTAGGATTATATACAAACAAAAGACAGTTAAAATAGCCAACAAAGCGACCTCAGCGAAAGCCAGCTGTTAACCAGGACGCGAATGTGAATCAGGAATTCAGGATACATGAAAAAAGATACTACACCAAACAATGGGACCCCATTGTTTTTAATAAAACTGAACAAAAGCGCCTCCATCCCTCGCTTCCTGATCTCTTTATATTCAATCAATCATTTTCTCCTCCATCAACTTTCGACTTCTCTATAAATAAGATCTCTACCATATGAATCAAGACATACTTCACCCTCCATCCAACTCTGTCCACAACCCAAAGCCAAGGCCTCAATCCAACTTTATTAAAACCACTCTTTCCAAAGCCTTCATTTTTGGCTTCCTTCCCTTTCTCATTTCTTCTTCCTTCCTCCTTGCTCACCTCCACAACAAACACAAACACAACAACAACAACAATCAAAGTGGCAAGAATTCTGAAATGGTATGTGCAAATTTGGAATCTTTGTCATGTCTGGGGCTTTGGGTTTTGTTTCTCTTGCAATTTTCTGTCTCGTCATGGTTCTTCCTTTTAATTTAACTTTTCTGTTGTTCTGCTTTGAAAGGTGATGTTGACAGGATTTTATAAAAACCCGGATATTGCTAATGTGGATTCAAGTGAAAACGAGTCTGTTCCTTTTAAAGGAACGATTTTGAGGACTAAATCTGGTCATCTTTCTTCAACGAATGGGGAGCCTTGCATTTCTTGTACCACCTTCAACATCCTGGCTCCTATCTACAAGCGATTGGATCAGCAGGTGATTTCATCTTCTTCTTCTCTTTTTCCTCTTCTAATTCATATTATTTTTTTTTCTTTTTGCTTTTATTAATATCTTCTGCTTGTAAATTTGCTTAGTTCTTTTTTCTTTTGGTGATGAAGCAGAATCAGAGCATACGAGAAAGTGATTTTAGAGCATTTTGGCTAGCTAGAAATGAGAGGATTGTAGATTGGTTGCTTTATGAAACTTCTGCCATTATCTGTCTCCAGGTGGGTTTCATGTGTTCTTTTCTTCTATTTCTCTCTCTCTCTCTCTCTCTCTCTCTCTTCAGTTTGACTTTTTGTATATGAATTGTTTAAGAAATAGCTGCCTTATTTCGACTCTGATGACATAAGCCGTTTAATGTGTATTTGTTTCGGTCAATGATTAGGAATTTTGGGTTGGAAATGAAGAATTGGTGCATATGTATGAAGAAAGACTTGGTGCTGCAGGCTATGACACCTACAAACTTGCAAGAACAAACAACCGTGGAGATGGTATACACTCTTTAACTGATTTCTTCTCATGCAATAGGCAAATCAAGGACCTTTGTTTATAAACCGGGTAGATAGGGATGTTCTTATATGCTTTCTTGAGTATAAGTAAATTAAATTGAAGTCATTAGAGAATTTTAGAGTTTGAAACAAAATAGTATTATAATCGGATGTAGCAGCTGGGTGCTCTTCAGTTTAGCAGTTCGTGTCTTACTTGTTAACTTTCAGTATGCAAGCCTGCCATGTGGCTATGCTCCTATAGAATAGGGTAAACAGAAGAATGGCCATTTTCTTACCTTTTGGGGGCTGAACTGGTTCCTTTATAATTCACATGTTTTCACTTTTGCTCTATCTTTTCAGCTGCCAGCGACATGGGAGAGGATGGTCATATCTTTTAGGCTGTTTACAGTCCTTATAATGTGTGTAGACCACCCTACAAGATTTAATTTTAGTTACTTTAATTCTTGATGTTTTTGTTTTTATGATTCTTTATTTGTTTAAGTGCTTATTAGACTCGGGTTTGAGAACTTATATTGATTTTATTTCCATAGGTTTGCTGACTGCTATACACAAGGACACCTTCAGGGTTGTCAATTATAGGGAGTTGCTCTTCAATGATTTTGGAGATCGTGTTGCTCAATTGTTACATGTTCAATCAGTTTTCCCTTTCTCGCAACATGAGAATAACAGTGTTAAGCAAGAAATCCTTATCATGAACACTCACCTGCTATTTCCTCATGATTCCAGTTTATCCATAGTAAGACTGCATCAGGTAGATGCTCTATTCTTCTAAAATAAGTTCCCATAGGACCTATAAAACTTTGGTTTCTGTTGTCTTCCTTTTAAGTTTAACATACTATACTTAACCCTAATGGTATTCTTCTCTTAGGTTTACCAAATACTACAATATTTAGAAACATATCAGAGAGAAAACAAACT
The DNA here is from genome assembly GCA_030664755.1 of Microcos paniculata. Lineage (NCBI taxonomy): Eukaryota > Viridiplantae > Streptophyta > Magnoliopsida > Malvales > Malvaceae > Microcos > Microcos paniculata. Next base: position 37,025,974 of record CP131461.1, read on the forward strand.
TAGCCAGATGCCTGTCATACTCTGTGGGTAAGCATGATGTTTTGCTTAATCTTTCAATGATCTTCTTGAAACATTCTATTTTGTTTCGTCTTCTTTGTTCTCATTATGTTCTGTTTTTAATTTTTCAATTTTGCAGTGACTGGAATGGAAGCAAGCGTGGTCATGTTTACAAATTCCTCAGGTCCCAGGGATTTGTATCATCTTATGACATTGCGCATGAATATACAGACAGCGATGCAGATGCTCACAAGGTTGGCATATTCAATTTCAGATTTTAGCATCTGTGTATCAGTATACCATGTTGAGGTCTGCAATGCTTACTGATTATATCCTACAGTGGGTTAGTCATCGAAATCATAGGGGAAACATTTGTGGTGTCGATTTCATATGGCTTCGCAATCCTAATAAGTCACAGAAACCATTGAAAATAAGTTGGGCTGAAGCAGCTTTTGGTATAATAAAGGTTAGTTTAGCATTTTTCATACTAAACTGTTAGCTTATTGTTCCTAATTTCTTATCACTCTAGCTTATATTTAGCTTGTTTAGTTCCACAGATGAGGAACATATGTTTTAGTCTTTCTTTTACTAATTAAGATCACCAATTTCGTATTGCGACATCTAAAATTTGATTTCTTTTTTCTGGGTTCCAGTATCAACTTCAAAAGGCTTCATTGGCCGAAAATGATGCCTTTGCCTTTCTAAGGGCTGACAACAATGGAAACTATATAACTTATTCAGCTTTTTGTGAAGCACTTAGACAGGTACTTTTCATCCTCTTCCTTGATATAATTATTATGAAAGGGAAGTGGGAAAATGCTCACCATTTTTTAACCTTCTACAGGTAAATTTAACTGGTCTTTCTCACGGACTAAGTTTCCAGGAGACAAAAGATCTCTGGGTCCAAGCAGACATTGACGGAAATGGTGTTCTAGACTTTGAAGAATTTAAGGTGTGTTGCGGCCCTACTTTATGCCTTTTTTTGTGAAGTTCAGTGTTCTACCTATAGTGGATGCCTTTGTGCTATAGCCTGTAGGCCACGTTGATGCAACATTTTCTAAAGTTTAGGTGATCAACGTATAATATGATACTGACACATGACATGTATGATGTATGAGGGAGTGCTTGTGAGGCTGGCACTACTTTCACCTGAAAAATGAATAGATGAAAGAAATTTAGACTTTCATCCTGTATGCATCATTGAATTATCATCACTTTGTCATGTTGCAAATTCTCATGTCCATGACTCCTTTTTATTATAAAACAGTGAGTAATTGGTTGACAATGCTGCAGAGAATTTGGAATTCTACGTGGTCAGAACACAGGGATGAAGATTGCAGCTTGGAGGACTCCAACGGAAGCACCGACGAAGAATCTATTGGTTTTGCAGTACGGAATGCAGTTCTCTTCCCCCGTGAAGTGGAGAAGGGAATATGGCCTGAAAACTACTCTCTTTCTGATCATGCCCGACTCACCGCAGTTTTCTCACCAGTGAAATTACGGCGTTCACAGCAAAACATGTAGGAAAATTTGTTGATGGCACAAAAGAGAACAGAACGTTGTTACATTAAAAAAAAAAGGAAAATTAGGAAAAAAGAAGAGAGAAAAAGAATCTGTAAAGTTTTGTTGGAAATACATTTTTGTATAGTCCATGCAAAAAAAATTAACAAATGCTTCCTCACATCTGTTTAGCCATAGCAAGCATTAAGAGATGACAATGGAACTGTCAATTTTGTTTGGGCAAAGTGGCCTTATTTTTGTAATTTTTCAAGTTTCCGGTGTCTAACAACTCAACCTATTTAATTTAATAGATTCCAATTCCGTTAATGACGGTCTTGTTCCGTAGTTAGGTGGATGGTGGGCTGGATTTAAGCTAATAAAGCAACGGCTGAAGGTAAGTCCGTTGGGCTTGGTCCATAAATAGGTTGAAGAAGTTCGTCTTGTTTTTTCTTTTGAAAAAGGGTTTTTGAATAACAAACTTGTTTTGCTTGCACTTGCACATATAAAGATCAAATTATCACCCAATATTAAGCTTTTATGAATTATCTTGAATGAAAGGAATTCTAGCTTACTGGGATATTGTGTGAGACACTAAGATTATATTTGATATATGAAAATATTTTCTATTTTTATTTTTTAAAAAAATAAAAAAAATCATCATATAAAGTATGTATATATAAATGTAGTTTATAGAAATATGTTCTTATTTTAGAAAATAAAAATAAAAATAAACTTAAAACTGAGAATACTTTTTTTCATCTCATTTTTTAGGTCCATTTTTATTTTTTAAAACATGTATACATTCCTCTCATAATATTTATTTTAAGCAAAAATTTCTTTATATTTTTTTAAAAAATAAAAATAAAAAATATTTTCTTCTATCAAACAGTGTAAAATTCTTTAAAGTTTAAAGAAAACTTTTATGAATTTCACTTGACTGACCAAATAGGGGAACATAAATGAATATGCCAATAGATATGGAACTCGGATGGGTGGGACTTGGGAGACGGCCAAGAAGGCAAGCGAATAAAGGAATTCGGGCTGTGGGGTGTCAGACCTTAGGAAGTAAGCTTATAACAGTTGGCACCTGAAATTTCCGGGATATGAAGAAGGTAAAAGCGGCTTTGACCTTTACACCAATGATATCTCCACACGTCATATAATTTTCGATAAGAATTACTAGTACTAGTCATCGTCATAAAGTGGGAAAGGCCAATTTTAGGCGATTAGGGTTGATGACTTGATGGGCTAAGCAGAGGGTCTTTCAAATAGTCAAACATACATTTAACTTTCAAAACATTAATTAAAGGGTTAAGTAATCTAAATACAACTAGCAATGAATCAGTTCGAGCACATTTAATTGACTGGCCTGAAAATACTAACATAAATAAAGTACTACTCTGATTACTAAATGTGGTGAACTAATCAGACAAAGGTTTGAGAAGTAAAACTAATTAACCCCACAGGCCACACAGCTTGGGGGCTGGGGCTTCCATTGACAGTAGGAGCTTTGCTGGAGAGTAGAGACCCTTTTTCGTTGGGGCCGTCACTTTACTACTACTACCACCATCTATGAATTAACCAACAGGATTCGTGAATTGGAAGAATCTAGAGACTAGACTTGATCTACAACCCAAAAGCTGCAGAAGTTTCTGGATCCTCAGGCTAAAATTGGAAAATAAACTATGGAAGATTCTAGACTGCCTACTGCCAACTGCCAAAACTTCACTCGGTATTAACACGGGTATCAAAAAACATACGGACAATGTACGAGAGAAAGACTTACATGGAAGATGGAACTCAGTTTATGGCAAATTAGGACAAAGACACGCATACGTCGCATTATCCAATCGCAATCACTGTCCGAACTCGTAAGTGGTAACTCGACCAAGCCCATGTAGCTTCGCAACTGAGCTTGAGCCGACGACCATAATTTTCTTAGTCAATGCTTGTGTATAAGAAGTGAATTCCTCTTCACTGCGACACGCTCTTTCCTCTCTTCTTCTCCGCTTCAGGGTCTCTCTCTGCCTTTTCTTTTTCCCTGCTTAATAGAGTAGTTTAGTAGTAATAAGGTGGGTTGCGAGAAAATATGCAAGTGGACCTCGAAATTGGTTTCAGATTCCTTCCACCAGATGAAGAAATTATCAGTTTTTTCCTTTTGAATAAGATGATGGGATATCATGATCGCACCGCCCATATCAGAGAGATCGAGCTTCTCAGGCATGAGCCCCGGGATTTACCCGGTAAACTAATTACTTTAGTACCATTCTAAACTTTAATCTCATTTGATCTCAATGATTTCCCGTTTTCTTGGTTTGTTTTCTTGAAAAATGTGGTTGGTGAATTTTTTTTCCTTTTAACAGCCCTGTCTATAGTGAAGTCGAGATATCGAGAATGGCTTTTCTTCTATAAACTCAACAGGAATTCTGAGGGAAAAGCCGAAAGGATAACCAAGGCTGGATATTGGAAGTCGACGGGCCAGGATCGGGCTGTCAAGGAAGGAGGTAGCCAGATTGGCAGCAAGAAGACTTTGGTTTTCTATGAAGGACGTACTCCTCGTGGCGTCAAAACCGAATGGGTCATGCACGAGTACCATGCTGCTCGAGCCTTCGTTCCTTCTAATGCGGTAAAACATTCGTGCACACATTGATACATCCTCATCACATGATAATTGGGGGGGAAAAATCTCATCAACTTTTTTCAGCTTTTGCTCTGTTTATATGTGCATGGTGAGTGATATGATTGCAAATTGCTTGTCATGTTCTTTTAAGATCATTGAGAGTTGAAGTTAGATGATCATTTGCTTACATCTTAGTTCTGATGTTGTTGCTTGCTTTTCATTTACTTACTAAATTAGGATTTATAGTTAGATATTGGTTATTAATTACTCTCGGGTTTTATTTCAAGCCACAAGCTTTCCTTTTGGGGGAACATGGAATTTAGTACGCTATGATGCCGATTAGTTTACATTCTGCAGCTTTTATTTGTTTTTTACTCTTCCTGGTTCACAATTGATGGCCGAACACTCTAACCTGTGAGCTCTGTTTTTTTGTGCTTCAACTTCCATAGGAGGATAACTATGTGGTCGGTCTCTTAAGGGACAAAGCTGCGGAGAATGCTGAAACTTCAACCTCAAATGGTGGTCAGTGGGGTACACATTTTCCGGGTTCTACTTCCGGAAGTATTGCAGTTGGGGTTCCACGTACGGGGGTAGGAAGGAACATGATCTCCAAGAAGCTTTTTTGCTCTTAACCTTTTATTTCGTTCGTGTTTGAGGCACTCGTATGCAGAAATTAATACTTTCTTATCAATGATTCTTACCAGGCGGCTCCTCAAGTACCGCAGTCTATTAGTATTGATTACCAGTTAGCTTTACAGACACAAATGGAAGATGAAGGTATATTTGAGCATGATCTCTCACCTTCAAGTGGTGCTACCAATAATGACATGATGGCGATAGAAGAAGATCTCCTACCGTCCAATGGCTTTTTCAGATATGACTTTGAGGAGGATGAAGAAGGTGTTTCTTTAGAGGAGTTGGAGGATCTCCCATCGTCCGATGGCTTTGTCAGATATGATTCTGAGGAGGATGAGTTGCATTTGCAATTTAATGATAACACGGTGGAGAAGGAAATGGATTTCATGCTTTCCATGTTTCCTGACCGAGATGAACACTCTTATGAAGAGACCGGATTCTCTCTTCCCCCAAATCGCAGGGCACCGGCCTATGCAGAGCATAATGCCTCGGTAAAGAAATGTTCTTCAGTAGTTACCGTTGGAGAAATATTCTCCAACGATGAGTAAAAACAGTCAGTCAGTCAGTACTATAGGAGAACAATTGCTGGAATAATGTTTGACAATGAAAACTGCAAGTGTCACACATTATTACAGTTTCTAGTTTGACGTTTTCCTATAGTGTCTTTATGATCTCCATTGGAATTGAAAGTTGTTTAATTGTGTCGACGTCTTGAAGAGGTCATACGCAATGTTGCTTTGCTGCGATCTTGGCAGTGTAATTTTCTTAGATTTCTTTGCATTTTTTTTAGAGTTTCATGTTTGGGACACTAGAAAACTTGGCATACATTTCTTCTGCTATCTTACTAACTGTTTGATCTCATTTTTCAGATGTCTGGTAGGACCGGCCATGGCCATTCAGAAGGATTCAATCAGAATCGAATGGAAAATAGTTTCCGTTGCGATGAGATCCTGGTAATGGATGGCAGTGTCGACTCGGCAACCATTACCAGTCACCAGAGCAATTGTCTTGAAGCGTTCCGCGGGGAAAAGTCTGCCAACTCTAGGACCTGCAAATCTCAGCAGGAGCCAAAATCCCACAAGTCAGTGGTGCAGGGGCGTCCTAAAAGAGTCCAATCGCAGGTTAAATCTTCAGGGAAATCAGAATGCAGAGACAAGGTTAGTTAATTAAACCCTGCAAACAAGGAAACTGAACTGCTTCAAATCTGGCTGGCAACAACAATGCTTTCTTTATTGCAGTATTAAGTCCTAACTGCTATTGATATGATTTCCTTTTGCAGACAAGAGAGAGTGGTGTACGTGGTACAGTTGTTGAACTTGTCCAGAACAAGAAATCCATAGTGCAGTCTAAAAAAGACCCTACAATGGATCGGGACAGGAATACAAAATGGGTTTCGAAGTCGAGATCTGATGGGTCAGTTGCCAGCAGTAGGAAAAATACTTTCAATTTCGTGGAGAAGTCCCAGCTAAGTTGCAGACCGAAACCACCATTAGTTCATGTTGCAAATGTACTTTTGGGCTTAATTTTGGTCATTTTTGTCGTTAGAGAAGTTATGTTTCTTCATTAGGTGTAGTGTGCGTCTGTGCGCGCGCGCGCGCATGTGTTTAGGCATTTCGATAAAGACAAGATACGGGAGAGACACAGGGTCATGATCATGCATGGTCTAGACTCCTAGACATCTTGGCTTGGCCTGTGTCTCTTCTCTGATGGAAACCATGTAATATGACCATGGGAAGTGTTTTCATTTACGGTTAGCTGATCATATGTGTGGTTATTATAGGAAATCTAGATATTTTCAGAACCCTATTGTTTTAGTTTTAACTGTAATTAAATTTAATAGCAATAAGAATGAGAATAATAATAAAGTTAAGTTTTGTTTATGATTTCTGCGTGGTGACGAGGAGTAAGAAAAAGCATTCATGCATTGTACTGGCAGGCAGGGAGCTGGTTATTAAATTCCATGTTCTTTCTAAATACTTACTCTGTACCAATTCTGCATTTAAGCTTACTCAGCAAAACCTTAACTAGACGCCTTATTGGTTCGGTTGTGTTGCAAATGCAAGTATGATGATCCGGTTTTCTCGCGTCAAAGGGAATTTTTTCTTTTGCCCTGAAAAAAGAGATTTTTTTTTGAAGGGAAAAAGAGATTTTATTTAGTTACATTGGAATATTTATCTTTTTGGTGAGATTAGAATTTAGACACATTGACATAGTCAGAGAGCAGAAGGCATCACCTGCAAGCCGCAACAAACGAAAATTGTCAGAAATTAAGTGGGCGATGTCGATGTGGTATTTCTGATTTATGACGCAAAAAAAATTACAATATTTCTGATTTCTGTTAGTTCGAATTCCTAACCCAGAAAACAAACCTGATGTGATGCGTGAATTGGATTGGGTTTTACATTCATCAAATTTATCATTTATCACACTAACCTAAACTTGCCGACGAGTGTCGAGTGGTAAATGTTATGTTATGGAATCTAACGTGAAAAATCTACGATAGATACATGGTCGGCTCCGGGACCCACGTATGTAGAAACTTTTTCCACGCCTTCCCGAGGAAGGCGTTTTTTTGCCCTCTATAAAGTTCCTCTGTCTTTTGCGATTTTGATTTCAGGGAACATCTCCCTTGTTCTTTACTTGCTTCTCAGAGAGAAAATATTTTTTCACATATCAAAATATGAATTAGTCTTTTGTGTTTGATTTTGCTTTGTGTCTTCACCATCCTGTCCTGTCTTCTTGTTGATTTGCCCTTCTTGTTTCTCTCCTCGAATTGTCTGATGAGATGAGCTGCTGCAGCTGCAACAACACAGTGGGATACAGGTTCCACCCGACTGATAAAGAACTCGTCGATCATTATCTATGGAATAAGGCACTCGACCGTGATTCTGCTGTCCAAGCTATTGGTGAAGTTGAGGGTGACCTCTGCGACTGGGAACCGGAACATTTACCCAGTAAGTACTGAGTTCGTCCTTCTTCTTTTTTTTCCCAGATATGAAATTGCTGGCTTTTGCTGTTACTCTCCTTTATGTTTGATTTCTGGATTTTTGTTTTACAGGGTTTTCAGTCCAAAGATCCAATGATCGAGTTTGGTATCTTTTTTGTCGAAGAAAACCCTGTAAATGGGTCAAGAGGACAACCAAGCTGGGATATTGGAAATTAACGGGTAAGCATCGGCATATAAAGGCCAACGTGGGGACTGGCACCAAGAAGACTTTGGTTTTCTATAAAGGCCGTCCTAAGGGAGAATGGACCCCTTGGGTCATACATGAGTATACACTGCCTGATTCTCTTCCTAACCAAGTATGTTCTTGTATGCTAGCTCTAAATTATGTTCAATTTCTCTTTGTTTTTACCGATGTTCATTTATTAGCAGTTCAATGCTTATGTAGGTGATATCAAACTCAAGTTTATTTGAATCCCTCAATGAGTAATTCTGTTTTTGTTTGATCATTTATTCCGCTGTGAAAGTATGAAAGCATCTTTCTCACTGTTGAACTTTGCATTGGTAACTGAACTCTGGAGAATTCAGTTTTGAAGAATTATTGCAGGTTTCAAAATTGGATCTGTATTCTCCACTAAGTTTTATTGCAATTTCTTAGATTTCGTAGCATGGCCCGATTTGTTGCGCTCTATTTTTATTATGGATTGCAGATCTGGTATAAACTTAATGAGGACAGTTGATTACTGTTTTAAGTCATTTAAATTTTGTGAGCTTAGACATTAATAACATATTGTTTTGAACTTCTCCTTGTACAGAAGGGTGTTTTTCTCTGTAAATTGAAGAAAAAAGATGATGAGACGGTTGGCATTACGAGGGGTGAAGGTGGTCAGCCAAGTAATGTTGCAGACGACAAAATTTCTGATGTAAGATGTCATTTATGATGTTTTTTTATTATTCACATGTGATGCCTCTATGAATATTGTAAAATTTCTTTTCTTATTTCTTTCTATGAATCTAGAATTCCACAGAAATCAATGTTGATGAGCTGCTGGCAGAATTGGCACAGACAAATGACTCGAATGAGGTTGCTTCTGCACAAAATCCACAAACGTACGAAGAGCAAGCACCCTCTTGTATTGTTGCCTCATCTTTGTGCGATGTCAATGGTGATTTTGATGGGGTTCAAAATCAATCTAGCACCAATGAACAGGATGATGAGTTGTATCTTGTTTCTTCTACACTACAAAGACGTGTGCATGAGGAGCATGTGCCTTCTTGTAATGACTCCTCACACTTTGGTGGTTATAATGGTAATATTGGTGAGGTACAAAATCAATCTGGCACCGATGAACAAGATGATGAGTTTTGGAATAATCTTCTTGTTGATGAGGATGATGCCTACCCTAATGAAACAAGCAATCAACTTGTTGCTGGGAATGAGAACTCCGACTTGCTCGTTGGCATAAACAAACCTGCAGAGTCATCTAGCAAACAACCATGCCTTAATGACGATGGATTAAATGGTGTCTCTGAAACTGAAGTGTCTCAAGAACGGATAAAAATAGGCCTTTAATATAGTTCATGCATTCAATTTTATTCCACAGAAATGAATCATTGCAGCATCTTAAAATGCGAGCTGGTTATTATCACATAACATTGTTATTTGCTCCAATGATATTATTTCCTGGAATAAACGTGGTTTGTCCAACCCAACTAGGGGCGAAAAAATTTGTCTCAAGTAGCAAATGTTCAGTAGATTGATTTTGTTGAAGAATATTGTTGTGACTGAGAGCATTGTAAAGTCCGAGACCTTCTGGTCGGAGGGAAAAGGAAAAGAAAGAGAAAGGGTTAAATTCTTTCCTTTTTTACCTTTTCTGCAACCGATCTTTCGCTTTCTTTGCAGTGTGGATGAGATTTTTAAGGTGGAATTGTGGAAGTTGTTTAGGAACACATGACTTATTTATGTTGATTTATATGTGTTACAGTATGGCCAGGCACTCGGAACTTCAAGTATGTTTGCTTATTATGCTAACTCAAACATATTCCTAGAAATGTCATTGGTTGAAGCATCAAATGTAACTTTATTTGCAATGGACCATAATCTGCAAGCAAGCGAAAGGAAGTTAGACATTCTCAAGGACTCCAGAAAAGGGAGTTCTTCCTCTTTAGACTATGCTACAGATGTGCCTTTTATTTGTTATCCAAAATATTGTGTTGCTACAAGAATTTACAAGCCTCAAAATCAACAAAATCCTCACAATGGGACAGTGGAGAAACCTACTGTCAAGGGAATTTCTATGCATTGGAAATTTCTAACGAGAATGACTACTCAAGACAAGGTGAGAGAATCAACCAGCATTCATCAAAAATATGACATTATCCTTTTTCTTTGTAGAGAAATAAGTTCTTCAGTTGAAAGCCGTGATTTGTTTTTAGATTGTAATTTGCTGCTTGAAAACTAAGCACTGATTCCTTTTGCAGGTTAGCGATATCGAAGAAGATGACACTACCATGGATGTGCTCCATGAGGAAAATGCTATTATCAAATCGAACATAGACCAGAAAATGACGGGAAACCGATGCAAGAATCAACTTAAAGATGCATGGGGTCTGGTCAACTGACGGTGATCAAAAGGGTTTCCTCACTTTCTTGCATAAACCCCCGCTTAATTATAAATCCCATCTACCAATAGTATATTATGTTAATGCAGTCATAGGCATACTTCGCTTCTGGTACTTATTTCTGTATTAAATCTAAAGAAGATGCGGGAAGGCATACTCCACCAAGGGCTTATCCCTAGTTCTAAGTATTAACTGATGTGAATACCGACTTGACCTAGTTGGAGACTGACTTAATCACAATATATATGTGTGTAACATGCTGCTCTCAAGTGTGGCATCTTCAGGCTCATCTTTGTATTGCCTTGCTACTTATATAAGAATGACACAGTTTCTTCATGTTTCTCTTCTACTGGTTTTTCTTATCCTTCCTCAATAATGGATGATAGGGAGTAGGCGCACATTTTAAGCTTTATATACTTCTCCATTGAAGGGTGCTTTCATGATCTCTGAAATCTGAATTGTGTTAAACCCAAACACATGAAATATGGGTATCACAACTGGTGACTTTAAGATTAGCCTGTCCTTGGTTCTTGTATAAATTTCATTATTAATTTGCCCACTGTACTAATGGGCGTTTCTCCCAACCATACTAACTGTCGAAAAATTACTTGTAAATATATGGCTTTTCTTTGAAATTTGCTCTATTTTTACTCACACAAAAAGGCAAAGGGACCTAGGGCTGAGGAGTGAGGAGTCTTACTTAAATACCAGGTTTAAATGATTTTTTGGCGAGAGGAAGTTCGACTTTAAAATCTGGAAAAGTTCAAAATAATTTGGGGTGAGAGAGGCTCGAACTCTCGACCTCAGGATAACTCAACAAGCTATGAGACCTACGCGCTAGCCAACTGCGCCACCACCCCGTCGTTATTATGTGTTGCAACAGTATAATCTAAGAAAAACACACATAAGGCCATAAGCAAAAAGAGAGAACGGATAAATGGGCTTCTTCTGCCAGTTAGGAAAAATAAGACTTATATCCGGTTCAGTTTTTGTGGGCCGTGGGCAGCATATGAACACCAACGTCCACAATTCAAAAAATAAAAGAGGATCGGCATATACCGATTACCAAAGCCCAAAGATTAAAGCTATTGTTAACCGAAAAAACGAGAAAAGATTAGCCTGGGGGTGATAAACATTCATATATATACATATACATATACAATAAATTAGACTGACTAAAAAAATACTACAATAAATTGATTAAAACTTGGCCAACCACATTTGCCCTTTCCTATTGAACACAAGTAATGGGTTACAATACGAAAGAGTTTGTTTCATAAATTTGTTTAAACACAAAAAAAAAAAAAAAGTTAAAGGAATCATGGTACTTGGATGCTAAGTCGATGAAAGAATATGAAAAAAAAACCTTTGCCATGGAAGGTTCTAGAATATCTAAAACTTATTAGCGCTACCACTTCTGTGGGACTAAAAGGGGTTGGATGATGATAGTTTTAAAGAGAGAGGATCAATGAGAAAGATGGGGATTGTAGGGTTGCCTCTTGCACCTGCGGAGCAACTTCACAAACATTCAAATTTCAGGAAAAAAAGAATAAAAGGAACGTACAAAAGATAAAGCTTCGACCAATCCTCTTTAGTTTTCACCGAGCAAGTCAAAATTCTCGATCCTTCTCTTCAACTTATAGCTTGGCTGACTCTTCATCCTTTCCATGGGTGCAAAAAGGGCTCGCCACGTTGGATCAATGATCTAAGCCTAAAGCATCACTCCTTTGCCACTACTCCAGAGCATCATTCCAAATGGAAGTTTTTCTCTTTGGCCATGACAATCAAATCAAAGACTCGAATTTGGAAAAATGTAAACACGGTTTTCTTGGGGTCCACTATTCTGGAATCTTATTCCACAAGCAACTTGGACTCGGAGGAGCTTGCTCTCACTTCACTATCACTCACTTCCCACTGCTCTGATGTATAAAATCGAGTCCATACTTCACTTCCTCTCGTTGCAGAAAAAGCAAGAAGTTTTCCACGAAATTGTTATCAGCTTCTCTTGGTTTGTCGTTCTCTTGCTCTTTTGTTTTGTTTCTTTTTACAAACTGGATTAAATGAGGAACAAAAAGGGACACCGAATCATTCAGCCGATCACCAACAATGAAGAACGATTTGGCAATTACTATTGCTATTACCTCTTCTGGGTTGCGGTTGGTTACTACTTATGGAAGAAAATACTCACCATAACTGGCTACAGATTCCATCCAACTGATTTCGAACTCCTCCATTACTATCTCCACAACAAGAATCTCGGCCGTGAAGCTCTGGTCCAAGCAATTGCCGAAGTGGAAGACATCTGCGGATTAGAGCCTTGGGAATTACCAGGTAATTGTAGTTTATATTAGATCATGTTAAATTTGTACAATTCTATAATGTTTTTCTTTTACCCTTTTCTGTGTGTAGGACATTCGAACATACACTCCGGTGATCAAGTTTGGTATTTCTTTTACCGGCCTAATTACAAGTACAGGAATAGTACAAGGATCAAGAGGACAACCAAAGAAGGATACTGGAAACCCACGGGCAACCCTCGTAAGGTATTGGCAAGGGACCTCGAGACCGAGATTGGCAAGAAAAGGACTTTGGTTTTCTATAAGGGGCGTTTTGGTGACAATGTCAAAAACAAGACCGGTTGGATCATGCATGAATACGAGCTCACTGCTACTCTTCCTATCCAAGTATTTATATATTCTTTCTATAACTGTATTGTCAATAGGTTTGATTGAACTGCAAACCTTAATGCTATATAACTCACATATATAAATTCAACAGCTGTTCACATAGTACTTTTGTTCTTTTATCTGTGTAGACAACTTTTATTCTCTGTAAATTGAAGAAGAAGTATGGAAAGGATGAGATTCCATGCATTGAAGACGGTCAACCAAGTCAGTATTTGCCTCCTATCTTGGGAAATTATATTGCAAATAATGAAATTCCGGCAGAGGCTGCTAGATGCCTTACGGTACGTAGTTTCCTCTTTTTATTGTATCTATTTTCCAAAGTCATGATGATGAGCATATATATGTACCTAAAGCTATCATATAACTGTTTGTCTGTGATACTGATACAGGACCAATCCGACCCTAAAGAGATATTAGCACAGGTGCAAGTGTTTAACACCCAAGACGGGCGAGAGCTGCTTGGGTATCAAACTACGGAGTCATGGAGTTCATATCTTGTTGATGATGTTCCAAAGGATGAAAGCTCCCATTTGCTTTTCAATTTTGGAAACCACAATCCGGAAAATGCAATTCCAAATGTAAGTTTTCTTATGGGGAAGTTTTTATAATTGGATGTTTAGTTAGTTTGATTAAATTCTGATAAATCCAATTGAAGTTAGTATTCTGCTTTTGTATGGTTCAGGACCAATTAGCCTCAAGTGAGGTACCGATGGAAGAAGAGGTACCTACAGATCAATCTGGCACCAATGAACAACACGTCGAGTTTGGGAAGTTAGTTCCTACTCATGATGGGAAGTTAGATCAATCTGGCACCAATGAACAACATAATTCAGTTCTTAAGAATGATGGATCTACAACTCCTAATTTCGAAAATCCAGCTGCTGAGGATTCAGTTCATACGGTAAGATATGCCTTAATTAGGATTCCTTTTTCTAATTTTTATACATTTGGTAAGAATTTATCTAGAATTAATGCTTGTTTCTCTATGATTTAGAGCTTGTCAAGCATGAATGGAGAATCAGCAGCAGATGAAGTATTTGCAGAATTAGGAGCACTCCCAGCAGTAAATTGCTTTGTAAGAAATGTTTGATTTGTTTTACATGAAGAGACAGTAATAATTAAACATGCCAAAAACTAATTATTCCTGCTTTACCTGTCTTGTCACTCAGACCCCAGGAAACGGATTTGGGGCAGCGTTTGGTTATTGGGATTCGGTCGACATATTTCAAGGGCCAGACATACCCAATGCTTCTGGCTATCAATCTAGCACCAATGAAGAGCAAAACGCAGCAGCTGCAAATTGTAGCTGCGCCTTGTCTTGTGCAGGCATTGTGGGATCACCCGATCCCATAAATCATCAAACCAGAAAAAGGTCTCGCCCTGATGATAATGAGGGATTTGACTTCGACATGTGATCCCAATCAGGCATAAATTTGGGAAACCACCCCCTTTGGAATATTGAGGGGGTCTTTAGATGTATGTATGCTTGTTAATTTAGATTTTTGAACTAGTTTGTAATGCTATTATACCTTGTGAGAGTTTTTAGTACTACTAGATTATATATATGCTGTCCTCGCTATTAGACTTTTATGCAATACTTTTGTTCGTCTTTTCCTCTGAAATTTTGTGTAAGATACTATTTATTAATATAAAGTTATTATTTTACTATAAATAGAACTTTCATTTCAATTGAAATCAAATATTTTTTATGTGTTAAATCCCGTGTTATAACTAATTAATTTGGATTAATCAGTTATTTTTGTACCTTTTTTAATACTAAATTAATCTTTGATCATCTCTTCAAGCTAAAATCACTTCATGGCAATCTCGGTTTAGTAAGTCGTGTGACATTTTCTCAATAATTTTATTTTTCTTTGAATATAGTGGAAATAAACAAGTGTTTTGCTAACAAACACTAATCATCACTAATAAAGTCATGTTTGTTTATGGGACTTTATGATAAAGTTAAAAATAAATCAAGTCGTGTGTATATTGTAAAGATCATCAACTATTTTTTTTTATTTGATATGTGAGTAGAAAAATAAATGTTCTTTTGACAAAATGTAGTCACAAATTAAAAAAATGACTTTGAGAGTAAATCTTGAAATTTGAAATATTTATTGTGATAAGATTTTAGAAAACAAAAAAATGTCTTTTGATAAAGCTTAATCCCAAATTAAAAAAAAAAAGATTTTGAGAGTATAGATCTAAAAATTTTAAATATTCATTATGGTAGAATTTAGAAAAATAAATAAATATTATTCTGACAAATTTTACTCACAAATTTTATAAGAAAAAATTTAATTTTGAGGAAAAATTATAAAATTCAAAATATTTTTATTATACATTTAAAGAGGATAATTCTGTCTATACAATAAAAAACTAGTATTTATTACATCTATTTTTTTTGGAATTGTAAAATGCAATTATTCTTTATTTTTTGTAAGGGTTTAATGGTTCTTATTAGGTGCCTAGGCTATAGGCACCCGATAAGATAAGATAACCCAATAAACAATTCCATTGATTTTCCTCAGAAAAATAGTACTAGTGAAAAAATAGTTCCATGGATTGTATGGTATTGCGTTCACCAGAAACCTGGATTGTTGATGGTTGAGAAATGGCAATCCCAATTCCTATAAGCAAGGAAAGCAATATAATGATGATCGATGACACCCAACGTGCCAACGTGTCAAGCAGGGTTCCCACCAATAAGCAAGGAACACGGTGTGCGGGACCTATCGAGAATCTTTTGTAGATTCTTGGTGTTTTCCTCAAACTTACCGAGTAAGCAAGGTGGGGGGTTCTCACTTCTCTGTTCCTCTGCACTTGCTCTGTGTTTACGATGATCAGGTGATGGAGCAAGCGAAGTGAGATGCCTAATGTGTTTGTAAGGTCTTTCCTTAGTTTGCAGATTTAAAATCTGAACCAACTAGCTTTCACTTTCTTCCTTGGTTTTGTTCTGTTTCGTCTTTTCTGTCGTCTCGTTTGTTTCTCGTTATCTAATGAGATGGGAACCATCAACACGAACAGCGACAAGATAGTGGGATATAGATTCCACCCAACTGACAAAGAACTTGTTGACCATTACTTCTGGAACAAAATTCTCGACCGTGATTCTCTCGTCCAAGCTATAAAAGAGGTCGAAGGCCTTTGCAACAGAGATCCCTGGGATCTACCCGGTAAGATTTCTATAACTTCATTTATTCTCGCTTTGTAACCTTCATATAAATACTGTACTATTTTATTGAACCCTGGATTTTTTTATTTTGAAGGTTATTCTAATATAAAGTCGGCGGATCAAGTATGGTATTTCTTTTCCCGACGAAAGGACAACAAGCGGATGAAGAGGACTACCGATAATGGGTACTGGAAAGTGACGGGAAAGACTCGTAATGTAAAGGGAAAGAATGGAAGTGCCACCAAGAAAACTTTAGTATTTTACGAGGGTCGTCTTCCTAATGCAAAATGGACGCCTTGGGTCATGCACGAATACACTTTTACTTCCACTGTTCTTGACAACAAAGTATGTTCTTTTGCTTATCTTATTATTTGTGGAATTTTATTATCTGTTAAATCTCTTGCTTGCTTTCAAGTATTTGTTAAGTCTGGGTAACTGATTTTGAATTCAAGTTCATGTCTTTATATTGTTTGGTATCTTTATCTTGATATTGAGTGAGGGAAATTAACTCTACAGGAAAGCCTTTGACAAGTTAATTGCTTGTTCCCCAATTTGACCTTACACTGTTCGTTTCTGTAGTACTACCTTTTTGGAATTTCTTTACTGATTTTTATTATTGGCCGGTAAGATTGTGCAATTAAAGTGCAAACTTGTTATACATCAACAAGTTGATGACTGCTCTAATAAGTCATTTACAGTGGTTGGTTATTGAGGTCTTTGGAAGAAAATGCTAAAAGTTGGAAGAGTAAGTTCGATGAATGATGTGTGAGTTTTGTTCAGGTTTACTAGGCATTTAAGTTTGATAAAATGACTCTCTTTTGACTTTTCTCTGAAAAAAATTTTAGAATTTAAGGCTGAATCTTTATTGACCTTCTACTCATGCAGGAGGGTATTTTTCTCTGTAAATTGAAGAAAAAAGAAGATGAAAAGGCCGACGCTTCAACTAGTGAAGTTTGTCAGCCAAGTCGGGTTGCAGATGATGGGATTCTTGAAGTGAGATGCCTTATGCCAATTTTGAAGTTTCTTACTTTGGACTGAGAATTTCCCGTAACCATTTTTTGTTTCTGTATGATTCAGAACACAGCTGTGTTTGACCCTGATGAGATGCTAGCTACATTGGAAGAACCTGGCAACAACTTCTCTCCTGCACCTCAGCCGTTGATGCTGATGCATGAGGAGCAAGTGTCATTTTTTGAGGATTCCGCATATTTGTATGACTTCAGTGATGGCCATCATGGGGTTCAAGACCTATCTAACACCAACGACCTAAATGATGAGTCCTGGATTGAATATTTGAATGATGAAGCCTATCCTGACGAAAGAAGCAATCAACAAGGTGCTGAAAGTGAGGGCTGCAGCTTACCTTCTGTTGATATGAGTGTGAGCTGCCCTGGAGAGTCGTCTAGAAAGAGATCACGCTTTGAAAATGGTGGAGACGGGGCCATTGGAAATGAAAAATGTCAAGCAACGGTAAAAGAATTATTCCTTAGATAGCACATGGATATAAGTTCATTCATTGAGAAATATCGTTATTGTACTTATCATTGACATTATTCTGGTGATATTGTTCCACGAAATAGAACTTGGTTGTCCAGCCTGAACCAAAATGAAAAAGCATGCCTATTTTGGCAATGAAATGCAAACGTGATTCTACGAAAGAACATCATGAGGTGTACTGTCCATTCAACTTTCTTGGAAAAGGAAAGAATGGAGAGAGGGAAACATTTCTACTTTTATATTACATCTGACTTTTTCCTATTACTGAAAGCATGGTCTGAGTGCGAATGGTTAAAATATCAGATTGTTAATATGCTCCTGTTAAATAAGTTTTTGGTGGATTAACCTGTGTTTTGCAGCTCCACCATGGTTTAAAGAATTTCCGTAAGGCGTAGGAATGCTTTGTTGCAAACCATCATGATTTGCTGCATTCTTGGCCGTTTAACCTTTCGAAACTTCAACATTGCTGTCTACTTTTTCATGAAGGATGCTTAATTAATTGTCTGTTCATTCTTCATTTCTGTCAACAGTATGAGCAGGTAGCTAATACTTCAAGCATGCTTTATGAACATGCTGGTTCAAAGAAAATCCATGCAATGCCAATGGCTAATGTACCAAACGTGACTTTAACTGCTGTGCAACTCCGCCGGAGGGAATGGATGTTATCTGTCCATAATGAATGCAAAGAAATGGATTCCTCCTCTGTTGACTCAGCTGTTGATCTGAATTGTATTTTTCATATTCCTTTAAGTCAGACTCTAGATTATTCTCTTGCAACAACCTTCCAGAATCCTCGATATGAAGAAATTTCTCAAAATTTGATCGAGCAAGAAGAAGATCCAAAAAGATTCACTAAGCAGGAAAAGATTCCAAGGAAGAGTCTCCCTAGACAAGGTGAGAGAATCGAACCTGGATCAATTGACGATATGATGATCCACCAAAATTCAGGAAAGATGCTCTTCAAATGAATGCTTTGATTTATGCCATTTGCTCTTAACTAACCACCTTGATTCCTTTTGCAGGCTGGAGATGTAAAACAACATATCACTGCAGTAAATCTGCCCCAAGAAAATACTGTTCTGGAATCTAACATGAAGTTAAAAACAGAAACCAATGAAAAAACAAGTAATTTGAAGATGCATCGGAAAGAGACAGCACAAACTGAGAAAAAAGGTTTCTTCATACACCTAGATAAACCTTCATTGAACCATGA
Source organism: Microcos paniculata (assembly GCA_030664755.1). NCBI lineage: Eukaryota > Viridiplantae > Streptophyta > Magnoliopsida > Malvales > Malvaceae > Microcos > Microcos paniculata. The sequence goes on from CP131461.1 coordinate 37,044,868, forward strand.
ACGTAGTCAACCATTAGTATATTTTGTTAATGTACTTTTAGGCATAATATTGTTAACGGCTGTTATTTATGAATGGAGTACAATGGCAGCAATTGGTCCATGGAGTTAATAAAGAAAGAAACCTTATTCCACATTGTTGATAAGGCTACCTTCTTCACGTACTTGTATTACTCTGAGTTAGGGGTCTGTCTCGAGTCTTAATGATAAAGCCATGAATAATTGCTTCGTGATTTATATTTGCAGCTGTTAGCTCTGCATCATTACCTCGATGCATCTTTGTGTTCAGTCTGTATTCTATCCTTACAATTAATTAAGGATAGCATATTGCAGTCTCAGATTCTGTTATTGCATGTATATTATAATAAGATATAAATATAAGATATAGTTCATGAGCTAACTGTAGTTTTGTTGGTTGTTGCTCTAATTTGACTTTTGTTCTTTTTTCTCATAATTTAACTTTTGTTCTTCTGTATAAAATCGCTTTACAGTTCACACAGGAAGCTGTGTATAAAAGATTTGATTCTTCCACCCGAACAGCCGAACTTGCTGGTTGAAGATTGTAAGAAATAAGGCCGTTTCGTTTTCTTATTCTTGGTACTTTTGTTCTTGTACACAAGCAAAAGCATTAGGAGTGTGGAATGAATTTTATTCGTAATATCTGAAAATTAATAAACAGGGCACCACGCTAATTTTAATTTCTCTTGCTTACCAGCCTTTTAGATAGGTGCAAATTTTCTAACCACAGATAACTTATGCCGTACAATCAATCAAGAAATTTAGGTTATCGTTCATCCTACTCCACAAGTAGAAATTCACTAACTTGTCTATGGATGCCCCCCAAAACGGAGCACCCTGCTCTCCGTTTCCCCCTGCCCTGCATCGCTCCTACTGTCCTAGAAAGGAATTTCCATCGTTGGCTTAATCAATTGTCATGTGTTCTTACACAAACATATCCAGGCATAGTCAAGCTTACTTTTAAACAACCAAGGTTTAGTTTAATGGTTGGCTTTCTCTTTTTGTTTTTTCTCTGTAGGAGTATTACGAAACCTAGGGTCACGTTTCTATCTACGAATGTGATGCTTGTCATGGAAGATTCTGGAGCAAAATAATTTCAAAGGATTAATACTCTACGTTATAATCGCGATGCTTATAGAAGATTCTAGCATCCAAATTAAACTCATTTCCCAAAGGTTTGTTGTATAAGTCACCGGTTGGAATAAAGATATAAAGCTACAGCTAGTGGGGAACATAACAAACTTACAAAAAAAGAAAGACCAAGGCGAATGGTCGAAAACAGTGAAAGGGAAGGATCAAGAAGAAGAAGCAGAGCTGGTGGGGCGAGGTTGAACATGACAAGCAATTTCCTAGAATCCCACTTTAAGTCAAACACCAAACTAAGTAGAGTAGAAGATAAATGTTTCAAGTACTTTGTTGCTCCACTTCCTCAATTTTGTTATGCTTATGCCTTAAATGTCATGCGCCCATAAAGACCACCGCGTGTGTATGTATTAGTATAGCAGATTTCTAAGCTTCAAATATCATATTCATGAGCTCGGATTTTGTTAGAACAGGCGGCCCAATCCCAAAGTGGATTTCCCCTTTTTCTTTTTGGCCAACCCGAGTTAATATTATTATTATTATTGTCTAAGAATAGAGCCACCAATACCTAGCCAAACAAGCAACAAAACATGGCTGGACTTTTAAGCCTACATCTAGGGCATAGACGACAAGAATAATCCATTACACAGCAATCAAACAAGATGAAGTCTTTTAAGTTTGTGTACGTATAACTCGCCTAGATAGTGTCACACACTATATATTGTACGAGTATTTACCAATATTATTAAATAAACAAATGATATTTGATGTAGAAAATAAGTAAAAATGGTACTAAAAGAATCAACATCAAACAAAGACAATAAAACCCATCTTTGAGCTGGTTTAGGGATTGGAAAATGGAAAATATAGACACGGTTTGGTGGGGTCAAAGGTGCAAACTTTCCCCACAAGTAAAGTGCTTAAGACAATAAAAGACCGAAGGAGTATTGTTACTGGCTCACAGTGTTCTCTGCCACTGCTAGAAAGACGGCTACGTATATATTTCCGGTTTCTTTCCTCTTCAGTCTTCATGCAGTGAAGCGGAAGAACAGAGTGTTTCCTCTTTTCCACCAATTAACAGCAAACTTTAATCTCAATTTGGTTTCTCTTATTTCTTCTTCTAGCTAGCTAGCTACCCATTTTTGGAAACTCTGGATGAATATGAACTACTTCAAGGGATTCAGATTCCATCCCACCGATCAAGAAGCCATCGAGCTTTTATTTGACAAAAGAGTACTCGACCGTGATTCGATTGTCCAAGTTGGCGATTCTGTCGTTCAAGTCATAACCCAACTCAACGACATCTGCGATTTTGAGCCTTGGGAGTTGCCAGGTAAAGCACTTGTTGCATGTTGTTGCAGTTACAGATGCCCACCTTGTAATTTTCTTTCTTTCTTTTTTTTTCTCTTTTGTTGTCTCTGTATCTCAGAGCGTTCGGAGTTAGAGTCAGGTGACAACGCTTGGTATTTCTTCTGCTCACCGAGATACAAGTACCGCAAGAGTGAAAGGAAAAACAGACTTACGAAGGAAGGATACTGGAACCTGACGGGGAATCCTCGGCATATATTGACTACGTACGAAGGAAAAAAAATCAGTGGAACAAGGACGACTTTGGTATTCTACCGAGGTCGTGTTCGTAACAAGAAGAAGAAAGAAAGCAAGACTCCCTGGGTCATACATGAGTTCGAACTCACTCTTAATCTTCCTGACATAGTATGTTCTTATTTTTTATATGCTACACCCCATCCACGGATCAGATTACCTTTTATTGAGCTGCATCAGTTAAGCTGTATCACAGTGATTTTCAAGGATTTTTTTCTGTTGGATTTTTCCTTATGTACAATTCTGTTTTGTCTGGTGAAATTTTTCAAAACATTACACTTTCGCTTTGTTTTTCTTTCCCCGTAATTATCACTACGATACTTTGCCGGTTTTTTTTTTTCTCTTTTTTATGGAAACCCTTCTTTCTTTTAATTTTCTGTAGAAAAGTGTAATTCTATGCAAGCTTAAATTGAAGAAAGAAAGTGGGAAGGTGGATGATTCAAGAGGCGAAGAAGGCCAATCAAGTCACTCTTCGCTTTCTAATGTAGAATATCACAGTACCAATAATGCAATTCCAAAGGTTAGATGCCTAATACAATAATACTAAACTTCTCTTTTGAATAATTTCGCCATGTTAATAATGATGAGCAAATGGAAAACTACGGTTTATTTGTCTATGATTCAGGACCAGTTATACTCTAATGAGCCATTAACCGAGAAAGAAGCATTTAATGAAAATAGTGGCATTCAAACTCAATTTACCGCCAATGAACAGGATGATGAGGATGAATTTGTGGATTCAATTCTTGTTGATAATGATGAGAACCAACCCTACTTTGGAGTTGAGAATGAAGGCTCAAAGCTACCTTCTAACTCCCAAAATTTTGAAGATTCTCATATTCAAAAAGTAAGATTGGTGAGAAATACATTTTTCTTCTTAATAATCATTTATCTATGAGAATGATGATAACATTAGTAAAACGCATTTTTATTTTGTTACGATTCAAAAGCAGGAAGACTTTGGTGAGCGAATAAACCAAAAACCAAAAGGGACTGATGGCTGTGTGGGGACTCAAGACCAAGCTTATGGGACCAGTGAACATGATAATTCCTCAAGGGGTTCAATTGTCACTGCTAATAATCAATCCTACTCAAAAGAAGGAAGCAATCAACATAATATCTTTGCTGATCAGAACAGGAGTTCTACCTTGCCTTCTGATTTCATTCCGATGGTAAGCCTTGCGAGAAGATTTTCAATTACTTGTTCATGCTTCTAAAGATAAAATAGATCAAGAAACTAATACCATGTCTTTATTTAAGATCCAGGAACATTCAGAGTTCGATGAGTTACTTTTACGACATGGGTTATTCGTGGATGAATTATTACCTCCGCCGGAAGCAGCAAAAAACCCTTATGGGGTTGAATATGGTAACTTTAGCACAAATGAACAGGATGATGAGTTTTGGAATTTCACTATTGATGAAGTCTTGGGAAGCAAAGAACAGAACTTAGCTAGCGAGACCGAGGGCTTCAACTTTTCCTCCACGAGCACAATGGAATCGCCGCACGATCCTTGCTTAATGGAGTCATCTAGGGAAACGCGACGCGTCGAATCTGAGTGGCTAAGCAGTGAGACAGATATTCCTTCTGGCTCAGGAAAAACCTGTGAAGAAGTAGCCCTCATATGATGGAAGTGTTGCAATGGGAAGTGGATTATAAGGGGAGGGGCCTATATGACTGCAAGCTACAAATTAAATCTGAAGATCAGATATTCAGAGGGATATATAAATAAATATATATATATATATATATATTATATTATATTAGTATGAGAGACTGGTGACCAATGCCGTGGAAAATCGTTACTGTTATTATTATTATTATTAGATTAGATTAGAATTAATATTAATTTCAGCTGATGAAAACGGAGAATTTGGTTGTGAATTGTGATCTTTTGGTCCAAACGGCGTCACTCTGACAACCTATTCTTGTGCTTGTTGATACGAGCAATCAAGTCTCGAAAGACTTGCTAAATGCAATAACAACGGCATCAAAACCGAAATGGGCTGCTAGCATTTTTGTGGGCGTTAAACAAAATTAAAATTCTAGCCCAAGAAATTGAACACTTCGATCCGATGTTTACATTCACTCATTCGTTGAACCAAGCAACAATGAAGCTGGCAAGAGCCATTACAGGCGGTGAAAGAATACAAGATCAAAGGAAAAAGTAAGAAACAAAAAGTTTAAATACAGTAGGGACATTCAGAAAAAAAGAAAAAAAAAAGGTCAGAATATCACAATGGTTTTAACTAAAAGCCTCAGTTATACAAAATTTTACAGCATGCGCAATGAAGCAGGCCCCTAAACATCGCTGCATAGTTGACTCGGTTATCACTAGTTAAGAAAGAAGCAACTCATCAGTGTCCATAATGTTAAAGTTCAAGCAGAAAAATAGGTAATACAGGAAAGCATTTGAGAGCTTACATATCAAAGTAATGCAAGAATCATAAAAATTAATGTGATATCCAACACAAATGATAATCTTTTGCATGGATGGAATCCTCAATCTCATTCATAATATGCTCATTCCTTCCCCCTCCCCATTCCCTCCCACTTGGCTAAGCTATGGTAACTTCAATAATATATATATATATATATATATATATATATTCATCAACAAATATTAACCTTGAGTACTGATAACAATCACATTCAAATGCTCATGCAGCTGAAACGCAATAGTTGGAAATTGATAATAACCACCATGAAGACTATATAAATACAGATGCTGAATTTTTTTCATGTGAAAAACAGTAGGGTATTGATTGACCGACCTTTTAATGCCACTATATTGGAGGATAACACAAATAAATCAATGATATAAGTTACCGAAGGTGGAAAATCCCAGACCTGCAGAATGCAAAACTGAAATTAGATCGATGAACTTTGATTATATGGATAGAAGAGAAGAAGTCAAGAAAATGAAGAAGTGAATAATATGTTTTCTCCAAACAATCTAGTCAAGAGCCAAGTGACATTTAGAAAGCAAACCATCATGGCAACAAGAACAATCTTGAAGTAACTTGAAATTAGAACTGCAAGCAGAAGATCTCTACACCTGACAAGTTTAAATGATCCATAATTAGTTGCTATAGATAGTTAATCCAATAGTAGTACTATGAAAAAGATCCTAATTTCTATGATGCATCATCAACCTTGTTCAGTGCCTCCTAAAAGATCAGATACAAGACAACTATTGTAATCTTTTCAGTAGTGCTATCCCTAAGTTCTCAAATTTGGCAGTTTCCACAACTGAAAAACTTTTTCATGCCATCCCCTATCTCCCCTCAACCACTTCTTTCTATTTTGCCATTAAAAATACTTTAAACATTGGCAAGTCTCCTGGCTGCCCAACCAATTAATGAATACTCACTAATCACTGCTATCTGAACCCTGTTACCATAAAGCCACCTTTTCCAAAGTTCAATAGCTAGAGATACATCTAACATAATTAGCTAGCTAAGAAAAATGAAAATACATACCTATAGAATTGAGCTGATGTTATCAGGTTCCTAGTTAGAAGAAAAGAACATAGAAACATAAAGTTTCCAAGAAATACATCCACCAATATCTACGAGAAGCATTTAGACATCAATCAGAAATTATATACAAACTAAACACATCAGAAATCTAAAAGCTGAAATGTATTCTTGCTAACATGGAACGAACCTTGCAATATATCCAAAAAAATGAAGAAATACTCATGGATGTGTCCCACTCTTCCTCGCGTCTTTTCATAATCAAACTTCTATCTTAGATCGATAAGGCACGCAATATATACAAAATAAAGAGTCAGAAGAATTATTGAATAGCATTAATGTTAGTTAAAAGATATATACTATTAAGTAAATTTTGCTGCAAAATGGATACAAGCATCTGCAACAAGAAAACCAAACAAAGCCTTCCACAACAGACCCTGCAAAGTTTTCAAAACACCCAATTCTATGTATGAGTCAGCAGACAACCGTGATTCTCAATAATTAAACAAACACTGAATTTCCTTCTTGTTAATAAAAAATAACCTTACAAATACAAACTGAATAGCAGTTAAAAAGCCAAAGAATGCAATTGCACCTGAAACTGGGTAGTTTGTTGGCCGAGCACATTGTAAAGCAGATGCCTGTATGTTTTTGGCTTGTGCAAGATTAAATCAATCAAAACAATCTACACCAATTTAAAAAAAAAAAAAAAGTAGCACGTAACTAACTGAAACATCGAAAGGGTATTCGAGAAAAATGCCTAAAATTCTTTATTCTTTATAAAGCAAGTAGAAGTGCTTAACCATTAGCTCGCATTCAATATACCCATCGGCAACTGCTTTACAGTTTTCCTATTAAAAGAATTTCAACTCCATGAGTTCAAAGAGCAAATCAAAAGACCGATCATTTACAAATTGAAGAGGAAAAGTAAAGCTTACACATTTCATTAATCGAATGTTTCCAGGTGAGTATTGGACGAACAAGGTCTTGACCCGAAACCCGCACTGGACACACCGATACTCCATTAACCTGACCGACAAAGAAAGTTAAACGCTTTTTTGTGGATTCTTTTAACTTCAGACTAGGGTAGATGGTAGATTTGCTGATGAAAAAGCCAAAAGGCTTGCAGTTCAACAGCAAATCTGAAAATTTGCAACGGCCAAAACCGAAACTTGATAGAAAGACAGAAACTGAAGTTTCTTTAGTTTGGACTTCGGAGAGAATCCGGTTTGGACAGACACGAATCTAACCTTTTAAATATTCGGCTCATTACTTATCTTTGAAAGGCCCAATATTTTGGGCCGACCCTTACATTCTTCATGGACTTACCAATAGCCTCGTGTGATGTGGGGTTTTTTTTTTTTTTTTTGGTTACAAGGTGTGATGTTAAAGTGAAAGATATATTGATTTATTTTTATTAAATAAAGCATAACTAATCTTTAATTCTTTATATAATCTTTGTTTTAGAGGTTCCGATTTGAGACATAATTTTGGAATTCAAACCGTTGAGCAACTTGTCCGATATTTTTAATGTAGTTTATAAGGAAACATAGGAGGGGCTTCTTTCCCAATTCTTTTTCTCCATATTTATATTAATTATTTTTTTTTAAAAAAAAGTTTCAATAATTGAGGTTGGAGAAAATAATGGTTGGGCGGGACCAACATTCATTTAATTGATCACCGTTTCCGATATGTATGACTTTGATCAAATTTGGGACCAAAAACATCAGTAGGCATATGTATGACTATGTGACTTCATTGCCAATTAGGTTTTTCATTTAATTTCTCCATAAAAGATTCTCTTTTTCCTTTTCAATCTGAATTATCATATCATTGTCTTCTTCCTCCTCGGTTACAAGTTTTGCAATTTGCGTATTAATCAATCAATTAACTAATTAATGTAGCATGAAAAACTTAGGCTATATTTGGTATAAAAAAATATTTTCGGTTTTCATTTTTTTAAAAATACAAAGAAATTATCATCTAAAACATGTATTGTGAGAGTAAATGTATATATATTTTAGAAAATGAAATTGAAAATGAACTTAGAAATAAGATTAAAAAAATTGTTCTCAATTTTAGACCCATTTTAATTTTTATTTTCTAAAACATACATACATTTCTATAACTACACATATCTTATATGGTGATTCCTTTATTTTTTTAAAGAATGAAAATAAAAATTATTTTCATGCATCAAACATAACTTTAATATTTGTTTTGTTTAAGGAGAGTCATCTTCACATCTAATTAACTTTGATTAAGAAAAACATTAGTTATAGTAATCAAAACTAATGCAAGTAAAGATTATAAAGAGGTAGCAGATGTGCATTTAATTAATTAGTTTGTGTGACTATGACAAACACTATATAGTATTAATTAAAACATAATTCTAGGATTATATATCCCATAAACATTAATGAATGACAACATCCTCACTATCTCACGTTCATGTGTAATTTTGTTTCCTTTTCTATTTAATCCTTTTGTAGATAAAATAGCAAAAGAAAAAAAGCAGGCATTTTGGTCAAAGAGAAAAGGCACATATGGTTGTCGTTTTGGCAACCAAGCAGCTCCACTATCAACTTAATTAGAGGATATTATATTATTTATACAGTATAAATAAAGAAGGGGGCATTGATTGTAGATAAACAAGAAAGAAACTGAGAAAGTGGTCCAAGCAGTTTTTCTTCAGCCTACAAGCGAGTTTAGACATTTTCACGCCGCCTGCTGCCTGCATTACCACCTCAAAAATATAAAGTTGGGAAACAAAGATTTTTATTTTATGTTAATTAAAAGCCCACGAAGAAAAAGAAGTTAATACACAGTAAAATTATCAGAAATCAGATAAGAGCCAAGCCGAAGCCACTTCACCTGACCACTTCTTTCGTCTTTCGTCTTCTTTCTTCTTCGTACCTGGCACACATGTGGCTTCTTTATTATCATCAATTATGCCTATTAAACCTAACCTATATGTAACGCCCTTTATAGGGCGTGGGGGGGGGGGGGGGGGGGGGGGGGGGACTTCAAATTTCAATGACTTTTTTTCCTGCCCCTTTGGCCTTTGCTTTCTTTTCTTCTCGTATCTTTTTGAGCGTATAGCTAGGAATCTTGTGATTGAAATTAATGAATCTTTTTTAATAATAATTCAGCCCATGTTAGTCCATCGATTTAACATATATAGTATATATTATCATAATTCCGTATGCTTTAATGTTTCTTTCCAACATCGCAGGCTTTAAACGTCCATTAGTATTTAGTGATCTTAATTAGTGCGTCTAGACCCTATCTCTTCGAATTCCCATGTTAACAGATCACCATAACAAGATAAGTACATATATTCCTACTAGATTAAGGGAAAAAAAAATAATTAATGGGATTCCTATCATTCGCTTCAGCAGCTTGGATTTGGGTCTCCTTGATATGCTTGTAATCTGTATATATGAGCTAGCAAGCACACAAGTACTATATAAGTTCACGTTTCCACTTTCATTGAGAAGGAACAAAAGTAGTGCTTGTATTTAATCTCTCTGTCGTTATAAAGGGTTTGGGGGATCAGAATTCAGACGGCAAACAGCAGTGCGTACCCCTTCGAAAATTAAAGGAGATTTCAGAAAACTCCCATTGCATTATATATTGTCACCTCAGCTAGTACGCAGCAAATTAAGACTCGATTTCGAGATATGCACTCGATCGACGTTGGTTGTAGTCTTTATTAATTAATGTACTCCAGCAGGTACACTTTCAAAAAAATTTCTGCCGTCGAGAGAGAGAGATTCACATGATGATGATGATTAATTCAAGTTCAATATTTTTATAGTGAAACCAATGGACAGCAAGCGCAGTATAAGCTATGCTGTATATATAGGAAAACAAAATAATAATGAAACTATGCAGCCATTAATTAATGAAAGATCCTATTCTTTTTAAGTTTTTACTTCTTTTTATGGTTACCCCTCTTTTCTGTTGGCCTAGAAATATATATATATATTTATGTATCTTATAATATCGTTTAGAAAACTAGTTCTATTTAATTTCCTAACTATACATGCATATACATATGGAGAATATATAAAATTACAGAGAAAAAAAAAGAATAGATATATATATAAATTTAGGATTTAGGAGTTTATAATCTTTCTCCAAAATTAATCTCTATATCAATGCCAACGACAGAATGAAGTAATGGAAATATTGGGAAATTTCTCAGTTAATTAAGTAAACCTTTCTTTTCTGTTTACGAGAATTAGCATTAATTAAGCCTGTAAGTATACTGCAAATTCGTAGGCAATCAGAATATGATCAGATTCATGTAACTGTTTCTTTCTTTCTCGGGTAGCATATGCAGATGCATGCATGCTATATATAAGCTCTATAAATAAATAGATATGACTAGAATTTACAGAAAAAAAATAAAAATAGCTCACTAAATATATAGCAATATATATACACACACACATTATGATACACATTACCATGCATGTTTAAGAGAAGACTCTCAGTGAAGCAAATATTACCAACTTCTCTTCTTTGCTTTGTACTAGGTACAGCTGTGATTCATATATATAAAACATTTACACGTCATTAATATTATATATCTGAAAACCTGCTGCCTATTATCAAATGGAAGTCAATTTTTTTTTTCTGTTCTATGATAATTTAATATTCTAGCATGCTCCTGTAAATGATTGCCAGAAAATTAGTGACATGTATATATATGTATATATCTGTATTTGTACAAAACGACCCCAAATTAATTAATTAATTAATGCTGCCACATACAGTCACCATACATGCTAATGGACACAGATGCATAGTGTATATGTACATATATAAACCAAACTGTCACCTAGCTAGGTATATATAGGCCTCAGCAAACTATGGGCACACACACAGCCTTTTCCTTTGACTGAAACTTTATCATCCTACTAATGTTTATAGATTGAATGGCTGCTGTAGCATTTACTTTAATGAAAAATAAAAATATTATTACGTACTACTGTTATATGGTACTAGTATATATATATATATATATATATATGTTTGTTCTATTCATATTAATTCAAACTGATGTAATTCACAGCTGCATGGCCACGCACATAATTGAAAAAGCAGATGATTACAAGTTGTCGACTCCATATTCCATCATCACACATAGTTCAGAAATTAATGTGATTAGAAAACATGTTGCAGTGATGAGAGTATAGATTAAGGGTATATATATATCATTAATAGAGCATATCATCACGGTGTGTGTTGTTTTGTATCTGTCATTTTTAATCAGTTACTTATGATTTATCCCATAAACCAATCCAAAAGCTTTTATTTTTCTATCATTTTGTTGTCTAACATATATGTTAGAGAATCTGTGTAGTGGGTATATTTCCAGCATTTCCATATCGATCCACACACTATGATCAGCATGGTTACATTTTTCTGAGATGGCAGAATATATGTCTCTGATGCACAAATATAGAATTATATATGCTGTAATATTTAACTAACTATAGATAGGCCCGAAGCATGAAATCAAGTCAATGCATGATTTAAATTAACTTATCTTAATTACTCTACCGATAGTACATGCCAGAATATATATATATATATATAGCTAGCTAGGGCATGTTCGATATTGGTTTTATATATATTGCCTAACGCAAAAGTTATGCATTTGCTAATTAAATATAGTCTTCAAAATTCTGTCAAACTACGCATCAAGGCAACGGTCAATCTCAATATATACTTGGAAGGGAGTACAGTGATGACTGATATCCATATTCCATAGTACCGGGCACAAATGCCCTCACAGAGACAAAGGAATATATATATATATATATATATATATGTATATGTATATATATCTGCACATATATATCAAAGTTTTAAATGGATTTTTTTTCCTTTTTTTATATTCCGACTATATGCACATATGTAGATGCTAGCTAGCAAGTGTTATGCAGTATTCATGAATGAAATTTAACCAACCAGAAAGTACAGGAGTGAGTTTGCTGCATTTTAATGCTTAGACAATTTGGAAGCCGTACGTATCACCTAGCAGCCAGAAGCGAAAATAATTTGATTAAGAATATGTTACAACAAATATTTACAACTACCGGTTACCAATACAGCAAGCATACCAAGAAAATCAGATCGATCCTCTTCAAGTGCTACTAGCGCTATATATGCATTGATTTGAATGGTTATAGATTGCAGATATAATTAACCATCCTAGCTAAAACTATTTATTAGTTGGACCAAACCTTATTTTATCTAATTTCATGATGTTTAAGAAGCTGTATTATGCCAAAGCACTAATTTAATTTATTTTCCTAGTTATTTGGTTTATAACTGGTGTCGCACATCATTGTGTAATTTCTTCCCCATTTTTGGGAGATCTCGTAAATATATAGTACTAAGTTAAAATGCATGGAAATTTTCTGTAATGCAATTTAACCAACAAATAAGGACTAATTATGCTGAATTAATGGTGCTTTAATTGAAAATTGATACTTAATAGATGCACTGCTGACAAAATTTTTCCTGAAAATATTATAAATTTAAAACATACTATTCAACAAAGGTTCTTACAAATATATGGCTGAAGTCCGGGCTCAATAGACCTATCAATTGGGGAACCTGAACCCACCTTTGGCGTAAGAGACTTTTTTGTGTGCAGCAGTCCAGACAAGATCACGGCTGTAAAGAGAAGACACGAATTACCAAGAAGTAGTAAAGGGGGAAATCTAACTGGCAACGAATGAGAAGTGGTGATATGAAGGAAAAAAAATTTTCAAATTAGCAATAAGAATACAGATAATACCTTTTACAGTGCCGCAACTTTTCTGTGCATTACCTGCAAGCCTGCAGCTTAGTTGTTCAGCAGCAGCAAGCCAAGAATACTACTATATATATACTACTATTAACCTAACATGGAGAAAAGAGAGAGAGAGAGAGAGAGAGAGAGAGAGAGAAGAAAAAGAGGGAAAAGAAAGGTCTTTTTTTAGGCCTATATGGTCATCAGCTACCCATGCATAACAGCACAAGTAAATGCTGTCAGGCAGGAAGAAAGGAGAGAGGGAGAGGGAGAGAGAATGTACAGATGATATGATAACTATACCAGAGAAACAATATATACATGAATATATATTTTTATTTATTTATTTATCTCAATCCCAAACAAACTGGGGAAAGCCAGGGATGCAGTTTGGAAGGCCAGAGCCTAGTAATGGAAAATACGATTCAATAAACAAGTTGGGAATATGCTGATATAACTGTATATGTATTATACACAATTTTCAACTCCATATGTTGCACCTTCTTTCATCTTTAGCTCTTCACAGATCCCAAACCTCAACTAACTAAATGTACTAAAACAATATTTAAAAGAAATAAATTATGAAAAAAAAGAGAGAAAAACTCAGATGCTAAAAAAGAACTTATCTTTAATAAATATCTTTAAACCCTCTTTCCTGAATCCAGTGCCTGTCACGAGTTGATGACGAGGCAACAAAAAAAAAAGAAAATGCAACCTGTTCTCTTCTCGATGCTGTATTTTTTTTCTCTTCAAGTCTTCATCATCATAGATCCAAATCAATGGACAAGGAAGATTTTCCCTTCTTTGAATATTCAGCTTGCATTCCGGACTGTGGGGTATCATTGTTATTATTATTGGACAATCTGGATTGGAGAGAAGAGGAAGAGAAATGAGGGGAGTCATGATCTGAACCTATTCTGTAATTTGTGCCACGAGGAAAAGTCGAGGAAGATTCATCATCTTGTGTAGGACACTCCATGTTCACACCGAACAACCTTAGCCTTTTAGCCGCAGTTTTATTTCCCTGAACAACTGGCACTGAATCTATCACTATTGGCTCTCCTCCTCCTTGCACTTCCCCAATTTGATGAAGTTGATGGTGTTGATGTTGGTGATGATTTGACCCATACGATGGCCTTAGATAATACTGCGCCACATTGCCATAACTAATTGCCTGCTGCTGCTGTTGCTGTTGCTGTTGTTGCTGTTGCTGTAATTGTAGTTGTTGCTGTTGTTGATGATGATGATGATTGTAAGGATAAATGCTGTAATTCAACCTATGCAAAGGCTCATAGCTTCGTGACATGCACATGGATTGAGGCAGCGAGTAGAGTCTACCCCACCGGACTGACTGAGGAAAGTTGAATTGATTTTGGAGCTGAAAATGCGCCAGCGATGTTGGATCGGCTGCATTAGCCCTGCGCCTCCAATCAATGTATAACCGGTCTTTTCCTGACTCCCCAACGCCCCTTTGAAACGAAACTATATCGCCTGCATCAAGCTTTTTCTCCTTCACGAAACGGCTCCACCCTTTTGTCATCACATAACTCTGGCTACTATTCCAATACGAATACCGGAACCGCCACGACTTGCCGTTCCGATCCTCGAAATTCAATAACAGCCCTTTCTCGTTCGATGAAGAGTCAAGGGGGAAGTACTTCTCAGCATGCTGCTTTGGTATAACGAGGCGGTTCAGCTTCCCTACATCGCTTGGCGTGACGACTTTATCAAACATGTGCTCTTTCTCAATGGACCTACTACTAGTATCACCAACTTTACAGCTTCCAACATTTGATTCTTCGTTATTGCTGTTGTTGCCAAGTGACAAGTCCATCAGCTCTAGTTTCTTGTCAAAATTGATAGCGGGTTCTTGGGTTTGGTAATCCTCTTGAGAATCCGAGCTGGTTCCCAGCCGGAGGCCTTGATAATGTTGCTGATGAGAAGCCATATCTTTGTACTTTGAAGAAGCAGAAGAAGAGGAAGAGGAAAATGGGAAGTTACTCATTTCTCTCATCACTTCCTCATCATCTTCCTCTTCATTATTACAGTACCCTTTTTCTTCTTGCACAAAGTTCATTATGATCGACACCTCGGAAGAATTTACCTTCTTTATCACACTAGATGATATGATTGATGAGATGAAAATCCGACCATAAGATTGATGGCTAAATGGGAGGAAGAAAAAGGAAAGAAAGGGAAAAAAAAAGGGTGGAAATAGATGCTAAGACTGTTTGTTAAAGGAAAAAAAAAAACTAAAACAAGACCTGACCTGCAAATTGTTTTCTTTCTTCTAGATCTTTGAGGAGCCGAGGGAATTGCAAAAGACAGGCTTCAGTACAAAAAAGGACCAGGTCGGTGCCTTCTTCTTTGACCCCAAAACACACACTGAAAACCCTAAACAAGACAAATTAAGGCCATGGGGAGGAATCCACCGGAGGGAAAAGTTGTTTCTCGCGGTTGACCTAGCATTGGCTTACAGAAATTAAGCAGAAATGAAAAAAGAAGAAGAGAAGTGGAGGAGGAATAAGGCCTTTTAAACCCAGTTATTTTTCCTCCCTCGAAGCTTCAATTCTGTGGCAAAGTTGAAGCTAATATTACTATTTTTCCTATTCTTTTATCTTTTATTTTGGTTCTTAAAAGAGAGAGACCCATGTGAGAGAGAAAGATGGAAGAGAGAGTGGAAGGTAAATACTCCTACGTTGGGGCCCATGAATGATCTGGTTCGACTCATGTGAGCTTGTCCTTTTCGTCATTTTTGGTTTATTTATCTATTTTATATCTTCTCTTAACTAGCTAAGACCCAAATAGCCAGTTGGTCTTTTAACTCACTCTCAATCAGCTTTGTACTGATACAAAATTTTTGCCTACAAAGTCATTTTCCATTATTATTATTGCTACGATTATTACTGCTGTTGCTTTTGCTTACCCTAATTTTCCTTTGTTTCTTTTGTTTATAGGCGCCCAAGCCAAGCTAGCCAGTTGAGGGAAAGAAAGAGAGAGAGGGAGAGAGAAGCATGGTTGTATAGTTAGGTTTCGAGTTTTGACTTTGGCGTCATTGATTGTGTGCTGGTCCTGCGAAAGAAGAAAAGTTGAGAAGATTGAAGCAGACCGACCTGGCTCTTCCTGCTGCCCTTATATTATCTTCTAACTAGTGGGAAAAAAAAAGTGAAAAGACCAAAAAAAAAAAAAAGATTCCTCTATTATCATGCAACAAGCCAAACACTACCTCATTAGTACAAGTTCAAGTTCATCAACACCCTTTTTCAAGCTTTCAAACTTTCAACTTCAAAGCCCCAACTTTCTCCTCTCTCTGTCTCTCCCCTGCCTAATTTGTTGTTTCTTTCTTTCATTTAATGGCTAACCCTTTTTAACCTTTCTTCCTGCATTCATTATTATTATTATTTTTGGTTCTGCTACTATATTACATACATAATTGTTTTTTTAATTAATTTATATAAAGTGTATATGTCTTACATGCATGAAATATTAGTCAAAACTTTCATTGTTTGAACTGTCTCCAATTAAGACGACAAGTGAATTTAAGTTTAAGGGCCCGAACTACAAGCAAAAACAAAAACAAAGGAGGACCATATTGCAACTTGTGTTAATATTTAGGACTCTTATGTAAAAGGTTATATTATAGAGGGGGATAAATGAAAGTACCCTCTAAAGTTTAAAACAAGGGACCGTACATTGATGTAAAAGTAGTAATTAATGTTAATAACTAAAAATAAACTCAAAGCATGTTGTATTATGATCATAATAAGTTAATTTGATCTATCATAAAAATGGAAAATTTTTAACATTTAAAGTATGACCCATAAAAAATGCTATCTAACTATAAGTACATGAATTGAAGACATTTTAATTATGACTATAAACACATGAATTAGGAGCCGATTATTAATACTCTCTTTGTTCCAATTTATTTTTTATTATTTTTTGGAATATTTCAATTTATTTATTATTTATTATAAATAAATAATAAATATTTTTAAATTTTTAAATTTATCATTCCTTTTTTTATTATTATATCACTGCATAAATCCTCAAAAATACTTACAAACATCAATATTAATAAAATAATTTAACAATCTTTTCTTAAACTTAGTTAAATTAAAAATGAATATTAATAATTTTAGGACGGAGGAAGTAATTAATAAATACGGTATATTTGCTGAATGAGTCAGGATACAATTAAAGATTAATACAATGATTTTATGGATGTAATTTCGTTCTAATCAAGGCTTTATTCTTCGGTCTAGGTGTTGTTTTTTCATATAAAGAAATAAATGGGCTCATTTATCAATGTCAAAAATAGCGGGTAGTTATACGACAAAATATTCTTTCCCCTATGTCTGGTAATTGAGAATTTTTGGAATTTAAGGAAACGTGCGATCTAGCAAGTCTTTTCAGCTCTTTCACTTCATTGCAACTCAAGCATATGATTTGTAATTATTTTTCTAATAATTTTAAGATTATTTAATCACATTTAAGAATTATGTAAGAATCTATCACTTATGAATATATGGATTCTATGTTGGAAACTCATATAAAATTTTTTTAATATGATTGAACAATTAGGATGCACCTATGATCCATGCATACTTTAAGATGGATTGACTTTTTATTTAAAGAAAATATTTTTCATTTAATATAGTAATTTCTTTTTGAATTAAGAAAAAATGAAGTATTAATTATATAAAACTTTTCATATTTGACACCTTAAATTGTATATGGATGCACTATTTAATATTTTTCTTTAAAGAAAATATTTTTCATTTAAGCCCAATTAATAATGATAAAAGGCAGCATTAAATTTTGTAAAAAGTAATAATTATTGTCAGAAAGCATTTGAATGATAAAAATTAAATATCCTTAGATTTATTTAGGACTAAACTTTAACAAGTTTGTTTATTTTTTTTTCTAAAACCCTACAATAATATATTTGAAAATTTAAAACTAACCTTTAAAATTAAAATTTTTTATTTGGGGCTAAATTTTATAAATTTAGAGTTAAACTTTACAAATTTGGGGCTAAATTTAAATAAGGATATTCTTATCTTTAAACAATAATAAAATCATAAAATAAATGTTAAACACCTAAAAATAAGGTAATTATTACCAATAATTGCTTGCTTAACAGGTATCTATAGGCGCCCGTTAACAATTTTCTAAAAAAAAAGTGTAGGTGATACGGATCCCATTGCAAATTTTTCTTCATTTTTTTTTTTAATTCCTTCATGTTCCTCCATTCTTTTTGGCAAGTCCCTGGCTAGATACAAAGTTGAGCAGCAAGTATAATTTTGATTTTAATAATTTGTAGTTAGTACGATATTTATCGAGAGTTACTTAAAATAATAAAATATTGTTTAATTCTGAAAGCTCGCTAATTACCCACTTGACACCGCCCTAATTAAACAAATTAAATATCTAATTCTTGAGAGAAAATATGATCGCGTCAAATTAATAAGTATGTAATTGAATTTTGGGATTGAATGTTAAAGAAGTCATCCCAGTTGCAGTACAAAATTCGATCTTCTATAACCATTTAAATTTTTTTTGAGATATCTATAACCATTTAAATTAAACAATACACACCATGTTTTTTAATATTTTGTATTGGGGATCTCAAAACACACCATGGTTGATTAATTCTTATATTAGATTCAATTCACACTTGACACAGAGGTATCCAATTGATTTTAATTATTCACGACTCTGACTGTCTTGGATTAATTAATGGTTCACAAGTTAGTAATTAATTAGAATAGATTTGACTAGTATGACAATGTTATTAATAATATATTGTTATAATGATTAAATTTGTAAATAATTTGGACTTGGCTCAAGTGCCGGTATAATCACTACTTGAGTGGATCGTGTTTTGGTAAACATCTTAGATTTTAGGTTTAATAATGCTTTTATTTGACAAAAATAAATGATTAATTTTGTGTGCAATGCTTCTGTTCTGTCAAGGATTTTTTTTCTTCTTCTTCTTATAAATATACTCAACACACACTGGCCGTACGTCGGCACTCATAGTACTATTTTTTATATATATATTTTCGGTACATATTATTTTATATATTTATATATATATAAAATTTTCAGCTCCAAACTTTATATTTCATTTCAGTACGGTATGTTAAGGGTGGGGGGTGGGGGAACCGAATTAAATAGATGATAATGCAACGCAAAACATTAATTTTTTTAAAAAAGGAGTGCTGGAAGGATTTGGGAAATTATATTGAAGGGTGTGCATGCGTTAGATGGTTTTACTTTTACAAGTGAATCGAGCTAGGCTTAGATGTAATATAAGTACGTAACACTGAAATTTGATTTCTGCAAACATATAACTACAGATCAGCAGGTGGATGTGGTTATTGATTCATGTGGTCCAATTGGATCTTCCACTTTTATATGTAGTTGGAGAGAAGAACCTCCAGAAAACTGTGTTACTGTTCTCTCGTGTTTTAATGGATTTTCACCATCAAGATTGGGTTCATGAATGACCCCCAATTGATCGATATTTGGTACTCCATTGAAAAAATAAATAAAACTCAGCTTAATTAATATTTATCACATACCCAATTAATTAAGCATGTTTCTTTGTTTGTCTGTTTGTTTTTTTTTTGGGGGGGGATGAATTTTGTTTTCCAAACATTATTAATTAAGCATATATATGTTTCACATCTCTGATCTATAATGTTTCGCATGGAGCTGTATATTGCCGCATGAAACAGCTAACGAATGTTGACTCGTGAAGAAGACCCTTCGATGTTATCGGTCTTGATTTTGATTTTACAATGAGAAATTATTGATTTGCGCTTTGTTTGTGTTAGTTCAAAGGCGCCCCAGTTATTGACTTGGAGTTTGGGGGAATTTGCAAATTGCAAATTGCAATGCCAAAATCTTCTGTCTTTGCAATTAGTGTCTCTAAAATCAGTAGCCCCACTTGTCTTGTCTGGACCAATATTAATTAATTTGAACAACTATCATTTTAAAAATCGTAACTGCATTTATATTATCTTCAGAAATGCAAATTCAATCAATATATGACATAGGTTCAGGTTTTCAGATACATACATATATATATATATATATATATATGGTATGAGATCTATTGTAATATCTTATAAATATATATAATATAATTTATGTAAAATTTATAACTCCAACCAGCTAGTTTTGCTGGCGTGGGGTAGGAAACTATATATCCAAAGATAAAACATATAGATTTTATAGTGTACAAATTAACAATTCAAAGATAAAACCGTTAAATTTTTCCTTCAATCGATATGGTTAAATATTAAAATTGATTGTGTAAAATCTCGAATTTAAAACCTTTAATTTCATTCCCTATAGATAGACCACTTTCTCCCTTGTCTCCTATTTGATTTAATTAATCAATAATGAACATGATCAAGTCTAGCCATTACTGATACATTACAAAGAGTGTATATGATATATATCTTCCTATTTGGTGATTAATCATAATGTATATATGTAGATAGCCTCAATTATTCGTTTTTATTTATACTTTGGTAAGTAGTACAAAACAATCTTTCTTTTGTATCTCACTTTCTCATCAAGAATGGAAAAAAGAAACACAAAAGAACAAGACAAGTAGTGCAGAAATCAAAATGGGACTGTGGTTAAGATTCAGCCACATGATTTAGCAGATGCAAAGTTTCTTTTCTTTTGTTTGTTTAAGTGTACCCAAGGGAAGCAGCAGGCAGGCAGGCAGTGCAGGCAGTGCAATCTCCGGCCGCTGCTGAGAACTGCAAAAGCAAAGTACTGTTCCTTTACTCTTATCTTTTCCTTTTCGTCTCTCTATTAGGCTACATTAGCTCAAACAGCTGCAAGATCAGTACAGAGTGCATTAATCAGGGCCTTAAGAAAAAGAAAAACAGCTACCTCACTTTTGATACTAGTAGTATTTATATATTTGTGTGTAATTATAGTTTTACGCAAACAGGTCGTAAGTGACGTTTACCGAGAATTTACGAGGAAACATCTCATGAGTTAACATCAAAGCTGACTAGCTGCCGAGAGGAAAAAGAAGAGAAAGGTTTAAAGGATGGATGATGGATGGACATGGGGTTTTTCTCCATTCTCACTGCGAAGCCCTGTGCTGAGCTGCTGCGCCCTTTAAAGCTTTTTAAGTATTAAAAAATGAAAGACTTATAGTGTATAATTAAAAAGCTAAAGCCTATATTGTGTTGGGGACCTCTCTGATCTCTTTCTTCATTTATTCAGATGAAAGGTCCTCATGCTCCACCATGAGTATTTTTATTTTTACAGTAATAAATAAATTAATGTAGTCCTGAATTATATCTTTATTACAGTCTGGTAAAATTGTAATTTAGAGTTGAAACTGTTGGGCTACAGTTTATATGTGAGAGGGTATATAGGGGCTAGGGTGAGGACCACAATCTCTCTCATAACATAGGGTATCCCCCCACACCCCCACCTCCCCACCTCCCACCTTGCCTTCCCTCCAAGGGCTTCAAGGCGATCACCCACTCGTTTTCTCTTTCTAATTTCTTTTCTTTTTCTTTCCCCCAACCAGACTCTCACACAAATACACTTATAATCCAGTTGGCGGTTATCTTGTTTCATAGTAATTCTATTGTGCTGGCTCTTTTGTCCCCTTCCTAACTGCATATATATATATATATATATATATATATATATATATATCTCTTTCTCTCATCTTTACCTTTGTCCCAGTGAGTATGACCATCACTTTCTTGTCACTTCTTTTAGCCCAACAACTCACACTTCCCCCCTCCATTTCACTGCCGTAATTAATGTGGGATTTTATTTTCTTTAACAACTAGTTTTTTATTTTTTTTACTTGTTACTTTTGGTCTACGTCTATATATGCAACTCAAACATACTATATGCTTGTGATCCATGTATGCACAATCATACTATATGTTTAGATTTACTTTATATATCAACGATTTATATACTAAAACATGAAGTCCAAATTCTTGCAAACAATTTAAATGACCAAACTTTGATTTCATTGGTAAATTGAGAGATTCATTAAACATATTAGTGCTTTATTTTGAGGAGTTATATCTTAATTAATTAGTGTATGTGTATGTAAATATAAATATATATACTTAAACATCAAAAACAACAATAATGATCATGTTTAGCGCCCATTAAGGGACATTCTAAATTTCAAGTCATGGATCGGTCTGAAGAATATGATGATACTACTATATATATTGGAATGTTTATGATTATGTAGCTGAATTTGGATCCACACAATTGGAAAGAACGAAATAGAAACGAGAGGAAAACTCAATAGCTACCTAGTTTAATTTTTTATTAAAAAATTTTGTTTGCTTAATTGCTTCATGCAGTTGGGTTATGATGTTTGGTGGTGAGACACATCCCTTCATTGATTGGTCTCATCTCTTTTTCTCACTCCATTAAAATTTTATCCACAAACCAGGTTTTATTTTAACCATAAAAGCCCCATATAAATGGGTCTCCATCAAGCTAGTGGCATCCCATTTTCCTGAGGAGTGAGGACATTAGCCTATATATTAGATAGATCATATGAACGATAATTGCAACAACTGTCATATGCCCCAGAGTCTAGGGACTAAAGTAAGCTACTAGTGTAAGATAATTGCTACCCTCAAATCTTCTTATAATTACATATATCGGAGAGATCGAGATTAAGTAAATAATATAAGTAATTACAAAATGCAAATAGAAGAGTATTAGCAAAATGGGCCCATATGTAAGGCAAGAGGGATGCATATAAAATACAAATCAACCAGGTAGCTGAAAAAAGGAACTTGAAATGTAGTGAAGATACCCAAATAATTCCTTTTTGAAAAAGGAAAATTTATGGTCACACCCCGGCCCCGGTACTGCGTGCTCTAGCTAGCTTGCAGCAGCTACAGCAGTATAGCAGCAACAGCCAACAGCTGCAGCTGCTGCAGCATATGGTATATATGTAAGAGAAAGATATTTATTTATTTTATTTTTATATAGTAATTAACTAATAATTAATTAAAGTTAAGCAGCCCCAGCACAGCAGCCCAGCAACACCTCATCTTCTCTTCTATAACCTCTCATCCTTGCAGTACTAGTATTCTAGAGGCCCACCCTGCTCTCTCTGAAAACCGTTGATCCTGCCGTTTGGTCGCTTTCCTTTTTTCTTCATTAGACACCCAATAACATTTAGCCCATTTCCTAGCTGCTCTCTATAACTCTGTCTCTCACTCTTTCATGTTTTGTGGTGCCAAAAACCTACTACTACTACTACTACTACATACATACATAGTAGTAGTTTACTTTTCTCTTTCTTCTCTTCATAATGCTTGATTTTTTGTATAGTATGCAAAGTGTAGATAAACTATCTTTTTCGGCCAAGTTGTAACCACAAATTCGGTCGAGCTTTTCAATTAGTTTGTTGGGAGGCGTTACATTAATTATCACTTTTTGAGGATAATAAGTTTCCTTTACCCTTGCAAAAGCCCTGGTCAGATATATTTATTTAATTAATTAATCTTCAAGTAAAGAAAATAACACTTATATTTTCACCACAAAAGAAAAAAATAAATAACACTTCTTTATGTGTGTATGTGTAATATGTAGGTTATATCCTAAGCATTTATATTTTCAAATGAAATGCTATCGAAAATTGAAGGCGCGACCAATGAATTTTCAGTTAGATGAGCTACTGCTATAAATAATTAAATACCGAATGTAATGAATTAAGAACCGCTAATCTTCTAGATCAATTGAGATTCTCTCTTTCTTTTAAATATTTTGTATGTACATATATATATATATATATGTATATGATCTCTTTGTATTATTGTTCAGATCATTAATTTTTTTTCATTTTAATCAAGGACCTTCGGCCAAAAACTAATCTTTTTCGAATCGGGTTGGTCTACTGTGAAGTAAAACTCTCTCAACAATGATTTTCTCTAATTACAAATATTAAATACGAGACATTACTTTAGAGAAATAAGAGTTAAACTACTTGAACCAACCAATTATTGGTTAAAATAATATTATCTATGAAAATCATTAGCCTTTAGCTCATTCACTGATATTATCTATGAAAGTCAACTACTCTAAGACGCATATAATGCTTCGACAATAAGTATTAGTATTGGTCCAATAACTCTTTTAGAGTGATGATCCCATAAAATCGATTTCGCGAGAACTTCCATGAAATCATGACGTGGCACGTACAATTACAGTCATATACTTAAATTAAATCATACCACAATAAATGTTGTCAATTTTCAAACTTACCTTGAAATTTTGAAAATTTTCAATTTGAGACAAAAATTTTTTAAACTAGTAACTAATTTGGTGCTATGTCTTAGTTCCATGATAACTCTTATGGAGCTGATTCTGTAGGATTATTTCTCAACCATTTTAATATTGAGTCTAAACCAATTGTTTTAAATAAATTTAATATGATTAAGTTGTTAATAGTGATATAGTTGAATCTTTGCGTGGTTCATCAATCATTCATTTTTTTTATATTAACCCTCCATAATAGTCATATTGAGTTCTGATTAATTTAAAATTACATCTAATTAGACTTTAATAAGAGAAATCTCCCAAATTTATTTTCTCTGTTTATAAGACTCAGATACGAAATCTTGTTTAAAGGGACATCGGTTAACTCTTTTTACTCAACCAAATAAGGATTGATTTCTTCAATCATTTATAGTAAATGTTGAATATATACAGTATAATTCTCTTCCAATTGATAAATGTAATGCTCTAGAATCAAAATTTACTTTCGCTTAATTTAACGTGTGGCTAATTAAGCTAATACTGGCAATAACAAAGGAAAAACAACTATATATATACTCCAAGCCTTCTGTGTATGTGATGCCGTTTACTACAGCATAACTCTTTCCTTTTAAATTACTAAATTAATTATTACAGCTCTCTCTCTCTCTCTCTCTCTCTCTCTCTCTCTCTCTCGCGCGCGCGCGCTTCCTCTCCTTCTGTCCTAATCTTTGGCAGCTAATTTTGACATGCTGTCACGTCCTCCTATTATTCCTTTAGTTGCCTTAAATTGTTCAGCGCAAAAGGGTTAATTTCTATTTTATGTCCTGTTCTTTTCTAGTTCTTGCCTATCTATAGTTCTATACAGAACTCAAGGAAGCCTATAAATAAAGCTATCAGCCCACGTTTATCTGTTATACCACCTACGCCCAAGTCCTGACTCTGATTTTCTTTCACCCCCCAAAATTTTATAGTACGAAACCCCACCTCGCCAGATCAGTTTAGACTTGGGCGCATCTGGCTTTTACACAAACTCCAATTCCGTTTTTCTTCCTTTTCTACTTTTTTGGACTACTAGCTGTTAGGATAAGTAAAATCCAAACCTCCCAAATCTGCTTCTGCTTTTACATCAAACATACATTATCATTAATTAATTATTATAAAGAAATATATGGCCCAAACCCATTTTCCCATCTCCACACCCATCTTCCATAATCACTCGGTGTCAAAGGTCCTGTGGAAATTAAGAGCAAAGATGATTAATAAATTAACTAACTAGCTAGGTATCCTTGAAGAGTGTTCGAGTATTTAATTTCATGATCGGTTTGTAATCTCTTTGTTCAAAAAGTAAATTAGTTTAATATTTTATTTTCCTAAGTATAGAAGAAAATCGATCCTTGAAGGGTTAAGAAATTATGAAACTAAAGGTGAGACCTCCATAAGTACAGTTAGTAGATGCAATTATGGAAGAGTGACAAAAATTTTGGTTTGGTGAGAATATGAGATGCATGCATGCATGCCCTAGACATATATATATATATATATAGCATAGAATTAATACAAAAGTTTAAGCGAGGAAATATAATGTCAGATAATGGTGGTCCAATTTAAACGTGCATATGCTTAATATTGTCGACCCCCACCAAAGATATAAAGCAGAGAAGAATTAATTGTATCGCTACATTGCGTAGGTAAAATAACCATATATATATATATAGAATAAAGTTCATCTGTTTCCATCCATCGCGTCGACATGTATATATTTCTATCACTCAACTAGTCTCTTCCATAGGTTTTTTTGGTTCCAGGCCGAATAAAACCAAAAAGAATGCGTCACGTGATGTGAGTCACGATAACTACTCATTCATATTTTTCTCAGAGGGAGGACTCTGCCCTTGACGAGAGGGGTGCACAGGTTGAACCCGTGTCCTACATGGCTACATGGTCATTTTCCTTCTAGGAAATAATGTTTAATCAAGGTTGTCGTCGGTAAAAGAGAGATTTTTTATCTTTTAATAATAATGTGTAAGGTTATATTTTTTAAGTTTTTATAAAATTTTATAATAGACTTTATTATGCATAATTGTTTCACTAATAAGTCTATGTTTAGTAAAAATTAAGTCTTAAGTTAAAAAAATATTTATAGGATAAATCTTAAAATTTAGAGTATTATTGAGGTATAGTTTTAGTAATTGTAAAAAAAATGAATTAAAAAGAGTTTTTTACTTGAATAAATATATGTGCTGTAGTGTATTACTATATTATAAGATTTTGTAAAAATTTAAAAGATTTGAGGTGGCACATTATTATTAGAATATAATTTACATCAGAATGATCCTAAAAAATAATTTTTTAGGTACTCAATAGCATTTTGACATCTCATAGATTTTAAAAAGAGCACCACAATTATTTTATATCCACGTACACCAAATCAATTCTTATTAATTCATAACCTATTTTTTTTATTTCTAGAAAAATTATTTGGTGATGATGAATATATATTTAAAATCAATGAAGTATCACTTAGCTATTTGATGCCCAAGAAATTATATTTTTTAAGATCATACTAATATAAGTTAAACTTTTATTGAGTTATTGATGGGTGTAAAATTTCTCTTTTGTGAGCAATTCTAATCAAATTTTTACTCTTCTTTCTTTATCTTGTATAATACTACTACTGTATATATATAAACAACATTTTAGGAAAATATGAATAGAAAAAAAAAATATATATATATATATATATATATATATACGAATTCCAGAAATAACCTCTTTCCTCGGGAATTAAGGGCTGTTTGCAGGTGTAATGGAAAGGCCAGCTGTCTAAGACGGCGTTTGGGGACTCCACTTGCTCGATCCAAATTAACGGGGCTTAAACCGGTTTAATTTCGTTAATTATTGGTTGCTTGCTTCTACAATATTCTACGCCTCTCTTCACTAGGGAATTGGCATGGAAATGGAAAGTGAAATTTAGAGGTACGGAGGGAGAGAGTGGACGGCCGACCACCTGATAATTGAACTTTATTCTGATAATTATTATGAGAACAAAAGCGTGATCCACATGCACTTTGAAAAGTGGGTCATTTGGTGGGTCTTTTTGGCTATGGATGGTCTATCAGATACGGGAAGAGATTGCATACAACTTTTTCATGTGGCTTTGGTTTCACACTAGGGGGGGAGAGAGAGATCATAACCAAAGCAAAGGTCTCCTATCACAAAATTCACAAATGCCCTCGTCTCGTCCTAACTTGAAGACGCAAAATTCCTTTCGAATTCGAGGGGAAATAGTTGACATCTGACAAGATGATGTCACGTCCACAAACCCTTCTTCCCACATACCCGGTTTAAATCATCAAGCTTTAAAGTTACTCCTTTCGGTTTCAACCAAACAAACAACCCCAAAAAGTTCCACCTTTCGGTGGTAATAAAATCGAATCCAATTTCTTCTTCATATATTCCAATTGCCTCAGAAATATATATCGTCCACACAGTTCTTGCGACCCGTCTCACAAGGTTATTCTCTCTTTGGTGAAAATGAAAGAATATTATTCTTATAATTACAAGTAAAAATGTAGAGAATTTTTTAGATTTTACAATTATTTCATCAATATGTGGACTATTATATACATGGATCAATTTTTCTAGAGATATATTTTTAGCTCTTAAATTTCTTGCTTGAACCAAAAAACGAGGGTGAGGACTGAGAAGATGATTCTGCCATCATGTAGAGACGAGTAGGAATAACTACTGCTTACTGAGCTCTTTACTTGATTCTGCTATGTTTTATTTCAACTTTAATTATTTTTCTTTTCTTTTTTCTTTTTGGTTTAATTAAGGGTATCCTTCGAGTTTTTAACTCAAAACTAATCCCTTTAGAACTGGGTTGATCTATTATAAAAGTAAAACTCTTCCAACAATGATTTTCTCTATTCATAATATTCGAATTCGATATTTTATTTAAGAAAAATAAATACCAAATCACTTAAATCAACTAATTATTAATAAAAAAATAGACCCCATTAGGATCATGGTTTCTTGTTTCTTCTTGGTAACCAACTATTTATTGAGCTCTATAATAGTCCATATACAGGCTGACTCATACTGTGAGGAGAACTCAGGCCCATAACTTTTTAAATTATTCTGCGACAACCCAACCTGATGTATGTGGCTCATTTTGCATTCCAAGCCCATCCAAAGCGGTTGGCGGAAATGGGATCCGTGTTGAATAATGGCCCATATTTCCATTGGTCTCTCTTCTTCCAACTTGTGTGAAGTTTAAAGCTGAAAGAGATGCTTAACTGCAACTGCAGGCGCTCATTTAACCATCCCTTTCTTTTTATTTCCTTTTTTACAAACCATCTCTTCGATTTTGTTCTTAACACGAAAAAATCGAACAAAAAATAATAATAACCAAAAAAAAAAAAAAAAAGGCTTGAGACTCATAGTTAGACCAGCAGGAGCAGGGTATTAATTAATGGCCGCTAATAATAATATAATTGGGTTTACGTCCACCTACGTTGTTGTGGGCATAAAATTTATTCGGGACCAGCTAGACTAGCTATTTGACACAAAGATAATCTAAAATTTCTTCTGAAACAAAGTATAGTATAATTTTTTATTCTTTGTCGTGTGCATTTAATTGAAAAAATCTACCAAATTAGACGGAGGATTACAGGTTCATGTGAATTTAGTACTGTTTATTCATGCCTTTATTTTCTCTTGCTTATTAGCAAGTTTTTCAAAATGTAATTACCTGTATCATTTCTCAAAACATAAAAATCGAATCCCCTTTTATTGGTTAAGACTTAAGAAAAGAAAAGAAAAAAATGCGGATAAATTGAAAGGGAAAGAGGAATTTATAGATTGTGGAATATTATTGTTAGAAAATGACCTGTTTTCTGACCACATGAAAACTTGGTGCAGTGTCATAGATGTAACGAGTTCAGGACACGAAAGATATCCCCCAAAACTAACCTAACTTTTGTTGATCAGAATTCTAACTGATCAAATCTTATGGTGGAGTCAAATGATCGATACAGTAAACTGCAAAAGTATGACCCTCCACTTCTCTCTCTCTTTCTGTATTGAAGAACTAGCTACTACTTTGTTATGAGACCATTAATAATCTCTCGGGAGAGATTGGTCCCTGAGTCCCACCCCCTGTAAGATTGATATCTTCTTGCCCTGCCCTTGATGCTTTTCCTTTTAGCAGCATAAATAATAGGAGTAAATGAATGGATCCCATGATATTTCTTTATCAACTTTTTTCCTCTGCTTAGATGTATTGTTTCTCATCACTTTATCAGCTTCAGCAAAAACACTTTGATGTCATCTTGTTTGCATGAAAATGACCTAATATTGTGCGTCCTCTTTGCTCTTTTTTCACTTTCAAAGTCTAAAGCATTTTTCAAGGGTATAATCAACCACGCCCTGCCCTGCCCCCTCAATCAAAAGCATTGGGGTATTGACTGACTCCACCAACCCATCTACTCTATCGAAATTCGATGAGCCACGATCACTTTCCAATTGCTCCCTTTGGTAAACATAAATGGAGAGCAGAGCAGGCAAATTAACGAGTTACTATTGTACTACTTACAATAAAGTAGTATGACTCTTGGTTTCCACATTTATGAGCAAATAAGACAGTGCGAGAACAAAAGAGGAGTATGGAATTTCACCCAAAAAAAAAAAGGGACCATGGAAATGATGGCAAATGTTTTAATCGAATTTCGAAGTTCAACCGAGCGCATTCAATGGTGGTCTGAGTTTCATCAGAGGAAAGTAGTATTGAAACTTCAATTCCCCACAGCCATTTAATCCCCCTAATTAATGAGCAAGCACAAGTCAGTAAGTCACCTGCCTCCCAATTGCCAAATGACCAAACAAACATAGAAAGTCAATCCCGATTTTGATTTATAATTTACAAGTTACTTGCACTAGTTACTTTGGTTTTTTTTTTTGAGGGTTGGGTTTTATATTTATCTAAAGAATTTTTTATTCTTCAGCTCATCAACTATATCTTTGAATATTTTTCTCATATATTAGGAGTATTATTTAGGAGGGATATTGGATTTCTTATCAATGATGATCTAAATACAGTTGTTTAGGTTAATTAATACTTACCAAAATAGTATAATAATTCTATAACAAACATTTTTGAAGTAGTACCAAAAGTGTGATTTTTTTTTGGTGAAAAAAGCGTGATTTTTTTATTACCCCAAATTCGCAGCCATGTATTTCTTTAATTCTTTAAAGTTGTATTTACTATACTCTATATTGTATAGTTTGTAAACAATAGCAGTTTTGATTATTTTTTTGGATGGAATAAAAATTAACATTTTATTCAAAAAAAAATAAATACGTAGAAAAGACTTTCACAAAAAAAAATCACAGAAAAGATTGGACTGTTGTGGAAGTGTGTTAATAATAATTGGAACAAGAAGCAAGTAATAGTAGAAAAAAAGGAAAAATTATCAGAGAAGAGAGAGAGAGAAAACGCTCAGAGAAGAGAGAGCTTGTTTTCGTTCTTAATCATTTCATCAGCGCTTCGGTGCTTTTATAAACGAAGAGTTACTGTGCAAAGTTTGAAAATTTTGCATGTGGACCCCACAATTTGAATATTTTATACATGAATAGTAATATGCACTATTCATCGATAGTGATATGCACTATTCATCCGCACTATTCATCCGGCAGATTTGTCCAGATCTCATAACACTCCCCCTTGGACAAATGCCACTATTAAAAATTGGACGTGTACTGCCTCATTAAAAACCTTAAGTCGGAAAAACCCAGTGGGAAAAAACCAAACATAAGGGAAAAAGAGTACAATACAATTAAGTCCGTCTAATAAGTCTTCGGGATAATATGTGCTTGTCTTCAGGACAATCTATTTGTCTTCAGGACAATATAGGTAGGCCTACTCCAATGGCCTGATTGGACGTGCTATTACTGCCTCATTAAAAACCTTAAGCCGAAAAAACCCAGTGGGACAAAAACCGGACAGAAGGAAAAAAGACTACAGTGCACTTACGTCCATAATCGCTCCCCCTGAAATAAAACAAATTGCTACTTCTGGAGCATCTAAACATTTCCACTTCTGGGGAATTCAATCTTGCATTTTACTGACTCGCCGCATACCAATGCCATAAACTAATTTCTCAAATGTTGATGTTGGCAAAGATTTGGTAAATAAATCTGCAAGATTATCGACGGAGCGAATCTGTTTAACATCAACTTGTCGACTTTCTTGGAGTTCATGAGTATAGAAAAATTTCGGCGAGATGTGCTTGGTCTTATCACCTTTAATATATCCTCCCCTGACTTGTGCAACACAAGCAGCATTATCCTCATAAATTATAGTGGGGGAATCTATCACCGGTTTGAATCCACTAGCATTGTGAATATGTGATATCATAGATCTTAACCAAACACACTCTCTTCCGGTCTCATAGAGGGAAATAATTTCAGAGTGGTTGGAAAATGTAGCAACTAGTGTTTGCTTAATGGAACGCCAAGAAATGGCCGTATCATTATAGCAAAATAGATAACCGGTTTGGGAGCAAGCTCTGTGCGGATCAGATTTATATCCTGCATCAGCATAACCTACTAAACCAGAGTTAGTAGTATTCTTAGAATAGAATAACCCCAAATCAATGGTTCCTCGGAGATAACGGAAGATATGTTTAATCCAATTCCAATGTCTCCGGGTTGGCTCAAAATGTGCCAACAAATTTACCGCAAAAGCGATATCTGGTCTCGTGCACTGTGCCAAGTACATCAAAGCCCCGATTGCATTGAGGTATGGTACTTCAGGACCAAGTATATCCTCACCAGATTCTTTAGGACGAAACGGGTCCTTTTGGGGGTCAAGAGACCTTACAACCATAGGGGTGCTCAATGGATGAGCCTTGTCCATGTTAAAACGTCTAAGCAATCTCTTAGTGTATGCTGACTGATGGACAAGTATTCCATTCTTTTTGTGCTCAAGCTCTAGACCAAGGCATAGTTTGGTTTTACCCAAATCTTTAACCTCAAACTCCTTTTTCAAATATTCAGCAGTTTCAGATAACTCTTCAGGAGTCCCAATTATATTCATGTCGTCGACATAAACTGCTATAATAGCAAATCCGGTTTCAGATCTTTTAATAAACACGCATGGGCAGATGGGATCATTTATGTACCCTTCCTTTGTCAGGTATTCACTTAAACGTTGGTACCACATGCGGCCGGATTGCTTTAACCCATATAAAGATCTTTGCAACTTTATTGAGAATAAGTTGTGGTGAGTGTATGCTTCAGGCATTTTTAAACCTTCTGGAATTTTCATATAGATATTGGAATCTAATGAACCATATAAATATGCCGTCACAACGTCCATAAGACGCATTTCAAAATTTTCTTGGGCAACCCAACTTATAAGGAAACGAAAGGTAACTATATCCACTACTGGTGAATATGTGAGAGCTGCAGCTCAATTGGTGAGAGGCGTGCTCATAGGAGCAACAAAACCCTTGGTGGCCAGGGTTCGAGTAGCGCTGCAGGTTTGTGTGATGCGAACTGGCTGGGCCAAGGGACAATACTTTGAGTAGTGGAGACCCAGTGGAACGGGGCCCAAGGTGGCTGGCTGGACTGGAGCAGGCTCTGTGGGCCCGTCTCTCACAGAATATGTTTCATCATAATCTATCCCAGGCCTCTGCAGGAAACCTTGGGCTACTAGTCGGGCATTATACCTCACGATCTCGTTTTTCTCATTTCGTTTCCGGACAAAGACCCATTTATATCCAACAGGTTTTACATTGTCGGGGGTTTTAGTAATAGGCCCAAAAACATTACGTTTAGCAAGGGAAGTCAATTCAACTTGGATTGCTTCCTCCCATTTAGGCCAATCTTGCCTATGACGGCATTCGGTTATAGACCGAGGTTCATAATCATCATTCATAATCTCATGAGCAACTGAGAGAGCAAATGCATCATTGATGATTATCTCATTTTGATCCCATATCTCATTAAGATAACTGATGGAAATTTCAGTATTCCCAAGGTTGGTGATCTTTTCATGGGTTTGTACCACTTCAGGGGCAATATGCTCATGAACTTGTGCCACTTCAGGGGTAATATGCTCTCTTTGAATATTATGTTGTGGCACTTCAGGTGCAATTTACTTTCCTCGAGAAAGATTAATGTGCTCATCTGGAGCAGAATTATACTTATCTGGAGCAGAATTATGCTCATCTGGAGCAGATTCTAAATTCCTCCCTCTTCTTTTTCAAGGAATAATGTCTTTTGATCCCATCGGTCTACCACGCTTCAGGCGCGGGACATTTAGATCCATTTCGGGTGGTTCTACAGGAACATCTATCCTAGCTGGAACATTCGCAACTGGGATATGAGACTTTGTAACTTTAGCAGTCTCATTAAATGCATCACGCATTTGATTTGCAATAGCTTGTAAATGGATCAATCGTTGCACCTCATTCTCACATGCAGGTGTTCTTGGGTCTAAATGAGACAAACTTTTCTCATTCCATGAGAAAATCTCGACATTTTTCTGCTTTCCATATATGGAAGCATTAGGTATCCCAAGTGATGGGAATACTGTCTCATCAAAATGACAATCCGCAAATCTAGCGGTAAATAAATCACCTGTCAATGGTTCAAGGAACCAAATAATAGACGGTGAATCAAACCCAACATAAATGCCCAAACGGCATTAGGGACCCATTTTGGTCCTTTGCGGTGGTGCTACAGGCACTTGTACCGCGTAACCAAAGATGCGAAGATATGAAATGTCTGGCTTCTGGCCCAAGACTAACTGAAGGGGGGAATATAAATGAGAAGTAGTGGAGTGCAATTTAATTAAAGATGCAGCATGTAAAACAGCATGACCCCACGCTAAGGATGGGAGCTTTGTTCTCATCAGCAAAGTTCACATTGCGCTTTGATAATAGGCAAACATGGGACCATCTGCAGGATGCGTCCACTAGTACCATGAAATATCTAAATGGTCCACTTGCAGGCTGAATCGGCCCACAGATATCACCCTGGATTCTTTGCAAGAATGAAGGGGATTCATAATCAACCTTTGTCATGAAAGGTTTAGTAATGAGCTTTCCTTGTGAACAAGATTCACAAATGTAATCTCTGGACAACAACACCTTTGTATCTTTTAAAGGGTGTCCACGAGTATTTTTAAGGATTCTTCGCATCATTGTAGCTCCTGGATGACCAATGCGATCATGCCAAAGTCCGAACACATCAGGGTTCATTAGTTTCCAGGGCATCGTAGCATATGATTCTATAACTCGTATTGAGACAAAATATAATCCCATACTAGAAGCTTCCAGCTTCTCATGGATGGTCTTCTGGCCCATCTTGTAGGAAGTGATGCAAAGAAATTCCTTATTTTGCTCATTAACTGTTTCTAGATGGTACCCATTACGGCGTACATCTTTGTAGCCAAGTAGATTTCTTTTTGATCTACCGCTCAACAATGCATCTTCAAGATACAATGTTGTGCCATTTGGCAAAATAACTGTGGCAGTCCCATAGCCATCTATAATATTAACAGGACCAAATATTGTCTGAACATTTGCCTTGCGCAATGTGACATTTGAGAAAAAGTGTTTGCCACAAAGTATAGTATGCGTTGTAGCACTATCAAGCAAACATATATCTTCCTTTTTCTCAATGTGTCCCATTTGCATTTATCTTGATAACTTCAGGTGTCAAGTTCCATAAAATTTAACAAATTAATAATATGATGGAAAATATAAACCAACAAATATGAAATAAAAGATATAAACCAATAAATTTAACAAATATGGAATAAACCAACAAAATATAAACCAACAAGAAGCAGTAAAATGCATAAAATTTAACAAATTAATAATATGATGCAAAATATAAACAGCTTGTGGATATTGTCCGTTTTGGTACTTCAGGACCTCACGGATTTTGACGACCATATTTATTTAATATCTTCCTTGGTAACATAATTATCCAAGGGTATGGCAAAACATAGATGAAAACCCTCAAGATCTATTTCTGGGGACTTATTATTTTCATCAACATTATAAAAAGAAATCAGAAACCTCAAAAGGTTTTTCATTGCCAAGAATATGACAATTTTCATTGACCAAAACCTTATTGACTTCAGCATCAGTCGCAGTTAGGTCAATGGCATGGGTCTCAACATGCTTGTTTTTCTCCTTCTGGGATGCTTGGTATAGATCAACCAAATGTCTGGCCGTACGACAGGTACGTGAACAATGACCAGTCATTCCACAACGATGACAGGTATTATCATCATGCTTCTTCATGGGCTTTTTACCTTTAGGGTTGTGTGGGGAGTTATTTATATTACGATTAAATCTCCCACTACCCTTACGGAAAAAATTCCCATGCCTGCGCTCATGGCCTCTAGGACGGCCAACATTCTTACTTGAGCCGGCATTTGCTTTAGGAAATGCCTTAGAGCCAACAGGTCTTAAATCATGATTTTTAAGCAGCAACTCATTTGTTTGTTCTGCAGTCAACAAGACTGAGATCAATTCAGAGTATGTTTTAAACTGGCGCTGCCGGTATTGCTGTTGCAATACAATATTCGAAGCATGAAAGGTGAAGAATGTTTTCTCTAAAAGCTCAGCCTCAGTGAGCTTAACACCACAAAGTTCAAGCCGTGATACAATATCATATAATGCCGAATTATAATCAGACACGGACTTGAAATCCTGCAACCTCAGATGTAGCCAATCATATTGTGCTTGAGGGAGGATGACAGTTTTGGTATGATCATACCGCTCTTTCAATCTTGTCCATAAGATCAAGGGATCTCGGACAGATAGATATTGAACTTTTAGGCTATCACTTAGATGCCGACGGATAAAAATCAAAGCATTTGCCTTATCTTTATCATTAGCATTTCCATTTGCACCAATGGTAGCTGCAAGACCTTGGCCTTGGAGATGCAGTTCAATATCGAGACACCATGACAAATAGTTATTGCCACTTACATCCAAAATTTGGAATTTGGGCTTTTCAATATTTGCCATAATTCTGAAAAGAATGGTCTCAATTAAGTTGACAACTTCTGGTGTCAAAATTAGGTTGACAACTTCTGGTGTCAAAATTATTTAGAAGTAAATCTTTACACAATAAAAATTTAAATTATCTAGTGTAAAGAAAATGTTAAATAAAATAATGGAATCAAACCTTAAGAACTTACCAGGCTTTAAACTTGCTTCACTTTATAACGCTCGTGCTGACAGAGCTTCGTGCTGATAACGTGTTGTGGAAGTGTGTTAATAATAATTGGAACAAGAAGCAAGTAATAGTAGAAAAAAAGGAGAAATTATCAGAGAAGAGAGAGAGAGAAAACGCTAAGAGAAGAGAGAGCTTGTTTTCGTTCTTAATCATTTCATCAGCGCTTCGGCGCTTTTATAAACGAAGAGTTACTGTGTAAAGTTTGAAAATTTTATATGTGAGCCCCACAATTTGAATATTTTATACATGAATAATACTATGTACAATTCATCGATAGTGATATGCACTATTCATCCGCACTACTCATTCGACAAATTTGTCCAGATCTCATAACATGGACAAGATTTTTCACGGAATGTGTGTAAGAAATTTAATGCAAACATTCAATAAGAAGAGGTAAAACCGTAAAAGGGCACAAAAGAAAATAGTAATAATGGATTAATTATTATTATTATTATACTTTGCCAAAATATAAAAGCTGCCCCACAAATTTACCCAATCACTACACGGAAGGGCCATTTAGTTGGTCCCACCCAGGGAAGATCTCATAGGATAAAAATATTCAGCCTGATCTAGGGAATTATTCCCTTCCATCTTTTCTTGATATTCATTTTTTGTTGAGAATAAAATCGAACGGCTCAGAATGTTCCATCATCTTTGACCTTTAAATACCGTTTCTGTAACCGCCTTAAGGTAGCTTTCCCCCTCTCCTCTCCCATGCTGGATTCCACGGGTGGACTTCGTTTTTCTTGACACGTGTCCATCCTTTTTAAAATTTTTTTTCTTCTCATAAAAATGGCTGTTCTCAATGTTTTTTGCTTGGCAAAGACTCGGAAGTTGGAAAGCAAAAACCTTAAAAACCCAACCCCCCACTACTCACGCTAACACGACTTAACAGCATAGTTCCAAAAACCCTATCCTACCATCCACTCCCAGATCACCACGTAACTCTAAAACCCTTTGAAAGGAAACGTGGCGTATCGCCATTGGTAGAACTGCTCAGAACACTGTCGCTTGGTACTGTCGAGTTTGGAAAGTAAATAACACTACTACTAACATAGAAAGAAACAGAACCGCCTCAAGAGTCAAGTGAAAGAAGTTTCTTTGTAAGAAAAGGAACATTGCGTAACAAGGCCCGAAAAAGAAAATAATAAAAAACCATAAATTTTTGGGGTTTTTATTCTTCTTTTTTCGCGTTTCTTTTTCTATCTCTCTTTCAGAGAAAAAACAGAGCTAAAACCCAGAAGCAGGGAGAGAGAGAGAGAGAGAGAGAGAGAGAGAGAGAGAGAGAGAGAGAGAGAGGCACACGCTTGAAAGAAGGAGTCAAAAGAAAAGAGAAAAGGAAGATAACAGAATAGGCGTTGATAGGCCGTGGAATCTAAGAATCACACACAAAGTTTTGGTGGGGGTGCTCGTTTTTATTTTATTTTGTTTTATCTTTTTTTTGTCCAAAATTTTTTTCTCCTTATAAGTGAATCCCCTTCCTCAACTATATTTCTTGCGTGTTTCCTGCGGTCTATCTACTCTTAATCTGTGTCTTCACTCCTCTTCTTTTAATCTCTTTGTTTTTTTTTTTGTTTTAATTTTTTATTTTCACGAAACTATTGCCTCTCTTAGAAGCCCAATCTAGATCCTTCCTTCTCTTTCCAAGTTCTTTCTGGGCTTTCATTACAAATTCTTGTTGTTCTCGGTTTTTCCAGTTTTGGGTTTTCTTTTTTCAAAGATTTGAGCTTTGAGTAGTTATCTCGAAGTGGAAAATTGTATCATCTGATAATTTAATAATGGAGGATGAGGGCAGGGTTTCTGGTGGCAATGGGTCATCTTACTGGCTGGACGCTTGCGAGGACATATCGTGTGATCTTATTAGCGATTTTGTTTTTGATGCTCCTATAGTTCAAGAATCAGTTGACAATGCTTCCAATCAAGATTTCTTTGGAGGAATTGATCATATTCTAGATAGCATCAAGAACGGCGGTGGCCTTCCTCCAGTAGATAGTAACAATAATAATAGCTCTCTTGTCAATGGCAATGGAGCTCATGATTCCATTGTTGCAGATGGATGGTTTCAGAATGAGCCACCAGCTGTATCTAAGAATCTAGCTGAGAACTCAGTTCCACGGCCTAATGGTGTGGAGAAGAACGACCCTGAAAGTAAAGGGCTGGAGAACAATTGTGATAATAGCAGTAGTCATTCATTTGATTTTCCTGCTAAGGAGAATGGAGTGCATAGGGAGGACAAAAGGTCTTATGATTCGAGGGATAGGGGTTTGGATAGTGAAGAAAGGTCTGGCAAGAGGGCTCGTGTGAATGGTTGCAAGAGTGATAAGCAGTATTCGAGTAGAGGGCAATATTACCCCAGGGATAAGGAGAGATGTTCTGCTAGAAAAAGAGTTCGTGATTGGGATGAAATTGATCGGAGAGATAGGGAACATGTTAGGAGAAGAGAACATTATAATGGTAGTAGGAGGGATGGGAGAGATAGAGAACCAAGGGGTTATTGGGAGAGGGATCGGTCAGGGTCCAATGAGATGGTTTTTAGGTTGGGTAGTTGGGAAGCTGATCGGTACAAAGAAGGGAAGGCAGCCAAAGCCAATGACAAAAGCCAGGAATGCAATGGCAATTTGGAGAAGAAAGTTGAACAGCCCAAGGAAAAAGTTTTGGAGGAGCAAGCTCGTCAGTATCAGTTGGATGTTCTTGAACAGGCAAAAAAGAAAAATACAATTGCATTTCTTGAAACGGGGGCGGGGAAGACACTCATTGCTGTTCTCCTCATCAAAAGTATTAGTGATGATTTGCAAAAGCAAAACAGAAAATTGCTCTCTGTCTTTTTGGTTCCTAAAGTTCCACTCGTTTATCAGGTATTAAGATTTGTAGACTTTTGATGCTCATTTTAGAACATGATGGTTTGCATGTTTTGAAACTCAATTGTTCTTATTATTTTCATTTGCCTTTTTCAGCAAGCTGAAGTTATTCGTGATCGAACTGGTTACCAAGTGGGTCATTATTGTGGGGAGATGGGTCAAGATTTCTGGGATGCTCGAAGGTGGCAGCGTGAGTTTGAGACCAAACAGGTAGCTTTCCATTTTTTTTATGTGATAGCTTGTGCTTGACTTTGATTTTCTTTCATGTTTATGATTTCCTTACTCTATTGATGTTTCAGTACTTTTTTTCCTCTTTTTGGGTGCTAGTGGAGAGTAATGCAGTATATTGCTGTAGTGATCTTTAGCTATGACATTGTAATGAGCTTCAGTAATGTTTGTATATCTAGTTTGTTGGACGTGGACAGCTTTATGTCATTAGTTTATTAGCAATTACCTGATTTATGTCATTAGTTATTTTGAATTTATGGTTAAGGTGGTTGTTAATGTAAGGGGTTGCCGAATGCATATAATGATGTAAGTCACTTATTTAGTGTGGTAACTACATTTCTTGGCAGTGTAACTTGAAATTAGTTCTTAATTTACTCAATAAATGTTTTCTTGCAGGTTTTAGTTATGACAGCCCAAATTCTGCTGAACATTTTGAGGCATAGCATAATTAAAATGGAAGCAATCAATCTTCTTATTCTAGATGAGTGTCATCATGCTGTGAAGAAACATCCATATTCGCTGGTGATGTCTGAATTCTACCATACGACTCCAAAGGAGAAGAGACCTTCTGTTTTTGGGATGACTGCTTCTCCTGTTAATTTGAAGGGTATTTCTTTATTTTCTAGTAGTGGCTGATTTTCTGATTTATATTTCTTTGATACTGAGAGCATCTCACTTGTAGTTTGTTTTTAAGGTTTTTTCCCCTAATACAAATATTTTTTAATTGTTATATTCAGGTGTTTCAAGTCAAGTTGATTGTGCAATAAAGATTCGTAATCTAGAAAGTAAACTAGATTCTGTAGTATGTACAATAAAAGACCGCAAGGAGCTTGAGAAACATGTGCCAATGCCCTCAGAAGTTGTTGTAGAGTATGACAAAGCAGCCAGTTTATGGTCCCTTCATGAACAAATAAAACAAATGGAAGTGGCAGTTGAAGAAGCTGCACAGTCAAGCTCTAGAAAAAGTAAATGGCAATTCATGGGAGCTAGAGATGCAGGAGCCAAGGAAGAGCTTCGCCAAGTTTATGGCGTCTCTGAAAGAACAGAAAGTGATGGAGCTGCTAATTTGATACAAAAGTTGAGAGCAATTAATTACGCACTTGGCGAATTGGGTCAATGGTGTGCTTACAAGGTATGATATTTTTTAAGTGATTAAGGCTACTGATGTCTTTGCTTCTGTTTCTAATTTGTGCTTAAATGTTCTTGGTTGCTTTTTCACCATTTTGCAGGTTGCACAATCCTTTTTGACAGCTTTACAAAACGATGAGAGGGCAAACTACCAGCTTGATGTCAAGTTTCAAGAGTCTTACCTAAATAAAGTTGTGTCTCTGTTACAATGCCAATTATCCGAGGGAGCCGTTACTGACAAAGATATGAACACTGCAGAAGCAGAGAACAGTAATTCTCAAGATACCAATCCTGATGAGATTGAGGAAGGAGAGCTCCCTGACACTCATGGTGGGTCTTTTAGTTTACTTCCCTACCCTTGTTTTATTACTTTGCCAGCCCAACGTGAGACTGATTTGTACCTGATTTTGAAAATTGATTTATCAAGCATAAGTTCAATATGCTAAGCCAGCTTAAAACTTAAAATGGTTAGACCATATTACGTAGGTCAGATTGTTACATGAGTTCTTGGATACGGGATGTGAGCAGAATTACTCAAATTAATTTCCATGATGCTCTGCTTTTCTTATTTGTTTCATTTGGCATGTTGGGCACTTGAAGAAAAGTTATCCTTGCTAATTAAATTTGAATGTATGCTTGGGGTAATTATAATAAACCACCAGCATCCATTGCTGATTTGCTTGTGCTGTGTTTCTTATCATCCCTTATAGAAAATTTTGTTGACAAATATTTTTGTGAATAATGATTCTATTTTTAAACAATAATTTGGTTTGTATATTCTCAACTGGTGTATCTTTTTTTGACATAGTTGTCTCTGGTGGAGAGCATGTGGATGTGATAATTGGAGCAGCTGTAGCAGATGGAAAGGTGACTCCGAAAGTGCAGTCTTTGATTAAAATACTTCTCAAGTATCAGCACACTGAGGATTTTCGTGCAATCATCTTTGTTGAGCGAGTTGTGGCTGCTTTAGTCCTTCCGAAGGTTAGAAGGAATAACTTGGTTTATTATGTTTAATGATAGATATAAATTTCCTATTAATGCTATTTTAATTGCTTTGTGATAGGACAGGTTTTTGCAGAGCTTCCATCTCTGAGTTTCATTAGGTGTGCAAGTTTGATTGGGCACAATAACAGTCAAGAAATGCGAACTGGACAAATGCAGGATACAATTGCTAGATTCAAAGACGGTCGTGTATGTTCATATTCTGTGCTTTCTGTCTTAAGTTGATCAAGATCTGAATCGTGCAATTGTATACATCACGTAAATGTTTTTACTTTCTATTGTAGGTAACATTGTTAGTTGCAACTAGTGTTGCTGAGGAAGGATTGGATATACGGCAGTGCAATGTTGTTATTCGTTTTGATCTAGCAAAAACTGTGCTCGCATACATTCAGTCTAGGGGTCGTGCAAGGAAGCCTGGATCAGATTACATCTTGATGATTGAGAGGTACCACTCTTAGGCATGCTCTATTTGAACATTTTCTTTCCTCAACGATCCAGAAAAACTCAAATTTTCATATTGTTTACAGAGGAAATTTATCTCATGCTGCATTCCTAAAGAATGCACGGAATAGTGAGGAGACCTTGCGGAGAGAAGCAATTGAGAGAACTGACCTTAGTCATCTGAAGGATACTTCAAAGTTGATTTCAGTGGATATGATACCAGGTACAGTGTACCAGGTTGAATCAACTGGTGCTATCGTGAGCCTAAATTCTGCTGTTGGACTCATCCACTTTTACTGTTCTCAGCTTCCCAGTGACAGGTACTATACTCAAATTATCATTGACCTAAATTATCAGTGACCTTAGCTGCTGTTTCTACTTGAGGTTCAGTCTTTTGCTAAGTTTTCTTTACCTTTGTTGTCAGATATTCCATACTTCGTCCTGAGTTTATTATGAAGAAGCATGAGAAGCCAGGAGGTCCAACTGAATATTCTTGCAAGCTTCAACTCCCCTGTAATGCACCATTTGAAGAGCTTGAGGGTTCCATATGCGGTTCTATGCGTCTTGCCCAACAGGCATGCTATCTTGTCACTATCTCTGTCTTCATCAAAATTATATTCAAGAATATTACTTGTTTTACTAAACATGTGCAACATGCAGGCTGTATGTTTGGCTGCTTGCAAGAGACTCCATGAGATGGGAGCATTTACTGATATGCTCTTGCCAGACAAAGGAAGTGGGGAAGAAGCAGAGAAGGTTGACCAGAATGATGAAGGAGACCCACTTCCTGGAACTGCTAGACATAGAGAGTTCTATCCTGAAGGTGTAGCAAACATACTCCAGGTTAGTGCTTCCATGGATTTGAATTCCCATCTCTGTACTATGGAAAACTAGCTGTTTCAACTTCTAAATATATGCCATTGCGTATGTCCAGTCTTATATTCTGCAACCACTATGATGATGGTGAGCTGATAATTTCTGCACCACCATCTGCATAGTTTCTTGTGTTGTGTTCATAATTTGACAAAGTTTTCCTTTATGTTGCTGGTACAACACTTTCTGGATATCAAAGTTGAAACGGCCTTCTTTTGGGAGG
This sequence comes from Microcos paniculata, assembly GCA_030664755.1. Classification (NCBI taxonomy): domain Eukaryota; kingdom Viridiplantae; phylum Streptophyta; class Magnoliopsida; order Malvales; family Malvaceae; genus Microcos; species Microcos paniculata. The sequence goes on from CP131461.1 coordinate 37,088,180, forward strand.
GAGGTCCACGTATTTAGCTGTAACTAATAATTTTTAAAATTACTTGAATGATACAAAGAACTATAAATCTGGTTTCACAAATCAAGGAATAAATAGCATAAGTGTGACCCAAATTTTCAAGTATTATACGCACACCATGCTTGACTGATGAAAGTTTTGAAACTTCATAAATGCAGGAGTTTTCCACCACAATCTGGCTTACAACTCATAAGTGTCATAAGGGCATATATTCTTTTTTTTGGGTTGTAATTTCTTAATAATTTTAACAATACTGAAACCATGATAACATTGTTACTATGGATGCTACCATGTATGTAGTTCTTAATGTACTTGGTGTCCTTAATGGTATTTCGTTTTATTTATATTTGTTCAAATGCCTTTTTGTGCGCAGGGAGAATGGATTTTATCTGGAAGAGATGGCACTGGTGACTCCAAAATGCTTCATCTGTACATGTATACTATAAAATGTCTAACTATCGGCTCTTCAAAAGATCCATTCTTAACTAAAGTTTCAGGCTTTGCGGTACTTTTTGGCAAAGAGCTGGATGCAGAGGTACTTTATTTTGTTTATTCTAGCATAAAGTGCTCTTGTTAAATAAGATCTTAATCTTGTATCAAATTTGTCACCAACAGGTGTTATCGATGTCGGTGGATCTATTTATCGCTCGAGCCATGATAACAAAGGCATCTCTTGTCTTCAGGGGATCAATACACATTACTGAAAGTCAGGTGTGTTACTGTTTAAATTACTTGAATAATGCTTACAATTCAAGTCTTTATGCTGTTTATACTTCAAGCTTATGATATAACTCCAAATTTTGCTTATTTGCAGCTGGCATCCCTTAAGAATTTTCACGTAAGATTGATGAGCATTGTACTGGATGTGGATGTTGATCCTTCCACCACTCCTTGGGATCCTGCCAAGGCATATTTGTTTGTCCCTGTGGTTGGCGATAAGTTTGTAGATCCTGTAAAAGAAATTGACTGGGATTTGGTTGATAATATAATCACAATCGATGCATGGAACAATCCTCTTCAAAAAGCTAGGCCAGATGTTTTCCTTGGCACAAATGAGAGGACACTTGGTGGTGATAGAAGGGAGTATGGATTTGGGAAATTGCGACATGGCATGGCTTTTGGGCAGAAACCCCATCCTACTTATGGTATCAGAGGAGCTGTAGCCCAATTTGATGTTGTCAAAGCTACGGGGGTGGTTCCTAGTCGAGATGTGATTGAGGTACAAGAAGGTGATTTGGCCGAAGGCAAATTGATCATGGCTGATGGTTTCAGACAAGCAGATGATCTTATTGGAAGAATAGTAACAGCTGCTCATTCTGGGAAGAGGTTTTATGTAGATTCAATACGTTATGACATGACAGCAGAGACGTCATTCCCAAGGAAAGAGGGCTATCTCGGTCCTCTGGAGTATAGCTCATATGCTGATTACTATAAGCAGAAGTATGACTTTGATCCTTGCATTTTAATTCCATTTTTGTTCCTAGAGCTTTATTAAAATAAAAACAATTAGCTGCATACTAACTGCCTCTTTTTATGGGACTGGATAGCCGTAATGCACCTCAGTTGTGTGGGAAGAAACGAAAAGCATATCTTACTCTGGAAAGGACATGGTTTACTACTTTTGGGTGCAGAAAATGTGAGCTTTTGTCACATTATGTACTTGATAGTAGTGGAAGTCCTTACAGATCGAAGATGCTTTTTATTTCTTCTCGCACAACAAAGGGTTCATTAGGCTATTGACATGTCTGGATGTCACTATTAGGTATGGTGTTGACTTGAGATGGAAGCAACAACCTTTGATAAGAGGTCGTGGTGTTTCATATTGCAAGAATCTCTTATCCCCTCGATTTGAGCACTCAGAAGGTATATTTAGAAAATGCTCGTGTTTAACATTAGTTCGGCAATTCTTATGACCCTCTTGGTGCTAAATGGAATGTCTTTGTATCGTATGAAGGTGAATCTGAGGAAGCTCTTGACAAAACATACTATGTGTTTCTTCCTCCTGAGCTGTGTTTTGTTCATCCACTTCCTGGATCACTTGTTAGAGGTGCCCAGAGGCTGCCCTCTATAATGAGGAGGGTTGAGAGCATGCTTCTTGCAATTCAACTTAAGCATATTATACAATTTCCTGTCCCTGCTTCAAAGGTGCGATACAATTCTCAGGCTAAATTTCAGGCAGCTTTCAGATGATAACTGAATATTGTTTTCTTTTATGTGTACAGATTTTGGAAGCTTTGACTGCTGCTTCGTGTCAAGAAACATTTTGCTATGAAAGGGCAGAGCTTCTGGGGGATGCTTACTTAAAATGGGTTGTTAGTCGATATTTGTTTCTTAAATATCCCCAGAAACACGAAGGTCAACTCACTAGGATGAGACAACAAATGGTGAGTAACATGGTTTTGTATCATTATGCTCTAAATAAGGGACTTCAATCATATATCCAAGCGGATCGCTTTGCACCGTCTAGATGGGCTGCTCCTGGGGTATTGCCAGTCTTTGACGAGGATACAAAAGACGGAGACACTTCCTTATTTGATTCAGAACAGGCAACTGTTGATGATATACCAAGAAAAGAACTTGGTGATGGGTTTGAAGACGAAATGGAAGACGGAGAGATAGAGAGCGACTCAAGTTCTTATAGAGTCCTCTCTAGCAAGACCTTAGCAGATGTTGTTGAAGCACTAATTGGAATTTATTATGTTGAAGGTGGGAAGAATGCAGCTAACCATCTCATGAAATGGATTGGGATTCAGGTAGAGTCTGATCCTGATGAAATGGAATCTATAGTGAGGCCATCCACTGTTCCAGAAGGCATACTTAGGAGTGTAAATTTCGATGCCCTTGAAGGGGCATTGAACATCAAATTTAAAGACAGGGCGTTGTTGGTAGAAGCTATTACCCATGCTTCACGCCCATCTTCTGGAGTATCCTGCTACCAGCGTTTGGAATTTGTTGGTGATGCAGTCTTAGATCATCTTATCACGAAACATTTGTTTTTCACATACACTAATCTGCCTCCTGGTCGTTTGACTGATTTGCGAGCTGCTGCTGTAAACAATGAAAATTTTGCACGTGTTGCAGTAAAGCACCACCTTCACATGCACCTTCGGCATGGATCTAGTGCCCTTGACAAGCAGGTTACTACCTTATTTCTTTACTTTAGCTTATTTACATAGGGGTAGCAACTTGTATCATATCCACCTGTCTGTTCTGGCACATTGGCTGCATGCCCTAAGTCTAGCATTTCTCTTCACTCAGTGCTGGTGGTGATTCGTGTTTCTAGGTCTTGTTCATGTTTATAGTCAACTCTTTTACAGGATTTCCAGATTTTTATAGCAATCGTTTACTTTTACCTTCATGTTGGTGAGATCTTAATCAAAACGAAAAATTGCCAAAAAATCATAAAATGGGGTATAGGATGTAATTCAAAACTGGTATGTTGATACGGTTAAATTATACATTCTGTTTTATGGATAATAAGTAAAACCAGAGGACGGTATTTGCTTGGTGTGGGGCTCTTGAATCTGCAATTGCACAGGTTCCCCCTGACTCAGTATTCTTGGCTTCTGTTTCAGATTCGTGACTTTGTCAAAGAAGTTCAAGATGAGTTATTAAAGCCAGGGTTCAACTCTTTTGGTTTGGGTGATTGTAAAGCTCCAAAAGTTCTTGGTGATATCGTGGAATCCATTGCTGGTGCCATTTTTCTGGATAGCAGACGAGACACTGCAGTTGTCTGGAGGGTCAGTTTCTGCCAAGGAACCTACTTAACGTCCCTAAAGCCAAACCCAACCCCCCTCCCTCCCTCCATCCCTCCTCTTTCCCCTCTTATGAACAAGAGATCTGATGGGGGAATTTTTATTTCTTGCTTTCCAGGTTTTTCAACCTTTGTTGCATCCCATGGTCACTCCAGAAACATTGCCAATGCATCCTGTGCGGGAACTGCAAGAGCGATGCCAGCAACAAGCTGAAGGCTTGGAGTATAAAGCCAGTCGATGTGGCAATTTGGCTACCGTGGAGGTTTTCATCGATGGTGTCCAGGTGGGAGTTGCTCAAAATCCCCAAAAGAAGATGGCACAGAAACTGGCTGCCAGGAACGCGCTTGCTGTTTTGAAGGACAAGGAAACAGCTGAAGCTAACGAGAACACTGAGGAGAACGGGAAGAAGAAGAAGAATGGCAACCAGACATTTACCAGACAAACATTGAATGATATCTGCCTGCGTAGAAATTGGCCTATGCCCTTCTATCGGTAAGAAACTATAATTAACTACATTTATTCCATCTTGTTATATGAAAGCTTAGATTAGTGATATTATGTATTGATATGTTTAGGTGTGTGAACGAGGGGGGCCCTGCACATGCAAAGAGATTTACCTTTGCAGTTAAGGTGAATACCACTGATCGGGGGTGGACGGATGAATGTGTAGGTGAGCCAATGCCTAGCGTTAAGAAGGCCAAGGACTCTGCTGCGGTGCTTCTCTTGGAACTTTTAAACAAATGGTATTCGTGATGGCAGAGGACAAGTGTCTCACAAATTCAAAACGACAATTTTCTCTCAAATAGTTTTACATTATATTATAGGTCAAAGAAAATTTATAAGCCTATGGATGTCTAGTTTTGCAAGAATTGATGTCCATATATAGTACCTTGGGGCAAAGAGCCAAAGACCAACAGACATAATTTTTCCAAGATATATCCTCGTCTATACTAATTTAAGGGGCTAAGAGGGGGCACTTATCTTTTTCTTTGCATTCCTATTGGCTATAATAAAATTTCTACCAAAAATGGTGAAACACAGAGGAATGTATGATGGTTTAGTGGTTAAAGGCATGGCTTGAGAAAGCCAAATTTTAAAGCTTCGTGTCGCAGATGATGTTGTTTATTGTTTTTGACAAGAAGGGAAGGTATTTAGGAAGAAATACATGGAAGATAAGCTTGATTGGAGTATGATTTGAGTTAAAACAAATTTAACTTCTAGTTTATTCTCGCTTTACGGCTCTGACAAATGAATGGGAAGACAGTTTTGAGGACAATGCACAGCTTGGGTTCGTTCAGGAGAGCCCACTTTATATTTGTAAGACTAAGGTGATTGAATGATGATTCTGAGTTGGTGGTTGTTGGGGCAGAAATAAGGCCTGGAAGACCTCGGGCAATAATTTGAGTCTTTAAGAGTCTCGCAAGTCGCAACCCAACCGAGAGGCTGATAGAAGAGAACAGAAAACCCAGAATCTATTCCATCGATCTTGTCAATCACACATTAAATGACAAAAATGGACACTGTCAACTAACCAACACGGCAACAACACGTGTACAACTGACTTTTATTTTATCGGGGACAACATTAATCGCTCCAGATTTTCAGCAAACATTTTCGAAGTCACATCTCCACATGCGGGCCAGGGAAAATGCCCTTATCGAATTACTCTAGTAATCACTTTTGGGCTTTGGCTTACACCTTAGAGGTTAGACGATCAATCCCCTTATTTCCCAATTATTACCGTAACGACTACTGAAGTATTCGATTTACGTAAATTATAGCCCAGTCAAACAGAGAACAAAGGTATCGCGGAGGAGGTGGGGGAAGCCAAGCTTTGAACCAAACCTAGTTTTTCTCAAATGTAAACACGAGGCACTGCCTTGAACCGTTGACTTAACCTCTTTTCTCTCTTACCCTTTTCTCTTAAAACAAACTTTCTACGATTCCATGCTATAAATATTCATCTGCAGATCAGGCGCAGCTTTAGGATCATTGCATTGCTTCCTATTTCTCATCTGTCAGTACTCGAAAAACTTATCCCACAACCAAGGTACGTACGCTTCTTTCACCTTTCTGCCGTGTTTTGGATCATAATGGAAACTCCTTTTTCTTTGCTTTGTGTATTTACTCTCTATCTGCTCATATTTCATTACTTTACTATTTCTGGGTTGAAGTGCAAAGGCACGAGTTCCGTGGGATTTTATTGGAATCCTACTAGGATTCATGAACAAGCTTTGGACTTGGGTTTAGCCGGGAATAGATGTAAAGCTTTAAGGCATAAATTCTTAAATTGATTTATCATGCCCCTCTCTTATATTGGATTAATATTCGTTATAACTGATAACTGAACAGACACAACTACTAGAATTTGATTGAATGTTGATGTAATTTATTCTTCTTGTGGTAAAAGATGAGCCAAGCAGAGGAAAAAGAAACCAAGGACCTCGCAGCTTCACGTCAAACACCCCGTCTGAATGAAAGAATCCTTTCATCTTTGTCAAGGAGATCGGTTGCTGCACATCCTTGGCATGATCTTGAGATTGGTACCTATCCAATGAGTGAATAATGAGTTTTGATGTTTGTAGCTAACATTTTCTGAGTTAATAATCACATTGGGGAACTGACCATGTTGTGAACTATTGTCTGCAGGACCTGGAGCTCCACATGTTTTCAACTGTGTATGTGTTCGTTCAAAACTTCACCAAGTCAATCTTTATTATTTCTATTGGTGCCTGAACTTATTAATAGCACTTTTATGGTTTTAAATTCTTGACATAAACTACGGCACTTTGACCCATATAAAGAAATATGCCTTTTGACTTGGGAAGCCGAAAGAAGAAAAACGGAAAAAGAAAAAAGAGATTAGCACTTGTTACACTCTATCAACAATATTCTCCAATTTCATTGTTTCACCTAAAACTTCCCCTGGTTTTCCTCTTTGAAGAAACAATCTAAAGGTTCAAAGAAAAGTTTCTTATATTAAGCAGAAATATCTAACCTCCAACCATTGCTAATTGTTTGTCTGTTGAATATCTTGTTCAACTTTACAGGTTGTTGAGATAACAAAAGGCAGCAAGGTCAAATATGAACTTGATAAGAAGACTGGATTGATTAAGGTATGCAAAATTTACATCCTCTGAAGATAGAAGTTCCAGAACATGTTTGTGAAGTGCTAGATAACATTTCCCACTATTTCAGTTGAGGACTGGAAAAGTTTGGAACAAGAGATCAAGAATTTACGTCATATAATAGAGTCTTGGCCATCCTTAAATTTTAAATTCTTGCATGCTCTCCATATTGTAATGTTTTCTACTTTTCTTACTGTGTAATTATACAAATTTCAGGTCGATCGCGTTTTATATTCTTCAGTGGTCTATCCTCACAATTATGGTTTCATCCCTCGCACTCTCTGTGAAGATAATGATCCCTTGGATTGCTTGGTTATCATGCAAGTAAAAACCTATCTCACCTTCTTCTATCCATCTCCTGTTTAAATGAACTCTACTGCTTGAGAATAGGACTTAAGATTTCGTAGTGCCGCTGATATGAATGTCATTTTCATTTTTCTATCTCGTTTTATCAAATGGGAGACCTTATTTTACTTTCAGTATTTCAATAAAATTCTCAGTAACTTGCACCTGAGTTCCACGCTCTCTTCCTCCTCATTGGCTTACCAGGGCCTTTTCATCAAGGTGCCAAGAAATTCCTTGATTTAGTATCCCGTACTAAGACATGATCCCAAACTTTTAGTTCTATAGCTTTAATTGTTGCATCTTTGAACTGCATATCAACAATGATCTACAAATATTGAGATTAGGTTATTTCTTTGAATAGGAGCCAGTTCTTCCTGGATGTTTTCTGCGAGCCAGAGCCATTGGACTGATGCCCATGATTGACCAGGTACGTATTTCATCGAAGTTTGAGGTTAACCTTTCTCTTCAGTTTGTGTGATAAGCCATAACTTGTTCATTTTTGTTCACAGGGAGAGAAAGATGACAAGATCATTGCAGTCTGTGCTGATGATCCAGAGTACAGACATTACACTGATATCAAGGATCTTCCACCTCACCGCCTTTCTGAGATCCGCCGTTTCTTTGAAGACTGTATCCTTCTCAACCTAAAACCATAAACTCATTGTCCCACATTTCATTTGTTTATCGTAAAGAATATTTCAGGTTTGTTACACAATTTGAGGAATACTGGTTTCTTTAACATTTCACAGACAAGAAAAACGAGAACAAGGAGGTTGCAGTCAACGACTTTTTACCTTCAAGCACTGCATTTGAAGCCATCCAGTACTCAATGTATGCTTTCTCTAAAGAACTAAGTCCTTTAGAATAACCAAGGAGGGGGTATACACAATGATAGAAGGGAATTCCCAAGTTTAAAGCTGATGGACAATCCCTCTTTCGGTTACTTCATCCTTGGTTTCCCATTATTAACCAGCATTTCCCTTAAAGCTTCCCCAACTTACTGAGGTTTTTGTGTTGCTATGGTGCAGGGACCTGTATGCCGAGTACATTCTGCATACCCTGAGGCGATAGGCTCACAAAGCTATTTTTCCTTAACAATTTTTTTCCCCTTTTTTTATGTATTCTTGAAGGAAATGCATTACTTATTATCTTAAATAAGACATCTTATCAACAGCGGTTGAATAAGAATGACAGCTCCATTAATTACATTTTTGTAATTCTGTAAGATTTGCTGAGAAATTTAAAGTTTTTGACCTTACAAAATGGTCCTGAAATTGTTGCCACTGGATCTAAAACAATTAATGTGATCCGTTGATTTTTCTTTTGTTTCTGGTATAATAGGTAATTGCAATGTTAATAATTTCAATAAACTTTTCATAGAACCGCTATTAAATAAAACAATGAAGAGCAAATAAAATATGGGATTTTTTTTTTTTTTTGAAAAATAAGAGATCTTATTCTTTTTGGAATAGCATGTAAGTTAAAGCATATAAAATTTCAGAGCAGCCAAGTCCACTAACAATAAGTTGAGACACAAACAAGTTCCTCAATCCGCTAGATATACATAAATTTGTATGCACATAATCCGATGTTAATGCAGGTAACTCAGCATACTTGCAGCTGATACGGACTAATTGACAAGCTGAAGCTGAAGCTGGTGCAAACTCAAGGCACATGTATAGAGTCAGGAGACATGGATATCATCTGAAGCAGGCTTGAATTTGAAAATGTTTCTTCCAAGGCAGGTCCCCTCTTACTTCCTCCATCAATGCTTTCTTTTGCAACGTGAACCAGCTCCTTTGCAACATCAAACATTCCAATTTTCCCATCTCCACCGAACAATAAGCACCTGGTTGCTATGTCTGCAACTATCTCTATTTGCTCTCTGCGGAAAATTGGCTGCTCATGGTAGTAAAGAGATGGGTCTACAATTTCTTCTAGCTTCCCACTCTTGATTTTTTGTAAGGGTACCGATGGCATGTCCATATATTTGAAGCCTGAAATTATCTCAAGCAATAGCAGACCAAAGTCATAAACATCTGTCTTGTGAGTATGAGGACTTTCGTAGTTGTTGCATAAATTGGAACCATCTCCAAGGCTGGGGCTAAGCAGTGCAAACCCAGCAATCTTAACTGAGAAATCCACGTCAAGAAAGATGTAGCCAGATGATTTGAGACCATGGTGAAAGATAGGCGGAGAAATCTCATATTGCAAGTATGCTAGGATGCTTGCAGTTTCAGCAGCTATGCTGAGCCTCTTATACCAGTCAAGGCCAAAATTAGTTCCTCTGCTATGGTGCAGATGTTCCTCCAAGGTGCCATTTGCAGGATATTCATAAACCACCATTAAGGTGTAACTAGAGTCGATACAACATCCAAGGAGTCTGGCTAAATTCCTATGTAAAACTGCCGATAAAAGCTCAATTACGGATAGGACATGAATTAGGTCTCTTTCATTCTCACACTCTACCTTCTGCACAGCTATATGTGAACCATCTCCAAGGACGCCAGCGTAAACTGTTCCATTTGTGCCATCTACAAGCTTCTGACCGCCTTCAAATGCTTGGGTTGCTTCATCTAGCTCTCGGTAACTGAATAATCTAGTCCTACAAGTTTTCCGAAATGAGATGGTACCATGAAAATGAGCTTGGTCTAGGTCAAATCCGCCTGGTTTAACAGGTGGTTTCAGTATGCAGAGGAATAAGAATAAGGAGGCAAGGATGAAAACAGGAGCAAGAACACCTGTATGGCAAGAATGGTAAGATATTATTTGTCGCAGCAAGTAATGGAATTTCATTAGTCAAAGAAAGTAAAATGTCGGCCATTTATATACTTATCCAGTTGTCAAAAGCTCTTAAAGCTAGGCAAGAGATAATATTCAGGACTATCAGATTTTCTGAGTTGGCACTCCAAATCATCATGCGCTTAGAGAAGATGAATCAAGTATAACATACCGGCAATGATTACAAGTTTCCTTTGACTATGTCTCGGAGTACTGTTACATTCCTCGCCATATGCTTCTTTCCCCTCCTTGATGCAGGCTGCAGGAGGACAAATGCTCTCATTTTAACTACAACTGAGCTAAATTTGATCACCCAACATGTGAATATTATTACTATGTCATGCTTAATATCAGCATTTTGCAGCAGGAAAGACTGGCATGAATGGTCAATGGATTGAAGTATATCTTTGTAACTTGTAAAGATATTTATTCACCGTTGTTATCCTGGAATTACTTACGGAGTTAAAGTCTATTTATGTATAAAGGAACTAATGAAACAACCATTGACTTAAATTAATGTGTTTGAGATAAACGGCAACCAGATCACTCATCAATTGAAGTAAATTAAAGAAGATTAATCTCAGAGACAAGCGAAGTAATCTTTAATCTTTAGTGTTTTACTAATTACTATCTCTTGTGACAGAAGTATTTTGCAGAATTTCAAACTGCTTTATCGAAAATTTGGAGCTCAGGATGGGGGAACCTGAAGATGCTCATGGGACTAATACAATAAGCTGCAAATCTGGGATCCTGAAATTATGCAAATCATCTTTTGAATAGTTATATAGTTGCAACAATGATGATTGATGATGGGGTGCACAGAGCAGCCCATGAGAGAGAGAAGGGATGGTCTGCTTTAATTATGTGAAGGAAAGATGCATCAATGATGACGAGTAGATGACTATTTGTAACTCAATCGGCGCAACTGAGTCACATCATTAATTTAAATCATTCCTTATCTTTATTTTCTGTACACCCCCACCTGGCCTGCAGATTGAACTCAAACAGGAAAATGGTATCTACAGAAAACCATTGGAGACTCTGCAACCTCTTCGCATTTGCAACTAAATTTTAGTTCAAATGCAAGCCTTAAGAATCAAATTTTAATATATTTGAGTCTACAATGTCTTCTAAATTTTAATTATATCACCCAAAATAGTTGAAGGTAGAGCAGATTAATGAAGATGATGAAAAATAAATAAAAGTAAATAAATAAAGTACTCACACTTCAAGCATCCAGCTCCATTTGCAAATCCATCACCTACAAACCCATCCTGACACGAACATCTGATCCCTTCTTCAACTGTCGTGGCATTCACCACATTTGCATTGCTAGAACAAACTGTTCTGGATATATTTCTCGGAACTGCCCACTCCAACTTAACCCCACGCTTACCAATGTTGGTTCCACGAGGAACTACCCACGACGAAAATCCTCTGCACCCAAACTTGGAAAAACTCGAAAACCCATCTCCGGAATGCCAAATACTATGATCAGAAAGCGGATAACAGCATGCAAGGGATCCACCGCCGCTTCCATCACAACCAGGCAAGTCGTTTGTTTCACAATCTGCTTTGCACAGAGAAGAGTCTTCGCAATCATATAGCCCCAAAACATTGTCAGCAGAGATACCGAAGTAGTCATTTCCTGCGAAACCAAAGGCATTCAAGTCGTTGTATTGACGACAGATGGAGCTTCCAGGGAAGTCTACAAGTAAACCGTCAGAGAAGAACTCGAGAACTCGATAGCTTTCAATGCCAATGTGAAGGTAAAGGGTAGTGGAATTCGAGCAAGAAAGGTGAAAAGCGTTGGAAACGGAAGCACAAGAAGCGTTCGAATGAAATGGAAAAGGAATGTGAAAATTGCCACATTTGTCATTGCACTTGTTTGGAAGCAAAAAGAATTGAAGCTCTGGCAACGAAACTCCTGGTTGACTAAGAAATACTAAGAGAGTGAACGAAATTAGAAGTAGTAGAGCTAACATTGCCTTGTGAACGTGCTGTTTGACTTGCTTGTTTCAGACAGAATATTTGAAAACTAAAAGGCCTTTAAAGAAGAAACACAACAGAGAAGAGAAGCAGAGAATCACATTCATGGCTTTCTCTTCCTCGGAGTGTCTGGAATACGAAACAAACCCGTACCCATCTGATACAAAGATGGCCAATCATGTTTAGCCACATCAACCACGGCCCCACCAAAGAGGAGGACAGAAGTAGCAACGTGGCAAGATCAAAGGCTAATATTGAATCATTGAAAAGGGAATGGCGGGGTGAAGCGTAAGGAGGGAGTGTGGCCATGGAAGTTGGGGAAGGGAAGAAGATTGGTCCCTGGAATGGGCTACAAGTCGTACCCACGTAAAACGGTGTGCAAAATTACGTGAGGCTGTACTATTTCGATTCAATTAAAGCAGCTTAAACTATCTCATCTCTTTCAATAAATTACATGATTTATTCACTAATCTCTTCCACTTATGGATTATTGTAAACACAATTTGCATGATTTTTGAAGCTTTGGTAATTTGGTTTGAGAATTACGGAATGTCAGATCTAAATGCACAAAGATTTCCAATCCCCAAAGCCACGCGTTTGGGAGTACCGCTTACTCGCTTCTTTGGTGATTTCCACTTTGACAGCTGTGCTTGTATACAGTGTCGGGATTGGGATTGCTTTAATCTTGTATCCAAACGGCGGACTAATTGCGGCAATTTTTTGTGTGCTCACTGCTCAGTCTTGATTCTGCTGCAGCGAGTTGGGAATTGGGATGCTAATCTCGGCGCCATTACGTGGCGAGATCTTGGAGGTCCTCAACAAAAAAATTAACAGCTTACAAGTCAGTTTTGTGGGTCCAAACAAATCCTTTTTTTAATTTTTTTATATTCACATCACCCATTTTGAATAAAAAATTTCATATAATTATCTCAGTAATTTTTTTTTAGAAGAAAAATGTTTTGATCCCTTATGTATAGTAGTATTATAAATATGAAAACAAAATCTTACCACCGAGCTAAGCATTTATCTTTTTGTATAATTACAGTATCCTTATCCATATGCATATTTATGGAGTGTAAAAAGTTTAATGTTTTATAAATAAAATTTTATATTCAAATTTTACGGATAAAGAAAATAAATTTAAAGATTTTTTTTTTCAACGCGACTCGAATAAAATTAATAATCATACACTGCTAAACTAAACTATGAATGAATGTGTGAATTGAATCTAATTAATAATATATGAAATGTGTAAGTTACGAGCCAAGAAGAGACCAAAACTCAGGTCAAAAAAGAGTAAAAACACCTTGTCGAAACAATGTCGTAAATTAAGCCCATTACAATACGCCAAAGGCTTTATGAAAATAAATAGAACACTCTTGGAATTGACAATTTGGTTGGATTTTGAAATTTTGGTTTATTTAGGGGGAAAAATGAAGACATATCAAAATTCCAAAAAGCCAAAAGTAGATTTCATTTTACCGAAGAAAATGAGTAAAATAGATAAGACACCAACGACAACTCCCAGCTCCGAGTTGTAGACTCCCAAAAAATTAAAAATCTACAGCGATATAAGTGAAATTGGCGTGGCACGCCGTACAAGTAAAAAAGGTTTTCATTTCTCCGAACCAAAACACTATTAGTATTATTATTTAAGTAAAAGAATTCCTCAAAAAATCCACTTGCTTTCCTGGTGAAAGGGCTTTATCTGCCAACATCGGCGTCGTTTCCACACAAACCAAAAGGACAACCAAAAAACGAAACACAGTCCATCGAACAACTGCACAAAACGTTTCCTCTTTTTTTCTCTCTCTCATTCTTTTTCCTTTATATATATATATATATAATTTTTTTTTTTGGCCCTTTTGTTGAGATAAATTGTGTATTATAGGGACTGTAAAGTTAAGAGAAAAAGAAAAAAAAAGAAGAAAAGAAGAAAGAACCCCAAACCAACGATCTCCAACGAAATCATCATCGTCACCCCTACCAAACAGCAAAAGGACAAGAAACGATGATGTTTTAGACTCAGGGAACAATATCCCAGTAAAGCGAGTGAGTCAACTCGTTGGTCGTTGATGATGACGATAGATCTTGGGGGACCCGGCCCAAGCCAACCCCGACTCCTGGGAGACTTTATACTGGGTCCGAGAATCGGGTCCGGTTCATTCGCGGTGGTTTGGAAGGCACGGCATACGCTAAACGGATTGGAAGTAGCAGTTAAAGAGATTGATAAGAAACTCCTCAGCTCTAAAGTCAGTGAAAATCTGCTTAAAGAAATTTCCATTCTCAGCACCATTAATCACCCCAATATCATCCACTTTTTTGAAGCCATTGAGGTCCTCCTCTCTTTTCCTTGTCAAAATTTGCTGTATTTATTTATGGGTTTTTTCTCTTTTGATGGTTGATTGATGGTGTAAGTAATGCTGTGGCAGACTGATGATAGGATATTCCTAGTGTTGGAGTATTGTGATGGAGGGGATCTTGCGGCTTATATTCATCGACATGGGAAAGTGTCAGAGGAAGTTGCCAGGCATTTTATGAGGCAATTGGGTACTAAATTTTGAATTTTTATAGTAGTTTCTATCACAATGTTTAGGCGATCGGTTTTTACTTCCCAACCTTCATTAATATGGTAGTAAGTAGTAACAGTTTTTGAATTAAATATTTGATGGTTGGGACAATTGTGTTTTTCCAATTTTCCAATTTGCTTTTGCTTTATAAGTTGATTATAAATATATTTATTTACAAACTATGTATTATATTTATTGTTTAGGCAAGTGGTTTTCTAGTTGGGAACCTCATAAAAAGAAACTTTTGGTTGTTTAGTAACAGTTTCTAAATTAATTGTTTGATAGTTAGGCAATGGATTTTGCATTTTTGACTATTGCAAATTAATTTTTTTCCTGTTTGAATAGAGCAGTATATTCTTAAATACAGTGTTTAGGCCAAAAATGGATATGATGCCAAACTTAGAAATTTTGTATTTTCTCTGTTTTTCTCTTTTTGGCTGTTCATCTTCATTTGTCGGTTACAGTTATATTCTCTGAGACTTTTTTAAGTGGTTGGGGCTATTGGAAGTGGGATCAAGTGATAATTAGCATTTGGCTGTTCAAGTTCAAACATATTAATGCTATATATAGGTTAAGGGAGTGAGTATGTCATCACAGTAGCTCATTTTGTTTCTCATTTCCCCAGTGTTTACCAATTTAGATTCATTTGCTATCTGACTCTTTGGAAAACTCTGAAAGCCCCCAATTTGTTAACTATCATGCAGCTGCAGGATTGCAAGTTCTTCAAGAAAAACATCTTATTCACCGTGATTTAAAACCACAGGTGTGGTGCTTGGTTAACATAGTTTAATCTTATATACCTTTAGTCAGATTTTAATTTTCTCATTGGATTGCGCTTTATCGTTTGAAGTTAAAGTTTAATCATCGATACGAGATGCCTAGAGCAGACCATTCTCTTTGGTTGGAGAATTGATATAGTTGAAAACATTATTCAGACATTATAGTTTTGTATTGCAGAACTTACTACTCTCAACTAAGGGAGCAACTCCACAACTAAAGATAGGAGATTTTGGTTTTGCAAGGTGACTATTTTAATTGGCCTTTTATTACGGGCTGGAGCAAGGCTTAGTTCATTCACATTGCTTGACTTTGAGACCTTTATCTTTGTGTTGCTTTTGATAATCGAGATTTTTTCTTTTTGGTTCTATTCTCATATTGGATAACTATAGTTTATTGTCAAAGCCTATCTAAAGCAATTTGTTCCATGAACCATCTGGTCAGTCACGTCCTTGTGTCATGGTTCAGAATTATATTATCAAGGTTGTGATTTGGATAATTATATTGAATTTTTGATACATGGATTATTAGTTGTTCATAGAAAACATTTGATAAACCGTGTATCGCAGATCTCTGACACCCCAAGACTTGGCTGATACACTATGTGGTTCACCATTGTACATGGCTCCGGAGATTATTCAGAATCAGAAGTATGATGCAAAGGTGAAACAACTACATGTCTTTTCTCCCCCTTCCCTTGATCCCTTCCCTTCCCTTTCCTTCCCTTGTGGTGGTTTTCGTTTGCTATTGTTTACATAGAAGTAATGATCTATGCAGGCTGATTTATGGAGTGTTGGGGCAATCTTATTTCAACTGGTCACCGGGAAGCCACCATTTGATGGCAATAATCACTTACAGGTTTCTGTGAAGAGGAATCTGTTCTACTTATTATCAGAGCTTAACGCTTCTCATATTCATTGTGATTCTCTGCTGTACACAGCTATTCCAGAATATTCTGAGATCCACTGAACTGCGGTTTCCAGAAGGCGCCATAGAAGAATTACATCCAGATTGTGTTGATCTTTGCAGAAGCCTGTTACGCCATAATCCAGGTACCAGTTACTATTGTGCAGGTTTATGTGCCTTATGCTTATCTCTTCACTTTAAAGTGATTGTTATCCAACAATATTGAGTTTAGGTTCTTGTAATTTATGTTGTGATAATATACTAAAGATCGTGTTAAGGATCCTTTAATCTGAAGTTGAACTTCAATTTGCAGTTGAACGCCTGACATTTCAAGAATTTTTCAATCACACGTTCCTTGAGGAGTCAAGGTAAAATCCTCTTTTAGTGCATTCATTGCTCCCTGTTTGGACATCCTATGTATCATATTTTTCGGCTGCCAAAGCAATTCAAGTTAACTGAATTGAATTTATTTGTATCATTATCTGTAGCAAGAAGGTGGATGCTGAGCTTGCCTCATCACCTCCGCAATCAAAATCAATGGTTGAGCAGTTTGATTCTTCTGCCTCTGAGAAGAGATCTCAATTATTGTCTGGGTATCCCATGGACACAACTGCAAGAAATTTACAATCGGCTAGTTCATCTGTACCTGATAGAGTATTACATACAAATGAGCATGGGTGCTCATCTGGTGTCAAAGGTGCTCTTCTGACCATGCCTCCTATTGTATGTGAGAACAAAGGGAAATCTGTTGATAACCAATGTTCATCTGATCAGCCCAGGGGTGAGTTCTTCTACTAAAGGGTGTTTCCATTTATGTCCTATTCTCTTCTTCTTCCTCTTCTTCTTCTACTTCTTTGTTTTTAATTTCCTCATTTTCCATTGTATGTCCATTAGCTGATTCAATGGAGTCTATTGAGAAAGAATATGTTCTTGTCAACCCACATTTTGCATCCATGGAGACTTCCTCTTATTACCTTGAGACATCCCTGCAAGATTCAACTACTAAGCCTTTGAAGTGTCCAGCAAATAAGAGTGACCAGGAATCGGTAGTTGCTGTAGAAACCAAGGAGACTGCTGGGAGTTCTGCAGGTTCTGTGAAAATTCCCCAAGTTCAGGGATCAGATGCACAAACAACATCATCCGAATCAGCTATGTTAAGGGAAGTGCAGAGACTCAGCATACTGCATCCTTCAACTAGACTACAAATGTTTCATCAGTATGCACAGGCTATTGCAGAACTAGCGCAAGATAAGGTTGGTTGCTGTTGTCGCAGAAGGCATTCTCAGTCAAGCTGAATTTTCACTTTACAGTAAGGTTTCTTGTATTCTCTATTGCTTTGAATAAAACATCTCAAACAGCTGTTTTTGATGCAGTATAATGCAGGACTGTTTCTAGAATCATTTTCAGTTGAACTTGTTGTCTTGGCTGTATGGAAGAAAGCTTATGAGATCTGTAGCTCTTGGGTGACCCCTGCTGAAGAAAAAGAGTTTCCTGGAAGCTGTTCGGCCAATGAACCTACCATTGTTCAGGGTGGTGCACACTTGTCTCCAAATGCAGAATACAACGTAGATTTTTGCAGGCCTTCATCTGTTTGCATCTGGGCGGAGCAAGGACTTATTGTTGCATATGATCGTGCGGAGAAGTTATCATGTCATCTTCAAGATATGGATGGTCAGGCTGTCAATCCAAAACAATTCTTTATTCTGAACTGCATTTTAATTGGGTTTTTAGTTTTATTTAATTTGAAATATCTGTCAAATATATTACAGCTAGTGCTGAAATGCCTGATGCCATGGAAATAATATATCAAAAAGCACTCACTATCGGGACAAGTGGTGCTGTGAGTAACTTGCGTCCATCTCATTTTTTTTTTTTCGTTCATCCATTCTGATTGTGACGGATTAGTCAAAATGGGGATCTTTCCCATGTTCTAGGTGGATGAATACATGGAGAACAGAGGCAGTGCAGCAGCAGCATACTCTAAGGCAGTGCTTTTACTATCATTTATTGTGGGAGAGGCGGCGAGTCTGCCATTGAACCCACCATTTTCACTGACACCTGCCAATAAGAAGCGAATTCAGACCTACATTAACAACTTGCAGTCTCATCAATCGCAGTTTCTAACATCAGCACCCTTTCCTTAGCTGTCTGCGGACTCCACCACCAAGTGAATACTGCTGCTTGTGTACAGATATATCTCTTAAAAACTGCGGCAATTTTTTAATCCTTTTTTTCTTGACAAGGATATAAGCAAAGACATGTCTAGTGACGACATTATATGGATAGACTCGGACAATTATCTAATGTGTATAGAAAAAGTATATGACAAACAACTGGAAATCTGGAGCAAAACTGATCTATGTAAATAATACTACTATTCTTTCTCTTAAGTACATCTGAATAGAAATTGTAACATGTACAGTCTCGTTTACTATACATTGATAGAATTCTTTCAATTTAAATGCTGAAGCATTTGAAGCATACTTAATGGATTGTCTCTTGGCCTGTCGGCAATTATTGGATGTGATTAGGTGATAGGGCCGGCTCATGTCAGGTTCAATGCAACAGTCACTATTATCTTCTGAAATGAAACCGTAGAAGAAAAACAATCATGTGCGAACCACAAGCTAAGCCAGTAACTAAACCTGAAATATGTCGGAGAAATCAAAATCATCCTCCACAAGCAGCAAGGACAAGAATTATGCAGACCCATCGCATACAGCATCAGGGGGCACTTTCCATCATGGTGAAAAATATCACGCACCTTCTTTCAACGTTTGGAACATGTTGACGATAATAATTTAGTTATTGGCCGAAAACAAATAAGAATTGATGGGACTGTCCCACCACGTCAGCCATGAGACTAACTAGTAGAATCTTGTCAACAAATAAATTTTTCCTACATTTATTAAAACCCTACCTCCATTATGTCCTCAATTTCAGGGAGAATGGAAAGTAAAAATAAAAGCTGTTTAAAAGTTTCTGTAATAAACCTGTGAATGTGCCCAGGCAACTGAAAGGCAAGCAAAACCCTAACCGTTTGTTCACCTGGGAGAAAAGGGAAAGAAAAGTTCCCGTTTAATTTGTAATTTCACTGCATCCAAAGGATTTCAGATAACCAAGCGAAAGGGTCAAAGAAAAAAAATAGAGACAAGGACATATCTTCGAAGAAAAGAGGCCAAATCAAGGGCCATTCAGTACTTCGTGCTTCTTATCTATAGTCTAGTTTCAAATGAGTTCTTAACTGCAGTAGCATGTTCCAGCAAAATAAAATACGTCAATGTAGACATATAGTACACACACACCTACACGAAAAGTCTTCGTGAGCGGCAAGTCTTAAAATTAAACATTAATGGAAATAAGATAAGGGGGGAAATTAAGAATTACACGCAACGACATATTTTTGCTTGGTTAATTGCATGAAAGTCAAGTTGAAGCTTCCCCTTCCAAGCGTATCCTCTTAGGACCTTTCTCTTCACCTTGACTGCCGGTGTTCATCACTCTATTTTCCTTGGCTTCCACTGAACACCTTTTGTAAGGTTTAAATCCTGTTCGGCGGGCCTTAAGCTTTGCGTGTCCCAGCCCAATTGTCAGCTGGCCCTCCTCCACAATTTTCTCACTTCTTGACAATGCATTTTTCTCAACTTCTTGATGGTCAGAACAGGATCCCCATGTCTTGCTGTTAAGGTCTAAAGCTGATGTAACTCCATCTTTCTCATCTGGATTTTCCCCAACATTGTCCTTTTGCTGCGCCTTATTTTTGCCATCTTGTGGAGGAGAAAAGCTTTGTGGCAGTACCTCTCGGGAGAAGAGGGCCTGAAAAGCCAGTCGCCCCTAACAGAAATGATTCTAACAAATTAGTGGAGCCATAATCGTGACAATATTACAATACCATAGTACTTAATAAAGTTAAGCTACAAGGAAAAACAGACTCATTAACTCACCTCTTCAGATACCTCCTTCCAAGAATCACTCAAGCTGCTACTGCTTCTACAACGACGATTGCTACACTCAATTTGTGGATGATTTGCGTCAGCTCCTTTTGGCTCTTCCTTGTCTTTCTCATGTTTTTCTAACGCATCAGTCTCCACCTCACTGCTTGAAGGTGTATTGGAACCACATGAGGACCGGTCAACTTGTTTTCTGTTCTTTGTTTTGTTTGCATCCTGAGGCTCAGTCACTGCTGATGCCTTCTCATCATTAACAGCTTTCACTCCATCGTTCAATTTTGTGTCTCCACTCTCTTCGGAGTCTGATGATGAAGTAGGTGATTTAGATGCTGAATGTTGAGCTTGCAAAGCTTCACAGCATTCGTGGTCCAGCTGTTGGTCCTGCATGGATAGATCTTGATCAGTATTATCATTTTTCAGTGTTTTTGCAGCTGGTGTTTGATCATCCTCCATAGGAGAAACTGCAGCAGTGGACGCAGGACCACAGGTAAAGCCAGTGTGCAGAGGAGCACACACAGGAAGCAGTCCATGAGCAGCCCACCATGCAGTGGCAGCAGCTACAGTTGCAGCAGCAATAGCAGCCATACTTGGAGCAGAGTTCATTTGTCTAGGCGGAAAACCTCCTTGGCTGCATGAGGGAGAATCAGCAGAACTTTCAATATTTGTGAATGGCCAAAATGTAGCTGCAAAGCTAGCTGCAGCATGAGACGCCGGGTTCTGTAACAAAGTAGATACAATGAGACTGGAAAAA
This sequence comes from Microcos paniculata, assembly GCA_030664755.1. Classification (NCBI taxonomy): domain Eukaryota; kingdom Viridiplantae; phylum Streptophyta; class Magnoliopsida; order Malvales; family Malvaceae; genus Microcos; species Microcos paniculata. The sequence continues at coordinate 37,109,150 of CP131461.1, forward strand.
GTGGAGGAGACATGAAGAAATGATCGATAGTCCTCTTGATTGGGGCGAACATGTGCAAAGGGAGGATGAAAAATTGGAAATGCCTGATGAGCAGATCTTGGTGCATTATGCTGATTTTCCGTAGTAACAGAAGCACCTGGATTTGCAAACAAATTAGATTGTCTATGAACATCTCCCATAGGGTGAAAACCAGAATCCTGAAATGGCGCATCAAGAGCAGGATTTTGAGCACGTGTTCCCAGGGTTCCATCTAGGACATGCACAGCAACATGCCTAGGATAATTTTGAGCGGCTTGCATCTCATCTATATGCAAACCACCATCAGGATCATCTTTCTTCTTGCGTTGAACTGATTTCTCATTTAAAATGCAAGAATTCTCCAAGCTTGAATTCTTACTTGTACCATTATCTTGAATTGTCTGTTGGACATTAAGTTTATCAGCCTCATAAATTTCTTTTAAGTTCAAGAGTGACATGGGGATTCATGTTTTTATAAGGATTCAATACCTCTTTTAGTGAAGGTACAAACTCCTTAAAAGTGCAAGAGTTTCTAAGTGCTGCTGATGCTGATATAGAATTCTTGTTCACGGAAGACACAGAGCAGCAGTTAGCTTCATGGATAACAGAAAAAACCTCAGAGCAACTCTCTTGATTGTCATTCAGATTTGTAAGCTTTTCATCTCCATTAGGTCTCTGACAAACAAGAGACACATGAAGGTTAGATGAATAAAAATGGAACTTAATTAAGAAACTGGAAATTTTGATAAATGAAGAACATGAGGAAAGGGAAATTGACCTCTGGAAGTGGTTCTTTCTCCAAGTCCAGTACTTGTTTGCAACGCAAAGAAGATATTGGTGTTTCAGATTTTCCATCCTTTGCTCCCACCTGTGATGAGGTAGCAGCACCCGTCTTTCGAGGATAAGGATTGCTTGGTTTTCTTTTAGGGCGTGGAGGTGGGATTTCAATGTCAAGGGCTTGACCTATTGGAACACCTTTAGCAAGCGCCTCCTTCTCCAACTGAGAGTGGAATACTTGTCAGTAGACTCAACTAAAATAAATATACAGAGGAAGGAAAAACATTTCAAGTTACTGGTGCCGCCAGCATAACATATCAATCACAATGAAGTGCAGCAATACAAATATGTGATAGGAATAGAATAGCTCAATTTGGCATTAATAAATTTATTCTCTGCAATTTTTGTAGATGAAATGATTTTCTCACATGAATGCAACATCGACAAATGTAACCAGAATAATAAAAACTATTATCAGGAAATGGTTAGTCCTCATATCTAAAGCTCTAACATATATTTATATCTCCTACAGGGGGTTCAGACAAATTTTTATGCTTCTATTATCAATTATACAGGCTGTCTTATAGATTAGATTTTCTGCTTCTGACCAAATGATTAGAATCCACCAGCCAATTCTGCAGAAGATTAATACATTCTTTTCTATTTTCCCTTCAGAAAGTGTACACAGACAATTGTGACCTTTGAATCCATAAGCTCATTCCACCTTCAATGAATTATCTACATCCTTCCAGTTCTTTAGATCTATCACATGTTCTCTCGAAAGACTCAGTCAACCAGACATACACACAGGCCACAGCTGAGCATATACAACCATTGGCTAAATAAAAAAAAAGGGGGCTGGTTTAGCTAAGCAGTCAGCTTGACTGCTCGGCTAAACCAGCCCCCTTTTTTACTATGAGGAAACTTTAAAATATATAGATAGATAGAGAGAAGGGATTAGTCTATTAAGACGGAAAGAAAATTACTTTCTTAGGAATCACAGTTCAAGTTCTGCTTTAAAATGTTTAATATTTCATAATGCCAACTTATCTGTATAATGTGAATCACATTATCCACGATATTCTTTGCCATGTAAAATTGAGATCCTTATAGTGTTATGGTTCATACTTCAAAATGAAGAAAGAAATTTAAAATTTGAAAAGCATTAACCATAACAATCTTGAACGATCTTCATTTGCTTATGTAAATCCTACGCTAATCACGGTAAATCTGATATTCGAAACTATTAAAAGAAAAAATTGTACATTATGTTTGTCAAATCAAGAAAGATACTTTTAAACTTGGACATACCGTCTAAGAGAAATTTGAAAGGAGAAAAGCAATGCAATACCATTTTACCGTTCACTTTAACGTAATTGGCAAAGTAGCTGCCAGTAACCTGAAGGAAATTAGTCTTTATAGGAAAATCCAACAAAATTTCATCGGTGGTTCCTTTCACTGATGATTATACCACATTCACTAAAGAAGAATAATCTCTTCAGATGGACCTATGAGGTGCATACCTCTAATCTATCGTCATATACCTACAAGGCACATCTAATACACATCCAAAAGCCACTAATAGCTTCACTGCATTCTTGAGGCACTCTAGGACAGATTGATCCAAGCATATAATCTAGTACATATACTATAGTTACAATTAGCCCTCATCATTCAAACGAAAGAAAAATAGATGGATCAGTGTCATATGTTCCTCAGTACCAAGAAATGTCATCAATGCTGTGTCATAGATGTATGATCCTCAACCATTAATGAGCAGCCCACTCTCCATCTTGAACTTTCTCGATTACCATAAATGGAAGGAACCAAAACGAAGGTATATATATTAGATCTAATGAGTCTGATTCATACTAGGTCAATATTGCTAAGATTTACATAGATTTCACACCACTAATGAAACACCTCTACCCCTCCTAGAATCCAACAATGTCCTACACCATAAGACAAGTGACATCTTTGCTGGCAAGGAATTCCTAACAGATATTACCCTAATGCAGATAACGTCATATAGAAGAACATATTGCGGGATTGACATCTTTAAACACATATCGACTCACAAAGAACATACTTTTGGGCAAAAGTTCATCAAGACCCTCTGCTGGAGGAAATGTAAAACAACAGAAAACTAAATTTTGAACTTCCACCATGTGATGGAGACATATTGCAGACTAGCCAATAATTCCAGAAAAGACAAAATGTCCTTTACAGTGTGTTTGTATTCAAATTTTACTCTAATTGATGTTTCATTGTCAACATTGGATGTTGATGAAATGAACTATTAGCTGAGTCAAAACCTTGAGATAGTCTAGCATGAAGGATACACTAATTGGCGTTGAGCCCTGGTTCCCATCAAGGACATGGTATCCATGGATGCCAAAGATTCAATTTAAAGCAGAGCCAAAATCTTGGCATTATCTAGCCATGAAGGACATGTACTTGGGCTGAGCCTGAATTTACTTAAGTAAATAAAAGCTGTTGTGCTTCTTCACACCACTGGTATAAGTTTGATCATACTGATATAAAACTAATGCTTTTGACATGCAAAAGCTAGTAATCTGTATGTGTGACGTATATGTTACTTGCATGTGCCCGGGGAACCCTGTTACAGTATCTTTGTCGTTTAATCAACAAATTGCTGATACAAAAAAAGTAAAGAAACAATATCGATTAATAAGGGAATAATCACTCAGATATCCCAACCGCAACGAGGTCAAATGGATGCATCAATATTTGATATATTCAAGCAGAAGCAACTAGCAAGAGTTAAGAAGCACAAATATACATTGAATATAAGCATAAGCAAGAAGGCACCAAATGACCTTTGAAAAGAACTTTTGAGCATGACTCCTGATCTGCACAGCAGTCTTCGTTCCTATGTGTTCTGCACATCACCAAGTATAAACAGAAAACAGAGGAGAAGAGACAGATCTCCAATTAAGAAAAATAAACAACAAAAGCAATTAATACGTCAGTCCTAATAGGCATATGCATATCCAACGAATTTCAGCCTCAATCGACAATTAAAATAGTTCTAAATTATCAGCAACAGCTGAAAGAATTGCTGATTTTCCATCCAAAGAAAAGATAAAGATAAACCTTCAATGCGTTGCCAGGCTCGTCCATAGAGCTTCAACGCCTCCAGGAACCTATGATGTTCCTCCTCCGTCCATCGTTCACGTTGTTTCGTAATAGTATAAGGCTTCCTAGTCTACCATCCAACATAAAAATTCAAAAGTTGAGATTAAAGCAGTGAAAGCTCCAAGTTTAGAATACCAACGGGTACAGTTCAAAAGGCAAAGAAAAGAGTCTTAATAGCTAATACCTTAATAACAAGTTCTTCTCCAGACGAATATGTGTCCATTGACAGGACCTCGGCAGCGTTATCGCTGCTTCAAATCCTCTCTAACGAGCAACGGATAAAACAGAAATCTCCTTTCATTTCTTTCCACATCCAATACTACAAATAGCAAAGCCGTTTTTGAACTCCACAAAACCTGATGATAACTATTTACTACTGCAAAACACAAAAGCCAACAAAAATCGATAGAGATCCGTCTCTGTTTTCTATAACCATTCCAATTAATATAATTTTCTCAACGGAATATCAAACGTATTTACTTCTTCCATAACTAGTATTGGTACTTTATTCAATCAAATGGTAAACTTTGGACAAAATTTAAATCTCTGAAAAATTAAGGAAAAAAATTTAAGTATCCACCGTAACAGAGAGAAGAGACGGCTTCTTCGAAAGAACTTAAAAGAAAATTCCTTTATTCAGAATCCTCACCAAAACGAACTCCTGGACGCCAAAACCTTTCGAAACGAGAAGAAAAGCTTTAATTAGTAATCGACAACTCACACTTCCATATCCACCCCTCCAGTAAATGCAAAATTTGCCGTTTTAACAGCTAAAAAAAATACTCTTTACCTTCTGTTTGGTTGCCAAGAAAAAGAAATCAATCAGTTTCTTTTTCCTCTTTCTTAGTTGCGTATAAACAACATAAATTTAAACTCAACTGAGCAGAGTTTTGAAGAAAACAATTATTTTAGGGAGCAACCAAACGGAGAGGAAAGAAGGAAAGCCCTAGAAATGCGATGGAAATACCTTGAGAGATAGCCATGGAGGATGAGAACATCGGAAGCAACGATCACCCATGAAAAAGAGTTCACCGGAGACCGGTTGAAGAACTCATATTTCCGGCAATGAGGAGATCGGAACAAGATAATTAGGAAACCGGTTCTTTCGGAGGTAAGGCGAAAAGACTAGAAGAAAACTAAAGAAGCAAAGCGAAGCAAAGCCTACAGGAAGCAGAAGTGAAAGCTTGTTTTTGGAAAGACCTAAAACACCAGAAACTACAGTTTGGGAGAAGCAAGGAGAAATCTCAGCCACTACAATTTCTTCTGGATTAAAAAATACAAAACTTGGGCGAGTTTTATTTGAGGCTGCGAAAGAGTGAACGGTAAACAGAACGGAGAGAGTCACAGGATTTTGCCAAGTGGCAGTAATTTAGTGGCTGATTAGGGTAAAGCCCACCCTTGCGCTTTTTCGCTTATTTTTCTTTATATTTTTATTTATATTTCTTTTTTAGTTTTTTTGGCACTTGGCCTCTTGCTTCCTATCTTCAAATCTCAGCCACAAGTTCCCATACTGTGAGGTTAAGTCCGTAAAAGTGCCTCCAGCTATGCCACATGGGGCCCGCCAGTGACGTGGATTTTGCTGTCTGCCGGTTGGCTCCGGTTTCGTCCGTACTGACAGTATGAAAAAGCGGATGGCGTTGCGCCAGCGTGGCATGGGTGACCGGTACGTGGCGGTTAGAGAAAGATGGAAAGCACGAGGGTCGAAGGGGGCGGATTGGGTGTCAAGTGCGACGTTTGCGGTTCATGCGGACGCCAAGTTTTTTTTTTTTTTCTAATAAAAATGCTATTTTATTTCATCCAATCAGCAATAGGACTGCTACAGACTAAAGTACACAAGCTACACAATCAATAAGCATTTGTGTTCAACCTACAGCAATCAACAAAAGCTCTATAATTTGTAAGAAAAAAAAAAAACTATTAAGAGACTAGGACCCTGTCATATATATTCTAATTTTTACAAAGATTTCTATTAATTGGATCTGAATGTTTGTTTTGGGATAAAACAAAAAAAAAATTAAATGGTGCATCTATGTACCATTTGTATCATTTAATATGTTAAATATAGAAAATTTTATATAATTAATATTTTATTTTTTATAATTCAAAAAAATTACTATATTAAATAAAAAAATAATTTTTTTAAATGAAAAATTAATCAAATTTTAAAAGGTGTATGGGTACACCCATTAACAAAATTGAAAATTATACTTCTTCTATTCTTTATTATCTGACCCCAATAATCGAATATCTTCGATTAAGAAAGTTAATTAAGTAATAAAATTCTATATAAATTTTATTTCACTTTTCAAATTTATCTTAAGCTTTTAAAAGTTAATTGACTTAATATACAACTATTATATTTAATGGTTTTTACAATTTAAAAATGAATAATTAATATTTTATTAAAACCATAAAATGATAAATAAAAAAAACATTAACTTGGGATTAAATAAAAAAGAAACGGAGGGAGTAATCTTTTAGAATGTTGCTGCGAAAGTTGAAGTCAATGCCACCGATTGGGGAACCATGTATCATATCTTTGGTGACGATCCTAGCAACATATCTTAGCTACCTACTCCTTCCCTCTCTCTTTTCCTTTTTCCTTTTTAGTTTTCAAGATAAACTTGAATTTTGAGATTCATTGCATTCTGTTGGCAAAAAGGAAAATTTAGTTTAACACTTTGTGAACTTTTTAGGACCAAGAACAATCTATAGACCCTAATTGTTATTCACAACAAATAAATTTTCTTACTGAAATTGTCGATCCTTGAAAAAATTATATCATGGGACTGTCTCATTATATTAATTATGGGATCAATCAGTAAAATTTTATCAACTCAAAACATTTATTGAGATTTAGTCCCTAACTTAGTAATAGGTTTAGCCATTAATTTAAAAAAGTAAAAGTTAATGGGTAAGTCCTGAAATTAAAAATATAAGGAATGTAGGATTTTAATAATTGTAGGAAAAACTTATTTGTTAACAAAATTTTAATGGTTGATCTTATAATTGACGTGGTAGGACGATCTCATAAAATAATTTCTTCCTATCCTTGGGATGTATTTGTTGACATTTTACTATTTATTATATTATATTATATTTTCCTTTTTCAGAGGGTAATAACTAAAAATGGGCAAATGGCCCTCTATTTTTGGTTGATATAGAGAACAAATGCTACAAAGATCATTTCACGGTAACTATTAAACCCAAGTTAATCGGCTTGCCAAGTCGACCATGTTGTTTGAGCACTAAAGAAGGGAAAAGTTTGGATCCAATGGGCCGACAAAAATCTGGGCGTCGAGAATGTGGGAAAACCCATTAGGGAAACACCCCCCGACGGACATTTCCATTTTCTCTTCTGGGCAAAAAGTTCACTTTCTAATGGATTCCCAAAAGACAAGACCATCTTCCATCCCTTGATTCAGAAACTACATGGGTTTACTAGACAAGTAGGAGGAGCCGTATGTTCCCTTTCATACTAGCCGCACTTCGAAGCCTTACCATGATGAAAAAAGAAAAGTGAAAAGAAAAAAGTCATGTTTTTAGCTAGTATTCTGAAATGTGAAATCCAAATTCCATGGACATAAAAGGATTATAATTGAGGATGGAATTCAGTTTCTTGGCAATTGGAAAAGCTCCCCTTCTCCTTTTACTAACCAGACGTTGGATGAATTCAGTTTTCAGGAATATATATGATGTGTGACGAGAAAGAAGAATCCAGCTCATACCTCTTAGTATTAACTTATACGAAACATGTCCTCAGGGACTACGAGAACTCAGAAAGTCCCAAAACGACATCTTTTGAAATCTGTCGTAAAGCATTAGAATTGCCTTCTTTTTCTTTTGCCCGATCCAATCTAGCGCCTCTCGATGGTAATAATAGGAAGTCGATTAAAAAACTTGCACAAAGTAGGAACAATAATTAAAGATTTCCTTAATTTGCCATCTTTTTTTCATTTATAATATAAAAACCAAAACATACCGTCGTTTGACCAGCTAAACTCTTTTTCTTTAATTTAATGTTTTAATTTGCATCAAGATATTGATCAATTGTATAAGTCAGGTCCAGTGCCTCTAGAACTTGTAGATAGATTATTTTGAGCTAAATATCCAAGTTGGCCCTTAAACTATATCTTTTTGGACATATTGGCCCTTAAACTTTTATTTGGGACAATTGACCCCTCAAACTATTATTTTGGAACAATTACCCCCTTAAACTATCATTTTGGGACAATTAACCCTCCAAATTTATTATTTTGGGACAATTAAACCCTTAAAATTATTATTTAGGGACAAAGTAACCCTTAATTCAATAGAAATTTCCTTTGAAAATAAACTTTGAGGGGTTAATTGTCCCAAAATGAAAGTTTGAGGGGTTAATTGTCCCAAATAAAAGTTTACGGGCCAATTTGTCCATTTTGGTATAGTTTGAGGGCCAATTTGAGTATTTAGCCGATTATTTTGAGGCTTGGGCAAAAATAATACCAACCCAGCAAACAAACGTCAAGACACGCGATAGAAATTAAAGCAAAAGCCAATGTCAAGAAAGGAAAGGCATACGCATGCATATGATAGTAGAATTAGATGAACTGAACACCTTCAACTTCAACCAGCTGCCACCGCCTCACTCAGTTGCTGACGTGCTCTGGCTGAGGTTGGTCTGATGACGTCATTCCTTCAAGAATCCACTAGCTAAACAAAACCAACGTAACTCCTGATGCAAAAAACTCAATTGTTTTTTTTTTGTCTGGAAACTCTCCCCATCCACTCAATGGTTTTCAGCTTCCAAGATCGTCAGAGCCGTTACGGCGTCTCCCTCTCTCTCACCGTGTACGTCTTTGCTCCCGTTGCCTTAGTTCGTATCGGTCACAATCCTTTTGTTTTAATTTGAGAGGTTTTATTCAGATTCCAAACTCTGGAGTAAATACAAAGAAAATATAAATAGACCTTTTTTTTTTGGCTTTTTTGGGTTTTTTCAATTGTTAGGACATGTGAGTACTACTATATCTTAAAAAATTCTAATGATAAAACTTTTTGGTAATGGTTAATTAAGTCATAGTAAGACTTTGCAGAAAGATGGTTGTTTTTTTGAACAATCTGAGTTCTGACTGAATCCTCGGATTACATTACTTGTCAACTTTGAAATGTTCGTATTCATGCCACGAGGTTAGAGTTCGACCATAAGCTCTCTGAATTTATTTTGATATAGCATGGAAAAAATTCTCGTCGTTGAATAATAACTGATACATAGAACATCTTTTTCTCCAATCAAATTGACAACGGAAACCAGCCAGCGTGCGAATGCTTCGGCGGTTTGCAAAACCGGTTAACTACCTTGTGAACTGTAATGTGTTCATATATAATATGCCAACCATAGCCTGTTTGGTCCGGCTTGAGCTTATAGCAAAAGTGCTGTTTTAGTAGAGCTGTTTTATAAGTGCTGTCTAGAGAAGTTAAAATAACGTTTGGTAAATTTAACACAGAAGTGTTGTAAGTCGTAAAAAGCTGTTTGACAATTATATTGTAAAACTGTTGTGAAATGTTTAAATTACGAAAAAGGATATTTTATCTTTTTGTATAAATATTTTAAAAAAAAGGGTGTTATTTTGTACATATTAACTAATATATATATACTTCATATAAATTATTTAATAATAAAAATGATAAATAAATATTTTTAATTTCCATATTATTTTCAAATTATTTTTAAAATAATTATGTATAAATTTTCAACCAATTGGAATTCTTTTATATATACCTTTACTACAAATAGAAATTATGAATTAATTTATTTAAGGTATGATCAAATAAAATATAACAATAATTAAATGTAAATAATAAAATTTAAAATAAAATAACTATACAAAAAAGTTTGATAATATAAGTCAAATAAAACCTAAATAATAGCAAAAGAGAGTGGGTTTACGGCTTGTTGATGAGAAAAAAATAAACAAGTGAGAAAATTATGATAGGGTTGTCATTTTGAGAAAAATATAAGGGTATTAAAGGTATATAAAAAAATTTCATTAAAAAAAGCTAGCTTCCCGTATAAACTCTAAAAATTGATTTTTGGAGAAGCTTCAAATTGTAGCTTTGGCTAAAAGCAGAAAAACTGCTTTCCTGATAAACTAAAATTTCAAAAAACCATACACCCAAACACCTGACTTTAACTTCTAGAATAGAGAAACACTTAAAAAAGTTGGGCCAAACACCCACTAAGTGTTTTCAAAGAATATTTGGAGCAATGAACCTGTAGAGGACAGTTACAAAAGAAAACTGTTCTGGCTCAATCTGTAAAGAGGCCTATCAAGGCATTGCTTGCTTTGAAACTCGGCAATCAGCAATCAGCATTTGTGTGCAGATCAGATGATTAATTATATTGCTAACTGCCAAAATAAAAAAGAAAGAAAAACGCTTCCAAGTTCTCTACTGTAACCGTCGTTTTTTACTCTATGTATATTACCATATAGGCATATACAACCAAGCCATTAGTTTAGACTTATCTGTTCCAAGGAAAAGTCGTAATATTAGGTATTACCATTCCATAAACGGAAGATAGAGCCACTAAAAATTTAAGCCTGAAATTCGTCATCTCTCGGCCTCATATCAGGCTATATATTTGTTAGTTCATACCATCTCCAACACCATCCCAGAACTTTCGCAAGGCAGGATATATATATACTACTAAGTATTATATCATCGGTTCCTCAAATGGCTACAACAATGAAACCACTAGTAACTGACCTTGTTTCCACTTTGAGGTCTGTTCCAGCAAATTATGTCCGACCTGAATCTGATCGTCCGAACCTAGATGAGGTTACCTTTGATGACTCCATCCCTCTCATTGATCTCCAAGGCCTTTGCGGTCCTAATCACTCCAGTATCATCGAAGAGATTGGCAAAGCATGCCAAAATTATGGTTTCTTTCAGGTATATATATGATATAGCTAGCTTTGATGAGCACTCGTTTCTTAATTTCTTTTGTTTTTTTCTATTAACATGCATAATTTGTTACCTGTTGAAGGTTAAAAACCATGGGGTTCCAAAAGAGGTAATTGATAAGATGTTGAACGTATCAAAAGAATTCTTTCATTTACCGGAGAGTGAGCGATTGAAGAATTACTCCGATGATCCTATGAAGACGACAAGACTTTCTACCAGTTTCAATGTGAAAACTGAGAATGTCTCAAATTGGAGGGATTACTTAAGACTCCATTGCTTCCCTTTGGAGGACTATGTTCATGAATGGCCAACCAACCCCCCATCTTTCAGGTCTATATACATACATACACCACAAGAATTTATTAATTAACGTGTTATTTCAACATTTTCATTGGTTCCTTCCTCCTCGGCAGAGACGATACGACTGAGTACTGCAAGAATACCAGAGGCCTAGCACTGAGACTGCTTGAAGCAATATCAGAAAGCCTAGGCTTGGAGAGTGGGTATTTAAATTCTGCACTGGGAAAGCACGCACAGCACATGGCTATCAACTACTATCCACCCTGCCCTGAGCCAGAACTGACTTATGGGTTACCGGGACATGCTGATCCCAATGTTATCACTGTTCTCCTTCAAGATGATGTGCCTGGTCTGCAGGTGCTAAAAGATGGGAAATGGATTGCTGTCAACCCCATTCCCTACACCTTTGTTGTCAATATTGGTGATCAGATACAGGTAAATACAACAAATCAATACATCTATAGAAAGTCTGCATATTCCACCAGTAATTATCAGTCCAGTATAATAAGAAGGAAGTTAAAGCTACAAAACAATAGCTAATATATATTGAAGCCATTTTCTACGCTAAGAGTGGACCGTTACTAATTTAGAAATCAAGAGACAGATAAAAAAGGCTAAATACTCAAATTAGCCCTCAAATTATACCAAAAATGATAATTGACCATTAAACTTTTATTTTGAGACAATTAAACCCTCAATCATTATTTTGGGACAATATAGCCCTTAATGCAATAGAATCTTTCTTTCTATTGAATTAAGGGCTACACTATCCCTAAATAATAATTTTGAGGGCTTAATCATTGTCTCAAAATAATAATTTTGGAGAGTTAATTGTTCCAAAATAATAGTTTAAGGAGTTAATTATTCCAGAATAATAATTTGAAGGGTTAGTTGTTTTAAAATTAAAAGTTTAGAGGCCAACATATCTAAAGAGGTATAATTTAGAGGACAACTAGTCTATTCAACTAATAAAAAAGTGTATAGTTGTTTATTCCATTTTAACAATTTAGATAGATTTTTGAAATTATTGACAAGGTCTGCCCGGATTGTTCCCATAGTTCTAGAAAGAAAGAAATCATTACCTTACCTATTTTTCAAGCAAAAGCTCCTATTTTTGATCTGTTTAATTTTTCTAAATGGCTTTATATAGGCAGTGAGTAATGATAATTATAAAAGCGTGCTTCACCGGGCCATTGTGAATTGCAAGGAGGAGAGGATCTCCATTCCAACTTTCTACTGCCCATCACCCGACGCCGTGATGCGACCAGCCCCACCACTGATCGACGGCGATCATCTTCCCTTATACACCGATTATTCCTACGGTGAATACTATCAGAAGTTCTGGAAACGGGGGCTCAACTCTGAAACATGCCTGGACATGTTTAAAATAAATTAAGATCACCTCTGCATTTTATACTATCACTTAATTTCCATATATATAGAGAGATGAGATGCAGGGATACTCAATCTTTTTCAGAAATATAAAATAAACTCATAGTGTACTCTTCTCTTATGAATTCAATACATTACTACCTTGTTATTTTTCAGTTCAACGTCATGATTGGAACTCATAGTTAAAAAATGATACTCCTTCATTATCCTTCCAGACACAAGCAATGCAAATTACAAACATCAATTTACAATGTGAGACATTCTACAGAAAGGAGTAGGTAAAGATATTACTAATTGGTGGCCAAAGGAAGAAAGTAGAGATATATCTTAATCAGTATCTGGCAATGAAGAAAAAAAAAAAGGAATTGTCTCCATGGCTTGCTTGCAGTTGATTCTCCATGATTGAAGCGATGAGAAATGTTTGCGATTGTTGAAGGATTGCTACAAAGCCATTCCAGATAATGAGAAAGTATAACCGTTGTAGACTCGATAATTCCAGAGACTACTCCTTCAGCGAAGGCCACCTTCCTGCTGGATGTCCTAATGATGACCCAAAACCCAGGAGGAAAAGAGCGAACAAAACAAGAATTCGTGGCATTGGGGACTCAAGCCGGATTTAACACGATCAAAATGGAGTGCTTTGTCCGTGATTGTTGGACTATGGAGTTCTATAAAATATAGCACTTCCCTTCTATCTTAGGTCCCCACCCAAAAAATGAAAAAAATAATAATAACATTCATTTGATTTGTAATATACTCCCTCTTTTTTAAATTATTTGTCATTTTTTTATTGTTGTTTGTCAATCAAATTTAACTTTGACTATTATTTATAAAAAAAATTATATAGAATTAAAATTTTAAAAAATATATTTTGAAAAATTCGTGATTTAAGGTTTATAAATATTATTTTTAAATATTTTTAACTTTATATTTTTGTAAAAAATAATGATTAAAGATGAAGTTGTTTGACTAAAAAAATAAAAAAAGTGACAAAAAATTTGAGACAAAGGGAGTATATATTTATTAATTTGTTGGGAGGATTTAAATCTTATCCAAATTCGGACAATTTCTTATAGTCCTATTCTTTTAAAAACCAATTTATCTTTTGTTCACAAGAGAAAGAGGAAGTTTTAAAAACTTTCAGCTTCGAATTTCAATTGCTACTATTTCATTGGTGTTGATAAAATGAAGTTAAGGTCCTCAATCGAAAAATAAAAACATGAAAAGTCAAACTATGCACTTAATTATGCCTATTGATTCGTTTCATTATTTTAACAAGCCATTTTTTTTGTTTGGTCGAAAACAGCCATTTGATTTGACCCTTCGAAGTCTACACCTTTTTGGGTCGCTTGTAGGTGAGAGAGAGCAATAACCTTTTATCTTTCCCTTTTTTTTTTTTTAAGAATTTTATCTTTCTCTTCTTTCTTTTTTTTTATGAGGATTTTCTCGTTTCATTTAAATAACTAGAAAATAATCCGAGTTACGACTCGAGAATTTATTTAAATTTTATTTTTTAAAAATGTGAGATGATAGAGGCGAATAGTATTTAGATAAATTCATATAGTTATATATTTGATATTATATATAAATCAAAATGTAATATAAAATATAAATATATAATTATTTTGATATATATTGATAATGTTAATTAATTAATAATAAAATCATATATAAAATATTATACGTAAGTTGAAAAAAGTTGATTAAAAATTAAATAAAAATATATAAATCAAATATTAACTTTTCATGATAAATAAATTTTAATAAAATATATAATATATAAAAATGTGAAAAAATTTTCTCAAACCTAATAAAAATCATCAAGCTAAACTTTTTTTACAGGCTTATCAAGGGTGAAAAAAATTCCTACAAAAAATATGTTAAAAATTTCAAGAATAAAAGAAAGAACCAAAAGTTTTTTTAAAAAATAAAGAAGTAATGGGCTTTAACCCAAAACATAAAAAAAAAAAAAAGAGAACCAATGAGGGGTGGCTAAAAAATTCCTACAAAATTTTTTTGTAAACTTATCAATGATGAACAAATTCAAACAAAAAATATATTAAAAATTTCATGAATAAAAGAAAATATCAAATTTTTTTTTTAAAAAAAACTAATAAACTTTAACTCAAAACATAAAAAAAAAGAACACGGGTTGACAGTGGCATTTCCTCCACTACTAATATACTACTAGAAATATAATGATAATATGTTTGAAATTTCGTTTAGGGCAGTACGGATTATGGGTATAGATTTAAGTAAAAAGAAAAAACAAAAATAAAAAGCTAGGGCGGGCCGACCATTGGTCAACCCGAATTCTCTGTAACTTGCGCCCTACTCCATTGGGGCAGTATTACATCTCCCACGTTCTTAAAATTCCTTTGCCATTTGCCTCTGAAGTGAAAATACAGAACACCATTTAGAGCAAAGAAAGAAGAGAAAACAAAAAGATGGGGAAAAAATCACGATTGAAAGCCAAATCGGTTGCTTCGGAGAAGGAAAAACCAAATCCAGGAACCGATATGGATGAACGAGAGCTAGAGAACTTCACGAAGGCCCTGCGCTTAGCGAGTGCCTCGGCACTGCCCATGGCCATGCAAGCGGCCATAGATCTTGGCATTTTAGACATGCTTGCTTCGGCGGGTCCGGGTCTCCCCTCCTCGGAAATCGCGGTACGCTTGGGCTGTCCCGACGGTGAGCCGCTCAATATGCTGGACCGGCTCATCAGGTTACTCTGTTGCCATGACGTACTTGCACGCTGTGAGAATCTCTTTAGTTTGACTCCTGCGGCAAAGTACTTTGCCAAGAATGAAGATGGGGTTTCGTTAGCGCCCTTGTTGGTTTTGAATCATGACAGGGTTTTCCTTGAAAGCTGGTTTGCTCATTTTTCAACTAACTCCCCTTTTTTTTGCTATTCATGGCATATGCGAGTTGTGTCTATATAGGTTTCGTTACTAGTAGCTTTTTGTTCACCGTCCTGAATTGTTACTTGGGATTGGGAAGAATACCGCTGCAAATGTTTGTGTGGCCCCGGGATCTCAATTTGTTTGAAATGCTAGAGTTATTTTCCAGCCCCATGCAGGGGAATAGCAAGATAGAGTTTCTAACTTTTGTGAGACAAAATATGATCCACCTACGATAAACACATAGATAATAGTAGTAGTTAGTGTAGTTGATTGTGGTTTTTTGTTTGTTATATCCAGCATTGGGGAAAATTTAAGCTTTGAGGAAATATCAAAATTTAAACTGTTTTTAGGTGGGAATTGGATGTCATATTCTAACAGTAATGAGGTTACCATCAACTTATCTAAAAATGCACTAGTTTTATTCGTTTTTGGTATATACAAGAAAGTCAAGGGAGGAAAGGGTTCAAAATTTAGAGTTAGCGGTTCTAAATAGGACTAAAATGGCTAGGTGGAGCCTGAGTTGTCACAGAAGTTCCGTTTTGGTAGTCCAAATGTCCAATGCATGTCAAGATATAAGTTGATTGAGATGCGCTTTTCTTCTATTGTTTCTTAGGTCTGGAGTTAAGGATGCAATCCTTGAAGGAGGAACTCCTTTTAGCAGGGCTTACGGCATGGATGTGTTTCAGTATCTTGGCAAGGATGGCAGGTTCAGTCAACTATATAATACAGCAATGTTCAACCATACCACAGTTATTTTGAAGAAGATCCTTGAAAGCTACCGGGGTTTTAAGAACCTCAAGACATTGGTTGATGTTGGTGGTGGTATTGGTGTGGCTCTTAGCTTAATCACTTCGAAGTACCCCTCTATCAAGGGTATTAACTTTGACTTGCCCCATGTTATTCAACATGCTCCTCCATTTCCTGGTATGATGCCAATTCATTACCCTTTCGTGTTCTTTACATGTTCATGATTTTTCTTTGGTAATCAATAGTTATTTAAGTTCATATGTAACAGCAATTGATGGTTGTGCGATCCATTATATTATTTGCATATGCCCTGTATGCTGTATCACATTTTATCACAATTTATCTGGTTAGTTGTTCTCAGTGCAATTTGACAAATCCTGCAGTTGTGGAAATTCATTGTATCACAATCCTGTGTCCTGTGTCACATTGTATCACCATCACATTTAATCAAGTTTAAGTGCAATATTACCAATCATATGGCTACGTACTGTACGTATTTGGTTTTCAGTATTTGAAATCATGCTACATAATACGTGGAAGTGTGGCTTCTTGTTTGTTGGTAGTAAAGCTGTTGCTTGCTGAATTGTTTTATATAGAAAAAGGAGAGATGATGAGAAGAACCTGCTCCCAGTTGATCAATTTTAAATGGCTAAAAGTTTACTTTAGTATCATCTATAGCTTTGTGAAGTAGCACTATTTTTCTTGAAGTCAACTCTAGCGTAGTAACAGGAACTCCAAATGCAAAATTTTTTGCTTAAGATCCTATAACAGATTTGACTTAAGTAATTATGCATTGCAGGTGTGACACATGTACCTGGAGATATGTTTGAAAGTGTTCCCAAGGGAGATGCCATATTTATGAAGGTTGGTTTGGAATTTTGCTTCAATCTTTCTTGACTTGAGGATATTTTTGTCCCAAATCTTCACAAACTGACCTTCTGCACCATCAAAATATGGTTTCACATAACTAACAGTGAGATTATGGCTATTTTATAGGGGATTCTTAGGGACTGGAGTGATGATCAGTGCTTGACGTTGTTGAAAAATTGCTATAACGCTCTGCCCGAAGATGGAAAGGTTATTGTTGTGGAGCAAGTTCTTCCAACTTTTGGTGACATTTCCACTGTAGTGGAAGCAAAACTCTTGAATGATGTGCTTACTATGACTCTGACTCCTGGAGGGAAGGAGCGGAAGCAAGATGAAATATTTAGCTTGGCGTATGGGTCTGGGTTTACTAGTATCGGCCTTTCATCTTTCTGTTGTCACTATTGGGTTCTGGAGTTCAACAAATCTCCAATTCCTCCTGAAGGTTTGGTTAACGAATTTGGCCCTTGGGATTCCTCAAGTGCATGGTAATCTTACCTTTAGCTCGAGGAATTGCTTTTGTTTTGTGCAGGGTTTATGAGGCTAGCTAATGCTATGGGGTACACCTATTTTGTAACTATCGGTTATCCTAGCAAACTCAATGCTTCACCCTCATCTGGGTTGGATGATTTGATTAGGAACTGCTCGTAATTTAGGAATATGAAATATGCTATGCTTTGACATTAGTATGTGTTTTCTAAGATATTTTGCTTGAGAACATATATTTGGGGAGTTTATTATGATGGATGTCTATCTAGTGATTCAGTGCTCTTTGTCTATAAACTTGCTTGAAGCTTGATCAGGTAATGAATCCCGTCCGCTGATAATTGCTAATTGTTAGTTGCCTTTATCTGCTGCACCTGACCCTTTTCAAGAGGGTATATTGTCTGTCCAGGCTTGTAAGATACAGCCGTTCATTGTTGGTTTCATAACTCAAATGATTGCCGTTTTCTTTCGGTAATGGTTGAGAAAATCATCAAGACAATGGTTGAGTTTGTAGTGTACTACTCTCTGGATAGACATAGTCACTACAACTGAATTGGTAACTCGAAGCAGTTAGGGTTGGCAGGTGGAGTTAACTTTAGGAGTTTTCACTCAACCTTTGTATCATATAATGTCATGCGGTCAGTGAGTTTTTGCTTACGGCTTTTAAAATGGCATCCTTTTTTTCTTTGTTTCGTGGTCTTGTTTGGCCAATGTAAATGGTCCAATGTACGAAATTTATATATCCATCTAAACATGCAACATATACTTTAAAGTTCAAATAGGGAAAAATAACGCTTCATTTCGGCGAAAG
This sequence comes from Microcos paniculata, assembly GCA_030664755.1. NCBI lineage: Eukaryota > Viridiplantae > Streptophyta > Magnoliopsida > Malvales > Malvaceae > Microcos > Microcos paniculata. Next base: position 37,127,549 of record CP131461.1, read on the forward strand.
GAAAACAAGAATTTTGTTGCTAAAATTTTGTAAATTTTCAATTATCCCAAAAATTGTACTAATTACATCCATCTTATAAATTCACTGGTCTATCCTTTTTCCCTATTTCTTTAATCCTACCATTTGTATCAAGAAACCATTCAAATTAATTAGTTAATTAATTAAAAAAAAGAAACCATTCATTTTCCTCTTTTTTTTTTTCTTTAGGCCAAAAAGGAAAGTAACGAACCATTCTAGTTATCCGATACTATTGTTGAAAGTACTATTGAAATGCAAGTAAATTTATCTATTTGCAAAATAAATCAATTGACAAAACAACAGAAATAAATAAGGAAACACACACTCTCTCTCTAAAAAAAATAATAAAAATTAAAATTAAAATCACCAGCGTCATATTAAAATAAATGTATTTTACCAATGATTTATTATTGAAAGAATTTTACTTTTATAATCTATCAATCTTGGCTAATCATGAATAAAAAGACCTAGATATTATGATAGTGGACAAATGTAAGTTGTGCAAATTATTATGAAAGTGGACAAATGCAAATTATGCAAATTAGGTTATGAAAGTGGACAAATGCAAGTTGTACAAATTGTCTAAATTATGATTATTGTGATGATAATAATGGGGCTAATATGTGCAAATTGCCAACTTGTATAGCCTACCATTTGATGCCTATAAATTGGGATTCATTCTCCCTAATGATACACACAATTCCTTCAATCTTATTTCCATTTCCATCTCTCTCTCTCTCTCTCTCTTGTTCCTTTAATTCTCAATTTCTCCTATTCTTATTTCTTGTTCTTGCTTAGTCAATTTTAATTAACATACTTTTTACAACACGTTATCAGCACGAGTGTTCTAAAGTAAAGCAAGTTTGAAGTTTGGTAAGTTCTGAAAGTTTGATTCCATACAAAATTTATTTTCTATACACAAGATAATTTTAATTTTCATTGTGTAAAAATTTTCTTCTAAACATTTTTGACACCAGAAGTTGTCAAACTAATTGAGACCATTCTTTTCAGAATTATGGCAAATATTGAAAAGCCCAAATTCCAAATTTTGGATGTAAGTGGCAATAACTACTTGTCATGGTGTCTCGATATTGAACTGCATCTCCAAGGCCAAGGTCTTGCAGCTACCATTGGTGAAAATGGAAATGCTAATGATAAAGATAAGGCAAATGCTTTGATTTTTATCCGTCGGCATCTAAGTGATAGCCTAAAAGTTCAATATCTATCTGTCCGAGATCCCTTGATCTTGTGGACAAGATTGAAAGAGCGGTATGATCACACCAAAACTGTCATCCTCCCTCAAGCACACTATGATTGGCAACATCTGAGGTTGCAGGATTTCAAGTCCGTGTCCGATTATAATTCGGCTTTGTATGATATTGTGTCACGGCTTGAACTTTGTGGTGTTAAGCTTACTGAGGTTGAGCTTTTAGAGAAAACATTCTCCACCTTTCATGCTTCGAATATTGTATTGCAACAGCAATACCGGCAGCGCCAGTTTAAAACATATTCTGAATTGATCTCAGTCCTGTTGACTGCAGAACAAACAAATGAGTTGCTGCTTAAAAATCATGATTTAAGACCTGTTGGCTCTAAGGCATTTCCTGAAGCAAATGCCGGCTCAAGTAAGAATGTTGGCCGTCCTAGAGGCCGTGAGCGCAGGCATGGGAATTTTTTCCGTAAGGGTGGTGGGAGATTTAACCGTAATATAAATAACTCCCTACACAACCCTAAAGGTAAAAAGCCCATGAAGAAGCATGATGATAGTACCTGTCATCGTTGTGGAATGACTGGTCATTGGTCACGTACCTGTCGTACGGCCAAACATTTGGTTGATCTATACCAAGCATCCTAGAAGGAGAAAAGCAAGCATGTTGAGACCCATGCCATTGACCTAACTGAGACTGATGCTGAAATCAATAAGGTTTTGGTCAATGAAAACTGTCATATTCTTGGCAATGAAAAACCTTTTGAGGTTTCTGATTTCTTTATATAATGTTGATGAAAATAACAAGTCCCCAGAAATAGATCCTGAGGGTTTTCATCTATATTTTGCCATACCCTTGGATAATTATGTTACCAAGGAAGATATTAAATAAATATGATCGTCAATAAAATCATGAGTTTTATTCCATATTTGTTGGTTTATATTTTGCATCATATTATTAATTTGTCAAATTTTATGGAACTTGACACCTGAAGTTGTCAAGATAAATGCAAATGGGACACATTGAGAAAAAGGAAGATATATGTTTGCTTGATAGTGCTACAACGCATACTATACTTTGTGGCAAACACTTTTTCTCAAATGTGACATTGCGCAAGGCAAATGTTCAGACAATATCTGGTCCTGTTAATATTATAGATGGCTATGGGACTGCCACAGTTATTTTGCCAAATGGCACAACATTGTATCTTGAAGATGCATTGTTGAGCGGTAGATCAAAAAGAAATCTACTTAGCTACAAAGATGTACGCCGTAATGGGTACCATCTAGAAACAATTAATGAGCAAAATAAGGAATTTCTTTGCATCACTTCCTACAAGATGGGCCAGAAGACCATCCATGAGAAGCTGGAAGCTTCTAGTATGGGATTATATTATGTCCCAATACGAGCTATAGAATCATATGCTACGATGCCCTGAAAACTAGTGAACCCTGATGTGTTCGGACTTTGGCATGATCGCCTTGGTCATCCAGGAGCTACAATGATGCGAAGAATCCTTAAAAATACTCGTGGACACCCTTTAAAAGATACAAAGGTGTTGTTATCCAAAGATTACATTTGTGAATCTTGTTCACAAGGAAAGCTCATTACTAAACCTTTCATGACAAAGGTTGATTATGAATCCCCTTCATTCTTGCAGAGAATCCAGGGTGATATCTGTGGGCCAATTCAGCCTGCAAGTGGACCATTTAGATATTTCATGGTACTAGTGGATGCATCCTGCAGATGGTCCCATGTTTGCCTATTATCAACGCGCAACGTCGCCTTTGCACGTTTGCTTGGACAGATAATAAAGCTTCGAGCTCATTTCCCAGATTATCAAATTAAAAGCATAAGAATGGATAATGCTGGTGAGTTCACATCAAAGAGTTTTGATGCTTATTGCGCTTCATTAGGAATTGAAGTTGAACATCCTGTCCCACATGTTCATACTCAAAATGGATTAGCAGAATCCATGATTAAGCGCATTCAGATTATTGCTCGAACTTTATTGATGAGGACAAAGCTCCCATCCTCAGCGTGGGGTCATGCTGTTTTACATGCTGTATCTTTAATTAGATTGCACCCCACTGCTTCTCATTTATATTCCCCTCTTCAGTTAGTCTTGGGCCAGGAGCCAGACATTTCATATCTTCGCACCTTTGGTTGCGCGGTACAAGTGCCTGTAGCACCACCGCAAAGGACCAAAATGGGTCCTCAGCGCCGTTTGGGCATTTATGTTGGGTTTGATTCACCGTCCATTATTCGGTTCCTTGAACCATTGACGGGTGATTTATTTACCGCTAGATTTACGGATTGTCATTTTGATGAGACAGTATTCCCATCACTTGGGATACCAAAATCTTCCACAAATGGAAAACAGAAAAATGTCGAGATTTTCTCATGGAATGAGAAAAGTTTGTCTCATTTTGACCCAAGAACACCTGAATGTGAAAATGAGGTGCAACGATTGATCCATTTACAAGCTATTGCAAATCAAATGCCTGATGCATTTAATGAGACTGCTAAAGTTACAAAGTCTCACATCCCAGCTGCGAATGTTCCAGCTAGGATTGATGTTCCTGTAGAACCACCCGAAATGGATCTAAATGGCCCGCGCCTGAAGCGTGGTAGACCGATGGGATCAAAAGACACTGTTCCTCGAAAAAGAAGGGGGAGGAATTTAGAATCTGCTCCAGATGAGCTTATTAATCTTTCTCGAGGAAACCAAATTGCTCCTGAAGTGGCACAACATAATATTCAAAGAGAGCATATTGCCCCTGAAGTGGCACAAGTTCATGAGCATATTGCCCCTGAAGTGGTACAAACCCATGAAAAGATCACCAATCTTGGGAATACTGAAATTTCCATCAGTTATTGTAATGAGATATGGGATCGAAATGAGATAATCATCGATGATGCATTTGCTCTCTCAGTTGCTCATGAGATTATGAATGATGATTATGAACCTCGGTCCATAACCGAATGCCGTCATAGGCGAGATTGGCCTAAATGGGAGGAAGCAATCCAAGCTGAATTGACTTCCCTTGCCAAACGTAATGTTTTTGGGCCTATTACTAAAACCCCCGACAATGTAAAACCTGTTGGATACAAATGGGTCTTTGTCCGGAAACGAAATGAGAGAAACGAGATCGTGAGGTATAAAGCCCGACTCGTAGCCCAAGGTTTCTCGCAGAGGCCTGGGATAGATTATGATGAAACATATTCACCAGTAATGGATATAGTTACCTTTCGTTTCCTTATAAGTTGGGTTGCCCAAGAAAATTTTGAAATGCGTCTTATGGACGTTGTGACGGCATACTTATATGGTTCATTAGATTCCAATATCTATATGAAAATTCCCGAAGGTTTCAAAATGCCTGAAGCATGCACTCCCCGCAACTTATTCTCAATAAAGTTGCAAAGATCTTTATATGGGTTAAAGCAATCCGGCCGCATGTGGTACCAACGTTTAAGTGAATACCTGACTAAGGAAGGGTACATAAATGATCCCATATGCCCATGCGTGTTTATTAAAAGATCTGAAACCGGATTTGCTATTATAGCAGTTTATGTCGACGACATGAATTTAATTGGGACTCCTAAAGAGTTATCTGAAACTGCTAAATATTTGAAAAAGGAGTTTGAGGTTAAAGATTTGGGTAAAACCAAACTATGCCTTGGTCTAGAGCTTGAGCACAATAAGAATGGAATACTTGTCCATCAGTCAGCATACACTGAAAGATTGCTTAGACGTTTTAACATGGACAAGGCTCACCCATTGAGCACCCCTATGGTTGTAAGGTCTCTTGACCCCCAAAAGGACCCGTTTCGTCCTAAAGAATCTGGTGAGGATATACTTGGTCCTGAAGTACCATACCTCAATGCAATCGGGGCTTTGATGTACTTGGCACAGTGCACGAGACCAGATATCGCTTTTGCGGTAAATTTGTTGGCACGTTTCAGTTCTGAGCCAACCCGGAGACATTGGAATGGGATTAAACATATCTTCCGTTATCTCCGAGGAACCATTGATTTGGGGTTATTCTATTCTAAGAATACTACTAACTCTGGTTTAGTAGGTTATGCTGATGCAGGATATAAATCTGATCCGCACAGAGCTCGCTCCCAAACCGGTTATCTATTTTGCTATAATGATACAGCCATTTCTTGGCGTTCCACTAAGCAAACACTAGTTGCTACATCTTCCAACCACTCTGAAATTATTTCCCTCTATGAGGCCGGAAGAGAGTGTGTTTGGTTAATATCTATGATATCACATATTCACAATGCTAGTGGATTCAAACCGGTGATAGATTCTCCCACTATAATTTATGAGGATAATGCTGCTTGTGTTGCACAAGTCAGGGGAGGATATATTAAAGGTGATAGGACCAAGCACATCTCGCCGAAATTTTTCTATACTCATGAACTCCAGGAAAGTCGACAAGTTGATGTTAAACAGATTCGCTCCGTCGATAATCTTGCAGATTTATTTACCAAATCTTTGCCAACATCAACATTTGAGAAATTAGTTTATGGCATTGGTATGCGGCGAGTCAGTAAAATGCAAGATTGATTTCCCCAGAAGTGGAAATGTTTAGATGCTCCAGAAGTAGCAGTTTATTTTATCTCAGGGGGAGCGATTATGGACATAAGTGCACTGTACTCTTTTTTCCTTCTGTCCGGTTTTTGTCCCACTGGGTTTTTCCGGCTTAAGGTTTTTAATGAGGCAGTAATAGCACGTCCAATCAGGACACTGAAGTAGGCCCATTTATATTGTCTTGAAGACAAGCACATATTGTCCTGAAGACATATTAGACGGACTTAATTATATTGTACTCTTTTTCCCTTATGTTCGGTTTTTGTTCCCACTGGGTTTTTCCGACTTAAGGTTTTTAACGAGGCAGTACACGTCCAATTTTAATAGTAGCATTTGTCCAAGGGGGAGTATTATGATAGTGGACAAATGCAAGTTGTGCAAATTATTATGAAAGTGGACAAATGCAAATTATGCAAATTAGGTTATGAAAGTGGACAAATGCAAGTTGTACAAATTGTCCAAATTATGATTATTGTGATGATAATAATGGGGCTAATATGTGCAAATTACCAACTTGTATAGCCTACCATTTGATGCCTATAAATTGGGATTCATTCTCCCTAATGATACACACAATTCCTTCAATCTTATTTTCATTTCCATCTCTCTCTCTCTCTTTCTCTTGTTCCTTTAATTCTCAATTTCTCCTATTCTTATTTCTTGTTCTTACTTAGTCAATTTTAATTAACATACTTTTTACAACACTAGAAATATTGTTGGTGTAGGGGAAAAAAATAAACCAGGCCTATTTTAAGGCCTAGCGAGTCACACACACATATAGGCCAAGCTTTTGTTCTTGGGAGGGGACTTGCAGAGGAAGTAAAAGATCGTGAACCGACGCTTCTCGAGGGAAGAAAAGAAAAGAAGCCATGGACAAAGAGCTAGAGACCTTCACACAAGCTATGCATCTAGTCAGTGCTTTGGCATTGCCCGAGGCGATGCAAGCCGCCATCGATCTTGGCATTTTCGACATCCTTGCCCAAGCGGGTCGAGGCCTCTCATCCGCAGATATTGCTGCCCGGTTGGCCATAGGCGATCCTAACTCGCTGCAAATGCTGGAGCGCCTCGTCTCCCTCCTCTCTTGCCATGCCGTGCTTACTTGCTCCAAGGGCTGCTATTCTTTGACGCCCGCGGCTAGGTATTTTGCCAAAAATGAAGATGGGGTTTCTTTGGCACCTTTGATGCGCTTGAATCAAGACAGGGTCTTCCTCAAAAGCTGGTCGGGAATGAAGGATGCGATTCTACAAGGGGGAAATCCCTTTAACAGGGCTCATGGGACCTCAAATGTGTTTGAGTATCTTGGCAAGGATGGAAGGTTCAGTCAGGTTTACAACACAGCTATGGTCAACCACACGGCCATAGTTGTAAAGCAGATCCTTGAGTCCTCTTACCGGGGCTTTGACAACATCAAGACATTGGTCGACGTTGGAGGTGGGATTGGTGTAGCTCTAAACTTAATCATTTCCAATCATCCCTCTATCAAGGGCATTAATTTTGACTTGCCCCATGTTATTGAGAACGCCCCTCCTTTTCCTGGTATGATTCCATTTCGTTCTACTGTTTCCGTTATGTTCTTTGTTGCACTGATTCTCCTGGTAAGAACTACTGGGAAACGCCATTGACCGCATTGCATCTGTTATTATATTGTTCTGACCTTCTAAGAGTGAAGATTCAGCAACCTTTCAGGTTATGCCTGAGCTGAAAGTATCGGTTTCATGACTGGTCTGAGATCGCCTCAAAAGTTCTCCGAACAAATGTCCTTGGTTTTATGAAAAAATTATTCATTTTTGGCAGGTTGACTCTACCATATATGTTTGCTAACCCCTTTTAGTAGGACATTGTCTGCTATACATCCTAGGTGGAACTCTGGTGATTTATTTATGATTAAGACGAGTAATATCTAATTGTTTCAGGTGTGAAACATGTTGCTGGAGATATGTTTAAAAGCATTCCAAAAGGAGATGCCATTTTGATGAAGGTAAAGTTTTGAACTTGATTAGCGCCTTTTTTGCTGAAGCTTTCATTCTCTGTAAACATTCATAAACTAATTTCTCCCCTAAAAAACTTCCTTTCCCTGCCTTATAACTCCATCAACTTCCTGAATATATGAAATTCTGGTAGCAATGGCATCATTTTTTTTATTCTGGTTTTCATCGGTTTCTCACATTAGATATTAGGTCCATTAATAATTCTTTCACTGAAAGGTGTATTATGGATGATTTATAAAGGGCATACTTCGTGATTGGGGGGATGATCAGTGTGTAAAGTTGTTGAGGAATTGCCATGATGCTCTTCCAAAAAACGGAAAGGTTATAATTGTGGAGCAAATTCTTCCCATTTGTTGCGACCTCGCCTACTCAATGGAAGAGAAACTCTTAAATGATGTACTTGCAATGACTCTGAACCCAGGAGGAAAGGAGCGGAAATCTACGGAATTCACTGTCTTGGGAAGGAAAGCTAAATTCAGTGATGCTACCATTGCAAGTTTTCATTCTCAATATGCGGTTATTGAGTTCATCAAGTAGCTTGGTACTAAGGCTAGGTCACTGAGTTGGGACTCAAGATGGTATTGCTATATCTGCTTTTGTTGAGGGAATTTGTTTAATGTCAAGCTGACTTTTAGGTACTGTTTCAAATTCGGATGCTAACTTCGCTACAGTGTTAAACTGCTTAGCAATCTTTAACCTCTAGAACTTATGAATTAAATTCTGAAACTTCTTGAGCTTATTTATCTATCGTAGGTGTTTCTTAGTTTGGCCTCACAGAGAAGTATTGACGTTCTGCAATCTTCTTAGTAAAAATTGTGAATTTATCTTTAGTAGCATGTCATGAAGCCAAGCAAAAACACACTGGAAATTTATACAGTCTTCGTAGTTGTGTTTCTGGTAACAAAAGAAGGTGATTATTAGCATATGATAGTATGCTACAGGGTAGAAAATAAAAATATACATGTATCTCAATTGTGCACGACAAAACCAAATTACATTGGTTTGCTCTGTTAGAACTTATGCTAACGAAATGAAGCGAGATCCCATGTAGATGCTGCAACTATTTGGTTTCAGATTTCAAGTGTTCACCTCATCTCGGCAGCATTCTTAACCGATTCCCTCTAGTAGCTGCTTCCAATTATTTCTTTGTATGTATCTTTTATTTTTTTTATCAGAGCTTCCCTGAAGTTAAAGTAGGATGAAAGATCATCAATAAAATGGGAAATTTTTTGGAAAGGAGTGAATGTAATCTATCTTTTTTATGCTCAAACGATTAAATGCAATGAAAATTAATTGGAACAAGAATTTTAATTGGGATAGCATGTATGAGACTTACCTGTCTGGCTGGAAAAAAAGGTTATTGTATACAAAGTACTGCAGAGGAGAGGATAAAATGCATTAGAAAATGGGAAATGCTCAGCTTGGATGATAGTTATATCTACGGATGAATCTGATCAGACAACTCATGCCTCATTCTGAATTAAGAGGATATTCAACTTTTTATTTGAATCTATATAAATTCTACTCAACAAGACTGATACGAACAGATACTAGTATTTCTTAAGTTGAGACGTAAAGCAAATAGCTTGAAACTAAATACAAGCATATATCAAGAATAACCCTGACCTCTAGTAAAGAAATTTAAGACTTGAGGGCTCTTATTTCAATAGAATTTTCACGAGAGACAAAAGAGAATTAAATTTGGCTTACCCCAGTGTAGCCAATACCCACGACCTCCAGAAGGCCAGGAATCAACGGAAGCCTGTCGATTGCCTGTCGGAGAAGACACCCATTTCACCAATTTAATAGTTTGGTTTTGAAGTATAATTCTAATTATAAGGATGGTTCATGTTCAATTAGGTTAGGACTTAAGACCATCTGCAATTCTAAAGAATCTCACCGAGATCATTCCACTCGATCCCCAAAGGGCAACCACAGCTGCTAGACCAAGTGAACTCACAGCGTACTTGTCCTCAACTTTATCCCACTGAATAACCATTAACATATCCCTATTATAACACACAATTTAAAGAAGAAGAAGAAGGAAGACTACAAGAAATGTAATGCAAAAGTTCTTACAGCTTCTTGAACTGTCTTGAGAATCTCTGGCAGCTCAGTTGTTGCAACATCCGCTGGAGCCTCACCGGTGGCCATAGCCATCACATTGCGAGCAATCTTGCGACCTGAAAACGGTGTAAACACCATTATAGAAAACATTTGTAAATCCATTGATCAATTATCTGATATACAGATGAAATGACATTGAATTTGAACTTACAATAAGCGGTCGTCTTCCAGGGACGACTCTGGGACTGAACAGGTGGGGGAGGAAGAGTAGGTAGAGTGACACATTGAGGTGATGCAACGGTTGGTTGACGAGGAGCCTTGGCATCCACAAGGGTCGATGAGGAAGAGATTGATAGTGCACTGGAGGAAGCTGAAGCCATGGCTAGTACAATCTCTAACAGGATGGAATGATTCTCTTTGTCCTGAGAGAGATTCTAAGGCCAATGAAATGGATAAATTGATGCAATTTGGTTAGTTTTTATAAATTTATTCACCTTACGTTTTTGTTGCTTTCCTTGCTTTTTCCTTTTCCGGGGCTCTGTTGGAAATAATAATCTGATAATTGTGAGAAGGGGATGTGGAGATGGTTTGTCTTCCGCGTTTGCAGGCAGAGAACCACTCATTCAGTTCATCTAGATAGTGCTGACATGGCGGTTGGATAGACAATTTATGGTGTTTGATTGGATAGGATGCTCCAGGTTGGCCCTCTGCTTCTGCTCAAAGCCTTGATTGTGTTATCTTGCTCAACTCTCAAACACCAACCGAACCCAAAAATATCTCTTTCACCCATTTGTTTCTTTTAACTCAGGAAAACTTAAGACTCATAAATGTTTGTGGGACAAAAATACATCTTTTCACTGTCCGTATGATAATAAGTATTTTTTTTTTCGTTGAAATATGATAATAAGTTTTTATAATAGTAAAAACCACTCAATAACCCATATTCTCCTTTCAGGAAAAGGTTTCAAAAGCATAAAACATACAAATTTTACAATTAAGCCTTGTGTTACCAACAATTTTTAACTAGAAATCCTTGGGAAATTATCCAGTTCTGGGTGAGTTGAGTTCTTAAGTTTTGTCTTTTCAAATTTCAAATGTTCGTGTTTTTCCTCAAAAGGCAAAAACGAAGGGTTCTTTTTTCGTGAACATCTCAATTATCAATTTAAACCCAAATTATTGGGCCTCAAATTAAGCTGGGATACGGTCCAGATGTTTAGCAGGCCCAGCTCATCATTCAATTAATTGGGCTGTCAACTCTTTCAAAATAATGGTATATTTACTCAAAAAGAAGAGATCGAATTAGAAGAGGCTTTTGTCGGAATAGATGCGTCAACTCCTACAACGCGTGAATCAATCACTAGAACTGTAATAATGAGGACAGCTTCTTTAAATAGCTAAGGTTCGTTAATGTTGTACCCAAAATCTCTTCCTTTTTTTTTGAATAATCTTCGAAGCAAATTAATATTTTGATGACAATTTGGAAAAGAGTGTAGTCCATAGAAGAGAACCTGAAAAGGGTGAAAATCCAAATATATACATACCATTTGCGACTTAATTAAGAATTCACATTTGCAATAACAGAGATAAGGCGTGGACCACTTGGATGTCATCAATAATTACTGTGGAAAGGGGAAGCAAGCAAATAAAGCATGTAATTTTTTTTTTTCCTAAATGAAGTTGTAGACATATTTGATTAGCCAGTCTGTCTCAAGTGCCCACAAACACAGACTATAGCTTTTTGTCTAATTACGTATCTATTTTATCAAAAACTTTTCTTTTTCTTTCTTTTAGGTGCTTGTTGCTTTGAAAATTTTGTGTTCCAACTCCAGTTTACTTCTCCAAACATAGATTCTACCAGTAAGTACTAGTATAAACTATAAAACTATATATATCTTAAAATAGAAGACATTTCACATTTTTTGCAACAAAATTTAGTCATCCCAATGCCTATAGAGCTGTCCAATGGTCGGGTTACCTGTTCGAACTCGTAAGCCCGTCCGATATTTAGGAGGGTTTGGACAATAATTTTAAATTTAAGGGCCTAACTTGGACAAAATTTATAGGCCCGTTTAAAAAACGGACCGAACTTGGTCATAGGTATAAAAGCCCGAATTCGGCTCGGTCCGACCCGTTTTACTACTGATTTAATATAAATATATTTTTATATATTTATTTTATTTGTTAATGTATTGTTTTTCTTTTTTTTTATGATATTGATATTTTCAAATATTATTAGTATTTAGACTTTGTTAATTTTATAAAAATTATTTTAGATAATAATTTCTTAAATGTATTGATTTACTTTTATTTATAATATAAATTAATTTTTAAAATTAGTATACAAAAAAAATTAAAAACAAGCTTTTAGACAGACCTCGAGCTTTCATAAATATTTTAGGATCGGATTTAGACAAGTAAAATTTTTATAAATTTTTACCCAAACCCGACCCATGAACACCCACCACGACCATTTGGAAGAGTGCATTTTCGCTGTAACAAAGAATTTGATAGTGGCTGCCTAATTAGCCACGCATGAGAAAGTAAGAAAAAGTAGTAGTAGTAGTAGTCATAAACATGGAGTAAAAGGGTAAGGGTTGTTAATTAATTTTAATTAGAAACCTTGAGACATGTAGCTGTGGACTGGAATCCATTAAAATGACGTTTATAAATAATAAAGGCTATATGATGATATAGAAAACACATCATCCGCCGAAAGCTAACCAACAGAAAAGCCCTTTACGACCAAAAGGGGAAATTTCCTGATTTTCAAACGTTTTTAGCGAACGTGGTGCACGAATGGGAAGTGCTGTGCGCTGTTGCGACGCCACACGCGGGCAGGGCAGCAAACGTGATTGACTAGACAAACCCTCACAAGTCCACGACATCGGTTTCTTAAAGATGGCTTTGTAAGCATTTTTTGTGTTTGATTAATGAAAATGGTGACGTTGATGAAGAGCCAGACGATGGGGGGGCCGACCAGCCAGTGGTCAAAGATGGGCGGAAGGATGAAGAAGAAGAGAATGAGATATGATATGTAGGGGCCCAACCTAAGAACATCAGTTTCTCTTTTTCAATTACTACGATTTTCCCCAAAAGGAGATCTTTCTTCTCTCTGGTCACTCTCTGTTGAGATACGGGGCATACCTTACGATCAGAACTCAGTAGGGAATCAATCTTCGATTGTGACCCCACTTCACCCTTTTATACCCTGGTTTTTAAGCCTTAACCATTGTCAATGCTTCAACCAAACGGTCCAAACCCGAAATTTGCTTTTCATGTTTTTTGACGACTACTTGTAATTTTTGTTGGAGAGATTAGACGTGGAATTTTTTCTTTTATTTAGGAAGTAGGAACCTATGCTTGGTCAGAAAATATTTTCTCTTGTTGGAATTTGTAGCGAAAGACTGTGCATACAGTACAATTGTACATAATCGAACTTAACATTTTCTTCGTTGGAATTTGAAGAATTGGTGAGATGGGCAGCGTTTTTCTTTTCTTAAGTTACTTTGAAGATCAATGAAATACTAGTAGTTTATATATCAAGCAAAGCAACCACTTCGTTGTTATTATTAGCCATCTACTTAATTACTCTTAAAGCAAGCTTAACAAAAGTAACTCCATGCAAGTAAGTCCAAAATAAACCTTACGTTTCCTAGGGTCTGTAATTTAAGGGACCAGGTCCAATACAATCTTTCGTTTTCTTCTATTCGACCAAAAAAAAAAAGCTTAAGCTAAAATGTCGTTTATGAATCTCGTCGACGGTAGTTTTCTTGTAATGGGACAAAGTGAGAGACTCTCGCATCTACGCGTCCAGCCAGCAAATGAACTAACAAGCAGGAATTCAAAGCAAAAATAATATTGGTATTCAGATAGGGTTTTAAAGTTTAAACGACGTTGTCACATTCGCATGTTCCCAGCAGGCAGCGCAGCCGGGTATCAAAGTAAGGGGCTGACACTGCAAAAGATGGGAAACGCACGGACGCTTTACCATTTACCCTTCTGGAAAAAGAAAAGGCGATGTTCTGGCTGGTCCCCAAGTCCCTCCCTCAGCTGACGGTGATTCTTTGGTAAACCCACACACCCACCGCATTGAGACTTTCAACTTCTCCCAGTACTCTCTAAAAGCTTAATTAAACAAATTTGAATGATTAAGATCAATGCATGTTAATGTAAACTACAGTAAAACAAAACGCAAGGTAATGCTAATGAGCAAATCATAATGCGGAAATGCGTGATTAAAATAAATCTAATGCCAATGATGATATATGGAGATGCGAGATTACTTTGCCTTTAGGTTGAATATGTTGGGCTCTTCCTTCCCAATGAAAACATTCACTTATTCCAAAATCTCAGACCGATGTTCCCCTTGGATCCATTTTTCTATTTAAGTCGTTTATTTTTACGAGCCCGATGCTGTGTCTTCATCTCCACTACACTATGTCTACAACTACAATTATACTATATTTTAAGCATAGAGGATCAGTTTAGGCGTAACCTGCAGTAAAGAAAATAGCTTAACGTGTTGAATAGTAGGAGAAACTTTCTTGAAGTAGGAAGTGTTGCTCGAGCATTCTCTGCTTTTTTTTATTTTTTATTTTGGAACATTTTAACGTTTATATTAATTTTTTTTAGACCTTAATCAAACACTTAAGCTTTGACATTAGTACTTCTAATTAACCATATCAAAGCGTCACATTAGTCCTAACTGCAGCCAATATGATAGTAATTCAGAAATGGAGGAGAAAAGAAGGAAAGGATGGAAGTTTCTTCATGACTTGGAAAGAGCTTAGCTTAGGAACATTAAAAATAACCTGATAGCATAAGGAGGGTATTTAATCATTCATGGATGTAGCTTATCTTGTAGGGGGTTAAAAAAAATGAAAAGATATAAACTAAAACAAAAAAAAGGGACCTAGAAACCATTTAGTGATGCTGGATTGGGACTGACCTTGGGGGAAACGGAAGCAAAAGGCTGTAAAAAAGAAGGAACGCGAAGACCAAAAATAATGACTAGGACTTGGCTACAATGGGAGGGTGAATTGTCCCTGGCCCCGAACTTCTTTTGATTCTTTTCACATGGGGATGTGTGCTTTTAACTTTTAAGCTGCTGCTACTGCCGCTGCACAATTTGCATTTGCAGCTCTCTCTCTCTCTCTCTCTCTCTCTCTCCTCCATATGACAAATTTCAGTGGGGGAACGTGGGCTGCTAGCTCTTCCCTCAACCTTTGACTTTGGTTATTTCGGTCAAATCCCTCTCTGCCTTCTTGCCTTTGTAGTTTGTATCTTGTATCTATCCATCACTTCCCCCACGTCACTTATTATCTGTTTGTTTCTTAATTTTCATGCTGTGATTAAATTGTAGGAAATTTTGTGCTTCGTTAAAGGGTTTGCCATCTCATCACAGAATTTTTCACAGCAAGGGGAAAACTTTGATAATTTTTTTGCTGAAGCATATGAAAGTTTGAGATTGTCATATCCATCAGTCCAAATAACTGGTTATAAAATTTAGGAGTCAAACGCAACAGAAAGTAAGAGTAGCCATGACTGATGAGGCTTGAGGCTTGAGCAGACCATCGACTGCCGTGGTTGTTTGGTGAGGCTGTTGGAAATCAGCAGATTACGTAGTAAATTGTAATTCCACCGCATCCCTTCCTGCCATTCTTGTCTTTCCTCTCAAGCTTTTGCATATAGTTCCAAAATAATTCCTGAAACAAATATAGTATTAGTCGTAGTAATTAGTTATGCATGAATTATGCCTAGTCAAGGGGATGAAAAAGCTCTTCTTATTGCAAGCAAACATATTAGAGCACCGTTATTATTATTATTATTTTTTATTAATTAATAGGGAACTCGCGGTGTTAAATAGACCGTCAATCTCCAAAGTAGAGTTTTTTTTTTTTTTTTTGATGAGACATCCAAAGTAGAGTTATAGATTGTGTCTTTATGTGATTTCTTAGCTAAAATATAGTAGTAGTAGTACTAAATGAGGCCTAATTGAGAGCCCCTAGGAAAACCCAGAAGTGGCCATTAACGCAAAGAAAATTTGGTATGATCACAGTTTAAGTATGGGCTGTTTGGAATAAATTAGCTTATTTTTCCAATTTTCCCTTGTATTTAGTCCTTAATTTAGACTTGATGAACTAACTTTTAAGCTAAATTGGAATTAAAGCTGTAAGCACAATGAAAAATACAAAATTTATTTAAAAAAAAAGGTTCATGTTTTAGCTTCGGACAAAACTTTGATAAAGGATTATAATATCTTTTAGCCTTTCCAAATCAAATTCTAATTAAGCATCTCGGAGGCATCTTTAAAATTAAAAAAAAAAGATATTATATATAACATTTAGTATTTACCCTAGAGTAAGAGGAGGTTCTCAATTCCCATGTTATTATACATTATAATTGAATACAAATAGAATATTTTCATGTTAACAAGTACCCAAATTCCTTGTTATAGTAATGGTAATTAAATGATGCGGCTAAATCATCACCTGATCTAGAAATGATTAGCAGCATTTTAAACATGACATACGGTATAAAAAATTGCAGAAATACCAATTAAGATGAGTGGAATAGAACTTAGGAGGTCGCAAAGAGGAAGCGGAAATTGAAAATGCCCTTTGCTCCCAAAAAAAAAATTCCAAAAGAAGCAAAACCGAAAAAGAAAGGTGCAAAAAAAGGAAAAGGCAAAGGAAAGAAAGTAAAAATAAAATCTGACAAAAGAATGTAAAAATAAAAGAGTGGGCAATGAAGGGGGGGAGGAGGAGGAGGAGGAGGAGGACATGTATAATGATGAAAGTGAAACATCCATCTCCACACAGTCCATACATATACGGACACCCCAAAGTCAATATAAAAAGGGCAGCATCATTCGCAAAAGTGTAATCATGAGATATGTTTTTTTCAGATTTATATATACTATACTACAAATTTTCAAGCTTGCTTGGGATAAGCCCAACCCAAGGCCCCCGTCCTTCCTCCCCTTCTTACAGGGCCGCATGCTGGCTATACCCTTGGCCCCCACAAAAACCTAATTCGAATCATCTTTTTTTTTTTTGGGTAGAAAATCGAATCATCATTCTCATAAAAACCAACAAAAAAACAAAATCAAAACTTGGAAGGAGGTAAACAAAAGATCAGTACATTATATATTTATATATTTTTTTTCATGCTAACAAGGAGTAATAATTAGTGATAACAGGGGAAGTTTCTTAAGTTAAGCTGTAAACATCAAGGGCTCTGTCCTTAATTGTCTTGTGGTGCCAAATATTTGCTTGGAAGGTGCCCCCTGTTGCCTTTCTTCTATTCCCAAAAGCCCTTTCTTTTTTTTTGACCTTTTTCTCTGGTCCTCTCTTTTCTGCCCCTACTGCTCTCTTTAGGAATCAAGTCAGCTGCCTAACGAGTAATGACCAAATCATTTTTTTTTCTTTTTTAACCGTCTGAATTTAGCTGAATATTTGATGAACTGCTGCTGCTATCTCATCCGCTGATCTTAGCTTACAATCGTCCTCCATCTGCTATTTCCATTCCCAACACACCACAGAAAAGAACAAAACAAAACCAACAAAAAAACAAGACAAATGTTTAGGGATTTTGGAACTAGGGTTTGAGTACTCAATACCCAAAGTTTTTTTTTTTTAAGAAATAGTTAATATTACCTTGAGGTTGAATGAGTAAAGAGCAGAAGCTTGAGAAGAAGTAATGTTGAGATGCAAAACTGTTAATCTAAGACTTTCCAGGGTGACTATGGCATGTAACAATTGACCAGCTCTTCTTGAACACTGAATCTTTAAGTTGACATGATTGTGTATTACGTTAACCTCTATATCAGCTGCACCCGACTTGCTTTCTGCCTTAATTTCCTCCTCACAGTTGCCATCTTCAGATCCAACTCCGGATTCCGGGTGTGGAATTTCCACTGCAGACTTTGGCAATACTGAATTATTACTATTGTTGCTTTCTTCTATTCTTCTCAGTCTCTTTTGCGCTTCCAGGGATTGAAGAAGTTGTTCTAGTTCCTTAACAAAGTCAATTGCACCCCCTATTATAGACGCTTGGTCACCCTGTAAAACATAGACAAAACATGAATTTTGTCTAGGAAACTACAAATAAACAACAATAATTAGGGTAGAATTAGGAATTTCGTGGGATTAGATTGATTTACTCTTTGGATATAATATGGAGGCATGAGAGAGCGGAGAGAATTGAGATAATCATTCATTTGACGTCTGCGGTTGCGTTCAACGGCAATGTGGGTCATGCGTTGGCTCTCAACTTCTTCTTTGTTCTTGGCTGGCCTTGTTCTTTTTCGCTTTCGTCGCTCCCTAGTGATTGGAAGGGATTTTGTGAGGTTTTTCGGAGGTGAGGCGCCTTCTCTACTACAACTGTCCGCCGTTGCTGATTTTGGCTGGTCTTGGTTGGACTCGGAACTGACAACTTCAAAACATGAACTTGAATGTGGGTTCGTTTTAAGGTCTTTTGTCTCAGATTTGACAGGTGAATGCAAGTCAAGTATTTCATGGGTGACACAGCTTTCAAGCTCTAGGGCTTGAATTTGGTTTTCCATATCCGGGATAAAAGGGTGGTTGTTCTCGTTGTTAATCTCCCAAGGCTTCTCCAAGTGTTGCATTCTCAAAAGAGTCTGAAAGTTGGGTTCTTTGGAGTAAACAAGTTGAGGGGATTCCACACTCTGAAGCATCTGAAGGAATGGCATTTTGTCTTCTAAGCTTGGTATTGACAAGTTTGCTTCTTCTTCTTCTTCCCCAAACCTTAAGCTTCCTGAGTTAACAAATCCTTGTTCTAAGCATTCCATTTGCAAATGCTCTCCCAGAAACTGCAAGGTATATCAGAAGTGAAATTACAGAAACTAAGAAAAATTCTGAACTAGTTTCACATAATAATCCTAAAAGGACATTTGGCAAAACCAAAAAAAAAATGTTGGTGATTTAGTAGGGGAAGCTCAGAGTCCAGTCTCAACAGAGACGAGAGAATGAAAGCAGAATGAGAATAGAATGTTAAAAGAGTGAGCAGCAGAAGTAGGGCGGTGCTGATGTTAGTATTTTCCAGCAAAAAAACACGCTGCATTGAATGCAAGCATTTTATTGAAGGAGTAAATGCAGTCCATATCTTGATTCTAGAAACGGGATTGAAGAAAAGAGGCAAGAGCAAAAGAAACACAAGTACTAAAGTAAGCAAAGCAACATACACAAGAATTAATTGGTCCTTGGAGCCTCTCCATAACAGCTTAGTAAGGAGTAGTAAGTAGTTGAAGATAAATGCCTTAAATTCTTTCTCTTTCTTGTTCTGTATCTCTCTCAGTTACCACCAACATTCCATAGTGATGCTAACAAAACAAATGCAAGTAATAAATGTAACCCCCTCCCAAAGAAGAAGAAGGAAGACCCCTACCACAAACACAATTTATTCCTTAGTTTCTGGTGCTTGTAAAACTCCTAAATAGAATAACATTAAATGCTTTGAAAAAGAAAAGAAAAGTTACAAACTTGAAGCCGGGGTAAAAGAATGGTGAAGAAAATGGAAAATAGAAACAGATGTGGTGAGAAACGAAGGGTGGAAAATACCCAAACTGAGAGTGGGAAGATATACAGGATTTGCATTTGGGAACTGAGAGAGTTGGTGAGACTAAGCAGAGTGGAAAGAGAGAGAAAGAGAGAAGGGAGGAGGAGGTTGTCTGGTTTACAAGGTCCCAAGCATTATTGGCGGTGGCAGTTTTGTCCAGCAGCGGGGACAGACAGTTGTGGGGACTCCCCTTTCAAGCGTTTGTACACCAAAGGGAAAATGGAAAAAAGCTTTGGAAAGTCCTTCTATGGATTGTGTCATCCGTCTGATGATGGGTCATTTCCCATATAGCGCATCTCCACCATTCTCTCGCAAGTTTTTTTCTCTTTTCATTTCTATTCAGTTTGATTAATCCATCCAAGGTATCCTCCCTTTTACTGCTACAAATATAACCTTCATTTTCTGCTGCACATGGGGTCCAATTAGTACAATTAAGACTTGCTTCGCCTCCAGGGTGGTAATAGTGACCATTCAAATTTATTCCACAATCTCTTCTGGTTCTGGTTATCAGGACATGGGGAAGATTTTGTCAATTCAGCTCTACTTAGATTCCCAACTCAAATGGTTTAATGATTGAAATGATTTGCCTTCAAATTCAATCTCTAATGTCGGTGTAAAATGAAAAGAGAGGAGAAATGATATTCTGTATTCACCTACACCATGCTCTTAGTTGTCAACTGACATAAAAATCCAAGAGGACAAAGAGTTTAGTTTATTCAATTAATATCGCTGATCCTTTACTCGTATTACTCTCATAATCTAGGCTTTTATAATTATCCATCGCTATACTGTTTTTCACCAAAAAAAAAGATTCAAACTTTTAGGAATAATATAATTAGTCCAATGGGCATTTATATGGTTAACGAACATTAACTGTGCGGCTCGCAAATCATTTTTATTCAACAAGGACGAGCGTCCTGGTGACCCAGAAAAACATGTCGGGATGTTGCCAATTTTCTTACTCAAATATATATTTTTGAAAAGAACATCGACAGGGGGCCTAACCTCCTAAGTCCTAAGCTACACAAGCTGTGAGCATATTCTACATTAATTGTCTCCAAGGACAGAAATTTTGTCTTCAACTGGGAGCAAAGAAAATTGAATTTTGGATCTGTCTTTTGCTTCGAACTCAAGTAGTCAAGAAATTTTTTAAATGTACCAATGAGGGTTAATGATCTCTGGGGGCTGACATATGTTGATAGTACAAATTGTTTGATCAATCTTGTCAATGGTAATAGTATCTCACATGGGCAATAAGTTTTATACAGTTTCCATGCCTTTACCATGTGTTTTTTTTGGTTAAATGCCTTTACCATGTTTGCTCCAATCCTTTAAGTCCGTTGCCCATTATTAAAATTTAAAATGCCCTTCTATGTAGATAAGTATGGAAATAATATTCTCGGTTGATCCATTTGCGGCAGTCCAAAAATCTTTTGGCCTCCACTATCAATGAGATAAAAACACTATCTTATCTGCCTTTCTGTTTAAGAAATCTTCCAGCAATTACAGATTCACAGGAATTTACCAGATGACCAAGGCAATGTAACTCTGACTCAACTCTTTCAGATGCCTAACAAAGACAACAATCTTGACCGCCAGATTTGAGCGTAATAATTTTTTTCGGGTTGCTTTCATAAACCCAAAGCTGGCAGCTGTTGTATAAAAAACAACCCTGCCTTATAAGGCGATTATTTCCTTTCCCATTCAATCAATTTTTCTGTAAATAAGTTTTTCTTGGGAGATTGATTGATCTTTGCATGTGGGTTGTCGCTAACTCCCGTACGTGATTGATCAGGTGACGCTTCCTTCCATTGCTCGAATGAGTGGCAAGATATGTTTGTGACTGGCTAATGTGTTCACATTCACAGCTTCACGCACCACCAAAAGCAGAGACATAAGAGATGAACTCAATCTTAATAAAATCGGAGCCTGAGAACTCAGAACACCAAAAATTTTATTCGATAATGTCTTTAAAGAATCTTATCCATTCGAACTGTTGGTATATATCCATTTTCAATCTATGAAACTACTATTTTGCAAACCTTTAGCCACACAACCAGATGCATTCTCTTTCTCCAGAAAACTGCAAATTTCACTCTTGTCCTGTAGTTCACACATTATGCCCACACATAGGGTCACTTTGGAAAATGAACATTGTAAAATTTACCCCTGCCTACCAAAGCTGGCATTAACCCCATCAAATACTTTTATCCTTTCCCATCTTCACAGTTAAACCCACGCCCCATGATTGCAGGGAACCTTATCCCCTTCCTTGCAAGTTGAATTTCATATTCATTTAATTTAAATAACTGGTTTCTTCGGCTCATTCACCGGTAAACGCGACTGGTTAATTTATGATGTCAAGGGGCTGTTAGACTCATTTCAGAGGGAAAATAATTCATAGGGTCTGGGGGAAATCTTAGAGTTTCTGCAAATTGAGCGAGCCGATGGTGGTGCCCCCACCTTCCAACATCACATGTCAATCTGTTCATGGTAACTCAACAGGTGTTCACGGACAGATGCTTATCCTCCATTTCATATGATCCCTGTGACGCAAAATTTTAATCCGTGGTAGACCCCAGTTATTGGAGACAGTTGATGGGCACAATGCACCTGTGTTTGTAAAGATTGCTAATTTTCTTTCACAATCTCATTTTCATTCACAGCATGATGAAAGCTTTTCCCTTAAGAAGTAAAAATGCATGCATCCATCGAACTAAAATGGTAATAAACATGAAACCCACCGAAAGAGATGATTGGACAAACCGAATTTACAGAATATCTACTAATTTTAATCTTGGATATGGACTGCTAAGCAGAAAATCATGTGCTAATCAAGATAAATATCAGCTATATGCCATCTCTATATGTATATAGAGTTCAATGCTTTAGAATATAGAGAGCTAGCTTAGGAAAGAAAATGATAATAAGGCTCCAAGCATGTTCTAAATTCTTCATTTCCATTAACGCTCTACCTGTATGGTAACATGACTGATATTATACTCCCTTCTGATATATTCTACTACATTGTCTAAGACGACGTCTGCATCTGCTTCTGGTCTGATTTTGACATGGCAGGCCAACAGGACCTTCCCCACGGTAATGGCCCATATGTGCAGCTCGTGAATGGCCACCACATCACCCATCTCTAACAGCCCCCTTTCCAGCTTTGTTGCATCGATCTCTCTAGGTGTACTCTCCATCAGTACTTCTAGTATGCTACGCAACATTTTAAAAGTAGTCCCCAAAACAACAACTGAAAATATTAGTGTGCAAATTAGATCAATTATCTTCCACTCGGGCTTAATCCATATAATTGCCCCTCCGATCATAACCCCAATACTTTGAATGGAATCACCCAGTACATGTAGATAAGCACCCTGGACGTTGATATTCCTTCGTTTTTTTGGCTTATCCAGCAGTGGCTCTGATTGATCTTCATGAGCATGATGGTGCTTATCTTTGGTGTGCTCTACATCATCGTGATGATGATGGTGCTCAGTCTCGGAGGGCTCTTCATGATGATGATGGTGGTGTTCTCCTGCAGAATGTCCCTCATGATGATGGTGTGTGGTGATGCTCACACCATGACCGTGATCACCATGGCTATGGCCATGACCATGACCATGACCATGACCATGGTCATGGCCCAATAAGAGAGCCATGATCACATTAACCACTAGCCCAAAAGCAGCAACAAGAAACATTAGAAATCCATTCACTTCACCTGTGTTATTAATGAGTCTAACAATGGCTTCATATACTAAAATTCCCGCAAGCAACCATATTAGCTGGATGGACACCAAGGCACCAAGAATCTCAATCCTAAAAAATCCATAAGATTGACGGGGAGTGGCTTCCCAGCCAGCTGCCCATAACGAGAACAACGAGATGGCAAAAGCCGCAACATCAGATAGCAAATGTGCTGCATCAGTTAATATTGCTAGACTATTTGCTTTGATGCCACCCACTACTTCTACACTCATGAAGATGATGCAAAGAGCCACGGCAATGAAAAGCTTGCGCATGGAAGCTGATCGTTCTTGAGCATCTTTAGAGTTAGTACCAGCATCCGAAAATCCACAAGGTGTTTCCCCACAAATCTTACTCCCTCCGACACTCCTTCCACCTGCAGCATTATCCACGCTTATTTCAACTTGCTCATGTTGAGGATTTTGCACTTCCATCTGGAAATTGATGGCAAAACACAAGGGTTATCAACAGAACACCATAACCACACCTTCATTAAATGAGACACGTAACTATGTGGAAACGTAAATATCTCTGCAACCAACTTCATGAAAAACTCTTACTTAACCCCTCAAAAGCTTTTGTGTTGTGCTTCAAAACACTAGGAGATCAACAACTAAACAATTTCACAATTTTATGCATCTATATATGGGGAATTTTTTTTTTTAATTCTTTTTCTAATTTTAGGCATAAAAAACAAGGAACTATAATGTCCACACAGAGAGAGAGAGAGAGAGAGAGAGAGAGAGAGAGAGAGAGAGAGAGAGAGAAGTAAAGTGGAAAAAACATGAAAACAAATATGAGCAATGTAAAACTTTAGACTAAAAGAGAACAAGAAGATAAGTTTAAATCATAAATATGACATGCAAACATCCTAGGGAACATAACAAAATTTGACAATGGCCAAAGGCAAAGAAGGTTGGAAGAGTGACTTTCAGTCAATGAATCACTCCCTCGTATGCAGATTACTTTCTTCTCTATAACAATAATACAAGTTCCCCAAATTACAACAGTCATATGGAACTGCATCAAACAGGAAATGTTAATTCCTGTAATCCTTTCAAAATTGGGTGAAAAACAAAATAGCAACCCCAGGAATGTACATAAAAAATTGAACAGAAATATCATTTACAAGAATAATAAGCAGAAACTCACAAATCTAGAGTTTCTGTATGGTTGTAGCCATGAACGAAAGAACTAAAAGATTAAAAGTTTGACATTAACTGATTAACACGTTAGCTACGCCTTTTAGATGCTAATACTAGAAGATACATCAAAATTAGGGAGATAAGGAAGAACGTTACCTTGCAAGTTCCAAAGAGATAAATGTCTAGCAGTTATAAGTTACCAAATACTATTTGAAGACAGAAGCATATGTAGCAGAGAAAATGACAGGGCGAGAAGGCCACAATCTAACCACAGCAGAACCTAACCCCCTGAATAATGAAAAGCTGAGGATGAATGATCCCATCGCCAGCAGCCAAACTCACTCTTAAAAATCCTCACTTTAAAGCTAATCATCACAATTAGCCTCATATTTATCTAGTAATCATCTGCAACCTGGAAGTATTTTATGATTAAGCGAAAACAGACAGAACTTGCTTCACGCAAAACCAACCAATCTCACATCACATTCTTGAACAGCTTTTTTGTACTATTTGATCTCCTCAAAAGTTGGATTAATACACAATAAAAGCAATTTTATTATAACTCGACAGCATAGACAAAGAGAATTAAGTATGCAGATCAAACATGTGATCTGCCATTCAACCAGTAATCAGAACCTATTAAAAACAAAATAAAAGATACATAAACAATGGTGAATTTGCTGATGATTAAATATCGAGAAATGGGTCTCCACTCTAGAATAAAACCAAGCGAAAAGGCCGTAACCACTAACCAGGAATAACAGCAAACATGACAACAGGAGATTCTGAAATGATGGACAATAACTCAACATAGTACTAGTTAAAAGTACAACTACAATTCTTTGGCAAGAGTAAGGAGGGAAAGTACAAAAAGAAGTACCTGTGATTTCCGAGTCGTTAATAGAATTTAGGAAGGGCTTTGTATCTCTGTCAAAAGTTGAAGCCCCCCGCTTTGGGAGTAGAATTCTTTATAGTCATAGTCCCATAGGCAGCCAGCAAATGGGGAAAAAGTAGGAAAATTTTTATGGCAGATGGTTTGTCTGCTACTGGCCCGTACTCACCTGGGATATGACAACGTTGCCCTTACCAGACTGTCAATCTGTCATACATCAGAAGAAGACGCAACCAAACCTAACTAAAACTTACATTTGGAAATTCCAGTCAACCCAAGGACCATAAACATGAACTTGTTGTTATGAATGGTAAGAACTAAGAAGAGTAGTGCATAAATTCTTTATCTTTATATTTTGCACATGGGAAATGACTCATGTAATTGATAGTGGTGGCACCCAAAAAGAGGCAAAGAAGTTCATACATGCGTATAATTGAAAGTTACAGTTACAACAACCACTACTCTATATTTTGAACATTAATCAGTCAAAAACACAAGGGGCAGATTTTATCTTTGCTAACTGTAAAGAACTTGTATTAACTTTTAACAGGAACCAATCTAGTAAGTGATTAAGCTTCTAGGAAGAATCGGATTCATAGGTGACCGTCGTATTAATTACGTGTTTCTTGCTAAATGACTTCAATGCAATTGGTCTGCCGAAAAGAAGTATCATGACATGAGCTTTTCCACTTTTAATAGTCAAAAAAGAATTTTGACAGCATTTGGGTTTTGTTAAAGATGATTATTAATATTTAATAATCAACTCAAAGTATACATTGAATCTCATCCATAAACTGTGGATGTACTAAACACAAACAATTGTATTTTTTCTTTTGAAAAGAAGAATCACATACACAAAGCTACATCAATATAAAATCATCGGTATTATAAAAAGGTATGGGCTGTCAAATATGTTCACTGTCTTTCACTGTGAGCTAAAGCCCAAAGAGTGGTGAAAAGCTGAAAAATGACAAGACCCACCACCTTTTCAGCCCTCATGTATAATATGGCCCGTGGGCACCAACATTTATAAACTAGGATTGGGCCTGATCAGAGAATGATCAAGAACCCGTAGTGTGGTCCATGGTCAAATGGTCTGAGGTTAGTAAGTTGGGCCTTATAACAATATGGTATCTACCAAGCCCAGCACGTTGGGCCCACCCCACGGATTTTTCATTTCCCTTTGGTCAACCAATTTTGATTTTTGAACACGAGTCCGTGATTCATTATAAACAAATCAAAGAATCATTACAGGCTAAGTATGGGTGTCTTTCTTTTAATTGTTGAAAACAAGGGAGAAATACTTAATAATTATAGCACGCGGAAGGGAATAATATAAATCCTTCTTAATATATGAAAATAAACAGAAAAAAGCACATGGTTTGGGTAAAGTCATATATATATATATATATATATATATGTATGTGTGCGCGCGCTCGCGCTTGAATTCAAGCTTTTATGTATGAAGCTAAAGCAGAAGTTCATTCTCCCATTGAATGAACAGTGGTATTATAGGATTCAAAATCCATGTAGTACTATATATGGACAAAACTAAGAGGCACTAATTAATTCCTTATGGTATAGATACCAAATTTTGTTTGTCAACCACTTGAATGCCGGCTACCTCACCTAATCTAATAATTTTTATTATCAGTGTAGTTACTTTTGTTTTGTTTTGATGTTCACTCTGCATATACAGAATTCCTTAACCGATCCTTAAATCTTCCAGGTTCCTGTTAGGGATCTCACTTTGGACCCCACCTCTTCTTTCATATTACCGTGATTCTGAAGTATAGTTTTCATCCATATCTGAACCATGATTCAACCCTTCGATTCCATTAAATTTTCGCAATAAATGATTATTAAACTCATCATGGACCTGCTAATACACCTTAAATTCCTTCTGTTGCTCAAAGACTTATGTTGGTATCGAGTCCAGAAACTCTCCAAGCCTGTTCAGGAACATAGTTCAAGTTATCGTCACCTGCAGGACCACCAAGATTATGCTGAAGCAGCTGATAACGAAGGACGCCGGCCCTCACCTTCCTTGGTGCCGGTCCCATTCATGAGCCAAGACGAATCAACTTTGATAAAGACGAGGCTCGCAGTAGTTGAATTCAGCAGATCAAATTTGCAAGGCAGTGGAGCGGAACGTCCTGCAGTTTGTGCAATATGCTTGGCATGCATAAAGGGAAGTGAAGAAATCAGAGAGCTTGTCAATTGTAGCCATGTCTATCACAGGGAGTGTGTTGATGGGTGGGTTGATCGGGGTCACGGGACATGTCCCTTGTGCAGGATTAAGCTGCTGCCTCGTGGAGCCGACGGGGAGGAGGAAGATGAAAAAGGTGAAAATTACGATCCATGGAGATTGGAAAGAATTGCCTATCTATTTGGTGAGGAGCACTGGTAATTTGATACCTTCTGATTCTGATCCCCTTTGTAAATTTGTCTTCCTCTTCTTAATCAATTATTATCTGCAATTTCTCTAGATTCAATATATGTTAAAATGCTGCAACTGCCCTGAGTCATGACTTACTAATTAATTAAGCTCGAGCTTTATGAATAGTATATGCGCCTTCCATTTTGGTTTCCGGCTGCTAAACAATTAAAAGCGAACTGTAATAAATATTTGTATCGCGACTCGCGAGAAGAGCATTGAAGAAACATCAAGACCGTAGTTATACATAAGAATTGGGCAATTCCAAACTTGCATCCTCCATGGTCAAGTCAAGACCGGGACCTTAATTAAATTAATGAAACTAAACAAAGATTACATAATATGAAAGGTAATATATAGTTTCCTTAACTTTCTCATAATTGTCTCTATCACAATAGGTCTTCTTAAAATTAGATTATCACGTAATAATTTGAGAGGTTGAAATTAATCGTATTCCGTGTATATATAAACAAAATAGAACCAACTCCCAATCAAAAGTACTGATCATTGCTTTTGTTTTATATATTGAATCCTTCCCCATTCTGTTCTATATAATTTTACCGAAAAATTTCACCTAAAAAATTATAGTACAGACCCAAGTATATATATGTAGATGGATTAAATTATGGACGTATAGATAGCCAATTTGTTTATCAATGGGTTCTTCTTCTCCTTCTTTATCACTTTCTGTCCGCCTCTTATCTTCCAGAAAAGCATCACTTTATCTTTTGGCCCACTTGCTTCTAGGTGTGTACGTTGGAAGAACCTGCCTAACTCTCCGAGAAAGTTAAGCCTCTTCCAAATATTGACTCACAAGTTAATACATTCATTGATTTATAGTAATTTAATTATTTATAAGAGGAAAACTGCTAGGTAATTAATTTTTTGTTGATTTTATTAGTTGCAGATTTGGGGTCGATTTATTAATTATATAATAATTAAATAATAAAATGTCATGTAAACATTTCTCTTTATATCCATTATATAAATTGGACATGTTACAGAGAATCCACGTGATTTTTAAAATTGAATAGAGCTTAGGTGCTTTTCATATCAGTAACTAATAAGATATCGTCATATATATTTTTATTTGATTTAATATTTTTTTTAAAAAGAAGAGTTATATATCAACTACTTTTAAAAGGATACTTGACAATATTATATTGACTACTAACATGAAAAGTACATAAAAAAAAGCATGTAAATCTTGTCTTTCAAAATTTATCTTAATCAAGAAAAATGAATCTGATACCTAACCCGTCCACTTTGACATGGAAGCAGAATCCGAAAATAGTGAAGCAACTTGATAGATGCTTATGCCCAAACTTTAGAGGTTCCGAAGAAAAAAGAAAGCGATGTAGAAACATCGTGCGAATATGACCATACATATGCCAAATTACTCATCAATAATTGACTTTGTCTATATCAATATACTTTCTTTGTTTCTGACCTCATTCTAATATTTATTTTTATTTTTCATTTCATGAGTTTAATAAATCATTAATTATTTATTTCTAAATTTACTTTTCTTTAGAATTGTAAAACTATTAAATGCAGTCGTTATCATATTAAGTCAACTAGCTTGAAAAAATGAAGGAGAATGAAATAGATTTAAGGTAAATTTGAAAAGTAAAGTAAAATTTATATAAAATTTTGTTATTTAACTAATTTTTGTAATTAAAGAGATTCGATTATTGGGATCAGATATATAAGAACAGATAGAGTATATAGTTTACTCCATTTGTTCCTATTTACTTGTCATAAACTCATATTTTTTTTTATTTGTCATTTTAGTAAATAAAAAAAGTAATTATTGACTTTATTACCATTTTATCCTTTTTAAAATATGTGAGAGAGATATAGATAGAGAAATAGAGAGGCAAAAACATTAAATATATAGAGAGAGAAGTAAAAAAAGTAAGGGTAATTTTAAAAAAATATTTAAAAAATTTATTAATTTTTAAAAACTATCTTTTTTCTTATAGAATTAGTTATCTATACTAAATAAATAAGAACACAGGAAATATAAATTACTGGGTAAGGATAGATTATTGGAGCACTCGCGTGGCAATTAATGCATGCTAACAAAGCAAAGGTAAAATGATAGGAAATTTTTTTCTTTTTTTCTTTTTAAAGAGAAAGGAATATTAAAAATTGAAAAAAGAAAAAGAGACAGGTTCTTGGAACCTAATAGTAATATAATTAATTAAAGGCCCAAACTTCATACGTACAAAGGAAGCACACTGACTTTGTGTTGTTGTCGGTGAAATACTTTTATCTCCGTTTCTAAGCGGCGTGACGAGGAATTATTATTCTCTCTTTCTATATTTATCTGTTCTCATTAATTATTATATATAAGACAAGAAAAATAGTTAAGATATAAAATTCTATAAATATTTATTTTAACTTTTTTTTTTATCCCTATTTCTCTTCCTCTTTGATTCTTACCCATATTTAAGAAACTATTTATTTAAGAGAGAGATGAAGGGGTTTGAAAGGGTAGGTTTAGAAAATTAATAATTAATGTTAGTTAGGAACAGATAAAAAGAGATAAAAAAACTATAAAAAAAGACAGATAAATAGGGACTGATGAAGTATGGTTTAATATCTAAATTTGTCCATGAATTATGTAAAAAATAACATATTAGTCTATGAATTTTTATTTGAGATAGATTAATATCTGAATTTTTATTTTGAGACAAATAAGTACTGAAGGAGAAAAAATCAAAGAAAACTCAAGGACTAATCTATCTTTTTTTTTATATAGTTCAAGAATCAATCTGTCTCAAAATAAAAATTAAGGGACTAATCTATCTCAAATAAAAGTTTAACGACTAATCTGTCTTTTTTTGTATATTTCATGAACTAATTTTGGTATTAAGCCAATTTATTATAGTCAATATATTTAAAGAACAGCGGTGAGGGAAACACAGAAATTTATTTATTTTTCATTAATTTCTTTTTTAATGGAGAACTCTACAGCTATTAAATTAAAGAAATTAAACTAAAGGGCCAAATGCATGTAGATGATAAAATTAAATTATCAACAAATTATAAAAAATTTGAGAGCAAGGAAAAGGAATTTAAGGATAAAATCAAGTACCGAGAAAAGTGTTTGTATACAAATTAACAACAAATTAATGGACAAAAATTACTTTCAAATCAAGGAGAAGGTCATGAAATGTATATAGAGCAGGAATTTTATTAACTTCCACCGCCTATAAATATAAAGTTAAAAACAATTGGAGTGAGAAGATATATATATATATATATATATATATATATATATATATATATATATATATAGATGATAGATGCAGTCACAGCAAAAGATAAAAATTGCAGATCATTGCGGCCGACTTATTAGCCGCATGTAGAGCCATGCGTCCAAATTTTGACGCCTTGTTGGCACCCTCAAAAATTGTGAACCGACAAAACACCAATTTCAGAACAACCATCAACTCTGTACTTCACAGTTCACAGTTCACACTACTCTCAAGTAAGTAAGTAAGTAACTGAAACAAGCTCATAGAAAGAAATAAAGATAAATATTGGTAAAGATAAATATTGGAAGCAGAATAGAAGAAGAAACCCCTTCGCATTGATTTTTCTGACCACATTGCTTCGTACATTTTTCTTAAGTGTCACTGTCCCTGAACTTGTTTTTGATTTCTTCTGCTTTTTCGCAGATAATAAAAACATAAAAAGAAGTTTACAAAACTCAGAAAGAAGTAAAGTACTAAAGCTGCATTAAAATTCATAAAACAGGAGGAGAAATAAGAGAGGGCAGAGAGAAGATCAGACAGCTTTTAAGGTTAAAGTGCTTCCTTAGTCCTTACATAATTCATATGTCAACTTTACAGGGAGAAGCCCCAAGCAGAGGCGCCTGCCCTACCACACCCTTCTTCAAACCCACCAAGACATCACATTTCACATAAACTCCATACTTTCCAGTCTTTATGGCACCGGCCTTCCATCTCAATCTCCCCAACAATACCACCCTCAGCGCTACCACCCCGAACGCCTCATCCATCATCAGTCCATTCACAACCTCAGCCGACGCGGGCACCATCTTGCTGCCAAGCACCGGAGACAGCGCCACCGTGCTCTTAGTCTCGTGGTACAGTGGCGGCAAGTCCACTGGAGGAGTAATCTGTTGGTTTTTATACGAAGCGTAAGCTTGCAACTTGTCATAAAAGATGGACACTCTCCTGTTGGGGTTTCTAGTGACGATGGTGAACTGCATGGAAGTGGAAATGAAGGGTTGCGAGGTAGCGTTGATTTCATAGATAGCAGCACCGACAACGGTGAAACGAGGCTTGTGGGGACGGTAGACGAGCCAAACAGTAAGGGCCGTGGCTCCTGCTAAGAGAAGGAAGATGAAAATACATAAGCAACAGAAACGGCCTGCGCCGCCTTGGCTGTAGCCGGGTGACTTGATTTTAGTATGGTGAGGGCCAGGATGCTTTTCTTTGGGCATTTTGGGTGGTGGAGAAGATGGCTGATGAGGCTGCTTCTGCTGCTCTTGGTCTGCCATGGGAAACTGACTATAAATATGAGAGAATTTGTAAACCTTTTTCCACTGTATTTTACGGATAGAAACTGAAAGAGGGAGGAGGCTTC
The DNA here is from genome assembly GCA_030664755.1 of Microcos paniculata. Taxonomy (NCBI): domain Eukaryota; kingdom Viridiplantae; phylum Streptophyta; class Magnoliopsida; order Malvales; family Malvaceae; genus Microcos; species Microcos paniculata. The sequence goes on from CP131461.1 coordinate 37,159,862, forward strand.
GTGAGAGATGGTGGCTGGCGGGCCAGGTGAGAAATGTTTAAAAATAAAAATAAAGATATCGAGGAGAAAGAATATTTTTGACAAATGGAACTAAAAAGGAACGGAAATGAAGGGAGAGAGCTGGGTGGACATTGCATGGGTACTAATTAAAGTGCTCTTTTCTTTTCTTTTTTTTTTTCGTTGTTTCTTTTGAATAATTTTCTTTTCTTTCTCTTAACTTTATGTTTTTACTTTGCTTTTGTTTTTGTAACTTACTTGGAGGGGAGAGGAAAGTGGAAACAAAAACAAAAAGAGGTGTGAAATTAAAGAAAACTGAATGAGAAAGTGAATTTATTCATTCATTAATTAATAAAAGCACTATCATGAAGCGATAATAATCAATTAATGATCAATTTATGCGCATGAAAAAGATTAAATTATTTAAACACTGCGCTTTCGAATCTGAAACCCATCTGACGAATCTATACTTGTGGTTTCCTCTTTTACTTCAAGCCTCAAGGAATGTGGGCAGAAGCCGTCAACTTATTTGGTCATTTAATTGTACAAACGCTAGAAATGTACGCTGCTGGATTTAGTATTATACTTTAGGGCAACTGAATAGTATGGAAGCTGAGTGGCCTGATGGCTCCTCATTAGCTTTAGCCCTTTATATGATGTCAGCAATAGATACCTTTGTGGACTGATATATCAGGCTACATCTATCACTTACTAATTAATACTCACTTATTACGATAGTGATTTCTCATAATTTGTCCCAACTTTGTAATTTTGTCGCCTTATCCGTTGCCATTCACAAACGTCATGAAAATACTAGTAGAAAGGAAAATAAATAAATAAAAGAGAATGTGCTAATTCTGCTTTCTGCCCCAAAAGACGTGATTGGAAAAGAAGTAAAGTTCATTAATCAATTGGCCCATGCTTGTAATTTGAATGTAATCCCATCCCGGGTCCCAAACAAACAAAGGAGCCTCTTAATTAGTGGGCAATACTATTATATTAATAGAAGAGATCAGGAGATTGAAAAATGACAAAGGGGGTAGCGTCGATCTCTATCTCTTTCTTGATGGTCGGCATAGAGGGTGTAGAACCAATGGGTCGGGTAGCGCCCAGCAGCGGCACCGACAAATGGATAAGTTTCTTTACCCAAACTGTACCTGAAATTGCAAGAGAAGAAATAGGTGGCTCTTCTTTGCCTTTCCTTAACCTGCTTTGGCCCAGACACATTCATGCCTTGTCATTCGCCAGATCTCATCATGGCTGTTCTACCAGGTCCCACCTCGATTCACACACGTCACAGTTCCATGCATTTTCTTCCCTCCCCCATGTGATGTCCGGTATCTCGCTACACCCCTTCCGGGGTTAGTTGCTTTGTTCCTTCTCCTCTTTCGCTCCTTCATTTGCCCCCACTCTTTTCACAATGGAGACGGGCATATATTTATCTCATCAAACATCAACCTCAGCCTCAGCGAACAATCAGAAAACACATGCCTCCGTGTACATTTTTTAACCATTTTTATAGCAGATACAAAACATGAGCTCCAAGGCAGTCTTAACAGAGAAATCATTGGGTAGAATATATACTTAGTTGTACAGAACTGAGTCAGAGACACCAATCTGTATTTTTAACCTATTGAAGCAAACTGCATTATACAGCTAACTTGCCTAACTACAATCAGTCGGTTGTCGGCTGAAAATGTGCAATCTTTTATATATATAATCATTAACCTAGGGCGAAAAAGAACCAAGCCTACCTCACTATAATAATTACAATGCTACCTCTTTCAGTTGGATGCAAAAAACTAGTCATCACCCATAGCAAATACCAAAGAAGCTTGCAAAATATTTTTCAGCTATCACATCATCCTACTTTTCCTTCCAAACGAACTTCTTCCGAGTATGCTTGCAACATAAATTACTACTAATAGTTTCATTCTTTCAGCAAGAATCAATTTCCACGTCAGCTGGGGAAGATAGGTTGGTGTCCTCATATTTTAGGGCCATCTGCATCACCTAAGGATCTGTCATTTTGCACTTGACGGACAAACTGTCCTCTCACACGCGGACGCTGCTCTGCTAGTCTTTTCCGGCTCTGATATCGCACCTGCGCAAAAGAGTTAATCATTAGAAAAAATAAAACAAGCCTTCATAAACTGGTTAGTTAATGGTTTCCTTTCTCCATCGTGGAGAAAACGGAATGTTAACTCATTCTAAGAGGTCCACAGGGTACTTCTCTGAATCTAGGTTTCTTTGGATTTTGATGCAAATTAAATTCGAGCTTCTGAAACAAATTAATATACTAGTAGCCACAGCATGGGCCTCTATTACAAGAAAGGACCTAATTGGAATAACAAATACTAGAGCAAACATAAACGATGGTCTAGATGGCGCCAAATTGATAAGATTGGGCAGAGAGAATGACTGAGGTGAAAAAACACCAACTCACTTTTAGGTGAAAAATAGTACACTGTTCTCTGCATACAATCATACATCACATATGCCAAGCATGTGTCTATGATTAACCAATTACAATAACAATAGTAGTAGCAATAATATACCTTTTTCTCAAAGCAACGATCTTTCCGCTTAAGTCGGAACTTTGTCAAAGCAGCTTCTCTTTGGCTGGAGCGATGCGTATCCATCCCTTTCAATCCATCATGAATGAAGAAATTGCTATCATTGAAACTCTCTGTGGTTGTGCCCTTATCAATTGCTGCAGCAAAAGTAGCACTGGCACTTGCATCGCTCCTACTTGAAACACCCCCATGTGCACTGCTATTTTCATGATTTCCAACACCATTACATAAACTACTGCAAGCACTATGATCAGCAATAGGAGAACTGCACCTTCGTTCCTCAACAGGCTCCTGCTTTTTCTGCTCTTGATCAGTTTGGTCAACAGAACAATTGGTAACTTCATCAGACCGGTGGCAAACTTGTTCTGAGTCATGAACATCAGGATTAGAGTGGACTGACGTGCTCAGAGGAAAGGGAGAATATTCTCGCTGCCCAGCTGATGTGGGACTCCATGCAGGGAGTAAACCTGATTGCGCATAATAAACATGTGGGAAAACATTATTACATCCAGCGTGTGTACCATCCATCCTCGCCCTAGGAACAGGAATCAGCCCAAGTTGGGAGCTTGGAAATGTTATTTCAGATTGACCCCCGACAGGAGTGGACAGATTCTCCTGACTGTCACTCAGTGTAAAAACATGAGGTTGAGAAATACCATTGGTGCTTTCCAGGTGTTGTCCAGATTTGCTGTCATGTTCCTTCGATGCTGCTTGATTGCCAGCTAGTGTAGGGAAAATGGGCTGCAATGACTTGTTGTTATACCTGCACAAAGAATAGCAACCATCAGAAGATGGCAAGTTAAGTAACACTTCCAAAAAATAGAGATTAAGAACAGCGCCATCCTTCTTTCAAATTTCAATGAATTGTGTGCAGAGATAATCTGGGTCACTAAGTCATTACTTGGCACAGACAAATTAAAGAAATTCTCCGTCAAGATCATGACTGATTCAGTCAGTCCTGTGAAAATTTATACATGCCTCACTTGGGAGTTGAGATCATTTCCCAATGCTGGAAAAGTCTATATATCACACAGATCACAACACAACTGGGTAATTTATGCTATCTAAACAAAATTATGCTGAAGTACTTAGTACTTTTTTAATTATGGCCCTGTTATAGGAAATTTCAGGGAGTATTCACTAACCTATGTCACTGTAGCCACCTCTAACATTGCCTCCACCGCCCTCAACAGCATTGTACAAGGATTCACCTATACCTAATCTCTAATCCTCCAGAAAATGTTTCTATTAAGTTGTTGTTCAAGAAAAATTGATTTTCCAGAATAGCCACAACATCCTTTGCTAAAACTAGTAAAACAAGGGGAAAAGAACCAAAAGATTCAAACAGAAGATAAAGCAACCCTTTTTGTTTCTCCAACAAAGATCAACAAAATTGCTTTTCATTTTTGCCTAAACATCTTTACACATCAAACTCGATAAAGGAAACAGAATGTTTACCATGAAAAAGCCGACGCATCAGAATGGTTTAGTGTAAACCTTTCACTGCTACCTTGATTCTTTGCGCTGCTTAAAGAAGATCTTCTCAAAGAAAGCTCCAACTGTGTAGAAAATTCAAACTTGTTTGCACCATCAGTTGAACTAGAAAGCCCAAAACTGCCCTTCGGCCGATTATCAAATGAACCAATCAAGTCAATAACTCCAGTGGGAGGTTCCATCAATTCATCATTGCAGCCAACTCTAATCATGCTATCTCCATTTCCTCTGTCACACAGTCCAACATCATCATTATGAGACATCCCTTTCATAAAAGCATGGTTTTCTTCCAATTTTGATGCATTTGATTCACAAGCTTCCTTGCAATGAGCAATCTCCTTTCTTAATCTACTTGAATTTTCTGAAACAAGTAGCTTGTCGGATATCCCTGGTCATAAAAAGGAAAAGAATTTTGTTTCATTTAGCTAAAATCAGAAAAGGAAAAACTAAAAAAGAAAAAGACAAATTGTCTAACAGGGTAAAAAGAGGAGATAGCATACCAGCTTGACACTCGCTTTGAAGTGACTCTTGATCCAGTTTGGCAACCTTTCCTTGCTGCTCTCTGCCTGTGTTGCTAAGATTTGCACTCGTGCACATCAGCTGTGAAAGACCCTGCATATTTTGCATGTATGCACTCTCAGCTTCCAAGTAAGGCGTTGTACAAGAGCTCTGCATAAGAGGTGGCAAAACATGTAGCCAACCTAAACTGGAAAAGAAATTTTCCTCACACTACATGTAGCCTCGCATATACATTGAATCATGGATCCGAGGTCTTTCAGGTAGATTGTGGTATCAGTATGGCCCCATACAAAGATAAAAAAAAGTCTCCGATTTTTAGCTTGTAATAACGCAAACTACCAAATTACTTATCACTTCCTCTGGCCATGGAACATTCAACGATTACACGTCACCGGTATGGATGTTATCAAAATTTTGCAAAATCATAAAAACAGCTAAGCCATTAATATTACAACTCCATTGGGCTGATCGTATATGAACATTCACCTACGTAGAAATATCACAAGCCCTTTATTTTGTTTATATCACGAGATAAGAAAATGCTCACTTGGGTATCACTTCCTTCTTTGTTTTTCTGTGTAGATGATCCATAATCACTGGATTGATTGCTTTCAGCACTGTTTTCAGCTGTAGCTTCAGCTTTATGTTCTGTTGCAGGTAGATTATGAGGAACACGTCCAGCAGCTAGCTGATAAAAGGTAAAGCAAATACAGAAAAGGTTAACCCAAGTTAAATGCTTTATTCCAACCAAAGAAAAAACAGAACAAGACACTAAGCATGGCACATACCGTATGTCTCCTCCAAACATGATGCCAGAGGTTCCTTAACTCATTCCTCCGAACAGGCTTAATAAGAAAATCAGCTGCACCTTTTAACATGCACTTCAAAACCATGCTAATTGAATCATGCGATGACATCACTGTTTTAATCACCAAGAAGAAAGAAGAAAAAAAAAAAGTTAAACATATTAGCTTCATATCTAATCAAGAATGATTAAATATAGAAAATATTTTAGATGGCAGAGAAACAACAAACTTGGTTGAAATTGTATTACATACTTATAACGGGAATATTTTTGCAAATATCATGTTCCATGACCAAAGTGAGAAGCGCGAATCCAGATATAGAAGGCAACTCTACTTCAGTCAATATAAGATCAATGTTATGCGGTCCACCCTTTAAAGTTTCCCATGCCATCAAACCATCAGGAACCGCCGCAACTGATAAAAAGAAAATTGAAAATTAGGTGTCTTTGAAACAGGGGAAATTAAAAATAGAAACTTTAATTGGAACATAATCTTAGGGTGTAATCTACAGAAAATAATGATAAAATGGTGAAAAGAAAAGGTAAAGAAGAAACCTCTGTAACTGCATTTTCGAAGAAGAGCGGTAATGATCTGACGAGTGGAATCATCGGCTTCAACTAAAAGAACTCTGAGAACCATCCGAGGTAAGAACCTTTCCCACCGAACCACCTCCGAGGATCCATCTTTTTCCTCGTTCTTATTCTTCCTCTTCCTGTCCTCCGCCGTCCCTACCTCGACGTCCACTTCCATCCCAACTTCACCCATTTTCAAGCACCCTATTCGACCAAACCAAAACAGAAAACCCTAACTTCTCAGTAATAAAAATGGAAAAGAAAAAGAAAAAAACAGAGTAAGCTGAAGGAGAAAGAAAGAAAGAAAGAATTTCTTTTGTTTGCAGTGAAATTAATTATCCAATTAACCTCATCCTTAAGCAGAAAAACTGTAGAAATATCTGAAAAGTGAGAAGCAAAAACCGCCTAAATTTTTGATAGCCAACTTTCGTTCAGGACCGCGAAATCAGCATAAAATATCTTCTTCTTCCGTCTTGAATAACAAAAGAGGAAATAAGCAACCAAGACTTTCAAAAAAGTTAATGGGAAAAAAAAAATGGGGGAGGATAGTCAGATCAAAAGGTGGGCCGCCATTGGCTCTCGGTTGTGAAGCTGACGTGGCGCAACATGAGCCACTGTTTTTGATTTTTTCGGGGGGATTGCATGTGGGGCCGGCACTGCGATGATGTGGTTGCGATCGTCCACGCTGTTGAGTGGGGGCCGCAAGATTAGGAAGGACACGTGTTGGGTGGGTGTGGGATGTTCGAGGCAAGATATTTTTTTTCGAGAGGTGCCACGTTGGCATACCATGACCACACTTTCGATCTCATGGTGCAGAAATGCAACACGTGGATAATTAAGAGAATCTGGGGTTTGTGGCTTTCATCCTACATTTTTTTTTTCGGTAGGAGGTGGGAACCCGGGAGGAGGAGGACTTTTATTTTGTTTCTCTTCTGATCATTGCGCCATCTCACTATGTATCTCTGCCTATCTAAAGTCTAAGTAGTAGCACTAATTTATTTTATTTAATGATGATATTTTTTTCCCTGTGGATTGATGGTTCTTTTTCCTTTGTAACCTTATCCTTGTTCTATTTTCTTCATGTTTGGATGATGATTAAAAAGATATCCTTTCCATTTATTTAGTATATCATGAAATATCTTATTGTAAGAAACGAAAATTTTGAAATAATAGAAATATATACAAATGAATATAACATAAATAATAAAAGCTATCTAAAAGAATAACATAAAAAATTAGAATAACTAGTTTATCAACCCATCATTTCATTATCTTAATTAGTACTAGAAGCAAGGGTTACTAGTTTGACCTGATCTTATCTCTTTGGAGTTTTCAATCTTTCATCAACCAACCAACACAACTTGGTTGGATATGTTCAAGGAGTACCGTTGAAAAGCCGTTTTATAATACTCCTCTTACTTTATTTATATGTTTCTATTAATCGTTTCACAGCATAAACAAAATAGTTAAGGTGTAAAGTTTTATATATCTTTATCTTGATTTTTTTATTTTATCTCTATATTTTTTTTAATTCTCTCTCATATTTAAGAAAAATATTCATTTAAAAAAGAGAGAAATAAGTTTAAAAGAATAACTTTAAAAATTAATAATTAATGTTAGATTAGGGATAAATAAAAATAGACAAATAAAACTTTTAAAAGATGATAGATAAATAGGGACAGAGGAAATAATTAAAACTTAAAAGGCATTAAATGGGCTGGACAGGTGATTAAGGTTGTGATATTGGTATTGGCTAATATGGTCAGGATTTTTTTTTTCTTTTTTTTGGTCAACAAACACACATGAGATTGAAATTTAAAACAATTAGGTTATATTTGGTACATGAAAATATTTTTTATTTTTATTTTTTAAAAAATATAAAGAAATCACCATTTAAAATATGTATAGTTTATAGACATGTGTGCATATTTTAGAAAGTGAAAATAAAAATGAACCTAAAATGAAGAATAATTTTTTTTAATCTGAATTCTAAATCTATTTTTATTTTTATTTTCTAAAACATATATATATTTCTCCTAATAATACATATCTTAAATGATAATTTTTTTGTATATTTTAGAGAATGAAAATAAAAAATATTTTTTCATATCAAACATAACTTTACTATTTTAAATATTCAAGACTAATTAAGAGCTCAGAGCTTGGGTGATATTCACATGTATAAACAGTGAAATGAGCATTTTGTCTTTATGATCATATATATGAGGTTTGGACTTTGTGGCGATCTGTTTCAACCATTTTATTTATATTGTATTTGATTTCATGTGTGCTAGTACTACCTAGTAAGTAATCAGCAGGAGGTGTGGAGAGGATCTTGTCTCTTGATTTCTTCCTTTCTTTTTCTTTTTTTTGGTAAATCTCTTGATTTCTTTCTGAGTAGTGAGTATCAAAAGCTATGGGTTTGAGTGAGTCTTGGCCTTGGCAACTCCAGGCTCTGTATTAAGTTGATGGATGTTGATCCACGACGCGCGTGGGGAGCGGCGTGCTCGTGGGGAGCGCTGCCATCCATTCGTTTGAAAACGAGGTACTTTTTCTTCTCCCCGTCGCTTACACGCCAACAACCAAATTACACAGACAACAAAACGCAGAATTCATGTTTCATAATCTTCCTTACCTTGTCCGAAGCCAGCAATTTGTTGCTTAATTTTAAATAGTAGTACTACTACAAAGAAAGAAGGAAAAAGACCCACGTGGTTGATCATTATCTGCCCAATTTGTAACATGTTTACGTGGCATATTATAGACCATTCATCAAAGATTAGCTCTTTAAATATGATCCATGTCATGCCAATAAAAATCTTGCTTTGGTAGTGGAAAATGGTAGAGTATTGATCAAGACTACAAATTTGCGAGGTGACGATAGCTTTTCAACTTAATTGTGGATGGTATACAAAAGGACGCAGGAAGATATTAAAAAGTGTTTTTGATGAACATAGCAAAAAAGGCATGGGCAAAATAATTTGAACCGCCCATTTCATATCTTGCAAGATATAAACTCCCTGTTCTCTTCTCTCATCGTGATCATGACCTGTCCTTTTATATATATATATATTCAACAAAAAAACAAAAGTTAGTATTTCCAAAATTCTAAATAATTGGCCACCGTAATTGGCGTTGAGTTTTGCCTGCTTGGTGTCAAAGTGTGGAGGACTGGTGGCGGTTGCCCCACACCCCAATGCCCCTCCTTTTAGTCCCTCGTTTCCACAATATTTATTATTTTAAAGTTTTACATAAAAATTAAAATTATCATTCAAAATTTTTAGAATTTAAATAAAATATTATGAAAAGATAAATTTATCCTTTTATTATTTTCTTTTTAATAATAAATATTTTGTAGGATTAATTCAAAAAAAAAAGAGTAAAATTATAAATAATGTAATTAATATTTTATAGAAGTCTTAAAATAACAAATAGTTAAAAAAAAAAAATTCTCTAAAAAAACCACAGATATATATTATAGAAATGAGGGAGTATTATTTTTTCATATAAAGCCCAACACATTATGGAAATAAGAACATGTGAAGAATTTTCTCAAACCAATTAACTGGTTGGATTAATTGACTACTCATTCATTCGCGGTAGATGGAGGCAATGTGTGAACCGACAAGTGTGAAGCATGGGGTATTTCGGACACCTGAGTCGTGACTGGTCATGCACTCATGACTCATGCTAGTGAAACAAAGCGACGGGTCGGGTCGAGTCGAGTCGAGGGATTAACTCTGGGTGCCTCGGAGCTAAGCTATCATGAGCGAGAGACGCTGTCTCAAGTTGTGAAAATCTGGGGGGATGCTTTTTTAAGAAAACAAGAGATTCTTGCAATCCTAGGGCGAAAAAGGATTTTTCTATTGCTACTACGATATACCAATTCTAAACTTTAAGATGCTGAAGCCAACTTATTTGCCGAATGATTTCCGCGGTTGCGAGAAAAATGACAATTTCTATGATGCAATAACCGATTTTGGGTCAGGACTCAAAACTCGAAATTTTGATGGAGCTAGGCCCATTTGGAGTACGGTTGTGAGAACCAAGACAAAGTATCTGAGCCTGAACACAACACACGAACAGCTCCAGCCCGTACTATTACCGGCGCAACAAGTTTTAACGTTTTTTTCAAAATTTTGTTCAGCAATTTCCAATTCCTTGTAAGTTGAAAGTGGTATTGATTCTCCGAACTACTACCAAAATAATGCAGCAGCCTCTTGTTCGCTCCTGCAAAACTGTAATAACAGTTACTCGCTCACTCATCTTCCCGCCAAAAGCTTCATGTCTCTTCCACCATTCCTCCTCCTCATCTCCGTACCCGCCCTCCAAACAACAACAACCTCATACTCCCACTTCCGAAATTGGTTCCCCGACACGAGTTCAAAAACTAATATCCGCCCAGTCTGACCCTCTCCTTGCCAAAGAAATCTTCGATTTCGCCTCTAATCAACCTGGCTTTCGCCATTCTTACTCTTCTTTTCTCGTCCTCATTCTCAAACTCGGCCGATCCAAGCACTTCTCTGTCGTCGACGACCTTCTTGTTCGCCTTAAATCCGACAAGTACCCAGTAACTCCTACTCTGTTTTCCTATCTCATCAAAATCTATGGAGAAGCAAATTTACTCGAAAAAGCTCTGAAATCATTTTACAAAATGCTTGAATTCAACATCAAGCCTTTACACAAACACTTAAATCGCCTTCTCGAGCTGCTCGTTTCTCATCGTAACTTTCTCAAGCCTGCCTTTGACCTTTTCAAGGACGCTCACAAGCACGGAGTTTTACCCAATACGAAGTCATACAACATTTTAATCGATGCATTTTGTTTAAATGGGGATTTGAGTGTTGCTTACAAACTGTTTAACAAAATGTTTGAGAGAGGCGTTGTGCCGGATGTCGAGACATATAGGATATTGATGCAAGCATTGTGTAGGAAAAGTCAAGTGAATAAAGCTGTGGATTTGTTGGAAGATATGTTGAATAAGGGATTTGTGCCGGATTCATTGAGTTATACTACCTTGTTGAATAGCTTGTGTAGGAAGAAGAAGCTTAGGGAAGCTTATAAGCTTCTCTGCAGAATGAAAGTTAAAGGGTGTAATCCTGATATTGTGCATTATAATACGGTTATATTGGGTTTTTGTAGAGAAGGGAGAGCTATGGATGCAATTAAGGTTCTTGAGGATATGCCTTCAAATGGGTGTTTGCCGAATATGGTTTCTTATAGAACTTTGGCTGGGGGTTTATGTGATCAAGGGATGTTTGATGAGGCTAAAAAGTACGTGGAGGAAATGTTGTTAAAGGGGTTATCCCCTCATTTTTCACTTTCTCATGCTTTAGTCAAAGGGTTTTGTAATGTTGGTAAGACTGAGGAAGCTAGTGAAATGCTGGGGGAATTGCTGAAGTATGGGGAAGTACCGCATATGGATACTTGGGTGATGATAATTCCTAGAATTTGTGGAGATTGTGAAACAGAAAGAATGGGGAAAATTCTAGAAGAGGTTTTCAAGGTAGAAATCAAACCAAACACTAGAATAGTAGAAGCAGGCATTGGATTGGAGGATTACTTAATTAGGAAAATTAGGTCTAGATCAAAGAGACCTTGAACAGTATCAGAGCTAATGCAGATGCCCTCTATGTCCAGGATATTTAAGTAGTTTTAATAATCCAGGTATGAGTTGTCTTTTCCATTCCTGTAATCATGTTACTTATAATAGCCCTTTCAAATGATCTGGCCCCATGTCTCTGTGTGTGTGTGTGTGTGTATCATTTTTAGAATTCTTTAGAACCATGTTATCTTGGGAAAAGTTTAAGCTAGATTAGCTCTATCTTTGCTTCAAGGGATGGAGGTGGGCTAAGAATGCCTAGGAATCACCCTAGGAGCAATAATGTTACTATATTTTTGGTTAATGTTTTGATCTAACTTGTTGAAGCAATTCAAAAACGCTGGCAATAGTAATAATTAGAAGTCAAATGATTGCTTCAAGTCTCTTGATATTGTTGTTATAGGGTGATTGCAGGAATCTGGAAACTCCGGCCATCGATTTCAGGAGCCTGATGAAGAGATGCCATTTGCATAGTGAATTAGTGATGTTTGGATCCTCGGGAAAACCATCGATAGAGGCATATGGAGTTATGGTTGTTGTCATAAAGCGAGGCACCGTTGATGACAAGTGGTTTTAAATCAATGAGGACGCACTTTATTTGCAGTTTTCACGACGTATTTCCATGGCCCATCTACATTTTTGGCAGGTATCAAGGTTCTTGAAGGGTGGTGTCCTACAACGAAGTGTTTAGAATGAGCTCAAAATGAGCTGGAAAATACTAATAATGAGCGTCGGATGTAACGGCGGAAATATGGACTCCAGTAGTAAGTTAGATGGTTGGTTGGTATTGGTAACTGTTGTAAAAGATTCTTCAAGCAATTTTGTAACCATAATTACCTATTTGCAATTACCTAGTAGGCCTAATTCGTGGCATTCCAAAGGAAAATGGTTCCAACTTCCAAAATGCTCATATAATAAAATGGGTTGTTTGTATCTATTTTCTCGTCACTCTCAGAGCTTGAATGAAACCATTTACTATAATTGGATGTTGAATTCTGCTTCAATATATTTGTTTCAAAGGAGCGAAGAGTTAAAGCCTGATAACCCTCACATCCTCAGAGGCCCAACGGTATTTTTGGGCCATTGACTACAGGCGAAAGAGTAACTCGAAGAAGCCGATTTGGTTGAAAAGAGCCTAGCATGTGCAACGCACATGTTTTGCACGTGTTTACGTTAACAGGCGCTTAGGCTTAGGTAAGCAACAAGCCAACAAAAATACCCAACTGCACTTGACCTATTCACAAGGAGAGAGACAATGACCAAGGCATAAAGAACTATGACTGACTTTCGCTGATAATAAATAAATATAAGTATAATAAGATTTTTAGTGTACAATTTTGAATTTTCTCTCATCGCAAATGAAAAAATAAAACAAGAAATACTACATTCCTCCCCCTTGGCCCCCCACAAAAAAGAAAAAAAAAAAGATTACTACATAAATTAAAAACTCCTTTCTATTTTTGAATGAGTTGCCATTCCTTGACAGATGGTGGCGATTCCCAAAAAGGGCACAGCGTTAGCTGAAAGGAAGATCTAGGAGGAGTTAATGGCCGCAAATGCAAGTTTGTGAAAGGAACTTCAATAGGAAATGCAAAACATTTAAAACCATCAAACAGTGAGCCGTGACTGTAAAGCATGGAAGGAAATAGGGCCAGCCAGGCCAACCAACCCTTTGGGTCTGCCACTTAAAGCACTTGTCCAAGTAACAATGGAAATTAAATTACGAAACTAAAATTTTAAATAGACAGACACCCTAAAGAAGACATGCTTGTTACACAAGAAACACTACAAAGAAGTGATCGAGTGATTGCTATCACAGACTAATTATATAAGAGACAATGCGTTAACAAAAAGTGAGCATAAATATATTGATCGTTGTCCTACTTTGGAAGCTTAGACATGAGCAGTGCCTTCGGTGAACTTTGGATCCTCGCATCTATATCGACCATCAGGACCAATTCCAAAACCTTTTGGATCAGCAAAGACATTTTCGAGCAGCTGGCTCCGCTGAGGAAGGGGGCTTTCATCTGCAAACTCAACAGCCTCCTCGACAACCTCGTCTATCTTCTTATCTATGGCCTTTAACTCTGCTTCACTGGCCAGACTGTTCTCAATCATATACTTCTTCAGGGCTGCGATCGGATCTCTTGCAGCATAGTGAGCCTTCTCAGCTGGCCAAAGAACAAATAAATTAAAAAAGAGAACATTTGCAGCCTCTCCCTCTACATCACTAATTCAATACTTAGACATTCAAAACTTCATCTCTGGGGATCCAAAAACACAATCATTTGAATTCAATCAACGTGCTTTTACCATAACATAAAAAAACAGATTCATAAACTAACGAGCTTAAAAGACCAAGTAATTACTTCCCAACTCTATGACAATATTTACATCATGCAGGTTTCTGGTTTTACCATTAAAAAGGACAATATTATAATAACAATAATAAGCTTAATCAAATTAACTAATTCAAGAACAGAATCATAAAGGAAGCCAATAACAAGAATTAGAAATTTGAGTCAATAAAAATAATGCTATAAGCAAAGATAATCAAATGATTACCAGGGTCACGAAGCTCATCAGGGTCAGCCAATGAGTGTCCTCTAAACCTATATGTCTCACATTCCACCAATGTTGGACCCTCTCCTCTCCTGGCCCTGCCAATTGCCTCCTTAGCAACTTCCCTCACTTTCAAAACATCCATCCCATCGACATGAATACCAGGCATCCCGAAAGCCGGTCCTTTCTTATAAATCTGAGGATCAGAAGTAGCCCTCAAATGCGACATCCCGATAGCCCACAAATTATTCTCAACAACAAACACAATGGGCAGCTTCCACAACGCGGCCATGTTCAAACACTCAAAGAACTGTCCATTGTTACAAGTCCCATCCCCAAAAAATGCCACGGTAACGTGATCACAATCTGCTTCTTTCAACGCCTCCCTCTTATACTTGGAGGTAAAAGCTGCCCCCGTGGCGACGGGGATTCCTTCGCCGATGAAAGCAAACCCGCCGATCAAATTGTGTTCACTCGAAAACATATGCATAGACCCACCTTGGCCTCGGCAGCAGCCAGTGGTCTTACCAAAGAGCTCGCTCATGACGGCACGTGCAGAGACACCTTTGCTTAAGGCGTGCACGTGATCACGATAGGTGCTTACAACAGAATCTTCTTTCTTCAAAAGCTTAATGAAGCCAGTCGAAACAGCTTCTTGGCCGTTGTAGAGATGAACAAAACCAAACATTTTGCCTCTGTAATACATCTGAGCACACATATCTTCAAATGCTCTTCCTAAAACCATATCTTCGTATAATACCAATCCTTCCTCTTTAGTGATTAACTGGAGAAAAGATCGAAAATTGAATAAAAATCTAGACTCGCTGTGAAACAGACTTAACAGATAAAAGATGAAAATTGGGTTACCAGATTGGGGCCGGATTTGGATTTCTTCTCCTTGACAACATCGGAGACGGCGGCGACGGTGCCAGATCGACGGTGGATATTCAATTTGTAGGAAGAACTGAGGCGGAGTTTGCGAGTGGATCCGAGGAAAGCTGAGCTGGAAGTTGGGACTTTGAGAGGGTCGAAAAGGGGCTTGTCGTGAGATCTAGGGGAAGTCGTGTTGAGAGGGAAAGGTTGGGCCGTGAACTTGGCAGTGGAGAAAGCGGCGGTAGACATTTTGCCTTTTTTCTGCCTTTGGCCTTTTCTCTTGCGATTTGCTGAGGAAAGGAGAGTAAACGGGAGGTTAAGGAGGAGAGGAAAGAAATGGGGTAAGAGATATAAAAGAGAGGAAACGAGGGAAAAGAAAGAGAGGGGCGGAGGAAACGAGGGAAAGGGCGTGGGAATAATCGCCTGCGAGGGAGCGTTGGAAGAATTTGATGAAGAGGGAAAAGAAAGGAAAGCCACCAAATTTAACGACACATAAACACAAGTGGATTTTGGGAGAAGTTCTCTTTGTAAAGTCAGTTAGTAAATTTGTGATTCTTGTTAACTCTTTGCCTCGGCGTTTGGCTTTGGGGGCCTCTTGTTTTTTTTTTTTCTTTTTTTTTTTTCTGACGGTTGGTAAGCTGTGTAATATCATATGCATGTCCCAGTGTGACCGTTGTTTCTGTCAAATTGTCAACCATCTTTGGACTGATGGCCCAATCCCTTTTTCCAAACGACGTCGCACGTATCTGTGTCTTTCAAATTCCGTAAATTTGTTGGCCTTTAGCATGTTTTTCATTTGAAGGTATTAGTATTACTATTCCATAAATAGTAGCAGTGGTCTATTACGATCCAAACAAAAAGTGAGAAGGGCCAATTTTGGTTTGTATCAGTCAGACCAAAAAAGAGGGCCCTTTTGGTGATAGAATCCAAATTCACAGATGTACATATTGTTTGAGTGGATAAATTGAATTATTTCCTGTTTCAATCAATTCCATCCGTTTTTCTTCTCAGCTAAGAATAAATTAAGCAAACCGATTTTCTTAAGTAGTTCTCCTGGGTACATCCATGTAATCCAAATCAATGCAACTTGCACGATTGTAGAAATTTGACAATTTGTTTTTTCGTTCCCTTCAAGCGAATTCTTTTTTTTATCCTTTGAAGAGAAAAATAGGCCCTCACAGTTTTATCGTTAAAGGCCAGGTTTCAGGTTCCGGCTATGTGCGTCAACCTGATAAGGCCATATGTACCCGGCATTGAATTCAACCTCCAAGCTGGCGTTAAGGCAGCGGATGAGGTAAATGTCTCTTTCAATCTAACCTTCATTTTTTTCCAGATTAGAAACACCACTGCTTAAAAAAATGAAGGGGTCCATAGCTCAGTCATGGTAGGGCTTTGACCTTTGACTGCAGATCAAGAGGTCGCCGGTTCGAACCCGGTTGGGCCCTTCCGTCAAATTGCTGTTTTTTCTGCTTACCATGCGTTTTATTTCTAATGGCCAGGATCCTGTGATCAACAATTCCATGCAATTTATTCCGACATTGCAAAGAGTACAAATACTACATAAGCATTTCAGTTTAATCTCACCGCAATATACAGATGGCCTTTCTCTTATATATCCATGTACAAAATTTGTCATATTTACAAAGTAACTAGCAGTTACAACAACTAATCAAATATGAGCATTAGAATGGGGGAGGGGAAGAGGAGACTGTCAATAAAAAAACTCGGATCAGCATGGATGATGGATCTAATTAATGCATTTTTTCAACAGCTACCGGACAGCCTCATAGGAAGTTCATCTCGAATATCATTACTCTGTACATGCCAGTTACCCTATTGTTTGCTTGTTTTCTCCTTACCTGCGAATACAATTTTCCTCGCGTTATAAACAAGATACAAATATCTAAAAAACAGTGTTAGGACTTGGTAATAACTGAACTCACCAAATATACTTGATTTTAGTGGGAATCTAAGAGATGATCCCTTTAACTTTAGCTCCCTGAGTTGCCTGTTTTTACTTGGTTCTTCTATTGCAGCAAGATGACTGCTGCTTTCTCCCGCTAAAAGTTCACTCCCTTTCTTCACTTTTTCATGATAAATAGCTGGAGGTGCAAGCCTCAACTGAGGCAAGTTTTCTATCTGGGCTAATCTCCGGTCCTTTTGAAGGTTAGCTAAAATTTCAAACTGCAAAATCGGAATTGAATATGGTAATATATAATGCCTGATGCAAACTGAAATCAAATTTAAAAGTAGAAAAGTATATATTTACTCGTGATATTTGCTGAAGGCCATAAGAGTTATCTAGTGCATCACTTTCATGAGGGTATAATGTTGATCCTTGTGCTGGTGGGGGTCTTGAGGGCAATGATCTAACTAAACCATTTTCTGCCAGAGCAGATTTATTTCTAGACTTCTGAGTATTCTTCTTAGGCAAACAAACTGGGCATCCAGATGAGAAGCCCCTAGTTGATGCCTCATTTTCCAGAAGCTCACATTGTAGATGAGTTGCATGACCACAACTGAAAACTCGAACACGAATGCTAGAAGAATTTTTGGTAAGGAGGCTGTTGCATATACAACATTGTAAACTTCGAGGAGCATATCCATGAGAAGCTCCTTTCTTTAGTAAACTCATGGTGTAAAATGTATCATCCTCTATCAAAGATTTGGCAGTATCCTGACATTAGTTAAAAGAAAAAGTAAACATTTGATATTAACCTAAACAAATTCACCCAGGACGTTAATATTAAAATTACTCATAACAAACTAGTAGTGAAGGAAGAATATTACTTAGTTGCTACCTATTATAGATTAAAAGGGAAGGGGTTGGGACAGTTATCCCACAAAGGTCAAATAATATTTAGAAATAAAGCCTTGCTGCATATTTTGTTGCCCAATTATGTATATTGGTGTGGTATTTACAACATGCCATGATCATGTTTTTTTGCTTCATTTTATATTGCATCAAATTCTAGGATTGTAGCATCAGCTATGAGAATTAATTCAAAGCCTTGAGATGTGCCCCGTGGGTAAACGCCAAAAGGTTCCTGAGTTAGTTCTGACGGTGAATTGCAGCATTTTGGGAGGATTACATTTACAAATTGAAAACCATACTTGTACAAGCAACTTTATAGCCATCAAGGACTCTATTTGTATAGCGCACTAATGAACTATCCTATATATGCGAACAGATGGTAGCATGCACTGCAAGTTAATGGAAAACGTGCTTCAAGGTATGCAAATCCTTTTATCAAAAAGATAAAAGATGAAGATAAATAAAGCTTCAAATAAATTCAGTTAAAAAGTATATAAACTGTCTTTGGATTCAAAGCAAATGAACATACCAGAATTTGTCTTTCAAAGCCATAAGTTCCCAGCATTCCCAATATTGTAAGTTTGAAATCTCCAAATTCCTGGCAACCATTATCAGATAGGAGTTTTGACATAATAGTTGGAAGACGAACATAGCCTATCATCCCTTCAACAATCTCTTTGATGAACTGAGAGAACAATTTCCTCAATATCTGACCACCTTTGTGAGATTTCGGGATCCTCCACTTGATTATGCATTCCTCTTCTTCTTGAGAACCCAAAGGGTCAACCAGCATTCTGGCATGATTTTCCTTCTCAGATACTCTTTCATCACAGTAAGAACCCAGCAAAGGTTCGCAAAATCTACATTGAAATTCAGAGTATAGTAAGCATAGGAAAGAGTAAACATGGCCATCCATTTGAAGAAAGTGACAGTTTTTCATCCTTCCTTTTTCCCCATCTTCCCCCCAAATACCTAATAACTCATTCTACTCTCTTGATATTATAGATCTAAAAAACTCTCTCTCTTCACCTTTAATCATTTGAAGGTATTTCACATAGACGTAATATATGACATAGAATGGAATCTCCAGCTAACTAGTTAACGGTATCTATTCTGCTATTATATATCATGCCAAAAGTAACGACTTTCAAATTTACATAAGGTGTTTAACATAGATGTTCTCTTTATATCACAAACTCACTTAAAAATGCTTAGCAGAACATCAAAAACATAAAATAGAAGGCCTAAATTTTGGAGATAATCAAATCAATACATATGTTGAACTCACGAGTCAAGTAATCTAAACCAAAGCATCTCAGACTCTTCTGGATTCAAACGAGGGGTATTCCGCTGGCACAGTTCAATACAGGCATGCAGTATATTGACTATGTCATTAACCTGTTTGATAAAGGTCAAAAATTACATCAAGGTTTCCAGTCATCCAACAAATAACAAAATAAAGAATCTTAACCTTATTTCTAATTACAGGAGGACTACAAACCTCCTTCATTTTTGAAACAAGATCGAAATGTTCCTTTCTGGCAGATCCATCTGAAGTCACTTTAGAGAGCACACTTCTGACAGCAGTATCAAGCTCTGCAAATTTGTCATTAAGGCCAGAAAGTGTAAGTAAAAGAGCACTACCAACATCACCAACCCTTTCTAATAAAAATGCAGCTGCATCTATTATTCCATATTCTTGGCAAAGGCGCAGACAGTGTTCAACTCGATAGCTATCAAAAGTTTCCAAGAACTTGAGAACTGAGTCCCGTTCGAACTGACATAATAACTGCAAAAGGAAAATAAGTTTTGCATGATCATAAGTGGCTAACCTGAATGATTAGAACAAACAATTAAATTCAGTACTCAATTTCCTCCCCCCTTATTTTCCTTGAATCTGAAAACTTAAGTTAACAAAAAATAAAATATAATGAATAACACTACAATTAATGAAAACCATATGATGCTACTTATAGCTGTGCATTTCTATTAGACAACAGGGGAGGTGTGAATTCATGCTATCAAATGACCAGGTGCAATAAATGGGCACTTACCTCCAGATAAAGCTCAATCATATCATCAGTTATATGAAGAGGATTGCTTCGCAAGAACTTAGGGAAATTGGAGATTCTTTCCAAGTATGCTTCAAGCTCCTTTGCCTGATCTTTCGCCCTTCTTCCACCATTGACATCCACAATCTCTTCTTCTCTTAAATATGAGAAGTTGAGGGAGCCTGATAAGTGAACCTCGATGACTGTCTTTAAGTAAAGAAAAAGGCTTTTGGGATGAGACTTAAGTTTAGATAGGATACTGGAACTTTCATCATTAAAATGGTCAATAACTAAGAAGAATGTCCCCTCTCTGCAAAAGATCACAAAAGCAAAAGATAGATAAGGGAAATAATGATTTCTAAAGACGGAAATAAAGAACATAGATAATTCTGAAACTCATAACAAGCATTACCTGCTTAAGTTGACCAGCTCAGGAATTCGAGAGATGACGGCTGATCGAAAAGTAGCATACTCTCCTCCGGTCAGCAGCATCAATATATTGTTGATAAAAACAAATGCATGACTTGGCTCCTCAACATCTTTCATATAGCTATCAAGAGCAGCAAGATACTGACGTCTAATGGCATGAATTAAGCCACAAACCTAAACAACAAGAAGCTCATTGTAAGGAAGACCTCAATGAAAAAGGGGAAAAAAAAATAAAAACCTCTGCATTATGCTCACAGTGCAAAATTCAATAAATTAATGTGATAAAGGTACCTGGTAAAAGCCTGCATTCTCACATAGTTGTAACACATAAGATTTATCCCAGTCAGTCTCTGGCACTACTTGCAGTAGTGCCAGTAACTGCGTCTCTCTTCTTTTGGATGTTTCAGTACCACTGGTGGAAGCACTTTGCGGATTATTATTTCCTAAAGTCAAGTACTTCAAAATCTGATTCAGAACAGTTTTTGAGATTTTAGCTCTTCCACATGCAACATAGTATGCAATGAACTCAAACAGATGGCCCATGTCCCCTTTTGAAGGCCATGCTTCTATTGTTTCAGTTTCATCATTGCTAGCAAGCCCATCTATTTGAGAGACATTCTTATCAAGAATGTGAACCAGAGCATCGATGATATTTTGAACCAACATAGCTTCGGATTCAGGCACCAAATCAGTTTCCTTTTTAGCTTCCACATTTGCATCAGTAGACTCAGAAAAAGAGGTTTCTACTTTGGGGGATTTGTCTTCAATGAAAGCACATTTGAGAACATCTAAAGTGGCCTCAGTATCCAACTCCAAGAGATAATACAGGTTAAGATATGACCCTTCAAAAGTCAAAGTTGAAGCTGCTTTTTTATCCTTGTCATCAGAAACCTCTAACAAAAACTGCAAAAGTTCTGTCCTAAGAGATGGCAAGCGTGATGGTGGAAGAGTGCCTTGCCCTGCAGATAAAGAATTGAGGTATTTGAGTGCTAATGGTGCCAACTTCTAGAAATAAATTTTGTGCTGAAGAAAGGCCTCAACCATCGCCAAGCCAACGGCCAAACATTAACATGGCACTGAATTAAGAAGGGAAACCATTCAGAAATATGCCAGGCCCTATATGTACTAGTTGGAAATACAATTTCCCTATAACTACAAGTTTTAATAGTTTTAATCTTGTTACAAATAAAAGTAAGATATTTTCAATAAGCCGGCGCATTGATAGCATTTCAAGTGTGGGTTGATGAAGCAAGCAGCTATTAGACTAAAAAATTCCACATTATTTACTGGACAATTAGCTTTCTCTGGGTCAACCATTTACAGATCCAGGTAACCAGGAGAACAGTTAATTGTTTTATTTTTATTGCTAACTGATAAGTTGAACTGAAAAAATGTTACCTTTCCACTAATCCAATTCAATAAAGCAATACACATACCTGGTGGAAAAGCAAGACCTGTAAAGCAGTACTTCAAATATACAAGCATCCTGTACCTGATATACAAACAAGTTTAAGCAAGGATAGAGAGCAAATAATATGAATACCAATATAAATACTACAATATAACAATATGTAATGTTAGAAAATTACCATTAATATACATAAAGTGGGAAAGAAATATTTCCATAATCAATGCAATTTTTGCTTCCCTAAATCTTGAAAGAAGGCTTCCCTTTCAAAGAACATGTAGGATACTATCAGGGGAAAATATTTTATAAACTTGAAAACTAGATAACTAGAGTATGCGAAGTTACTCCGATATATCTCATCGGTTCTTTTTTATTTAGGTGACTGAACAAGCAAGACACAAGATATATTGAATTAAACCTCCTGGTCAGCACCAGTACCTTCATATCATTTCAAGTCCTCCAAATGTCATGAAAAACATCTAGAAGTGTTTAAACCCGTGTATCTACATGTGTTAGTTCCTCTAAATTAACATATAAGTGTCTCATCTGTATATGTTCAAGTTGTGACAATCAAGGTATAAGCCACCTTGAACCTTGGAGGTTGGACTGCTCATATGGACTATAGTGATGTAACTGGTTAAGACTTGAGAATGATCCAATGACTAAACAACAGAAAATAACTCAGTTGCATAACTAGTGCTTCTGGAACAAAATAGAATCTATCCAGTAACTAAGCAAACAACATCTCAAATTCTATCAAGCACAACATGCCTGTCCATCTAACTTACCCAAGGCCAGAAGCACTTTGTTTTTGACTATTTCGTAAAACAACCAACAACTCCTCCAAAGGTGCCCTGAAATCATCTAATCCTTTGTTGAAAAGATACACCAGAGCACCATACAAACCATGCTCCCGGCATAAAATGACAACCTACAACATAAATGAGGAAAATTAATTTAGTAATAAAAAAAGAGGACAACAAGAAAGCAACCAAAAAGACACGTTAGACCATAAAAAATAACCTGATTGAAGTCCAAGGAAGAAATATCCATGTGAAGAACACACTGTTCCACTCGCTGCAACCATCCTTTGCTGCTGTAATGCTCTACCAGTGCTTGCATTATCTTTCCAACAAAGTGAAATGAAAATTACAATGTATTTATAAGGAGAAGACTAGAGCCACATATTTTAACATTTAAGGATACCTCAGGAGGCAGACAACCAAGCATGTCCTTCAGTATGTATGGCTCCAAAAGCTCTAAAAATGTATCTAGAACATAAAAAGCAAATAACTCAGAGATCTATCAATTATGTCCCCTAAGTGGCACACAAGGCAGCCATGATTGGATACATTATATTAAGCACAAATTCACAGGCTACTAAACTACATATAGCACAAATTATACGAAGAAAACATCACTTAACTCAGATGTCACTACGACACAACTATGAGAGAAAGAGCCGTTCTACAGCTTCTGAATATAATTCATTAATAAATCAAACATCAAGACAGCAAAAAAGAATGTGAGATATTACTTCATCAAGAAATAAGCCAACTAAGCATCATTGCTTTCAAAATCGCCCCAAGAAGCTTTGCTTTGCCCTTAAACACTTGCATTGTTTATCAGTAAAACTCTGCCCCAAAAGGATGCAAGTAAAATTAACTTTTTATGTTAGGTTTGAGTTGTAACTTTTCAACAAAAAGGAGTTAAGAAAAGATATGGATATTTACGATATTCAGGAAACCTGTTCCAATCATTATAACTAGTAAGAATTGATTCCAACCTGAAAGAGGGTCAAGTTTATAAGACATATGGTTTGAAATTCTTTCATTAAACTTTGATTATGATAAAATTACAGCAGAAAGATAATTATTCTACATCATCAATTGTCTGACATGCCAATATGGATCTCAACCTTGTATTGGAAATAGAATACAGAATTTTTAAGTAATTATTGCAGAAACAGAATAAGCAGCATGTAATACCTCTTTGCTGAATAGCCATAAATTTGGAGAAGATTTCATCAAAGAGGATGTCAGTCCTCTTGATATGGACACAAAATTCAACAGCAACACCACCAACACGGGTGAATTGCTCCTTGATTTCAGAACGCACAGAACTGTTTTTACTTTCCAGACTGTCTGGCTGCTCCATTTTACCAATTTGGTTACAAAATGCCACTGAAATATACGAAAACACTTCATCTACATATGACAAGAGCAACTCTACAAGATAGGGCATTATGGCCTCTTGCACTGCATCCAGGTCTCTGGGAAGATCAATAACACCATGAGCTTGACCATCATAAAGTGTCATTGCCATGTTCAAAGCTCCCATCCAGTCACCAGCTTTCCGTAGAACCTGAATCCGTTCCTTCCATGGAAGAAGTCGGCAGACAGCAAGATGCATTGGCCCTAGTACATATACAGAAGCTCCTCTTACAGTTACGCAATTATGATAAGCTTTCTCAGGGTTTCCAAAGACATTAATGAAGTAAGTATGATATGCAATAAGATCATCTCCTCCAGCCCCATCTACAGCAAAACTTGTTTGGTGAATCACAGTTCCATCCCTAGTAAATAAGTAGAGCTGTCCTGTCACTGTGAGAACCACCATCATCTGTACAAGCATAAAAGCATTCATTAGCAATTTGTTTTTATGAAGTAACAACAAGAAACAAGATAAATCCAGAAGAAGCCTAAGGGATTACAGAATTAAAAAAACAAAACCATGCATACCTGATCATCCAACCAAGCCACACCTATGGCCGAACTGTCAAGAGACCATTTCCCATATACTTTCAAGTCTGATTTGACCAGCTTTGCGACCTGAACTTTTCGATCCCATGCAAGGGCAAGCAGTGAAACTCTTTCTGCTGGTTCTGATGGTATATTTTCTGCAGCATATTCATATCTCAGAAAGCTGTCAACGTAAAAATTAACAACCTCAATCACTCTGTACCTGATGAAGAACCACGAGGCTGCGCCATACATGTCCATGCAGTGTAAGGCATGGAACCCTCTCGCACACCATCTGGCCTAGGAACTTGTGCATAGACTTCTAATGATGGAGTAAGCCTTACCTATAGATGAAAAAGAAGTGGATTCAGTAAAAGGTGAGTAAGAACGATCCAGAAATGCAAATGTAATCCTCTACACAAAAGACACATGAAATTTGCACTATCAAACCGGACTTCATACCACAAGAGCAGTTTGATAGGTGACAAATATGACCACACCTTCTTCAGCCAGAGAAGAGCCCTCGGCAAAGAGTTTCCAACCTGCATCTCCCCCAACTACACCTCCCATCTTGCTACCAATACCGCTAGTAGAAAATGCAGCACTCCCTTGGGAGGTCACCAAAGTGCTCCCACATGAATCGTCAAAAAGAAGGGGAGAAGCTGACAATACGATGCCCGTTCTTTGACCATCAAGAAGACA
This sequence comes from Microcos paniculata, assembly GCA_030664755.1. Classification (NCBI taxonomy): domain Eukaryota; kingdom Viridiplantae; phylum Streptophyta; class Magnoliopsida; order Malvales; family Malvaceae; genus Microcos; species Microcos paniculata. The sequence goes on from CP131461.1 coordinate 37,185,009, forward strand.
CTGTATCAACCAAAATTAGAATATATCACTCTGAGAAGTATAACATTGTTGACAATTGAATATCAGTTTAGAACAAGCGGCTAACTTAATCCTCCATGAAGATAGACTTATTTCAATGCAGTAACATTTTACCTGTGTTTTGATCGAGAACCTATTAAGCAACGGAACAACTGAGAAAGCATGTAAGAGGACCAGGCCTTTACTATCACCTGTAACTGCTTTAAATTGGCGAGTAACTTGAGAATCCTGCCCCAGAAATAATGTATGTATCACTGGTGCAGTATGTTCTCCGGTAATAACCTTCGCTGCTGTTGCCCTCTGAACATCCCAAACTGTAACATGACCATCACCATAGCCAGCTAAGAGCAGGTCTCCTGGCTGATTGAAGCACATGGATGTTACAGGGGCAAGGCACCGATCTCCTTGCGTACCAAGTATCACCATCTAGATACATATCAAATAGTCAAACAACAAAGCTAACTCGTAAAATTGACAATGCAAAATCAAATTCGAAGAAGTTTGATAAATGTATATATATTGAAGCGTCAAAGTTCATAATACAAATTCTTGAATTGCAGTAGTCATTAACTAGGATAACTACAATTTTATGGTTCAGCCAATGAATTGCCAGTGAATAAAACATGAAATGCGAGAGATCAGTAACATATCTGAAGGCATCTCTTAACAAGCCTCTGATTTCAGGTATATGTTTCTTTAAATCTTGTTTTGGTCATAATGCGCTGACAAAACACTATGGGATTCATCTTCCTGATTTCAATCAATCAAGCCAGTATTTTCATACTAGATATTATTGTTTTCGGCATCAGAAAGCATTATCATTAGAATATTTTCTAGTAAACTAAAATTCGTCTTCAACAAAAAATGGAGCACAATTAGAAAAGCTTTACAAAGATGTATAATTCCAAAGAAATGCAACCAGAGAGAGAAAATAAAGAGGAAGAGCAATTGAAACACCTTAGAATCCATGCTGTCAGCATGATGAGCAGAGTATTTACTTGGCACCAGGATGATAACTCCTTTAGTCATTCCCACTGCAATAAAATTCAGATGAACTGCCAAAACTTGAGGAGAGCCATGATCGCGCCTGAATGCCTGTGATGAAAGAGTCCGAGTGATTGAATTGTTAGCCTCAACATCAAAGTATCCCAACGTGGTTGAACCCCTCCTAACACCCTCAAGCCGCATTGGTTGTGCAGCTGCACCCTCCTCCCAATGCAAACCAGTAGAGGCCTGTTTCTTCTCAAGCTCTTCAGCTAATTCAAGTGGCTTCATTGCAGCACGTGAATTCTTCTCTGCCCTTTTACTCATTCTCTCAATCTCCAATTGCTCTAATCTCTCCTCTACAAGCTCGGAAATGTCGCTTATTGAACTTGCATCATCACCACCCCCACTATCAACACCACCAATAATTCTTTCCTCATCATCCCCCACATTCTCCCTTTTCAAATCCATTGTTGCTAAGCCCTCTATATTTTCCTCCAGATCAAGCCCAGGCAAAGGTGAAGCGTTCTTTTTATCAGAATCATTTGCATCGAGAACCATAGGATTCTCATCCACAGAGGCAGTTTCTTTATCTAGAACTTGATCCAATCCCGAAATTGTAACTTCTTTATTCGAGTTCTCGTCATGATCACGCTTAGAAGAGCCATCCACTTTTTCAATTACTTTAACCGTTTCACTTTCCTTATCTTTATTATCAAGAACCTCACCATTTTCATGGGTATCATCAGCAGATTGAAAATCGCCCATTTTATTGTTATCATTATAATCATCAATTTCTAATTTTTCACCTGAAAGGCTTGATTCCGAACTAACCGCAATGGATTCCCCGTTCAGTGAGCTTACCTCGCGGTCATCACCATCAATGACCTTCTGGAGTACCCCGCCACTCCCCGCCCTCCTCGACTTGATTGCCGCCGCATGTGGTGTTGGAATCGACCTCGACGCTGCCGCAGCCGCCGCGAGTGCCGCTCCAGGTTTCGCATTGGATCTCACTCCGCCGAATAACGTCGGCAACTGTTTTGAAGAAGAAGCAGAAGACGATGACGAAACCCTCCATATCGGATCCCCAATCCGCGTGAACAGGCTAGGTTTCGAGGACTCCGCTGGTCTTTGCGGATCGGCGTCGCTTTCCCTAAGGGATTCGGTGAAGTCTTGAGGAGCAGTGTTCGACAGGGCAAGGCGGTTAGTGGAAGGAGGGGATGAGGGTGAGGACGATGACGTGGAGGAATCAGAGTCATTGAGGATTTCATCGATGGTACGGTGAGGGATGATGGAGTTGGAATCGTCGTCGGAATCCGAGGAGGGGTGTGAGTCAAGTAACGAGTCAAGGTCGAGCTCCATTCTGGGGAAGGCTTTCTCGTTTAATTAAAATTCAACGTTAATTCCCCGAAATATCTTGTCCGGAAGTGATGGTGAACAACACTGTGTCCATCGTAGGAAGAGTTTAGGCGGTGACGTATCACAGCTTCTTTCAGACAAACTTTTTTTTTTTGGCCACTCTTTCAGACGATTTCAGTTTGATCTGAATTGTACATTTTCATAAAACCATATTTATCTTTCATGCTTTCAAGATTAAATAAATGAAGTTACATTGACGATTAATTTTTAATGACGCGCGTGATATTTTTGAAAGACCGACATTACTTATTTCCAGAAAACAAAATTTCTTCGGAAAAACTGATTGGATATGATAATTTAAAATTACATATTATCCTTTTACAGTCCACGTTTAGAAACTTCTCGATGGAACGGGGACAGGGACCTGGTAAGAAATGGGAGGAGGTGCCGCCGAGGAAATGAAAATTACGACGTGCAGATTGCTACTCAAGGAAACTTTTGCTAGCTCCATGAAGGAACTATAATTAGCTCGGCAGAAATTGGTATGTACGAAAGTGTATCTTGGCTTTTAAACACACAAGAAACTTGGCAGTCAGTCCGATTAAGCAAAATGATTTGCTCAAATATTAATGTCAAGCACATTAAAAGGTAAAGACCATTTTCACTTGTCTCGCAGAAATTCCTCTCATTGCGCAATTCATTTCCAGACGGCAAAGAAGCTCAAACCAATGTTATGCCAGAAAACTTGATATCCAATAGCAAATTATATATGATGATTCTGCTTCAATGTTAAAGCAAATAAAATTTTCTCAAAGCAACAGCCTTTCATGGGACTCGATGATCAAACAGATTATAACCTTCAAGATATTGAAGGTACAATGCTATGACTTACAAATAAAGTGGGAAAGAACTGAATCAGTAAGGATTATTAACAAAATCAAGAGAATCAGATGGTAACACTCAAGCATCAAGTGAGACGGCCAATGGCAACATCCATTGCAACGTACTTGCAAGAGTATAGGCGATTCAGTTGATTCATCACAGCAAATGGCTAAATCTACCAAGCAATCCATAGCAATATGCACAAAAAGCAAGCCTAAAAGACTGGAACCAACAATCCATAGATCATATAAACCGCCATCAAGGGATACCATCAACAGCATCATCAACTACTGATAGGGAAACTATGTCAAACCAAAGCAATGCAACAATTGGTCTGGAATACTTATATATAGGAAGATTCAAACGTGAAATTCAAAAAGGAAGAACGACTAAGCGTCACTTCATTCAAAACTACATATACTTCAGATTAACAAACAAATACTGATACCAATAAAACTCAAAACAGTAACTACTCTCATTGCTTAATGCACTAAAACAGTAATCGACCAAATCACATACTGAAAGAAGCTCCTAATCGAACAAACTGAATCCCATATCGTCATCACTCTCTTCTTCTGGCTCAGGCTGCAAAATTAACAACAAAAATGCATAAATATCAGAAAAGAAAGCGCAAAGAGAAAATAAAGACAACCAAATAATATCCCAATTATATGTATTTATTTTTAGTCTCACCTTCTTCTTCTCCTCGGCAGGAGGTGGAGCAGCAGCACCACCTCCACCACCAGATGCAGCAGGTACAGCAGCGGCAACTGGAGCACCACCGCCACCACCAGCTCCAACATTAGTTATGAGATCCTCGATGTTGCACTTCTCAAAAAGCTTAGCAAACAAGCCAGGCCAGTAAGATTCGACGCTGACATTTGCAGCCTTGACGAGGGTCGCAATTTTCTCGGCCTATTAGCAACAGTTAAAGAAACAAACAAAACCCATCTACCAAACCCATGAAGAATCCATCATTCTTTCAACAACAATTAAAAAAAAAATCTCTCTCTTTTCCCCTTTTTTTCATTCCACAAGCATAATCAAAGAAACAAACGAAATCGAAATTAGAACTGATAAACATAATAATTGCATAAAGGATACGGTGATGGGGATGCCATCATCATGGAGAATCAGAGCAGCATAAGAGCAGGCAGCTTCACTGGCTGACGCCATCGTTTCAACTATTAAAATTATATAAGAAATCAATTAAAGGCGAGCAAAACACAGATTTACAACAATCTCCAGACTACAAGAGGCTTTCTCGTAGATGCAAATAAGAAAAGAGAAAGAAAGGCAGATAGTTACCTGAGAGATGAAACCCGGAAGTGATGGTTCTCAAAAAGCTCTGCAGCGCCGCTCTGAAGCAAGTGTTTCTAGGGTTTCTCCTCGCCTTTGAGAAAAGGGGTTTTAAAGATAAAAGGGCGAATTGAGCTCCGGAATTCCTGAGGCCCACTGAACCAAACTGGCCCATTTTCAAATGAGGCCTCAGTCGTTAGAAAACTAACGGGTTTTGCCCTCTTTCGAAAATAGCAGATATCAATTCAGAATGTGGCCTCAGCTTGGCCCAGTGCTACCATTGCATTTTTTGTTTCTTTTAATTGAATAAAATAAATAAATAAACTACTACTATTAGATTTCCTTCTTGAAGTTATATTTGGCAATGGCAAGGGACAACTTTGTACCAAACAAAGGACAACATTAAAATAAAAAATCTTGCTAAGATCTCATAAAGATCGAAATCTTACCAAACCACCTCTAACGAAGAGAGGTGGATTTCAGACCGAGTGAGAATATGACGGCTTCTGCCGTCAGCCATGCAACATGTGTGCTGGGCCATGTATAGATTTTGACCCGATGATAAAAGTCCCCTTCCCAGAAACCAAAACGGCCCTTGAGAGAAAATATGATGAATCAAATCTTTGCGCAAACCTTGCAACAATGACTTCGATGACATGTTTTTTTTTTTAGTATATGCTTTGGAACCGACCGACTTCGTTATTGCAACCTTTATGATTTTATTATTTGTAGTGATTGCATTTAATGCAGCAAGTTGTGGTAACAGTTTGCTGGGAACAAGAAGACACAAACAAAATAGTAGTAAGATAATAATTTCAGATGACTTATTTGTAAGGCAACACGATCTTACAGTTTATATGGGATTTATTTTTCCATCATTTCTATGGAAGAAGCTTTTCCAGGCTTTCAATGAATTGGAAGGATCAGAAGCATGATGATGAGGTACAACCGGCATGCTTGACTCTGAAACAAGAAAAGGGAACCCCTCCAACCATTTGACCTCCTTTTCTTTTTTGGAGATAAGAGATCCCCTTGGATTCCAAACACATGCATCGAACCCCAAAAGTGAGATAATGGAAAAAAAGAAGGATTTGATCGATTATACAAAAGAAGAATACCCACTGAAAGCGAAAGATGATAGACAAAAGAGATGATTATACTCTGTTTAAAACAAAGAAATTGACACCATCTTATTATATCAACTAATCCTATCTTTGAAATGTATCAATCATGAATAATGAACAAACAAAAAAAAATATTACAAGGTAATGGGTGAGCAATCCCTAGCTCGCCCTTTGTCTTGACCAATCAATCAAATTTTGGGTTCAAAGACACAAAATTAATCTTCTGAACCACTTGCTACCAATATGAACATGACTGTCATCGGATGCTCTCTGCAACCGAGACAAAATCATCTACTAATTAGTGTCTAAGGTAGAATCCAAAGCCAATATTTAGTTTCCACCTTATGCAAATACATGAATGAATATGATTTCTTATCCTAATGCTAACAACTAATTAAGACTCCCTACTCTCCTAGACCAAACATGTATGATGAATTGGTGACGGATGATGACAATAAGACAATCCTAGTGGGCCGTGAATGGAGAATGAATTGTAAGTTAGTGGAGCAAGCTTCACACCTAAAATGCCCGTTCCGTGAATGAACAATCTGGTGCCGGAACTCTTGATCAATTCCATTTCTTGTTTATGCTAGGTGATCAGGCATGAAGCATCCTTCTTTTGAATCAATCACTTGTACTCATTCTATTCATATATATATGTTTCCTTTTGCTCGACCTTATATGTCCCTTTCAAAAGATCTTAATTGTCTTGTCAAAGACATTGGATCCCTCAACATTGATTAACTTGATGGTTTCTTTTCAGTAGGTGTCCCAGAAGCCTGTGAAGGACCTGGCCCCGTTCCCACCACCACAGTTGTTGTTGTTGTCATCGTTGCTGCTGGTGGTGGTAGTGGTGGTGGTGCTGTAGTTGGTGGCGGTGCTGTTTTTAATGTGGACATTGATGAAGTTGTTGTTGTTGTTGCTGCTGCTGATGCCGCAGCAGTTGCTATAGTGGTTGCAGCAACACCTGCGCATATTTTGTTCTATAATTAACACCTGTTTCATTTTGCATTAAAGTTCTTTTGCAATAGGTGTTAAACACCAAGAGATTAACTGATTGAAAACTATACTAAAATACTCAATGATGTACTTAGAGGTTGTGTAAAATACTCACCTGCTGTAGTTGCTGCCGTAGGCACTGAAGATGGAAGTGATAGGATACCAGTCGAGCTATACTGCTGAGGCAAATAAGGGTATTGTACCATTTGGGGATATTGAACCCCAAAGCCATGGGCCTGGCTATTTTGTGCATATTGAGCATAAAGTGGATAGAAATTATGAAACATCCCCGGCGACACCGATGCCCCAGTAGCATAGTAGGGTGAAAATTGTTGACCACCATAGAGACTATAATAGTTCTGCAAAACACCATTAAATTGAATTAAAGCAGTGCCAAGAAATTGATGAAGTGCATTATTATAAATTTTTTCTTTTTTACATTCAATACATGTTTGTGACTACTAACCAAAGGATACATGCTGTCTTGTGAATATCCAGTATACCTGAAAGTAAAACAAAAAGAAGTGAACGAGTGTAATGAAACAATCAAGAGTAAAATGCAGTTGAAAAGAAATGTCATTTGATTCTATTTCACTCACCCGTAAGCTGAGTAAGGAATTGAATATTGACCAGAAGGTTGCTGGATATAAGTTGATGAGGAACCATGATAAGCAGGCGGTGCCATCAATCCGGGTGCTGCTCTGAACCGTCCTGTCCCTGCATTTTAATCAATTTTTGTCCGAATTAAATGATTTTACACTTATAATGTTGTCTAGATCCACATTTAAGTTGATCAGATCATATTGTGCAACTAGCTATCTCAAGCTTGAAAGTTGAAACATTTATTCTCGAAATGATGACAATGAACCAAGATGAAAATGTTTTCCCATTTTAGCAAAAAAACACATCTCCAGAATCAATATAATAAAAAGGGGGTTTTGAACATTTGACATATCATTATGAAACAATGACGCTTTTCTCACCCAAATGTTGGAGTGAGTATTCATAGGACCATAAACATACGCATAGAGAGTTCGATATTGAGATAAGAAGATGGCATTTCAAATGAATTAATAAACAACTAAAAAGAAGAAAAAGGAAAAAAGAAAGAAAGGAAATTTAACCATGCTGAGGAGTTGGGGGACGAGTCTTCTGTGCACCCAATGAAGCAAGATTGCAATTAGCCCTCCGTCCGTCAATGACAGGGGAAGGGTTTTGACACGCTCTCATAGCTGCCTCTGGATCCTTAAAAGTAACCTGAAAACGGAAAAACAATAAAAAGAGATTCACTTTTTAATTGTAACAGAGAATATATAGATAGCAAAGGAAATAAAAATAAAGGCATCGAAACAAAGGGATCAATGAGCTTACAAAGCCATAACCCTTGGATCTCCCAGTATTCTTATCTGTGATTACCACAGCCTCAAGAATCTCTCCAAATTGCTCAAAATAACGTCTCATGGTGTCTCTTTGAGTTTCCCAAGCCAAACCACCAACAAAGATTTTTGTAAATGTTGTGTCATTGTACTGCCCTGGATTATTACCACCCACCATCTGAAATTGCCTAGGTTGAGACATAGAGAACAAGACCAAACTCCCCAAATAATAAAACAGGAAAAACAAAAATAGAGATTCAAGGACCAGTCTAAAAGAACCAAGAACCCAACAGAAGGAAAAAAAAAAAAAAAACCACCCAGAAGCCAATTATAGAGTGGTAAAAAAATGGTATTCAAAAGAAGAAAAAAAGAAAGAAACTTGATAGAGCCGTTTGTTTGGATGATCACATCAATCAACCTAAAATCTCTCCCCCTCTCTCTCCCCCTGTCTTTCTCTTCTTTTTTTCCTTTTGGCCTTGCCCTTTCCTCAAGCACCCGTGCACTCGCGTATCCTGTTTTTGTTTTTTTGGCGATGTTCTTCTTCTTCTTCTAGCTGTTGTTTTTCTAATGCTATAACTGCCACTTTTTCACAACCAAAACTCCTCAGATTCCTCAACAACGATACCCGTAACGAGAAAATCATTACTATTGAGAGGGCGGAAAAGGAAATGAGAGAAGAGAAAGAAACGAAAGAAACGAACTAACAAAAAAGAAAGGGAAAAAACAACCCTTCTCTCAAATATAAATTAATAGTATATACTATGCTGTACCTTATACGAAGTTATAACACAAGAAAGAGAAAGAAAGAAAGGGAAAGGATGAATGAAGAAGGAAGGAGGAGGAGAAAAAGAAAGACAAAAAAGCTGCTAGTGGGCGCCCACGACAGTAGTAGGCAAGGTTGTCCAATGAAATATCAAGACCAAAGACCCAACCTTTTTTGCTGTATCAGCACTTTCTCTCTCTTTGGTATTCCAACAAAGAAAGAAGGGAAAAGAAAACTTATAATTAAATTATTTTAAGTACAGTATGTATAATTTATTAGATGTATCTGCGTGAGGGAGGGAGGGAGGGAGGGGGTGGGGGACTCCTTAAAACATCTGCTTCGCTGTATTCAACCTTCCATTTCTCCTCTCTCTTTCTTTCTTCTCCCTCTTAATGTTGCATGTTCTGTTTCTGGCATTTGTGGGTCTTTGAGATCATGCCCATCAAACCTTGACTGACTCTCTCTTTCTTTCCATCTCTCTCTCTATAGTCTATTGGAAATGTCTCTGCCTGTATGGCTCCGTTCAGCTCCCTTCCTCTGCACCTGCAGCTATTCCCTTAACCGAAAAAGTACAGGTAATGGTGTTATGTTTGGTGGGCCAAAACTTTCTGGCACAACCTTCTAAATTCTCCTTTTGTTTTTTCTATAATTTAATTGAGTAGGAGTCGTAGTATTTTGGATTTGGATAATACTAGTAAGAATAATAAATTAGGGGGAGGGTAACAACAGTTAACAAAATTAACCACCTTGGACGCTACTGCGCCACCCATTGTTTTTTCTTGAATAAACAGGACAATTTCTCTTTTGAGAAATCCCCAATTTGCCCTTTTATTTGAACATTTTGAAAATTCTAAAAAACAAATAAAACAAAAGTGCAAAACATTATTAGGAGTGGTATTTATTATTATTATTATTTTTTGAAAATATTATTAGTGTTTTTTTTTGTCCACTGTCAATTGTCATTTATCCATTAATCAAAACCCGTCCTAAGTTCATCCGAACATTATCCACTGACATGCCTTCCCATTTTGACAACAAAGGGTCCCCTCTTAAATCATGCTGTATCTTGCAAACCCTATTAATGTTGATGAAGCAATAAAATCCAATTTGCAGCGTCTAATGATGCAGCAAACTAGCAATCCTCTAGTGGTTAAATTTGTCTTTTAATTATTACTATATTTAGAAAACAGAAGAAAAAGGAAAAGAAAAGAAAGAAAGACAATGGGCAAAATTAGTGGTGAGCGTGGTAAGCGGCGTTTATGATGGGGGTGAATGAGGGAGAAGGATAAATTAGAGGAGGAGAGAGAGAAGGGGTAAAAAGGGGTAACTACAATTTTCAACCAGATTATATATAATAATTACTAACTATTTGTAAAATAAATGTCTGGAATCCAAATCATGACTGTCTCTACCACACCAACGGCTTTAAACTGTCGTAGAGTTTGGTCAAACCTCTGCTGTATTTTTAATTTAAATTTAAACCTTTTTTTATCCTTTACGAGTATTTAATTTATTCAGCAGTACTTTCCCTTCTAAGAAAAAATAATTTTTTTTTTTATGTATTTAGTTTTAGTTTTAGTATGGGTTTGGTCCGGTCGACTCTCTCTCTCTGGGCGGCTAGTAGCCTAGTACACTGAGGCTGCGCTTTGGGAGAGGAATAGGTATGTGTTTTTAGGGTATGATGATGAAATCGGAGGTTCTTCCCTGTCCCAAAAAGACTTGATAATGACAACATACCCGAATCTGAAAATTAGTTTTGTATCATATACGGCCAGCAGTAATCTAATTCATGATTAGCCACAACACACTCATTGTCATTTTTTCCGTTGTTTTTTCTGTAAACCCTGTGAGAAATTTAATTACCAAATTTTAATTATTGATAATCTCAGATAAAAAATATTTAATATATATAATAAACAAAAATTATATTTCCTTTTTGCTTTGTATATATAGTATATATTAAGGCATACCGTGGCTAAAAAAGAAAGTTAAATATTAAAAAAGTTAAGAACACGATCAAGAAAGGGGAAAAGTCCAATTGCATAATTGCAGAAAACTTTTCTCTTGTTGTGCATGCATGTGGGATTATTATTCTGATTCTAGGATGAGTACACCCGTTGTAGTCAACCTGACATTTCCATGGTATTTTTTTATTAATTAGGGAAATTAAGGAAGGTTAAACCTGTTCATTTTTCTAATCACTAAATTTGTGTATTGACCATGCATTTCAATCTTTGAATCTGGGTGGTGGGGGGGCTTTTGTTTATGCATAATGATACCATTACACTTTCTTTATTTTATTGAAAAACGCATGCATAAGGGAAAGAGCAGATTTGACTCATGATGGCCACATTTCAAATTTAGGCCTAAGTTTTGTAAAGATTAAGAAAAAAAATGATTGGAGGAAGATGCAATAGTATTTTTTTTTTGCTTTCACTTTTGAATAATTAACTTCATGCATGCCCCATTTGAATTAATCCCACTCACTAAGCGGGCCAAATCGAGTTCTCCAGATCAACCTTTCTTTAAGTACTGCATTTTTCATCTATATTAGTTACAAGTACAACATTAAAGGACATGAACTTATTCACAATGTTTGAACTAGATTTAGAATCTTAGATCGTATATACTAGAATAAACACACTTTTATTATGGGGTGACAGAAAGGAAAATGATGTTTAAAAGAGAGGAATTAGTAATTGAAGAAGTGGATAGTTTTTCAAAAGAGAAATAAAATGAAGAGTATAAATACAAATATCGTATAAACCCCCCCCCCCCCATCAACAATCACATTTAGAGGTCCATCCATATATTAAATAACGAGAAATAGGAAAAATGTAAAATTATTTCTTAGAATGGTTGTTAATGCAAAAAGATAAACATCTTCAAAAAAAGCTAATGGAAAAGAAGAAATATACGTAAAGTATATTTCTTTTTGAAGGAATTAGAGTGGGAAAAGAGAAAGCATGAGAAGTTTACTACTACTACTAGTTTAGTGCATGAAAATTCGAGTCTTTATAAAGATGATACACTAGTCTGTTGTTGAGGCTAGCTTGGAGACAGACAAGCAAGCCGAGCTCAGCTGAAACATTGGAAAAGTCTAAATTAAAGAAAGAAAAGAAAAGAAAGGCGTGAGAAAAAATGTTGAGAGTATCGTACTATCCACATGAAGGCTGCAAAAACCCGGCAGGGGGGCAGTCCAGCGTCAGACCTCGCACATGCAACTTCCATTATTTATCTACGATTTTGCCATCCATCATGGGCCGTTAGATGGCGATGAAGGATATTAGTGGAGGAAATCGCAGGGTAGACAGTGAAGGGATGCGCACTGTTGAAAGTAGGAGATAACGTAGGTGATCGCAGAGGCGTGGTCGGGCTCGGGCCCTGCAAGCGATGAGTGGGAGCGTGGTGTGGAGACTGTAACGTGGGGGGAGGCGGAAGGGGAAAATGTGTTTCCTATGTGACTTTTTTTGCATCTATCCCTCCTATTCTATTTTCCTCTTTTTAATTACATTAAACTGTTCTAATCGAGATTGTACATCAGTTTTGATTATGCTGTCAATTTCTTGACACGTATAATTTCTTAAATCTACAATCTTCTTTTTTTCTTTTTCTTTTTTTTTTTCTCTTTATGGTAATCAAAAGTTTAAGTGAGGGGATGTTGTCCCAATCTAGAATCACAAGCTTCAGAGAGAACTGATAATGGTACTTACAGATCATCTATAAATAAGAATCATTGACACAATTCAAACCTTAAACATTTTAAGTAGAGATTCAAAATCTTACTAACTCAACCAACTTCAATTGACTTTTTTTTGTCTTTTCTGCATGTTGCCACTTGCTATAATTAATCCATTTGTCTTCGTCCAAACATATGGTTTTCCTCTGTGAATAAAAAATTGGACCAGACCGGTCGATTGAACAGAGAACCGACCATAAATTTGGTCCGATAAGGGTTGTTAAATCTATTTTTTATGAACCGTCTAACCGGTTGGACCGGTTGAGTAGGAAATTCAATATTTTTTAATTTTTTAAGCTATTCTTAATTGACTAATCCAAATTCAAAAGAAGTCCAAGTTAATAAAAAGCCCAAATTTTAATTTTTTTATTATGTTTAGATTTTTTTTTGAATTTTTGAGTTTAAATTTTTTATTTTATTTATTCTAATGTATTCTCATAATAAAAATTTGACTTATGATGTAAAATAATTTGTAATATTTATATAAAAATTTGACTTATGATGTAAAATAATTTGTAATATTTATTTACATTATGCAATGTATTAATATTTTATACTTGTTCTTATTTTTTAGGAATTTAAAAAAAATGAATTGAAAATTGAAGGTTTAAATATTTTAAGATAGTAATAAAATTAAAATATTCATTATACCGATCTAAATAGTTCAACCGATTAAACTAGTTGAACCATTGAACCGATAGCCTCGTCGGTTCAATAACCGATCCGATTTTTTATTCAATGGTTTTCCCCAAGAGAAGAAAAATTAATTAACAGCCAAATGCTTCTCCTAAGTTTAATTTCCTAAATTGCACTTGTTTAAACTTTCCAATTGAAACGTTAACATTTCATAACCATTAAATAAATCTTGTTGAAAGTTCGAAGACAAATAACTGCTCAGTATTTTTGTCTATTTCATTGAAGGAAATTATTGTTAGCAAATGCGTATAGACCAATATTTATTTAAAAAAAAGTTTAAATATTAAATTAATGGAAATTTTTTACTATATTGAATTTAATGAAAACCGTAAAAATTTGGGCCAACATTGGCCCGTATTTTAGATCGAACCTATTATTATTTGAGTACCATATCTCGTGTGACATACGGCCGTTAAAATTGATGAGGCAGACAAACGGCTAAGATCTCCAAATGTCTAAACCACAGCGTTAGCCTGCTACTAGGGTAGGGCTTTAGGACTTGGGAATTTGGAGGAGGAGGCCTCCAACAAGCACCTGTAACCGTGAATAGTTTTGAAGTAAGGGCCCAGCTGTTGGAACCTGCGAACCGAAAATGGAAGCCCTTCAAAAACAATTTTTTTAATCAAAAATATCTTTGGATTTTCGTTGAAGATTAATCCTTTTTTTTTTGGATCCGAAGCGTTTAAGATAAAATCTTTTCAATAAATATACTTTTTGAATATCAAATTATGCTTTCATCCTTATTAGAATAAAGACTTGTCATTACTTCAATCAACATTTATTGATAAAGTCTTTTAAAATTTTTACTCTTTATAACAGTATCTGAGTCATCTAAACCTCAATTTTTACAAGATTATCATAATTTTATTAAGTCGTATGTTTTTTTTTATAAAAAAAAAACCCAAGCCCCAAGGCTCTATAAATTTCTGGAGCTACTTTGCCTGCCCAACTTGCCTATCCTTTACCAATACCATTTGTGAAAATCCAAAACCCAAAATACCGCACGCCATTTCTACCAAATTGGGTCCCTTCAAAGCCTTAGCTAATAATAATAGTGAGAATTATTCATTCAATCCCTTGTATTGTCTTTCCCCTCAGACTGATTTGTTATCCTATGTACATGTACATGTATAAGAATTCATTTGATTTTGCGGTGGCCATCCTGGCTGGCATGCGCTCGAGACAAATCCCAACACCTTTTCGTTTATTCAGAAAATAAAAGCCCCAAAAATACCAATAATAAATAATAAATAGTACTTAAAACATAGAGGGAAAAAAAGGGAGAAAAACTCAATCAGGTCAGAATCAAACATTCGGCCCAAGACATTGTTGAACAAGCTATTTCAATTGATTTGGGTGTAGCTTATCGCCAAAGATATTTTAAACTTGAAAAGTCCAGCCCATTATAAAGCTACTGGCTACTGCTCTCAAAAGGACTAGCTGGGAGACCTCTGTCTCTTGGCCTACTGATCAAAGGGGCTAGGGAGATCACCAACGCAGGGGTTTGACCCCCCAGCCATCCCTCTTCTCCTGGTCCTAGTACCTCTAATTATATATATATAAAAAAAAAAAAAAACTAGTTGGGAAGCAACCTAAACATTCCTTGTCTTTCATTTTTTGGATTCACGTTTCAATATAAATCTATATATATTAACATTTCGTTTGATGGAAACAAAATTGAAAACAAACCTAACCCTTTTTTTTTCACTTCACCAGTAAGATCACTTCGAATTTGCACTTCCTTCTTCATCAATAGTGCTCAAACTCAAACGCCTTGATCTTGAACTCTGCAAAACATGATCTTGTCCAAGTACAACATGAGGAGACAATTTACCTTCCAAGCATTCCTTAAAAATCAAGCGACCGAGTTCCGTACTCCCTTTGCTGTTGTTAGCCTTCGCCTTCAGCTCCTCGAGTTGCTTCTTAGTCATACGCACCTTAATCCTCATAGGGCTGGACGGCGGTGCATCGAAACTCCTCCTCTGCTCATCCTCTTCTGAGCTCGTCATCATCGTTCCATCCTTTTCCGCTGGTACTTTCGCCATCAAGTTCGATCTCCCAAACCAATTTCCCATTCACCTTTCTTCTATGTCTCTCTGCGCTCAATCAATATATAAATATAAAGGATAAAATGATAGAGCAATCAATTATCCTTCTACCAGACTTAAATATGCAAACCGATGCACGAGGGGTTTTCAATGGGAATTGGCTATATTCACGCGTTCAGCTATGGCTTTTCATACACACATTATTAGACAATACTAAAATGTAACATATACGGTTGGTCTCTTGGCCCTAGAGTGCCCCTGCCAGGTTTATATGGTTATAGAAGTTTAGAGCCTGAGACTTTACGCTAATTGTTTATGACGCCTATTAATTACAGCATTAATTCATACAATTACTGCTCGTAGCACATGCAATTAAATTGGGTCCACAATGCCCATTACCAAGCCGAGATCAATGGATTACTCAAATGTTATAAAGACCTTTTTTCACGTTTCATACGAGTTTCATGACAAAAAATGTGGGATTTTAATTTGGATGAATACCAAAAAAAAAAAAGAGCTTGGGAATGACTGCTCGATTACCCAATGGAAAGGGACCAAATGTAACAGCTAAAGGTGAGAGACGTAGGAGTCATGCCATTGCGTACGTCATTATGATTCCCTGTATTTTGGTTTTAACTTCCAGTGATTGGCTTTATCTCGAATTTTGCTTGTTATTGGACGCCATATTTTTGCTTTATGAATAGTATGAGAATGTGAATTATTCTCCAGCTAATTTTTTTCTTACTGGACGAACATTATTCATCTCTAATCATTATTATCTTTTGACACCAACAACATCATCTCCAATGAATTTTCATATGTTATAAAATATTAAAATATTGAAGAACAAACAAGAATAAAAAATAAGAGAAAAAGAGAAATAGAGAAAATTTTATTATTGCAGAAAGAGGAAGAATACAATTATTGATGAGATATGATACAAAGGGTAGAGAAGTTCTTTATTTATATTAGAGTACATTTTTTTATAAATAACATAGATTTAATATAACTTACAAGTCAAATTTACTTCTAAGTAAAATAAAACGACAATTCATAAAACCTACATATATTATCATTGATTTTATCTTTCCATTAATTCTCTTTAATATTGACTTGTTTTCATGACAAAGTAAATGAATATGAGGTGTTAAAGTCTATCATTCTATAACATCATATAGTATTTTTTTTTTTTAATTTCCATCTAAAAATTGAAAAAGAACAATACCTAAGGCAACACCCAAAATAATATCATATCACTTATCCTAATTTATAAAAGACAAAACAACGATGCCCATATTTGATGGTCTTTGTTTTCACATTGTATTCTATGGGTTTTGAAGAATCTTCGAAATGGACAAAGCAACTTTTCGTCCACGATATAATTAGTCTCACACTACCCGTGTGTATACATTGTTTTGTACTTGAGAAATGATCACATTAAGTCGGTTTCATAGAAATTATCAAATAATCAATGATCACATCAAATCATAGTACCAAAAAATGATCACATCAAATCGGTTTCATAGAAGTTATCAAAGAATTAAAATATGACATTAAATTTAATCATTAGTTTAAAAAATTTAGTATCAAATTATTTTTTTAATTTTAGTGTAAGTTAATTTAAAAATTAATGGTATATATTGTAATATAATATAATTTAAATTTATTATTATAATTATACCAAATCTTAATTTTGTGATAACTCATACAGACCTAGTTCCATTAGATCATCACTCTTTGACTTTAGGAGTTCATTCTTCATGTTTCACTTCAGGAAAGGGAAGGAAAAAAGAGCAAGGAAAACATCTGGGCCTTAATAGTAGCTAAGATTTCTCGGCTCATTACCCAATAAAAATACTAGTAGCCTATTTTATTACATTTTCAAACTGGGCCTTACCGGAAACAAACTAGCTGGTCCGGCCAAATGGGCTTTGATAAGATTGTTAAAAAAGAAATACAAATAGATTTTTGATATAGAGGAAGATCGATTTACACTCAATATAAAAGTAAAATTTTATATTTTTTTTGAGCCCTTAGATATACCAAATAGCTAAGATTAAAACATTTTGTTTACACTTTCTCTCACTTTTTCTCACGTTTCTTCCCACTCTCTCTCCTCTTTTGTTTCATTGTTTCGCAGGGTTTCTCCTCAATTTATGTATTTTGTTATCTGATTATCTTTGATTATTTTCCTTTTGAACTCAAGTCTTTGCGATTTCATCATTCTGGAAAATTGAATCATAACTAATAAATTTCTATAGCAGTGATCATATATTTTTACAATTTTTTTGAACTATCAAGATTAAATTGTGTTCTAAAACAGATATGTTGGAAGATTTTAAAAGAAAAAATAACATAAATATATATTGGAATGCTAAAGAAGAAAACAAAGAAGTCATTAGTCTTTTGGGAATCAATTTTGAGATCTTTGAACATCAAAGTCATTCACAGGAAGAGCGAAAGAGATTGAAAAACAGAATATGGTCGCCATGTGACCATGCTTGGTGTCCTGAGGTGCGCTTGGTGTCAAAATTAAGAGTTCTTAGCAAATACTGGCCTAATTTGATCAATCTTATTTCACAATAAAGAAACATGAGAAAGCCGAACAAAGAGTTGAAATTGAAGAAACAGGATGGAGAAAGGAAGAAGCAGGATTGGAGAGAGAGCCGGAAGGAAGAAACACGAAAAGAGGGGAGAGAGAATGTGTTAAAAAAATTTTAATCTTAGCCGTTTATTTTAGGAAATTACGGGTTCAAAAAAGGTGTAAAACTTTAGTTTTATACTGGGTGTAAGTGTGGATCTTTCTCTTTGATATATATAAAAAGAATTTAATATTTTTATTAACATTTAGTTGATTCAAGTAGTTTAGGATTTGTTTCTATTAAATAAAGTTTCGAGTTCGAATCTTTTAAATAAAAAAAATCATTGTGAAAAAAATTTTACCTCAATAGTGGACAAATCAGCTCAAAAAAAAATTAATTTTGAATCAAAGTCTTTGAGATATCCTTAATTAAGAAAAAAAAGAATTTAACATTTTTAGTGTACAGTAAACGTTTGACAAAATTTCGGTTCTAGCTGAAGTTGCTGAATTGACGCTAGTCGACCAAGCAAATAATGAAGTGAGAATTTAATTAATTGGTCCAAAGATCCTACCTAGCGCTGCAATCATTCTCAACGGCCTTCAATTTCTCAACAGTCTATTCTCAGCCTCATTCATATATACATGGAACAAGAGATAGAGTGATTGGAAAGGACAGATTAATCAACGCACCCAAAGCCGAATTAAATGTGTGAAAGTTGGTCACTACAATGCCGGACAGTTGAAAGTTTGAACTGTCAAATTATTCAGCCCTCACTGGATTAATCATGATTAAAAGTTAGTAATTTCTCAGTGCGGCTGTGCTATCACCTTTTTCTAGCAGCTTCAAAATTTGAGTTATTTTGCCACACTCAATCCTTAATCATTACTTAAGTTAATTAAGCCATCACCGCAACTCCCCAAGCTATTAAGAGCCAATTGCCTTTTCTTCTTATCCTCTCCACAGTTTTCTTTTAAGTTTTTTTTTAGTTTCTTCTCCTCCTTCTTGACTTCTATCTCAAGGAGATAAAGGAGTCTGATTTCATATTTCTATTACATTATTTTTTGCTAAAATAAGTTATAGATTTTTAATTTAGGTAGTTGAGTCTCAGTTTTATTGAGTCAATCAATCAGTTTTTTGAGTTTGAGTCTAAGTTTACAGTAGATCAAATATTATTAACCTTGAACGATGATGATTTTGTTTTATAATTTTTAGATCATTTAAGAAAGTCTTCGAATAGGTCACTTATTAGTCGTTGTTGAAAACTTTCGATTAGGAATAACACAACGAAATGAAAACGAAATAGTGATAGACTCGCTAAAAACTCAGAAAAAGATTCAAGATTCTAAATAGTCAATAAGATGGCTTGGATTATGCAGCAAGATCTGAATTTTCAAATAAATGAGAAAAATATCTTTGAATCTATTGTAATTTTTAATTTTATTGGATCGATAGATATAATTTCATTTAAAAAAATAAAAATTACATTTTCTTAAATTAAAAAAGGCCAATTTCCTTTTAGTTAATCCTACAAAACCCGAAACCCCTCAATTCCATGTCTCACACAAAGTTGGATAGTGGCTGAAGAATTGAATCTTCAAAAGTGATGTCTTATTCTCCCTTTCTGTCTGATTCTGGTAATTCAACTTTTATAAGCTCTGTGTATACCCAAAATCTGAAAGAAACTTTTGCAGGTTTTTTGTTGAAATTTGGGAACAACAACTAACGTTATACGATCCTTACTGTATACCACTGTAAATTAAGAATCTCCACGCCTAGGGTTTTTCGTCAATCATGTCATCGTAGAAAATTTCCAGTGAAAAGTTTAATGAGTATCAATTGCCACTCAATCGCCGAAAGTTAAAAAAATGTGTCTGCTGTCCTTAATGATTTGTCTAAGGAATAGGATCCATGATACCCAGTTCTATGCTAGCCTCTCTTTGATCGATCGATCTTGATTCTTGACCAACAGGGAATATATATATTTCATTCACATTAAAATACTAGCATATTGTTATAATTTTATCCTAAGCAGGGGAGGCAATTAGGTTGTCGAATGATTTACCCTGTTTCATCAATATATGAAATTTCTAGCCACTCTTAAAAGATTTCCCGCAATATATGCCGTGTACATGATATCTAGGAGTTTGAATCCATGTTTTCCTGGCCTAAAATAGCAATATAATTGAGTGAAATATGCAATGAAGAAAAGTGAAAAAATATGGTGTATGAGCCATTGATGTTGCTCATGTCGACAGAGAAATCCATTCCAAATGGCGCAGTCAATATATCATGATTCAATGGGCTAGCAATCCCTTAGTTCCTTTGACAAATTAAAGGCGACATGAGCTCCCCGAAGAAAGAGTTTCCCAGCAGCCGTATGGACCGTGCTCGTAATATAACATTGAGTCTATTAAATTAGAAAATAGGAATGGAGCGAGTCCTACGATTACCGGATCAGCTTTCTTTTTCATTGAGATCAATCAGAATCTCCCCGGCCCCCTCCTGTCCTTTTGACCCACCAGATACATATTCTTTTGTTGGGGTTTCAACATCTCCAAACTTACACGCTAATGTAACAAAAAAAAACTTTGCCTGGCTTATTGTAAAATACATATATAACTTCACTTAAGTAACAAAACAAGATGTTTTCTTTGGTGGAAGTCAAATGAAATTAGCCAATATCAGCCTTAAATTTTCTCTCGGAACATTTACTACATATATAACCCTACGCATATATTTGATCCTGCTCGAGATTAATTAAGCCATCAATCGAGCACTTCTCTTCTTTTCATGTCGGAGTCGCCTATGACTGGGCTCCACTTGTCAAAAAGCAAACGGTAAAAACTAAAAAGGGATATGAAAACACTTGATGGTGCTATTGTCCACGAAAACCCTGTGATGAATGATGATCATGCTCTCAAACGCATTCATAGATTCTGCCGAATTAAACGTTGACTTGATACTGTACTTAAAAATAAGAAAGGATATAGCTTAGATTTGTAATATAATATCCTATTCGGAATGAATAGATGCAATACCCGATTTCCTCTGGCCTTTTTTTTGGCTTATTTTGCCCTTTATCAACGGTGCATCTTTCTTTTCCACACAAAAAAAAAAAAAAACGGTGCATCTCTCTCTCACCATACAAGCAAAGAAAAGTGGGCCATTCCACTATAAAAGCCACAAGATTTTAGATTTTGGGATGCCAAAGGAAAGGATAATTGTGTCGGTTATAAGCACCGACGAAAGGAAACCCTCAAGAAACCCCTCTTCTCTGTTTTCTTTCGCTTCTATTTATTCCTCCACAGAACTTTTCAATATGCCATAAACCACACCCTTTCCCTCTCTAAATTTCCATAGAAAAGAAATAGAAAACATCAAGGGTTTAGAAGATTACTGGGGAAGAGTACTGATTAATCAAGACCTCTAGTATGGGCAATTGTGTGTTCAAAGGATTTGGAGAAGTTGAAGAGATGGTAAAAGTGGTAACATCAAGCGGCGGCATCATGGAGTTATTCGCACCCATCACGGCGGAGTGCATAACTAACGAGTTCCCTGGCCACGCCATTTACCGCACGCGTGACCTGCTCTCTCAGCCCCTCCTTCACAACGAAGAGCTCCATGCAGGCGAGCTCTACTATCTCCTCCCTCTAAACAACAGCTTCACAAAACAAAGCAATAACCAAACCAGCACCCTACAAGACGAGAGCAAGATTACTAACAACATCTTATCTGCTTCTTCTACGTCTATGACTACTCCATATCGCATGTCGTTTGATCACCAGCGCGTGTTGAAGAGAAACGAGGCGGCGGAGGTGTTGCCCAGGTATAACAGCAGCGGAGTGTGGAAGGTGAAGCTGGTAATAAGTCCGGAGCAGTTGGCGGAAATCCTGGCGCAGGAGGCTCGGACGGAGGCGTTGATAGAGAGCGTGAGGACGGTTGCTAAGTGCGGCAATGGAGTGTCGTCGGTGGCTAACTCTGATCAATGTAGTGTGTCTAGTAGTTGGAAAGGATCCTTTGGGAAATATGGTGAAGATAGATGGTGATGACTTCAGTATTAGTGTAGACTGTAGAGAGAGAGAGAGATTATGTAATATATATTTGCGTTAATATTTGATATGTTTCCTTTGCATTGTTTCACAATGTAGTAGAATATGTGCAACGCCTTAGCCGTTAGTTTGCATCATAGAAGTCAAAAAAGTTCTGGTAACTCACGTTTTTCACCCAACCAAAAAAAAAAAAAAAGTTCTGGCAACTAGTGCCATGCGTGCCATCATAAAATAATTTTTTTTGGCATTTTTTATTTTTAGGAGACGAAATTAACCAAGTCGATGAAGTTATTCATGACAAGTTTACATACGTGGTTTTTCTTGATTGGTTTCCTTAGTAATAATGTTTGTGATATAATTGTTGGATGATTATGAAATGAAATATATTATACCGTTGATTTGTTGTGCGTTACGATCGATTTCCTCGGATTTTCCCAAGAATTTATGAGTTTCATTTTCTCAAGATGTATGCATATACTCAAATTACTTAAGTTATTAATTTGATGGAGTTTGGGATGGCAGCTAGTATATAGCATCCTATGATCCTAAAAAGATCCTTTTTAGCACGGATGCCATCATTCATCATCACCGTCCAAAAACGACAATTAAAAGTGTCGTTCTTTAGCTTTTTCTCCATCGCAGCTTAATTAGTACTATATTATATAGTGCTCTCAAGTCCAAGTTATAAAGTCTTTAGCGAAAGTGGCTTTACCGGCCGTGCTTAATTTAAAATTTGTGAGAATAATCCCTTGCAACTTTTTATGTCACAACGATTTAATTTAACACAAGTCGGTTTTTTATGTAAATGCGTTTTTTTTTTTTAAATTCTTTTATTATTGGTGTGCAATGCGTTTTATTTTATTTTATTGATAAAAGAATATAAACTGGAAGTCTGGGAGATCGGGCAGCGTTTGGGCCACCATTCATTCCCAATTGACGGCAATTAGACCCATAAAGATCGGTTCTAGGCCCTCAGACATTTTCCTCAAACCTGCTACCTTGCCTGCCGACATATTTAGATCCAAAGAAGGCCCAATTATAAACAGCGGTCGTTTAGTATAGGGCCCCGATCCAAATCCACAGCAGATTATGGTATGGCCACATCGGCTTCTCCACAAGACAAGAAAATATCGGTAGTAAATCAATTCAATATAGATAACTTCTAAACCCACCCCCCACAAAAAAAAAAAAAAAATTCAATAACTACAAAAATTATGTCTCATTAAGCATATGTACACACTGAATAAAGACAAAACTGATTTATTTTGTTTGAGCCCTATAGTCCCTTATTAGTAGGTAATTTATAAATCTGACAAATTTCACGAAAAAGAGTTAATAATTTGTCTTAACCTTGGAAATGTGACTAAAAAAAATAAAAAACCAACTAATTTCAACGCAAATTTTGATAAAAAAAAGAACGAAAAACAGCGCACCCATTTAAACTATATATATTTATGGATAAAATGGTTAAGGATACGTGGTTCCATTATCGACACCGCGGGGTAGAGACTACTATATATAAAACACGTGGATAACTAAGTCTCAAATGAAATGGCCTGGTAGGACTAGGATCGAAAAGAATAATTAAAGAATGGCTTGTTTAGTTGTTTTTATAGAAAGCGAGATGCAAAAGCGAAACGGGAAAAATAATTGAGAGGCGCCTTTCTATTTTATACCCACTGTACCTATACGCATGCATGCTAAGAAGGACAGCTTCTCCCTAGTATTTCTTAACCCAAAACCCTAAATTAATTAATGATTGGAAACGAAAACATTAGCCACCTTGATTAACGCGTCGTTTACTAACTTTCTATTCAAAAGTTGTTCACTTTTTTTCTTTCTTCTCCTTCGTCTTCGTCTAGGCAGCTTCAGGACCAGTAATCGCACGGCTTTGGTGACCATCAAGTGATCAGGGAGCATGCATATATATTCTTCTCTTCATGATGCGATTGAGATTGATGTTCAATATCTTTATGAAAGACAGATTATGGCTTCTCACCTTGCATTATTTATTGTTGCTCTCACGATTTTAGTTTGCTTTTTAGTTAGGCAGTATGCATCAACGTCGTCTATTATATATACAGCAATTTTTTTCCTCAACTTTTTTGTTTGCTTTATAATTTATATATGTTTTTGTCATCTTATATAATTATAAAGCTCATCATGAATTGCTTTAAAATTATAAACCAGCTTGCAATAATTAATTTTGTTATCAATTTTATAAAAGCTACTAATAGTAAGTGATAATCCACGATTATTCATGTGTAATTAGAATTACTGGATGTTACTTTTTTTTCTTGGTAACTATAATTAAAAAAATTTTACGTTTTGATTGAATTATTTTTTAATATTTCAGAAAATTTTGTAGGTATTAGGGCATTGTCAAACTAACAGTGGAGAATACAACAGTGACCACAAGCTAGCACGTGTAAGATGTCCTGGACTTCCGAAATAAAAGTCTAAGAAAACAAAGTAAGTATATAGTGGGTAATTAATGTAAGATATAATATCTGAAATACCCAAGATCTTAAGTAAATATTAGAACACCAATATGATAATACAATAATATACATACCTGATTGGGCAGCCATGATTATTTAGCGGAAGCAAGTGTCTCCGGTCAAGCTATGGTCTTCCTCTTCTTCTTCTTCTTATGGCAGATCTCAATGGGAAGAAACTGACATTATGAAGAGAATAGGGGACCTTAACCAACTATTTATATTAACCTTAATTATCCCAGTAGTAATCCTCCCCATAAAAGGCCTACTGAGCTAGGCCTATACAACTATCATACCACACTAATTCAAAAGAGATGTGCAAAGCCCATACAATAAAGATCACTTATCAAAATTAGGCTTTCATGCTTGTTTCCCACATAGACCAAATTACTAGCCTGTTTTAATAAACAACAATTGACCAATTAATAGTAGCTCACAAAATAGAAAATTCTAACATTCTCCCACTTGGGCAATATTAATTGGTGTTTATTTTAAATTTTAGAAAATATTTTCAAAAACATGACACCAGGCTAGTTAACTTAATTTTTGATGTGGCCACAATTTGAAAACAATTCAGTCCATAGAAACAACATCTCATGATCATGTCCATTAAAACCAACAAATACTGAATCATGGCAGCCTTTATACCCTTTAATGATACAAGACCAATCCATGGTTACAAGTACAAGTGATCTTATCGACAATGGATCTTAGTGTGGTTGTGTAGCAAGAAAATGTCACCAAATGTGATCTCAATGTGCTACTTTCATTGTCGGTCCTCTTTATGATTTCTCTAAACAATATGAGAAATCTCTTTGGCATCAACAATATGCCTGTATGTCTTCCATTGATCCTTGAGATCACTATATAATGCCATTTATGAGACATACCCAATTGACAAAACAGTCCTACTTAAGATAGACACCAAGTCTTAAGATTTTACAACATATATAAGCAAATCTTCATCAAAGTACATGTACATGTGTAATTAGAAGATAGCATGGATTATTCTCAATAAGAATCATCAATCAATCATCATAATGATGTCTCAAAACATTAATGAGTCTCAATATAAATAATGTAAACTATAATGTGAGAATTCATAACTCCCACTAACCAAGTACATTAAAAGACTCAATAATACCCATGCTCTAAATCTCTCAATTTTCCCTTTGGAATCTTTCTCGATTTTATAGACCCATTTGCAACCAATTGGCCTACAACCTTTTGGAAGCTCAACAAGCTCCCAAACATAATTTTGAGCCATAGAACTCATCTCATCTTTCATTGCATCCATCCACATATCAGACTGATAACTATTAACAGCTTCACTAAAGTTCACAGGATCTACAACACGACTGATATCATAATCACTTTCTCCAAGAAAAACAACATAATCATCAGAAATGGCTGACCTCTTTTGCCTAGTAGATCTTCTCAAGGGAACATCAACCTCATTATTTTGAATAGGAGGAACTTCAATTGGAGCATTATCAATATTTTGAGGAGGAGGATCAATAATGTGTTGCCCAGAATCTTCTCACTCAACATCCAATGGCACCACACTACCTTGTGAAACAGGCAGAGGAAGGTCAACATGTCTAGCAGGTTCACTATCAACATTATCTACCACAACATCATCAGCCACATCCCATTCAAGAAATTTCGCCACTTGGGACTCCACAACTTTAGTGCCACGTGTAGGACAATGGAACATATATCCCTTAGAATGGGTTGGGTATCCAATGAAGAATGAGCGAGTAGTTCTAAGTTCAGTTTTCTTTTCAAAAGGATTATAGATTCTAATCTCAGCACGACAACCCCAAACTCGAAAATGGTTCAAACTAGGTTTCCTACTAGTCCACAATTCAAAAGGTGTTTTGGGAACAGATTTACTAGGTATTCTGTTAAGAATATACAAGGCAGTCTTAATGGCTTCACCCCAAAGAGACTCAGGAAGGTTAGTTCTACTCATCATATCCTTAAGGGTACGATTACGCCTTTCAGCCACACCATTTTGTTCAGGAATACCAGGCATAGTATATTGGGCAACAATCCCCACATTCTTGCAAGTATTTGGCAAATGAACCCATATGCTGCCCAGCTGTACCATGTTTTCCATAATACTCACCACCACGATCAGACCTAACAATCTTGATGACTTTCCCTAATTGTTTTTCTACTTCAGTTTTAAAAACTTTGAATTTTTCAAGAGCATTAGATTTTTAATCAATCAAGTAAAGATAACCATAACGAGAAAAATCATCAATAAAAGTAACAAAATATTTGTTACGACACAAAGTAGGTGTAAGAGGTCCACTAATGTCAGTGTGCACAATTTGCAAAAGGTCAGAACTTCGAGTTGCCCCTTTCTTCTTAGTCTTAGTCATTTTCCCTCTAATGCAATCAACACATGTGTCTAAGTTTTCAAAATCAAGAGAAGGTAAAATGTTGTCTTTTATAACTCTTCCAACTCTTTTATTAGAAATGTGACCTAATCTCTTATGCCACAACAAGGAAGACCTCTCTTTAATCAAAGACCTTTTAGACACAATGTTTTCAACATTCATGCAACTATACTCATTATTAGGAGATAAACTCAATTTGTAGAGACAATCAACAAGTTTAAAATTTCCAACAATATTTAAGTTTAAAATCAAATCAACATTTCCATTTCCAATGCCAAAATAGTATCCAACTTTGTCTAAAGCAGAAACAGAAATCAAATTTCTCCTAAAAGATGGAATATGAAAAACATAATCCAAAACAAGTTCAAAACTAGAACTCAAATTTAAACATATGGTTCCTACATGCTTAACATCTACTTCAGCATTATTTTCAACTTTAAGCTTGGCCTCACTCTCACTTGGCTTCCGTTTGCTTTTGAATCCCTGCAATGTACAAGCAACATGAACAGTTGCACCACTATCAAGCCACCAAGAATTCGGTGGGGCACTAAAAAAATAGGATTCATAACAAACGAGAGCTAGTGAGTTAAGAGTTAATGAGTTACCTCCTTGTTTATTCTTTTTCTCTAACCAAGATTTAAACCTGAGGCAATCGACCCTGATATGACCTTTCTTCTTACAAAAGAAGCACTTGACATCTTTCTTAATGGCAGCATTTGGACCTCTTATCCATTTAGTCTGACCATTAGCCTGTCCCTTATCGTCCTTAACCTTATTAGGAGCATTAAACCTAATCTTCCCAAGTTTTCCAAGGTTCTTTCGGTAATGAGGTTTGGAATGGGTGGTAAGTAAGGCAATCTCATTTTTTTCTTTCTTGAGTTTTTCTTCCTCAGAAACACATTTGGTAATAAGGTCATTGACACTCTAGGTTTCATTCAAAGCATTATAAGCAGTTTTGATTTGGGTGAACTCATGAGGTAAATCATTCAAGGCATGGTGAACAAGGAATTTGTCAGGGAGAGAAATTTGATGGGCACCTAGTTTGGTTTGAATGTGGACCAATTTCATAATGAAATCTCTAACACCTCATTCACTGTTGTACTTCATACTCGTTAGCTCACTCATAAGAGCCCCAGCCTCAGACTTATTGGATTGTTCATACCTATTGCCTATAGCAGCATAAAGCTCCTTAGCATTTTCAATCTTTTCTAGACCACTCATCAGATGTTCAGCAACGGTTCTCCTAATGGCCTCTACACACATACGGTTTGCTCTATCCCATTGCGCAAACAACTCCTTTTCAGCAGCAATGCTTTGATCAGTGAGAGCTGCAGGCTTATCAACACGCAAGGCTATGTCTATCTCACTCATAACAAAAGTAAAGTTCAAGTCCTTAGACCACCTCTTATAATTAGAGCCATTCAGAATCTCAACAGTAGCTTGATTCTTATTCACACCAAAAGTCACTTGTTAAAACAAAAACAATGCAACTTATTAGTTAATGGGCAAATATATTAAGCAACAATTCATAATGTGCCAATGAACAATCAAGAGCCCTGGTGTATCATCACAGACTCCTCTTTGGGAAGAGAATGTAACATACTAATAGGTACTCTTCATATAAAGCTAACATGAGATATTCCAATTTTGAATAGCTATCCCCTTTGGGCGGATAGAAATTCTAAACCAGTTTATCGCAATCATAATGCTTTATGTAACATACCAAATTGACTTACACAATAACCCCCTTTGGGCAGGCGATTGTATAAAACAATCAAGGTACAATCCCGTAGCCAATGAATGAGATAATCTTCTATTAATATCAATAAGTGAGCCACTTTGGCAGCCAAACACTTATATCAACTAATAAAAGACTTTCTTAAACCGGGAAAAATTTAAGTTTGCCCAATACAAAATTTGTATACTTGACAAAATGTATACAATAGACCATTCAATATGAGATATGGATACCAAATGTATCTCATGGTCTTTCAAAAGTTATACGTTGCATTTAATCACAATGTCTTGATCCTTAACAAATTAATAATAACAATTTCGAGATTACAACAAGTCATGCACATGAAATTAAGTCTAAAGATATATATTTTGGCTTCAAAAAGATAATACATAAATGCCAAAATATTTTACAATCAAACAATTTTAATAGTGACATTTGTGGGGGAAGTGTTATGAAAGTGGACAAAACGCCACAAAAGATTAAATGATAAAGTAAACAAGGAGTTTTGAAATAATTGCAGACACAACAAGACTTGTTTTAAATAATTAAATAATCATAATAATTAACAATGATTACTAATACCAACAAAAGGTTATGGAAAAGTAATCGATGAATAATTTGAATATAATATGTAAAACAAATGCCAATCGTCTTCAACCTCTAAACGGGTATAGCTCAACCCGCTAAACCAATTTTTCGACCCATTCGGGTCAGCTTTATTTTCAACCAGTTTTAATAAATTTTTGACTACCGAAACTTCATGTAATCTCAATTTGGACATATTTATACAAAACCTATGTATCAAAACTTATTAAAACAGCAAGAATTGAAATAATAAGCAAGAAGTATTATGGGTTTTAAGCTAATTCACAAGTTGTATAAAAACTTGATTACCAGTCAAGAAGAAATCAACTTTTATACGATCTAAACTTATTATTCGAACTAAATAAGACTTGGGTCCTAATATTACTTAAGACCAAGCTCTGAATACCACATGTAAGATATAATATCTGAAATACCCAAGATCTTAAGTAAATATTAGAACACCAATATGATAATACAATAATATACATACCTGATTGGGCAGCCATGATTATTTAGCGGAAGCAAGTGTCTCCGGTCAAGCTATGGTCTTCCTCTTCTTCTTCTTCTTATGGCAGATCTCAATGGGAAGAAACTGACGTTATGAAGAGAAGAGGGGACCTTAACCAACTATTTATATTAACCTTAATTATTCCAGTAGTAATCATCCCCATAAAATGCCTACTGGGCCAGGCCTACACAACTGTCATACCACACTAATTCAAAAGAAATGTGCAAAGCTCATACAAAGATCACTTATCAAAATTAGGCCTTCATGCTTGTTTTCCATATAGACCAAATTACTAGCATGTTTTAATAAACAACAAATGACCAATTAATAGTAGCCCATAAAATAGAAAATTCTAACAATTAAGTGTAGTGTGAATTATTGAATAAGAGTGGAAATGAATTAATGTTTGATCTATTGAATGACAGCTTGAGTGACCCCATCCATAAGAATCTATTTGACCCCTATTTACTATCATTAGACAGACTTCATATTCTCAAAAGTTTGAGAATCTCCAGCTCGCTGCTTTATTGTAGAAATGCACAATTTTGTAATTATTGATCCAAAAACATGATTGAAATGAAATGAAATGATGATATGTTTATGGGTGGCTATATATGTGTCATCTGGGGACATTTTGGTTGCTGCTCTGGAGAAAAAAAAAATGAAAGGAGGGCGGCCCCCGGAATGAAAACATTTATAGGGCAAAGAATTGAAAAAGAAATTCTTCTTTTCATTTTTTGTTAATAATTCATTCTTATTAAGCAGCACAGAGTAGCCATCATGTAAC
The DNA here is from genome assembly GCA_030664755.1 of Microcos paniculata. NCBI lineage: Eukaryota > Viridiplantae > Streptophyta > Magnoliopsida > Malvales > Malvaceae > Microcos > Microcos paniculata. The sequence continues at coordinate 37,215,451 of CP131461.1, forward strand.
TAAAAAATTTTGTCAAGAAATATCGAATGATTCATACCCAATAATTAATAACCCGAACCAGCTGGTTTAAGAACTTTTAATTAATGCAATTAATGGGTTATTCATATACCCAATATAAATTCATGCAAATTGAAGATTTGCAGCCATGCATGGGTGTGATTCTAACCCTCGAGCCAAAACAAAGTTAACTTGATCATAGCCTCGATGCAGCCAGAAAGAAGCTATAAGACAAATTTTAAAGGAACGAAAACGACAATGAATCAGTTTTAGAACAAACAATGTTTCATCAAACAAAAAGTTGTTTTGTGTCACAACCAGCTTTCACCAAAAAGTAATTAAGCTGCTCCTATGCACGCCCCCCCTTAAAAACTGATCCTAAAAAGAAAGTGAGATCGTGATTCTCTTGATCTCTGCTTTTCCCCTATTTAGTCATTCTTTGCTCCCTAATTAATTAGCAAATGATTAGATCACCATTCAACATAGTTTGCAAATGAAATCAATATTATAATAAAAGCATTACATTAATTAATAAACAACGAAATCTCTGCATACCCATTAAAAGAGTTTATAATAAAAATGTCAGCTAAATTAATTATACTACTTTCGGAAGATTATTTGTGTGAGGAAAAGACAAAACTCAATAAACTTTTAATTTGTTTAATTAGAAAAGTTATTGTCGAGTAAGAGAGGAATCAAATTTGATCATAGTGTCGTTATATATGCATCTAAAAAGGAGCTTTGATTTCACCAAAAAGGGGAGGAAGATGAACGCATGATCCATGTGCCCGTGCGTATATATACAGGGTTTGAACTAGCCGGTCCTTGAAAGTTGAAAGTGCCTAATATTTTCCATTTTTCCTATTAACTTTGAGACAAAAATAGAGAAAAAAAAAAAAACACGAGCAAATAGAGGCCCTGGCAAAGCTTTATTGTTAACCCCGAAGGCATCTTCTCTCATTTCATCCTTTTTTATTTTGTTTTCTCAGTGGTCCCTTAAATCGAGAAATATTCTCCACTAGCTAGCTTGATTTTTTCTAAAGAAATTAATTACTACTAGTTTTAAACAATTGTCGGGTTGAATGATAATCACTTTTATCTTGAAAGATGCTTTGACAATATTCTCTTAGAATTTTATAGTAGTAAACAAAGACATTAATTTCATGATTAGTAAAAAGTTAGTATTAAGACTAAAAAAAATATATATATTCTGAGGGTCCTCCCTCTGGGATTAATCCCATTGATCGGATCACAAAGAATAAATATGCTTAATTGTAATTTTTAGATTAAAATTTTTACAATTCTATATATTTAGGAGCGTTTGTCATGGAATCAACCAACACCCAGAATCGCTCCATCAATTTCCCTAGCATCATTCAGAATAATCTAACTTAATAATTCCTTGAAAGATTCCCAGCATCAGTGGCTTTTCTTGTAAAAGTTACGAAAGACTTCTTTACCACTTTTTATTTCTACAAAAAGTATAATATGTCCATCTCAAGGATACACTTATTATAATAAAAAGATGTAGATCACACAATGAACTAATTAATGAAGGAAGTTAATAATTTCATACATTATTTTATTACCCATATATATATATATATATATATAAAACATATATCAAGGAGGAGCTGCCATATATATTATTAAACTCACGGGGTTTGTTCTTATAATTGAGGAAAAGCACCTGATCTTGTCCGAAGCTTTTAAAGTAATAAAGCTGGATGGTCACTTTCAGGACAGTCTTTAATGTTAGAAGGTGCATGTCAAACTACAAACAAAGTTGGCCACCGTATCTCTACATAGTAATATATATTTCTTTCCCACTACAGCTTCTATTGGTAATGCGTTCTTTTGGAACATAGTGAATCTGTAATGTTGGGTTAAATAATGCAACCCCTTCGCTTTATCCCAAGTTTCTAATTCGAATTTTACAATGAAATCTCAAACCCTTACCACTAAAGTGATGATGAATCTTTTCTAGCTACACGATATTCTCTCGACAAAACTATCACAGATAACTAGCCGGCAGCTGGTGACTTTTGTTACCAAATTGATCAGCCCCTACAAACCTATATGGTTAGCCAAATGAAAAAAACATGGATAACTGTTGGAGTTGTTGACTATTTCTTGCTTTCTGCATCCGCAACTGTCTTAATTTCATTTCTGCAATGAAAACCCTATATGCTTTAATTTGACGTTGATGATAACTGATAGAGACATTAATCGGTGTAGCGGCCAGAAGGTGCTGTTAATAGTTCATATTCTCTGCTTTTACTTGAACCAGACACATTTAATTACTATTGTTGTTGGAAGGTTTCAAGCTAATCGACAGAATGAACCAAAAAAACACTTAGATTACATTTTCGTGCAATAGTAGGTTAGTACTGCAAGATCGGAAAACGTGCAGCGCTGGGGGGGTTCTACGTATTATGTTTGTTTTTAGTTAAATGATGATGATGAGAAAAAGCTGCAGTTCCACCGTCCATTAAGGAACTAATCAACATCAGTATTCAAAATTAACAATGTTGCAGCTAGCTAGAGTTTCTCTTTGAGCAGTGCAAGTTTGCTCTGTTTACATGGAGTATTAGAAAAACTAGGGCATGCTCTGTTTCACTTAAAAAAAATTTCACAAACAATATTAAGTTATTTAATTTCAAGTAAAAAGTCTGTTTCAAATAGTATTATTATACGGGACAAGGTGCTTTCTGTTTGCTTTTATCAATTTCACCATCAAAACATCTAAGCCTAAATTGATTAAAACGGTTAGGACTATAACTTCCACTCCGCCCAACCCCACCTTTCTTAATTTTTACCTAGCCAATAAAGTGCTCTCTCTATATAGTTCATATATATGTTTATATGTTTTTCTTTTCAATTGAAAGCCTTTCTTCCAATAGAAATTGGTGAAAAAAAAAAAGAGAACCACGATTCATGATTCGGTTTGTAGGTTTCTGGAATCTGAATATTTTGTTATTGTGCTCTGTTTCTGAGGAGTTTTTAAAGCACTATCTCTTTCAGGATGTATAAAGTTTTTGTAACGGTTCTTCTGTATTTTCCAACAAATTAACTGAAAAGATCAAGAAAAATAAACAAATTCGGTGAGCTTCATTGGCATGGGAGAACAAGGAGAATTTGGTTCTCACATCTCTTTCTGCATTTTGAGTTAATCATTAGATGTCTGAAACTGGAAATTAAACTGAAAGACCAGCACAGACAGAGCCAGAGGAGCGCGAAAGGGGACCATGCCCCTGCCCTTGAGTCTTTTCAATTTAATGCACCTTATCTAGCGCTAAATTGTGGTTGAGGTGGAAACTCTGCTGCCTCCTACTTGTGGTTGTGGGTTGTGGCCACCCTTGGATTCTCTCTTTCCAGTTCCATTCTATTACTAACGTCAGCATTTGGGCATCATAGATGACTCGATTTGTTATAATCAATAAATATATATTCAAATTCGTAATAAAATAAGGTTGGATGACTATCCATTTAAATAAATTATTTTCTATTTAAGGCAGTAAATTTTTTTTAAAATTTAATAAATAGTGAAACATTAATTACATAAAACTTTTTTAAATTTAACATCTTAAATGGTTAATGCAATAACTTTTTTGAATTCAGTAAAAAGTGAAATATTAATTACATAAAATTTTTTAAATTTAGCATCTTGAATGGTGCGTCAATGCACTGTTTATTATTTTCCTAAAACTTTATATTTTGTCTGGTTGATATAAATAATTAAGTTTTAAATTTTATTTTTATGAAATCTAATTTGGACCCTGCCTTTGAAAATAATTTATAGCTCCATCCCTATATGTATGACAAAGAAAACTACATAAAGAAACAAAAAATTGTTAATTTTCAACATCGTAGGGAAGTTGGGAGCCTGTCTTCTCACCGTAGTATCAAATTAATAACAATATAATGGTGGCATTTCACCAAAACCATTACAACTCTAAGACCAACTAATTCATTAAGGTGGCTTTCCATGGTAACTATCCTAGTGGTATTTATATATTTTCTACTGTATGTAAGTTTAGAGTTCGAGCACTGCCATTGTAATGAGTTGCGCTACTACCAACCATCAGGCCAATTATTGACTGCTCAGGTTGGGAATTTTCAATAAACAAGATTAACGACAAGATTCCCTTGTCGGTCCTCCAAAATTATACGTTAAATCTCTATTGCCTTTCAGAATGTGGTATGGATTACACAACGTGTCGATTTGTGCATTGTTATCTCGAGGCAGGCTTCAATCTGTTCTGCCAAAGCCTGGTAAAATACAAAAACCATGATACCCGTTAAAGACTTAAACTGAGTGACGACATGCCATTAAGCTGCGATCTAGCTTATAGCCAACAGTTGGAGTTTTGGATGTTTAGAGAGAAGTTTTGTGCCAACTTAATTTCGATCTTATATAAATTAGGCTTGCATTATCTTTCCATCAAGGATTCGAGAATTTCAGATCTTAAATTTAAATGGGTTAACTAGCAATTCAGAATTAAGTTTTTCTTTGGGCCGAGATCCTATTAGAAGATCAAGAGAGCCAATTCTCTCTCTGTCTGTCCTTTTTTTTTTTTTTTGGAAAACTCTCTCTGTGTGTTAATTCAATCAACGTAACAAATGACAAATATTAGTATGATCGAAGCTTGACTTCTCCATAAAAATAGGACAATGAGATGTCTACACCCGACAATTGATATCATGTCAAGTTTTACATATGTCTATATGCTGACAACATTATTTTGCTTTGCGATTTGCTTTATTTCTTTTTATTTTTTATTTTTTATTTTTAATTTTTTGGCCTGAGAATGTGCCATACTTTACGACTTGAACAATATTATTAGTGTAAGTATATTTATTTTACATGACATGATATAATTTACTGATTTATTTTTCTTTATATTAAAAATAAAAATTCAAACCAAATTCTTTGAATATGATGAAGCATGCGCACCAACTATGAGAGCAAAACATTAGTAAATGTAATAACCATCGATACTTTGAATTTATAAAATTCAAAAAAAAAAAAGAAACTTTGAATTTATCTAATAGGCACATGTCCAAAGAGTACACGTAATTGGCTGGAAAAGTAGCATATGTCCTATCTTTTCCCATTAATTAACGACATCCTATTAATTAAGTTCACTTGAGAGTTGAGACCTCAACCCAATTTTAAAAACTAATTAAGATATATATATATATATATATATATGAATGGAAAATATCAATATTTTCTTGAAATTCCAATACCATAAACATGGATATATAATAATGTGACAAAAAAAACTTATTTAATTATATTACTTTTTTTTATAATCACATGTGTTCGTATCCGTTTAACGATCTACGACTAATCTTGTTCGAGTAGCGTCGAACTTCAAATGGAGGAAGCACTCCCAAACCTGTTTTTTCTATTCACAAGACTCGAATCCGAAACCTTAAAATACATTGAACTCTTTTCACTCAACCTAATAGGTGTTGGTTTTAATTAGATTATTATCTTATGACTTACTCTTTCCCCAGTGGAAAAGATCCATATTTTCTTGAAATTCCAATACAATAAACATGCATAATGTGACAAAAAAACTTATTTAATTAGATTATTATCTTATGACTTACTCTTTCCCCAACAACACCAACCATAACAACAGATATTCGGGCCAAAAAAAAAACAGGTATTAATCTGTAAGGAAATTTAATAAATAAGTATCATATTTATATATCATCCACATGTTACAAATAGAAAAAAATTGAAAAATAATTAAAGATAATGGGTATGAAAAATAATGCCGGCTGCCGGTTAGTAACTAAAGTTCGAAGTGGTTGCTCCGTCATTTTAATCAACCAAAAATAATGATTACAGGGAAGGAATTCAGAGCCTAAATAAAATGATTAGAATTGTGACCTTTAAAAGTTTCTTAACTAAATACACAATTACGTGCCACTGCGTTGTGACTGGATAAAGTGAGATTAATTGAGATTATTATGGCAAAAAGAAGCCTATAAATTAACGTTAACTCGGTCAGGGTTTTGCTAGCATCGGCTATATACAAGTTTCAAATTCTATGACATGATGATCTTATTAATGGTGTGGTTCCTTTTGTGGAGCAAAAGAATTAGTAAGAGAAAGAATTAATGACTTTCTACCACTAATTTCACGAGGCCAAAAGGAACCATCCTAGAATAGGTAACCTGTTGAAAAGGTCTTAGCATATTGCTGAGCAAAATAACATTTGGTTTTATTAATAGGTGCATCATGCATTCTTTAAAGTAGGTTGACTTTCCATTTAAGAAAAATACGTTTCATTTAATGCAATAATTTTTTCTGAATTAAAAAAAAAGGTGAAACATTAATTATACTCCCTCCTTTTCACAATATCTGTCGTTTTTTAGAGAATTTTTTTTTTCAAATTATCTGTCACTTTAAGACTTCTATAAAGTATTAATTACTTTGTTTACAACTTTACCTTCCTTTTTTGAATTAATCCTACAAAGCATTTATTATTAAAAAGAAAGTAATAAAAGGGTAAACTTGCCTTTTCATAATATTTTATCTAAATTCTAAGAGTCTTTAATGACAACCTTAATCCTTGTGCAAAACCTTAAAACGACAAATATTATGGAAAGGAGGGAGTATAAAATTTTTTATATTTGACGTCTTAAATGGTAGTACATGGGGAGCACTATTTAGCATTTCCCAATAACATTTAATGACAAATTAATAGTTTCACCATAATTATATACTCTCTCTGTCTCAAAATAATTGTCATTTTTAAAAGTTTTTCTTATCCAAAATATTTGTCGCTTTTACAAAATCAATGTAATATTATTGTAGTTTTCTAAAATTATCCTTGTCATTAAATACATGTCTTCTCTATTTTATTCCTTTAATCATAGGTGAGAGAAAAGTTAAATAAGGTGAAATATAGAAAAATAAATAAAAATGCATAAAACTTAATAAAAAAACCTACTTTTCTTGATCGTATGAAATCCTTAAAAGTGAAAATTATTTTGGGATAGAGGGAGTATCTCCTTGTGAAAAAATTAAAAAGAAATTTAAAGTGATCTTCTAATTATGACTAGTTTTAGTTAATGAAAGATTACTCAATTTGAGCTTTCAATTTTTCATTTAAAGGAAGGAGTACAAATCATCAAATGCTCGAAATTAAAAAATTTTAAATAATTTGATTTTTTTTTCACTTATAACGTATCCAAAAACTGCTCACACTTAACTGCCAGCATTTATCAGATTGACCATTAGAAAGGTACAAAATCAAAAGGGAGATCACCACTATATTAGTAACTAGTTGGTCCAAAATGAAAATAGCTAGAGACAAACATCAGCCTTTCACATTTATACATGCTAGCCAGGAAGTAAAAAAGAAAAAAAAATCCGAAAAAAAAAAGATGAGGGAACAAAAGGTAGTGAAGACACAACAATCATGAAGGGGAGAAGAAAATGCAACTAAACATGCCAATCAGCCATGAAATTATAGTCCCGTCCTTGGAGTTTTTCAGGAGAGAAAATAAAAAATAAAAAAGGCTTACAATTATAGTGTGTGTATACATATATATATATATATATATGGTGTGTCCACCACACTCATCATTTTTTTTTACTCTTTCCCCATCTTCAAATTTAATGGCTCTGCCCCATCAACTCTTTCTTGTTGGGGGTGGTTGCACGAGCTAAGGGAGGAAAGAAAAGGAGATAAGAGAAAGAGAAGGGTGAAATGAAATGAATCAGAGGCGATGGGTTGTTTAAGAGGTGCTTTTCTATGGAGATTTTAAGGTCGAGGGTCACAGTTCTGATGGGGGCATGCCCTCCGCACTCTAGTTGCCCACAACGTCCATCTGGGTCCCTACCCCTTTTCGATACCCTCAAGTTGGACCCCACCAGTCCAATTTTCGTTTCTTTTTTACTTTTCCCTAAAACAGTGTCGTTTCTCCATCCATGTAGGTAGCTGGCTCTTCTCGAAGCATAGTAAAACTAAACCCCACTTTAATTTCCTCATCAAAACCCCTTTAAGCCTGGTGCCCATCATCAAAGCTTTTTCTCTCAATTTCGTTTCTTTGGCCCTTTTATGTCCTGCAACACATATATATAGACTTGTCTACATACTCCATTTGGTACACCAGCTTTGTCATTAAGTTTTTTTTTTTTTTTTGCCTCCTTTCTTTTTGCTCTGATATTCCTAGATCTCCCCTTTCTATATATTTTCTTTTTGGTCTTTTTCTTCTATCAAATGCCGGAAAACATGAGCATATCTGTAAATGGGCAATCCCAAGTCCCTCCCGGATTCCGGTTTCATCCCACAGAAGAGGAACTTTTGCAATACTATCTGAGAAAAAAGGTTTCCTACGAGAAGATCGATTTAGATGTAATTCGGGATGTTGATCTTAATAAGCTTGAGCCTTGGGATATACAAGGTATACTTTTATATAATATTATATTCCATTGCCTCTTTTTTTTTTATCATAACTTGAATTATTAATGGCGGACCATGTTTAATTCATTTATATGTCCTTCCGGGCGTCCTTGCTGCAGAGAGGTGCAAAATTGGAACTACTCCTCAAAATGATTGGTACTTCTTCAGCCACAAAGACAAGAAGTACCCTACTGGGACTCGCACGAACCGTGCCACCGCTGCTGGGTTTTGGAAAGCCACCGGCCGTGACAAGGTTATATATAGCAACTGCAGGCGGATCGGAATGAGAAAGACTTTGGTTTTTTACAAAGGACGAGCCCCTCATGGCCAGAAATCTGATTGGATCATGCATGAATACAGGCTAGACGATAACACCGTTGAAACCAATGTAAGCCATTAAGCTCAAAATTCCTTCTCCTTCGTCCATTACTCGCATTTTCAATCTTTCAAGTAGGAAAAAGGATATTTGTCAAGACTGTAGACTTCCATAACTTAGAATCACTGATAAGTCTTATTGTGTACATAACTCTGACAGGACAGAGAAATAGTAATATTCCAGCATGATTTTTATATTCCGTGATAATAATATTTAATCTTAATATAATGCATGTTCTTTTTGAATGAAGGTCTCCAATACTATCGGTGAGGGGACACAGGAAGAGGGATGGGTTGTGTGTCGTATCTTCAAGAAGAAAAATCACCACAAAACCCTAGACAGCCCTATTAGCTCATCTCTCACTTCCGAAACCAGGAACCATATGTTAATCGGTTCCTGCAATGAAGGAGCCTTGGAGCACATACTCGAATACATGGGAAGGAATTGCAAGGAAGACGGCGAAGCAAACAACAACAGTACGAGATTTCTCAGACCCATTGAGATAGGCATCGGCAATGGCTACCCTGCTGACTCATTCATGAAACTCCCAAGCTTAGACAGCCCAAACTCGACGAGCAGCCAAAACTGTTATCAACCCATGATGACAGACAATGAAGGTTGTTCAATCACCAACCAGGTAAGTGGCGATCCCAACAACACGGTTTATCATCATCACCACAATGACTCGGGGCTCACCAACTGGGCTGCACTCGACCGCCTCGTAGCCTCTCAACTTAATGGCCAAACCGAGACATCTAGGCAACTGGCCTGCTTCAATGACCACAACATGGCGTATTGCAATCCAACCGATCAACAAGATCTTCAATTACCAGCCCTTCGATCGTCTTCGATATCCTCAAACAGGTCTTATCATGGAACTCAAGATCATTATAACAGCGAGATAGACCTTTGGAGTTTCACCAGATCATCTTCGTCATCTTTGTCCTCATCTGTCGACCCATTGTGCCACGTGGTTAATGCTAGTGTATAACAGAATATAGCCCTCTTATATTATATATAATCATACCTTAGTTCTTAAAAGTCAGAAGGTTATTATTACCATCAGTTATCATATTGATGAATATATAAAATGATATTGGTAGTAATCTAATAATACTAATATAAATAAAAGTGAAATTTTTATTCTTGGATGGTGTGGCATTGTCAACCATTATCTTTTACTTAATCAAGATGTCTACCATTTTCCTAAATTTTGCTCTCTAGAAGCCTAGCCAAACGCTAGCTAGGTGATTTGATAATCTCTTCCTAACCGCAATAATAATAATTTCTCATCATCATCATCTTTTTTTTTTTCCTCTTTATCTCTCCTTCTACAATGATCAAGGTGTGGTCATGTTGCTAATAATCTCTCAGGCCACATGGCTTGTCGGATTGGTTTTAGTGTTTGAGGAAATGGTTTGAGTACTGGTCCATGCAATTTCTCAGGGTGTACGACGTGAACTTTTTTTCCTCTAACATTCAAAAGAGAGAGGGTGAGAGACAAAGCTCAAAGGGGGGTATCTTCTCAAGGCAATAATAAGTGATTATTATTATTCACCATTTGAAAAAAAAAAGGAAAGAAAGAAAGAAAGAAAAAAAAGACAGATAGGACTAATGTAATGTCCTTGTCTCAGTACATTTTTTCGGCCCATGAAATTAATATTTTACAATATGAATTAACTGGACAAATTCCGTTCTTAGAGAAAAAGGAGAGACACACACACATATATATATATATTTATATATCATACTAGTAGTATATAGTATCTACTAATTAATTACATTAATTAATTTGGTGTGCTAAAGAATATCTATGTAAATTGCATTAATGAATATTTATGAACATATTTAAAACATATAGTTGGCACTATGCCGTCAACCTTGACCAGTATACTTGAGTATGATTACTTGGTAGGTTGAGCTCCTTTTTTGTGGAGAGATCAATCAGGTTTGTTGAGAGAAGAGAAAATGTTTTAACTTCTAATTATCTTGTTGAAGTTCAAAAATGCAAGATGATTCCTCATTCCCAGACCACCATTGGCTCTTGTAGAAACTGGGTCCCCCATGTTCCCACTATTATACTACTCCACTAAACTTAATATATAGTATATATATATATATATATATATATATATTCATTCAATGAATAAATGATCTTTCAAAACGGTTGCGTGTTTAAATCCAATGAAGGCCAACTAAAAAAGAGCTTGAATGCAAACACGTAGCGGGATTCTAGGCCATGCCACCAACCAAGGATACGAAATAAAGGGTTAAACCTACGTACCTTTTTTTAAATCCCCATCTTCATATAATCTTGAGACTTTGCTTGACCCGACAACGTCCAATTTGTCGTACAAGTCTCAAAAAAAGTCTCATCACTTTTTCTTAAAAAAATTTTTAATCACTTCAATTTGTTTTTCATTTCCGGAAAGAAAATTTTCTCTGGTTGAATTGAACCTCCTTTTGTTTGATTAGATACGATGCAAAAAGCCTAAACCAATGTGCATGTTGTTCTCCTCGGCTGGTTTCCCTCTCAAACATCTTGAAGAATTAGAAGACGACATAAGAAGAGAGAAAAAGGAAAAGACTTGAAATAACTAATGATGGATTACGCCTCGGGCTTCTCCACGATGTTTCCCCCCACAATCCCCCCATCCCCCCATCCCATGCCTTATTCTCTCGACATTTTTTCAAACAAGCATACTTATCTTGTTTGCCCCACTTTTGCCTTAGAAAAAAGGTGTTACACTTTTACGGCACTGGGTATAGCTAGCCTAGTTATATAATAATGCTGTTAAACTATTTGTGTCGTGGACGGCGTTCCGCTTCAATGCTCATGACTAAATTTATATGTATAAGCCTCATCTTTGTTAATTACATATATATTTATTTATATAACAGTGTAGGGTACGACTGGTAGCATGACTATCCTTAATTTTCTTCTTGGTATATATATTGCTCTGACTATAGAGTTTTGATTAATTCACTGTATAAATTGACTTCGCAATTAAGTGTAAAAGGAAAATCCATGCCATTAATATATTAACAGCCCCACCTAGCTGATCAATTAATTTTTACTTTTAACCTTAGTAGCTCATCACGCCAAAACCGTGTCTTACTTTCTTTTCAGCCAGAATTACCTGTTGGGGTTTGGGATGTGAAACGAAACTATAATATAATTATAAGTGAAAAATTAGTTTAAGTCAAACTTCAATCGCCACCAGCTTTATGAAATAGTCCTCCTAATTATGGTTTTAACACTTGATTCTTTTCACTATATATGCTTATAAACCCAACAGCTGGCACTGAAATCAAGAATGCCAATTCGGTGCATAAAGCAACAGATGGATCAGAAATAATGCCAATGCTTACACAAGTAATTGAAACTCATCAACTATGGAGATAGATAGAGTTTAATCAACAGTACTTTCAAAAAACAACATAATAATTGTAGTTAAAGTCAATATCGAAAAGCTCTTTAATAGATTCTTCTTGTTTTGATTACAAACTCTTTTTCCCTACGCGGCAATAAATTAAAACAGATTCCATTGTACAAAATCAAAAGAACAAGGAGGGTAAGGCATGGGATAAAGCAGAGCGAGACTGGTGATTAACAAATTTTGGAGGTATCTTTGTCGCCAGCGTCTCCTCCGAATAGTTTTTCGATCGATGGAACATTACTGAGAATTTGGGTGGTATATATATCCTCCCATCAACTTTCCCCTTTTCCTGGAAAAAGAGTTCCACCAAAAGGCTTACACCACCAATATGCCTATCTAGCTAGGACGACATCTCATCCACACCCACACCCACACGACCATAATTTGTATTGTCAGATTAGTATGAGAAGGGAAAAAAAAAAGTTATGCGTCCATATTTCCCTTCTAAATGTGATTTATCAATTAAGCAAAGCCCAAATTTGATCATGAATCAATTTACATGCAATTACAAGTCAAAGGGAAAAACATTAATTAGTATCTTTTACGTCACAGCGCACAAATGAAAAGTGGAGCCTAACGGTGATTCGAAGGGATGTGCCGACAAGGCCTTAACAACAACAACAACAACAACATATGTTTTTGCAAGTGGGCATATATAGGAAGCCAAATATACGGTTCGGCAGGGCAAAGAGAAAAAAAAAAAGGTTGTTGGTGACGGACTATGGGGAAGCTGATTGCCGTCGATGGATCAATCTGTCGTCATAATTCTTTGTTCTGATCATGGGGGTATAATTATCATGGTTAATTAGGGACAGCTAATTAGGGATGGAAATTAGAGAGATAGTTAATCAAAGTTAGGTAGGGGTGGGGCCGGACCGTGCGGGCAAGGTGTTACATCTTAGATGGAAAATGGGGGCACATAGAATAATTTTAATTTGTGGGATGGATTAAAGGGGTTAGCTTTGGAAGACCATCTCGATGCCTTTTGAAAAACAAGGCCGGAGAATCAAATCTCCAAAGGATATATATTTGACGTGATTAAAAGGTGGGAGGGAGAGACCAATGCCTTTCTTTACATTTTACGACAGGGCAGTAGGGGTTTTCATTTCTCCTTTTATTTTCTATTTTTTCTCTGTAAAATACTTAATCTTTATCAGACAATTTTATGCTCTTTTTCGCTAACTTCCAGGCAGAAACAAAACATGAGGCTTAATTCAAAAGGGGGTGACATACCCTGCCCCACATTCCACATGTGATTGGTGTCCCCATTCCCCCTAATTAAATTGATATTTTAAATAAATATTTATTGCTTCTCTCTCTCTCTCTCTCTCTCTCTCTCATGAAGATGTACTAATTAAGAATCATAAAAAAAAAAGTCCATATTTGGTTTTTCTCAAATATACTAGTACATGTTATAAGTAAGTAAAATTTATTTTCTAATTAAATAAAAATTGAATTCTCTTCAAAATCTGTAGTCACTTGAAGATTAGAATTAAAGTAGATTGCTACATTGATCAATCCATGCTAACTAACTTATGAAGATTTTTTACTTAAAAAAAATTATTGTACTTTAGTGGCAGACACAACCGATCGAAGCAATTAATCTGTGTTGTCTCATGTCTGGAAGGTCGATCATCGTCCATATCTATAGAGAGAAAGACTGCCGAGTCAACATACTAGTAGTTCAACAGCAGCTAATTTGCTTCCACAAACATTCTCATCTTCGTTAGTTTAGAGTACTTTGGTTTCTTTGTTTTGTTCTCTTGCTGTCAGAGAATCATCTGAAGTCGAGCGACTGTGATTTCAAAACAGCAATATGCATGTACATCTCTCTCTCTCTCTCTCTCTCTATATATATATATATATATATATATATTCAAATCAGTCACATGATCAAAAGTCAAGTGGCTTATCTCAAACCGTTTCTTAAGAGAAAAAGGAAAGCAGATATTTTATGCTACTATATAATAATATGCTTTGGACTTTTAGTTAGGGATTATGGGGCGTATTATCGTATACCTTTTTGCTCATTATCATTCATAGGGTGGAGTTGGTTTAACCAAACTTAATTTTTGTTTCTTTGAAGTCACGTGAGGAATATTATAAATAGTTGTAACGTAACAGGAGTATTATTATTTTATAGTATAGTAGTACTAGCTGATGAGCAAAATCACAAATCAATTAAGTGATAAGGATTAGCTACAAGACAATAGATCCCTAAGGCCAATCACAATTTGTACCCTAAGAAGCAGACAACGGAATAAAACACAAAGTGAAATGGAAATGTTTATTACATATTTAAGCAATCTTCTTCAAGGCGTGACGGCTAGCTAGCTAGGTACATATATAGATCAAATAGCCTAATCAAAGATCCAAAAGTTAAAGCCTCTTTACTGCCTGTTGTTACTTGATTGATCCTTCCCTGGATTCTCCTCTTTCATATTTAGATTTCTTCTTTTCCCCTTCCTTTTTTTCCCCCATTTTTTAACTTGGTAACCACCGACCTTATAATAATCCAATTTGTGTCGACAATCCCTCATAATTAATAATGGAGCATTAGTGACTTTTTTTTTTAATTGTTATTAATATTAAACACGTTAACAGTGACCGAGCATCAGTGGTTCCTTGGCATAATGGAGTAAGTCATAGTATTTTATCCATTTTATGGTTTATGACATATATATCTTTTTCGAGTAAATCCGTAGTAATTTTTTTTTAAACTATATATGTTTGTTATGTTGATAATCGTGTATTAAATGCTACTTTCGTTTGTGCGATTTCTTTTCATTTGCATCGAGCCCCTCCATTCCCACTCTCCCTTCTAAAAGGAAGCTCTTTTATTTGCCCATAATTAAAATATTAATCGACTTTTTCTTTATTAATATTGTAAAACCCCACCGTCCACACACACACAACCCCCAAAAAGAAAAAAAAAAAAAAAGAATGAAACATCTTAATGGACCATGAAATAAATAAAGAAACAAATTATTTTATGGGCGAATCCGAACCGCGAAATGGAGACTTGTCCACTTAGGCCTGTTTGGGCTTGGTTACCGGCTTGCAATCTCTACTCGGTCTTCATTCCGTCAAAGCCCAAAACACTTGGGTTTCTAGTGGAAAAAAAATCCCAGACAGTCCAAACCATTAGCATTATGGGAAATTTGGGCCAATGAATAGCAGGTAACTAATTGAAGACAATATAAACCAGCAGAGCCTCTTAAACTCAAAACAAGTTGCCCCCTAGCGACGAAATTGGGCCAAGTAGAGAAGCACAAAAGTCCAGGCCCAATAGCTTTGATGAGCACACGGAGCTCTTTCTACTGCTTTTATGTAGAGATAAGAGTGACCATAAGTAAAACCAACACAAAAGAAGCTGAAAATGATTTAAACCTGAGATGATGAATCTGCTTAGCTTTTTTTAGTTTCTTTTTAAGCATTAGATTAGAATTAGATACAGTTATTTGGTTATATATACTGCATAGAGTTTGCTTGTCGATTTCATATTAGCTGTAGGGATCTGTTTTCTTGCATGGGGCTGTTACTTCTTCAACGATTCGCCTTTTAATATATCCGCGGGGTTCTGTACGGATCTGTAAAGAGTTTGACCGGTCTTAAGTTTAGTAACGAATGCCACGTGTCAATGTTTAAATCTAGATGGATTCAAATACCCGATGAGGTGGCAGTACCTGTCCAAAACCTCGCAACTATCTCAATCATGGTTTTTGGACCACCTGATTCCTCTCATCTCATAATACTAGTAAATTTACATTTACATCTTTCTAATTAAAGCGTCTCTTTCAATTGAACCAAAGTAAAGAGCCAAAAAGAAAAGGACCACACCGTGCTCCGTCATCCACCTGATCTTTCAATGCTTTGCTCAGCTCCTACCACGTGACTCCACGCGAGCTGTCCAGTTTTTATTAGATTTTTAATCCGAAAATAACGAAAAATCTTATAGTACCGCCTTAAAATGCTCTTGTCTTTTGATTTGGTTGTAAACAAATCATAAAGAAAAGAAGAAACCTTTGGTTGATGTGCTAACTCAACGTGGTTTCCCTTTCTTTTCTGGTTTCTATGATTCTCTCTCTCTCTCGGCTTTCAACGTTTCTCGATATCAGTCTCAGCCACAGCACGTCCACTACACTCTGTTTCTCACCTTCTGCTTAAATTTATTTAATTAATTAAGAGGCTCTTATCAAAAGAAAAAAAAACAGTTTATTAGTTGTTTAAATAGTACAGTATTTATTTACAAATTATACATTTACATGCAAAAGTGTGTAGCAGTAACGCATTATTATGAACGGGGAGAGCGGAAGAAATTTAATATCTTTTAAATAAAGCATTATATTTGATTTTTACAAATAAAAAAATAGATTTAAAAAATATTTTTCTTATTTGAGAGTCGACGATATTACTAAAAAATAATTAATTATGAAACGTAAAACAGATACAGTAATAAAAAAAACGTACAACTATTATATTCTGACACCACCAGGGTTGATGTCTTCCCATGCCACCAAGAAAAGAATACACCAACCAGACTTTTACCATGGAGAATTTAGAATTGTGGGTAGACAGATATATTGAATCTAAGGCTAAGCTGCTGCCTTGGCTACTTCCCTCTCTGTCTTCGTGAAATATACATCAATTAAAATTAAAAATATATATCTAATCCTCACTGTCTTCCTCTAGCAGTTAGTAAAGAGAAGAGAGGTGGGCACTATCATAAAAACAAGAATCCCCCGTATGCCCATCGTCATCTTTTTTATCTTACAGTTCTGGCTGTTTCTACTTATCGTTTTTAGCTGTATTTGCTGTAAATGCAGCTGCCTCCTGGTTTAACCTTATATTTTTGATGGGGAAGAAAGGAGGGACTTCCTGGTTGACTGCTGTGAAAAGGGCTTTTAGATCTCCTACTAAGGACAGCCATGACAAGAGAAGTAACAGAAGAAGGGAAGAACCTGACCAAGAAGAAGATGAAGAGAAGGTTTGTACTAGTATTAATTTGCATTAATGATTTCTTCATTGGAAAAATTCTTCATACATGAAAAACAGGTGAAAATAGTACTAGCAATTGAAGTTGAATCTTCTTCTCTAATGGCTCTCTAAAATAAATACTAAAATTTATTGTTTGTTCTGCTCTGGATAGAAGAGAGAAAAGCGAAGATGGATCTTTAGGAAACCCACGAGTCAAGAAACGGTGGCGCAACAAACACCAGTGAAGGCTACAGCTAGTACTAAGCCTACAAATAATGGTGCAGGAGCGGACAGTGCAACTGCTGCAGCAGAGCAGAGGCATGCTATTGCTGTGGCGGTGGCCAAGGCGGCGGCCGCCGAGGCTGCGGTGGCCACGGCACAAGCGGCTGTACAGTTGACTCGGATAACTAGACCTTCCAATTATGCTAGGGAACAACACCATGCTGCTGTTGTTATTCAGACTGCTTTTAGAGGCTATCTGGTAAGAGAAGTTAGTCCTTTCCAAATTAGGTGAAGAAAATTTGTTTTAAGCATTTATTATAATTGGATCATTTGGCGTTGATTTTGAAGGCCAGGAGAGCTCTTCGGGCGCTAAAAGGACTGGTGAAGTTGCAAGCTTTAGTAAGAGGTCACAATGTGAGAAAGCAAGCCAAGATGACGCTCCGATGCATGCAAGCTCTGGTTAGAGTGCAGGCTCGGGTACTTGATCAAAGAATGCGGCTCTCACATGATGGAAGCAGCAGAAAATCCGCATTTAGTGATACAAACAGCGTATGGGAATCACGGTATCTTCAAGACATTTCGGACAGAAAATCACTAGTAAGTTGTTTAATTAGTCAGTTGCTGAAAAGTTCATCTTTTTCTTTCTTTTTCAAGCATAAGCAATGATGATATTAAAAAGGAGAATATGTTACAAAGGCAAATCATGGTTTGAAAAGCAATAGAGTGTCAGTTAAGCGAGCTTAACTCCTTTAATTTTTCCACTTTTAAAGATTCAGATTCTTATGTTTTTCCGTGGCATATGTGTCGGACTTCCAGTCAAGAGAAGGAAGCAGCATTGCAGATGATTGGGATGAAAAACCTCACACAATTGAGGAAGTCAAAGCAATGTTACAACACAGAAAAGAAGTTGCTCTGAAGCGTGAAAAGAACTTGTCCCAGGCATTCTCTCAACAGGTTCATCCTTACTATATCTTAAAACACCTCCGCTGTTTTATTCTACGTACTGGTTTTCATAAGCTAATCAGTTCGTCTTGCCCAAATAGATGTGGAGAGCTCGTAGGAGCCCGTCTATGGGTAATGAAGAGGAGCTCGAAGGTAGGCCAAAATGGCTTGATCGTTGGATGCCTGCTAAGCCATGGGATAACCGGGGAAGAGCTTCAACAGATCAAAGAGATCCTGTCAAAACTGTGGAAATGGATACTTCCCAGCCTTACTCATATTTAGCACCTAATTATCGAAGAACAAATTTTAACCAATATCACCAACCTCAACCACAGAACCAAAGGCCTAGTTCACCTCACCATAGAGCTCAACATCATCAACACAGTGCACCCCCTATAACACCTTCGCCATCCAAAACGAGGCCAATTCAAGTTCGGTCCGCGAGCCCTCGATGTCCTAGAGAAGACAGAAGCTCGGTTTCATCCCAAACACCAAGCTTAAGGTCAAATTACTATTACACTGGCAGGGTTGGCAGTACTAATTATGCTAGCGGTAGTGCCAATAATAATGCTGCTACATTGCCTAATTACATGGCAACTACAGAGTCTACAAAGGCTAGAATCAGGTCTCAGAGTGCACCAAGGCAGAGGCCATCTACGCCAGAGAGGGACAGGATCGGTTCAGCTAGGAAACGGCTATCGTTTCCGGTCCAAGAACCTTATGGAGTTGGGATTGGATATGGAGGTTATGGTAATAATTTGAGGAGTCCAAGTTTTAAGAGTGTGAGTGGATCACATTTTGGAATTGAACAACAGTCTAACTATTCTTCTTGCTGTACTGAGAGCCTTGGCGGTGAGATCTCCCCATCTTCAACTAATGATCTTAGAAGGTGGTTGAGATGATCCCTGGTAATTAAGACTTGAAAAGACATCTTGGGAATTGAGTAGCTCTTCTTCGCCTAGTTTGCTTTTATCAGCTTTATACAGGAACGTGGGGTGCGGATAGGTAGTTGGGTGATCAAAGTCACAAAGTGTG
This sequence comes from Microcos paniculata, assembly GCA_030664755.1. Classification (NCBI taxonomy): domain Eukaryota; kingdom Viridiplantae; phylum Streptophyta; class Magnoliopsida; order Malvales; family Malvaceae; genus Microcos; species Microcos paniculata. Next base: position 37,234,872 of record CP131461.1, read on the forward strand.
TTTCTCGTTGATTTATTTTTCATTTATTTTTCTTGGGTTTGTTTCTTTTACCATTTTTTTTTCTAATTGAAGGTATAAGTGAGGTCAATGTCACTTTGATCTTATTTCAGGAGATTCATAACAAAATTGAGTGACTGTTAACTGTCTAAATCCTAATACTATAAAGTAACTTCATAATTTTGTTCTTCTGTTGCCCCTATTTATAATATAAAGCCTCTGATCTTTCCCTATGCATTATTCAAGTTTAGTTCAACTCTCCAATTCACCATCTACCTCTTGAATAGAAATGTATAAGTAAACCAAATGTAAGTGATCAGTAAATTTTCTGTTCTGATTCTTCACATTTCCCCCCTTTTTCCTTCTGATAAGGAGGAAACAATTCTGTAGATATAAATTTGGAATCCCTGAACTATCGGTAAACCAGGCACCTAATTTGGATTCAAAATCAGGTAAGTAGGGCCAAAATATATAATATCCACTTAACATCTATGCTAATTCTAGTTAGGAAAGGGTTTTGAAAATTCTTTTCATCCCAAACAAATGAAAGAATCATAAATGGAAAAAAGGGATCAAAAGTGAAAGAATCATAAATGGATGGACCCCAAGCAACAGTAAAATCAAGCTTGCATGTTGTGGATGGACCCCCAGCATTCCATTATTAGATGTTCAAGTTTTCTTTCTCATCAAAAATACTAAAACCCTTTTCCTGACTTTTGTTAGTTGTTACCGCAAAAGAAAATCGTGTCCACAAAAAAGGAGCAGCCAGATAACAATAATGAAGTGGGAGCGGAGAAACAGAGCATGTGCTATAATTTATGCCATTGACAGTCTTTATCTTTCACAGAAATTCACAATGATCATGATCATGGAAATTTATGTACCATTTGGAGGTTTGGGTTTTAAGAAAAAAAGATAACCTACTCTCTCGATGACTGGATGTCCTTGAGCACGTTCATTGCACATTCTAGTTCTCACATTGAAACTTGAGAGAGGGAGAATATGATGGGCTGGGAAGCATTCATTGAAAATTGAGAATTTCACGATGATAAATTCTTTTTTCTTTTCCTCTACAAATTTCACGATGAAAAATTGAGTATTTTCTTGGTTCCAAGTTCATGATGACGTTGAAACTTGGAGGTCTAGTTTTCTCGCTTCACATGTTGACAAACTTTTTTTTTTTTAGACGAAATAAATCATATTAATGTCAGGTTTTTTTCCTTTTCCTTTTTTGCCAGAGAAATGAGAAATCTCTGAACTACATCATTCCACCAACACAATTAAAACCGAAAATCAACAGGGTTTTAATCTCATCTGGGGGCAGGCAGCCAGGCACAGGACTAACACGAGCAGAGGGACTCAAAAACTCATTGATAGAGACATTCATCTGATCGGAGAGAATGCATTGCTATTGGGCACTGCCACAACATTTATCAGACTGCAAGCTCTATCAGACCCCACAATGTGGTCGCTGCATTGCTTCTGACAGTCACAGCTATCCCACATTTTAGAACTCCACTTCAAATCTTTATCTTCTGACTGAGTTTTGATTTGTTCGTTTCGACTTTCGAACAATAAGAGAGTAAGGACATAAATTCGTAACTGCGCACATATAAAGGCCCACACGCCACAGCACAAACCAGTTTTGGTAACAGACTAAGCCTGCTCATGGTTTTTGCTTAATGGGCTTGCGATCTATAATCTGCTCTAATAGGTTGAAGTCCAACATTTCGAGCCGCAAGTGAAGATGGGTCCTAGCCCATCCTTGGCCCTCTTTCCATATGTTCAGATGATAAAATTGGGATCTCCCTCAGTAAATCATAACTTAACCTACAAAACTAGATACGAAACTCTACCTAAATCATAACTTAACCTACAAAACTAGATACGAAACTCTACCTAAATCAGGTAGTATGGATGATGATTGTGAATTATTGAGGTCACCACCAGTTCAAGTGATGGATGCTTTACAGGCTGGAGCGAGGGGGATACATTTTCCTAGAAGCCATCAGCTAGCTTAATTTTGTTTTATTTTTTCCTTTTTCCTCAAAAATATAATACTACAACTCTACCAAAATCGTAAATCCGGAATGTGTTAAAGCTAGTTAATGCTAGTGCACCTGCGCTGCGCCCATTCCTCATTCATTTATTAAAGTATTTTGCTAACGGTGCCCTATGATATCCGTTAAGCGGCCATCATTCATTAATGTCATGTTTTTGCGTGGTTTTAGCACAAAATTTAAAGTGAATAAAGTTGTCTAGATAATTTAATGACTATAATACCTTGAACTACTCTTTCCGTTCTTAATTATCTAATCCATTTAAATGAATATCTTAAATTGAGAAAAATAGTTAATTTTTAGAATTCCATATAAATTTTACTTTATTCTCTCTGTCCTAGAATATAAGTTACTTTCAATTGTTTTACAAAACAAAACAAAAATTTATTTGTTACTCCCTCTGTTCCTATTTACATATCACAAACACATGTTCCTTTTTATTTGTCATTTTAGTAAATCAATAAAGTGGTTATGGACTATATTATCATTTTATCCTTCTTTAAATATATGAGAGAGACATAAATAGAGAGATAAGAGAGACAAAGATATTAAATATAGAGAGATAGGAGTATAAAAAGTAAGGATAGTTTTGGAAGAACATATAAAGATTTTATTTTTTTTTTAAAACTAACTACTTTATTAATTTAAGAGAAATAGCTATCAATGACAAGTAAATAAGAACAGAGGGAGTAAGTTTTATGCACTTACCTATTTTATCCATATTTCACTTTTTTTATTTCTCTCACTTATGACTATGTCTATCATTATTTTTCTCTCTTTTCTGATAGAGATGAGACATGTATTAAAAAAGGGGTTTCTAATCTGATAAGGGTAAATTTGAAAAAATATAAAAATATTATCTTGATTTTGTAAAAAAGATAAATATTTTGGGACAATAAACTTTTTCAAAAGTGACTTATATTCTGGGATAGAGGGAGTATTTTCTAAATTTACCGTTAGCCTATCTCATTCTATCTCTCCTTATGTCTTTGACTACTATATTTATGGTTTTTACAATTCCAACTAAGATAGTTGAAAGTGGAAGAATGGTAGGCTTGAAAAAAAATAACTGATACTTTATTGAAAGGAAAATGCTAAATGGTGCATGGGTGCACCATTTAAGGTGTTAAATATAAAAAAATTTATGTAATTAATATTTTATTTTTTTCTTAAATTAAAAAAAATTACTACATTAAATAAAAAGTCAATAAACCTTAAAAAGGGGCACCTATGCATAATAAAGTTTAGCCATAAATTTCTTTTAAAAAAATGATGTTGAAGGTAAACCTTGAAATCTAAAATATTTATTATGGTAAGGTTTTAGCTTTTAAGGATAATCTCAAAGAAATACTCCCTCTGTCCTTTTTATTTGTTTTTGCTTGTCTCTTTTTATATGTCATTATTCAATATTAATTATTGATTTTTCAAAATTATCCTTCCAAACTCCTCTCTTTCTCTTGAATGAATATTTCCCTTAAATGCTGTCAGAGCCCTCTATTTTTAATTGGAATTAAAGAGAGAGAATCAAAGGGGAAGAGAGATAAAGACAAAATAGAAAAATCAAGGTAAATACATTTAGAATTTTGTACCACAACCATTTTTCTTATCATTAGTGAAATAATTAACAGAAACAGATAAAAAGAGACAAAAGAAGTAATATAGTAATTACTAATTCCTAACTAATCATCATGTGCACGGTGCGTGTATAACAAATAACAATAAATAATAGCACTTGTACCCCTGATTTAACTATTTCATAATATCAAGAAAAATAGTTTATTTTATTAAATTTTATGTACTTTTTACTTACTTACTTATTTTACTCCTGATTTAACTTTTCACTCATTTAGTTAAAGTGAGAGAATAGAGAATAGACATGCATTAACAAGGGTAATTTAAAAAAATAATAATAATATTACTTTGATTTTATAAAAATGACAAATATTTTAGGATACACAAATTTTCCAAAAGTAATATATATTTTCGAACATAAGGAGTAATATTTTAACCCCCTCCATATCTCCTCTACTCCGATCCCTTTGCTAAAAAATGATCTGTTCTGCAATTCAATTAGCAAAGTTTCCATTCTATTTCTACCAATTTCATTACCTCCTTCATTAATTTGTTTGATATAATAAGCCAAAACTTTTCCGGCTTGACTTTTCTTGACTTGTGCCACCTCCAGCTGCCTCTAAGCTGTGTGGTTCTTTTTAATTTCCATTCATTTATAGTAGCTAGCTATCTTCATCTATATATAACACTACTATTAATTAACCATATATGGTAACGATATCGCCATATTCTTACGAATGCTACCTATATAGCTAGCAGTATGTATAATCAGGTAAACACTATTTGAAGTTAAAAACCGAACTTAATTTTCTTCAAGCAATAATTAATTAATAATCCGATCGAAGGTTGAATTTGGAACCCTGGGGGTACCGATTACGTATATTTGACGAAGTGTTCCCTTATAACTACAAGACCTAGAAGCTCTTTAAGGCAAAATTTCCTCGTCCCATGATTATAGAAAGTTCACGTTTATCTGTCTTTGGACCGGACTTTCAATATCACCACGCACTTCATTCAGATCAAGAGGAAAAATGATCATTGACAAGATGCGACGAATTTCGACATAATTTCTCCCTTCTTTTTGTTCTTAGACTAGATGGTATTTACATCTAATATTCACAACAAGATCAGGGATTCAAGTAGAACCCCTACTATCTAGGTACCAGCCCTATCTACAACCTTTGGCCATCACACCAAAGGGGGCGGGTGATAAAATTTCCCCATTCGGAAAAGAAATATTGTGAAATTAATAAATAAAAGTTTATGATATATATAGTTGTGGACAACTTTATTAATTTGTAGATATATTGACTTCGACGCTAATAATGTGGAGATTGCAATAACGAGGAAATATATAGAAGAAGATACATGCATGCTTTTTGCCTGTATCAAGTCTCAAACTAACAGCTGTAATGTCGTACAGAATTTGGTTATTTCCTCGATACAGGGAGCGGCAGGTTGTGCCATCTTAATTATCAGGAACACTCTAATTAAATTATTCTATTCTGCTCCATACATATATATATATATATATATATTAAAACATATATATATATATATATATGAATGAGAAAAATAAAATCATCATGGGAATAATTAAGGATGTTGATCATTGGGATTTCCCTTTACGCATGATTTTATCTATTAATTTGCTCATAATTAACACATACAATTTATCATCAATATAAAAAGATCGATCGCGGTTGGATCTAATGATTCAATTTGCCAAGCCAAGTCTATATATCTATATCTATATCTATATATAATTAAAGAAAATCTATATCTTCGGTTGAAACATTTTGTTGGTAATCTTGCTGATCTTAATTGCTATCGTTTCGTTTTGGGATAACAATGAATTTAAGTAATAAGTTGTCTGGACGTTTGTATGTTTGAAAATACAGAAATTTACACCTTGTGAAAAGAAGAAGTGTTTTCCGTCACTCTAAAGAAAGATTTGCCTATATATGTACTTTGAAAGGGAAATGAATTCATCAAGAGGTGCAAAGAATTAAAGGAGAGATATCTAATGTTATCCCATCTTCCACCTAACAAAAAGTTTTCGTCAAATAATAATTAATAATAATAATATAGTAATAATCATATCGATCGGCATGCAGGATTAATTTAATGTTTAAAATGAGCAGATAAAAGAAAAAGAAAAATAAAAAAAAAAAGATTATCAAAAACTGGGAATATTGGAAAGGAAATCGAGAGCCACAAATGTTTCCAGAAAAATGCACTGTGGAGTTTAGTTCAGACTTGGCCACAAGAAGCCACATAGTGTTCCACTGAGTTAATGTTCCACCGAGTTGGGATTCTTTTGATGTGGCACTGGCACGAGGCCGATATAGAAAAATTTCAGGTTCTCTTTCTTGACTCTGCGAAAGCGTGTTGGCTCCAACGTCGTCGACACATGATACGCACTGATAATTACTACTACCTCCGTTTCATTTTATTTGTCTATTTATAGTTAAAATATATTAAATTTTGATTATTAATTATAAAAAATTATAAAGTTGTAAATTTTTTAAAAATAAAGTTAAAAAAATTTAAATCTTAAACTTTTCAAAACTTATTTTTTCAGAATTTAATTTTATATAAATTTTTTATAATTAATGGTCAAAACTTATAGTATTTTGACCATAAGTGAACAGATAAAATGGGACGAAGATAGTATCAATATCGATCATGGTGAAGTAATCTTCAGATTTAAAAATTAAACACAATTTCAATTCTCATCACCTCCTTCATTCCTAAGTCCTCCCCCAATTATTTACTCCCTTTCGTTCTTTATGATATGATCCATATTTGATTTATTTTATTTGTCCTTTAGTATCAAGAAAGTGTTAATTATTTATTTTAAAATTTATCTTTCTTTATAGTTATAAGAATACTTAAATATAATAGTTGTAATATTGAACCAACTAATTTATAAAAAGGAGAGAGAATGAAATAAATTTAGGTAAATTTTAAAAATAAAGTAAAATCTGCATAGATTTATATATATATATATATAACCAAAGGTATCACCAGACATTTAGTTCAAGACTAGCACCTTTTGATCGAGGCTGGTTTATTATGGAGATAAAACTCTTTTAATAATGATTTTTTTCATTCATAAGACTCGAATTCGAGACCTTATTTAAGAGAAATAAATGTCAAACTATTTGAACTAACTAATTATTGATAACTTGTATAGAATTTTATTATCCAATTTTCTTAGTGCAGGAGATTCCATTATTTCGGTGATATATACAAGGAGTAATTATTATTATCTCTAATCCCTCACAGATACTCTATATGCATGCTTTGACAAAAAGTTTCCCAAAGGCTGCAAACTTTGTGCAGCAACAGAGACAAACAAATCCACTCCTCCTCTGCCTCTAACGCGTGGACGAGTCAACTTATAACTGTGACCTACTTCTCAACTATCATCATCAGCTCGGAAACTAGGATCGACCCCTTCGGCCTTATCAGCTAAATGAATTTGTTTACAAGCAAAATAAATTACTAGCGATGGACAGTTCCAATTTTACAAACCATATATATATATGTAAACAGTACTATTAAAGAAATATATATATATATATATATGTAAACAGTACTATTAAAGAAAGGAGAAAGATTAAAATTATAAAATAAAGTATCAGAAGAAGTTAAGAAATAACATTTCAAAAGTCCTTAACTTCAAAGCATTCTGTGTTGGCATTTCTCTTTGCCATTTAAAACCCCTTCTACGCTACACAAGTCTATATATTTACAAGGTACGTGAATTTGCACATAAACTTTACACTTGACACATTATTTTAACCAATCAAAAAATTTCCATCTACCCCTGCCCAGTCCCTATTCCAACCATAAACATGTCGTATTCTAAGAGAAGCAACTTTTCTGAACTTCTCCGATCAAGATGTTTATTCTTGTTGTTTGTTATGGTCAGTTGTAGCCCTCCGGAGGAACCTGTCAAATGTTCCTCAAAATTTTCGAACTGCACAATCACAAACTCTTATGGCGCTTTCCCAGATCGAACAGTATGCCGAGCAGGGAATGTGGCCTACCCGAGCACGGAAGCAGAGCTGGTTTCGATTGTATCGGCAGCAACCGAAGCTAAAAGAAAAATGAAGGTGGTAACACGATTCTCTCATAGCATTCCCAAATTGGTTTGCCCCGACGGCCGAGATGGGTTGCTTATCAGTACGAAATACCTTAACCATACGGTGAAAATCGATGTAGCGGAAATGACAATGACGGTGGAGAGCGGTGTCACGCTGAGGCAGCTGATTAACGATGCAGCCAAAGATGGCCTAGCCTTACCATACGCACCCTATTGGTGGGGGCTAACAATCGGAGGCCTTTTAGGCACGGGTGCTCACGGGAGCTCCTTGTGGGGGATAGGAAGTTCTGTTCATGATTATGTCGTGCAGATGAGAATTGTGACCCCGGCAAAACCCGAAGAAGGATATGCTGTAGTCAGGGTTCTGAATGAGAGGGACAAAGATCTTGGTGCTGCTAAAGTTTCACTCGGAGTCCTTGGAGTAATTTCCCAGGTATTCTTATTTCTCGGCTTATCTCTTCCTTAATTATTTCTTTTGTAGTTTTGTTCTTTCGGTGATTCATTTTTTTGGCTTCACGCTGCTGCTTTTTTCTTCTCTTTTTTTGGTTGGGGCCAGATTGAAATTGAAGGCAAATCAACATAAAAATTAATCTGATGAGCATTATGGCCTTACCTACTCTAGGCATTTTCTATCTTTTGGATGATATGAACTGACATATATATATATATATATATATATATATATGTTGATAACGTGATTAAACAATTAATTAATGAAAAAATGTGTTATTTTCTTTCTTTTTCATATCTTTGTTTTGCATTCTGCAGAAGTTCTCGCTTCCTTCAGAGTAATTAATTTCACCAAATTGTAACACTGACAGTTGACTTAAAAATTCATGATTTACGAAATCCGACTATTGCATTTAGCTGTCACTAGCTGATTTTTCGTCAAATGTATTATGGGTCGATCTAGTTTTGAAAAGATGGTGAAAGTTTCATATTACAATCAAGTACTAATCAATTAAGAAGATCAGAAAATGAGAAAAGCTTTTCCTCTTTGTCAAGTCTTTGTTGAATAATTTTCGGGGTTAGGAACTTTCCTAAAATTATTATGATCTAACCAAAACATATATATTATATAGCATATGAAATTAGGAATGGTTTTACTTTTAATAGGATTAAAAGTAATAAATTAAGAATAGGGCAACCGTGTGTGTCTTTATCAGTCCAAGTTAAAACCAACGTGGCCAAGTATTTATCCCGAAGAATGTAGAGATTAATAAAAGTTTCCTCAATCACAATCAAATTACTATATATAATTATATATATAATTTTGTTTAGGCATCCATGTGAATTATTTTGACATCTTCATCTCTGGTATCCTACCACTCCAATTCCAATGTTCAAACCTCCAGCTAGAATTACAATAATTACATAGCCATTTATAGGACCAAAATAATACTATATATACGTAGTCATCATTTATGAATAACCGGGTGCAATTGAGGAGAATTTTATTAAATTTATTATTATTACCTTTAGAAAAAAAAAAAGAAATCTTTTCAAGTGAACTGTTAAAGTTCTCTTTTACCAAAAAAAAAATTTACAGAAATTGACAAGTCTTCTACAAACAGGAAGCTGGGCCTTGGGTGGAGTAAATGGCTCCTGGCTAGAAACAAGAGAAAGTATAAGTGCTGGACATGATCCAACAAATCTACTTCTTGTGGGAAAGAACATGGATTGGCTTCTTGCCAAGCTTAGTGAAAAGCCTTATAGCTCTGTATTTAATAATAAGTAAAATACCGTCATAAGTCCATTAGTCAACCCGGCCTTCAGCCCAATCTCACACAATCTATATTACCGTAAATTTTTTCTCTCCTTCATAATTTTTGTTTTTTTTTCTGTCAAAATATTCATCTTTTTCTTCTCCCTCTTCTTGTACATAGGTTACATTCAAACTGCAACCCCTCTTCAAACGATCCATGACTTACGTGACAAAGGATGACAAAGATTTGGGAGATGAGGCAGTCAGCTTTGGCAAACTGCACGAATTTGCAGACATATTTTGGTATCCTAGTCAACGTAAAGCTGTCTACAGAATCGACGATCGTGTCTCCTCCAATGCCTCAGGAAATGGTCTCTACGACTTCATTCCATTTCGCTCCACTGCTTCGCTTCTTTTGGGGCTTATCAGAACTTCAGGTAATTAATTACTTGATGAACACATGACATCCAACCGCACGGTACTAATGTTTCAATTTAATTATGTTTGTTATTTGTTATTAGTAATTTTAATGGTGGTTTAATCAATTATTCATCAGAGGAAACCCAAGAAACCTTAAGGGACGCTGATGGTAAGTGCCTCAGTGCAAAGGTAGTTATATCCACGCTCCAAACAGGCGCCTATGGATTGACAAACAATGGTACATTCTTTTCTATATATTTCTCTGATTTTTTATTATGGACGTTGAAATTTTGGATAAGATTTTATTAATTTGTCCTTTTTTTTGTGGGGGGCGAAATATATAGGCATAATTTTTACTGGGTATCCAGTAATTGGATTTCACAACCGTCTCCAATCATCGGGGACGTGCCTGGATAGTCTGGAAGACTCGATGATAACCGCATGCCCTTGGGACCCAAGAGTTAAGGGCGAGTTCTTTCACCAAACTACATTCAGCGTTGGTTTGTCGGTCGTCAAAAGCTTCATTCAAGACGTGCAGAAACTCGTAGACTTGGAGCCCAAATCCTTATGTGGTCTTGAACTTTACAATGGAATCCTCATGCGTTATGTCAAGGCTTCCAGTGCTTACTTAGGCAAACAAGAAGACGCAATAGATTTTGACATCACCTATTATCGGAGCAAAGGTCCCCTGGCCCCGAGACTTTACCAGGATATTTTGGAAGAAATTGAACAAATCGCGCTATTCAAATACGGGGCGTTGCCACACTGGGGGAAGAATAGGAACTTCGCATTCGGTGGGGTGATCGAGAAATACAAAAATGGCGGGGAGTTCTTGAAGGTTAAGAATATGTACGATCCGTCGGGGCTATTTTCTAGTGAATGGACTGACCAAATTCTGGGATTGAGAAATGGGATCACAACGTTGAAGGAAGGATGTGCTTTGGAAGGATTGTGTATTTGCTCGCAAGACATTCATTGTGCTCCAAGAAAAGGCTATTTGTGTAAACCAGGAAAAATTTTGCAAAGTGCACGAGTCTGCACTCGTGTAAAGTCCACTAAGAATTAGTCCCCGACAGGAGTCTGCTGATTATGGCTTCCATTATTTGTTATTTATACAAAAGTTAGAATGTAATAATAAATCCATCATATATATGTTTGTTCAGTCAATTTTATGAACGTATAAAAACCACCATGGTCCATGGCATTGTTTTGAATTGTTTAACATGTATACCCATTGTTTAGTAATCACTGAATTTAATATTTTCAGAATTTGAGGCCCAAATCCGACTTCCACCATGAAAATTTTGTGGCGGACTAGTGTTAGCCTTTTTTCCCGCAAGCCCATTAAACTTTTTGATTAACAATGAACAGCAGGTAAGCGGCCCAGCCCAATAATGATGTTCAAGGATCGCTTGATGACCACGTGGCTAAACGTGATTCGTAAACAGCATTTTACTTTGCAACCCTGAAGTGCAGTGTAACACTACACTTTCCCAATTAGGGTGTTTCTGGAACGAAGCATCACACTCATTTGGCTCGTCGTCGGATAATAAAACTCATTAGGATACGCACCGGAGAAAAAGAACGACCAGCAAAATTTTCAACCCAATATTTTTCTAGCTCACTTTGCCAAATTCAAAAGAAAAGAAAAAACCATCAAATCGTAGCTCACAAGACCGATATTATCATTAGGTAAGCTCATATCACTCTATTTTATTTTTATTTTCTTTAGCTATTTTTTCCTTCGTCCTTCTGTTTTCAACTTCCTAAAATTCTTTTTTGTTTTGTCCCATTCCGATTCGATTTGTCACATTTTTATCTTTATTGAGTTAAAATCTGTTTCCGTATACTATAGTGTTACAATTCGTCATATTTGGCTTTGGGATTCATGGGAACGTGTAAAGGTGTAAGCTTTGCATAAATAGGGTTTTATCATTTCTTGGCATTGAAAACCTTTCAGGTTTCTTCAATTTGTTACTGGGATTTTAGGGTTTATCTGAATTGGTGATTTGGTTTTCCACTTACCCACTTTGTAGCCCTTGTTTGAATTCCAGTTCATTTTGAGACAAGTTGAAACTTGGTTTACTGATTTATTTGATAATTGTTTCTGTTAGAATTATATGAGGGCAGTTTGTTGGTTTCACTCTTCATTTTTATTTTAATGTTCGTACAGCTCTGTTCCGTTGCTCGGTAACCGTAGAAAACAAATTCATTTTATTTCTTTTTTTCCCTTCCTTTATTTTCCAGCTGTTTATTAATTCATTTTTTTCACCTTCTTCTGTTTTGTGGACTGAAATATTTTAAATGCTATGATTATGCATTTATGAGTGCTACGCACTTGAACATATTTTTTATAGACATATTGTTGTTGTTTTTTATGCAGTTATTGGATGAGCTGAACTTGGACAAGTAGCAGGCATGGCAGAGAATGCAGAAGTTGATGAGAGGGTGGATCTTGACGACAATTACATGGAGGAAGAGGATGATGATGTTGAAGAGCATCTAGATGAGGATGGAGTGGATGGTGGTGGCGAAGGAAATGGGGAAGAAAATGATGAAGAGGAGTATGAGGACTCAAAGTCTGTGGCGAGTGGAAAAGAACAATCATCCGAAGTAGAAAGAAACCACATTGAGACTGAGCATATGGAAGACAAAGAAAAGCCAATGGCTTCAATTAGTGAAGAAGAAAAAGAAAAGCATGCTCAACTTCTTGCCTTGCCACCCCATGGTTCTGAGGTTTTTATCGGAGGGCTTCCAAAGGATGTCTCAGAAGATGACTTGAGAGAACTTTGCGAACCAATAGGAGAAATTTTTGAGGTCGCAACTCTTTGCTTTGTGATCTTCAAGCTCTTATCCCTTCGTAATTTGGGATTTTTACTGAATTGCTAAATTATTTTGCAGATACGGTTAATGAAAGATAGGGAATCTGGGGAAAGCAAGGGTTATGCTTTTGTTTCATTCAAATCAAAGGAGGTTGCACAAAAGGCAATTGAAGAGTTGCATAGTAAAGAGTTCAGGGTAATTTTGGTGCCATTTGCTTCTATTTTAGATGGCTTGATGATTCAATGTATTCACTTACATTCCTTGTCTAAAGCAATATATTTTTTTTATTTCTTTTAATGTGTGATCTCTGCAGGGTAAAACCATAAGGTGTTCTCTGTCCGAAACTAAAAACAGATTATTTATTGGCAATGTTCCAAAGAGCTGGACGGAGGATGAGTTCAAGAAAGTTATTGAGGGGGTTGGTCCTGGTGTTGAAAACGTTGAACTCATAAAGGTGGAGTTTTGGGCTAGATGATGCTTTTATATAACATATTAAGTGTGAATATCTGGAAACCCTTTTACCATTTCAATTTGTTAATTACAGGATCCTCAAAATACAAGCCGTAATCGTGGTTTTGCTTTTGTCTTGTACTACAACAATGCCTGTGCTGATTATTCGAGGCAGAAAATGTCAACTGCAAGTTTTAAGCTTGATGGCAATACCCCTACTGTCACCTGGGCTGATCCCAAGAGTACACCTGAACATTCTGCTGCTTCCCAGGTAGATTCTAATGGAATTGTGACAAGCTAAAACTTCAGATGTGTTTTCATTGCCATCCCGGGGAACCATTTTGTGCCATCGCTGAATGCCTGGCACTGGCAGTGTGTGAAGCTCCATTTTATTAAGTTACTATGTATACATTTGGAAAGCTTCTATGAGCTTTTCTGTTAATAAGAAATTGATAATCGATAATAATCAAATGTATTAACCTTGTGTAGAAGTACACTGGTAAAGCAATGAGCTAATATTCATGTTCTAACCTCCTGACTGACTAAGTTACATGTTTTCAAATTCCCAGGTGAAGGCTCTGTATGTCAAAAACATTCCCGATAACACTTCTACTGAGAAACTAAAGGAAGTTTTTCAGCGCCATGGGGAAGTGACAAAAGTGGTTATGCCACCTGGCAAAGCTGGGAAGCGGGATTTTGGGTTTATACACTATGCCGAAAGGTCAAGTGCTTTGAAGGCTGTCAAAGATACAGAGAAATATGAAATAGATGGTAATATTTCTCGTGCATTACCTCATACTCTTTTTGAAGACACAGATATAGGTCTGATGAGTTGGTTGTCTGTAAGATTTGGCTTTTGAAGTTTCTTTTATATGCTATAATTGTTCACTTGTTGCCTTACTCCTAAAAATGTTTTGACTGGCTGTAGGCCAAATCCTGGAGGTTGTCCTTGCCAAACCTCAGACTGATAAGAAAACCGATGCAGCGTACCCTTACACTGCTGGACCTCATCCAAACCAGCTTTCACATCCTGGGTATGGTGGTTTTACTACAGCCCCATATGGTTCTGTTGGTGCTGGATTTGGTGTTGCTACTAGTTTTCAACAGGTACTTTGATTGATTTGTATGTTTTTTCTTTGAAACCTTTCCTATTTTTCCTATATTGGTAAAACCATTCATAATCATGCACATTAACAGCCAGTAATATATGGGAGAGGGCCAATGCCAGCAGGGATGCAAATGGTACCCATGGTTCTACCAGATGGTAGAATTGGATATGTCCTGTAAGTTGCCTCTTCTTATGTAAAACTTTTATTTCCTTGGATGATAATACATTTTCAACAATTGCTTTTGCTCTTCTGGACTTTGGGCAGTCAGCAGCCTGGAATGCAGATGGCAGCACCTCCTCGTCCTCGAAGAGTTGATCGGAGCAATGGCCCAGGTGGACCAGCTGGGCGAGGTGGAGGTAGCGGTGGTGATGATGCCAACCGCAGTAGAAGGTATCGACCCTATTAATTTGTTGAAGTGTAGAGACGTGTTGTAGCTTCTTTTTCTGAGGAAACAGGAGACGTTGTAGTTGGATGACTGGTTATGTGGACGAAAATAACAAACTCCTTAACCACCCCCTCTCTCTTTCACTGTCCCCTCCTAAGTCCAACCCCACCAAAAAAAAGGGAAAAAAGTTAGAAAGAATGCGAAAATGTTGGAATTGGGGCTTTGGAGCATCATATATAAAACTTAAATGTCTTTAGGTGAGAGGCAGTTGAATTATTGTTTGACATGCTTAGTTGTGCTTCATGGTATTTGTTTTATTGGCACATAGCAGGAAACATGAGTTAGCTTTTTGTTTTAAGAGCTGTACAGGCTCCAATCCTCAATCCAAGTTAAAGTCGATTCCTTGTAGTATTCTCATTTTCATGGATGGCTGGACCGGTTTTGGGTAAATTTCAACAAAATTTTTGGCTCAGGCTGCTTTTTTTCATTTTTCTTTCTTTTTTCCCCCACGTCTACTTCCACCTTTTTGTTTTTTGCTTGCTTTTTACTTTAGGAGATCTTAGAGGAAAGAGTTATGGCTTCAAATATAGAAGTCAATATCCAGAAGGAAGTGCTTTTTCCTCCTTTTTTTGCCCTCTTTCGAATGATCCAGAAGGAAGAATTAGATGAATAATGGTTTTCTTGTTTTTTTTGGTCGGATGTTCAGCAGGTTTATGTTGGGCGCTTAAAATCCCAATTGTCCAATAACGTAACAGATTGCAAGTTCAAATTTGAAACTGGAACCGAACTGACTTTACGATCTTACTAACCTTTTAAAGTAACCGACAGAAACACTGGAAGTCTGGAACGGACAAAAGCAAGTACAGCAGTTACACAGCAGGATGAAGTGAAACTGAGACAGAAAGGCCATCTGTTCTCTAGTGGACTTATTGTCCTCCAATCAAGTTGAGTTCCGGGAATCTAGTTTACTGAAAACCGAAAGAAACATGGAATGGAAGAAGCTACATCCCACTTTCATAAGATCAGACTAAGTTTAAGATATACAGACTACAGTGGCCTAACAAAACCAAGTTCCAACCACTAAATCCTCGGAGTGGGTCAGGCCACAGCTAACAAAAGAAAAAGATTGGGCAAGAAAAGTATGCAATTTTGCAACTTGAATTTGAAGTTTCAAAGATCAAGATTTCAGGAAATGGACTTGAATTTCTAAACCGTATTTAACAGCTTGGAGATAAATTAAACATAGAAAATGAAAGAAGCTTGGATATCAAGTGGTATGTTCCTCCAGCTCCTGAAGACGCTTTTCCAGCTCATCTAACTTAAGACTCCACTCACTCTTTATTTCCAAGGGCCTAACTTTACCGTAATCAATGCCATCCTTTTCTCTCTGACTGGCTTGGGATGACGATGGAGATGGAGATGAAGCTAATCCCTTCTTCTTTCTCTTGGACTGGTTCTTCTTGGCGGCTGCTCTCTGCAGAGCCCAAAGCACGTCTGAACCACTTATCCCCTTCCCTTCGTCTCGCTTGGTGTCGTTGGATTCGTTGGGCACGGCAGCTGCCTTAACTGATAAACGCGGTTTGACTGCGACGTCGGTTGGAAAATAGTTGAGCGGTTGATTTTTGGTGGGTTTGGGTGTTGGTGTGGGAGCTGGGAAGTAGGGTCCGACCGGAGTTAGAGACGCAGCCCACATTTTTTTCTTCTCCTTGCCCTTTCCGATTCTTTTCGGTGGACCTCTTCCTTTATGTCATTTTTTATTATTTGGGCTTTTTTTGTCCTAAGATTCAAATAAAAAAAATTAACATCAATAAATTGATAAAATTCAACAAAAGGGATGAACTATCTGCCAAAATTTTTTCTTTGACTAAGATATTTGTATGCAAATTTTAATCCATATTATTTATTAAATATTAAAATCTTTCTGGCCAAAGGAAAACTATAAAATTCCCTTATTTAACTATGACTTTTGCTAAGATATATTCAAATTAAAACATTCTATATTTATCTATATAATGCGGCCCTTCAATTTATTAACTTAGATAAAATTTCGAACTTATACTTAATCCATATATTTATCATTTTTAATTGAAAACTGGAACTAATCTACGTCTTGCTGGACCTACAATTTATAATGAAATTCTCTTCTTGTACTTGAGTTTTGACTTTTGATTAGGGAAATCATGAATGGGTGAGAGAGAGCGTTTCCAAGTAGGAACTTCTTTCCTTTCTCCGGAAAAATGGGCTCTGTGTTATTCAACAGACTTAATCCAGAAATTGGAGCAACTCATAGATGTTTCATACACGTCAAGCATGGAATTGGGAAGTAATATTGAAAGACCTAAATATATAGAAAATGATGATTAGTTAATAGATCATATGGACAAAAATTAATTAAAAAAAGGACAATTCATAGCAAGGCTTTTTTTAGTACTATTTTTCTCTTATCTTAACTTACTTAAAGGGTGATTTATTTGAAAACGTAAATAGTGTAGAGTTCTAATATTCTCAATTAGGAAAAGGTGATCCATCTTATTAAATGTACCTTCTATTTCTATATATTTTTATTTTGTTTTTTATTCTAATTTATAAATTTGAACCTTGGAAAAACTTGAAATGAAATGCGACACTAAATTCATAATTCCAACGTATGTAAATGTAAACATCATCATTTCATTTCTTGTGGTAAGAGTTAAGGTAAAGACATCTGTTAATGAAACTAGCTACCATCTATGTCTCCTTTTTTTTTTCCCTACTTGATTAAATATAAAATGGAGGTTTACTTACTACTGAGAAGCAAAAGAATAATATAAGATAAGAATTAGCATTACTCTATTACTTATTTACTGTGATATTATTTTCTGATTTTTAATATTTATGTAGTGAATAAAATTCTTTTATTGAAAAACAAACAAAAAAAAGGAAAAAAAAAGAATAATTTTGTGCTACTAAATGCGAATTTTGAACATATATATATATATATATATATATATATAATGTGTACGCGGGGTGCCATTCATCAATTCTAGAACGCCCCTCTCTCTCTCTCTCTCTCTAAATATAATTAAAATTAATTTAATTTATTTTAATTTGTATTAAATTTACATTAATACCTTAACAATCATATTAAGATTATAAGTCATAATAATAGTGTAAAGTATAAGAGTTTAGCTTTCATACACTAACAATGGAATTTTTTAACTCCACATGCAGTGTTAGACAAATGACAGATACTCTACTATTTAATTAATTAATTAAAAAATATATAAAAATATACCCTATAAAAATACATGTCAATCCTCTAACCTCACTTGTGGAGTTAAAAAACTATACTATCAGTGTATGAGATAATTTTCTAAGTATAATTAAGCAAAATAAAATGAGTTCAATTCTATCATATTTAGAGGATTAACAAAAGATGTTATCAACAATATTCCTATATATTTTGAATTCCCAATATCTCTATTCATTCTAAATGGCATAAATTTACAAACCTATTCTTAAAATTAGTAATATTATATGTATGTATATATATATGTATATTGTATGTATTTATGTGTGTGTATATATTGTTAGTAGCATTTATAATATACAATAGTATTTATATATTACAATATAATAATGATTGTGTGTGTGGGTCCCACCATTTTAAGAATATAGATTAAAAAAATGGAATGTAAAATGACTAAAAGGCCATAATAGCAAATAGAGAAAAAAAGGAAATTTGAGATAAAATGGGTATTTTTGTAAATTCACATATTTTTTTTATGTTTTAGTAGATGTTTTAGTAGATATATTACTCCATCTGTCCCAAAATAATTATCATTTTTTTTATTTTTTTTGTCAAACAATTTCATCTTTAACTATTATTTTTTACAAAAATATAAAGTGAAAAAAATTAAAAATAATATTTGTAAACCTTAAATCATGAACTTCTCAAAATATATTTTTTGAAATTTTAATCATATATAATTTTTTCAAAAATAATGGTGAAAGTTAAAACGTGATAACTATTTTGAGACAAAGGGAGTATATATTATGTCTCGAAACAAATTTCAGTTTGAGAGAAACTGAAAAACTGATCGCAGAATGAATTTCTGAGTACATAATTTTTTGGTTGACTTAAGTACATAATTACAACTATATCTTTGGAAATCTTTTTCTCATAGTCATCCTTTAGAAGCAAAGAGTCAAAACAGGAATATAACAAAAAATGCCCGGATTTTCCTAATTCATATCTTCTCTCTCAACCAAACATTGTAAATCTTCATATTTTCAAGAACTTTCTTTTTCTTTTAATTTTACTTTTGTTTTTTTTGGGATAATTAATAGGATTTTATTACCTAAAAAGAAGCAAAGAACTGCTTGTTTCATCTTTACAATTGACTAAAACCAAACAGCAAAATACATAGCAAAAAAAAAATCTAATTCAGCATGGCATTGTCTAGGCCCATTTTTCACATAAGACCTTATTAACAAGGTCATCAGTACTATTTTCTAGCCCTGATAATTTGAATCTTAAGGCTTCCAGTATATGTTGTAGCATCTGCTCCCTATTCTGAATTCTTGTACTAAAAGTCCGATTGTTCCTTCCAATCCAAATCACATAAATATAAGCATTTCAGGCAATTCGTAGGACAATGGAAATTAAAGCCTTGCCCTTCAATCTTTGCTGCCCCCATTGCAATTCACCTTGCCTATCAAGTCCACTTAAGTGCAGAACATCCTTCCAAATTTATTTGGTACATTTACAAGTGAAAAATAAATGGTATCTAGACTCATCTTCCTGCTTACAAAAATAACACAAGGCATCCCCTTGGGTAAGAGCCCCCAAGCTAATAATGTCTTTTTTTGGTGGTAACCTATCAAGAATAGCCATCCAAGCAATTATAGAATGTCTAGGATAGAACTTGAACCTCACCAATCTATGCCAAGAGCTCAATCATTTGGCCGGGAACCGATCAAAGATTAATTGAAATGAGGGACATTTACCTGTTTCCTAACATGTATGTTATCAACAGGATTAATTGTTGGAATAATCATGAACTGAAATTGTAGATAACAGATGAATTTTTGTTGTGTTGGCTACGCAAACAACCTTAATTTCATCTCATTTTCATTAATAATTTATAATTCCTGAACCTCCAACCAATTTCAAAGATCAAAGTCTTTATCAGTTAAATTACAAATTGCATATACATCACCACACAAAACTTATCATAAATTGTTGACAATGACTGTTATATGAACCCCAGAACCCGAATCCGCATAGCATTCTAAATAAATATATTACGTAGTGGTAATATTATTGGTAGAGCTATATAGCCCCTGTAAAATCTGCCCAACTCTTATCATATTATCATCATATATATATATATATATATGTATGTATTAGGAAATACCCATCTCTTTATTCGTAAATGATTACAAAACAAACTATAAAAAATGGTATGAGTTTGGAACAAATAATTATTTGTCAGATACTATAATACAGCTCAGATTTCAATTTTCATGTCATTAATCAGTACATAACTTAAGTTACAATATATATATATATATATGATTAACCAAATAAAAAACCTTCATTATTCATTAATTCTTCACAAAATATTTCATGTTCACCATGAAGAAGAAGCTCGTTAATTAGATGGCACCCTTCATTATACAGACTTCTTTCGGTGACAATAAAATGACAAAATGATTCTAAATTATTAAGAAGAAAAGGTTTATTATAGTAACTATTTTCTTCTCGGGAGGAAAGATAGTGTTGAATGAACAATGATATTCTTATTTCCATAAATTAGAATAAAAAAACAATATAATTAAATTTCCATTAAAACGAAGTATTTTCTTGTCACATCAAATATATATTCCAATAATTGCGTGACGTTAATTTTTTTTTTTTCACTTGAATATATCATTCTATAACAATACGTACGAGATTAAAGAACAAAAGAGGAGAACAAGAATAGAAAAGAAAGAACCACAATCCAGAGCCCGGTCAGCTCTCATGAGCTTGACATTCAATTAATGGACATTACTCGGAGATATCGATCGAAAATTAAACATTCAACATTTAAGTTCAAGCAAGCTGAACCTTTACCGGGTACTTATCAATTTCATCTTTCCACGGATTACCCCTTGACTCACTCATGGGAGTCGACCTGAGAGCTCTCCAAACAGCGCTGTTACACTTGAAACCCGACCCGAATGCAATCTGCCAAACCCGGTCTCCACCCGATACCCGACCCTTTGCCTCCGTATAGGCCAATTCATACCACAGTGAGCTACTCGAAGTGTTCCCAAATCTATGAAGAGTCATTCTTGAAGGCTCCATGTGCCACTCTGTTAACTGCAAATTCTTCTGCAATTCATCCAAAACCGCCCTTCCACCCGCGTGGATGCAAAAATGCTCGAAAGCCAGCTTGAAATCAGGTATATAAGGCTTAACTTTGGCTTTGAAAATCTTCTTTCGAACCAGGGTAACAAAGAACATGAATTGCTCCGTCAACGGTAAAACCAGGGGACCCAGGGTGGTGATGTTGGTTTTCAATGCGTCTCCTGCCACAGCCATCAATTCACGAGCCAACGAAACCCCGACAGTTCCTTTGTCATCCTCTCTTTGGTAGACGCAGTTGAAATGCTTTTCGTCCGCGCCTTTATGGGTTCGAACCAGGTGAACGAGCTGGTACTTGGAGCGAGCCCTGTCTCGAGCCTTGTTCGACAAGAGCACGGCGGCTCCGCCCATGCGGAATATGCAATTGCATAGCAACATGGACTTGTCATTTCCGAAATACCAATTCAGGGTAATGTTTTCTGTGCTTACCACCACGGCATACGTGTTGGGATTGGCTTGAAGGAGGTTTTTAGCAAGCTCGATTGATATTAGCCCTGCGCTGCAGCCCATTCCGCCAAGATTATAGCTCTTGATATCTGTACGTAGCTTGTAATGGTTGACTATCATGGCTGAGAGAGACGGTGTTGGATTAAACAAGCTGCAATTCACGATTAAGATGCCAATATCCTTCGGTTTGACTCCGGTTTTCTCAAAAAGGGAGTCCAATGCTCCAAACATGACAGCTTCGGCTTCAGATCGAGCCTCTTCCACGCACAGCCTTGGTGGTCTAGATGTTATCCCTCTTGGGAAGTACGTCTCATCGCCTAGACCTGACCGGGTCGATATCCTCCTTTGAAACTGAAGCGTTTCCTCCGTGAATGCTCCGCTATCTTCAGTCATCTTCAGGAACGAGTCAACTGACAATTTACGATCATCTTCAGGTTTGTAACAAGCGAAGTCGACGAGATAAACCGGCCTGGACCGCTTTGCGTTGTAGACGGCAAAAAGGAAGAACAGGACTAGTGAACCGGCTAATCTGGTAGCAGCGTCAATGCTCTCAAGTCGAAGGGCTTGGTTGGTCCATAACTCGGAAACCCGGTCCAACTTTAGACCAGTGAACTGAACCAGAGTGGCGACGAAGAGTGGTGGGATTACAGCAAGCATAAGAATGGTGGCGGGGTTACATGAATAACCATAGCCTAACTTTACATACTTAAGCTTTACAGATTGCAAGAAATCAGGCAATCTTTGCCGGATTTTGATGACGGCGGAGGTGGAGTCTTTGAACGCCATTTCTGCCGTCAGTCTCTCTTTATCCATCTCTATGCTATTCCTATCCATATCCACTCTTTAGCTCTGCCTTTTTGGGTTGTCTTAATTATGAATATGGAGTTGAATGGTCGTCTTATGTATAAGAAGCTGAACTACAATCACCTACTAAAAAGAAAATTTTGCTTAAAAATGAAAGCAAAAGCCTAGAAAAGAGTTGGGTTTTGGTCTTTTGGGTGTGAAAAAGAGTCGGAGGAAGCTAGCGAAGGAAAAAAAACTTTGAAATAACCTGAGGAATGGGGCAGCCTAGCCACTCAGACAGTTAATATATACTATAACATATAGTAACAAGAAAGAAAAGAAGGAAAGCTGGAAGGAAGTAGAGTATTTGAATTAATGGTGGGTAGTTCCGAGAAAGGATAGATAGCTCAACCACCGAAGGAATATAGTATGTATGAGAAATCAAAATTTTAAAAAGCCATAATTATAAATAAATAAGACTAATTAAATTAAGCTCCCACACCCGCTTTGAGTCAAAAAGATCAAAAGAAAATGGGGTTTGGGGAGGAAGAGTGTTCGTATATTTTTGTTGATGAGGGAGGATGTGGATTTGTGGGGGCGAAGGCGCCTGTTGCCACCATGTGAGATTGAGAGGTTTCTTTCAAGAAAGCCCTAAACAAGTCTTTTATCTAGGTCTTTTCATTTTCCATATTGCATGGCGATTTTTGCTTATGGCAATAATTGTTGAGTTTTTTTTCTAAACATAAATAAATGGGTCCATGTGGCCTTCAAAGATAAAAGTCAAAAGAGAGAGAAGTGTCACCAAAAAGAGAGAGAGACAGAGAGAAGGGTACCGAGGAGGAAAGTGGGCAAAAATGGCCGGTGTAATTTAGGTGACTGGCAAGAGAGAACAATAAATAGAGAGGGGTCAAGAAGGTTGCCGCTAACCTGTCCAAAGTCCGGTACAGAAACAGACGATCTTGGTCCTTTAACTATAGTAGTAGTCTTGTTGGAAAATGATAATTTTGCCACGTGTTTGTCCAGAGAAATTAAAACATAAAAATCCTTTTTCGACTAACAAAAATGAAAAAAAAAAAAAGCCACATCAGGCAAAATTACTGAAAAGAACAAAATTGTTTTTAGGCATGCATTTCCTTTTCCGACGTCTTACTCATGGTCACTGCCATCTCTTCACTTGTTTTTAATCTCAGCGAAATCCTACGGTAGATTTCCTTTGTGTGGTAGAGATTAGAGATTCGTATGTATTTATTCGGATACATTTGTAACAATGGTAGATTATAGTATGTACGTAGAATTATATAACACTCTTACAAATTAAATAGGTAAATAACGCAATTATCCCTATTTCATCCATCTTCTGTCCCTCCTTAATTAGTTAATTACCAAAAATTTAGCCTAAATAAGGATAATTATTAAAAATAAGTTTTTTGGTAGGATTTTAAAAATAAAATAAAATAAGATCAAAAAAATAAAAATAATGTCAGATAAGATAGATAAGATAGGAGATGAGACAAAAATAGACAGATCATGAGTTTTATTGTTTATATTTGACTATTTTGTGTTAGAGTTGACAGAAACCTAATCCTATGGGTACATCTTTCCTCTTCTAACAGATTGTGTAGATTGAATGCCTAATTTTTTTCTTTTGGTAAACAGAAAATGCCTAAATTTTCTCTCTTTATTGGTGTGAGTTCGTCGTACATCTCCATTGATGATCCGCCGGTTTAATTTATGTCGCATTGTATTTTACAAAAATAAATCCAATTGTGTCAAACAAATTCTAACATACGTTTTGCTATCGGATACCATGGGGCACCCATTAAGCATTAATAATTAGCATTAAATATTTATGATTTTTTGTGTTTTGGAATAAAAATTAAACCAAATCATTAATATATAAGTTAAAGACAATATATTACTCTCAATTTTTTTTCTTTGTTTCCTTCAAAACAAGTCCAAAAATAAAGCTAGAAATTTTTTTTTTCATTATGTCATATGAATATAATAAAATATTTTTTTTCTTATTATATTTTATTTTAAAAAATACTATTCACTCTATCACACGTAACACAAAGTTTAGCATCAAATTTATGAAAAAACTCACTTATAGGGTAAGTTTTAAAATTGATGACATATTGTGGTAGGGTTTTAGTTTTAATATTATGATATTATGATTGTAGATATAATATTTTATTTGTAAAATTAAAAAAATATTTGAGAATATTTCTATATCTTAATTGAAGAGTTATATATAACTAAGGGTATTTGTGTCAACAAGATTTAATAACCATGCTTAATTATTAGTCACTTTCTAATAAATGGTAAAAATATCAATTGTTACTTAACTTTTCATAAAATTAAATGACTCTAAATGGGCGCCTATAAGAAAACCCTTCTAACATATATGTATAGTATACGGTTTTATGGAACGAAAATTCAAGAAGTTTAGGAATTTATTGGAGCTGGAAATTAAGTGGTTTTGAATTACTCGAAGATGTTAATTTCATTGACTTATATTTATAGTAGCAACAAAAGCACACACAAACAAAGAAGAAATTGACATGAAAATGAGATAACAGAGGAATTGAATTCAAGGAGAAGGGGAATGGCTGTCCTGTCATTGCAAAGAGAAATTGGACTGTGGTGGTGAAGTGGCGCACTTTCCCGACGCCAGATTTAACGACCATAATAGTAATAACAGGACTTGCTGCATTTTGCAACTTGCCTTCCAACTTCAATAAACCATTCATGGCTTCAAAATTACGATATTAATATTATTGTCCCTATATTTATAGTATATGTGCTTATTAATGATGACAAATCCGAAATACCCGACATTTTATTGACGCATATTATAATACTTCAGACATTTATTTACATACCAATATACCATACGATCCCAGTTCTCCCCCCACCGCCCATTATTATTATTTTCTTTCTCTTCAAGATTTAATTAATTTTCAACTTAATCACAAATATATTAACACCGTAAATTTCATTTAAACACTGTATTCTTTTTTGTGAAAAAGCTGCTTTTGATGTGTCCGACGTCTAATTACCCCATGAATATATATATATATATATATACCACAATTTAAAATAAAAATTATATCCATAATTCATACACGCCGAAAGTCCTGAGAAAATAAATACTATTGCTTCCCTGTAATTGCATCATTTGACGGGCAAATGCTATCTACCTTGTATATGAGCATGTGCGTTTCTTCATCTAGTGCCAATTCTCGAAGAAGTAATCATGGAGGTTTGATTAGTACCTTAACAAATAAAAGGCGTGAAGGTTTGATTCAAAAGTCAAAAACTAATTTAAGACGTCCATATTGGTAGCCCGCAGCTGCTAATTACAGTAAGTGATTGAAGATTTGGGTTTGGTGCGGGGTCCCCATAAAAGGGTCTTTTCCCCGGAATATACTTGACCCATCCCCAATAAATCCAATGAATATATAAACCAAATAGAAATAAAATGCTTTCAGATTTCAAACCCCTAACGATGAACTAATTCAATCAATGATTGATCTTGTTCTTATCAAAAAGGGTTCTTCAACCACTTGTTTGCTGATGTTCTAATTTTTCTCCAACTCACGAATCACGATTGTCCAAAAACTTGAAGAGTTTAAACGTACGGGGACAACCAATATTTCTTGTTTCTGGTCTATTCCCGTAACTGAATTTCGGTCCTCATCTTCTGCTCGTAGGGCATAGACATTCGTGTCATCGTGTTTTATTGTTAGGAGTTCAGAGTTGATACACATAACCTAACACCAGAAATATCCTCCCAAAACACTCGAAGACATTTAATTATTTCATATAACTGCTTGAATGCGAAAGCTAGATGTTCCATCAACATACTTGTAATTTGTCTTACGTTAATCTTCGTCTTGGAAAAGACTATTTTTCTTGGTTTTTTAATTAATTTTTGCTTTCTTATGTTTGCCACGATTACCAGAAAGAAATTAGCCCTTTTTTTTTTTGGTTGGCATTAATTTTGCTAATTTTGATAGGTGGAAGTTTTTTCTTCTTAGTAACAACCATTTCAAATGAAAAAGCAACTCAAAACAAAAAGTAAATGCCAAAAGTTAGAAGAAAAAGATGCCGAACATTGGATAATTTTGAAAGTCCACCATGTTGGATGGGATAATTTTATTTATTTATTTATTTATTTTTGAGGATAGGATGGGATAATTTTCTGATTGTTATTAGTATCTCATAATAATAATTCATGACTAGAAAAAGGGCCTAGAAATTGATGGAATTGGAACTTTTGGGCTATAACTTATGGGAACTCTGAAATGGCCTCTTAATATCTGGCTCTGGAAAGTAACCTGCTCTAGACACTTGCTACGCTGGCCCAATACTTTTTTGGGTTTTTCTTCTCTCAAGTCTTAAACAATGGTCTTTCTTTCAGATGCCGGAATAGCCTTTAGGTCTTTCTTTTTCAAACAAGTCAATAAGTTTCTCGAGGATCTTTGGTCTTCAGGTTAGAAAAATGCTAAAAAGTATAGTAGTACTAACAACCTATATCAAATAATAATAATAATAATTTAGTAAAAAAGACTATCTTCCGGAAATGCAGCATCACAATAGAGCATTTCTCCATCTAATGAACAGCGCGAATTTGCAAAATTTCAATGGGTTTGGTTACTTGAAAAGAAACAGAATCTTCCCCTCCCATGCCTCACGTTTTGAGGCATTTAGGTCCCATATCTTCCCCAAAAGCCGCAACCAATAGTGTACCCAACTACTCTAAGAAATATGTGCAGCGCTAGTCTAAACAAGGATGAGACCAACAAGATACACGTCTCTGTCATGGCCCGCAATCTTGCACAAAGAAATTACAAAGTCAACAAGCTTTTCTCATTACAACGGCAAAATGCAGTTGGGAGAACGAGAGAATCACCTCTAGCCTTCAGCCATTTCTTCAGATTTCCAGACTATATCTTTCAATCCACATGAAAAGTTTTTGTAGAACTGTCATAGGAAAAAGAAGAGTTAATACATGGAATTAACGTATAGTATCAGATACGAAATCATTCAACCACCCTTTATGTTCCCATAAAATAGGGGAAGGAAAATTAGAAACAATCTTATTGAACACGTAAATCTCAAATGGATAAAATTCAAAGGGACATTTGGCTTAGACAAGAAAGACCCTAGCTAAAGTGGGTTCCTAGCTAAAATAACGGGAAACCCAGAGGTTCAACACATTTTCTGACCAAACATACTTAGCCGAACTGATCAATATGCAAATATACCTTGTGAAACTCCAAGGTGTCACCGCCAGTTTTCCGGAGCTCCACCATATGCAAGGAGGGAGCCACCTCAAACACCTGATCATATCGCAGAGAAATGAGTTTCCCATGTTTCTCTGATCCGAAATAATGTAAGAGTTGATGCTGAAAATTGGAAATGCTAGACATCTATCGGGTTTACGTTGATTTTGAGCCCTTCAATTGGTTACATTTGGGACAGGAGTATTTTTGTAAAATGGAAAAACCATGTGTTAACAGTTTGGTAAAACAGAACAGAACAGATTCCAGCGGCTTAGTTCTCAAGCTTAGATTCCTAAATCCTTTCAAGGCCAACTTGGGAAATGCTATTTTCTCTTAGTAAAACCTGGTCTGCGACCTGACTTGGGACTTAGATTACAATATTCAAAATGGTGTAGTATCTAAATAAGAGATTTATAACTATAGGCAATTCATTTCAATGAACACTAAAATTTCACCATATTCAGAATAAATTAACTTGGTGCTCGACTGGTAAGCAGATAATTCGGTACCTCAGTAGCTACAGAAAGCTGGCCCTTTCTCCCACTTTTGTCACCTTTCAACTTCATCTGCAATAACATGATATAAATATAACAAACGAGTGAGTAAGAATGAGTATCCCTCAAAATAAAAGCAAGCAAATCTGCTTGCGCGTCATGGATGAAAGATAAACCAAACCTTGTAGTTCCGCTTGTGAACATTAAAGCCCAAGGGCTTTGCAGCTTCCTCAATTTTGGAGAGGATTTCATTAGGAGGACATTGGGAAGCAAATCTGGTCTCTCGCTTCACAAGTTCCTATTGTTTCAATTCAAACCAACACAGCAAAATAGATACACTCAGCCAAGAAAGAATTTCTTTATAAGATCAAAGGTGGAGATCATTCAGGGTAACACAATTTAATAAAGAGATTTATTGTTCAATTTCTTTAACCAGACTCAGTGTTTGATACGGTGATAGTTAAAGGGATCTTAATTACATACCGTCTGCTTCTCAAACAAATTCTCAAGACTGAAGCTTTGCGATCTGGAAATAAGCTCAAAAGCATTCATGGACACGGGCTTCTCTTTCCTTTCTGTCACAAGGTGCTCCTATAAAGGACACAAAAAATGAATTGCTTTAAAAGAAATTCATTCTCATATTATTCTGTTCATTTTGGTAGAAGCAACAGGGACAAACCAAATGCATTAGTTTAAAGGGCCAATGCTTGAAATTTATGGACGACAAAAAACAGTCTATCAGCCCTACATCGTAAGAAAGTTATGGTAAGAAGATATTCTTATGATAGATCTCTCCATTCTTACCTTGGAGTCGTTAAAAACAGCATCTATGTCGTCAAGATTTACATCTTCTTCCCGCTCAAAATGTGGTGGCTTGTACCCTTTCTTGAACCATTCATCTTGTAAAATTTCAGGAATAGTAATACGCTGTGACAAAGAAAACAGGAAATGTAAGGAATAAGTTAATTGTTCAATATGCTTATTACATTCAGAAAAACAACCTATTCCAGGAAGTGGGAACAAAGATGGCAAGTAGTAATGGGTAATTTTCAAAGCATGAATAAATTGTGGAACTTACTGTAAGAGGGTTCGGATCAAGAACACGCTTAATCAATTTCCTTGCACCGGATGAAAACCATGATGGAAAGGTGAAATCAGCACTCCAAATCTAGATTACATCAACACGTAGCAACATTTTTAGTGAAATCCTCAACAGCTGAAATTGAATCCAAATCTGGGAGTACTCACTTTCTTATACAAGGCTACAAGATTAGGCTCATCAAAAGGCAAATACCCAGCCATAAGTACAAAGAGAATAACTCCACAACACCAGATATCAGATGATGTACCATCATAACCTTTATCTTTGAGCACCTGATCATAAGAAAAATATCAGATACACTGCAGTGAAGAAAAGTTCCAGCGTTACAGCTCACTATTCACTAAAGCCATGGGCGAATACCTCTGGAGCAACATAATTTGGAGTGCCGCAGGCCGTGTGAAGCAAACCATCCCCCTGTATGAGGAAGAATGTTAAAATTGCATCCATAATACAAAAAAAAATGGAAAAAGAAAAATGGAAAGATTAACAGTACTAGACATGAAGTTTTGCCCTTTCGTTTTTCTTCTATATCAAACATTAAGAGCATTTGTAGAATCTTAACTGCCAATTAAAAGCCTTTAGTAACCGTTTCAAGCATTTTCCCAGTAAGTGTCGTTAAGTACATGGATTCTACCGTGTCACTATATAGTTTCCATCACGTCTTCTGTAGTTTTTCCCCCTCTTTTGGCATGCACAATTTTCATTAAATCACAACTTTGCTGCGAGAGACCTAGCTTTTTGGTCTAAAGAAAAGGCTCCAACAGCATCTCTGTAAAAGGGACAACCCCATTTGGCTTCAGAATTATCATATGGATTTGATGGAATGATGAGCATATTGTATGTTTTAAGAACCCCGTGTAGCGATCCGCATCTCCACATGCCCTTCTTAATTCATACACATCCTTTAGAATGTGCGTTATCATCGCATTATAACTTTCGGTATCAACACCATTAAGTTTTGGTTCAGATTTCAGTTCCATAAGACCACACTACAAGTCAGCAACTAAACAGTAAATGCTTACCCGAATTTGCTGCGAGAAAGCACTCAATCCAAAATCGGAAATCTTAAGAACACCGTAGGAGTCCAGAAGAAGGTTTTCAGGCTGCAAATGAGAGGAAAATGCATAGTTACATGGTATCTATTAAGAAGTAGAATCCAAGTTGAAGAAACCGGCTCCAACTTCAAAAACTTTCAAATAGACTCATCTATGACTACGAGTTATTAATTATAAAGGGAAGGTTTGGACCTTCAAGTCTCTATGGTAAACACCTCTACTGTGGCAGTAATCAACAGCATTAATAAGCTGATGAAAATAGCTTCTAGCTTCATCCTCTTTGAGTCTCCCATGCTTGGCCTACAATTATCATTATCAAACAATTAATACCCTATAACATTTATTAAAGCTAGCAAATCACCTACAGTCTTTTAATTTTAAACAGCCAGCAAAAGCATTTCACCATAAATATCTTTGAAGTAAACGACAATTCCTTACAATTTTATCGAAAAGCTCGCCTCCATCGACAAACTCGATCACGATATAAATCTTCGTTTTGCTTGCCATAACCTATGCATTTGAAGCAAAGAAATTTAGCAGTAAAATTAATGCTAAACGGAATAAACCGTACACCAGAGCTAGTAGTTCATTTACCTCAAATATTTTAATGACATTGGGATGCTTGATGAGCTTCATTGTTGATATTTCTCTTTTAATCTACCCAAATAAAACCAATATTGAAAAGAAAAACCAAAAAAGTGTCAATGCTTGAATAGTTTATTAAACGGTCACAACAGATTAAACAAAGATTTCACAACAAAATTTAATCATAACCCAAATTAATTTTTTATTAGTACTAGAAGAATTTTTGACCATGAATGGACCCCACATGAAACATGGGACCTAGGCAGTCCCATTTGTTTTACTTAATCAGCAATTACACGTGACGGCCGAGGCTCATGTTTAATTAGTAATTACTGAAGGCCGAGATCTCTTGAATGCAATTTGTTTATTGATGGTTGTTGTTTAAGTGCATGGTTTACCTGTTCGACCATACGATGACGGAGAACTTGGTCACGGTCCAGGATTTTAATAGCCACGCACTCTCCGGTCTCAAAATTCTTTGCGAACTTAACCTTTGCAAAAGTACCCTCACCCAAGGTTCTTCCCAGCTCGTACTTCCCTACGCGTGTCCTGGTCTGGCCCTGCGTTGTCTTCTTCGTCGTGCTCATTCTTCCCGCCGCCAACACCGTCCTATCAGATTACCGGATGTCTGCTCTTCGTCGTTGCTGACTATGGTTTGTATTTCCCTTTTCTGTTCGTGTGTTGTCGCAGTAAATTGAAAACTCAGGTGTGGCAGAAGCAGAACTGAGGAGAGAAGAAAATTAATCCTACCGAAGAAGGAGAGAGAGAGGAGGAAGGAACTGAGAAGCAGGAGAGCAGGACAGATTTAAATGGGCAAAATGAGTGGGGCCCTTTATGTGATGATGTGGACCCCTTACCATATGCGAAAAAATTCTGTGTTTCTTCCGTGGCCGCCCTTTGTTTTGATTTTCATTATCGCGGATATATATTTTTTAATACGTTGAATTTACGGATCTCTCCGTTCTTTAATTCTTGTTTTCTATAAGATAAAAGATTGAAATGATTCAAATCCAAGTGGGAGTTTTGGAATTGCAAGGATAATTTGCTTTTGAGATTCATAAGAATTCTTAGTTCAAAAATGAACCGAAATATTCTTTGTGCATTTTGGAATGATTAACATCAGTTCTAATAAGGTGTATTACGTTCCATAATAATAACAAAAATGTTATTTGAACTATCATTTATGTTTTACCGAACATTTTGTCCTACACAATATAACATAAGTTTAGTCACGCATTTGATTTAAAAGCTAAATTCTAAAATTTAAATAAAATATTTATTATGTTAGAGTTTTTAATAATTGTAATTGTTTGTGCCGCATATGGAATAATAGTTTGAAATTTGATAGGTAAAGTAACTCTAAATTAGAAAAAAAAAAAAAAAAAAGACCACTTCCTAATTCCTATAGTTGTTGCTGTTGTTGTTGTTTATTTTTTTTTGTATGTACGACTACTTACTGTAATTAATAAAGTACTTACCGCTAAATTTTCTTATCGTTGGCAATGAATTCTAATAGTTCCTTGTAACCGTGTTGGATGAAAAATGTGAACTAAACCTTCAATGTTGAAGGGGCAATGTAGTAATTGCATAATAACAAGGATAAGGCAAATGGGACCAGAACCAGAAACCAACATCAATGATACAATGACTCAAAACGAATAAATAGATCAATTATTAAAGAAAATAATACATGGATCAATAATTGAGAACGTCCAAAAGACCAAAGCCACTGGTTCTCTTTTTGTTACATGAATATACGATGAAGTCAAGTTTTGGGAATACAAGTATTTCAATAGGCTGAGGAGGAGGTGGAGCCTGCCGGTGCTAGGTAGTAGTTTTCTTGGGGTTTCTTTCCTCATTCAGATTCATACATATCCTCTTTGCATATATGATATGAGAGAGCCTTATCTTCTTTGTAGTAACTTTCAAGTGAATATATATATATATATATCAATATGACGTGGAGCACCGCAACTCTTGTCCACAAAACAAATCGGGTGGAAGAGATTTTGATCCGTTCCGTTTGGCAACCCATCCAGTATATTCTTCTGCTGCTTCATGTGGGGGTGGGGGCGCCTCTCTTTATTTTTTTCGTTTTCAATCATGTGATTGAATGATAGTTATGTCTCCCTACTTTATTACCAAAATTGATAGTAGTGTGTCTCTCTGTAATAGCATTATTAGTAGTATTATTAGGTGAGGTCAGCTCGTTTTTTGGCCGGAATTGTTCGGTGAGATCAGATATTACGTCCTTAACTTTACCTCTTGATTATGGGATATATATATATATATATTAATAGGTTATTAATACTAATTAATAACCTTCCACGTTCCCACATCAACTTAAAAGCAAAGATTGGATTATACCGCTCTGGGAAAAGATGGCATTACATTCTTTTTGAATAAACCAAATCCGTGTTCTTCGAATTAAGATTGTTTTTGGAAGTAAAATGCGGAAAACATGTGTTGTGCTTAAAAGGACTTTGAGATATTGGGCTTCGTTAAACTTCCGTCCGGAATATCAAAGCCCGCCCGAAACTAGGTTGATGAAGTAGCATATGTTAGTGGAGCCTCAAAATGGGCCTAAGACGTACTCCTCTTCTGGACTATTTAGGAAACTGATTTTTGCTGGACTTGGGATGCTCGAATGTTCTCCCCACATTAGGGGCTACCGTGGGATGGGTCATGAGTCATGGTTCAGTTAAGCCCAATCGTAATCACAGATTTCCTTCCGATTTGAACAAGGGGGAGTTCCAATCCAACTCCTTCGGCAGAGGATACTACGTGTTTATCATTTTTTTTTTAATACCAAATACGTGTTTATTATTGAGCCAAGGAAACAGGTGCATATGATCAAATAAAGGCTAAATGTACGAATTTTAGGCTCGAAAGTTTCCTTCTCGCCTTCTTCGCTTTGGTAATTTCCTCAAGCTTTTCAAAGAGATGGGCAAACTATCAGCTAGCGGTATTTCGAGCCCCGTGAGTTTCCCCTATTGTCTTCTTTTCTGCCCGCTTCTCTCGTTTTGGGATAAGTTGTGTTATTTTCCAATTTCCACGAGGCCAAACCCGGATCAAAATGCTGATCACATGGACATGGTGGATAACAAGCATCCAACAAGTTCATTAAAAGAAGGAAGAGTTTGTGGCTGAAAAATTGCAACCCCGTTTCTGGATTACAACCCGATACCTTTCTTTTTTTTGGATAAGCAAATTTTGAAAAAACCAACCCGATACCTTTCAGTTTAGCAACATTGGTGGATCTTTACATTAAGTCTTGAGAGGTCAAAAAATTACCCGTAAATAATAAAAAGCTCATGAAAACCTAAAGTTGTGAACAATGTTCTTTTAACATAGTAAAATCTTAAAGAATTGAATCCGGGTAAATGTTTTGCAATTTATCCTTCAATGTTAACCACTAAATTATTTGCAAGAAATTCATCAGCTTCCATCTTGTTTTGACTATCTTCTTTACTTTAATATATTAATGTGCTTGAATTCTTAAACAAGAATTTGAGTCATATAACATAAAAAGTGATGTTAATGTTTTGAATATAATTCTCATTTCTCAATATTAAATTAAAGGTAATGGTAAAAAAATAGAAGTACATACAATATTGTACAATTTTGTGATGAACTATCTATTATGAGTGAACTTTCTTGATCCGTTTGATAACTTAAAATTGAAATAAAAATATAAATAGATAAATAATTAAACAATAATATATTAGCAAAATTAAATAAACTTTGTTATTTTCTTTTAAGTTATTACCTTGTATAATTAAAGTAGTCTGAATGGCTTTTGTATTAAAAAATTTTTCACGTAAGTGATCAGTTGCTTTTGTTTTGAGAGGGAAAGAGTCTATGCCTATGGTAGTAGAATGAACAAAGTAATTAGAGGTAAATGGGTTTGGAAGTAAAAATGAGTGACGTTTTTGAATTGGCTTTTGCTTGGTTTATAAAGGGTAACTTGAGAACAAAAAGTCAAGTTAGAATTTATTAAGTTACATATGCTGAATATAAATTTTGTGAAAAATCAAACCTCAAACCAATTGCCTTAAAAAGTTTGTGAGAGATAATATCGAGGTCGATGATCGCTGTTGTGTCTGTGGAGCTGCTGGGGAGACGATATACCATGTTTTCTTCGAGTGTAAATTAGCATCAGATGTGTGGGAAGGTTGTGGTGAATGGATCAGCACTTTTTTGGAGGACTGGTTGGATTTAGCAGACTTTTGGCTGCAGTTCTTCAACAAAGCCAAATACCAACAGTGTCTCGATTTAATCCTTCTAATTCTTTGGTGCATTTGGCATAATCGTAATCAATGTCTACATGAGGGTCAGTGCACTCTTCCAAGTCAGATAGTGTTGAAAGCCAACATGTTCAAGTAGGATTACGATACTGGTTCGTGTAGCCTGTATGGTGAGCAATCTGTTCCTCGGAAACCAGCTAACACTTGGCGATGGCTCCCTCCTGCTGCAGGTCGTCGAAAACTGAACACAGATGCGGCTTATAACTGTAATACGAAAATAGCTTCTCTGGGAATTGCAATGAGGAATGTTCTGGGAGAAATTATTTTCTGTGGGGTATCATGTGTTCCTCATGTAATGTCTGCTCTGCATGCCGAGTCTTTGGCTGTCCTGTTCGGGCTCGAGATTGCATGGGAAAGGGAGTGCATGGAATTAATGGTGGAGACCGATTCTTTGCGGCTGGTAACAGAGGTCAACTGTGATGAACCATCTCTCTGGGAAGGGGGACATTTGATAGCTGAGATATGTGACTTCACTTCTGCTTTTATTTCTTGCTCTGTTCACTTTGTTAAGAGAGAGGCCAATGGCTTAGCACATGCATTAGCTAAGTATGATTGTCTTGAGGGAGAACATAAAGTATGGGTAGGCCACTTACCCCCTCCTATATGTAATCCTGATACTATTGATTAATGATATTTTTGCCTCCTCTTCTTAAAAAAAAAAAGTTTGTGAGAGATAATAGTACTAATTGGCAAGTGTAATAAATTAGAAAACAAAAGCTGTCATATTAGTGTCTCCAAAATTCTTAAAGGAAGAAAATTGTTAACGGGTGCCTAACAAGCATTAAATGGTATCAAAATTTGCACTAAGTAAAAAAGTCAGACAACAATAGTAATCATATTACACAACCAAGTAAGAATTAGTTCTTTTAAGGACAATATTGTCCTTAAACAAAATTTTTAGATTTCTTTGTTTTTTATATTTTATTTTCTTATAAAAATAAAAATTATTTTTCACAATTAACAAAGAAAATATTTTTATAATTTTTTAAGATAATATAATTCTTTGACAGAGTTTAGTCTCAAATTTAACAAAAAGGTTCTTATTTTGAGGGTAAATCTTAAATTTAAGATTTAAGATTTATTGTTATAGGGTTTTAGGGGAAAAAAATCTCAACCTATTTCATCAAAGTTTGGAATAAAAATAATTTTTTTAAAGATAAAATTAAAAAAAAATTGTAAAAAAAATAATTGTTAGGCACCTTTTAAACCTAATTATACATATATAAGGTTATTTTTTCCGTATATATGTTTTATCTTAACAACATTTTACCAAGCCCATTAATAACACCAAATTCAAAGTAACTTTTATGAGTAATTAATTGCCCTTTTAATGCATTTGCTGTTAATGGCACTCATTAACAAAATTAACAAAATCCATATATAAATTAATATTGAAAGACCAATTTAAACATTTTTACATATAAGTACTATACACAAAACATACATATAATAGTGGAAGTTTTTAACTTTTGAGGGCCTCATACTACGGTCCGCCACTGTTTAGCGGAGAAACGAAGTATAGATATGGGGCAAGCAAGACCCTGGGAAGAATCATAGCCATTCAGGGTAAGCACTAAAATACATCATCCCTTCCCAATATGACCTGTTTCAAAACTTTCAGCAAGTGAATACCCCGCTTAGCCACTGAAAACTATAATACTAATTTGGATTGGATATGTCCCCACTCCCCACGATGAAACTAAATTTTGTTTTTATGTTACCGAGTCCCAAGTTAACTTCCCTGGAGCCAAGCCTGCAAGGAAACTTCATTATCAATGCCTGGATGGATTTAGAATCTTTAGGAAATTAAATCAGTTTCTCCAATGCATTACTAAAATACTAAACCACAAGTTGCTGCTTTTGAGCTTCTTGTATAGTAATTTATAGGTGTTTTCCTTAGGTATTGGTTGCCTGGAAACCGTTGAAACAAATATTTTAATTTCCCTAAAAGCAAACAATGGACCTGTCAAGTGAACAAGAAACCAATATTAAAAGATTGCAAAACGAATCTACCCCAGATGCAGCCATGCATTGTTAGCAGTGATAAAAGCTGAAACGCAATCATTTTCTTCTTTACATTTTTCTCCTTTATTATATCAAACCACAACTTTGATAAAAAGGCACGCCTAATTAAGTTCGGTCAACCTTACTTGGATGAGTATAATCGACTAAATTCGGCACCCAAGTGATGGGAATCTTGCCTTCCTAAGTTTTGTTTTATTTCTCAAGCTCTTTGTTCTTCCTCTTGTCATATCTTCTCATCGGCATGCTTTCAGCACGCAACTAACATTCCAAAAGCTCTACTTTTTTCTTCTTCTTCTTCTTCAATCATTGTTTTAACCTCGGTATGTTGAATCAACCGGTTTTCTCCTGTTCTGGTTGTATTTAGCTAAAGACTAATAACTCTTTGTGTTTTATGGGAATTCAGGGGCGCGAAAAGGGAGATAAAGGGTTTGTTTGTAGGCTTGTTGCTATGGGTTCTGATAAAGAAGAGATATTTGATCAGACCAAGAAGAAGGAACCAAAGAAGAGTGGGAAGACATACGTAGCCTTCTTATGGTCGTTTTTGGTGAGTTTGACCGGAGGCCTGATGTTGGCATGGTGGGAATATCAATACCATCCGACTAATAGTCAGCTTTGGATGGTGCCCTTTGGTCTTATTCTGTTCTCCACCCCCGTCATAATTTGGTTGGCCATTTTCGTTTCCGATTTCTGCAGTTTCACAGAGGATGCGAGGCCACCAGACGGCTCATTATCGGTTCATGATGATCCGGAAAAGATGCTCAAGCAAGTTTTTTGAACTTCCTGTTTATTGTTAATTTCTATGAAAGCTATTATACTTTTTATTTTCTTGGGATATAAAAATCACAAGAACTGCAAGGCAATATACAGTATCAGTATCAGATGACCCTCTCTTGCCTTATCTTTTTACAGTGATCTCATCTGCTCCAAGTGAGTTAGTGTATTACTATAATCATAGACAAAATTTTTGATACAATTAACTGAGTATGATCGCAAGTGGTAGTTGGCTTGGCAATTACTAGATGATGATTGCATAGTGTTACTACTTTAGATTTGATTATTAGTTGGGCCGGAGTGCATTTCTTTTAAGTAGGGTTTGTGGATTTGGCTAAAGCAATTTATATATGGTACTCCCTCGGTCCTTATTTATCTGTCTCTTTTTTGGGTTTTTTTTGTCTCTTTTTATCTGTCCCTAACTAACCTTGATTATTAAATTTTCAAACTTACCCTTTCAAACTCCTTCATCTCTCTCTTAAATTAATAGTTTCTTAAATATGAGTGAGAATCAAAGAGGGAGAGAGATAGGGATAAAATAGGAAAGTTAAGATAAATGTTTATGGAATTTTATGTCTTAACTACTTTTCTTACCCTGTGTACAGTGGTTAATGGGGACAAATAAATACGGACAGAAAGAGTACTATATATATATATATATAAAGAATAAATGATGCTATTTCCAGGCTAAAGACAGCTAAGTCCATTTTTTAATGAAAAAAAGATTAAAAAAAAATCTGGGAACATGAGGTAATGATGATAGGCATCCAGTTGGTTGGTTTTTATACGGTTAATTAAATAATGAATGAATGATGTAGCAGAAATCAATGAGAATCATAGAGAATAGGATGAGATAAAGGCAAAGGCAAAAACTAGGAAAGCTGCCAATGTTGCCTTCCCCAGTTCTGTAAAGTGTGGACTTCAATGATCTCTTTTTTGCCGTTGTGTTTGCTCTAATCCTATGGTCTTCCACATGCTTTAATTACCTACTACCATTTCTTATTTCTCAGAGAAGCCAACAAAATGTTGTTTAAACAGGGAGAATTTGTATGCCTGTGTGCGCATTCTGGAAAGGGCCGTTGAATTGATGAAGAGTTTAGAGCAAATTTTGATCATCTCTCATTCTTCGTCTTAAAATTATTGCAAAAAAGAAACTTTACCCAACGGCTTTCAAGATCAGCTGAGTTATTTGTAGGTCGAATTATTTAAAATACAGCCGGTGGTGTCCCTTCAAATGAAATTGTTAACTGTGTGAGATCGTCCCTACCTAACAAACACTTCAATAATTATAATTTGATAATTTAATTTAATTTAATAGTAGTCGATTTATATTTTGAAGTTAATTGAAGAACAATAAATTTTATCAGATGGACATGGAACAAAAAGACCTCCCTTCATGTATAATTCAAAAAAGACAATTTTCTTTTCTTCTACTTAGGCTAACTGAAGATAAGGAAGCATTCTTAAGAAACAGCTTATTGAAACACAGTATAATCTTCGAAAACCCCTCATTTTGTAATTCTTTGTCATTATTGAAAGCGAAGTTTCAATAAATAAAATGTCAAAGCTACAAAAGAAGAAGAAAGAAACATTTAACAAGTACAGAGCCAAAGCCCAAATCACAAGTCACGCCACCCATGCTTAAAGACACCTCACGGGCCACGGCCGATTGCTTACCGCTGTCACACTTGATGTTGCGCCCCGATCCGTCCAATCGAGACCGTCTATTTTATTTTGCATCATACGGCAGGCCGAAGTTTATATAAATATATATATATATATATACACACACACACACACACAATATGTTAGTATGACAAGGTCAGTCAACCAATAACAATTACTAACAACAGCTTAAAGTAAACCTTCAAAATGCTTGGCGTTAAGGATAATTATGTTGGGTTCAATATGTTTCAGTAGAAAACAACTTACATTCCCAAAGGAACTTGGGAGTTGGAACTCGGCTTCATTCTTGTCGTAACCTCGCCTACATCATCCTGGGGGGAAACTGGCTCAAAAGAAATATATTATCGACAAAGGAATTGTCATGGATCGATGATTCCGTTCCCTGTCGACTTACTGTGAAGTTGCAGACAGGTTGCGGTAACAAAGCATCATGTCTCTGATCCAAAACTTTCATTACATTCACTTAATTCCTATATCATGACAGTAATCGAAAACGATGTGAGGTATAATGGTATATCTTTCAAAGTTAACAGTCAAACTTCATGACAATGAAGATGTATTATGATACACAGGCGGCCATTTGACATTGATAATAAAAGCTCAAGCCTCAACATCTGAACGTGTTGGAAAATCTATGCCACGAAGTGCTGAGATGTTGTCCAAGTCATTTCTTGAGAACAACGGTAAGAACCACAAAGTTTTCTTCGTGCCAAATACCTTAAGCAAGAGAAAATGAATCATGAGAAAGTTGGGAATATACGGTCCCTCTAGTAGCGGGAAAAGAGAACCCCTTTTGCCACCCATTTTAATCAAAGTATATGTGATCATTTTACGGTATGAGAGCCATTAAAATGACTAGTTAGAGGTGCAGCAAGCAGCTTCCTTCAATCTTCTTTCTCAAGCTTCATAGCTTTCAAGTTAGTAAC
Source organism: Microcos paniculata (assembly GCA_030664755.1). NCBI lineage: Eukaryota > Viridiplantae > Streptophyta > Magnoliopsida > Malvales > Malvaceae > Microcos > Microcos paniculata. The sequence continues at coordinate 37,275,370 of CP131461.1, forward strand.
TTATTCTTTTAAGTTTTGAAACCATATTATAAGCCCTATCCACATCTCAAATTTTATAGACAAGCATGTCCCATTTCCTCGTATTACGCCCAGAGACATATAAAAAATAGAAGCTAATTATAGGGCAAAACACGCATCACCTGCTCAAAATTCTTTTTCCTGCCCAAGTCATATTTCCACCTAACTGCTTCTTTCTTCTCGTGGACCTGAGAAATATTGTTTCAGAAGGGCAATACATCATAAATGATTAACTATCAAATAAAGTCTTCACTAAATATTGGGCTAATGTGCCTAACCAAATAAACAAGAGATGCGTAATGGAATTAATTGTATTTTATACCTCTACTGATGTCGTGTTGCTCGATAGAAGAGATGCATGCATGACTAGGAAACAAAGAAGACTCAGAGCAAAAGCCAAATTGAGAACTGCATCAAGGTAATGATTCTGTAAGAAACATAAAAACAATGAGCATGCAGAACAAATAAGTTGAGCAGAAAACTAACATAAACTTGGGTTGACAACTTACCAAAGGCCAAAAAGATTATTGCTAAATTGGCAGGACTGGACGAGTGATTCTTGGCTTCAGCAAAGAAATTGATAAAACTTGGCAGCAACACTATGGTGTCGATTGTTGTCTCCAAAAATGCATATACCTTATTTGGTAGAAGTAAATGTCAGGAAATAAGGAAAGATGAAGTGAGCTGGTCACTCGTGCCCACCTTTTTCGTTCAAAAGAAGGGGGAAGGGGTGGGCAAACATCGTATACTCTAGACTTAGTTTAAAGATAGGAAGCCAATATTCAGTCCAGCTACCTGTGACTTCAGCAGTGGAGAGAGTGTGTGTGTGTGTGTGTGTGTGTGTTTTCTTATATATAAAAATAAAATGGAAAGGAATGGGGGCAGTTAAATATTCTTGTCATGACCTGACAGCCTTTTTCTGAAATGTGGACAATACTCTATGTAAAGGTACTTCGTGCCCCCAAGAAGGAAGGCAACAAGAGGCAACACAAACAAGTTAAACAAAAACACAGCGTCATTGGTTAACTATTATGCAATTAGGAGCTAAAGATTCATAAAAGTTCAATCCATGAGGAAAATATTCAACATTTTTACATATTAGTAGCACAGACCAAATCACTTAAATCTAAGCATATCTTGACCATACCAACAACAAATTCTGGTTAACTTCTTTGGATATATTTTCAAAGGTGCAGCTTTTGGAGTTAAAGAGTTGTGATAATCATGGGCTGGCCGAATTCTTTGTTACCCAAACTTGAAATAAAGACATTCCAGTCAAATGAGAAAATAATCCTCGTTACAGTCATACTTGCAAATCATGCAACATTAATAAGCAATAAGGCATTTTTTTGGACACAAAAATGATAAGTAATACTGGTAGCCTTCTATAGATTTTTCCCAGTCAAAATCCAATCAGGAATGCAACCAAATTACTCCTATTTTGAAAGAGTAGCCAAAATTCTGGAGTTTGGACTCATTTAAAACACAACAACTATAAAATTCCACTTCATGGAAAAAAGAATGATGTACATTCTTATGATCATATTTCATAACTATTCACCAAGTAAAAGGAACGGAGTTTTACCAAGAAAAGAAGAAAAAACTTGTAGTTGCGTGCTCCAACACAATTCACCACCCAGACACAATGATGGTCCATCTTTAAAACACATCTCTGACCTACACAAACATGGTGTAAAAAGATAAGTTATTTTTCATACTATCAACTTTGACTCATTCTCCTACCTCCAATTTAGCCAACTGAAACCAGTTGCAAAGTTCCAAAGAGGCAAATGAAATCAAAGATATGAATCAAAGAACTTTGAGAATCTACAGAGAAAGATTGCCAAGGAATGAGCAATTCTTTTACAATGCCAACCATAACCATAACTTGAATTTGAGTAATTTGACTTACAAACAGAACAATGGTGGCACCGTGGTGGCTTCCCATTCTGGCAATAGATGCAATAACCAGCACGTGATCTTCTCTCTAACCCATCATCAGCCCCTGCCAAAGAAGTACCAACCTCCAAATTCTCCTCCGCTGAGACCGGCCTCCAATTTTCAGGTACAGAACCAGGGTCCCTAAACACTGCCCTAAAATAACTCCATAATAAGAGTATTAGCTGCAAAGGAAAAACCAAAGCGGCTAAGCAAACAGTGAACAAACAGAAAAAACTAACTACCAGAGTAACAAACTGACTGACAAATTTACCAGAACATGGAATTTAATGATGATGGCGAAGGACAAAAAGGAGTGGAATCCGCCGCGAACTAAGTGTGGGCCCAAGATGAGTACAACGACGGCGTAGTAAGTGACGCCGACAATTGCGCCGACAAGGAGGATCATGAAGTAGCCAAGGACTCTGAGGCCGGAGCAGAGCTTGAACAGGTTAATTTCCATCCGGGGACTGAAACGGCGGGTTATCCCGAATTGGGGGACGATGGGGAGAGGTCTTCGGGTTCGCGCCGGGAATAGACGTTTCCAGATGTCGGGAGCCAGGGTTCAAGGTTGGGTTGGTGTTTGGGGATGGAGATATCGATATTCTGGTTTTGTGTTGGGGAAAGTAAACAGATGAAGTGGGGCGTCGCGTTGGTGGATCGGGTAACTTTATGAGCGGGGAAGGGATTGATGGGGAAGTGGAATTGGGGCGTGGCATGGTGATGGTAGCTGGATGCCTCGAACTCGGATAGATAACTCAGCTCGACTCGGTGTGAGTGAAGCACTCCACGTTTTGGTTGTTTTATTGTATTTTTTTATTAATGAAATTAAATGAAAAATCTTTTTTAAGAATTTAAAATACACTCAAAAATATCTTCGAACACACATACCTATCATCAATTAGGAAAGCCCCTGCCAGAAAAGAAAACCCAGATAGACAAAAACTTGAAATATGATAAAAAAATCTATAAATATTATTTACTTTTTTTGTACTCCCTCTATCCCTATTTAACTATCCTTATCAGTCAACTTATCATAATTTTGATCAATAATTATAAAAAATATATATAATTAAATTTTCAAAAAATATATTTTGAAAAGCTTAAGATTTGTACTTTTTAAATTTTATCTTCAAAAAATTTACAAATTTATAATTTTATCACAAATAATGGTCAAAATTATGATAAGTTGACCAAAAAATGACAGTTAAATAAAGACAGAGGGAATACTATTTAGTTTTAAGCCTTTGAGGATAAAAATGGTAAAAGGGTTGGAACTTGGAACATTCTTTGCACCCCGGGGGCCAACAACATATGAAGCAGGAGGCAATAGGTACAACATATGAAGCAGGAGGAAGTGGGAAGTGGGAAGTGGGAAGTGGGAAGGGAGCGTAACAAAGGAAACAAACATACAGTTTCAAAACAGTGGATGTGGTCGAGTTGGGAAATATACTACTGTGTTGCCTCCTCCCTCCAAAATCCAATGCCATAAAACTCAATTCAATAAATGAATCATTCAGGTAATCGGGTCATTGGGCCAACTGGATCAACAGGTTTAGTCTGATAAAACCGAAATGATCATTTAGATGTAAGAATATATTAATTTTGATAATTTTAGTTTAACATATAAGATAAAATATAAATTTCTAATAAGAAATTTAGTCTAATATGATGATTAATGTGCTTAACTCTCTTGTAAGAGGTCACAGATTTAATTTTTATCACTTTTAAACATATTTTTAATATAAAAAATTGATTTTTTAAATAGTTGACCCAATTTTTTATAGGGTGAATTGGGTTTTGACCGTATCAACCTATCCCTTTGGACCGGATGACCTACTAGGTCAACGGGTCAGATCGATTGGGCTGGACCGATTCTTACAACAATACCAAAATCATGTCAGAAACTCGTCTCTCCAACACGAGTAGACCCTTCCAATTGCTTCCATTCAATTCTTTTTTGGATAAGCATTGAAAAATCAATTCATTCGCTTGTCTTGGATATTGATTTCTTGATTACATTAAATTTCAATTATAAACTTATTTAATTAAGTTTATAATCCCTTTGATAAATTTATTTGCGTGCCTTTAGATGTCTTTGCAAAGACTATTACAATTATCTATTTTTTATTTTTCATTAAAATGAAGAAAAAGAAAAGTAGTAGATGGAGAACGGAATGGAGATCCAAGGACTTGAAAAACAATCAACAGTTCCAAGAAAAGTACGATCATGTAAGTAGGATTGTTCAAGTAATCCGAAAAAATCGATAACCGAATTTAAAACTAGATTAGGATTTTAGATTATTTATATAGAAACTGAATGAACCGAATAAACTAAAATTTTAAAAAATACTTGATTTTATTGGCCTAAAATCAAAAGATCTAAAATTTTTATAATCTTATTTGAGTTTTTATAAAAAAAAATTCAAAATTAAATGGATTTCAAATATTCAAAAACCTGTAAAAAAATATGAATCGAATCAAAATATTAAAATATTAAAATTTTAATATTCAAACCGAATCGAACTGTTTACGCCTAAAATAAATAAGATAAGTCAATGTCGGTCAAGTGATGCCAACCCAAACCAAAAAGGCCCAAACGGACAAACAAACGAACAAAACCCGGATGACGTAAGCAACCGTGCAGAAAAACCAATAAACTACTAAACTAAAGAAAAATCTTCTTTCGCGTGAGTTTTGTCTTAACAACAGGACCGACCAAATCTAGCCTCTTTTCTCTTCGGTTAAATCCCCTTTTTTTATATTGGGGAAAAAAAAAAAAAAAAGAACACGGAACACCCTTTTATGTGTTTATATGTTTTGCTTCCTCCTTGTCTTAGAAACTCCAGAATCATCGTCACTATCTGAAAAACCTTACTTCATAAACTCTAAGAAATAGAAAAAAAGAAAAAAATTCCTTCAAAGTTCAAACTCACCTGCTTAAACAAAGGTAAATAGTACATATTCCTTTTTTCTTTTCGTTATTTTTAATACTTGGGGATATTCGATTTAGGGTTTTTTTTTGGAAGAAATTTTAAGGTTGATAGGTTTAGGGTTTCTTCTTGGGGTGAAGCAAAGCAAAGTAAAAAGCTCTCGGAAAGATGCAGCAGCCACCGCAAATGATTCCTGTGATGCCTTCTTTTCCACCTACTAATATCACTACTGAACAGATTCAGAAGGTATATTTGTGTTTATGTTTTTCCTTTTATTTTCATTTTCTTTCACAATCTTTATTGTCGTTATATATTGTGTTTAATGCTATTAGTTTGAAGTTATGGAGTCGTTGAGAGGGAGATGCTGACCTGGATTTTTTTTTTTTCACTTTCATGGTAACTTTTTGATTATTGGTGAAACCTTTCTATGAGATAGACAAGCCTATTTATTTGTTAAAGGGACAAAATGCCCCCTTTATTTATGGATGTTTATGAACATAACGTTTATGAATTGGGAGACTTGTGCTTTTCTTTGTATTGATTTTGCCGGCATTGTGTTAATTTGGTTAAGAACAATGATGCTGAAAGGGTAATGATAGGATGATGTTGTTTTAAGAAGTTATGATAACGGTGACTGATGAAATAGAGAGATGAATGATGGTTATTGGTAATGCAGGAGGGGGGGGGGGGGGGGGGGGATCTAATATTCTTTTTGTTTGATGCGATGCGATGAGTTGAATTGTTTTCTTGTCCGTTATTTTAGTGTCTAGTTGTTGAAAGCAAGAGATTTCTGCCATCTTGAGTGGTGAGGTACATCTGGCACGTTCAAGTGATTGTGCTTGATGTCGGGGAGATTCAGCAGTCTGATTACCCGTGTCAATTTGGTTGTCAGTCTTCTAACTTTAGAACTTATTTGTTTCTATTTTTGGCTTCTGTCGTTTACGAAGCATTATAAATGAGTTGTTAGTCTTCTAACCTCTCTAGAAATTCTTTATTTAAGATGCTGACAGAATGACAGTTCTGCCTGTTTCACTTTAGATAATTGCTCTTTTCCTTGAAAGAGTAATATTCCTTTTAGAGGAAAGGAATTAGTTATCTTGCTCTTAAATATTATAAAACATCAATTTTGATTAAAGAATTTATTGATGTTGTGTCCTTCCCCACAAAGTCTAACAGATGCAAGGGCAGTGGCTGGTTTAGTAAAATTGTCGGCCGATTTTGAGAAGGTTTTAAGCATAAGAGATGGGATTTATATGCTAATACTCATGGATGAGCTCGACTCGTCTTGAACTAAGCTGAAAGCTTAATATCAGTTCTATTAAAATGAATGCATTTTGAAGGACTTTTTAATTAATTCTATGCCGTAGTGATCCTACTATCCATTTTATCCAGCAACCACCTATTGAATGGACTATCACTTTTGATGAACCAAGATTGAGAAATAACTTGAGAAGAATTTATAAAAATGCTTAAATGAATGAAAATGAAGAAGAAGAAGAAGAAGAAGAAAGATAGAACCTGGGTTATACACATTCTTTGAGACATGGTTCAAGAGAAGCTTGCATAGATGTCTGCCTCTTCCTTCATATGTTGTGCGCATATACATTACATCACTCACTGGTAAAGAATGGAGCATAAGATAATAGAGATATTAAATTGTTGTTTCGTTTACCTTTTTCATTCTTATTGCAGTACCTTGATGAGAACAAGAAGTTGATTTTGGCAATTTTGGACAATCAGAATCTTGGAAAACTTGCTGAATGTGCCCAGTAAGTAGTTTACATATTTGCTGTTCTCTCTTATTTAACCTTCGTGCTGTATGCAGCATTTCTAAACCAAGACTTGAGGGTAAAAAGTATGCATTTATCTTAAGTTGGAAGAGGCTTGTCTAATCTGCTAGGTGCATTGGCATGCCAGAACTGTTACCAAATGTTTATATTGATAACAACAGCTACCTTAAGATTGTTGCTTATGTGGCTCTTTCTAAATTTTCTAACATAACGGTCAGAAATTGTTCCTTCATCCTCAATACCAAAATTGAGAACTCTCTAGATTCAAATTGTGATGAGTCTTTTCTTTTGTTTATATGGTCGGGAGTTTCTTGGTGCATAGCAGATGGCACTGTCTCTATTGCAAACCTAATTTCAGGAAAATTTAGTGCTTGGTTCCCAATGTTCTTTCTGGCTACAGAGGTTTAGATAGCTGATAATTATCACCATATTATCCATCATGGATGAATAGGTTGGACTGTGAATGTTGCAGTGAACCTGGTGTTTCTTTGTGCCTACATAATTCATGCATCAAAATGTCAAATAACCATTGATATGTTATCTGGACAAGGCAGTATGACATGTAGTATTTTGGTTGTCAGAAGCTACATTTTCCAGTGTTTGTGTCTTGGTTTTTCTTCATAATAGGCTATCTCTGCATAGTTTACATTTGTTCAGAACATTAGCATATGGTATGGTGTCACTGAAAATGCTGCGAGGTCTCCGTTCCCTACTCTACATGCCATTCCCCCTCCCCCGTTGAGATGATAATCTTACTGACTTTCTGTTCAAGATTGTACCAAGGGTTCGATTTTAGAAGTGAGAGAGGAGGTCAACAACCTACTACTCTTGCAGACTGATACTACAGATAATGACATATTCCAATATTTGATACTGAATTGTTGCAATTTCATTTGATTCCCATAATAAAATTACCATCAGTCTATCTTCACATATGGGTGTGGGTTTGCACATTCACACATGCACATGCTTACATGTGTGACATTTGGGCAGCATACATATAACATTTTGATGATTTAGGTATCAAGCTCAACTGCAAAAGAATTTGATGTACTTGGCTGCGATTGCGGATGCACAACCACAGACAACGCCAACAATGCCTCCACAAGTGAGTGTTAAAAGATGACTGGTTTTCTTCTAATTTACTTGCTGTCACGCTCCTTGCTCACTTGTTACTAACAATTGCAGATGGCACCACATCCTGCAATGCAAGCAGGGGGATATTTTATGCAACATCCTCAGGCGGCTGCAATGGCACAGCAACCTGGCATTTTCCCCCAAAAGGTGCCATTACAATTCAATAGCCCGCATCAAATGCCCGATCCACAGCAGCAGCTGCACCAGCAGCATCAACAAGCAATCCAAGGGCAAATGGGAATCAGACCTGGAGGGCCCAATAACGGCATGCATCCCATGCATGCTGAGGGGGCTCCTGGAGGTGGCAGCAGTGGTGGGCCCCATGCAGCTTCAGGCGCAAATGATGTGCGTGGTGGGAACAAGCAAGAGGGCTCTGAGGCTGGTGCTGATGGTCAGGGCGGTGATGGAGCAGAGGAGGCAAAGTGACCGCATTCTAATCAGTTGTTTTGATTGGATACTTGTGGCTGTTGATAGTAGGTGCCTCTTACAACAGGAGATGTTTGCTCTGGTGTTCTTTGATAGCCAGTGTTAGAATTACATTTTCTTTGTTGCTCTTTAATTAACAGCGTAGGTAGGTGACTTTTGTTGAGGTTCTTGGCGTGGCAATGAAAAATGAAAGAACAGATGGTTAGGCAGCGACAGTGTAGTTGTAAAAGGAAGCAGCTTTAAGCTTGTGGTCACTACCTCCGGGGCTGTCATTTTGTAATAACCTATAAAAGCGTGCAGCGTGTATCTGAATTGTGATCCAATTGAAGTTTCCTTGGTGTTATTGCTAAATGCTAATGCTTGTGGGTGAAATGCCCTGTAAATCAAGGTCATAGTTGCGGAAGTGGAACCTACCATGAGAGCCTGCATGTTAAAATGACTGAGCAGAAGTTCCTGCGGTCGTGTTAGAAGGTTGGAAGCGGTTGGCTTCTCATTTACAAACAGGGGTCCATGAGATGAGGCTATGGCTACGGTTACGCGAAGATAATTCTAATAACACTAATCTTTATTGTTTCAAAGCGAAGGGCATGTGCAAGAAATTTGCACCTTTACTTATCATTGAATCATCTGAGTTGGGAGAGGAATTAAATTTCTATCGCTAGAGGAAATGAATGGCGCCGAACTTTGAGGTAGAAAGGTAAGGGAGCTCAAGAAGGAAAGAGCAGAAAGGAGGAGAAAGAAATTGACTTGTCAAGGATCTAAAAAGAAGGGAAGAGATATAATTAACAGGATGATGACTGATCTCAGGGATCAGGTTGACGCTGTTTCAGTTGTTAAGAAGATTCACAAAGGGCATAAAATAAATTTTGAAGCCGTTTCAAGATCGATGTTGACTAGTCCAATTAATAAGCAAATTTAATCATAATCGGTTGGGAACAGGGTCACTTTATACAGAAAATTTGCCTTCTAAATGCTGAATCTACAAGCTAGGTAGCTGCCATGGGGATCGTACAAACTCCAAAATCCAAATCCAACCACCATGCGATGATCAATTATGACTTTTTAATTCCATAAATTGAATCTTTAATGTAATAGAAATATAAATATTTAGGCATTTCCTCGATCAGCAGTTGAAATGACTTGATCTCATGGATGTTGTCATTTTTATCTAACCTAAAAAAGATTCGAATCAAAATTTCAAAAAAAGAAATCGAAATGACGTGAGAAAATTTAGACATATTTATTCTTCAAATGTCCTCTTTCACAATCACTGAAATGTGTGAATTCCGACCCAAAAAAAAAAAATGTATGAATTCAATGGTAAAAAGTTAAAATAATAGTAAAACAATATCTCTCCCAATCTTCTAGTTCTGGTATGAAAGAAAATTCTGAAAAACAACGGCCAGACCTCTTAAGGCCCTTTCTGTCTACAGACGGTATAAATATTTTTTCTTTCCCCTTTGTTACGAATGGAACGAAACGTTTTATCTCCCTCCTCTTCAACACTTTTTTTTGGGTAAAAACAGAGGAATTCCCTCTTCAATACTTTGAACCTGAACCTTCAAACTCACGATTTTTTCCGGTCTTTTTCACACACCACCCATTCGTGTAGTAACCACGCAACTTATCTTATCCTCTACCAAAAGACTCTCTTTTATAAGTTTTAGTATCTCAAATCGCCTCATGAAAATAAAAGGAGGGTATAGCTTTTATTTTTTGGGGTGAATAGATTAATTAATTTATTGCTTAAGAAGTTACTGAACTAAAACAGGTTTAATTATTAAGCCTTTTGGTGGTGAAATTCGCTTTCTTTTCCAAAACAACCGACGTTGACATTCCCCCTTTTGTTATCAGTCATCGTTCAAAGATTAAACCAACACCAAAAACTTGCTCTGTTTTTCCTTTTCTCTTTAAGAGACAAGACTTCAACCAAGAAAACGAAAAGAAATTTAAATCGCCATGAAAGAAGACCAGCGCCCTCTTCATCTTCTTAATCACAACCAAAGAAGCAAGCTTTCAATCACCAAGCTCTTCACTCAGACAACTGCGTACGTTATCCTCCTCTTGCTATCTTACGCCTTGGGTTACTTCTCTCGCTCCTCTCCTGCCCAACAACATCTTTCTCAAGTAATTTCTCCTCCTTCAGTTTTCCAATCGGCCAACTTACCAACTCAACTCGACAACTTCCGGGTCACAACTCACTGCTCCACCTCGCCTCTCCTTCCCCACCTCGTCTTTCCGACAATTCTTGACCGGGTCTTTAACGGCTCCTCTCCTTTCGACAATTTCCCGCCGCCTCACCTTCGCTCCTTCCTCCGGGAAAAGAGGGTCAAAGGCTGGGGCTCCAATGGTGCCGTTTTCGAACACTTGATCAAAAGAGTCAAGCCCCAAGTTATCATCGAGGTAGGCACGTTCTTGGGGGCGTCAGCTCTCCACATGGTCAACGTGACTCGCAAACTCGGCCTGCGAACCCAGATACTCTGCGTCGACGACTTTCGCGGGTGGCCAGGATTCAGAGACCGTTTCAAGGACATTAACATGATAAACGGCGACGTTCTGTTGCTTCACCAATTCATGCAGAATGTGGTTTATTTCAACGCCACTGGGTCGGTTTTACCCGTTCCATTCTCAACGGGGTCGGGTCTGGAGAAGTTTTGCGAGTGGGGAATCACCGCGGACTTAATAGAGATCGATGCGGGTCATGATTTTATATCGGCTTGGGGGGACATAAACCGGGCGTATCGGCTGTTGAGACCCGGTGGGGTAATATTCGGGCACGATTATTTTACAGCGGCCGATAACCGTGGGGTAAGAAGAGCGGTAAATTTATTTGCACAAATGAATAATCTCAAGATCCAAACCGATGGTCAACATTGGGTCATTGGTTCCTTTTAGGGGGGGGGGGGGGTAAATAATTTACAGATCGACATAAACATAGGTTTTGTTTTTTCAGGCGGAGAAATAATTTTCTTGGGTTTATATATGTATGGTAAGATATAGAGAATTTTGTGAAGGGAATCCGTTGGGGTTTTACTTTTTTAGTTGATTGTTGTAATAAAAGCATTTCAACTTTGCAGAGATGATTGGTTGATATTAATTAAACAAGATTTCAGGAGAAAAAGAAAAACAATAGAAATGATTCAGAGACAGGTTTTTTTTGTTTTGTTTTTACATTGGTTGTTGGAGCATCTTTGGAACTTAATTTTTGTTGCAGTCTTTCATATGGTATACTGCTACAATGTAATGTAATCGTAGATATATTACTATATTGTTGGATTAAGAACCATAAATTAGTCTACTCTAGGTGCTGTTTGGTTATATTTATATTTATACTAACCCTATATGAAATGTCAAGGAGCATTAAAGAAGATGATGGTGCAATTGTCACTCCCTCGTAGACTCCTCTTTCTTTTTTCTTTTTTTTTATGTTTTGGGCTAAAAAACCCCATTTGTTCTTTTCTTCTTCCTTTTTTTTTTAAATTTTAGAGTTTTCTTTTATTTTTAAAAATTTTAATATGTATTTTGCAAGAATTTTTCATTTATGATGTTTAAAAAAAAGATTTTACTTAGTGATTTTTGTGGGGTTTGAGAAAATTTTTTCACATTTTTATATTATATATATTTATTAAAATTTTTCTACTATTAAATAATTTAATATTTGATTATATGTAATTTTTATATATTATATATTATATATTACATTTGGTCTACATGTAATATCAATATATAATGACTGTATGTTACATCTTTAATTTTAATGTATTAATTTTTTTTATTAATCCTCTTATATTTTTAAAAGATAAAAATTTAAGTACTTAAATTAAAAAAAAAAAGAAGATCCCGGTGACGTAGCCTGGTTAATTTCTAGTTATTGTATATATAGGGCCAAAAAGCTTGACGTCAAATATCAAATCTTCCCAACGCAATTGTTTTATTGTTAGTCGTTTGCTACTTGTCCTGCTTATATTGTTGGAAGGCAGAGGTAATAGATTCTCATTCTCGCATTAATCCTGTTGGACAAGCTTCGATCGTGCCTCAGAAGCAGATTTTCCATCCTGTGCAGAGATCAAAAGCCTCGCCAAAAGCCAAAAGGTGGAACTCAAAACATTGAAGACTCTAGCAAGGTCCTCATTGCGCGTAGATACTGTATGGGTAAGCTTTGACTTGGTCAAACCAGAAACTAACGACTCGTAATTAATACGAAGCGAAGTTGAGGACTTTGGACGACAAGTTAGAGAATTTCTTGACTTTGGAACCTGGAAGTTCAGGAGAAATTATTTTCCGACTTATCGCTCCTTTAGGAGGCAATCAAGAATTCAAGATTCAAGCAGCCTCGCTAACTATTTGTCAACAGCAAGACGAGTGGCTCCCCATCCCCCACTTGATTTGCGTAGATAGTAGACTTATAGCCCAACCATAAATAAATACTTAAAAGCAAAATAATGATAAATTTGTGGGGGACGGACTGACTGGTGGCGCCCTCTCTTTTTTTTTTCTGGTAAAAAGGAACTTCATTAAGGACGTTGGAGCATCAGAAGCTGGGCCGCGGCCCCTACAGAGATACTAGTTTCTTGGTCTAACGATCTAAGGATGTCAGCTCCAAGGTTCCACTGGGGACGGACTGACTGATGGCTTTACTGCTTAGGACTTGGGAGTTCCATCATGGGCCCTAACTATATAATTCAGGTCCCAACATAACCAGTACTCTATATTATAGTTACTAGTAGTTAGTGTATGTATTTATATTACTCAAAATGGGTTGCAATCTAATAAATATGGTCAATCTTCTATAAGAAAAAAAAATCTCTTTTTTCAAAAAATTAAAAAGAAAAAGGATTTTCATCTTATATGGTGTATCCCATCTCCAAAGCAAAATCTAAATTCTAAACACTTGCTCACACCTGAACAACTATCTTCGTTGAACCCTGTTTGTATTGTTCAATAATGCAATTATAGAAAATCAAGTAGGCTTCCGCCTTTAGGCCGTAAAAGAGACTGAAGTAGGGTGTCTTTTCGGCCCGCTGGAGAGCTTTAGAATCCTTTGGGCTCGGTTCGGAGTTGGAAAAGAGCGCGTCCATGTTAGTTTCTATGGATGGGCTTGATCCTAGCCTTGTGGGCTCGTAGTGACTATCCCCATATCAAGAATCGTCGTCTGGGCCGTTCACATCAGATGGTGTGGAGAGTGTTAGTAGTAAATTGCAGAGGTCAATGAAGCACTTCGGAAGGCGTCCCTCTATAGCTTTAAGCCTTTCAAAATTAAACCCTGAAACTTTGCAAAAGAGGTCTCAGATCTTCAAATATCGGGTAGGAAATTATTCAGTACATGTTCTAAGAGGATGCTTGGTTGAGTACTTAAATACCCTTTATTTCTTTTCATGAATCTTTGTGCGGTTAATAATTTTACCATTTTTTTCACCGAGTTAAAAACTAAATTGATAAAATTAGAAAAAAATTCACAAATGAGCAGTAGTGATAGATTTGATTCATAATCTTAATTAAATATACAGCAGTAAATTTAGGCATTATTATTTTTATAATTAGTTAGTATAACCAATAATTAAAATAAAAAAATACATACGCAAGCAAAGAAAAAAATATATAGTGTGTCAAGTTACTACTATATATAAATGATTGGCAATGCAATGTCAGTTTAGATATTTAAAGCTATTTAATTCGTTTCATTTTCTTTTATTAATTCATTTCATTTTCATCAACCAATCAATGTACGTACCCTACTGTACTATCTATATGTTCCCAAATTAAAATTAAAAAGTCTGTGTAAGTACTTGTGATAAATGAACATTGATAACGTAAAAGATTTTCAATTTCAGCTCATCTTGATGTTGAAATTTTAATTGTAATTAATGTGGATGGGTGTAAAATAATTTTCAAAGAGAAAATAATAATAATAATAATAATGGAGAAACTTTCGAGTTCCTCTCCACTTAAAATACCCAGTGATTCATTTCCATAGTTCTGAAAAACTCTTTGGCTTTTAGCATTTGGATTATATCAACCGAGTACAAAGTTTAGCTATTGTCAAACTGACATCTTTCAATAACTTTCTGCCGTCCGCATCCAGCGAGCCCAAACAAACTTTTGCAGTACTATGTATATTTTTTTTTTGAAAAAGTTTAGAAATAAGAAAAGTTATTTCATCTCTAGGGGTCATGATAAATTGTGATCCTTTTGAGATTAATTTATTGAATTTTTATTTATAAATTTTTTAGATTTACAAATAATTTACCAATAAAGGCCTGTAAAAGTTTAAGCCTAAATACTTCACATCATACTTCCTTTATTTCTATTTACATATCATAAATTTATATTTTTTTACTTGTCATTTTAATAAATTAATAAAGTAATTATTGATTATATTACCATTTCATTATTCTTTAAATACGTGAGAGAGACATAAATAAAAAAACAAAAGAGATAAATATATTAAATATAGAGAGAGATAGAAGTAAAAAAAATAAAAATAATTTATGAAGAATATATAAAAATTTTATTGATTTTTAAAGAAATGACAACTTTTTTAATTTAAGAAAATTAATTATCAGTAAAAAGTAAATAAAAAAAAGAAAGTAAATCTAAACCTTAAATACTTTGAACAATCCCCCGCTTACTATGTATTTTACCAAAGACTAAACTCTATGTTCAGTTGCAAAAAAAAAAAAAAAAAAAAAAACTCTTTGTTGAATGTTTCTTCGCATCCGTAGTGATCACGTGGCCCTTTCCGCATAACGCCAATAACTTCACGTGTCAAATTTTTATCCCTCTTTAAAACTATGCACCACGTGTTTAAAGTTTAAAGCGCCGTTCGTTCACTGAACTGAACCCCAATTCTTAAACTCTGTTTCGGATTTTAGTTAGCAAAAACTGATTTGAAAACAAATGTTTCAACGTCATCGGAGAAAATCTAATAAAGAAAAGAAAAGAAAAAAGTCACTTACCCAACAAAAGATTTGCCACGAGATAAATATGCCGGTAATCTCAAAGCGTAATCTGGGTTGAGTCTGGACTCTTGGACTTAATTTCTAGAGGGATGAACCATTTTTCCTTTTATCAACTGATGTATGGTTTTTGACTGGTTCTTATATACTGAAATGATGGGCTAATTGCTAAATATTTTCCAAATGGGATTCAACCGGATACCGGAATGACGTCGGAAAAATTTTCAAATCCTTAATTTTCCAATAAAACTCAAACGCTCACACCCACATTAACTTAGAGCTTCATGGATTGATATCAATTTAGTACTAATGTAATGATGATTTTAACATGACTGTGTTATCATTCAACCCAAACTAGCTAGAAGTTTTGAGAAAGATGTTTTGTAATTTTACTTTACACTCCAAATTTTGGTTATAAATTGATTTGACTTCTAGTTATTATTGCACCGTGTTTATGTTTCTCTGTGATAACATTGAAATACAATTTCCAAGGGCGAACGAGAGAAAGGGTTAAAATAAGGTAACCACTGGCCAGGGTGGTGTTAGGCCCATTCCCCATAGCTTAGGCCACCATCGAATCTAGAAAATAAAGCTTACATTTAGCGACCCCAACTGTTGTACCCTTGTAGGGGTATAAACGGTTCGGTTCGATTCGGATATTAAGGTTTTAATACTTTAACGTTTCGGTTTGATTTGGTTCAGATTTTTTTGCGGGTTTTCGGGTAGTTGAAATTCATTCAATTTTGAATTTTTTTCTTTTATAAAAGTTCAAATAAGATTATAAAAATTTTGAGTCTTTTAATTTTAGGCTAATAAAATCAAGTATTTTTTAAAATTTTAGTTTATTCGGTTCATTCGGATTCTATTCGGTTCATTCGATTTTTATATGAACATTCTAAAACCCTAATATAATTATCGATTCGGTTCGATTATCGAATTTTTCGGATCGCTTGAACAACCCTACCCCCTTTCAATTAGAGCCAAAGAATTTTGCAAGGACAACTTTTCAGCTGGATAGAGCTCAAAGGCCACGACAAATACGCGATGAACACAATTCTTGTTGAGTAAATTAATAACAAAACCCAAATTCAATTGTCAAAATAAGGAAGAAAGAAAAATTAAACTGCCCCGTGACTGTGAGGACGATTTTGATATATCAATATATAACACCATAACTTGTAAGAATAGAATGCCGAATTCATTTAACGTACTCTTTCTCCTGACAGATGAATTATTTTTCCCCTTTGAATGCTAAGCGGGCATTCTCACCCTCAGCCTCCTCTGGCCAAGAATTTCCTCCACCTTATCACCAACAAATTAATTAAGAATCATGGGGTGACACAGCTAACCATTTTGTGAGCCCAGAATGTAAAAGAAGGAGCTGGTGGAGTTGCTTTAATTGATTGATTAAAGTGGAGGGAACATTAATATAGTTGTTGATCATTCATCTCTTTCCCGAGATCCGAGGATGTGTTTCAAAACCGTAGAAATGGTAACCAAGAGGGTTAACTAGTTTATAATTTTATGAAAAAAGTTATTTCCTCCGTTTTTATATATCTAATTCTAATAATCAAATATTTTTTATTAAAAAAATTAATTAAATAATAAAATTTTATACAAATTTTATTTCACTTTTTAAATTTGTTTTAAATTTATTTCACTCTTTCTTCTATTTATAAGTTAATTGGCTTAATATATAATTAATATATTTAATGATTCTTATAATTTCAAAAAAATATAAGTTTAAAAATAAATAATTAATATTTTATTAAAACTATAAAAACACAAATAAAAAAAATATTAAATTAGGATGAGATAATAAAAAAATAGAAATAGCAAATGATGTACTCATATATTATTTTATCTACGGTTTTAAAATTTAAAAATCTTATATATAATTAATGTTTCATATTTTTTTATTTAAAAAAATTACTACATTAAATAAAAATACTTATTTTAAATAAAAGTCAATCAACTTTAAGAATTGTATGAATATATCAGTTAACAAAATCTTAATGTTATTTGGCAAATCAAATAATTATATTATTATATATTGATCATCAGTACCATTGAGAACGTGTTGTTTTTCCTCGCTGACGTGCCAAATTCTAACTTCTACCTAGTTTTCGTGTTTGTCTGGTCCACGACCATCAGCTGCGCCGTGAGTTCTCATTGTTTTTTATTTATGATAAAATAATATATTAATAGTAGTAATAGTAAAAAGTAACTACATAAATTTTATTCTTTGCATTCCTTCGACCTTGTCCGGTATCTATTTTTTCTTTTTCATTCGTTATTTAGAATTTCATTCTAATTAATTCAGATTTGATTTATGTCGTATATCTAAATATGATAAGTGAGTCTTTTAATAAAAATAATTATATTAGTAAAATCTCAAATCTAAGACCCATTTAAATCAAAACAAATCACTTATTATTGGATCAAATATCACGTTATCCGATATTTGCATCCGTTGCTTTCGTTACTTTATCATCATCCAAAAAGAAAAAAAAAAAAAAAGGGAAAACTTAAAAAGCCAGAAAGGAGGTACAAAGCATACAGAGAATAAGTGGTAGGATATTCTAGTATTTGTGTTTTCACTCTACTGTCTATCGGTTACTATTTCAGCCTTTCGAATTAAAACAATTTTAAATCTTTAAAGGCTAAAAGAAAAGAAAAGCTCTCAAGAACCTTGACATTAATGCAGAGGGTACCACATTTTTGGGAGGGCCCATCTTCCATAGTTTGGTAAGGGTGGGGTCTTAGATTTCTACCATGCTTTTAATTCTCATTCTCATTTGTATTTCGTTTGCCCATCCACAAGTTGGGGACAATTATTAGAAATTTTGGGGCAAACAAAAACTAACGGTTCCCTCCCACTGGGTTCTCTTTTTTTTTTTTTTTTTCTCTCTCTCTCTCTTTAAAAATCTAATTTTAATTTGGTCTGCCCTTTTACAAGATTACTAGTTCCTAACGTGCATGTGTGTATATATTTGCCTTCGTGTTGCCTTTTTCATATATTCATTTATTTTTGGATTTTTTGTAGTTTTTTGCTCATTAAGGTTTTGTGCTTCCTTTCAAGCTCAAACTTGTCATGGACATGGGGAACAGCCACAACAAAATTATGCTAGAAATTTAGCTGAAAGAAAGTATACAGCAAAAATTGGAAAAAGAAAAAAAACAGCGAACAACTGCTTGATTTTATGTCCTTAATTACATGACAAGCAGAAAAATTAAAACGCAAAGGGAAACTCGAAGGAGCACAAATACAAAAATCAAACTGGGAATGAGATAATACAAACAAAGAGCATTAAAAACAAATACCACTACGATTCCTGATACCATACTCTTATTAGTGCTGATAAATATTTAGCCTTAATTACTGCTCTAGCCTTCTAAGAACAGCAGATTTGAGGCCTTCTTCAGTTCTCAATCCATCGGGAACCCTGACGACAATATCTTGGAGCATGAGCTCGTTCACACACGACATACTCGCATGATGAACCTGAAACTCCAGATCACGAAGGGCAACCATTAACCTAGCAGCTGGATAATTCACATTCTCTGATTGAACCCTAATCATTGCATCATTTCCCATAATCTTGATATCAAGTTCGAGGCCACCGGACCCAGCTGCTGCTGCTGCTGTTGCAGAAGATGAGTTGCTGGGCCTAGCTGTCTGATCCACCGAAGTGGTGGTGCTTTGGTTATCCATAGCATCAACCATTTCGACCTTAACTTTCTTACACTCCCTCTGAAGCTGTGACTCCAATTCTTCGATCTTCGCCTTTAGCTCATTGATGTAGGAAACAGCGTCAGATAGGAGCGATGCTTTGTCCATGCGCGACACGTTCGGGACTACGGCTCGTAGCGCGTAGAACCTGTGGTTAAGCTTCTCGCGGCGTTGCCTCTCGGCTTCCACGTGGTTCAACGGCGTCTCTCGCCCGAGCCCAGGTTTTCTTCCACGTTTCTTTGGGGTTCTCTTCTCCATGTTGTTTATGGCAAGTAACGGGCAATCAGAATCTGAATGCTCTGAGTCCACATAAGAAGATTGCCCAGGTTTTGTGGAATCTTTCTTGATTTGGTTGTTGTGGTGGTGACTTTCTTGCTTATTGGATTTATTATTATCGGGGCTTACATCTTCTTCTTGAACACCGGCAATTATGCCGATGTCGGCGAAAGAAATGTTTCTGTCAAGGAACTGGATTGGACCTGGGGTTAGATTTGGATTCGGACTTGATTGTTTTGGTACCAGGCCAATGAGATCGGACCCAAATAAGGATTTCACTTGCTGGACTAAACCCCAGTTTTCCTTGATCAGTTCCGAGGAGCCTAGTTCAAGAACCCCGCAGGAAGTTGGGATACATACCAGTGTTTCAATGCCATGCATCTGTGCTTCTCTAGCTCTCTCACAATTGTAAAATTGCAGCTCGTGAGCCCCAGTTAACCAAACCAAAGAGCCAGTACCAAGAGCCTTGCCTGGTATCCCATCCCCGGCGGAGAAAGATCGAGTCAATGACATGACGTAGAACCATTCGGCATCTGATATATCGGTGCCGTTAATCATCGACATATCGATGTCATGGTTGTCTCCAATCAGGGCCTGGATTCCTTTCATCATCCTTCTTCGTTCATTGTTTAAGCCCGGAATATTGTTGGATATAATGGCACTTAATCTTGGAGAAGTATCTTTGACGCCTTGAAAATGACCATCTCCCCAAGCCAAGAACAAACGTCCGTGGTCGTCGTTCGATGTCTGCCAAAAAATAGCATATGCCCACCAGTCTTGCTGGCTTTGGATTACAAATTGGAGCCTCTGTTGGAGAGTTGAAGGTGGAGTTTCCTGGGAAAAAGAGACCAGCGAAGAAGATGAAGATGGGGAGATAATCAGCTCTTCCATGGCTGTCGACAATAAAAGGGGAAAAAAAATGAAGAAGATGGAAACGTGTGGCCTAGAGTGTAAAGAGATTTAAGACAAGGGAATCTACGAAGCTGAGAGCCCGGCAGAGTTTTTTTTTTTTCTTTCCCCTCTCTTTCCAATTCCTGACCAAGAGAGAGAGCTTGTAAAATAATTAAATTTTAATACAGGTAAATGGGTGAAGGAAGATGAGTTATGTTATTATAGTGGTAATTTATATAAGTAATTTGATTATTTTGGCTTGTCTCAATATATAGAGAGAGAGAGAGAGTGCGGGTGTGAAGCAGGGAGGAAGGAGGAAGTGGCCAAAAATCAATAAACTAAGAGAGGAGATTTAGTCTATAGAAAGGAAAAAAATGGAAAAAAGGGGATCGAAATTGTTGTAGAGAGAAAACATTTAGATCAGTACGGAGGAATCGAAGAAGAAGTGAAAAATAAAGGGTAGCTGGGATTGGGGGGTTTATAAGGGGAAGAGAGAAGCATAGTTGGAGTTTGGTGGTAGCCCGCAGGGGAGGTGTGGGACCAAAGTGTCCAAACTAGGCCTATTGGGTGCGTCACTATTGTCTATTGGGCACCACTACCACGTGAATTGATAGCGAGAGGCCCAGTGACTACTGATGCCTGTGGGGTCCTACTCCTCCCCTCCCCTTGTTTAATTTTAACATGGAATTACTTTTGTCTTTTTCCCCACCTTTGAACATCAATCAAATAATACTAATAGTACTTACATATAGCATTTCAAATTTTCAATTGATTTTTTTTAGAGGAAAAAAATGAAATATTACATAGACTTTGCTCATAAATAGCTCATATTATCCTTCGAATCTACAAGACATTTTCCGTACAATAATTGGTTTTTCCTTGTCTTTTACTGTTTACGACGGCCATCAGAACAGAACAGAATATTAAAAGGAATAAGGTGGTGTTTGGTTGGAGACATCTTATATGTCATGTGGAAATATATATCATGTTAAGTTACATATTCTTATTTGGTTTCTCTAATAATAGTGTCAGAGGATATGTGATTACCACAAAGGTGGCAATATGGGTGGGAATGTGAATACTATCCCCTATTAAGTTATGTTACATGTCCTACCATTTTGATTTCAATCTTCCTATTTTACCCTCACTTATTTCTCATTATACTAACAAATAATGGTATTCTTTTTTAGTTTAAAAATATTTATATTTAAACCGAAAACAATTGGTAATTTTAATTGAAGAAATTTTAGATTATTTGTATCTTTATATATTTGTCAATTATAAATCTTATTTATCAAATTTTTATTTTTATTGTTAATTTTTTTTTTATTTTGTTTATGTTTATTTTTTGTTATGAATTTGTCTAACAGTTTCAAAATGTGTTAATTTATAGTTAGAATATTAATTTAATTAGAATATAAGTTTAGAAAGCTTTTTATATAAATGAGGACAAACTAGTAAAATAGTTATTAATATATATCATATTCTCACACCAACCAAACATGATAATCTAAGATGTCCATCTCTCTAACCAAATACAAAATACACATATTACCAGGATATCACATTACTAGGTAATGTGGTAGTAATCTTATGTACACAGGCAGTGACCAGTGAATTAAAAATTGGACCAGATCAGCCGGTTCAACCGGTTGAACCGGGAACCGGCCACAAGTCCTGTCCGGTAATAAGCTTAAAACCGGATTCATGTTGAACCGGTATTGAACCGGAAACCGGTTGAACCGGTTCAACCGGAAATTTAATTTTTTTTAATTTTTAAAGCTTTTTTTAATTAAATAACTCAATTTAAATTTTTTTAATTTTTAAAGCTTTTTTTAATTAATTAACTCAATTTAAATTTTTTTAATTTTTAAAGCTTTTTTTAATTAATTAACTCAAATTCAAAAGAAACCTAAATTAATGGGAAGCCCAAATTTTAATTTTCTTTTTATGTTTGAACTTTGAATTTTAAAATTTAGAGCTTAAATTTTTAATTTTTTTATTTTAATATACTTCCATAATAAAAATATAATTTGTGATGTAAAATAATTTGTAATATTTATTTAGATTATGTGATGCACTAATATTTTTTATTTTTTCATATTTTTTTATGAATTTTTTCTTATTTTTATCATTTTTTTTAATATTTTCAAAAATCAACAAAATTAAATTATTTAAGTAATTAGACCGGCAGGTTGAACCGACACCCGATCAAGCAACCGGTTCACCGACCGGTCCGGTTTTTTATTCACTGTATACAAGTAATATAGCATCACCCCAACCAAACGCATCCTAGGACTAGTATATCAGCCCACACCCGCAAAGTAATTTGTAATAATTAATAACGTATTAATAACAAACTAATTAAGCTAGTAAAATACTAATGTAATAGAATATAGTATTTTTTTTTGTTTTTTAATAAAATATATTTTAATAGGTAGCTATGCTTATATTCGTGGATAAGTGGTCCTAGAAAATATAGAAACGTGTTGTTTAGACAACAGTCAGAAGTGGAGATTTGTGGCTTAAAGAAATTTAGTGCAACCTTTCATTATTATATATATACTATTATATATAGTAAAAAATATATATATATATATATATATATATAGTAGTACTAATATTTTTATGTAAAATGATTTATAGAAATATTATATATTTTTTTTTTGGGCACAACAAATATTATATCTTACCCATCCCGAAAGTGCGTGTCAATTGTCAAGTCTATATGTATTACGTGTCCATCCCTCCAAAAAACAAAGTGCTTATCATTATTCATTTTTATTTTTGGGGAAAAAACACTATTTGTATAGTATAATATTCTCATTATTATATATATATATATATAGTGTTATAAAACTTTTTTTTCTCATGAAGCGACAACATGAAAAATAATCCTTCAAATCTATAATATTAATATAATTATATGATTGCACACTATATATATATATATTATACTCCATCTATCCCTAAATCTTTATTAACTTTTATAAAATTTAAGAAAAAAATGGGTGAATTAAGTTGAATTATTTTATTATCTTTAATATTTATGAGAGTTTTTGAGATTCTGTGTAATGATACTATAATAATAAAAGAAAAGAAAGAGTAAAATTAAGAATTGAGATTTATTAATTATTTGTTTATGATAAAAAATAAATAAATAAGGACTTCTTAAAAAAGAAATATGAACAAATAAAATGAGATGAAGAGTATTAATTAACAGTAATAGTAAAGGAATCTACTATATAATTTATTAGATCTAAAAAAAACCAAAGCATAGTTTAATATATACCTTCATAGCACCATAAATTACTTTTATATAAATTTATATTTTCCTCCTAAAATATAGGAGAGGGACTCTAGGAGGTCGATATAGAAATTAATTATATCTAATTTGCTAGGTAGGTGAAAATATATTTAAACTAGCATATATTAGCGCTAACGCTGCGGGTTTTGTAAGAATTTATACTTTGTTCTAAAATTATTGGACAATATTGTAAGATTTTACATTAGATTATATGTAATTTAAAGATATATATATATATATATATATGATATATACTTGCATTGAAATTATAGAAGTTACTGTCAAAACATAACATTGACTAAACCAAAACAACAATTATCAATATTGACTTTTTTTTCAAAATATTGACTCATTTAATATGTCACACCCCGATCCGAAGATCGAGAATATGACAACCGACGCGTGCCACGAATTGTGAATGGCGCGCTTCACCCACAACTCGAGGCTCGCAAGGCTTACAGCATCTTGAACTCATTTAATAAATTCACTTAAACTTGTTATGCCAAACAAAAATAAGATTTTATTTAAAATGTTTAGACAGTTCGAAATTTAAATGAAAGCAATCCTCTAAATCGAAAAACATAAGTAAATAATACTTTAACAGAAATTTAGTAATGCCAGTGGATCCAGTAATAAACATACATAAGTCGCTTAGACTTACTGTGAGATGTTCGGATACGAGTCTCGGCACTAAGCGATCTACCCTTTTCGTATGGTTAATTATCCTGAAAAAAAATAAATTTTAAGAAAATGGGGTGAGTATATTTTTCTATACTCAGTGAGTGAGACAAAACCATCAATCAAATTTTAAATAAACAAAAAAAATATAAACGTGCGCTTTGTATAAATTTTAATTGAAATATTATAATATTTCAGAAATCTTCAATTAGTTACCTTATTAACAATCAAGAAATTATTTACCACAACATATGGGAACTTCAAGTTAACCTTTAAGGATTTTCATAACACAATAGTAATCGAAATAAACAATCATCCGTAAGAAAACACTTCAGGGCTCGCCAAAACACACTGCTTAGACCTCACCCGACCAAGATGAGATTCAAGCCCACCGAGGTTTTTCTTTAGTTACTTTATTTATCAAATAAAGCCCTCTACTCGGCGTTGGCACGGGCCTTCACCACGGGTGGTACGTGGCTATGTCCGCTGTACTCCCACTAGGGTCGCATAATCACAATCTCAGTGTGCACAAAACCCATGTACCATCCACCCCAAGTGGGAGTGAAAAGCCTACTCACGCCGGCTCCACAAGCTCGGACCGTGAGAGGCGCCACTGGAGTGACTAACCTAATGTCCACCAAAATCACAATATAACCCACATCAAGTTCAATCGAGTATCATTTGGCCAACTGGCCATTATCAGAGTCGGTTCCAATAACATCATTCCCAATCAATTTCATCAAAATTTCAAATACTTAACTCCAAAAATAATAAAATAAGGCAATTCATACCAAAATCGTAAGTAATCATCATAAACCAATTGAAATTTAAGAGAAACAAATCATTGTAATTAGGAGAAAGTAATCTAAATAGCAAAACATTTATTTAGGTCGGTAAAGTCCCACTCACAGATTTGGGGAGGGTATACATTCCCACTTTATCTCACGCTAATTTTCCTCGAAAAAGACCCCGCTACTCTGAAGGAATGTAGGCTCCGATTGAGTTTACTCCTCTTTGATTACTTACCTCCTATTTACAATCTACCAACAAGTTAAAATAGGAACAGAATTTATACACATACCCGTCGACGTGTAGACCCTTAGCCGTCGACGGGTAAGCCATTTGATGACCACTATTTTTAAACCCAAACCATCCGTCCACGGATTTAAGGGTGGACGTCCACGGCTAATATTTTCCAGGGTATACTTAGCATTAGACGTCGACGTCTCCCAACTTAACAGTCGACGGATGGAAATTTCAGACTTTGGTGAAACCAACTCATTTATTCATCCGTCGACGTCTAAACATACACACGTCGACGGATAAAAGTTTCTGACTTCGTGCGTAACCAGGTTATCTGCCTATCTGTCGACGTTTAATAATGTACCCGTCGACGGGTAAAAGTTTCTGACTTCCAGTGTTAGGAGATTATTTACCTACCCGTCGACGTCTAACCCTTTACCCCTCGACGGATAGTTGGGCGTGGAGACCAATTTGACTACCAAATCAACAATCTTTCCATTAAATTATTCAATTAACCAAAGGCCATTCTTCCTTAGAAATTCAGCACTACATTACACAATTGAGGATTTCTTCTCTCATGTAATTTAATCACATTTTCTAGTGTAGTAAGCTTTCATAAACTTCATGTTCCACCTCAATCTTCCTTAAATCCAAATTTGGCTTAAATCTCAAGTTTAAGAATTCTCCCTAACATTCTAATTTTCTAGATTCATAAGCATACAATGAAATTCATGCTAAATTAGCTTAATATTCATGATTAGTATATCAAGAACTAATATATAGCATTGAATTTAAGTATGCGTACCTTGGAATTGCAATATCCCTCCAAGAACCCTAAACTTTCCCACTGAAATTCCTCCTCATTTAGTTCGAATTTAGTGAAATTGATTGAGGAATATTAGTAGGCTAATCAAGAGGTTTACTTTGATAGGTAATCTTAATAGGCTTGCTTAGAGAATTTAGAACTTGTGTTTTATGGAGTGAGGTCTTCAAGGTTTCAACAATGGAGGCTTTTTCTCATCTTTTCTCAAGGTTGAAGACAACTTGAAGCTTGTTGAATTTTCTAGGCTTTTCTAAGCTTGATGGCCGGATTTCACTAGGAAAAAGGGAGGCAAAATGTGTTCTAATCTTAGCCATCCATTTCTAAGTCCTTGACACTTGTCATTTTGTGATTACATCCATAAGAATAAATTTTGTTCTTAATTTCCATTTTGTCCTCCAACAATCACTAAAATTCCATCTATGTCCCAAGTCAGTGTAATGAAATTTTCAGTGTCTATTCTCATTCTTCAGACAATTTTCTTTTATTCCATTGGCAGCGAAATTTTCAAATTCACCGTCAGTTGTTAACAATTTCAATCGAAATTTTTAACCTTACTACTAGTTCCTAACTAATCACTTAATCTCATCCATGTCATTCTCATCACTTAAGTAAAGCTTTACCACTCTCTCTCTTACTAACTAGCGCAAGCCCTAATTGACGGAAAGAAACAGATATTTGGTACGGGTATTACATAATAAGTTGGCGAAGAAAAAAAATACTAATATAATGTTTATCGATAACTCAACAAATAACAATTAACTAAAATTTAAAATTTAACAAGTAATATATAGGAGAAAATAAATAAAAAAGAATAGGTAAATGTCAACACAACTTTCTTATTAATAGTAATAGTCTTTAAATCCCCATGAAGAATTACTTCCAATATGATTTTTAAATATGAAAGGAATTAAAAATTAAAATTTTTTTGATTAATTGTAGTGCCCCAAATAAAGAAAAACTTCATTTTTCCCAACTAAAATAGCAAAACAGTTATTTATACATGACATTAACTTCTTTTATATGGAATTACTATACAATCCAATAAAAAATTCACTATATACTAAATTAGATGGTCTAAAAAAAATGATCCTGGGATAAAATTGATATATAAATATAGATTAATGTAATGAAAATATGGAATTAATCAGGTATGCCGCGGACGTTAATTCGTTAAATAGTGTGAATGCAATATATCGTTTGATAGTCTCCTTTCATGTAATCGTCATTAATACTGGGATGTTTGATTGAATATTTTAATCATGAAAAACCTACTAAATGTAAAATGTAGGGATATTAACAGGATGGGGAATACGTGAGGGATATATTCCCTATCCTCTACCCCGACTACCATTACCCATCCCCGACCCTTGGTTCGGGGAGGGATTTTTCCCCATCCCCGATCCTGTCGGGAGTTGACGGGGACAGGGATTCCCCTACTTCCCGATTTATATGTTTAAAAATATATAATTATTATACTAAAAATATATTTTACTATTTGTTTATATAAAAAATTCCATAAAAAATAAATATAATATTATTCATCATAAACATAATATTAAGCAAGTCTTTTATTAATAAACTTAGTTTTATTATTTAGTTTTCATTTTAGATTTATATATCACGGTATATATACTTATAATATAAATATAATATTATATATATACATAATATATATTTTTATGACAAAAAAGTATTTATCTATTTTTTATTGAATTTATATATATTACTAATAAATAAAAAATATATATATATATAATAAAAAAAATAATTCAGGGACGGGGGACAGGGCGGGGAGGGTCTTCCCCGTCCCCGACCACAATCATTCAGGGGAATAAAAGACAATCCCATCCCCGCCCCTGTTCCCCGATTTTTGTCCCTGTCGGGCGGGGAGCCAGATTCTTGATTGGGGGTGAGGTGAATTGACATGTGTAGTAAAATGTTACTACTATTGTAGGTTGGCTTTGGGTTTTTTTTTTTTTTTCTCCTTCTCTCTATTCTTCTTCTTCTTTTGGGAGAAGGTTGGCTTTGGATTTTGGTTAGCTATATAGCTAGTCCTCTAAACGAAATTGATTGGAATATTTATTACTCACTATAACACAAAAGGATGGAAGTTTTGTCACATTGGACATTACCTTGATTTTAATTTTTACTTCTATGTCCCAATTAAATTGTCATTTTTAACTTTTAAATTTGTTACAGTCAAAATATCACTTAATAAAAATAAAAAAAAATTTAACATGTATATTTTATTTTTTACCCCACACTACTAAAATCTTACTAAAAATTCATTTTCAAAGTTTTTAACTTTAAAAGGATAATAATGTCAAATTATTCTTTAATCTCCTAATTTTTTTCATCACCTAAAACTCCGTAAAAAATCACTAAATAACAATTTTAATAGGACGGAGGTAGTACGACTATCTTTCCCTGTCTCGTCTGGTCCTGGTTTTAAATGCTTTCGTTGGTAGCTCCGGTGATTCATGAATCGTGATGATTGAGGAAACAGAAAGTTTGTCAGCTTATCGCGGCTGCAAACAAAACATGGGTCTCTTTCAACTTCTATGAACACTGAAGATTCTTTAGGGTGTTTTTCTTTTCTTTAAAAAAATTATTAGTAGTACTATTTTTTAATGGAATTTCCCTCCATGGAAATTGTAAAGTTATTCACTTTCCCTACCCTGCATAATATCCGACCGCCATTCCCAACCTTGGTACATAAACTTTTTGCATATTCCAAACCTTCCGGGGTGGTTTTAATCGAACATGGCTTTGGGGGCAGAGCAATAATTGCCATTCATCTCCGGCCAGTAGCTCCATATTGATGAAAACAAATGGGTTTCGTAAAAATGTCGTCCACGTGCTGCACTTTTTTTTTTTTTAAATCACCCAAGTATACACACGTATTTAAGGGTTTATAATTAATCTTATTTGAGTTAGATTAATCTCAATAATAATTTTTTTTAATTATAAGATTCGAACTCAAAATCTATTTTTAAAAAATAAATATCGAATCATTTGAACAAGCTAACTAATCATCAATGGTATGCCTTTCTCGTGCTGTCAAGCTGATAAATGCAAGAGATTTTTAAAGCCGAAGAATCGATCGTGCATGGCAACCCTTGCTACCTTTTAGTATTTGCTGTACAATCGCGTAACCGCATTAAAGAACACATTTAGCCTATGCCAGTATGCCTAACTCTAATTGGCGGTGGGCGATGACTGGAAAACAAGTCTCAATCCTCTGCCCCGGTACGTGGCCCCATCAGTGGTGCCCCAATCTTTAGAGAGCGCCACGAGTTTTTTTTTATAAGGATCTTGGTAGTTGTTTGGTGAAATAATATATATACTTTATATTTTCTTTATATTTTGCATTACAATATAAATGGAATTGACGAAAACAAAGAGGAAAAATACAATGAAGGAAACTGCACATATTATTCTTTAAAATATTTTGCCCCTTTTTCACCATCTAAACTTTACTTTTTTGAGTTTTTAAACCTCTGTCTGCACTAATCAAACAAAACACAAGCAACAGGAGACAGACGAAAACATGCAGGAACAGGAGGCAGTGCAGATTTGGGTTCTATCCTAATTCCTACCTAACTTCTTTCTTCATATATAAATCCATCTTCAAATCACGGGCATTTCCGTTACTGAAAATGAAATAACTCGACTATATATATTCCATTCACTCAGAATTGTATATGGTTCTTACTTAAAAGTAAGGGATCTCTTCCCCTTCCCTCTCGCATCTCCAATCCAAAGAAAAATGAGTAGTAAAGCTGATCTGATTTAAAAAACACAAACCTAGGTAAGTTGTTCACCTTCAGCACTTATTAGAGGTACCGTATGCAGCAAAATTAGGAGAGAGGAGAAAATACGAAAGAAGGAAGTTTAAATGTACTTTTGTCCTTCTATGGAGGAAGACAGCAACGGCTACAGCCCTTGGCTTGATTTTAATGGGACACAAGTTGGCGACGTATTCTCTCGGATAGGAACTTTGATCCCTCCAATTCAACAACTTCGCATAAACGATAAGCACCATGTTGCCTCTCTGGTTCTTCAATATACATTATTTTTGTTTCAGACAACTCACATGCCCATCCTTTTTTTCGCCTAATTGGAGAGCCCCAGTCTCTCTATATATAATCTATATACGGATTCAAAGCATCTAAAAGGTTTTCTGACACTTGCAGTGATAAGTGATAACTGGTAATTTGGCCTTTTTTTTTTCTCAGCAGCTTATAATTGCTTCCGGTAATGCCAAAATAAATTATGGAGATCCATACAATTTTTGCGAAAAGACTGATCATGCGAAAACAAATACACCATCGGTATCTAATTCAATTAATTTCTACTGTGATTGTAGAAAATATATCAAAACAACCCCACCCGCCCACCCCCCCCACCCCTCTTCCTCCTCCTCCTCCTTCCTTTTTTGTAGCAGTTAATATTCTCCCAGAGTTAGTCAAATAGAAACAATCCACTCGATAATGTTTTTTACCTTATTCATATATATATATATAATGATTATATCCAACTTTTATTGAGTTTTTTTTTTTTTTTCAAAAAAGTGATCAATCCAACTTTGAAATCAGGTTTTTTGAATTCTGCAACACTGAAAATTAATTAAAATCCTTTTTAATTAGAAGGGCGATAGATGCTTTCCCATTACACGGTTAAATTAGTAGAACAATTAATTTTTTTATATATAACCAGCATGGCATATTTAACAACAAAGATTACATGTGTTAACTGTTGCAAGGTGTTTTTTTTTTTTTGAAGGATAAAATTTATTAAAGAAGAAAGAAAATAACATTACAACCAAGCAACCAAGATGATGTTATATATAGTTTGTATAGCAAAAATGTTAACCGCGTATTACAGCATAAGACATGCCTTGTGTACGTATATGCTAAAAACATTTTTTTTTATTAATATTGTAGTCTATATATAAGTATCCAAAAATTTTATTTGGGTTGAGTGGAAAGAATTTGATATTCCTCAAGTACGATTATGTGTTTAATATTTTATAAATAAAGAAAATAGATTTAAGAGGCGCGATTGGATTTTAAATTAGTCAGAATTTAATGTGATTATCAAATATTAATAGTTTTATAGTATTGAAAAAAAAGAGAGTACTAATTTGTACACAAAACTAACTCTTTCTCTTAAATATCTAATGTTTTTGAAAAACGACATAAAGCATATTAAAAGAAACAAAATTTCATTGGAATATATATATATATATATATAAACCCTAGATATGAGGCTATTCTATACAATATTGTCTTTATGATAATGGAGAAACGGTTCAGCAAGGAAGCGGGCTCCAAGTTGCATTTTATGCATGTAATGTATATTATGATGATTTTACATGCATCACATCAAATCTATATCTGTAATAAAAATAGTACTATTAAAGACAAGGTACATTTTTGTATCAAATCAAATTCAATGACCCATGTGCCTTATATACCTTGCGTTAATGTATCGTAAATTAATGTCACTTTCATATCAAATACGACTATATGAATTCTAAATAAAAAAATTACCAAAGTGAAAGGACATCAACCTCCTTTCCTTCCTTATCTATAATTGTTAGTACTGTTGGATTATAATACTAATTAATTATTATATATGAATGAGTTAAATATGATATGTAAGGGTGGCTAATATTTTAACAATGAGGTCATTTACTTACTTAGACCTTGTGGGCTGAAATGCATCCTAGCTCAGCATGAAATGGATCGAACGTAACCCTAGCTACTTTGCTGGCCTAGGCCATGTTTAGTGCATTAAGAGATCAGATTTGTTGAAAGAATAAAGCAAAACTAGCCAATCAAAAAGGCAAAGTTATAAAGTATTTGGGATTATTAATTTGATTCGTTTGAAAATTAACAGTAAGCAGGCCATGGATCATGAGAGGCACGTGGGTTAATTCAAAGATTATACTTTTAAGAGATTTTGTATTAGAAGCAAGTCTTATATGACTAATCGTTGTGCCTGAGAGCCAGGTGTACTAATAGTCTAAACCAATGATATTCGAACTGCATGAAAGCGAAAAAAAATAGGAAAAAGGAAATTAAATTAACACTCGCAGAGAAGTCGAGTTTCGGCTGCATGTTTGCTGTATAGGTTGGGCTCCCGCAGTCATTAAGTTCGTGATCAACCTCGTGACCCTCGCATAGAAAATTTCCACCATACCATGAATGTCTCCAAGTTTATAGTCAAAGTGAAGACACATGAAGAAAAAGATGGAGTTAGAAAAAGTATAGTAAAAACTTTACTTGATTTATCTCTTTCACGTGAAATGCTACTGCATTCTATTTTTCTTTTAATAATCTTTCTAAAGTACCATGGGAAGTAGTAATGGGCCATGAAAGTGAACGAAATAAGTTTAAAAAAAAAAAAATGGGGGTGCAGGTGGGGGTGATGGGGGTTTGTTTTACAAGGACATACATTATAACGTGCATATTATGATTGCGACAGCTAAATGTTGTCCATTCATTTGATCAAGTCGGTAATGGGGGCAGCTGCCATTGCTAAAGCTCTTATGGTTTTTCCTCAGTTCAATGTCAAGATAACACCAAACGACGACAAATTCCTCTCATGTGGCAATTGTGGATTTAACAGCGAATATTGCAGTCCTAGTCTTGGAATTTTTGTTAGTTAACTAAGAAAAGAAATATTCCAAATCATGAATGATTTTTAATTATGGTTTATCATTCGCTCATGTCGACGTTTTATATCATTTATTATATTCATTTTCTTTAATATTTATATCTATCAGGTCTTTGTCCGATTTGGATTGAAAAAGATCAAGCTTAATGATGATGCCGAAATGCGAAGCTTCCTTTGAAATAGATATATATTTGCTGCAGTTTGCCCAACCCAACTAATTATATAAACTGAGAATTTTACATCAATAATTAAATGATCAATTTGATCTATTTTTATTCTGATCAAGCTTAATAAAATACCATTATGTTTTCCACTATATATATTCGTTTCTCTTATAAGAAAACGGAAATTAAAGGAGTTGGCACTTCAATCTCTTATTCTCTTTATTTGAATGAAAATTTTAACTCTAGAGAATATGTTTTCCTATGTTGAATAGATATTGTTGATACATCCATCAATCAATCATTCAATATATATTCTGCTTGCCCCCCACCCCAAGCGCTACTGTGTATTCTATATTACCTTTTCGCTTTTCCATATTGATTTGATTCAGCAACAAGACAATTTTTAATTTCCGTAATATTTTTGCCCAAACAATCTTCGAGTCTAAAACATTACCCCACTTCATGATGATGATTCATGACCACTGCCATTAATTCACGAATTTGTAAATCGATTTGATACTTCACATGACAAATTACACTTAAGACGAGACATATAATATGATGTTTACCTTTGATTTTGCTCTCTTCTAATTAATTTGATACATGATTTTCACGAAATTTATGTAAAATTTCCATTCATAATCATAGGTAGAGGGCAGAAAACTATTGCTTTCTTTGTATTTAATAAATGTGTCTACAGAGATGCTATAAAAGAAAAATACATGTGTGTACACAAAAGCTAACATGAATATATATATATATATATAAAGATTATAATAATTTTTTATATACGTTTACACGTTTTATGCTTCATGATCGCTACATTTGAGGAATTTGCAAATTGTTTTGATACTTAATTAGCATGACCATTTTGCATTGGAGCAATGTTAATGTTTGTATCGAAGTGCCTTGGATTCCCACCTCCAAAAACTATATGTTATTAGTACTTGATTTCTTTGCATTTTTCCGTTTATTTGAATTAAGATGTTGATTAGTACTCTATGGTAGTATTAGATAAGAATCAATTTGAAATCTTATTTGCTTTACTTTATAATTACCGTATAATCAGATTTGATAATCATAAGCATGCGAACTAAATAATCATGAATCAATAAATAGTTTTCGAAGAATCTTTCAACATCATACCTCATAGATCATATTATATAGGAACAAAAGTAATTATTAATTAATATATGAACTCATTATAAAACATTTTGTCACGTAATTAAAAGTTCATAAAAAAGGTACGTCCCGTCCTTAAACCAATCATTTTTTTATCGTGTTGGAGAGGCAATAAGCAGATGTAGTTGGTACATCCAGAAAAGGTTTTCCAACTCTAGATCATAGGACACGGCTTCACGGACTTTGTACCAAAATGTTTTTATCTCCAAAACGGTGTGAAGGATGATTACAACTATGAAAGCTTAGTTTTTTCGGGGGTGACTGGTGAACTTGTGATTAATTACCAGCTAATGTCAATATTGCATTAATTAATTATTAGGTCAGGTTATTGCAAGAGGACGTGGAATCTGTTAAATGGAGATCTCGATGGCCGGTTCAATGTAAAACCAATATAATAATTCTCTTAATTTTATTTCGAAAAGTAGTGTGTTCGTAATTTAATTGATAAAATGTGTGTTCGATTCATTGTCTTAATAATTAGTTCCTATTAAATGATAATTACAAATTGTCACTTGCTTTCTTATTATTTTCGCAAGGCCAACGCAAACAACAAAAAGGCAACAATTAAAACGGAGTGTAATTATTTGTTGTCTTACAAGTTTGATCATGTATTCATGTGTATGGAGCAAACAAGGAATTAAGGTCACAAAAATGGACCCCCATATTAATGTACTAAAGAAAGCAGACAAAGTCCCCTTCCGCCCTCTCTGCCATCATCCGACCCCCAACCTTCCACTCTATTCCGGAAGGTGTGTCATAAATTGCAATAAATCCAATGGAAATGCATCATTTTAATTGCAATTCATCAGCTCAACGTCACTTCGTTTTCTTGACGCCAACCTTTCCAATCATTTTGCAATGCTTTGATATTTATATTTGATTCTCATTTATAAATCTGGGTTTTTTTGTTAGAATTTATTTTTTTTCCTCTCTTTGAGTTATATCCTTTTTTGGATATATATTTTTCTATGCTGCCTCTCATTCACTCAAAAGTCAAGACGCGCCAGGGACGAAGCCAGGATTTTTTTTCAAGTGGGCCAAGTAAATTTCATATATACAATTATTAAAACATAATTGATACACTAGGTAATATATATATATATATATATATATTTTAGGTACATTAGATCCCTCAACAAGGCTTACAACCTCAATATAGGAGCACTAGAAATATCATGTTCCAATAATGAAATGAGATCACCAGGGGCTCATCCAACACTACAACTCCTTTTTTGTAACTCTGACGAAGATTTGTTAGGAAATCTATACACCGATTCTCTTCTCTGTAGATATGCTGCATTGCAGTAATCCAACCCTCTCTAACTAGAGCTAATGTATCCAAAGCCAGGACATAGAAAGGATGAGTAAGCGGTACTATTATGTTACAAATTTAATTAGTTCATTGTAATTGCATTATAAACTTTTAGACCTAATAATAATAATTTTAAAATATTATAGTTAAAATTTAAACTTACCAAATAGTTTGTTAACATTATATGATACAAATATTTAATCAAGGTTTTCTTTAAATCTTTTTTTTTGGTGGGGGGGGGGGGGGGCTATTCTCCAATATAAATAGATCTAAAAAAGTAAATTTATAGAATGTTTAGACGAGTAGAATTAAAGATTAAAAAGTCAAAAGGGCAGTTGAGGGGTATAACATTTTTTTTTGTGTTAGTTGAAGAGTATAACTTGTGAAATATTGTTATTAATTTATCATTAGGGTTTAGTTGGGCTTAAAATAAGTTATACTAGTATAAGTGAAATTATCTTTGAAAAAAAAGTATAAGTGAAATTAAAAAATAGAAAAAAGGAGAGAGATAGGGTAATATTAATTGATAAACATTAAGTAAGAAAATTAAAAATAAAAAGCCCATTTGGCCTTATGCCCTTATCACAAAAAAATTTAAAAGTAAAAAGTCCATTAATTAATCTGATAACTTTTAAGTCCTAAATTAGACTAATTAAGAAAATTTAAAAAAGAGGGGTCATATATATAATTTTATTAAAAAATTACATAAATCTATAATTTTTTCATGACATATACATTAAATTGTAAAAAGCTAGGGGGCCCATGGCCCCCTTTCGCCCCCCTTATCTCCGTCTCTGAGACGCGCTATCCCTTCATTCACCCAACTTCCGACTGCTAATACGTCCCCCATCAATCAATTTGCGTCGCCTTGAAACCAACCCCACGCCAGGAGCCCGCGGCCGTTTTTGTTTCTAGTTTGATTTATCTAGCTTAAGTACGATTAAGTTGGCTCTTGGTCCTTTAAATGCTGCTTTACTCTCTTTGTAATTATCTAAAACGGGTAAAGTGGTGAATGATACTGTAACAAAAAAAAGTAAAAGTTGTGAATGATACCCTTTTTTTTTTTTTCAGTGAAAGGAATATCGATCTCTTAGACGGTGAATAATTAGGATTATGTTAGTCATGCTTAGATTAGTCCAATATTTAATTTAATTGAAAGAAGATATCATATTTTTCACATATGGACCATGATATAATTGGTTTAAATCAAAATATAATTAGAATATATGCGCATAAAATGTCCGATTGCAACATTTAAGCAATAATTAAGCTCATCTGATCTCAAAAGTCGACCTATAATAATATTTAATCCGAATAAAGATACTTTCTATCTTGTTGGTGGAAAGAAATTTTACTAATTAATTAATTATTTGATTGATTGTAACTTTAATTTTGGTTTTAAGTAAGCCAAATAGTTAATGATTAACTTTACACCATATTCTAAATTTCTAATTAAGTTGAGTCAAGCTTATCCTCTGATGTTAGGACATGTCAAAAGTGGAAAAACCAGAGGTGCCCACAGAATCAAGCTATTAACTCACCAAAATCAAAACGCACCATTTCCTTTTTTAGAATAATATAATAAATTTTTATTACATAATATAAATCTTTTAAGTAAAAACAACTATTAAAAAATTATCAGAGAAAGAAACTAAATTATTACAAACCAAATAATAAACCAATTAAATTAATATTTAAAATGGATAAAATCTATATATAATTTATATATAGTAAAATTTGAAACTGAGACTTCAAATTTTAAGAAAGATACTTCTATCACTCTAATTAGAATTCATATCCAAAACGTTAACCATTTTGACGGTTGACAAATAACAATAAATTTATAATTTTAATTATGAAACAAAAAGAAAATATAATATGAGTGACTTGTGAGTTGTGATTGGTTTGCACAGACGAAAGAAAATGAAGAGGAAGCCGTTGAGGATATCCCCGCGAAGCCCACTTTATTGGTATGAGTTTCTTATTCAAATCTCTCCGTTTTAAATCTATTTAGGCTTAGACAAAAATTGTTTTTATATTTATGAATTATTATAAAAATGAATATTCATCCCTCCATTTGCTGCCGAATCAACAACCCAATTGAATCTTAGCGAGGGAAGATTATTAAATAATTAATTAATATTACATCACGCATATAATATATATATATACATATATACACAAACAAAAGAATACCCATATCTTTTTTTTTTCTCTTGTGCAAATGGTAATTACACTTTATATTTACATGACTGGTGAAAGTTCAATTCAAAGTTTCAAACCTCTGTCAATTTATTAACAAGCCCACCGGCCTTGCCATCAGGTCAAGCGGGCTGCTATAGATAGATAGATAGACAGAGAGAGAATAAAATATACACATGGAATGGACTTAGATTCATAATTCTTATTAAAATCTAGCACGAGATCCATATTGACATAACCTTTTCGAAAGAGAAAAATAAAATAAAATCATGAAATTGGAGCTGCCTTTATGGTGTTAGGAATGGACCCATGCCGGGGATGAGACCCAGAAAGAGTGAAAGCCGAAAGTGTAGCTCAAGCTCAAGTAGTTTTGCAGCCTCAACATGTGCTTACATGAAAGCAACTCTGTCTCTCCAATTTCGTGGTCATTTGTCTTTAACAACTCTTTTGTGCCTCTCTTCGTTTTTAGCCCTATCATATCATTACTTTGAATGCCTGCAGGTGAAAGCTTCCAATTCCAAATAAAGTCCCACAAAACCTTACCACGTTGAGATCTCCAATATTTAGAAATGTTTTTGTCCACTTCATAAATGTTTTGTCCTTGTTAATATCCGTGATATATAGTGAAATTTCATTATGATTAAATTCGGAATTTTACAGTATTGGGACATGCTAAAAACAATAATAATGTCTCGACGTATTAGTTTTAAGCTTGATGTCCGTAAAAGGTGTACCTTTTATGTCACAACAATGTCATGTGTTATGTTACAATATTGTGATTTAATACTATTGGTGTTTGAATTGAAATTGATAAATAAATAATAAGAAAAATTTAATTTGATCAAATTGTTATAGATTGATTAAAACCACACTTTTCATTGTGGATGACGAATTAGCTTAATTTTTAATTTGATATTAGTTGAGACCTAATTATCCCTTCCACCAATTTCCATTGTCAGTTGCTGCTTCAAGACAATGATTTTATATACTAAATATGTAAATTTTTATAATCTATAATATATATAAAAGTATGATTTGGGTAAAATATTTATACCTATTAAATATCTCTTTTTCTTTAATATAGTTTAAAAATGTAATTGAATTTTGGTTTTACCTATTATATTGGGTTTTAAATAAGAGATTTATACCTATTAAATATATTTCTTTTTTTAAATATGTTTCAAATGTCATTGGATTTTGGCTCTACTCATTATATTGGATTTTTAAAAAATAAATAATTAAATAATAAGATTTTAAGGCTTTCCCTTGTTTAAATTGAGTTTTATACAATTAAAAAATACAAAATGTCATGGGTCATTGTAGTTTAATTTAATTATCATTATTATACACATTATTTTACAATGTTAAAAAAATAATTTAATCTAAATATTACTCTTATATAAATTATTTTATTATTTTTAATCAAATGTATTTGAAAAATAAATATAATAATAAATAAATTAGATGAGATTCTTAAAAATATATACTATTGATAACGCATTCTATTACGAGGGACACACGTAACACATATATAATATATATAATATATATAAAAGTGCGAGTCATGTAAAAGTTTGCTTCATCTTAAATATCGATTTTTCTTTAACATATTTCAATAATGCCATTGGATTTGGATTTTACTTTTTACATTAGACTTTTAAAAAATAAATAATTAAACATTAAGATTTCCAATGACTTGTACTCATTAGTGTCTAAGAATACCATTAGTTTAAATTGGGTTTAAATATTAGAATTTTAAATGGATTTTACTCATTGGTATTCAATAATGTTATCGGTTTAAATTGAGTTTTACACAATTACAAGTACAAAATTAAGAACTAGCTCTGTGAAATGGGCGCGTTGGGTAAGTTATAGGTTCAGATCAAATTGGCCCGAAGAAATTTTTAGGCCATTCAAATTTCGAGTAATTTAAGTTCAAGTTTTTCAAGTAATTCAGGTCCATGTTTTTAGGTCAATCGATTTTAAATTTTTCCGATTTGGCTCTCAAGTCTTTCGAGTTTGGTCATTAAGTTTTTCAAGTCATTTGAGTTCGAGGTTTTAGGTTTTCAGCTATTTAAATTAGCATGTTGAGTTATTTTAGATTAGTTTATCGGGTTTTATGGATTAAACTCTTGAGTCAATTGAGTTTCGGATCATTCGGTTCTTGAATTAATCAGGCATCGGATCATTTGAGTTCAGGTTGTTTATTTATTTCAAAAATCAAATCGGGTTAAATTAATTTTGGATTTGGATCGGTTGAATGAATTTTCGAATTAACATAACACATTGTATCACGTGCGATACATATAACAATGAGACTAGTATATATAAAACTATATTCTATATCATGTAAGCTAAACAATCCAACTAAAATAACGTCCCAACTGTTGACAGCCACTTATCCTATTTAATATATTAGACAGATTTTTGCTTTCGAGAAAGCTAGAATTTTTTTTTGGGGTTCCTTTCCTTATTCCGGAAGAGAATCTGATTCCTTCTGAGGAACGGACTCGGGTTCGGAGATTATGAAAATCGTATTGGACCATGGTAGCTAATAAATGACAAAGCAGAATCAAGATTGAACCCTTGCAAACGCATCCTTTCAAATTAGTGGGCTGATTTGATAACTTGGTTCACTATCTTTACGGCCCAAGATTGAGATCGGAACAGGGATCCGCAGTTCCAACCTTTATAGGCCTTGAATTTCTGTTTCTTAACCTCTCACAGAAATGGGGAAGAAAATTTTCCTTGCTCAACATTTTTCAGTATGGGAAATCCTTCTGATTAAGGCAAGCATACATCTCAACGTTTATAATTCTTATATAAATCGGTTTCTGTCAAATTTTCGACACTATTATTGCATGCACATCATCAGAGCAAGTACAAGCAGAGGTGTATCCTCTCAGAGATCATGAATCTGTAGCTTCAGTTAGTACCTCCAAACATATCCTAGAAACAACAAATTTCGCTCAAACACTAATATCTGTACCATGGTAACGCATACACAAAGAAATCACCTCAACATCAACGGTCGACGAGTAAACATATATAAACATTCGGGAAGTGACAAAGGATGGATCCATTGTTCACGCCCAACCTTCTCCACCTCCTCCCCTAGTATTTACAATCCCCATATTTTGGGTCTTCTTAGCTGACTTACTCAACTCAAAGACGGGGTGCCTGCTGCATAGTCGCCTTACACCTTTTCGTCAACCTAGCCGGTCTCCGCTCTCATATGCACCTCTACATTCATTCTCTACGGTACCCATTTCACATGAATTTGGGGTGCTGTTATCTGAAAGTGACTCGAATTCCTCTTCTCCATCACTCTTTCGAAAGCTCCATAGTTTTTCTTCGGGACCCCATTCCAGTCTACCCAGTGTAGCAGTCCTCAAGAACTCAGCGTTGGCAGGTTCCTTAGATACAAATGTATCCATATAATGTTCACGGGACACCCTACTGTTTGTGGTAGCAGAATTGGTGTCAGTTATGGCAGTAGGAGAATCTGAGCACGATGGCAGTAACCTGTCTTTGGCAGCTGACTCCTCCCTTTCACGAAGTGTCTTTAATATCAGAGTTTTGAGGAAGTTCATTACTTGAACAGCATGAATCAGTGCTGTCAAAGGATCAGCCATCTGCACCAGATAGTATCTCATTTAGATTTTGACTAAAATTAGATTTTAAAAGGAGTAATTCCTAGTGGGGTGTTTCAAAATTAGCTAATGTTTTGCAAAGTTCATGGTTTATAGATCCAGACAAAAAAATGAAAATGTAATAAGAAAAAGGTGAAATTACTTATTATGAACCCCTTCTAGTATTCACTGTCCACTCTGACATGAAAGAACAGTCATTGAGAGGACTGAACTGAATGGTGCTCAACTCTGATTGATTAAAGGCTAACCATATTCATTTTTAAGCCATAAATTCTTCAAAAGAGGTGGCTGTTATTGCATATATTACCCGTATGAAGGTGAAAATGGTTTGCACCCTCATATCCCATGTTAATCTCCTCTCCCTAAATATCCCAAATTGAGCTGTTCTAAAACACAGCTGAACTCAACCCCGCCAAGCGGGGCTCTCACGCTAAAACTATAATTTTCATCAAATTTTAGGCATGTTGCATTCTTAACTGGCAAGACACATCAAACATTTATCAGACTCGTGCGAAAAATGCAAGAATGAAACGTTGAAAACCTGAGTCATATTTGGTGCAAAAACCATCGCAATGTTGCGTGCATTCATTTTGTTGTATTGTTCATGCTGCACAACATCTGCCATCAAATTGATAGCCCAGTCGAGGAGAGCAGCTTCTGTTGGAGGAAGTAACTTCACAAGTTCAGTGCAGTCTTCTTCCGTGTTGCAGTGCATCACCTGCTCTGGTGTGAGGGAATCAAGTACTCCACTAGGAAGTTCTCGAAGCCATGCCTACAAAGCATATCAAGCAAAACCACCAAAATTAGAAATAATAGTATGGCTCTCACGCATGAGAACTAAATGTAGGATAAAAATTTGAAAAACCCGTGAAAACCAAATCAATAAGAAGATTTAGAAGCCATTGGTATAAAAGGCTGTGGGTTGACTGTATTTGCGAGCTATAAATTGAACTGTCTGCAAGGTCCAAACTCCAGGCATGTTCTTATGTTTTTCTATAAAAGCTAAAATACTTTACTCATCATTTCAATTTTCCACCAAATTAAAGTTATCACCTCAATTGGAAAAGGGGGGAAAAACCCACAAGTCAGGTTTGATGATGCCAAATACTCCTAATTCAATTTATACTAGTGTGCTAATAGCGTACTCAGCTGAATGCATATGAACATATTCTATAAGAATATGTAATAATAAATCTAGTCAAAATCATGGGGAAAAAAAGTTGGTCTTGATAGTTTGACATGTGAAAGCTCTGTGACTGTAAATAAAAGAAAATCACATATAAATAAGAGATACTCCAAAATCAGTATTGGAAATAAAACCCAGGTAATTTGCAGTTTGCATACCTTTATCAAACCTGCCAAACAGTGGACATCAATTCCACGTGGTACTACACCTCTGTTTAACTTGTCTCGGACATACTCTTCTTGACTATTTTCAGCATTGATCCGGAAAATTCCTTCCGCCTTCAATCAACACAATCAAGCTTGGTCAAAACCTTAAGCCTTTTTAGTTTTTAGTACTATTTAGTCATTAACCCAACCAAAGCATGGGCTTAGGCTTACCTTAAGGCCTCCTTCTGCATACAAACGCTTCTGCATCATAAGAAGAATCGTCGGTACACTGTTTCCTCTTAGATCAAAAGAGCACTGCATTGACTGGGCAGAAACTCCAAAAACGCTAGCACTGGACAACAGAAAAGATGCATATTGTAGTTTAACTTAATGAAATTAGACACAGATACAAAAATCATGTAAGAAAAAAAATTACAACATACATCCCAAAATTCTTTCTAGCAGATTCCATTTACAACAGAGTGTTATTTGTTTTCCTCATGTCAAACAAAATGCCTCCAACAATCAACTTTGTCTAACAAGTTGGTAGAAGGCAGAATATTTAATAACATGCATCGATACTACTAGTTATCCACAGAAAAGAGTAAAAATGTGCAAAACTTCCGAATTTCGTTTATAGCGAACATGATCGTTTAATTTGTTAGAATTTAGACACCACAACCAGAAACTAGTTCACATATCATGATCTTCTTGGGATCCAACCACTACTCCCTGCATATAATCCGTAGGATCCAAGACAGATGGAAAAGGATCAAGGCTTACGCATGCCTGGGATTGACAACATTGAACCAAAACCAAACCCAGCAGCACAATATAGGATCATTTTAATCACATTTTATTTACCATTTGACAGTGGCTTTAACAACGAAGCATGCAGACTACCGAAAGACATCCTAATGTGTGAAACCACCATCCTAGGATTTCCATCTTAATCACAGCCTCAATATTTTTGCTGGAAAAACAACCATAGAAACATTTATTACAGAACAATAACAACTTCCTCAGCTAACATAGCAAAAGTAGTTGGCAAGTCCCTTTCTTGTACAGCTTCAATCATCCAAAAACCAAATTCTCACTCCAAAAAAAAAAAAAAAAGAAGAAACAAAGAAACTTTTTGACAGACAAGAGAACAACTCAATTAAGTCAGACATAATGATCAAACATATACAGATACACCTTCAGTAACAGCTGAAAATTAAGAAAACTTAATAATTCTTTTGCCAGATAAATGTCATACTTTAACGCAACAGTGAAAGATCATTAATTTAATGTTATACTAAATATTTCCCTGATTCCCTCCATTCAAGACGTTAAATTTTGTTCATAAAAATATTAACCAACCATATTCCAAAAGATAACAATAGAAAATCCCAAAGTGAACAAATTTCAGAAGATTTAACTTGCTTAATCAAATCAAAATTAGCAATACAAATAAACCCCCGGAAAAACAACTGACAGAGTTGGACGGAGTTGAAGAATGAAACCTGGCACTAGGGACCTTGCGGGGAACGTCAGGCTCGAGCTCGGTAGGCAAGCCTAGGAAACCATTAAAGCGGTCGAAAGTCACGT
Organism: Microcos paniculata; assembly: GCA_030664755.1. Classification (NCBI taxonomy): domain Eukaryota; kingdom Viridiplantae; phylum Streptophyta; class Magnoliopsida; order Malvales; family Malvaceae; genus Microcos; species Microcos paniculata. Next base: position 37,319,418 of record CP131461.1, read on the forward strand.
GAGAGACATGCCTGACTTCGGTTGGCCAGCTAATATCCATGGCAGAAACGTCGTCAGTGTCGACGCTGCACGTGACCAGAGACTTCCTTAACAACGCCGCCAAAATATCTAGAAACGGGAACTGGTTATTGTCTTTGGTTGTCGAATTACTGTTTCGCCCCTGACTACCACCAAATCTAGACGTCGGGCTTATGAAAGGCGTCGTAGCAATGGGGTCTCCGTCATAGTCATTTTCTTCTTCTTCCTCCTCGTCATTGGCTTCTTCGTTGTAGGTTTTGGCTCGGTGGAAGAATGGACTCGGAGGAGCATGATTTAATTCAGTGAGCCCGACGAGTCCGCAAGATTTGGATCGAAACAAGCGAGTCATATTTGTCTCTGTGCCTGATTTGTATTTTTTTTCCCCTCTTTTGGGTGTTCAATTTAAAAGGTGGAGGAGACTTAGGAGACAAAGAGAAGAAAGGAACATATAAATAAATACTATAATTCAATAATAATAGTAAACAAAAATGAAGGGAGTTAAGGACGGTATGAAAGTAATGGAGCAAGAAATTAAGTAGTACGTAAAAATGGATATGTTTGGTTGAAAAGAAAAGGAGAGGAAGACGGAGAGAGAGGGCGGAGGTTGCTTGAGAGTGGAGATTCTGGATATGGTAATGGTCCTAATGGAGTTGATAGAGACATTCGGCTTCCTTTTTGTTGTTTGTGGTTTTTTTTTTCTTTCTTTTTTTTAATCTACGACAAAGGAAGTGAAAAACGAAAAGCAATAAGCAGGGTTGGGGGTGCAGGTTGGGGACGGCTCGTGAGCGTGTAGATTTGAGAAAAGAAACTGAATGGAAATATATATGGAATGAAAGAAAGGTAGTCGAGGAGGACTGGAGGAGGGAAAGCAATGGACAGAGGGCCGGAGGGTGAACTGTGAAGGCCCCCTATGGGCTATGGCATGGGCTCCGTGAAAGTGCGGATGTCTTGGTTTTGGATGTTTGCCACTTTTGCCTGGGGATCAATGGATCATCATCATTCATCATCACCGCATCATATCATATTCTTTATGTTTTCTAAAGTACGATTTTTTTTCTCAATTTTTTATTCTGATTTTTCTTGTGCGTATATACACAATACACTTTACTTTACCCGTTTAATTTCAATGTGATAAAAGTGAAAGAGGCAACCTAACTTTTTAAGGTTTCTGTACTTGGTTTTTTTTTTAATGCATTTTCTCTTTTTACTATTTATATGGATATATTTTATATATTTTAATTGTTTTAGATAGATCTCAACCTTATAGCCTAGTTTCAAAGTTCAAATTCTTCATTCTTAATTAATTTTGTATTTCAATAAATTCTCCATCTTCAAAATATATAAGAATTAATGATTTTTCTCCAAAAAAAAGGAACAAAAAGAATTAATGATAAATATCAAGCTGCATGGCTAGCTCAATAAAAGAAAACCTTAATTATGATCTAAGACACATTTAAGATAAGCATCAATGCCTCAGCAAAAAATTAAAACACAGATAAGCATCAAGGCTTTCTTCTATCATTTTCTTTTAAATTTTCAGCGATATACATAAAGACCAGCTACTACTATTATCCTACTTAATTCAACAATTTTTATGTTTAATCTTTTTTTTAAAAAATCTATTTGCAAAGAAGGGATTCTAATTCCTTTTCTTGAACATATAAAGACCAGACCAGCTGCTTTTCGTTTTCTTTGTTTTTTCCTTCCCCTGTGTCCGTGGGGGCCGACAGTACATAAATGATAGTACTACTAGTAAAATATATTGGCTTAGGAAATGAGGATCTTCTTTAGCATTTCTGAATTTTGTTATTGTTAATTTGTTGGATATTGTTTTTTTGTATTTTGCATTGCATTGCATGCCAATAATCCCCACAATACGAAGCCACATGGGCACATGGCGAGTGTTGCTTTCTTGTCCCCAATCTCAAGCTTTTCTGGCTTCTCTCTACCCTACTAATTAACCTGTCTTTCGCAGAAGACATCGTTTCGACTGTATCGCTAACGAATTAATTAATTATACACTGAAAAGGTATAACAAAGAAAAACTTTTTATTTATAAAGTACGAGGTCCCATTGATTGCATGCAAAAACATCATTTATCCACAATCCTTTAATTAATTAATCTAATAAAGCACAAAAGCATCTTAAATGATGTTTGTTTGATGTGACAAAGATTATGACCTGTAAACTAAATCTTAAACTAACAATTGTATTGTATGTACAGAGTAACTAAGTTGGTGGTCCTTTCTCTTGTTCCAAGGCGTATAAACTAAGTTTTCTGCAAAGCAGGGCCAAATGATGCAGAAGCCAGAGACATTGAAAGGCATCGGATAGGGATCTATGGGGTACCGGGTCAATAAATATATACACTGGAAAACAGGACGAAACACGTGAACATCTACCATGCAAATCATGCAAAAATGCAGCTAATTTGACATTACTCATACCACCCGCTTGATGTTGAGCCGACGGTTCCTGGTCCCATTTGCATACCTAAGTCGAAAGCTTCACATGTGTGCTTCATGCACCGGCGGCTGCTCAGTCACTGTACTGGGGCACCCGCTCGTTCTTCTGGTTCAAACTTTTAGGTCCCAAACTTTGGTTTCTGTGTGATTTTGGTTCTTGATGAGATTTAGCAGAAAGCAACAGAGAAAATGATGACGTTATAATCTGTAGGATGTTGGTGTTGGCTACGCCAAAAACAATACTACGTACTATTAAACATGTGGATATGCATTAATTAGAACAGATTAAGATTCCTAATTTCTTAGTCTGATTAGTAGTATCCATGTGTACTGTTGACTGTTGCGAGCAACCATCTTACAAACAGAATAAACAAATATATATATATATATATATATTGACGGTATCTTTCCATATGTACTTGTTTAAGTGGAGCAATGCAACAGCAGTATTGGCCTGTTTTTCTTGGAAGTTTTTCAAAATGGCACTCTTTTGTTTCCAGATGTCTTGTTAATCGACAACATGTTAGTGAAGAGGAATAGATTCTTGTATCCAAAGCAGACAATTGTTCTACTTAAATGTTTTGGATGGATTGCAACAGAGACTAATTAATGCCATAAACTAATGTACTGACAGTCAGTTTAATGAGGATAAACAAACAATTTAATCCAATTAAATAAAACTACTACCAGTGTAAAAGAGCTGATGATGACAAGGAAAGGAAACAGTCATCAATGGCAAATCTATCTGTTTTGTTTTGTCCCTTAGCTCCGGCTTTCTCATGATTCTTCCAAATGTACTCTAATTATTCAATGCATCTTTTTCTGGGTTAGGAGTGGAACAGAGGTTTTCTAAACAAGTCCCTCAACTGGGATCATAAATCATTAATAAAAAAAACAGTCTAAATCAATAGATTTCAATAAAATAATTAAATGTAATTAATTAATCGATGATTTGTTACCGCTGGCTATCAATAACAGAACTTGACTCCATATAATATTACACAAGATCCACTCGCTCGTATATATCATAAATAAGATCAACATGTCGTTTCGATGGATAGAAGAATCTTTTCCAATAAAAATGACAGTTTATTATTATTATTAATTTGATCTTCCCTCTGTTTGTTTACAAAGTACAACAGCTGGTACAGTTCTGGATTGAGCTGTAAGTCCAACTTTGACAGAATAGTAGTATGTAGTAACCCATAGAACAGTTCTCATCTTTAAAGCCTCTGTAGATGATACTAAGGCTATGTTTGGGAGAGCGGTGTGATTGGTTCCGGTGCGATTAAAATGATGAGATTAGTTATTGTACATGTGAGATTGGAATTGTGGTGGTAAGATTAAAACCAACGATGAGAAAATAGGTGTTTGACGAAAACAGCGGTGCGATGAGATGAGAACAATAAAAGACCAAAAGGGGTATTAATTAATAAAACTAATTCTTTAAACCAAAAAAAAAAGGATTTTTTTTGGGGAAAGTTATCCCACCGGCGCCTATTGGTGCTCTAAGCACCAATGGAAATTTGCCCCTCCGGTGCAGTTGGCATAATGCCAACTCATCAATTGGCACCTCACTGGTGCAACACTTAAGCACCCCATTTGACCGTTTAGCGCATTTGAGTGCTCAAACGGACTGAAATGGCCAAACAAACATAGCCTAAATCAAACACACAAAGCATGAAGTTGATGGACGGACAGAGGTGGCAAATGGATGGGTTTATTTCTGAGTTTTGGGTCATTCTGAAGGTTAGTTAGAGTTAGTTCATATAATATACTTTCTAGATTTTACATCTACTGATTTGCTGCTGTTCTAAAGCTACAATTCTGTTATTTGCATGATGGTTGTTGTCTGGAAAATGTGAAAATTTGAGTAAAAGATACATATGTTGTTGGTGATGATTTTAACGCCTCAACCATTGGAGAGATTCAGGCTATAAAATCAATTTCGTAATGCTAGCTTGTGAAGGAAGCATTACAGATGTTCTTCAGGCACCCTAATTTCATGCAAAAAGTAGTTATAAGAAATCAGGAAGGATCGGGATATGGGGGTCAAAGAAGATTTCTTTGCAATATAAGCAAAACGATTTGTTATTAGTTCCCTTCCAAGCTACTCCAAAGAATCGGTCAGGAAGGCCACCCAAGGGGGCGACGGCATTACATATGGCCATATTAGGTGAAATCTTGTAGGCGACTGCTTAACCAAACCACCAACTAGAATTTATAAGCTAACTTGGCAGCAGAACCATATGATTGTGGTTTTTAGGCCTTTAATTAAGGATTTATGATTAATTCACAAAGTGGGATTGGTTGATTTGCTAAATAAGTTTTCACTTTTTGATTTAAATGGAGGGGAAGATGTCGGCATTTGGCTCTCTTCTCCCACTTTTGGATATGCAATGGAACAGAACGAGGATTCTGTTTTAAGATACTTGAAGAAGTTAAGGAACAGTTGAAGATTAGGTTGCTTTCTGCTAATCAAAGTGGTTTTGCTCGCTTTTCACATCTTTTCTAAGGATTTAAAGTTTTCGATTAGTAACCATCTGTTTCAATTAATTCTGATGTAACCAAGCAATAGGTGGTCCAACTATCATATGCGACCATCCTCTTATAGTTGTAGTAATCTATATTTTGTGATTTTAATTATTAATTTCATAAAGTTTCTAGTTGGTCTAAATCTATAATACGGGCTTTGGGCTTTAATCTAGTCTTTGCCTAGCAAGAAAGAAAATGGCCCAAAGGCCTGTAATTTGGCCCATTTCAGCAAAATCTAGTCTTAAGGAGCCGAATTGGGTCTCAATTGTTGCTACGAAGATATGGGACTAATTCCTTAGGCCTAATAGGCTTCAATGGAGCCAAGCTGAGGATTGTCGCCAATAATGTGGAAAAAGGGCAAAAAAAACCGGATTTACGGAATAGAAAGTGCCCCACCTTAATTTATGAATCATCCGAAGAGGTGTCCCTACCCTTATCTTCCTAAAATTATTCAACTTCATGCCAATACTTATTCTGATTTGGGACCCTTGACATTATGACCAATTATAAGTTCCACCAGAATGAACACTTTCATTCTTTTTTTCTTTTTCTTTTATCTAATTAAAAAAATGAAAATAAATATATAGGAGAACGAGTTACTTCACGAATGGTTTGGAAAATCCAGTTAATGAATTGGTAAAGAGTCGTGTCTTGAGAGGCCCAACTCGTTGAGTGGCTCAAGTCCTGTTTAAATGGCTTACCGAACACAGCAGCAGCCGAGTAGTTTCCCTATCAATGGTGTGCCTTAAACAGTGACTTTCCAACTTTGATCAGAAATTTTCTCTGGTGACCAGAAAAATGGATGCCCAGTACCAACCAGTCAATTAGCAAGGGCTTCGCGGAAAAAAATAAAACAAAGTTGAAGCCCAGGCGATGATCCCAGCCATAGCCCATTCTAATTAACTATGGCCATTTTTAAGTTCATGGGTCTCCCTTCTTGACTCAGTGTATTAATTAGACATTTACCTTGGCCCAACTCAACTACCTCTACATTTTAGTATACCTCTCTTTTCCTGCTTAATTACAATGCTGTATTCAAACGATAGTACTATTTTTCGAAGAAAGTTGAGAATATTATGATCAGTTAGAGAGAGCTTTCGGGTATTCATAAATTAAACGGTTAAAAACTTTTCAACATGTCGGCTTATGCTTATTGAAAAACTCTGCTGGGAACCAAACTCTATCAATATGCGGGTATTTAGCTTTTCTCTTTGGCTTTTTCTTTAAAATTCTTGCAGTATTCTTAAAGCCATGGGGGCGCACATCAACTTAATGAAGCAGCTTTATCTGTTGGGAAGTAGCACAACTTGAAAAAGCCAACCTGTTTCACATTGCAATGTTATGAAGGTTGTAGAGTGTAGACTGTTAGCTGAAGCACGATATTTTAAAGCCCAATAGAGACGGCCATTAGCTACACATCCATTTCTTTCTACTTTTTGATTGAGTTTCAAGAAACATGAAAACTTAAAACCATGCAAAGGAGAGAGAGAGAGAGAGAGAGAGAGAGCAATTGTTTGTTATTATAAGATCAAAATTAATGCTACGTTTTGCCTTTTTCCTTCTCTCTTTAAGGAACCTAAAATCAGGTAGTGTTTGAAAATGAAATCACAAATTCCATTCTGTCAAAATTATTGGTTTTGTTCAAGGAAAAATAATTTGATCGCCATGTGTTCTTCTTAATCTGAAAGTATCTATTTTGTTTTAATTTTTGGACTTGGTCGTAACTTCTGGATTTAACCAAATGGACCAAAACTTCTGGTACATTTATTCCATTTGAAAGGGCTTGAAAATGGTGAGTGGAGTGGATGAAATTCTTACCTACTCCAGTGAACAAATCAAAGGAACAACAAGAATAGCAGTCCAATTAACATCATATAACTCTTTATTTATGTCTAATTCTTTTTCGTTTCTCAAGTGACAAATGGATACACATATGACACATGCTAGTACTCAAACAGTTTATTTATTGGTATTACTAATTTTTAGGGCTGTTCAAGATAATCGATAACTGAACTAAACTAACAACTATATTAGGATTTTGAATTGTTCATATGAAAACCGAATGAGCTAAAATTTAAAAAAATATTTGATTTTATCGGCCTAAAATTAAAAGATCCAAAATTTTTATAATCTTATTTAAGTTTTTGTAAAAGAAAAAAGTCAAAAATTAAATGGATTTCAATTACCCAAAAACCTGCAAAAAAATCCAAACCGAATCGAATCGAACTGAAACGTTAGGATATTAAAATCTTAATTTAAAATCGAACCAAACCGTTTACACCACTACTAATTTTCATATCTCCATCAGCCCCAAAAAAAAAAAAAAGCCGATTTCCAAATTAGGCTCAACCAAGTTCCACAAGTCCAGGCTGGATTGCAGGTGACATTATTATGTTGGAGTAAATAAGAAGACCTTTTATTAATTAGAGTAGTAAACTTTTTAGCATGGAATACGGCCGGAGAGGGCAGTTGCTCCAATTACGCTGTTTCCCTTTGTTCCTTTCCTTGTGGTTTTGAGCTAAGCATTTATTAAGATATTCTTTTCTACCAAATCTTATATATATATATAAAAACAATCCCCTTTCCATAAAAGGAAAGGAATTAAATACATATGGTTTATAATTTCGACAAGTGGCATATCTATTCACTTGCCACATGTACATTCAAATTTCAAATTCAATTTTTAAAATTTCAAAATAATGCATTATTAAATTTCAAAATAAATTAGCCTTTAATTTAGGAAAATTAATTTTAAAAATTCCAATCATAAATATAAATGACCCTTTAATTTAGATAAATTAAAGATTTTAAAAATTTTAATCATAAATACTGACTTATTAACCATTATAAATACTACATCTTCTTCTTACCCTAAACTATAAACTTTTTTTTAGACTCTTCATCTTCTTTTAACCCTAAATCATAAATTTTTTTGAGACGAATTTTCTTTTGAAGGTAATATTGTTTTTTGTTTGTGGTCTCTATTTTGTGTAATTTCTCTTTTTTTTCCTTAATTCTTTTGTTTTATTTGTTGGTATATTCCTTTTAAGAAGATAAATTTTCAAATTAGATCTGTTGGGTTAATTAAGCAGGATCGAGAAGCCTTGCTAGAGAAGAAGACAAGGAAAAGACAAGAGAAGAAATAATTGCTTCTACATCCAGAATAAAGGGAAAGCTTCTCCAATCCCAGCTCCACTGTAAAATTCTTTTGTTCATCTTCTTCAGTTCTATTTGTTTGTTCATCTTCTTTAGTTCTATTTGTCATCTTTTCTCAAAGGTTTGCATTAGTTTGTTCCCTATTTCAAAATTATTCTATAATTTTTATGTGTTTTTTCCTCAATTTTTGTTGAGGCTTTCTTCAATTTCTTTATTCTTTCATAGACTATCTCATCATTTTGCAAAAGCCAAGAATTTTATTTTTGTGACATGTCAATGATGGGAACAAATTAGTGTGTGATGAATGCAACTCATTATATTAAGGATTTTTCCAAAGAGTTCAACACCAAAAAGCCGTATCAGAAGACCAACCAGAAGTGGATATTCTTTTGTTGATCGATATTGGATTGTTAATTATTCCTATTGCTATATGGAGTTTGCAAAAGTTGTAGTCCTTATTATGTATAGGATTGGCTAAATGGAGTATATCTTCATATTCTTTTTCATTCTTATTCTTTGTTTTTTCAATGTTGGTGAATTTTTTTTTGGATAAAATAAATGTTGGTGAATTTTATTTAAAGGAGAAGTTCAAAACGGAGTAAAAAGCTCCAATTCTTATGAGATTCTTAAAATTCAATGTGTAATGCAAAACTACCAAAGTATAACAAATATTGCAATTGCATTCCTCAAATACAAGTCCTTTTTTCCTTATATCCTTTGGCTGTAAGTATAATCTTATATATATATATAAAAACAATCCCCTTTCCATAAAAGGAAAGGAATTAAATACATATGGTTTATAATTTCGACAAGTGGCATATCTATTCACTTGCCACATGTACATTCAAATTTCAAATTCAATTTTTAAAATTTCAAAATAATGCATTATTAAATTTCAAAATAAATTAGCCTTTAATTTAGGAAAATTAATTTTAAAAATTCCAATCATAAATATAAATGACCCTTTAATTTAGATAAATTAAAGATTTTAAAAATTTTAATCATAAATACTGACTTATTAACCATTATAAATACTACATCTTCTTCTTACCCTAAACTATAAACTTTTTTTTAGACTCTTCATCTTCTTTTAACCCTAAATCATAAATTTTTTTGAGACGAATTTTCTTTTGAAGGTAATATTGTTTTTTGTTTGTGGTCTCTATTTTGTGTAATTTCTCTTTTTTTTCCTTAATTCTTTTGTTTTATTTGTTGGTATATTCCTTTTAAGAAGATAAATTTTCAAATTAGATCTGTTGGGTTAATTAAGCAGGATCGAGAAGCCTTGCTAGAGAAGAAGACAAGGAAAAGACAAGAGAAGAAATAATTGCTTCTACATCCAGAATAAAGGGAAAGCTTCTCCAATCCCAGCTCCACTGTAAAATTCTTTTGTTCATCTTCTTCAGTTCTATTTGTTTGTTCATCTTCTTTAGTTCTATTTGTCATCTTTTCTCAAAGGTTTGCATTAGTTTGTTCCCTATTTCAAAATTATTCTATAATTTTTATGTGTTTTTTCCTCAATTTTTGTTGAGGCTTTCTTCAATTTCTTTATTCTTTCATAGACTATCTCATCATTTTGCAAAAGCCAAGAATTTTATTTTTGTGACATGTCAATGATGGGAACAAATTAGTGTGTGATGAATGCAACTCATTATATTAAGGATTTTTCCAAAGAGTTCAACACCAAAAAGCCGTATCAGAAGACCAACCAGAAGTGGATATTCTTTTGTTGATCGATATTGGATTGTTAATTATTCCTATTGCTATATGGAGTTTGCAAAAGTTGTAGTCCTTATTATGTATAGGATTGGCTAAATGGAGTATATCTTCATATTCTTTTTCATTCTTATTCTTTGTTTTTTCAATGTTGGTGAATTTTTTTTTGGATAAAATAAATGTTGGTGAATTTTATTTAAAGGAGAAGTTCAAAACGGAGTAAAAAGCTCCAATTCTTATGAGATTCTTAAAATTCAATGTGTAATGCAAAACTACCAAAGTATAACAAATATTGCAATTGCATTCCTCAAATACAAGTCCTTTTTTCCTTATATCCTTTGGCTGTAAGTATAATTTTAAAGATAGCTAAACCTATCAAATTTCATGTTTGTTAACCTCTCAAATTTAATATGAAAATGGCCTCCACTGTTTTGAAAATAAAAATTAAAGGAAACTATAACATAAAGTACATTAATATGAAAGAAAAGTTAAAGGAAATATTCTGTTGAAAAAGAGAGCATCCATGCGACTTATTGTGAAATACTTAAGCTATAAGATTCCAAGATTTGTAATTTAAGCCTATCTTAGTATATTAATTTTGTTTTTTATTATTTATTTTCTTTGTATATTTGTTTTATTCTTTCTCATACTTCATGACTTAATTCTTCTTCCAATATTTACAATCTGACATTTTGAAGCAATGCCTATTTATTGCAATTAATTAGAAAATTTATGAGTTAATTAGCTAAGTTTTATGAGATACGGGATAAATGGTTATGAGTTTAGTAGTTTTTTCTTTTGCTTAAAGCAATCAATTATTTTGAAAATATATTTTAGATAATCCATTGTTTCAAGTGAATTCTAAAATTTAAAGTTTCTTTTTTCTTTTTTTTTTTATCTTTTAATTTTATCTCTTAGGCTCTTACCATGAGATGGGATATTCCAATTAATTTTTTTAACTTTTTAAAATTTAACAAACTCAAATTAGAAATTTCATACAATTATTCAAATAAAACATATTATTTTTAATATAGAAGTAGAAGCCCCGTGTAAAGCATGGGTTAATCACCATGTGTCTAGAATTTGGTTTATTTTTGTTAAAAAAAAATTGATATCAATTAATTTAAATTAAAGGATATATTTATTCAAATTCTATTCAAATATTTATATCACATATTTAAGTAATTTGATAATCTTTGATCTTTTGACAATATGAAAAAGTGCCAAATAAAAGAACTAGATTAGTAGTAATTAGAAAATTTAAATTCTATGCAAATGTTCATATCACATCTTATATATATATATATATATATATATATATAACAATTCCCTTTTGAGAAATGGAAACAAATTAAATGTAGGTGGTTTAAAATCTTGACAAGTGCCCTAGGTCTATGGATGCCACCTGTCCCCCTATTTTCCAAAATTCAAATATGAAATTTCAAATTTCAAATATAAGAAATTTATTAACCATAAATTGAAAGAAAATTGATTCTGATTGCTATCAAATCTTAAATTTGAAGAAAATTGATATTAATTACTATTATATCATTAATTAGGGCAATTTGGGATAAATTTTGAAATTTGACAATTAATGAGTTAATATTTATGATTTGAAATTTGATTGAGGAGAAAATTCAAAGTAATCAATGCCGAATAATTAATTATGTCATCTATAATTACCATAACAGAACTTAAATTTACCCTTTAATTGAGGAGAAATTTCAAAATAATTTACCCTATAATTAAGGATAAAATTCAAAATAATTCACCCAATCCTATTAAGTGTCATAGGTCATGAACGCCACATGTCCCCCTATTTTCCAAACTTCAAATATAAAAAACGTGTTAACCATAAATTTGGAGAAAATTGATTTGGATTACTATCAAATCTTAAATTTTCCATCTTTCATTCATTTGAGATTAGTTTTTTTATTTGTTTAATTTATCTATTTTCTTAAATTATCATTCCAAATATATATCTTTAAAAATAGTATTGTTTTCTATGCTTTTCTTTTGTTGATATATTTATGAAATTGTTTAACTTTATTTTATTTTCTGTGTTATAAGCTCAATGAAATTTTTGAGGAGAACGATTGATTTGCTAAGATTTTTTGAAAATGATGTATATGTTTTTTGTGAAATGAAAAGGCTGAATATAAACAATAAAAATCTAATGATGAATATAAAGTTCATTTTAGAGTTTGTAGATGATGGAGATGAATCTAAAAAGAAAATATTTCAAGAATTTGAAAAGTTAAAATAATTTACTATTCTCTTGAAATATTTTCTAGCAATTTTTTAATGTAATATTAAAAGTTTGATTTTAATTTTTATTGATACCTATCTTTATGAATGCCTATGTTCGAATTTAATTTTTTTAGATGACTATCTTTCTGCCAAATGGGTTAAAAGCGAAAAAATGAATGCCTATTTTTTATTTTAACTTTTTTTGCCATAAAAAATGGGTTAAAAGCAAAAAAAAATCAAATTAATACTATAAGATCCTTTTTTATCATAAAAAAGTTAATTGATTTCATGCATATAGTATGATACATTTATTGTAAATCAAAACGAATAACTCCTAGAGAAAATTAAGGAGATTGTTGTTTTCAACTTTGTATATTGAAAACTCATAATTAAAAAAGTTGACATGCTTTATATTAAGGACAAATTTTACAAATTAAGGAATTCAATTTATTCTAATAGAAAAATCAATATAAGTCAATAAAATAATAGAGACAAAATTCGGAAATCAAGGAATTCAAATTATAGCAAATTGTTAAAACACCATAAAATATATTAATTAACACATGAAAATTAATTTAAACACTTTCTAATGGGCAAACACGTGAAAGTTCCATATTTTTTCAAAATGCAAAGAAAAAAAAAGCATTACAGTTTGATATAGTATTATTCCACAATTAAGTTGCATAAAATAAATGATTACTTAGTATTTGTTCCTTTATTAGATGATTTTGTTTTCATTTTCTTCATTTTCTTAGTATTTCCTCCATTTTCTTCAAATTAGTCATTGAACTGATATGACTATTAGATGATTTTGTATTAAGATGAAAATTAATATTTGCAAAAATGAAAGCTTTTGTTTTGCTACAAATAGTAGATCAAAAAAATAATGAAATTTAATAAAATAACATTAAATTCAACATAAAAGGGCCTTATTTTAGTAAAAAAAAACAAAATTAGCTTACCAATTTGTTGTATTATGTTTTTACAATTAAATTTCCATTAAATAAATAATTACTTAATTAGTGACTCCTCCAATCAGTCATTAAACTAATATGTTAATCAAATATTAAAATGTATCATACCTCACAAAAGCAAGCCAAAAGAGGTGATGTAGAAAGGTATTAAATTATCATTAAATTGGCCATTTATTGAGATTATGGCAATAAATCAGAGAAACCAATTATGGTAATAAATCAAAGAAAATAATAATTTTAATCAAAATTTCATTGAGTTAATTATGGATGATAAAATGGTTAAACGGCTTGAATCAATTTTAACGAAACAGTTTGAATCAATTTTAACCATTGATTGACTTCAATATACATTGATTACCCTTGAATTGACAAAATTTTTAAATACGATCGACTTATCCCATCATCCATAGGCTCTATTAATGAATTTGTGCCAATTGAAAACATTTCTTAAAATTAATACATAAACTTGACTACAAGTTTAACCCCATGTTATGGAAAGAAATAATTTAAAGGGTAAGTTTTAAAATTTAATTAGCTAATAATTATAATAGGATTTTAGTAATTGTAGTATAATTTCAGAGTTGGCACAATTTTATTAGCAGGGCCTATAGACGACATGGTAAACCAGTCTTATACACAATAATATCCAATAATGTATATGTCAACTAATTTTCAAGTAGTAGAAATGATACTCTTTCAAAGAATAAATGTATATATGATGTAATATGATTAATTAATGAAAAAATCAATCTTTTTTGTAATTGGTAAACACAAAAAAATCTAAAAAAATTTAGTACAATATAAAAAGTTAGTTTTATTGTAATATTTGTAATCAGTTAATTAGTTGTGACTTTGATTCCAGATATTTATCCAATACATATAAGGAATGCCAAAAATTACAGCTTACTAACTACAAATAACATGTATATATAAAAAAAATCTATCATTTGTTCAATTACTTTCCATTTAATCCATTATTAAATTAGTCATTAATTGAAATTATGCTACAAAATCAGAGAAAATAGTCGTGGCAATAAATCAGAGAAAAATAATTTTTGAATATATTGGTGAAACGGTTAAAAACATATATAAAAGATACATAATAAGCATTATTTATCATGAAATTTTAAACAAATTGTAATGATATTATTGATATTATTAAGTAAATTATTTATATTATTTATTTATTTTTATCATTATCTTAACAAGCTATAATGATTTTTTTTATGGAACAAGCTATAATGATCTTTTTAAAGTATTTGATATATACCTAAAATTTAATCAATTGTTTCAAATAATTAATAATTAGTACGTTATTTTAAGTAATCATGGAATATTTAGTCCATATATTTTATCTAATAAGCGATAAAGAATTTGCATCAAGAGGTAAATAGAATATTATAGATTATTAATAAGCCAACAAAATTTTTTATTTTTTTTGAATATTTCATACTAAATTTTATTTCAATATTTTATTTAAATTTCTTAATTTACTATTTTTAAAAAAAATCAAAATTTTAAAATAATTATTTTATTTATAAAACATTCCCGGGCCGTGCAACGCACGGGTTCAAAACTAGTTACCAATAGAGAATAAACGTGGTGCAATAAAATATACAAGTAATACTGATTCAGTTGAGCGAGTCAGATTATCTGCTGCTATCAGATAAAATTATTCTATTTCTTATAATAGTATATAATATATTGTATGATAATTTGTTTAAGACTGTAATCTCAGCTTCATTCCACGGTCGAAACCTAATTGACAGCAATGTACATGTCTACTTGTGTGGTCGGTATTTAATCTCACAATATTTTGCCTTAATTAGCTAGCATTCAATTTTTTAAATATAAACTTATTTTTTTTCGGTCACAAATATGAACTTTTTTATTTAATTATTTGACTCTAATTAAACTGCTCTTCTTGGCATTTTCATATGTTTTGCATCATTAGCAACATCATGATCGTCATCATCATATAGACCCTGCGTATTATTATTGTCACTTCTTCACCATTCTAAAGTTTAGACGGCGAAATAGTCAAAAACAAAGAGATTTTTGAAGAACAAGAAATAAACTATATATGAGATACTAATTAGTAATGATAACAAACTTTATTTAAAAGGCCATGTGAATTTCGTCAACATTCAATATGAAAATAATAATGAAATTTTGTACCCAAAAAAAAAAAAACAAGAAATTAATGATAGTGATTGAATTTGGATCCGTAGTACGTACAACTAGTCATCATGTTAAAATACGAAATATGATTAACTTCATAATCAAAACCTTTTAAAACAAAATCATGTCTAAAAACCCTCTTCCCAACTGCTACTAGTCTACTACTACTAATATTTATGCAACATACTTAAGATAACATACTTATTAGTATATTAATCAGTTTGCAGTATAATTGTGAAAAAAATAATGGAACTTTGTCACATGTAAATATTTACGAAATTATCAATTATGGCAATTAGTATATATTATTACTATTTAATACATTTCCATCAATGTTTAAACTAAATATTAGTTACATAATTTTTTCTGGTAGAATATTTGCATACTTAAAATATGAGTCTTAGCAAAAAAAAAAAAAAAAACTCTATATGTCAATACTTGTTTCACTCTCTCATTTTTTTCCTTTTTGAGGGTTTAACCAAATCTTAACCGTTAATACTTAATAGCGTGGGCAACGAAATGAGATTCTTTGCCAAAAATGAAAAAGAAACGATAGAGAAAAAAACCACCCATTATCCATTAGTTGCTTTATACATGATCATGAAAATATGTACTCTAACTAATAAGTACTACAGTTTATAGTAATTAGTTAATTGCTACCTATAATAATAATAAACATCCCCTTAAAAACCGAAAAAATAATTTGGATTAGGAAAGTAAGAGGGCGTAATTTTTTAGAATTAGTAGAATTAATTACTTTTGGCCAAAAAAAATTAGTAGTATTAATTAGTAAGGGTTAGTATTTACTAAAAGGAAATTTATTTAAATGGGTTAAGATAGTGTCACATCAGATTAAATTTCTCATCTGACTATCACTGAAATCTCGCGTTTTTCGAACCTTCGGACCAGCCCCTCTGCTTGTTTCGTCAGCTCTGATTCCCTCAAAATCCTCTCTCTGGATCCATTTCCATACTACGCAATTCCATAATTAAGGCACTCCTTTACCATCGGTAGCATGACACCTGTTCAGTTGGGGGCGTCTTCGTAATCTAACAAACCAACCGTTTCCGCGGTAAGTCCTCAGTGTCGTATTCAAGCAAACAGGGAATCAAAACTCTCGCTGTTTTCCAAAAATCCCTGTGCTTGATTTAAAAAAAAAATAACGGCAAAAAGAAAAGTAGCAAAAGACAAAACGAAAAGAAACTTGTACAAACAAAAGAGAAAAAGAAAAGAAAAGAAAAAAAAGGAAATTTCACTTATTTTCGACCCTTTTTTTTTTTTAAAAATAATAGTAAAGAAAAACATCGTGATTTTCACTTTCCTTGGATAAATGAGATTCTACAAATCCGACGTCTCCAAATTAATCCCATAAGATTTCCCTCTTTCCGGTATTATTACTGTACCATTAAATAATAAAAGCTCTTTATAATTTTCCTGCTTGAACCCTTCTTCCCTTTCTCTTTCTCTGTGTCTCTGTCTCACTCTCTCAACCTTCTCTTTTATTTTTATTTTTAATTTTTTTTGCTTCTCTGACTCGAAATTCCATTTCATTCTCTTCTTTTATCGTTTTCTCGCCGCAGATCTCTTTTGTTATCAGATCAGGTGGGGAGGGCGGAAAGGTTGCTGCCACCACTCTGATGATTAGACTTTTGACTTTGTTGTGATCGGGGGGAAGGGAGGGAATTTTAGGATGGGGCAGTGTTACGGCAAAGTTAATCGAACCGGCGTAGATGATAGCACCACGTCAAATGCTACAACCAACACGACGACAGTGGTTGTTCCAGCTGATCGGAACCAAACGCCACTGTCGTCCGGTAACGGCGCTGTTAATATTCCGTCAGTGAAAAATACTCCCGCTAGGTCTTCAAACCAAAGTCCATGGCCCAGCCCGTACCCGCACGGGGTGTCTGCCAGTCCGCTTCCCCCGGGAGTATCGCCTTCTCCGGCGAGGGCTTCTCGGGGTTCAACGCCGAGGAGATTCTTCCGGCGCCCTTTTCCACCGCCTTCGCCGGCCAAGCACATAAAAGCGTCCCTGGTGAAGCGTCTCGGAGGGAAGCCAAAGGAAGGGCCGATCCCAGAGGATCGCGGAACTGAGCCGGAACAGGCGCTGGATAAGAGCTTTGGATATGGCAAGAATTTCGGAGCTAAGTATGAGCTGGGAAAAGAAGTAGGGCGAGGGCATTTCGGTCACACTTGCTCTGCCAGAGGTAAAAAGGGTGAGCTCAAGGATCAACCCGTTGCTGTTAAGATCATCTCAAAAGCCAAGGTATAATGCTCGTTCTTTTTCCTTTTTCCCTGACTTTTACATTATTTATGCTCTGTAATTTCAGTTAATTTGAGTAATTGTGGGGATGTTAAGATCATTGTTGGATTTTTGGAGGGATTATTCATAAAATTGGATTTAATTGAAGTAAACTTGGCGGGAGCATTTCCTAGTGGAAGAAGATAAGTTGCTTAATTTAAGAGTAATTATAGAATAATTATGTTAACCGCCTGTGCACTGCCAACCTCTCATGATCCATGATATTTGGCAATTATATGAGCAATTTGGGACAATTCTGTCTTAAAAGGATACCTTTTGCTTTGATTAACGGTATCCTTTTTGTCGGTTAGGAGGAACCATTGTTGTGATTGTACTTATAGAAGACCGAAAGAGGACAAAGACGCATTTGTCTTTTTTTGATGATCATGTTATCTAACAATGATGCAGGGTATTCTACTTGTGATCTTTTGTATTTCAACTCTAAAATGGCATGTAACCGTAGCCGCATCAAGTACAATAGAATTCAGTGGGAATGTAAACTTGTTTCACTAGTGAGAGATTTTCGGCATCTTAGCCACGTGCTTTGGAGTATAACTTTAGTGTTCAGACCTACTAAAACTTGCAATTTTGATGCTGGATACTGGGGGACATTGCCATCGTCTCATGGCTGTCATGTTGTTTGGGAGGCTACCATTTAATATTATAGGACAAGACACGGTTGTTTGATTGCCACTTTAGCATTACCAATTTTGGTACCTTGTCTAGATATCATCTTTTGTGTTTGTGTTTCTGATAAGAAACACTTTTATAAAGAATGATAGAGTTATTGTTGAAAAACAGAACGAGATCCTTTCTTCTGGTTTGAGTAACCTACCAGACTTCTCACATCTTTAATTTGCGAACTTTTAATTGTTTACTGCTACTGTGATATTTATATCCGTTGGGAATTTGAGGTATTTAACTGCAAAAGCTTGAATAATGAAGACATAAAGGTTAAAAGACCAATAACATACAACCCTCTTTCATAATGTCATGATTAAGCAGAGAGCTGTTATCTTGTCCGAAAATAGTCATAGTTGATTCTTCCAATTTAATCCTTTGACTGCTTAAGTTCTAGAAAAATGGTGATTAAATGATTTGTTGATTAGGCACAGGGCTTGCCCTGGTGGTTACCCCCTCCATTACTGGTGTGAAGCCTTCCACTTGCCTAGGATTTACTCCCAGGTCCCTTAAGCAATGGGGTTAAGCTCCTATAGTCCTAGGAAAAGAAGAAGGAAAAAAAAAAAAGAAAGAAAGAAAATGATGTGTTGATTGCACCTGCTGCATTTTAACCAGATTTATTTGACAGATGACAACAGCAATATCAATTGAAGATGTTCGAAGGGAGGTGAAAATATTGAAAGCACTGTCTGGACATAAGCATCTGGTCAAGTTTTATGATGCATGTGAGGACGCCAATAACGTGTACATAGTCATGGAGTATGTCTTTTCTTGTTTCTGTTCAAACTTATTGTGCGAGTTTGGTTTATCTTTGTTAAAGCTATCTCTTTGCATTACCGTTTCTACTTGTGGGTCATTTTGTTTTTGGTCATCAAGTAGATTGCGTTACTCCATTTTAGTAGGTTTTCGTAACTTTTTGCACCTTTCTGCATTCTAGATTCTTTTTGTAAAGAAAGTAATGGGCCTTATTTCCTCTGTGGAAATCTTTTGAACATTCTAAGTGTATCATCATAAAATTCATTGCCACCTTTCTCAAATTTTGTGTCTTGACATTTATGAAATTCTGTTGCTTGTCAGATTGTGTGAAGGTGGAGAGCTATTAGACAGAATTTTGGCAAGGTAACATGTTTTTGGTATTGTCTATGTTTCTTCACCTACTTTTGTAATAGTGTTTGAGGGCCACTATTGTTATCTGTTTAGAATCCAAAGGGTTAGATAAATATGAAGATCTTATGTCTAGATATATTAAATGCTTCTTAGTATGATTAGGTTGTTTTATTGTGATACTGAGATAAGAATTTCTCCATTCCAGGGGAGGAAGGTACACCGAGGAAGATGCAAAAGCTATAGTTATACAAATTTTGAGTGTGGTTTCATTTTGTCATCTTCAGGGTGTTGTGCACCGTGACTTAAAGCCAGAGGTTTTTACTGTTTCAATTGGTTCATATGGATTATGAATCTGAAAATTGTATGTTCTGGCATATTATCTTATATCTGATGCTGTTCTTTGTTGTTTGATCTACAGAACTTCCTTTTCACTTCGGGGGGTGAGGATGCTGACATGAAGCTAATTGATTTTGGTCTTTCTGACTTTATTAGGCCAGGTAATAATCGATAATCACCTATGAACTATAGCTTGGTTCACGATTGAACAAACCTCCCTTCATAGCGTTTGTAAAGCTATAAATAATGCTATAAATAGAAAATTGTAGTCATTGATGATGAAATCTAGCATCTCTTTTTCTGTTTGGTTCCTCCTATAAAAGTTATGTTCTTATATTCATATAGCATAGTTGAGTATAAGCATAGAAATTTGAAAAATTTTCTAGGACCTCTCTTCTGGCTTCTGCTGTAAATTAGAGAAGACAGTAATTTATTTTCTTAAATATGAAAAAATGAAGCAAAATGTTACGGGATAATTCCATTGTCAGTTAAATATGTCCAGGCATGTTTGAACGAGTTAGTAGTTAATAAAATAAAGTAATGTAAAGTGGATAATGTTTATCAAATTGTCATTTTCTATGTCATATAATGGATATATATATATATATATATTTTTTTTTTTTTTCAATTACTGTTTTAACTTTTATGCAATGTATGTATGCAACAGATGAAAGACTCAATGATATTGTTGGAAGCGCTTACTATGTTGCTCCTGAAGTTCTACATAGATCTTATAGTCTAGAAGCAGATATATGGAGCATTGGAGTAATCACCTACATCTTGTTATGTGGAAGCCGGCCGTTCTGGGCACGTACAGAATCAGGAATTTTTCGTTCGGTGCTAAGATCTGATCCCAACTTTGATGATTTGCCCTGGCCTTCCGTCTCTCCAGAGGCCAAAGACTTTGTTAGGAGACTTCTAAACAAGGATTACAGAAAAAGAATGACTGCTGTTCAAGCTCTAAGTAAGTCAGGACCTTGTACCCTTATAGTAATAAACTTAACAAAGAAAGCACCATAGAGAACAGAGATTTATCTGGAATAAATAAGCATTAGCTATATTGGCCTTCTGGGTTCCCTGAACATGAGGGTAAATAAAAGTTGCAGTTATGGTTTTTAGCTTGATGCCTCATATTTCTCAACTTTGATCATTTGATTAGATTTGTCATATCATATGACTGTGGAACCAAACAAAATGTTTTTGGATCCTTGTCACATTGTAGTTTTTGTATATTCCTCTTTTGCATGATATTCCATGTCTATTCTTGTGAGGCATAGATAATGATTTTGTATAACATTAAGGTCATATTACATCAATATATATATGTATTTATGTATGTTTGTTGTGTCTATGTCTGTGTATCACAATGCTAATAAAATCGCCCTTGTATGTCATTTCAGCTCACCCTTGGTTGCAAGATGACAGCCGTCCAATCCCTCTTGATATATTGATGTATAAGTTAGTCAAGTCATACCTTCATGCAACACCATTCAAACGCGCAGCACTAAAGGTACTATCTTCTCTTTTCATGACAGCATACAGAACTTGTCAACCTTTGCTTTCTTTTTCCTCCTTCCCTCCCATTTAGTACATCCTTGCTGGTATTTCTTGCTCTCAGTTTGAAAAATCTTTGTGTGGGTGTCTACTGGTGCATGAACATGGGGTTTAATGTATTTTGCTTTCTGTCACAATCTAACTTGTGGTTTGGTAATTGTTATGACTGCAGGCTCTTTCAAAAGCATTGACTGAAGATGAGCTGGTTTATCTTAGGGCGCAATTCAGGCTGTTAGAACCTAATAGAGATGGGAGTGTCTCTCTTGAAAACTTTAAAATGGTTATTGACTGTCTCTATGGCCCTATCAATTTAAGTTTTTAGATTAAAATAGTTAATGATTTAAAGCCGATTTCCATTCTGTTCATGGACTTGATATTTTTAATTGATTAGCAATAGTGGGATATCTCTATAATCTGTCCTTTTTTCTTTTCTTCTTCTTCTTGTTCTTTTTTTTTTTTTTTTTATGAAGAGATGTTGTCTTTGATCTCTCTCACTCTCTTTGAATGATATTAATGTCATTTGCAGGCTCTTGCTCGAAATGCTACTGAAGCTATGGATGAATCAAGGGTTCCTGACGTTCTTAGTGCGGTAAGGCGCTTGCTAGAAGTTTTCCTGACATTCTGACCCTGAGTGCTTTTGCTTCGTCGTTTTGATCTAAATTGCTATATTAATATGAAAGGTTTGCATTGTCCACGTATGCTTTAACCTTCCAAATGTTCAAGCATCTTAACCATTCATTATTTCCCTGCTTCTGTGAACTAATTCTGTCTTTCAAGGTCTGTGTTTACTTAAAATACACAAGGCTGTCAAAGGCATCTACCCCCTCTCCTTGGTTTACGTTTATCATTTCAATGTTGGTTGCTTACTGTTGGTTTTTTTGAATTCAGATGGGATCGCTTGCATACAGGAAGATGCACTTTGAAGAGTTTTGTGCAGCTGCAATTAGCACTCACCAATTGGAAGCGGTTGAAGGCTGGGAGCAGATTGCCTCCACTGCTTATGAGCATTTTGAACAAGAGGGCAATCGAGTAATTTCAATTGAAGAATTGGCACGGGTATGTTCAACTATTGCTTCCAAAATATCAAACAGCCACATCTTGTCCTAATATTCTGTATGCTGAGGTGATTCCGTTTTGATTGTATCCACAGGAGTTGAATGTCGGTCCTTCAGCTTATTCATTCCTCAAAGATTGGATCAGAATCACTGATGGCAAGCTTAGTTTACTTGGATATACGAAATTTTTACATGGCGTGACCCTTCGTAGCTCTAATACAAGACATCATTAGGTTTTCTTTAGCCATTGATATATATATATATATAGTTGCTTCAAATTCATGGCATTTTGGATGACTTATGTGATTTTTTTTTCCCTTCTTTTCAAAAATTATTTTCCATTTAGGGTTGGTTACAGAAAAATGTGCATAAGTGAAATATCAAATATGTTAGTGAGATTTGTTGAGGAAAATTTTACAGTGGCATTTCTTGGTGCTCCTCATGCCCCGACTTTGCTTGTGGATTTGAGTGGAAGATTACTTGGGGTAAAAATTTCATGGATGCCCAAAGGTTCACTGGAAATGCCCAATTCCAAGCTTTTATGAAATCCGACAGCTAGAGCTTGAATTTTCACCCTACATCTTGGGCTCTTGACTCTTGCCCAGCCCATTATTTAGAATACGTTTGGAAGGGGTGGCTATGACGGGCTAGAAGTCAAGGTTACTTACGCAAGTAAACCAGGATATTAAGGTGACAGATGTATAATAAGAAAACTTTATGTAGAATCAACCATAGCATTTACTGATGATGGTGGCTGCTTTTGGAATTTTCAAATCAAAACCAAAGCGTAGGAAGATACAAAGAAGTTCGTTTTCAATCCCGGTCCCAGGCGAGTGAGTTCCAATCTGAATTCCTAAGAAATAAGAATCGATGCCGAAGAAAAAGGGCATTTTGATGACAAAATCGCACTTGCACCACAACCTCAGCCTGACTTGAATCGGTGGGCTTCTTGACTTTGAGTCTTTCTTGACAAATGACAAAGGATTAGAACTCATTAATGTAGTCACTCTACACAAGTTTCTTTTCTCATCAACCATTCTCTTACTCAGCTTCTGTTTGATTTATATTTCTTTCGTTTGCCTTCAATTTATTTTTCCATTTTCCAAAAAGAAAACCAAAAAAAAAAAAGAAAAAAAAAAGAAAGGAAAACATTTCAACTAAGGTCATGTTTGATAAAACTGAAGTAATTAAGCACTGAAAATTAAGTGCTGAAAATTTTTTTTGAAAATTTTAAGTATTGAATTTATTGTATAAAAATTGTTTGATAAGTTATTATGTTTGAACAAATTTATTTTTGAACTATTATAAGAGAAATGTAATTTTATGAAAAATAAATGCATTGATAATTAATAAAAAGGAAAGAATAGTGGTTAAAAGGAAAGAATACAACATTAAATGTAATTAATGTAAGATTTTTTTCCTTAAATGGAATTGTTGAATGAAATAAGTAACCTAAAAGCTACTTATTATTTTCGATGCTTTTTTATTAAAAATTTCCAATTAAGTGGTTTTTTAACTTTTATTATCAAACACATTGAAAAAATGAAAGCATTAAAAATTTTCATTTTCAATGATTAATCAAACAACCCCTAAATGGAGCCTTTAAAGTGATGTTTGGTGGTCCCATATAGCGAACAACTCCTTATTTTCTCGTGATTTTCTTGTTTTGCAAAGCACCGGGATTTGAGCAATTCATCTGACAGGAGAGAATTCGCAAGACAAAGACGTCCCTGTCTAAAATTTTCTTGCACCAAATTCTGGGGTAATAATTATTAGTATATCCATTTATCCAAATTCTAGCATAGCTTGCAAACCAGCTATAAAGCATAATTAACCAAAATTGGTTTCAATACCCATCATCATTCTAAAAATACATACCACGATTTATGTCTCCCCAACAATTCTGAAGTGGCATGCCACACATCACATACATGACTCCCACCTCGCATATAATTTTCCCAACCTTTTTAAGTTTTAACAAATTCCTCTTCCAATAATTTTTTGGTTAAAAGAAGCAAGCATCATGAATGACGCCTAATACGTACAAGCAAACATGTTGTATCTTTTTTTCCTTTTTGGTCCCAACCAACAAATATAAAAATATATAAGAAATGGGGCTTAATTAGGAGTCTTGTAATATGTCAGTTGCTTTTAACCAAAAAAAAAAATGTTAGTTGTTGATCATAGTTTGTAAAAGACTTTGTAAAATGATGTATGATGTAGCCTTTGAGCTGGTAGTAGTGTTGTACTGCTGCTTTGGATTAACAATAAAATAAAAACATAGACATAGACATATGGGTCGTCAGATTTCTATAACAAGTTTCTTGACTTACCATTAATCATGGCCATAATAATTTGGCTAATACCACTTAACTTGATTAATTGACTGGATATTAAGTGATCATTTTTTCCCTCTAAATAAACATAGAAGCGTTTGGAAACTGCAACAAGTATATATTTGCCTTCGTCGAGAGTATTTGATCATATGTACTAAATTACAATTGTAAAGCGTTAATGGACGAAAAATTATTAGATAGACCATGGACCCAGCTGACCATGTTAGTAATGGTCCACGTCGACTCAAATTAATTTCTAAATTTTAGTATAAAATTTAGCAACCGGCAAATTTAGCCTTAGTTTTAAAAAGTATATTGAACTATAAGGTAAGCTCTAAAATTTAGGATATTATTAAGGTAAAGTTTTATTAAATTATTACTATATGAGAAATATGAGTTGGCACAGTCTTAAGGTTGGGACCACTATTGATGTAGTAAGCCGGATCTATGTGATAATTTTTCGTTAATAGACATGGTAAATACTAAATAATAAGGTTTCCGCGTTCCTTAATATTAGGTGAAACAATATATTCTGTTTAACCTATTTAATTAATGGAATTGATCAGAAATTAGTTCCTAATTATTAGTTAAATATGAAAATTTCACTGATTCAGCCAGCTGTAAGTACTTGAAAATCGATACTATATGCTTAATACCGAAGGCTATATGATACATATATAATATAATATTTACAAAAGAAGGGGATGTGTATATATATGCCTCTATCTCATACATTATTTGGACAACTACAGAGTAGAAACTCCAAAAATTTTGATGTTTGATTGAGGTAATTAACAAATTTAAACAAAATCGCCCACACCCAAAAAGAAGAATTAAAAGAGAAAATTTCTTTGTTCTCATCTTTAATCATCACTGCTAAGGATTTTCATTTCAGAAAGAGTATGGAGGGAAATCAAGGAAATTAATTCTTATTTATTGTCATGAATTAATGAATTTTACAGCTAATTCCAACTCTTCATCTCGCTATTGAATTTAATTCTACAGCGTAAATGTACCATTATAAATAACATAGTTCAGTAACAGCTCTTTTCACACACCAATTAACCTTGCAGTTTAAGAAATTAAACATGGCATTTCCACTAGGGTTTTTATTTGTTTGCATGCTAGCCTTCAACTCTGCTGCTGCCTCTGTGATACCCGGCAATGTGACATTTTTGTCATTCAAGGAATCCTTTTCTACCCTTTTCGGAGACCAAAATCTCCATCTCCTTGATGCAAATGGCAAATCTGTTACAATATCCCTCACTCAATCTTCGGGCAGTGGATTCAAATCTCGTAGCCTTTACCAAAGTGCCTTCTTCACTGCTTCCATTAAACTTCCTGCCAATTACACTGCGGGAGTTGTGGTCGCGTTCTATACTACCAATGCCGATGTTTTCAAAGCCAACCACGACGAAATTGACTTTGAGTTCCTAGGGAATGTGCCGGGGCAAGATTGGCTTGTCCAAACCAATCTTTACGGGAACGAGAGCGTACAACGAGGCCGTGAAGAAAGGTTTAAACTCTGGTTCGACCCCTCAACAGATTTCCATAGTTATAGCATTCTTTGGAACAAAAATTGGATCGTGTATTATGTGGACGATGTCCCAATCAGACAGGTCCAAAGGGTTGACGCCATGGGAGGGGATTTCCCTTCGAAGCCAATGTCTTTGTATGCCACAATCTGGGATGGGTCTAATTGGGCCACAAGTGGAGGCAAACATAAGATTAATTTTGCCTATGCCCCTTTCAATGCTGAATTTACCAAATTTGTTATTCTTGGTAATGGATGCTCCATGGATCAGGTCCAACAGTGCCAAAATAATGCCAATATTCCAACTTTTGTTGGAAATTTCAATGGCCTGAGGCCAGACGAAAGGACCAAAATGGAGGATTTTAGGAAGAAACATATGATTTATTCTTATTGTCAAGACCGGCGTAGGTATCCTATTGCTTTGGCCGAGTGTGCTCCATCGGGATAATTCAAAGGTTGAACGTCGTATTGAACACAATTTGTTTGCAGCCTTTTTCATCACTTTCGGTCACTAGAAATTATTAGTAGTTACTTTTTTTGGCATCAAAAAGGAAAAAAAGAAAGAAAGAGAAGTTGTTTCCATATAGCTTTGGATCTATTATCATGTAGCTAGAATTGCTGTTCTTAGTTTGGAAATTTAATATATGATTCTCTTCGTATTTGCAGTTCCTTTTACTTTCCAATAAGATATCATTTGTTTATTATTATATATACACTCTTTTAGTCTTGCCTTTTATCAACATCTTGTTAGAATAGGTTACAAAAATGGTCATACGAATTCGAATATGGAAATCCCTAAAATTATAATGTCTACCCCTTCACGCCTCCACCTTACATAATATTAATATATTATTTCACCCAAAAAAATTAATATTTTAATTTATATACACATATAATATTCCAAAATTTTTATTAAAAACCTCATTAAAAGTGCTTAGTGTTGATCTTCACATTATTTCACAGTCGCAGAATCAATTGATTTTTTTTTAATTTAGAAATCTCGAAAGCTTTCTTTTTTTAAAAAAATATTTACTCCAATTACTTACGGATTATACACCCAAAAAAGGCCAAAGCCCTAAACAACCAGATAACAATTTGTTGAATATATGTATTTTAATTGAAAAGCATGAAGAGAAAAAAATCAAGGTCCGTCGTGCACCCTCTCTTCTCTCTATAGCTATTCTAACCCTTTTATTTTGGCGGCTTACAGGGTGATCGATTGGAGCTCTTTGGAGATAAGATTTCGATGTTTGAAATTTGTGTCATATCCCTTTCATATTCGTGAAAGAAAGGTGGATAGTATCCATTGATTATCACCATCCAATAACAATTTATCAACTCATCATCAATACTTGAATACGATGACTGATTATATATATATACCCTTAATTTATGTAAAACCGAAGAAAAACCAAATACCATTCAAATTGTTACATCAAACTTATCTCCAAATTCATTATATCTAACCTTGATGATGAGATGTTTCTATAAACCGACAATATAGATTGAACTGCAGGCTTGCATGCCTGATACATATAATTGAGTTTTAGTATACTCATATCCTCATCAGTTCATCTTAGAAATGATGGATTACTTGTAATTGTTATTGCTAATTAATTAGAATTAAAAATTGCACCCGGTGAATATTGGTTTATTAGTGGTTAATACATATACTTCTCTTTTTCAAAGAACTAAAAATTAATTAGTTCCAATTCTCGTCCACACGGTAAGCTAATATTAAAACAAAAAATTCCTTTTTTTTTTTGGATATGATGCTAATGTACATGCATCTAAGCATATTCCTGAATGGTTAGTTTACCTAATTATTAAAATTTGTCTTATAGACTTTTTGAATTTGAGTTCACGCCTCACATCATCAATATCGCGATCATATCGTGATATAGATATCAGTTGTAGGCAAAAGTTTGAAATTTAATTAAAACCCTCGCTAGGTGATGATACGTTAGAATTACTTGCTACTAGTAACATTTAGTCAGCTATGTAGCTAAAAAATGCATCTTTTTTTTTTTTTGAAATTTCCATATCACTGAGAATAAAATTTAGTTGGAACCAGGCGTTATTTTAAACCAAAGACGCTAACAACAAGAAACAAAATAATTAATCCCAGCAAGTAGTACTCCAAGACCCCATCAATTAATTAATTAAACAATCGAAAGGCCAAACAAAAGCTCTTTAAATGGACGTATATGTAATGTTCCATTGGCATTTAAGTAGAATAGTCAAACCCCACGTCGACCCTCTCCGTACTACAAGAAGGCCCACAGCTTTTTCTCCTGTCCTTGTTTCGGCTTTTTCTTTCTACATAAAGACTTTCAATTTTCCGTAACATAAATGGTTCCGATCCAAGGTATGGTAATGGCAGTGAAGCTCCTCATTCCTCAACCATATATATATATAACCTTCATAAATGCTCTCGGAACAAAAGAGGTACAAAAACTTCCCTTTGTTAATTTTTGTGTCTGATGTTAGGGGCAGATGTCTACCCTGCACACACACACAGAAAAATAGAAGAAAAATCTTCTTTTGGCATATCCACAACAAAGGAAAAGAAGTAACCAAACCGAGATATTTCAAAGTTCAACTAACTGGTCAATGAATTGGTTTAAGTGGCAAGAGTTTAAATTAGTAATATAAGATATTTGAGTTTTAAGTTTTCGCATATCTTTTGATAGATAATTTATAAATTTAAAAAATTTAATAAAATTAAAATTTGTAAATCTTTAAAAAATTAACAGTTTATCTTGATCTTAAAAAATAAATAACCTATCATGCTCTTAAATTTAAAAAAAAAAAAAAGTTCAATTAACTGAGTTTCTTTAACTTTCAATTCCCTCGTCTCCCTCTCTCTCTCTCTCTCCCATCACCCAACTCAAATTCAATGCGGTCCAGACAACAACAAAAGTATACCGTAACACTTGTTTATGTTTGACTACTATGTTTCAGACTTTCAGTCAGTTTTTTTCACTTTCAAAAATCTCAGTTAAGTTCACTCGCTCGAGTCGAGTTGACTCGACTCTCATCCGTTTGCATGTACCAAGTACATCTTTCACCCATTTCGAAGATTTCTCAGAGACCTCAGATTTACTGAATCCAAGAGGAGGATGGTCCATAGTGCATACCTTACTTCTGATGGGTTCTTGATAACTAATGAAAATTGATTTCTATCGGTTCGTGAATCAGATTTTGTTGCCTCCTTTTAGGTTTATCCCTTTGGTTTAGGGATACCATATAAGATAATCACAGTTATACACAAAAGCCGTGGATAAATATACAAATAATTTATGATATTTGCAAAGAGGTTAACATTAAATCAAACAGTTGTACTTTAATCCCAGCGTTAGGGGATTTGTTTTTTTCTTTCGCTAATCTTATGAAAATTTTGAAATTAAAAATTCAGATCAATATCATATTAAATTAGATATATATACTCCATGACTCAGCATCTAAATTAATGTTAAAGAAAAGGTTACTACTTAATTGATTGATGGCGTGATTGCTGAGAGTGATTTCCAAGGGTATGGTGCCCAATATTTCAAACTTAAAGAAACAGCAACGACCCTACCAAAAGACAATAAATTTAGCCCTTGTCTATTCTAAATGATGCCAAACACAACTCAATATATTCATCTTTAGCATTGAAAAGAAAGGAAAAGGAAAAGAGAGGAGAAAAGATAAGAAAGGCATTTACTACATCTTTTCCTTTACGGTTACTAACAAAATACTAACAGAAGTCACTGCATTTGGAAGCAACATTTGTCGTCATCATCTCATCATCATCATCATCATCAACAAACAACAAACCATGAACCATCTAAGGTCTACCAAGAACCAGGAAAAAACGCAAACTAAAGCGAAAACACTCCCAAAATTTACAAAACCAATAGAGAACACTGTACTACTAAACAAAGCAAATATCGAATCTCTTTGATTTTTCTTCATGGTTTAGGCTCTTGTTTTGGGCACTTACAAAACCATGAATGATTCATTTTCTTTTGATGATCAGTTAACATATAAATATAACAATGATTGATTCAAACCCTAAAACATCCGGCATGATGGTGATTTTGAAGGGACTTTTCCCTATCAATCAAGCCACGAACATTCCTAAACTCCTGTACATGGCAAGGGATTGTGATCGTACCCTTCTGGTCGAATCCATACTCTTCCTCCGCTTCTTTCAACAGCTGGATGAACAAGGGGTGGTTAAAGTATATGACAGGCACAACGAATCTCTGTTGCTCCTCTCCTTCCGATCCTACCTTGATAGCCAAACACCCTTTGGGTACATCCCTCGCTTGCTTCTTGCCGTGGTGACTGTGGTGGTGGTGGTGATGATGAAGATGCGGTAGATGTAAATGAAAGTTCCTCAAACTTTTCTCGCCACTACCCATTGCTTCAAACAGTCCCCAACACGACACCAAAACGCAAAAACCCTACTTTAATTCCTTAAAACAGAAGAACAAAAAAAGGTTAGAGAGGATCAAGAACAAGAAAAAGGCCAAGGGTGTTGTTGTTTAAAGATGTCAAGAGAAAAGCATCTGAGAGACTCGGGCACGTTGGTCATGGCTGATAATCCACACCAACATGTAAAATACAATAACAACCAGAAAATCACAGAAGATAAATATACTAATATATATAAAGCCAGAGGAAAGAGAAAGATAGAGAGAGAGAATTTTGATAGCACAGGGAAAAAGGGGCGTTTTATATGCTGCGGAAAGCCCTAGAGTTCTGTTTGTCCGTAATGTAAAGTTGATTCTCAGACGTATGATGAAAGTGGGGAATCTGTTGATTGATTAGTTTAGTGTTATCGTTGTAACAGGCGAGGAGGGCAGGGGTACGAATATTAGGAATAGGAAAATAAATGGCAAAGAGTGTAAATAAAGGGGAATTGAAGGGTAAGACACGTGGATGGTGAGTGGAGAGAGAGAGATCGACACGTGGATGGAGGTGGAGAGGGATGTGGATTTGTTAATAGGATAGATAGCCGACGGACGACAAGGAAGGTGTCGTTTTAAAAAAAAAAAAGGGCACAATATAATAAAGAAAATAAAGGAGAAAAGATTGAAGACGGCCAATAGCAGGTCTCGAACATGTCCCAGTAGACATCAGAGAGGTGGTCTGGTCTCATCCGCTTGTGGTCTCATGGAAATGTCAGGGGACACTTGTGCCTTCTTAATTTTACACAATACTTTACCAAATTTAAAATTTCCTTTTTCTGTACTTTTTGAGGGGAAAATGGAATTCCGTACATGGAAAACAAAATCAGTGGTTATTATTCTTCTCAATTAATATTGGAGGGTTGTAGTCTTCTGGATTCATCGATTCTTTTTGAATCTTAAAAAGCTCGACCACTTAGAATGGAATAAGTGGGATTGAGATGTTTATACTGGAAGATTATCTCTAGGTTAACCTTTTTTTCAGGTAACTTTTGTAATTTCGTACTATTTCCAAGAGGGACAGCGCGTTATGATCATTATGTGCTCATTCTTTCTTCCGCGACCGTGACCGTTGGGTTGGGTCACTTGGGAGAACCAGAAAGCTTAAAATCAACGGACAGCTGGGTCCTCCTCCTCCCACAGAGTACGTACTTTGGCAGGTACATTTCGGAACACAGAGCCGTCAACGAGAATAAAAATAAAATCGAGACGTGAAATGACCAGACTGTCCTCCTCAGTTTTACTGTACTGTGG
This sequence comes from Microcos paniculata, assembly GCA_030664755.1. NCBI lineage: Eukaryota > Viridiplantae > Streptophyta > Magnoliopsida > Malvales > Malvaceae > Microcos > Microcos paniculata. The sequence goes on from CP131461.1 coordinate 37,351,332, forward strand.
GCAGCTGGGACCCAAGATCTTTAGTGCTAGATATGGTGTTGGCTCTCATTATCAACCCCGGAGCACAAATTTGTCAATTCCTTTGCGTCAAAAAATTTGTGACCCTTTAATCTGAGCAAATCGGATGCTGGATGGGCCGGTTTTAAATTAGTTAGTCTGAGATTTGATGTAGAGGGTCCACTGAAGTTGGTGGGTCAGGTACGGAGGATTTTTTCCTATTTTTTGAGGTTAACATTTTAGTGTACTATGTGTGTTTTTTTTCTTTTTTTCAGCTAAGCCGCCGAATAAATACTCCTATTTTTTGATTACATGAAGATGAAATAGAAGAAGATCTGATTTGATATGTTCGTGCCAGAAATTATACGATTATTAGAAATTAGAAATAAATGGCCCTTCTTTTTTATTTATATATATGTATTTTTAAAAAATGTTATTATGGTAATGCCAGATTTAATTTTTGAGGAGAAATGGATGTGAGAATTATATTCCTTAAATTTTCATTGCTTACCAAATAAACTAAGGACAACAGAACAGATTATAAAGAAGCAAAAATGGCGTTTACCTGCTAGAGGAGTAGGTCTTTTTAGAGATGAAACAGGCAACTTTGTTCTAGGCTTCCAGAGGAATATAGGACAAGCTACAAGCCTGTGTGCTGAACTATGGGCAATCCGAGATGGCCTTAAGTTAGCTGTGGAAAAAAATTTCAACAATATTATTGTTGAAACTGATTGTAAAGTTGCTATTGAACTTATTCATAATTGCTTTGAATCAAAACATGAACTTATTACTCTTTTGGATGATTGCAGATACCTTATGGATCAATTGAATATCAGAATGTTACAATATACGTTTAGAGAAAGAAACTCTTGTGCTGACCTACTAGCGAAATAAAGCACTGGCATGGAGGATTCGTTTATTACTTTGTGTTCCTCCTGCTTGTATTTTGAATGCACTTATGACTGATAGAATGGGAATTTCTTTTCCTAGAGTCTGTTATAGAAAGAACTCTGTTAATATCAATGATATTTGTAATATGGGGGTCGATACTCCAGACGTTATTTTGTAATAGCCTGCTTGCGTGATTAATGGAGTGAAGCTCTTCTTTCGGATAAAAAAAAAATGGCGTTTACCTATGGAAAATATATTATATTGCCAACTATAGAAATTACAAGTAATAGTAATTACTTGATGATATTAATCAAATTCGTAATGTTTTTCCTCTAAAGTAATGCCATTCTAAGTATTAACAGAGAAAAAAATATATGTCAAAAAATATACCAATCACTGAACCAGAAATCGTAGAGCATTTTGCTGGTCAATGACAATGAAATGCAGTCTACACGTGAATAAACCAGCTGCAAGGCATTTAAAACAGTTACGCACACTAACAATAATAATAATAGTGCAATTTTTGGCACTTGATTGCCTAGCCCCCACCCGGTGGTCCGTTCAGCTAATCAAAATTCTGGACTTTGGAGGAACAACGTGATCCGAGAGGAGGCCCGTAACATCTCTTACTGGCCCAAACACTTTGACTTGAAGCAACGTTGGACTCTGGAAGCAAGACTTGGTTCGATCCATGATCTTTAGTCCTCGAGGCAATCATTGATTTTCTGGAAACATGTTGGATTCAATTATGTGCCAATAGGGTCTCTCTTTGAAGAATATTTCAAAAGGCTAAGTCAGAAATGGGTTGTAGCCATCCTGCCTTTATTGCTTTGTTTCATTTTTTTTCGCTTTTAGAAATAGTAAAGGTAATTTCCCAGAGTCATTAGAAGGCATTAAACTAATTAATTAGACATGGACTTGAAATCTTTGGTCTATCTTAGATCGATTATACTATATGCATAAAAGATGTTAAGGAGAAAGGAGGCTGGGGTGTCTACGTCTTTGAAAGTTAAGTTGATGTTGAGAACTCATAATCACAAAGATGAAGGAATATTTCACTCGTTTAGGATATATTTGTTATATCGGATTGAATTGGATTGAATAGGATGAGGAGGAATTACATGAAATTTGTAATATGGTTTTATAGTAATTGTATGGATTTACACTGTGGAAATAATTGTTTATAGGTTGAGTCAATTTTCTTCATTTACAAAAGATTAAGTCATTTTATGAATAATACAAATTTATGTCAATCACATTACAAATTATATATGATTTTCCTTCACATCGTACCGAATCAAATTCAGTATAACAAAACATTTCCTTATAGTATTTAGTGTATTTTTAGTTTTCAATATGTGGATTCAATGAGACTATAGTCTATAGAAAACAGTGGTTGCTTTAATGGCCAACTTGAATCTTCAAAAAGTTGTCCAATGGAATCTTTCAAAGGATAGAGAATCTATCAAGTTCCTTTTGGGATTTATACATATCCCTAATATTCTCATAGAAAATATTGAAAAATAAAAAATATGGTTTGAAATTTCAAGTAGTGATTGCCGCACTATTAAGTTTGAGCTTTTTTGTCCCTTTTTCAGAGATTAGTCTTATTTGAGGGCCAAAAAATGATTTTGATTGGATGAAAAATTAATTGAATGATTGAGTAGGAGAAGCAAATGGGGGGTGAATGAAAAAAGATGCAAAGTCAAGGAGAGGAAGTGGGGGAACGGAAACACCATTCAAAGTGGGGGAGTTAGTGAGTATGGCTTTTTCAAGAAAAGCAAAAGTCATCATTATTTAAAGAAGACATATATTCATGTTTCGGCCTTTTATTCTTTCTCTCCCTCTTTTTTACATCGCTGCCTTTGGGATTGGGAGGGGATGCCTTCCCTTTAACATTGAAAAAACTAAATAAAATAAATTATAATTATAATATTCATTTGACTTGAACTCAATTATTTGATGTATAAAAAGCAATTGAGATGTATGAAGTTCCAGTCCACTCAAAAGGGAAATGTAGGCAGACATTCAAAGAATTAATATCATATACGCAAATTGTATCCTTCCCTTGTTTATTCTAACAACACCTTTTTATATTATTATTATTATTATTATTGAGAATTTTCCCACAGCATTGCCTTAATCATAACCTTACGCTAAAGAATTCTTAACCATCCTTTCCCTTCCAAAGATATGATTCCTTCTTAAAATATATAGAGAGAGTATCAAGTTTGGACAAAAGAAAATTCTCAATTTATGGGTTAGGCACATCTTTTTCTTCCGCCACTTCCCCACTTGGGTTCGGCCGAGATTCAAGAAGCCCAATCTTTATCAAGTCCAAAAATTCTATATTAAAAACAACAGACTACCAGTTATTCAGGGCTTGGGTCTTGGAGAATCAGTGTGAGACGAGAGCCTAACCCAAGTCAATTTAAAGTAGTTTGGGCTTGATATTTTTGATGGACCGGTAAAACTTTGGGTTTGCCTGCTTAAAGGGATTTGGTAGGAACAAAGGACAGCCGAATGTGTAATCACAAAACTTGCACTCTAATTTAGATCAGAATTCTCTGGCATTTCCAGAATTTTCAGGCTGCAAGAGCCAAGAAGTGGCGAAACAAAAGGAATTCTGAGGTCTCACGCATGAATATAATTGCAAATATGAAAAAAGTTTTAACGTTTTAGAAAGAAGAGAACAACTCTTTTTTAGTTAAGTTTGCACGATAAGCCCCTTGGAACACAACACATGTAAGGGCTAAAATAATAAATCATAGTGGCAGGTCAAGGATGCTTGTTTTTATTTTACGCTTTTTAGTATTTTAACTAGGAGATTTCTTAGTACCACTACTAATTTCCGGATCCCAAACTAATTCCATTTTGTCCAAGGTAGTTTTGTCTGAAAAAGCTGCAGTATAATATATGAGACGAGGGAAAATCAAAGGTGAATCTTTCTTTCTCCATTGGATTTTGAGGAAGCCGACTACTAAATTAAAACGTTTGTTTGATTTGACACACACTCCACAAGTCACAGACTCACAGTGACAAATGTGAAAAAGAATCCCTTTTACTATTGTCCAAAACAGTCATCGAGCAAGATTTTTTGCAGGATTTTTACAAGACGGGTTTGACAACAGGTTGCAGACAAGTCTAACGTCTTAACTTGGGGAGCTTTTTGCTTAATATTAATAGGGTATGCCAGATTTATGACAGAAATTTAATTAGTATCTGATGAAATATAATGTGTACCAAACTTTGAACATGGATGAGCCAATATCAAGGGTCCATAGCGTCTATAAATGCGTTCGCACCATACACTAAGAAGGAAAAAGTAAAATCCCCACAGACAGCAATGTGCAATGAGAATAATGAATACTAAAACCACGACCAAACCAGGGACATAAGTAAGCTGAAAGGAACAAGAGACGGGAAATTGAAACCGCAAAATCTAGAGACGCCCTGGTTGCTGATGATTTGTTGCCACCAACTATATTTCAAGGCCAGTGAGCCTTCATTATCACCATCTGGCAAATGGCAATAGAGAGAGAGAAGAGGAAAAGAGAAAAAGGAAAGACAGTAGACGGAAAAGAAAGAAAATTAAAGTGGGCAAAGAGTAAGAGTAGACGTCGTAGTAGGAAAAAGGTGGTGGGGAAGAATGGTTAAAGCTGAAAAAGAGAAACCAAAAAGAACAACAAAACAGGAACAACCGTAATACTAATACTTTCTATTCGAGTGAAATAGAGGGCTTTAATTTTGTCAGGGCCAAGAGAAAACAGGTTAGATACTCAGATAAAATCGGTCCAACGGATGTCTGAGATTGTATAAACTGATCATAATCACTTTAATTATCGTCTTTTTCTTACAATGATTTTTGCATCAACCGCGTGTAGGAAAAACAATTCCATCAAATTGGCATATTGATTATGGCACTCAACATGAGTTCAAATCATGGGCCCTTCCAACTGGTGGGGAAGAAGCTAACTGCATTGAAAAATTTTGTAAATTAATTAAGATTAAACCGAGCCAAAATGTGTTAACTACCATCAATTTATTATGAGATCTGGACGAAATGCAGGATGAATAGTGCATATCAAATCTGTCGGATGAATAGTATATATCACTATCGATGAATAGTGCATATTACTATTCATGTATAAAATATTCAAACCGTGGGATCCACATGCAAAATTTTCAAAATTTGTACAGTAACTTTTTCGTTTATAAAAGCGTTGATGCGTTTCAATTATTAGTAATAAGATCAGCTCTCTTCTCTTCTTATCTTTTCTTCTGATATTCTCTCTCTCTTTCGTTTCTTTTTCTATTTCTCTCTCCTTTATTCGTTTCTTTCTCTCTTTCTCTCTTTCTCTCATTTATTTCACAAGTTTGTTGATATGCATTATTTCACAATACGTTATTAGATATGTACTATTTCACAACACTATTTCACAACACGTTATCAGCACGAGCTATCTAAAGTGAAGCAAGTTTAAAGCCTGGTAAGTTCTTAAGATTTGATTCCATTATTTTATTTAACCTTTTTCTTTACACTAGATAATTTAAATTTTTATTGTGTAAAGATTTATTCCTAAATAATTTTTTACACCAGAAGTTGTCAACCTAATTTTGACACAAGAAGTTGTCAACCTAATTGAAACCATTCGTTTCAGAATTATGGCAAATATTGAAAAGCCCAAATTCCAAATTTTGGATGTAAGTGACAATAACTATTTGTCATGGTGTCTCGATATTGAACTGCATCTCCAAGGCCAAGGTCTTGCAGCTACCATTGGTGCAAATGGAAATGCTAATGATAAAGATAAGGCAAATACTTTGATTTTTATCCGTCGGCATCTAAGTGATAGCCTAAAAGTTCAATATCTATCTGTCCGAGATCCCTTGATCTTGTGGACAAGATTGAAAGAGCGGTATGATCATACCAAAACTGTCATCCTCCCTCAAGCACAATATGATTGGCTACATCTGAGGTTGCAGGATTTCAAGTCCGTGTCCGATTATAATTCGGCATTATATGATATTGTATCACGGCTTGAACTTTGTGGTGTTAAGCTTACTGAGGCTGAGCTTTTAGAGAAAACATTCTCCACCTTTCATGCTTCGAATATTGTATTGCAACAGCAATACCGGCAGCGCCAGTTTAAAACATACTCTGAATTGATCTCAGTCGTGTTGACTGTAGAACAAACAAATGAGTTGCTGCTTAAAAATCATGATTTAAGACCTGCTGGCTTTAAGGCATTTCCTGAAGCAAATGCCGGCTCAAGTAAGAATGTTGGCCGTCCTAGAGGCCGTGAGCGCAGGCATGAGAATTTTTTCCGTAAGGATAGTGGGAGATTTAACCGTAATATAAATAACTCCCCACACAACCCTAAAGGTAAAAAGCCCATGAAGAAGCATGATGATAGTACCTGTCATCGTTGTGGAATGACTGGTCATTTGTCACGTACCTGTCGTACGACCAGACATTTGGTTGATATATACCAAGCATCCCAGAAGGAGAAAAGCAAGCATGTTGAGACCCATGCCATTGACCTAACTGAGACTAATGCTGAAGTCAATAAGGTTTTGGTCAATGAAAAACCTTTTGAGGTTTCTGATTTCTTTTTATAATGTTGATGAAAATAATAAGTCCCCAGAAATAGATCCTGAGGATTTTCATTTATGTTTTGTCATACCCTTAGATAATTATATTATCAAGGAAGATATTAAATAAATAGGGTCGTCAAAATCCGTGAAGTCCTGAAGTATCAAAGCGGACAATATCCACAAGCTGTTTATAATATATTTGTTGGTTTATTCCATAATTGTTAAATTTGTTGGTTTATATCTTTTATTCCATATTTGTTGGTTTATATTTTGCATCATATTATTAATTTGTTAAATTTTATGGAACTTGACACCTGAAGTTGTCAAGATAAATGCAAATGGGACACATTGAGAAAAAGGAAGATATATGTTTGCTTGATAGTGCTACAACGCATACTATACTTTGTTGCAAACACTTTTTCTCAAATGTGACATTGCGCAAGGCAAATGTTCAGACAATATCTGGTCCTGTTAATATTATAGATGGCTATGGGACTGCCACAGTTATTTTGCCAAATGGCACAACATTGTATCTTGAAGATACATTGTTGAGCGGTAGATCAAAAAGAAATCTACTTAGCTACAAAGATGTACGCCGTAATGGGTACCATCTAGAAACAATTAATGAGCAAAATAAGGAATTACTTTGCATCACTTCCTACAAGATGGGCCAGAAGACCATCCATGAGAAGCTGAAAGCTTCTAGTATAGGATTATATTTTGTCCCAATACGAGCTATAGAATCATATGCTACGATGCCCTGGAAACTAATGAACCATGATGTGTTCGGACTTTGGCATGATCGCCTTGGTCATCCAGGAGCTACAATGATGCAAAGAATCCTTAAAAATACTCGTGGACACCCTTTAAAAGATACAAAGGTATTGTTGTCCAAAGATTACATTTGTGAATCTTGTTCACAAGGAAAGCTCATTACTAAACCTTTCATGACAAAGGTTGATTATGAATCCCCTTCATTCTTGCATAGGATCCAGGGTGATATATGTGGGCCGATTCAGCCTGCAAGTGGACCATTTAGATATTTCATGGTACTAGTGGACGCATCCTGCAGATGGTCCCATGTTTGCCTATTATCAACGCGCAACGTCGCTTTTGCACGTTTGCTTGCACAGATAATAAAGCTTTGAGCTCATTTCCCAGATTATCACATTAAAACCATAAGAATGGATAACGCTGGTGAGTTTACATCAAAGAATTTTGATGCTTATTGCGCTTCATTATGAATTTAAGTTGAACATCCTGTCCCACATGTTCATACTCAAAATGGATTAGCAGAATCCATGATTAAGCGCATTCAGATTATTGCTTGAACTTTATTGATGAGGACAAGCTCCCATCCTCAGTGTGGGGTCATGCTATTTTACATGCTGCATCTTTAATTAGATTGCGCCCCACTACTTCTCATTTATATTCCCCCCTTCAGTTAGTCTTGGGCCAGGAGCCAGACATTTCATATCTTCGCACATTTGGTTGCGCGGTACAAGTGCCTGTAGCACCACCGCAAAGGACCAAAAAGGGTCCCCAACGCCGTTTGGGCATTTATGTTGGGTTTGATTCACCGTCTATTATTCAGTTCCTTGAACCATTGACGGGTGATTTATTTACCGCTAGATTTACGGATTGTCATTTTGATGATACAGTATTCCCATCACTTGGAATACCAAAAGCTTCCACAATTGGAAAGTAGAAAAATGTCGAGATTTTCTCATGGAATGAGAAAAGTTTGTCTCATTTAGACCCAAGAACACCTGAATGTGAAAATGAGGTGCAACGATTGATCCATTTACAAGCTATTGCAAATCAAATGCCTGATGCATTTAATGAGACTGCTAAAGTTACAAAGTCTCATATTCCAGCTTCGAATGTTCCAACTATGATAGATGTTCCTGAAGAACCACCCGAAATGGATCTAAATGTCCCGCGCCTAAAACGTGGTAGTCCGATGGGATCAAAAAACACTGTTCCTCGAAAAAAAAGGGGGAGGAATTTAGAATCTGCTCCAGATGAGCATAATTCTGCTCCAGATAAGTATAATTTTGTTCCAGATGAGCACATTAATCTTTCTCGAGGAAAGCAAATTGCACCTGAAGTGCCACAACATAATATTCAAAGAGAGCATATTGCCCCTGAAGTGGCACAAGTTCATGAGCATATTGCCTCTGAAGTGGTACAAACTCATGAAAAGATCACCAACCTTGGGAATACTGAAATTTCCACCAGTTATCATAATGAGATATGGGATCGAAATGAGATAATCATCAATGATGCATTTGCTCTCTCAGTTGCTCATGAGATTATGAATGATGATTATGAACCTCGGTCTATAACCGAATGTCGTCATAGGCAAGATTGGCCTAAATGGGAGGAAACAATCCATGCTGATTTGACTTCCCTTGCCAAACGTAATGTTTTTGGGCCTATTACTAAAACCCCCGACAATGTAAAACCTGTTGGATATAAATGGGTCTTTGTCCGGAAACGAAATGAGATCGTGAGGTATAAAGCCCGACTCGTAGCCCAAGGTTTCCTGCAGAGGCCTAGGATAGATTATGATGAAACATATTCACCAGTAGTGGATATAGTTACCTTTCGTTTCCTTATAAGTTGGGTTGCCCAAGAAAATTTTGAAATGCGTCTTATGGACGTTGTGACGGCATATTTATATGGTTCATTAGATTCCAATATCTATATGAAAATTCCCGAAGGTTTCAAAATGCCTGAAGTATACACTCCCCGTAACTTATTCTCAATAAAGTTGCAAAGATCTTTATATGAGTTAAAGCAATCCGGCCGCATGTGGTACCAACGATTAAGTGAATACCTGACAAAGGAAGGGTACATAAATGATCCCATCTGCCCATGCGTGTTTATTAAAAGATCTGAAACTAGATTTGCTATTATAGCAGTTTATGTCGACGACATGAATTTAATTGGGACTCCTGAAGAGTTATCTGAAACTGCTGAATATTTGAAAAAGGAGTTTGAGGTTAAAGATTTGGGTAAAACCAAACTATGCCTTGGTCTAGAGCTTGAGTACAAAAAGAATGGAATACTTGTCCATCAGTCAGCATATACTCAAAGATTGCTTAGACGTTTTAACATGGACAAGGCTCACCCATTGAGCATTCCTATGGTTGTAAGGTCTCTTGAACCCAAAAAGAACCCGTTTCGTCCTAAAGAATCTGGTGAGGATATACTTGGTCCTGAAGTACCATACCTCAATGCAATCAGGGTTTTAATGTACTTGGCACAGTGCACGAGACCAGATATCGCTTTTGCGGTAAATTTGTTGGCACATTTCAGTTCTGAGCCAACCCGGAGACATTGGAATGGGATTAAACATATCTTCCGTTATCTCCGAGGAACCATTGATTTGGGGTTATTCTATTCTAAGAATACTACTAACTCTGGTTTAGTAGGTTATGCTGATGCAATATATAAATCTGATCCGCACAGAGCTCGCTCCCAAACTGGTTATCTATTTTACTATAATGATATAGCTATTTCTTGGCGTTCCACTAAGCAAACACTAGTTGCTACATCTTCCAACCACTCTGAAATTATTTCCCTCTATGAGGCCAGAAGAGAGTGTGTTTGGTTAAGATCTATGATATCACATATTCACAATGCTAGTGGATTCAAATCTGTGATAGATTCTCCCACTATAATTTATGAGGATAATGCTGCTTGTGTTGCACAAGTCAGGGGAGGATATATTAAAGGTGATAAGACCAAGCATATCTCGCCGAAATTTTTCTATACTCATGAACTCCAAGAAAGTCGACAAGTTGATGTTAAACAGATTCGCTCCGTCGATAATTTTGCAGATTTATTTACCAAATCTTTGCCAACATCAACATTTGAGAAATTAGTTTATGGCATTGGTATGCGGCGAGTCAGTAAAATGCAAGATTGAATTCCCCATAAGTGGAAATGTTTAGATGCTCCAGAAGTAGCAATTTGTTTTATTTCAGGGGGAGCGATTATGGACATAAGTGCACTGTACTCTTTTTTCCTTCTGTCCGGTTTTTGTCCCACTGGATTTTTCCGGCTTAAGGTTTTTAATGAGGCAGTAATAGCACGTCCAATTAGGCCACTGAAGTAGGCCTAACTATATTGTCCTGAAGATAAGCACATATTGTCCTGAAGACATATTAGATGGACTTAATTGTATTGTACTCTTTTTCCCTTATGTTCGGTTTTTTCCCACTGGGTTTTTTCGACTTAAGGTTTTTAACGAGGCAGTAAACGTCCAATTTTTAATAGTGGCATTTGTCCAATGGGGAGTGTTATGAGATCTGGACGAAATGCAGGATGAATAGTGCATATCAAATCTGCAGGATGAATAGTATATATCACTATCGATGAATAGTACATATTACTAATCATGTATAAAATATTTAAACCGTGGGGTCTACATACAAAATTTTCAAAATTTTCACAGTAACTTTTTCGTTTATAAAAGCGCTGATACGCTTCAATTATTAGTAATAAGATCAGCTCTCTTCTCTTCTTATCTTTTCTTCTGATATTCTCTCTCTCTCTTTCATTTCTTTTTCTTTTTCTCTCTCCTTTATTCGTTTCTTTCTCTCTCTTTCTCTCATTTATTTCACAAGTTTGTTGATATGCACTATTTCACAACACTATTTCACAACACAATTAAATTAGTACGTACTAGATTGTAATCCGATTCAGCTGGGACTTGCTGTTTAGGTACTTAAAACATACTGTTCAAAGTCCATTAATTAACCACGTACAGGAAAACATTTCCATCAAACAGATTGGCATATGGCTAGCTATATGGCATGCATCCGACATGAGTTCAAATAATGGGCCCTTGCCACCCTGATGGGGAAGTAGCTGCTAGCAACAACAATGAAAATTTTTTGCTAAGGTGGAATGAACCCAAAAGCGAGCATAGGATCCCGGGATATGCTTAGAAGTCAAGTTATTAACTTAAAATATTAATGTACTAGACCATCAAATTACAGGATTGTAACCCTACGAAAAGAGCTACCATTTAGGTACTTGAACATTCTGTTTCATTTCCAATTTCCAAGTGCAATAAAATCTCCTTTTTTGGGAGTCTTGGTCAAGCTAATTTGCATACAAAACACACCAATCATTCACGGGGAAATTGTGGCCTTAAGCCTTTCAAGCATTTTATCAAACACGGCCCCAATAATCATCTTTTCTCTCTCTAGAAAAACACTTACACAAGGGTACTACTACTAGCTAAAAGCTAGTCTCTCGAAAATCATGAATTAAAAGCAAAGCAGGAGAAAAGGGTTCTACTTTACGTTTGCAAGGTCAAGAAGATCCAATTCCCCAGAAGGCCCTTCTTTAGGGGACAACATTTTCATTTCATACAACTGCTTTTTCAACAAGATGAATGAGAAGATTATTCAAAAAAGGATAAGTATCCAAATCCAGCGATTCAAATTACTAATACATATAGAAAAGTATATAACTAGGAAGGAAACAATGATGTTGTTATAACTCTCTCAAGGTGCAATGCACATACAAATAACACAAAGTATATTAAAAAGAGCCTGACATTTGTTTCCCAAATTCCTAACCAGGATTTTTAATACACCAAACATTCACCGCTCGAAAAGCATTAAGAGAAAAAGTTCGAAGGCTAATTCTTTACGGGTGAGCATGTAAAACAGTAGTGTGATTGTTGGTCAATGTAGGCCGCTTGCTGCTGGGAAGGACAAAGAGGGCGGAGGAGTCTCAGATGATAAATGCCGGTGTGACAAGCTACTGGGATAAGTGTTACCTAAGGCCTACAGGCCTAGCTAGATAAACTCTTCTTTCTCTCTCTGCCATGCCTTTCTAATCAACTGTTTCTTCGTGTGTTCTGTTCCTCAGCATATATCCATGAGACATGAGTAAAGCTAGAGCGAGAGCAAATTATGGAAAAAGTATGATGGGAAATGTTACAAACAGTAATAGTAGTAAAATTTTTCTACGCCTCGTTTCGATCACTAATTCCCTGATAAGTACTGAAAGAAGCACAAACATAGGGAAAAGCTCCTTTCCTTCAAATGATAGTTACTTGTTAATTAAAGCATGTGCTTTACTGCACAGCCTTCTTCCATTAATCCTGTTGTAACCGAGTAAAAAAAAAAAAACTGTAAGAACTACTGTAATTGAGTACTCCAGTAAAGCTCTTCCATCTCAATCCCTGGAGGAAGACTGATAACAGTCTTTAAAACGCAGGAAGAGAGAAGAAGGCATTGGATGGAAACAATTAAAATGGGTAGTATTATTAGTTTACTAAATTTCACCACTCAATAGAGAAAACTTGAATCCTCAAATTTAGGGTTATAGAGAAGATGTCATGAGAAAAGCCCAAGGCATGTGGGTTTTTCTTTTAAATCAGACCCATATCTCTCTGCCCTCACTTCCATCGACTCGGCTCTTAGTATTTGCAAAAGCTGTCATTGTCTCGTGCTTACTCTACAAGAAATGTAATAATGTTTACACTGAAAGCTCCATTATTCATTCTGATAGCACAATCTAGCTAGCTAGAGAAACTAGAATATATAGTAGTAGTAGTAAATATAACTAAGATATTCATCAAACCATTATTAAAAAAAAAAAAAGGAAAAACTACTAAGATATTCAAAATTGTTACTGCGTCATATTAAATTCAGTACTTAAATGTAATTCCTTTCCCATGCAAAGCAGTAACTAACGGATCATACAGATCTAATTAGAGTACATCAAAGAAAAAAGAATATAAAGAGCCATGTACTATACATTATTCACGCCCACAAAATTAAACATCAACGAATAACTCAGAATATAAAGCACTTCAGAATTGGACTTTGGTAACTCCTCATTGCATGAAAGATCTTTTTATGGAACTTTCAAATTAACTGTGAAGAAAGGAAAAGTCTTTCTTTTTCTCGTTTACCTTTGTTCTTTACGCAGGTCAAGCTTTGTTAAAAAGATTCATGTGGAGGGAAGAGCCAAGCTTTCCAGTCTCCACTTTGAAACCCTAGAAAGATGGAAAAGGAAGATGTAGGGATAGCGTTAAAAAGAAGAGAGAATGTTTACCAAAGTTCAAATGAGCCAGATCTGAAAAACAGCTAGCGCAGAAACAGACAGATCCGATACAGGGAAACCATCATGGCAAAAGATCTGCCTAATGATGAACCAGAAGGAGAAGAAGGTTGGGGCTGAAAAAAACCATCATAGCATCGCAGAAAAAAAGGGGAAAAAGAAGGAAAGAGTAATGATGAAAACTTTTATTCAGATGATGAGAAAAAATTGGTCAACACACTTCATCATTACACCAATCTGCACATAACTAACAAACCTTAATTACTGTAAAAACAAAATACCCAGGGATCTAAATCTACCAAAATTTCCCTAAAGAGGAAACAAATAACACCAGATTATAATCATTAGAGCAGAAAACCAAACCTTTACATGCCGCGGGGACATGATCTAGAATCTGGCCTTTGGCAAACAGTTCCATACGGAAGCGATAATTGGGGGGAATGAAGCCTGGTCCGACGACACTAGCACAAATTCAATCCATTACAATCATCATCAGATTCATAGAAAGCGAAACTAATGCAAGAAGATGGATTAAAAGAAAGAGTCCTCGAGCCAGACAACATTCCCCTCAAAAAGAGTAGCTCCCTCAGAACATCCCCAATTGAAACTATATCTTCTTCAAAGACTGTTTCTTTATTTTCTCATGAATTGTTGGTTTGCAAGTAATTGCTTTGGATGTGTGTTTTCCATGATTCTCTTATCTCTTTCTTTGTCCCCCAAGAGTCTCGCCTGTCTTCAAGGGGGACGCGACAGAGACAGGGAAAGAGAGAGAGAGAGAGAGAGAGCGCGAGAAGTAGGAGAGAGTGGTGGTGTTTGGGGAGGTGATCGTATAATAAGATGATGAAGAGAATGATATGGGCGTAGGGGGGGTTTTTAAGATGAGTAAAAAGAGTGGAAAGCCAACGTTAAAAAAGACAAAACATAGCTGCAGACTCGACCCTACCAGCTGTTTTCTCAGTTCCAGAAATGACCACGACCCCATGCACTCTCTCTGTTTCTCACTATTCTTCTACTTTCTCTCCACTTTGGATGTAATACGTATGTATCGGAAACCATTTCTTAAAACCCTTATCAACCGTTGGATTCCCTTGATGATTACGATGTTAAACACCTCGTACAAGCAAAGTTGACTGAGAAGTAAGTACTTTGAAGCAAAAACCCACCATCAGATTTAGGGAGGCATGATGGTTGATGGTGTCATCAACAACATAATCATTTAAAAAAAAAAAAACCACTAATACTACTACTGAAAATGTACAGTCTATCGGGGTTTTTGTTGCCTAGAAATCCAGATGGCTTAAGAGCCGTAGGATTTGGGAGATTTGCAGGAAGAATGATGTTTTTGAAAAAAGAGTGGTACAACGATAAAAATATAATGATGACATAAATAATTGAATAGAAAAGGAATCAAAGTAAAGGAGGGCCTAAAAGTGAGTCAGAGGAGTGGTTGAGTTATTGAGCTGCCCGATAATGGAAAAACACATTTAATATCCCACACTTTTTTGCAATTACACATTACAATAGTTTTACGAAAACTTTTAAAATATACATAGTACTTTTTTTATTTTTATTTATTTATCTTCATTTAATCGTGATAAGTAAGATAAGAAAAGTAGTTAAAATATAAAATTTTATAAATATTTATTTAAAAGGATAAATTTAAAAAATTAATAATCAATATTAATTAAAAATAAATAAAAAAATAAAAAAAAAACTTCAAAAAAGATAAATAAATAAAAATGAAAGAAGTAGTACTATAAAATATAAATATGAATTTTTTTAACTTGAAATATGTTTTTTTTTAAATACTACTAGTACTCTACTACTACAATATTTAAAAAATGTTAAAAATTTTGTTGTTTCATGAAAGAAGGGACCCTCGTCTGGCGTGTCACTTTTGGGAATGGCGAGGAATTCGAGGCGATGACCGACAGATAGGGTCAGGGTCCACGCTCTCCTTTTCACCTTTGCCTTTTTACCCTCCGCCCCTCCGTCCATGCATCCCATCTCTTTGGCTAAGATCTGGCCTAAGGTCAAAATGGCTCCCCACGTTTTCACTTTGCTTTTCTCATACACATTTTTGTTAAAAGTCCTACTATTCTCTTCCGCTTAACATTATTTAGGCTTCATTAAGACCAAGAAAACCAAGATTGCTTTTGCTTCCACACCCCCATTCTTTTGTTAATGATGATTAATTATATCTAAAAAATAAACTGTATACAGTACTACTATACAACAAATTGGGTTGGTGAAGTTAATTGGAGATAGCCACTCAAGGTAGTACATAAAGTACTCAGACTTACTTATGCACCGCCAAGTCATAATTTTAAGTAGCTGTCACATCAATTTGAGAAACGGATTTCAAATTTAAATGCCCACTTTGTGTTAATTAATTACAAGAATAAACATTAATAGTGAGTGTTAGATTAAATTAGATGGTCGATTGAAAGATATACAGACCCACTCTCCTCCCCCTTAACTGATGCTCTGTATACGTAAATTGGCCAAAGAAGAAAAATCAAAATGTGTTTATAAAGTAGATGGAGATGGAAATGGAGATGAAGTTGAAATACCATCTACCAAAAGAGCTGTTCCGTTCATGTTACAACCATTGACACGTACAGATGGGAATTGACGACACCCATCTATCTTCCCTCTGCGAGAAGCTAGTATTAAGATTATGGGCTACAACATGTAACATGGTCCGTGAGACAGGGCTCAAATTAGCCTTTTTAGAAGAAAATTTTGGCATACCAAACAGAGTATTTGTCTCTTGTACAAGCTTAAGCTTGCAAAAAAATCCTCTAAAGCTCCAAAATCTACTCTGAAATTTGGACCAAAGTGTGTGTGGTTGCATAACTTATAATTACGTTGGTAAACAAATAGTGGCTTTTCATGAGATTATGATGTCTTTGGATTCTTGGAAAACATACATTACTTTCTGGGTGTCAGGATAAAGACTTAAGCAAAACTGGTATCATTCTGCAGTACAGGTAGCTCCGCGAATTAATGGGTTCCGTTTTCTGTTCTGTCATTTTTTCTTTCTTCTGGCTGCAGGCTGGGCCATTTTCATCCGTCTCTTTCATTTCCTCCCCTCCCCTCCGACTTATATAAATTATTGGTAACCTAGATTAGGTAAAATTTGACAAAATTAATACCCTAGCAATATTATTAAAAAAAAAAAAAAGAGCTCTCTCATGACTCCTCCTTTCGAGATTTTGTAATCCAAGTGATTATTCAAATGACTTAAAATATATGACATCTAGCTAAGCTAATAATTAGGCATTTTTGTTTGGAAGTGAAGAGCTGAGAGAGAAGCACTGGCAACTTGGTGCTGCTCCTCCATTTACATCTACTGTTCTTCCTTTGCAGAGTTTTATGAAACACTGCTCCCACAATTAATAATCACACGTAATTGTGGAAAATCTAGCTGTCAATACTATATCGATGACAGTAATGCTTTTCTTTGTACATTTACCAGATGTCGATTAAATTCCACGTGCACCCAAATTAAACCCCATTTTCAGAATTATCTAACTAACTCGTTCAGTTTACGTCTTTACCTACTACTAATAAGTATCACAAAATCAACAAATCTCTGAAAAAAAGTACCGTAAGTAAATACTATTACTAGTAATTGATGATGTTTCGACATTAATTTGGTTTGGGTTTTGATCTAATGCAAATGTTGTTACAATATGCAGATGTTGGGAAAAAAAAAAGAAATTAAGAAAGAGAAAAAGAAATGGCGCCACAGCTCTGTGGAATGTGTATAGAGTTTGTTCGTATGTAAGGAAGAGAAGGGAGTGCCCGGAAGATGTGCTGCCATGCTGTATATCCTCCACATCAAAGGCTCCACCATTTTCTCTCTTCTTTCTACTCTCAACTGTACATCAGAGTGACAAACGGAGAGGACGATACTGGCTCCAGATTTCAACGCTTTTACAGTCTTGAAAATTGTGTCAAAAGAGGGAAAGAGAGAGAGAGAGAGTGGGGAAAGAAACAACACGTAAATGTCAAATCCTGCATATCCAGCCCAGGTTGTCGATCGACTCTTCAATTTTAAATAACAATAGTATAGTCAAGTGACCTTTCGCTTTGTAAATGCGTAAATTTTGCATTACAATGCCAAACAAAATCTGCATATTAAAAAAAATTTTCATTTGTTTTTCTTAATCTTGGTTTGGTTTTCTAGTTTCTGTTACCAACACTCCCACCTGGCTGGCTTACATGTTTTTCACTCTTCTCCATATGCATGGTCACGTGCTCTCTCTCTCTCTCTCTCTCACCCTCAGGCCTACGCCATTTGAGAAAAGGTGAGCACTGAGGAGGGGCAGTTGGAAAGGGGACGGTAAAAGTTTTAACTATAGGAGCTTTTAGGCTACTCAAGTCAATTTGGTGTCTGAATCGAGGAAGGGAGATACTCTATAAAGCAAAACAAACGTACAGAGCAAAAGGAGGAGCTTACGTGGGTTGTAATTTTTGTGTTCCAAATCCAATGTAAGAAACTTATTTATAAGTAGGAAAAAAAATATGCATTTTCAGTCTTTTTACTTCTTACACATACATACCCCTATAACTTCAACATGAAAAAAAGGTCAAAAAAACATTTCCTGGTTTTATTAAATAACTTACTAGTCGGAATAAGTACTGGTATTTAATACTATGATTGTACTGAGTTTTTTTTTTTATAAAAATTTTAATCGAAATTATTACGACCATCCCTCCCCACTGGCCCTTATTAAAACTACCCTCATAGGCTGTAGCATTGTAATTAGTGAAAGTGGCAAGTACACAAATATATGAAATACTATCTCTCTGTTTGTTTTTTGTGTTCTAAGTTCTAACTCACTGCGTTTACCACCATCCAGCTCATCGACCCTACTTTCTCATCCTGCGGGTTTCACGCCCACTGGCCACCACCACCCCCTTTCATTTCAAATCACAATTAAACCAAAATACAATTGATCAAATTTCAATTAATTGTCATTTTAGGATTATGGTCAATGAATTAATGATCCATAACTCATCAGGCCAGTGAATTGTCAACAACTAGAGATCGGACCCAAAATCCAGTACACGGCAGAATGATTTTAACTTTTAAGCTTAACTTTTACATATTCCACAAATAAAAAGGTAGAATACGGGATCAATGGTAGATCAAAGATATTAGTAAAACCCTTCAGCTACATGGAGCAAGAATGCAAATATCAAGTTATTAACCAGCATGACTTTGCGATGAAGTTATATGTTCTTTTAATTCAAGTTCCAGCCCGCCCGTTTAATAGATACCATTTGATCCAAAAGTCCAGCCTCGGTTGGCGGCAGACCCATTTTTGTGGTGGCCCAAGATGCATTGGGTTAGTTTTGAGCCATCTCTAAATAGAGAAAGGCAAGCCCATGGGCCTTCCGAAAGTGTTGCCCCAAAGCGACGACACACGAAGCCGAAGGTAAAATCCATCTTGTCCGGCCCACAGCCACTGAACGTCATCCACTGCTGACAGGTCATACTTATCATCGGATGCATTAATCACTTAACATGGACAGCTGATGACGGCGACCTCTTCAATGAACTTCATGTTCCATTCCAAAACCCCATCTCAGCAACTTGGCATAGCTTTGAATTTCCTTAAACTCAAAGCGACAAAATTCCTTTCCACCAAAAAAAAAAAAAAAGGCGACAAAATTCCTCGACTACGACTGCAATGTAATCCAAATTTCTACCTGTCTTCCCTATCTCCAGGCTTTAATGGGAGGCTAGCTATCAACACACAAAAGAACTACCAAATTGGACCTGTTCTATTTATCCGACAAGGTCAGCCTCATCCCATTCATTTTCGGCCATCTTGCCCGCCAGCCGTCTTTGCCGGACCTTTGGACTTTGCTAATGTGGCAAAAAGTGCAAGGTTCCTCGTCTATGTGTAACTCTCCTCGACAGTTTAACATTTCCCTCTTGTTTTGAACTCGATTATGATATATAATCCTTAACTTTGCCACTCTTAGGTTATAGATTGGTTCATTAATTGTATTAATCTTACCCAGACGGAAGAAAATGCTTACTAATCAAAGCAATGATAATCTCGCCTAACACAAATAAAACTTCGAGTCATTATCAATATACAGTCTTCATCATCATCATCATTGTGACTATGTTAATTACCATCCCTTCCCCCCCTTTTTGTGGTTTCAGTCTAGTCTTAAAATACTTAATCATTATAACTTCATTAAACAGCTAATGCTTTTTTAAAAGCAACGTCAAATTTTGATAAGGGTGAAGTCCTCCTTTAAGTATATATATATATATATATATATAATATAATAAACAAAAAATTAAAGGCTCAATCACCCAATCTGCAACGTCCACAATTGTAGACAATTTCCACCATTTAAGAAAAAATGATTTGCAAAATCAAAATCTAGACGAAGTTTCGAACACAAAACGTCAGTTCCAACATTCGTCTAATCAATAAATGTGGAATGTGATGAGTCGACGACCTCTGTGGTTCCCTTTGTGGGGCACTCGTCCTTCAAATGTCTCTGTCTCATTGGCTCTCGATTTATAAAATAGTCATGCACCTAAATTGATATAAACTAAAACCAAATGTTTATTTGGAAAATCCAACATTGATTTACCCAAATGTCCTTTTTCATTTATAAAAGCCAACAAACAACAGAAAAATGCCTATAATCCTACCATATAGCTTGTAGTTGGTATATCGATTTCCTCTTGCTCATAGAGACATTGAGTCATTTGAGACACAAAATGATGATGATGGCCTTAAAAAAAAAAAGGAAAAATGGTGTTCTCTCCTACCACGTGGCAAGCTGACAGTGCGTAGCAAAAAGCAAAGCGAGACATACACCTGTACTTGGAAAATCATGTCCCCACGACAGACTCTCAATAAGCTACGATATTGAAGGAAATTGTGGCACGTGTTCTGCCATATAAAACCGGTCTTTTCCAACGTTGAACCACAAATTTCTCGACACGTCACCGTAAGGCAACTAAAACTCCAAGCAAAAAGACGACGTAGGGGGGTACGAAGCTTTGACTTAGGGCAGGTGGCGAGTTTTGATTGGGTGACGTGTGACAGGTGAAAGATACTTGTCCGATGGTAACTGTTTATATTGGCAAAGAATATTAGTATTTCTTTGAATTGTTTAACAATATTTACCTTTTAATTAAAGGAAATGGGTTTTCTTGTATTGTTTTTTTATGGAGAATCGAAGTTGAATACGTTGAGAGACTGTGCTTTTGATAGCGACTCGACGTGCCAACTCTCCTGAGTCGAGCTGATTTTAGTCAATGGCTTAGCCGAGGACTCGATCAACTCCAACCCCCCAAAAAACCTGTTAAAAAGGAAGAGGAGAAAACTGATTAAAATGAAGGAAATTAAGACAATCTAAGGAAATGTGGCAAAACGATGAAGATAGTGGCTTGTTTCTCCAAGAACCAAGGGTATATTTATATTTGGTTTATGTATAAAACTGAAAGATGGAATTTGATTTTAAGTGGTGGAACGTGATTCACGCGGCCGACACTTTAGGATTTAAAAAACAAGGCTTGATGAAGTTGTGACGATGATGACGCTGACAACGTTTCATTATTTAATACTAGTATTTGTACCGTAAGTGTTAGTAGAATGCAA
Source organism: Microcos paniculata (assembly GCA_030664755.1). Classification (NCBI taxonomy): domain Eukaryota; kingdom Viridiplantae; phylum Streptophyta; class Magnoliopsida; order Malvales; family Malvaceae; genus Microcos; species Microcos paniculata. The sequence goes on from CP131461.1 coordinate 37,372,562, forward strand.
AATCTCTAAAATTTGAAGTGATGCTAACGCATGATTTAAATGTTTTTATAAGATAATGTGACCAACAATAAGATGTGCACCCTCCATTCATCCTGATGGATTTATTTTTTATTGATTTTCATAAAATTTAAGAAATAGTGATTAACTTATATTGAATTACTTTATCATCATTGGTGTTTTTAAATATTTTTAAGATTTTGTATAATGATGTGATGGTAATAAAAGATAAAAAAATTAAAAATTATTAATTATTTATTTATGATAACAAATAAGTAAATTAACATTTTTTAATAAATAAATAAATAAAATAAGATTGAGAGAGTATAAGATAACAAGCTAGCTACATGGACTAAGAAAGAGGACGGCTTGGACGACTTGATGTCGACGTGAAACCTTTTTCTCTTTAATTTTTTTTCTCACAAGTTAAACTTACCCACTCATGAATCAAATAAAAAAGTTTTAGTGGAAAAAGAAAAACAAAAGTAAAAGAAAAAAATGGGCAAAGTTAACAAGGCAGAAGAGGAAAAGCACTCTACGTTATCACTTATGATGAGGTCCCAATCCCGTAGAGTTGGGATATAAAGCAAAGGAAGGTAGCAAAATGAGAAAATCCATCCAGTCAGACCCAAAACCAAGGCAGATACTTTGGTTTGCAAATAAGCTCTATAAATACAAGCTCATCCAGAAAGCACAAACGTTTAAAAAACCTCTCCTCTTTCTCCACTAAAACTGTCTGCTAGCTATAACCTTTAGCACTACTTATTGCCGGCTTGTATATGAAGGACAAACACTTGCGGCCGGTTATAAGGAAGTTTAATAATCCCGGCAAGGATGTTAGATGGGCGAGAATATAACCAGGAGATGACAGAGCCGTTTTCGAGCATGAATGAAGTAACAAGCAAAAAGAAGAAGAACAAGAACAAGAGGAGGTTCAGCGATGAACAAATAAAGTCCTTGGAGTTGATGTTCGAATCTGAATCCAGGCTCGAGCCTAGGAAGAAATTGCAGGTGGCTAGAGAATTGGGGTTGCAGCCACGCCAGGTTGCCATATGGTTCCAGAACAAGAGAGCTAGGTGGAAATCGAAGCAGCTTGAACGAGATTACAGCATCTTACAAGCCAATTACAACAACCTAGCTTCCAAGTTTGAGAGTCTAAAGAAAGAAAAGCAGGCCTTGATGATTCAGGTACTTTATAAACAACTACTTAAAACTTATTTCACTACTTAGCATAGAAGAAAGGACTACTGAAGCCTTATAAAGAGACTAACAAAGATGATTTTTTTTACTTTCAATTAACAGTTGCAGAAGCTGAATGATTCGCTGAAGAAGCCAAAAGAGGAAGGCCAGTGTTGCGAGCACGTTACAGCAACGAATAGCATTGAGGGAGACTCTGAAAAGGGAGAGGCTGCTAAGTCTGATTCCGAGGGGCAGGTCAGCCTATCGATGGAAAGATCGGAACATGCACTTGGAGTCCTCTCTGATGACGACAGTGCCATAAAGACAGATTACTTTGGATTGGAAGAAGAGCCCAACCTTATAAGCATGGTGGAACCAGCTGATGGTTCTTTAACATCCCCGGAGGATTGGCGCAGTTTTGATTCTGATGGTCTCTTTGGTCAGTCCAGTAGTGGTTACCAATGGTGGGATTTTTGGTCTTGAACAAATGGAATAACCAAAAAACGAAACAGTATGGAGGACAATGTATGCAAATAATCTTTCCTTATGTATCATTAAATTTAGATGAAGAGAAGTAGGTTTCTGCGGTCTTAGAGCATATGAATTCAATTCATCCTGTGTCTCAAATCTATGTTCAGTTTTCTTGGCTTTGTACCACTTCTGGCCGTGGAGTAGATTTGGATTTCAGTATTTCACTGTATTCTTTCAAATCTTGGGCAGGTGCGGACTTAGGAGGCCTTGAAAGAGTTCTTGTATATGCTGAGAGGATGCAATTGAACAATAATTGGATGTTTGCATTTGAGATTGAGAGAGCGAGAGAGATGCAGCAAGGCGTTCACTTAGACAAGATCCATACCAACTCCAATGCTAATTCATCTAAAACTTGAAAAGGGAATTGCATGTTTGGTCCCAAATGACACCAAATCCCTGCTTTAATGTCCATCCTAACCTTTTTCCTCCTTTGCTTTAATGGGTGCTCTGAGTGCGGGTGTGTGTGTGTGTTTGTTTAACGTCACTGTTTCATCCTGAAAGAGAGTTAGACAAAGGGGCTAGTTGAGCAATAAGGAAAAATGGATAACCGGCGAATGATAAATAGGGGATAAGTAGTTGAATTAAACACAATAAGGATTACAAGTAGCTTGGCCTATGAGATTATGCCATCTTTGATGGCAGATAAGCTTCCCCTGCGCCGTCTTTCTAAAATTAAAGCACAAAGAATAAAGGGTAAATACCTGAACGATCATTAGAGTCTATTCTTTTTGGACAAACAAATAATTATTGGATTCAGATTTGGACCCTTTGAGGCCTAGCTGCTTAAGTTGTAATAATTCACGGTTCTTTGGTGTACATAAATAAATGATAGAAGCTCCGAATCCAACAGTCAAATGTGAAATCAGCAGGTACGGGGCAAGTTGCATTCTTCAATATCTGTTCACCTGTGCTGAAAATCCAAGATTTTTTTCTTCCGCCGTAATGTCTTTGTCAGGGTATTATCTAGATTTGGTCCTTTGATTTTAGGTCTAAAAGGACTCTTCAAGAATTGTCCAGACAAATGTAGGCCTTATAGCACCTGAAAACACAACACGACAGAAATAAAATGAGGAAAACAACCAGTAACTCCCAGTACGGATCCAAAATATCTTCTAGTATTATACTAGAACATTCAGCATCAAAGAACTGGAATTCCAAAAAAGTCACTCAATTAGGAACCTTATTCGAATAAAGGACACTCGACTTGCAGCAAACATCAAACCGAACAACATGTTTTTTCTTGACCAACATCACAAGCATTGGGTTCTCAAAGCTTAGCCTTTACAATTACCTTTTTCTTTTCTTTTCGATTGAAACCGCTTCTATAATTCTGCAAAAATTGGAATTCTACATTTTAAAACATAATAATTACAAAGAAGAGTATTCCTGTTCTACTGTCTCTATACCATGTATGTGGGACTAATGTGTGAGTTTAAAGTAAAATATCAAATAAAAGCACAGCTCCGAATACATAAAGCAGACCTTCGGTAAACGAGAAAAATATCAGCTGTTACTTGAACAGAAATAAAGGAAAGCATATATTTTAAGATAGCGTTATACTTGTTCTGAAATTTGTTTTATTCTTTCCAATGGACAACGGTGTAACTTGTACGTTGAAGGTGGCAATTATTGAACCGGGGGGAATATAAAGGCTAGGCCTGAGATTCATTTTGATATGTTTTGCTCTTTTGGACGACGGAGACCTTACAGAGGAACTCTTGTTGGACGGCCTAGTTTAGGGATGCTGAGGATCTTGCAACAAAATTGAAATCCACTAGTTTCCTTTGGGCTGGACCCTAATCTTTTTAAAGAGTTTAAAGACCATTGGCCCAACTCAACTCACAGAACAAAAACACTGCACCTTTTGCCTGTCTTATTTTCAAATTATACATACATTCTCCACCGAAAAACTCCCCCATAATACATTTTTTGAGGTTTCCACTCTCCTTTGGCCAAAAATAGAAAAGTTTTACTTTAAAGTTTGAACCCAGCGTTTTCCTCTCCGTTTCAGAAAAGAAAGGGGAAACGAAAAACAGTGATGAACGATCTCTCCAATGCAGCTTTAAAAGAGCACCAAAGTAGCTACAGTTGCAAACCCATACCAAGCTTAGCTCTTTACATTCTCGTCCCTCTTCTCTTCATTGGTCTCGCCGTCTCCGTTTTCATTCTTGTGGTGGTGCACAACGCCGCTTTCCTTCTTTCTTTCCTTTTTCTCTCTGCTTTGGTTGCTTCTTTCTTGGCTTGGAATGCTCTTAACTGGAGACATCATAACGGAGCTGCTTTCGCTTTCTTTCTCAACTCTTTCCCCGACACTGATCTCCGACTTGCACGTGAAGGGCAGCTTGTTAAGATCACTGGGGTACTTGCATACACCCTTGCTCAAGCTTCGTTTTTAGTGTCTTTGGCTCGTTATACTTTGTGGGTTTTTTGTAAAATTTTTTCGTGGGAAACATTAAGCACATGGCTCACTTGGGCTGCGGAGAAAGAGAAATTGAAAATGTGTTTTCTATTTTCTGTATGAAGCTTGATGGTTTTGCTGATTTGATCTGTTTTTGATTTAAAAAGTCCCCTCGTTTTCTTTTACTAAAATGATTTCCCTTTTCCCTTCTGAATGGGGTGATAATTAGAGCTTCATGAAAATAGTTGTTTTGCACTGTTTATATCGACCCACCCGTTTGTGAATGAGTCATTGAATCATCCATGTTTAAAACCCGTTTTACTGCAGCCTTTTCTTTTTCTTCCTCTTATAATTATGATAATATCAGGTGGCATCATGTGGGAGCCTCTCTTTGGAAACTTCGTATGAAAGAGTTGGCAGATGTATCTATGCATCTACACTTTTGTATGAATATGGACAATTTGGTCTGAAGCCGGTTAATGTTAATCGATCTTGCTTTCAGTGGAACCTAGCATATTGTGAGGTATGTAAGTTATTCAACTGAATCGCTGAAATTCTGCCAGCCTCTTTGAGTCTTATTAAGAACATTTACATATTCTGTGAAACTGATGCCATTTTGTTTCATTGGTTAATTATGCCACATTGTATTTTTGATGATGTTGAAGAGATATCAATCAGAGTTGGCTGCTTGTTTGTAGTATCCATTTTGAAATAATGCTCTGAACTCAATTCACGCCAACCTCGATTTGGGCATTGGGTTTTAATGACAATAATATCTTCTGTTATCATGTCAATCTCGCCCACAAAAAACATCTTTTCTTTCAGAACTTTGTTCTTGATATTGGTAGTTAGAATGAAGTAGGTCAACATTCCCTGGCTTCTCTGTCTAAACTGTTCTTGCTTCTGCTTTGTCTCTGCTGTTCAAGCCTGTTTAAACGACTTCTCTTCTCTGTCAGTTAAGTTACCTTGTAGAACTAAGGATCTCATCCTGGTATTTTTAAAATCTGTCATTGTCAGCTTTAGTGTCACAATTCCTAACGGCTAGACATTGGACAAGTGCTAATATACTAGTCTACCTCCTTGTTAGTTCCTCAATTATCAATTAACCATGACATGATCAATGTAGCATCTGTTGAATGTTGTTCATTAAGTATTTAGTTTGCCTGCATTTCAAAAGGTTCTGCGAATCTTTTATACATTACCGGAGACATCTAGTGAAGAATTTTGGAAGAAACATGATGGAACCTTAATTTTGGTTGCTGGATCCAAAATTGGAAAACCTTTTGATGCGTATATGTTATTTTACAAATCCATACGTAATAGAAGTTTAGATGTGGAGTTAAACTTGCCAAACTTCTGGGTGGTTGTTCTAAGCACATCCGTATTCTCCTTTTACTTTGATCTGAATCTGGAGTTAGTACTTTATTTTGCTTGACTTTTTTGCACGACAGAGGTTTTCTACAGACTTCTATATAACTGATCAGAAGTCTGGTGTCAGAGCTGTTGTAAAAACCGGGTCTGGTTGTGAAGTCATCCCCTTGATAATTGAGAGCAAACTTGTCACTACTACAAAACAATGCAGAACTCTATCTCCTCACTTGAGCAATTGGTTAAAAGAAAGAGATCTGTCTGCAGAAGCCCGTCTACTGCGTCTGGAAGAAGGGTAACTCAGTTAAATGACCAGTGGCTTAAATTTTCAGCTGCTTCTGCCCATACTTAACATTCATTAATTAGCTGCAGATTTGAGATTTGGATGAATTTTGGCAGGTATTTGCAGGAAGGCAATAGTGTTACTGTGATTGGAATGTTGCAAAAAAGTAACGATATTCTAATGATTGTTCAGCCACCGGAAGACTTCTCCACGGGATGCTTATGGCAAAGGTTGCTTTTTCCGGTTGATGTTGATGGGCTGGTCTTGGGGAATCCAAATAGGGGTAACCCTACGGTTCGCCCGAATCCCATTCAACGCCCTCAGTAGTAGCTTCTTTACATGCTCGTAGGAATATATTATACGCTAGGAGATCTTGGATGACGAGGCTAACTTCTGGAAATGTCAATTTTCAATTGTAAGATAAACCGTCTGTTTGGTAAAAGCAAAAGTTCCTAATTTCATCCAAGTTTTCATCGTTCAACCATTTCATTTTCAGCTACATCATTCCATTACCATATGATGCCATATGAAATATATTAAAGTTAACAACTTATGAGATTTCATAAAAAAAATCCTATGTTAATTACTGTAATCATCAGTTTGCTGTGTTTTTTGATATTTTTATAATTATTTAAATGATTATATATAAAATCTCATAAATAATCCTTTCTGATCTTTTGGGTTTTTTTTTACTTTCTTTTTGGTATTTTTCTGTATTTTTCTACAGTCTTGGCCTATACTTATGACATCTCTACCTATACCTATACCTGTGACCTATGGTGGGAGCTCTACACTCTTGCCTATACTTATACCTACCTACGGTGGGACTCAGTAGTCTACCTATACCTATGACATCTACATCTATGACTAGAGCTCTACAGTCTCTATATGTACCTATACCTTTGACATCGATACCTAAAGACCGGAGCTCTATAACTATGACACCTACACCTATACCTATGAGTGGAGCTTTACAGTCTTTATAGATATGACAACTATACCAATACCTCTACCTATGATCGGAGCTCTATACCTATGACAACTACACCTATACCTATTACTGGAGCTCTACAGTCTCTACGCCTATGAAACCTATACCTATGATTGGAGCTCTACACCTATAACTATGACCAAAGCTCTACACTTAAAACACCTATACCTATAACTATGACCAGAGCTCTACAATTACTATACTTACACCCATGATCGGAGCTCTACAGGCTCTATACCTATACCTATGACCGTAGCTCTACAATCTCTATACTTATCTCTACCTATGATTGGAGCTCTACAGTCACTACCTATACCTATGTTTAGAGTTTGTCTATGGCTGAAGGTCTACAGTCTTGTTGTCTATGGTTGAAGGTCTAGAATCTGTCTATGACTGAAAGTCTAAGGCCTAGAGTCTATAGCTGAATGTCTACAGTCGTTTATAGCTTCTATAGTTGAAAGTCTATTTTCCGTCTATAGTTGAAGTTCTAAGATCTATGGTCTATAGCTCAAATTTTAGAATCCGTCAATAGCTGAAGGTCTAGAGCCCATCTATGGCTATAGTTCGTCTATAGCTAAAGGTCTACAGTCTCTATAGTTAAAGGTCTAAGGCCTAGAGTCTATAGCTGGAGAGGTCTAAGGCCCAAAGTCTATACCTAAAGGTATAGAGTAAATATATAGCGGAAGGTCTACAATCCGTCTATGGCTGAAGGTCAAACGTCTTTAGTCTATAGCTACAGAGTTTATACCCATGTGCCCATTCAGATTAGCAACTCCCATTTCGAACCTTCCATGCAATCTCTTCTATTTGCCATATAGATATGCTGAAATGCAGAACAAAATGTGCAAGGTCAACTTTGCCAAATACAAAAGAATTAACTTAAATAATAGCCTAGCCTAAAGTTGCACACGACACAACAAAAGATCCTACAACCATCCTATGAGTAGAAAGAGTTAACAACACATGAGAAAAGCTAGAGTCGCTGGTAAACATATGTTCACCTATCAGGTAAGACATGATATTTAAAGGCTGAAAGAAAAATCATAAGGACCGCGCTGTTGAATATTTTAAAGCTGAAAATCACATGCAGATTGGGCTAGATTAAGAAATAATAGCATTTAAAGGAAAATAGATAAGAGGAATAATTAGATCTAAAATAGTCATGTAGCAAATAAAACAAGTGAGTGCTAGCAGAACAACGCACTGATGAAGTTTAAGGGTGTGCTGAGTGCTGAGTACAAAATTTAAGAAATTTTGGTAGGGCATAACATTTTACTCCTTACCAATCCATAGTTCCATATCCACAATTGACTAAATATAAATTATTAAAGAAGTAGTAAGCATCAAGGGACCGAGATGTGTTACCACTAAACAAAGTTGCTTTCTGTTTAGCACAACTCAATTGGCCAAATAAGTAAGCCTTAAAGCGCCCAGTAAAGCAAGCCCACATAATGAATCCATAAGAGCAGACCTCATTGACGCAGATCTCTTAGGATGTGCGCAAACTACCTTACCAGCGCAGACTACCTAGCATGTGTGTAGACCTTACTACCGCAGACTCCCTAAAAGGCTAGAACCTGCAGTAAGCACAAAGTCCACTCCAAGCTCTGACAACAAGTACACCTACCTTATGACAGGTAGTCAAATTTAAGTCTTATCCTACTTAATATCACCTACCCTTTGTCCATATATAATGTAAAATATCTATCACTATTCATAATCTTCAACCTTTCATCTCTCAATCGCCTTTTTTCCTCAATTCTCTTAACTCTCTTCACTCTCTCTCTCTCTCTCTAAAATACTCTATTAATATGAGAACTCATATTGATTCTCACACCGGAAGAGGCCCTACTAGCTTAAAGTTAGTGCCCAACTCATTTTTTTTAGGGATTAACGCTTAAAGGGACTTCATCACCATACCTAGAGTTCTCTCTTCATCTCATCCATACAATTCATCCATACAACCTGACCAAAATGACATCAACACCTTCTCTTTTGTGTCGTATTGCCTTAGACATTGCGTTAGCTGCCAAATGTAAGGATATAATCATTACTTTTACTTGACAAAGCTAAAAGACCCTCTCTCGGGCTCTCGAGCTTAAGGGAGTAGGCCTCTATTTCCAGCTTTTGCTTCGATTAGGACCCTTTAAAATGGGCTTTTATTTTCTTCATGGATCAATAAATTAACATTTAAAACCCTTTTTAAACCCAAGATTGATGGGGTGTTCCGTATTTCCCTTCCGCCTAACTATATTAATGGGCCTTTAAAAACCATTACACTCAATTTTTTTTTTCAAATATGACCATTTGTTGGAAAGCCATAAAGGGGAAAGATTTTGCTTTTGATTTTAAAAAGATTTTAATTGTAAATATAGTGGAAAACTTTGAAGCCAATAATTTTTCCCCTTCATAGCGTGAGAGGACAAAATAATAGTAGTAATTATCACATGTGTAAGTCCGCACAAAATGAAATGAAAAAAGAGATTTTGAAATGCATTTCATAATAAATAATAAACATATTTTAGTCATATGAAAATCAATTTTAGCTATGGTTTTTTTCCAAAAGGGTAAAGAGAGTAAAATCACCAAACCTACATTTACTTGATGAAGAATAAGTATTCATAACCAAGACGTAACCCTTTTGTTCTTATTTGTCATACATACGCCGCCCTAATTAATTCCATAAAAATCAATTACGCAACTTTTACCTTCTTTTCTTGATGTAATATATAAGACGAATTTTTGTTCAACTTAGTATACTTTTTTGTAACCAAAAAATATAAGACAAGTTTTTCCCATTCTTATTTCTCAAAAACGTTTATAATGTTTAAAAATAAAATTATTTATCAATTAAGATGAGTTAAATTGGTAAGGTTCTAAATTTTTAATTGAAAGATTTGAGTTCGAGTCATATCAATGATCTTTTTTTACGAGTGATCTATAGGTATTATTATCAATCATCTCTAAAATTTGTGGTATATCTTGACCTTAAACTGGACAGCCTCCTTCACCTAAATTTTTTTATAAAAAAAAAGCAAAATTATTTTTTAACCAAAAAAGGCAAAATTATTTATATTACTGTAAGTAAAAACAATATTACAAAAAAAACTTTCATACAATTTCCAGTGTGGCAGAATCACGTGGGTAGAGTGTGTGTGTGAAAGGTCAGCAATTGCCAACTATTTGAAGGAAAGATAACTTCACCTCACCTGACACGACCTCCTTGAAAGCTGAAACTCTTCTCCGCTTACATCGTTTTGACTTCATCTGCAACATGTAAGAAAACTTATTTCATTCTCTCTTTCATTTTAGTTTCCCATGGTACATAATCAGTAATCACTCTACGTTTTATTCAAGCTTTGAAGTTTTTTTCTTTTGCTGTATCTTAAATTTTTGTTAATTATCTCTTCTGTAGTTGAAGAAATGGGTTCAGGAGAAAAGGTTTTTACTTATGATGAAGTGGCAAGGCGCAAAGACAGGAATGATTGTTTGCTTTTGATCTCTGGAAAGGTTAGATCTTTCTTTTGTAAACATATGGTGATTTGGGTTTTTCATATCTTAACTTGGAATTCTGTTTTCTTTGATTGTTATTGCGATGGAAAGTTTCAGATTTATCCCTTTTGACTACAAAGGTTAGATGCATGCAAGTTTCTTGTTCATATCTTGTTTCCGATCTGCATGTATGTTTCTCTACTTTTGGGATAAAACTTAAGATTGAGCTGAGATGGAGATTTGGGAATTATGATACTTTATATACAAAAAGTTATTGATAATTAATTCATTTGAAATCCTCTGCTGGAAAAGATAAATTAGCTAGATACGAAACTTATCGCAGAGTCAACTAATTGAAATTTGCTGTTTTGAGTAAAAGGTTTATCTTTGATGAAATTAAGATTAGATAAGCTAGAAAGGGTCTTTGTTAATCGCGGTTATTGTTTAACCTGATGAACTTAGCTGGCTACTTCATGGCATTGTCAAATGGAATTCTGGTTTTGTTAGCTTGTCTGTTCAGCTTGGGTTATACTTATACCAGCTTGAAATAGGAGAATGAAGTCAAGTCCACATTTGTGAAGATTAAATCAGTGATGGCAGCTAATTCTTTGTTTGCTGCCGTGACTAATTTTCATTCCATCCCCTATTGTATCAGGTGTATGATGTAACCCCATTCTTGGAGGACCATCCTGGAGGTGATGAAGTCTTGCTAGCTGCTAGTGGTAAGATGATATTTTCAGTTCCTTCAACCAAAATTAATTGTCCATGTGATGTTTCTTTAGCCTGGATTCATTGGATTTTGATGCCAATAAGAACAACTAATTATGCAGGAAAAGACGCAACCGATGATTTTGAGGATGTAGGCCACAGTGATGATGCAAAAGACTTGATGGCAAAATACTACATCGGAGAGATTGACAGCTCCACCGTCCCAGCACAAAAGAAGTACAGATCACAGACATCAACTGTAACTCATAAACCTGATGAGCCTAGCATTCTGATTAAGATATTGCAGTTCCTGGTACCCCTCTTGATCTTGGGCTTCGCATTTGGTTTGCAATTCTTGGGCAAAAAGGAAAAGGCTGAAGATTAGATTTGCCTTACATTGCTCATTACGGAACATTGAAAAAGAGCCCAGTTGCTCAGCATAAGCTTGGTGAAAGTTGTCTTTGATGTAATATTCATGAAGATTTACTATGGGCTGCTAATAATAATGGCTTAGCGTATGTTCTTAATTAATACTCTTATATGTTTTCGGATCCTTTCTGATAAATTTTAATTCTCTTGCCGTTTATGAATTTTAGCCCCCTTGCCTAGCATGATGACTGATGAGCTATCAGTATCAAATATCTAGGCGTCTCTTTATTAATTAAGCATAATGGTTCAGTCTATTGGACTAGAGAAACCGCTTAATTAACCTCATCATTATCAAATTAATGTAATTTAAAGGCATCTCATACGCATCCCCCTAAGCCTACCAGAAAAGAAAACTAGGGGGAAGGAAGAAAGCTTTAAAGCTCTGAGATAACATGGAGGAATTCAAGGCCATTCGTCTGAAAGAGGTGAGTACAAAAAGAAAGTGGGACTATATTTCAGTCTTGATACTCCATCCATCACCAGATATACTACCCTTTTGTATTCATTAGATGCAAGTATTTCACCGTGAGATTGTGTCTGTCGGGTCCAACCAGAGTTCCCTACTGGGCTTAAAGGTTCAAAGGCCTGCTATATTTTTGCCTTCAGGCAAAACGACCATGCATGTTCTTTCTCTGTTTGGTGCTTGCATAGACAAACCTTTGCCTCTCATGAATTCAGATGGACGCAACTAACACCATGTTGATATAAACTGCCTTAATTTCTTTCAGTTCCGAACTGCTTTAATTGCTGATTCTTTCAACGGCTACCCAATTGTATAGATGTATTAATGCCATCCCATCTGATCCAACATATGTTTAACCCGATATGATTCCCCTTAGTGGAGATTGATACTTACATCAGAGATTCAATATATGTGCATGTCAGTATGTTGGTTCCTCCTGGTGTTGTTAGCCCAAGATATTTTCCTACATCTTTGACTAAGGCTACACAATTTTAGCTAAATTTTATCTTCTTATTATTGAGCACGGATTTCTGGGTTGGTGAGACAGCCATAGCTGGATGACACGTTATTGTCGACAGATAATTAACGGGAGAAGAAAAATATGTATCCAATACCAAGAAGGGAAACGTTATAAATGATTCATATCTGTCAACATTTTAGATTAAGGCTCCAGCTTGTTTGTAAGACAAGGCCGAAGCCTTCTAATGCTTAAAAATCTTCGATATTGGCCCAATGGATCTCCTCGGATTCCTGTATTGTGGTTGAGGACATACACAACGCTATTAACCAACGCCGCCAGGATGGATTATCTTGTTGGAACTTAGAAGGGAAAATGATATTCGCAGACAAAATCAACGATACACCAAGAAGAGGATTATGGTTAAAAGAAAGAAATATTTGGGAACAAAATAAAATACTATTACTGAAGATTCTAAACAAAGAAACACTGCCAATTTGCGATTGCTCTCTCTCTCTTCCTTGAACTATAGAAAAACAATCTCACATTCCAAACAACTGATATAGATATCTGCCTTTGGCCGTCTGCTACTGCTACCCTAACAATATAGATTTTGGAAAGAAAGTTGAATCAAAGAGTAAATAATTTTCAAAATGATACATAAAATAGTACAACTAAGAATCTTTGAAATTTTTGTATCCCAATGAGGCAGAAGGTCCAAACCCGACTCTGTTCCCTTTGTGGATAACAATTTACAAATAGTAGTATAAAGACATTGATTTCAAAGGCAAAAGATGGATAAATTATGAAAACAGCAAACCCCAATTATTCCCCCCCATCCACAATTATTCATGACTGGTAGAAAACAAACAAAATAAACTTGGGCAAGTCACATGGGCAATAAAGAATGCTAACTGCAATAGTCTGTACTTATCAAAGTAATGGGGTCAAAGTCCAGAGGATTGGATTAGATAAATGAAAATGTGTAAAAAAAACAGTGGTTTAGGACAAAACGTTTTAAATGAAAAATTGTCATAAAATGTTATCAGCATTAATAGCTGTTGTTCTTGTAGTTAATTGCAGAAGACAGAAAAATCAACCCTGTTAATCCTCTCTCCCTCTCTCTCTGGTCTCCAATCGATCCCATCTCTAGTAAAACTAGGTAAAGCCGACGATGGAACATTGTAAGGATTATTAGTTGCATTATTTGAGCACTTAATCTGCGAGATTTTTGGGATATGTTACGCTCGAGGATTGGCAGATAGATTAGATTAGATGTTGCGAAAGAAGCAATTTCACCAACTAGACAGATGGGAAAGTTCATGATGATACATGCTTTGTGATTTTCACTCAGAAAAACCGTTTAATTAGTACAATGATATAATCATCCTTATCTACCATATTGATTAGGTTAATGACGTGATGGCCTCATCTTTTTCTCTTTTCTACATATATAGTATATATGTATAATTATCCAAAATAAGATTTCAGGAGGAGAAACATATAAATTTATATAAATTCGTAATATATATATATATATATGTATGTATGTGTGGAAACCCCCCATAAAATACATGATTTCATCACGGCCAAGGTCTTGTGTTGTTAGGGTTTTTCAACCAATCACATCACTGTAAAACACGTATATATATAATAATTAGATAATAAATGATGAATAATTCATTAATTAGACCCTTTGTTGTTAGCCCGACAAAATTCCTCAATCCCTCTCTCTCTTTGATATTATATATACCTTGTATATAGGATTGATTGGTGTAATAGGTGACATAATCTATGATTAATAAGAGATTAATTAAGCTCATGCTGAAACAGATATCACTAAAGACCAAAAGCAGTTGACAAAAGAAGATTAATTTTTTTAGTAGTACTAGCTAACATCTCAACTCAGTTTCAGCACCACTCCTAAGTGGTCCTAGAAACTTAAAATAAAGCATCCAATTATCAGTTCAATCCTTTTGACTTATCAGCCGAGAAAAAATTAGTAACAAAAATTAAAAAACTAGTTATCATGATTAACAAGTGGGGTAATTCAAATTAATTAATAAGATTGAACAAAGACCCAGAATTTTAATTTCCCATTAATACCTCTCTCTCTCTCTCTCCTTGAAGCTGAACTGTGCCTTATCCAAACAAAGGATGGTCTAGGTCATGTTTGTGTGCTGTTTGTAGTTCTTGGAATTTCCTTTCCTGGTCACAATCTGTGTTTGTAAAAGATACAGGGCTTGGGGCTATGGTTGACGACGCTATCTTACATATAAATTTAAAATTTTGTTAATGAGGTTATTGGAGAAACCGGTAGGTAGTCTTTATCATGTTCATGGAAGAGAAAGGTTTGAGTAATTTATCAGATCGCTGTCATTTGGGCTCCATATACGTTCTTCTCAAACCGTCTTGATTGCACCACAGCCAAATGGGCGACAACAACTTATCAAGTGTTTGTACACATAAGATTTTGTTGTTTGAACTTTGAACTTTGCTTTTATTTATTGTCGGCATTTTCCCTGAGTTTCTCCCCTTTTTTTTTTTTTTTGAAAATCGAAATTTATACATCTATTATTTGGTCAAAAATAAAAAATTTTCTTCCAATCAGACCCCTAAAAGAAAATTGAAACTGAAATTCATGAGACCGGGATGACTGAAATTGGGACCAAGGTTAGATACTTCACATGATTCAAGTTGAATGTCCCACTTTTCTCTTTGCCTAGAAATTTGGTATGTCAGAAATTCTTAATCAACTTAATGAGTCTTTTAACTCTATTCAGTCTGGATAATTAGAAAAAAGTTGAAACAGTTGTGATCAGACTGATGTTACTTTCCCTCTTCTTATAGAAATTAATGATTCCAAGTTAAGTTAGTCGTGAATTGGGCATTTTAAATTATTTCAAATCGATATGTATATTTGCCGAGTTTGAGGGAGACGATACATATACATATATATATATATATATATATATATATATTTCTTTTACGCTGGAAAGCCGTCAAGAAAGAAATGAGTAGGATGATGTGATGCAGGCAGAACTATCTGCTAAATTTAAGCTAACGTATCAAAATGTGCTATAGTTTATGTTTTCTGGTCTAGTTTTTAGGTAAAATTATATTCACAAGAAACCAAAAGGATGAAAAGGAAAACAATTCCATTAATTTTATTTTCTCTTTAATTAATCAAAACAATTAAAACCCATCACTGACCTGTAGCCTTCTAATTAAGTAGTGATGTAATAGCCATATTATTATCAACAAAAATCAAAATCGTGTGTGCTTTTTGACAGGACAATTTGTCATTTGAAACACTAGTAATGTTCATATTTTATTAAATTGATCCTCGATTTCACCAACAATGGGTTGGTTTAAGTAATTTAATACTTATTTCTCTTAAGTAAAATTTTAAATTCGAGTATTGTAAATGAAATAAAATCATTATTGAAAGAATTTTATCCTTATAATGGACTAACTTGACTCGAAAGGGACTAACCTTGGACATTTGACCCAAAAATAACCTTAGTTAAACAAAAAATATTGATCATCATTTCACGGTAATTTTGGGTTTTATTGGGGTCAAGTCAACATTACCAATGTTATTATAGACAACGGTTGATTTTGACATCCGCAGCTAATATAAGAAAGTTTAATCATCAAGAGTTCATACCTAATCCCTACCCTAATACTAGTGATTTACATAGACTTAATCACAATGGGCTGATTTAATAAAATCCATTCTTTTTTTTTTAAGAAAATATAAAATCCATTCTTATTTGGGGGTAGAACTATGTAAATTAAATGTATACTATATGGTACCAATAATTGATTGGTTTAAGTGATTTTGTACTTATTTTTTTTAAAATAAGATCTTAAATTCGAATATTTTGAATAGAAAAAATCATTATTAAGAGAGTTTTACCTTATAATAGACCAATTTAATTCAAAAAGAATTAATTTTAGATTAAAAGCTTAGGGGATACATTTGGTTAAAAAAAATGTACACTACACCGTGGTAATTTTTTTATCTAAAAATTTAAAGTTAAAAAAGAATTTTAATGTGGCCTCTCTCTGTGTCCTGTCGTGTCAAGTAGTTAAACGGGGAATGATTTTGTTGTGGTCCAAAAAACTTCTGAGGAATGTACTGAGAAAACCCCTCTCGCGGGTAAGGGCCACCCATCGGATTGGATCCAGTCATCCAGAGAAAAAAGAATGCATATTTTTAACATTTGAAAAAAAAAAGAATTAATATATGCTGCATTAAGCCCAATTACTTTATAGATTCCATCCAAATTTTCAGGGTTAAGGGTGTAAATGAATATTCTATTTAGTAAACGAAGTTCGGTTAAGGTTCGATTAAGGTTTGTTTATATTTGTTTAGCAAGATAAATAAACGAATTTGAACGAAAATTTAGTGTTCATTTAATAAACGAGTCGGACTTCAATAATATATGTTTAGTTTGTTTATATTTATGAACATATTCGTTTAGAATTTGTTTATTTATTCGTTTAAAAGATCGTTTATTCGTTTATTATATTTATTATTTATTGAAATATTAGATATAATAACATAATACAAACAATTATTTTTATATTTATAATTTAATTAGTTTTATTTTCTTTTCCATATTTAATAATTAAAAATATATTTATAATTATATTAAGATAATTTTTTATTAAATAATTAAATTAAATAATTTATTATTAATATTTGTTTGTGAACTTTTTCATTTAGCGTAAATGAATACGGTCACAAATAAGATAAATGAACATGTTCACGAATTATTCATGAACAAGATAAACGAATACGAACATAAATTCGAACATAAAATTAATGTTGATTTACATAAACGAACCGAGCTCGAACATACATTTTGTTTATGAACATGTCTAATTCCGTGTTCAAACTCATTTATATTCATTTGTTTACACCCCTATTCAAGGTTCCTCTTCTCAAGAATGTTAGTATAGCCAAGTAATATTAAGGTTATACATAATTTCGAAAACTGCTATGAGTAGAGTATATATGAGTAGAGTGTGTATATATATAATACATTTTTAAGTTTAATTAAAAAAAGAAAAGAAAAGGGATGAGGGACAAACTATAAATTTTGATATCTCCTTTACTGTCATCTTATGATGGGGGTATTAACAATGTCGATTTCAATGTTCATCTTCTTTCCGAAAAAGTTGGAACATGATATTTAATGTTTAGGAATTTTAGCAGAGACCAGCCACCTTGGCTGGGCCCTTTTCCGACTTCACAAACGTGCTGCTTTAAAGTTTTAACAAGCAGCTGGAAGCTGATTATTAGTGCTACTACTATATTAATTACATTACACATTTGTACCGTTTCATGCTCATCCACAATTTATGATCTCTTAGAACTTAATCCAATTTATATAACGCGAAACTTGATTACAGCTAGCCAAGCTTTCTTTCTGATTGAAATGCCATCTTAGGCAAAGTCGTTGGTCTCGTTATCAACTTCAAAGTTTGCTTCAGTGAATAAAAAATTGGACCGATCGATTCAATTGGTTGAATTAAGAACTGATCATAAGTTCGGTCCGTTAAAGAAAAAAAACGGTTACTGTTGAACCGTTTTTGAACCGATTAGATCGATGAACCTGTTAGATCGATTTAATTCGAATTTTAATTTTTTTGTTTTTTTAGTTATTTTTAATTGATATTTTTTACTTTTACTTTTTTTTTGAATTTTTATTAAATATTTAAAAAAATTAATAAAATTAAATTATTTATTTAATCAAACTAACCGATTAAACTATTTAAACTAAAAATTGGATGATCAACCCATTCGATTTTTTATTCACTGATTTACTTGCTATTTTTAGTCTGAAACTTTATCTAATACTTCACCTACCTTTCCTTGCAGTGCCACTAGACACGTAGCAGTCGCCTATCAAAATTTTCTCGGAAAAACGGCTCCTTTTTCCATTCAAATGTTTGCCTAACAAAGAAAAAGTACATCGATATTCTCAGATATGTTCGACCATCGATGAATTTCCCTCTCTCTCTCTGTTTGTCATATGTTATAAGGGGAAGTATTATTAAATACTCCTAAGAAACAAGAGGGGAAAAAAATAAAAGGGTCGACGAAGACATTCGATAGAAAATTTTGGTGAAAGGGGAAAACGAAAAAGAAAAAGCTACTATAACACAAGTGGCGTGTATTTCCATCCCATACGCCAGGATTCTGGTCACGATGCGCAATTTCAATCAATAATGATGACAATTTTAAATGTGATAGTATGTGATATAAACGGTCATATCTTTCCCATAATTCTTTTTTAAAAGAATATTATTTTGGATAACAATACAAAGAAAAATGGCCAAGAATAAGATGGAGCCACACTGTTCGTCATTTCTCAGATAGCTTCCACAAGCGGCTGCAATTCACTAGTTCGAGGGAGGGGTCGGATTTTTTGAAAACCCAAAGTTCAGTTTTGCATATAAAAACAAGTTTCAGAAAGAATATTTTGTTGACTCTTAAAATTATTCGCTTCCATGACATTGACTCCAAATCTATATCTATCTATACTATCTTATCTTATATCTTATATGAAAAATGAAGGGACATGAATTATAGGGATGAGGTGTAATTGTCACCCCTTCATTAGCTCCTTTTTTTTTTTCTTCATTTTTTTATGTTTTGGGCTAAAACCCATTAGTTGTTTCTCTTTTTTTAAAAAAAAAAAAATTTGTCTTTCTCTTGTTTTTGAAATTCTTAATATATTATTTGTAGGAATTTTTTACCCTTAATGAGTCTAAAAAAAAAGTTTAGGTTGGTGATTTTTATTGAGTTTGAGAAAATTTTTTCACATTTTGGTATATCATATATATTATTAAAAATAATTTATTATCAAAGAGTTAATATTTGATCTATATATTTTTATTTTAATTGTTAATTAACATTTTCAAGTTATGTATAATATTTTATATATGTAGTTTTATTATTAATTAATTAACATTATCTATGTATATCAAAACGAATTTTCATATATATTTCGTATTACATTTTGATTTATATATAAGATCGATAGATGATTGTATAGATTGATCTTAAAGTACTGTTCATCTCTAACTTCTCATTTTTTTAAGAAATCAAATTTAAATATTTAAAATTAAAAAAAATTCCCGAGACGTGACCCTAGTTCTTATACTAATAATCTCTGGTGATGGCACGAATGGCCTCTTGACCTCTTGTTATTATACTTTTCAAGCAAGTAACCATTTTTTGATTTTAATACAAATAAATCATATATTGAGATTCTCCAAAATACACTCCATTTACGAACCATATGTATATTGTATATATAGCACCAAAGATTGTAAAATGTAATTAAATCAATTTAATAAGGTAATACTATTTGTGATCAAGATTTTCAGTATCAATATCCAAAGTGCCGAAACATTCAAATATCCATCATAGCAATATCTGTCAATATACTCAAAGCACTAGCACATCTTGGGAGGGTCTCTATTTATCTGAGGATCGAAGCAGTTGAATTCCAAATTAGTGGAGATCAATATAATCATTGAGTATTAAAGAATATATATATATATAAAATAACTGTAAAGCACGCTTTTAAGTATTATATATTAGTAAATGTGGTCTTAAAATTTTGAATTGTTTGTGAGTACTTTTATACTGCATCATCATATTTTAATCTTTACATAAATTTCTCACGAGAGATGGGAGAGTGGCAACTGGGTAAATGTTAATGCATTAATTAATTTATCCAAATATGGTAAAAATAGATAATTATATAGGAAAATACTTTTTGATTCGTCTATTTCATCTTGTCTCTGTCTCTCATGATGTGATTTTTCTAATTACTCAAAGTTTAATCTCATTTTTTATCAAGTTTAGCCTCACTTATAATAAGGATGATTATTAATGATAAGTTTTGTGGTAGGATTTAAAAAAAAATAAAATGTGATAAAAAAAGGAAAACCATGTAAGGCGGGATGGGAGACCAGATAAAAATAGACAGATCACGTAGTATTATTCATTGAATACAGCAAAAGTGGGGAAGAGAAGAGAAAAGAAAGAGAGTAACATTAATACGTAAGGAAATATTGTATTACTCTCCTCATTACTCATCACCCGTATATTTACAGCGGTTCAGAACAAATAAAACTACTAGTAAAAACCGGAGACACTCAAGAGACAAAGACCAAGACAACATTATCAAGGGTTTAGATTTTGTGAATAAACCCCCTTGCATTAAAACTACTACTACTACTTATGGTATTTTCCCTTTCCCTTTCCCTTTCCATTCTCTGCTTTAGTCTCTTCATTTCCATGTGAAGATGATCTTAATTATTCCTAGCGGATGCGCTCATACAGTCATCGTACGCCTGGGGCGAACTTTAACGCTCAAAGGATTAGCCATCTCACACGATAGCCTTAGAACCTCGGATAAGTCAACCGTATTCTGATCAGACGGTAGCCATTCAAACTCGTGCAGAAGGGTTGCCACCCAATAACTGACGGTGGTCAAACCCAAGTTCTTACCGGGGCAAGTCCGCCTTCCCGAACCGAATGGAGCGAGCCTAAGGTCCGAGCCCAGCACAGAAAACTCCACCTCGCCGTCTTTAAGCACAAATCTATCGGGCATAAATTCAAGTGGGTCCGCCCACTCTTGCGGGTCCCTGCTGATGGCCCACATGTTCACCATTGCTGTGGTCCCTGATGGCACGTGATACCCATCAATGGTTGTATCAGTGATAGCTAGGCGGGCCCATGAGAGAAGTGGGCCAGGTGGATGTAGCCTCAAAACCTCCTTGATGAAAGCCTGGAGATAAACCATGTTCGTCACATCACACTCATCCACGGCTCTCCATCTGCCAACAACCTTGTCGAGCTCATCATGGACCCTGGATTGAACATCAGGATGAAGCACAATCCTGGCAAGAATCCACTCGATCAGGACCGCCACGGTATCGGTTCCCCTGAATATCATTTCCTGCACAAAAGCCAAATTAAATTAATAAATAATAATGTACCAAAAAACTTAAAACACTAAATAAATGACAGTATTTAGTACCCCCCAACTCGGTACCAGAAATAGTATTATCTGACTTGTCATTTGGTGGACTTTCATTTCTCTAACACCTTTCTTAAACAAGACACGTTTTTGGACAAAAAAAATGTTAAACATACGAGAAACAGTAGTAAATCATCTACTGTACTGTTGGATATATAGAGCGTACCCAAAGAACGGCGATCATGTCGGAGTCTGTTAATTTATCGGCACCTTGGAGAGAGAGCAAAACGTCAACGAAATCGTGACCTTTGCCATCCGTTTGGGCCCTGTGTTGGGAAATAATTCGGCTCACAAAGCGGTTCACTTTTGGTACGAGTTTTGAGCATCTAACTCGGATCTTTTGAGGGTCAAAATCCGCCACCCAAGGTAGATGGTCCGACCAATTTAATGTGCCCAATAAATCGTACCCTTCATCCACTAGAGCTCGAAGTTCTTCGACTTCATCATTGCCGGAATCTAATTTATACTTTCGTCCGAATATCGAACACATCATGTTGTTTAGGGAAGCTCGTTTGAGCACGTCTCGTACTAGGAAGCTTTGATTATGGTGACCGAAGAGGGTTACCATTTCAGTGGCAATCACTTGTCGCTGATCCTCTGCACCTTTGATTTGCTTAGGACAGAAAAGGTGCGTAGCCGCGATTCTTCTCAGGGTTCTCCAGTAAACTCCATAAGGAGCGAACCCAATCGCTCTGTTGAACATCAAGCTGTAAGCCGACTCTTTGACTGGACGATCAGCAAAAACAGAGCTGTTAAGAATTTCCCGCGCTACATCTGGATTGCACGTAACAATAACACGAGTATCACCAAGGCTAAACGCCATGAGCCTCTTGGCTTTGCATGTCTCAGCGGCGGCAGCAATCCGGCGGTGAGCCAGGGAGCTAGCCATGAGGTTCATGCTACCAATCAGAGGCAACCCTTTCGGCCCCGGGATTTGCTTCTTAGAGACAAAAAGAAACGAGCCCTTTTTAAACCTATATTTACCCCAAGCAGGACCGCCAGGGTGAGCCCAGTAAACTAGGGTCATAACAAACCAGGCAAGGGCCATGATCAAATTCAAGATTGACCATGCAATATTTTCCTGAGAAAAAGCTCGGCATTTGGAAGCAAGGGCAAAGACCCACACACTCTCTATGTCACTTCTCATGCTGATAATTGAAGGAAGGGAGTACAAACCAAAAGCACAAGGCAAATATAGAAAGGAGGCTGGCTTTTTGATTTTGGGGCGTAAGCGAATGAGTCTGGGTGGTATATATATAGAGAGGGGGCTGGAGGAGCTTAGACAGAGAGAAAATTAATAACCGTTATATTGAGAAACTGGACCGCATAACTGAAATTTTTTTAATTTATATTTTGAACAAGACTTGTATATTTTATTTTAAGTGATTTTTTTCTTTTAAAAAAAATTAAATCATATGAAAACACATCTAATGATATCTTATTGACCATTACTCCCTACGTTTCTTATTATTTAACTCTAATCTAATGTTCCTTTTTATTTATCTTTTTATAATTTTAATAAAGTATTGATTATTTATTTTTAAACTTATTCTTCTTTGAAATTGTAAGAATCATTGAATAATATAGTTATATATTAAGTCAACTAACTTGTAAAGATGAGAGAGAATGAAATAGGTTTAAGGTGGATTTGAAAAATGAAATAAAATTTGTATAAAATTTTATTATTTAACCAACTTTTTTAATAAAAAATATTTAATTATTAAGATCAGACAATAAAAAACGGAACGATTAACATGAAAAGCATCTAAAAAATACCTATTTGTCCGTATTTATGTTACAATTATATGGCACATAACCAATTATTTATTTATTTATTTATTTTGATGTAGCGCCGCCACGATTGCCTGACGATATATGGGGAAAAGAGATCTCCGACATTTGAGCGCGTGGAAATACACGCCCTAATTGCCTGGGATCGTGTGCTTAGTCGCTGACGTCTATTTGTCGGGAACTCGACTGCACGAGATGAAGAAGCCAGTGCTTAAAAATTGGGTTGACCTTAGTTATTGCCTATGCCAATTAGCCATAGACGACGATACTGCAAGCTTATGAAAGCTTAAATTTGGGTGTGAACGGATAAAATTTTCTCTACTTGACGATGACATTTTAAGCGCAAAAATATTTGGGAAATTATATATAGTGATTAAAACAATAATTTGCAGAAAGAATGTTCACTTGTTGACCTTATTTATGGAGTGAAGTATTGAACAAAATGATGCAAGTTCTTTTTATCATTAAAATTTTATTAATAGTTTTTTATTATGTCCTTTTCAAAAGTTTTATTTTTATTTTCATTTCCAACCATGAAATCTTCCAAGGAATATCCTATAAAATTCATTTCTCTATATCTGACGTTGCACTAAAGATAAATAAAGAAAAGATCAGTAATTACACAAAAAAATGATAAATAACAAAATTCATTTTTTAGAACTGATCTTGAAAATTAATGAATTATTATACAATTATTATAAGTTGAGCTACCCATATGGACTATCAGTCTACATGAGCAGGTGAGGGGGGAGGACTGAGGAGCGTGAAAGTGGCGCGTGGAAAAGACAATTTCCTCGGACAAGTTAAACATGGGGAGAGGGGGGGAGTGGCTGTAAAAATTCAGGCTTCCGAGGAATGACACGAGGGGGTCGTGTGGACGGATGTTGTCGGGTGGCTCAGCAGCGGTTGCACATGAGACCCATGCACCCGTGCCATCTTCCCTTTTCCATACATTGCTTTTGGGCGTATAAACTAAATATATGTGATAAAAAATAAAAAGGAAAAACACCCAGCAAGCATGGCTTCAATACGCCATATCTCAATCTTTTGGCAAACCACCACAAATATCGTATAATTGAACCGTCACCCTGCCTTCGTGACACGTGTCCGTTTCATGCAATGTTTATGTACATGACCGTGACAACTCCTGGCTCCTGCTACTCGCGTACCGAAGTTTCTGGCTCCCTTTCACGCCGATCCGTCACACGTGGCCTTCACTTGGGTTATAAAGAGAATGATGAAACGACCCTTTTCTTGACACTAATCATATCGCATTTCCCTGTAATGCCCATGCTTTGTTTGCAATTATGACGTCTATGTGGCTGGACAACATGGGTATAACTGTCAACTACAATTTAGACCATCGCACTTGGTTGGAATGATATGCTGTTGCCTCGGGATAGCGTAAACGGAAAGCTGATTACATTGGGGACCCACATCTGTCGACGTGTTACTGCTTGTTGGTAGTGCTTGAACGGCTTGGATTGTGAAGTTGCGGTATGAGCAATCCCTGACCGTCGATCTTGTTGGCCTCGAAGCAACCCGGTAGTCAAAGTTTTGAATTATCATATTTTATCAGTTAGCTTGAAAAGGGAAGACCGAGACCGAGACCAAAGAACAAAGAACAAAGCATAGTCAATACTATTGTAATCTCATTTATAATGTGTTTTTTCCTTTTTTAAGACAATTATCAGTTCTTTGAATCAATATGATTTGTTATTCTTTTTCTTTTGAAACAAATAATATATGTCAACAATCATATTGGTAATGAGTTGAATTTGCAATTTATTAAATTAAATTACTTCAAATGCTAATGTCTTCACTATTGTTTACTACTTATTTTTCAATTTAACACATGCGGATTTGAATTTTCTTACGTAGTAATTAGGAGTTGGTACTTTGAATTTATAATTTATTTGTTATGGAAATTGGTTTATATCACTAGGATTATGGTGCAACAATCGATTTTATTATCAAAGTAAGTGGAAAGGCATTTTGAAATACAATTTATTAAAACAGTATATTTATAAAACATGTCACCTTCATAAGACAGCTTCAATAGACATGGTATCATTGATAATTGGAGAAAATCAAAAATAAAATTGAAAGGAAGACAAAATAGGACTCAATTATATGAAATTTAGTGGTTTAAGAGCTTTGGTAATTTTTCTTCAAAAAAAAAATGAACTTTGGTAATTTAATCATTTATGAAAGAGTTTTTATTGACTGTGAGTTTAAATTCAAAATTTGAAATCAAACGACCAAGTTTGAGGTTAAGACTTAAGAAATAGAATCTCTCAGATTATGTAATCTAAATCTTAATTATGAAGCTATGATTAAAATTCAAGGGAAAGATGTACGTATAAGATCTAAAATGTTTTCTTTAATGCATTATTAGGTAAATCAAGTTTGGATTGATCTAATTTTTAGAAATCTCCATAAAATAAATGTGGGGTGTTCCATTACCTTATGAGAAAATTTCCCGAGGGATTCTCTTTGAACAGATATTTGTTACTATCAAATTAAACAAAATCCACTGTGGATGAGGACACTTCACTTGACTCAGGTTGACCCACCACTAAATACTACAAATCAATTGGTTTGATTTTTTTTTTAATCTTTTTGAAAGTGTGGAAGATATATAGCCACACAAAGGAAAAAAGGAGAAGGACAAATGGTGGGAAATTAATGTTAATAGGCGTAGTAATTACCCAATGTCTTCTCAAAGTTAATGCTATGCTTTAGGCGAAGCACCAGATTCACGCGGGTCATAAAAATGGAAAAAGCGAAAGGGGGGAAGGGGGATTCTTCGGAATCCTTTTTCTATTCCTGAGCAGTAATAATAATGAAAAACAAAAAATAAAAATTCTAAAAAAAAATCACTTCAAACATAAATTACTGATTTTGGAGGACCCCTACGGATCGAATCATTTGATTACTTGGATAACAACTATAGATTGCGCAATCATCCATCCATTTGATTAAACTGTAATAAATATCTATATATTTTTAGGGTTGGTAGGCACTGATTAAACCTCTTTTAGTGCTTGTTTTTAACAAATAATCATTATAAATGCATTAATTACTTTAAAAACAATAATAATTACATTATTACATAAAATTTTTGACAAAATTATCCTTAAAGTAATAGTATAAATATATGGTGGGGGAAAATTTAATGGTTAACTAATTTTTTATTTTTTCTTGAGCAAATATTTTTTTATATCAATCTTGATTTTTTTCCCTAAAATCCTATTATAATATATGTTAAAAAATTTTGAAACTTACCTTTAAAATTTTTTTTATTATTTCAGACTAAACTTTATAAAATTTGTGGTTAAACTTTATCAAAAAGATATTATATCAAACTTGGATTTTTTTTATTTTTCTAAAACCCTACCACAATATATGTTAAAGAATTTGAAACTTATCTCTAAAAATATATTTTCTTTTATGTGGGGCTAAACTTTATCAAAAAGATATTATTATTTTAAAAATTATAAAAAACTTTTTTGGCAAAATAATTTTTATTTTTTCTTATATTCATTCAACTTTTAAAATTATTAATATATTTTTTGTTAAAGGATAATATTGTCTTAAACAAATATATCATTAAATGATTATGTAAAAGAATGAATTAATATTAACTTTTTCACTTTAACACAATTTCCAATGCACTTTATTATTGGGTATCCATTAACAAATTCCATTATATAATCAAAAGGAAATAGTAAATAGTGTATAAGATACATAATTTAATATGTCAATTAATTTTAAAGAATGTATGGTATTGGTACACCGTTAATAAAATCGTAAAAAACATTATATAATTAATATTTTATGTTTTCGGAATTCAAAAAAAAATTATGACATTAAATAAAAAACCAACTAACTTTTAAAAGATGTATGATGTGTCCATTATGATCCTCTTAAAATATATGGGACATGGCCTAGCTATGGGCATAGGCTCTTAGAGTCTACGCTAAGCAAGTTGTGTACTTTGTAGCTTTCAAAAATAAATAAAAAGAACCTTAAACATGGGAATTTTTTTTTTAGTTATCCAGAAGGAAAGTGCTTTTTAAGCACGATTAAGGAGAAAGCCAAGGGTGTAAATCAGAAAAAGTAAGCTTCAAATCTCCCACCAAAGCTCCTTTGAATATATTAAAGCGAAGACCATTACCAGATCATATATACCTATTCTTCTTGCTGCCCTCATAGGTGAGAAAAACCAAACAATAAGCTTCAAATAAGCTTCATTTTTTAATACTAATGATTTTGTTTTGTATTTTAATTACTCTCTCTCTTTGCCCTAATCCTCATAAGACAACATGACCAAGAACATATGTTCTTTATTTTATGTCTGATCATCACCAATCAGGCAAACTCCGAATCTTTTCCTAAGATGCCACTGTCTGGCGGGCTTTCAATGCAATTACCATCATGGAGAGACACAGACAAATTACCCGAAAACACTCGGAAATTTAAGGTTAATTCATAATTGCATGCAGTCGCATTGCTTATTAGTATAGTAATATTTAGTATATAATATATAAGAGTTTGTTATATGATCCGTCTATAATTCGTCTGACGTAATAGGTCATACTTTTTTTTTTAAATCCTACTATTATTATTTATAAAAAGATAAAACTTTATTCTAAATATGAGGTAATTTTTTTAATGTGAAATTAAAATTTTGTGATACATATTGTAGATGTTGATTTTTGTCGACATTATAAATTTCATATAACTGATGGTGGTGATTAAAGATGTGTAGCAGGGTCTCAGGATCAACCCCATCATGAGATGTGCTGGAGGGTTTGGCTTGGAGGCTCAGACTAGGAGGTAGTTGGGAACCCCTTCTAACCTTTCCCAAAGAGAGAGTGATGTCAGCTTCCTTATAACCCCTCCTAATTATGCCAGTTGCTCTTTATTAAATCATGGGTCTTCATTTGTAGCACATGCACTTCTACTACCCCATGATTTACTTACCACTCACCCCCATAAACCCACTATCTCATGATCTTATTAACATGACTTGAAGTAACTTCCAAATTGTGGTTACTTCTCTTGCCTATAAATAGTTCTCTTCTTACAATGAGAAGGATTTGATGAAATTCTAACCAAAGAACCCACACATTGGAGATCCAGAAAAGCTCTGAAACCAAAATATATTACAAACTTCAAACTCTTAGCCTTCAAAAGTTGAAACCACCATCTGTCACCACACACTCATCTCTCAGGGTCTGCTCCGACCTTTCTCTCCGTCCCCTCTTGCACCTCCTTAGGGTGTCTGTGACGTTTCCTCACCTCTTAATCAAGAACCTGTACTACACATATTAAAATTTAACAAATTAAAAAAATATTCATCAAGAATAAATTTAGACAAGTCAAGAAACATTTTTTATAATATAATAACCTACATATTTAATTAAGTAGTACAAGTAGAACTTACAAGAGAGGATTCTTAGGAAATAACACGTGTGCGAACCAGTTTGCTCTTTGTTTGGACTTTGAATCTTTTGTCCAATCACACATTCACACCGACAAACTGTTGCTGTAGAAAGAAACTTCCTCTCGTGTGCGTTAAGATAACTAATAAATAAACATTTCTGATGGCCGAGTGTTAATAATATTTTGCCACGGGAGCATTTGGGAGAAATTATTTTGATGAGACTATTCCACCAAGTCATTAATGGGATCACCCAATAGAAGTTTTATCAACTTAAAATACTTGTTAAAATTTAGCTCCTAATTTAACAATAATTTTATATCCTAATTTTTAAAAATGGGATTTAATGGATAAATCATGAAATTATGGATATAATAAAGGTAGGATTTTAATAATTATAGAAAAACTTCTTTCTTGGTAAAATTTTATTGGTTGATCTCATAAATGACATGGTAGAACAATCCCATAAAATAATTTCTCAGCATTTAAGGGAGGAGTGGGTGAGCTGTGGGAGAGGAATCTGCAGTTAGGAGATTTATTTGATTGTATCTGCAAAACTTGTTCTGTTTTCCATGACAGCAACATAAATATGAAGAAAAAAAAGAAGAAGAAAGGAAACAGAGAAAAAGGAAAAAAAAAGAAAAGAAAAGGGAATTGGACATTAATGTTAATGCATCTGGGAATCCAACCACTGATCAACTCAACTCTATCAGTTAATAGGGAGGCAATTAAAGAATCAAAGTATGGGTTAAGTTAGCATTAATATTGATTGATGTCGTGTAATGGGAAAGATATGTCTTCGGATCAAGCATTTTAAAATATATTCCTCTCTGCCTTTTTCTTCTTCTTTACGATATATGAACATGTATGTAATAAAAGGTTAATCTTTGATTCGTGTGCTTGTGCTTTGAATGATTCGTTTCAAAATTTAAATTGAAGTGGCGATTGTTAGATCGTGTTTGGGCAAAAAAAGATTTTCCCATTCTTATTAATACAGAGCATGTGAACTATTACTTTATTAGGAAGTACTATTATTATTTATCGATAATGTTTTCTTATAATTAGATGATGCAACTTTTAACATACTACTATCTTCTAGGGCATTTAGCAGAGCTATATAAAATATCAGTTTATAAAGAGCAAGGGGATGCCCTTTTTCAAACACATTTTCGGGAAAGAAAATAGATGAGCCAATGACCACTCAAAAATTAAGGTTATATTTTGTACATGAAAATATTTTTTATTTTCATTTTTTAAAAATACAAAGAAATCACTATATTTAATGTAAGATATGTATAGTTTATAAAAATTTATGTATATTTTAGAAAATAAAAATAAAAATAAAAATAGATCTAAAATTGAGAATAATTTTTTTTAATTTAATTTCTATGTCTATTTTTATTTTTATTTTCTAAAATATTTATACATGTTCCCTTACAACATATATCTTAGATGGTAATTTTTTTATTTTTAAAAAAATAAAAAAAATATTTTCTCATACCAAATATAGCCTAAATTACATATTCTAAAATTCCCATTGAATAAGCAATATGGCTTTGCGATATCAGTCTCCAACACAAAATATAGTTAGCGGCCCCAAGTCTTCAAATAAGAAGAATTCGTGCATTCTCTTTTCGTCTTCTTCTTCGTTTTTTAATAATAAATTGTGGATACGGGGTTTCTTCTTCTCCTTGGACTGCATTTTTTTCATAGAGGCAGAGCGATCATGGTTACTTTAATTTCTTGGAATTAAAGTTTACTTTTATAAACAAGGACCTAATCGCTATCTGCAGCTTCTTTCAACCTAGTTTGTTTAAACATAAATTTAAGACTAAAAATAAATAAATGGTAAAATTGGTAATGGATGCAGTGCGACATCCATCACTCTCTGTCATTATTGTGCAGAGTTGCTAAAATGTTCGGAGTACATGAGGGGGGAAAAGTTTATTATAACTACCATTAAAAAAAAAATGTTTCAACTTTCCATGCTTTTTTCCTTCCACCAGTTTCGCTTTTGTGTTTCTTTCGTATTTGGCGTGGAAAAACTGCTAAGTTGAATAAGCAATCATCGAA
Organism: Microcos paniculata; assembly: GCA_030664755.1. Taxonomy (NCBI): domain Eukaryota; kingdom Viridiplantae; phylum Streptophyta; class Magnoliopsida; order Malvales; family Malvaceae; genus Microcos; species Microcos paniculata. The sequence continues at coordinate 37,403,242 of CP131461.1, forward strand.
TCAAGGTTTACAAACAGATACTAGATTTGTTGATCGTGTTTATCTTCTTTATTTTCTTGCTTTATATGTTGTGGTCAAACGTGAGATTAAGTCTACAATTACATAATCTTTAGATTTTGCACCAACTCAGTCCCAAGTCAGAGGTGAAACCATATGCCCTCAGTTTCCATCATCTTTTTTGACAGAGAAAGAAAACGACTCTCTCCCTATGAATCACAGGAAGAAAGCAAAGGATTACCAACTTGGTTTGATCTTGTTTAGTCAAGTGTACTTAAACTAGGTATATATTGAATTCAGCACCAAACCTTTTTAGCTGAATAAGATAATGGGAGAGAGAACAACACTAACCCTGGCAACAAATGAATGAAGAAGAACCCATTGTCTGGATTTTAATAATCTGCAATTTGGAATAAAAATCCTATATATTAGTGGGATGGTTAAGGCCTAACCCACTGTGGCTTCAAAACCTGAAAGATGATTGGATTTGATGCCTTAACGTAATGGGGAAAGTTGGTTCTTACTGGCTATGGTGGAGGTGGGGGGAAGGTCTAAAGATTCTTGACTTTCATTTGTTTATATACCTTTCTTTTTCATTTTTCTTTTTTTTTTTTCCAATTTTGAATCTTTGAATGATGAAGGAGAATATGGTCATGCTTTGAATCCGTGGTCCTTTCAAGAGCCACATAGTTTTGATTCTTTCGGCCATGATATACAAATATTTGTTTGTTTGATGGATCACATTTCCATTGCCATTTCTCTGCTTTTGACCGAGGAAAAATGAAAAATGAAAAAGTTCGAACAGGAGGCATTGAGGAGTTAATTTGGGACCTACACTTAGATTTGCTTCCTCTGAAATATCCATTAAAAAACTCCCCAACTCAAGACTATGCCTTCTTATCTGTATCTATCAATATTCATGATTGTTTAAATTGGGAAAATGTTTCGTCCCTTCGAATGTCAATGTCTCTGCCCAAATACAGGGGAATCATATCAAGTTAGCCTGCATATTTCACTCAATTTCCAAAGCAGCCTAATTATAATATTGTATGGATTTCAGTCAACTGAAATTGCATTTGTTGGACCAACATCGATCGGTGGAAAAAATCTGCCATAAGCTATGAAAATTTTCAAGAATATTTCTACATCACCCTTCATATTGTTGGATTTGAACCAGTCAACATTGAAATGGTAGAAAGGGGAGAAAATAATTAAAGGAATTTAACAAGTGCATAACCCAACTAAATTGGATAAAAAACAAAAGCAGAAGCTTTTGAGTTCTTATTCCTTCTTTACTCTGAAGATTTGATTCGGGGCAGGACTTACTCTTTTTCTTTTCTCCAAAATATTGTTTCTCATTCACCTACTGCAACTTGCATGCCTTGTATTCGCAGCCCATGCACAAGATGTAGACCTCTTTTTATAATATATATATAAACTAATAAGAAGAAGAAGATGGAGGGAGAAGATCAGGAATAAGTCTTCTACTATTACTTTTGCCCTTGTTCTTTATTAAAAATTATTAAAACTGGTTGGTGCTGAACAACTCAATCGCAGTTTACCTACCCACACAGAGCATATGCCAGAGTTCATATGCTTCTGTTTGAAGTAGCATATCACACTTTATGAATTTCCCCCTCAAGCAAAGTTGGCGAGAGTCCGAAAATCACCCGGGAGAGATTTCGAGTACAAGTCCCTCCATTCTTTTATCTATCAGTCCAAATAGATAAATAAACTCCATTGTTTTATGAATCTGATCTGATTAATTAAGTGTTTGTTCAAAATCTATTTAATCCAAAACTTAAAACAGATTTTTAGACGGTTTTACTTTTTATTATATTGGAATCATATACCTTTTGTTCCTAATAATGCATGAGTATAACTTACATCAGGATGGTCTTAAAAAATGATTTTTTAGACATCTAATAATATTTTTACATCTTATAATTTTTAAAAGACATACCACAATTATTTTATACTCATATACACCAAACCAATTCTTATTAATTCATAAACTTTTTTTTCTTTATTTAAACTAAACCCTACAACAATAAATGTAACATGGTTGAAACTTACTCTCAAAAAATAGAAAAATTTTAATTTTGAGCTAAATTTTGTTATAAAAGACATTTTTTTCTATTTCTAGAAAAATTATTTGATGAGGGGGAATATATATTTAAAATCTTAATGTCACTTAAAATCAATGAAGTGTTATTTAATTATTAGATGCCTAAAAAATCACTTTTTAGAATTATCCTAATATAAATTAGACTTATAATGTATATGCATGGCTGAGCTAAGAAGGAGATCAGATTTCCTTTATTTTTTCAAGTATACACAAAGTATAGTATCTTTTGCTAATTAACCGTCAAAGCCGGACATTTCTGCTATGTATTGTTTAATTAAACGATAATGAAAGACTAAAAGGGCTTTTGAAGTAACCATGTTTTTTCGAGTGGGGACTTGAGAGGTGTATGGGAGTCAATATACGAGATCTTCAACTAATTTTTTTTTATTCCAATGATTTGTTGAACAACTTACCTATATCTATATATCCTATTAGGTTTTGAATCTATCATCAAAATCTAAATTTCATCAATATTTCCATTTCCCAAGTGACTATAAACAGTGCATTTTTTTGATAATTTAATTAATTAACACGCATAACCCGTCATTTGTGACATATTTATGTGATTTAATAAAATAAGCCAAATCGCAGATCATCAAATCTATATTTTATATGCACACAGTTTACATTAACTAGCTACAAGAAGTAAGATGATAACTTGGGGGAGAAAAACTCCATACCCTCTAGGATTTGTTGTTTAATCAATGCATGCGTTTATCTGATTTAATAATTAATTAAAAACCTCCTCCTTTGAAAATAACCTAATGTTGCAAGAAGTTTGAAAAAAGTTAAAGAAAGAAAATGTAATGAAAATGATAATAGTATCTTGTTTTTCACTTTCCTTGCTAATCACGTCGAAGAGATACTGAACTTTCCCAGCTTCCAATTGCGAGTAGTGCACGTCGCCAATTCCCCAAATAGAACCATGGCAAGCTATTACTTTAAATAGTAATAATTGTTACCCTTTCAAACATAAGGCAACAAGATGGACACTGGGTTGTGTTGACTCGGAAGTCAATTAAAAACTCACTGCCCTTTAATTCATTTTAAAGCAAAATTAGGTTTGGTTCCAAGACTAAGTGGCAAAATTGGCATACAATCGTTTCTCACAATTGCATCATACAGAGTAGAGGAGCGAAAATTAAATTTGATGGATTACGGGGATCAAGATACATTCCAATTACTTGTTTTGAACGAAAATCAAACGCATGCATGTATCTATAATCAACTCAATATTGGGGAAGGAATTAAACATTGACTTCTGCCAATTACTCAATATTGTTCAACCGAGCACGTCGTAATTAAGAACTGAGAAAAAATATGTTGAAAAGAAAATGAGAACTCGACCTTTCTCTTGCTTCAAGGGTTGCATGAAAAAAAATATGAGGATCTGTAATATTTTTGGTTTAATGGAGTGTATAAGATATAAGATATGATCGGTGGAATAGGTTTTTAATTGGCAAGAAATTTGCTGTTTATTCTGGACCACTTGAACAACTTGCAAAATTCTAAGGACAGAAGAGCCAAAAGGTTTGGACTTTGGATATATAATTAGACTGATGATCTTTGAAGCGTCTCGAACTAAGCTAATTAAACATTCAAAGTTCAAACTCTGGGTTTGCAGATTTTATTTTTATGATGACGATCGAGCTTAGAGTTTGACAATAATATTTACTTCTTTTATAATTCTAATAATAATATATTTATTTACATTCCTGCTCCTGCCCCGGTTCCTGGCAATTATTAATGGCTTGAACGAATGAATGCTAAAAAAAATCTCTGAATTATTCTACAAAATCAGTTTTATTTTGAGCAACATAAAAAGTAAAAGGCCCATTGGGCCTAAAGCTGAAGTTATAGATTAACATACATGAATATGGGGCTGTTATATAAACTCAAGGCTCAAGCCGCTGACAAAAAGGCCCAAAATTATTATAAATTTGAAATGAGTGGCCCAATAATTCTCTGTAATTGGTCCTTGTTGCTATTGCAGATCTCTCTTCTGATTAAAGCAAAAGCTAATCCAACGGCCATCAATAGATATCACAATTATCACTTACTTTCTTCTTCCGCATAAAATTAAAATTAGACTGTATTCTGCTTCCATTACAAGTACCATGATTTCATTTCATTTCAAGACATTATTAGTCGGTTAATAATGTACTCATGATATCTTAGATTTCTCTAATTGATTCACTTTAATTCCTGCTAGAATGTAAGAGACCAATCACAAATCATCAAAGTCCAGTCTACTCTGTAACGCTCCAAACCACCACCCCCACCCCCACCCCCACAAAAGAAAGAAAAAAAAGGTCCAATCTACTTTAATTCCTACAACGCCCTCCATCTACGGGACAAGACCCCTCTTTCAAATTCAATGAAGGAGGAAGAAAAATAAAGCACGGAATCCGAAAATTCTATTATTCAAATCCTCTCATTTGAAATTAAAATACCATCTCTTACCGTTCCCATTTAAAGAGAAAATGACAAAAAAAACAAGGTTTTTTTCCTAATGTAATCAATTATTGACTCAGTTTATTGTAATTAGAGATATGATTCCAATATTAATTTATTATCAAAGGTATCTTCGAGGAGAAAAAAATAATGCTATTTTCTCAAAGTAATTCATTTTTGTTTAGTCATAGACATTTTGTATGAGCCACCTGCCGCTTTAATTCCCTTGTTATCCTATCCCCGAGCGGATGCAAGAGGAGTTGTTTTCCCGAGGCTTTAGGACCACATAACCTTTGTGGTCTTCTTCGTTCACCAAAGAAAAAAAAAAACTCCTTTTATTGCAGCATGTGGTATTGAAATGATTTTATTTCAGATAAACGTACGTCCTAATTCCATCAATCTAATAAGTCGGCTCAAAGCAAATAATGTAAAAGAAGACAATGAAAGAAAAACTTGAACTGAATGTTGACACATGCGATTGAATGTGAAATAGTAAAAGAAATATGATGGAAGAGGATCCATATATAAACCACTCTTACACCCACCGAATCCCATGAGATTCCAAACAACAATTCTATACAATCAAATAGCCGCAAAACAAACAGATCTTAACTTAAGTCAGAGTAATACGTAATTACTTTGATGAATCTCAAAGATAAGGATATACCTGGATCTCAAATATACATATATATATGCAGCATGCTTGCCAGGACCACTTGCAGATATATTTCTTCGTGGATTCTAGATCGAGTTCCAAGCGAGTGAACGCATCGGTCCCTTGAATGAAAACAATTGGCGTAGCGAGGTATTTTTGACCGATGAATAGCAAATTAACTGTTGTAGAGGATAAGATCTTGCTGCAATATAGTATCAAATTAAGAAAAGACAGTTTCGAAAGACATATGGCGTGCTTCAAAACCAACTTACATCAATCTATAGTTTATAGATGAGAAGTAAAGTTGTATTAGCAGCTTAATTTTTGAGCCATGCAATCAGGCTGAAATTATTTATTAACTGCACCCTATTAGATCGTGGTCTAGTTAGGAAGTACGCACATTTTGGAACCCTGAAACCCAGAAATGCAACAAATAAAGCATTGACTGGAGTACGTATGTGATGAGGAGATGCTGATAGCAAATTTGTCGAAATCAATCGCTCTAAGGTACATTGATTAATGAAGTATATATATGCATGAGAGATTCATGATGAGCTTTAGTTTTTTACACATCTTGGTGTGATCAACATCTGTTGGGTTGAGTGAAAAGAGTTTAATACCTTTAAATAATGTTTTAGGTTTGAATTTTGTAAATTGAGAAAATTGACTTTGAAAAACTTATTCTCATTTGGAATTCAACGTGACTCAAATATAATTAGTCGTAGATCAATAAAACGAATATGAATACTTGTGGTTGTATAAAAAAAAAAAACACATCATATCATGTGGTGCTTTTGGTATTGAGACAGGATTTCCACGGGACCAGCTGAAAGAAAACAAGGCAACAAGATGGCTTATGCCTTCCATTAGAATTATTTGAAGAAAGAAAGAAATCAATTTTAACTTATATCATTTTAAATTTTAGATTTGTTTGATGATATTTAAATAAATCAAATATGAATTGATTTGACTAAAATAACGGAATTGCGAACGAACATTTTGAAATGAAGACAAGGGGGCAAATTAACGGTCAAAGAATTAAAACATAGTACTAATATTATTGGTTTAAAATATCTGAGACAAGTACTCAGGCATCAAATTGAGTTTAGAGTTGGTAGATGAGTCGGGATTTGCCTACAATTTTATTGCAGCGAAAAGTTATGTTCACTGTTATACGTAGAAGTTTGGACAAATTGATTTAATAGCCTAATTGGTAGTGAAACTGTTAATTAATCAAGATCATGTCTAAAACGTGAACAATCAAAGCGTGAGAATACTGCGACAATCAAACAACCAACATATGCTAAAGCCAAAACAACAAAGAAAAATTACAAAAGGGGATGAATGACATGAACCACCTTTACTGTTTGCTTCAAAGTTTCAATTAGTAGTTAATATAGTGGTATCTGAATTCTGAAATATTCTCATTATTATTATTAATTAAAATAAGCCAGGTGCATTCAAGATGTCAAAAACATGAACAATCAAAGACTCTGTGATGAGAATGCTGGCATGGGACAATAATCAAGCAACCAACAAATACTAAAGCCAAAGTACAACAATATCAAAAGCAAAAATTACAAAGAGAATCACATGGTTCCTTGTTTTCACATACATGAATAACTTGATTAATTACCATTGTCCACAAAAGAAGAAGAAGAGAAAAAGATAATATTATTTAATTAAGAACAGCACCCGATCCAACACATTAATATCTAGCAGAGATTAGGTCGTCATCATCACTCAAAGCTCAAATCGTGGCAGCATCTGCAACAACAATGGTAAAGAAATAATGCAATGTCAGTAAGTGAAATTAATTAAAAACAAAAGCAGTTCTCGTTATTAATTGGTCAACAGTCTGATAGTACTAATAATGAAGGATCGATGGTTAAAGGGGATTATAGTGGGAATTCGTCCCTACCAATCCTTTTAGCAGACAAAGCAGCCGGGTGAGGAGATAATCATGGGGCCAGAGAATTAGAGTGGATTGAAGAACAGCAGTCGATGGTGTGTGTGTGTGTGTGGGGGGGGGGGGTTAATATTTGACAGTTTGCTTGTTGGATTTATACGTTGTGTTATTTTTCCCAATAGGGACCCATTTTTGCCGATCATAATTACTACCCTATCCATAGAAAATGACAGTAAGGACAGATTCGGCTTCTCTCTTGTCCACGCAACACTTGACCTAACCATGCAGAGATGGAATCGATCGAGTAACGTACAACAAGAACCGGCTACAACCCTCACATATAATTACAAGCAGAAGGCAATGGAATTTGTACTGAATATGAGAGAAGATGGAAGAGCAAATTTTTTTGCTGTTAATTACGACATTGACACTGTTTTTGTTGTTTAATGTGTGACCGTGGTGAGTCATGTTCCCACAACCCAAAATTAGTGTACTGCAACTTGGAGCCATTCCTTCCGTTTAAGTTAAAAATATGGGAAACAAAAGAAAAAAATTGTAAGATTTAATTAGTATATTGGCAGTGTGAATTACACGTTGGACCCATGGCAAATACTATGTCGGTGTGAGCTAGAGGTCAAATCAAAACTAGTCATCAGAAGGGGAAACTCAACTTTCTGGCTTGGTTGATAAATTTTGTTGAAACATCTAATGATATTGTCTAACGTAATAAATATCACATTTACAAAAAAAAATTAATTAAAAAATACTAAGGTTCAAAAATCATACTAAGGATCTTATGTATATATTTTACAAAACATTTAAACCTTAGACGTTAGACTTTTTCTCTTCCTGTGATCTAGTAATACTAATATGTTACAGCAACTCAAGAGATAAGTTTTAATGATGGGATGGCAGCTCAAGGGTTTGTCGCCCCAAATGCATAATGCTCAATGCTATAAAAAAAGGATGAGCACTAAATCTTACAGCTCAAAAAGGGGAATATTGGGCCTTTTACGGTACCATTTTGAGATTTTGTTTGTCAAATAATTTTCGAAAGTTAATTTATGTACGCAGGATCTAAAGTTAGAAACAGAGCAAGAAAAAGCTCTAAAATAGTAGCATTTTGACAATGTACCAGGAGTTTGAAGCAGAGATACGGATTCATCGGCTTCATGTTTCTTGCTAGCAGAAAGAACATCCATTAAACTAGGTTTGCTCTGCCCCTCCAATTTATTATCCTTCCCTTCAAGTTCTGGATGGATCTTCCTCTTCAACATCCTCCTCATCATCTATTTCATAACCAAATAATTTTCATATTCAATTAATGTAAATTCTGCAATATTTAAGCTTTGCTTTGCTTAACCAAATTATAAATATACTCACTTGGTGTAGCTTTTTAATGGGACGTGAATCCTCGCCAACCTGAGGAATGAGTTTCTTGGCAAAAGAGAGGCCATGTTTGGAACGAAGAGATGATGCCTTTTTGCAAGAATTGGAGTGGAATTCAAGAGGGGTGGGCTTCTTTTTGATGTCAGAGTCCTCGGAGAAGAGGTCTGCAAGCGTGGTTCTTCTTCTCAGCTTTCCGGAGTGGCCCTCAGGGGCATCCACGTCAAACTTGATTTCATTATCATGAGTAGACCCCGCGGCAATCCCATCAATGGTCATTATCACATCAGGTTTTCCATCTGATTCCATGCCCATGTCAAAACTGTGCTCCAAAGTGCTAAACATCAGTGGGTTCACTTCTTCATCACTGCTATTTTCGTCATCCTCTTCTTCGTCATCTTCTTCTTCGTCATTGTTAACCGAGTATCGTTCTTCGTCTTCGTCTTCTTCTTCCTCGCTTTCAATACAGTGATCTTTTTGTTCGCTGAAGGATTTCAAAGGATCAAAGCCAAAGGTGCCAATTGTTAGAATGCCATCTCGCCAATTGTCTAGCACATCCACCAGTGCTACTTGTTCGAGTAAAGCTTTCGTGTTTGTGTCAATCGCTATGGAATCAGTCTTCTTAACATTTCGAGCCAGCCCATCTGCACCAAATTAACGCAAATCTGTTTTCTGTCATGATCGTCAATTTTAAGAATGAAAGTTGAACCTGCCAGCCATTACCAAGTCCAACGAGAAAAACTGTTCCAAACAGAATATATTACACCATATACTAGTACTAGTATTGTAAAATTAAGCCTCATAAAATTAAGATACTCAAAAGAAGATACTACAAGTTGGATATGGTAACTCTCTCTAGAATGCATGAGATTAAGTACACCGTACAATGGGAATTTGTCACATTCTTAAATTATTTCCCAAAGCTACAAAACAAACAAACCTTTGAGGACGTTATTATGGAACCTCCTCTGCACCCAGTTGAAGATCTATTGAAAGAAACACCAAACACGAAATAGAGTGGAATTTATTAATTAGAAGAACATCAGAGGAGATTAAAGAAGAAGAAAGTAAACCAAAATGATGGGTTTTATGCAGGGGAGGAGTGTTTCTAACCTTCATTTTCTCAGCCAAGTTCTGGTGAGAAAATAAATCAGAGAAAAATCGCCGAATAAAGTGTCAAGGGAATGGAGTGAGGGTGTTTATGAATTATTATGACGATGAAGAAGAAACCGAAAGCAAGCAAGCAAAAGGAAGCGGGCAGAGGGGTTAAGGACTTAGGCGGCGCCACGTGGAACAAAAAGTGGGGCCTAGAAATTAGGCATGTTTGGAGGGCGCATGGCATGTTACTATGTTGGGTCTTTCTGGCTTGATCGATGTGGCGAAATTCTCGAAATGATGTGCACCCCCCTCTTTTTTTCTTTCATCAATCTCTCTGTTGCATTAATTTTTGCCCAATTTTACTTGAGGTTCTTGAAAAGCATAGAGATACATAGACATATATAAGAGTAGAAAAATGCTAGAGGAAGAGATATATATGCAAGGGATTAGTTTCCCTCACCTAACTCTTTACCTAATTTTTTTGCCCTTTCTGTCCATTTTGTAGAGTCTAGCTACATATATATTTATATATATATATATATATATATATATATATTAAGTAGCTCGCTCTTTGTCGCGACAATATTTCTTTTCATTTAGTATTTTACAAACAATGAGATATTCATCATTGAGAATTGTATGTTCATTGCAGTAGGACTTTTGTTTTTGTTAGGCATAGGCATAGCATTGGCCCCCAAGGTTTTAAGTCTTCAACTCTTAATTATATATAGTTAGGGGAACAAACAAGGCATATGCACGGCGAGAATTAATCTCCATTATTTAATGAATGATCATTAGCATCATAGCTTCTATATCTAGCCAATCTATTTCCTTGGAAAATTGACACAAAATTATACATCATGATGCCCAATACGCTGTTTTTGTTAAGGTTTATAAAATGTACTATAATATTGTTACTATGTTTTAGGTAAATCTCTTTTCTCACTGCATTCAAATTAGTGTAGAATTAACCAAAGACTTAGTTGAAGAGGTGAGTTTTCTTCTTTTTTTTCTTTCAATTAGTTGGGTTGAAGCTAATAGATTCAAATTCAAGTTTAATATTTTGCCTTGAATCTTTCTTTCTTTCTTTCTTTTGTTTAATGACGTAATTAAGAAACGAACTTGAATGACATAAAGATTCTTCTTTTTTTTTTTTTCTTTTTTGTGAGGCCGCACACACCCCCTCCAAAACCCCAACAGAAACAAAAAAAAAAAGGAAAGAAAAGAAAAGAAAGGATTCCATGGACGGTGAGATTAGTGCTTTCTTTATTTTCTTTTTCTCACATGGAAGTTAAATGAATTGTAAGATTTCAGGAAAACTTTCCATGGATAGTGGGACTGTGGTACATACTTTCTTTCTTTCTTTTTTTTCATGTTATATGGATCAATAATTACCTGCTCCCATTTTGGATAGGTTTATCTCCTTTCAATTCAATTCATATCTTCTGTAATGCATGTGATGTTTCATATTCATAACAATCACGAGAAAAAAGATCATTCTCCACAATCTACATGGACGACCAAAAACATGTGCACCTAGCATGCTTTCTAACTCTATTAATCTACAAATTTATTTATCACAAATGCATTATTAAGAGAATATTAATTAGTAAATGTAAATATTGTATAATTCCATCTACTTCTTAATTATCTTAAGGATCAATATATATCAAGTATAGTCGGTAATTAAGGGTACTTGCATGCTTTTCATATAACTTGTCATTGGTTTAAACATTGCAATTAATCGGCCAAATGAAATTTTGTCTCTATATATGCATAATTTATATATATATATATATATATGTATATATGGAAGAGACATGTGTTTTAATTAGTCAAAGCTAAGTAATAGTATTAGTATTTTTCTGCAAGAAAAGAAAGCCACTGATGACGTGCAAGAAATTGGAAATCTCCAATCCCATTAAAACAAATGGTAACAAAGGGAAGAAACAAGTTTCGAGACAGAAAGGCTAATGCTACCAAAAGTAGCCAACAAATTTACAAAGCAAAGAACCTAGATGATGAACTAAAATGCATGCATGTTTATCTTCTACCCTGCTAAGTTGCTCAATTTTTTTTTTATTTCTAGGAATTATATGATCTTGAGAGACAGTTGAGCTTTCTGCACAGATGACAGAATTATTCAAAGCACGTAGCCACTTACCATCAATAATGTCTAAAGTCTTGGAATATATTGCAATGTAAGAACCCCTTCGGAAACCATACCTGATCTAGGTTTTGGATGTGATGAAATTACAAGCTGAAAGTTCCGTGAAAATGAAAGCTTCGCTGGAAAAAGGTTGTTCAAAAAGGTGGGAGAGAAAACGCAGAACCATAGAAGTCGTGGAATTCATCGTTTTTTTTTAATTGTTACTGTCATTTTGACCTATAGCAACTTGTATGCTTATATTCAAAAGCTAAAAGCCTAGCATTAATCAAATTCAAAGGTGATCAGGTTGGACTATGTGGGCTTTTCTGGGGTCCTGTTTGCTGCCTTAAAGCGAAAATAAACATCCGCCCCTTCTTTCACTTCCCACCTCCCACAACCCCTGCTTTGGATTCTTGTTAAAGCAAATCTGATTCAAAATTGTAGGGTCATTTGTATGCTTCCATAGCCCTGGTGGGTCACCGTCGGTCGTCCCCTCTTGATTATAACCAAACCTTGTTTTGATTCGCAACAAAAGCAAAAAACTTGGGCAGATTAAAACCGACTAAGAAGAAGAATAGATTTGCTAACTCCAAAATGTTTCTACTGATTTCTACCTACTAGTTATACTTCACTTTCACTTTTGCAAAACCTTTTTCCTTTCCTTCATTTGAAGAGCCACATTTGAGGTACTGCCAGTTATTTATTCACAGAAGTCTCTTACTATATATAGGAGTATCATGATAACAGATTCTCAAACATTTTCAATGTAGGATTATGCGTCACGATGCATATGAGATCACCAATTTGACATCTAATTTTTATGCTCTTGGGTCTGACATTGTCCCAAACCTTAGCAAATTAAAAGGAAAAAACAGTTGCACTACTTCCGAAATTAAGGGCGGTTAGAAGTGAAACTTTCTTAATTTTCATTTGTCTTTTTCAGTATGATAAGGGCATCTCTCTTTAGTGGAAAAGTTTATATATTTCCTCACTTTAAAAGAAATATATATAGAATAAAAGTACTTGGAGTAGGAAAAAAGAAAACACATATAAGCCCAATTGGCTAGGAGAAATATTCACTTTTATAAGTGAATTGAAGACTCTTGAGAAGTAGATGTACAAGAGAAAAAATGGTTTAATACCTAAATTGGTCCTTAAATTATATAAAAAATGACATATTGGTCATTAAACTTTTATTTGAAACAGATTAACATCTCAACTTTTATTTTGGGATAGATTGGTCCCTGAACTATACAAAAGATGACAGATTGATCTCTCAACTTTATTTTTTGAGACAGATTGATTTCTAAACTTTTATTTTGGGACAGACTGATCCCTAAGTTTTCTTTGATTTTTCTTATCTAGAACCTATCTGTCTCAAAATAAAAGTTCAGGGACTAATCTGTATCAAATAAAAGTTCATGGACTAATCTTTTCTTTTTTATATAGTTCAGGGACCAATTTAAGTATTAAGCCGAAAAAAAATTGTGAGCCTTTTTATTATTTGGCTACCTAATGAATTATTCTCAATATTGGAGATAAAATGGAAAAATCCAAATATAAATCCCTTGCCTCATCTCAGTGCCCCATACATCACAGTCTGTCACGTGTCCTATTCACTCAACTCCTCTTATTTCCTGTTTGGTTTTAACAAAATAAACAAAGAAAAAAATCATTATTTTTTTCTTGATTTAAACTAAAACCCTACTCCTATAATATATAATATTATAAATGTAGAAACTTATCCTCAAAATTAAAAATAATTAATTTGGGACTAAATATTTGTTATAGATATATAGTCTTTTTTTCTCTCTAGAATAGTTTTAGAAATTTTTGTTCAAAGAAATCCTAAAACCAAATAAGAAATAATTATAATTAAATGAATGGGAAACGTGGCATGTTCTGATTAATGGGGTATAAAGTTGATTTTCATCCGAAAAATCCTGCCATTCTTTCTTTGAGTTTTTTTTTTGTTTTAATTTTTCTTTCCTTTTTCCTTCAGAATCGTTTGCTTTATTATAATAGGTCGCCATACAGCTTTGAGAATGAATGAGGACCAGAAATTCCTGAGAGTTTGCACTGTCAACAGATAACGTATCTGCTATCTAAGGCACATGCATTCAAAGACCCACTTTCAGAAAGATTGTTGACACAAAAGAAAATTAGCCCAAAATCTGGTGGATCAAATTAAGCTTCCCATTGGCTCATTTTTTCTCAGAGAACTTTGTGGGGGAAGGCACCACAGATACATTCCTACACAAAATTTAAAGAGAAGGGACACATTAATATGTTTTGTGGGGATATTTTTCACCGTTTTGTTTGGGGCATTTAGCCCTTCCTAAGCCATGAAAATCTTTTTCAACATAGGCAACTAATCAGGCCAGAATAACAAATAGGATTATTTGACAAACAGTTTTTTTGTTTTCCATGGACACGTGAGTTGGTCACTCGGTTGGGTTCACGAGCTATTTCTATATTCTAAGTTTCCGTTCTTCCTGGCGAGCCCACTTCAAGTCACCGGGAGCCAAATCTATACTTAAGTACTATTAGCTCTAACTCACGTGGGTTAGTTGGTTCAAAAATTAACTAGTATTCCTTTCTATCTTTCTTTCTTTCTTTCTTCCGGATGAATCCTCTCTCCATCTCTAAATGGTTCGTTGAACCTTGAAATCTACGGAATTTTCATTCCATTTATGAATGTGATCAAAAGCAAATTTAGGGAGAAAGTAGAGAGAGATAGCAATTATTGTTGGTTCTCTAATAACATTTCATCTTTTTGCAATATTGGGTAGCACTATTGAATGTAGAAGAATATGTGGCATATCTGTGATCTTTTGAACAGAAACTTAAATGTATGTCCTACCCAAATAATTAATGTTTGTATCTTCACTTTTTGAGTAATCAGTATAAAGGATATCCAAAATTATTTTTTCCTAGAAAAATCTTGTTTGTCTAATTTGTTACACTTCACTTTTTCTATCTTAATAATTTGTAGTCAGATGTAATAAAAAGTCGTTGAAGTTACAAGGCATATTGAGGTTTTGAACCAACGAGTAATTATCCATTAGGAAGTGAAAGTAGTTAGACGGAAAGTATGATCGGGCATTTTACATTTCAATGGGTATTTATCTTTATTTTATTATTTTGGGCCTTTTCCCCATTTGCTGATAGATACTTACCTATGATATCATTGAAAAAGATTAAAAAAGAGCAGGCAAAATGATGGGCTGAGACAAAGGAGAGCTGGAGCCCCAAAACTTAGCCCAACAATTCTAGGCTCGGCCAGGATGTATATACACACACTAGCATGGTAGCTCATGATAAAGCCCATAAGTCTTAATGGAACTCTTTGAATGGATTATTAAGTCGGAAACTCTAGGCCCGAAGAAGCACCCAAAACCAAAACCCATTTCTAATCTAATCTAATACTCCCTCAGTCCCTATTTATCGGTCTCTTTTTAGGATTTTTTTGTCCCTTTTTATCTGTCCCTAACTAACATTGATTACTAATTTTCCAAACTTACCCTTTCAAACTCCTTCTTCTCTCTCTTAAATGAATGGTTTCTTAAATATGAGTGAGAATCAAAGAGGGAGAGAGATAAGGATAAAATAGGAAAGTTAAGATAAATGTTTATTGAATTTTGTGTCTTAACTACCTTTCTTGCCCTGTGTGCAACGGTTAATAGGGACAGATAAATAAGGACAGAGGGAGTATGTTTTAAAGTCATAGAATTCCGCCTTCAGCCGAAAGATTGAGATCCTTAATATGAGTTGTGCGTCGGTCTTTTTTTTTTTTCGTTTTCGTTCGACTTAATGTATAAAATAATCTTTAAATTTGTATAAAATAATAAAATAATCTTTAAATTTATATAAAACTGTTGTTTTGATTATTTAACTTTTATTTTAAAATTTTTTACTCTTAAACTTTTATTTCATGAATAATATGACTCTTAACGTTGATGTAATCTATCTAGATATTAATATATAAAATTTTCATAGGACATGTGAAATTATCTTATTACGTTATATCAGCATAAAAAATTACATTTTCACAAATTAAAAATTCAAAAATCAAAAGTTTTAAAATAAAAATTAAAGAGCTAAAAGGACGATTTTATACAAATTCAAAACCAATTTTACGTATTAAGTCATTTTCTTTTTAATTTCCTCTTCCTCAACTTGTCTTTTTATGTCAGATAAACAGAGACCGCAACCATTGATGGCAACTTCTAGAATAAAAGTATAAACAACTAAAAGCATGCTATGACTTAACTTTAGTGTGTGAACTTTTTTCCATTAGTTGACGCATTGACATATTTGCAAATTTCCAATATATGGAATAATTCTCTTTAAAATATTCTCCATCCATCCCATCCAATAACTAAATCAATTACTCTTCACATTGTTTATATTATATACTTCAAACATTGGCACACATGCGATTCTACACCTTATTGATTCGTTCCTTCCCCTGTTGAAAGGACCGCAGATTTTCATAGTGATACCATGAACCTCAGTCAGCAGCATGCAACCATAGGAGAGAAACCTGAAACTTTTAAATTTGACTTGAAAGTAAGACGAAAGACTGGTTCTCCAGCCTCTTCATCTATGCCACCCATTTCGAATATAATACAAAACTATTATGTAGACCATCGATGGGTATTTGGTTAAGAGCTGATTTTGTTGAGACTCGAAATATTCTGATGCGCCGCGAAATCCAATTGGAAGAAGCCCTAAGAAAGTATTCCTAGAAAGAGAATGAATTAAAGATGTTAATGTGAAAAGTTTTATCCATCTTTCCTTTGTCTTTCTCTCATGGTCCTGTATATCCCTTCGCCAATAACACATGAGGTTATTATCAAAGTGTGATGAAAAGCTCAAAGGACTTTGTCATCTCGAATGTACAATTTTCAGATGCAAATTTCAAAAGAAATTTTCCACGGTGCGGTACAACAGATGAAACAACATTGGGTTTTACAGAGTATATATAATAGGAATAATATTGGCAGTCGGCAATAGCCAAAAAGTGATGCCAAGTGCAAACGCAATAGTCTTTATGCTCCACTTTTATTGCATTCCAAGTTTAGCTTACATAATTCTCTCTCAATAACAAAGGAAAGGGCACGGGGATGGACCATCTTCAAATTGGCACCAACGAAAGGGGTGGTATTTGAAGAATCCGAATCCATAAGCCCTTTAGCCCTCACTCAAAGTATAACTCTCATTTGTTTTATTCTTAAAAACATAAGATAAGTACTATAACCTAATTTAATTCAACAAACCAAAGTAAAACCCGTTTGATCTTTTATGCCTCAAGGTTTTGTTTGTCTAGCTGTTGGAGCCATTGGTGTGTTGTTCCTTGACATGGAGTCCACCGCCGGATGGTTTTCTATGGAGAGAAAGGTGCACTCCAGGGTCATGGTGTGTGCATGAAGAGTTGTAGACGATGGAGTTGTTAACGCCTTGCACGTTGCTGTTCATGAATGCATTCATAGGCATTGTCTTCGACGTCTTGCTCATGTCCTTCGGCTTTCGATCACGGCCTTCCTCGCTGCTGCTGCTGTAGCTTTGGTAGTCGCTGCCGTCGCTGCCAGTTCTGGCAAAATTGGACCTCTTTTGCTCACGAAGTTTACGGCCCTGAAAGCCATTTTTATGGGGTGATGATATTAACTCCATGAAAGCACCCTTGTTTTCACCGGCAATTGTTATGAGCCGCACGCCTGAATCCTCGGAATCTGAAAAGATCTTCTTGCCATCACCTTTCCCCTTTGCCTCACCATCTTTGCTCGGAGTTTTTCCATGCTTGTGAGCGTCGCCATGATCCCTTTGAGCGTGTAGGAGCCGAGTTTCAGGCTTGGGTTTGTCAATTTTAGTTTGAACGAGCACTGTCTTTTGTTCTGCCTCGGCTGGGATCTTGGGTTCAAGCTCAGCTTGAGCTTTCAACTGGGATGGTGGGAGAAATAAAGGAGACGGTGGCGGAGCAGTTGGTGGTTTGGTTTTTGGTGATTGAATTGGGGTTTGTGTGGCAGGTTTGACCGTTGTTATTGATGCTGTGGGGCTACGCACACGGGTTGTCGCGGCGGTCACAGTGGCGGTGGGGATTTGAGTTGGAGAACTTGTTACTGATGATATAGTTGGTGATGCTGTCTTGGCTGGAGAAGTTGGCACAGAAGCAGTAGTTGCGACGGTAGGCTTGGCCGGAGAAGAAGGCACAGAAGCAGTAGTTGCTGCGGCAGGCTTGACTGGAGAAGATGGCACGGACGCAGTAGTGGCTGTTTTCGGTGGAGAAGTTGTTTGCACCGCCGCAGTTGGCGTTACACTGGGCACGGTCCTCACTGGGGAACTAGGCACCGAAGATGTGGGTTTCCTATCAGCAGGGGAAGACGGTTGAGAAGCTCTCCCTGTAACAGGGGATGTAGGAACCGAAGAAACACCACCACCTGCAGGCGGCGCAGCAGCTCCAGTTCCTTGAGTTTGAGGTGGTAGAGGCTGAGCCTGGACTACTGGCCTGAATGCAGGTCGAACGGTGGCTGGTCGTGGCGGGGCCGGAGCTGGTTCAGGGGTTGGAGCGGGGGCTGGCGCTGCGGCTGGCCTCGCCATGGATGCTAAACGAAACCAAGGACGAGCTGGAGCGGGTGGGTTCGACATTATGTGATAGAAAAGACTTAAAAGATCAAAGGGCTAAAATTATAACTAAATTGATCAAAGAAGGGACGCAAGCATAAATGACTAACGAGATGTGTTTATATAGTCATCCAGGTTGAGGTTCAAGTTCAAACAGGAGTTATGTCAGGAAAAATAAAATATATAAAAAAAAAAGAAAAGAAAAGATCCCCCCGAGGAAAACACTCCAAGCTATAAACCACATAGAAGGAAAGATAGAAAGAGGGGATGCAATAAGAAAAGCATCGATTCATTAGCAACTATGCATACAGCTGCAAAAGTTAACTTCTTACGACAGGTATCAAATCGAGTAATTTACACGATTTTCTTCCATTTTTTTTTTTAGCCAGATTTAGACAGAATTTATTTTCTGGCTGGGGAGTCATTGAATTGTAAACTTCGGGTTAAATTACAAACAGAATTCTGGTTTCCAAGTTATCAAAGTGATTTTCAACACAACAGAGCCCATTACAAAAATTTGTCTTTGTATTTTTGGAATCCTTGGTCAGTGATCGGATTGGACTATGTTCAATTGCGCATCCCGCAAGGCAAACTTAATTCCATTCCTTGCAGAAATGGAAAATATTCTTGAATAAGGATTGTGGAAATCACGGAAAGATCATTAATAATATCTTGCAATAACATTTTAAGGGAAAAAAAATGCTCCTCTACATTTTAATATTATAAAACTTCTCCTTTGCAAATTAAAATAGGCTCGTCTAATTTCTATAATGTATTAATGTGGCAAATTTCGTATGCGATTATCAAATTGCGTTCATTGGCTGCTCTCTTTTCTCCCATAACCAGCAACAGCCGTTCCTTTTTCCATGAATGAGCTGGGTGGCTCATTTAGCCTGTGCTTATTCCGGCTGCATACATATATAGCTATATTCTTAACAACATCTTCACACCAAAAAAACTTCTTCAAACGATTCTTTGTATCCCGCTTAATATTCACACAACTAACTGTAAAAAGATTCTTACAAACACTAGAGAAAATTGATGCCGCTGCCGTCTCATTCTTCCTTCTGACTTTGCTTGCTGAGATTGGTCAGAGCAGATTTTGAGCTGCGTATTTGCTGCTACTTTGCTTTAACTTTTTGTCTTTAGGATCCGAATTCGTGTCTTTAACGTACGGATGAGGGTTTTTTTTAAAAAAAAAAAAATTAGTAATGATGAAGAATATATTACTCTGTCTTGTAACTTGACTTTGAGTAACCGAGAACATTTGCGAATTCGACTGTAATTTAGCTGTTTGCGATTGAAACATCAACCTGGTAGCACTACCCGTTATTGTTGCAAAGGAGAAGAAACGAATTCTTAAGGTGGGACCTTGGAATATCAGTCTCTTTTTCGCTTTCTCCTTTTTCTTTTCAAATACGAATCAGCTGTCCAAGACAAAGATTAAACGTAGTAGTATTCATTAAGCCAACTTAAATAATCGATAAAAACATATGAGGTCATATCATCTTTAGTCACAAATATTCACTTCGTAGTTCATACACTTTGGTTGCAGGAATCACAAACTTTCACATGGAACACTTGAAGCTTAATAAAGTTGAGTCTGGATTTATTTATGATATCTTTACCAAAAAAGCAGATTAAGTACTACAAGTGCTTCAAAGAATGATAAATAATAATAATAATAATAACGTCAAAATCCATTTATGATTATAACCCTTTTGAAAGCCTTAACTTGCCATGCTAAGTATCAAGGATCAACCCTCTCTTCTGACCAAAAAAAAAAAGGATCAACCCTCTCTACTCTCGTCTCTCCCCTTTTTGTGGCCCATAGGGCATTAGGGCCTGCAATAAAAAGCAATAGTTTGGTTTTGACCTTTAGCATTAATCGATTTATGACTTTATACACAAAATAATCTTTAAAGTTGTCGTTTTAACTCTTTAACTTTTATTTTAAAATTTTTATCTTTACCCTTCAAAACTTTTATTTTATGTATAATGTAACTCTTGTTACTAACGTCACCTCAATGACGAAGCAAAAAATTTTTTTCATTGATGTCAATATTTGAAAAAAAAATTGATATAAAACAATAGTAAAGTTATTTTGCAAGTAATAAACTTTTTCCATTAACACGACTTAAGTTGTATCTTCGAAAATTATTTAAATTTCACTTTTGTATAAAATGGACAATTCTTGCTATATCAATTACTCTAAATCTTAATTTGTTTCAATTAATGATAGTTGCACTCAATCATTAAGGGGTTATAAATCATTTTCTTTAAATATTCCCTAATTTTAATGGGGTCATATATTAAAGTAAATATCCAAAAAATACCACAACATATATATTTTATTAACTTTTCAAAGTTCAGTGGGGTTAGGTGACCCCGTAGAACTACACATAGCTCCGCCCCTGCGTGACCTAATCATATATTAACACGTAAAATTTTCTCATTGAGTCACATCAGCACCAAAGATTATATTGTTCACAAAATAAAAGTTTAAAGGCCAAAAATTTCAAAATAAAAGTTAAAAAGTCAAAACGACAATTTTGTATAAGTTCAAGGGCTATTTTGTGTATTAAGCCATTGATTTATAAATGAATTCTCAATGAACTACTGCCATTTCTTACTGCATTTCAGTATCTTAGTCATCTGATCGAGTGCCTAAAAGAGATCAAAGTAACGAATAAGGATAATGGTATTAATTCCTTGAAATTCCAAAATCAATAAAATTTACAAGTGGCCGAGGAATGAAGCAGAATTGATTATGGCATAGATTGAAACACATGAATCATATTTGTAGTGGCCTATTTCATTATGGACAGAACTTAGATATTTTTCCTTAGGTGCTTTTAATGTCAGTAGTCAATAAGATATCGCCATGTTTACTTTCACATGATTTAATATTTTTTTTAAAAAAAAAAAGTTAGATACTTAGTACTTCAAAAGGACACTTGGTAATATCCTATTGGATACTGACATGAAAAACACATATAGAAAAGCATAGAAGTCTCGTCCTTTCATTATAATCTTAATTGCTAAAGTTATGTGCTTGTTGCTGCTATTACACATGGGAGAACGACAGGGCCAGACAGGACCATACAAGAAAATTTAAGTTGTTGATGATACAAAAGCTCTAAGCAGAGAAAATGAACAGACTAGCGCCTAGCGGGCAAGAGAGGTAATTCTAGAAAGGGCTGTACTTCAAGGCCATTTAGTGAATTCAAAAACTTTGAAAACTATATCTATACCTGTGGGGATTTGCCAAATAAAAAGTATAACATTTAGAGCATTCAATGTAATGTGAAGGTTCCTTGCAGTCTCACTCCCTTTCTGCATCGATGGTACTAGTGCTGCAGCTGCAGCCCATAGCACTGTAATGGCTGTAAAACAAACAACAAGCCAGCAAAGTGGAGTCATTTCCTACTCACTCCAAACTACTTGAGATCAGCTACATAAATCTTGAATTCCGAATTTGTCACTGTATATTAGTAAAAGAGTTACTCAGAACAGAAAAGATACCTGCTCCAGCAAACAAATGGGGGCCTGGGAAGAGCTTTCCTGTTCTAAACCATGTGTTGACACCTCCACTAAAAGACTCAAGAACCCCAAATCCTAGCAGTATAGATCCAGCATTGAAGTGCCTATCCCTGAAAGACCCTTTCAGCAACTCTTTCCTCTCCTGAAGTTAAATTACATAGACAGTTTCAGGACTTTGCAGAGAAACAACAAATAGTATAGCAACAGCACGAACTAAAACATGCTACAACTTGCAGTAATTAGCTAGTACTCGCACATAAGTCATAACTAGCCGTGATACACAACCCTACTTATCACCGAAAGAATTTTGTTATTCTGTTAATGGGGTTAGTCTTTATCAGTAAAAGTTCAGGGTTTGTTGTGACCTTATATCCAGGTAGGGCAAATCTTACCAATTGCCGATTGGTTTTAGCCTTTTAGGTAGGATGCTTAATAATCTCAATGTCTCCATTGCATATAAGGCGTAATCGTGATATATCACACAGCATAATATCTGATAGGATCAGTGACAAAATTGAAATATGAAATCTTGACAAATATTGGGATTTGCAAGTCAATGTTGCAAACTGTAATGAAGGAAACCTCGGTGAGCTGCTGAATCTTGAGTTCCACGGGAGACGGAGCGGCTTCCACCGGTTTCCCTTCCGGAGTTACTGCAGCTGGCTTAACTTGTTTCTTCAGCTCGTTGATCTCATTCTGAATGGTCCTGACTCGCCTCCATTGCCAACCCAAGTACCCGGCCCACAAAGTGTAGAAGAACAAACTACCCATGACAATAGGGTGTATAAGTGCAAAACTTCTGCCTTCCAAAATTCCGAACTCTCCATTAACAGCAAGAGCATCCTGCTCGTTAAAGAATCAACTTGAATGAACAAATTCCACTCCAAAATAAAAAGCAAACAGTGAAGAAAGTGAAGTAGGATCGTATTTGTTTACCTTTGTGTCCAAGAAGAAGGGCAATGCAAGGGTTGTCAGGGGAAGAGAAGCTGATTTTAGGTGATGGAAGGTTTCGGAGAAGAGTTTTGGAGGGTTAATTGACTCACTGGCGACAATTCGCTTGGTAGGATTTGATAGAAGGGGAAGTTTGGATTGAGGATGGCGTGGCTTTGGGGGTAGAATGGGGGGTTTGAGTAGGCTGAATGTGGCTGCCATGCGCTCTCTCTGTCTTTAGTGATCGGCAGAGAGAAGCAGAGGAAAAAGGGGATAATAGAAAGTACAGAACGCTCAAAGAAAAGATAAGGAGCAGAGGATTTCAAGGTGCGTTTTGCAGTGATGTGGTTAGCTCTGCTTTGCTCAGGCTTGATAGTTTGGGCCCAGCTATTAACTTTTTAATCCTAGACCGGACCAGGATCAATAACAGTCCACAAGAACCCTCTAGTCTCTCCACCAGTTGGGCTGGCTTTCACTTGAGTCTAGAGAAACTTGTCCCTATGTCAGACAAAACGCTGGAAGCCTCTACCGCCCGTTGGTGGCGTTGAATCAAAACATTATATCATATATATAGTACATGATTCATAATGGAAATCATACGAAAAGTCTACAGGGACGTTCGTGTCACTTGCTCCTTCCATGATCCCGAAGTCTTTTCAAATTTGTTGGCAAAGGAGTCTATCAAGAAAATCTCAATTCCCTAAAATTTCCCTATTCATGACGCTAAACTCTTATATGAAATTCCATCACAATCTATCACACTGTTGGGCTAATTGATTTTTCACGTAAAATGTTTGGACAGATTAATTCTTCAAATCTAGCCATTAAAACCTGTTGAGAAAGGAATGGAAGGCAGAGAAAAGATATTCACGTTAATAGAACTAAAAAACTTTGGAGTTATCCACAATAGAACTAAACAAACAAACAACTTTAGAGTTATTATGAATGTGGACAAATGTAAGTTGGACAATTATTATGAAAGTGGACAAATACAAGTTGTGCAAATTATGTTATGAAAGTGGACAAATGTAAGTTGTGCAAATTATGTTATGAATGTAGACAAATGCAAGTTGTGCAAATTATGTTATGAATGTGGACAAATGCAAGTTGTGTAAATTGTCCAAGTTGTAATTGTTATGATGGCAATAATGGGGCTCATATGTACAAGTTGCCAACTTGTATAGCCTACCATTTGATGCCTATAAATTGGGATTCATTCTCACTAATGAAACACACTTACAATTCCTTCATTCAATTTTTTTCTATTTCTCTCTTGTTTCTTTAATTTTCATTTGCTCATATTCTTTCTCATATTCTCCTATCCTTATTTCTTGTTCTTGTTTCCTCATTTTTAATTAACGTACTTTTCACAACACGTTATCAGCACGAGTGTTCTAAAGTGAAGCAATTTTGAAGTTTGGTAAGTTCTGAAGGTTTGATTCTATACAAAATTTATTTTATTTAACCTTTTCTTTACACAAGATAATTTGAATTTTCATTGTGTAAAGATTCACTTCTAAACATTTTTGACACCAGAAGTTGTCAAACTAATTGAGACCATTCTTTTCAGAATTATGGCAAATATTGAAAAGCCCAAATTCCAAATTTTGGATGTAAGTGGCAATAACTACTTGTCATGGTGTCTCGATATTGAACTGCATCTCCAAGGCCAAGGTTTTGCAGCTACCATTGGTGAAGATGGAAATGCTAATGATAAAGATAAGACAAATGCTTTGATTTTTATCCGTCGGCATCTAAGTGATAGCCTAAAAGTTCAATATTTATCTGTCCGAGATCCCTTGATCTTGTGGACAAGATTGAAAGAGCGGTATGATCACACCAAAACTGTCATCCTCCCTTAAGCACAATATGATTGGCAACATCTGAGGTTCCAGGATTTCAAGTCCGTGTCTGATTATAATTCGGCATTGTATGATATTGTGTCACGGCTTGAACTTTGTGGTGTTAAGCTTACTGAGGCTGAGCTTTTAGAGAAAACATTCTTCACCTTTCATGCTTCGAATATTGTATTGCAACAGCAATACCGGCAGCGCCAGTTTAAAACATATTCTGAATTGATCTCAGTCCTGTTGACTGCAGAACAAACAAATGAGTTGCTGCTTAAAAATCATGATTTAATACCTGCTGGCTCTAAGGCATTTCCTGAAGCAAATGCCGGGTCAAGTAAGAATTTTGACCGTCCTAGAGGCCGTGAGCGCAGGCATGGGAATTTTTTCCGTCGTAAGGGTGGCGGGAGATTTAACCGTAATATAAATAACTCCCAACACAACCCTAAAGGTAAAAAGCCTATGAAGAAGCATGATGATAGTACCTGTCATCGTTGTGGAATGAATGGTCATTGGTCACGTACCTGTCGTACGGCCAGACATTTGGTTGATCTATACCAAGCATCCCAGAAGGATAAAGGCAATCATGTTGAGACCTATGCCACTGAAAATGACCTAACTATGACTGATGCTGAAGTCAATAAGGTTTTGGTCAATGAAGACTGTCATATTCTTGGCAATGAAAAACCTTTTGAGGTTTTTTATTTCTTTTTATAATGTTGATGAAAATAATAAGTCCCCAGAAATAGATCCTGAGGGTTTTCATCTATGTTTTGCCATACCCTTGGATAATTATGTTACCAAGGAAGATATTAAATAAATATGGTCATCAATAAAATCATGAGTTTTATTCCATATTTGTTGGTTTATATTTTGCATCATATTATTAATTTGTTAAATTTTATGGAACTTGACACCTGAAGTTGTCAATATAAATGCAAATGGGACATATTGAGAAAAAGGAAAATATATGTTTGCTTGATAGTGCTACAACGCATACTATACTTTGTGGCAAACACTTTTTCTCAAATGTGACATTGCGCAAGGCAAATGTTTAGACAATATCTGGTCCTATTAATATTATAGATGGCTATGGGACTGCCACAGTTATTCTGCCAAATGGCACAACATTGTATCTTGAAGATGCATTATTGAGCAGTAGATCAAAAAGAAATCTACTTAGCTACAAAGATGTACGCCGCAATGGGTACCATCTAGAAACAGTTAATGAGCAAAATAAGGAATTTCTTTGCATCACTTCCTACAAGATGGGCCAGAAGACCATCCATAAGAAGCTTGAAGCTTCTAGTATGGGATTATATTGTGTCCCAATACGAGCTATAGAATCATATGCTACAATGCCCTGGAAACTAGTGAACCCTGATGTGTTCGGACTTTGGCATGATCGCCTTGGTCATCCAGGAGCTACAATGATGCGAAGAATCCTTAAAAATACTCGTGGACACCCTTTAAAAGATACAAAGGTGTTGTTGTCCAAAGATTACATTTGTGAATCTTGTTCACAAGGAAAGCTCATTACTAAACTTTTCATGACAAAGGTTGATTATGAATCCCCTTCATTCTTGCAGAGAATTCAGGGTGATATCTGTGGGCCGATTCAGCCTGCAAGTAGACCATTTAGATATTTCATGGTACTAGTGGATGCATCCTGCAGATGGTCCCATGTTTGCCTATTATTAACACGCAACGTTGCTTTTGCACGTTTGCTTGCACAGATAATAAAGCTTCGAGCTCATTTCCCAGATTATCAAATTAAAAGCATAAGAATGGATAATGCTGGTGAGTTCACATCAAAGAGTTTTGATGCTTATTGTGCTTCATTAGGAATTGAAGTTGAACATCCGGTCCCACATGTTCATACTCAGAATGGATTAGCAGAATCTATGATTAAGCGCATTCAGATTATTGCTTGAACTTTGTTGATGAGGACAAAGCTCCCATCCTCAGCGTGGGGTCATGCTGTTTTACATGCTGCATCTTTAATTAGACTGCGCCCCACTGCTTCTCATTTATATTCCCCCCTTCAATTAGTCTTGGGCCAGGAGCCAGACATTTCATATATTCGCACCTTTGGTTGCGCGGTACAAGTGCCTGTAGCACCACCGCAAAGGACCAAAATGGGTCCCCAACGCCATTTGGGCATTTATGTTGGGTTTGATTCACCGTCTATTATTCGGTTCCTTGAGCCATTGACGGGTGATTTATTTACCGCTAGATTTACTGATTGTCATTTTGATGAGACAGTATTCCCATCACTTGGGATACCAAAAGCTTCCATAAATGGAAAGCAGAAAAATGTCGAGATTTTCTCATGGAATGAGAAAAGTTTGTCTCATTTAGACCCAAGAACACCTGAATGTGAAAATGAGGTGCAACGATTGATCCATTTACAAGCCATTGCAAATCAAATGCCTGATGCATTTAATGAGACTGCTAAAGTTACAAAGTCTCATATTACAGCTGCGAATGTTTCAGCTAGGATAGATGTTCCTGTAGAACCACCCGAAATGGATCTAAATGGCCCGCGCCTGAAGCGTGGTAGACCGATGGGATCAAAAGACATTATTCCTCGAAAAAGAAGGGGGAGGAATCCAGAATCTGCTCCAAATGAGCATATTGATATTTCTCGAGGAAAGCAAATTGCACCTGAAGTGCCACAACATAATATTCAAAGAGAGCATATTGCCCCTGAAGTAGCATAAGTTCATGAGCATATTGCCCCTGAAGTGGTACAAACCCATGAAAAGATCACCAACCTTGGGAATGCTGAAATTTCCATCAGTTATTGTAATGAGATATGGGATCGAAATGAGATAATCGTCGATAATGCATTTGCTCTCTCAGTTGCTCATGAGATTATGAATGATGATTATGAACCTCGGTCTATAACCGAATGTCGTCATAGGCAAGATTGGCCTAAATGGGAGGAAGCAATCCGAGTTGAATTGACTTTCCTTGCCAAACGTAATGTTTTTGGGCCTATTACTAAAACCCCTGACAATGTAAAACCTGTTGGATACAAATGGGTCTTTGTCCGGAAACGAAATGAGAAAAACGAGATCGTGAGGTATAAAGCCCGACTCGTAGCCCAAGGTTTCCTGCAGAGGCCTGGAATAGATTATGAAGAAACATATTCACCAGTAGTGGATATAGTTACCTTTCGTTTCCTTATAAGTTGGGTTGCCCAAGAAAATTTTGAAATGCGTCTTATGGACGATGTGACAGCATACTTATATGGTTCATTAGATTCCAATATCTATATGAAAATTCCCGAAGGTTTCAAAATGCCTGAAGCATGCACTCCCCGCAACTTATTCTCAATAAAGTTGCAAAAATCTTTATATGGGTTAAAGCAATTCGGCCGCATGTGGTACCAACGTTTAAGTGAATATGACACGCCCGGACCTAGTCCGCACGTGTCAAGTTGAATATTTATGTTTTGTTGTCTAGTCAATATACCAAATTTGACTTCCCATGAATGTTTTAAACTTCATTCATCTCAATTTCAAGCTTAAAAACCCTAAAATTGAAGTCTGAGAATGTGGGCCCCACTTGGACACGGATCCCAAGAAAGTTTGACCGAGTTGACCGGAGTCAACCTTGACTCTGTTGATTCCAGCGCCGGAACTGGTCAGAATCGGCATCGGAACTGACCGATTATATTGGGGTCTCGGTCACCCGAGATCCCCATTTTCATTTTCTCTTCTTGTTCTTCATTCTCCGAGTTCTCTCCTCCAAATTCCTTCGAATCAAACCCTCAATCTCCTTTCAAACACTTAATCAAACATCAACACCAACTTCTTTTGTATTCTTGAAGATCAAAACACCAAAATTTACAAGAAATCATCAAATCTACAAATCTGTAAATTTTGGCGACAGATTATTCATCAACTCATAACTTTCAATTCAACCGTGGGAATTGGCTGGGAATTTGGTATGTTGTTCTAGACTCATCAAGCTTTAATTTGATAGTTTACATGCTTGATTCATGGCCTGTGTTAAGAGAAATCGTTGATTGAAAATTGAGATTTCTGTTTTGCTCGAGATATGTTAACCCTTAGTGTTTTGAATCAAAATTCGAGCATGTTTAATGGTTTGATTCCGTTCTTGAAGTTGTGAATCCTTAGATCATGTGTTTAACTTGCTGTGTTTCAATTTTGATGCGGATTGGTGTTGAATCGAACTTGAATCGAGCTGAAAAAGATTGGAGGCCGAAGCTCGGCCTTAAATGCAGAACAGAACCGGTGCCGGTTCTGGTATGAACCGGGGCTGGATCATCTCAGCTGGGCAAATTTCGGGTCGAATAGAACCGGCGCCGTTTCTGCCTTTAGGGGCAAAATGGTTATTTTACCTCCCGAAACCCAAATTGGCCCCAAATCGATTCAGAACACTTTCGAGTCTTCCAAACCATGTCCAAACATTATTTTTGGTCATATTAGAGCCTCGTAGGTGCATTCATAAATTTAATTATGAATGCTAACTATATTTTTCTGTGTACTAAGGCTCCGGTTAAATCTAGTGCGGCGATGCTCCGGAGGTTGAGCTACATGGAACGCTTGGGAGTATACGATTCTCCCATCACTGTGAGTGGCTTAGATTTCAGTGCTTAGCCACTAGGGCAAAAATGTTTTAAAAAAGTTTTACAACGGTTTTGGGATAAGGGTAATCCACGACACACACTTTTACTTTGTGATACGCCCACTTATTGAGATTGGATGATTTTAAAGATACAAAAACTTGTGTGTGTTTACATGTTTTTAATATTTATATAAGAAATGATATTATTATTATTATTATGATTATTGGGGAACGATACCCCTGAGAGATTAGAGATTGAGTGGATTTCCTCGGGGGTCCGATTTGCGGGAGTGTGGACCGAGTTTGAGAGAATGCGTGATACTCAGCCGTGGACCGCCTATCGAGGGGCATGGTGAGTCGGGCCTGATTGTGAGAGGCGCGTAGGGAAACTCGCCAGGACTCCAAAGTGCTGTGTTCCACCACAGTAAGGCAAACGTCAAGAGAATGGGCCAGAGAGTATAGTAAAAATGTTTTAAAAGTATAAAGTAACCCTTGACGGTCCAGTGGATACCCCAGTGCACGGGTATACCTTATTAGGACAATTTCAGATGCCAGCCCATGAGTATTTAATTATTTATTAAAGATGTTAAATTTAATACTCCTTGGAAGGATTTCAAAGGAGGTTTAGAAAACAAAAATTTATTTTATTCACTCCTGGAGATTTGATACAGGAAATAATGAAAACAAAGTTGTTTAAATTTTAGATTATTTCATTGGTAATAATATATTTTGGATTACCCCTGTTTTCTCTAACCCTGATGGAGACCCATTGAATCTCTGTCATTCACCTGTATCCTGTGTGGATGGATGCAGATCCGCGTACGAGGTCAGCCAATTGAATGGAGGCTCACTAGAAGATGTCAATGGCTTAGGTTTAGTGGTTTCCGCTGTGTAGGTATTCTTTTAAATTAATCTACTGGTGTTGCTTATAAATTAAATATTTTATTAAATGATTTTTAATTAAAGTTTTAGTTGTTTTGCAGCGATGATATTCATTTTTATGCCTTGCGGTGCGTTTGGTGCGTGACCGGTCGGCACGTACTTCGAGGTAGCGCGGCGATTGCCACGTGGCCGACCCCGGGCGGGTCGGGGCGTGACAACTTTACCTGACTAAGAAAGGGTACATAAATGATCCCATATGCCCATGCGTGTTTATTAAAAGATCTGAAACCGGGTTTGCTGTTATAGCAGTTTATGTCGACGACATGAATTTAATTGGGACTCCTGAAGAGTTATCTGAAACTGCTGAATATTTGAAAAAGGAGTTTGAGGTTAAAGATTTGGGTAAAACCAAACTATACCTTGGTCTAGAGCCTGAGCACAAAAAGAATGGAATACTTGTCCATCAGTCAGCATACACTGAAAGATTGCTTAGACGTTTTAACATGGACAAGGCTCACCCATTGAGCACCTCTATGGTTGTAAGGTCTCTTGACCCCCAAAAGGACCCGTTTCGTCCTAAAGAATTTGGTGAGGATATACTTGGTCCTGAAGTACCATACCTCAATGCAATCGGGGCTTTGATGTACTTGGCACAGTGCACGAGACCAGATATCGCTTTTGCGGTAAATTTGTTGGCACGTTTCAGTTCTGAGCCAACCCGGAGACATTGGAATGGGATTAAACATATCTTCCGTTATCTCCGAGGAACCATTGATTTGGGGTTATTCTATTCTCAGAAAACTACTAACTATGGTTTGGTAGGCTATGTTGATGCAGGATATAAATCTGATCCGCACAGAGCTCGCTCCCAAACCGGTTATCTATTTTGCTATAATGATACAGCCATTTCTTGGCGTTCCACTAAGCAAACACTTGTTGCTACATCTTCCAACCACTCTGAAATTATTTCCCTCTATGAGGCCGGAAGAGAGTGTGTTTGTTTAAGATCTATGATATCACATATTCACAATGCTAGTGGATTCAAACCGGTGATAGATTCTCCCACTATAATTTATGAGGATAATGCTGCTTGTGTTGCACAAGTCAGGGGAGGATATATTAAAGGTGATAGGACCAAGCATATCTCGCCGAAATTTTTCTATACTCATGAACTCCAGGAAAGTCTACAAGTTGATGTTAAACAGATTCGCTCCGTCGATAATCTTGCAGATTTATTTACTAAATCTTTGCCAACATCAACATTTGAGAAATTAGTTTATGGCATTGGTATGCGGCGAGTCAGTAAAATGCAAGATTGAATTCCCCAGAAGTGGAAATGTTTAGATGCTCCAGAAGTAACAGTTTGTTTTATCTCAAGGGGAACGATTATGGATATAAGTGCACTGTACTCTTTTTTCCTTATGTCCGGTTTTTGTCCCACTGGGTTTTTCTGGCTTAAGGTATTTAATGAGGCAGTAATAGCATGTCCAATCAGGCCCTGAAGTATGCCCACCTATATTGTCCTGAAGACAAGCACATATTGTCCTGAAGACATATTAGACGGACTTAATTGTACTATACTCTTTTTCCCTTATGATCGGTTTTTTCCCACTGGGTTTTTCCGACTTAAGGTTTTTAACGAGGCAATACACGTCCAATTTTAATAGTGGCATTTGTCCAAGGGGGAGTATTATGAATGTGGACAAATGCAAGTTGGACAATTATTATGAAAGTGGACAAATGCAAGTTGTGCAAATTATGTTATGAATGTGGACAAATGTAAGTTGTGCAAATTATGTTATGAATGTGGACAAATGCAAGTTGTGTAAATTGTCCAAGTTGTAATTGTTGTGATGGCAATAATGGGGCTCATATGTACAAGTTGCCAACTTGTATAGCCTACCATTTGATGCCTATAAATTGGGATTCATTCTCACTAATGAAACACACTTACAATTCCTTCATTCAATTTATTTTTCTTTCTCTCTTGTTTCTTTAATTCTCATTTGCTCATATTCTTGCTCATATTCTCCTATCCTTATTTCTTGTTCTTACTTCCTCAATTTTAATTAACGTACTTTTCACAACAAGAGTACATATATATATATATATATAGAGAGAGAGAGAGAGAGAGAGAGTGCAGTGGAAGGTTGGGCCGGTACGAGGTTGCAAAACCAAACCCCATTAAGACTTAACTCTGGGTTTTATAAAATCTACTTTTTTGGGGTGTAGAATACCTTTTGACCCAAACAAATATAGGCCCAAAGCCTATAGGCCGACCACTTTATATTCTTCTCGAGTGATGGCTGATGGCTGTGGTAGGAGCTCATAGTCCATAGCAGGCAACATGCAGCCTTCCAACTCTCCACGTTTTTAGTTGAAATGGGCCAGTGACTGTGGATAACGACGACAATATCATGCTCTTAGCACGGCCGCCCTTCTTCATTTTCAGATTTGAACCTCATTTATTAAGTGCAGCTCTAGGTCGAAGCTGAAATAGAAAGAAGGGTGCACTTTGCACCAAGCATTTTGAATGTACATTTTTATTTCAAAAATATTAGGCCTGCCTAACCAGCAGGCTGTAAATGAAAACCGGTAGGTTTAGTCAGCTAAATTCCATATAGAAAAAACCTATCAGTCAAAGCCCAAAGGCCGAAGGCATGTGGTCATTTTTCATTCATTCTCAATATAGTAATTATAATGGCATAAGAAATATCCCACCCCAAAAAAATGGCTTAAGAAGTATACAAATAACATGTCATTCAAAGTGGCTGATCAACTAAAGTAGGCTACGGAACTGACTCCTGGCAGTGGCAGGTAAATAATTGGCCACTTTGCACAAACAAACATATCTAACCAACATTGATCAAGATTAATTAGTATTAATATATTAATAATCAATTTCGTTTCATAATTGCAATAATTTTCAACAAAATGCACCAATTATCCTCTCTATGTTTTTTGTGCTTTGCTGTGGAAATTGAAATGGATTTTTATTCCTTTTTGGGAAGTCAGAGTATAAAAGTTTGCCACATTGCAGAATAGGTACCGATGATATCATGTGTTGATGAGAGCGCCATGTCCATTTTCTGTCTCTAGCTACCTAATATTGGTTGATGATATATAATATTAGACGACATATAGCCACAGCAACCATCCCAAATCTGACAATTTCCTTCTTCTCATACTTCACTTTCGCCATTAACAAATGACAGACTATATGCTCTACTCTGCATGTTTCGTTCATAATCGCACCTATATATATATATATATATATATATATATATATATATATGGAAGAACCCAAAAAAAAAAGGACTGAACCAGGAACAATCATGCTCATGCAAAAAACAAAAATTTGAGGTGAAAAAAAGGGGAGTTACTGAAATATATAAAGGTGGCTAAACTCGAAAAAATCATGAGTGGACTGCATGAAGGCTTTGAAAATGCCAAGCAACCTATGGATGGGGATTGAGGATCGAAAAGAACTGCTCGATGTCATGTCACGTTATTCAAAAGATTTCCAGTCCAGTTGATTTTGGGAGCCCTTTGAAGTCTTGAATTGTCGTATGCATCGTCTGTTCATGGTTCATCCAGGCTGACAACAAAGTTGTGAGGCCATAACAGTCCAGTACTCAAAGATCATCAGATATATAGTTTGAAGCTTTTATTTATTAAAAAGATATTATCAACTAACAATTTTGGTGATCATCAAGATTCAATTTCAAATATAACAACAAACAAAATAAATATCATTAGGTAGTGTTTTTGTCACTTAAGCCACCGCAAAATATCCCAATTTCTCCTGTATTTGATCAAAGACTAATTTAAAAGTTGTAGATTATTATATGAATAATACTTATGGGGCTAGGCGTCACGCATAAAAATGCTGTCCGTGTTTGCCCTAACAATAAGCACAAGTAAGTCCACAAACAGCCAATTAAAGGAGAAATTCCAGCTTCCAAAAGTTAAATTGAGGTAGACATCTCACAAATTGATAGAGAATATATTCATTTCGAAAAACTTCCATCAAGCAATGTCGTGTGAATTTCGTGGGCATAAAGAAGTTTTGAAATATTAAGCTTAGATGTTAAAAAAAGATACTAAAACTTTCCTTAGTGCTTAACCTTTTAGATTAATCATGTTACCCACAAAGTTACTCTCGTTTGAAAGTGTCTTTTCTACGAGAAAGTTCATTTTCTCCAAGATTTACTCTCTTTATGAAAAAAAAAGAAAGAAAGAAAAAAAATCATGAAATTGAAGCAAAATAATGAAAAAACAAATTATGGGGTCATCATCAACATCATCTTAGCCACAAAATATTTCCATCAAGAATTGAGAAATTAAGAAAACAAAAATAAAAGTACAAAAATGTAATTATCATTCTTATTCCGCGTAAGAAAAAGGTACTAAATACGACCATGCAAAGAAAGAAAACAATTAAAAGTTTTGATTATGTATGTCCAAACGTAATGACCTTTTGAAAATATAATAAAGGTGAGATTAAATTAAGCCGGCCACTTTGCCTCTTCGACTTTGAAAATTCTACACTAATCTGTAGAAATTAATTAAAAGCACTTTATTTGCTTTTCGGTTTGAATGAAATATACCTAAGTGCCAGTTTGTTTACAGTTCAATCTTTTTTGTAACTAAAAAGTTTTAGTCGGTAAAGTTTTAACCAGTCAAAATAGACCAGCAGTTGAGTAAGCTAACTCTGTACCCCATCCACATGGAGAAACTTTGAGAAATTTTAATCAAAGATGACCAATGATCAATTTCTTGTCGTATAAGTATTGGGTAGGGAAAGAAATATTCAAAGGATATTCTAATGATCCGAAAACATAAAAATTAGGTTTCTTAAGATTAATTAGTTTAATAGTCATCGGACTGGTCAAGTGTTTTGGATAAGACCTACATGAGTCCCGTTTAAGGGTAAGATCAATGCAATATTCCTAGTATTTGGGGCATTACACAACATTGCACTTTTTTAAACCGATGTGTGTAAACATTGTACCAAGTCCAAGTGGATGGTTTCACCAAGAAAAAAAGAAAGGTCCAAGTGGATGGTTGTGGCTCTATATATATAGTAAGCATCAAAATAAAACCATAGCATTAGCAATTAACAACAACTAATTATGGAGATTGCTTATTAATTACCTCTCAATGCAACGAATCATACGTTTAAATGGGCATCATTAAACATATCTTTCTATCACACACGGATCAGTCATATTTTGCTTTTTGGCAGACTAAAGGCCACAGAAAGATCCAAATCCAAAAAGGATCTCCATTTCCACATATAAAATAATTGACGTGGCCAAATCGTGTGGGGAGAGGCCAGGTACAGTAGTAATTATAATTAATAAGTAGAAGTTCAGCTCGAAACTCCTTATTAGGAACGTAAGCAAATAAAAATAGGCCTCAGATAATTCCCTTGGTTGTCCTTGTCCCTCCCTAGTAGTAACAAGTAGGCTCGAGCAAGAAGCCATTGACAGAGATACAGAAAGAGAATTGTTCCTAAATAAATTCCACATCAATTTCATCTTCCTCAGTCCAACGTCTTATTGTCGCACCCCCAAAACTCCTACAACTTTATAAAACAAACGTTTGACGAAAAGCCATTTGGCTCTTTTTTCCCATTTGAACTCCATTTTTCTCCAATTGCTTCGCTTTAAGTTTTGACCCATCAAACTTGCCGGCAAGTGGTCGTCTCTCGCCAGAATTTTAGTATATTTATAACTCTCCAGTCACCCCCTATTTTTTAAATCTTTCCTTTTACGGTTCCTTAAAATCTTTCTTCCATATATCTTTCAATCTTTCAATCTTCTTAAATTCGTGTTTTCTCTTCTTTCTTTTTCCCAGGAAACAAAAAAATAAACATGTTTTTCTTTCCCAGAAAAAGAAAATTTCCCTTTAAAATCATCCTCTTCTAGGCTTCTCCATCTGGATTCTGGAAAAAGGAAAAGAGAAAAAAAGCATGACGATTCTTTATAACCCATTTTTTCTCCTGTTGATAGCTTTGATTTCCCTGTTTCTTGTCCGGGTTGTTTTGATCAAGACCGGGCTGATTCATGTCGTCAAGAAGAACTGGCGTTTTATCGAAGATTGTTTCCATGTCTACCAAATCTTCAAAGTCCCAGAATTCAATGAAAGCATGCAAAGGAACCAACTTTATCAAAAGGTTTTGGTTTATCTTAATTCTCTTACTTCCATTGAAGATTCAGATTACACGAATCTCTTCACCGGGAAAAAGCCCAATGAAATTGTCCTCCGTCTCGACCCAAAGCAGATAATTGAAGACGATTTTTTGGGTGCCAAGATGTACTGGATTAACGAGGAGAACACTTTGGTATTAAAGATTCGAAAAGCAGATAAACGAAGAGTTCTTCGGCCTTATCTCCAGCACATCCACACGGTTTTTGATGAACTCGATGAGAAAAAGCGAGACTTGAAGCTTTACATGAACGTCCTCGATCGTGACGATGATCAAAATGGACGGTGGAGATCTGTACCTTTCACGCATCCTTCAACGTTCGAGACGATAGCAATGGAATCTGACCTTAAAAACAAAGTCAAATCTGATCTCGATTCCTTCCTCAAGGCCAAACAGTATTATCATAGGCTGGGTCGTGTTTGGAAACGAAGCTACCTCCTCTACGGTCCTTCAGGTACTGGAAAATCAAGCTTTGTCGCAGCTATGGCTAATTTCTTGAGTTACGATGTTTACGATATTGATTTGTCCAAAGTTTCGGATGATTCCGACCTTAAATTTCTCTTGTTACAAAGCACGACCAAATCTGTGATTGTCATCGAAGATCTTGACCGTTATTTGTCAGAGAGATCAACGGCCGTGAGTTTATCGGGAATTTTGAATTTTATGGATGGGGTTTTAAGCTCCAGCTGCGGCGAAGAACGAGTCATGGTGTTCACAATGAACGGCAAAGATCACATTGACCCGGCGATTCTTAGACCCGGAAGAATCGATGTTCATATACATTTTCCCTTATGTGATTTCACGGCGTTCAAAACGCTGGCCAATAGTTATCTCGGGCTCAAGGATCATAAGCTGTTTCCGCAAGTAGAGGAGATTTTCCAGAACGGGGCGAGTTTAAGCCCGGCCGAGATTGGGGAATTAATGATCGCGAACCGGAATTCACCAAGCCGAGCTTTGAAATCGGTTATCAACGCTTTGCAAACGGACGGTGATGGAAGGGGGGCTTTGAACCCCGGACGGCGAATGTTTGAGAATGGGTCCAGGAAATCGGTCGAGGAAATTGGTGAACCGAGTGGGGTATTCTGTAAGGAAGGCGCACATGCGGTTAAGGAGTTTAAGAAATTGTACGGTTTATTGAGAATGAAAAGTAATAGGAAATCTCCATCGTTCGATCTTAGCAGTGGGCAAAAGGATGGCTGATTATGACGATCAAACTCTGATCATTCTTAATAGGAAGCTTAGCTTGGTAGCTTTAAAGATATTTCAGCTGTAGATTTTTTTCCTCTTAATAGCAGAATTAGAATTTGATTCTGTTAATAGTGTAATAGACTTGCTTAGTACATTTTGTTACATTTACAGCTTGCTTATTGCCTCTAAACATGTACATAACAGCATTAGATTGATGGTTTTTTTTTTAGTATAGTACTTTGAAAGGAAAAGGATCCAATTAAATTCACTTCCAAGATTTCTGTAATTGTTATTGGAAGTTTTTGACAATTTGGCTTGTGGGTATATCTCTGATTTATAGATTTTAGCTGGTTCTTCTATGTGGTGGCTAAAAAGAGTTGAGAGTTGAGAGATAGAGAAGGGTGCGGAAGGATTTGGTGTGGTCTTGACTCTTGAGATGGGGCATGGTGGGGATCTGAAAAGAGGAATCCAGGACAGCCCCTTTCGAAGTTGACCAGAGGCACAGGCCACTCAGAACAGAACTGAGCTGTATTTTTTCCCTCAGTTTTCCCTGTTTTCAGTTTCAACGTCCTTGTTTATGTGCTGTTCAAATTCTGAAAGAATGGGCACCAATTTTTTGCTCAGTTGCTCTCTTAGCTCATCATTGGCCTTGATGTGATTGACCCTCTAAAGAGTAAAGTCTTAACCCTTGGCCTTACTTTGTCTCTAGTCCTTGGATTTAAGTCACCCGAATCACCACCATAATATATCTATATATATAACACTAATTCAGATGAATTCGGTATTACCATGAAATATTTTCTTATGTGTACTCCACCACCAAAAACACCCAATTAACATTTTCATTTTTGGTAATAATAATAATAATAATGATAAAAACTCACCTGTACTTTACATTTATGAACAGATAGAATTTCATGCAATTTCATTTATAATTGTAAAGGGTTTCGTTTGGTCCATTCAAAATGTCAAACTTTTCTTATTCAAGTCTAAATATGATTTCACTCTCATTCATCAGTGCAAGAAAGCCCTTAGATTCCCACGTGCCCTAAATAAAAACAACGCAGTTAGGGGACAGTTCGATGGCGATTGGACTCAGCAATTTTTAGGTATTAATCATCCGCTTAAGTTTAATACTCAAATTGATCTTTCAACTATACAAAAAATGATATATTGATATTTAAGCTTTTATTTGAAATAGATTAGTCCCATAACTTTTATTTTGGGACAAATTAGTCTCTGAACTATACAATAAAGGAAATATTGGTCCCTTAACTTTTATTTTAGGACAGATTGATCCCTGAACTTTTATTTTGGAACAGATTAATCCCTAAGTTTTCTTGGATTTTTTCTCATTCATGACCTATCTGTCTCAAAATAAAAGTTTAGGAATTAATCTGTCTCAAATAAAAATTCAGGGACCAATTTGTCTTTTTTTACATAATTCAGAAACCAATTTAGGTATTAAGCCATTAATCATCTGTCAAAGGCCTCAACCGATGCAAATACAATGCAATGTGAAAAATAAAATGTTTTAGATGCTTTGTTTTTCCTTCAAGAGTCAATGTATATAATTTCGAGAATCTCTTATAAGTATATTTATTCCAATTCAATACATTATACATCAATCCCAGCTTGCATTTCCATTTCAAGGCAAGTAGGCAACAAAATACTTTGATTAAAATCGCAATATATTCATTTTCTTAGAATAATACTATACCATTTAAGTTCGGATGACGCAATATTTAATGTCAAAATTTTCGCACTCTTTTGTTCTCATGTTATGTTATTCATTTGCTGACCCCATGCCTGAGTTTTATAGTAGTAATATTTTCCTAATAAAAACGTACGCCATATTTTCTTTCTAATTTTATATTAGGGGCGTACAATTATGAGTGCTATATTTAATTCAGACCAGCTTCTTGTTTTCGAGATCGATATGTTTCAAATTGCCTTTCAATGCCGATTGGCAACTTGCTGGTCGCTGCTGTGTACCGTTGGAGGCATCAGGCATTCACCAAACTGCATAGCTTTATTTATTTATTTTTCCCTTTTTGGCCAACACCGAACTGCCTAGCTAGTCGTGAAGAAAAGGCCAGTAATTGCTTTGCCACCCTAGTCATGTCCCACTACACCACGGCGCTGCTGGGTTCCATGATTAATTGCCTCAATTATGAGCATGCATGAGCATGGCCATGATCATGATGAGTACTCCCTTCATTTCTAAATAAATGTAGTTTTCTATCTTAGCTCATGGATCAAGGAATCTTAAAATTTAGAAATAAATTTCATCTTACGTCAAGTTTATCCTTATATTGGGATTCTTAACTCCTATTAAAACACACACTCTCTCTATTATAAATAAACTTCCATTCAATATAATTAGTTAGGAAAATGATGGATAAAATTGAAAAAGAAGTAATTAATGAAACATACTTATTGTGGAACAAAAAAAATCTTCAAAAACGACACTTATTTAGAATGGAATGAGTAGTAATTACACAATGACGAATTAATTAAGATCCACTTAATGAATGTACTTGTGAACGATAATTAAAACATTAATCTAAGATTATTCACAAATTACAAAATTTTAATTATATAAATATAACGTAATTAACTGGTATTAATATGTAGTATTTGCAAGAAAGTTAAGGTTAATTTATCTCTTTCATTTTAAAGATGTTCCTTAACAGGATGATGTAGCATGTTTGTTGTTGCTATATACTAACTCTCGATCATTGTGATTCGTTTTGATTGATTATTCACGTGTTAAAAAGAACAAAGACAATGCAGCACCAACAAACTTAATTGGAGAGGTTCGCTTTGATTGTTTGGAAGTTTGCATAGTCTACCTAAAAGGTATTTAGCGTGTTGCAACTTACAGGTAAAATCTGTTACTGGAATTAGTAGGGTTTTAGGCTTTGAGGAAGAATCTGCAGAAAGTTCCCACCAGCTGCTCTAGATTAATTTGAAAGTGTCATATATATCAATTTTAAGTTGCAAGAAAAGTTAATTATACCACTACAAAACAAATGACCTTTGGCGGGGGTTGTAATGATCTTTTACCGGGGGTTATAACCCCCAAAATAAAGTTTTACCAGAGGTCTTAAAACCGCCGCTCAACAGCCGGCTTTCTGATAGTCGGTAAAAGCTTAAACGGGGGTTCTCTCGACCCCTGGTAAACATTATGATCTCCGGCGCTTATAACCCCTGGTAAATATCATGATAGCCGGGGGTTACACCACCCAGTAATTATAACTTTGCGATGATAAATTGTTTTTGTGCAACTGTCGGCTATTTTAACTACTCCCCTATGTTTAGTGGGGGGTTTGACCGCCGTTGAATGTTTGGTTTTGAATTTATAAATATGAAATTATTGAGTGGGGTTTAGAACCTCCACTAGATGCAATATTTATGTGCTATTATTATATTTTAGTTTAGATTTATATATATATATATATATAATATCATCTAAAAATTAAAAAAATGCAATAAAAATAATCAATCACAAAAATGAAATAAGAAATATTTCTTTAACCAATCTCATTAGGAGGCAATTCTCATTACATGAACCAATTTTTTCAACTAATCAAAGACCTACTTACTAAAATTCCTCGAACTAATATATAAAAAAAATGTCAAGAATTAAAGTATATACAACCTTGAAAAAAAGGATGTTCTTACTATTTATCGAACTAATATATAAAAAAATGTCAAGAATTAAAGTATATACAACCTTGAAAAAAAGGATGTTCTTACCATTTAAAGTAATTACAAACACACTATTGTTCACATAGACTAACAAAAATTATCTCTAACCCTTCTCACCTTCATGCTTCAGATAGACCTGCAAAAACTAAATTTATATAATATATATATCGCCACATAGCCCACACCATTTATAAGTGACAAAACAGTAGTAAAGGACATCACTAAGTTGCTTTTAGCTTCTTGCTTAAAAAGTTTATTTACCTAAGAAAAGGACACATTCATAAGTTATAATTTTCTGGCTGATTGAGATTAGCTGTAGTCTATGAAATATGACTAAAATATCATAGCAACAACATAAGAATCAACATAGAATTTACAAAGACTCAGATCATGCATCAAAATTTAACTATTACACAGAAAATCAATTGAGGTCCTCTCATCAAGATGGCAAAAATATAGTATCATGAAAAAAGCCAAACAAATGAATAGCTTTGATGCAACATCTCATGAAATAAAAAATAATGCAAAAATAAAAGCAAAGTAATACTGATATATGGTAGTTTAACTCTTAATATTCATCAACTAACCTCTCCTGGATGAAGGCCAAGGTGCTCTGACCACAGCGAGCACCCCAGGCTAGGAGCAAACTTTCCAGCCTTCCAAGGTTATCTATTCATAGATGATTCAAGAAACTCTTTTTCTTCAAGGACTACTCCAATCTGAAATAGCAGTCAATTATAAGATGAACTTCTCTCAATGAAAGACAGATTTTTTTTCCAAATGATTGGCTAGTAAGCAATGACAGGCATGAAGCTTAACTTCTCCAACAATGCGCATGCGATGGTGAAGCAATGGGTCATAATTCCTATGAATACTACCTCCTAAGGATTTCTCAATTGGTAATAACAGTCTATCCACAATCCATTTTTGAACAGCCTGACAAAAAGAAATTTTAATGACTTTGCAATGAAGAGTAACCAATGTGGCCATGCATTCAAAATCAACCTCAGTTTTTTTATATTAGCACTATACATTTATCAAAATGGTTTAAATGAGCAATTACTTCAAAAGCGGCATCAAATTGATCACAAGAAACAGCTTCACAATTTGGATAGGCCTTCTTAGCATTTTTTGTATTATATCATTTGCATTGATCATATATATATAATAGCCCCCAAAGTGAAACAGCCACTAATTAACCAATTTTTTGTAGTGTAAACTAATAAATTCAATAAAGTATAATATTCCACTTAACTTTAGACCATTTGCTAATGAATTAAATTATTTATTTTAAGCCTTACGAATATGTACAAACAGGTTCCTGTAGCTCATAATGTGAGAGATTCAGTGGAAAGTTGATGGTTTAACAATATAGGCTAACCAATTAAGCAATAACAATTTACTTTTATCCTGGAAACCAATATTCATTTTGTCATTAAGATATATTCAATTTTACAAGGAACTTCATAGGCTCAAAATAGAACACTTCTGTATAATAATAGTAAAAAAGCTTACTTAACGCTCTGCAAAATAGGGACTCGTATTGCAAACATTGAGAGGCAAAGCTATAAAAAATGCTTTGCAGGGGTGGCTCTTCCTACAATATATTTTATATATATAGAACATCGAGGAAAATAATTTAAAATGTAAACTCAAACAACAAAAACTCAAAATTAGCTATTAAGTAAAAGAGAGAGGACAAGGGATTTACTATTGAAGGATGATTCATCAGCTAAATCATAGACGAACAAGATGCCAATGTCTCCCCAAAGTAAGCAGTTAAAGGGATAAAAGCAAGAAGATGCATTAAGGGATGTATCCTTAAAATTAAAATGCTAGAATTGTCAGACAGAAAGTCCAAAACACTTACCAATTGTGATTGTCCGGAACCACTCCAAACTAAAATCATTACTATTCATGGGAGAATTACATTGTGAAAGTCAGGAAATTCCTTAAGATGAAAGTAAACCAAACATTAGTGCTCCACTCAACAAACACACACCAAACAGCTATATGCTACTCCTACCTAATCATATTTAGCAAAACCCTTAATCACGAAAGGCTACCATATCTTGGTTCTTCAAACATTAATCTTTATCTCTCAAACCTAAAAATAAGTCCAATAGAAATGAAACAGGGAGAAGTAGTACATTACAATATGAACTAAATCTATGATGCACGCCCTACTCAACTATTAGCTTGGCCCAGCCCACTTATTTAACCTTTAGTAGTAATTAATCCATTTTTGAACATTAGT
This sequence comes from Microcos paniculata, assembly GCA_030664755.1. Taxonomy (NCBI): domain Eukaryota; kingdom Viridiplantae; phylum Streptophyta; class Magnoliopsida; order Malvales; family Malvaceae; genus Microcos; species Microcos paniculata. Next base: position 37,446,816 of record CP131461.1, read on the forward strand.
TATATTAATAGTTGATTAGTTACAGAAGTTGTAATTAGCACTTTACTAATCACAGCCTATACATATGCTGTAATTCTCTTCGAAAGACACGAATGAAATTGATGAAAACCCTACAATTCCTTACTCTACTCTTCTCTGCTCTCTATTTCTCTTAAACCCTCTGCTCTTTCTCTATTTCTCACTACTCTATCTCTATTTCCTACAGATAACTTGATTGCAGGTATCAATCTACTTGCGTGGCTAATTTTGGGGCAAATGCATTGAAAACAAACTTGCGATTAGGAAAATTGAAGACCTGTTTTGCTACTATAGAGATCAACATACCGTTGTCGCTGATTAATAGAAGTTTTATGAGGTAACTGCAACCAGCTTTAGCTCTTGTTGGTGGAGCAGCCATCGACAAATTTCACAGAATAAAGGAAACCTCTCAAATCTGCACACACGAAATTAGAAAAAAGAAGAAATCAGAATCAAAAGCTCACATTTTTACACTCGAATCCAAGTAATTACATAAAAAATAGACAAGAAAATTCTAAAATTGTATCGGACCAGAGTATGAAATAGAGATTTTTAAGGAAACAAAACAGAGGTTTCGTAAAGTAAAAGTCAAATCTAAAACCTCCATTAAAACACAACATAGCTCAATGCCAATAGAGGCTTAGGGTTAGGGTTTGAAAATGAGAAAGGAACTGATTTTTCAGTGAAATCTAGAGAAAGAGAGGGAGTAACAAGGAGATGCCGTGCGAGAGATGATTGGAGTCGAAAATTCGAGAGAAACGCGATAGACCTTTATCTCTGAGTTGGGAAAGTATTCCAACCTAGGAGGTGGCGACGGCCATGGGAGGAGAGAGATAAGAATGAATAATCGTTTGGGCGACAGGCGTGTTTTTGAAGCTCTATTAAATTTGTTTGGGAGAAGAGAGAATAAATAATGGTGAAAGCTTTGAGTTATTTTGCTATGTTTAACAAATTGCGCGGGATGGGCGGATGGCAGAAAAGGGGATAGAGTAGAAAGACAATTAACTCATTCGTTTTGGGGCCTGAGCAGCCGCCGCCAAAATAGATGAAGATCTTTTAATACTTACAACAAGTACCGGGGGTTGTATAAACCCCTAGAATAATTACGCCGTTAATACTTAAATTTCTTGTAGTGTACTAATCGGTTCCACAATTTCTTTCCCTCAAGCAATACTTGCCCTGGGTTCCATAGAGCATTTTTTGAAGCACTACTTGGTTTCTTCGTTGCTATAGGTGGATTGAAACTACATTCTAAATGTAAGGAGAAATTATTTTATGGGACCGTCCCATAAAATTATTTTTATAATGGGGGCTAAACTTATTGTTAAATTGGAGACTAAATTTCAAAAAGTATTTTGAGTTGATAAATTTCTACTCATTGATTCCATGGCTAACATAATAGAACGGTCTCGTTAAATAATTTTTCAAAGGTGAGGGGTTTGCTCTAAAAGTTAGGGTTGGGCCGGGTTTGCATATTTTAAAAATAAATAAATAAAAGTAAGTTAAACCCATGAAAGCAAACTATGCCCAATCTATATCCATCAATAAGTGCAATTCTCCAATTCCTTCTGGGCCAAAATCACTAACTTAACAAGAGTACTGTACACGTTTTCTGTGTCTTTTTTCTTTCTTTTTTGAGCAAAAACTCATCATTTTTTTTTGTTAGTAATACTTAATAGTATTTCATTATATTACAAACTATATTAATCTTACCCGAACTTAATTCATTGATCTTTATAGGACCACATTTACTATTTTCATATTTTTAAATATTTAATTACATTATTTAATTTTGACTTTTATATGTACTTAGATGAATTATGTAAATATAATGCACAAAATTTTCACTCATCACATTAAAATGTTTTGTTTCTAAAATAGTTTAGGAGCATGGTAGATTATATCACATTAAAATGTTAAAATCATAAAAGTGCAACTTTTGAGCAAGACCTAATGAAGAGTAGGGGAAAGCTAATATAATCTGAAGAATTTTGGGATGAAAGCTATTTTTAAACGATTATAATATAATATGTTCACTATAAAAATTACAATAATACAGAACCCCATAAGAAAAATCATAAAATAAAAATATATAATAATAATAATAATAATAATAATAATAAAGGAAAAGAAACCAAACATTCTCTTCTTTGACAAAATATAAAATTAACATGAGCATGTAGATAACTTTTTCATCTCACTTATTTCTAAATCAGAACCCGCAATCACATCAATCTTTGATCCTTTCAACGCCGTGGCATTATCTCCGCCGTTGGATTTCCCATTCGCACGTTCCAGTGATTTCTTACAAATCACACCGTAAATTTCTTCTAGCAGCTTGAAAAATGCTTTATCCACGTTGTCACCACTAAGGGCAGACGTCTCGGCGAAAAACAGGCCCTGGTCCTCTGCGAACTCAATAGCGTCTTCGGTTGGAACCGCCCTTAGGTCCACTAGATCAGCTTTGTTGCCGATCAGCATAATCACGATGGAATTGTCAGCGTGGGCCCGTAGTTCCTCGACCCATCTCGCAACGTGATCAAAGCTCTGTCGCTTCGTGACGTCGTACACTATCATTGCCCCCAGTGCACCTCTGTAATACGCACTCGTAACTGCTCGGTACCTACGGACATTAAATTGCAAAGGTAGTAAACAACAACGAATCGATTTTTTTTTTTAAATTTAAGCAGTATACTATTTTGCCTAATTTTGTACTTCGCAGTATCGTTTTTACTATTTGTAAATAGTGTAATTAGATAATATATGCATCTAATTTTTTTTATAAATAATTGGACGATCCACTATGCAATGAGATACACCTTTTGTTTTTTATTTTTACGGGTGGACTGGATTAATATGGAATTATAAATACTTTTCAAAATTACTTAGTCAATTACCTAGTTTTGTTTCTACTAAAAATGAGAAAATTCGTTATTAATTGGGGAATATATAGAATTCTTATTTATAGAGGATTCCAGCTGGTTTGGATTCTAATACGTACGAAAGCTTTCTTGGTCAAAAGTGACGTTAAGCAACCCAGCATCCGTACCCGCAATGGCCAATATTGTTGGCCAAAGCACCGAAATCAAATAAATGGAAGCTTTGGCAGAAGGATATGGTAAGACTTTAGGTGCATTTAATCCAATTTATTAATTAATTAATTACTGTACATTAATTAGTTTTATAGAGTTTATTTATGCTAAAGAGTAAACTCAAACCTAGGATAAGTAGGTCAAAGTTACTTGGCTTCACAGTAAAAAATGGCATCTTAAGTGTTAGTACTAGCTACTTATAACGGTTAATTAGTAGTATATATGGCAAAATTTGGTTGAAAGTCAAAAATTTCCCCTAAATGAATAGTAGAACAGAAGCCCCACCATATCATAAAATACAAGTGGTTGAATAAGTATTGATAATTTTTTCACCCTACATTCCACGATCCAAATGTCCAATTACATAGTAGGATTTCTTTTCCCCTATGTCTCTGTCTTTTTCATGACAAACGTCTTAAATCATTTCGTTAAACAAATGTTTTAAGACGGTCACACTTTTTACTTTGGAAAACTGACCAAATTTCCACCAAGATTTGGTTAAATTAACAATACACGAAATGCTGCTGGTGTTCTGCTAATTATCTAGCTACCAAGCTTTACCTAAATTCAAATTCGGATAATGCCATTTCCATTATTCATTATTAATGATACTATATATTCAACTAGTGGAATCTCAGCAACTCTAAATTCTGGACCACAGTTTAAGATTTTGACCATAAACAAATGGTAACTCGTGTGACCAAATCAACAACATAGATTATTGCATTATTAACTGATCAAGATGATGAAGTTAGTTAAAGAAATTCCACTTAGAGAAGAGCCAAAAAGCAACAAAAATGAAAAAGAAAAAAGAAGAGAGATCGGCCTAGAGGAGGAAAGGTGAAAGAGAAGGGCTAACCTTTCTTGGCCAGCAGTGTCCCAGATCTGGGCTTTGATGACTTTGCTCTTAATAGTGACAGTCCTGGTCTGAAACTCAACGCCAATGGTAGACTTGGAATCAAAGCAAAATTCATTCTTGGTAAACCTGGAAAGTATCTGAGTCTTGCCAACAGCCGAGTCACCGATCACCACCACTTTAAACACATAATCTATTTTCTCAGGCATAACATGGGTTTCTTGGCTATGGCTCTCGACGTCGACGCCATTCATCTCCCCGTTCATTTTCACTTCTCAGGAGCAAGCAATTAACCAATAAAGCCAAGAAAAGAATGACGGGGCCACCTTTTCTTTCCTTCTATTGTTTTGCAGTGTTAGCAGCTCCAAAAACAAGTACCCCACTAGCTATGGTATAGAATTAAATATGAAAGCTTGATTCTTGCTTGGTATTGTTCTCGGCATCTAGTGTTGGGGTCTTGGGGGTTAGTGGGAGTAAGTAAAAAAGGCGTTAAAAATAAAAAAGAAAAGAAAAGAAAAGAAAAGAGCAGACAAAAGCTTGGGTTCAAGGGTTGTAGTCACCAATCGGTCGCCGATGGAAAAGAAGAGGAAGTCATGGCATGCATTGGCAATACGGTCCTGTCCTTGTCTCTATATTAATGCTTTTATCGTGAGTGTACCAATGCCGTTTCCATTAAGCATGAGAAGCTTAGTAATGCTTTAATGGGGTTGGATGTAACTTTAGTGCATAAAAATTAACAGAACAATAGTAGGATCATAATTCCTGGCATAATCTTCGGACGAAGCTGTTCTAATGATTGTTTTAAAAAGTACTTTTTGCAAAGCTAATTGAAAAAGCAAAAGGATGTTGGTTAATTTATTCCTTAAAACCCTAATTAATCATTCAACATTTTTTAAACCTAGCTCGTTTTGGTAAGAACTTAACTGCCAAGCATCCTTGTCATTTCATTACTGTGTTTAGCTAGGATGATGTACGTAGATCATTGCAAACACATGATATGAACAAAGAAAATATGCGGTCAGCGTCTGCCTGAAATCTGGCCTAGTAATCAAGTTGGCATTTAAAGAGAGGGCAGGTCCAACCATCTTCTTTAACCCCCTATTTAATGCCATATGTGTTTGGGCATACGAAATTAATTGTCTGATTGGTTATCATCGGTTTAATTGTTTTGCTTGTAGGCACTAGGCATTAATACCTTTCTGGTGTTGAATTACTCCCTCTGTCCCTATTTAATTGTTCATTTTTTGTCAACTTATCACAACTTTGACCATTATTTGTGATAAAATTATAAAGTTATAAAATTTTTTAAGATAAAATTTGAAAAGTACAAATATTAACCTTTTCAAAATATATTTTTTGAAAATTTAATTATATATATATTTTTTATAATTAACGGTCAAAGTTGTGATAAGTTGACAAAAAAAGGACAGTTAAATAGAGACAGATGGAGTAAATTGATTCATCCCATTGTATCTGTTTATTTTGGGATACTGAATTATTGTTTTATTTGAGTAATTAAAGCTTGGAAAATAAATAAGACGTCGTAATATATATGTGAGAAAAAGGAAGTGGAGCTTCTAAAATGATCTTTTGTCTTTACAATAAGGATATTGCTAACGGTACCTATAAGCACCTATTAAGCAAGCAATTATTATCTCATAATTGTTTTGTTTTATGTGTTTTACATTTATTTTATATTTTTATTATTGTTTAAAGATAAGAATACCCTTAATTAATTTTAGCCCAAAAAAATAAATTTTAAAGGTAAATTTTAATATTTAAAATATATTATTGTAGAGTTTTAGAAAAAAAAATTAACAATTTATTAAAGTTTAACCTCAAATTGATAAAACTTAAGTCCAAATAAGAAAATTTTTCTTTCTCACTATATATTTAATTAAGGGCATTTTTATTTTTTATCATATAACTTTTTTTAATAATATTTATTGTCATTTTAAAATTCAAAATTATTTTTAAAATTCATTAATTGAACTTAATCAATACTCCCTCAGTCCCTATTTATCTGTCTTTTTTTGAGATTTTTTTGTCCCTTTTTATCTGTCCCTAACTAACATTGATTACTAATTTTCCAAACTTACCATTTCAAACTCCTTCTTCTCTCTCTTAAATGAATGGTTTCTTAAATATGAGTGAGAATCAAAGAGGGAGAGAGATAAGGATAAAATAGGAAAGTTAAGATAAATGTTTATTGAATTTTGTATCTTAACTACTTTTCTTACTCTGTGTGCAACGATTAATAAGGACAGATAAATAGGGATGGAGGGAGTACCTATAAACACGGATTAACCGGATGCTTACCAGAAATAAGATGGACCTTTAAAATTTTTTGCACCGACAAAACTTCAGCACAGTAGCATTCCCAAGAATAATGATGAAAGACCCTTTGAAGGAATTCTAAATTTGATTTTCCTCGAAGAATGAATTCATTTCTGCCACAGACAGAAATTCTTTTATTAAATTCTTAAATGAGTGTATGCATACATAGTAGTACTAACATTTAGTACTATCTTCCAAAATTTCCAACCCCAACCTCTCACTGTTATTTCTTGAAATTGATTTTCCAAAAATCGTTGCCCTTGTAGTATTGAATTGCTCTTGAAAAGCACTTCCCCACACCATTAAAATATAAACACTTTAAAAAGCAAGCTTACTATCTGCAATGATTGCGTTTGTTTAATATTATTAGAACGACCTTTTTTAAGGTTTTTACGTTGATCATGCTCTTATGCAATGTAATTAAGGAAGCTGAGTGAAAAGGGCAAATGTGCAGGTAAGTTAAGAAAGCGGGAGGGGGAATGAAAAAAATATATAAGAGAAAAGATCCTGAAACAATCAGCAATCGATTGGAGAGGCCACCAGTTATGTGCTCCAAATAATGTTGTTTCGTAGGAAATTCCCATGCAATCCAACTATCCAAGACACAAAACTACTGTACCTTTGAAATTTACTTGACCAAGAAATCTGGGTGTAGATTTGAAGGGGTTGGAGCTGGGTCCGGACTCTAGAGACACCTTCCAACGGAGGGCAAAGGGCAGAGTATAGACCAAAGGACAAATCGGTCTATGATTCTATGATTCCCGTTGGTTCCGATCTCATCTTGCGGACAAGTCTCCGTGGCCTGTGGGCTGGTCCCAATATATCTTTCACAGGTTTTGTAGGCCCGATTCAAGACGACAGAGGTGCACGGAAATGGGTTACTTCTGCCAAGTCCAGGTCAAGTAACTTATCATTTTCTTTCTTGTCAAGTTGTCGACTATGGTTCTTTATGGCTAGTTTCATATTGATAGACAAATTTAATTAGAAAATATGCCGTGAAAACTGAAAAGTTACGATTTGAGATTCCAAGTGATAGAAGCTATAGTAAAAGAATTAACTAATGACCAACAATTAGTTTATTTCAAGTAATTTAATATTTGTTCTCTTTAAATAAAATCTCGAGTTTGAGTATTGTTAATAAAAAAAATGGTTAAATTATGCGATTAGTCCCTTTACTCTACAGAAAGTGTGGATTTAATCTCTCTATTTCGATTTGATCAAATTGAGTCTCTCTTTTTTTTTATTGTCAATTTTAATCCATCTATTATTATTTATTGTCAATTTCAATCCAATCATTAACGGTATTAAATATTCATCATAAACTATATTGATGTGGCGTTGACTATAATGATATATATTGTTAAAAAATATTAAGAAACAGAAAGTTACAGTTTGGGAGCCCAATGCAATGCCAACTGAGTAGTTTGACGATACATGCAATGTGACTTTATCTATGAATAAAAATAAATTTACTTAGTAAATTTTATTCTAAAATGTCGTTTTCAGATTTCAACCACATAAAAATCTAATACCTTATCCCATCTCTTTATTCTCCAACAAGAAAACGAAATCACAAGCTTAAATCCCCCCACAAACCACACGACGCACTCCTCGCGACTTGTGTCTCCAATGCCATTGCAATGGATACTCTATCAAGCTCCGTCTCAACCCTCAAAGTCCCAAACTTCAACTCAACACCTCGCGAGTTCTGTCACTTGAAAACTCCCAGTAGGCAAAACCACCTTCTTCCACCGTCTCCGCCGCGTTTCCGTCATTTCTTCTCGAGCGCCAAAACCACCATCGTCTCCTCCAGCAAAACCACCTCTTTAAATAACAACAACCTCACTGCTTCTCCTTTATTCTCCACTTCTCAAACTTCACCTCTTAACATTTCATCTCCTCACGTCCATCGCAAACCAGCCAGCGGATACGCCGCAGCTCTTCTAGACATAGCTCGGTGCAGGAGCTCACTCGATGCGGTGCAAATAGATGTTCAAAAGTTGTCAAAACTGCTCCAAAACGATCAAATCCAAGCTTTCTTGAGTAACCCACTCGTGGGTGACAAAGAGAAGGGAAAAGCAGTGAAGGAACTGGCGAGAAAAGGGAAGTTTAACAAGCACCTAGTTAGATTGTTGAAGATGCTGATTGAGAAGAACATGTTGGATATGTTAAGTGAAGTCTTGGAGGAGTTCGGGAGGATCTATGATGAGTTGAGTGAGACAGAAGTGGTTTGGATTTCATCGGAGAAGAAGATAGGGGAAGACAGATTGGTCAGAATTGCCAAGAGGGTGCAAAAGCTTAGTGGGGCTGTTACAGTGAAGATCAGGAATTTGGTTAACGATAAGTCACCAGTCATTGTTGTATGATTATTGATTAAGATGATGAATTAACAATGCAAGTGTCATGTTTAGAGGCAGAGACGGAGAGTAGAAAGCAAGAATGTCGCTCTTATTGCTTGTACAAATTTTAATCATTGAGCAATGGTTCCCAAAATCTTGTTTATGTTTTTTCAATATATAATCCTTTTGCCTAATTATCATGTCATATAAGAGTGTATTATTAGCCTTTTCAATTTTATACAAAAAGAACAAAAATAAAAGAAAAATATATTGCTATTCAAAATAATAATCAAATATTAGTAGTTGTTAAGAAATATATGCGCAGTTCTGATCAATGAATAAAAAATCGGACCGATGCTTGAACCGGTGAGGTTAGAGGGTCAATGGTTCAATCGGTTCAACCGGTTGAACCGTTTAGACCGGTTATTTAAATATTTTAATTTATTAATTTCCTAAAATATTTAAATGTCAAAGTTTCAATTAATTTTTTTTTAAAAATTCATAAAAAATAAGAAAAATTATAAAATATTAGTGCATTACATAATATAAATAAATAAATAATGCAAATGATTTTACATCACAAATTAAATTTTTGTTATAAGAGTACATTAGAATAAAAAATTAAAAAATTTAAGGTCAAAAATTCAAAATCAAAAGTTCAAACATAATAATTAAAATAAAATTTAGACTTCTCATTAATTTGGGCTTTTTTTAGATTTGGGTTAGTTAATTAAAAATAACTTAAAAAGTAAAAAATTTAATTTTTTTTTTACTAAACCGGTTCACCCTATCCAACCGCGGTTCAAACAGTGACCGATTTTCTGACCCTTAAAGGACCGGACTGATGACCGGTTCGCGGTTGAACCGACCGGTCCGGTCCGGTTTTTTATTCATTGGTTCTGATCAAAATATGTTAATGGAAAAATATATTCATTTCATTTTAAATATATTTTAATTTTAAAATAGTTTAACTTCATATCTAACATTTTTTTTAGGGATGGCAATGGATACCTTCTAATTGGGTACCCGTTTATATAGGATTTGGATACTTTATAATCGAGGGTTTTGGACGGGTACGGGTAGTAATTTTTCTACCTGTGTCGGGTTCGGGTAGGGTTAGGGTACCCTACACCCCATACCCGATTATATATAATATGAAAAATATATAAATATGCTTTTAGAAGGGTTTGAACATTAGCCCAAAACATCAAATATTAGAAGTCATATTTAAACATATTATTTACTTGGATTTATTTTATTATCTTTAAAATTAGAAATTTTATTTTCAAACATAAATTAAACAAGTATTTATAAGATTTGGGTAATTATAAGGTAGTTAGTATTTTATTCGGGTAAGGTTCAAGTAGAGGGTCTAAAAATAATCGAGTATTTGTAGGGTTCGAATACTCTATAATTTTATAGGATTAAGGTACGGGTAGAGCAATTTTCGTGGATACACTACCCGTTACCATCCCTAATTTTTTTTGTTAAAATTTCTCAAAAACAAAAGGCATTTTTGTTAAAAAGAGGAAACCCAACAAAAAAACAAAGAATAAAAAAAAAGAGGAAACCCAAAAAAAACAAAACAAAACAAACAAAGAATAACATAGGGCGGCCCGGGTAGTAGGGTTACTTATTAACCTTAGAAGACCCGACGTCGTTTTTGCAGGTTTAAATTACTTTAGCGTTGCCACCGTCGTTCATTCCCAGTTTAACCACCATCAACATCTTATTCGGAGTTCCTCCGAGCCGGAGGGCTCCGTTTCTTTCGACTCTGAAGTCTGAACCATGATCCCTCGCAATCAATTGCACCAACGACTAGGGATCGGACTTATCCAACCAATCATCACCGTCCGATCACTAAGCACCGTCGACCTGTCCACCGTAGATCCCTCCTCTCCACTCCTCCAATACTACACTGTCACACCCCCAATCAAACCGTGGCCGGAACGCCTCTACCCAAAGCGCCTCGTCTCCATGATCACCCGCCAGCAAAACCTGGATCTTGCCCTCCAAATCTTCCTCTACGCCGGCAAATTCCACCCCAATTTTTCCCATAATTACGATACCTACCACTCCATCATCCATAAACTCTCCCGCGCACGCGGCTTTGAACCCATGGAATCGCTCCTTTCACAGCTCCAACATTCCCGAATCAAATGCGGTGAAAATCTTTTCATCTCCGTAATCCGAAATTACGGCCTCGCTTCCCGCCCAAAGTTAGCAGTGAAAACTTTTTTGCGCATCGAAGATTTCAACGTCCAACGATCCGTTAGATCCCTAAATACTTTGTTAAACGCCCTGGTTCAAAACAAACGCTATGATTTGGTTCACATTATGTTCAAAAGCAGCAGAACAAAATTTAACGTTGTACCCAATGTTTTTACTTGCAATATTTTGATAAAGGCACTTTGTCAGAAAAACGACGTAGAAGCCGCTGGTAAGGTGTTCGATGAAATGCCTGCGATGGGAATGGTGCCAAATTTGGTTACTTATACGACAATTCTCGGCGGTTATGTCGCAAGGGGCGATATGGGAAATGCGAAGAGGGTTTTTGGAGAGTTATTGGATAGAGGGTGGGTTCCTGATGCAACGACTTATACGGTTTTAATGGATGGCTATACTAGATTAGGGAAATTCAATGAAGCTGTTAAACTGATGGATGAAATGGAGGAAAATGGTGTTGCTCCGAATGAGGTTACTTATGGAGTTATGATTGAGGCTTTTTGTAAGGAGAAGAAATCGGGGGAAGCCCTTAACTTGTTTGATGATATGCTCGAGAGGAAGTATATCCCAAGTTCCTCACTTGGTTGTAAAGTAATTGATGTGTTGTGTGAAGAAGGCAAAGTGGAGGAAGGCTGTTACTTGTGGAAGAAGATGTTGAAAAATGATTGTTTGCCGGATAATGCTGTATTGAGTACGTTGATACATTGGCTATGTAAAAAAGGGGAGGTTTGGGAGGCTAGGAAATTGTTTGATGAGTTCGAGAAAGGTTCAATACCGAGTTTGGTGACATATAATACCTTGATTCATGGACTATGTGAGACAGGGCTATTGAGTGAGGCGGGGAAGTTGTGGGATGATATGGTGGAGAAAGGGTGTAAGCCAAATGTTTTTACGTACAATGTGTTGATTAAGGGGTTCTGTAAGATCGGAAATGCAATGGAGGGGATTAGGATTCTAGAAGAAATGTTGGATAAAGGTTGCTTGCCGAATAAAGTAACTTATGCTGTATTGATTGAGGGGCTACTGGCTATGGGAAAGGAAGGGGAAGTTTTGAAGGTTGTTTCAATGGCTATGTCAAGTGGGAGAGTTGATAGGAGTTCTTGGCATCTTTTTTTAACCAAGATTGCTGGCAAGCTGGATAAGGGGGTGGATGTTCTTGATCAATTGTTATTGGAGAGTGCTACCTAGAAGACCAATTTCTACATAAGAATCTCTGATATTCTTTTTGTAAGTTTTCTTGGGCAAACATGGTTATTAAGATGGAGATGGAACAACAATGGGAGATTCAAAGAAGATTTTAATAAGCATTTGCAATTTCTCTCATAAATGAATTGTGGCTCTGGCTATAAAACTGGTGGTCATATGTAAACTGGAGAACGTCGGGAACGAGCTGTTTGAGATTCGCTTAGCAAATTCATCAGACCTTCTCTGAGGAAGTAGTGAGCTAAGTGAGGACTGGAAACTGAGCTGTAAGTGAACAAAGAATTTATAAGTTTTCTAAAGCTAGCTGCCTTTTGATGGTAACCATTTTGAAGTTTACAATCACATTCCTCCGGCTGATGAGAAGCTTCTCCTTTTACACTGAAAACATATGTGAAATATTAGATTGCCAACTGACTACTGGCATGACGGTGCTGTTCTGATAGGTGCTTGGGTGGAGACTCAGCGATTAAGAAGTTTCATTGCCCAAAGTCTTACCCCGTTCATTTGGTCGTCCTTTGGGCACTGGGTGGTATTGATTGGAGTTGACAGTGGATTGTTCTATTGCTGAGAATGAAGACAGCTGGTGGATTACGAGCTGTAGTTTTTGAGAGGTTTAGTACTACCCACGCTTTGTCTGCAAGTATTTGCATCTGGTGACTATTAAAGACATCTTTAATAAGACTTTATTTGCGAAACTGACATTTTCAAGTTAAAATAAATAAAATTCGATCAGCCCTGATTTTGTTTATGAATGCTAGCTGTATTGGGACTAACAGTAAAAACATAATCTAACTACCCAACATTCCCTTGTAGTTGTAGATTCGAATTGGTGTTCCAAGCAATGTTTGTTTTTTCGACTAAATGTTGATGTCAAGGCGACCATTGACGTTGTTACTCGAAATGGGACGATATAAAAAGCCTGGCCTTTGATAGTCTTTGGCCGATTGGCCGATTGTGGCCAGCTAACGTATCACATGAACATCATGCCGTTTCACTCAGTTATTCTTCTCAAAATCTCTAAACTGCTCGACAAAAAGACGTATCCCAATCATATAGAGTAGCGGGAAGTTGAAGCCGGAGACCGTTCTTGTTCACATTATGTCAATAAACTCAACAAATAATCATATTTATTGGTAAGAGAAAGAGAGAGCCAAGTAACTCCGGTTTTCAGACCCCCAAAAAAAAAAGAAAGTAACTCCGGTTCCGGTTCCGGTTCACTACCATATTCATTGGTAAGGGAGCTTCAACGCGTGAAAACGAACCAAGCCTTTAGATTCGATTTTAAGCGTAGGAGAGGCTTTAGTTTAGTGAGTGCCGTATTGCAACTTTTCTTTATGCATAGACTCTTCGAGCTTTTTCATCGTGTGGTTTCAATTTTTAGTGGGGTCTAACAATTTGTCCGCTTGCACAGCTGCAGGCCTGCAGCTGGCACTTGTGTGCCAATCGGGGATAAGACTTCTTCCTTTACTCTCTATTAAAATTAAACTACTACTAGTCAATTAGATGTTGAAATTATGAGAATTCGACTATGTAGGAATCTTCTAGTTCCCTGCTGAGTGCTGACTTAATTTAATTGGGTTCTGAATATAACAAAACTGTTTATACTTTAGACCTTGAAATGGAGCTTCTTGCTTAAGCAAACATTCTGAAATGTCAACAACTATCTTAGACTAAAAATTTTGTTGAAGAACCAATCAAGTTGAAAAAGATAACAACGCAAATATAATCGATTTTCCATTTTCTAAAATTAGTTTTGGGATAGGAAGCAAACTGGAAGATCATTTAATTTGAAGTTCGAAGTAGTCATCACCAGCAACGGACAAGGCATCTTTGTTTTATTTTATGCAATATATCTATAAATTCAAAAGAAAATCCCATCATAAGAGTAAAATAATCAGAAAATCCCACATATATAATCATTACGCATACGTTTATAAAGAAAGTGCACTTTGTCTGGCTCCTTCCTGGTTACATGCTTTACATGAATTCATCTGTTCAACGTTCCTTTATTTCTACAAATAGGAATGCTTTCTGAAATGCTGCCTTCTTTTCCCCTATTCTTTACTTCCATTTACAGAGAAGAGAGAACCCAAAGTCGTATACAAAAAAACATGTTGGAAGTGCTTCGAGTTGAACTTCTAAAGTCTCAATTTCTAAATTGTTGGCTTGAACTTGATATTATTCGATCATCTTTTGTATTGAATCGTATGTTTATTTGGTTGGATTACTTTTTGCATCAAATTTTGGATTTTGTAAGGTTCGGTAAACCCCTGCAATGGGAATGCTTCGAGAAAGGCTGCGATTTTCCTTCGATCTTACGTTCCGTTCCGTCTCTATAATTGGCTCATGTACATTAATTGGGCGGGTCCTTTTACAGACAAGTTGAGTTTAGTTTATGAGGTAAAGAAAACAACATGGAAAATAATTTACCCGAACAGGGAATGTAAGCGCTTGAATGTTTTTCCAAGGGATCATTTTCCGGGTCAAAGCAGAAAAAAGAAAAATAGAGAGAGAGAGAGAGAGTCAGTGAAGACCCGGCCTTTGAACAGAGCAGGACAGCATTAACAGGACTTTTTATAAGCTGAAGAAAAGTCTTCTTCACTTTGTATGAAAAGTGTATAGAACAACAGAGTACTAGCTCGCTCGTGCTAATAATAATACAAATAAAAAAAGAAACCAGCTAAAACAAACAACAAGAAAATTTTTTTTCTCTTTTATGTATTTTTAAGTGAGGAGGTCTCATGTCCGGCGGCTGGAGTCTCCTCCCGAAATCTCAGTGACCCCGATCGCTATCTTTCCGGGAAATTTTCCTTCAGAAAGCACTCTTCTTTTGATGCAATCTGTAGCTGTGGGCTCGTGGAGTTTTTCTTCCGCATTAATTCCAATTTCAGGTTTCTTTTTTCTCTCTTTTCTCTTGTTGTTTAAAGCTTAGATTTTTTTTACTAATTCAGCTTTTGCCGTGGTTGACTATCTGGGTCGTCGCTTGTGCTTCGGTTAGATTTGTATTGCAATTTGGGTTACTGGATTGCTCTTTGAAGGTTCAATTTTGAAGAAAAATAAATTCAAAGTTGATTTTTTCTTTTTTCATTCTCTCATTTCTTTGAATCTCTTCTTTGGTTGGTGTATATTTACACCTTTTCTTTTTCCTGTTTCGAGTCCATCTACAATGATATATTTGTTGCTTTATATACTTAATTTTCCCTTGGGACTATACAACTTCTGTATGGTTGCCTGGAAAATATATACTCAAGAATAAGAAATGAAGGAGAACTCTAATTCTATTTTAGTATCCCTACGAGGTCTATTGCTTGTGAAAGCAAGTTTTGTATTTTCGGTTTTTTTAATTTATGGAAAGTGGGTTCGGCGATCCTTGTTTTGCGAGGAGAGAGAGTTCGGTTTTTTCCCCTCACAAAATAAATTGATTTCGTCTCTTCACTTTGTATTTTCATGGCAACCTTTAGTTAGCAATAGCATGATAACTTTTCTATTTTGTATAAAGCAACCAAAAGGGGGCAATGTTCTAACTTTAGTTATATGTCTTGTTTTTAATCTGCTCCAGTGGTTTAGAAGTTTCAAGCAAACAGCTTTAATCTTGTTTTTTAATTTATGGCTTATTCAATTTTGGTTTTCATGTAGGTGTTTTCTTTAATTCAGTTGGAAGCATTATTTTTGGGTGAAAATGCTTCCACCGTTATCTTGCTGCTTTGCCATTTTTAGTTGGCGCGTTGATCATTTTGGAAACAAAGTTTATGCTTCCTAGATTCTATTGCATTGTGATGTGATGGCAATAGACATAGTTACTAGTGCCTCATTTGTTCCGGCATCTGAGATCCTTTCTCAGACCGTGGAGGCCATTCTTGAGACTGTGGTTGCTGCTAATGATGTCCTCTTTAAGAAGGAAAGTTTCGAGGAACTTACAAACCACTTGAAGAGAATTGTCCCTGTTTTAGAAGAGTTAAATAGAAAGGCTATTTCTAATTCTGATAGCCTTAACAATGCTATTCAGATTCTCAATCGAGAAGTCAAAGCTGCAAAGCAACTAACTCTAGAATGCAAAACCAAAAGCAAAGTATATCTCTTAATGAATAGCCGTGGAATAGTCAGGCGCCTAGAGGGTGCCACAAGAGAGATAAGCAGGGCACTTAGTCTCCTTCCTTTGACATCTTTAGAACTTTCTTCAAGTATAGTTGCTGAAATTGGAAATATCTGTGAGAGTATGCAGCGGGCTGAGTTCAAGGCTGCTATAGCAGAAGAAGAAATCTTAGAGAAAATTGAGAAAGGCATACAGGAGAGGACTGCTGATCGTTCCTATGCAAACAATTTGCTGGTTCTCATTGCAGAAGCTGTTGGGATACCTACTGAGAAGTCAACCTTAAAAAAGGAATTTGAAGATTTCAAAAATGAGATAGAAAATGTTAGGCTTAGGAAGGACAAGGCTGAAGCTATACAAATGGATCAGATAATTGCTTTGTTGGGAAGGGCAGATGCTGCTTCGTCTCCTAAAGAGAAAGAGATGAAGTACTTCACAAAGAGGAAATCTCTGGGTAGTCAACCACTGGAGCCTCTCCAATCATTTTACTGTCCAATCACTAGGGAAGTGATGGAAGATCCTGTGGAGACATCTTCAGGACAGACATTCGAGAGAAATGCCATAGAAAAGTGGTTCACAGAGGGGAACAACTTATGCCCTCTGACAATGACCCCCCTAGACACATCAATCCTACGCCCTAACAAAACTCTGAGGCAGTCAATAGAAGAGTGGAAAGACAGAAACACTATGATAACAATTGCTTCAATAAAACCCAATCTCATAACTGGAGATGAGGAAGAAGTGATTCATTATCTAGGACAGCTGAAGGATCTTTGCGAAAGTAGAGACCTGCATAGAGAGTGGGTGATACTAGAGAACTATATACCAGTTCTTATTCAACTTCTTGGTGGGAAAAATCGTGACATAAGGAATCGTGTGCTTGTCTTGCTTCATATTTTGACCAAAGATAGTGATGACGCAAAGGTACTGTACCAAAAATGGATTGTTTTGATCTCTTTTAGCTTTCTGCGGTAAATTGTGACTAGATATCTTTATTGGAGATACTGTCATGAGTAAAATGCAAGATCAGGCATCTTAGGAATTGATTCAGCTGTTTGCATTACATGCATGGACAAATATATATCTTTTTATCTTCGCCTAGAGTTGGATTTTGTTTTGTTTCACTTCACTTCATAAGCATGAATTCTAGTCACTACGGTATTGAATTATAAGATAAAGTAGAGGTATTGAATTTATGAAAGAACAGACTATTAAAGTTTATATCTGGGATCACATTTATTTCAGTATTCCATATTAAGAAATCTGCTTTGAATACCATTAATATAGAGTACTCTTGCTGATTTACTGTCTTTGATTAAAACAGGTTTGCTTTCAAGTCCCTTGCATAACTATGGATTCATGCTAACTGGAAATGCATATTTTCTCATATGTTTTCTACCTAAAAGTTGAATATGTTGCAGGATAGAGTAGCAAAAGTTGATAATGCGATTGAATCTATCGTTCGATCCCTAGGGCGTCGTATTGATGAAGGGAGGTTAGCAGTGGCATTACTTTTGGAGCTATCAAAATATGATTTGCTGCGAGACAGCATTGGGAAGGTTCAGGGTTGCATTCTCCTGCTGGTGACAATGGCAAGTGGTGATGACAATCAAGCTGCCCAAGATGCAGAGGAAATATTGGGGAACCTTTCATTTTCTGATCAGAATATCATACAGATGGCAAAAGCAAATTATTTTAAACATTTGCTTCAGCGTCTGTCAACAGGTTTTTGCCTTAAGCTTGATGATATTTTAAGTTCTCAATAGGTTGTTCATATTTCCTCATCCGTCCTAACTTGAGTGCTCACCAAGTTCACTCCTATAATAATGTTATAAGAAGCATATTTTTGAAGAATCAAGAGGCTGCATTTTGAAGAATATCTTATTCGGATAAAATATCTACTAAACCAGGTTATTCATGAAAAGTTGGCTGATTAGGATACTATGATGAAATAATTTTGTACTTAAACAAATTATCTGCCGCATTATTTTTAAATAACATCAAATGCTTTCTTAATCTCAATATTGTTGCATGATTCTGCCTTATGATCATCATGTTACATAAAGATGAGGAGGTCTGAACTTTTTTTTTGTCAGTACAGTTTTCTTGGTAGTGATTAAACCTTAAAAGGTTGCCAATTTATTACTATTGCTGTATCCACTTCTTCAAAAAACTTTAAATCTTTCTAGTAGGGCTTTAGAAGTGGTTTACAAGGCTTGGTTAGGTGTATATATGATTGTCCCTATTTTCTTCCACATTCAGCTTGGCCACATCATCGAATTCTGCATCAAATGACAAAGTTTTTATGGTTTTTGCCATTATTTGAAAACCACTTTCAATCTCTGCAGGACCAGAAGATGTAAAACAAATCATGGCAACAACTGTGGCTGAAATGGAGTTGACTGACCATAATAAAGTGGTATTGCTAGAAGGAGGTGCGCTGGGTCCACTTCTTCACTTGGTCTCTCATGCTGGTATTCAGATGAAAAGCATAGCTGTTAAAGCTCTTAGAAACCTCTCAAGTGTACCAAAAAATGGCTTGCGGATGATCAAAGAAGGTGCAGCACGTCCACTGCTTGACCTCCTTCATCTCAGGTTATCATCTCCAACATTACGAGAACAGGTTGCTGCAACAATTATGCACCTTGCAGAATCCACCATATCACAAGAATCCAATGAGATACCGGTTTCATTGTTGGAATCCGATGAGGATATTTTCATGCTCTTCTCTCTGATTAACCTGACTGGACCAGAAGTCCAACAAAATATTCTCTGTATCTTCCAAGCGTTGTGCCAATCCCCCTCAGCAACAAATATAAAGACAAAGCTGACACAGGTATGCATCTTGTTGGAGAATTATGTAACTCTACACTTATCTGCTGGCATGTATTTCTTTTAAGCCAGAATCTAATAACCTAGTTGACTGCTCTTGGGAGAAAAATAGCAAAGGTTGCTATGCTAAAGACAAGATTAAAATAAGTGTGACAAGAAGTACAGTTTAAACAATTTAGACCTTGGTTGTAGATTGGTTACCCTGGCGAATTAGTTTTACAGAGCAAAGGCTTGCTTTGTTTCCTTTTACTGCAGTTCCATCTACTTGTTTATCTAGCGTGTCAGCAGTTATTGCTTTTAGCAATTCCCTTCATTTGTGGCCTCTAAAAGTGTTGAATTGCTCATAACATGTTGATAATCTTTTCTGTATCTGGATTAGAGATTAACCTCTTGAAAATATCTTTAAAGCCTGAATTCATATGCGACATAAGTACAACATAGATTTTTCTTTTAAATTTAGATGGATGTTTTCTCATTCTTTTATGCTTTTCTTTTAATATATCAGCATGTGTTTTAGGATGATTGTCATTCATTGCACTAATACACATAAAAGATGGGGAGGGCTAAGGATTCATATACATAGTGGTGACAATCCCTCTCTCCCCCTACCCCTTTCTTCTTATGTTTTTGTAGTAACTTACATATCTACACTGAAATGTATATTTCTGCAGATTTGACTTATCTATATAATTGTTTTTCTGGGTATTATCTCAACGCTAACTGTTTTATGACATTAACAGTGCTCAGCCATCCAAGTACTAGTCCAGTTATGTGAGCGTGATGTTGAAAATGTACGGCGAAATGCTGTGAAGCTGTTCTGCTGCTTGGTAAATGATGGTGATGAAGCCACTATCCTGGAGCATTTGAATCAGAAATGCCTCGAGACTTTACTTAGGATCATTCAGTCTTCTGATGATGAGGAAGAAGTTGCTTCTGCTGTGGGCATTATCTCTAACCTTCCAGAAAATGCTCAGATCACTCAGTGGCTTGTGGATGCCGGCGCAATTCCAATAATTTTCCATTTTCTTGGCAATCAAAGGCATAATGATTCCCATAGAAGTCAGTTAGTAGAAAATGCTGTTGGAGCCATTTGTCATTTTACTACTCCAAAAAATATGGAATGGCAAAAGAAAGCAGCTGAAACCGGTGTTATCCCCATATTAGTTCACTTATTGGATTCTGGGACCACCATAACCAAAGCCTATGCGGCCGCTTGTCTGTCTCGTTTTTCACTGAGTTCTATCACACTAAGCAGGCCAATACCAAAGCGGAAAGGGTTCTGGTGCTTGTCAGCTCCGCCAGAGACCGGTTGCCCAGTTCATGGAGGAATTTGTTCTGTTGAATCGTCATTTTGCCTTGTCGAAGCTAATGCAGTGAGACCCCTTGTGAGAGTTCTTGAAGAAACAGATCCTGGAGTCTGTGAAGCTTCCTTAGATGCACTGTTGACTTTAATTGAAGGTGAAAGACTTCAAAGTGGTAGTAAGGTGCTAGCAGAAGCAAATGCAATAGCTCCAATGATAAAATTTCTTAGTTCACCTTCCCTTCTACTGCAGGAGAAAGCTCTACATGCTTTGGAAAGGATTTTCCGGTTGCCTGAGTTCAAACAGAAGTATGGCCCTTCCGCTCAGATGCCTTTAGTGGATTTGACACAACGGGGCAATAGTAGTATGAAGTCTCTTTCAGCCAGAATACTTGCTCACTTGAATGTGCTTCATGACCAGTCTTCGTATTTCTAGAGAATCCTATGGCTTTGACTTTCTTGAATCATATCTGAGGACGTAAATGACACACACAGAACTCACCTCGATGTTTTTATTTTGCAAGAATGATAGAACTGGTGTGCATCCTCAGGCTTGAACCTCTATGTCCAAGCAGAATGGAACATGCCTTTCTCCTTTATGAAAGGCGTGCTGACAAATTCTTCTCGAAAACAAAGCAAGAACCATCAACAAACTCTGTTGTGGGTGGATGGATCAGTAAATGCTGTTGCTTGTCACTGCTCGAGTAGCAGCAGCTTGACCCCAAGATGATAGAAATCGAATTTATGCTTTTGCTGTAAGTGGCTCATATTAAATGCCACGGGATTCTTTCGGTTTGTACAGTTGAATTCCATTTGAAATTGTTTTTTCAAGTGTTATGTTATAAAAACAAAAACAAAAAGGAAAAAGGAAATCTTGTAAGCACAACACTAGCGAGATAGCTAGGCATATTGATATTTTCTTGGAATTGAATTCTTTTCCTATAGCTTCCCAGTTTCTCCTTTCCAATTTTTCATTCAGGTCGTTGCTTTACCTATGGCTTCTCTCAGATCCTCTTGAATTAGGGTAAAAAGGTCTAGAATTCATCGTCTCTCTTTCGGTAATTGAGAGTAGAGAGGAAGCATGCAAGCAATCAAGGGGAACTAGCATTAATAAATCCTCTCGAGCCACTATATAACAGATTAAACTAAAGTTTCCAAAGATGTCATAACCAACTGAAACATTCTCTTGCTTTCACTCTGAAACATGGCATGGAACAAAACCAAACTCGGCAAATTATCATCCAACTCCTCCAAATCCCAAACATCCCTTATGCCCACAAACTCTTCAACCTCCTTCCAAAGAAAACTGTCTTTCTCTACAATAAACTCATCCAAGCCCACTCTTCAATTGACCAATCTCGTCAATGCCTTATTCTCTACTCCCAAATGTGCCTCAGCAACTGTTCCCCCAACGAGCACTCTTTCATCGTCCTTTTTTCCGCGTGTGCTTCACTTCCCTCCCTTCTTCACAGCCAAATCCTTGATACCCATTTACTCAAGTCTGGGTTTGGACACGATTGCTATGCCTTAACCGCTTTGCTTGACATGTATGCGAAGCTTCGTATGTTGCCCTTGGCTCGGCAAGTGTTCGATGAAATGTATGTTAGAAATGTCCCTACTTGGAATGCATTAATTGCCGGTTATTCGAGGTGTGGGAATATGAAGGAAGCTCAGAATTATTTAAATCGATGCCAAAGAAAAATGTGGTTTCGTGGACCTCCATGATATCTGGCTACTCCCAGAACGGCCAATTTTCTAGAGCCTTGGAAATGTTTTTGAGGATGGAGAAAGAGAGGAGTTAGACCGAATCGAGTGGCTATTACTAGCGTGCTTCCAGCTTGTGCAAATCTTGGAGCATTGCAGATTGGAGAAAGGATGGCAACATATGCAAGAGAGAATGGATGGTTTGAGGATTTGTATGTTAGCAACAGTATCCTGGAAATGTATGCAAGGTGTGGTAAAATTGAGGTAGCGAAGTGGGTGTTTGACGAGATCGGCAAGGGGAGAAATTTATGCTCTTGGAACTCAATGATCATGGGTTTGGCCCTTCACGGAAAATGTATTGAGGCTCTCGACTATTATGATCAAATCCTGGTGAGCGCTACCTTTTCTACCGAGACTGTTCGATTTGAAATAAGTTTTCCCTTTCCTATTTAGTTCCTTGATTTTATGTTTATGATTCCATTGACGGCAACAATATGAAGGAATTGCACCAGATGATGTTACATTTGTGGGAGTTCTCTTAGCATGCACGAACGGCGGATTGGTGGCCAAAGGCCGAGAACTTTTTGCATCAATGACAAAGAAATATCGCATTAATCCCAAGCTGGAACATTACGGATGCATGGTTGACCTTCTAGGTCGGGCCGGAACATTGCAGGAAGCTTATGATCTTATAAAAAGCATGCCTATTAAACCTGACGCGGTGGTTTGGGGAGCTCTTCTAAGGTGCTTGCAGCTTCCATAACAATGTCGAACTAGCAGAAAAAGCAGCTCAGCCTCTCTGTCAGCTCGAACCATGGAATGCGGGAAGTTCTGTTATTCTTTCAAATATATATGCATCGGCGAGCAGGTGGGATGAGGTTGCAAAACTGAGGAAGCCGATGAAGTTTGGCCAAATTACAAAGGCAGCAGGATATAATATAGTTGAAGCGGGAGGTGGAATGCGTAAGTTTCTTGTGGAGGATAAATCACATCCGAGAAGTGATGAAATATATGAATTTTAGATCAAATCTCAACAGTGATGAAGCCACAAGACAAATTAATTGACTCTAAATCCAAACTTGACGGATTATTCATTTATTTGTAAGGGAGCAAATCAACTGTTCATCCGATGTGCCCAAACCACCAACTAGCCATGCTTAGGATGCAGAGCTGAAATTTCCAAGGGGATCAACTAGCAAGCAGCAATTAGCTATCTTTCCCGAAAAATACATGCTACAGTTACAAATTTTGGTTAATAAGGAGAATATTTGACGGTCATAGAATTCATTGCAACAAATGGAATTGAAGTTATGAGCCCAGTGAAGACAAGGGGATTTAAAATGTATCGTTGTTAAATTTAATCAATAAACTTTGACTAATGCGTTTCTTTCAGATGATAAAACAAGGTATCGTCGGAATAAAAAATGAGCTACAAATTAACTTATCCCCAGTTTTTCCTCTAATCTGTCAGTAGTTCCTTTCAAAAATCTCTATGACCCAACCATAAATCTCTTGCTGTTTCATGCTGTCTTCTCCTTTTTCACTCTATATCTTTGATTCCTTCCCACAAATTTAAGTACCTCATCTATAAATATCACAGGTATTGCGACCAAAATTACCAAAAACCACTCATTCAGACTCAATGGGACAACACCGAACATATCTGCTAGCAATGGAACGTAGAGGATAAGGCAATGGAGTCCAAATGAGACTGACATGGCAACCAAAAGCCAAGGGTTCCGCCAAGGTGGCATTGTAAGCAGGCTGCTGTCTTCAGAAAGAGCATTCAGAGAATTGAACATTTCAATGGCTACCAACACAGATAGTGACAGAGTCATTGCCTTCACTTTACCGATAGTGAAGTAGTCACACGGGTCTGAGAAAGTGATCAGCTGACCTCCACCCACCATATATGGAGCCACTGAGAAATTTGACCATGTAGAGCACTCTCCCCAGTTACGAAGGTGAGACAGTTCAACCAGTGTATGGCCATCACTCACAAGATTGATACCCATAAATGAAGCCTGAGTGTACCACAAGATGAAGATGCCAACAGTTGCTATGCCCACGTATGAACCAATTATCTGCAAATTTAAAAAAGTTAACAATTACTCATTTCAGTTTTTGCTTTGCTTGCTTCTGCTTCATAACAGAAGCACAGGTTCACAGATACCACGCCCATCGTTTGCATTTACACATCATAAATTGTGAATAGTTCAGAATCTGACCTTTCATAGATAACCCAAAATAGTAAGCGGGAATTATCATGAAGCATGCGATACAGAAGTTCAAGAAGAGAGAGAGAGAGAAAGAGAGATAATGAGTGTGGATCAATACTAACCAAGTAACGTAAGAGAACCCAGGAGTTAATGAGAGCATCATCACTTCTGCGGGGTGGTTTCCGCATTATGCCAACATCTGGGGGATTAAACCCAAGCGCTGTGGCAGGAGGACCATCGGTGACCAAATTCACCCACAAAAGTTGCACAGGTATCATACATTCTGGTAACCCCAGAGCAGCAGTCAAGAATATAGATATCACTTCTCCAACATTGGACGATATCATGTATCTGTGAATTTAGGAAATTAATAAATACTGCATATCTTAATTAATTAGAGGATTCGGAAAGTAGAAGAACTAATTAACATACCTTATGAAAGCTTTCATGTTATTATAAATACAGCGACCCTCAGCGACAGCTGAAACAATGGTGCTAAAGTTGTCATCTGCCAAAACCATATCAGAAGCTTCTTTTGCAACCTGGAAAATTACACAATGAGGATATTGAGTCTAAAGGTTTTAGGCAAAGTCACATTAAGACTACAAATGTCAAGATTCTATTTTTAATATTACCTCAGTTCCTGCTATGCCCATAGCAATTCCAATGTCAGCCAGTTTAAGGGCAGGTGCATCATTCACACCATCTCCAGTCATTGCTACAATTTCCCCCATCTCCTTTAGCATCCTAACAATTTCTTGCTTATGCCTAGGCTCGGCACGGGAGAACACCTTCCCCCCTGGCTTTGACAGAGTTTCAATTTGTTGTGAAGGAGAGAGAGCCATGAATTCTTTACCAGTAAAACTTTTCCCTCTAAGATCCTCTCTATCAGAAAACAATTTAATTTCACGACAGATTGCCTCAGCTGTTGATTTGTTATCTCCAGTTATCACCATAACTTTAATCCCTGCTCTTTTGCAATCTTCAATTGCTGTATGAACTTCATCTCGTGGAGGGTCCTAAAGGTTGATATGGCAAATTAAATCTCTGGAAATCACTAGCTTGGCAATTAATTAACTAATATGAACAACAAAAGCTGTTAAGATATGCTTACCCTGAGACCAACAACCCCTACAAAGATCAAGTCACTTTCAATTGACGAATAGCAAGCTGGATCAAGCAACTTCTTATGAGCTGGATGACTCTCAGAATAGTAGTCTGAGAATTCTCCCAGTTCATCCTTGTATGCCAGTCCTAAGCATCGCAATCCCCGTGAACTCATCTCGGAATGTCTTGAAAGCAATAGTTGCCTACAAGGCTCATCCATTGGCGCAAGAGATCCATCTGCAAGTTGCACATGTGTACTGCGTTCCAATAAGCTCTCCACAGCACCCTACGGATAATACACACTCATTTAACGATAAAAAGAAGCAAGGACATAATAAATCATTTGAAATATTAAACAAATGAATGTGAACAGATCAATAATGGTTTATAGGGCAGAGTAACAACTGCAAACAAGAAATATACATATCAAAACCAAACTTTCAAATATTTACAGAAGATCAAGATTGGAAAAAATGACAGTCACCTTGACAAGGAGATGGTTGTGCCCAGTAGGCTCTCTGGCAATAATGCTCATAGACTTCCGTACACGATCAAACTCCAATGTTGCAAGCCTTTTGGATCTTTTTGTCCACCATTCGCAGCATTCTATATTTCAGAATATATCATAATTCATAAATCAAAGATCAAAGAAGTGTATTATAATTGCCTGACATGTGATATATTTTAGAACAAGAAAATTTAAGCTCACCCAATTTAACTGTACTTCGGTCAATCAAATAGTTGGCAACAAGCGCTGTGTCACGGATTTTGTTCCTCGTCTTGGCATCAGGAACTCCCATCTTTTCAACCAAAACCTTCAAAGCTGCTTCCGTGGGCAAACCCGTTGCTCGGAAAAGTCTACCATCACAAAAAATCCCAGCATCATTGCAAATTGCACATATTTCTGCCATAACTTGTAAGTTTGCGTCCATATTGTAGCAAGTCCAATCAACAATTCCACCATCCTTAGGATCATAAGTTGTGCCTTCAACACGGAAAATACGAGAGGTAGTGGTTTTCCCTCCCAGGGTAAAGAATTCTGCAACAGACATTTGATTAGTGGTCAAAGTCCCAGTTTTATCTGAACAAATCACAGTAGTGCATCCTAAGGTTTCAACACTGGGAAGCTTCCGTACGATCGCATTCTTCTGGGCCATTTTTCTCGTACCAAGAGCTAAACAGGTCGTGATTACGGCAGGGAGGCCTTCTGGGATTGCAGCTACAGCAAGGGCAACAGCTATCTTGAAATAGTAGGTACATTTCTCAAAAGAGAACCGGACATTTGCAGGCCTTCCATCCACCATATCCCAAGAAAGGAAGTTTTTGTAATTGATAAGCCACACGATGAGACAAATAAGCCCAATTGCAGTTGTGAGCCTGGTCCCAAACTCGTCCAACTTTTTCTTCAGAGGCGTGTCACTCTCTTCCAAAGAGGCATCGTGTATTTGCTTCTGTATTTTCCCAATCTCGGTGTTCATTCCGGTGCAAACAACGATACAGACACAACTACCATTCACCACAGTCGTGCCTGCGAAGACCATATTCTCTTTTGCCTGCAACTCACATTCTTCAGGGAAAATTGGACTTGT
Source organism: Microcos paniculata (assembly GCA_030664755.1). Taxonomy (NCBI): domain Eukaryota; kingdom Viridiplantae; phylum Streptophyta; class Magnoliopsida; order Malvales; family Malvaceae; genus Microcos; species Microcos paniculata. The sequence goes on from CP131461.1 coordinate 37,473,728, forward strand.
ACCTTTCAGAACGGGCATTGCCTCTCCCGTCAGAGCACTCTGTTCTAACCTCAAAGTTGAGGTTTTCAGAGCCGCTACTCTCATATCAGCAGGAACTTTATCACCAACCTGCAATTCCACTATGTCCCCCGGGACGAGCTCCCGGGCTGGCAGATCCGGCACAATGAACCCATCTCTTAAAACCTTCCCAGATTCGCATTGCATCTCCTTAAGGGCCTCAAGCGCCTTCTCAGCATTCGTCTCTTGCCATACTCCAACAATGGCATTAAGGACTAAAATCAATACTATCACAAAGGGCTCCACATAGGCCTCAAATCCGGATTCCGCAGATTCACCTCCATGCATATAAGCTAGAATAAAGGATATAAAAGCTGCAACTAGAAGTATCTTCACAAGCATGTCATCGAATTGTTCTAACACCAGCCGCCACAACGGCTTCCCTTTCTCTTTGACAAGCTCATTCCAACCACACCTCTCACGCCGCTTTTCCACCTCATAACTACTCAAACCCTTGTCTAGTTTCACATTGTACTCCTTCAAACACTGGTCAACAGACCATGACCACGCAGGGAACGGTCTTTCCTCCATTGAATCCTCTACTATTGGCGCCCAACTTATCAGCCCGAAGTACAATTTCCTCTAATCTTTCCTCAAACCCATATCAGATTCCTGCAAAACAGATCAACAACATGAGGCTTGAACTACAATTAAGTTATTAAGAAAGAGATGAAAGAGAATTTCAAGTTTCCACTCTATAGTACCTATATTAGCCAAAGAAAACAAGTAAGAAACGCATAAAGTTTACAATCTTTGGAGCAAAAACAGAAGAGAAGCAGAAACCTTAGATTAACTACCCTCAACTAATAGGAAATGTAGTCAAATACAACATTAATGAGAGTTATTAACTCCCAACAACAACTGGCTAGGTTCTCTTCCTGCTTCTTCTTTAATGTTAAGAAGCCAACCACCTACAAAAACTAACTAGCCAACAATAGCTGATCCACCACAGAACAGAGGAACTGCAAAACAGCAGTTTTAAGAATAATCCAACGACCCAAAAGGGAAAGAAATGCTTAAAAAGTGGCAATTAACTGCCAACAAAACCTTAAAAATAGTAACTGTAGTAAACCGCATGAAAAAACAAAAACAAAAACGTAAAAGGTGTAAAGTTTTAAAACTTTACCTATGAAACAAAAACAGACGTGAAATGAGTGAACTCCATTGCACCCAAAACTTCATCAGTATGTACACATATATATAACTATGATAAAAAAAAAAGGAATAAAACCTTTTAATAAGAGTTAGGCCAAGAAGAAAGATGGCTTGGAGACAAAGCAAAGTCGAAAGAAAATTCTTTGGTTCTCTTTTTTTCCTAATTTATATGAAAAAGAAAGAACTCTTCTAATATAAGAAATAAGAAAAGAGAAGAAGGAAAAAGAAGAAGTTGTTCGTTCTCAGTCAGTCCTTTGATGTTCATGTTCTAATGGCTCTGCTTTTTTTGGGAGCGTGACTCACTGCATTTTTAGAATTTGCTTTTCAAATTCCTCGATTTTGTCTTTCTCTTTTTTTTTTTTTTTTAAAAAGGCTACTAGTATTCCTATATTTGGTCAGTTTGTAGGGAAGAAAATTCTTTTTAATTATTACCATATTTTACTAAAATGCCCTCGATGATGTTGTCTCCCCGTTGTGGGTTGACTGAATGGGGGCCTGGGGCCGTAATTGCGAACCGTACAGCGCACAAGAAATCCGTGTTTTCCTTTAAATACAAAAAGATTGTAAGTAAAAACTAAAATACGTAAAAGACATTAAATTTTGATGTCCGGCCTGAAACGAGACACTCCGATCTAAGACAAACTATGTTTGATTGAGGTGGTCTTAATCAAATTATATTTTTCTTATACTTTTCGTTTATTTAGATGGAAGTTGTTGCAAGACTTTGGGTAATAGAACTATTTATTTATAAATTAACGTGATCTTTGTTGTATTTAATTGTACACTAATGTTTTTAAAAAACAATTAGCCAGCTATTCATCGTTGAGATCTCACTACAATTCCAATGTTCAAGAATGATATTGTTCCTTTCAACATTGTTTACTTAAATTTTGATGCCTAAAACGCGTTTTCTTGAATCAAACCTTTTATTATTATTATTATTATTATTATTAAAATATTTATAAGAGACCAAATTCAAAAGTTTTCCAGCATTTACAAAATGGGTTTCAACTTTTAACTTTCAATTTTCAAATTTTCATTCAATCAAATTTATACTCCATTTGCTTGCATGAGAATTTTCTTCTTCAACCTAGAAATTAAAATTGTTCCCCAAATAATCAATTAGTAGGGGAAAGACAAAAACTGCAAAAAGATATATACTCTAATATTTTCCCAGAGAAGCTTCAAAAGGGCAACAAAGTACATTGGGACAGATCACGGAAGCGAACAACCTATCAGAGTATCAGTTTCATTTTAAGTATTTTTATTTATAAAGTAATTTCCTAGTGTCCGTTATTGTCAGTCGTATTAGCCTTTTTCTTTGGTTGAGTGGGGAACCAATGTTCCAGGAAACTTCCTTCTTCCTTTTTTTTTTTTTTCCACCTGCAACAACCCCATGTCTTTGATGTGAGTATACTGATGTCATCGTTCCCAACTCCTTCAGAAATTAGAATCCGCTGATAATGACATGATTTTGGTCAATTCGAATCAATGGGATCATGGGGCCGACGGGCCTTATCAATTCACCTTTTTTAGCTTTTTTAATTAATTAATAATTAATTTCATATAAATAGTACTAATGATCTTCTGTGCTCTCTCCGCTCCGGTCTGCTCCACCCTTTTTTTTGGTGGAGCCTCGCTCAATATATTTTGTTCCCCTTCTCGTGTCCATCAAAATTTCCCCTTGCTGCTTCTCTGTTTAAGAATTTTGAAAATTCAAGCTTTCAGAGCAAAGACAAGCCCAACCAAGTAATTGTATGCATTTATTCAAGGCGGCAGCTAATTTAATAGTCAAAATTAGAAAATGTAGCAGACTTTCTTGCAGTGAAAGGCAGCGAAAATTCCACAAAATGAAAGTTAAAGACTCAATAGACAATACAAAACTTTTAGCAGCATCTATTCCATAATCTCATATTATTTTAGGTTATGTGATTATCGAAAAATAAAACTTAATATATATTTTTTTAATATAAGATTAACTTATTTGGTTGAAGTTATATTTTTTTATCAAAATAGATATTTTACTCTGATACCTTCAATGTAACACTTAAAACTTATTTATCATTTGTTTAATATTTTGTACAATTATTGTCAGTTTATTAAGTTTGATAATTAAATATGACTAATATAAAATTATTGAAGTTAAAATTAACAAATTATTATATAATTAAATAGTTTAATGATTATATAAATTAATTATTATACTTCTTAGTAAAAAAAATAACACTTCTAATTTAATTGAAACAAACATGCAATTAATAGTTTAATAATTATATAAATTAAGTGTAATTATACTTCTTACATCCCTAAAAAATTATGTTTTAAAAAAAAGTTATAATTTATCAATTACATAACACTATTATGGTCCAAAGAAGTAAAATATTGAGGATAAAGTAAAAAAAATTTAATGCAATATGATAATATTATATTATCTACGAATTTAGATGTTATTATATTATTAAATTTTAAAATTATAGAAAACATAACAAGGATTGGATCAAATGGTAAACAGTTTGTTCCAATTTAAATAAGTTTTAGATTCGAGACCTTACATACATAATAATCCCCTTTGATAAATTCATCCGTTATTCTAAATGCATGATACATATTAAATCTAAATTAATCAAAATAAAGCTCCGGACACTGAATAAACAAAAAAAAAGAGGCGGGCTTCCTTGTTACTGATCCGTAAGAAATGTATATATTACTCGGGCTAAAGGTTCGATGCAGGGAAGAATAAAGCTACCCTTTCTATTTCCTCGGGAATCCAACTCAAAGACCTTGCTTCTCTTGGTCATCCTCTCTTTCTTCTCGCGGTATAAGAAATCGTTCGACTGCATATATGTCCTACCGTAAGCTTGTGAGCGAGAAATCGAGAGTCAAAACTCGAATCAAAACCCAAGTTGTTTGGAAGATGACCCAAAGTCACATCCGAGCGCCAGTTTATAATCTCGTCTAATTCAAGAGTTAGGACTCAAAACCCACACCTCTCCATTCTATCACTTTCCACTTTTGTCCAAATTTTCCTGCTTTTCATTTTGTCTTATCAGCCAGTTTCAACGTGTTTGATGATAAGGATAAAGTCTTACAATATTGTTCTCTTACAAGAGTTGTTAAAGCTAATTGGAGAGCCGAGGGCTAAAGGCTAAAACAGAGCAATCTTGCAGCCAGCTCTGAGGATGTGAGTTGTGGCGTATACTTTGGTCTTTTTTTTTTTTTTTTATCAAAGTTTAGAAGTACAGTAAATTATTTCACCTTTTAAATTTATGGTAACTTGTTAATCTTTTTAAGAATTTACTAGTTGTAATTTTATAAAATTTTTTAGATTTACAGATTATCTATTCAATAAGATCTATAAGAATTTAAATTCAAATATCTTAAACAACTAATCTAAACTCTTACCACTATACTCAACTCACCTTGACATATACTTTGGTCTTTGATCCGAGGAGTATATTGGAGTGATCCTTAGAGAGGGAGTGCTGGCTATAGCTGTTATCCAATATTGAACAATAAATTAACGTCTTATTTTCGAGAGGTGTCTCCTGCCATTTTATTACACATTTAAGTTTTCCGACAAGATCCCACCCAAAATTTTAGAAGAAAGCGTAGAAAAAAGAAAGAAGAAGAAGAAGAGATTGTCATTTTTCCCCACACAACATGTACATCCTCTCTGTCAGTTGCATATATGTGGTAAAATAATTGTATTTAAATGAACATATTTTTTGTTAAAATATTAAGAAACTAAATTATTTTATTTTTATGTAATGACAACTATAACCAAGGGAAAAGGCAGTGTAGTGCTCGGTGACCTGTTGGGACCTTTTTTTCTTTAGCCAAAATGCTTGACAAAATAACTGTAATACACTTTGTTCGTGGGTTCACATCTCATTATAATGTACCTCAAAGGCAAGACACTTTTAAACATAAAAAGCTTTAGTATGAACAACGAAAGAATGGTGAATGGATAAAATCATAAAAAGCAAATGTTTGGCTTCTCTACATTGATTATTAAAAAACAAAGTAAGGTTGTTCGGTTGTTGTCCTTGTTAGTACATTCAAAATCCCATATGTAGGTTTTGATACGGAGCCGTTGGAGGCATCAAGGCTTGAGGGCTTATCTAGTCTAGTAAGAATATCATATATCTTCCAAATATTTATTCTTTTAAATGAAAATCCTTTTATAAAATAAAACCAATAAATGGAAAATTCAAAATTGTATAAATGACTCCAACTCAATTCCCTTATAGTCTACTGATGTAGGAAATAATAAGAGAAATAAAGTAGGGAAAAGCAGGAAAAAAAAAAGTAGGAAGGAGAAAATGACATAACGGAAAAAATAGATTAAAAGGGAAAACAAAAGAAAGAGAGGAAATGGATAGAAACAATAACAGAGGAAGAAGACCAAAAATGGGAAACGAAAAGAATATTTGGAATTATCATAGTAATAATATTTTGAACATTCCAAATGCAACCATTTTGAAGTCAAATAAAAACCAAAATAACAGAGTAATTTTGTTCCAACTAAAATGCCATGACTAGAACCTCAAATCCAAAATAAATTTCCATAAGGTTTCAAATTGAAAGAAAAGAAATGCTTACACTATTGCTGCATATAATAAAACCTTTTCTGATTATCAATTTAATTTTAGATTTGTCTAGAAAATATCAATTTAAATTCTCCTCATTCCCCAAGGAGTTGCATATATATAAGAAAAAGGACTGAGTCCATTTGTTTAGGGTCGGTTCTTCTTGGGCATTGAAGCCCGGTTATCAACATTTAAATGGGCCAAATCATAGTCAGTACTGTCCATAGATCAGCCCATTTCTCGCCCACTTAATCTTCATTAAAACTTAATTAAGCTCTGTCTTTAACAATCCAACGGATGGTATCGGCCCATAAAGGACCATGCCATTGCCAGTTTCAGGTCTTGGCTTTTTAGGGCTTTTTTCCGGCCAATATAAATTAGAAATGGAATTTACTCCCTTTACTTCCTCTTTTAGCTTTCCTTTAGTCCCAAATCACTAAACGCGTTTTTTTCTCTCTTCTAGGGTTTCTACTGGGGTTTAACTCGCTACTTCGCAAGGTACTCTCCGTAGATTTTTTTTTCTTTTTCTGCAATTACTCTTGCCCTTGTCTGTTTGATTCCCGAGAACACTGCCATTCTATGTTAAAAAACTAAATACTAGTGGATTTTTTTTTGTACTTTCCTTATTCTAAGGATTTCCTATAAATTTCTTTTCTGGTTTTGCTTTGTTTTTAGGTTTCTGTTGGGGATAAAGTTGCGATCCTGAGGAAGGAAAATGAGGCCTGTTTTTGTTGGGAACTTCGAGTACGAGACTCGGCAGTCTGAGCTGGAGCGCTTGTTTTCAAAGTATGGGAGGATCGAGCGGGTTGACATGAAATCTGGTAAAATATCTATCCTAATGGCTATTAAGATCAATGAATGTGCAGTACCCCGTTGGATTATAGTTTAGTGAGCTTTTGGCTGAATGAATTTGCTTTGGCTTTGACGTTTGATCGTGCGCTGATTCGTTTGAAGCCTTTCTGAATCTAAAATTACCTTTTTTGCGATTTTGTTTATCGTCCTTTCGTATAGTTGAGCACATTACATTTGTCTTATCCTATCTGTATCATCTGCAATGGTGGCTTCTGATCAATTCTTTTTGCCTCCTAACTTCAAGGGAGTTTTTTTATTTTTTGTTCCTTCATGTGCCTACGTTTTTGTCGATCTCTTTTCCATTTTGTCACTAAAAAAGAATAACTCCTAGATTGGTTTTGTGCTTTGTCATCCAGCTTGCTAGCTGAGTGAGCATCCTGTTACCCTGCGTCCTTTCTTTAATTCGATAATGTTCTTATTGGCCCTTGGCGCGAGTATAATGAGGGTAATGTTAGGAGTGATGTCTTGAGTAGCGGTCCTGCATATGTAGTGGATTAGGGATGATTGTGACCTTGATTTTTCTGTGAAGAAAGATTATTAAATGGGCATTTACCTTGTTGGAATTGGATGTGAGATATACAGCATCTATAGGGGTCTGTATATCTCATCACCTTATCCGGGAAGAAAATAAAATGGCACCAGCAGATTTTCAATTTTACTGGAGAAAATCTCCATATTAAGTGTTTGTTTTGACGCAGGGACTTCTACTAAGGGAAAATGAGCTTCTATCTGGGCTCGCGAACTTCTCTGCAAAAAACTTCTATTGCAATGGATAATTTCCTGCCTGCCTGCTCTACTGCCACTCACAGATGGCATCATTCTGCATTTTCTTCACTCGATCATGTTACTCACCCTCCTCACTTGCTGGTGGGGGCCTATCAAATTATCATCTCATGCCTACCACTACTGACTATAGAGGATCACTGAATTCTGTCATGCCATGCCTTCCATTTCTGAACTCCTGCTGTCTGAATGGCGAAGCATGCTTTGCAATGATGTCTCAGACCTCAAAACTTGGATTTTAACCTTTAATATGCTACCATCTTGATTTAGTTCATCATGCAACGCTTCTACATCCTTATGTGCATCAGCCCTTGCTTCACATATATGCAGGTGTCGTATATTTTTCTTAGTTCTCACAGGGAAAAGAAATCCTGTGATTTGGCTGATGTACCACTAGCTGTGTGGGTATAGCACCAATATTCAAAATGTTGTTTCTGCCTCTGATTTCAGTTTTTATTGCAGGGTTTGCTTTTGTTTATTTTGAGGATGAGCGTGATGCTGAAGATGCTATTCGGGGACTTGATAATTTGCCGTTTGGTTATGACCGGCGCCGACTGTCTGTGGAGTGGGCTAAGGTGTGTTATTGTTTTCTCTATTCCTCCTTTCTGCAATTGCTGGTTTTTGAAGTTTTAAATTGGTATGAGAATAATAATTTCTTTCTTCCCAGGGTGAACGTGGTCGACATCGTGATGGTTCAAGGTCTACAACAAATCAAAGGCCCACCAAAACCTTGTTTGTCATCAACTTTGATCCAATTCGTACAAGGGAACGGGATATTTTAAGGCACTTTGAGCCATATGGGAAGGTTCTTCATGTTCGCATTAGGCGGAACTTTGCATTTGTGCAGTTTGCAACACAAGAGGATGCTAGCAAAGCACTTGAGGCTACACAAAGGAGGTAGACATACTAGTTTATTTTATTGATTTTATGGTCATATTGTGTTGTTCCTAAGGCTGTATCTTGTGCCTTTACAGCAAGTTGCTGGATAGGGTTGTGTCTGTTGAATATGCTCTAAGGGATGATGATGAGAGGGATGACAGATATGATAGTCCTAGAAGAGGAGGTTATGGTAGACGTGGGGATAGTCCGTATGGGAGGTCACCAAGTCCTGGATATCGTAGGCGACCTAGTCCTGATTATGGTAGGGCTCGTAGTCCTGTTTATGATCGCTATAATGGTCCTTATGAGAGGCGCAAGAGTCCTGAGTATGTCAGACACCGAAGGTAGTGATAAAAACCCATTCATTATCCCTTTTCCTCAATTTGTTTTGCTAGCCTATTATAACATGTTTCAATTTACTTTTCTTATATTTTGATAATTAATATCATCCTTACTGTTTGTTGAATTAGCAGCCGATCCCCTGCTCGAAGGTCCCGGACCTAACGTTTGTCAGCCTGATTATATTGTGGATCTCTGCCAAGCTGCCTGCCTTTTCTGGAAGAATGAACTAGCGTTTTTCTTCCGTGTTGGGAGATATTATTAGGTCAAACTACTGTTAATATTTGTACTTGGTTGTAATTTTCGGTATCTGTTAGGATTATCGGGTGATCATTTTACTGTGCATTGGAAGACCTTTTATTCGTGTTAATATAGTCTTTTCTTTTTTGGGTGTAATAAAGGGTATCTCCACGTCTTCGTTTAAAGACTAATTCCTTTTCGAGTCGAATTGGTATATCATCGGGTTAAAATTCTTCTAACAATGATTTTTTTTATTTATAAGATTCGAATTTAAAATTTTACTTAAGGAAATAAATGTCAAAGCATTTGAACCAATCAATTGTTGATGTGTTAATATAGTTCATTCTTTTGATAAACGCTTGTCATTTTCCTTCCTTTTTAATTATATACATATACATATGATTTGGCTCACAAAGAATTTTATACCTTTAAATTATTTTCGAATATCAAGATTGATCTAAATCATCATCGAGGTTCTGCGTTTATGCGGATTAGTGAAGTGAATGGGTGTCTATTAGAGAGATGCTGATTGAACCATGATGCCCAAGCTTTATGCGTGGATTTATAGGGTGTAAGAACAGAAATTGAAACAAACGAGCATGGTTTTTGCCTCCACGGGTACCCGTACCATACAAACCTATAAGTCAGCAAGAGTGGTCTATTTCCAGACCATCAATCTGATCACTAATCATTTTCATTAATAACAACAAACCCTGCCATACAATAATATAATACGATAAATATGGAATGCAGAAAAGATCAACCTGAGGATTTCCTTAGCTCTTGATCAATCGCCTTCTGAAGCCATGTCTCGGCGTCCTCCATCATTCCAGGGCTAAGCCTCACCATCAGGATGCAGAACTCGGTCTGGTTGAGTGCCCCATCTCCGTCAAGATCACCTTCTCGAACCATCCCTTCGGCTTCCTCTTTGCTCATCCCTCCCATGCCTAAGAGTGCAGAGTTTCTCCTCAGACTCTCCGGAGTAATCAGCCCTCTTTCCTGGTCAGCTAGAAGCCGAAACCCTCCACATAATTCCGACACAAAAGCTTCCACGTCGAGCTTTTCTGCCATCACAGGTAACAAATCTTCGTACTCGCTTGTTGTTGGTCTTGCGTTAACTCCCTTGTTGTCCATTATGTTGGGAGGTCGCTGAAAGCAGCTCGTTTTTCTTTTGTTCTTCTAACTTCTACTCTAGTTTGGTCTAAACAAAAACAAAAACAACATTTGAGGGACAAGGATAGCTTAAAGCTGCGCACTGTGGACTTTGCACTCGAGAGCGAGTTATATATATATATATATATATATATATATATATATATATATAAGGACCAGCTAATTTAACCCAAAAAAAAAAAAGGACCAGCTAAAAGCCTTTATGTTGCATAATGCAAAATTTTTTATCGCTTTCTCTAGCTTCCACTTTCCACACGAACCATTTGATGGGGGTGATGTGACACTCCAAATCCAATTAAACCTAACGATTTGATCGCGCACATATAAAAATGGACGGCTTGATTGATTATAAGGACAAAGAGTTTTCTCCATTTAATGGTGGAAATAACCGTCCTGCATTAAAGTCCTGATTGGTCGTATTTTATTTAGTAATGATTTTCTTCTCTTTGTTTGTCTTTATTTTTTCTTCTTCTTGAGTTTGGTTTATATTTTTATTCGGAATTTAACAGTTTCTAGGAAGGTGCATATGTAGGGGCCTAGGGGGAATAGGGGATCCGGTGGATAGACGTAATCCATTTTGACAGAGGGAATTGCTTCCATTGTCCGGTGTTGGCTTTCTATGAAGGTTCCTATTCTCTTATTATTATTATTATTATAAGATAAATATAGTTGGATTCGTGCAATTTGTTGTCAGCTCTATTGTCCAATCATATCATCTTACTGTTATATCTGCCGTCCATTTTCATTTTTCAATTATTCCCCAACCAAAGATTTGTAAAGCCCGCCCCTGATGTTAGCTTTCCGTCTCCTTTGCTCTGCACATGGAGCCCCAAATTACCATGTCTTCTGGTCCGTGTCTACCTGTTTTGCCTCTTCCCTTGTTGGTCCTTAACCTTACAAAATTGCAATTTGAAAGGTCAGTCTATAGACTATATGTACATCTTGGGGGAATTTTTGTTTTTAATCTTCAAGCCGTCTATGAAAAGATAATATCAATACCTGTATATATTTTCATAGTCAAAAATTAAAATAGGCAATTTTATCGTTACATATTTGATAGAAATTGTCATCAAAGTCGTCATCATTCATCCTCTCATCTGATTAGAATGATAATTGGAAAGAAAAACAGAATGAAATCTTGGGGTCCAGTCCGGAGGATCATTCTCCATATACAAGACAAAAACATTAACGTTGGAAGGTACACAAAAGCCAAAGGAAGTTTCTCATTTCTTTTCTTGAGGGGCTCTCTTGAAAAAGCTCAGTCTGGTTAGTCCTTCGAGGCAATTATAAAATGGGTAATATAGCTCTTTCACTATACTTTTATAGGTGCGTGACCACTCTGTCCTCCTGCCACATGCCTCCCCTTGTCCCACTAACATCAAAGCTTTAGGGTATGTTGTTTTCATGATTCTTCTTTTCAAAAAATGAGAGTTGTTTGCTCCCATGATTTTGGGCTACTAAGCATCTATATAACGGTTATTAAATTCAAAAAATCTGCTTCAGCTCCTTTTTCGACAAGGCAGAGCTCTGTCTTCATCACCATGGTGGCAGGGTAGTATAAGGTAAAGGCAAAATGCTTCGTGTTTGCAAAATTATTGCGCCATTACATCAAGTTCTATCACATTATTATGAAAAATCTTGTGTGTACTGGCAGTGTTCTATTAAGCTCAATATTGCTATTAGTGCATTAGATTTGGTCCAGATTGCCCATATTAAATAATAAGGCATTCACCTCTAGAAAGTGGGATGACGATTTTTTGTCGTACAAAGTGGATCATCCATCTTGGTTCATGCGTAACTAGTTGCCCCAGCATGTTAGCAAAATGAAAGTTGCGACTACATTTTTCTATTGCTTTTGGATTTTTTTCCCCTAGATTGTGATTTCCCTTATTGAACATATTTTCCCGTAAGCTTTATAGCCTCTTCCAACCAAAAACCAGACTCCGCACAATCACAGACTCACAGTAGAAAGGCAAATCAATGTGGAGATGTGGTAAAAATGTCTAGCTTTCTCTGTAGAAGGCAGAGAAATGTTTCATCACGTGCGAAGATATATCTGTCGGGTAATTCTGATTCCCACACCTAAAAACATTATTATAAAAAAGAACGACGAGCAGATCTCTCAAAAATAGGACTTTACACCAATGGTAGTTGGTCAAAATGATAAGTAACTCCCATAGACCTTGTTGGTCAAAATGATAAGTAACTCCCATAGACCTTTTTAGTAAACGATATGTAAATTCAAAAACTTCACACATCCGTAAACTTTTAAAGAGATTGATAACTTATATTATTCTTATAGATGAGATAACCTATCCATCTAAACTTTTTTTAACAAAATAAAAACACGACTTTCCCTAATATTTTTTGCGAATGATGTTATCACCAAGGCAGACAATGTATCAACATATTTTCATAACTCTATACAATTTTCCCAACCATATACCTAATTGAAGACAAGTGAATTTTAAAATTTATGCTAATTGCTTTTAAGAAGATGACATTCAGGCCCTTTCACCGATAACATTTCACTCCGGAGAGCAAATTAGCAAGAAGCTGCTTCTTCCTTTTTGCAGTTAATAAGGCAATGATTGCCCAAGTTCAACGCTTGTTGAAAACCGATACCATCATCAAACATTCAATGCAAAAGAATTTACTGTACTGAAATGAATATATCAAATAACTTGCACCGAGAATGATAGGAGAAACAAAAAAATGATCCAGGGCTACCAATTCTCCTTGCCAAGCTTGAATTTTTCCAATACAATTTTCCCTTCCTTGTACTTGTGCATTTGCTCATAAGCTTTTATATATCGCCAACCCAACAACTCTCCACAGTCAGAGCAGTAAACATCTTTCACGGTGTGGAGACCAGTAACAAGGTGCCGGTCCTCCTTAGGACCATCAACAACGTTTTCAACATGGCTAAACAGGAATGCCCTGCCATGGCGTGCCTATAATTCAGAATCAAAATAGAGCGGGTTTAAATGAATAGCTGATTTTCTTTCAAGAGATTATCAAATTCAATCCACAATAAGGGAGATGCCCCAAATGAATAAATAATCATAAGGCTTACCTGAAAAATTTTAGAAACAATATCATCGTGCCGGCATATAATATTTCCGCACTTGTAACAATTGTACAGCCTTGGCCCTATCATCCACTCTGCCATTGAAGAGTACAGATATCGGAATTCTCAGGCTACAGATATACGAGTAACTGGTAAACGTACAACAAAACAGGAAAAGATTTCCGATATCATCAATTATTGAGAATTATTATAGTAATCAAAATATTAAGATTAGGTTTTGAGTAAACAAAGGGTGTTGACAGAGACAGGATTGGCAGATGAGCTTTTCCTTTTTATTTCTATCAAGGCTTCCAAAGAAGAAATAATGCCATAGAAAATAACCTAACATTGAGAGAAGGATTTTTTCCATGATTATCTACAAGTAGGTTTTAGAAATGGTTCTTGCTTGTTGACTAGGTCACTTGTTCACAATTAGTGTTATCAAGAAAACCTAAATAATATCAAGCAAAATGTTTCCAACAATTAAAAAGTAAAAGCAAATTTCTTCCAACTTACCTTATGTTTATATGAGAAGAAAGAGTTTTAAGGGTTTGAAACTTTTATGCCTTATGATGCTTTCGAAGTTTGTTATGTTATAGGGGTCAAATGCTTAGGATATGATTAACAGACATAATCACAATTATTTCGAGATTACAGATCAATTTGAACCAACTTTTAGCCCATAATAAAATAGCCCAAAGCATAAGGGTCAAAGCACAAATAACATAAAACTTGGGGGTATCTTTAATTAAATTAAATTCTTTAATACTCCAAAAACAGAGCAACTCGCTCAACTGAACTTAAGGAAACAGAGCTCGAATTAGGGTTTTCAAAGAACTCGATAAACTCGAAGGATTCCAGCCGAAAACTCATCTGGATTGCAAAGTAAAAAAGAATGGAGTTTTGCCCAACTTGTGGCAACATGTTACAGTACGAGTTGCCACACATGAGTCGGCCTTCGAGGTTCTTTTGCCCGACTTGTCCCTACGTTTGTCACCTTGAAAGCAAGGTATTTTATCATGTAATTTTTGCCAAATTTTGTTTCTTTTTTCTTTTTTTTTTGGAAGTTTCTTTGTTGTTGATTGATTTTTGTGCTGGGTCTCTGTTTTTTATTTTTCTTTTTATAGGTTAAAATAAAGAGAAGGCAGCATCTTGTTAAGAAAGAAATAGAACCTGTTTTCAGCAAAGATGATATGAAAATGGGCGGCTCTGAAACTGATGGTAAGTTAATTTTCCCCCTGATATCATTTTTTTTTTCCATTTTTGGTTTTTACGCTGCATTGAATGTTACTGAAGATACATGTTAGAATTCGGTTCTTGCTCTTGATACAAAACCATAATTTCCTGAGATTGTTTTTCCTCTTCTTTTCTGGTACTACTATTATTTGTGCTTATTATCTTTATGGCATTGTAATATGACTTTTGTGTGATTAAAAGATTGGGATTTTTGGTGTTTTTTTGCATTTTTGAAGGAGAAGTTGAGTCAAAAGTTAGGCACAAAATCTTATTGTTGTGGGATCATTTGTACCATAATGACAGTTACACTAGTTGTATAATTCTTAGTTTCTTACTATGAAAGGTCCTCACTGTAATCTCTTTTGTCTAAACTCTGAAGGGTCGTAATCTCTTCTTTGTTGGGATAAATTGATCAGCTAAGATAGACTGAGCCATGCCATGAAGTGTTAAGCCACATTTGTCCTTACTGGCATTTGGAAACTTAGCATTGATCTTGACTTCTTTAATCGAGTTAGTGCCCGGTGTTTTAATATCTAATATTAACCATTATCTACTGATTCATTCTTTGTTGTTCTTCCTGTTGTTTATTGATTGCTAGGCATGCCAATCTCTCTTCTTTTTGTCATTGACGTTTATTTTATTTTATTGTCTTTCTCTTTTTTTTTCTGCAGCAACATGTCCTTCTTGCGGCCATGGAAGGGCCCTTTTCTCACAGGTGCAGATCCGATCAGCTGATGAGCCAGCTACAACATTCTATCAGTGCGTGAAATGTGAAAAGATGTGGCGTGAGGATTGACTTCGAGTTTTCAAATTAACTTTTAAAAGCTCTGACCTTGTGGAGCACGATCCATACAAGTTTTTTGAGTTGCAAATTTTGAGTTTCTTAAGTGTAATCCTCCTTCGTCAACAAAATTTCAGCTTTAACCTTTTACCTCTTTGAAGCCAAATGAACATAAAATCAGACGGTAAAAAAAGGAAAAAAGGAAAAACTGTTGTGCGCCACAGACGGAAGACAGTATTGGACGAATAGTAGATGGTTATTGCATGGTGTATGAGATGCAATTTAGATACTATGATGACCTTCACAACTTGGGTTAAATCTGAGATGCCTTGCTGGCAATTGCATTGGAGAGATTCTAAATAATCACTTTCGCAATTTGAGTTATCGAACTCTTTGATTACTGGTTTATTATCACAGCGTGAAGCTTGAAATAATTCGGCAAATGCTTGTCTTATTTAGTTGCTTATTTCACTCTTTTTACTGGCTCAGGCGCTTGCCAGGCCTTGTACATCTTATAATCATGAAATCCAAGTCTAACTCAGTCTGGAGTTTTCCAGAAACTAGTCTTTTTCTAATGCATGATATATAAGAGATCAGAAATGAGCTTCTGAAGTCAAGAAGGATCACGACTACCAAAAAAAAAGAGCCGTCTCCCGTGAAGAGGTTTAAATTGATATCATCACAATTCTTAAAAAGAGGAAAAAATGACAAGATTAACAACAACGAAACAGAACAATAGGAAGAAAATTGTTCATGTTCCTGATTACTAAACACCCAACTTTTTCTTCTTTTCCATCCATCTCTTCTTAGTAGCCTCCAATGCCTCCTCCCTCATCCTAGAAAGCTCTTGAAACCAATGTTGATACTGGGTCTCAATTGCATCAAGCTCCAGCTTTAGTTCAGCATCCAGATCGTCGCCCACTGCAGACATGGAATAGTAGGTACTAGGCAAGCTCATCACAGCTTCTTTACTTAAATCGGGGAAAGAGAACCCTGTAGTCTTCACAAATTCATTAACTGGCATGCACTCTTTGGCACCGCTATTGTTATTTCTTGAGTTGCACTCATGATAATAAGTATCCCCAAGGTCTTGTTCAGAGATATATCCACCTAAATCTTTAGAGATTCCATTTATATTTGACTCAGCAGCCTCAGAGGATCTGGCATTCTTAGTTGAAATCTCCTCTACCCGTATCTCTGAGATTACAGATACTTGTGACTCTTGATCTTCCAAAGAAGAATGATACTCATTATCAAAACCATCTTGGGCTTGTATGACACCTCCTTCGAGGCTTGTATTTAGACCAGAGACAATGTCTTTTGCAGCCACCATTGAAGGATCAACAGTCAGTACAGAATCCCATGGGCAAGCCATGGAGGTTTTGCCATCTCCAGAGACCGGAAACTCACCACATGGACTTGCAGTCCCGCTTGAGGGATAATCAGAGGAGGGCTTCCAACCAGGTAGAAGTTTCATTATCAAGTAATCAATAAACTTAGCTATGAAGGCAACATCATGGTCTGTTAACTCTAGTTGTTCGACCATCTCAGCTGCGACTGATAGCGCAGTATCTGTATCAAGGTAAAAGAGAAAATGTATGTTTCTTACTCGACCTGCAAAGCAGCAGTTAACTTATGTGTTATTATACTGTGATCAGGAATCAACTAATGTTTCAGGTTACTATAAGCAGCCAAGCACTTACTGCAAGAATCAGCGATACGCAAGGTTAATGAAACCGAGTTATCATCATCCTTTTTCCCTCTCAACCTGAATTCATTGTTCTTATGCATCCTCTGGAACTCCAAAACCGGACACTGAGGACTCTCACTATTGCTTCCCATGCATGTGCTTATAGAAAGCTGCTTATACTCTGAATCTATGTCCATTGACAAAGGCCCGGATGTAGGTAAATTTGAAGGTGCGTTCATTGATTTTGAACTTGGGCTGGGTAGTTGCAAGGGAACACGGATTGGTTCCTTTGGGTTCTCTACTTTAAGAAATGGATCATCCAAAAGCTCCTTTGCAGACAACCTCTCAGATGCTGGAACCAGACACTTCTCGATAAATTCCTTTATTTGTGGATCACCCACCTTAGCAAGGGAAGCAGGTTTAATGCCCTGAATGAAATTCATCAAAATGAGAAAACAATGGTCATAAAAAGCAAGTCCAAACGAAAGCCCCATTTATAATGTGATAGCAAGCAGTTCATTAAAGTGCTTACAGAGATAACTTTCTTATAGATCTGTGCTGGATTTTTGCATTCATTATATGGATATTCGAAAGTAACCATCTCTAACATACACATCCCAAAAGAGTAGACATCGATCAGTTCATTGTATTCCTCTTCATAGAGCTCAGGAGCCATAAATTCCGGGGTACCTTATGCAACAAGAAAATTTTTAGAAGATAGTCAGATACTCATTAACCTGGGTTAAATCTAATGCACCATTTTGTCAATAACAATTCTCTTACCAATAACACTCCGAGCAGTTGGCTGCTGCATGACAATTGCCAAGCCAAGGTCACCAATCTTAATTTCTCCATTATTCCCATTGACAAAGATATTGTCACACTTTAAATCCCTATGAATAATAGGGGGGACATGACTGTGAAGATACACTAGGCCTCGAAGAATCTGCCTTGCCCAGCTCTTTATGGCCTTCATATCAACATTTTTATGCTTCTTCCGATATCTGATAACAAAAAGATGTTACTTCATAAAGAACATCAACTACAGAAAGAACAAAAAGAAAGTACAATCAACAAGTGCGTACATCCTGAGACTCCCAGATGTAAATAGCTCAGTAATCATGTTAACGGTTTTCTTCTTGTCATCCACCCATGAATTATAGAACTTGATGATATTTTCATTTTTCAATGATCTCAAGAGATGAACTTCAGAATACAATTTTTCCAAATCTTCTGGTGACCGCAAGACATCATCGATCCTTACTTGGTTCCAAGCGACTTCTATTCCATCTACTTCATCAAATCCCCTATAACTGCAAACATTGTAAAAAGCATAAAGGGTGAACAAAACATTAAAAATGGTACCTACATTGTTGCTAATACCAGAGAAGAGTAAGAACCATACACCGTCTTGAATGCACCCCTGCCCAAGACTTCATCAAACTGTTACATAAAAAGAAAAAAAACATTAACCTCTTTTTTCGGGATTCCATAGCTAAAAATTCTAGACATAACTCAATTATAAGTAACCCAAATCTTTGTCTAAAATGTCAAATATTTTACATCAAAATGTAAACAATATCATTTTTCTTGTTCTCAACTATTGCATGCACGAATAAAATAATATTGGTATAAAGTGAAAATAGATCCATACCCGAATGTAACGACCCGTAGGATCTCTTTCTATGAAATCGAGCTCTGCGTCAGAAGAAGTATGATGTATTCCTTCACTCGCTGGCATTACCGATCCCGGCCCAGAATTCATTCCTGCTAAGAACCAAATAGCTCCCAAAAAGACAAGGTAAAAATTGTATTTTTTTTTCTTTTTCTTTTAACGTTATTTTTAAAGGGGTGTGTAGAGGGAGGGAAAGAGATTGGGGAATAAAGCAATCAAAGAGATATAGAAGAGATGGGCATTAAAGAACCCGGAAGTGAAAGAAACGACGACGTTGCATTTGGTGATGATGGTGCTCAGAGAAGGCTTCGGAGGCAATGGAGAAAGAATCGAATGCCAACCGCGAACGGAATCGGCATTCGAGTACAGCGACGACAACGGCGTCGTTTCGAGGCAATGAACCGCGTTTACAATTCATAACCCCAAAGAATGCCTTGTCTCGCAACCTCCTCATTTCTTTACACCAAACCCAGCTTCTCAAGCAGTTCCATTTTTTTTTTCTTGAATGTCTCAATCGAATTCTCTTTCAAAAACACAAAAGAAAAAAACCCAATTTTTTTTTTTGGGAGTTTTTGAGAAGGGACGTGAAAGGAAAAAACCGAGAAAAGAAACGGGAAAAAGGAAAGAACAGAGGCTGGAGATCAGAGAGACAGCTGTTGGAGTGGATGAGATTATGGGGATCCGAAAGAGAAGCTTTGAACAAACACTTGTACGGCGTCCAGTCAAGGACAAGCTTGTACCCAACGTTAGACTTGTCTTTTTTGTGTTGGTACAACGTTAACACTTCTTACGCAGCAAAATTATCTTCTTGGGAATTGGGGGCTGGGGCTAGCGGCCTTTTCTATCCAGCGGACGAACGTTGACGTTTTGCCGCGCCGCCTCTTCTTCCTCTCTTAATTTTCGTGGGTAAGTGTAACTGTCGGCTGGATTTCAACGGCCTGGATTTTGTCTTGTTATAAAACTGCTCTGTTTCTGAGCTGTCTATTTTAAGAGCTCGTGGTCGTGGGCCTTGGCCCGTTGCTGGCTACGAGATCTGTATTAAGATTTAAGAGAATCCATGAGGAATCATCCATCTATCTATGATCCAAATTCCTTTAATTAATTAAAAAAACAATAAAAACAGTATCGTTTTGTTGATAAGCTTCTAAATTTATTTTCGTTGAAGGAAAGTTTGTGTGAGAACAAATTTTTATACGAAAATTTCATCATTGCTTCTCTCTCTCTCTATTTTTTTTTAAATTTTTTTGCCAAAAATAACTTAATTGAAATCCATTTTTTATCGGCATAACAAAGGTGATCAAAACACTAAATATTTTCATCTCTCAGGATGAAGAAATCTTTCTAGGTTTTTCCATTTTAATTCGAATGATTAGACTTAAGGGAAGATCTGGAGCAAGCCTTTGGTTACATATGTGACACTAAAGAGATTTCTGACATTATTAATAAATGGCAATTTTGTCTCTGCCAACTATAACAAAGCCGGTGTCGTGGTGTAGTTGGTTATCACGTCAGTCTAACACACTGAAGGTCTCCGGTTCGAGTCCGGGCGACGCCAGGTTGTTTTAAATTTTTACCTTCTTCCTTTTATTGTTCTCCCATGGCAATAAGCGAAAATAATATCATAAATCTGACGACAAGGCGACGACAGAGGATCGAGGATCATGGTGGACCGGAATAACACCTGATCTCTACCCCCCCCCCCCCCCCCCCACATCGCAAAACCTCCATCGCTTTATCTTCTCTTTCGGGCAAACAAAAACAGTTAGTCCAGTCAATCTTTATTCATTTCACTCTCATTCCACTCCCTTTTACTACTCCTCACACTTTCTAATTTCCTCTGCCAATATCATCTAATGGAGCCGAAACGAGAAAGAAAATTCTCGAGAACCAAAAGGAAGGCCGACTTAACCGCCATCCTTCGGAAATCATGGTACCATTTAAGGTTGTCGGTGCGCCATCCAACTAGGGTTCCCACGTGGGACGCCATCGTGCTAACAGCAGCTAGCCCTGAACAAGCCCAACTTTACGACTGGCAACTCAAACGGGCCAAGAGAATGTGCCGGATCGCTTCTTCCACCGTCACTCTCGCCGTTCCCGACCCGGACGGTCAACGGATCGGATCCGGTGCTGCCACGCTCAATGCCATTCTCGCCCTCGCTCAACATTACGAGAAAGTTACTCCATTTCAAAATGGTGCAAATGCGATTAGTTTGATGGGTAAAAAGCATATCTTGTTGCTTCATGCTGGCGGGGATTCTAAAAGGGTTCCGTGGGCGAATCCTATGGGGAAAGTTTTCTTGCCGCTTCCTTACTTGGCTGCCGATGACCCTGATGGTCCGGTCCCCTTGCTTTTCGACCATATTCTTGCAATTGCTTCCTGTGCTCGACAAGCTTTTAAGAATGAAGGTGAAAACTTGATTCAAATGTAGTGTTACGGTTTTTGAGTTCCCTTTATGAAATTCTGGAGAATCTTTTTACCGTTTAGTTTTCCATTAGGCTCTACCCCCTTTTTTGTTTTTTCACTTGGTACCTTTCACTTTTTTTTTGGTGAGAATGGTACCTTTTACTTGCTAAAACGTAAAAGTAAATAGCAGTAAACTATACTTGCTCTGGTAGTATTATTTTTTTCTTTTTCTTTTAAGTAAAAGAGTTGAAAGTTTGATGCTTTAAGTTACACTATGATCAATTATGATTTGCTTTCAAAATTTTCTTTTTGCATTATAGCAAATTATTTAGGAGTGTCTTTTAATCCTTTAATAGTTATTTCTATGCACATTTTATGTGTTGATATATATACCAATTATTGCCATTATTTTATCTTGCACAGGTGGAATATTCACTATGACTGGAGATGTTCTACCATGTTTTGATGCATCCACTTTGATTCTTCCACAGGATGCATCTACCATTATCACTGTGCCCATAACCCTTGATATAGCTGCTAACCATGGTGTCATTGTGACATCCAAAACCGAGATTGTTGGGGAAAGTTACACAGTCTGTTTAGTTGACAACCTCCTCCAGAAACCTAGTATTGAGGAGCTTGTTAAGAATCAAGCAATACTAGATGATGGTAGAGCATTGCTTGACACAGGAATAATAGCTGTTAGAGGCAATGCATGGTTGGAGCTTGTCAAGCTTGCTTGTTCTTGCCAACCATTGATTTCAGAGCTTCTAAACAGCAGAAAGGAGGCAAGCTACTAATTCTCATTTCTGTCTCTAATTTTGTGGTATAGTTACATTGGCCATATCAAATTAATTGAACTTCTATCCTTTGGAAGAGAGAACAGAATTTGTGCAATTCTACATATAGGTTTAGAATTTAGATATTCTTAACTTTGTGTAAATCTAACAGTTCCAAGCTTCTGATGCACCATTATACTTATGCAGATGAGTTTGTATGAGGATCTTGTGGCAGCTTGGGTACCTGCAAAGCATGACTGGTTACTAAAGCGCCCCCTAGGTGACGCATTGGTCAGCAAATTGGGAAAACAGAGGATGTTTAGCTATTGTGCCTGTATGTTAAGCATTGTTTAAAGCATCAAAACCTTTCGGAAGTTCTTGTTTTGTTCATTTTTGTAGGATTTAGTCTATTCATGATATTCTTTGTTATTTTTTCACTGCAGTTGATTTGTTGTTTCTACATTTTGGAACTTCAAGCGAAGTTTTGGATCACCTCAGTGCAGCTGATTCAGCACTTGTAGGTCGAAGACACTTATGTTCCATACCAGCAACCACTGTGTCAGACATTGCAGCATCTGCTGTTGTTCTTTCTTGCAAAATTCAAGATGGTGTCTCAATTGGTGAAGATTCTTTAATATATGATTCTAACATTTCAAGCGGAATACAGATTGGTTCCCAGTCTATAGTTGTTGGTATCAATGTTCCAGAAGACAGCAATAGGGTGATAGATAATTCAGTTAAGTTCATGCTTCCTGATCGGCATTGTCTTTGGGAGGTTCCTTTGATAGATTGTACTGAAAGAGTAATAGTCTTTTGTGGCATCCATGATAACCCTAAGAATTCACTTGGCAAGGATGGGACATTTTGTGGGAAACCCTGGGAAAAGGTAATGCATGATTTAGGTATTCAGGAAAATGATCTGTGGAGCCCAACAGGCGGCCGGGAAAAGTGCTTGTGGAATGCAAAATTGTTCCCCATTCTTTCTTACTTTGAGATGCTTAGGGTGGGAATGTGGCTGATGGGCTTGAGTGATGGAAAAAACCAGGACTTTCTTCCCTTGTGGAGAGACTCACAACGTGTTAGCTTGGAGGAGTTGCATAGATCAATCGACTTTTTGAAAATGTGCATTGGATCAAGTAATCATCAAGCAGATCTTGCAGCTGGAATTGCTAAGGCTTGCATTAACTATGGCATGCTTGGGCGCAATTTATCTCAGTTGTGTGAAGAAATTCTACAAAAAGAGATTTCCGGAGTCAAAATATGTAAGGACTTCCTGGCCCTTTGTCCTAGACTTATAGAGCAGAATTCTAAGATTCTTCCCAAAAGCCGGGCATATCAGATGCAAGTTGATCTTCTTCGAGTATGTGGAGAGGAAACAAAAGCTTGTGAGTTAGAACACAAAGTTTGGGCTGCAGTTGCTGATGAAACGGCATCAGCAGTTAGATATGGTTTTGGAGGTATAGTCAAGTGCATGCCTTAATATTATATTGGGGGTATTTTTATGTAATAATAACTAAAGGTGAAAGGCCAAAAAAGAAAAGGCTAAAGCAGTCAAATACAACTCTAAACAACCACTCAAATCTTTGTTGTTCGTTTGCGTGTCTATGTATTTCCTTTCTGTACTATTTCTCAATTTCTCTTCCCGATGAATTACTTGCCCCATCTCTGAATTTCATATCTGATCGTGAACCTGTTGCTTTTCCACCTTGTCTTATTAATTTTTTTCTCCCCCCTAGAACATCTCTTGGACTCCTCTGCAAGCAAGTCTGCTTTAGCCTGTGGGAACAATAACCGTGATGGCTCTAAAGATCAATCTTCTTGCCCAAGAACAGCAAAAGTTGAGCTACCAGTTCGAGTAGATTTTGTTGGTGGCTGGAGTGATACTCCTCCATGGAGCTTAGAGCGTGCTGGCTGCATTCTGAATATGGCAGTGAGATTGGAAGGTTCTCTTCCAATTGGCACTATTGTAGAGACAACAAATTCAAGAGGAGTGTTGATTAGTGATGATTCCGGAAATGAGCTACACATTGAAGATCTTAATTCAATCACTCCTCCCTTTGATGGCAATGATGCTTTTAGGCTTGTCAAATCTGCTCTGCTGGTGACTGGAATTACTCATGGAAACAGTCTAGTATCTAATGGCTTGCTAATAAGGACATGGGCCAATGTACCTCGGGGCAGTGGCTTGGGAACTTCTAGCATTTTAGCAGCAGCTGTTGTGAAAGGACTTCTCCAGATCGTCAATGGTGATGATAGCAACGAAAACGTTGCCAGACTTGTTTTGGTACTAGAGCAGCTCATGGGAACAGGTGGTGGCTGGCAGGATCAAATAGGAGGTTTGTATCCAGGGGTTAAATTTACTGCAAGCTACCCTGGAATACCATTACGGCTTCAAGTCTTCCCTCTTGTGGCATCTACTCAACTGATTTCAGAATTGGAACAGCGGTTGCTTGTAGTCTTTACAGGTCAAGTATGTAATTCAGCCTTTCTCACATTTTAGTTTTGCCCTTATTAGGATTGCATCTTCAAGCTGATGATCATTCTATAACTTACACTCTAATTGCTACTTATTGACTTCACATTTTATAGATTTTAACTTAAATATTATTTTATTATCATCTTGAAGGTTCGACTTGCACATCGAGTTCTACAAAAGGTAGTCCTCCGGTATCTTCGACGGGACAACCTTCTTGTATCCAGTATTAAGCGTCTTACAGAATTAGCTAAGATAGGGAGGGAAGCTTTGATGAACTGCGACGGGGATAAGCTTGGGGAGATTATGCTGGAGGCTTGGAGATTGCATCAAGAACTTGATCCTTACTGTAGCAATGAATATGTTGATAAGCTTTTTGCATTTGCTGACCCTTACTGCTCCGGCTACAAGCTTGTGGGAGCTGGTGGCGGGGGCTTTGCATTATTACTTGCCAAAGATGCCACATGCGCCAAAGAATTGAGGAACAAGTTGGAGGAAAACCCGGATTTTGATTCAGTAGTCTACAATTGGAGCGTCTACTGATCATACAGAGAGGTTATAATATACGTTTGTCATTCTTTACCACAAGTACAATACGTAGCTATTTTTTATTAATCAAGGTCAAGATTATTGGTTCATTTGTATTATTATTATTATGAATATTTTTCTTGTACAAAATTTATAAAAGTAATTTTAGAAAGATAATGTAACCAAAAAAAATTTTTTAGAAAGATAAATTATTATACTTCTTCATTTGATGTCAAGGTTTATTAATAGCATGGTGGCAGATATCATAAAGGTGGGGAATGAAAGAAACTTCGTAATGTAGAAAGGAATCCAAAGCGCTTTTTCTTTGTGGTTTCCTTGCCTTTTTCCCAGGGAAACGGCAACCGTTTACCTTCGATTGTCTCTGTCCTTGAACATGCTTAAAGTCCTTAGCTTAATAAACATCCTTTGCCCATCATGGTGGATTTGAACTTGGAACATTACCCTTTCTTAGTCAAGAGAGGAAAGGCAAAGGAAAGAGAAAAGAAGCAGGCAAGAGACCTGTTCATCATCAATGATCGTATAATCCCCTTATTAAATCCCAAAGAAAGGGCAACAAATATTGATTATGAATTTATGATGTTGACCTTATATAACAAGACAAATGTAAATAGTACTACAAGAGAACCGATACATGGGTCAATTTGGCAACGGTTGTTGAACGGGTGACTCGGTGAGCCAGTAAGATTAAGCCACGCTGCTAAAAAAGCAAGGCTTAATTATGTGGGGTCCACCATAAGTAAGCTCTGTTTGCTTTACCAGAGCAGAGCTACATTAGCGGAGGCAAAGAAGCAGCGGAGAAGGTAGGAGGAGTGAAGAAGAAGAAGCAGGAGAAAGGCGGGGAAAAAGAGTAAAAAGGGTGGAAATGGGTCTGCTTACAAACAGAGTAGAGAGGAATGAGATCAAACCGGGAGATCATATTTACACTTACAGAGCTGTTTTCACCTACTCTCACCATGGTATATTTCATTTTATTTCTCTCCTCCTTTGACTTGGAATTAGACTTTGGGAATTATGGCTTTCTCAATTTGGAAATGTTTTACATTTTGACTTCTGCATTTATCTCGGTTTCTGGGTTTCATTTCCTTGTTGGGTTATTGTTTTTCTTCCACCGTTTCGTTTGCTCAAATTTACTTTCTTTTTATAGTAAACGAACTCCCACTTGAGAATTTGCAGAAATTCCTCTTGTTTTGTGGTCTTTTTTATTATTTTTGCGCCAGTATTATTCCTGGGTCTTTGTAATGTACGGGTAAAAATTACTCCTTTTCTGTTTTCCTTTGATAAGAAAATTTTGCTTCAAAAGCTCTGGAACTAGAAGGACGCTTAGAGATTTAAGATGCCTTTCCTCGTTATTGTGCTATTTTTTTTATGCCTAGGAATTGACATTTTCTCGCTGTTTGAGGTCTTTTGAGTTAGATTTTTCCTTTTCTTACAAGTTAATGCCCCAGTAGATCCTTAATTATTTTAAGGTAAATTCTCCATTTGATTCCTGTGATTAGTGCAAGAAAAATGAAAACTTTATTTCCCTTTCTAAATGGGGAACAGAGTTTCTTAACAGTAGTAGAGAAACAATGGTGATGTAAATTTTCACCATTCTTAGGTGGTCCCTTCTTTAACCTGCCGGAATGTTTCCGGTGAAGTTCGTCTTTTTTCGACTTTTTCTGCTGAATTAAGACTTGGATACGGTTCTATCAGAAAAGAAAGGAAAATGATTTGGGTAAGATGCAAGGTTTTCTTTAGGAGTAATTGTTATAGAGATCAAGTAGTTGCTTTGATAGTGGCTTTGAGGATGATCAAATCATTGTCGTGTCAGTATGAAGAGGTTCATTTAATAAAAGATGTCCGGCAGTAGGAAGAGTCTTCAATTTTTAGCTTGCAAAAGTTTTGAGGACAATTTTTGTCAGCCACTAGCCCACAGCCACAATCCTACATGGCGTGGCTATTTGAATATTAGATCTATCTGTTTCTCTCTCTACCCCCTCTTCTTGTTTGCAAGTGGCATTGTTGTCCTAGGTTCAATTCTAATCATGATCTTCTGCCACATAGTTTTAGTACCATTTTATTTGTTCTAAAGGTTGATTAACCGCTTAAAAGTTGAAATTTGGCTGATTTGCATATTTTCCTGACATTCATCTTAGGGTGTTTTGAGATTGATCGATCTCATGGTGTCATCAACTGAATTATGTCTTTAGGACTTAAAGAGTCATATCATCTTTCTCAAGATTCCTTTCCTACGCCTTGTAGGATTACTGCCTTCATCTGATTGTTGGGATCCTTGCGTGTTCTTACTTCTTATTCCTTTATTTGTAAGAATGGTTGATGTCAACAAGAAAGCGAATATAATTATGATTACAGTGTCAAATCGCCAGTTACCGACGCTTGGCTTAAATTCGTTTTATATCAAGTTTTTTATCAGCTTGTTATTCTACCTTATTACCTTAGCTTCATTCCACATAGTCTGAGGGTATCTTCAGACGTGCCAAGGTGACTTTGATGAAACGGGTACTTAGACAATAGATGAGGTTTTCTGAAATTTACATTACTTAAGGGGTTCCTTTATGGTTGGATTAAGCTCAATATTATTCATGACCTTTGTTTAATCCAAATCATGTAGGTATTTTTGTTGGTGGAAGCAAGGTGGTTCATTTTAGACCTGAACGTAACTTAGATTCCAGCATTGAGACATCTACTGATCTTTATGATCCTATATCCGTCGGATCAACTTGTCCGACTTTTCCTGATTGTGGCTTCCGGCAGCCAAACAGTGGGGTTGTACTCTCTTGCCTGGATTGCTTCCTTCGAAATGGATCTCTGTACTGCTTTGAATATGAGGTGACCCCATCCATTTTCCTTGCGAAAGTGCGTGGAGGCACATGCACTACGGCAGTGTCTGACCCTCCTGAAACAGTTATCCACCGAGCAATGTATCTTCTTCAAAATGGATTTGGAAATTATGACATATTCCAGAATAACTGTGAGGACTTCGCATTGTACTGTAAAACGGGTCTTCTGATAATGGACAGGCAAGGGGTTGGAAGAAGTGGTCAAGCTTCTTCTGCCATTGGTGCCCCATTGGCTGCTCTTCTTTCTTCGCCATTAAAGTTGTTGATGCCAAATCCTGTAGGTGTGGCAACAGTTACAGCTGGGATGTACTGTATGAGCAGGTATGCAACTGATATTGGTGTTCGAAGTGACGTGATCAAGGTGGCCGTTGAGGACTTGGCTGTGAACCTGGGCTGGGCAACGCCTCCTGATCAAGCAGCTGAAGACAATGAGGCTTCTAACAGACAGCTTGTCACATTGTGACATGAAGTGAATTTCTAGAGCATGGGAAGTTGGGTATATACTTCATTGGCCAGCACAATAAAGCATTTGCTGATATCTTGATTGAACTCATAATGTGGTTGCCTCCTCCAAGTCTCTCCTTATAACTTTCTTATCTATTGTTGGACTACTTTCTTGCTGTTTAAGTTATGTATTCAGAAGGAACTTTAACTAATGATTAAATGAAGTCAATGTTAGTGTTTGCTTCTTGTCTTATAAGTACTCGATAGTAAATTCATAAATCCTGGAGGTTCTTTTGTTTCTTTCTGATATAGTTAATTTTATTGAAGCATTTCACAGAGCAGGGGAATGTGATCTTCAGACAAGACGGGGGGCCTATAGCAAGAAGCTTAAAACTTCAAATTACAAAAAGTAGAAGAAAATCTCTCAATGTTGACATTTGTAATTGCTTTAAGTGTTCTTTTCCCCATGTTTGGTGTCCCAGCTATAATTACGTTGCGCATGGAGTTACCTGTTTTCAACCATATCATGCGTGACAATTTTCCAGCATATTGTAAAATTCACTTTAATTGATTCACAGGTCAATTCAATTCGATTGTGCAACCAGAAATCAAGAACATGCTACAACTTTTCCGTACGCGTTAAAGTAACATAAAAGTCCCAGAAGCCAATGAAGTCTTTCGATTCATTTTACGTTCGATGCAATCTTGAGCAATAGAAAATTGCTTTAAACTGAAACGCATGAACAGAGTTGGTGTGTTGCAAGGTGTAATGCAATAGACAAAAAGCAAGCAATTGAACAAGACTAACTATAAACATGCTAATTACGTACAATTAGGTAAAGCGTAAACTTAACAGCAATTAATTGTATCAACTTTTTCGATTAAGGTAAGGTAATTACAAGAAACTAAAACTTCTGGATTCGTCTTTGATCACGTGGTTTCAGGACCGATCAAGTTTTTTCTGATGTGGATTTGTTTGGAGGTTGGTTTTGCTGCTTGGGTTTCCGATCGTTTGCAGGCTTGAATTCTGCAAGCCTTGCCAGCTCTTCCACCGCATCAACAATCCTACCTATTCTTGCTGCAATTTCTACCAGCAATGACACTACAGTGACAAGTGGAAGAATCTTCATGATAGGAGGTACGCTAGCTTCTCTGATGGGATCTGCTTTGGCTTCGATTGATTTTTCTCCTGTTGCTATTGATGAGGGTGCAATAACGTGGCTAGGCAAAGATTTCAAGGCATCCCGAAGTTGTTGTACTGCAAAGTTCATCTCTGCAATTGTAAAATCTATGTTGGTCGATCTTTTCATCTTCTTGATTGTTAATGCCAATTCCTTCAAGACATTGGTTGAATAGGAGCTCACTTTCGAGCACTTATCACCAAGATTTTCCCTTATACAGGGAGGTGCCTGCATCCATAGATACAATATCAATGGTAATTTAACTTAAATATCATCACTTTCTATGACAGCTTGATATACTTATTTAACAGCTTAGACTTTTACCTGAATTTCTGAGCCGATGCAACTATTCAGAGTTTCAATGCAATAAGCACAGCTACGTAATGCAGCCCCAATCTTGAGGTATTGTTTCCATGGATGTCCAAAGCTGAACCGGCCATGTGTTGGTTCCCATCTTGCAAAATTGGACTGTCAAGTAGATTTGCAAAAAAAAGAATGATATATGTTAAGTGTTGAAAGAGACCAAATTAACCCCCTTTTATAAAGAGATATAATTTCATTAAAATAATTGACGTCTACCATGGATTCCTCCGTTGCCCTGGAATTAAGCACACATTTATATCCTTGTATGTTCCTGGTGATCAGATCCTCCTCACTAGTAGTCAGATTACTTCCACTGTCTTTGAAGCACTCAGCCACGCATGCTGCAGTTAGTTTGACAATGAAAACGATTGAGTCTCTTGATTCATGTTACAGATAATCTCATCAGCAATGAATTTTTCTTCTTGTTTTCAAACGTTTACGTACCATCCAAAGAATCGGCAAGTTTTTCCATGTTTTGATGAATGAGACGGTGAAGCTCACAACCAGCCCAGACGGGACAGAAGAGTATGGTTACAAGGATGCACAAGGAAGTTCCAATGGAAATCGTAGATAATCTCTGTTTCGCCAACTCGAACAACTCTACCACGCGGTACCCATAAATTGATACCAAGCTGAAGGTGAGGATGAAGATCATGGCTCCGTAATCAAAACGGGCTTTAATAGATGGGATGAACCTTGAGAAGGTTGCTATCGAAGCTGCATCCTCAAAATAACAAACAATAAATAATTACTAATACATCAAGAATTTGGTTTGAGAATGTTTAATTTCATGGAAAAGGTTTTTCTCGTTACCAAAGATGAAAACTGAGATTCCAAGAATTATGGGTTTCAATTCATCTCCTGACTGATCAGCCACCCAGTGAATACCAACACCCAGAGCTCCTGCAAGAAAAGTTGCACTTGCTCTGTTAATGCATTTAGACAAGGTGGCGCCTGCAATGGAGGAAATGGAAAATAAGGTAATCAAATTACATAAATTAATCATGAAGAAATGATCAAACAAGTAAAAAGAGGCCTTGAATACTAACCGACAGTGTACTCGAAGACAACTACAACAGTCATCACAGCCCACATAGCATTCCCTCCAAAATCATCATACAAAGGCCTCATATAGTAGAAAAGTGACACAATGCAAAGTGCCAGCCCTACTTTGAGACAATGCATCACTTTTCTAGGCTCCGCAACTCCTAAATTCCATACCTTCTCCAAAAAACCCCAAACTCTCAAAAATACTCCCCCAATAAAACATTTTAATCCTAGCCATAGTTCGCCTACTTTACCAGATTCCGGCCCTAAATTCTTCCATGTCCCATTGGGTACATTTATGCTCCATTCCAATTTGCCAGAGGCTTCCTTGGCCATGTTGAATTGAAAATTTTCACAAGAATTGATATTGTCGGGGAGAAAAATCAAAGGAGCTAGTTAGGCTGCTGGTGGGATTTTGATATTCTGCAAGGAAAGGAGGGAGAGCTCCTTTTTAAGCTCACTTTCTTGTTATTTACGGACTAAACACCAGTGCCAAGCATATATATATATATATATATATAAAAACACACACATAGGGAGGCCCGGATAAAAGGGCTGCTTGAAATAAATTTCAGAAGAATCTACGATATAATATCCGCCTTCGGTAGGTAAGTTCACGTAGTGACCAACACTTAGACAAAATG
This sequence comes from Microcos paniculata, assembly GCA_030664755.1. Lineage (NCBI taxonomy): Eukaryota > Viridiplantae > Streptophyta > Magnoliopsida > Malvales > Malvaceae > Microcos > Microcos paniculata. The sequence continues at coordinate 37,504,971 of CP131461.1, forward strand.
GGTCCTAATAAAATTCGATCACCTTTTTACCTGAGCGTCATTCTGCTTTATGGTATGTGTTCTGCGAGGTTGTCGTTTAAGGCAAGTGGATTTTTATTAAGCAAAGAGAAGACCCCTGATAAGAGAAGATTAAGGAAGTTGGTGCCCAAAAAGAAATAAAGGGAGAAGATTATGGAAGCAGCACAAACTCAGGGAAATGCGCTTTAAAAAATAAGAAAAAAGTTTGCGTACGTAAATAGTACTACAACTAGTATTTTTTTTTTTAAGGAAGTACTACAACTAGTATTTAATTCAACAGTGAGTGTGAAACAATATAAAAATTAAGGAATTACGACATACTCCTATATACTTACTGAATTACTTCTAAAAACCATTTGAGCTTAGCGCAAACTGAACCACTCCTAAAAACCATTACCTAAATATTGGAAGAGAGAGAGACCTATGGGTCCTATGTTGAGTGGACCGCCCGATAAGGAGAAATTAAATAACCATTGACCAGTACACTAAGTAGTAAGTGGCAAGGGGCAAGGGGCACCCTTCATTATATATAATAATTGATAAAATGCTAAGTATAGATTAGATATATAGACAAGAAAGATATACCCGGGCCAATACGTGGTCCATAAGCATTAATTTTAGGTTTGCTAAAAATGTGTACCTGATCGGCATGTTAGATCAATAATGATGAAACTAATACTTGTTGAGTTGAGTAAATGAAGTTCAATATCTTCAAATAAGTACTTGTTGAGTTGAGTAAAGGAAATTCAATATCTTCAAATAAGATTTTGGATTCGAATTTTATAAAAAAAAAAAGAAAATAAGTTTGGGAGAATTTTTTATATTTGTAGCCCAATGTATAGTTCAAAAAATATTAATCATAAATCGTTAAACGATTGGATATACATATGATTATATAAAAAAAAGATCATTGATGATAAGTTATTTTAAACGTGTGCTTAATTACTTAAACATATATTCCTCTCAAAATTAGGTCATGGGTTTTTTTAAAGTTTTGGGGATCTTCTCCGGTGATCATGGGGGGTTTTTAACTAATTTTGATGGGTAATCGTCCATATCATGAAATCAAAATTAAACACTAAACTTTTTATGGCAAATGCGGTTTTGCTATCATCACTATCAGAAATAGCTATAAATATTGTATTATCTTGTAAAGGGGGGAGCGTTATTAATTAATTAGGTAATGAAAAGCTAGAATTCTGGAATTTTATATATAGTGTGAGTCACACCAAGAAACCATGTTTCAGAAAAAGAGATTTAGTACATTCTAGAGTATATTTCAACACGTCCACTGTTCATCAGATCATTGACGTGATTAACTCATCATAATTTACCTTAATCTTCTCCGGGTTGCTTAATCTCTTCTCTTTTCATTAGCACATCCAGAATTCCAGATGGACTTCTGATCACCTTGCTTATAAACTATAGTGTTGGGCTTTTGTGGCACAGGCCTTGGTTTCTTGACTAACCAGCAGAGAGTTTAGAATTCCTTGCAAGAGAGAAAACCATTTTTGGACTCCTGCAAAGTTTATGGCTTTCATTCTTTGATGATGGCAACTGATTCCACTAGACGAGAATTTGTTAGTTACAGGCGGTTCATTCTCAAAACAGTAGACAGAGCAACCCTGGTGGAAGTGGAACTAGAACTGGAACAATCTTTCATCCAAAAATACAAGAGAGTATGGTTCAGCCTAGAGGCCTGGAGCCCAATGATAAAATATTGACCCAAACTCCGAAATCTTGGGCTCATTTTGAGCCCAATCACAAATCTGCACAGGGGAAAACCAGAGTCCCTGTGTAACACCAGAAAATGTATGAAATTATAGGTGGAAGCGATATTTATTTCGGTAAAGGTAAGGTCATAAGTTTAATTTTTTTAGAAGTTTATTTATCGAGAGAGTTTTATTTTTAATGCTCCTGATTTAAAAAATATTAGCCTTAAATCAAAGACCCAATGATACCCTTAGTTAAAAAAAATTATGAAATTATAATATTTCATTTCAACTTATTTGAACAAAGAAAAAGTCTGTGAAAAGGAGAGGGAAAATGATACTATGATATAATATAATAGAGATTAAAAAGTGATTATGCCTAAACAGATAAAAGAAATGCTAGTAGTAAATTAAATATTGATATTACTTTTAAATTTTTTTTTCTTTTTTGGTGTTTTTAGTTGACCTTAATTTTTTGCCTGTACCACAAATCAATAGTCAAATGTAAGGGCATCAGTTTATTGAATTTTCAGCATAACTAAAGTCTAATCACATGTATAATATATAAAATTTGTGTATGAAAGATCCCTTTCTCTAATTTAGTGCAAGAATTTCAGTAAAGAGTTAGAACTGAGAGGGGTGGATCTTCTAAAAAGATTTGTTTTTTATATGAAGAATTTTTGCCAAACGCAACTGTACTAACACATCAATATATATATATATATATAAATATATATATATATATATATATTGATATATTATATATAGAAACAAAAACCAGAGAAGAGGCCCAAAAATAAGAAGACAAATTCAAAGTACTAGACCAAAGACTAAAGCCGAAGCGAATAAAAGTCGCAGACGAAAATCAAACAAAGAAAACGATGTCGTGTGGGTTTGTTTGCGAAAGGTTCACGAGATAAGTCGGATTTTTCTTTTCTTCGCTAGAGATGGCAGTCGTTGTTGGTTGTTGTTAATTATTATCGCCTTAGATAATTAAATCATGCATCCCAAATTTTGAGAGCTTCCCATTTTTTTCAGTCGCCACGCAATCATTTTTGTTCTTCATCATCAGTATCATCGTCATCCCCCCTTTCTTTTTTTTAAACCAATAAAGCAAACTCTTTGGGAGGACTCTGGGTTTTGGCCTTTTTAAATTTTTATAATCAAATACGCAAAAATACCCAAAGAAACAAGCCAAGCCTTCTCCAAATACATATATAAAAGTCGATCAAATCTGAAAGAAATACGGGGTGGTCTGAAGAAAATAAAGCGAGCCTCGGATTTGGTGGATATTGAATTGAAATGGCGAATCTTTATGTGAAAGCGGTGCCGCCGACGGATCTGAATCGGAACACGGAGTGGTTTATGTACCCAGGAGTATGGACTACCTATATTCTAATTCTCTTCTTCTCGTGGCTCCTCGTCCTCTCCATCTTTGGTTGCTCTCCTGGCATGGCTTGGACCATCGTCAATCTCTCTCACTTCCTTGTATGTTTTATCTTCTTTTTTCCCTTTATTTGTCTTATTAGATTGCATGTTCAATTGGGTTTCTTTTTATGCCTCCAAACCAAATTACCCTTTTTTTTTTGTTGAAATTGGCTTTGTACGAATTGGTTTTGAGGGTTTTTGAGGGCTATTTTTCCTTTCCCTCCTTTTTATTCTAGTTTATGTTTGCTGCTAATATGAACCAGGATACATAGCTGCAATTTGCTTTTGGTTATCTGGTGTTTTGTTAATCTGTATTGTTTTAAGCTGTCATACTAGACTGCAAGTTTGAATCGGTCCATTAGTTTTATACTCTGACTTCATACGGCATTCGTTTAAAGTTTGAACTTTGCCTTATTTTGGTGGCGTGCGCTCTATTATTCACCGAAATCATGTCAAGTCATGTATTCTGTGCGGATATATGATGAACAGAGAGATGGACTATGCCCTGGTTATGCATGCACCATCCTTCTTTGAGTTAGTTCTTGTGACATCTTGTTTACAGACGGGAACAGGGAAATCAGGAGTTTTGGCTACTGAACGATGTGATTAAGCTCTGAAATCTGTTTTGAGTTGAGATATAGGTTGGCAGGTATTCAATTTCTTGGTTTCTAGGCGTTTCCACAACTCTCTATTGCAGAAATCATGCTTTTGCTAATGTGAACCTTGTAAAAATTGAGCACTTTGGCTGCTTCGCTTAGTATTTTCATGGAAGATTCCAGTTTTTGGCACTTTTTTTGTTTATCTGTATATGCCTCCTTGTGAAGTGCTTTTATCCTCTGGTTCATTTTCTTTTATACATTAACATCATAGAAAGTCTGCATCTACGTCATCATATGAGGTTTTTTAATTAAGATGATGGATGGATCATGTCTAGTTGACAGTTTTTTCTAAAATCGTACATTGTACATCAATCTAGCAGTTGTTATGCTTCTTTCTTGTGAAAAAATAAGTTGATTTACTTGTACTTCACATACCATATAAAACTTAGAGAACTTTTCCTTTTTCTGCTGAATGCTCTTAGTTCTAACGTGTTTGTTCTCCCACTTTTTCTATTTAGTTTTGCAACATGATCCATGTGCTTGACAGTTATCTGAACCAACATATGAGATTGGTCACTTTTTCAGGTTACATACCACTTCTTTCACTGGAAGAAAGGAACCCCATTCGCTGAAGATCAAGGGATTTACAATGGCTTGACTTGGTGGGAACAGATAGACAATGGAAAGCAGCTTACACGCAACAGAAAGTTTCTTACTGTTGTACCTGTTGTGCTGTAAGTTTGCTAATATGATATTTTTCTACTTTTTCTGTAATTTTCTGATGATCTTTCCCCCTTTTTTTTTGGTTCTATATCTGTTATTTATGCACATATGCATGTATTTGTCAAGCATCAAATGTCGATTATTCAGCCTTTCCTTTTGTTTCCTACAATTGGAGTAACAAACTTATGGACTACAAGGCATGACAGCATCTAATGAACACATGCTCTTGCATGTGTATCTATTATGTACAAGATTCCTTGTGCACCTTGGATTCTGCAACTTGGCTTTGTTATTATGTTATTTGCATAGAGTCTCCTATCATTCATCAGATGTTTATCCAATTTGCGTTGCTTTTAAGAAAAAGAGGAAGTGTGTTTATCACTGTTGTGTTAGCCATGTCCTCTTTTGTTAAAAATTTTGTTTTTGTAACATTCCATGACTCCTCACCGGCATGGTTATGTTAATAAAAGATCATTTATGTCGATATGCATTAATGTCAGTTGGTTGTTTTCAGTATTTCTGCCAACCTGATCCTTATATTACCTCCTGACACTAGGATCGATGCCAAGTTTTGCATAATCATTTGTCTGTGAAAATGCAAGAACTAGATAGACTGAAAGAAAGGGGGAACTTTAATTTCTGTTGTCAGATTTTAGTTTTATTATGGGATTTGGGAGATTTTCTCTGCCCAGGATTGGAGGTTGTGTTCAACCTGATGCAGACTCCAGAGTCTTGTTTCCATAGGAAAATGTGATTAACTGCCCTGCAAACATGAAAACGTTCAGAAAAGTTCTATCAACAGTTTTTCATCCTCGATTGTCTTGATGCCTTTATGTCACACTTTTGTTTTGCCAGAGTTTATGTTTTCATTTTTGGATTTCATTTACTCAAGTCAGACATATGGTCACTGTGTTATTTCCTTTTCTGGCAGGTACTTGATAGCCTCGCATACAACGGACTATCAACATCCTATGCTCTTTTTGAACACTCTTGCAGTAATTGTGCTTGTCGTCGCCAAGTTCCCCAATATGCACAAGGTCCGAATCTTTGGAATCAATGCAGACAAGTGAGTGGGACCTCCTGTTATGAATCGTTGGTTTTGCCTGCTTAAAAGCCACCACTCCTTCCCCTATACAAAAATGAGTATATTGTTGTATAGGAGGACATTTTGAAGATGTAATGTTGTTTTTTTCTGCCGGGTGTGGTAAACTGCATTTACAAGCTGTGTTAGATAATAAGTCCATCAATTTATCTTTGTACAGTAGAGAAATCTAATGTATGTGGAATATTATTATGCTCTCTTATCGTCTAATCACGTATCTTTGTTTTACTACATTCTTCTAAATTTTCATGCTTTAACCGCCTTCGGAAACTAATCAAACATACAGCAGAACACGGTCTTAATGTTCCACAGAAGCCTGATTTAAGCAGTATCTATTAGAATTCAGGAGGCCTTGGGACTCAATTTCATCTTGCATGCTAGCAAATTCAAGCGCTATCTATCAGAATTTAGCTCCAAGGGCATAATAAGTTACTACTAATGAGCACAAGCACAACCTCATATCCAACAAAAAAAAAAGTGCTCGATTAGTTAGAGATGACATAACCAGCCTATCAATATACCACATCAATCCAGCTTCATCTGTTTCCAAGAACGCATTGTGTTTTCACCAACAAAGGAACACTTTATTCATACGGATCAACCATGCCCCTTAGTATCCAGGGAAAACAGAGTATCACTATGAATAACTACGCCTAACTATTGAAACTACCTTGAGCCAGAAGGTAAGAGTGGGGTGGAAAATCATAAAAAAATTTGGACCATTTCTCGATTTGTGCGTGTCATCCTTGCGCAGGGGCCATGCTAATCTTCTCTGTATCGTTCCAATTTTATCGGATGTCCCCGAAGGGACAACGATACTCTCCTTCGAGGCCGCTTATAAACAAGCTAGATATTCTTTCCCCAAGCTATGTGGGATATTAGGTTGGTTTTTGAATTAGTTGTCATCATCCAGACCAAGGCCCAAATCTTTTAAAAGCCCAAAACGAATTTCTCTCACCGACACGATTCAAATCACTAAGGCTCCCTTTGGGAGGCCATTGCAGCACGTTTAGAGGCTAAACGTGTTGCAATGCCCCAAATGGGGCCTTAAGTGCAACAACATTGCGGCGGGGTTGCCTATGTGGCACCCCTCAAAACGCAACGTTCTCATTGCAGCAAAATGCTGTGATGGGAATTCTCCATTTCCATTTCCATTGCAGCACTATTTCCCAAAACCCCCACATGCCATCTTTTTTTTTTCTTTTATCCCTTTGGATTTTTTAAACTAATGTCTCTTTTAGTCATTTTTAATTCTTATCTCATCCGTCACCGTTATTTCATCAAACACATATTTTTTCACTGTCGATCTTAATCTCATCACTATAATTTTAATCTCACATGTAAAATAATTAATCTCATCATTTTAATCTCACCGAAACCAATCTCACAAATACTCTACCAAAAGGGACCTAACTCTCAGTGAACTAATTCCAATTATATATAATATATCATCGTCGATTTATAAATAAATGTTTTCCTTGAAGAAGATTCCGATTATTCATGCATATCCCAATCCTAGTAAAGTATACCTTTTAATTTCAATGAATTGATATTAATTTTAATAAATTAGGAAAATATTTTTACTTTTTAAATATTATATATGTCTCACAAGTTATAGTTTTTAAGAAGATAAATTTAAAAAAATACAAATTATACTTTTGTATAAGCTTTGAACTTTTTTCTTATCTATTAGTACGGAACAACAGATGTTTTTGTACAATTATTTTTTTTAGAAAAAAGAAACATCAAAGAAGGGAGGGAAATGGGAGATATAAAGGAATAAAACCGAAAGTAGAAATCACGTTTTAATTATTCATCCGTTTCTTTCTTTTCTTTTTCCTGTCTTTCTCACCCCTTTACAATTTTTATTAATTTTCTTTTCTCTTCCTATATCTTTATAAAGTTGAGAGAAGAGAAGAGAGAGCATAGATGTGTGGCCAAAAAAAAAAAACAGGAGAGAGCATATAGACGTATAAAAATAGGAAATTAATTAGTGAAAGTATAGCATTCCATATATTAGCTTCATCGTTATCGATAGCGACCTGACCATTTCTTAATCAAAGTTATATGTATGGGCTGTGCAATTCACGGGATTGTTTTGAAAAGAAAAACCAACCAATCTTTTATACAAGTTCGTAACTGGTTACGGAGATTGGAAGCGACGTGATTTCCTCGCTAGCCCAAATTCCTTTTATTAGATTCCGAAAAAGCATAAATAAATAGAGAGGTAGGAGCCAAATTAACAAATAAAACCATGAAGAAGCTGAAGGGGGTAGCCCAAATTTATGAACAAAGGTCTGATAACGTGATAAGGACAACAACACAACATACCACAACAAAACAACATAGGCGGCTTTAATTTCTGGATGGGATTTGACTTCTCAGGTTGCTTTACTTTGTCCTTATGGAATGTTTGTGGGGTAGCTTATACTATTCTTGCTTTCTGAATCAATATTCATGGACATGGGATTTTATATAGCATTAGAGCTACCATATATAGCCTAGCTACTCCTTAAAATAGCTTTATAAATTAAACTGAGTGGGCATCGGGGAAAAAAAAAACTCTAAAAATTAGGTGAGCATTGTAGTTGGAGCAGGTAAACCGGTTTGTCCAAAGTACAATTTGCTGCTACTACTAGTAAATAACTAAACTTTTTAGCTAGCTTTAGCTTTATTGTTCCCTTTGGGGATCGGCTTTGTTAGTTCGTACCAAATTTCCTATTCAAAACAAGGTCCGCCATGCACCACCCATCTTTAGTTAACATCTTTTCAATGCTGCCAACGAGGTTTAGAAGCATCAATAGATTCATTATATGCAAATACATTCCCACATCGCCTGTCTTTGAATTTCATAGGCGCCAATATCCATACGAGGAACATAAATTTTTAGTGGTGAATGGACCTTGGTTATAATTTATAGTACTCCAATATATGGAGCGTCTTTTGGATTCAAAGAAGAGAAGCAACCATATTGAATCAGATATGATAAAGTTGCGAAGCAGGATTAATGTTAAGAAACTGCTATTTATTATGAATATTAATACAAACTTTCAATTCTTCGATCTCTCTCTCTCTGTGCCTGCAAATTAGAAATCAATTACTCATTATGAACCAGTACTCTTTGGATTGACGTACAACACTGCAGCAGGTAGTCCTAGTTCTGATCATGATAGAAGAATTCATGAATACAGGTTCACATTTGCTCTGACAATCAGTAAATAACAGCCCTCTCTATTCACCTTTTTTCTTCTTCTATCCACACGCAAAAGTATAAGACAGCCTCTCGAAACCAAACCCAAAATGGTTCCAATCTGTTTACGTACATTGTTTCAGAGAATAGAGAAGGAGATAATAAAAAGCAAAGAAAACCATTATGTATCCTATCTGTTAGTCCTAGACAACTTTAAACAAGTAATCAACCATGTGAAAAAGAGTGAACAAAAAAAATATATAATACGAAGAAAAAGCAGTTGGATGATGATGATGATGATCTCCTCGTCCTTCTTCTTCCTTCTTTTTTTTTTAATTACTTTTTACCATGATCCTCCACCTAACATTCCATTATTCCAATATCCAGCTGAATTCCCTGGTTGTCCCTTATTATTTTGATGATCAACTTCATTGGAGCTTGGAATTGGTTTCATCTCTCCAAAAGGGAAGAAAAGCCTTCCTCCATTCTCTTGAACACCATGGATTCCCCTGTTTCCAAGTCCATCAATTGAAAAACTAAGGGTTGGTTTGTAGTCTTGCATAGGGAAGCTGGTTGAGTAAAGGGTAGCTGAGTCTGGAACTGTAGGTGCTGGAATGAAAGAATTCAATCCCCTCGATGCCATTCCAGTCCTTAGCAGCTCCAAAGCTGAAAGAGAGGATGAAGAAGTATGGCAAGAAGAAGTGTAGTTTGGGTTTTGCTGGTCGTTGTTGTTCTCCATTTTAGGCACTTGCATAAATTGAGGCAAACCATGGCTCTCTTGCATAGCTGCAGGGAAAGCAAGGTTAAGATCTTGGCCTTTATGGGCTTTAGGGTTTAGATCTGGGACTTTGGCTGGAGCTGAAGAGGACGACGATGAAGAGCTTGATATTGTAGATCTCTTGTTCTTTCTGGAACCGCCTCCAACAGGAACATTCCTGAGAGACCCACCTTCGGTCCAGTACCTTCTGCAGGTCTTGCAGAAGTATCTTGGCTGAGTCAGGCTGTAGTTGTTGTAGTAACAGAACTTGGTGTTGGTAGAGTTGCATCTTGGGCAATTCAATTGCTCGGGTGGCCTTGTTTTTCTCTCTAATATTGGCCTTGTTGCAGTGCATGTATTAGAAACCATCTCTTCCATGGGCTTCACTAAACCAATATCCTGAAAACCCTGGACATATAATAGAGAGCAATCATTTCAATAGCAAGACAAAAACATCAGACATAAATATTCCAAATTAACCCAGTAACATATAAGAGAGAAAACAAGAAGCACACAAAACAAGATATAACCTTTTTTTTGCCTGGTAAATCGTATTGAAAAGCAAAGAATAATAATAATAATAATAATAATAATAATAATAATAACAAATAAACCTTTTTATCCCTATGGCATAAACAAAAAAGATTGGGGAAAACAGAAACAAAGAAAAAGTGCAGCCTTTTGTGTTTCATTAAGCTTCACCTTCCAAAAAGGATCGATCATCCCCATATTATGGTACTTGCACCGACCTCCATGAACATCATGGAGACTGAATTAAAGAGAAAAAATAGCTTTTATTGTCTCAAAAAAAGATTAGTGGGAGCTTGATTAAAAAGAAAAAGCCTACGCCAGAATAAAAGCAGAATTTAATTGTAAAAAAGAAAAAGAAAGAAAGAAATCAGGAACAAATCCACCTACCTGTGACCATTTAGCAGCATCCATTAATTCAGAAGATGAAAAGTGAGGGAAGAAAAGAAAAGGCAAACTGATGACTTCACGAAGAGAGAGAGAGAGAGAGAGAATTAACCTCCTTTGTCTGCAGCTGCGCTCTCTTTAGTGCCAAGAAAGAATGTTTTAGACTGTTTCTATACTGGCTTTATGTGTTGGCTCAACTTTATGAATGATGAAAAGAAGAAAAAGAGGAGGTGCGTTTGTTTTGACTACTCATAAAATATTACTACATTAACTCTCTTTAGGTCTTATTTTTATTGTGAGGAATTTCTTCTCGGGATTTTATTTTGAGATTTTTTAAGACTAATATATAATTGTTTAATGAATGTGGGTGGAATTATGAGTCTATGTACAGTAGTGGGTTTCCTGCTTTTTGACCTGATAATGGGAAAAGTCTTTATTCTTGTTCCTCTGCCTGTCACTCCTTCTCAGTGTTTTTCCAAGGACCATTTGAGTAGCAGTAGTAGTAGTACTGTAGCAGTAGTAGAGGTTGGGTTTTTTTGTTTTGTTTTGTTTTTGTGTTTGGTCTATCAAAAAAGATAAGATTTTGATCTCACTGACAGACACCTCTCCTATAACTTGATTGTCAAAAGATCCTCTCCCACTGCTCACTGCTGCAAACTTTTTCATGTTCTTAAAAGTAGTTCCTTTAGTTTGCTTGCAGTTAAAGTAACCGTTGATCCACTGAACTTTTTTTCATCCAAATTTTCGTATCAGACCTTTTTCTTCCTCCTCCTTGCTTATGTATAGTATGCAAGTTTCAAAATTTCAGTAGAAATCATGTTTCCATGAACATCTCACTCTCTAAGACATATATAGTTTGGTGGTGTGCTGGGATAGCTGATCAAAATGTTTTGTCACGTACTATTGTTAAGGGAGTCACAGCTCAAGGAGCTAGGTATCAAGAATTTGCTACTTCTTACTTCTTAATTATACTTTTTAGGGTATGATGTTTCATGATCAACTTAGCAAGAATAGAATAAATGATGAGGATTTCATTTACTGGTCAACAAACTTGAAAAAATCTATACCATACACTTATTAACGTAGCCTTTCTTTCTTAAAGAATGAAAGTTACAAAACGTAACTTTTTTTTTTTCATATATTGATTTAAAAATGTTCGAGATCGGGATCCTAAAAGATTATGGGTCTAAAACTCTATTAATATTAAAAAGTAAGTAGGATGTTTAAGAAAAATTCAGCCAAGAAATCATGTCACGTATAGCAATCAATTTGCAAAAGTTTGCAAATGTAAAAATCCAAAACCGAAATGATGGAAAAGGTCATAATAACCTTCTTCAAACTTCAACAACTTTGAGAAATGAAAATCGATGGCTTAACAAAAGTTACCACTATAGTCAAGAATACTTTTACTCGATCAAAAGAAAGAAAGAAATGATAAAATTGAATGTTGATAGAGGGACTAGGGAGCCGACAGGAGCCGACAAAGGGGAAGGTGGGTCCCAAATAATGCGCGATGGGATGGAAGGAAGATTAAAAATAAAGAATTAGTGTATAATACTAATACATTATTAATAGTTTAATACAAGTACTAGTAGTAATTAATACGAGTAGCATTGCTTTTCTGTCGTTTGGTTATGGGTGTTCCCTTTTGGTGATGGCGACACATTTGGGTTCAATTTTCAAATTCTTCGAAACAGCCAAGGACTCAGAATCTCAGTGCCTGTTCCAGTTGTGGTTCCAACTTACAATCACAAACAAATTCACATTTCACACTCATCACACACGCTCTCCAGTCTCTTCCCCTTACACAAAACAAAGCAACTCCGAAACTCCCTTGCATTTTCTTCTTTCAGATTCACCCCCGACGTTGTTCAAGACTTGACACCACTAATATAAAGATTATCATTCTTTTCCCCGTACATGACTCCACTTAATTAACCATAAATAATCATGATTTTCACACACGGCACACATGTTTAGAAGACACAAATTGTCCATTAACGCGTCAAGGTTTATCAGGTACTACAGTAGTGAATGAATGATGAACGAGATCAGTGAGGTAGTTTAATTAGAAAAAATACTCTATAATTGTTATATTAATTTATTTAATTAAAAAGCTTTAATTTTTTTTACACGTGTCGGGGCTTATTATGTATATATGAAAATGTTTTATATATATATATATATATATATATAGTTATCATCACAGGGACAGAAGTGAGAAGTTTTCATTTCAGGTCCAAAAGCAGAATCTTTGTCTTTGAATTCCAAATTTAAGCCAAAGACCTTTAATGATGAATGTCGTTCCATTGGAGAGGAAAAAGTTTTCTTTGTACACAATTATAAAGAAACCTTTTTATGTCTCCTACAACCAACAAATCAACAGGGTAAAGAAAGCACCTTCTGGCTAGCTTCGAAGAAAATAGTACATACACAGGAAATGGAATGGAAAGCATATATCATATACTTACTATTTATATATATTTTCAAAGCACAGATGCTTTGGTGGGCTAAAATTATTCTCATGTATCGACAGGTTCAAGGTAGATGGGCTTCATTTCTTTGAATCATTTTAATTTTAACGTGAAACACATGCATCTGGTGCTCTACACGTCATGCGCCTCCTCTTTTCCACCGTTCATTTAATCTGCCAAATGAATCAGATAAAAACATATTTCATGTGATTTTGGTTGCCGTGGAATATAAACTCTAAAGCCCTGTTTCACAGTTTCACTGTTTCCTGGGTTGGTGATCAATGGTTACAGTATAAGCGATCACGTAACTTTTGAAGCCTTTTTTTCTCTTTCAGATAGTACTGTAGCTACACCCTAGACCAAAATTGTCTTTCTCTTGGGTAATAATTTGCCAGGCAGGTAATTTGGGGCCTGATGCTGCTCAAAGGCTGCACCGAAATTATTTGGGCAGGCCCCATAAACATCTATCTGAGAAAACCGACAAAAGGGAAGACAAATTAGAACCATCTATAGAAGGTCGAATTCTTCTTGGTGTTCTTTTTCTTTTTCATCGTTAAGCTAAAAAGTTAGTCAAGAAGAAGAAAGACCTATTGCTTTAGACCATTAGGATCATATATGTTTTGTTGAACTTTCTCTCATATTGATTCAAAAGCGGAGAAAAAGATATGGTTTCTTTCTCTTTCCCTCGTATACCGCTGATAAAATGATCATTTAATTGTATGTAGGAAAAATGAATTTAAACTATACAACAACCCAGATAAGCTATTAAGCTTTTAAGTTTTGTCCATTGGGTTAGTCTTAAAGTTTTGAAGTTTGGACACGATAAAATAGGCCCATAGAACTTTGGATCCAGTTAGTAAGCCAGCAGCGCTGAAACCAGTAACGCCTTGCTCATAATCTCTCTTGAGTTGGGCCCTGATCTGGTTATTGTGGCACTTTCTTCCCCGCTGAAGCGAAATGTGAAAAATTGATTAGTAAATCTTGTCTGAAAGTCCAAAGGGATTTTTGAAAATTTTCTCTTTGCATTCATAAGATTTAGAGATGGTAATGTTGGCGGGCTAGGCTGATACGGCCCAAAAAGTCATGATGCCCGTATAAATATGGGCTGTGTCGTGTTAGTCCATATCTTTTGAAGGTTAAACTCAGTCCAGCCTGTAGTCCATATGAATCGTGCTATCCCAGCACATGTGTTAAACTGGGCTAGTGCATGGGCCAATAATTTATATTAAATGTTAATTTTGTTAATATTTTTTATTTTTATTTTTATTTTTTCTAGATTTTATTTTTTTAATACTGATTATTAAATTAGATTTTAAGAATGAAAAATTTCACACAAATGTACGCGGTTTGGCTTACAATGCCTACGTCCACGGGAAAGCGGAACATTATTCACTATAAATAATAAAATTTACAAATATTAATTGATATTATAAAATATGGAAAATCTATCACCTAAAAAATGAAAAAAAAAAATCAAATTTATTCATTTTCATCTTTATTATTATTATGATATTATCTCATTTTGATGATTTTATTATTTACAATTAATTTGTTCATTAAAAATAATTTTAAAATATACTTTGATAAAAATTAAAATTAAAATTAAAATTAAAATTAAAATTAATAATTATTACTACTATTTTATTTAATTTCACTACTATAATATTAATTTTTTTCATTTTAAAATAAAAAATGAATAATTATTATATTATTAATATAATTCTAAATTTACATTAAAAATGGGTTAGCCGATATAGGTACACGAGTCATGCCGTGCTGGGCTATTTTGGTGAGTCGTGCCGTGCCAATCCATATGCCACCAAATAACTACCCAGCCCGTCCATGACTAATGGGCCGTACTAACACGGTCCACCAAAAAAATAATATGAGTCGTGCTAGCACCACCCATATTGGATTGGGGCGTGCTGGGCTTCGTGCTGCCCGTCCATTTTGACATATCTAATAAGATTTAAGAAAATAGATAAGAATTCTGACAAATAACAAAGAATATGACCACAGACTATCAATATCGAAAGATACATGCTGATGAATTGGAAGCAAATGTGATGTTAATGTAACCAGAAAGGCAGATGTGCCACGTGATAATGCTTTGTTTCAATCAGCAACCCCAAAAGCCTTTTTAAGTCATGACGATCAGGGAGAAAAATATAAAAGTGGATCGGATCTATAATTTTGGACAGAAGCAAAGGAGATGAGTTTTGCTCAAGACTTCATTTCAGTTGTCGACATCGCATTCATCAGTTTACAAGTATTTTTTTCTAAGAAACCTGCACTTTCATTGAAAGACCCTGAATGTTTCTATGCAAGTAAGTTAGGTGTTGGTTTCTTTTCAGGCTTTACTCTAATCTTAGGGTGGTCCAGTGAAACCCCAGCATTAGTGCAATAGGGGGTGATGGCCGTCGAGCATCATCTGAGACATTCATGAGTTTGCACATTCAAGAGTGGTCCATTTCAAAGGATGTCTTGTTGTGAGCCCAAAGGCCGTTAGATTTTTGCGCGTGGCCAGTTTCTATGACATTTCATTCTCAGGACTTTTCATCTAATGATGCATAACAATATATTAAGGTTATGTTTGATATGAGAAAATATTTTTTATTTTTATTCTTTAAAAAATATAAAAAAATTATCATATAAGATATATGTTGTGAGAGGAAATGTATGTATATTTTAAAAAATAAAAATAAAAAATGAACCTATAAATACGATTAAAAAAATTTATTCTAAATTTTATGTATATTTTTTTTTTCTTTTCTAAAACATAAATACATTCTTATAAACTATATATATCTTAAATGATTTTTTTTTTTTAAAAAATTAAAAATAAAAAATATTTTCATATATCAAATATAATCTAAATCTATCTATTTTATCACCCAAAAAAAAATCTTCCTATTTTAATTTCTAGTGCTGCTTGCTGTGGCCTTGATTAACTTAAAACCATTGCACTCCTAGTCTCCTACTTTCTTTGCGAGCCAGCGTGTTTTAACTTATGGGCCTTTTTCCTTCCCGTATCTTTCTGACGTGAAGCAGATTTTAGAGTCTAGTACTTTTGAGGCTAGGCCTGGTTTCCACTTTCTAGCCTTGTCCTTCTGTTATTCCGGCTGAGCCAACCCATCGCCTGCCCCCCCTGCCCTGCCTAGCTAGTTTCGGTTCTGCAGTAACACGTAATTAAAAATGTGATTCTGTCCGGCTAAGTTCCCCACCTTCTCTCTCTCCCGTTATGGCGAAAGATGATCAACTCAAGCTTTTGTCCGGTACATACTCCTGCATAACTGGGCATAAAATAGCTAATGCAGCCAAGACGATGAAATGTGCGAAAGACACTAGGCTTTTGCACTCTGGCCTGGCATGCCCTGGCATCTTACACAAGCCAAAATCCTGTTAATTTCTTATACTTTTGGCATTTTGTAAGAAAACAGCGTCAGCACGCCAACTCTACACCGCCGTTTACTTCTCCTTTACTTGCCTAAAGATATGCAATACAGTAACAAATTATGGCAAAGTAAGTCACGTCTTCATTATATATTGGCCAACCGTGACGAGTTTTAATTGATTGATTACAAAATGTATAACTTTGACAAATTCGACGGTGGAGCTTATAACATGAATTGGTCCACTAATTCTGGCGCCCGGGTACCTTTGTTGGATTCAATGATTAACGCTCGCATTCAATACATGCTGATAAAATTTCAAGTTGAGCTTTATAAATTTAAAACTCCTAATGCTTCTATTGCTATATATTCGCACCTTGATCATCGTTTTGGCTTAAATAGAATATTGGGTTCAAAGAATTTGTCATGCACGTGCCTTTGGTGGTGTCCTCACTCCTCTCCCCCCATCAAGATCTTGTCCGTGGACTCTAGACTCAAAGAATCAGAGACAGCTACTTTTCCTCAAGATCATGCATATGAATCTCTTGGTAAAAACAGAGTGAAGAAATTAACTTTGGGTTTTTATATATAATTCATTCATTAGTTTGGATTTTGGATTCGAATACTAACAATCATTGATACTAATCCAGAATGTAAGGTGAACTAACAAATCGCATATAAACTTTGACTTAAGGATTAGAATTCCATATCTGTATCAAAATTGTTTTTTTTTTTTATGTTCCCTATCTATGCGTTACGTGCTTCAAAGAACACAAGTAGTTTGGAAACTATGATTGGTTGCTTGGAAAGACCCCCCATGGTTAAGTTTTGCGAAGTAGTTTCCTAGTCATTTCGTTGCCTCTCAACTTTGTCACATCTATACATGGAGAAAGGGTCCAAGCTGTTTTGCCTGAAGGAAATGGCTTTGCCAAATGTATCCGATTCTTACACAAAGTTCTGAGCACGCTAAAGCACATACGGATGATTCCATGTCTGTCAATTGACATCATTTCGAGATAACATCAAAGTACTACAGTTACAAACTTACAATGTTGTAACTCTCAAACGCAATCATTGCATTTGTACAAAACTATCTAAAAAAATAAAAATAAAAAGTGGTAGTAACAAAAATCATTGATCTCTTGTACTAATTAATAAGTGGATGACATGAGTTTGATCCCAACCCAAATTACGCAATAATAACGTCATTGAAAATGAAATGTGGGGTACAATTGTACCATAACCACTTGCTGTAATCTAAAATAATTCTTCAAAAAAGCAAAAGTTTCTCCCCCCAGGTAATTTGGTTCCCACGCGATCGCATCACCTTTTCTAACATGTGGCCTCTAACGCCATGCAATTGCAATTTTCTTTCTTATTTTTCATGTAGCGAAAAAGGGTCGAAACAGTTTGAAATATATGCTGCTTTGGGTTTGATTAGACGTGAGACAACTAGCTAGATACACACACATGAAAAAGAAGAAGAAGAGCAGAAGAAAGAATAAAGTACTGAAGAAGAGAAGCTATGGCTACGAGTACAAACAGTAATATATTTTCTAGTATAATTCAACAGCCGCAAAGATTGGATAACTCTGATATTTAATTGGACGGCATGATTTTTTGGGTGAGATGGAAATCTTAGCACCCATTTGGCATTAAGCACTGTGACTGCGAAAGGATCCACGCAACTCTCTCCGCTCCCCTCTTTTTATAACAGAGAACCCATTATTTTTCTGAAACGAAGCATCTGGAATTTTCAGTTTCAATGAGCTCTGTTGGGGCATAAGGAATAATAATGCATTATAAAAAAAAATGAAGTATAGTCGTAACAATATATTTTTAAAAGCATAGACAAATGTTGCTGTTAGCCAATACGTACTGTTGGTTTTGCTGTCGTATAATAATGTGTAACTGAATTACATGCGTGACATGCATAGAAAAAAAAAAAATATATATATATATATATATATATAGAAACTGATATTATTGCAGAATTATGGGAAATAAGTTAGTTACGTCTAATAAAGAAAGAGATAGGGAGATTGATTTCCAAATTAGGTGGGCAGTAGACATGAATAATAGTAGTAATAACATGTCAGGTGGGGTTTTGGCATGGGACGGGGTGCATATATACAGCATGAGAGAGAGAGAGAGATGAATAAATTAAATTAAAATTTATTTAAGGCTAAATAATTGGGTGGTAGTGTGAAAGGAAGGCGTTAATGATCAAATTCCAACAAAATTGAAAATTATAGATAAAGTGTATGGACGTGAGCGATACAGAGATAGCTACTAGTATTATACTAGAACTAGAATATTGTATAAACAAACCGAACTCTCTTAAGTTTTTGAGGTGGGAAAAGTAGGTCGGTTTGAGTTCAGAATACTATACTAAGTAGTAGTAATTAATTAAGAGGGAATTGACTAAAGATTTTTAGGGCAAGTTAATTAATGACGACAGAAAATTTTATTAAAAAATAATTAAGAGTCGTAAATCAACTAATCATAGAAATATTGTTGTTTTGCATTAAAAGGTACTATACTCGAATTATTTTACTGTAACTCTTTTCCAAATAAGATTGAAATCAATCCATTTTGTAATGTTATTATTATAGATTTTAATCAAATGTCTAATAAAAGCCCGGCCCTATATTTGACTCGTAAAGTACAGCTGAAAAAAGCTTGGCCGGGTTTGTTTGCTGTTATTCCATCATTTTCTCCCTTTATTTACATGTTAAATCGAGCCACATCAATATCATTATATTTGACTATACCAACCGAAGGAACATTCTGCTGCCTCTTTAATTTTCTTCCTAATTACTATTACTGCTACTACTACTTTTATCTACAGTTTAATTGCATTTGGCATCTATGCCTAGAGGCTAGATGTTGTAAAAGAAAAACAAAAATCGATATAGTATCATTTAATAATTAATTGTCCCCACTCTTAAAATTCCCCCCCTTTTCTTTATAATTACTGTTTGGTTTATATGATTAATGATGTAAATGGGCTCTCCCTTTCTTAATTAGCCTTCCATCAAGATTTGATTGTGTAGATATTTTATAGACATATATGAACATTATAGTAATGATTTATTTATATATAAGATAAAGATAATTTTTTTTTCTCATTTTTACTATTTACAACTGGGGAAGGGGAGATGGCCGGCCGGGTTCGAACTCCCTCCTTTTACTATATGGAGATAAATGTAAAATTAATTGATAGTGATACTTTTTTGATATCGGAACATTTTCAGCTTGTCTCGTTACGTACATGTAGGGAACCATTGGTCAAAAATGAGAAATATATAGTCAAACCATAAGAAAAGTATAAAAGAATATATGGTGTGCTATTGAGAAAGAGCAACATTATGAGGCCCGTGCAAGAATAATGGCTTGTACTGTATTATTTCGGCTTATATATAGTCAATCATTTACTACCACTTTTTAGAAGTTTTGCGAGCGGGTAAATTGCTGCTTCAACAGCAGACAAGCTGCATGTATAAAAGAAAATTTCTACATTAGGAAATAAATGTGTTTTAGCATTCAAGGAATCAAGCTTTTGGGTTTCTTAATTTAACCAAATAACCGAAAGGAGAGACAACCTTCCAACATAAAAAAATGGCAACTGGTTGTTGCAAAAGATATATCTGGTTGTATTGACTTTGGATAAACTCCCAATCTACTATATATTACCAATGTTTGTGGGTGTTTATATATATACATATATATATATATATTTGGTAAGAGGTTTGACGAAAACCTGCAGGTACCTTGCCCTGGTTTTGATCTGACTTTGACAAAGAAAGGAAGAATCAAAGGCGACATATAGACTGGTTTGCCTTATCTTTTTCCAAAGTGGCTCATCAATTTTACGGCAAAAACATTGACCCAAAGGTACCACGCGGCTAGCATGTAGTCCTATGATATTTAATAAGCTAATCTGTTCAAACCATGGTCGGTGCACGTGCTCCAGAAGGGATTAACAAGAAATCCAAATTGCAAAGGAAGAATGGTTTAATTAAAAAAAAAAAAAAAGGAAAAACCACAGCTTATTTTATAAACAAGTGAATCTTATTCTTAGTCGAAACATCGAGAAAGGAAGAGTTTTTAAAGTGTCGTCAATTTAATAAGTAGCCACCCCACTGGCAGTGTTAATATTGACCAATATTGCAATTTTGAGTAAAGATAATAAGGCAAAGCCCCAGAGCAGAGTACGTACACAGAAAATATAACAGGGAGGGTAGCAACAACAACAGACAAACTCACAAAAGTACACAGAGCCGACTGATCTGATCGCTGCCGAAATTTCGGAGCCCAAAGTTCCAGCCTAGATTTTTGTCACAGCTGTTCGCTATACATTGAATTCAACCCAAACCAAACTCTAGTAGTATCTTCCGTGCTGTGTTTGGACTTTGGAATTTGTCAATTACTTGCCTTACCGCATCCATTGATTCCGTACTTCATATCTGTCCTTGGCAGACCATGGAAACAAAGACCCAACTTTTCTTTCTTTGCCTGCTGGCTACTACAACTAAATTACTAATAGAAATCAAAACATACACAAGGGTTAAAGAAAACTTAAATCCACATTAAAACCTTTTAAACAATTTTAATCCTAGTAGTAGTATTTCCAAACAATGAATTTTCCTTTTTTTTTCCCAATAAACCACTACTAGATGACTTGACCCTGAATTTTCATTACTTCAAAAAATTCAGTCTCCCGTTTCGAAAAGCATTGAACGACAATTATTAATTGGTGCAATGCCGCACGTGCATGTTTATCCCCCATTTTAAAAAGCAATGGGTGAGACCTGAGAGAGATAAATTATTAGAGGATTAATTCTACCAGTTGTAATTGGTAGTAATTAATAATCAATTAAAGAAGAGTCCGAAAAGCAAAGAGGCAGTGAGTGAGTCGTCACTGAGCGGTGGAAATAGTACGGGCAGGGGCAGCAGCAACATTGCTCGCCTCCCCTCTCCAAATCTCGTTTATCGGGCCACGGTCCACCAGTTTTCACCCCTCTCGAGATTTTCTTTCCCACCTTTTTTTTTCCCTACTAAAACACTTTCCATCTTATTTTTGGTGGTTTTTTAAAAGGCCGACTTTGCTGTTTCCACACCATTCCATGGTCCGTAGCGACAGAAAGAGAGAGAAGGAACTGGAAATCATGTCATCCTCCATGGGCGTGGGAAGGTGTCAAGCTGCTGATGAGATATGAATAAGCGTTATCTTGGGCTTGACGGACTTTTCATCAAAAACCCCAGGTGCCCAAACCCTACCCACTAAATCACTTTTTTGTTTCTTTCTCTTTTCTTTATTTTACTATTATTATATATATATGCAGAAGGAAAAGGAAAACACCCTTCTTATTTATCTATTCAATTCAATTCGTTTCATTGTCAGTTGTTTATTCATTTACTTATTTTTCTTGTCATTTTAATGTCTCTCCGCCAATTGCTTTTTATCTCTTTGCACTGATCTGTTTGTTTACAATTGTTTTGAGATTTGAGTTTTGGCTTAAAGCTGTTCCTCTTTGTATTATCTTATCTTACTACTTATTAGTTTCAGTGGGTTTTAATTGTGATCTGGGTTTCTGGCTACTACTTTTATAGTTCTAAGAATGAACTGAAAATATGTTTCTTCCCTTCTTCTTTTTTCTCTCTCTTTAATTTCGGTTTTTGATTTTTTTTTTGTGTGTTTGCAATGTTCATAGGGAATTTGGAACATTGCCTAGGGTTTTGTTGAGAAGACAATTTAGGTTGGAGGGTGAGTTTTCATGGGTTGAGCTGGTGAGTTGATAATGGGGAGTTTAAGTGAAGAGGAAGATCAATTTTTTGACACCCGTGAAGACATCACCTCTGTCTCTGATTCGGGATCCGATTGCCCCGAGAATTCTGACTCTGAGTATGCCGCATCCGGCAATTCAATGCCAGCTAACTTTGGATTTGAAATTTGGATTAAAAACCTCAGTAGCATTCGTGAACGACGTGATAAATTTCTTAAATCGATGGGATTAGGTGTAGATCAGACTTTCAGGGAAGGTCCCTCTAACATTTGTTGTAATGAAATTGAAGTGCAGACTGATAGAATTATGGAGAAGAGTGGAGCAGTCTTAGGATCCTCAAGTTTTGATGATGGTTTTTCATCAAGTCAGTCTTCCGTGTCGTGTTGGTCCAGTGATGCCAGGGAGTTGTTAGACGGGGCGTTGGATGATAATTTTGTGTGTAGGATTAAGAATTTGGATGATGGGACAGAGTTCATTGTGGATGAACTCAGTCAGGATGGCATGCTCAGGAGATTGCGGGAAGTAGGTTCTAATCATTTGCTTACCATTGATGAGTTTGAAAGGAGACTTGGCTTATCCCCTCTAGTTCAACAAGCAATGCGTCGAGAAGTCAAAGAGGTTTCCAATTTAGGGACCGAAAGAAAGCGGGGTAAAAGGGGATGGCTTAGGCGATTAGGTGCAGTTGCTTGCATTGTTGATAGGCAGGTTGAAGCTGCTCATATGGTATCCAATGATAGTTATCCAAATGCAGAGGCAGGGCTTAAAATGGTTCGAGTTAGATCTTACAAGAAGCGCTCAAAGGAGTTCTCAGCTCTTTATATGGGACAAGATATCCAAGCCCATGAGGGTTCAATCTTAACGATGAAATTTAGCCCTGATGGTCAGTATCTTGCAAGTGCAGGTGAAGATGGTATGGTGCGTGTATGGCAAGTTGAGGAGTCTAACAGATCAGGGAATTCCCATATTCATGATGTCAATCCTTCATACGTCTACTTCACGGTAAATAACTTTTCTGAATTAGTTCCTCTTCAGGCGGAAAAAGAGAAAAAGGGTAAATTGAAGAGTGTGAAGAAGCTTTCAGACTCGACTTGTGTAATTTTCCCTCAGAAAGTTTTTCGAATTTTGGATAAACCCATTCACGAGTTTTGTGGCCATTGTGGTGAGGTCCTGGATGTATCATGGTCAAAGAATAAGGTTAGCATTTGGTCTGAAACACTTAACTATGATTTGCTGGAATCTATTTGAGTTTGTAATTAATATTAATGTATTGCAGCATATTCTATCATCCTCTGTTGATAAGACAGTTCGCTTGTGGCAAGTCGGACATGATGAATGCCAAAGAGTATTTTCCCACAATAATTATGGTAATATCCCTGCTTCTGTTTTATATAAGTTATAAGTTGTTTTTGAGTTTTGGCATGTTTATTAAGGTAGCAATTGCCTTCGGCATTGTGACTATGCCATTATAATCGTTCCATGTTCATGTTGGCTATCGTTGTGTGATGCAGTGACATGCATTCAGTTCAATCCTATGGATGATGATTACTTCATAAGCGGTTCCATAGATGGGAAAGTGCGAATCTGGGCAATTCCTGGTTGCCGAGTTGTTGATTGGACTGATGTGACAGATATCGTCACAGCTGTGTGTTATAATCCTGATGGAAAGGTTTGGTGGAGATTTTCTATCCATTTTATTTAGCAGTTTGGTTTCTTAGATACAAAGCTTTTTCAGTTCATTGATTACCTTTTTCGACAGGGTGCAATTATTGGCTCAATGACTGGTAATTGCCGCTTTTATGATGTTTCAGGTATATCTTTATTTTCACAGCTCCTTTCAGAAAAAACTATCAATAACATCTTTGGTAATGTGACACAATATGTTTTAGGATCTGGAAAATTCTTACTCTTTGTTAAATGTTACTTGGGTATTATCACATTCTTCTTAAATTTGACCATTTTCAATACTTTGAAATAGAATACTGTGACTTGTGAGGATATCTATCAGAAAACTTCTTGGCTGTAAGAAATGAAAAACTTTGATTTGATGTTTATCCTTTTCTCTCTAACAGTCTATCTGTGTCAGCAAACCTTACAACTTACAAGTTTAGAGGGATTTGCAGATCAAGAGGGAAGGAAAGGATTGTCTGCCAATGAAACTTGGTTAAACTTTTGATGAGTGAATTAACAAACCCTATGCTAAAATTTATCCTTGAAATTTGTTGATTAATAAATTGGAATTCACTTTGCAATTTGAGAGGTAACTTGTGAAAGACCCGTTTTCAAGTTCCTTCCCTGGCTTTCCAGGGGAACCTTATTGTTTCAAATTTGTGGCTTCCAATTGATTTAGGCTGATCTTTTTTGTACTTATGATTGGCATTATAGTAGTATTGACAGGTGATTTACATTAATTTTGTCCGAACTCCAAATGTGAGAACCAAATATGTAATGCATTTTGGGAGGTTCATTTGTTTGGGAAATACTAACTATTCTGTTTACATGAAACAGAAAACCGTCTGCAACTTACTGCTCAAATTTGTTTACAGAGTAAGAAGAAGTCACCATGCAGGAGGATAACTGGATTTCAGGTATCCACCATGACCATTGGTTTTCCTCTTTCTCCTTCATTTTTATCTTCGCTAAAGCAAGCTTCCAAGCATTAGAAGGTAATAAAGAGGGACTTTCCTCTTGTAGTTCTCACCTGGGGACCCAGATAAGTTGATGGTTACTTCTGCTGATTCTCAAGTCCGAATCCTCCATGGTGTTGACGTGGTATGCAAATTTCGAGGTAGGTAGTTGTTTGCTTGATTTAATTCATATTAGATCCAAAGTTAGTTTGCCATGTCGATATCTTCTTAATTTGTTATATGTACTAATGGTTGACTATGCATTGAGATCGAAAGGCTCTGTTATTTGCTTTAAAACTCTCAGCTTGATGACTTTGTTCTTTTTCTTAATTTGTCTTCTGTATCTACAGGTTTGCGCAATGCTGGGAGCCAGATATCTGCGTCATTCACCTCAGATGGGATGCGCATTGTTTCAGCCAGTGAGGATTCTAATGTCTATGTGTGGAACTACATTAGCCAGGACGGGGCCGTGCCCCTAGCGAAGAACAACTGGTCTTGTGAACGGTTTTTCTCGAACAACGCATCAGTTGCAATACCTTGGTGTGGGATGACATCTAGATACTCTGTTTTCTCAAATATATCAGGAACTTCACCATCACCAAAAGTTTCTCCCAGCATGGGCAGTTGTAACAATGCTGGGGTATTGCAATCTGAGTTGGGTGAGAGCTCTCAACAGAGATTGCCATTTTCATCTTCTGAACGTTTCTCTCTGGACCATGGATTTTTCTCTGAATCTTTGCCCAAAGGTACTGCGACCTGGCCAGAGGAAAAGCTCCCCCCTCCAAACTCCTTGGTTGTATCTTCTGCGATGTGTAAATCTCAATACAAGTTGCTTAAGACATCTTGCCAGAGTGCACTTGGTTCTTCTCATGCATGGGGCCTTGTAATTGTGACAGCTGGCTGGGATGGACGGATCAGATCATTCCAAAATTATGGATTACCGATCCACCTTTAGCTTTATTGAGGAGATGACTTTTCTGAGATGACCTCCAAATTCGCTGTTTGATTTTGGCAAAACAAGCATTACGTCACACCTCTTGAAGCTTTTGTCGTCCAGATATGGGGCTAAAATGATTGATGCTTTGGTTGATTTCCCGTTTGTGTATTATCGGGTTTAAGCTATGGCTACATCGATATCAGGACATGGTGTTGAACAGAATACACATATGCTTGATCGCTGAATCTGATGTCAAGGCAGTCCTTTTTTCTTTAGCAGGGGCCAACCAAGGTTGTCAGGTCTGTTACAGTGGAATCAAATCATAGTTGTAGTCAACATTCTTTTCTGTACTTTAGGTGAGCCGGATGGCCGGTTGGATTTAACCGGATCAAAACATCCAGTTTAAGGATACCATTCTTTAATTTGTTAAAATTGAAAATACAAATTAGAGGGTCATGTCGAGGAGTCCCCCTTTGAGGTTTATGTATATTGCTGTGCAGCTGGAGATGTGTTGTGGGGTCCTTTAGAGTGCGCAAGGAGGAGGAGGAGGATTATAGCTGGTGGTCAGGAGATGCTTCCGAAAGAACTAGTGGGGCTCGTTTCGTCTCATGAGTAGTTTGGTGGTTGAATAATTGGCAGCCGCGTTAAGAGCTTTTGGACCGTTCTGGCGGCTGCTTGCATGCTTAAAGTGGATGGGGTCATTGTCAAATGACTGGTCGGTATATTCCCACTTTCTATTGATATGCTGCATTTGGATTGTTGTTCCAGTGCCACTAAGCCAAGCTAAGTCTTCTGTCTTCTACCTGGAAAGAGGTATTTGGTCTACAAAATGTTGGCTTGTGAATTGTGTTGCAGGTAAATTCTTAGGTAGTTCATTATTAAATCACAAGCTTTGTATTTAAAATTTTGAAATCCTTGGAACTAATTGCAAGGGTTGATTACAGAAAAAGAAAGCTTTTCACAGAGGATCTGATGTATCTCGTTTTGGTGAAAAAGGATCCCCATGTATTGTTGCAACTTGCAAGTGTAGTATACTTTTGTGAAAAGATTTAAAGATGAAAAAGAAGAAGCTTACACTTATTATTATGCTTTAATTTCTTTCATTTTGGCATTGTTATCCTTTGTTTCTGATTTCCTTCCAATGGACCCTCAATCTGATAATAATCAAATAAGCCTTGTTTTTCTCCTCTTTACGAGGCTTTCAACCAACTGGTTAGAGCCCATAAGCAATTAAGCATGTGCCGGGCACTGTAGTCCGTAGTGCAGTAGCTCAGGACGCATGGGGTTGGGATTGAACCTAAACGGCACCGGATTGGAAATTCCCTACTGAAGGTGGTGAGACAGTGGAGGGACTTCTACTGCAGGCCTCGCACATCTAAACGGGCCTTTGTGTGGGGTTATTTATTTATTAACTACATAAACACATATAGGGAAGTGAAATGATGGTGATTTTCTTCCTCACATCCCAAAAGTGCTCTGTTGCGTTATTAAACAGTAACAAACTAACAAAGAAGCAAACCCAACCAATGGATTGTAACAAAAAAAAAAAAAACCAGAAAAACCCAAACAATGGATGGCCATGGCACTAAGACCAGCTCTCATTAAAAATCGATTTATAGTAACCATTAATTAGATGATAAGGAATCAATTCAGAGTCGCAGAGAGTTTGATGAGGAAGTAAGAAGTGAAGAAACAATCATCTCCTCAGGCTGTGGGGAGCCTAGGCGGTTAGCCCTGCTGCAGATATATAAATGAAAAGCTGCAGTCATCATAGCCTGGTGTGTATGCGTTATTGCCTTTGTTTGTCCTTCCGGAGTCTCGTTACCCTTATCAGTTGGAGCCTTGGAGGATTAAATGTTCCAGCTGTTCAAAACCATCACAAATCTCTACCACTGAAAACTAAACATTCCCAGAAATATAAAATCAATGTAATTTGTTTCATTACATTTCTTTGGTCAGGAAAACGCGGTTCCCACTCTTTTTTCAGGTGGGTTTCTTGGTAGCGATAGTAATACTTTATTAGTCGTACGTAATCGTGGCTTGCCCCATTGCTTTGCTACAAACGGGTCAAGCCGCGAAATCAAGTTTCTTCTTTCTTGGAACCTCCGGGAGAGGAATTTAGACATGCCCCGCTTTACATATCTACTACCCCTGGTCCCTGCTAATTAAGGCCTTGACTTTTTCATGGACTAAATAGGGCTCGATTAAGATTAGTTTTAAGTGTTATTCCAGAACCAGTTTTTCTAATGCTAAGTGCACTATTTATTAAAATTATTTTTCATTTAATAACGCACTATCTCATTGGATTGAAGAATAAGTGATGATGCATAGATTATATTAATATTCTTTCTATAAACTTTTAAGAAAATTTCCGAAGTAATTCATTTCATCCAAATTAGGAATCAGGCATATTTTCCGCAGCTTTTCAGTGGAGTAGTGGGTATATTAATTATGTATGAGACATGCAAATCACCAAGTTTATTTCGAATATCACCCCATAAGTTGATTAAACAACTGTTTGGGAAAAATGGGTTCGTTTCGTTTTATAGAATAACATTTATAATATGAAAAGTGAAAACATTCTTATATGATTAATTAACCTATGTCTGCTCTCGAAAAAAAACTTCACCTACTCTTTCCAAAGCTATTAACGGATGCTTCTCCTACTCCTCTAATTATCCTCGCTCAATTCTGATACTACCTTTTTTGGGCTAAAAATGTTCAATTCTGGTCGAAAAGTTAGGTAATTAATGACTCCGAGTATGTTTTTCTTTGGTAGCGTTGATGAAGGCAAATTTCAATAGTAGTTCATGTTTGTTCTGTTAGTATTCTATTCACTTTGTGTCGTCTAGCACTACTCTACTTTCAGTTTCTGTTTAGGTTTTTTGGGGTAAGTAGTTAATGCCTTATCGGTTAGATTTTAGAAACAAGGGTAAGAAAAAAAAAAAACATTAATATCCAATTTAGTTCTTAAATTATATCAAAAAGAACATATTGATTCCTCAATTTTTATTTAAGATAGATTGATCCCTGAACTTTTATTTTGATACAGATTGGTCTATGAACTTTTATTTTGAGACAGATTGATCACCTTCTTTAGTTTTTTTTTTTCATGTAGAATCGATCTGTCTTAAATAAAAGTTTAGAGACTAATCTATCGTTTTTAGTATAGTTCGGAAACTAAATTGGATATTAAGTAAAAAAAAAGGGCACAATGCGGGTAGTATATGTCTCAAAATCTTAGGCTATATTTGATATAAGAAAATATTTTTTGTTTTTATTCTTTTAAAAAATACAAAGAAATTATCATTTAA
Source organism: Microcos paniculata (assembly GCA_030664755.1). Taxonomy (NCBI): domain Eukaryota; kingdom Viridiplantae; phylum Streptophyta; class Magnoliopsida; order Malvales; family Malvaceae; genus Microcos; species Microcos paniculata. The sequence continues at coordinate 37,533,945 of CP131461.1, forward strand.
GATATGTGTTGTGAGGAAAAATATATACATGTTTTAGAAACTGAAAATAAAAATGGACCAAGAAATGAAATTAAAAAAATTATTTTCAATTTTAGTTTTTTTTTTATTTTCATTTTTTAAAATATGCATACATTTCTATAAACTATACATATCTTATATAATGATTTTTTTATATTTTTTAAAAAATAAAAAAAAAATATTTTCATATATCAAACATAGCTCCTCAGTCTCCACCACGAGAGTTTTGAATTTTGGCATTATAGCAACTTGGCCTGGGTCGACGTATAAGCCGGCACCAAAGTTGGCTATCGGCTTCTCTCTGTCACTCAGTTTTCTGGCCTGACTAGCAGTTAAAACTACAATTCCAGCTTTCATGTAATGCAAGCATTGAGCCCCCCATTTTTAATCTGCTGAATTTGATTCAACACCAATCTCAAGACCAGAACCAGGATTAATATGTACGATTTTGCGAATGTAATTGGTCATACCCCAGGTGAAGAGTGTCTTCCTCCAATCACCACAATTGCACATGCTTTGGTTCATGTGTTCGAGCTGCAGTGGAGACAACTTGGCTACCTAATTCGTCTCTGCTAAATGTCTTCTTCACTGCAGCAACGTCACGGACCCATCAAACACTGATTTACTGAGATATCAATTGGGAATTTCGGAAAATCGATCCCATTTCCCACACCAAATAAATTTAACGACAATAATGGATTTAGAGAGTTTGACACTAGCTAGCATGCATTTTAATGCTAGCTAGCTAGCGATCCAATAGTTCTTTTTCATAAAGATATATAATATAACTATATATAGTATGAAATTCAATTTCTTGCACCTTTTTGTTTTCTCCTGTATATCCTTTTACCTTCTAAATTACTCCCTTGCTGTACATAATATATATCTATATTCTATATATAGGGAGTCTAACTTTAGAGTTTAGAGCACATAAATTATGGCTTAATATCCAATTTAGTCACTGAATTATATAAAAAATAACAGATTGAATCTCTCTTCAATAGTGGTGGGGTTAGATGCAGCCATGATGGTATAGTTTTTGAATAATTAATAATGCTGATAGTCACCTTGCTCAACCTTGGTAATTCATGATGCAATTTATTTGATTAAGGAAGGCTGGGTGAAAGAAATGAGGCATATCTACAGGGAAGGTAATTGGTGTGCAGATTTCTTAGATAATCTTGCTCAGAATTATCCTCCTGGGACGACGATTTTGAGTGATCCGCTTGTCGATCTTATTCGTCTTTTAGAGCACGACATGAGGGAAAGAGCTACCCGAAGAGTTTAAGCCTCATATGGCTTCCTTTGTACAAAAAAAAAGGATAGATTATTGCTTTATAAACTTTTATTCGAGACAAATTAGTCTATTAACTTTTATTTTATGACAGATTGATTCCTGGACGGTTGAAAATTTGACGGAAAGTGTTTGATCTTTTATCTAGCACTGATGTAGTTTTTTCACATCAAGTTTTTAATTTAAAAATAAAAATCACATGGTTCTAAATTTTTGACAGTTTTCGTTAAGTTTTCATTCATCCAAAAATTTATCTATTCCAAAATTAAAGTACAGGGGCTAATCTGGCTCAAACAAAATTTAAGAATCAATCTGTCTTTTTTATATAGTTTGGGAGTCAAGTTGAGTATTAAGCCCATTAATTATGTGATTTGGTGCATGAGCATTGAGATGCATTAAAATTAAATAGATGGGATTTCCAAGTAGATAAAAAACCTAAATATTTAGCCAATTAAGTTCTTGCGATTTTTTTTTGAGATAATTAAGTCTTGCGATTTTAATGTTTAAACTAAATCTAATTGTTTATAAGGTCCTCGAGGGTTTTTTTTCTTTTTGGCAATCCACAACAATACAGGCCAATAAATGCCATTATGCCAAGTTGCCAACGATCCCCTAAGTGAAAAATATTGAGTGGTCGTAGTTCATCCGTACTCATTCATTTTTCCTCCTAACTTTTATACCTCTTAAATAACCAATTAGTGAAATTTGTACAATGCAGCCAAATCCATTAAAGTCTGTTGTTAAAAGATACTAAAAAAGACTGCAGTTGGTGTAGCTAAGAAGAAGGGATTTTAACAGTGCCCTGTAAAGAAAAGACGGACAGAAATGCACAAGACCCAAATTTGTTGTAATATTGCTGTAATATTATTCCAATGGTCAATGCTCCACTGTCCTTTTTGTTTTTTTAAAAGACACTACTATCCTATCTAATTAATTGAATCTAACTTTCTTTTTCATGAATCTAGGAGAGAGGGAGAGGGAGAGAGAGAGAGAGAAAGCTACGACTAATAATTATAGCAGACGTCTAACATTGAAAATTAAACACAGAAAAATTAAAGAAGACTAGCAAAATTTTGGTAACATAATAATATTAAATTAATATGGACCTTAAACTTGATTATCTTGTTTCCAATTAATGAGAAGATAAAGTAATTTAGTTTCCATTTAGGTTGAGTCTTGGCCATAAAATTGATTAGAAAGGGAATAATAATACTCCATACATATCGCAATGGCTTAATATACAAAACAACTCTCAAATTTGTATAAAATTATTATTTTGGCCCTTCAACTTTTACTTTGTGAACAATGTAGCAATTGACGCTAACATAGTATAACAAAAAAATTTTATGTGTCAATATTTAAATAGATCACGTTAGCGTCAAGTGCTACATTATTTATAAAATAAAAGTTAAATGGTCAAAAAAATTTTAAAATAAAAATTGAAGGATCAAAATAACAGTTTTATATAAGTTCAAGGACTATTTTATATATTAAACCATATAGCCATCATAGTATAGGGACTACAATAGTAATTAAAAAGTAATGGTGGAAAATATTGAGTAATTAACTTTTTGAAATGCAATAATTTGACCATATACACTTTCCACGTGATGGACGGCTCATATTGAGCAGACGTGTAAAGAAGGATGAAAAAAAAACGCAATTGATCAATTAGTACAAGGCGGTCTAGTTTGGTATAAAACCGGCTGGGCATGAGGATTGAGGAGAAGAATTGAAGAAGGGCAGATAGGGTAGAAGGGTCGTTGAGTTACGTGTGAAAATTTCATCCAAAAAATGTACTACGTACTAGTAGTAATTTTGGTCAAAGTAATCAAAATTATAAATGATAGATTAGCAGACGAAGACGTCTTGAACCATAAGTACTACGCTTCTATTCCCTTTACAACCAAAAGCAAAGTCGCTGGCCTCTTCCCCAAATTTAAAAAAAAAAATGCAAATCTGTATTCTTTTGTATGAAAATTTATATTACAAGGTCATATAAATATTTGTCTTTTAACGGTTTTAAAAGGCAAAGCCAAAGCTTTTTATGTACTCGTGCTCCTTAAAGCATCTGTCTCTCTTCTGCGTGTCCTGATTTTCTCTTTCTTATTCTCTCTCTCTCTCTCACGGTCGCATGTTCCAATGTCTTTGGGAGAGAATAAAGAGAGAAAGAGAGAAAGAGAGAGAGAGAGAGAGAGAGTGAGTTAGTGAGTTGAACTGAGTAATAGTACGTACGTGAAAGCAAAAAAAAAAAAAAAAAGAATAGAAATAAGAGAGAAAGAGAAGAGAAGATATGGGACGAGCTCCTTGTTGTTCTAAAGTTGGGTTGCATAGAGGTCCTTGGACTCCTAGAGAAGACACATTGCTTGTCAAGTACATTCAAGCTCATGGTGAAGGTCACTGGAGATCACTTCCCAAGAAAGCTGGTAAATTAATTCCTTATATTTGTTTTCTTTTCTTAGCTAGCCCAGTTTTGGGGTTTAATTTGTTGTTCGTCAACGATTAGTTAATTTGGGCTTGGGCACGCAGGGTTGCTTCGGTGTGGAAAGAGTTGCAGGCTGAGATGGATGAACTATCTAAGACCAGATATAAAGAGAGGGAATATAAGTCCGGATGAGGATGATCTTATCATCAGATTACATTGCCTTCTCGGCAATCGGTGGTCTCTTATCGCCGGAAGGCTTCCCGGTCGAACCGATAACGAGATTAAGAATTACTGGAACACGCATCTCAGCAAAAGGCTTTTAAGCCAAGGGACTGACCCCAACACCCATAAAAAACTGTCAGAGCCAGCCGCCGTTCAACAAGTCAGGAAGAGAAAAAACAGCAGAAACAGCAGCGGCAGTAAGACCACCAACAAGAAGCACAACAACAGCAACACCAACAAGAAGAAGAGCAAAGCGGCAAAAGTTGAGCCAGAAAAGCCCAAAGTTCATCTCCCGAAGCCCGTTAGAATTATGTCGTCATCTTTCTCTTTACCAAGAAACGACAGCTTTGACCAATGTAATACGTATAGCACGGTGTCTTCAAGCCAAGGAGGTGGTGCAGAGGGAGGATTGGGTACGGAAGTTGTACAAGTTCCATGGTCATCGGAGGCAAAAGATGATGAAAATGGGACCGGCTTTCTCGCTGCTTATAATAATGATGATAATGATTTCGTTAGCGGGTCAGATTTTGAATGCCAGTCTCACGTTCCGGTAAGTGATGACGAAAATAATTCTCTCGAGAAGCTTTACGAAGAGTATCTACAGCTTCTGAAGACAAACGATGAACAAGTGCAGTTGGATTCCTTTGCGGAATCATTATTGATATGAGGAAAAGAACAAAAAGTGTTAGGACGTTTCTTAAGCTTGTGTGCATGTCAAAATAGTTGAAGGTTTTTTCTCCACAATAAAGTCGATGGTTTGAGGTTTGAGGTTTTAGGTTGAATCTTAGCTTTCACGTGCTTACCTTCTAGCCAAAGTTACTTTAGTAGTACGTAAAATGGAACTTGGTCCTCATATATAATTTTTTTTTTATAGAAATGTCGTTATGTACAATTTATTTATATAATTCCCTCCTTAGTCCTTAATTATAATATAGGGTATATAAGGACTTTGATGATATATAAAGTTGCACAGAAATTAACTGGCCTTATACCAAAAAAAAAAATGAAAAGAAATGAACTGGCCACTTCTTTCTATAATTGATATGATAGTAAAACTGGAAATAATTAATTCCATCACCAAAAGTCATCATTTTTTCCCAAATTTACTTGGATCCAATTTAAATACTATAGTTAATAGCACTACTCATATGTATTTTTTTAATTATAAGATTCCAAAGAGAGCAGAAAATACCTTAAAATTAAGGAACAAACATTATGCAAACTTTTCACTGGAGGATTTTCACACTGTTATAGTATTTATGTTTTCAGTTATACAGAGTAAAGGAAGGCATCATCTCATGTGTTGTGTTTTCATGTTGGAGCGAAAGACAATTCATTAATTGGGGTGGGACATATTGTACCATCAGAAGAAAACATAATCTAATTAAGATTAATTATTATTGTCGTCTTTTAACCAGTCATTGTGCTGATTTAACTTTTTTACCGCGTAACTTGGAATAATATCGGGTACTTTGAACAGCTCGTAGCCTCTTAATTAGATGAGTATTTTCTTCTGGTTATTTAATTATATTAAATTCACATGCCGAAACACGTACTTATAGCCTATTAAATGATTGCTTATTTTCGCTTCCAGTCAACTACTGTAGTACCGATCCAGGTAGCTGATCATGTCAGACGTGAAACAATCGTCACGACGACGACGTTTATAAAATACGTTACGGCAGGGGAAAGAAACGGGCCCAACTGGTCAAAGCTAACGTTGACAAAATACATACGCCGACGCACTGTTTATAGACACGTATATGTACAACATTAAAATCGACATTTATATAATATAAGAAGGAGTTCCATCAGATCCAACTAAAATCTCGTTATAGCAAATTAAGTTAGAAAATTTTAATAAGAGACGTAGAGTAATAGCAAAAGGCATTAATCTTATTCGACGATATTAGCTTAATAGGCTTCCTAAACTAATAATTACTACTATTATATGTTAGTTTATTTTAATAAACATTAAGGTGACCCATGTAATGGGTTGGCTTTACTATTAAAAGGCCCATATGATGGATATTGGGTTTAAGGAATTAAAGCCCTAGGGTTTTCTATATAAATAAGGATTAAACCCTCCCCTCTCTCTTCATAACATAACATAAGATAAGATAACTTGATCCCCAAGTTATTATAAAAGTACTTCTCATCCATCAGAAAAAACCTAAAAGAAGAAGAAAGAGAAAAATCCAAGAAGATCAAATCTTCATTCAATTGTGGTTTTATTCAATTAATTGTTTAGAACTATGGATCAAGGTAAGTGCTCTTAATTTTCTTGTTAATTGAATTCTTATTTGGTTGATTCTATGGGATAAAAGATCCTATATAAAGGTTAATTCATATTTTCTATCATAGTATATTTGAAAATATGCTTACAATTGGTATCAGAGCACGTCTCTAGTCTCTATTTACATAAATTTTTTTACGTGTTAAAAATTAGCAGTATTCATTTTTCTCAAGTATACAGTGGGAAAATGGAAAATGTTTCTATTTTGCTCCATAGAAACTCGAAAAGTTGGAGTCTACCTTTTCAGAAAGAATTACTCTTAAGAAAAGAAACTTTAATGGGGTAAGCAATCATTCAAATTCAAAAGGTTATCATACAATAAATTACTTCTTTTTTAAGATTCTACAAAAAGAATTAAAAACTTTCAATTAATCCCTAAAATTATCTAAATTTTTTGGTTATTAGCACCTTATTATCTTAAGAATAGATATAATAAAACAAAACCTCAAAACAAGTTGAGTAAACTCCCGTGAACCACCCAAATCTAAACAAAAGGGTGATCAGACGATGCATGAACTGTACAAAATTGCAATGCCGTGGCAATCAATGCAAACGTTGACTGATTATCAGTCACGCCCTTCTGGATTTCGAGAGCCTTGAATTTCATTCATACCAACAAATGGTACTCTAAAATTAACTTAATCTAATGATCACTGCTGTTTTCATTAATAGAAAGTTCTAAAGTTTTGCATATAGCTAGCTAGAGCTAGCGGCACCCAGGTGCATGCTCCCTCGAAATTAAAGAGAGAATTGATCAAAATTTTCTTTCCGTTTCTTTCTTATAGGTAACAGTACTTATGCCAACACGTTAAATGACAAAATGATTTGAAAACTAGTCCCCAGATATTTCTCTCGAACAATAACAAACAAAACAAGGGGAAGAAATTGAGAGAAGAAACAAAGTGACAGCGAGTTGAATAGTACTTTTACGAGTTTAAAGAAGAAAACGATAATTGCAACTTATATTATGATTAATATATATTGAGGTGAGGGGAATTGCATCACTTGAAAAAGGGAAAAGCTTAATGTTGTTCTCGTATTGATTTGATTAGCCTTAGTGAAGTTAGATGACCTCGTGACCAACTTCTATTCCCGAATTGGTAGATGCGCAATTTGTTTGAAAACATCGACTATATGCTTATAATGATATCATCATTCCTTTTAATTTAACTATTGAGTGATGTGGACATTTGACTTTTTTTCTAAATCATCATCATAGACAATTTTAAATTTCCAACTTTATTATTAACTTGAATTTTCCCGGCACCTTCCTCAATCATCCCAATAAATTCTTCAATTTAACCAAAGAAGGAAAATTATAGTGGTCCCATTAAAAATAGAAGACCCCCTCCTCCATGCCATGAACTTGGGAAATTAATGTGCTTGGCCAAAAGATAAAGACAAACTATATAAATATATATGTCGCCCTTGACATTAAAATGTTTTGTTCAATTACACCAAAGTTTTTACCTTGAATTAATATTAATAACAGTATTATAATTATGAGAAATTGTTTGGACCAGTCGATTGAATTATTTATAGAATTAGATTTGACTGGGCTTAAGTTATACAAGTAATTTGTCCCTCGTTAATGCTGCGGAATATAAAATATTTGATTTGATCAATTTGTTGAGATAAAAAATAAAAAATATTAATATAATATCCATCTATAATTCCACAAATAATAATTGAAGAAATTTAAAAATTTAATAAACTTATATATGAGAGAAAATAAAAAGAAATTAGAAAGTCAAAAAGGAAAGAATAAATGTCAGCACAATTTTTAAGACATTGAATTAGGAAAAAAAATTAAACTCTTACATTTAATTATTTTCAATAAATGTAAAAAATTTTGGATAAAATTACGAATTAATCCGCACACAAAACCAACAATTTCTAATTGAGATGGCAAAAATGATATTTTCACACCACATTAAGGCCTTGCTTGGTAGAAAAGAAAAGTGGAGAGATGGAAAAGTTAAGAGGGAAAAGTGGAGAGAAAATAAAATTTAAAGTGGTTGGTATGAGAGAAATTTGAGAGGAAAAAAAATTGGAGAGATTGATTTTTCTTTCATGTTTCATATTTAAAATCTCTCCAAATTTGGAAAGAAAAATAAAAAAAAAACAAGTTGTGTCTAAATAATTAAGGTAAAAATACTTATATATCCTTCATTATCAAAAACATTTTAACATATAACACTAGTACTCACTAACAGACTAAATTATAAGGGGTATAATGGTAAAAGTATATTAAATTGATTTTCTTTCTTTTCATTTTTTTATTCTACCAACCAATGAAAGGAAAAAAAGTTAATTTTTCCACTCATTTTTTCATCTTTCCTACCAAGTATACTAGAGGAAAATTAATTTTATTTTTCATCTTCTTACTTTTCTCCTCCTTCTATTTTTTTTCTTTTCAATTTTCCATCTTTCCTACCAAGTAAAGCCTAACTCTCTTCTTACAAAATTATCATATAATCCCCACCAACAAAAAAGGGATTTAATTAGGGATAGAAATAATATATGGATATAGATAGTAATTTCATGCAGTTTTATTGATGAATATGTAAAAAAATAATTGGTAAACTTCAAAAAGAATTATATGGAATTCATGAGTCCACGTCACTCGATATCATTAGATACCGAATTGAAGCGGCCATGTGCCTGTAAAATGTAAATAAGAGAACTACCTAAAATGGTCGACCGATTAATAATTCTAGCTAGTAAAATAGTAGTAATAATAAACTTTAACTTCACAAGGAATGTATAGTACAGATCGATGCAGCAATTATTTTAAAGTGGCACGTATATAGGTAGACAAGTAGACAAACATCTGGCTTTCTTTGTAATTTTACGTAGCTTAACTTGCAAAAGCATTGTCCAACTGCGCTGGCTTTATAAAGGCCACGTAAATTTTTGCTCGAAATTATATATGGACATGGCTCGGGTTTCTAGTGGAATTTTCCTTCGTCAATTTGCTAGAAATAATCGCATGATATTCGTTGAGAGCGACTCCCATTAGGTTTTAGGTTGTTCAATAATTGAGTACTTGTAAGTATAATTAGTAAATTGGTTTTGTTAACGGATGCACCCATATACCTTTTAAGATTGATTGACTTTTTACATAAAAAAAATACTTTTCATTAAATACAGTAATTTTTTCTAAATTAAAAAAAAATGAAACATTAATTATATAAAATTTATTATATTTGGCACTTAAAATGGTTTATGGATGCATCATTTAACATTTTTCTTAATAAATTATTATTATACTATATATATATATATATACTATAATAATATTAGTAATTGACTAGTTGAATCTGGTCTAGCTTTTGGGTTAATCATGGGGTTTCGTTTTCCAATCCAGCTTCAGCGCGAAGAGGAGTAACTAATCAGGGCACAAGGATGCCTGCCTCCGAGGCTACCTTTAACTAATCACTAATAAGTAATCAATAATCAACCACCGCAATAATTATGAAACTTAATTAGAAAAATCATGATCTCAAAGATACCGTTAGCATTTTTGTTTACAATGACATTCTGTATGAATCGAATTAAACACAGTTTTTGGATTTCCAAACCAAATAAAATTACCCATCATACATACATGTATAGAATCTCTTGATTTGTTAGCTGGTGTCTTTCTTGGTTTTAGGTGCACCTTATTGTCAAAATAGTTTGATGATGAAATATTATATTATTATGCTATCGATATACTACTCGTTTAAGTGTCTTTCCCAAAACAAAATTCTTCTCAATATTTAAGAAATTATGGAAATAAAAAAATTTGTTTTGTTTCAATGATACACTCCATGCCAGCACATTCTCTGGCGTTCAGTTCACATTAAATTGGTCCATAGAGTCAACACCTTCTCCGTAGGAAAAAAACAAAAAGAAAAAGAAAAAGTTCCCAATGATTTGGGGCAGACCCAGAAATTCCATTGCGAAGAAATTTATTTTATTATGTACCATAAAAATGGATCAAAATGTTGAGCAATCAGCGGGCCGGAAAGGATAAAATAATGGGCTGATTGGATTTTGCCCCAAAAAACAAGATAGATGCATTGTGAAAGTTTACAAGTTATATATATATGTATATATATTTATATATGGTGTGATCTGGTTAGGTAAATGTAAATAAATAAGTAAATAAAGTGATTTTGGTTAGGTCAGTTGACTTTTGACTTTTTTTTTTTGAGGAAATTTTTGACTGTTAGATGCTTATTACTACTAACTGCTTCATAATAGTGCTTCATTATTATCGGTACGAGGGAAGATGCATATGTATATATATATATATATATGGTAACTTGTAAATTAATGTGGCAGCGATTGTTGGTCGCTATCTATTGCCATTCGCCATTGCAAAATTTTCTTCTATTCCCCACTTTTTATTTTTTATTGTATCATTTACTTAAAAAAATAACGACTCCATCAACTAATTCCATTATATTCGTTGCTTGACATTTTAGAGCCTTTGGTTTTGAAAGCCCCAAGGCCAAGGGATTCCTTGTTACTATATACAACTCTTATCAAGTGGTATAATAGTAAAAGAATTTCAAATGGGCTAATATTCAAACTAAGAGCGGTGAAATAAATAAACAAGCATATATATATATATATATATACCAACAAGTGGTTGGTCTAGTGGTAAACGGTTCGGACCTTCGTAAGATTAAGGACACAAGTTCGATACTCGAAAAGTGTCCTTGTTGGGAGGGAAATTAACCAAAATCGCTCTCTCTCCCGGAATGGTAGAAAAACCATTTCACCACCATTTTAATTCTACCAAATATATTTATATATATCTGCACACATTATATGTTAATCTTAAGCCTTTAAGCCTCAAGTTCTTAACTTGAGTTTTGGGCAAATTTTTTTTTATGTGATAAAACGGGGCCTAAGCCCAATTATAAAGTGACCACACGCGGATGGCAAATCCCCGTCATATCAGCCAGCTAGAGCACCGAGTCCATTAGGAGGAACCAAGTTCAAGAACTATCCAGCATCTCTCTTATTGCCTGGGCTAGAGGATATAGGGGATGATTCAGCTCTATACCCTTTTCCACTGCCATGACTGAGTTCTTGGAGTCAGACTTAATCACTAAACAGTTCTTGTTGAACTCTGGCAAACTTGATTCCATGGTACAGTCCTCACAACTCTGCAAGGTCGATGGAGCAGTTTCCTATATGGTAGCCGAACCCACTAAGCCCGTTGCCATTTGTATCCCGCAAAAACTCCAGCAGTAGCAGCCTTTTCTCTCACTCGGTCCCAACTCCCATCTGTGTCTAACTTAATCCTTAACGGGCTTGAGATCCTCCTAGGCAATTTTCCATTCCTTCATAACTTTGCCAATGGTTCCGAGCTTTTTGGCTATTGGGACTTCATTTTTATCAAACACCCAGCGATTTCTCCACTTCCAGATAAGCCAGCAGGCATTTGCAAAAAGAGGTGGCCAACTCCATTCTCCCACTGAAATATCTTTGCATTCAACAATGTTTCTTCTAAACCACTCTGAAGGGGGAAGGTGCCAGATCGCCAGGATCTTCTCATTTAATAATAACACCTCCCAGACAACTTTTGCCACCCAGCAATCCCGCAAGGCATGCAGGACTGATTCACTAGGGTCATTGCAGATGGGGCATCTAGCATTCTCAAATAGCTTCCTCATTTTCCTGTTTTCGTTAACCAGAATTTGAGTTTTGGGCATTTTGACAGAAAACTTTCTTACCGTGTGTTGAGCCACTCATCAACGGGCAAGGGCCCAACTTTCTCCGAATAAGGTTAACGATTGGCCCAAATTCGGTCCAACAGAAAACAAAGGTCGGGCTTGAGGTGGGCCTGATTTTATTTTAATCGTGTGTATATATATGAGAGAATTATCGCGGTTAGTAAGTAGTAACTGTTAAAACAACGGGAGCGATGGGAACAGTAACATCGCCATGGAAGCAGCTTCTTCTCCACGCTTTGGAATCCAATTCCCATCTCAAACACTCTACCTTCTTTCAACTCGTTAGCTTTTTTTTTTCTCTTCGCTTTTATCATCTTTTTTCGTGGTTAAGATTTTCAAGAATCTTTAGTTACCGTTGCTTTTTTCTTCTTCTTACGGTCTTTTAGGCAACAATTGGTTCGAATGGAAGACCGTCGAATCGCACTGTCGTTTTCAGGTACCTTATTGATCAATCTCTATGCAAATCCTATGTGATTTTTATTGTTTTTCTTTTGGAGTTGAAGTTCTTTTAGTTGAATTTACAGAGGATTTCAAGAGAACAGTGATAAGATCCAAATCAACACTGATAACCGGAGTCGTAAGGTTTATATTTAATCTCCACCCTTTTCCAGGATTCTTCAATCCTCACACTTCCATTTTTTCTATTGATTTTTTTATCCTTTGATTTGAAATGGGTATTTCTTTTTGGGTTAAATTTCTTAGCGGTGAGTTATGTGTAGTGCTAAAACAATTCTTGTTGCAATTGTGATTTCAAATTTGCAGGTAGAAGAGCTGAAGCATTGCCCTTTCGCTGAGGTAGTTTTTGTTTTAGGTATAGTCCATTGTTAGAGAACCCTTTTTTTGTTTGTATGTCCACTGACTACCTGGTAGAATGGTAGTCTGGTACTTTGCACAGGGTTTCGCTGTTGAATCTATTCTTAATAAATGATCATATGTAATTCTTTTCCTTGACAATTTTGTATAATCTTTTCTTTCTTTTTGTCCCTGTTGTTGCAGATATGTTGGTACTTTACCGCTTCCTGGGAGCAGTTTCGAATCAGAGGAAGAATTGATGTGATTGACGAATTCAATCCTGATAATCTGAAACTTCAGGTTAGACAAGAATCAACCCGATTTTGAGTGCATTACATGAACTGCGTTTTATTGTTAATACTAATGATTAGGACTATGCGATTTTCGAAGCCACAGAATCAAACTTAAGTAAAAGAAAACAAGAATCGGAGTTACGGTTGTCACTCAAGTGGGATATACATACACTTCATGTTTTTCTCATTCTGTCTAAATTCATATGCAGCAAAGGGAGAAATCTTGGTTTGATAGTTCTGTTAAATCAAGGCTACAATATTTGGGACCTGATTCGGGTCTCCCTTGCACAAGTGAGCAGCCAAATGAGGACATTGCTTTAGATCCTTCAACAGGCCCAGTTGCTGCATTTTGTCTGCTGGTTCTAGACCCCGATCAGGTTTAATTCTTGTTTACAGTTACTTTTCTTTAAAATCAGGGAAGGAGAAAAAATATGAGTTATATTCGTCTCTTCATTTGGTCGTTTCTATGTTAATTTTAGTATTGGTTATATTTTGCAGGTTGATTATTTGAATTTGAAGAATAATCAAAGGCTTGAGTTCATATCCACAGTAGGACTGAATGGAGTGAAAAGCTGGACTTCTGAGAGGATTAACCCATGATTATTGTTTTCTGTTTCCAACACCCATTTGCATCTTCTAACCATTTATCCTTTAAGAAGCCTATTCATATGCTGTATACATTATTTTCCTCTCCTATGATTTCAATTTAGATATTTCATAAATTTTCTTTGTTCCATTTGCTAGTGACAAAGTATGGATAATGCAAAAGGACTCATGACCACTCTTCTATATATACATATATGTATGTATTCTTTTTCAAATCCTTTGAATCTGTGTGTTTCCCCAAGGATCTTCGGTGGAGTAGATACGGTAAAGTATTTTATTATTATCTTCCAATGGGATCTAATACAAACTGTGACCTTTCCACACGCAATTGGAGCACTAGAAGTCGGTTTCATGGACGTCTGAAAGCCTACAACTTAATCAACGGTACCAAAATAAGTATCTGATATGCCTACATTTTCAGAAACTGAAATGATTAAGGAGATCTGTTTCTTCCCTATATTATGGAATACTAATTGTGCCATAGGCCGGTCACTGAAAAATTAGGACAGTCTTCTGCTGTTTGGATAAGTAAAGGCTACCTTCGTTCTACTCTCCTCTCTTTATGTTTCCTGAGAGCCGATCTTGCAGAGGAAATAGTACTAAATAAAGACCTCGGTCATGTAATTCTTTTCTCCTTTGGAATAGATAGCAGTTGGGCTGTTACAGGCTGTTTAGTTGCTTCTCTTTATTTATTAACAAATGATGCTCCAACCCTTTGTTTGCATCCTACATTATTCAAATTAATGACATTTATTGGGTACGGCTTAGTTTAAATGTGTAATCGTAATTGTGCCACGTTTTGGTTTCATGGTAACTCCCACAGAACCGAATCCATGGGATCATCACTCGCATTTTATCATTACTCTGTTGTACTTCTAGTTTATTGTACTGCACTCAAGGCAGAGTACTACTTGCATCATTGTGAAGTGATTTAAATTGGTTCACAAACGTATAATTCCTGCCTATTATTTGAACTCTCACACATCTAAAGCATCTCAAATGAATATTAGTCCACGGTGCTGGTTTCAAAACGTTTAATGTTTAATTCGTATTTCGTAGCAATCGCCTAATTGGGTAGATTGTTGAGCTTGAAATCCCAGGTAATCGCTTTTTTCCCCCTTTTGCCCAGAAAGCCCATCAGAAAATGGTGCTGCTAATTTCTGATTTCGTTTTGAATTGAATGGATGGACATTTTGAGTTAGTTCATAAGGATCATATCAGACGCTGGTGAAAGGCATTCACCATGCACCTTCGAAAGGTTGTCTTGTCTTTTTGATATTTTGTCTTTCGATCCATTTCTTTTGACCCAATAATCCGCAGATGGGCAGTTCTAAGGCGACTTCTGTCTATGTAAGTTGTGTTTGAATATTGATTCTTGGTTTCTTGCTGTCGTTAGTGCATTTAATTCACCATTTTCCATCAGAGGCCTAGACATGTTTTCCGCAGTTAATTTTGCTATTTTATAGCATACGTTGATATATATATATATATATTTATATATATTTGGAGGAAAATGTTTTTATTTCATTCCAATAAGCAGGAGAAACCTGCTACAATGTTTACAGGGGATCAATGCTCTATAAAAGCAATGATACAAAGGTTACAACAATTACAGTGATTCAAATGCAACTAATACAAAGGTTCCAGTTTTGAACTAGCATCCTGTTGATACAGTCTCCTTGAATCTTGTCTAAGCCATACAATCTCAGCCTGACTACGTCTGCAACTTGCTCAAATATAGCGTCTGTGTCCTTGGCTTGTCCTCCAAATATTCTACCATTTCTTTCCTTCCAAAGAAAATAGCATTATGCCCCCTAAGAACTGTAGAGATAAGAGCTTTTCCTTTACACTTTGTTATCAACCAAGTAAAAACCAGACGCCAATTTCCAACAGGTTGGCAAAGTCTAAAGGCTGCCAAAATTTTCTTCCAAACAATTTGTGAGTAACCACAGGAACAAAATAAATGATCCCTTGTTTCTTCAAACATATTGCATAATAAGCATAAGGCAGAATAAAGTTGAATTCCCCGTGTCACTAATCTGCTTCTTGTTGGAAGCCTATCAAGGATTGCCATCCAAGAGATTATTGCATGCTGTGGTATGTGGTATTTAACCCACAAAACTCTATGCCACGCAACCTTAATTTCTTTATGTCTCAACTTTTCATATGTAGCTCCTACTTTGAGCTTGAGACCTTGCATAGACCAAGTTCCATCTAATTGAATGAATTTTGTAGCTAGCTCTCTAAGTTTTGTATACGTTGACATTTATGTTGTAGGGAAATGAATGAATATATGGTGATTAAAGTTTTCAAGGGCTTGGAAATAGCAATTCTTAAAAGCCCCCTTTGGCACAGCGTTTCGGTATGTTTGGAAATGGGCCAAACGGAGGCTTAAGTGTGTATTTTGATTGAAGCCCAATTGCCTATGTGGTGCACTTTTCCTCTAGTTGAAATGCAATTTTCTATTTAAGAGAAAACCTCCAATCTTTCAACTGGTTTGTCTTCACATGTTTTCATTCCTTAGTTACCCTTACTATTTTAATAAAACTCAAAATTACCTTTAAGTTTGATATGTTACAGACACTCTTTTTTTCCTAAATTTTCTCTCGATATTTCTACTTCTTTTCAAATATCTAAACTTTAGGAATTTAAAAATTTTAAATAAAAAATAAATATATAGAAGTCCAAATAAATTAAAATTTTAATATAAATAATAAATCATAGTAATTACTAATTATTAATTAATTACAATGTATTAATTGAATAATAATAATAATAATAATAATAATTATATATATACATATGTAAAGTTAATAATATAACAAGTAAAAAAATATATAATGCACTTATATGATCATACCTAGATCTGCTCAAGGGTTGAGCTACCCGCCCAAGCCCAAAGGTCTGTCTGAACTTTGGGAGGGTTTGGACAAAATATTAGGCTCGAATATCAAGCATTAGACAGAGAAGGAGGGCCGTTTAAAAAATAGGCAAAGCCTTGGTTTTAGACTTTGAAACCGACTTCAGCCCGTATTTATATATAATATAATTTTAATGTTTTTAGTTTCCAAAATATTATGTGTATATGAGATTAGTATTTTATATATTACATGTTATAAATATTTTTAAAGAAAAATATAATCTTAAATAATTTTAAAGATTATTCTATAATAATTCTTGATTTTTTTAAAAAAATGTTATAATTATATTTTTAATTTTTATTTAAGGTAAAAAAATTGTGCGAGCTTTTGTGCAAGCCTTGGACAATCATATTTAAATCTGTGCGGGCCTAGAACAAATGGTCAGGCTCGAATTGTTGGGTCAGGCTGAGCCTGGATAAGCCAAATGCATGTTTTGCTTAAGCCAAAGCGTAGCCCATGATCATCTCTAATCATACTCCTAATGATAATTTTTCATTCTCACCTTACGCAACCCTTGTTTTCATTAAACATATAATTTTTTATCGTTAATTTTAATCTCACCATTAAAATTCTAATATTTACAGTAACTAACCTCACAATTATCACTTTTTTTAAATTTACTGAAATCAATTTCACCGCTGTGTCAAAGAAAGTCAAAATACTATCATAACAATTTCTTCAATGCGCGATCGATTTGCTAAAGTTCTAATAGTTAAGTTCAAACCACCCATCTAAATAACAATTGAATCATTTTGATTAAAGAATTTAATATTTTAGTATGGTAGTTGACCTACTTATTCGTCCAATTTTGTTGGCACTAATTCCTAAAATACAGTTGGGACCCGTTTTGGAAATTATAATTCATAGACTTAAAAAGCAGCGAAAGCTAAGGTGTGCCCGTCCTGGAAAAAGAAGGAAGAGAAATTTGCAGTTTTATTCCTCCAAATCTTTACTTGTTTACATCCACAATTTGATGATCTAAAAAGAAATTGGATCAGGACATACATATAAAACACTTTCTCCAAAAGAATCCTTTGATCAGAATGATCACATCAATTCATTTCGTTCCCATTTATTCAAATGCAACGGCTCTAGCATCGGGGCAGGTCTGCCGGAGGATGAGGTAGAGTCTCCAGCTCTCCTTTCCCATTCTCCACTATCAACACTGCACTTAATCCCCATGACTGGTGTAGGTCTAAATGGCAATGCATAAACCAGACCCCTAAAAAATGACACAAGAATCCAATTTTATGTGGTTAACAACAATATAGTAGTATAATAAATATCTTGAAATTTTGCTTCTTAGTGAAGGAAATTGAAAGAAGATCATACCAGGATTGTCCGCGACAAATCGTATTGCTGCCCATCCTCCTACCGGCACTCCAATTGTGTTCATATAAGGTGGATCGACCAAGTTAAAATTTGCTGTCTGTGGATTAAAATTCCCGCTACCATATCCTACAACATAGAAGCTGTACCCATGGAGATGAATTGGGTGGTTTTCAGTGGTGACAGTGCCAGTGTCCTGGAAGATAATCTGCACCCTGCTTCCGAATTCAATTACTTTGGCCCTAGTTCCATTGATGGAATTTGTGTTATTAGGGGCGTTATTGGGTGCCCCGTTGACAAAGTCATAGAATTGAAGGGGCGCCCCAGGGAAGTCCTCGGTGAAATGGCCACCAATCTTCTTATAATAGGCTTCCAAAACTGAAAGAGTAGGCTTGACAAAGCTTACATTGTTCATGGAAGCTGCAATTGTACCATTGTTCGCGCCTTGGCAGTTTTGCTGGGGATTCTTGGAGCGGCATTTATTGACATTTAATCCCACAGTGACAAACAGGCTAGTATCAATCTCTTTAGGAACATTTACAGGATTAAGGCTTCTAAGACCATCCATGACGGTCTTAACAGCAAGATTATCGTTAAAGCTCGGTAATTTAGCCGGTAATGATAGACTGTTAGGGACAGCACCAACGTATTGGAAGTAAGCAATGGCTGATATGTTTTGGAATGATACATTCTGGGCAGACATGTAAGGTCCCATGGCCATGGAGTACTTTCCAATGGGCTGATCAGCGGTGACAAGGACGTTCATGGTCTGGCCTGGTCCCAGCATCACACGATCCGTGGTGAATGGCTTGGTGTACTCAGCATCAGCCTCCACGATTGTTAATTTGTGATTAGCTATGGCAAAGAAGTTTTCCATGTTTAAGGCTGCGTTGATAAGCCTCAACAAATACGTCTTCCCTGGAACCACCTCAATCTTGTAGACATCTGCATACCAATAATCAGTTAATCACAATATTAGATTGATCTATCGTTGGCTGGTTTGACTTTTAATAAATTACTTGTATTATTTCTTAACTGCTTATACATATTTTATCCATTCTACTAATTATGATTAACAATCAAATTAAGCACATGATTAAACCTGAATACCCATTTTATGTATTGGACATGGATATTTTTAAAGACAATAAAGCGTCAAAGCAATCTAAATTGTCAAGAATTACTACATCATAAATTTGGTTTTTTTACCATTGCCGGAGCAATTGTAGTTAGGGCCTGGGTGACCGTTAATGGTAAATGCATCAGCAAATGGGGCAGCTCCACCGCTTGCTAGAACTTGCTGCTCAAGTTGTACCACATCTCTCAGCCAATACTCGCCTGCCACATTTCCAGGTTAAATTCTTCAATTTATATCCAAACTCCATATATATATATATATACCATCACATTTATGGCAAAATTGTCAGTAATATTGGATTAAAGGTATAGGAGATATATACCTAGAATTACGATATGCTCTTCATAAGGGTGCTTGAAAGGGTAAGGGACCCCTGTCTTAGGATACACAACAATGGCACCATAAACAGTGGCCCTGAGCCAAGAAAGATGGGCATGCCAGAAAAAAGTGCCCTTCTGCTTCACCAAAGTGAACTCATATGTGAAAGTCTGGCCAGCTTGAATGGGACATTGGGTAATGTAAGATGGACCATCGAACCAGCATGATAGTTTCTGCCTGACTCCATGCCTGAAATTAAATAGCCAGCAATGATGATGCATAATTAGTAGATTTGTGGGAGTTAATTTTCTGATTAATTAGCAAACTTTGTCATAGAATTATAAGAAAATACCAATGGATGGTGGCATTGTGGGGGGTTTCATTGGTAACCTTGACGATGATTCTATCATCTTCTTGGGCGTAAAGGACAGGTCCAGGGAACATTTTGTTAACAGTCACAATCTCGTTGGTGTTACATAGTTTAGTAACTCTAAGAGTTTGTACCTATTTGGAATCAAAACCTTGGTTAGAAAAACAGAAAAGATAAACATTGAGATAGCTAGAATAGAGTTGTATGGAACATTTGGAAAGAAATGATCAGGGGAATATTGACCTTGAAATCATAGAACCTGGTTGATCCCCCTGCAGGCCATTCATGTGCCATAGAATGAAAAGCTTGGAGATTGGATGACATTATTGACAAGCTTAAGCATAGCAAAAAGAAAGTTGCTAAGTTGGCCATTTCAAGAGTGGGAGAGAGAGAGAGAGAGAAAGAGTTCGAGTGAAGCTTGGCAGGGAGGAGAGGAGGGAGCAATTTAAAAGGATGAAGAAGCCATATAATATTCTAAGATATTGGAGGAGGAAAGCAGAAAGGATTTTGTCTAGATGTATTATGTTTGTCAGCTTTCATGATTCCTCTAACATGGTTTCGTGATAATAAGGTGTTGGGGGCGTGATTATTTAATGTGACCCATTGTGGGGAAGGATTCTTAGCCATCTCTCTGCCCTTAACAGAAAAAGCAGATTATTATCTCTTTTCTTTTGATTCCTTCATTAATCCGTCAACGTTTTCCCTGTTAAATTATGTCCTTTGACTGAGAAAATTATGCATTCCATCTTCTAGATTCAAACCCCACCTTCAATAGCTACTTCCTCTACTCTCTCTGTCATATTTTATTCTTTCAATTTCCACGTATAACCATTTGTTCTCTTAAAATATAACCTGTGAAACCTGACAACCCAGTTCTCTGAAGAAGGTTTTCAGCCAAGTTCAGCCATGAAAGCTAAGCCACACCGACCGATATGTTTCTTTTTTCCCCTGTTAGTGGCTAACCTTTCCATTTTTTGCTTAACTGCTACAATCATCACGAGTACATCTCTTATAAACTATGAAAAAAATATTTTTCGTCTTGATTCAAGAATCAAGTTTTGCCGTATAAAAAAGTAGGGATGTAGAGATGCCTTGGCAGTAAAAGACAGCCCAACACCTTCCACTTGAGAGGATGTGTGCAGTGGACGAAATAATGTAAATTGGAGAGAAAAATAAAACAAGTAAAAAGGCAGCTACGAGGTGGACAAAACCAAATTGGACCAACCATTTCAACTCTGTAGCACTCAAACGGAGCAAAAGGGGAGAAAAGGATGGGTTTGTTTGTTGCTCTTTTGTTAGACACCTGCCTTTTACTCAATCATCAGCAAAGTTGGAACACGCCTTCCTAAACCCTGCTTTTTGTGTAGGGAGGGGGGAGGAATAGAAAAGGAAAATGTAAAGAGGAAGGAAAGGAAAGGAAAGGAAACCCTCTGCACTCTGCAGCATGAACTTCCTAAGCTGTCTCTAAAATCTCTCTTCTTTTTTCTCCCAATCCATCACAATGCTTAATTAATTACTTCATTCGGTCATATTTAACTGTCACAACTGGGTCAAATCATCTTTAACTTTGATTATTAATTATAATATATATATATATCTATATATAATTAAATTTTTTAAAAATATATTTTGAAAAATTCAAGATTTGTATTTTTAAAAAATTTATAACTTTATAATTTTATTACAAATAATGATCAAAATTAATATGATTTGACCCAAGTGTGACAGTTAAATAACACAAGAGCAATTAACTAATTGCTTTATATTATCTGAAGTAGATCTCTTCATTAATTGCTGAAACTAGCCGTTATATTTCTTAGTTCATTTCACTTTGCCATCCTTCAACTGTTCCCTTCCCCCCTTTATAACTTTAGAATCTTTCTTTTTGGCACGTGTGATTATGTGTTTGACCCACCTCATATATATATATATATATATATATATATATACATTCACCTTGGATTTAGATAACTGGAACTCAACATGATTTCCTTCAAAGTAGAAGTTATATTCTTTATTAACCATCCAATTTGGTTAACAATCTCAAACTTTTTGTTTCTTTCTTTTAAGTTAAAACTTAAAACCATAATATACCCGGAAAAAAGCAGGTATCTTAAAGAGAAGAATCCTTGAAAAATTTTAGAAACAAACACCATTGTTTAAAGCGGAAAATGGAATTTCCACTTCAAGAATAAAAAGGGTATCAATGATTAAATGTTAGTACTATATACGTTAGAATCGAGCCATTGGATGATTGTGTCGAGAGGGCATGATCTTCGTTACTTCAACGTCACGCTACAGGGCCTGCGCCTGATATACCATATTCTGTCAGCTCCCTGTTTCTGTGGTTCTCTTCACAACTCCCAAGCAGCTGAATTCATTTCTCTTCTTTCTTTTCATTTTTCCTGTGACAACAAATGAGAATAAGAAATTTTGGGATTTAGTAATTTAAATATGTAGCAGTTTGCCTAAAGCTGTCCACGTAAAGGAGAGAAGAAAAGGGCTTCACACAGCATTTTAACTAATGTCTTATAATTTATATGTCCCCATGCATTTTTTTTTAACTGATAAAATAATTGAAGATGCTAACTGTAACGAAGACCTAATTTTGGTTCCCTCATTCCTATAAAAAGAATTAATATATACTGTCATAAGTTTATCTATCAACATCTCAGTCTCAGACAAAGATGACATTGTATTAATTTGTTTATAATGCATGGATTAATATAAAAATTACTTCTAAGGACTTTCACTGGTTTCATGCGTGCCGGGGATCTCAGTGGAATGCAAGCTGAGACAAGAAGTTTAGCTCAATGCAGCTGACTTTTTATACATATCTCTTTTAACTCTAAAAATGGATGCATGCTCCAGGGCAGCAGCATAACTAACTCAATAAGAAGGGATTTTCAACTCTGAATATAACACTAATCATTTCGTATCTAAAACTTAAATTATTGTCCCCTTTCTGTTTAATTAAATTCTGAGTCAGTACGAGCAGAGATGCTGAGATACGCATGCCGGGCTGGCCCCTCTTTGGTAGTCTTATGGTCCAATCCAAATTGCATTGACAGAAGACACAAGTAGAATTTATTATTTAGTCTGGTCTCCCTCATAAACAATTGAACAGACACAAATATTATATACAATCAAAGAAAGATCATATTTCCCCCTTTTCCTTAAAAATTTTCAATCTATAACTGGAAGTTGGTTTGATTATGTTTTCGACCCATTTCGATTTAGTTTTCCATGTTTAAGGCTGCGAAGTTTTTGTTACAAGAAAGCTATTAAAGGTTCAGACAAAGTGATCAACAATAATATCATGCAATTTTCTGTAATTAATAAGCTGCAACAGACATGCAAGAACAGAAGCAATAGTAGCAGCGCTATGATTACGATGATCATCATTTGACTTGCTTGTTTGTTGGATATTGGAAGATATTATTAGTCAGTAAGACTGATACAGGTCTCTTTATACATAATTATTTGACAAAAATTTGCGACGCAGACGAGGGGAGAAACCATGTTGGTCTTTATGATTGCAAACACAAATCGGGAAACCGTCCCACTCTGCCTGCTTTCCCGACATAATCCAAGCTACTTGCTTGTAATTTTTTGTTCACTACTCCGGGTAGCAAGTAGCAATTAGCAAGCTTCCATTTTGTAAAACATTTAAATAAATAGTTAACTTGAGGAAATATCTGAAAAAGAAAAAAGAAATCGTAAACATAATCGTTAACCCTGAAGGCTGAAACGCATTCCTTTTTCTTTCTTCTCCTTCTCTTTGGTGCAAATCCTGTTTGTAGACATTAGAAACAGGATTAGAAATTTCATTTCCGGTCAGTCATCTGTTCAGCCGTGTATTGATCTGAAGTCTCAAACAGTCACTGTGAATTTTCAGATCCGTTCTTTCGCCCTTTTGTTTCCCTCCCAATTAACATGATGACGATGATCCTACCAGTCAAATTTTCAGATCCGTTCTTTCTCGCTTTTGTTTCCCTCCCAATTAACATGATGACGATCATCCTACCAGTCGAATACCCAGTTTCCTGACATTAGAAGTCTTAAAACGTTTCTTCAGTTTCTAATATATTTCCACTGGACCTGTTAGTTGGCACACGAGGCTCCTATAATAAAAACGAACAATGTATCAAGGTGCACCAATTGTAGGAAAACACTTGGCTTGTCAGTTGGTCTGCGTAGCAAACAGCTATCCAGAAATTCCTCCATTAAAAAGATGCCAATGTAGCGAATTGGCGCTGAAATTCCTGAATATGAATGCACAAGTCTGTCGACCTGGTGCTGTTGCGGAGCTTCCAAGGACAAACCGTGGGCTCCAAACCTTAAACATATACTAACATACATGTAACTTACAGCACCAGGAGACAAAAGTTGCAACAACCTTTGTAACTGCCTTGCACTCTTGTATTCAAATATGTAGTTTATTCATAAAGAAATCACCTCTAATCTATTACCAGAGAATAGGATAATCACACGGTAATAGCACTCACTTTCCTTTCTAGTCCAAGAAAACCCAGTAAGAGAAAATTCATGGCAGCAGGGTGTCTGGCTTTTCCGGTGAGGAAACAAGGCAAAGTTCAATTTTCAAGAAATGAAATCTTAAAGGAGAAGCGAGCAAGGCTGTACATTATCCAGCGTTGTCTGTTGATGCTGATTTGCTGGAGAGATCCGGAGGATAAATAATAGCTTTGCCATGATTCAGCTGATTGTTCTTAAGAGAAATAGATGAGAAATCAAGACCAAGGCAGTGTAAATTTCAAATCCAAAGCACTAAACTTAGGGCTTTCTATGTAATATAAATGCTTTCAGTAACTCAGCCTTTCTATGTAACATGAATGGTTTCAATTAACTCACCTTAGTTTGTGCAGAACTTTGAATTCACTATCTGTTCTTTTGATTTTTTTCTTTTTTTCAATCTATTTCCTATTCATTCACACAGCTCATCCTGATTGAGGAGCATCTACTGCACAGGATTGCATTCTCAGGCCTCATAAATTCGTCTCATAAATCATCC
The DNA here is from genome assembly GCA_030664755.1 of Microcos paniculata. Classification (NCBI taxonomy): domain Eukaryota; kingdom Viridiplantae; phylum Streptophyta; class Magnoliopsida; order Malvales; family Malvaceae; genus Microcos; species Microcos paniculata. Next base: position 37,558,734 of record CP131461.1, read on the forward strand.
TAATTGAGGAGCATCTACTGCATAGAATTGCATTCTCAGGCCCCATAAAAGTCTTGTCAGAAATCCCAAAAGAGTAAGAGGCAAGTATACAGAACAAGCAAAAAATCTCATATGCTAAAGTTGTTAGGAAGAACAGCAATCATGTATTCCAATTCTAGAATTTGGACTTCGATAAAAGGACTGTAATGTCCATTTACAATGACCACTGATACTCACTTGTGATGCATTAATTTCACTTTTGTCCTACGTTACGAGGAAGGTTCGTTTGGCGGCGCTAACAATAATGCCAATCTTAGTTAAGCTGGATACATAAATGGAATTTTTGACACCTGACATCCGATCACAGAATCTACAGGTGAAGATCTTCCAAGAAATTAGAAACCCTAATTTGAGCACCAATGTATGAATTATGATCGGATTGCTAATCAGTAATCATTATGCTAGAAATGGATCAGAATATCCCTAAATTTTATTGATCTAACAGATAGCAATAATTAAACCGTAGGGCTCGCTCTAGCTCAACATTCTGGCTTATGAGGTTCTGAAAGGGAAAGATTCACCAATGATCTAAAGAGAACTTAAACAACAGAACTTTCATCAAAAGGCTTTGCCATTTCATCTTCCCAGAGAATCATTGATAGGTTTTGCGGAACCTAAAGGAATTGTTCAGACTAAGAAACAGAGCTCCCCTTCAAGAGGGGAATGCTTCCGTGGAATTCACAAGTCTAAAACCTTTGATAATGCAATACCAGCAATGAAATAATGAAGAATACTTTCAGTATTATCACTCAACTCTCCTTGGTTTCAGTGAGTGAATAGATTTAGAAAACATGTTAGAAAGCTGGCTTAAAGAGCAATTCCTGCCCTTGACATTGCCAAAAGCAACAACTCTGCCGGAAATTCAAAAGAAGTGTGGATGGACAGTCAAGGTGAATCACCAAGAGGCCTGAGGTGAGCCCAAGCAAAAGAAAAGAGGTAAAACTTAAAAGGAAGATGTCAGTAATGAAATCCATTCAATCTGCTACCTGATTTAAGCAGGTTATACTTTTATGCCCCAAACATTGAACAGCTATTCCAGTCATAGACATTAGGCATTCAAATTTAGTTAAAAAAACTGTTAGTAAAATAAAAAGAATAGTGAAAATTCACTTTGTTGCAGAGTACATAAGAAAATCTTAAAATCACAAGTCCAATGGAAACTAAAGTTTGTCAGATCACAAATAATAGGATACATCTGCAAACGAGTAGAGTATTCTAAAATTGCATCATCAAAAGACCAAAGCTTGTAATATGAATGCAAATCACAAATTCCATTACCTTTCAAATAGCCAAAAAGACGACCAATTTACATCAAACAATAAACCAAAGTGTGCGGGAATTGATTCACAAGTAACCTATAAACACTGTTGACAGATATACAGAAACAAAAAGGAACAAACCCTAGAAGACGAAACAATCAAGCGTTGAGCTTATTGGCGGCGGGTTGCGTCTGAGTCTCAGCAGCTGGTTCGGGTATGAGTTCAGTTTGAGACGGTTCGTCGTGGACGACGGGCTTGGTGAGCATGAGAGGGCGATCCTTGGCTTCCTCTTCGTCATCGAAATCCGTGGTGCTGAGGTTGATACAGGAGCAGCGCTCCAATGAGGCGAAAAACGCAGAGGCCATGTTGGCGCCCACCCAGGTAGCCATACGATCTAGCTTGTCGCATGATATGAAGCTGCAGCTGTTTTCCATGGGCTGATTTAGATGCAGAGTCTTGCAACTAGAGATGTTTGCCGATGAAGTGCGAGGGAAGAGGAAGAAGGTTAGTTGCAAAGGAAGATTGATTAGGGCCAGGGGAGAAAGAATAGGCGTTTAGAATCATTCTTTGCCTTGCTTTTGCTGTTTTATAAATAACGGGTAGTTGATTGTGATTTGTCCGTCGGTCAAATGATAAGCCGGCTGTAAAGAGCCAATCTACTATCTGTCTGCCACGTGGGTTCTTTTTGCCCTTTGGTTGGATGGTTGGATTTGGGCTTTCGGCATATATATATTCGTGCGAGTTTAGGATTAGGAAGCATCTTTGATTTCCGGTTAGGATAGAGATATAAATGCTTGTTAGGTCGTAAACCACGAAGCGCATCTGGTGTAGTGGTATCATAGTACCCTCCCACGGTACTGACCGGGGTTCGATTCCCCGGATGCGCACTTTCTCCTTTTGCACGCTCTTTGTCAAGATGTTTTTTAACGGCATAATGCGCTGTTAAGTGTTAATGGTATCTTCAATTTTCGTATACTACACGCATGACGTTGTCAATTGTACACACTTTTTTAGCTCTAACGGTACCCATTAATTCATTTGATAACGAAAAAATAAATAAGGCGAAAGACACAGAAAGAAAAGTAATGGCACAACTGACAATCTGACAGAGAATAATGGGCGAATATTGTCGCTCAACAACCAGGGGGACCTTCCTACTCTCAGCCAAACTACCAAATAACACTAGAAAAGCAACAACCAAAGGTGCGGTTGCCAGGAAATGAAAGCGAAACTCTCCCCCCTTGTCTTTACAGTTCAAGTAAAAAAATAAATGTTTGAAGAAGAACAAACAGTGTAAAGAAGAAGGCTCTGCATCAGTCATACTCATCACCAATGCACCAGTTGTTCTCTCGTAGAATGGATTTCGTATCTCTCCTCGTTCCTTTTTTCTTTCTAAAACTCTTTATTAAATTAAAGTACCCAAATTCTTTGATCATGAGACGTTTCCTCCAAGCAACCCTCCACCTCCATTATCATCATCGTCATCATCATCATTATTAATCATTCCCTCCAGCCTCTTTTCCTCTCTCTTTTTATATTCTTCTATATGCGCTGGCTTTTTTTCATAACCAACAATTCTACACTTGCGATAGAAATATCTTAGCCAATGCCGGGTCTAGTTTCAGTTAAAACTCCACCCAATGGAACGGCGATGAGAGTTCTCCTAGCGGAAAATGGAGGCGGCAGCGGCTCCAAACGCACCCCATCTCCATCACCTTCTGTTTCACGATCCAAGCCATCAAAAAGAACCCCAGATAAAACCCGCACTGATGAATCCTCTCTTGACAACCCGGATCTTGGACCGTTCCTCCTCAAGCTCGCCCGTGACACCATTGCTTCCGGTGATAACCCAAATAAAGCCTTGGATTACGCCATCCGAGCATCGAAATCTTTCGAAAGGTGTTCGGGTCCGGGATTGGAGTTGGCTATGAGCTTGCACGTATTGGCGGCCATTTATAGTAGCTTGGGACGGTATGAGGAAGCGCTTCCGGTTTTGGAACGGTCCATTGAAGTGGCGGATGTTGGAAGCGAGCCGGATCATGCGCTGGCTAAGTTTTCTGGGTATATGCAATTGGGGGACACGTATTCAATGATGGGTCAGTTGGATCAGTCCATTAAGTGCTACGAGTCCGGGTTAAGGATCCAGATTGAAGCTCTTGGGCATTCGGATCCGAGAGTTGCTGAGAGTTGCAGGTAACTAACAGAACAGTCCGTTATTTGTTGATTAATTTAATTTCCGTTTAGCGGGTGAGTTGAGTGCATGTTAGTCTTTGGCGGGGTGAGAATGCTATAATGCGCCATATTTTAAACGGGCGTTGTGGCTTGTGGGCCCAACACAAACGTTCGTTACATGATTGAGAGCGGGTCGGTATATGAACCGTTGCTTTGAAATCGTGTTGAAGATTTACTGTGCACCCACGTGACGATTTTAATGCGCAGGCAGAACAGTAACTAGGAGACTCTCTCTCTTTTCACTAGTGCTATGCTAGTAATAGTGTTTCCCTAATAAATTGTTTTTCATTTGATTATTGTTTGGATCTTTGTGTTGTGATTAGTTTACTCTTATCGTTTCTTTTTTGGCTGAGAATTTTGTGAATTTAGTTGATATAGTTCGTTCTTGACTTTTACGTGGTGTAACTTGTGATCAAGATAATAAGAAGGAAGGAAAAAAAACATGAATGCTGCAGTTTGTGTACATTTTTCTGTACCTGCTGGTTTGGACATTCCCGTCTGTCTTGTCATTAATGTGTATGCTGCCTCATCAAAGTAGCATAACCGCAATGTAAGTTTGTTACATTGTCAATTGACTGAAATGGCAGGTATTTGGCAGAGGCCCATGTTCAAGCGATGCAATTTGATGAGGCAGAAAATCTCTGCAAGAAGACCCTTGAAATCCACAGGGAGCATAGTGCACCAGCATCCCTTGAAGAAGCAGCTGATCGCAGGCTTATGGCTCTTGTATGTGAGGCGAAGGGAGACTATGAATCTGCCCTCGAGCACCTTGTCCTTGCTAGCATGTCAATGATTGCTAATGGTCAAGAAAATGAGGTGGCTGCTATTGATGTTAGCATTGGAAACATATATTTGTCCATCTGTAGGTTTGATGAGGCAATCTTTGCCTACCAGAAGGCCCTTACAGTATTTAAATCCACAAAAGGCGAAGGTCACCCTTCTGTGGCATCAGTCTTTATTCGTCTTGCTGATCTTTATTACAAGACGGGCAAGATAAGGGAATCCAAATCCTACTGCGAGAATGCTTTAAGGATATACGCAAAGCCTGTCCCTGGAACTACATCAGAGGAGATTGCCGGCGGATTGGCTGAAGTATCAGCCATCTATGAAGCTTTGGATGAGCCTGAAGAGGCGTTGAAGCTCCTTCAGAAGGCAATGAGGTTACTTGAGGACACCCCTGGCAACCGGAGCACCATTGCTGGATTAGAAGCGCAAATGGGTGTGATGTTCTACATGGCTGGAAGGTATGGGGAAGCTCGAAGCTCTTTCGAAAGTGCTGTCGTAAAGCTCCGTGCTAGTGGGGAGAGTAAATCAGCTTTCTTTGGAATTGTATTGAACCAGATGGGACTAGCAAGTGTGCAACTGTACAGAATAGATGAGGCTATTGAGCTATTTGAAGAGGCAAGAAAGATACTAGAAGAGGAATGCGGTTCATGTCACTTAGAGACTCTTGGAGTCTATAGCAACCTTGCTGCCACCTATGATGCCATGGGAAGGTGAGTTTACTTTCCTGTATTCCTTCCCTGTTTTTGTTCAAGTCCTTAACCACGCGATTCCCGTATTTTGTTTTAACTGCTCTGGTTACTTGTTAGGTATCTGTATCTTTTCTTAGGCTGCCCATGCATTGAAAATCTTATTATATAGGCAGATTGTCTAAGAAAGCCTTTTTAATTAAATGACAATGACCCTCTCATATTAGGTAACACTATCTCTTAATTTACCCACAGGGGAGAAGTCTTGTCAAAATCTCGTTTAGATGCATGTCAGTTATCTAGTCTAAAAAGTATGATGATTAGGTTGATACTTAAGCCTATTTATGCTATCAATGATTTATGTTCTTAAGGATGGTGTTCCTAATCTTGTTTTATTTGAAACATGTAAATCAATTTGCAAATTGCTTATTTTCGTGACACAGCAGGAATAGGGTCCTTGACCTTCGTTCTTTTATATAGTTGAACTGCATCCACTCACCTTTAGTTTGGTTTTTCTGAATCTGTGACCTATGTAGTTTTCTGTTGTCCTGCTGTATGGAATAAAAACTTTTGGTATACACAGGGTAGAAGACGCAATTGAGATATTGGAGCACATCCTCAAGATGAGGGAAGAAAAGCTTGGAACAGCAAATCCTGACGTTGATGATGAAAAGAAAAGGCTAGCTGAGCTCCTGAAAGAAGCAGGAAGGACACGGAACAGAAAAGGAAAATCACTTGAAAATCTTCTTGATGCCAACTCCTATAGAACCAAGAAGGAGAGTGCAAAGAGGTGGTCCACATTTGGTTTTAGAACTTGACTATAGAATGCAACTTGCTTTGTACACTTCTTTTATATAAATATTTTACAACGAAAATCATCTAAATACCAAGAGTGTCAAGTAAGTAGAGCTTGCGTTCTGTCTGCTGAACTTAATTTTATTTGTTAAGTTGGATTGGATTGGAAAGGGATACATAAGGTGTAGTTTTGACCAATGAAAGCGGTTAAATGCTTTCAAAGTAGCTATTCATCTTTGATATCAATTGTTGCCATTGGACCACTAAATGAATCATGCCACCATGGAGCTTTTTTTTTTTTTTTTCTTTGACGATTATCAACTTTCTGTTTTCATGACAATCGATCATCAAATCTGAAAACGTAAGCTAGTTGTTTAGAGGTTAAATTAGCATTATTTATCTTAACATGATGGAAGTATAAAGTACTATAAAAAGGACGTAAGTCCATGTAGAAAGTCTTTCTTTTATCGGAAAAATGAAAACAGAGAATTCACGTTCTGCTATTTTGAGCAGAGGATAATGTGCGGTAAAGTCTTAAATCACCACGTGAGTCCATCTCCCTACACCTTTTGCAAAGAAGCTGTTTCTGCGAAACAAGGGGAACTCCGGGCCATAAGTCGTAACTTCCATGGGGTGGGGTTTGCATTCGATACCCATTGGCTCAAAAAACCAAAAGAGTAGTGATAAATTGATAATGATCTTTGGGCAGCAACTAATGAAATTTGGTATAACCTTAGCAGCCAGTGGGAAGTGGACAGTAAAACCATGTTCAATTACTTCTGGCCTTTGGCCCTCCGAGACTCTGTAGCTTGGAAGGACAATAGTGGACAGGGCCTGCTTCAACTCTCCAAGTTTCGCATATATATTTACCACCTAAAAATGCTAATTGCTACTCCAGGGCATAGATAAGTTGATAGGGACTATTTTAATTTAATCAAGTGACTCAAATTCAAATTTTTAGATATATAATTGTTTTTAAAAACCTGAGAGAGAGAGAGATTTGTCGTACTTGATCCTACCTAACTCAAATTTAGTTTAATAGGACTGGATGGTAAAAAAAAAAAAATGCTGACTACTCACCGACTAATCAAATTGCCAAGTCATGTGACGACAAAATGTTTGTTATCCGTTCTTGGACTGACACAGATGATGCCAAAGCTAAAGAACATATCTGATTTCTTTTTCAATTTCTTTTAATTTCTAAAATGAAGTAACTTATACTTGAATTCGAGTTGTACCTCTCAAAGCATTTGTAGTCAGAGCAGGGTAAAAACACGTGGGAATTGAATCTAATGAAGCCATATGGTAGTAGAAATCAAATTTGGGTCCCAATTTCTGAATTAATTAACAATGATAACGAAAAAAACACCACGTACAGTGTGCCGGTTCGGGTTGAATCAAAGTACTTTTTCTTTGAATTCAGAAAACAGTAATCATTTCACCCGAATGAAAAAAATACAGTAATCAAGTGAGAATTAAGGAAACGAAGACAGAGACCACCAGTCCAAGCAGAGAACAGAAAAAGGAATTAAAAAAAAAAATCAAGTCTCGACAATGTTAATTTAACATATATCAATCAACGTGTTTTAAATGAAGGTTAGCTTGCAAAAATATCAAGTTAGCATTTAAAGGGCACTAATTTCTTTTTCTTCTTTTGACCCAAGGAAATTAATTAGAAGGGATGCATGAAGGCTGAGTCATACTCAATTCACAAGACTTGATATTCTGTCGGACAGTGACTAACAGTGACAAACTATATATGATTTTGGTTTCGTGAAAAACCAAAACTATGGCAATTGTTGTTAGGTCCACTCTCTAATAGTGAGATTTCACATTTTTCAAAATTGCCATGATCGCGATCCTGTCTTCAAGTGGCCGCCTCCCCAACTTCCCAGCACTAACATTTGAAATTTGAGCCCCTAGAAATATACAAGCCGGTGCTTATCGCCCTTCTTGACTTCTCTATGGTTATTCTCTTCTTAAATAGCCCTTTCGTTTCTTCCGAACATGTAGTCAGTCCTGAGAAAGAAATGAGTTTAGAAGCTCTGACAAGGTTCAGGACTCATCAACCCTGTGCTGCGTGCAGGATGCTACGCAGGAGATGTGACAGCAATTGTGTTCTTGCCCCATATTTCCCCAGTGATGAAATTGAGAAGTTCGCCGGCGTCCATAAGGTTTTTGGTGCTAGCAATGTTATCAAAATGATTCAGGTCCGGTAGTTGGTTATGTAGGACTGAAATGATTTTTATTGGCAATTTCTGTCCTGTCATATATATATATATATATATATATATATATTTTTTGTAAAACTAAGGTAAGGATTATGACATTTTTTTATATCAGATGGTGGAGGAAACAAATAGAGAAGATGCTGCGAAAGCGTTAGTCTATGAAGCAGCAGCTAGGATCAGGGACCCTGTTTATGGCAGCACCGGAGCCATTTTCCAACTTCAAAAGATGGTCCAAGAACTGAGGATGCAGCTTGAATCAACAAAAGCTCAAGTTTTAGAGTTGCAGCAGCAAAAAGATCAATTGTTGGGCATTCTTCTGAATGTTAATCGTCTTGATCTGCTTTCTCCCGTTGATGGCGGTAACTTCTCTTCAGATTATGAGGACTCTATGGCCCATGAATATGATCCGGCCAAATTCCCTGTAGAATGTGACTGGATCTTTTAAGAAAACCCCCCAATAAAATACTTTTATAGACCTACACTAGATTAGAATATAGAAAAACAGGGGCAAGTGTCGTTGCTTTATAAACAGTATAATTTGATATTGCAAATTATAATGCGAGCGCTACGCAATATATTTTGTTATATTATTAATGGTCTAATTGCAATTATATATTTTTTAATTTAAAATTCTACCACAATAATCTATACCATTAAAGAAAAAAATTGTCCTATGAAAATTATAGGGATTACCATGAAAGATAATTTCTATGATCCGATTGCCAATTTGATGCATTACATGAGCATTCCGGAGCTTGAAGACTGTGAAGTTCGTTCCTCTAGTATGGTTGGCTTCTTATAACGAAAGGTCCAAGATCAATTTCTTCTTTGAACCTTTCAGGAGGACAAGAATACAAGTTCCAGACTTATGTGAAGATGGCTGGTTTCATGAAATTTGTTTCTGGCATCCACCAACTTCATCAGATTGGCACATATTGGGTTATAGGTTTCTAGAGAAAGAAATATAATTGAATTTCTGTGTATGCCATCGGGTGCTGAGCATTGTACTATTGAAAGTTTTTGGTTTAATATCCAAAATAATCTTCGAATTTATATAAAATTATCGTTTTAACCCTTCAACTTTTATTTTAAAATTTTTAACTCGAACTTTTATTTTATGCATAATGTAACCCTTGATGTTTACGTGGCCTAATCATATATTGACACGTGAAATTTTTTTATTGGATCACGTCAACATCAAGAGCTATATTATGTATGAAATAAAAATTTGAAGGTCAAAAATTTTAAAATAAAAGTGAAAGAGCCAAAATGATATTTTATATAAATTCGAGGATTATTTTAAATATTAAGCAAAAAATTTTTCTTCTTAACTACTGCCTCCTCATTCTTTGAGCAAACTATATTGTGATGGCGGGCAGATTTCTTATTTAGGAAATGATGGCACCCTTCCTTCTTCTCGTAAGCTTTTGGTTGGCCGTGGAAAGGGATTGATATTGTTGGATTTAATTCAACATGTGGGCTCATATATTTATATTAATTATATATTATGGGCTATCATAAGATTAAGCCTAATTAAAGTGATCAATAAAGTTTAAAGTTTTGGGCTAGACATCTAATAGAGAATGGACTTTAATGTGTAGAGACCCAAAGGATTAATTTCTATTTTTATGATAGGCTAAAATAGAAGTTAGACTAAAGATATAAATAAGGGTTATGGTCCCCAAGCCATATGCACAACAAAAGGTTTTCTCTTTTCTGAAATCCTATCAATCAGAGAAGAAATAACTCTCTTCAGAGAGAGCAAAGTCTGCATATTGGCTTGGAAGACAATAACCAGACAATCAAGTTTTCTTCATGGATCCAGGTACGCTTCCGCTCAGATCTAAACATTTAGATCTAAATTTTCTTGATGATTTGACATGAAAATTGGTTGGTGACATTTCACCAAATTAGAAATAAAGTATTCTAACAATTGGTTTCAGAGCTTCTTCATGTCAAATCATTGGGAATCAATTTGATTCTTTGTCTTCCATAATCATGGATTTGGTTTTTCCATGGATTCAGTTTATTAAGAAATATGGCTTTGGAGTTTGGAGTTTGTTTCAGATTTGATTTTTACGTTTTATGCATCCAGCCAGAATCTTGTTAACAAGAGCTAATTGAGAAACAGATTCAAGTTTTAAGGATTAAAAAAAAAAAAAAAGGGATAAAAGTTTTGGTTTTCTGGGCCAATTTTATTAGGCGTTAGGTTTTGTCCAAAATGTGAAAATCATGCAGGATGAATAGGAGAATTTTCCTATTATGACGGCAATAATGGGGCTTGTTAGTGGTGCAAGTTGGCATGGGGCTCACTTGGTTGCTTAAGGATTTTGTTCACATTTTGGTAATATTAATAAAATAATATTATGAGATAAATTGATTGAAACAAACTTTCGGCGCTTAATTATTGTTTTAGTCAATTGTCACTGACTTATTCAAATTTTGGTATTATTATTTTATTAATATTATGAGATAAATTGATTGAAACAAACTTTCGGCGCTTAATTATTGTTTTAGTCAATTCTCACTGACTTATTCAAATTTTGGTATTATTATTTTATTAATATTATGAGATAAGTTGATTGAAACAATACGCTACCAAAGTAGCCTCTCTTGTCTAGATTAATTTATTTTATAATATTAAGTTGGTTGTGTATATGTAATTCATGCGGATATTGGCCAGCCCAAAGGAGGATCAATATTTGGCCGAAATACATGTGCACTTGTGGTAATAAATATGTGACAATTATTCAGTTTGCCATGTGAACAATTAATCGGTCCAAAGAAAGCTTAATTGTTTGACAGGATCTTATTGTCAATATTTGATTACTACACCAAGAGTACCACTTACAGTTAATATTTCTGTCCAAAGACTAGATATTAATGTTGTGCTAGGTATCTTGTGATGGGGTTTACCATTATTTGAATATATGGTTATTATATGGAATTAATGTGAGCATGTTCTACTTGTTTCGTTCTCTGTACAGTTGCTAGTTCTGCATCTACTATTACTGCCAGCTTGAATTCCATTCCCATGCTTAGTGGCACGAACTTTAAAGCTTGGAAAGAGAACGTTATGATTGTTCTCGGTGTTATGGATCTAGACCTTGCGTTAAGGACAGAACGACCCACAGACCTTACGGTTGATAGTTCATCTAATGATAAGATGGACATGGAAAGGTGGGAACGTTCTAATCGCATAAGTCTTATGATCATAAAGCGTGCAATTCCAGAAACCTTCAGGGGCACTATGTCCGAAAAGGTTACTACTGCTAAAAATTACCTTGAGGAAATTGAAAAGAGGTTTGCCAAAAGCGAAAAGGCCGAAACAAGTACGATTTTGGCAAATCTCATTTCAATGAGGTATAAAGGAAAAGGTAATATAAGGGAATACATCATGGAGATGTCTCATCTTGCTTCAAAGCTAAAGGCACTAAAGTTGGAGCTGTCTGAGGACTTGCTTGTGCATTTAGTTTTGCTCTCTCTTCCTACACAATTCAGTCAGTTTAAAGTTAGTTATAACTGTCAAAAGGAGAGTTGGACTCTTAATGAGCTCATCTCTCATTGTGTACAAGAAGAAGAAAGGCTGAAGCAAGAGAAGACAGAAAGTGCTCATTTGGCTAGTACCTTTAAGGACAAGAACTTGAAAAGAAAGAAGGGTAAGGAAACTGCAAATGTTCCACCAGAAAAGAAACAGAACCAACAGGGTGAGGCATTTACCTGTTATTTCTGTAAAGCTGCTGGACACAGGAAAAAGGATTGTACCAAATATCGCGCATGGCGTGTAAAGAAAGGTACACTTCTCACTCTGGTTTGTTCTGAGGTTAATTTAACTTCGGTACCTATACACACTTGGTGGCTAGATTCTGGTGCTACTACTCACATAAGTGTGTCTATACAGGGTTGCCTGAACTACCGAAAGCCAATTGATGGTGAAAGATACATCTATGTGGGCGATGGTAAATCAGTGGAAGTTGAGGCTATTGGAACTTTTAGGTTATTGTTAAAGACTGGTTATTATTTGGATTTGAATGAGACTTATGTTGTACCGTCATTTAGACGGAATTTGGTTTCTATTTCCGTATTGGACAAATTTGGTTACTCTTGTTCATTTGGAAATAGTCAGTTTAGTCTTTTTCAAAATTCAAATGTTATTGGTACCGGTTCTTTATCTTTTGTTGATAACCTATATTTGCTTGATACAATTGCCTCATATAATGAAACCTTGCATGTGTATCGAGGTATAAAGAGAAAACTAACCAATGAGAATTCTGCTTCATTATGGCACAAACGTTTAGGGCATATCTCTAAACAAAGAATTGAACGTCTTGTGTCTGACAGGATTCTTGATCCCCTTGATTTTACGAACTTTGAAAATTGTGTTGCTTGTATTAAGGGGAAACAGACAAACCTAAGGAGATTAGGTGCCAACAGGGCTATGAATGTCTTAGAACTAATACATACAGACATTTGTGGGCCATTCCCTACAGCTTCTTGGAATGGTCAACAATATTTTATTACGTTCACAGACGACTTTTCACGTTATGGCTACCTATATCTCATTCAAGAAAAGTCTCAGTCTCTGGATGTGTTCAAAAATTTTAAAGCTGAAGTTGAGAATCAACTCAACAAAAGAATTAAAAGCGTCAGATCTGACCGTGGTGGTGAATACTATGGCAGATATGATGGATCAGGTGAACAACGTCCAGGACCGTTTGCTAAGTTTCTCGAAGAGTGTGGTATTGTCCCACAGTACACCATGCCAGGATCTCCTAGCATGAATGGTGTTGCTGAAAGGAGAAATAGGACATTAAAGGACATGGTAAGGAGTATGATTAGTCATTCTACTTTACCAGAATCTCTTTGGGGAGAAGCATTAAAGACTGCAGCTTACATACTCAATAGGGTTCCAACAAAAGCAACTACCAAAACCCCTTATGAGCTTTGGACGGGCAAGAAGCCCATTTTAAATCACTTGCACATTTGGGGTTGTCCAGCTGAGGCAAGGCCAAATAGGCCAAATGAAAAGAAACTGGATTCCAGAACAATCAGTTGCTATTTTGTTGGATACTCTGAAAGGTCAAGGGGTTACAAGTTTTATGATCCCACTACTAAGTCAATGTTTGAGACGGGAAATGCCCGGTTCTTTGAGGATGTTGAGTTTGCGAGGGGAAAAGGAATTAAGGACTTTGTCTTTGAAGAGGAATGTGTCGAAATTCCTCTAATTGCTTTTGAAAATTATCAGGGTCAGGCTTCAATTCCTGATATTGTTCAAGAAGCAATTCCAGATCAAGACAATGTTATTGAACCTCTTGCTCAAGTTCAACAACTTGTTCCAGAAGAACAAACTCTACAGCCTCAAGAACCTATGCCATTAAGAAGATCCACTAGAGAGAGGAGAAATGCAATTTCAGACGATTATATTGTATTTCTTCAAGAACATGAGGTTGACATTGGTGTGGTAGAAGATGATCCAATCAACTTCCATCAAGCCATTGAAAGTTCTAACTCTCAACAGTGGATTAATGCCATGAATGAAGAGATGAAGTCCATGAAGGACAATGACGTTTGGGACCTTGTATCATTACCTGAAGGTACGAAACTCATTGGTTGTAAATGGATATTTAAGACCAAAAGGGATTCGAGAGGTAATATAGAAAGATACAAGGCTCGTCTTGTTGCAAAGGGCTTCACACAGAAAGAAGGTATTGACTATAAAGAGACTTTCTCTCCGGTTTCTTCGAAAGACTCTTTTAGGACAATAATGGCATTAGTGGCACATTTTGACCTTGAGTTACATCAGATGGATGTTAAGACAGCGTTTCTCAATGGTGACATTGATGAGACGATTTATATGGTGCAGCCAGAAAACTTTGTGTCCGGAGATGCAAAGCAAATGGTTTGCAAATTAAAGAAATCCATCTATGGGCTCAAGCAAGCTTCTCGTCAATGGTATTATAAATTTCATCAAGTTGTTATCTCATTTGGTTTTGAGATAAATGCAGTTGATGATTGTATATACCACAAGTTCAGTGGGAGTAAGTGTATTTTTCTGGTTTTATATGTCGATGACATACTGCTTGCTAGCAACGATATAGGCTTATTGCACGAAACCAAGAGCTTTCTGACAAAGAAATTTGAAATGAAAGATCTTGGTGACGCCTCTTTTGTATTAGGCATACAGATACACCGAGATCGTTCTCGGGGTATACTTGGGTTATCACAAAAGAGCTATATCGAAAATGTTCTAAAGAGATTTGGCATGCAGGATTGTAAACCAGGTGACACCCCTGTTGCTAAAGGAGACAAGTTTAGTCTCAACCAATGCCCCAAGAATGAGTTTGAAACTAAAGAAATGCAAAAGATTCCTTATGCGTCAGCAGTAGGGAGTCTAATGTATGCTCAAGTGTGTACGCGTCCGGATATTGCGTACATAGTTGGAATGCTGGGCAGATACTTAAGCAATCCTGGAATGGATCATTGGAAAGCAGCTAAACGGGTTATGCGGTACTTACAGAGAACAAAGGACTACATGCTCACATACAGAAAATCGGATCAGTTGGAGATCATTGGGTATTCTGATTCTGATTTTGCTGGATGCCAAGACAGTAGGAAATCCACATCAGGCTATATTTACCTGCTGGCTGGAGGAGCTATTTCCTGGAAGAGTGCTAAGCAGACACTCATAGCTTCTTCCACCATGGCAGCGGAATTTATAGCATGTCATGAGGCATCTAGTCATGGGATTTGGCTGCGAAATTTTGTCACTAAGCTGCAAATTGTGGATGGTATTGAGAGACCATTAAAGATATTTTGTGACAATAAGTCAGCAGTGCTATATTCCAATAACAACAGGAGCTCAACGAAGTCAAAACATATAGACCTCAAGTTCCTGGTTGTTAAAGAAAGAGTTCAAAATGGTCAGGTGTCTATTGAACATATTGGGACAAACTCTATGGTTGCGGATCCGCTAACTAAGGGATTACCACCTAAGGTCTTTCATGAGCATACCGCTCATATGGGTGTTATATCTTTTGATAACATGCAATTTTAGTGGGAGTTTGTTATTCTGGTTGATTTTCAGTTATAGACACATTTTGTGGTTTGTTTGAACTCTTTATTTGGTTGATCTCACTAAGGAATAAGGTTGGACCAGTTGGAAGTAGACATGTTAAGATCACATTACATGTAACTTCCCATGCTATGCATCCATGCTTGATCTATGTTGTTCAATTATATTGACATATGTGACTATTGATGGTTTCGTTATGATATGTGTATAATGAAAACCGCTTTAATCCTATGTTGATATGATTGATGAACTAGATTGATTTAAGATGTCTATGGTAATGATAGCAAAATTTGAGCTCATAAGGTTATTACATAATATATAATTAAAGGAGTTATACATATATGGCCCAAGTGGGAGATTGTTGGATTTAATTCAACATGTGGGCTCATATATTTATATTAATTATATATTATGGGCTATCATAAGATTAAGCCTAATTAAAGTGATCAATAAAGTTTAAAGTTTTGGGCTAGACATCTAATAGAGAATGGACTTTAATGTGTAGAGACCCAAAGGATTAATTTCTATTTTTATGATAGGCTAAAATAGAAGTTAGACTAAAGATATAAATAAGGGTTATGGTCCCCAAGCCATATGCACAACAAAAGGTTTTCTCTTTTCTGAAATCCTATCAATCAGAGAAGAAATAACTCTCTTCAGAGAGAGCAAAGTCTGCATATTGGCTTGGAAGACAATAACCAGACAATCAAGTTTTCTTCATGGATCCAGGTACGCTTCCGCTCAGATCTAAACATTTAGATCTAAATTTTCTTGATGATTTGACATGAAAATTGGTTGGTGACATTTCACCAAATTAGAAATAAAGTATTCTAACAGATATCAGTTTGCGTTGATCAAAGGGGGAGGACGATAGAGGCATATGAGTTCGATTGTGAAGGACGTAAATGGGCTCAAATTAAAAGTTAGGAATACAAGACCTTGTAATTGAGTCAAACAACATCTGTATTGGTAAATGGAATATTGGACCAAAAAAGTAAAGAACACAATTCAATTATCGAACATCCACGTGAACGGCAACATTTGTTATTCTTTAGAGAACCAGAGGGACCAAATCCACCGCAATAGTGATGCTCAGGCTTATTCCTGGCTCGTAGATCTTTCTAAAAATAGCAATGAATGTGGAGTTTGGATTCAACCTCAGCTCAAGCTTCTAGCGATGCTAAATGATGCGTGGACATTATATAATACATGCTGTTTCTTTAGTCTTCTCACATTATTATTTTTTTTTATGGCACTTCTCACATTAGTATATATATTTTTTTGGTCTGATTCTCACATTAGTATTGATAACTTGAAAATATAGATATATATATATATATATATTCTAGAATTAATTCGATTCAATGTTATTCAGATAGTCAACAAAATTCTTACCACATACCGTATAGTATATTATTTTATTCATCTTAATAAAGGAAAAAATGAAAATGGATAGAGAAAAGAAAAACTTTTATTGGGCTTTTTATCAATGTTAATAATACAGTAATAATATACGCGATCCATTAATTTAATAAAACTTAGTAAAAGTTACAGAGGAGAGAGAGGCGGTAATTTTAGAAAAAAACACAGTTCATGCTCTAATAACGCTTACGAGGTCCATATTTTCTCTTGTTTGGTGCTGCAACGACATGGCAAGGCCAACTTCAACTGTCGAGGTGGATCCAGTAGACCACCTCCCGCTTTCTCTCCTTAGATCCGAACTCATCCCGCCTGCCCCAAACCGATACCACTCCTCCATCGACTGGTTGCCCGACTTCGCTGGTTACTCATGGGTGGCCTATGGATCCTCCTCGCTCCTCGTCATATCTCACTTCCCTTCCCCTCTCTCTTCCGAGCAAACTGTTATGGGCCCCATTTTCCGCCAAGTCTTCGAGCTCTCTTCCGGCGATTCTTCTCCCGTCACCGCTGTTTCTTGGTCTCCGGTTACGCCTTCTGCCGGCGAGCTCGCGGCGGCCTCCGAGAATTGCATTTGCTTGTTCTCTCACGACTCGGCAGCGTCGGATTCCAAAGGTATGTTTGGCTTCTGGAGTTCAATTTTCTGAAAGTTACTTGAAGTTGCTATCGACGTTTGGAGATTTCAGTGGTGATGAGTTGATGAGCTTTCGACTTCTCCTCTTCTCCTTCATGTTCAATTTTTGAATTTAAAGGATTAGGCTGGTTGTGTTTTGTTTTCTAAATTTCAGAGGGTTATATATTATTCTAGAATTGAAATTTTCTGTTTACTGATTCAGGTTCTTTTTCTTGGAGCCAGAATGCGGTTCTTTTACAGTGTACAAAGGTTGAGGCAGTTGAATGGACGGCTTCCGGGGATGGGATAATAACAGGTGGGTACGAGGTTGTTTTGTGGAAAAGGAAGAGTAAATCCTGGGAAATAGCTTGGAAATTCAAAGCAGATCACCCTCAAAATCTGGTTTCTGCCTCCTGGTCCATAGAAGGCCATTCTGCAGCTGCATCTAATTGGAAGGATTTGCAACTTGAAGGAGAAGGAGAACGCAATAACCCAAGCAAGTATGTTGCTGTATTTTACAGTGATGGAAACTCTGGATATGCTAAAGCCATGCTACGTCATCCTCAACCTGTTTCTATGATTCAATGGAGGCCATCAGCAGGGAAACAATTGTTGACAGATGCAAAGCATTCGTGGAGACATATATTGTTAACATGTTGTTTAGATGGCACTGTAAGGTTATGGAGTGAGATAGACAACAGTAGAGTTAAAAGAGCAGGCAAAGATGGTAGTTATGATCATAAGAAAGCAACAAGAAGGTCCTTTTGTGTTGCTGCTGTAATCGAGATAGATTGTGCATTGCGTGGAACTTTAGGAGTGGATATATTTTTGACATGGGCGATAGAAATTGGTGGTATTGTTGAAACCAGTCAAGAAACTAATCAGTGTTTTTCTACAGAAGGAGATAGCCTTGAGGCTGGTAGGTGTGAGTGGTTAATAGGGTTTGGTCCCAGAAAATCGGTTACATTCTGGGCAGTCCATTGTCTTGATGACATATCTCCAGTTAGGTTCCCTCGAGTTACATTGTGGAAGAGATGTGAACCTCAGGGCCTTGAAGTTGAACATCTGCATAGAAATGCACTTTCAATGTCAAAACAGCAATTAATTCTTAAAAAGGTTGTTATCATGAGAAATTATTTGTCTGGACCGCCAACTGTATGCTTTTGGATTCATTTATTTCCTTGTAAATCCTTGGCCTGCTCTATTTTATATACCAAAACATCAAATGATACGGTGGATGCATCTCCTAATGAATCTAGGACAGGGAATTTGTTATCATGTTCAGTTGGTGGAACTTTAGATATAGACGGTCATACCAGTAAAATTTTGCAAGTTGCTATACACCCCTTTGTCTGTGAAGTTGAATTGGCCGTTTCTTTGGATTCTAATGGACTGCTTCTGTTCTGGTCTCTTTCAGCCAATTCCAACAGCATTCTTGACCTTCCAACATTGATTCCCACATGGAGAATTTGTGGAAGACATGTAATTCAAGATAGATGTTCTGAATATACAAGCTTGAGATGGGCACCTTTAGTACTAGGTGAAGACCGGATTCTTCTTATTGGGCATGTTGGAGGAATTGACTGCTTTGCAGTAAAGATTTTTCAAGGTGAAAGGCATGTAGTATGTCACTACCTATGCACTATACCTTTTACAGGTCATGGTCCTTACGAGGAAGGTCCAACCAACATCTATTCTGTACCATTGTCTTTGTCTTGTGGTAAAACTTCTATGTCTGATAAATTTTTGCTTTTAAGCACATGGATGAAAGAGTTTCAGGCTCTTTCCTGGGAAATTTTTATGCATGCATATGATCTGACAAGAAGCTCTGAATGTAATTTTGATGATAATAATGTTGTTGACTGCCGGGTGAGGAAATTTGAAAATACCATTTCTGGTATAAGATATTGTCTTCATGTTATTCCTTCCTTGACCCAGCTGCCTGAATCTCATCTTCATGATCAGGTCACATGTTTTGCTGTCATCGGTCCTGGTGTTTTGACACCTCTGCAGCATAACTTACAGTTCCATAATGACCCACGTAGTTGTAAAAGTCCTGCATATGTTATGGCTACAGGTTGCTCCGATGGTAGTTTAAAATTATGGAGGTATAACCCCTATGAACCATCAACTTCTCTCACACCATGGGAGCTTGTAGGTAGGTTTACCGCACATCAAGGTCCTGTCAGTGCTATATGTTTGACAAATTGTGGTAGGAAAATTGCTACTGTAGGCTCAAATAGGCATGCAAATGCTGTCAGCAATCTTTGCATATGGGACTCTATACATCTTGGAGAGTTGGGGACTTTTATGTTGGAAGACAAATTGTCAATTGATGGAGAAGTTGTTGCTTTAAATTGGCTAGCTCTAGGTAATGGTCAGTTGTTACTTGCAGTTTGCATGCACAATGAGGTACGGATATATGCTCAGAAGCGTTGTGGTGGTCAGGCTTTGTTAAATGCTAAAAGGCCTCTGGGTTCACATATCTGGTTCTGCATTGGGACAGGTCATACTTTCTCTGCTATTCATGATTTCTTGTGGGGGCCCAGGACCACAGGTGTTGTTGTCCATGCTAGTTACTTGAGCCTTTTAAGTCCATGGCTGTTTCTTTTAGATAAGAAACATCAGAGAGTATCCAATCAAAATTTTATCACAGAAAGCTTTGTTGATTCTGAAATTGGTATAGATGATGGCAACCTTTCTGGAATATTTAGTGATTGTGTTAATCACAAAGAAACATTAGCTGAGGAAGGTAATAGAGGATGCAAGCCTAGCCTTCTTGGGATGATTAATACAAAAAATGATCACCTATCTAGTGCATTTTTTGTTGGAAGGGCTCAACTGAAAAGTAAGTCAAGGATCTTACTAGGTTTCTGGAGCATGGTGGACATAGTGGAGTCATTAGCAGGAGTTTTACCTGTTTATCATCCGGAGGTACTCTTTGCAAATATATATTCAGGTAAGTATACATTTTCTTGTTGGTGTTGATAAAAGTGATATGCTTTCTGTCAGTTCTTAAGTCCACAAGTTGACCATGTAATGGTAAAGGTTGTTTCAAATTGCTATCCTTGAGATGGTTTATGCATTATTTTTTGACAGTATTGCTACTGTTCATTATTGGAACTGTTTAGTGCTTTCGCATTGACCTTTTCTTTCTTAATGTAAACAGAGAAAACATCATTAATAATTTTACAAAGCCATCTTTGAGTGGGCTATTATACATATTTTGTTCAGGATGCTAATTGTCAGGCTATTTAAAGCATGTCATCTTCAATGTGTTTAGGCAATTGGAAACGTGCATACATCTCTATTAGACATCTGGTTGAATATCTCAATTCTGGTCATAATTCTGAGAAGAGAGGTCACCAGCCAAAGTTTAACAATATTCTTCCACAAGTACCTTTGTTCAATTACATTGAAGGGGTTCTCTCCAAAAGTTCAATGGAGAATGCATTTCAATGGAGTGAGACATCTTCTTCACAATTTCAGAGTGGCTCGACACAATTTGCTCTCAATTTGTCACTTGATGCTTCCAGCAAGACGTTCAGCCTGTCTTCAACAAAATCTGGACTCAGTGACTTCCTTGAGCCTATCAATAAATTGCATGAGTGGGTAATAATAACCGCTGCAGAGAAGATACAAATTCTTGCTATTATAGATCTTCTAAATGAAGTTAGTAATCCGCAGTCTGCTTCTGTTTATGAAAATCTTGACGAACCAGGTCAAAGGTACTGCTTGATCTTTGTTTTGTTTATGTGTGATTCTTGGAAATTTTATAGGATATGTACTTACCTTATAATTTTATGCTTTTCTCTAGCCTGGTAAATGAGTGTGAGGCGTGGCACCAGATATAGGTTTGAGATTTTGCATATTGCCCACAAAAGATAAAAAATAATTGCTTGCTTCTTTATTGGATATTTTGTGTATGGCTAGGAAAGCGGGGGTAAGAGATGTCTTCAATGTCGTTGTCATAGGAGCACCGAAAGCACTTTTGGCATCAAAGATGTGTTAAATGCTATCACCTTAAGAGTGGACCAAGTATAAGAGATATGAATGAAAGCAGAAACTTATAAAGGCGCATCAAATAAGAAGTTAAAGTATCTGGTAAACTGAGTCTTTGTTAGATGCTAAGTGAACATGTAATGAGAACGTTTCATGCCAAGAAAGCTTTCGCAGCTCAGAAAAATCGGCCATCATTTTGTGCATCAGTTAAACAGAATTACTTTTAATTTTACAGTTTTGGAGAAAGTAACTTTTAGCCATTGGCAGTTCAGAATTATGGGTTTGCACAGGGATGTCTGTATGAATAAATTTTACATTTGGTGGCAACTAGTTAAAATAAAATAATTTAAAAGAGAATTGCAATGGAGACTTTGGACCTGTTATCATAAGATCCATGCATAGATACGGTTCAAACTATTTTAATTTAGGTTTGGACTTAGTAATAGTGCCATACTGAAAGTTTATTTGTTGCCTATTAAGTTTGTGGCTTTACCGGCTATAGGTTTTGTGTTTATTGTTTTATCATTGTGCTTTTTAACATCACATTGTTTTTTTCTCAAAAGTTGTCTCTTATACTGCTCCTTTTTTATATTTCTGCAGGTTTTGGGTTGCATTAAGGTTTCAGCAGCTGCTTTTTTCTCAAAGGTTTGGTAGATCAGCATCTTTGGAAGAGTTGGTCACTGACTCTGGGCTTATAGTATGGGCATTCCACTCTGATTGCCAGGAAGCTCTGTTTGGCTCTGTTCTACCAAATGAACCATCTTGGCAGGAAATGCGGACGTTGGGTGTTGGATTTTGGTTTACTAATGCAACACAGCTACGCACAAGGGTAATCTTCTGAGGATTTTTTTTTTTCATTGAGAAACATCTCATCTCAATGGAAATGAAGGATTATATATATTTTTTGGCTGAAGTAGTATGTGTTCCATAACGTCTAAATACAATCTGACACCAATCTGTAAACTGCTATTGAGAAAGATGGTTTAGTCAGTCTCCCATGCCATTTTGGTTAAATGTTGGGGTTTTGGTAGTGCATAATCAGAAACTGAAAAAGTTTCAATATTCTAATTGAGTGATGGACTGCCTGCTGATCCATGGAAAGTGTGGCGATGTGGGCTTAATTTTGTTTGGGCTGTTTTGAAAGAGATAAAGTTTGTAGTTTGGTTCATTGTTGAATGTGGTTTACAACTTTGCTGGTCTGTATGGTGTTTTATTCCAACTTGCTCTCTGTTTGCATTTGGTTTAATTTGCGAACAGTTTTCATTGGTAGAATCCATCCCCCCCCCCCGCCCCCCCCACACACACACACACAACACCCCCCACCCCCGCGCAGTTGATTCTGATATTGATCATCTACTATATAGATGGAGAAGCTTGCTAGAATGCAATATCTTAAGAAGAAAGATCCCAAGGACTGTACACTGTTATATGTAGCGCTGAATAGACTCCAAGTTTTGGCTGGTCTGTTTAAAATCAGCAAGGATGAGAAGGATAAACCCTTGGTTGGATTTCTTTCGCGCAATTTTCAGGTATTATGTAAATTAGGCTATTGATTTCTTGATTTGGTTTGTTGGAATTCATAAGAACTGTTTGGTAGTATAAAATCCATTTTTAAAGCATAGATTTACTCGTATGATATATTGGTCTATGGTAAGCATACACAGGATGGTCTTGACATGATTCACTAATCAGTCACTGATTAATTTTCTCTCCACTGCATCAATTTCATTCTCTATGCACTTTGGTTATTTTAACAGGAGGAAAAAAATAAGGCAGCAGCTTTGAAAAATGCTTATGTCTTGATGGGGAGACATCAGCTGGAGCTGGCTATTGCTTTTTTTCTGCTTGGAGGTGATACTTCTTCTGCAGTTACTGTTTGTGCGAAGAACCTTGGGGATGAGCAGCTAGCACTAGTAATTTGTAGACTTGTTGAGGGGCGAGGTGGACCATTAGAGCGTCAGTTGATTACAAAGCTTATACTTCCATCAGCAATTGAGAGAAGCGACTACTGGCTTGCAAGCCTTCTAGAGGTGCTTAGAAATGGAATTTTGAACTTTCACATTTTTGTTTCAAAAATATTTTGGACAAGACTCCATGTTTTACAAGTTAACTTTTCACATGTCATGACTTCTAATGACTTTCTTGGTTTGCAGTGGGAGCTGGGAAATTATCCTCAATCATTTCTGACCATGCTTGGTTTACAAGTGGATTCCGCTCTTGACACTTCCACCCTTTCATACTGTCAAGATGCTTTCATGGACCCCAGTGTAGGACTGTATTGCTTCACACTAGCAAACAAAAATAGCATGAGGAATGCTGTAGGAGACCAGAATGCGGGACTTCTTGCTAGATGGGCATCTTTGATGACTGCTACTTCCTTAATCAGATGCGGGCTCCCTGTAAGTTTATTTTGTTGCATGTTTTTCTTGGTTAGGAGTAATACTAAAATAAATATAGTTTTAGTTGTTTCTTCTATTTTTCTTGCCCATTTCCGAGAGTGGTAATTTGTGCTGAGAAAATATAATTGATATATTTATTCCTTATTTCTCCTTCTAAGCTTGAAGCCTTGGAGTGTCTTTCATCTTCTCTGAGTATTCTTGGGGGCACAGGTCGAGAACATGTATCAGATATTGCATGTTCTAAAATTTCACTGGGAATTTTGAAGCCTTCTATCAGTGATTCCACTAACTGGCAATTAGGAGGTGTTGCTTCACATCTTGAGTCTGATGCTAAATTAGATTTGGCCCTCCAACATGTCTCAAATTTGATAAGGGAACATCCTAGTTGGCCTAGAACCTCCATTGGATCTTTTGGAATGAATATGTTTTCTGAGGATTATGAGGATCAATATGATAAATTACTCGAAGAGTTTCACCATAAGTTGCACATGGCACTTACACAGTTTGAGCAGAAGTTCTCAGTAGTTTCATCCTGCCTAATCAATATGGTATGCAGCTTCGACACTCTATTTATGCGTCTTTTTTTTCTTAATTTGATCAATGTTTATGTATTATTTTTTTAAACTTTTCTTCTTTTCAGATCTTTGTCTCATTGTGCAATTGCGGGTTCTGCTTTCTTGGATATGAGATACTATATGGATATTCTCGTGAGCATTCCCAGTATGAGAATCATATAATTGACAGTTCCCTCTGGTATCCCCTTTTACACAAGCCACTTTTGAAGATGACTCAGGATATTTCCCTTTTGTTTTCCCATTTGATTGCTGCATGCAGCATAGCCTGGTTGCCATCAAAATCATGTTATATGGAAAATGGTGCATATCAGGATGTTAGATCTGATTGCATAGATGCTTGGGGATGTTACTTGCAAGGTGTAACACTATCGTTATGGGGCTTAAGATTTGCTATGAGGATTTTCTCTGGCATCTCCAGAGAAGTCATCACCTTGAAACTTCTTACGCTTGTTGATTTGTATGAATATTATGCACATTTTGCATCTGCTTGGCTTCAGAAAAATTCAGAAGGTTTAGTTCTGATGATTCAACCCCTGTTAATTACATGTAGAAGTGGGCATACTCCTTATGAAGTTGATATGTCCACTCTGAAGGAAATGTGTCACCAGGTTGCTGACACAGTGACTCGGAATACGTTGACTGATGATTTAATTGTTGGCCTCGAGGTTGCTAGATGTGCTGAAAGCAGACAAGTCCGAGAGCTATTGCATTCGATTCCAGAAGATGAGAGATGGCATATTATAGGCACTTTTCTCTGGCAACACATGTCCAGATTCATGAAACATAAACTGAATTCAATAGATATTGTTCTTGATGACAGCTATCCTTTTGGTTTTTCCTCTGGTAAACTTTCTTATTGTGCTCCTGGTTCTGTGGATTTTGAATCAGATAGCGAGAGCATAAGAGAAAATATTAGGCCGTTGTTGTGGATATTGGCTAAGTTACTGAAAATTACGCTTGAGCATATATCTTCTTACCATGTGAAGCAACTTGTGTTGTTTTTGCAGCAGAAAATAGATAATGGATTTCACCTTCCTACCCTTACATGGTTGGAGGAATCTAGATTGTCTTCAAGGGCTCTACATCAGCATGTGGGTGAGGGTATTGTTAATGAAGATATATCAAACAGAACAAATCAACTCTCTGCTTATGATATCTTATGGAACATCTGTGCTGAACCTACCATTATATCAGAAAGTTTTGTGCAACAGAAAATGAATTGGTCCAGTTACCTTCATTTTAAGCCTTCCAAAGGATGGGCTGAAATATACAAATACATTAAAGGAAAGCATGAAAGTGATGAGTCCCATAATCATGATGGAAGAATAAACAATAGTTCTTCTGGCGGTGAGGCTGTATCACCTTCTAGGAGTCTGTTTCGGAATGGACATAATCTTCAAAGTTCCTGGCAGAAAGATGCAAACATGGAAAAGGTGGTTGCACCTTTTCAAAACCCTAAAGAACTATATAGGAGAAATGGGGAGCTGTTAGAGGTAGTATTTCTAATTTCTTTTTCCTTATTGCTGATATGGGTTCTAAGATCATCTCCTGAATCTGTAATTGTTTTCTGATAGCACATTGTATTTTCTTCAGGCATTGTGTGTCAACTCCATTGATCAAAGGCAGGCTGCACTAGCTAGCAGCCGAAAGGTTAGTCAATATGTTCCAGTCCCCTTCTTTCATAAGCTGTAGATCTGTTTTTTTTTTTTTTCCTTGATTGAAAACCACTTCACTGTAGATTTCCTACCATATGTGCATTTCCAGAAAATTTGTTAGGACATAATCCGTTAGCCTTATGGTGGTGTGTGTTATATCAATGTGTTGGTATTCTATGTTGCAGTTATATGTAACATAACAGGTACCCATTTAGATTACATGGATTGGAATGGATTAACTGGGTTGAACTATTGATATAGATGAGCCAACAAAGCAATGAAAATAGTTTGGGAACTAGCTAATTTTCATTGTGCTCCCAGCAGGTTAATGCCGCTTTGGAAGACCTCAACTGTAATAATTTACCTTTTCTCATCAGGAAGTTGCTTGTAGACCAACATATGCCTTAAATAACAATACTAGCCAGTTTGAAACAACACCTCTAAGTAATTGTGTAGCTGGACCCAGAAGGTTCCTTCATGCTTCTATGTGAAAGTAATGAACTGATCATTTTGTCACATAATTGTGATGTTAATTAATGTTTGAAGATGGTTTTTCTCCTCTAATTTCCTTATAAGTTTATGTATTTCACTTGCATGTTTTGATGTAAGAGTAATTAACCATTAAATTCTATTGGATTCAGGGCATAATTTTCTTTAGGTGGGAAGATGGTATATCTTACATAGACCGATCAGATTATATCTGGTCAGGTGCTGATTGGCCACAAAATGGTTGGGCTGGATGTGAATCTACGCCAGTTCCAACTTGTGTATCTCCTGGTGTTGGTCTTGGTAACACGAAAGGAGCTCACCTGGGGTTGGGTGGGGCAACCATTGGTGTGGGATCTTTAGCTAGACCAGGGAGAGACCTGACAGGTGGTGGAGCATTTGGAATTCCAGGTTATGCTGGTATTGGTGCCTCTGGCTTAGGCTGGGAGATGCAAGAGGACTTTGAGGAGTTTGTTGATCCGCCAGCAACTGTGGAAAACATTAGTACAAGGGCTTTCTCTAGTCACCCCTCAAGACCTTTCTTCTTGGTTGGTTCTATCAATACACACATTTACTTATGGGAGGTATGATTCTTTGACAGCAAAAATTATCATGTATTTAGTATTCATAATTTTTGTCTTGTGTTTCTTCTCTTGGAAAGTTAACAGTCTCATCGCAGAGGACAATGAGTTATCATAGAGTTTTTTGCTTTTTTGAATAAACAGTCTGATAATCATTTCTTCTATTTAAGATGTTATTGATTGCACTAGTAATGAAGCTAGGACAGGACTGACATACCTAATGCAGGCTCTGATGTGTCTTTACCCTAACTATAATGAAAACACCATGTATCAGTCATTCTAAAAGATTTGATCCGTGAATCGTTATTAGCATCTCTTGTCAATATGTAAGGTTGTAGCTGATGATGTATAACGTATTAAGTGCAGTTTGGTAAGGACAAAGCAACAGCAACTTACGGAGTGCTGCCTGCTGCAAATGTTCCTCCACCTTATGCTCTTGCCTCAATATCAGCTTTGCAGTTTGACCATTGTGGACACAGATTTGCTACTGCTGCACTGGATGGAACTGTTTGCACGTGGCAGCTGGAGGTGGGAGGCAGGAGCAATATCCGTCCAACAGAATCATCTCTCTGCTTTAATAACCATGCATCGTACGTATTCTGTTGTGAAATGCTTAAAGAGGCATTGAAACTGACAATCCTTGATTTACTTTTAACATAAATCTCAGAACTGAAACAGACTTCTATGATATGATTAGTTTATTCACGGCCTGCAGCCCTGTGCACAGCTTTGGAAGGCTTTCAGCTTCTATTCTAAACTTGCTTTTTGTTGAGATTGCCGCTTTCCTTACTGAAGATTTTGCAGATTTACATTGGAACTTTCCCGTTATTAAGATGTTATTATGTGTTTGTTCTGTGGGCCTTTAATTACTCGCATAATAAACTATTTTGTATTGCAGAGATGTGAGTTATGTTACTTCAAGTGGATCGATCATTGCTACTGCTGGATGTAGCTCCAATGGTGTTAATGTGGTTATATGGGATACATTGGCTCCGCCTGCAACCTCTCGAGCTTCCATTGTTTGCCATGAAGGTTAGTTCTCCCCTTCATCCTTCCTCCTTCCCCCGACTTCTGTAGGTTAGTTCCATCAAAATGATGCATGAAGCGGTACATTATACGTACATAGGGAGTTCTATATTTTATGTCAAAATCAGAATTTGACAACGTAGAATACCAACTTATAACTGGAAAATGTGTTGCACTTCTATAGCAGCAAGTGCTGACTTTAATATTATGCATTAAATGTAATTATATTGATTGTTCGGCTTTTGATTAGTTTATTACCTTGGTAATATGTGCATTTACTCGATAATTTCACTCTGTTATGGTAACAATCTTTTGATTCCCTTTGGGCAGGTGGTGCCCGCTCTGTCGCTGTATTTGACAATGACATTGGAAGTGGTTCAATTTCTCCCCTAATAGTAACTGGCGGCAAAAATGGTGATTTTGGACTTCATGACTTCCGGTACATAGCTACTGGAAGGAGTAAAAGGCACAGGCCTCATGATAGCATTGAAACTAGCATCAATACATCTTCTAATGCTGACATGAAGACAGGAACTAGTAATCAGTTACAGGACCAGAATCTTGGTGGGATGCTTTGGTACATACCAAAGGCTCACTCAGGTACATTGCTATTCCTTTCTCCCCCTTGGTCATAGCCTCTCGTGTATGATTTAATTGTGATCTAATCAATGTTTATCGAATTGTATGAGTGAAGGTAGTATCACCAAAATATCTACCATCCCAAATACCAGTTTGTTCTTAACGGGAAGCAAAGATGGGGACATTAAACTTTGGGATGCTAAAGCAGCCAAGTTGGTTTATCATTGGTCCAAATTGCATGAAAGGCACACATTTTTGCAACCAAGCTCTCGCGGTTTCGGCGGTGTTGTCCGGGTAATTATATGTGATTATATCCATGTTTGATACCTTCACATCCAATTTCTTCGTGTTCTTCAGTCTGAAAATTTTGCACGTATTAATGTTAAAAGACTTTTAATTATGGGGAAATAGTTGAAATTTCGCTGACGCGATGTATTTAAATGTCACAGGCTGCTGTTACTGACATTCAAGTTGTGTCGAATGGTTTTCTTTCATGTGGTGGCGATGGCAGTGTTAAGCTAGTACAGCTTAGTGATAACCGACACGAGGTATGAAATTAAGATGATTCTAGTCCGAGCGATTGGAACCGACTTATCGGAACAATTAAAAAAATCATAGATTCAAAGAACTTATTGGCAGTGCAAGCGCAAAGTCGGTTTTGTGTTCTTTCTGAACAGTAAGAAGAAAAAAGCGGCATTCCATGAACTGGGTTGGGTTGACATTGCGTTTGATGTCAAGAGGTACTCACATGGCCTCCCCAAATAGTATAAGGAGGTGTTGGTAATTGCTGGTTATAGAAAACCGAAATCATCTGTGATGGAGAAATACTTGTACAATTTTCCTTCTCTCTTGCATTGAGGTTTGAGGGTTTCGCTGGGGAAAGAACCCATCCATTAGGTATCGTGGATGAAACCAGAGAGAGTTTTAGGATTGGGTTCGGAGTTGAGAAGCCTTTCAAGATCAGTGCAAAATGGTTTGGAGTGTACTGTGGGTGTGGGTTGACATTTCAATTTTTTGTTATTCTTTCATTTTTGTGCGACTTGGCAGTGTATATACTAATACGTATGAGAAAAATAGAGTTGCCCTTCTCAATGCTTCTTTGATCTTGTAAATGTACAATCTAATTAATTTGAAAACAAAAATTAAAGTGAAAAAATACAAACCATTAAGCTTCTTGTGTACTATTAAGTTAGGTTTGATTAAGTCTCTTGCGCCCTCAAGCATTAACCCTCCTCATCAGTATTACTTCCTTTGTGACCTCTACCTCTTGGCCTAGTGGCCAAGAGACTTTGGAGGTCACAAGGCAGGGTGGGTCTTAGTGCCCCGCCGTATTGTACCAAAAAAAAAGTATTACTTTCTTTATTTAAAACAATTGATTTTATAATATTATTATTAATATAATAATACTAGTTCTTTCTCCTTGCTCTAGGTGAGATGATATTTATATTAAAAAAATTTACAAGTGATGGTCAGTAATTAGGTCAGGTAGAGCTGGTTAATGGGTTAATACTAGCTCTTTTATTATCCTATTACTATAGGCTATAGCATAAACCGAAAATTGCATTAAAAAAGATACTATTGTCTAATGCGTACTGTTATTACTAGTTTTTAAGTACCCTAAACGCTATAAGTATGTTAATCGATAATCGATTTATATATTTATAAATGGAAATAAAGAAGAGAGAGAGAAGGTGAAGCGGTGATGACGGATGAGTGCACAAAGAGAAAGAATGCAACAGAGGCCTGCCTGCCATGTGTAGAAAGATATGCGTCGTGTCACTTCTCTATGGTGTTGTGTTGTGTTGTGTTTGGCATGGCAGTATTTATCTCTAACCTAAATACTAGTATAGTTAATCTTAGCTAAGTCGAAAAAGAACCAAAAACAGCTACTATATATATCCGTTCATTCAATGCTTGTTTCTCACTTTGAATTCTTTCCCCGACCAACTACCTTTCCATTTCCAACTATTCCAACTATTCCAACTAATAGTTGTAATCATTTCCTTTAACCATTCCATATGTTAATTTACTGCCACGTGGACTCAAAATATGTTGCAAGAAATAAAACCATGAGCATTGGGCATTGCGTTTCCCCTTTGTTAATTGTTTCTAACTCCTATTCCTAGTTACGCGCCCTCAGAAAACCTTTTGAACTCTGTGTGCTTATCCATACTTGTCATTTCTAAATTCCAACCGCACAAAATCTTTTGCTTTTGCATCTAATTTTAGGTATACAAATTTGACTCCATACACATTAACTATCTTATGTCTTATTTTTCCCCTTTTTCCCGAATGTTGAAAATTCTAATAAATACTTACCCCTTGGAAACATAGTATTTAACAAACCAAGCCTGAAGCCTGTCACCTTGTTTTGTATTAATTCAACAATTGTAGTCCCCCCCCCCCCCCCCCCTCCCCTTTTTTTTTTACTGTCTTCACATCCATGTCAGGCTTCACTTCAAAGAAGATAGTAATAGTAATACTTATAATCCTTTGCTACTAATTATGATCATTTGTGATAGATATTTGCTTTCTTTTTTTCTTTAATTAACATAAGACCGACGATTATGGATTTCTAATTTTGCATGAGAAAGAGATATTTTGGCCTAAATCTGAATTACTACTTTATCTAGTTTCTGGTTTGATTGATAAATGAAGCGAATCGTTACACGCTATAAAAAGTTCACCTATGGAAAATTTAGCATTGCCGTGAGGTACGGAAGATACAAAAAATCTATCCATTTTGATGTCATCCTTTGATTAAAAATCTACGAACCCCAAATTGCTTTCAAACGCAGGGACACACCCTTTCCATAGAATGCTCATTTTTGTTGGCACTTGTTTGTATGTATAATGTATTTATTCCATAAGCGTTCTTAGGAAGAGCCGAAAGGTTAAGACTTGGACCCTCGGATTGTCCTACGTGGCCACCTATCTCTGAATCTTTGAATGTCCTCCCTTTAATCGAAAGAAGATAGATAGCACCTCTTATCTACTCTTTTGCAATTTTTGATCCGGACCCACTACCAACTCCTTGATCTTCCAACCATCTGCCACGTGTACTCCATCAACGGTCAATATTGATTCAAGTCCTCGTTAAAATTTTTCAGGGTATAAATATCACTCCCAATTATAATGGGCTAGAGGACTCCGTGAAAGTGACAAATCGATGTCTGGATTGAGACGGTGTCGTTTCTTACCTCGCACTCCTATTTTTAACGGAAAAAGAAAGAAAGAAGCGAGCCTGCCTGCCTGGTGGAAATTGTGCTAAAAAAGACGCAGATGAAAATGTTTTGATAACTGAAAACTGAAAACTAAAAAGCCTGACACAAGGAACCAAAAATAAACACTCTATTTTTCTACATGACTCTCGTGCTCTTAGATTCTTTTCATTCATTGAAATTAAACGGTTTCTTTTACCTTTAATTCTCAATAATCATTCTAGATCTATGTTATTCCCATTTATCCACCTCTTTCCGATCCTACTTATTTCTGGGTTTGTGCTCTTTCTCCTTAATAATCTATTCTTTCATTTGGTATTTGATTGATTATTCCTTTATTTTTCTGTTCTCCCTTCCTTTTTTTGCTTGTTGGGTATCTTTAGTTTGTTGAATTATGTTAGATATTCAAACTTAGTTGCGTGCACCGTTTAATCTTCTTTTCTGTGACTCTGTGTGCAATTTTGTGGTCTGGTTCTTGAATTATAGGTTTTTCTTTTCTTTTTTTGACCTTTTGTTTTATTTTTATTTATCAACTATGTTATGGCGGTTGCTTGCGGTTTGTTTTGGTCGGTAGTTCAATATCGTTGTATGTTGTTTACTAAATCGAATTATCAACTACGTTATCGTTGGGATTGGTTTCTTGAATATGATGTGCAGTTAAAGTTTGGAATTTGCATTGTATTATTGTGCTATCTTTTCTATCTGCTTTGTTTTGTTTATGTGTTCTGGGATCTCATTGAGATTGTATCTGAGGATGCATCAAAACTTGAAATGAATGGCAACGAATTAAATCAACTTTTAAAGTCAAAAGTCTTGTTCAGGATTTTGTCTCCGATAAGTCTTTGGTTCTGGTTGGTGTCAGCCTGCTTTTGTAAATATATATATATATATATATATATATATTTTGAACTGTTATAGTATCTTATTACAAATCTCCACTTGCCACTTTACTTTTTGGTTCTGGGATTAGAAGCGTGGTGTGCACTGAGGTCCCATAGCTTGCTTGAAATAACTTCTAGTTTGGATTTGCTAATTTGTTCAGATTGTTGAAATTTGTATGATGGTGGAACTGTGTGGTTCTTACTGGGAGGAGGACTTGGATGACCATTATTTACATTTGTTTAATAATCATTGATAGAACTTTAAGATTTTCAATATGGTTGGTGTTTGTTTTGAACGGTATCTCTATATATTTGGATTAGTGTTTTAGTTATGTATTTGTCCCCATGTTCAGTTCGCTGGCAATTCGTGTCTGATTTAGTGAAGCAAAAGGTTTGAAGTTTCTTATTCTTATCTAGCATAAGAATTCAATTTGTGATAAGTCATTATTCTAAACAGCTAAATGTGTCAAAGAGGAGAAGAGTAATGGCTGCAGCTGAAGCAAGGGCTGTCTGGCAAAGAACAGCTAATCGATGCTTTGTTCAAGAAGATGCCAAAAGAGCTCCCAAGTTAGCTTGCTGCCAATCGTCATCTTCATCTAAACAGGCTGATTCGAGCCCCGCTGGTGCAGCAGATCAGCATGACCATCCTGCACTAGGTTTCATTCCTCTCAACAGGAACCCTTCCTATTCCAATCTACCCCCTGATATGAGGTGGTGGCTTCAGCTGCAGCCTAGCTATGGGCCCCAGAAGGATTTAACGAATGAGCAGTTAAATGCCTTGGAGGATGAAGTGGAATGTATGAAATCTGAAATAAACTCTCCCTCCGAAATAAGTGGAGTTCACACACAGGATGCACCATATTCTTCGTGTATTGCCCAAAAAAGCAACACTGGATATTCTCTTGATTCAACAGAGATACTGAAAAGCTATGAATTTTTGGAGATGGAATCTGTTGATTGCCCAGTTCCCAAGAAAACAAATGACTTAAGTTACGATCCAGAGTCTCCCTGGGTTGGGGGTGGGAAGGCTGAGCCATGGTGGCGCACCACAGATAAAGACGAACTGGCCTCCTTGGTTGCACAAAGGTCACTCGACTTTATTGAGAATTGTGATCTCCCCCCACCTCAGAAGATGCATGTAAGGAGGCACTCCCATGCATGTTCTGCTTCTTTTAACAGTGATGAAGTATCTTCATTGGCATGGAAGTCCCATATACCTGGTCCAATTATTAACGAACAGGCATCTCCTGATTCTGTAAGAACACATGCAAGACAGATGTCTTCAGGTGGAGAAGAGAAGATGCAGTGTGCTTCTGACATGCCACTCAGGTATTTCTTTTATGAGTAATGATTTTAAATGCTTCTGTTATTCAATCCATTTGATTAGTTGTCCGAAAAATAAGTTACAATAAGAGGTCCAAAAAAGGAACGGTTAGCCAAAATCAATCCTTAACTGACATTATTTTGCATCTCTAGCCAATCAATAATAAAAAGACGACTATTAAGTTCTCTGTTTTCTGAACTTTGTTTGACTTGCACTGTTATAGTGCAACTCAAAAGGATATCGTAGAGCAAGTTACCGAGTCTGATCCTACCAAGGCTCAGCTACTAGAAGCACTTTGTCATTCGCAAACACGTGCAAGGGAAGCTGAAAAGGCAGCAAAGCAAGCCTATGTCGAGAAGGAGCATGTCATCAAGCTCTTCTTCAAACAGGCCTCGCAACTCTTTGCATATAAACAGTGGTTCCAAATGCTGCAGCTAGAAGCCCTTTATGTGCAGATCAAGAATAATGAGCAGCCAGTTTCCACTCTCTTCCCTGTAGTCCTTCCATGGACACCCTATAATAGTCGGAAATTGCGGAAGGGCTGGCAAAAGACTGGAAAAGGTAGACGAGGGAAGCGTGGCCAGCCTAGACCAGACATAACCAAGTATGCTGTTGCTTTTGCATTGGGACTGAGTCTTGTTGGTGCTGGTTTGCTGCTGGGATGGACCGTGGGATGGATGTTACCTTTCTAGACTAAGACAGTGAAAGAGTTTCAACTGCCCTTGCTGCCATTAAAATTGTTTTGTGACATAAGAGTGGTCGGATTATATTTATTTTTCAGTATGTATGTAAAGGTTTCTTTTTTGTTTCATTTAATTTTACATGTATCAGGGCCTGTACATTGTATTTAAGTAGTTTTCATCTGTCTGTAATTGTATCATTAGTAGGTCTCTGTTTGGAACGTTAATGTACTTGGGTGCATAACCCATGTGGTGGACTGCTGTATATATATTGGGTGCTATAGCAGCGATGGTGCGATGGGAATTGTGGCTGCAGCTTGCGGTGATCGTAACGCTGTCCTTTAATCAAAACAAAATGATTCCAGCGATTTCAGCTTCGTTCCTTCAGTTTAAATAATTTTGCTCCCATCATTCAATTTGTGGAACAGAAAAATGGGCATTATTTTCCATTTTTGTTTTGGCAATTATATTAAACTCATGTCAATTTGTGTACTTGTTTTACTGATTTTAGTAGAAACGTGTCATCAAAGATGTATTTCAGCATGTTTAAAGTTAGAGGAGATGGTCTACTTAGGTTTTGTGCTTATAAAGGAAATATAAACAATTACTAAAACAAAAGGCAAAAGATTATTTGAGACATCATTTTATCATTTTTTTTGGGGCACATAAGCATGATTATCATTTATCAATCTAGTAGTTTAGTCGCAAAGGAAAATGTGTATTTTAACTCAGAATAAAAGGCTACCAAGAAATTTCTTTAAATATTAAAACAAGAAATTTTGTCTATCCTAAACGGAAAGGAAATAAATTAAAGAAATACTAAGTTCCTTGCTAGGTACGGTTAGGGACGGGTCCAATTAGGGGTGTTCATTCGGTCGGTTTGGTTAATTTCGAATCGAATTTCTCATTAATCCGAATTAACCGAAATTTCAATTCTTCAAACCGTTAATCGAATCGAAATTTTCATTTTCGACTTTAACCGAACTGAAATATTTCAATTAATTTGGTCGGTTAACCGATTAACCGAAATTTTTGTATAAAATATCATCATTATTAAATTAAATAATTTCAATATTATAAAACCCCATTATTATAAAACCAAAAATTTTTTTAATTAATTTGCTTTATTTTTAAATGTAAAAACTCATTATTATAAAATAAAATAAATCATATTATTTTAAATATAAAATAAAATTATTAAAATATATTTAATATATATAAACCTTTAATTTCGGTTAACTATTCAGTTAATTAGGTTAAACCGACCTTTCGAACTGAATTAACCGAAAACCGAAATTCTCAAAACCATGAAACGATAACCGAACCGAATTAATTCGGTCACCGACCAATTTACCGAATTAATTCGATTTGGTCGGTTAATTCGGTTTTAACCGAATAATGAACACCCCTAGGTCTATTAGACCTAATCTTAAATTTATCCCTTGCTTGGTTGGGATATCTAG
Organism: Microcos paniculata; assembly: GCA_030664755.1. NCBI lineage: Eukaryota > Viridiplantae > Streptophyta > Magnoliopsida > Malvales > Malvaceae > Microcos > Microcos paniculata. Next base: position 37,594,735 of record CP131461.1, read on the forward strand.
GGAAAATTAGAAGGATCTTGTCTTATTTGGTTAAGAGGATGGATGAGGATGAGGAGGAGGAGGAGGAGGAGGGGAGGAGGATAAAACTCCTGTCCTAACCCCTTATATCTCATTCTCCCAAATTGAGGTCTTTTGGGGGAATGATAATTTTTTAACAATTTTACCCTTTTAATATTATTGATATTTCCATCATGTCCTTAACTATATAATTTATCTCTCTCGATTTTTTTCTCTCTCAAATTCTCTTTTTTATTTTTCTTTTGTTTTTAATTTTTTAAATTATATACATTTACCAAATAATTTTCTAATGTTTATTTAATTTTTTTTTCATTTTCATGTTTCAATTTTGACTACTTTATTTAATTATTTATCTATGGTCTGTAAATTTTTATTAGTTTATTGTTTCCTCTTCTTTTTAATCTTCACTACCGATATTTTTTTCAATTTTATTTTTTATGTTCAAAAATAATAATAATTAATAAAGAATATCAAACAAAGAATATTTTTTACATGATATGACAGTATAGAAAAAAAAATTAATATTAGTAATGATAATAATAAAGATTTTACATATATGGATAATTTGATAAAAATATATATTAAACTTCTCCTAACTCCCCTTTCAAACAAAATAGGAAAAAAAAATTCCACCTTCCTCCCCTAAAATTCTCCTATCTCCTCTCTCCAAATAAGGGCTCAAGGACACTTGATAACCATTTAACTATACACGAGGCATGACATTAAGGGTCTATTTATATATTTGCTCCAGCTATATAAACCATTACTTCATTACCGTGACTCTAGAATTGAAGAGTTTCTCTGTACATTACTCCTGCCTGCTCCTCCTCACTATTTGAGTGTCCGAGCAGCGCTCGGGACACCTACATTTCTTTATCACTTCAATCACCACTAACTGCATCAAATATGATGCTGTAATGTGGATAAAAAAAAATCACTACTAACAATCTCGGTCTCGGCACTCCGTTAGTCTATTAATGGCTAGAGACGCAAGAAAATCCGTTAGTCCTGCTAACTCAGACTTTGTAGGAAAGAAAGCAAAATGGGATGATAATATAGAAATAATATTCTTTTACTAAAAATAACATTATATTACCATTATACTCTTTACAATTTAAAATAATATAATTAAATTTAAAAATAATACGTGGAATGTGGACAATAGTATTTCCTAACTCCACTGATTTGATTTTAGGCTTAAGGAGAAAATGAATCTCTTTTATTTTCTTTCCTCTCTAATTTGTTTCATTAGCCCCACAAATTTCGTTTTCTCTACGCTTTAAATTTGATTTTCTTTTTTACTCTTCTATCATTTCTTACCTATCCTTTTAATTTTTTAGACCCCTTTGCTAACTCTATTCGGTGAGAGTTGTGAGAATTTTAAATTTTTAATAGTTATGCCATCATATAATAAAACAACTTTAGGTGTAACCTGTGATGAAATGTAATTGTCGATAAATTATTATATGGATCCATCACACCATGTCATTGTCATTTATGGAACCAATTAATAAAATATTATCAACTCAAAATAATTGTTAAAATTTAGCTTCTAATTTATCAATAGGTTTAACACCTATTTTAAAAAATGAGATTTACAAGGTAAGTTTTCAAATTAAAGATATTAATGAAGTAGAATTTTAATAATTATACGTAAATTTTTAAATTGTAGAAATTCTATTAGTTGGTCTCATAATTAACGTGATGGGATAAATCCATGTAATTTTGTTGCTCTACATGAATAAGACATGGATAACTGGTGAGGAAGGGTGGCAGTAGGCAATTAATAGGAGAGTTGACAGTGAATAATCTCACCGCTGTCACCAAAAGTGCCCTATGACTACCACCAAAAGTTGTGGAAGTACTAAAGGAGCCTTAGTGTTAGATTTATTTTAGTTTTATTTATACTAAGGGGGTTAATGTAATTTTAATGCATTAGAAAACGGCGTTTCTGGAAGAAAAATAGAAAGTCTTTTAATACACGACCCGGATAATGATTTATTCTAGTACTTCCTAATCCTAAAACTGGATTGGATATTTTTTGGGGCAGCACAGAGGTTGCTCTTCGAAATTCGAATAGAGTAGAAAAAATCGATTAGAGAGAGATGGCGGTAATGGAGAAGTTGAAGATGTTCGTTGTGCAAGAGCCAGTTGTTGCGGCTTCTTGCCTTATCGCTGGCGTTGGTAAGTTTTCTTTCCCATTCTTAATTACTCGCTCGCTTTTTTATTAAATCTAACGAAGCATCCGCTTCAATATCAAGTTTTTCTGATGGGTTTGTTTTTGTTTCGTTACCAATTCTCTAGTTTTTACGCTGCTTCTCATTTTATGATTTGAATTAGGGTAAGCATCACAGGAAAGTTCTTCTTTGGTAATGGTTATGATGCCATTGATTTACAGACTTCGGGTTTTTAAGTCAATTCATAACTATCTAGTCTTGTAATTGAAAGTTATCATTTTTCTTGAATTAATTGAAATCTCTGATACGGGATTCTTCCAAGTTTAGTCTGGTTTTCATAATGAAGATAGGAGTTACTCTTTGGTTACAATCTTAGAGAGGAAGCAAATTGGAATGTTTTGACTAATGTATTTATCTCGTAGAAGTTTGTGTCTTACTGAGAATTTCTTGCGAAGAATTTCCAGATTTGTGAATTCTCATAATCATGATCTGTCCATATATGTCCTGACACAGACAATACTAAATCTCAGTGATGCATTCTATGTCTTGAAGCGTCTTTAATTGAAGTAATAATGTCTGGATAATCAAAAGAATGGTGGAAATTCTTGGGCACACAGAAATGTCACAATTAGTATATGAATTCAAATGTGAGTGAATTTTCAAAGTTGCTTCTTCGAGTCTATCTTGAAGGGAAAACATTAGTAGGTTTCATCAATCCTTTCTGTTCATTCTGTAAAGGTTAGATTTTGGTTTCCACTAATTTCTTCAATTAGTGTGGAGATTTCAACTTTTCTTTTTCTCTTTTCGTAACGTATATACTTTATCTATCAATTGTCAGCTTACTCTGTAAAAAATGCAGGTCTCTTCCTACCAGCTGTTGTAAGGCCCATTCTAGATTCCTTAGAGTCCTCGAAGCAAGTTCGTCAGCCTCCTTTAAGTGATGTAAGTATAGCACTTAGCAATATCCAATATGCATCCTTGTTATAGTCTTTAGGACTTTTCTTATCTGTTTTTTTTGAGAATTTATTTATCAACTCTAAATTGGTTTTAGACATTTCATAGGAGAGAAGTTTTGAGATTGTTTTATCAGTGACGGAGGAGAATTTGTACAATATCTTACTTGTTGGGTAATTTTTGCCCTTGACATGTCAGAATTTCAAATACATGCCTGGATTGTTAAGACTATCATATTGGAAAATGGTGGATATTTGCAGCATTTAATGAGAAGGTTTCCTTTTAGTTGAGATGCTGTGATTGATACCATTCTAGAAGTGGGAAGACCACATCTAGCTGCATTACTTGATCTTCTTTAGTTTTGCCTTGTATTAGTTGGACCTTTGTGACGGTATTGTAGGTGGAAGTATGTAGATTTTCTCACCTACGTATGAGGATTGATTAGTATCGAATCAGGGGAGAAAAAGGACAAAAATACTTGGACCTTTACATAAGTTCTTGCAGATTGTCACGTTCTTTTTGCATAATATCAGCCTTATTATTTGATTTTCTTATCTGATGATGATGAATTTGGCTTCTTTCCCATAATTCATCAATTTGGAAAGTATTGACTGGTTTTGATTGGCATTCTTGGAGTTATATTGTGTATGAGTACGAACTAGATTAGCTACATGAAATCGTTAAATGAACTCCAGAATCTTTAGATTTAGGATCCCAGAACATTGGCTAATTCATGTAGTGATTAGCACTACTAGAGGAAATTTGCATCCTTCGTTATGCCTCTGCTGTTTCTTGTTCTCATTTTTAACATGTTGGTTTGGTCCATTTTTGCAGGTCGTTGCTGGTGTGACTGGTAAAAAGCAGAGCTGATATATTTATGGAGTGAAAAGTGGCAGAACTTCAAATGTAGCCAGTAATCAGCAAGAAAATAAACCGGACTTTTAGATTGTGGAACTCTTTTAAGAGGGACTTCAACATCATGTTTATTTTGAGAATTTGGGCCTTGTTTTCTTTTGATCTTCAGCACTTGAGGATTTACTCAAAACATGGAAAAATCATGAGTGTGGAATATGAAATTTCCTGCGTAATTTGCTTCCTTACAATTAATTTTAAAGTTCCTTTTTTTTTTTTGGCTGATTTGCTGTTGTGCCTTCTTTGCCTTTTAATTGGTAAGCAGCAACAATAGAACAAAGTCTGATGCAGACAAACAGTCGGTGGGTATTTCAAGTACCCCGGCCCATCTAACACTATCGGGTGGCCATCCTTGGATTCCCCAATCGCAAACATAATTGGCCCTAATAAAACTCTGTCTGACTGGGTTTTGTGTCGGCCCATCTCTAACGAATGCATTCTATCTCTATGCTTTCGGCTTCTTTGTCTTTATGTTGGGGGCAGCCCCTTCTCCTGGGTAAGAGTCTAAGACCCCGAATACCCCAAAAACAAAAAAAAAACAAAGAATGAATTGGTTTGGGCCAAACTATTGAAAGTATATCACCTGTATTTTTTTCTTTCTATAATACTATAATACTTTAACCATAATTAAGAATTATGTAAAGATTCACCACTTATGAGTAACGGTTTCATAATTGATCCTTATATAATTCTTAATTATAATTAGATAATTGCAGTATTGTAAGAAAAAAAATTAGAGATGATATGGATTCCAAATTACTACAACTACCAATTCATATGTAATTGGTAATGGTTGATATACGATATAGCTAAGCCATAAGATTCTCATCCTCACAAACTCTCCCATGTCCAATAGCCCATGGTATTGATGGCCTATTGTGATACATTTATTGCTGCCATACTATATATCAGGCCACCGAAGTCTGAAATTTTTCACATTGATTTTACTTACAAAAGATTAAGATTGCAGACACAGCCGAAGACCCATCCGAAAAACGTAGCTGATTTCAGCCCAGAAGAAAAACAAAGTGCATAATGGGCTAAAGCTGTATTACACTTTGATTAGTCATTTTCATTCACATAAAATATCAACCGCCCAAATGGATTGGAAAACTTCTGTCTGCGCGTAAGTTTTAATCAGCTGTTTAGCTGTTGTATCGGTAGGGTGCCTAGAGGAAAAAGTCAGCCCATGAATCCAACCTTCTTTTCCCTTTTACTCCATGGAACCACCTGCTTTATGCCTTCATAAATACTTGCCTGCGTCGTGTCCAAAAAACAAACCAAACAACTTCCTTTAACGTTGTTTACTTGTTTGTACTAAAAGTAAAAACATAAAAAGCTCTTTGGTGAATGACAACAATGATTGAAATTAAGATAAAGAGTTCCATACGTTTTAGATTGAGCACAAAGCTAATTGAAGAGGCACATTAATGTAAAGTTATTATTAGCAATAAAGCTCCAGAAATTCTAGTGTTATGCTTTCCAATTCCACAAACGAGAAAAATTAATAGATTAAAACTTTAGAAAATTTTTGTTTGGAGTAACACAATTCAATTCTAGCCAGGTCCCTAGTTACTTACTAAGGGTAATTATATCAGTAATCTTCTGATCGATATTCCACACTTTTGCCCTGTTTTCTTTTTCCTGGTTACACAGCATTCACTAAATTTAAGCCATTGATTATTTTTAACATTCTAAATTTCGTCATAGGAATCCAATTTTTGCCTTCTACTATTGATTTCTATTTATAAAAAAAAATGAATTCTCAGAGGTGTATCAGCAAAATTATCCGTAAGAAGAAGAAATAGAAAGGATTTTGGACCAGATATGAAGAAACAGTGTGTATTTTGGTAGTGAAAAGTGAAAACTGAAAATGAAACGTAACAGCACCCGTCAACACTGCAAATACTGTAAAGAAAATAAGAGAGGAACTCACCCAGAAGTGGGACTTGGTATGAGAGAGACCGGGAAAGCTGCCAACCCTTCTAATTCTTGTGATCTTAACACTGGTGCTGCTACTGCTTTCTTCTTCCGATTCTCTACTGGATTCACTATCTCTATCCCCACAAGATGGAAACACATAACTGTTTCCACCAACTTCTCTTCTAGCCTTCAAGGCCCTTCTCTTCCAAGAACCCAGAAACCCCTTCTCTTTATGCCCTCTCTTGCTAAGAACCATAGCATCTAGCTGTACCACTTCAGGACTGCAACTCCCTGCTCGAAACGATCCGTAACACTCACTCGCCATCCTGAAAGAAGAAGACTGATGAGTTCTAGACCTGCTGCCCCCCATGTAAGGACCTTCCAAGACTGTGGTGGGAGAGTGGAGTTTGGTAATATTTTTGGCGTCCAGCAGCAACCTCGGAGGCAGTTCCAGGCACTTGGGAACAAAGTCATTGCGGTTGGATAGAAAAGCGGCGAGCGTGGTGCAAAGTTTGGGCTTTCCAGGCTCCTCTTCCCAGCGAAATGGGACAGAGGCAGAGGCGTGTAATGGTGGGGTTAGCATCCCTGACCTTTCTGGTGACTGCATGTATGCATGTGAAGCTGAAAACAGCGGTAGCTTTGGTGTGTGGCTTGACTCTTTCTCTGCCTCAGATCCCATGATTTCCTTTCCTTCTGATCCCATGATTTCCTCTATTTATCTTATCTAATTCAATGTCTAATTATAAGGAGCGGGGAGAGTTGTTTTCCTTTTCTTTCTCTTTCTCTTTTCTAGCGTATGAAAAGGGGAGACAAAGTGAAAGAGGAGAGGAAGGAAGGTCCTTTGGACAAAAAAGCCAGCCTTTTAAGTCAATCACTCGTCACTATCCTCAACTGGAAGAGCGAAGGTTATTCTCAATGGCCGTTCTTATATTTTTGGCTATGGGCTCTCAGCTTGCCCATGAAAATTGAAATCTTGCCATGCTAGCTATAAGTTAAAAACATAAAAAGGCTTAAAATAGAAGCTTTAGAACTAGTAGACATCGGATTTACGAAACGAAAATAACCACTTCTAGTATATACACTAAAACTTCAATATCATGTATTGTACACCCCAAAAAAATTTCTATTATGATCTTTGTTGAATAGGGAATGAAATTGTGTGATTGCTATTCATCAACAGAAAAATTGCACTACCAGTCCTTGAAACCGATAGGTAAGAATTAATTAAAGAGTGTTTGAAGGATTAATAGATTAATCTAATCATGAAGCACTAATAAAGCAGTAAGATACCTTGATTGCAGATCCTTTAAAAAGATCTTGACTAATTAATGTACCTACCCTCCCATTTTAAATTGAAGCAAAAGGGTCCAGATTCAAGAAGAAACACACGGTTAAACAATAAACAGTGAAAAGGCACTAAAGCAAGAATGTGCTTTGCGCGGTGAGCTCAGCTTTATTCCACTGTTCCTGCATTGCTTTTCATTCAAATGAAGGGATTTGGCAACCCGGAGAGTTTTACACTTCTGGGTTTTGACTAGAGAGAGCTTTGGGTGCAGCCGTGCAGGCAACTACGATGGTCAAAAGCGTATCTGATCGTAGCTGAAAGTTTCATTGGATGCCAGTTTGATATGGTCTGGTCTTCAGAGGGAGAGTTCTCTACCTCTTTCTTTTTCTTTTTCTTTTTGCCGGAACTGGCTTGTTTGGTACTTTACTTTATCAAGAAATGCCCTTTCAGACAAGTCATTCCTCATTCCCACCAAATTTCAGCATATCCCCTCTAAACATCCACTTGCCTATGGCAGTTAAAGACATACATCTGCTTTCATGTTGAATCTTGCTTATATCATCATCAAAATAAGAAAAATGGGTCTCGACTCTCGACTCTCGAACAAGTTCCATTCTAAAAAAATTTAAGGAGCACATCTCTCTCAGTTTTCTTTTTTTCTCTTTAAATCACGTATTTGAAACTAAATTAAACTAAAGAAGATAACAAGAAGGGAAGAAGGAATGTAATTAAGAGTATTATTCATATTTGAAAGCTGAACTGTAAAATGCACGGTACGATTGCATCATTCTCGAGAGAGATGAAAAAACACGTGGAAAAGTCCAAGAAGTAATGGACATATTGTATGCATATTATTTGGAGATTGGACATATTATAGATGAGAGACCTGTGAAACTAGTGCTCCCACGACTTCAAATTCATATGATATATTATTACAAACGTGTCTTTCAGACAATATTTCCTGGATGTTATGTGCGCCTTCTCCAACAAGTCTGGCGGATCAAATATCAAAGGAAAGCTGAGTTGGAAAAAAAAGAAAAAGAAGGTTATCCGTATATGGAGCTTTGAATTTTGATACTGACTGTTTGTTGCTTCATTTATGGCACATGATAGCAAAACAAGAGTAAATTCCCTTTTTATCCTCTAGTATTTGTTGAAAGGGTCTGATTAACCGGTGTGTATAAGCACTAGTTAAACTTTCTTTAAAGTTAACTTTTAACAAACAATTATTATAAATGCAATGATTACTTTAAAAATAGTAATAATTACACTATTATATAATTTTTTTTGACAAAACTATCCTTATGGTATTACTATAAATATATGGTAGGGGAAAATTTATTGATTGATTAATTTTTTGTTTTTTTTTAGTAAATATTTTTTATATAAATCTTGAAGTTTTTTTTTCTAAAACCCTATCATAATATATGTTAAAAAATTTAAAACTTACCCTTAAAATTATATTTTTTTAATTATTTCATACTAAACTTTATAAAATTTATGGCTAAACTTTATCAAAAAGACATTATATCAAACTTGGATTTTTTTTTTTCTAAAACCCTACCACAATATATGTTAAAGAATTTGAAACTTACCCTTAAAAATATATTTTTTTTTATTTAGGGCTAAACTTTATAAAATTTGTGGCTAAAAAAAGATATTAATATTTTAAAAATTATAAAAAAAATTCGTAAAATAATTTTTGTTTTTTTTATATTCATTCAATTTTTAAAATTATAAATATATTTTTTATTAAAGGATAATCTTATCTTAAAAAAATAAATCATTAAACACTTGTGTAAAAGAATGAATTACTATTGATTTTTTTACTTTAACATAATTTTCAAAACAATTATTACTCTTGTTAATGGGCACCGTTAGCAAAATCCATATAATATTCAACCGTGGAGAACACGACTGACAGCCTTATTAATTGCCTTAAACCCGATCCAAGAATTCATGCCCATTGCAAACAAGTTTGATGCCCGGCCCAGCTCTTAGCTGTAGTCGGTAGATTTGGGTGATGTCCAGTAGAAAATTTTGTGGTTAGGTTGACTTCACCATTTTACAGTGAGGTAGCTACAAAAACGAAGGCGGATAGGACCATAGAATAGAAGACTCGAGGAGGGGACTTGATGCCAGCTTATCAGCTGCTAATACAAAAGTCAAAAAGGGTGAAAGGAGATCAAGTATTAATCGATAATGATTTTCAAAGACAGAAAAGCTTAAAGTATTGGGGGGTGGTTGAAGCTGAAGAAAAAAGTTAAAAACTCATCTAAACTTTGATCTGAGGCATTATACTGTTTGAACTTTGAAGACCATCAAAAAGATCAATCTTTCTATAATTCTTTTCTTTCCTTCCTGGCTCCCATTTTCTCCTTTTCACCATCTTTAAAAGTCGTGTTCCTTACAGAATCCACTTTGGGTGTTTTTTAGCATCTAGATGACAACATTGTCGCATGGGGGGTAAAAGAAAGCGACAGAAAGAGCCCCAGCTGATTTCACCATGCACTTAATGTCAACAGGAGGCTGCCCTAAGAAAAGTAACTCAAAGAAAACATGATGATAAACATCTCCCCCTAATTCTTTGAATTGCCCTCGCTATGTTACTGTAGGGTTTTGCCCATCGATCGCGTTTCTCCATTCTCTAATACCGAAATCTTGGTATTTTTCAGTCCAAATTTCGTTTTCCCAACTTATTTATTTAGGGGAAAAATATCAGCATTCTCAATAATTTCTCATCTAAAAGGCCAGAGACAGGTGTAACATAAGCAGATGTTGTAAAGGTCAAAGTGGGCTGATACACACGATGCTTGGACAAAATGAAACAGGTAGACAAAGAAAGAAAATGATTAAGAAGTAAAAAGGAGGAAAAGGCAAAAAGAGAGACAATTTTATGGTTGTAAATGCTATTGCTATTACACGGATCAATCCATAGTTGTAAATAGTTCAATCATTAAAGGAGCACAGTTAATAAGAATGGTAGGTCTCCACGAATTATTTTGTAATCTGAGTTCCAACTTGATGGAGCAAAAAGAGCTTTTGTCTTATTCAACAAAACTTATATCATCCATAAAATAAACTTTGCTAAAGGAAAATAATCATCGCCATTAGTTATATATTCAATCCCTAATTAATCTGAAAGAAGAATATGATTAAAGCGTCGAAATATGCCATTAGCCCTAGCCTCTTTTAATTCTCTCCCCCTTTTTCTTCGTTTTTTCCTTGTTAATTATAAGGCACATGCTGAAAATATATATATATATATATATATATATAATCTCTCTCCTTTCTTCGTCTTGAAGCTTTTAAAGCACCGACAGGTCTCCAAGCAAAAAAGCAATAAGCAATAAGCAAAGCACTTACGGCAGCTCCTGTGTGCTACACATAATATAATAAAGATGATGATCATTAATTATCAAAAACAACTCCGTGAAAGTGACTGAAAAATACTGCCCAGAAAATGATCATATGCTAATTACTATCAAGATATACATAATTCATTGCAACTTGCAAGCAATAAGTGATAACGTGGTCCTTTTGGGATTTTCCTGTGTATAACGATTATATATATATATATATATATACACCAAAAAGAGATCATGATTCATCGTGAATTAGCTACACCTTACCAATATTTTCTAAATTCCAACGTCTTCAATCCAGAATTTCAACACTCAACCAAACCCCTGAAAGTCAAACTCTCCCGTTTTCTTTTCAATTTTTTTTTGGGGGGGTGGCCGGGTGGGGGTGGGGGTTTCTGTTGGAGAGTTCCCTTCCGGGGGTCTGAGTCCTGTGTTAGAACTTAAATCCTTTTAATTAGGTTTCAAGAAGATCTTCCTGCCTATTTGAGTGAAGCTTCGTAACAGAAGAATCAAATCCCAAAGCAGAAGTTATTCAAGCCACAAATTTCTTCTATTCATAATTGGAATATTCCCGCAGTTTAATTTTATATTTATTTTTCCGAGAATAACTGTTATGAGCGTGTATAAACCTAATGCCCCCCAATTATACAACAAATCTTCAGATTATGATTCTCATATATAAATGGGAGTAGTTGAGAGAAACAGTTTTTTGTTCCTAGCTAACTCTAAATATGCATTGAAATTTTCACGTGATAAGAGGGCCACCGGCCATGGCCATGGGTCACCTCAACATTTGGGGCCACCACTGATTTGTGTCCACTAATAATCCATTAGGCCCAGTCATCTCCTCCAATTTCCCATTGTCAAATGTCAAAGGTTCATATTCGTCCACAATTTTAGGGAAGTTTGAAGCCAGTTATATAACTGGATGGGTCTGGACCTTTTTAAGCAACCGAGACAGAACAAAACAGAAGAATGCAGTCTTCCGTCCGGGCTATTACACCTGGCTGATCCACTCAAAAAAATTGGGCTTCCTTAAAGAAAATGGGCCACCATATTAGACCGAATTATCGACCCCATTATAAGTGGTGTTCTCGGCTGGTGGCTTCTCCATGTTCTCTGTTTGTATTTTATCAAATGAAAAGAGATTAGTATTTGTTACCTAAAAAAAAGAAATTATTGTTAATTAATAAGAATAAAAACTAAAATAAAAGTTTTTTTAATGTCTCCTATCATTTCTTTGTTATTGTTCTGAATTCTAATTTCATTTGCTCCCAATACCATGCATAGCTTCTTCTTTTTCTTTTTTTTTTTCCCTTTTTGGTCTTTCCAAACCTTCGGTAGTTTTCAACGTTTTGTAACGATTCTTCTTTCCTACTTTCATTTGGATAAATAATAATTATGCGAAAAACAAAAGAAAAGAAAAAGCACTTTCTTATCCCTAACATAGATATATATATATATATATATATCTATAATCTACATAAAAGTACGAATGGTTTGAAATTTTTTAATCATCTAAAATATCTTTTTTTTTTTTAAATATTTTAAAATTGTCATTGATATTGTTGATTTAAATTAAAACTCTTTATTTATCTTTTACAAAATATTTTTTAATATTTATTAAATGATGTTAGTAATTAACTAATTTTATTTTCATCATAATTAAATTACTACTATATTATATTAGAGAAAATAATTTAATTATTATTCAATTTTATGTAGTATAATTTGAAGTTTACTAATCTATAGTTTAATTATTATTCACTTTAATGTAATTTTTTTTTACATTTATTATTATTTTTTATTATTAATAACGTATTGTATCACGTGTAACGCACGTGATAATGAATGATTAGTATATATAAAAGTGTGAATTGATTAAGTGCTTTATATCTATTAAATATCTTATATTCTTTAACATATTTCAGAAATACCATTGGATTTGGGCTCTATCTTTTATATTAGGCTTTTAAAAACTAAATAATTAAAAATTGAGATTTTAAGACTTTCCATAGTCTAAATTAAGTTTTATATAATTACAAAAAATAAAATATTATGGGCCATTGTAATTTAATTTAATTATTCTACCTTTTATATTGGACTTTTAAAAAGTAAATAATTAAATATTAAGATTTTAAAGCTTTTCATTGGTTTAAATTGAGTTTTGCTTAATTAAAAAATACAAAATATCATGGGTCATTGTAATTTAATTTACTTATCATTCTTATACACATTGTCTGACTAGGCTAAAAACAAAATAATTTAACTTAAAAATTACTCTTATATAAATTATTGTATTATCTTTAATCAAATGTATTTGAAAAATAAATATAATAATAAATAAATTAAATGAGATTCTTAAAAAATATTTATTATTAATAACACGTTATATTACGTGCGATACACATAACATATACATAATATAATACATATATAAAAGTGCGAGTCGGATAAGAGATTTGTTTCACTTTAAATATCAATTTTTCTTTAACATATTTCAATACTACAATTAGATTTTGGTTTTACTTTTTACATTAGGTTTTTAAAAAATAAATAATTAAAAATTAATATTTTAAATGACTTTTACTCATTAGTATTAAAGAATGCCATTAGTTTAAATTAGGTTTAAACATTAGGATTTTAAAGGATTTTTACTCATTGGTATTAAAGAATGCCATCAATTTAAATTAGGTTTTACACAATTAAAAAATACACAATTAAGAATTAGAGGTGTAAACTAGGTGTCTTAGGTAGGTTACAGGTTCAGGTCAAATTGACTTAAAGAAATTTTTAGACCATTCAAATTTCGAGTCTTTCAGATTCAAGTTTTCAAGTCAATCGGTTTTGGATATTTCTAGTTTGACTCTCAAGTCTTTCGAGTTTGGTCCTTGGTTTTTCGAGTTATTTAGATTCGAGTTTTTATGTTTTCAATTATTTAAATTAGCATGTCGAGTAATTTGGATTAATTAGGTTTCGAATCATTCGGTTCTCGGATTAATCCGGTTTCAGATCATTCGGGTTTATCTTGTTTGTTTCTTTTAAAAAACCAAATCGGGTTAAATTAATTTAGAGTTCGGGTCGATTTGATGAATTTCTTGAATTAGTATAACGTGTTGTATCACGTGCGATGCACGTAACACTGAAACTAGTAAAAGAAAATGCAACTTTTATTCTTTCAAATGAAATTACATTCACTAATCCAATAAAATTAAAAATTACAATAGATTTAAAAATGTTTTTCTCATTCGCTTGAAGATCCAAATCTTATTTCATGACCCAATCCATCTTGTTGATTATTTAAAATCTCGAATATTCTTTATAAGTCTCTAGGACATCTATCACTATTTCGTTTTTGCTTCATTATATTATTCTCAATTAAAGGCTTTTAACAATGACAAAGAAAGCGACAAAGATATACATATATATATATATATATATATATATACACACACAATAATCAAAATCAATTTCCAATGGGGATATGTTTATTGTAAGTAGTCTTGATGATACTCTTCGTATTTTCAGGAAAGAAAACGACCCTAGAATTTTTGCCACAAGTAAACAAGACAGGCTCTTTTCCTTGTTCTTTCTATAGTCGTTGAATAGACAAGTTGCCCTTAATTTTGTGTGCAAATCCTTTGCTTCATTCCTAATCCTTCTTCATTGATACGTTCAAACTATATAAACCCACAAAATTTTGTCTAGCCTTCATTCAATTCCAACCTATTTTCCCTACACTTTAGCTTTAATAAAATATATAAGTCTCTTAGCTGATATTGACTGGTGGTGGTTGCCTTCTCGGTATCTCACCTAAAAATCTTGACATATAAAAAATCCATTTTCTTCTAAAAGAAATGCACTAAAAAAAGGGTTGAAAGTTGAAACTTTGGGGGGGAGACCAAGAATACGGTCATCCCAAATCTTGAAAGTCATTATCAAATGGATTTTCCACAAAACTTATAAGAGATAAAAGTCCATAATTCCCGTGCCTCAATTTGGACAGAGTTACTGCCTTTAGGAGATGCAATATCTCAATGAAAACAACGCTGACTGCCTAAGTTTGCCTCTCCGCAATTTGGACATCTTTGCTAAAGGGACAGCTAATTTACCCATCTCTCCCCCCACCTCCCCGTCTTCCACCACCCTTGTTGCCAAAATCCACACCCGTTTCTCTACATCACCATTCCTCTTTCGACTTGTACTTTTATAATATTCCACAACCAACACTTCTTTTTTACTCCAAAATCTCGCATATAAATAAATTCTTCTCCATCTATTTGTAATTAGAGATTAAGCTACTTGGTAATTTTCTCATATTTATGTCTAAGGATTGTCTCAATTACTAGGTTTGTTCATCTCCAATCATGAATAAGTTTGTTCGTCTTGAAGTAATTAGTCTTGAGTTCGAACCTTATCCATTTAGAGTTCTGCACATATTGACCTAACCTAGAGGACCAAACAACCTACTCTCTTGAGTATTTTTTCTTTTCTTTTTTTTTGGGCAGAACCATCTTGAGATGTTGATATCTAAATTTTTGTTCCCATGAATGCCATTGAAAACAGTAAGCGGAAACCAATTAATATGGTGAAACTAGAGCCCCTTTGCGCAAGGCAAAGCAATTTTAGCCATGGCCATGCTCTTGAAAACTTAAAATGGCTAAAACCAATGAACTACAACCTATTTATATGTTGGTGGTTGATGTTACGGTCGGGGAAGAAATAAGCAAGAAACAACGCCCTTATTTAGGTACGAAGATGCCAAACCTAACAAGATTAGCTTAGCTTAGTGTGGTATTATATTGACCCGACTCGCTTGAATGCCTGAATCAGTACGAAACCTACTGCCCTGACCCATTTGCCAAAAATTTCAGGACCAGAAACTTTACAACTTAATTGACAGGACAAATAATAATGTGGATAAACCTGCTGCAAGAGGGACCAGCGGCATATACCAGTTGGCCAGCGCTAGCTTTTTTGACAGCACATTTTTGGGGCCTCTCTGGCCAGGAGGAGAGCCAGAGTCATCGAGATTGGCTCCAAAACAGTAGCGAAATAAACGGAAATCTCAAGGCATAGACAATGAGACAATTTCTTCGTCGGCTTTCCCGCAGAGGGCCACACCATGGTGAAAGCTACAGCTCAGAAAATCACCACCCAAGAGAAACCAACCAACATGAACTAAAGTGCAAATTAATGCAAGCATTTATATTTTTTTTACAGGCTGATGATTTTACTGAAACCACACCAGTGACATCACCCAACAAAGGCAAGGTTATACACAAAAAGGTAAATTTGAAAGGTAAAACCTTCCATTCTAAACCTACAAATCTTCCTATTCCTTTTAACATTAAATTAAGAGTTTACTTTCCCCAATAAGTTCATTCACTCTTCTATTGTCCTTGAGCAAAGCTCTCAAAAGAAGAAAAGAACCTAAGCAAGATAAACTACCAACATTTCTTCCCCCACCATGCCAAACCAAGGAAAACAAAATAAAACCATGTAAATAAAATTGGCTTTCAAACTTTCATGTTTCAGACCTATGCTCTGAATCCAAGCTTACTACTGTCCCTTCTCCCTCCAAAGATGACAACGGGAACTTGCATCTTGTACTCATCTTCTTCATCTCCTCACTTGAATAGATGAAGATCTTTCTCACCATTTTACAAAATTCCCTACAGGAGCGAAAACAATTTTTTTAACAATCAGCTACGAAAATGAAAATGAAAATGAAAATGAAAATGAAAATTTAAAAAAAAAAAAAGAAAAAAAGTGGCACATGTGCTTCTAAGTTACTTACACCCATGGATCGTCTCCCACAAGCATCATATCACCCTCATCATCAGTAAAAACAACAGCCCATTTACCACGGGGACAAAGCTCTCCCTTGATGTCAAACATTTTCTCCAACTCATTTATGAGCTCATTATACCCCTTCAGAATAGTTAAGTCAACAGCACGACCGACTGCAATCCCTTGCATGTGCACCTACGTAATCGACAATATTTGTCTAATCAGGAACTTAAAAAGTTAAAGAATCCAAGTAAAAGCAGCAGATAACCATAAGTTTACCTTAGTACGAGTTCTCATGGAAGTAGCAGCTCCCTGCTTACCCTGCATCTCCTTGGCTGATGTCTCTGTAACAACTTGCTTCAGCTCCTTTGAAGACTTTGAAGTTTCTGGATTTTGATCAACATCAGATGCGGTAGGAATAGAACCTTTGACATGATTGTAGTCGCCAGTTGTGCTTGCTTGTTCCTTGTCTGAGGGGCCAGATGCACCGGTGCTATCTGTCAAATTAAACCCAAACAACCGGCAACCTGTAGAAGCCTCAGATTTTTTCCCTTTTTCAACTTGGTCATGTAACATGCCATTGCTTGGCCTTGATTGAACAGGGGAGGCATAACCTGTGAGAACAGTCCTAGGTGTTCCAGTTTTGTTGTTGTCATCCATTGAGTCAGGGAAAAGGTTAAGAGAGACATTCACATGGGGAGAAGCGGGCCAGGTGTTTTCAGGCCGAATCCTTGAGTTATAACCGCCATTGTTACTAACAAGACTGTTATCAACTTCTTTCCTCATAGGCCAGATAACTTGGCTTTCACGGCTTTGGACTTCTACTGTGCTTCCTACTTGGGTTAGTTCATGAGACTGGGTAGACCCACGACACCAGAAGGCTGAACCAGCTGAATTTGTAGTAATTTCTACAATTCCAATTAAGAATTAAAGTTAATAAGCCAGCGGTCTAAGACTATAGTGAAAATGGTTGAAAGAATAGTTTCCCCCCACCAGAAGCTGGAATATCAACTGGTCGTGGTCTTTTGCTCTTTACAACGGGTTGTACAAGATTTATGGAAGCAGAAGCCACAAATGGCTCTATTTCCCATGGAGAAACTCTCTCTGGCCTTTGTATTGTTGCCGGTTCATCCCATTGAATCTAAAAGGAGAAATAGGTGGGTAGAGCTACTATCAAAAAACGAGAAAAGAATTAAGTTAGGATTTCAAATTGGTAATTCAAAACTTTATTCAACCTTCAAGGACCGCCATTTAGATTCTGACCAATGTGGGGAAATATCTCCAACCCCAACTATGGTACCTGTAAACCTGATTTGAAAAGAAATTCCAATAGGTAAAAAAGATCAGAAAATGAAAAAAATAGTCATTAGAGAACAACACACAGACGTAAACACACCTTCTCTCAGGAGAGTCTTCTCCCTCAAATCTCATCTTGAAGCGCATGCCAACAGAGAAGGCGTTGTTAATAGCCTCCAGATACTTATTCACTCCTATAATGAATTGGCTTGTCCTGAACAAGAGGAAAGGAAAGAAATTCAGTCCCAAGATAATCAAAATAATGAACAAATACTGCTAGTCATGTTTACACCATGCAAGAAAATTAAACCTTGGCTTGTAGTAAACAACAAAGAGGGTATGAGTTGTAACAGCATGAGCAGCAGTAGCAAGCACTCCTAAATGCATGCTCTGGCTGGATATCACAGACGAAGGCATTGTACTCTGTTGACGAGCAAGCCGCCGAACCCCAACTCTTAGTTCTCCATTATCACCTCTAAAAGAAACATGACACTGGCGGTTACAACCGAAGAGACCACAAAAATGGTGCACCTGAACCAAAGCATGAATGCACACAAAGACAAAAACATAAAAAATTTCCAAAAGATGAAGTACCTGAGAAACACAAATGCATCCCCTGCAACCAATCTCTTCGAAGTCACAAAGGTGCTCCATCCAGTAGTAAGTAAATGTCTCCGTGGTTGCCCTAACAATTAGGAATTTACAAGTGAAAATAGATCAATAAAAGAACAAGAAAGTTTCAAATCTACTACTTAAGAGGTCTGTTGATGGCTGCCAAACCAAGACAAACACGTTAAGAAAGCAAATTTGCAATGACATGAGACATTACCCCTAAAAATATGCTTGAACCGCCACTCGTACCCATGAAGATCCTTAGCAGCTAACTCCTGAGTTGGGGTTGCTTGATTCATATCCTATTTAAAATGAATAGAAACAGAGTTACAATCAAAGACCATGATGCTAGTTATATGATAGTCTAACAAGGATTATCTCAAGTTAAACCAAACTTATTACCAATGGAGGCAAGCACTCCGTTGCATGCTTGCGGAGAACGGAGAATCCTCCGTGAGTACTTGTATCTGATGCTGTTAAAATCTTGGAAAAGGAATGAACCGTCCTCTTTGGAGCCTCAGTTGGACAGGGATCAGGACTTGTAGGTTCACTTTGCTGTAATAATTACATTGGCATACATCCAATACCACAAGAGGAATCAATTACTTTAACTCAGGCACGTTAAAATATCTTCTCTCTATAACATTTTAAATAATTTAGAAAATACCCAAAGCCTGACTCCTATTTATGGCAGCAATATAACTAAAAAATTACGTTATGTTTTATGTTTTCATTTCCATTTTCTCAACAAATCTATCAAGTATTAACCAGAAAAATGAAATAAGAAGCAAGGAACTATAAAAGAACAAATGGACGGGAAAGCATTTACTCACATCTAGTTCAGGCTGCAAAGTGATCTGAGCATAAACCTCATCTGTCTCTTGTTCTGCCTATTACGAAAAAAGAAAAAAAGGATTCAAGTAATAGTTGGGTGATCTCTTCAAGCTCAAAAGATAAGAACTAAAGTATTAACAAGAGACAGAGCCGGAGATAGAATACCAGTAACTGAACGTGAACAACACGACATAGGATCTTAGATTGAAGATTAAACAGCGGAGCTTCATGGTTAAGTTCCTGATTAGTTGACGCCTCTAACTGCAAAAAATATCAGTGCAAACTCAGAAGAACAGAAGTTGAAAACGAAGACAAGTGAAGAGAAGGGAAAATGGCAGGTTACAAAATTTCGATCTAAAGAATAGTAATTTAAAGAAAACGATGAAAACAAATTTAGTTTCTACAAAAGAATGGGTGATTACTTGCTCCATGTGACCCTGAGGGAAGTAGAAGACTCTCTCGTGAACCCGAGGAATATCCACCAGCGGGCCTGCACATAACTTCCATAGCTCTGGATATAGATCATCACCACTCAAACCTATCACACACAGAATAATGGAAATTGAAAAAAAAATCACAACTTCAAAAAGGGAAAAAGTTAAGTCAACCAGGTGTAATAGAAACGTTGAGGGGAAAAAAAGGGAAAAGAACATAAAACTTCAAGCTCCGTTTGGTTGCTGAGAAAAGGCAATAAACGGCATGGGAAGTGGAAATAAGTAAAACTACCCATCCAGGATTTGTGATGATTTAAAGTCTTCAAAAAAGTATAGCTTTATGACTCCAACATGCCAAATTAAAGATGCTAACTCAACCCAGTTGAGCTGAGTTCATTTGCTCCGGCAAAAACACCAATGTCCGTACTACAACCATAAAACAGCCCAAAGAAAAGCACCCATATTTGTTCCGCAAGTTTCTCAGCAACCAAACCGAGTCACATCTTCAGAACCCAAGAGAACAGCTTCCGTAACTCAACACTCACCTGACTCCTCATGAGCAATCGAGGAGCCCCTCGGATTACCGTCCACATGCGCCATCAAAAACGAGGTCGTACCGACGATGCAGAGAAAAGCAAAGCACTAAACAAGAAACACTATAGCTAAAAGGCCAAAAAAAGTCTCCGAAGCAGCCAGAGTCTACCCCATTAATGAAAGCAAAGAAGATCCTCCCAAGAATTGTCGGAATAAGGAAGAGAGGAAAAAAAAATCAAAAGACTAACAAGACACGACGGTTATATATGAATTCATTGTGGGTAGTTTCTGAGTAACGACTGTGAGGATTTTTCCTTTTTTTTCTTATAATTTTTTCCCTCTTTTAATAATCTTGGCCTGCTCTGTTTCAGTTACAAAACCGCTTTCTGCTTTTGTCTGGTCCCCTAAAACCGCTTTGTTTTTTTTTTCCCTTTTCTCTCTTCGTGTGAAGCACTTGTAATGTAAGAGTGAAGCTGTCGTTGCTATCCTTTGCTGTTGTTGTCGTTGTTGTTGTTTTTTGCCCCTTCCGTTCCCTCTCTCAAAAAGAAAGAAAGAATTCTGAAGAAAATTGAATCGACGTAACCAAATCCCCAAAACCGCTCTCTTTGTTTGCTCTCTCTCTCTCCCCCCCTTCTCTCTCTCTGGTCTCTTACTCTAGTTTTCTAACAAGCTAGTTTCTCTCTCTCTCTCTCTCTCTCTCTCTCTCTCTCTCTCTCTCTCTCGTCTCAACTTTCGCTTACTTTTTCAAGTTTCTCTTTTTCTCACTTACTAATACCTCCTTCTTGCCACTATTTAGCTTGAGTTTTTAGCCCTTTCCCCTCCACTCCACTCCACAATACAATACATCATGTGATTTTCTCTGCAGTTGCCCTTTATCTCATCCCACCACTCATAACTTGGCCACGTTACCGTTATCATTGAATTTTTTATTTTTCTTTTTACGGATTTCATTTCATTAACTACATTACAAACCTAAACTGAAATTTGGAATAGTATTGTCACATTGATGTCTTTAATCCTAAAAAATGAGTATGCATGTTGTTTTGTACCAAACGGGAGAAAAAAGAAAACTAAAATGAATGTGCAATCTTTTCAAGCAAATGGAGAGTGGAGCATGTGAGCAAAAACCCAAGTTCATCATTACCTTAACTTAAATTGCTTAAATCAAATTAGAGAGAGGTCCTCACTCCTCGCATCCATTTGAAAAAGTGGGTATTTGACTTTCTTATTTGGGAGTCTCCATCTCTAAAAATTTAGGCTATGTTTGGTGTATAAAAATATTTTTTGTTTTCATTCTCTAAAAAAAACAAAGAAATCACCATATAAGATATGTTAGTTTATAAAAATGTATATATATTTTAGAAAATGAAAAATGAAAATAGATCTAACTTTGAGAATAATTTTTTTTTAATATCACTTCTATATCCATTTTCATTTTCATTTTCTAAAATATGTATACATTGTTTCTTACAATACATATCTTGTAGTTTCTTTGTATTTTTTAGAGAATGAAAACAGAAAATATTTTCTCATACCAAACATAACCTTAAGTTTCCATGAATAATATAGCAATACTAACGATAATAATAAAAAGAAAATTTCATCTCCGACTTTTTCATTTATAATTAAGTACAATAATTTTATGAAGCTCCTTTAGTAATTTTATGTAAAGGTACTGATTATTGTATGCTCTTATATATTCTTTGTGACCGTTTTATTTACAAAGCAATAACAATCATTTATATAGTCTGCCATTTGTTATAGCCAAGAAAACGGACATATATACATTGATTATTAAGGTAGTTAAAATATCATTACAAATATTTATATTGAATAAATTATTTTTCATCAAAATCATGAGAAATAATAATATACATATTAGCATTTTAATTTCTTATATATCAACTTACCCACTAATTAATACTACCACTATTTCTATTGAAAAATAAATTACAACTACAATGCATACTATCCCATTGGCCCAATATTTTAAGTTTTTTTTCAGTTTAATTATTAATATTAGTAAATTTAATTATATATTTTTTTTACAATCAAGGTATCGTATATTTGTATTTATTTTAATGATATATGAATAATTATATTCAAACTGTATCATACCTAAATGAAAAAACTCTTCTAAGTATTTTTTTATTTATAAAATTTAAATTTGAGATCTTATTAAAAAAATCAAATTTCTTTCACTCAATCTAACAAGTAATGCTACTACTGATAATCAGTAACAAAGAGTTGCTAAAATCAATATTGTCTTTTTTTTTAAATAAAAGAAGAATGGTCATGGTAAAATTGCAGTAGTATTTGACGAAACGGAGGCAGTGGACCAAAATGTAACCGCAGTTACTATAGTCACTAGGAATCACAGGGAAAACCGTACCAGAAGCCGTGTAAAATGGATGCAAGCCGTCTGATAAAAGCGGCGTACAATTAAATGATTGCACATCACATCATTGATTGCCCTGATTTGGTCGAAGCCACCTCGGGAAACGTAACGGCTTGGAAGAGAAAACGGAGTGGAAGCAAAATCTCCGTTCTTCGACGTTTCATTTGACGGCGCCGTTAGACTTTTTTGTTTTAATGGGTGAGTGAGGGCTGCCGTCCGACCCCTTTTGATTTGTCCATTTTATCCTTTTGACAAATTTAAGTTTAATTTTCTTTTTTTTTAAATATTTATGTAGGATAAAGAAAATTAGTGGTCGACTTCTCTTTTAAGTTGTAACCTTCTCGTTTTACCATTATCTAAATGATTTGTAGTGGGAATTCTTTCACATTTTCAAGGATCTTTCAATTTTGTTATTGCAATTAGTCATCCTCAAACATAATTTCTTTGTTCTTAGAAGTCATACTTATTATCCTAATAATATATTTTTTTAATCAAGAAATAGTATTCATTATACCCCAAGCATGTAATATTTATCCTAAAATAATATTTATCATCCCTAAAAATATTATTTATCCCAAAATAATAATTATCATCCTAAAACATGTGTTCTTTATAACAAAAATAATATTCATAATCCTTAAAATTGATGTTCTTTATACTCATGGCCTTTTTTATTATTGAAACAAAAAAAATGATATTAGCTATCCCTCAAATATGAGTTCTTTGATCCAAAAATCATACTCATTATCTCAATAATAATGTTTAACCCAATAAATAATAATTATCATCCCCAAAATAGTGTTATTCATCTTCAAAATTATATGTTTTTCATTCCCAAAAGAAAAATTTGAGAAGAAAAAAAGCAACCCCAATACTACATTCCCAAACTTAGATAAGGCACGTGCATATATTTTCATTAAAATTCAACAATTTATAGTTCAATATCATCAAAAAAATTTATGAAAAAAAAATCAAAGGTTCATCTCAAAATTATATTCATTATACCCTAAATAGTATTAATCATCTCCAAAATCATACATTCTTCATACCTATAATTGGATTTTGAAAAAAATCAATACCGATAATACACTTCTCTAACTTAGATATACCATATATGTATATTTTCATTAAATTTCATCACTTCATAGTTCAATATCATTAGGAAATTTTTTGAAAAAAAAAAACAAAAGGTTCATTCCAAAATTATATTTGTTATCCCCCAAACAATATTAATCATTATGTTATTCATCTCCAAAATACAATTTTGAAAAGAAAAAATTTAACCCTAATAATAAACTTCCTGAACTTAGATATATCATATTCATTAAAATTCAGCATTTCATTGTTAAATATCTTCAAAAAAATTTTCATTTTTATAAAAATCAAAGGTCTATCCCTAATAATTTATTCATTATCCTCTGAATAGTCTTAACCATTTCCAAAACATTATAGTCTCCATTCCCAAAACACAATTTTGAATTAAAAAAGTATTTAACCAAATGAATACAATTCCAAGATTTAAATGTGACAAATGCATATATCCATTTAATTTCGTCATTCCATTGTTCAATTATATCATTTTTTTAAAAAAAAATTATAGAAATTAAAGGTCCATCCCTGATAATTTATTCATGATCCTCTGAATAGTCTTAATCATTCCTAAAACATTATAGTACTCCATCCCCAAATTATAATTTTGAATTAAAAAAAGTATTTAATCCCATGAATACAATTCAAAAATTTAAATATGACGAATGCATATATCCATTTAATTTCATCATTTTATTGTTCAATTATATTTTTTAAATAAAAATTAAATGTCCATCCCTAATAATTTATTCATTATCCCTTGAATAATCTTAATCACCCTCAAAATACTATTTTGAATTAAAAGAAGTATTCAACCCAATTCCAAAATTTAAATATGACTAATGAATATATGCATTTAATTTAATAATTCCATAGTTAAATTATTTAGAATTTTTTTATTTTTTTATGAAAATCAAAGGTCCATTCCTAATAATTACCATAAAATAGGGTTAAAAAAATTACTCATCAAAGTTTAAAAAAAATTAAAACTAAAGAAATGAATTTTAAATAATTTTTTAAAAAAAAAGGATAAAAGAGTCCAACTATAATAATCCGTACAGAAAGCCGGTCCATCACGGTTGGATGGCAGCCTGCGCCAAAATTCCTGGCCTATCGCCGTCTCTTTCTTTGTCTGCATCGTGGCAGGCAACCGTGTTGGCTCGTGTAAACCCGGCAGAGGAATTTCTTATTTTCGTTTTTCCTCTTGTGTATATTTAAAATAAAAATTAAAACAAATAAATTTTCAGAGATTTCTACTCTAAAATAGAAATTTGTGGTTGGTTCTTCGACATTGTGGATATAAGTAAATTACCCATGTTGCCCCTGTCTCTTTGGGACCCATCGAACGCACGGTAACTGTGTACTGGATGAGTTTTTCAATAGTTTGTCAGATTGGTGGCATTCAATCCCACATTTCTGACAGGTTGAGTGTATCACAAACGCTAAGGTTTTTTTTTTCCTTCTTTTCTTCATTTTAAATGTAGACATTGACAATTTCACCTCATCATTGGTACTATTATCTTCCCTTGGCTAAAAATAAATCTATGACATAACATTTTTCCTTTGTTTTTTGTGCCTTCATAACAGAGTAGTAGTAAAATAATATAATGAAATAAAGGCAAGATTGAATATGTTGGAGTAGCATCATGATTCATGAAGCCAACATGTTTAACATGGAAAGGAAATACTTGAATTAAATGTGCCAATGCTTATGTTAAGCAGGAAGAATTTTTCAATTTGACTTTTAATATACAAGGTGAAAAGCCAAAAGGCTTGAGAAAAGGGACTTTCTGTGGTTATTAAATTGGAATAGAAGAGTTTTGGAAGTATCATTTTTCAACATTATATGTTTCTAACTTGATAAAAGGGAATTGCTATTAACAATTGAGCATTAACTCAAATGGTTACTTTATACTTATTTAAAAGAATAATACTATAAAACCTGCTTATTTTAATCACATGATTTTCATTTGAATGATCTCACTTTTTTTTAAATCTTACTATAATAAATTTATCAAACTTTAAAATTTACTCTCAATGACCACTTTTGTTAAAAATGAGGCTAAATTTGATATTAAAAAAAAAAGTTAAACTTTGTGATAATTGATAAAGTCACATAAACAGGATAAAGAGACGAGATGGAGTAGATGGATTAAAAAATATTTTTATATTTAAAATTTAGTCTTAAATTCAAATCTCATTAATATATTACTCCCTCCATTCCACAATAACAGTCGTTTTTTAAGATTTTTTTTGTTTTATAATAACTGTCGTTTTAAGAATTACATGGTTCATTAATGGTTTATTTTTCAATTTTACCCTTATTCTTCCCAACTAATCTTACCGATACTTTCATTAGCTTCTTTAGTTTTCAATGCATCTGTCGCTTATTTTTTCAAACTTGTTTCAACAAGTTCTTTAATGTTGGTTTCTTTCCCAAGAACTCCATCAATGGAAATTTTTAGGATTTTACTTTTATTTGTTAACAACAGATTCTGCAAATATATCCATGAAGAAAAATGAAGAGAGATGATGAAAATTCCGTAGATTTGAATTCAAAGCCTGTATGTGATTCTTCTATACGGGCTAAAACAGAAATAGAAAAGCTCCATTATATTTTGACTTGAGTTTACCTGCAGATAAAGAGAAAGATTAGACTAGAATGAAAAGGTAAACTATTCATACTAAAAGCGACCAGAATAAAAAGCCAGAGCATTCATTCATACAAAAGCCAGAGTATTTACATAAAAAGCAAATAGAAATAATGACAGAGGAGATTTAAAGAAAGATGTATTAGTATTACCGTTGTCTGAGTCGGTAATTTCATGATACAGTTCTACATGTGAATCATCTTCTATCTATCGCTCACTATTTAAGTTGAACAGTGGATGGTTTGATGAAGTTATCTCAATCACTGGAGAACTTGGACTGCGATTGAGGTCAAGACTTGGAGTAGAACTTGGACTGCGATTGAGGTTAAGAACTGAACTAGCAACATCACTACATCAGCGTTAAGATCTGGCAAACGAACATATGCTTTGTCTTGTTGCCTATCTCCATTACCAATGTCAGAATGAGATAAATCCAAATTTAGATCAATTTCTAGTAAAGCCATTTAATGACGCCTTGCATTACGATTTTGACAGTAGCATATTTGTTTTATCAATAAACTTTTGGAGGGAAGCCATAGATAGGAGTATTTGGCAAAAGAATTTTGGCGGTATAATTGGAAGGTGAAGAGATAAATAAATGGCTTTGACTTTTGAATGGCGTTTTTTTTTTCCTCTTCGTGGACTGTGAATTGATTGCATTCAAATAAAATTGTTTTTAAGAGAGAGAGAGAGAGAGAGAGAGAGAGAGAATCAGTGTTTAATGGAAGTTAATAATCCCAACATAAGGGTAAAATTGACATAAAATAAAATTTGTTTCTTGAATTTAGGATTTCTTAATCCTTGTGCAAAGCTGAAAAACGATTGTTATTATGGAATGGAGGAAGTATTAGTTTATCAATTTGCTATTTCTTAACAAAGTAAAAAAAGTAACGTCTTATGTATCATTTAGGTAATTAGATACCTCAATTCTAAATCAATGTAATATCCATCACGTTATACGCAAAAAAAATTGGAATATCGTACATGCATACCCCTGAAACCGCAAACGACTACATTTAGTTTTAGCCTTACCTTGAAAAGAAAAGTAAAAACTACATTAATTATAGTCTTTATTTATTGGTAAAAAAGAAAAGAAAGAGGAACAGAAAAAATAAAGTCAAAACGTGAAAGAGCAAGTGCAAGGCACATTCTTTGGGAGGGGAGTGAGTCACGCGACTGCAAAAGAAAATTACTTGCATTATATATATATATATTGGTGACCATGCCGATCTGTTAGGTGGTCCATTGTACACGTCATAACTCGAACCTCATAAAGCTTGGCCACGTGGTCTGGTCGTTTTCGTACCGACGTGTCACCAGCCGAGTTGTCTTTCCTTCTCCGATGCAGGACATTCTGCTTCCGATTTCTTAAACAAAGTGAAGCTTCCCAGTCTTTTCATTCCATTTATTTAATTTAATAAATAATAATAAATAAAAATGGGGACATCATTCACATTTCCCCTCCCCAACCTCCCCCCCCCCCTTTTTTTTTTTTTTGTATAAACCAAGAAACAAAGACAATACATCTAATCTATGCATATGTTTTTCCTTTGGTTTCTTCATCATATTCTTCTCCTTTTTCTATTTTAAAAGCTTTCATAGGCTTTCTCCGGGAGGAAGCGACATCAACTGCAAATGCAAACAAAATTAGACTAAAATAAATATCTCCTAGATTTTTAATAAGGAGTTAGGGGTGGATGCTGATGACTGATGAGCAAGTAGAGGATAAATAATAATTGAATGAAGTTCATCTACGGAATCAAATAAAGATCCCCAAATCTCTATGGATTTGAATTCAACCAAAATATTGTTTAATAGTAATTATTATAAAATCAATATAATGTCTTTAAATGAAAAAAAAAATGAAAACCTTATTTGAAAAAAAAAATTAATAAATGAATGAATGAAACCCACAACTACAACAAACATAAACATAAGATGTTATTGTCAAGGAATATTCCTTACTTCTCAGAAGCATGTCGGACAATAAGGAAGATAAGATGAAAACATATACACTTGAAAAACGATTTCTATTCAAAATAGTGACATATAATATAGATCATTTTCTTTTCTTTTAATACATTAATCAGAGATCCAACATTGCGTGCCAAACAGAACTTAAAGAATTTGAAGAGATTATATATATACATATAGAAAGGAGAAATCATTTCACATTCGATGTAAAATTAAAAATTTTACATCTTTTCATAACTTTACGTATAATAAAAATTTGGTTAATGCAATTATTAAACTTTATACTCTATTCACGTACATCGTATATGTAAAATTTCAAATGAACTTAAAATGTTTATCGTATGTTTTCATGTGATAAAATTTCTCACCATTAAACATATGTTAAAAATATTTGAAAATATTAGAGTTTATATTGATATAATAAAAATATCGAATTGATTTGAACTTTTACGTACATGATATATTTGAATATATTGTGTAATCCAACTAACAAATTGTTAAAATATTAATAGTATGTCAGTTATAAAAATGATGAAAAACTCAAGATTTTGCATAAAGTGTAAGTAGATCCCTCCTCTCATATATACATACATTCATACATATATATATATATATACACGCACACATACATACACACAACACACATAAGGAATTAATTTTAAGGGAAACCTATTTTAGATAAAAAGGTTTGGTTTTATTTATTATGAAGACGAAAACAGAGTGATATAAATGGATGATGAAGTATGGTATGGAGTAAAAATTGAGTGAAAGAGAAGGGAGAAGTAGGTTTGAGAGTGATTGAGAGGCAAAATTGTGTCATGTTTCAGGAGGAGCAGATAAGAGGGATCTTGACTGATCGGATGGGGGCAAGGACACCAAAATCTACTAATCGAGGATGAGTTTAATTAAGCAATAAATTGCACTGAAAACGAATATACCAAGCCATTTAAGTCTTCAACAGGGAAGTTTTGGCTGTCCTGAAAACAAAATTTTGAGGTTGACCTACCCAGATTTTTTGCAATCTTCTTAGATTTAATTATTTTTCCAAGTTATTGGGACTCCTAATTATTTTTCTCCTTTTTTTTTCAGTATGTACTAGCATACCCAGGTATACCATTCTATATTGCTATAATAACAAATAGATAAGATCGACTGGAATTGATGTTGATTTTGCATTTTTCAAGTTTGTTAATTGGGGGATTGGGTCTCATTATCGACATTTCTATTTCCCTAATAATTGAGAGCCCACTAATTAAGATTGAGATAACACATGAAATGTGAATAGAAAGTCAATGATAATGCAGAGAGAACAAAGAGTGGGGGTGAATTCAAATTAATATAAAAATAAAATGCTAAAGAAAAATTATACTAGCCATATTTGTTAATGATACTCTTATCATTCACTCACTTTTTATCTGATGGAATATTACACTTTCACCGTCCTATAATCTTGCAATTTTTTACTAAAGGGATACACAAGTTAATTTAATTTGTCGTTTACAATTATCACAACAACTAATGAAATATAAGCCACTCCAAATCGAGAAGTTTTTAGTTTTTGCATTATATATCATAAAAACTTATTATCATAGAGAATCGAATCTCGAAATCTATTTACTTTATATTCCCGTATAAGTTAAAAAAGGGTATTGATTTAATGTGTAAATATGTTCTCACATGTGTAAAGTGCGTGCTCTCTTATTCTTTATCAATGACAAAGTAAAAAAGAACCAAAAAAATTTAAATCACTAACAAGAGGGTTGATTTAGTCCTAAATCGAATATTAAAGTATAATGTTGGACCGTTCATTTTAAGCAACCAACGGCTATATACAAATCATTATTTAATTATATTGGGGATGCACGGATGAGAATATTTTTTGCAAACATACAATAAGAAAAGCTTAGTGGTGGAGGTGGAATCCAAATCATATAACCTTAACTATGGTTAATTAAACCACTAAACCACCCGATTTGAGCCAATATGTTTCACTAATCATAGGCAAGCAAACAGACTTGGTTAACATCAATTGCCTTCGGCCTCTCCTTGTACCCCACTATCTTCCTTTATGGTACTAATTAATCAAAATTAGATGGCCAAATCTTGTTTAAGCATCCAAATGTTGATTAGTTAAGGGCATCAAACCCTTGTGCGAGTGTGAAATGAATCAACGAAGGATTGAATTATGACGTTTTTTCTGCATCTTTTTGGAGGAACAAATCGAAAGCGAAGGAAAGGGCGTGTTTGGGGAGAACAAAATTTAATTAAGCTACAGATTAAAGATTTTATTCCGACTTTGCATCTTTCCAGGATTAAGCAACTCTTTTGACTAAATTAAATAACTAAAAAAATCCCCGAAAGGAGAAATTTAATTTAGAAAAAAAATTTATAATAAGAAATTAAATAAAGGGGTTCGGTCAAAATTTTCAAGCTGCCTCTTTAGCAAAGAACAGCGACAAGTGCACACCAATAACTGGGCTTAGCTTAGAAAAAGGATTTGGCCCCTTGACAAAGCATTATTTGACGTTTGCGCGCTGTTAAGTACCATAGGACTACGATTTATTGACCACACAAAATGTTAGTAATTAGCTAAACTTTAATTACATCGACATTATTGTTTAAGTACGGTGGATTAATTAAACATAAAGTTGTTTGAATGGACTTAAATCTTTGTTTGTTTTTATCTGCAACTTGAGAGAAAAGAAATAAAGAAAATTTCCTTCAAAGTTCGTATGTAACGAAAATGTCATGATCTGCTTCCTTCGGAACAACAAAATTTTAACATTTATTTTGCCAATTAAAATTTCTTTGTGAACTCTTATTGACTTTTCAAAATTGAAAAGCCGTAACCTAATAATAAAATTAATTTTGGTTTTGGAGCATTGTTCACGAAGGAACATGACACATAGAAAGAACATACCAATAACATTTTAACGTGCACTATAGCCTGGCTTTAACAATAGATTAATGCTAATTATTGTAGAAATCTATGATTGATTGTATTCTAATCACTATCGGTGCCTGTAATTTAAGCTGATAAAACAAAAATGACTCTTGCACCTCTAAAAGGGTAAAAACACTTTAAGTTTTTTATTTTTAAGAAAAAAAGAACTTGTAGTAACCTAGTGGTATAATCTTATCCATCAAATCTGCAGATTCCTTTCGGATTAGAGATCAGATCCCTGAAAATCAAACTTGTCAAACAGAAAATTAGACACTTACTGGCATGAATTTGACGAAAAGTGCCGAGGAAAAAGAAAATGATCCTTGATAATCTCATGATTTTATTTCCTTTCTTTCCTTTGATATTTCAATGCTTTCGAATAATTTTTTTTACTAGTAATTGTAATGCCTTCGAAGAATTGCTATTACTAATGAATATATATTTTTCAAAAAATAAAAAAAACTTTGGTATCTTGACAGAATCTTCTGAATTGTTCCCATTACTTTGGGTTTATTTTGAAAAAGAACTCCCTTTCTCATTGGGTCACGTTAAAGTTATAAACATTAAAAAATGTAGAAATAAGAAAGAAATAACGAGAGAGAGAGAGGGGTTGACCTGAAGACAATGTGGGAAAGCTTTTTGATGAGATAAATATATAATGGGAAATAGATAATTGGTGTGGGACTAAGTTTATTTATTTTTTTGGGCCAAGAAGGCGCATTGCACACCCCATGTGGAGACCAATTTCCTTTATGTTTCTTTTGCACCCTCTGGCCTTAGGGCTACGCACTAAAAGGAATTTAATTTCTTGGCCTCCCACACCAACCCTAGGGTTCTAGGTTAACCCTACAATCATGACATTAATCTTCATATATAAAGAATATTGTGAGTTTAATTAGAGAAGTAATAAAATAATTTTATATTTAATGTCTCGGGAATATAATAAAGAAAGGTGAGATTGAATTGAAGGTTGGTGTTCATGTTAAATCACGTGAAATCAATAATGGGCTGCTCCAATTTTATGAGTTTTCATATATTTTTGCTTCAACACTGGACTTCTGCCCCATAACCATAACTTTGATCTCATAATATTTTTTACAGTAACACCAATCTAAAACTCTAAAACAAAGCATGACCTAAAAAAAAAGAAAGAAGAAATATTTGACCTGCATTCATTAGCATACTTTGTGGTAGGGGGCTAAGATGGGATTTTGGGTACATCTTTGTCCGTACATAAAACGACTGACTTTTTGACCTAATGTTGACACATTTTGACCCGTTGGATCAGATTGTTATGCTATGAATCTAGAGATCCATTGGACCTCCTATCTTTTCCAACCTTTTCATTTCTTTTTAGAAATTAAGAGGCCCCAATTCTTGTCACCTTTACACGGCCACGAATGAAAAAAAAGAAAGAAAAAAAAAAAGAGTTAAAAACTGTATTTGGAAGCCGCCGGTTGCTAAAATTGATGTGGGCTCCTTTTGCTTTTGATTTTCTTGCTAATTTATAAACCATGCATATTTGCTCAATTTTGGTAAATAAATCAAAAGAGTAACTTCTCCCATCTTTTCCTTTGATGACTTGATGCTAATCCTCTCCTGTTGCACCTTTATTTCTTTGTCTTTTTTTTTTTCTATGGATAATGTTTGTCTCATTTCATTACCATCATTTTATATATGTTGCATAATTCTTTTATATATATTTACGATTCATTTGAAAAAACTACTTTGTGGTAATTAAAAATAATGAGTAGAGATAGGAGGCAAGAGTAAGGCTCCAGTCCAGTGTTTAATACCCTTTAATATACCTCGAAGAATGACACGTAATAAAAAATCAATATATCATCCTCCAAGATATATTGGGAAGTACTGAACACTGGTTTCGAGCCAGATCCTGATAGGCAAAGGCATGGAGGAGGGATGAGAGACTGATGGCAATGCAGGAGCCAAAAAGATGATGGGTTCAAACCAAATCATCGTTATCATTGTCATCCTACAAAAATAGAACCAATATTTAAGAGTGGAGACGGAGAGGTCTTTTATTTGTGTTTGTATAAACAATAAACGAAAATCAAAGAACCGAACGAAAATACTAAAGAGATGCATTAAGTGGAAGTCAGTTAGGCGGCTGAGCGGGATGTAATTAAAAAACAGGAAAAGGACCTCAGCATATCTATCGGCATTCGTTAAGGATTGGGTTTGGGTGGATGAAATTATATTTAATTAGGATTTAATTTACTTTAATTTAAACAAATGAAAATGTGATGTAAGCTTTTAGTTTAGGGGTCTTAAATACTACCAGCTGTTACTCTTAAATGGGCGTAGTGGATCTGCGTGAATTTGAGGTTGCAGATTGCAAAATTCTCGTACGCTTTGCCCTAAAAAAAAAAAAAAAAGAAACCAAAAAATCAACCAGAAAGTAAAAGTATGAGTACATGAGAGAGACAGAAATGATGTGGTCCATTTATTTAGTACAATAATATTCCAAAATCATATGCAATGGGGGGGCGTATTGTGTGGGGTATTATATGTGGAAAATATTTGTTTAGAGGTAAATAATTTGGTGGCTGTGCTTGGATTTTAATGACCAAAAAAGTTTTTGCTTAATCACACCCATTATGTAGTTTTCTTGGTACTTTTGATTTGATCAGTATATTTTTTGGCTTAATTAGAATTTAATCAATGATTTGAAACCTTGACGTGTAGCTTTCCTATGCATGAGGGCAGCGCGGTTTACAGAGACAGATTTTGTTAAATTTAATTTTTATATAAATTAGAAGTTGCTCCGAGCTTCATCTCGGAGTCATTTTTATTTTTAAATTAAAATTTTAAAAATTTGTAAGGTATATATTTAAAAATTTTATAATTTTTTATATGATTTCATTTTATTATACACATCATAAGTTTTTAAAATATTTTAAGAAAGTAATTAAATTTTTTAAAAAATAAAACGGTAAAAAGTCTAATGAAAATTATTCTAAAAAAATCATAAAAATAATGTTAACCAAGTAAAAAATAAAATTACATATATCAAATATTTTATATAAGTTAAAAATTTTGATTAACCAATAAATAAAAACATATATAATTACATGTCCCAACAAATAAAAGCTATAACAATAATATTAATCAACAAATAAACTAAATTACATGTATAAAAAATTATATGTAAGTTGAAAATTTTTGGTTAATTAATATATATATATTTATATTTATATATATATCTCTCTCTCAAATAGTAGTAAATTTCTTTAATATTAAATAAATTTTAATAACATATAAAAGATAAAAAATATAAAATAAGTTTTTAAAAATAAACAAATCACTAAACTCCTCATTTTTGTTGACCAATCAAAAAGGAAAAAAAATCTTTAAAAATAAATTAAAAAGAAAAAATGAAAGAAAGTAGATTTTTATAGATTTATAGATGTACTGAAACTAATATTGTTTAAAAATCAGTTAGGGAGTTTTCACCCAACAAAAAAAAAATCAGTTAAGAGAGAGGTTCGAGAATGGTTACATGGGATTAGCATTGGCTCAATTATCCGGCAATTTGCGCTTTTGTTGCCAACTAAAAGGAGTTTATAAGGCATGAACGG
The DNA here is from genome assembly GCA_030664755.1 of Microcos paniculata. Lineage (NCBI taxonomy): Eukaryota > Viridiplantae > Streptophyta > Magnoliopsida > Malvales > Malvaceae > Microcos > Microcos paniculata. The sequence continues at coordinate 37,629,527 of CP131461.1, forward strand.
AACAACCCCTCCTTCACTACTTGCGTGATCCATATTCCATAACCTCATCCTACCTCCTAAAACCTCTAATTCAGCACTTTCCCCAACATTTTAAAATCTCTTTTCTTTCCTAAACATCTCGTAATCGGTAATCTCATCTTTTGTTTGCATAATAATTGTTAAATCTCATTTTCGGGTACTACTTGATACTGCCTTAGAAGTAGGGCTTGTGCTATGGGCCAAATCCAAGGAATCTAATTAATATCCAAAGCTAATTCTTATGCCCAAATCTTGATGTTGGAAAAATCTTAAGCTTAAAAGAAGCCCATTAAACAAGGAGTAGAGCCCATAGTAGAACCCCAAGCCAAGAGGCTCACTCTCCAAGTCTGTCAAGTATACGCTGTTTGTAGGGATGTAAATGAACATGCTAACGGTTCGTGAACATTCTCGGTTAAGGTCTGTTTATATTTATTTAGTAAGATAAACGAACGAGTTTAAACAAAAATTTAGTGTTCATTCAATAAACGAGTTGAGCTTGAATAATATGTGTCCAGTTCATTTACGTTCATGAACATACTCGTTTATCTGTTCGTTTAAAAGATTGTTTATTCGTTTATTATATTTATTATTTATTATTTATTAAGATATTAGATATAATAACATAATATAAATAATTATATTTATATTTATAATTTAATTAATTTTATTTTCTTTTACATATTTAATAATTACAAATATATTTATAATTATATTGAGATAAATTTTATTAAATAATTAAGTTTCATAGTTTATTATTAATATTTGTTCGTGAACATGTTTATTTAGAACAAATGAACACATTCGAACACATAAAATAAACGAATGCTTTTACGAACTGTTCATAAATTGTTCATAAATAAAATAAATAAACATGAACACGAACTCGAACACAAAATCAATGTTCATTTACATAAATGAACCGAACTCAAACAATTATTTTGTTTATGAACACATGTTCAAATTCGTTTATATTCATTTACTTACACCCCTAGCTGTAAGCCATGGCTTGCGGGAGGATTTGCGTGAATTTTGAATTAACATATAAAAAAGAAAAGGAAGCTTGTCGGCCTCATTTTTCGTTTTAAAGGAAGAAGAAGAAAAACAAGTTTATATGTTTTGAAAGAAAACTACGGTCTACGAGTCCACAACGGTAATAGACATAAGAATTAAGAAGCACTAAATTTGGTGCTAACTCTGGCCAATTTAAGGGAAAGGAAAAAATACAAAAAAAACTTGGGTGTTTACTGTTTACTGAGTTGCAAGTTGTAACTCTTACAAGCACTGCAATATTCAGTTGGGAGACGTGAGGATAATCATGATTCATGAGTGACAAAAATTCCGTATCCATTACTGAAAAATCCTCGAAATTTCTTTCTTTTTTGGAATCCTTGACAAAACCATTGACACGCCACCCTCTCTCCTTTTCTCCATTTTAAACAAAAGAAAAAAAAGAAAAGAACAAAAAAAGTCTGGCAGAGGGTAACACTACAACTCTTTTTACCATGACATGATCTACGACTTTTGGACATATGCTTACTAAACAAAAAATCCATGGAAAATAATGTGACGACAAAACCAAGGGAGGAGGAGGATCCATTTGGCCCGGTGCAACAACCATCCACCACCAAACACTGCAGGAGCAACGAGAAGCAATTCAAACTGAGCAACTACACCCGCAAAATCTAGCACCACCAGCACATAAAACCCATCATCTCGGTGTCAAAACCCATCCTTCGCTCACAAATGCATGCCATGATAATGCACGTAACTCCAACCACCAAAATGGAGAAGAAATGAAAGCCCTGCAGTCTAGCAATATAGAAAATAACCAATGAGGCACACCCGCAAAGACAAAGCCAATACCAAAATATGAACTAATTCATTCTCTTTGGACATGAAGCAGCTATGAATCTACAAAAGGGTGAGATTGCAGAAGAAAAAGAGAATTCAGATATGTAAGGCAAAAAGCAAGAGATCTAAACGGTGGCTGAGCACATATTGTCCATACATGCAACCCAACTTGTTACTAAGGTGCACCATATAATGTAAATCCCAGTTCCACAGGCTACTAATTCATGTTAAAAGAGCACAATAACAGAAGCACCCGTGTCCCACCATCCCACAAAATTCCAGGGCTTTCCAAAAGTAAAAAGCTTTCTAAGAGATTATTTCCAGTCTATGACAACTATACAAGCATTAACATTTTATGTAAGCAAGACAATAAAAACATAACAAGACAAATAAAACAGAAAAGCACTTACTCAAACTATTGTGCAATTATAAGTGTTGCAAAGATTAAGTAATGCTTCTTTATTTGCTTGCTCAAGATTTTCGTTGATGATCTGGGGGTATCTCCCGGGGGTAAGCGCAGAAAGTCGGGCCAATGCAGCAACTAAGAATTGCTTTGGATCCCTTATATCAGTCAGAGGATCATCCTCTTTCTTCCCAGCATTGTAAAGTTTAACAAAAGTGGCTGTATATCCCACGTTTTCAGCAATATCTGGCATTTCTGGTTCTTCCTCAACTCTTTCCTGCTCAGGCCGTGAAAGAAGGGTAACAATACTGTCTAGCATTTTACCCCAGTGTCTAGCAGCTGCAGCATCCAAAAGAACCTGAGATTCACAGATGAGCCTGGTCGAAGCAACAGCAGTTAACTTAATCTCAATTGCTCCAGTAATCAGCTTAAGATTGGGTATCCAAAACTGATCCAAAATGACCAAGAATATGTTAGACTGGACAGCGTTCATTGTGTCCACAAGATTGTTAGCTCCATGCTTTACTAGAAAGAGTGACATGAAAATCACAAGAGACTTCTGAAACTTTACAGTACGACTGTCTTGGAGGCGCCTAAAAAGGACATTCCAAATATTACCCATGTATGGAGATAAGACGCCGAACTCAAGATTCTCAATGACAGTGTTAAGCACATAGAAGCCCTGTTCATCTGTGCCAGGGGATGATACCAGCATATTGAATATACCAAGCACTTGGTTCAATCTCCCCTCTTGATTGAGCTCATGGGGTGCCTTCTGAAGGAAAGCCTGAAGCAGACGCACAAGGGCTGGAACATTTGAAGATCTCCTCCATGAATCAGGGGAGAGGAGAAGCACAAAAATCTGCATGTAACTTGGAGATATGGGTGGTCTGTTCAGCTCAACTAGCAGAGCCAACAACTGGAATGCATAAGGCAAGAACTCAGTCACATCATTGGCCAAGATGGTTTGGAGACTTGGAAAGAGACTCGATTCAAAAGCTGATAGAAGAGAGGCATCCCTCTCACATGCCCGTCTGATAAGGATAGCCACAGACTCGAAAAGATAATGGTTAAAAATAGGATTTTTAGGATTTCTGCAAACTTCATTGAGAATAGAAGTTAACCCACCAATACAAGGTCCAGCAATGTCATTGGAAATGTCTGCAATTCCAAGAACTCGCATTATACACTTCATCACATATTGATTCTCCTCGGACTCTGGAAACTTTAATGCAGTAAAAAGATTGTTCATCAGCACTGGGACACAAGGAGTAATATCTGAAGAAGTATATCTTGCTTTTCCCCCTTCTTCCTTGACAAGCAAAAGTTTTTCTATACAGCTTGCAGCATAAGAATGAACCACATTTGATTCTGCACCCAAAAATCGAACCAAATCCGGGAACAGTTGAAATGCTACAGGTTTTTGTATGTGACCACGAAACATTGTGAAAAATTTAATTGCACCCGCCTTGAGCATGGGAAACCCATTCACATCCTGGCTTTGCAACTCAGGGACAATAACCGATGTAAAGAAGGTCTGAACATCCACAAGATCAGTTGAAACAGAAGTACCCCCAGCCTTCTTTGTCGCAAGCGAGACAACTAAGTATATGGCACAATCCTTGTCCTTCCAATTGGCAGAAGGGTTAGTAGCAAAGGAGCTCAATAAATTTTGTATCTGCATTGAAACAATATCCGTCACTTGTTTCTTGTAATTAGTTGCAATTCCCTTAAGCAGTTCACAAGCAATCCTTCTCCTTGTATCAAGATCACTCCCCTCCATATCCCTCCTTATAAATTCAACATAATTCATCTCAAATAGCTCCTCATCCTCATCTCTCAACCGCACATTTGGAATCACTATACTCTGACAAATCTGTGGTATCACTCCCTCATTTGCAAACAGAGTATGATGAACGCTTGTACTAACCGTGGTTAAAAACTTCATTGCGGTAACAGCCAGTTTGTCACGGCTTGAAGACTGAGACACATTTGTAAGCAAACTCCAAACAGCTGATGCAAAATCATTCAAGTATCCTTGAAACTCCTCCTCATTCTTTTCCATGTACAGACTGATATTTTCACACACAGCAGCCCTAAGTTCATCAACCAATACTAGCCCATCCGCACTACTTTCAAGAGAAGGATAATTCGTGGTTAAATACTTCTTAAACTCACTCATCCACTCTCTCATATGATCCTCAAAAAACTCGGGCAGTTCTTGAAAGTTCAATGAGTAGAATATCCTACAACATAATCTCTGAGATTCAAAGAGTGGCCGGAGGGTCACAGGGGAACCACCAGAAGCAGCCGTTGAGTCAATCAAGGAAGCAGTTTTAAGAAAAATCTCCAATAAGGGAGCCGCGAAATTATCCAAACAATACTTTAAATCAAGCAAAAGATCGTTTGTTTTAAACTGATACCTAAATTTCTTAAAAATAGAATTAGCAGTTCCGAGAATACCATTAATGGAAGCATAATCAGCGGATTGGGCAGCGTTCTGGAGATTAGAGACGAGCTCAGGAAGCAAAGTAGGCCATGATTTCGGAAAGTCATACTTGCCAATGACGGCTAGGGCTTCGCTGAGCTGGCTTTGAATGCGAGGAGAGGCAGACAGCATGAGAGAGACAATTAGGGTTTTGATCTGGTCCTTCTCTGGCTCGAGTATCGGAGAAAATGCGGGGCCAGCGTTGGGATCGTTAGAGGGAACCCAACGGGTTCGGAGGTGATTCTTAAAGTTGACAGCGGCGGCTTGACGGATCTGCTCGTCGACGGAAGGCTCCGCCACGAGACGGAGCACAGCGAGCCCGTAGTTCGGACGATCGGCTGCATCGGATAAAGAAGACTCGGCGGCCCGTCGGGGTTCCGGTTGGGGAGAAAGCGTATGGAGGAAGCATTGGGAGAGGAATTGAAGGGTTTCTGGATTCCACTCCATTATCGAAATTCAAAAGATCTCCAAAGTATAAACGTAGTATGAGAGACGAGGTTTCTAGAAGCTTAGTGAGAGAATTCTATGATTCAGAAACGTAAAAGGGAAAGCGACTCAACCGGAAAGTGCAGAGCAGCAAAGTTGGGGGGAAACAAGAGTGAGGGTTAACTGAGTTAAAGAGGGAAAATTTGGGGTTTTTAAAGAGGGAAGGAGGCAGGGACTGTGGACGGTAATTATGGTATATGGAAGTTTATGGATCATAATTACATGTATACTAATACTGCCTGGCAAAGCCTTTTCCTTTCTTGTATTGGGCTTTTTAAAAAGATGAAAGATGGGCCTCTTTTGTAATCATAAAAGAATTGGTAGACCCAAAATTTCAAGACCCCTTATTTATTTAATTATTTTTTATTAATAATTACAAAAAGGTCTGTCCAAATCCAGAATCCTAAAATATTTATTACTTTATTACTATCTAAAAATAATTTAAAAATATTATTAGCTTCAATTTCAAAATTTTAACTTATATCACTATTAAATAAGGATGCTATAAATATATGAATTTAACATCAAACATGCTCAACCATCTCAAAAATGCTTAAGAAAGGCCTTGTTTACTAAGCCCAATATAAAATATGCATTAATTTTAATCCATGACCCAATGTTTCAAATCATTTTGGGCAATTGATTAGGCCCAATTTCAGCTCCAAATATACATATGTATCTTGAATCTTTGATGCCTTGCTCCGAACTGAGGAGCTTGTGGTTGAAACTCTATGTGGAGGCTGAATGGTGGAAGCCTTAGCTAAATTCAACCAATCCGGTATTTTGTATGAGAGATATGTTACCAAAACAAAAGAAACAAATGCATTGTCTCTCCAAGGCTGACAAAATTTGTTTTGAGGCCAACCTTCACTTTTCATACGATAAATGCAGTGTTCGTTTTCGTCTGTTAACTGTAACTTGAAGAACGAAGTCGATTTTTTCACATTCTGTTCTAAATCCATCCACTCATCCGGACAAGCTTTCTTATTTTTTGAAGGCCCCAGGAAAACTGTGACTGTTAATGAAGAGGCACCAGAACGCTCGAGGAAAAAACAGAAATTGAAGAGGAGGAGGAAACAAGAAAAGACGGAAGGTGAGCAGCAGGGTAGCGTCTATTGTCTCTAGTCTTGTAAAGAAGGTGGTCCGACGGTGGGGTTTAGATGAACACTCGATACATTCATCATACAAAAAGCTTTAAATTCAATGGGAGATGGACCCCTTTGAATCTCCCTCCACGGGCCAAGGCCGTCATCTCCATTGGGCCAAATATATTTATTTATATTATTATTATTATTATAGTAGAAAAATAAATAAGTCACGTGTCTCGGTGCACATCAAAGTTTTATTTTGTGGTGCCAACTGCCAAAGCCAAAACCCCAAAGGCAAGGGACTGATTGTAGAACCCAACAAACCCATTAATATCTCGACCTCCTACCTTCCACTAGTCGTTTTACGTCTTCTTCACATGCTTTCATTTTTAGACCCCAAAACATCATCTAGCTAGCACCAGCAAGCAGCTCCCTCCCATCAATTATTTACAAGCACTTGTATCTCATCCTCTTCTAAATACTAAATTCGCCACTACTCATATTTTTATCATTAGATTTCCTAGCAATAACCAAATTTATATTCCAGTCACCAATATTAGCCTGTTAGAGTTGGAGATTTTTCAACAAAAACTTCAAGAGTTTCTCTGCGTCGACATCTGCAATGGGTGTCAAGTGTTAAGAAAGTTAACCATAGTTAATTACTAGAACAATTGTGGTACACAGGAATGAATAAAGGTTAGGGCAACACGAGTAAATACAAAACAAAAAGGAAAAAAAAGATAAAAATTCTTTACTTCTTACAGAAATCATACTGCAACATTCATTCAATGATTTGTATAAATATATATATATATATATATATATATACTATAAAAGATGTTCTTAGAATATGGCAATCTGACATGTGGGGATTGGAGGGTTAGTTATGACTTATGAGATAGTTTCAGAAGGAGCCGTGGCTTTAGATTTCGAGACCAACTAGATGTGGGAGCTGCCATATTTTAGTAGTATCAGATTTTCTGTCACCCCTGCTTCACTGCCACACCCCTCGACCCTTTTTCAGTACATATATCCTGCATTTACAAGATCCTTCGATTAATAATTCTCTTTTTTGGATTTTTCCTTTTACTGGGCAGGAGATCTTACAAAGTAGGCCCCTAATATTCTCCCATCCTTATAAAATGAGTAAAAAGCTATCGATAAACACCTGGCCCATTAACTCGGATTCATTCCTTTAATTTGTTTTTGAGTTGTGTCTCCAAACGCCGGATTGAGCCTTGATGACTTAACCAATTAGTATGTTACATATTTCTTTGTTCCAAAATATAAAATAAAAGATCTAATTGGTATTTAATTGGTTCAGTTTCTTAGGGGTTTCGAAAACGGAATATTTCGTACCAAAAGAAAAAGAAGTAAGAAGAAGAAAGAGTGGCATGTAGGGATATACCCTACTAAGATGATGTTTCGAAAATTTTGGGAGAGTTGTATTATTCCGGTTGGACATTGGACAGTGCAGGGCAAACGTATACCTGGAGCTATATAGAAAAACTGGGAAGGCATGAAAGCGATAGCTGCAATTTGAAAAGCTTCCCTAGGCAATAGCTGCACAGGGACAGGGGCGACCTGCATAGAGCCAATATTTCAACATACAGCCTTGGCTTCCCCCCCATCCCCAAGTGGTCCAATCGAATATTCGTTGCAGAGAGTTTCAAAAACACAAACACGCTCCATAGTTTCTTTACAGTTCCAGCCACTTTTAACAGTTTCATCAGCTCAAATTCAAATGTATTCATAATTTTCATATACTTACCATTCACCATGTCCACCATGATTAAAGGGTCGAATCCTGAATCGAGTAATGTTTACAATAGTACGATATGTCAGTTTCTAAGCTAATCTCTAGAGCCCTATCTTGTGGTTGATTTGCCTTCTCTAAATCCTTGCTACTCGGCGTGTTCTTGTTCTTCCAAGAAACTGTTCTTTCTGCCACATGTTCTTGTTTTCCCTGCCAAATTTTTGTAGTTGGGATCTTTATTGCGGTGACCTTTTTCTTTAACACTGGCATTGCCCTTTGTTCCTTTCAATCTTTTTCATCGATCATTTGCGGCCACTGGCCCATTACTGTTGGAAAGTTCAAGTTTTCTACTTTGTTGAATGCAACAAAAAGAAGAGTTAAATATGCATCAACTCTTGAAGTTTTTCAATAGTGTGGTACACTTCAAAACGCCATGAGCAGAACAATAGAAAAAGTTAAGCCATTAATAGGCTCTAATCAACCTATCATCTAGACTTCCAGCCAGGGCAGCCTACAAATATAGATTTCAAAGTTGATTAATTATTGATCTAGCTAATCATAAGAGGAGAATTCCGGGGCACCTTAATTTCCTTCAATCTGATATAAGAAAACTGATTGATTGATCTGTACAAGTTTCAAGTTTGTCAATTGTTGGAGTAGCGATTGGACGTTGGAATAATCTCTCTCTGATCATCTAATCACAGAAAGAAACAAGAAAACACAATCAGTACTTATCTTCTGGGTTTTCAACACATTGTTTTGACTTGATTACCGTTAATCATTTAAAACAAAAAGGTCCCTGCTGTTAGTGATTGCCGAGATGGTAAGTCGTGTCCATGGCTAGGAGGAGGGGTACCATCAATTTCAGACCCATCAACGACCTTTGTGGCACTAAATTGAACAACATCTCCGTTTAATTTAAGCACGTTGCCCAATCTTCATACTCTCCGTCTAAGTCTGTCAGCACTCAGCAGTAGACCACCGCGACTTGTTTTCAGAAGATAAAAAATCTGTAATTATCCGGAACTAATAAGATGTGTGGATACGTATTATTTCATGTATTGCTTTTAATGTTCACATCACAGAAGAAATCCAAAATATATAACATCAACAGCTTTGACCGATTCACAAATTAGGCATCTAAAGTTTTAATTTTTTTTTTTTTAGGAACATTTTTCCTTTCACGGTATAAAAAAATTTGAAGATTCGAATCTAAAATTTCTTATACTATCGTCTCGTGAAATAAGAAAAGCAAAACATCATTTGTTAAGAGTAGTAAAGCGATAGTTTTGTTTTTGTATATTAAGATTCTTCGTATTATAATGCAGTCTAATAGTTTCAAAATCAGTCTGTGTCATATTCGTCGATTTATGTTAAAATCAACGTACAGACATGAGAATCACATGTAGCCTTGTTCCTTTTTTTTTTTTTTGGGCAACCATGTAGCCTTGCTCAGGTGACAGTGAAGTGAGTTACAAGTAAGGTTTCTGCATCTTAGGTTCATAGTATTTGTATGTTTACGTGCGAGGACGAAACAAGTTTATACCCATAAAGTTGAATGGATTGATCAGTTTGACAATTAATCGAATTTAATTGCCAATAAGTAGGTTTTCAAATACTGTGGTGATTTGTAAAGGAGAGAGCTGCTCAAGTCAACTAACCTATTTGACAAGTAAACGATTCCACTCTTAACAGAACGGAGCAGGTCCTGTTTTTTCTTACCCGTTACTCTGTTAAATTAACCTCAACTCTTCTTTTTTTAGATTAAAAAAGAAGAAAAGAAAAACTACAATTGGAGCCATTAATATTCCCCTTCGAAACAATTGAAACAAATTCGTCTCTTTAAATCAAAAAAATAGACCCATAAGGGCCATAATAATGAATGATACTATATAAAACAATTCTAACTAATTAAGTGGTAAATAAATTTGAACTTGAGTTAAAAGTTAAAACTACTGAAAGGAACAAAGGCAACTTTATTGACACGCCGTTCGTCTTATTTACATACAGAGTGTCCCCCCAATGAGTTCTATGTACCAGGCTCCCAATAAATTCACTTTACTACTGGAGAATAAAGGGGAAGAAAGAAGATATGTCCAAAAAATTAATCCACCATCCTCTTCCTCTTTTAACTTTCAGGAACATATATAATCCAAAATTTTGGAAATCGAACTCGATTTCGCCTACAAAGTTGAAGGGCAACTGTGAATTGATCGATTGGGAACCTGGTGCGCATTACCTTTGCCATATTGGGTGCCATAGCCCATGTCACAAAGCTTAAAGCATGTAATAATGCCAAAATAAGTACATTACGAGCAAAGATAAGGGGTTGGTGAAAGATTTATGGAAAATTTTTTTTTTTCACAGCACAACCATAAATCCATACACATCAGAGACATGCCAAGAACTGGTGTTGTAGCTGACCTTCTCCATCCAACCACGGCCCGTCGCCGGAGAATGTCCACCCGCAAGAATTCCATTGGCAGCCACTATTCATCAATTCCGGAAGCTCAATTTCTCCCCAAAAGTCATCACAGTCGTGTCCATTATCCCCGTCTTCTTCGGATGATGCTTGACTTTTCTTCGACGAAAGCACTGAATGCGCCGCCTTTGCTGCTGCCGCTTGAATATCTCTAGCAGTAGATGTGGACGGCCTAGGCAAATCCTCTACTTCGTCGGGAAAATTTAGCTGCGCTTTTCGTCCTCGTAAACAAAACGCAGCTACGTCATAGGCTTTGGCGGCCATTTCTGGTACCGGGAATGAGCCTAGCCAAATGCGGGACTTTTTGCGTGGCTCTCTAATTTCGGACACCCATTTGCCCCACCGCCTTTTCCGGACACCGCGGTAGACAGGATGCCGCGTGCCGCATCGTTTAGAATCGTGTTTGGGGTGAGCTTCGACGGTGGTGGTGGTGGATTCAGGGGAAGTGGAGGAGGTGTTCAGGTCATCTTCAGTGTATGGTGGTTGCTCCATTTACATTAGAACCGTTGGCTACCAGTTTCTTGTGGGCATTTATATTTGCATTGGACGTTACAACGGTAGGTGAAATTACTGAGATGCCCATGGATGTCATTTGTCAACCATTAAATTAAAGCATGCTATTGCGGGAACATATGGCTTACGCGCCACTTGTTTAAGGGCTGCGATAGGAATTTCGATTTCTTTTGTACTCATTGGATTCTAATTAGATTATTAATAATTGATTGATTCAAGTGATTTGATATTTATTTCTTTTAAATAAGATTTTAAATTCAAATCCTATAAACAGAGAAAATTATTATTAAATTTTTTTATCTTTAAAATAAATTAATCTAACTCAAAAGAAATTAGTCTATAATTAAATATTTAAGGATACTATTAATTTTTTTTTAAAAAAAAATCACGAGTAGGCTCTCATTCATTTTTTTCATCATTGTGTAGCAATGAGTTTGGTAAAAAAGAAAAAAAAAAGATAAGTAGGGGAAAAAGGAATTTACTACTAATACTTATGTCAATTTACTATTATTATGGCCAAAAGATGATCCCTAATCATTAATGGATTTTTGCACTTACAATCATGACAACATTGCAATGGATCATATTTAACTTTGTGAAATGAAGATTTGGACTTAGCAAAACAAAGATTATGGAGTAATGCTTGTATTAAATCTACTAGGATGCGGCGTATACTTGTAGGGATTCCTTTTCTCCTCTGGAATTGGTGATCTTGAGCATACCACAATTTTTGTGACGAGGGTAGGAAGCAGAGCGCGTGCAATTGCTGGAGTTTTGTGACGATTTATCATATTGTTATGTATCCTACACCAAGAGTACTGGTAGACTGGAGAATCGACAAAATTGGGACGACAATGACCGAGTTACCCTTTTACGTAAACTAATTCTCCAAAAAGAGCCTCTCCGAAAGGGGGAGGTTCTCCTAAGGATAAAGGCTTTCGGTCGTGTAGGGTTAGGGGAGCTGTTTCACACTTCACATGGTGGAAGACTGTTACACGAGAATTATGTGAGAGTGTGAGACCCTTTTCGTTTTCTTCTTGGGCCTTTTTAATTTTTTTGATGTGATATTTTTTGCATGATTTTTGATGGGCTTCTTTTAATCAGCTACCTTTGTAAATAAAACTACGCACTCTTGTGTGTTAATAAAATTAATATTTATAGCAGAGATGCTATATCTGGCCCAGAAAGAGCAAAAAGAAAAATTAAAACTAGAGATGTTGATAATTAATTAGCTGCCCATTCTTTGCTTCTTCTTTTTTTCCCCTCTGTTCAATGATTTTGGTCGAGAAAGATGCCCATGCTTCCAGGTCATCTGGTTGTTGCAGGTCAAGATCTGGAGAGGACATCTTCTCCACTGGGAACTTCCTAATCAACTTGATTATAAAAGATTGAGTTCAATCATTAGGCCCCATATATGAAACATGCACACATGCATGCTTTTTTAACTTAATTATCTTTTCAGGGGAATTTCTATTTCTACATACTATATGTTTTTATATATATATATATATAGGACTTAATCCCTGAATCTAGCTAGCTGATCAACATATGACATCGATAGTTCAGATTATCATATCCACAACTGACATCTCTTGCCATTAATTAATTTTAGAAATGAATTTGTTCATATATAGGGCATAAAATTACCAGGACGATCTTCATTAATTAGGGGGGAAAAAAAGATGGCCTTCATCGTTTATATATAAAGTACATGTCAGATTGTTATGGAAAGTATATTAATTAAGATTGGAACAAGAAGTAAGTATGAACAAAGGAGAGAAAGAGAAAGAGAAAAAACGAAAGAAGAGAGATCTGATCATTTCTTCTATTCATTCGATATCAATTTATAAACGAAATAATTATTATGTAAACTTTAAAAATTTTGTATATGTGGGCCTCATGGTTTGAAATTTTTACATGTGGGCCTCACGCACTATTCATCAATAGTGATATGCCCTACAGATTTTCATATCTTAGACAATTTGCACAACTTGCATTTGTCCACTTTTATAACACAGATAAACTTATTGATGACAGCTTACTTAATTGGTCTCCAGTTCTCTGCCTATTTAAAATCGAAAGCTGTTCATTGGCCAATGTTTGTAGGAGAAGATAAGAGAGGGTTAGAAGACGAAACCACTCAAATTAAACTCCACAGTTGTTATATTTACGTCGTAATTAGAGTAAAATTTTATATATACTTATATATAGAGGGACAGAGAAGAGAAGCTTGAATATAGAAAATGGGCATCGTTTGTCTTGAATCTTGATTGCAAAATCTGCCCCAAATGATCATATACCACACAACTCAAGTATCTTCACTAACTAACAAAGGGGGCGGGGATTAAATTATTTGTATTTTTTATAAAGTGATCACAATATCGTGTGTTTGTTTTCTCTTGAAAAGGTAACCTCCATGCACCAATAAAATCTTATCTATACTTCCAAATATATATATATATATATATATATATAACCCAAAAAAAAATCTTATCTATACTTCCATCTATCTATTAAACAAAAAACAACAAAAGATTGACATAGTGATGGATTTTACGCATCCGTTCTTTTCCTAATTAATAATTTGTCATTACTAATTTTGTTTTTGTGGAAATTAAGTGCGTAAGAATTATTTACAACTTTTCCTCTTTTGCCATATGATCATTTTGTGACGTTTTACGTTCTCCTTCACCAAACTTGCTAATTTGGTAGCAAAAATAGCACCTTGCATCAAATAGAGGGGGACTAGAGCTGGGAAGGGGGCTGGAATAAGCTGTTTTCCAAATTGTGGTTTTTCGATGATTTGGGGACCGTTTCCTTTCTATCCCCTCAATTTGTCCTCTTTCAAGAAATTACTATATTTTAGATGAAAAAAAATAAAATAAAAGAAATAAAAAAATTTCTTATTCATCATGTTGGTAAATGGTAAATGTTTAAGACCAAAATTAGAGTTCATTTCTTCTACATCATCGTTTATTTCCAATATTTATCCTCATGCATTTTGGCAAACACCCAAAGAGCAAGAGAGAAGTCCCGTGAATCCAACAACAAATTAATGTCAAGAACATAATTAGAAGGGTTACTTTATTGTAAAATAGCACGAGTACGTACTTGACTTGAAAGTTAAAACAATCAAACCATGGTTAAATATTAAACCCACGTTTTAATTTGAAATGTTTGGTCACGCAATTATATATGACACTATTTTAGTACAAAAACAGAGCATAAGTACGTACACATATAACCCACAGGAATAATATAGTCCATACCGCAAAATACAAATTATTAGGGCCATTTATTTATTGTTTGTACAAACAGAATTGAATGCAAATCTAGATAGCAATCTAGCATGGGTCTAAAAATCTATAGAAATTATGGAATAAAGTTATACTCCCTCTGTCCCTTATTATCTATCCCATTTTGGAATTTTTTTGTCCCTTTTTATTTGTCAATGTCTTAGTATTAATTGATAATTTTCTAACTTTACCCTTCGACTCTCTCTCTCTCCAAACTTCTCTGTTTTTCTTAAATGCATCGAGTTTTCTGCTTTTCTTACTACAGTGTCGTGAATTTTTTTGGGTGGAAAAGTTATGAAGTTGCTGGTTTTGTCTCAACTAGTGAATGTAAGAGAGAGACTGGGGGGAAAGAGAAGCTAGCCTGGAGATTGGAGAAAGATGAAGAGCAGAGAGAATAAATGGGAAGAGAGAGGGGGGATAAAATTGAAAAGTAAAGGTAAAAATATATAAGATTTTGAACCCTAACTGATTTTCTTACTCTGTGTGAAGCAGTTAATAGGGACAGATAATAAGGGACAGAGAGAGTATCTAAGACTTAAGAGAAATCATCTTACAGACTTGGTTCTATGAAAGTTATCATAAAATCAAAACGTGGCATAAAATTTAGCCACTAATTTAAAAAAGTTTAACCTCAAATAAAAATTTTTAAAATTTTCAGAGTAAGTTTCATCATTAATAATATTTATTGGGATAAGATTTGTTTTAGATGTATAATCATAATTATGCTATTTTAAATGTGTGACCGTAATTATGCTACTATGCGAGTTCATAGTATCATCACTCAAGATCTAACGACTATTCCACCATTCAAATTGGAGGATATATAAATGAAAACAAAATAAACGTAGCGGTCAACTTTTTTGCAGGATGAAACATGTGTGCCTCTCGTCAATATCATATTTTCCTTTCTCCTCTTTTACATATAATGTTCCCCTTTGTTTTGACCTTTTTTTAGGCAGGGCCATGGCAAAGTGCAGCAAAAGGTAACCATATGATCTAATGGGCACTACGTCTGACTTGCCCTTTCTAACTTTAACCTCAAACATGGAAAACGTGAATTCTACTACTAAGCTGCTTCCACACATATTGCTGAAAATCCTGTAGCCACTAGTACTCTGGCTATATATAGCTATAGTACATTTATACTTTAATTCGTCATCGACCCAACAATTATTGTTATAACTTTAACAGTAAATAATACGTGTAAAGATAATGTAATTAAATTATTAATCTTATATTTAAATTATTCCAACTATCATTCTGTTTTTCTAAACTCTTATAAGGTCATACAGAACGTGGCTGTTGTTTTATGGCAAAGCTGAAATGGACCAATAACAACATGTTCATTGTGCTTTTGCTTTCTGCCAGTGGAAGTTTCAGTACGTACGTAGACTTGACTTGATGATGAAATTATTAATTCTTCTCTTTGCTTAAACCGTACACCGCCCGGCATGCACCAGCAGCGGGGACAACCAATTACTGCCATAGTATACACAAGTCAGAACATTAATCTTACTCATTTCTTGCCTCTTTTCTTTTTTTTTTTGTCTTTTTAGAATGGGGAAAATGGCTGCAAAATTTAAGCATAAAAATATCACTGCAGATATTCACGTTTCAGATCGTTGGATATCGCCAGCTTTCACACTTCAGTAAGCTAGCTTGCGTAGTTGCTGTTGATGTTTTTTGGAGTAATTTGCTTCCCGGCTAACACGCAAGGAAATCGTGCATGAGCCGACACGTACGTTTTCTTTCTTTTTCTTAATAATATATTTCAATCTGATTTACTTTCCAAACTGCTTTTTTTTTTGTTAATTTGCATTAATTTATATCTGATCATTTTAAATTATCTTAGTAACAAAAATATCCCATATGTATTGTTAAAAATCTTATTTAAATTCTCAACGAATAAGTGTTTTAGATATTGAACTGATAAAAGAAGGAAAAAGAATTCTATTAATGTGCACCGATAATTAATAAAATATCTTCAAAGCTTTGGCGTTATTTTTAGTTTTCCACCCTTTTTTTTGGAATAATTTCTGTTGTCAAATTTTGTGGTTAATACCAAAAAAAAAAAAAACTTGAGGAGCAAAAGCTTTTGATAGATTGGTGATGGACATTTTGGGTATCAACCTCATGTTTAGAGTGCTGTAGAGAAGGGAGATGAGGTGGCAGTCAAATGACTTGTTTCCTGCAAATCGGACGGCTGATAAAGCCTGAAAGAAACATAATCCAATCTTCATCGTCTGAGTTTTTGCATTGCAAAGGATTGGCGGTTTTGGAAGCATCAATCCATCTGTCTTTCCGTGAGCTTACTTAGCTTTGCAATCCGATCTGTCACGTTGTTGTCCGGGGGACACGTGCATGACAAGGATCTTCCACGTCACTTGCCAACTTGCGAACTCTTCCAATCACGTGTTGGTAGGGAAATTTTCGCTCAAATGAGTGGGCACCCGACAGCTCCTGGACGATCGAAAACGTTGCCACGTGGCTTCCGTCTAATATTTCTGACACGTGGAGGAGGAAGAAAGCCCCACACCATGAAATGAAACTCCGTCGTCAAGAGTTGAGTGGTTAAGTACTCCATCGGAGGAGCTGCCCCTGCCCCGTGCTTGTCGGAACACCGAAAGTTCCCCTCCCCACCGACCGTCTTCATTATTGTGGAAGGAAGGATTCTTCGGGGATAATGAATCTTTGTTTTCAATGTTGGACAGCAACAAAAAAATCAATACCAGGGTTTTGACACAACCGATATTTGAGAGTCACGTTGTTGTCAATATTAAAAGTATAATTTGTGAAATTTGCATCTGTTGTTATCAGACCAAAACATACTTTTTCAAGTGATGGCATTGGGCATTGGCAATAATTAGGCTTCAAAGTTTAGTTATTTTATTTTATTTCATTTTCTTTGTTTAATCTGGTGGGAAACTTATAGGAGGTTTTGTTAATTGTTACTTATGGACCATGCCCTGGAACATGAATAATTAAGAATGGATGAGAGTTGTGTTCATTATTCCAAATTGAAGTATTTGAATTTCCTATACTTTTCATAAGAAAAATGGCTTAATACTTATTTTCATCCTTGAACTTACTCCGAATTGACAATTATCACCTTCAACTTTAAATTTTATCAATTTAACCTTCAATTTGTCAAATTCAAGACAATTCCATCATTCCATTAGTCATATGACTAACGATTCCGTTAAATTCTTAAGGTGATGCTTCAGGGATTTAATAGACGTGACCAACGGAAGGGTGACATTATCTCAAGTTGAAGGTTAAATTAACAAAATTTAAAGTTTAGGGTGACAATTGTCAATTTTATACAAGTTCAAGAACAAAAGTGGGTATTAAACCTAAGAAAAATTCTTGCAAATGCGGTTCATTGAACCACTATATATGTTATTACCAAAAGAAATTGTTGGTAATTAGTCAGGAGTATCTACTGAAAGAATTTTAGAGCGTGCTAGCGAAATAGCTTCTTCATTCATTCTTCAAATATTTTCTTTTATTTATAATAATTCTCCATTTCTTTTGAAATTTCAATATTCTAAAATTGAATTGGATTCAAATTAGATTAACCTTTCAATTTCAAAGGATCGCAAACATTAACAATGGATCGAACTGGGATTAGCTTGGGCTTTAAAACCCAGGAAGGTAAAAAAAATCAAAATCTGACTTGTTGGCCCCACTGGTTGTCTGAGCCTAGCCTTCTAACAATTGTATAGAACAATCCAGTTTAGACGTCCACTCCCGGCCTAACCTATTGCAAAAATGGGCTTTTAGTAGCTTAGCATCAGGCTTGGCTGGGGCCAGCTGCTGGACCGAGCCACTCCTACAAATTCATTAAGACCGATTCCGCCTACCCGACTTTGTCTTGCATCGCCGAATTATTCACGCGTGCTTTCTCGGGGTTTACATAGGCTGGGTTTCATTGCACTAGACTAGATTTGAAACCCAGGAATTCCACCAAAATGGGCCAATTTTATAACACAATGAACAGTTTTAGTCCCAATTTTTTTAAGCCGGTAAGATAGTAGTTAAGAAAAAGAAAACCATCTTTTCTGCGACAAAATTTCAGGATATATGTGCAGTAATTATTTTATTAATTGGAAAAGGACATGCAAACATTGTTATAAAGAAAATTATCCGTCACACTCCCACAATGATAAACCAATTATCCAAAGCCAGTAACTGGCTTTTGGCATCATTGAAGAAGCTAATTAAGCTGTTAATGACATCAACAATCTTTAGTTTCGAGTTCCCAAATTCCACCCTCTAACGACTAACAGTAGCAAAGAATGTAAACTAAGATTTTCGTTTTGAGTTAAAGCATAAAACATCTTTAGACAGCTGCTATCTTATTACTCCTGAGGATCCATAGTTTTCAATTTTTATGCCTTTTAAATACAACGACACTTCAATATTTTAAGCCTTATTTCCTATATTATAATGTTAAACTGATAACGATTCTTTGGATCATTCAGGGGACGAAATTTGTCTACAATCACTAGCGGCCGAGGCCCAAACCTCTAACGCTGGCCTTTTTCCAGCATTGCTGTCAACAAAGTTATCGAGATTTTTGGTTCTGGGAAATGAAATTGAAAAGAAAAAAAAAAAAAAACGCATCATCTTTGTAATCCTGTCTCAGTCCGAGCGATTATTACAAGTGCTTGAAGCTTAAAGCTGGATCTGATAGCAACTAATTGAAAGATTTAACAATAAAAAAAAAATAAAACAAACCTGATTGGATTAATTAAAATATTGTTTGAAAACAAAAGGTGGTGCTTTAGGAGCAAGGAAAAGGAAATTTTGTTTTCAATCTCCATATATCGTATGAATCATATGTTAAATAATTACCTCTCGATCTTGTATTTGAAATTCACCGCAAAACCTCCAAATAAGGCGGAATGATCATCATAACTGCATTTGTCCTTTTTATATTAGTAGTACTCCATCAAAAATTTATTTATTTTTTATAGACTAAATTAAAGTTTAAGAACTAATTTATCTCTTTTGATATAATTTATAGACTAAATTAGATATTAAGCCATTTATTTACCTTTCATTTCCTGTGTTATGGCTTAAAAAAGGTGCAAACGACTAGTACTACAACCACCCAACTTTAAATGGTATTGCCGTATTAACCACAAAGGTACATGAACATTAAATAGTAAATTGCGGGTTTCTTCTAACCAATTAAAATGTAATAATAATGTGTTCTAATATTTGGTATAGTGGTTGGTAAATATTCTTTTAATACGAACATAAATTAAAATTCGAAATTTCATATTACAAAGTTATAACAAATAATACTAATATAAATACAGTAATTAAACAATTAAAACTGAACTTATAACAAAATTTAATTCTACGAAATAATGGGACATCTTAAGGTATACTTTGTATTTTTAAAGATATATAACAACAAATGTTGTCATCAATGTTTACTAACGACACAATAGGTTTGAAAAAAATAAAAATAAAAAGGGGCATGCGCTCAATGATTGAACTACAAATGGTGATCATACTTGTACATAAGCCATAGCTTTTTTTAAAAATTTATTATTAAATGATTATGAATGTAACGCCTTATGCTTGTAGTAACGATGCATTAATCTTGAAATAATAACAATAAATTAGTAGTATTAGGGTTAATAATAAGGAATCTATAAGTAAGAAATGTAATTGAAAAGGCAAAGTAAATGTTTTTGGTACGAGTTCGCTTTCGAAGGGAGCAACTTTTTTGTCAAACCGAAGACGTCAGTCACAATTCCAAATTAAAACACACCATACACGTTCCGCACATGCAATCACCGGTTGAAGAGGAGATTGGACGCAATAGGGACCCACCGGGAGTTGCCGGTTGCACGTTCCACTCGTGCTGACTTTTAAATTTGTACTATCATATATTGGAGTAGTATTACTATAACTTTAAAAGGGCTCAGGGCCTGTTCAAAGGTCTGCACCGCTCGGCTGTGGTCCCAACTCCCACCGGCAGGCACCCATCAGCGGAAAGGGTCTTGACCGCTGTTCTGCCTCCCCACCGTAATTATGGTTCTAATTTCGTCGCCCATAATTCTCCTCCCTCTACCCTCAAATAGCATGCACATCCTGCCATGCTCTTGAGCTTCAAAATCATGATTGTTTACCATAATGGATAACCTTGCATTCCTTTTTTCCTCATTTAATTATTTTGAATTTAAACATAATAATCGGTTCATTTCTTATCTTTAGGGGCCGTTTGGTTGGGGTTTATGTAAGATAACCTTGGTTATCTGATTTTTGTTATCTTATATGTTTTTGTTTG
Source organism: Microcos paniculata (assembly GCA_030664755.1). Lineage (NCBI taxonomy): Eukaryota > Viridiplantae > Streptophyta > Magnoliopsida > Malvales > Malvaceae > Microcos > Microcos paniculata. Next base: position 37,650,215 of record CP131461.1, read on the forward strand.
GTTGGAAGTAATGAGATAACCAAGGTTATATCATATTACTGTCACGTCAGCATATAACCTTAAAATAAAGTTATGTGATAACCTCCAAATTTTTAGGTAATATAAGATAACCAGGCTATCTTAAAATTTTTTCTAATTTGCCCTCAGTATTTTATCCTTTTGGACCCTAATAACCTTATTCAATTGATAAGTTACAATGTTTTTTTAAGCGTAATTTATTTTGATTAATAAACATAATTAAACTTAGCTTATATAATTACTAAATTAATAATTATATGTTAGTTCAATTAAATTAAAAGCATAATTTCTTTTTTGTTAAAAGCATAATTAAACTTAACTTATATAATCATTAAATTAATTATACAATATTTTACTAAGTTTATTACTTAAATAATTTTTATGTCAGTCATGTTTAATTATTAAACTTAACAAAATTACTACAATTGTATAAAATATTGAACAAATAAAAAATAAGTTTAAGTGTTGTATTGAGGGCATTATAGTAAACTATCCATTTTAACAGAACATATACCCTCCAACCAAACAGGTTAATCTTATATTCCGGGAATCTCAACCAAACAAAAATTATGCACATTTCGAGAATATGCACTAGGTTATGTTATAACCTGGTAATCACATAACTCTAGTAATCTAAGATATCTTGAACTAAACGCTCCCTTATTATTTTAATGTTCATAGAATGCTGATTTAAAATGAAAAGTAATTAGTCAATAATTAGCGAAGTCTGTGCTCATGATTGGGTGTTTTATCCCTTGTAAATGGAAGTTTAAGTTTTGATCTACCTCTGTTTTGCAATTAGGTATTCTACGTTTATTATTGACCTTGATTTTCGTAGTCTTAAATACAGCATCTAGCTACTAGTATATGCTTTCATGAACCTTTTTCTTTTTTACTATTCCTCAACGCTAAGCACGTGAAAAACTAGTAAGTCGTCCTTGTGATAATTAAACCGCTCTTAGGTTCTCCAAATCAATTACTCTTGAAATTTTAATTACTACTATAAAAAATTAGTACAAGAAATAAGCATGGGAAAGATGTTTGGCCAAAAAAGCACAGGAAAGATGAAAATTTGTCTTCCATTTCACAATGTATAATAATATATTAGTAAATAGTAGTAGAAGCGTAGAATTAGCAACGGCCAGTGAGAAAAATATAGCTTTATGAGTGGGTCCAAGGTCGGTGCAATTACATGTGACAGCGGATGGATGCATGCAGCTAAAAAGATACTACTTGTGTTGTGTAGTAGTATTAATAAAAACGCATTTTGACATTTTCTTTTTCTTTTTCTTTTTTCTTCCTTATCGGCAAATGACATCTAACATTTTCGCCCGTGCTACAGATGTCAAACCCAAGTACAGCAACTCTCTGCACTTGTACGTCAGCATCTTGCTTCTTGCCTCCTTAATGACGAAACTACCCTTTACTAAACAAGATTAACGTTTACGATTTTAATACTATTTTATTCTATCCTTTTTTAAAATTAATTTCTTGCATGCAAAAATACTCAATTAGAGTGCTTTTTATTTTAAGGTCAGCTTTTAAAGTAGTTACTAGTTTTTTTTTTTGACAAAAAAGAAGAATAAATAAATTGTGCAAAAGAAATAGTACCAGCGTGCATTTATAATTTTGGGGAAAAAAAAGAAAGTACGAGCATTTACAAATGTAGTTTTCCTTTTTTTAGTTAAATTAAATTTTCTTTTTTTTTTCTATTTTTGTTGGTTTGGAAGCGCAAGCCGACGCAGCCAGCCAGAGGCCAGAGCGGGCAGGGGGTTGAAAATAGTAAAACAGGGGTGGACCAAACGAGCGATGGATTGGAAGAACAAATATCGACACGTCAGTGCTCAGTAGGAGCAAAGTAAAACTGTCGTGGGGTTGTTATCAAATACAGACACGCCAAACACGTTATTCCAATATATTAAATATATTAAAAAAAAAGCTCATTTAATTAAATGCACATCACGTTCTTCTCACTCTAAAACCCCACCTCGGTTCACGTTACTCTCACGTGCTCTTCACGAGCTTTACGTCTCTTTCCTTTTTTTTCTTCACCACCCCATCCTCTCTTATTCTCACACAGTCACAGTCTTCTCTTTTTAGCCTTTTCGTTTCTTTCTCATACTCCATTTAAGTTCAATAGATTAGTATAAGCTGAGTTGAAAAGAAGAAATTTAATATTTCTTAAATAAAGTTTAAATTCGAATTTTATTAATAAAAAAATAAATTTAAAAGAATTGTTCATTTAAATTTGACAATACAATTTAAATAGTTAAATAGATATATATAAAAAAAACACGAATTCAACAAATTACTGCTATAAAATAATAAGTATAGTTAGAGTGGTAGGAACATCATTCTTGAGACTTGAGATCTCATATTCAAATCTTCCTATGTGTAAATCATGTACGAATTTTATCTAATAATTTTTCATAAATATTTGTATATAAAAGATTTATAGGATACAACAAAAATTTATTATATCACTCAAAAAAATTAATAAAAAAAAAGAATATAGTATATTTTTATCGGTTTATTTTTTCGATTGGATTGATAAAACAACATGCGGTGATGACACGTATAAGAGGGACCAGAAACGACCGCACGTGGCACGCGTGTACTTCGTTAAACGTGTGACCTTTTTTTTTCTCAGTCCAGAAAACGCGTGATGGATGGACTACCTGCTCTGCGGCTTACGTGATTTATTTATTTAGGTATTAAGTTTCCATTCCTAACCTAAAATTAAAAGAAGTTGTACAAAAGTACATAAAATTTCTCTGACTCACCTTATCTTTGGCACGTGCAACAGTTCACGCTGTTGTTTTCTCGTTCTTTGCCAAGTGTCCAATTCACGTTGTTGTCTTGCTGCCTTGCTGGGTTAGACACTACTGGCTGGTGATTTTCACGCTCCCGCGGGTGCTTGGTTGAAGATTCCGACTTCTTATAATTCATTCTTTTTAGTTTTTACCCTTAATCAATTTTTTTAATGATTTTATCATGTTTGACGTTACCAACAAAACCAGACCACCCACCGTACGTGCAAGTCGTTTTTAGATTTCGATTCATTTCTATGTTTTTTTTTTGAAGGAATTATTTTTCTTTATGAGCATATTGAGTTGAACAGTTTATTTATTTATTTTTTTAATTTTAGTGCTAAAGATTAGACGGAGAAAAACTCTTTGAAGGAAAAAGAAAGCATTAATCAAGCACCTTGGCCTTTTTTCTTCTTGTCAAAATAAAATACTCTCTTTGTTTTTATTCATTTATTATTGATAATTAATTCTCCTGAATTAAGAAAGTAATTAGCTCTTAAAAATCAATAAAATTTTTATATATTCTTCTAAAACTATTTTTATATTTTCTACTCCCTTCTCTTTCTATATTTAATGTCTTTATCTCTCTTATATTTCTTTATTTATGTCTCTCTCACTTATTTAAAGAATGATAAAATAATAATAATATAATCAATAACTACTTTATTAATTTACTAAAATGACAAGTAAAAAGGAACATGGATTTGTGATATGTAAATAGGAACAGAGAGAGTAGTATCTTAGCCAAAAAAATTTTAAACAAAAAAAAAAGTTAAAAAAACAGGAAAAAAATCATTAACTCAACCACTGGATGTAATTAAACTAAATTAAATAAAACTTTATTTACTTTTTTATATTACCTATACAAGAATTCGAATTCAGGAACAATATTTGTATTAAGCATTGAGAGAAACATAATTAAAATCGAAATAATGTGAATGTAGTAAATTGAAGATCTGACATGGGACCGAAGGCATAATCTGTCACGTGAAAGTGGAGAAGAGATGACTCAAATTTTTATGCTTAGTTAGTTGTGCAAGCTTGATGAAAGCCTTCTTATTATGAGGGAAGGCAATAGTCAAACCCAAACACTCCAATAAGTTTTTATTTTTATATGTGCATATATATATATATATATATTTTTAAGATCAAAGTTCAAACACATGCACTTATAATTTTATTATTACTAGTAACTCGAAAACAAACACTGTTTTCCATAGGTGAAATATACACCAATCTTTCAAACAACATGATTTGAAGTTTGAACCACAATTGAACTATCAAATCCTTCCTAGCTATCTACCAATATAGTATTCTGCAATTTGCAATATCTGGGCCTGGCTGGCCTGGATGTGATTGTGCTGTGGGGTCTGCAAAAACTTCAACCTAAAAAGTATAATTCAAAAAAAAAAAAAACCTTCACGTTTCACACTAAGACCACTCCGATAAGGTGGCTGGAAACAACAGATTGCATGCCTTGTATTGGATCTGATCAATTTTATGAACTGGTTAATCCTTTTTTTTTTAAACCCACTTTTATTGCTCTTGCGATCCGTCGACAGAACATAAAGAAGCTGCATGTCTGCTGTAGTCTCAGAATTTTCAGAGCCCAAAACAAATTTTACTATTTCAGTTTCTGGTGATGAGATATAAGTCATGGATTTTTATATGTAATTTTTTTTAATTTTTTTCGCTGGTTACTCCAAAAAATACACTTAAATTATCCAATCAAAGACAGTTGGTAATAATGGTATACAAACAAGACTCCAGCATGATGATAAATCAAGGTTTATTTAACAATTTAATACTAGTATTTCTTTTTTTTTTTTGAGAAATACTAGTATTTCTTTAATTAAACCTGTCATGTCTCAAATGATAATATGATATAATCTTATCTAAACTTTTTCTTACTCCAATGGGTTTTTACTTTTTAGCATTCTTTTATTCTACATCAAAGAATAAACCGCAAAGGGCCAAAGGTTCTACATCTCTCTACCTGCTGCCCGCCTGCCACTGGATATGGATCTCAGGATCTGCAATTCTCACTAGGGGGGGAAATAACAAAAATTGGGTTTGCTGTTTGTGGGGCTTTCGGGGAGATTTCTATTGTCTTGTGACAATTCCATGAAATTGAAGGGAGATCGATGTCTCCAAATGAACTTACATTCTGGACCGTCAATCTATTAGAAATACTACTATTTGTTTCAGAAATGGACCCACATTATCCCCTAAACAAAGATAAACTTCATTAAACCACAAAGCATTTTTCAATATAAAATAATCTTATCTTAGAAATTAAACAAATGAGCCCACGGTATGAACTTTTTTTTTCTTTATTTATTTATTTATTTATTGGCTTGATATCACTTTCAACTTTTGTTTGCCTTATATTCTACTCAATAAAGGGCCATCGGGAAGATGCATTGTGGCTCTAATTACCAAATAAATCTTCATTTAGACATTAATCTTCAAACCTCAAACTGATCAAAATTTTTGTTGGTCTCCTAGTACTGCTTTTTCTTAAACTTTCAACATCATTTCATGATCTATGCCCAAAAGACAGAACCCGAACTGAAAATCTTATAATCAATTATATAGTATTGATTTGTACATATAAATTGATTTTAATTTATCATTAATCTAAATTAACATTACCGATAAAGCCTTAAACTTTAGGTCCCCCGTCCCCACCACAGTCAACCTCGTTAATATACTTTCTTTGACAGAGCTATAAGACTGTACTGTTCTTGTACCTTGCATTTGCGTAACAGTAATTAACCCAATCGTACAAAATAAATCATTAAAGAGAAAATGATTTGAAATTATAAAGCAAAGAATAAGTAACCTTTAGTGCGAAGTTTTCGATACAATTTTGTCTTGAATGACTTATCTTCTTGTTGGCAGAAGAAAAAGAATGTTAAAACCCAAAATTTGAAGCTTTCACTGCAGAGTTGTTTGATGATTCGAGTGAAAATTGATTTTAATTAGATAGTAATAATATTGGTATATTAATTTCATTAAATTTCAAAATAAAATTCTACATATATAACGGTTATGCATTATTCTCTATTCTCAAACAATTATTATTATTTGATCGTATATACGCTTTGTAATATTCCTAATCATTTCATAGTCTACGAACTATGTGATTAAGTTAACTATCTATGCGCTTGGCTGTTTGATTCATCTCTCCCTTCTAAATTGTCATCATATTGCAATTGACGATATTATTGTTATTCCAGAAATAATTGTACTAGTTTTACTTTTTGATAAATGAAGGCAGTAATTTACAGTTTGGCTTGTTTTTTGTTTTTTATTGTCATTTTCATATTCTGAAAATAAAATAGTTGAAAAAGTATTTGATAGAATGTTTTTATTTTTAAAATTTTGGAAACAGAAAATATGTTTAAAAAATTTTTTTTATTTTCATATGTTTTTAAAATATTTTTATAAAACAGGTGAATAATAATTTTTTAATGACATCATTAATACTTAACTAACATATGCTTAGGTTTTTTAATATATTTTCATTAGAAAACAAATAATAAAATCCAAACGTATTTTTGTTTTTAAAAAATTGATAACATAATGAAAATAAAATAAAAACAAAAAAAAATCAAAATCGATGCCAAATGACCCAATTAGTGAATGATATTTGAAATTTTCAATTATTTTTTATTTAAAATTACAATTGGTAGAATCTTTTTAATTACCCTATTTTACTATTCCTTTTTCGGAATCGCATAAATTGCAATTTTTTTTATAGATTCATTAACAAAACCGAATAAAGTTTCCAACAATAATCATTATACCTTTTTTGCATAATTATTATATTGAAAAAGAAAAAAAAATCCGATTTGAAATCTAAAAAGAGATTTTAGAGAAGCATTGTCCCGAAGTGGTAACCTAAACTCGACTTCGCATTTTTCACTTCCAGCTCTTTCGTTGACTCAATGTTCCAACTCAGTAACCCGATTCACGCGACGTCTTCTGAAAAGGAAAAATTTTCAACAGGTCACTCTTGAATTAAAAATACTATTCGTCTAAAATTATTAAGATTTATATTTATAGAATTTTGAAAAAAATGGAATATGGATTTAAAAAATGATTAATTGGGATCACAAGAAGAACGTGTTGCAAAGTTTAACGTATTACGTGCCATTGTTTAGCATGAGACTCACGCAATTTTATGTCCCCTCCGTGGCTGTCACAAGAAAAACCTTTTACATTATCCTTCATTAATATGAACACAAAAACATTAATTTTAGGCTAACAAAAAAAAAAAAAGAAGGAAAGTAGGAAAAAAAAAAGGAAACTTCAAACTCAGGCATTCTGCTGGTAATAATAAAGACTGTGCTTAAAGTCGCATGAAAAATGATGTCTAAATAAAAGCGGTAAACTCTCTCTTTCTCTCAGACAGATGTTACTGTTTCTTTTTTATTATTTTCTATAAAAAATATTATATAATAGTAATATAAGTAAATTGTTTGTAAATAGAGAAAAGAAAAGTTTGACAAAAAAAAACAGACCTCAAAAAGCCAAATCCTTGCCGACTACCCCTCAACCCCCAACCAATTAAAATTTTAACCCCCAACAGTTTTAACCATGGTTAGTATTTAACCATAATCTTCTTTGCTTAACCATGGTCCACTTATTGCAGTTAAAGATTTTAGGAAGGAAATAGGAGAAACAAAAACAACAAATTCCCCTCTTCCCCCCTCTCTTCCTCTCTCTTTCTATCTCCTGCTTTGCTACATAGAGGGAAATTAAAGAAAAAGCTATTACTGTCTCTCCTTTCCTCTTAACTGATCCTTTGTTTTGCCGAGGAAAATCTTTTTCTTGGGGTTTTATTCTTCTTTAGTTTCGATAGTGCCTCTGGGACTTTTCAACACTCTTCTGCTGATCCCAAATTTGCTTCCCATGTGTACTGGTTTGTATTGCTATTTATCTCCAATTGTTATATATTTTTGGCTTTAATTTTAGCTTACTTTTTCTGGGTTTTCTTTGTTATTTAAAAGCCAGTGAGATCTGAGAGGGAAAAAATGGTTACCTTATATTACGCATGTAAAGAAAACCTCATGGTGTTTCTAGTTTAGTTAAGAATGCATTGAGAAAAGATATAATTTTTAGTCTTCTTAGGCGTGAGATTTGATCTGGGCTATTGAAAAAATTCAAAATTTTCATCTTTATTTGATTTAGGGTATTTTTAAAAAATAAATTTAAGGGGGTTTAGAAGATGAAAATTGAAGTCGGAATGGGAGGCGGGGCTTGGAACAATGAAGATAAGGCGATGGTTGCTGCTGTTTTAGGAACCAGAGCATTTGACTACTTGATAACAAGCTCAGTTTCAAATGAGAACCTTTTAATGACTATAAGTAGTGATGAGAATCTTCAAAACAAGCTCTCAGATCTTGTGGACCGACCCAACGCTTCTAATTTTAGCTGGAACTATTCTATTTTCTGGCAAATATCGAGGTCTAAGTCTGGTGATTGGGTCCTTGGTTGGGGAGATGGGTGTTGTAGAGAGCCTAAAGAAGGAGAAGAATCTGAAGCTACTCGGATTCTTAATCTGCGGCTTGAAGATGAGACTCAACAGAAGATGAGGAAAAAGGTTCTGCAGAAATTGCATACTTTGTTTGGTGGATCAGATGAGGATAATTATGCTCTTGGGTTGGATAGAGTTACAGATACTGAGATGTTCTTTTTAGCATCCATGTATTTTTCGTTTCCGCGAGGAGAAGGCGGTCCTGGGAAGTGTTTTGCTTCTGGTAAGCATGTTTGGATCTCTGATGCATTAAAGTCAGGTTCGGATTATTGTGTTAGGTCGTTTTTGACGAAGTCTGCTGGAGTTCAGACTATTGTTTTGGTCCCTACTGATGTTGGTGTGGTCGAATTGGGTTCAGTGAGATCTGTGCCTGAAAGCTTAGAGTTGTTGCAGTCAATTAGAAGCTCATTCTCATCTAATTCAGCGTTGCTTAGGGCCAAGCAAATGGCAGTTGCAATTCCAGTGGTGAATGAGAAGAAAGATGAAAATTCTCATTTTTCTAATTTGGGGGTTGTGGAGAGAGTGGAAGGAATTCCAAAGATTTTTGGCCAGGATCTGAACAATACTTCACATGGTCATTCCAATTACCGGGAGAAACTTGCCGTCAGAAAGATGGAAGATAGACCGACATGGGGAGCATATGCTAATGGGGGTAGACTTTCATTTTCAAGTAATCAAAATGGTGTCAATGGTTCAGCTTGGCCACATGTTCATGGTGTGAAACAAGGGAGTCCAACTGAATTTTATGGTTCCCAAAACACAGCAAGTAATTTTCAAGAGCTTGTTAATGGTGCTAGGGAAGAGTTTCGGCTTAATCACTATCAGTCGCAAAAGCCAGTTCAAATGCAGATTGACTTTTCAGGGGCTACTTCAAGGCCTTCTGCAATTACTCGTCCCTTAAGTGCTGAATCTGAGCACTCAGATGTTGAAGCTCCGAGCAAGGAAGAGAAGCCAAGTGCAGCTGACGAAAGGAGGCCTCGGAAAAGAGGCAGAAAGCCTGCCAATGGAAGAGAAGAACCTCTTAATCATGTTGAGGCAGAGCGGCAGCGGCGTGAGAAGCTAAACCAGCGGTTCTATGCTCTACGAGCTGTGGTGCCCAACATTTCGAAGATGGACAAAGCTTCATTGCTGGGAGATGCAATTGCTTACATCAACGAGCTTCAGGCGAAGCTTAAGGTCATGGAAGCAGAGAGGGAGAAGTTTGGTAGTACTTCAAGAGATTCAGCAGGGTTGGATCCTAATCCAAATTTGGAGAATCATATCCGAGTTCCTGATATTGATGTTCAAGCTGTTCATGATGAGGTTGTCGTAAGAGTAAGCTGTCCTTTAGGTTCACATCCTGCATCAAGAGTAATCCAAGCACTTAAAGAGGCACAGATCAATGTTGTCGAGTCAAAACTTGTTGCAGCAGATGATACTGTGTTTCATACATTTGTTATCAAGTCTCAAGGATCCGAGCAGCTAACAAGGGAAAAGTTGATTGCTGTATTTGCTCATGAATCCAGTTCCACACAGCCATTATCATCTCTTGGGTAGCACACAATCACATTGCATTTAACATAGTCCATAGGGGTAAAATTATACTAGTGAAGAACCTGTTTGCAAGCTTCTTCAGAGGTTTTTGATATACAGCAAGTGATCCTTAAAGGAGCAGATGGGCCTGCTAGGAGTAGAAATAACTACTTATTGACCAAGTAGGGCAGCAAATTTTCTATGATTGTTTATATTATACATATTCTGTCATAATGAGGTATTTTTGCAAGATTAATTAAATTTGTAAGTTTAACCAACTATGACTATTGTTGGTTGTTTAGAAATCTGAATTTTTCTTTTGGTTCAATTATTTATTTGTTCCCCCGAGTCTTTTGTTCTTTGCTCTGTTCTCTGCCTTATCAGAATCATTTATATATTATCAGAGGAACTAAGGACTGATGATTTAATGCATATTATCCTTCCAAATTCTTGTTCAGGTGTTTTTATTCCTCTTACATATTTTCTTCCTCTCCGCAAATGATTTGCAATGGGATGTTAATGGATATGAATTTGTATACTTCGAAAAACACGGGGATTGACCTGTTCTTCACATTTAAGAGCAGTTAAGAAAGTTGGTTAGTCGGATTTTCAGTTTACTGTTCCATTTTGGTCCACTATTATTAGTACTATTAGTAGTACTTTTTAAGGAAACCTGTTTCCCTATGAGCATGTGTAATCTCCTGGCTCAATTATGAGTTTATGACTGACAGTTGGAAAAACAATAGTGGTAGGAAATTTACTTTGCCAAATCCGCGGAATCTGTGATAAAAGCCTATTTGTCAATGACTAGGAAGCAGGAAGCAAGCAACGTAATCAGGCATATAAAACGAGGAGAGCGTGTAATTAACAGTAACAAGTTTTTTTTTTTTTTCTTTTTCTTGGCAGCATTTTGTGAGTTTCAAACTCGTGTCTATTATTATTTCCTCCGAACTTTCCACTTTTGTATCTCACAACTGATGTACTCTTTAACTCTTCTTTGCCATAGACATTATGGTACAATGGTTGCTCTCTCTATGGTTTCCATATCTCTTATTGGCTTCAATTCTCATCTCAAGTAGACCATTCATAGAAAAAACAATTGGGCCATTTTTTCTTTATTGCCAAAAGGAAAAAAAAAGAAGAAGATGGTATAGTTCTGTGACTGGGGAAGAATGTTCCTTTTTTGTTGTTGAGATTGAGGTGAATCTTTTATGCACTTTTATGGTTTTGGGTCCTAAGAAGGCAAAAAATCTAACAAGGACTAAGCAAAGTAGATGTACAGGGTTTTTTCTGTTTCTATCCTTTTTTTATTGGTAATCAATCAAACAAGAGGAACTGCTGCAAATAGGAATCTTGAATATCAGGTTGCTTTTCTTTTGTCTTTTGCGTTGTCTTAAGCAACCAAGTGAAGCTTCTTCAGATGCACATTAAAAGGCGTAGATGAGAGAACCGATTCTCTTCTCAAATTGAAGGCCATCCCTTTGAATTAATTTTCCTCCTTTCTATAAAGCAAAATTGAGGTATCTCTTACTTTGGCAGAAAAGAACATGGAATTTTTTTTTTCTTTTGTACGTTTGGTAGAAATAAATACTGACCATTGATGAAGCAGAGGCTAAAGGGGAAAGCAGATCCCCTTCAAAATTCAATTCAATAACTGTGTAACCTTAGACTTTAGTGGTCCTGTGGTATCCGCGTTGTTCCACCTCTTGAAGGTGTTTCCAATCAATCAAAGAGTATTCGTATTTGACATTATTCATGTTGTAAATGTGTTTCCCTTTAGAAAAAGATTTTAAAGTTAGGGCCTTCGACTTGATAAAGCAATCTAAAAGCATGACAAAGCCACTTCCTTCCATGTGTTTTTGCTTGTAAAATAAAACTTAGTCAAGAACTCCCTTCTCCATATAATTCTCATGACCCCAGTAAAGTAATTGAACCTATTTAATTTCTATCAGTTTTAAGTTAATTTCTGAGATAAATCAGTCCCTCGGCTTCAATCTTCATATATGGCGGTTCTCGATTCTGTTGTGGATGTTGGTGCAGAAATGAAATTTTTGTGGAATATATTTCGTCTGCCAGAATCAAAATCTGAACCAGAAATTTAGTGCCCTTTTCAATTTCCCCCATCGTTCCTTCCCCATCTTGCATGACAGTATAAGGCAAACGTGCGTTTGAAAACTCGCCCAGTTGCCCATGTGCACCAATTTCATTCATTTTTGGGTAAAAATTTCTACGTCTCAAGTCTGAACAAATGGATAAGTGCTGAAACATGTGGGCAAAAGAGGGGCCACCACACACACACACACACACACACAAACATGATCATATTTATTTGCTTCAGCCTCTTTGCTTTTTCTCATTTGTTGTAACTTGTAATGCATGCCCATCTCCTACGCTGCGCTACAGTCCACGTCTTGGCCCCATTTCTTTTTGCTTCTTATTTACTAGTAGTATTATTATTTTGAAAACTTCTTTACTTGCTTTGGCTTTTTGGGTAGGGACTTTGGCAAAAATTTTGAATTGAAATGTGAGAAATAAAAATATCCCCATCTGGCTTGGCATGCTGTTTTTGTTTACTACCAGGCTGAGAAACAGGGTTCAGACAAAAGCATTTGGCATTGGCATGTGATTGGGTCAAATTCAAAGCATTCACATGTTGCCGTGAAGAAGAAATCGTAGCCGTTCAATGAGTGTTTGACTCATCCAAGCAAAGAGAATCCGTGTGTTCAATACTTAATCATCGGAGAAAGATTAGCTCTTCCTTTTGTTTTTGTAGATTCTTAGCCGAGGAGGCCAACCCAGGTTGTTGACCTGTTCCGTTGGGGCCTTGCGTTAAGACCTCAACAAAAATAATGGCGACAAAGGTAGAATAAATGTATGATTGATTGGTCGAGTTTGGGAAGGATATATACCCACAAGACACAATCATATTGTGTTTGTGTGGAGGGTCAAAACATGATGCCAATTGGTCCCCAACCACCACCCTGCAGCTCTCTCTCTTCTAATTTTGTTTAAATAATAGTTTTATTAAAGAAATTGAGGAATTTTTGACCTTTTCAGTGTAAACCGAGACCGAAAACAAAACGCGGTGTTCGGTAAAGCACGTTTTTCGCAAACTAGAAATAGAAAGACACCACCAACGATTCACACTTCACAATTGAATCTACTATTGTACTTATATATATATATATATATTTTTTTTTTTCATTTAACGTACATATTAATACTATATGAGATATGATTGGTTTATACTTTACGGGGAGACAGAATATTATTTGTTTTTGACCGTTAAGTTAAAAAACTGTGTACTTTTTTCTTCTTACCACCAATAAATGATTACTAATGCACAGTATAATTTTATTTTTTCCTTTAAAGAATTAAACTACGGCCAAACCAAATCTATTCTCTTTTCTCTCTTTTTTTTTTTTTTTTGTAGGGAAATCGTATTCTCTTTTCTTAAATCCAACAGAAATAGTATTATACACTTTTGTAATTGTAGGCGTATCTTCTTTCCAATCCAATTAATGATTAATGAATAATGAATTCAATAAATGGAGTTGATTAATACCCGGTAATGGACCTGACCAATGGTGGCTAACGGAAAATGCTTTAGCCCGATGGTTCTGCTTGGACAAACAAAGCGGGCCAGGGTCCACGTTTTTCCAGAATCGAAATCCTCCACCTTGCCCCCTCGTCTGTCTCAGTCCCTCTGTTCTTATGGGGCCGTTGAATGATAAAGCCCTTATCCAACAGCGTCACTAATCAGATTCTATGCTTTGGGTGGCCAAGTTGATCCATATCAAGACAACCAACTTTCTGGTAGCCAATGCTAGAGTCCACCAGTAGATTTTGGCAAACTAAAATCAATGTGTGGAAGCGGCATTTGAAATAAATATAGACAAAAAAGAAGCCACCAACCTCAAGTACCAAAAAACACAAAACCATTTACAATCGTCCGTGATAGGGAAGGAAGGGGCGGTTTAAATTGGTATGTCGAAACATTATAACAATAAAATAATGAAACAACAAAACAATTACAGAAGTCATAATTACAGGGTAAAAAGATAAATACATCATTCGGTGACATAGTTCCCTAATAAAAGTGATGAACTCAACAGAAACCTGAGCCTACAAATACAGGCAGAATCTATTTCAATTAACTACACATTGCTCTCAACTATGTTGATATTTGAAACATTTGAAACAGCCGGCTTAGTTGAATTCTCCCCATTTTGCTTCCCATTCACTACTCTTCCGTGTTTCCTGTTACGACAGAACTTGGAAAGGTGTCCCTTCTTGCCACAATAGTTACATACCAAGGGCTTGCCATGCATTACTGATTCTTGCTTTTTCCAAGGCACCCCTGGTTTCTTCATATCTCTTATCCTCGGGCCAAGATTGTCAGCTGGATGGAAGTTTGCAGGCTTTGAATGCTCTGTTTGTTTGACTCGGTTACGAGACTCTTCCTCCACGCCTATATTATTCATCAATATCCACAAGGGCAGGTATTCCTCATGCATCAGCTTAACACAGAAGTTCTTCCAGGATGGTGGAAGCTTTGAAATGATGGCGTTAACATGAAAGTTCTCGTCAATACTCATTCCAGCTGTAACAATAGAATCAGCAATGCTATTCAGTTCTTGTATTTGCTCAACAATCGGTCTTCCATCAACCATTTGAAATTCAATGTACTTTCTAACCAGAGATCTCTTCGTTCCAAATTCTTCATAAAGATAAACTAATTTTAGCTCTTCCCAAAGCTGTTTAGCTCTCATAGTTTTCTTTGAGTATTGATAATACATATTATCAGATAAAGAGCTCAAAATGGTGTGACGACAAAGGTAGTCATCCTTCATCCACTTAATTTTGGTAGCTTTGGCTTGAGCAGATTCTTCACTGGTTGCTTTGGGACTAAGAGTACGACTAGGGCATGGATCAGTAAGCACATAAGCGATCTGCAATTGCTTTAAGAAAAGTTCCATCTGTTCTGCCCAGGAATGGTAATTCTTCCCATCGAAACGAGTCGCCTGGATGGGGGAAAATTCACGAGCAAAAGTGGACACTGAATTAGATACATCACCACCTTGTTCACCATCAAGTTTTGTTCTGCAATAGATTTATTCATGGGCCCAGGTCAGTCAATCATTACTAGCCAATTAGTTTTCAAGTGAAAAATCTTTGAGAAAACCTCTCATGTTCACTAAGCTCTTATTGAAGTAAGATTAGGACATTATTCAGCTTGTTTTGAGTGATAATCTACATCTACAGACAAGATATAAGAACAAAAACCCAGCAGACATAGATATAAGCAACTGTCCAAACACTTCCTGTACGTTATTCACAGCCCAGAATCCAGATTGTAAAGAAAGTAAGAACCCACATTGTTTCTGACCTCAAAACTCAAAATGGAGTCCCACCTTAGCTTTGATTGCATCTTTGTAACAGCTTCATCAATTGCTGCGAAACTATTCTTTAAAGCTGACCAGGTTTCACTTGTCAAGCTAATTCCTGGAGTAGGAAACAAAACGAACGTTAAAGAACAACGCAACATGAAGCCTTTTCTTCCTCTATGATGTGCCGTTTAATATATGAAAGTTGCAAAAAAGATACTAAAGGAAAAAAGAGGTAAATGTTTACCTCTGGCAGATGGCAGCTCTTTCCCGTCTTTTTTATAGAACTCCCTAATTGATACATAAGTTTTTCCTCTAAAGTCATGAACCACCACATT
Organism: Microcos paniculata; assembly: GCA_030664755.1. Taxonomy (NCBI): domain Eukaryota; kingdom Viridiplantae; phylum Streptophyta; class Magnoliopsida; order Malvales; family Malvaceae; genus Microcos; species Microcos paniculata. The sequence continues at coordinate 37,665,825 of CP131461.1, forward strand.
CCTCTTGTCTGCTAGCTGAATCAAACCATAAAATCTTCAAATTGCAGCAAGGATTCAGAAAAAATAAAAAAGTTCCAAGAAAACAACCTAGTCCTTCACTTACCTATTATTGCATGCCTCTCCAACAAGCTAAGTCTATAATATAAGACTAAACCAGGCTTAATTTCTTAATTACTTCAGTTAGAACTTAGAACACGGTGAATAAGAACTCAAACAAAGATTCACGTTTTATTGTATAGGATTCCAAGAAATTAAGCTGAGACAGATAGCTGCGATAAACTGATAACTTCCATAAGTAATCATTTTCATTTTCAGTTTCCAAGCAAAGAAATTATAACCACCAGTCAAGATGTTACTCTACGTAGAATTTACTAAAAATAATCCTCTTTTCTAAATTTTATCGAACCAAATAAAGAAAAGAATGCTTTGCACCTTGCAAATAAGACGATCTCCCTCCCCTTCGATTTCCTTCTTAACCTTAACAGTTTCCTTAGCTTCTTCTTCTGGAAGCTTCGCATTGGGTTCCTTTCCATCGCCATTGTCTTCTATTGCAGCGAGAAGGAATGACTCGACTACTTCTCTAATAAACTTCTTGTAACTGAAATCTGAGAGGTCGATTCCGAGTCGCTCCGAAGCGGCCACTCGAACTTTGAACTCAGTCATTTCTTCCATATCGGCTTTGTTCAGTATATCCTTCACTGTTTCCTCGATTCTTTGTCGAGTTTGTAGTTCCATATCGCGGGAATCGGAAAAAAATAGAAAAGATAACGCGAGAAAAGGATAAGGAACTAAGAAATAAAGGTATTTCGCTGTTATGGGGGAAATATTGATTTGGGGATTGAATTTGGAGCATAGTGGAGAGATGGAGATTAGGGATTTTTCTGGTGATATTCCTCTCCCGCCTACGATGATAGAGAAATTAGATTTGCAATGCAAATGGACTTTTTAGTTGGAATTTTTAGTTTAGAAATGTAATTCTGGAAAAAGAGGTTCCACCGAGATTTGAACTCGGGCTATTGGATTCAGAGTCCAATGTCCTAACCGCTAGACCATGGAACCGTTTATCGGTGAGGAGGACAAACTTTTAAAATTTAAAAAAAGCAGCCTTCTTTCCGGAAAACAGCCTGTTCTTAATCTCACCTCTGTAAGAAAATGCCTTCAAAAGTTGAAAAATAAGCCCTAAAAGGATTTTTTTTTGGGTTACATTTAATTATCTTTTTTTGGTTACATCAGAGAAACATAAAGAAGCAAACATTCAAATTGAGAATCAACTGTATTATTAGTTCTCTACGTTTTGTACACTTTTGTTGCTTTTATGTTGCCAGCAGGCACATGCACTGAGCAATACAGGCAGCCAACGTTGAACCCAGGACAAGCAAGGTCAGCAACTCAGCCACGTGCAAATGCCATTTCTTTGTATTTAGGAGAATGCATCGGACCATAACACCTAACACCCTTCACCAACCTTGCAACTATCCAGAAGTAGTCCCTCCCATCACAACTTGGCCATGTCAAGATCGTGGACATCAACCCCAAACTATTTCTTCTCCAAGAACCAACCTCCTCTTTCTTATATATAGTGCCAAGATAATCTAACTTTTACTTCCAAACCTTGAATGGAAACATGGGTTTATTCAGCTTGGCTTTCGCGCTTCTCCTTGTAGCTCTCGTTGTCAACATCTTACATGAATGGTTCAGCCAGAAGCCATTGCGTAAGACCAAAAAGCTTCCTCCAGGCCCATGGAGATGGCCCGTTGTTGGCAACCTTCTCCAATTAACCCCTCTTCCACATAGGGACTTGGCTTCTTTTTGTGACCAATATGGACCGTTAGTCTACCTCCAACTCGGCAGCGTAGACGCCATAACCACCAATGACCCAGATATTATAAGAGAAATACTTCTCCGCCAGGATGATGTCTTTGCGTCCAGGCCACGGACCCTAGCCGCTGTCCATCTCGCCTACGGATGCGAAGACGTGGCCCTGGCGCCCTTAGGCCCGCATTGGAAGAAGATGAGAAGAATCTGCATGGAGCATTTACTAACAACAAAAAGGCTCGAGTCATTCGCAAAACACCGGGCAGATGAAGCCCAACATCTGGTACAAGATGTTTGGGCCCGAGCTAGAAATGGAAAGCTTGTGAACTTGAGGGAAGTTTTGGGTGCCTTTTCGATGAACAATGTGACCAGGATGTTGTTAGGGAGGCAATATTTTGGGGCTGAATCTGCTGGCCCACAAGAAGCCATGGAGTTCATGCACATAACCCATGAACTGTTTTGGCTCTTGGGTGTTATCTATTTGGGTGATTATTTGCCGATTTGGAGATGGGTTGATCCTTATGGGTGTGAGAAGAAGATGAGGGAAGTAGAGAAAAGGGTGGATGATTTTCACAAAAGGATCATTGAAGAGCATAGAAAGGCAAGGGAAGGGAAGAAGCCAGAACTTGGAAAAGAAAATGATGGTGAAGAAATGGATTTTGTTGATATTTTACTGTCATTGCCCGGTGAAGATGGACAAGAACACATGGATGATACCGATATCAAAGCTCTAATTCAGGTATTAGCACTAAATTATTAGTTAAATAAACATAAACTTATTTTATTGACAATTTAATTTGATTGTTCTTTGTATTTTTTCTTGCTTGTTACTTGTTAGGATATGATAGCTGCCGCAACGGATACATCAGCTGTGACTAACGAATGGGCAATGGCGGAAGTGATCAAGCATCCACGTGTCCTCCGTAAGATCCAAGAAGAACTCGATACTATCGTGGGTCGCAATCGAATGGTCACTGAATCAGATCTCCCTCACCTCAACTACCTGCGCTGCGTAGTACGAGAAACATTCCGCATGCACCCAGCTGGACCATTTTTGATCCCGCATGAGTCCCTTCGAGCGACGACCATAAACGGTTACCACATCCCAGCCAAGACACGTGTCTTCATCAATACACACGGGTTGGGCCGAAATACCAAAATTTGGGACGAAGTGGATTTGTTTCGGCCCGAGAGACACTGGCTAGCCGATGGAACCCGAGTTGAGATAAGCCACGGAGCCGATTTTAAAATACTTCCCTTTAGTGCAGGGAAGAGGAAGTGTCCTGGCGCGCCGCTTGGGGTGACCCTGGTGCTCATGGCTTTGGCTCGACTCTTTCATTGCTTTGATTGGGCCCCGCCGGAGGGTTTGAGGCCTGAAGATATAAACACAACGGAAGTTTATGGCATGACCATGCCCAAGGCCGAGCCGTTAATGGCTATTGCCAGGACACGCTTGGCGGACAGCATGTACCATTAATTGACGTTCCAAGAATAAAATTTAAATTTTGTTGTGGAAAGTATGTTAACTAAAATTTGAATAAGAAACAAGTATGAACAAAGGAGAGAGAGAAAAAGAAAAATGAAGAAACGATTAGAAGAGATATATAAATTCTCTCTTCATTCTCATTCTTCAATTTATAGACGAAATAATTACTATTCATCCTGCAGTACACTATTTATTTTGCAGTACACTATTCATTCTGCAGTACACTATTCATTCTTGCAGTACACTATTCATCCTGCAGTACACTATTCATCCTGCGGTACAGCACAGTACAGTATACTATTTATCAATAGTGATATGTACTATTCATCCTGCAGATTTTTACATTTTAGACAGTTTGCACAACTTGCATTTGTCCACTTTCATAACACTCCCCCTTGGACAAATACCACTATTAAAATTTGGACGTGTACTGCCTCGTTAAAAACCTTAAGTCGGAAAAATCCAGTGGGAACAAAAACCGAACATAAGGGAAAAAGAGTACAATACAATTAAGTCCGTCTAATATGTCTTCAGGACAACATGTGTTTGTCTTCAGGACAATATAGGTGAGTCTACTTGGACGCGCTATTACTACCTCATTAAAAACCTTAAGCCGGAAATATCCAGTGGGATAAAAACCGGACAGAAGGAAAAAAAGAATACAGTACACTTATGTCCATAATCGCTCCCCCTGAGATAAAACAAACTGCTACTTCTGGAGCATCTAAAATTTGCACTTCTGGGGAATTCAATCTTGCATTTTACTGACTCGCCGCATACCAATGCCATAAACTAATTTCTCAAATGTTGATGTTGGCAAAGATTTGGTAAATAAATCTGCAAGATTATCGACGGAGCGAATCTGTTTAACATCAACTTGTCGACTTTCTTGGAGTTCATGAGTATAGAAAAATTTCGGCGAGATGTGCTTGGTCCTATCACCTTTAATATATCCTCCCCTGACTTGTGCAACACAAGCAGCATTATCCTCATAAATTATAGTGGGAGAATCTATCACCGGTTTGAATCCACTAGCATTATGAATATGTGATATCATAGATCTTAACCAAACACACTCTCTTCCGGCCTCATAGAGGGAAATAATTTCAGAGTGGTTGGAAGATGTAGCAACTAGTGTTTACTTAGTGGAACGCCAAGAAATGGCTGTATCATTATAGTAAAATAGATAACCGGTTTGGGAGCGAGCTCTGTGCGGATCAGATTTATATCCTGCATCAGCATAACCTACTAAACCAGAGTTAGTAGTATTCTTAGAATAGAATAACCCCAAATCAATGGTTCCTCGGAGATAACGGAAGATATTTTTAATCCCATTCCAATGTCTCCGGGTTAGCTCAGAACTGAAACGTGCCAACAAATTTACCGCAAAAGCGATATCTGGTCTCGTGCACTGTGCCAAGTACATCAAAGCTCCGATTGCATTGAGGTATGGTACTTCAGGACCAAGTATATCCTCACCAGATTCTTTAGGACGAAACGGGTCCTTTAGGGGGTCAAGAGACCTTACAACCATAGGGGTGCTCAATGGGTGAGCCTTGTCCATGTTAAATCGTCTAAGCAATCTCTCAGTGTATGCTGATTGATGGACAAGTATTCCATTATTTTTGTGCTCAAGCTCTAAACCAATGCATAGTTTGGTTTTACCCAAATCTTTAACCTCAAACTCCTTTTTCAAATATTCAGCAGTTTCAGATAACTCTTCAGGAGTTCCAATTAAAATCATGTCGTCGACATAAACTGCTATAATAGCAAACCCGGTTTCAGATCTTTTAATAAACACGCATGGGCAGATGGGATCATTTATGTACTATTCCTTAGTCAGGTATTCACATAAACGTTGGTACCACATGCGGCCGGATTGCTTTAACCCATATAAAGATCTTTGCAACTTTATTGAGAATAGGTTGCGGGGAGTGCATGCTTCAAGCATTTTGAAACCTTCGGGAATTTTCATATAGATATTGGAATCTAATGAACCATATAAGTATGTTGTCACAACGTCCATAAGACACATTTCAAAATTTTCTTGGGCAACCCAACTTATAAGGAAACGAAAGGTAACTATATCCATTACTGGTGAATATGTTTCATCATAATCAATCCCAGGCCTCTGCAAGAAACCTTGGGCTACGAGTCGGGCTTTATACCTCACGATCTCGTTTTTCCCATTTCGTTTCCGGACAAAGACCCATTTGTATCCAACAGGTTTTACATTGTCGGGGGTTTTAGTAATAAGCCCAAAAACATTACGTTTGGCAAGGGAAGTCAATTCAGCTTGGATTGCTTCCTCCCATTTAGGCCAATCTTGCCTATGACGGCATTCGGTTATGGACCGAGGTTCATAATCATCATTCATAATCTCATGAGCAACTGAGAGAGCAATTGAGCAAATGCATCATCGATGATTATCTCATTTCGATCCCATATCTCATTACAATAACTGATGAAAATTTCAATATTCCCAAGGTTGGTGATCTTTTCATGGGTTTGTACCACTTCAGGGGCAATATGCTCATGAACTTATGCCACTTCAGGGGCAATATGCTCTCTTTGAATATTATGTTGTGCCACTTCATGAGCAATTTGATTTCCTCGAGAAAGATTAATAAGTTCATCTGGAACAGATTCTAAATTCCTCCCCCTTCTTTTTCGAGGAACAGTGTCTTTTGATCTCATCGGTTTACCACACTTCAGGCGCGGGTCATTTAGATCCATTTCGGGTGGTTCTACAGGGACATCTATCCTAGCTGGAACATTCGCAACTGGAATATGAGATTTTATAACTTTAGCAGTCTCATTAAATGCATCAGGCATTTGATTTGCAATAGCTTGTAAATGGATCAATCGTTGCACCTCATTTTCACATTCAGGTGTTCTTGGGTCTAAATGAGACAAACTTTTCTCATTCCATGAGAAAATCTCAACATTTTTCTGCTTTCCATTTGTGGAAGCTTTTGGTATCCCAAGTGATGGGAATACTGTCTCATCAAAATGACAATCCGTAAATCTAACGGTAAATAAATCACCGGTCAATGGTTCAAGGAACCGAATAATGGACGATGAATCAAACCCAACATAAATGCCCAAACGGCGTTGGGGACCCATTTTGGTCCTTTGCGGTGGTGCTACAGGCACTTGTACCGCGCAACCAAAGGTGCAAAGATATGAAATGTCTGGCTCCTGGCCCAAGACTAACTGAAGGGGGGAATATAAATGAGAAGTAGTGGGGTGCAATCTAATTAAAGATGCAGTATGTAAAACAGCATGACCCCACGCTGAGGATGGGAGTTTTGTCCTCATCAACAAAGTTCGAGCAATAATTTGAATGCGCTTAATCATGGATTCTGCTAATCCATTTTGAGTATGAGCATGTGGGACCGGATGTTCAACTTCAATTCCTAATGAAGCGCAATAAGCATCAAAACTCTTTGATGTGAACTCACCAGCATTATCCATTCTTATGCTTTTAATTTGATAATCTGGGAAATGAGCTCGAAGCTTTATTATCTGTGCAAGCAAACGTGTAAAAACGACGTTGCGCGTTGATAATAGGCAAACATGGGACCATCTGCAGGATGCGTCCACTAGTACCATGAAATATCCAAATGGTCCACTTGCAGGCTGAATCGGCCCACAGATATCACCCTGGATTCTTTGCAAGAATGAAGGGGATTCATAATCAACCTTTGTCATGAAAGGTTTAGTAATGGGCTTTCCTTGTGAACAAGATTCACAAATGTAATCTTTGGACAACAACACCTTTGTATCTTTTAAAGGGTGTCCACAAGTATTTTTAAGGATTATTCGCATCATTGTAGCTCCTGGATGACCAAGGCGATCATGCCAAAGTTCGAACACATCAGGGTTCACTAGTTTCCAGGGCATCGTAGCATATGATTCTATAGCTCGTATTGGGACATAATATAATCCCATACTAGAAGCTTCCAGCTTCTCATGGATGGTCTTCTGGCCCATCTTGTAGGAAGTAATGCAAAGAAATTCCTTATTTTGCTCATTAATTGTTTCTAGATGGTACCCGTTACGGCGTACATCTTTGTAGCTAAGTAGATTTCTTTTTGATCTACCGCTCAACAATGCATCTTCAAGATACAATGTTGTGCCATTTGGCAAAATAACTGTGGCAGTCCCATAGCCATCTATAATATTAACAGGACCATATATTGTCTGAATATTTGCCTTGCGCAATGTCACATTTGAGAAAAAGTGTTTGCCACAAAGTATAGTATGCGTTGTAGCACTATCAAGCAAACATATATCTTCCTTTTTCTCAATTTGTCCCATTTGCATTAATCTTGACAACTTCAGGTGTCAAGTTTCATAAAATTTAACAAATTAATAATATGATGCAAAATATAAACCAACAAATATGGAATAAAACTCATGATTTTATTGACGACCATATTTATTTAATATTTTCCTTGGTAACATAATTATCCAAGGGTATGGTAAAACATAGATGAAAACCTTCAGAATCTATTTCTGGGGACTTATTATTTTCATCAACATTATAAAAAGAAATCAAAAACCTTAAAAGGTTTTTCATTGCCAAGAATATGACAGTTTTCATTGACCAAAACCTTATTGACTTTAGCATCAGTCTCGTTAGGTCAATGGCATGGGTCTCAACATGCTTGCTTTTCTCCTTTTGGGATGCTTGGTATAGATCAACCAAATGTTTGGCCGTACGACAGGTACGTGACCAATGACCAGTCATTCCACAACGATGACAGGTACTATCATCATGTTTCTTCATGGGCTTTTTACCTTTAGGGTTGTGTGGGGAGTTATTTATATTACGGTTAAATCTCCCACTACCCTTATGGAAAAAATTTCCATGCCTGCGCTCACGGCCTCTAGGACGGCCAACATTCTTACTTGAGCCGGCATTTGCTTCAGGAAATGCCTTAGAGCCAACAGGTCTTAAATCATGATTTTTAAGCAGCAACTCATTTGTTTATTCTGCAGTCAACAGGATTGAGATCAATTCAAAATATGTTTTAAACTGGCGCTGCCGGTATTGCTATTGCAATACAATATTCGAAGCATGAAAGGTGGAGAATGTTTTCTCTAAAAGCTCAGCCTCAGTAAGCTTAACACCACAAAGTTCAAGCCGTGACACAATATCATATAATGCCGAATTATAATCGGACACGGACTTGAAATCCTGCAACCTCAGATGTTGCCAATCATATTGTGCTTGAGGGAGGATGACAGTTTTGGTGTGATCATACCGCTTTCAATCTTGTCTATAAGATCAAGGGATCTCGGACAGATAGATATTGAACTTTTAGGCTATCACTTAGATGCCGACGGATAAAAATCAAAGCATTTGCCTTATCTTTATCATTAGCATTTCCATTTTCACCAATGGTAGCTGCAAGACCTTGGCCTTGGAGATGCAGTTCAATATCGAGACACCATGACAAATAGTTATTGCCACTTACATCCAAAATTTGGAATTTGGGCTTTTCAATATTTGTCATAATTCTGAAAAAAAAAATGGTCTCAATTAGGTTGACAACTTCTGGTGTCAAAAATATTTAGAAGTAAATCTTTACACAATAAAAATTTAAATTATCTAGTGTAAAGAAAAAGGTTAAATAAAATAATGGAATCAAACCTTAAGAACTTACCAAGCTTTAAATTTGTTTCACTTTAGAACACTCGTGTAAACTTCAAAATTGCTTCTATTTAGAACACTCGTGCTGATAACGTGTTGTGGAAAGTATGTTAATTAAAATTTGAACAAGAAGCAAGTATGAACAAAGGAGAGAGAGAAAGAGAAAAATGAAGAAACGATTAGAAGGGATATATAAATTCTCTCTTCATTCTCATTCTTCAATTTATAGACGAAATAATTACTATTCATCCTGCAGTACACTATTCATTCTGTAGTACACTATTCATCATGCAGTACACTATTTATTCTGCAGTACACTATTCATCCTGCGATACAGCACAGTACAGTATACTATTCATCCTGTAGCTTTTTACATTTTAGACAATTTACACAATTTACATTTGTCCACTTTCATAACAAACTTCATTTTTCTCACTAGTACTAGTTAGTATAGGTAGTGGTACTGGTAGTAATTATCCGTTATTTAATTCTCTAAACGGTATTTGCTTCTGACGCAAGAATAAAATAAAGCAAAAGGGTCGAGAGACTGAGAGAGATAGAAAAGAGATCCTCACGCGCCCGTTATTTCCCGTCGCTTTTTCGTTAGGACTCTCACAAGTTTTTTTGTACAATTACATTGAAATTCAAGTCGATATTTATAAATTGGATTCTCAGCTTATTCTTGCCTCTGCTCTACCCTTCAACGCCTCTTTAGTTACTTAGGATTTTCCATGTGATACAATCTCTGCCGTTAAAATTGTTTACCTACTCGGTAATGGACTCACCGTCGAATAGGCAGTGTAAGAGAAGCGCCGGTAAGTGGCAATGCAGCCAAACAGCGTTGCCTTCGGAGTCGTACTGCGAGAAGCACTTACAATACATGCAGCAACGGAAAAGAAATTGTGGAGACAGAGATGACGACAGCGACCCTAATTCCCGCAATTTAAAGATCAGAGGTGGTCGGAGAGGTGAAGCCCGCGGGCCGGAGAAGGATAAGAAGAATAAGAGGAGAAAGGAGGAGCTAAGCGATGGATCGGAGGAAGACGACGGGCTTGTGTTGACTGAGATGTTGGCAAGGGAGCGTGGAAAGAAAGGGATTCCTGTTGCTAAGGGAAGTAAGGATAGCTCTGGGAATTCAGCGAAGGAGATAGTGGATTCCGGTGAAGTCAAAGCCAATTCCCGCGAAAAACATGGCTCTTCCGGTAAGGTCGTTAGGAATGGCGCGGCCAAAGAGAAAATATCTTCGGAGAAGGTAGTGTCTTCAACATATCCATTTGTCATATTTTTCTCAGATACATTTTTACATGTCAAATTGCAAGTGTGTTTTAATATTAAACATAAAAGGTTAAAAAAAAGATGAAATTTACCAGCTCAGTTCATTTTCCTGGAGTTATATGATCAGCGTTGACTTCCTTCGCATTTGACAGCAGAAATGAGTTCATTGGAGTTTTGTTGTATAACTGTACTTTTTTGCATCAATGATTTGTATCGGTGAAAGCAATGATCTCCTTGTGCTCTACATATGCTTATCAGGTTCGAAATTGAACTATTTCTCAGAAGAATAAGAACTTTTTCTTTGCAGGATAAGTCAAATAAAAGCGATAGACGGGGAAGTTTGATGTGTCATCAGTGTCAACGGAATGATAAGAGTGGTGTTGTTTTTTGTTCGAGATGTTCAAAACGTTATTGTTTTGAGTGTCTTGAAAAGTGGTAAGAACATTGGGATAAATTCGGTGATATAGATCTGAAAGCACATGCTTAAGAACTTAGTGATACATATTAGGCCCTACCGCTTATTGCAGAATTCTCTTGATGCAATGATTCTAAGCTGTTGCTTGCCTGAATTGTTTATGAAACAGGTACCCTGAGAAAACAAGGGATGAAGTTAAGGATGCATGCCCTTATTGCTGTTGCAATTGCAATTGTAAAGCTTGCTTGCGTGAAATTTTTGTCAAGGTAGAAGTCTTTACTTTCTCTCTTTAAGTGGTCTAACTGCCTGATGCCTGTTTCCTCTAACCTTTCCATTGTTTCATGGTGGTTGTTCTTCTTTATCTTATCTTTTTGAACAGGATAGCAACAAGGTTATAGACATTAGTGTCAAATTGGAGCGACTAAAATATTTGCTATATAAAGCTCTACCAGTACTCAGGCATATATACAGGGAGCAGAGCTCTGAATTAGAGATTGAAGCAGGCATAAAAGGTTTGGTGACTCGATGTGCTTGCAAATGAAATTATCTGACTTTATATTCTCTCTTGTTTGATACCGTTACGTATTTTGTATTTTAGGATCTCAATTGACGGAAATTGATATAACAAACTGTAAATTGGACAAAAGCGAACGTTTGTATTGGTATGTTTTGATACTGGTTCAAACTGAGATCTATTGATACCTAGAGTTGTGGAACTCGGAATGTAATGAACTTTTTTTTTTTTTTGTATGACAGTAATAACTGCAATACATCAATTGTTAATTTTCACCGAAGCTGCCCCGGCTGCTGTTATGATCTATGCCTGGCCTGTTGTCAAGAGCTTAGAGGTGGCTGCCAACCTGGAGGTAATGAAGCTAAAACATCCTGCCAACTGTTTGTAGAAAAGGCTAATTTTCAAGTTACACACACAGATGGAAATACTGATGAACCAAGGAGAAGACATGGATTGGAAAGCAAAGTGGGTCCAGTCAATAATGATAAGTCTTCTGTGCCTTCAGTCTTTCCTGATTGGCAAGCTAACAGTAGTGGCAGCATTTCATGCCCTCCAAATGAACTAGGAGGTTGTGGTGCTTCGGTACTTGAGTTGAGACGTGTTTTTGAGGCTAATTGGGTTATGAAGCTGATAAGCAATGCGGAGAACATTACCAGTCAATACAAGCCACTGGATGTTAATTTCTCTGTAGAATGTTCTTCATGCCAGCCAAAGGATTCAGATGGGAACAGCGACATCAATTTTAACATAAGACGTGCAGCTTACAGGGAAGAAAGTTATGATAACTTTTTATTCTGCCCAAATGCTGTTGATATATCAGATGATGAAATTGAGCATTTTCAGAGGCACTGGATGAAGGGAGAACCTGTGATCGTGCGCAGTGTTCTTGAGAAAACATCTGGTCTTAGTTGGGAACCCATGGTCATGTGGAGGGCATTTAGAGAAACGGGTGCAAACGTAAAATTCAAAGAAGAGACTCGAACTGTGAAGGCCATTGATTGCTTAGATTGGTGTGAGGTCAGTTATCTAAACCATCTAAATTAATCCAAGTTATGATTTCTGTGGATCTAAGATTTTATTCTTGTTGTGATATAGGTTGAGATTAATATTCACCAATTTTTCGAGGGCTATTTAAAGGGCCGTGTGCATAGAACTAGGTGGCCGGAAATGTTGAAATTGAAGGATTGGCCTTCATCAACCTTATTTGAAGAGCGTTTGCCTAGGCATAATGCTGAATTTATTGCTGCACTCCCTTACAGAGACTACACTGATCCAAAATCAGGCCTTTTAAACCTTGCTACACGACTTCCAGAGGGATCATTGAAGCCAGATATGGGTCCCAAAACATATATTGCATATGGATTCTCTGAAGAACTTGGTAGAGGCGATTCAGTGACAAAGCTGCATTGCGATATGTCTGATGCGGTAATCTTTCATATTCTGCTTTCATCATATATGACAACCCATTGATAGCTAGCATATTTTTTGGTAGACTCCATCGATAGATGATTTTTAGATATGGTTACAGGTAAACGTATTGACACACACAACTAAGGTGAAAATCGAACAGTGGCAACGCAAAAGCATAGACAGAATGCAGAAGGAACATGCTGCTAAAGACTTGCAGGAACTGTATGGTGGTGTAGATAAGGCTAAAGTTGGAAGTGAAAGAAGATCACTGAAGAGAAGCTATGGGGACAAGATGGTTGGTACCTACTGTAGAAAAAATGGAAGCATGGAGTACGACAACTTGTTGGAAGAGAAGCACTTAAAGCTAAGGAAAGTAGATAAAGAACAATCAGATACTAATCTGCCATTTTCAAATTCCACGGATCAAAGGATTTTGGGATTGGATGAATCAGAGCCTGAAATGAGACATTCTTCATACGCTAGTACTGATCAAAATATAGAAGAATTTGGAACAAAGGAAAGCTCTTCAGCAAGCAGCAGAGTAGACAAGGATAATTTGGAAACTAAAATGATGTGTCATAATTTAGTGGCAGAGGAAGGGGTTGGAAATATTTCAGGAGAGGACCAAATGAATGAACATGCCAACTCTCTGGAGTTAAATGAATCCACAGCAGAAACCATGAATGTGAACAGACAAAGAGAGAAGCAATCTGAAGAGGAAAGAAACTGTTTTGACAATGGTGCAGATGATTCTGAAAGGAATTCCTCTGTTGGAAATTTTATGAGGCCTAATAAGCATGCTACTTTTGATGTCAATGCAGTTGGAGCTGGGATTGAAGGTATAGCTGATTCAGCTAAATGTTCTAATGACACGGTGGTGATAAAGCTGACTAATGAGAAAGAAATTTTAGGGATTTCTTTCTCTGAGGACAATGGATGTAATGGTCCTGGGTCAAAAGATTCAGATAAAAAACCTATTGAGGATTTAGAAAATAATGATAAGTCACAAATGGTCAATGGTGGTGCTGTCTGGGATATCTTCCGCAAGCAGGATGTGCCCAAACTCATCGAGTACTTGGACAAGCACAAGAAGGAATTTCGCCACATTAACAAGCTTCCTGTAAACTCAGTGAGTATTTTTGTTGCACTAGTTAGTTTTTACTATGTTTTTTTTGAACCAGACAGCTGAATTGCTTTATACTTATATTGTGCTTTCTCTAGGTTGTTCATCCCATTCATGATCAGACTTTTTTCTTGAATGATAGGCATAAGAAACAACTGAAAGAAGAATTCAGTAAGAATATTTTGTGGGTTTACTGTTTATCAGTCAGCCTTTCAGTGTTCCATCATTCATAGTGCATCAATTTCGTTAACTTTTGGGGTGTAACGCAGATGTGGAGCCTTGGACATTTGAGCAACACCTTGGTGAAGCTGTTTTCATTCCAGCTGGATGTCCTCATCAAGTGAGAAATAGACAAGTAATCCATTGCCTACTGAGAATATCGTGTGTCTGTGTGGTGTCTTTAGAATTTCATATTTCACTAATAATTCCATTAAGTTCATATTCTTTTTCTTTTTTCTGTTTTCATATTTCCAGTCCTGTATAAAGGTGGCACTGGATTTTGTTTCTCCTGAAAACATTGAAGAATGTATTCGATTAACCAAAGAGTTCCGTGTGCTCCCGAAGAACCATAGAGCCAAGGAAGACAAGTTAGAGGTAAGAGAGATGAGCTTAGTTCATTTATTTGATTGAAGAGGTTTAAGTTGTAAGAACTTGGCAATGTGCTTATTATGATCTATGCTTACTTTTGGAAAGCCTTGCCGATGCAACCCTTAACAGTCTGTCTGTTTCAAGTTAGGTTTTCATGCATTTCTGATCAGTGTTCGTAAAATTGTCCACTGGATACGATAAATAGAATCATGCTTCTGGTTTGTGGTAGATCTGTCAGTTTTAGAATGGCTGATATTCCCTATTACTTGACAAACTTCTAACTGGAAATGCTTTTGTCTAGACGATAAAATAGTGAATAATTATCTACAACTGTTTCACAGGCTTAATCTATTTTTCTTCGTTACAGATTAAAAAGATGGTGCTTTATGCTGTCAGTGAAGCTGTGAGAGAGGCCCAAATCCTGATACCTAATGAGGAGTAGGATATATTTAGTATGTTTAATAGATAGCTACGTGTTTTGACGGACATATTGATCATCAAGGTTTTGTATATATCTGTATCTGACGGCTGTTTAGTACGTGGATTTCATTCTCGCACTTGCCCCATTTAGCTTAGCTTGGTGGAAAGCTGACAACTGAAGTTGCAAATTTGACCAGATTACCTAGATTTCTAGCTGTTCTTGTAACTGTGCGTATTATGAGCAAAGTGTAACTAGATGTATCCCTTTCTTCATCTCAATCTGTTTGCAATCCATTTCTTTTTTAACAGTAATGATGTTTTGCAGAACTATTATAGCTTGAAGCCTAGCAAAAGTATCTGCTGGGGATTTAGATTGTAAGGTTTAGCCTTTTGTCAAGGAAAATTTCACCCGCAGTGTTATATGGTGCTGTTACGGTGCTGATCGCCGGCTGTTGGTTTGGACTTTGGACTATAATTTTTACTTGAATCGAAATTGTTGCTGAATATGAGATTGTGCGCTTGAGAAAGGTGACATCTTTAAAAAGTGGGGAGGAAGAGGCAGCTATTAGATGAAAATTGATAAAACGAGAGGAAAAGTGCATGTTGGTTCTGCTGGAAGAAGTCACATATAGGGATGGCAATAGGTAGTTGATAATAGGATATTTTGAATTATCTGACCGATAGGAATAGGATAGGGTATCTTATAATTGGGTTTGGGTATTACTTTTAGTATCCATAACGGTTCGGATAGTGGTATTAGGGTATCTATCACCCGAATCCGGATATAAATTAATTTTTTAATATTAATTTTTTATTCTTACTTATACTTTTATTTATAAATTGCTTATAATTAATATAATTATTATAATACTTATTAAAATTTATCAATTATTAAAAGTATGATTCTTTCAAACTTTAATTTATTTTCATAATGAGTTAAATTTAATTTATTAAATTTATTCAAATATTTATCAAGTAATTATAATATTATTTGGGTTAGGGACTTAGGGTTCGTGTAGGGAGTTTAAAAATTAATTGATAATTATGGGGTCTGGATGTCTTGAAAAATAATAGGGTTTGAGTTCAGGTACTTCAAATTTAACGAGTACAATATCCCATCTTTAATAAATGAGAATGAAAATTCAATGGGAACCCCACGATTAATTGATTCCTTTCATACTGGTTACTTTGAAAAGGAGAAATTATTTGATGGGACTGTCTCATCACGTCAGTCATGAAATCAATCAGTAGAATCTTATCAACAAAGAAATTTTTTTTACATTTATTAAAATCCTACCTCCATTATGTCATTAATTTCAGGACTTACCCATTAACTTCTACTTTTTTAAACTAGAGACTAAATCTATTACTAAATTAAGGGCTAAATTTCAGTTAATATTTTAAGTTGATAAATTTTTACTAATTGATCCAATGATGGTGAGACGGTCCATGATATAATTTTTCCCTGAAAAGGAATTTGCTTATAACTTCTTTCTAAGCAAGCATTTTCATCATTCATCATCTAATATAAAATCTGAATCAACGTAATTTTTTTTTGACACGTTGCACAAGAAATACAAAAATCCCAGATTTCGACTCAATTCAGCATAGTCTTAACCAAAACGACGACACCATTACCGGGAACTTTTTCTCCTATCCATCTGGCCACGTCAGCATTCTGGATGACGTTAGCATGTCATAGCCGTAACGTTGCGTTTTGTCACACGCGCTCGTGGCTCTTTGGTCTTTGCCTCTGTCCCCGGTCGGCTGTCTCTGCCTGGGCTTTCATCGACGACGGCTCCAGGTGATTTCTTTCATCTTTCAAATTTTATTTCAGCTTTTTTATTAAAACAAATAGATCTTGGACACATTTTCCCCTTTTTGTCTTTGTTACTTCTTTTTTCCAGTCAACAACCTTAACTAGTTTGTGAAAATGCCTGAACAAGAACCTGTTTTAATTAGATATATTAATATTAATAATTAAGAACCTAAAGTTGGGATTTTTTGGGTGACAGCCTGGATCCTTCGAGTCATGCTTCTTCGTCGACTTGCTGCGGTAGTTCCTCGCTCCACAAGGTTCTTCAGTAGTAATGGTAGTAATGACCTTTCAAGCACCATAGCTGAACTCAATAAGGTACTGCTAAATGCTCATGTGTTGGTTTATTAATCAAAGTAAAGGAGATTGATAATCCTCTGTATATAAATTTCGTTACTTACTATGTTCTGCATTACCGTGAGAAAGGAATTTTTGGTTAATTTCTATTTTGCCCTCAAGAACGACTATGATGGTTATGTTTATGTTGTTATTTTTGGCTTCAGGAGATGGAATCGATCTTTGGTCAACCTCCTCCGGATGGGTTTGCCAGTTCTGATAATAGAAGTTTATCGGGTGAAGAATCCCAGCATAACTCTCATGGTTCTACTAATAACGGGTTTAAGCATGAAAAACTTGGCTCGATATCTCAAAATTTAGGTGAGAAGGTACCTAGTCTGACCCATGTTGGCAGCTCAGGGAAAGCTCAAATGGTGGATGTCTCACCCAAGCCAAATAGTAGTAGAACTGCTACTGCTAGTTGCAAGGTGATTCTGGGTAAGAAGGTGTTTGATTTGGTGCTGGCCAACCATATGGCTAAGGGAGATGTTCTTAGTGTGGCAAAGATTGCTGGCCTTAATGGAGCAAAGCAGACAAGCACTCTCATTCCATTATGTCACAACATCACTTTGACTCATGTTCGCCTTGACCTAAGACTCAATCCTGAGGATTTTAGTGTTGAGATAGAAGGGGAAGCAGCCAGTACAGGTAAAACTGGAGTTGAGATGGAAGCAATGACGGCCGTGAGTGTTGCTGGATTAACAGTGTACGACATGTGCAAGGCTGCTTCGAAAGATATCCAGATCACAGATATACGGCTTGAGCGTAAAACTGGTGGGAAGAGTGGATACTGGTGCAGGGAGGAATGAATGATGGTGTCTCCTAAGAGATTTTGACACAAAAACATTGTGGAGATTTGTGTTTTAGTGGATATTTGCATTTATCATCAGAACTGAAGTATTTCCCTTTCTTTTAGAGTTGAAAGGAGGAATGATAATTGTATAAACAATATGCAAATTAAAACTAGTTTTACTGATGCAACTTCTGTAAGACCTTTCTGAAATTCATTATCAGTTCTATACAAGTTTTGTCTACAAACTGAGAGTGATGTTAATTTATCAGTGAAAGGAAAAATAAAGTCAGAATTAGCGTCTACCTATTGAATAGCTGCTGACTCTGGATCTGGGGACACTAATAACTTTATTCGCTCAACTTTTTCTTTTTCTTGGTTTATAATTGCCTATTTTCAAAATTATTTTTCCGAATTTTATTAGCAGATTGACGTTATTTCGCGATTGAACTAAACATAACTTTAAATCAGATTTTTGCTTTTGATTTCATATGGTTACTTCCTTGTCCTTGAAGCGTACTTTACTTTAGCTTATTTTTTGGTTGAGATCTCATTACATATATTGTTCATTCCATGATTGCATTGAATCTCCCGACCGGTAAGCCAGCAACCAAAAGAGAAAGCAATAAACCTTTGGCTTTTTAATAGTTCATCCGTTATGCTTTTCTCAGAATACTATTTTTTCAATCATATATCAGACACTTGCGTATCATTTCGCTTCATCTTTACTGTCTTTGTTTAGAGCTTAGTCATGTCCCCGCTCTGCAATTCCTTATTGAGTTTTTCTAGCACTCTCTCCAGGTTATCATATCTTCTTTTTTCCTTTACTCTTCTTTAGGTTCTTTGCAAGTGCTTCCCCACATGGCTTCGGTTAGAAACTTATGTGAGGGCAAAAAGCTGGTGATCCTCTCAGTTGGCCATGGCGCTAAACCCACCTTCCAAGGATATTTTTTCTTATGAAACAAAAGATCACTTCAGGCTTCAAATTAGTTGTGGGCTTCCTGTTCCTTCCTTATCCTCCCTTTATCCTTCCTTTTTGTTTTTGACTTCCTTTTTGATCCATTAAATTGGGTCTTTTCTCTTCTTATGTCTAATTTAATCCATTGGATTGGTCATATTGTACAGTGTTGGTTCTATGCTATTCAAACAAATGCTGACAAAATGCTGAGATCAGAAATTTCGTATTGTTCTCATGACTCACATTTATCTGCTGCCAACATTCAACCAGAAATGGATACGGAACTGCCAAATATTATTTGCAAATCAATGCAATATGGTGAACAATATATCTGAATTCTTGAAGGAAAAACCGAAAAAGATAATGTGCATTTATGAGACACCGCTGCCCTGCTTCTACCGATTTTGTACCCTCTACGGGCATTTATTTTCTTTATGCTTACCGGTCAAAAATTTGGCTTTTGCCATAAATATGCACCTTCTGCGTACTGTGCCTGACCAGATTTATATCTTTGATCTTATGGGGACATGAAGAGAATCCAATGACTTGGTTAGCTTCTCTAACTCAAGTTTTTATCAGCTTCCGCAGGCAGCTTATTCTTACTGGGTTTTGCTGCTCTAAAAGCATATGAAACTTGCTTGTTACTTCATTTTGCTTCAATTCTAGAGGCACACTTTAGGGGAATTATTACCCTGTGGTTCATTCACTCTCCGATTCCACACGGGAAACAAATACCATAGCCTCGATAGACAATGCATCTCAATTGGAGTTCCGGAGGGTGAAATATAACGTCATGAGAATAGTAGTAGTATACTAATAAATATGGGTATCCTGTTCCGTGAGGAGTGCGGTAGGAGAAAGTTGTTGTCCATTAATGATAACTGGACCTACAATTCATGCCTGTGAGTGTGACCCATATAGAGAATCAGCAATCATAATCAATATATAAATGCTCACAGAATTTCTTAGGGGAGTACTCCTGACTCTTGCTAACACATTTTGATGTTCAAGTACGACCGGACATATCTCGGTGTTTTAGATCATCATGCCGATAATGAGAAATTTTTGGAAAGAGACTGTTGATTGTTTCCAAATCATTTTGTGAACCTTTTTTTTTTTTCTCCTCATGGCAGAATTAGAATAGGGCAAATAGGGCAAAGGGAGATGATAAGTTCGAAGATATATAATAATGAGTTAAAACGAACAAAATCGAGTCACGGGTGGAAGTGATGAAGATCTGCCTTTTTCAGAAGATGGTTGCCCATGGGTGTGAAAAACATGAAAGCAATATCTCATCAGTAGGAGCAGGGGAATGTCATTAAGAAAGTCGTCGTTCTCAAGTCAAATTAAGACCTGAGTCCTTGGATTCTACAAACGATGTTGGCAATATTGAAATTGAACACGTCTTTGTCTAAGATTATCGGTAAACTGGTCTTTTCTATCTAAGTCAAAACCCAAGAAAATTTGTCCAACTGATGGTAGATGATTAAGGAAATTAACAAGTACTGTAAAGTTTTGATTAATGTTTGTTTTTCTAATAATAATTTCAAAGACAAATAGGCCTTCTTTTTAGTAAAGGACAAAAAATAAACAGTTAATGAACTTATTAATGTTAAACCCCATATTAGATTTGCACTGCAACCTTCCAAACCATAGTGCTTCCAGTTCCATGGCCGAAACTGCCTAAGCATTATCAAAATTAAGTGATAATTTTCTGCAAACGTTTTCAATTCTTGGGTTTTATATTCGAAACTCTCTCTTGTTGCTTGCTGTATTCAACCAATTTCCTGAAAGTTGTATCAAGCTGGTATTCCACTTGGTTGCATTTTCCATTAACCTTGACCCTCGATCGCTGTTTCGATACGGAAGCCACAGGACCATTGCTAGAGCTATCCCTTTTAAAGACCAAAAAACTACAAAGTTGCTGCTACCCCGCACCAGCTTGCTGATCTAGGGAATTAAGCTTAAAGGGGTTACAAAAGTACTTCTTATTTTTCAGCAGCAATTTAAGCACTCAGTGTTGAAAGATTAGATGGCCTCGAGTCACGGTGTAAGTTAAGGTAAAGAAAACAAAAAAGCTTCAATTTATCCATGATATTGGCCCTATCGGTGGTCCTCCCAGCCAGCCTTAACCTTTTCTTATTGTTCCTTTCTTTGATGTAAATTCATACTAGTACTCTTTCACTCTCATAAAGCACTTTTCCTTTTGGTGCATGCAAAGAGTCTAAAGCATGGGATGTTTTCCCCCTCAGAGCTGACCTGACTTGTACGTTGACTCTCTCCAAATTAACTTCACTTTGGCATTTTATCTCCATTGTTGAAAAGAATTTATGGCACACATGAAAACTGTAACCAGAAAAGGAAATAAATTGGATTTTATTTAGATTAACAGTTTTATAATTTTATGAAACTTGTCCCACTGTGCAAAAATCCAACTACCAATTATATAGAGAGCACATGCTAAACAGCAGCTAGTCAAAAAAAGTGGCACTCAGCCAAGTCTTTTCCCGAAAACAAGCAAACAACAACATCAGCATGGATAGCTGTAGATGAAACAAGTTAAGAGTACTGAGAACCTGGAAATGCTAGGCATAGAGAAGAGCAATTTGCAGTTACTTTGTCTGAGTTTTTCCTTTACCTGTCATTGGACTTACCCTACCCACTAAATTTTAAGAATAAATTTGGCAGTGGAAGGCCCCCCAAGTACTCATTATTCTACATTTCTTGTCTCACTATTTTGTTTTCCATAAAAAAAATGTATATATCATTTCAGTAGATTAGAGATATCCATTAAATATGGGGTTCTAAGCCTAGGATTGAAAATGAGGAATTGCAACGTTTTTCTTAACATTTCATTCTCTTCCATCAATGCAACAAGAACATGTCTGCGGGAAGTCAGACCAAAAGCTATCTCAGCTTATACATTGAGATCAATTAAGATATGCATGATGTCCTGTATATGGCTAAATATCTTCAGATAATCTGGACCAAAAAAGAAATGACTCTTAGATTGGATTTATATTGGCCTCAATCATAGAACTACAAAGAAATTTCTGACTTCAATGAATAAGACTGATTCATGCATGAATTCACATGGCAGATTTTTTTTCTTTTTCCATTTCACTAATAAGTATCTTAAGAAAAATGTTCAAAGATCTGAAACTGGGATTTCTATTATTTATGCCCGTGAAAGTTTAGACCAAAGACAAGAGTTTTCATGGAATTGTAGCGAAGTTTAATAGTAGTATTCTATTCAAGTTGGCAATAATTTAGTAGAATAATGGCGAGAAGACAGGAACCTACATCCCTTTCCAACGCATGTGCTGCAGTGGCCAGTGGCCCAGAACCGAAAAGTTCATGTTATGCCTTATTGTTTGATGTACTCAAAATATAAACATAGTGATAAGACTCCCAGGGGGTCGAATATTCAATATTCAACTCATTTAGGATTAACATATGAATTATATATATAATCTTAATTAGCTTGGCATAATTAACCTCGAAGATCTAACTTAAGTCAGATAATGTTTTGATGCAAAAATATATACTGAGATTTAGAAGAGTTAATTATGTGCAAACAATGTCTTTCCTAGTTGGGTCTTGATTTCACGCGAAGATTAATTTAAAGCATGCTTTTATGCAGTAAATTTCCATCATGATTTTCTGACTAAAAAATGTAAAATGGTTGAATATGGCATTGCTTACCGCAAGCCGAGGTCGATTTATATTGGCAAAATGGGGTGGTGATCATGTATAATGGGGCCAAAGTGCATGTGCCCCTAACCCACATAGAATCAGCAATAATAAGGATGTATCATTTTCTTACAAAGATCTAAGCCTATGAGTGGAACAACCTTTGTTCAAATATTACCAGACTTAAACATGTTTATCTCAATTCTTTACTTCACCTTTTATCACCACCATCCTGATCTTTTTTTTTCTCACCCGTATCCATAGTTTCGCTCTGATTAATCTGGGTTCGACCCGCGTCGCACACTTAGATATGGTGGGTGAGTTTTCTAACGGGAGCAGCTGCGTACGCAATGTCTCGAAACCGATACCTACTTAAGTTGGAACAAGCCGCTTACCACTCGATCCAACCCCCACATTGATACCACCACCCTGATCTGATCCTATTCATAAATGCACTACATTTACGTATTCATTGTCCCATTGATCCTTGGTTCATGTAATTTCAAATCTTAATAAACAGAACAGAGGTCGTAGTTTATTTTCCTTCTTCAGATGTATAGTAAAAGAAAGGAAAAAAAAACATCGAATATTGTAAGGTTGTAAAGGGAAAGGGACTTGGGGAGACTGGTAACTAGTTTTAAGACAAGAATCTAATTGAAGAAGATTGGTCGGGAGAGTAAAGATGAGACTTTGAAAAAGAAAGTGGTGAGCCGTGAAAGCATGAAATACATAAATCTGGGAAGTCATTGTTTTGTCACCGGTAAAATGCAATCTAGGAAACTGATTATAGCAAAAGGGAATTATATATGTCATAGATCGAGTTGTTGATTTCAAGAGTCAAAACAGATCCAAGGAGAAGAAGAAGACAGAGATTTGGCATGTAACCATCTTTCCTGGTCAGCCAAGCCAACCCTAGCCACCACGATCTTCTTGTGACCAAAAGAGCAAAAACGTATAGCGAAGCGGCTCGGTACTTGAAAAGAAGTGGCAAATTGTTCTGTCTATGGTAGTCGGTGTATTATTAATATTTGAAGGAAAGAAGAGATAAAATTCTCCTGCTTTTCTCTCTTATCCTATTCTAGCTACTACTACTATTTTAAGTTCATTTCATTAACTTTGATTAATGGAATAATGCATCGCTAATCGAAATAATTAATACCTGAGCAGTAGCATTCAAACAAGTGAATTAACGAAATAATGAAGGAATGGCCCATAATAAAGTGTTTACCGCTTGAGAAATCAGGATGAATTTTAAGAATATGGATACAAATGGGTACCCTTAATATTTGATTACAAGAATTTTGTATATTTCACTTATTCAATTAATTAATTATTAATACTAATAAAAAAAAACTAAAAATTCGCCGTTCAGACAGAGTATCCCCTTAGGCATGGGTTCACACCAGATCTCGGGTTCCAAACCCACCAAGAATCCTGACCCAAGGGTAAGACAGGACATTTCATTTACTTTCACTAAATGGAGAAAGAAATAGTAGTAGTAGTAGGATAAAGAAAGAGAATGGGGTAGCTTTATTGTTCAACTTCGACCAGAACGTGATAAATCCACTAAAGCAAAGAACCGCCTTTAGAATAACAACAGTCTTTCACCGTTCATATATACTCACTCACATCCTCTCACATTCCATTATTTAAATTCTCTCTCTCTCTCGCTCTCTGCACTGCAAACTGCAAACTGCAAGGTGCAAACTCCACTCTTCAGTATTTTTCTCTCTTTAATCAATGGGAGAAAAATCAAAAAGCACCCTCCTCTTTTCCTCCTCCATTATTCTCCTCCTCCTCTCTTTCTCCGCCGCGATTTCCACCCCTTTCCAGCTCCAAACCCTAGTTCCCCGCCCTCTTCCTTCCCCGTCCACTCTCTCATGGCAAGCCTCCGACCCCGACTCCGATTCCCTAGTCGAAACTTCCGAACTCGACGCTCTTAATTCCAACACTACTCTGGAAGTGCACTTAGACTTGCACCATGTGGACTCTTTGTCTTCGGAAGAGACTCCGGAGCGACTCTTCGACCTCCGACTTCAACGCGACGCCCTCCGTGCCGAGACTATCAACTCCCTCGTTTCAAAAGCCGTTGCACGTAACCCTCCACGCGCGCCCGGAAGAGGTTCTGGGTTCAGTAGTTCCATTATTTCCGGACTCGCTCAAGGTAGTGGAGAGTACTTCACGCGCCTTGGTGTAGGTACTCCTCCGAGGTATCTTTTTATGGTGCTCGACACTGGTAGTGACGTCGTTTGGGTCCAGTGTTCACCTTGCAAGAAATGCTACTCTCAATCCGACCCCATTTTCGACCCTAGTAAGTCACGCTCTTTCTCCGGTATTCCCTGTGGGTCCCCACTCTGCCGTAGCTTAGATTCATCGGGATGTAATCAACGCCGCATGTGTCTTTACCAAGTATCCTACGGCGACGGTTCGGTTACTTTCGGCGAATTTTCTACTGAGACGCTGACGTTTAGAAGAACCAAAGTGGGACGCGTGGCGCTTGGTTGTGGCCACGACAATGAGGGCTTGTTCGTTGGCGCAGCAGGTTTGTTAGGCCTTGGTCGGGGCAGATTATCATTTCCCTCGCAAACAGGACGCCGGTTCAACGGGAAATTCTCTTACTGTTTGGTCGACCGGTCTGCTTCTTCCAGACCGTCCTCCCTGGTTTTCGGTAACGCCGCCATTCCTCGAACTGCCCAGTTCACTCCTTTGTTAACAAACCCGAAGCTGGACACTTTCTACTACGCTGAACTGCTTGGGATCAGTGTCGGTGGGGCACGTGTCCCGAGGATCACACCTTCTCTGTTCAAAATGGATCAAGGCGGTAACGGAGGGGTTATTGTTGACTCAGGCACCTCCGTCACCCGCTTGACCCGGCCCGCTTACATAGCCATGAGGGATGCGTTCCGAGTGGGGGCTTCGAATCTGAAACGGGCCCCTGATTTCTCATTGTTCGATACATGCTTCGACCTGTCAGGGAAGACTTCCGTTAAGGTACCGACGGTGGTGCTGCATTTTAGAGGAGCCGACGTGTCGTTGCCGGCGACAAATTATTTGATTCCGGTTGATAGTAGCGGGACATTCTGCTTTGCCTTCGCGGGTACCATGAGCGGCTTGTCCATAATTGGAAATATTCAGCAGCAGGGATTCCGTGTCTCTTATGATTTGGCGGGTTCTCGGATCGGGTTTGCCCCGCGTGGATGCGATTAAAAAATGGGGCGATGATTTTTTTTTTGCTTTTGTCTATGGTAAGGGAAAATTCTCTTTCCCTGCCTCTATTTTCCTTTTTTTTTCTTTCTTTCTTTTGGAGGGCAAGAAGAAAGACAAAATCTTTCTTGGATTTGAATGTGAGAAAAGAGAAGATGATAAAAGGCAAGTAGCTGGTTAGGAGTAGGGAATGTTGTTTGGCGGTTTTCACGTGATGTCTGTTGTATTTTTATATATGATGATGATCCATCTACTCAAGAAAATTGTTACTCTAATATAGGGGTAATACAATTACCTACTACTATTTAATTACGCCAATTATAAGTTGAATTTTATCTGGAATTTTCTTGCATTATTTTTACACGGCATATGCAAATTATGTGTGTTATTCTTGGGAAATTTTGCTGCCATACTTCTTTTCTGTTTCTGAATTTAATTAGTTGGTTGATTGGTAATGCAATTATGGTTCATACAGGAGGAATTGAAATTGTGTGAGGAGCATGGATTGTTGTGTCCTTTTCGAGGCTTCTTTTGTTGCTTTGCAAAATTAAAATGGAGAGAAGAATGAGAAATTTTGCTAGTCTTCGAGCAGAACTTTGGTTAAAAGTTAAAGCAGTCCTAGTTTATTCATAATCATGCCCCCATTTCAGAGGGAAGAGGACGATGCTGTCACAGTGTTATTTGCATTCTCTCTTCTTAAAATTGCATCGAGCTGATATTTCACCTGCTTGCAATATTTTGCATCTTATATTGAATTGGGATGTCGTCGTGTCGATGCTCTGCATGTAAACCATTAGCAAATGGTGGAGTGCTGCAGGCAGACCATTGCATAGCTCTCCTTCCATAGGCATTCAAAGGCTGGCTGGGCACACGTTGACGGGGTGGACTATAACAAGATTTGTCATGGAAGTTCAGCAAAATGGTTTGTTGGTTAGAGGTAAAGGCAAATTTTCCTTTCCTTTACTCAATTTACACATATAGTCTACAAATTGGCATGCGTAGAGCAGTGCTCACCTAGAATTATAAATTTGTAATATCACAGCCAGTTGTGCTTTGTGATAGAAGTTGAATGAATAGTATTAGACTCAATGATGGATTCATCATTGAAGTGTCTGTTGCACAGCATATCCCACATTACTGGTCTTAGTGATGCCATATTGCTTATTCTAGCTTTGATTTGGATGATAAGTTCAACAAAACAGGGGAGAAGTTTGATGTGTTTTTCGTTCCAGTTTTAACCGAAGCATGTCCTTCAAGGGCAATGGCTATTTCTGGGAGTTCCAGTCACTGTATTTGTTCTTCTTTACCCACCTTTTAGCAGGCCAATTGCAAGGAAGTAGACAAGGTGTCCTTCGCAATGGCTGTTATACCTACATTTGCTCTTTGAAGCTCTTCCTTTTCTCAGGCCTATATACAAGCTCGGGCCTCAGAAAGAAATAGAGATTATACTATCAATTGAATCAAGCTGTTATTTCAAGTTGGCGAGGTTAGAGGTGCCATCGAGTGCTGTTTGCAGAATAGTCAGCCTGGTAGTGGAGGTTCGGAGGAGGACCACGCTGTATAGACAGATGAGAGATCTCTTTCAAAGGACAGCAAAGGGGTAGGTAGGCGCACCCCCAGCCCTTTATAGCGTGGGCCGTTTTATTCATCATTAATTTTCCTGCTTATTGATCTATCAGATTCAGAACTGAAACTGCGGTGGTGGGACGCGGGAGCCAACCAAGTAAAGCGCCAATGAGTGCCAAGCTATTTTGGTGCGAGCCCGGCGTGTTTTTTATCAAAGAGAGTGGAAATCCATAGAGCACTCCATTATGTAAAAACCTACAGTCACGGCGTTATATCGGTTAATCAACAAATCATCACGTGGATCGAGTTTTTCACTTGGATGTTGGCATTATTGGTGGCTCCCTCTAACTTTTTGTTTTTTTCCCTAATTATAATTCCACTTTCCCTTTTCGTCTATACCTTTACAAATGAATACACTTCATGCGGTCTTAACTCTTAAGCAAAGCAGGAAACTGAGAAAGCTTCTAGGATGATATATTTTGGTAATGACTCTGTATATCGACTGTGCGAGTCAGTTGCTATAGACAAATTTGAATTTCGCTTTACCTTAATAAAATTTATTTATTTTACAATCGAAATTTCCTTAAGATTCCTACCATAATTTGAGGAAATAGGTTTTGAATATTTGGATCAAGGGATTGATGTATGCTTCGATTTCGATGTTTTGCAGTTCAAATAATCTTTCATACCCAAATCAAAATAAGTAAATAATTCGAGAAAAATTGGGCTGGTCTCAATCATAGAGACAGCAGGATCTAACAAGAAACTTGTTGCTTCAATGGATCTATGCTACAAGCAATTGCACGTGCCATGTTTTTCCTCCTTTTTCCATAAGAAAAGATATCTCAATGACAATGTTCAATGATCTGAAAACAGGACTTTCGCGGAGGTCTTGACTTTTGATTGCTCCATAGTAGTACTAGACTACTGGTAGTATTTATTTTAATAATAATAGATAATGCGTATTGTTTTTTAGAAAAATACAATCATGAGAAAGACAGGAACCTAAGTCCCTTTCCAGAGCATGTGCAGTTGTGGCCCATGAAGAACTAAAAGAGTATGAATCCAAAGATTAGGATTATTCAAAATTCATTCAGATTTACCATTGGGCCTTAGTCAATACTACTAGTGGTATTTTAGTATTTTTTCCATTTAATCTTGAGGGAAATAATAATAAAATAACCAAAAAGTCTTTGACGTGGGAAATGTAAGAACATTAGATACAGTATGCATGGCGTTTGTCAAACTTCTTAGC
Organism: Microcos paniculata; assembly: GCA_030664755.1. Lineage (NCBI taxonomy): Eukaryota > Viridiplantae > Streptophyta > Magnoliopsida > Malvales > Malvaceae > Microcos > Microcos paniculata. The sequence goes on from CP131461.1 coordinate 37,694,151, forward strand.
TTTAACAACAAGTAAGAAGTTCGATTTCTTTTATGCATGCACCAGTTGAGTAATTTAGGTGTTTAATAGAGATGTATGATAGAATTGTTTGAACTACCAACAACGAGGATCAACAGTTCAATATTTAAATCCGTTGTGGCTTCTGGTTCTGGGTCGTTTTCTTGGGCACTTCAATGGGAATTCTCTCAACTTTTGGGTCTAAAGCAGTGATGGGCTTAGACTAAAAGCCGCCCATCCACTGATCTATTATTAAAAGGACCCAAATTACATTTTTGGGCTGAAATGATAGCCCGATTTTTTCAGAAGTGCCACGTTGCGGGCTAGCTTTACAACTACGTAAACAAATTTTTAACCGTCCGTACGTTCCCTAGGCTTTGTGTGGCTCTGAAAGAAAAACCGCCGCAGTAGTTAATCCGGTTAAGTGTTGACTTTGGGCGCATTGAGACAATTGCACGAGAAGTTTTAAAGCCTCTATAAATTTAGGAATTTTGAAAATAAAATGGAAACCGTATAGGATTGGAAAATGGCGATGCAGATGGAGATGGAGGAGCAGGAGGAGAGAGGGAAGGTCAGGGTTTTGATTGAAAAAGCCACGAACTCAACGGCCGCCGAGGTTGATCCACGCCTTCTGAAAGCAATCAAGTCGGTGGTCCGGTTCTCCGATTCTGAGCTCCGAGTTGCCGCCCATGCCCTCATGGACCTCATGAAACGCGATCACTCTCAGGTTCTCCCATCTATCCTTCTTTGTTTTTTTTTTTTTTTTTAACTAACTAAATATATTTGAATTTCGGTAACATCTCCTCTTTTTTCCCTTCCTATGATTCGATTTTAAGTTCCTTCCATTTTTTATGTTCTGCAGTTTAATTAAGGAGTTTCTAGATTTTCTTTCAAGTGAAAGTTAGGGTCTTTTTACTGGTAATTCATTCGATTTTTCTTTTATGAGAGAGAGAGAGAGAGAGAGAGAGAGAGAGAGAGAGAGAGAGAGAGAGAGAGAGAGAGAGAGAGAGAGAGATTGCTGTTCAAGGCATTTGATTGATTGAAATTTTGTATTATTTGTAGGTTCGTTATCTCACGCTTGTTATAATCGATGAACTTTTCATGCGGTCAAAGCTTTTCAGAAGCCTTCTGGTTGAGAACTTAGATCAGTTGTTGGCCTTAAGTGTCGGGTTCAGAAGAAATCTGCCGCTTCCAGCTCCTCCAGCTATTGCATCCACTTTGCGTTCCAAGGCAATTGAATTCTTGGAGAAGTGGAATGCATCATTTGGCATTCATTACAGACAACTTAGATTAGGTTTTGATTACCTAAAGAATACTCTCAGGTTTCAGTTTCCTAATGTACAGGAGAATGCAGCTAGAATAGAACGAGAGAGAAGGGAAAGAGAGAGAAGGACGCAGCAGATTTTTCAGAACAAGTTTGAAACACTCAAGATGGATTTCAGTTCGGTAAAGGAAGAAATACAGTCAATGGTCGATGAGATTGGTGAGTGTTTAGATATTGTTCGTACTCAAGAGGACAGTGTACCACTTTGCCTCTTGGATGATGAAGATTCTGTAGAGTTCCATTCTTCTGAATTGAGGCAGATTCGTCTTGATTCATTGAGGGAAGGAGAAAAGGTTAGTGAAAACAGTGATAACAAAGTGGTTTTTGATGCATTAAGGGAGCTGTATAAGGTTTTAGTTACCAAGCATCTAGTTTCTGTACAAGAATGGATTTCTCTTCTTATAAGGGTTGAAGTGGCTGACAACAGGTCACGAGATTCCATGTTGAAGGAATTGATTGATATCCGCAATCGTCTCCTGTCTGTGAAGAAGAATTGTGAAGAATCAGGTTGCGTTCTACCTAAATCTGTGAAAAATAACCAAGAAGAGGAAGAAGACTTCTGGGAGGAAGGTCATGTTAGAGCAACTGAGATTGGAAGTTCTTCTGATCCTGACAAGCAAAAGGAGGCACAATTTTCAAATGAGAAAGAGAAATTTAAGTCTATAGAGGATAGGAATTCTAGGAAATCCAATAAACAAAAGGAAAATTTTGCTAAAGTGTCAGCTTCTAGCAAGGTGAGAGTGGAGGCCAAAGAATGCGGTAACTTGAGTTCTAAGGTCAAAGAGTCTCCGGGTAGTGAAAGCTCTGTTAGGAGTATGCTTTTGGCTGAGGCTCCAGTTATGACCTGGGGTTCTTTCTTGGATAATTGGGGCTCAGTCTCTAATAGGGATATGCTGGCTAATCAGAGAGGGTTGGAGCTTGAAAGTCACTGGGGAAGAGTAGACTATGATGCTATAATCCCAGCAGAGAAGATTGCAGAATTAAATCTTCAAGCAACTGTTTACCAAGAAAAGCTAGGAGAAATCCAACCATGTCGTGCGCCTTTGAGTAAAGGTAGACTTTGCCAGAGAAGAGATTTGAGAGTTTGCCCATTTCATGGGCCCATTATACCTCGAGATGATGATGGAAACCCTATCAATCAGAGTTCTTCAACAGATGATGAAAATACCAATTTAGGGTCTGATTTAACTGACAAATTAGCAAAACAAGCTCTGAAGAATGTTAGGGAGAGAGATAAGGAGGGTGCAAGGAAGAGAAAACTTGAGAAGCAGTCATTACAGCGGGCAAAGCTTGCTAAAGTTCGGGAACACAATGAAGCGGTTCTTCGTGATGCTGCAATGGCTTCAATGTCTAGATCTACCATTATTGGAGAAGATATGGAGGAAATTATTGGAGAGAAATCAGTGGGTAGAAGCAAACAAACTCTGGCATCCATGCTGCGGAAGAAAGTAACAACAAAAGACAGGTTAGCTCAAAGACTTCTGAATACCCGGGCAACAGATGCAACAATCAGACAGCTGACCCAGGGTGAGGATGCAACTTACAGGGAAGCCTTTCCCAATCAATGGTAGATAGTTCTGTGTTAAGCTTTTAGACATTTCTTGGAGGGTAAATGCCCAGCAACGTATTGGCCGCCACCAGTAACAATTTCAGTGGTGTTCCTGTGCGTATACTAGCATAGACTGATCGTCTGATCCTGTGTTCAATGCATTAATCAGGATTAAGGATACCTCATTGCCTCTGCGAGCCTTTGGAATGTTATGCCATTTGGGAATCAGGAATGGCGATGAAGGCATGAAGCATTTTAAGCAGAGCCATGTATGAGTAATTTTGTAACATTCATGTTTTTTGTTCATTTTTTGAAGAGATTTTGATTTTGTTACAGATAATTAGATATAAATAAAGACTAGAATGTTTGATTTTTTTTCCCTTTTTAAATAAAGGAGATTTTCTCTCATTGCCAACTCTATTATATGTATTGATCCTAATATCTTCCATCTGTAGTTGCTTTTCTTGTAAAGATTGGAAATTGAACATTGAATGCTGGACAATAACTCCATGAGGCACAGCTAGATTATCTGTTCTCTTGTTATACCTTTTAACGAATTTCTTTGAGGTTGGTTGCTTGATGAAAATTTGATTATATTATACAGTTAAAATGAAGAAAATGAAATTCCCCTGTGATTCTCCACTGTCAGAAACAAAATTAAGAAGGTTACACTTACACAGGTAATGAATTCATTCATGATCTATCTGATCTAAGCAAAAATGAAAAATCTGGAGCGCAGATGGAAAACTGTTTCCTTTCGTCATTGGGATAGGACCCATGGGTACAAGTTCTTGCTAGAGACACTTGCTGTTATGTTCCGACCGAACAACAGACAAAAGCCAGGAGGAACCTTGATTATGTTATGCCTTCCATCTTTCCAGCAAACCAGCTCGGAACTGGATTTGTAGAAAGAAGTTTCTAACCTCGTCTTGTGCTTGTTTATGGCAGATTGGATGAAGATAAGAGTTCCTAATTTTCCAAAAAAAAGGAAAAAAGAAAGCTCCCTCTCCAACCAGGAAAAACAAAAGTGGTACAGTTTAACAAAAAGGATTACAATCCTTGTGCGCTAATTTCCCTTTCAAGTTGAAGTAACGTTGAACCCAAGTCACCTCTTATGCCATTATTATCCCAATATATCTTCCAAACTAATTATGATTATCCCCATATTTAAAATTCCCCATACCATTCTCAGCATGTTCTGATTACTACTACATACGACGACGACGTACGGAGATATCGACCGGACACAACCTCTCCGTAAATTCAGTTTTGTACGTAGTTACCAAAAATAGGAAGAATTTTCTAACAAGAATCTTAATTCAAATACAAAATGGAAGCTGTTTTGTTGCCTGGAACAACCACATCCCCTAAATTCGAGTTTATCCTCCCAGCAACTCAGTCGCCTGAAGTTCCAACAAGGTGGGGTTCGCTCCAGCTTAGCCATTTGGATTTGGAAAGTTTAATTTTGTCAAATAATCTTACATTTTTATTCTTACCTAGTATTTTGTCAAATACTATCTCGTTAAAACATTACGTGAAAATTCCAAAAATAAGCCAAAACAGTCCTTGGCCGGACATGGTGTGAAATAGAAAGGAATTTAATAAGAAGGCGCCCACAGGGCCACAGCCTCAGAGCAGCAGTAAATATAGGAAGAACATGATGAAGATAATCGAGACAACTCACCGCAAAGAAATCCTGATTTCTTTAGTACTACTACGTAAAAGACAAGTATGGCACAGTAGAATGCAAGTGGCTCAATTCATACACTTTATAATTCGAGTGAATCGTACACACCGTAGATAAGTAGAGGAAATCAAAGAAAGTAAGAGACCCATCTCTTGGGTCTTGATTTTTTAGCAGTGGCCCTACTCTCCCTTCTCCTCCCCTTCGCAACAAATCTACCTCAAAATATACACAATTAACAAGCGGTAACAACCAACAACTACCAACAGCAAATGTTAAATGTTACTTTAAAAAAAGAGATTATATCACTGTGTTTTCCTCTCATGATTCTACCTAATCTTTGCTTATAATTTATTTATTAACCATGCTTTCTCTTTAACCTGAAACCGTTTGATGGTGATCAACTGCCTCAGGAAACTTAGACGGTGACATCTCTCTCTATTCTGTTTTCTCTCTCTCTCTCTCTTCTTTCTCTCTCGAACCAATGAAGAAAAGCACAGAAAAAGAGAAATAGTGTTTTTTTTTTTTTGGTGTTGAGATTCAATTCATTTATATCAGGTTTCTGGTTTTACCCATTTTTCATTCTTTGTCTATTCTTCAATGAAACTCAAAAACTGACTCACCATGTCCGCAGGGCCAAAGCAAAACAGACGTTTTTCCCATTATACAAAGAGCAGCCAAAGTTTGTATCTTTCCGTAAAGGAATTATAGCCATCAGAAAAAGGGCGATCAAATTTGAAGAAGTTCATCTCCTTTTCTATGGAATTAGATAGCATTGATTGTATTACATCTTCAGATGTGATTGATGATGAGGAGATCCATCATCATAATCATCATCATCATCATAACCAGTTGCCCTCCTCATTGTCGAAGCCCCACAGCAACAATGGGAACAGCAACAGTGCTGTGTCATCAGCGATTCACCCAAGCACCACCAGTGTCCATGAACTCCTTGAGTGTCCTGTCTGTACCAACTCTATGTACCCTCCTATCCATCAGGTCAGTCTTTATTTCCAATATATTTAATGGGTTTCTTCTTTCCTTTGAGAAAAGAGTTCTTTTTTCTGTGTTTGCATAGTTCAACTTGTTTCTTTCCGTTGGTTTTTACAATCAATTATTAGCCGGAAGTGATCTGTTTCAATTTTAATATCATGTGTTAATCTATGCTCTCTTAGGGTTTGAATTAGGACAACTGAATTGGAGATACTTGTTGGCAGGGATGCTATTTAGGGTGACTGTTTAATTGATTGTTTGATTTGGGTTGTGTTGAAAGTACTGAAATTGAAGGGTATTTTATCGGGATGGCATGAGTCAAAAGTTGTATTTTTTGGGAATTTGATTTTTGAATCTCTATACTTCAGTTTTGCTGGTTTTACCACTGAAGAACACTGTTTTCTGTTGATTTCTGGGGGATTGAGAGCAAGGCAACTATGATTTCGTCAGCGTGAATTTTCATTGTTGGTTTTCTTATCAGCCCCTTTTGTAAATTGCTTACTGCCTCAATTTGAATCAATCAAAGAGTGAGCATGAGATATTTTATCACCATATGATGAAATTTTATAATAACAGCTTTTTAAGAGTAGGATAGAAAAGGGGAAATAGAAAAAGATGATGGACTGACTCTTATCATATTGTAAATGTGGGAAATCAATACTGCGTGTTTTGAGTTTCCTCCTGTTGCTTGCACCCGTTCCTCCTACTCACGAGGATGTCTCCATTTGATAAAGGTTTACAAGGTTGATTCAGCTTTTCTGATCAGGGCATCAGGCACAGGTAATTGTGGATTGTTAACTGAGGAGGCATGCATGTCTATTTGCTTGTGCTGGAGGGAGCATTAGAAAAGTGTGGTTTTAATTAAGTTTGATTTTGAATGAGTGGTTTTAAGAGAATTCATGTCTATCAGGGATTTAGATGAGTGGGTCTTTTACTAAGATATTTTAGGAGTCAAGAAAATCACAAATTGATGTTTTTAAAGTTATAAGGAAAGGCTTTTTATTTCTTTCGTTCCTTCTTTCTTTCTTGCTTTTGTTCTTTTTGGGTTGGGGGGTGGCGAGGTAGGGTGGGGTTCAGGAGTGGGATGCTGGAATTCTGGCATGTGTACATTTTTGTTTAATGCTTAGACATATGTACTTCTGCATGTTTTTATGTTTGTCTCTGTATGGTGATTAAACCTATATTACATGTTCTGTTTTGAAAGTGGTCTTGATGTAGTTGCCGTTTTCTCTAGTTTCACATGCCAAACGCTAGATTCTGTTATCTAAACCTCTGGCTTTTTGCAATACAGTTTTGCCAATGCTTTTGAATGCTAGTACTACTGGACTGCATTTCTCACGGTCTTAAGCAGAGCGGATCTAGCTGCTGCAAATAATTCTGTACGGTAATGGTAGTTGATTTTAACAACTTATTCTTTCCACAGTGCCACAATGGGCATACCCTGTGCTCAACCTGTAAAACAAGGGTACACAATCGGTGCCCCACATGTAGACAGGAGCTTGGTGATATTAGGTGTCTAGCACTAGAGAAGGTAGCCGAATCGCTTGAACTGCCTTGCAAGTATATGTCACTTGGATGCCCAGAGATCTTTCCCTACTACAGTAAACTCAAACATGAGGCCCTCTGTAACTTCAGGCCATACACTTGCCCGTATGCTGGATCAGAATGCTCTGTTGTTGGTGATATTCCTTTCCTTGTTGCTCATCTAAGGGATGACCACAAGGTGGACATGCATTCGGGATGCACATTTAACCATCGTTATGTGAAATCTAATCCTCGGGAAGTAGAAAATGCCACATGGATGCTAACTGTAAGTACATTCATTCTGAAGTGTGTTCTTATTAAGAGTTGAACCATAATTGTAGATGATGATTCAGATAAGTGAGATTACATCATGTTGGTATTTCATTGCATTCTTATACACGGAACTTGTTCTTGATATTTCTTTGACAAGGAGTTGACCTATCAATTCCTTGTTGCATGTATGGTAATCACATCCTTCATGCAACTTCTAGAAGTTGAAATAATATCCATGATGAATAACCAATTGTTCACAATTCTAAGGATTAAATTATGTAATATTGTTTATATGCAAATGCAAATTATAAAAAATCACCTATTATACTGTTGCTGGTTTTTACTCGGAACCCAACCCTCACCTCATCAATTCTTTTGAAATCATAAGGGAGAGATTACCATCAGAGGATGCAGTCAATCTAAAAGTAAATCTTCATTCTTGTGCTTGCTCTGTCTGCCTTCAATAAATAAGTTTTTGCTTTAATTTTCTCAATGAAATGGTCACACTGTATCGAGTACATAGATACATGCAATGTAACCCTTGCTAATCTGGTATTGGGTATAGATAATTAATTATATGCTATCAACATAAGTTCATGGCAAGTTATTTGAATTTCAGCTCCGAAGATCCCATGGTATTCTGCAAGCTTCCGAAATTTTCGCACGCGCTGAATTATTTGCTTCTTTTGTCATCTTTGTCTAGGTGTTCCATTGTTTTGGGCAGTACTTCTGTCTCCATTTTGAAGCCTTCCAGCTTGGGATGGCTCCTGTTTATATGGCATTCCTTCGTTTCATGGGTGATGAGATTGAAGCCCGCAACTACAGTTACAGCCTAGAAGTTGGGGGGAATGGCAGGAAACTTATTTGGGAAGGCACTCCAAGAAGCATAAGAGATAGCCATCGAAAGGTGAGAGATAGCCATGATGGCCTTATTATACAGCGTAACATGGCACTTTTCTTCTCCGGAGGGGACAGGAAAGAATTGAAGCTGCGAGTAACAGGACGGATATGGAAAGAACAGCAGAATCCAGAAGGTGGTGCATGCATACCCAACCTTTGTAGTTAAAAGAACTTCGGTCCCTACTGGCTGCTGCACACCTTATTATAATACTATTGGCTGCATTTTGTTGTAATATTAATAGTAGTCTGCAGTTATGTTAAGGATTCTTGAATTCTATATGGATATTGGAGGCTTAAGCCTTTTCTCAATTTAACAATAAGCTTCACACCCTTTGTATAGCCAAAAACAAAGCTGTAGTCGGCACCAGTCTAAGTCCTTTATCTAACAATTCTCTTTCAATCCCACCTTAGATGTACATGTGACAGTGACAGTGAAAATGAAGAGAATCGAAGATACGCTATTTGGGCCGTATATTTACAAGCAGCACTGCACGGTATTGAAATTTGCGCTACAAATTAAGGAAATCAAATTGGTCATCATGGACCAACATAAAAAGAGGATGGCTTTACAGTTAGCCAAATGGGCCATGGCCTACAGAATACAGAGGCCTGGCCTATGGTCCACTTACTTGGGATAAGTCCGCTTAGTTTTCGGGCAAAACCAGACAAGCAAATCCAGCAAGAATTGTCAGAGTCCAGCATCCTTGTTTCTTATGTCATCAGCAATTGCAGAAAATTGCAGGCAATTAGATTTTCGACAGCTTTGATGTTTTAAGTGACACATGCGAGACCAACGAAAAGAATTCAGAGGAGCCCCTCATATCTCAACGATTCTTAACTTCTCAAGTGGTCAATTTTGATGTCGCTCCTCAGTTCCTCACTCGGTTGTATGAAGAACGAATTGAGAATTTCATTTCTTTGCAGGCCTTCTGAGCCTCTTCTTTGACCTCCCCCTGAAAAGAAATAAAGAAGACAAAATGCTCGTAACTTTGCAGACAAACAACATTCATTCTATAATTCATCTATGGACTATGGTATCTCATCAGCCATTGTCAAAATTTTCAAATACCACCTCTTGCTGCATAATTTGTAAGCACTAGAGATCATAAATTACCTCCTTGTGGTTTTACCACTAACACCGAGCACACCCTTCATCAATGAGCTCATATCTACAGAGCGTTCATGCATGATCTTATCATGGTATATCTTGCTCCCAGTCTCACATATTTGTTCTTCCACCTCTTCCAAAGTTTGATCCACATTGAGCTGTAGCTCCCCTTTCCTGATGACAGTTACACCAAAACCATTTGCTTTGGCTTCCCGGAAAGCATCCTAGTATCGATTTTTAAAAATTAAGAAGAATTAGAAAGCATTCCAAACTTAAAAGGAACCCCAAAAAAAAAAAAAAGTGGAAAGTATAATCACCATCACCTCTATATGCTTTTCTAGAAGTGATTAAGTACCTAATGCTGAGCAGTGTGACTGACTTATCAGTTTCATTGTTCTTTTTTATATACAAAAGAGCAAAAGGTTTTTGATTGGAAGGAACAGAGAGGTAGTCCATCAGAACTGCCTTCCTAGGTCAATTTTCAGCTTATATTATCAGGAGATAACTTATATTCATTAAATTGCGAGAAACACCACAAGAATAACATCAAGTTTGTCCTTAGGTGCCCATCTGCATACAACTACTATCTATGTTGACTTTAGAGTTGGATAAATGAGAGTCAAATATTGGTCTTCTCAGGACTCAGGTAATACTTTAAGGCTTTAAAACTTTAAGTTCCTGTTTCAAATCTCAATCCGATTAACAGTAATTTCACATAGGAATCAATCAATTTACCTTAGGTGGCTGTGGAACAATAAAGGCCCGGCCATTGCCCAGCATATCCATGTGAGCCTGAACGATGTAACAAAGATTTTTGCAATCACCAGCATCTTCAAAAGCAATTACATGGTGCGGTTTTGGCTCCAATTCAAGATCTGCTGCCATCTCCAGTGCATAAAATCCTATCTTCTGCTCCTCATTTTCAAATGTGTATAATTCAATACACTGGAACACACAGATAAGAATACAATGTGCTCAATAACCAGTACATGGAGACATGATACACGCCAAAAGTGCATCCTGGATCCTTATGGCACATACAAGCATTACAAAAGTTTTACTGAAGAATCTTCAGAGACCAGAAAACTCATGCAAGGAACCAGCTAATATAAAGTCATGATATATACTACTTGCATATAAAATCATGATATTTGAAACTGTATCATCTTTTTCAAAAGAACAAAGCTAATATTTGGGATAAGCAAATATGCAACTTTAATTGAGGGCAGTCCGACACGAACATGACATGAATGCATTGTGAACAAAACTGGAAAAAATAGCTTATACACACATTAATATATTTACCAGTACATGTGGCAGATCTAACCACCATAAATAATCTTCTTCCTTCTCCTCTGCATACTCTCGATACTTGCTCACCACAGCTTGTGGTCCAAATAATTCCATTTCTCTCTTAAGCTTGTTAAGTTTCTTTTCCATGAATTTCTTGTTTCTCTCAGGAAGTTTTGTCATCAGATCTGCTGCTTCTTTTATCTCTTCTTCAGTGATCCATCGGTCCAAATCCTTTCCCATATCCTTCATAATAGATTTAACTTCTAGGTCAGTCTCTGCATTATAGGATTCCAAAAACCCACGAGACCATTTCTTTGTGTGCTGCCAATACTCCTTCCCTGATTTTTTACCAGGTTTGACAGAACCATCACTGCCTTCTACAACTATCTTGGAATCTTTTTGATCACCATCATGAAATTTCTTCAGACCCGACTCAGATGAAGAAACAGTTAAATTTTCATTAATGGGGGATTCTGCAGATTTCTTTAGGAAATTTTGTCCATCTTTCTTCACTGGATAAGTTGTACCAGCTTTTCCAGCAAAAAGGACTTTCCGCTGTTCTTGGAAGTTGTTGAGGAATTCAGGACTTTTCTCTAATGGAGGCCCCTTCCAACGTGGTATAATTTTCTCTGGTGGATCATGCAAGCTGATACCATCTAGAAGAAAATCCAAAGACTTTATTAGCATCAGTATGTCATTCAATGTCTAAACACGTCATGTAATTAACAGATCAATATACCAACTGAGCAGTTATATCTCACATGAATGGAAATAGTAATGCCTGAAACTGGATTCTGGATTTATGGATCATTCATAAAGTAATGCTGCTATAAACAAAGATTGAATTATATAATAGTACAAAACTACAGCCAGCTTGTTTCTTCTTTGGAGGATAAAAATAAGTAAATAGAATAGTTATATTTTAAGAACTACTACCTGCTCCATAATCAAGATTTTCGATATTTGAATGGAGCCACTCATGCAAGTGAGACAGTTTTTCATTTTCTTTCTCAACTTTCTTCTCCAAACCTTGGAAGAATGCAAGTTTTGCTTCAGCATCCATCAAATAAAAGGGATCTCGTCCTGCCAACTCGTTTTCTCGGACCTGAAAAACGATATCTCTAAGTTTATCATCTTTCATCCACTCAAATTCACTTTCATCTTCGTTAGAGCCAAGTTGTGTAATCTCCATATGCATATTTGGTTGTTCACCAACTTTCTCTCTAGCAACCATGTAATTCTCTCTAAATCCATCTCCAATCTTTTTGAGTACAGGTTCAACCTCATGAAAATTATTCTCTATCCAGTTTTCCTTGTTTACTGACTTTTCTTGCCTTGTGCTCATACCAGTGCTTTCTTGAGAAGAAAATGGAGGTTTTTGATGAACCTCTTCTCTGTGTTCTTCAACAGAATTTTCTTCATCATTTTCCTCACCAAGGACAGATTCTTTATCCTCCTCCAGAATAGCACTTTGACAAGCATTTTCAGAAGGTGTAGACTCTTTATCATTTGGTAGCATTAAATTGGGAGCACTTTTTTGCACAGCTTTCGTCATTGGCTCTGGGTTGAGTTCTTCTTTGTTGGATTTTTCGTAAAGGAATTCCCTAGCTTCCTTCACAGAGAGGATGATCCTTGGTTTCAAAGAAGTGCCGTTTGCAGCATATGATTTGTTATCAGGAAAAAGAGGGGATTGGCTATCATCTGCTTTGACTGATAAGGGTAAAGTACTCACCATATTTTTTAAATCCTTATTAGTGCTTTCCTCCTCTTTCAATAACTGCACACTTGTAGAATCAGTAACTGGTCTAACTCTACTATCTAAAGAAGCTACTCGATTGAGGACTATAGCATTATCAGTTTTTGGTTCACATGGAGATGTTGACTCCATGGTTCTGTAACTAACTTTGCCTTGTTCTGAATCTACAGGAGAGGAGAAATTCACATTATCTTGTCCATCCTCTTTGATTGCCTGCATCTCATCAGAAAATTCCTTGTTTGAAGCCCACACTTGATTTTCATCCTTACCGGCAACAAATTGCTCTCTACCCTCAGTCTCCGGGGCTTTCTTGGCCATCACTTCAATTTCCTGCATTTCAGGCTCAAAATCCACAGGTTTGCTACTCTGAGAGCCTGAAGACTTGAGCAATGCTAATCTATCCTTTGCAGCCTTAGCTTTTGATATATTATTCATAAGTTCTTGCCCATCCAGCTTAGGCCTTTGAAAGGACACACTAGGTGGTTCTATAGATGCTTGAACAACTTCAACACTACCCTTCTTTAACATCTCTCTGTCCTTCCTAGACTTTATCTTTCTCCTCATCATTTCCTTCTCCAATTCCGTATATTCCACACCCTTGTTTCCAAGGACGAACAACTTCTTTACAGCCCAAAGTACAAGAAAACCACACAACACCAAACTCCCGACTCTTGAGAGTTTTGGCATAAACCCAGGTCGAAGAATAACCCCACGAATTCCACTTACCAAACCAGACTCCTTACCAGAAACAACAAACTTTGCTACCGAACTATTCCTTGGAATCACATTTTCACCCATTTCCATCTCTCTAGCTAAATTCTTAGCATACAAAACTCTAGAATTCACTTTCTCCATGTCTTCAAACTCAAGCCTTTTCAAAATCTCATCCTCATTAACCGTAACCACTTTCACGTCACCTTCTGAATCTTGCAAAACCGTAAAAATAGGACCCGATCCGAGACCCCAAAACTCGGCATCTTTCTTATACTGGTCAATCCAACTCTCTAATTTAGTCATCAAAACAGATTCACCTAAACGCTTTGATTTTAATTCACATACAACATTACCTACGTCGTTCTGTTTGGCGCTACCCGAATTCAAATTCCCAACATTTTCAGAATTTCCATTTGGGTGTTCAAAATCGGAAGTTGAGTTTGAAGGAATCGGATTTTGACGCACCTTTTGATGATCAAGAAGGAGCTTTTTCCTCAGCGAGTTGCGGCGGCTCGTTGGCTGACGAAACTGAGCTGAAACACGAAAAACGCTCGTAGCCGATGACGGTAAACAGCGGGGAAATGGTGGAAATTTTTGGAATTTAGATACGTGGAATCTGTGCAGGGGCTTTTTGTTGGAAGTTTTGATGGAAAGCCGGGGAGTGAAAGATGAGAAGCCGGAGAAAAGCTGCTGGGTTTTAGAGATTGGAGGGTTAAGTAGCTCCATCAAACATTAAACGAAAATTCAAGCATAAAGACGAAAGGTTGAGAATTTTGTGATATCTACAGATATAACATGATAGAAAAAAAGGCGGTGCTTTTGAAGAGTGATGAAGTGAGGTTTCATGACAAAACTCTCGAAGATCGCTAAACCCTTCTGCAGTACAGTAAAGCCACAACAAATTATATAAAACGTCGTCGTTTTTGGATGCAGGTAAAATACCAAAGGCTGAGCTCTTCTATTCCGAAATCTCTCATCTAAAGCAAACGGCGTCGACGGCCCGAGACCTAGACAATTACCAACAGGAGCCGAGGATGACTTAGAATAACAAGACAGGACTCCTTTGCTTTGCCAGCTTTGCCACCCAAAAAAGATTCACATGTAATCTGCGTAGCTAAATAGTAAACGGAACAATTGTATTTGTTGCCATGAAGCTAGTCGTACTTTGAAACTTAAAAAACCGCACTTGATTCCTAATACAGTGAAAAACAAATCATGAACCAAATAATAACAGTAAAATAAAAGGCAACCCATGTCTTTAATTCAAATTCCCGAAAGACCAATAATATTGACAAATCAATTGAAATGAATGTGAACCAAGATGCATTTTGTTAAGTACCGTAAAGAATAATCACATGAAAAGGTAAGGTAAAGATTAATCCATTGTGCCTTCATAACCAGTCTGACGGGGTCGGTTGGGATCCATCATCCGGCAATGCATGCACAAGTATGAGAAAGACATGTACAACTACGCAACTATCAATTATGAACCAGCATTCTCCACGGATGTTCAGCACTTTGTCATGGGAGTCATCCAGCAACCTCATCAAGATGGCGATCCATGATTTGAGATAGTGTTTCGAGAAAGACAGCTTCACTTGTGTCAGGAAGCACAGAATCTTGCGCCTCTTGGACAATTTCCTCAATCACAGATTCTTCCTTCAAATTCTCTCTGCACATCATCCTTCCAATGGCAAAGGGAGTGAGCCCTCTCTCTGCACCCTTTTTGAGAAGCATGGTGGAGATGCGGAGTGTGCGTGCGCATTTCGGTGGCATATCCCATCCATGGAATTTCAAAAGGGCAATATCTTCTTCAGCATCCAGTGACTTTATATAGTCAATAGTGTCAGGGGAGTAAGGCTGGCGAGCTTGAGGCCAATATAGCCACTCAAATGTGCAATCTTCAAACTGTAGAAACAGAAAATATGAAAATTAGGCTTGAAGACCCAGCAGAAAAGAACAGGCGGGGAAAAGAATATAAGAAAGACAACCCACCCACCCCAACCCACCCCACAAACAAATAAAAAGAAAAAACATAGAAGAGTATATGAGCTTTTATATTGTGAAAGAAAAAGACAACCGTAATGACACACTCTTAGGCACTTCACCAGGTTACAAAAATTAAAAAACCTGAAAACTAAGGGACAGAACAGAATCAGGCCGGTGCACCTCTCAGCTTGCTTGACAGTATAAAATTAGCAATGACCGACTCATGAGAATTTTAGCAGTGCATTCGATTCTCTTGATTCAATCAGACCAACTACAAGTTCAATAGCCTTCTAATCAAGAATTGATAATACGATTCAAGTTAAATTCGAAGTTGCAAAAGATAAGTGTGTTTAACATCTAAAATCTAGTGGAGGGAAAAAAAATAACAACAATAAACCAAGCATAATGACATGCATGAAGTTGCAGGCAATTAAAGGAATATTAGTAGAGCAAACTTACACTTTCAGGCAAGCAATAGCCATGATCAATTGGAATCAGCAATGTCTGCCCATCTTCATCTTTGCTCAATAAAATGTTCCCAGCATGCCTATCTGCATTAGCCAATCTTATATCCAGCACGGAGATTTTATGTACTTGCTCAACTGGGAAAGAACCAGGACCCATATCCTCACAACTGCCACTGTTCTCCACAAACATCTGCAATGACCCCATCTTGACTGTTGCTAAATTAGCAGGATTGTTAAAGCCACTATGCGAACACTTGATCATAGCAGTAGGAGGGACCCCAGCAAAACCCTTCTCATCACCATATAATGTGTGCCGCTCATACTTAGGATGATCCAAAATATAAGCTGCAACTTCCCTGAACGCCCCTTCTCCAACTCTTGTGCCCTTCTTCAACCCTTCGCCATCTGGTGACACTGGTAGTTTTCGAGGGTTGTTAACAGCTAAAGGCTCTTCATCAATTGGCTTAAAAACAGCAACAAATTTTTGGCCTGATGAATCCTGCATGAAATAAGCTCCTCCAGTACCCTCCACAGATATGATTGGAATTTTTCCACTAGCTAAACCATCTAATGTGGAATTAATCATATCCACAATCACAGCTGGTAATTCAACTTTGGAATCAACAATAAACGGCACCAATGAAAAATCCCTATCAGGAGGCTTTCTTGGTACAATCTCTCTATCAACTTCATATCCTCTAGTATAATTCTCTTTGCCACCAAAATCATACTGTCTTCCATTGGTCCTCTCACCACCATCATACTCTCGCTTGTCTTTCAATTCTGATGCCACAATAGACAACTCGAAATTCTTAGCAACAGGTTTGGCCCTAACTTTGGCAGATTTTCTGACCAATAAATGCAATACAGCATCATTATGCTTACATACGTCATCAATAAGCCTCTGATCCTCTAATTGCTCCCCATCACAAACTACTTCCTGCTCATCAAGATCAGTAAATGCCTTCACTCTCTTAGCAATCTGCCGTTTCACATAACCAACATCTCGTCCGCGTTCAACATGAAATGTAAATTCGTTTCCAGAAGTAGTCTTGACATTAATGACCTGAATATCAGAAAGCCTGAGAACCAGGTGCAGAACATTCCCATCATTGACTCCATAGTCACGAATGAGGGAATTACTCCGTGCCAGTTCCCGTCCTCCGCAAACCAACTTCTGGTTCTTCACAACAAACCCTTTACAGGTTTGAATCCGTAGCTTCACAGATTCAATAGAATCCGATTGCAAAACCCGCATAGGAATCATTGATCCAGGGAGGGCCAAATATATCCAAATTGACTCGTTTTCACAAAGACCCAATCCGGGACTCATGTGATCGGGAGGAACTAGAGGTTCGCTCTGAACCGGAACCACAGCAAGACCAGCCGACGACATTTTTGACAGTGAACTTTTGAAGAATACGAGATTACAACACTCTAAAAAAGAATGCTAAATCTAAACTATGTACAAATTCACAATAATTTCCCCATCTTTGTACAATCTAACAGTCCTATCTATACAAAGGAGAAAAAAGAAATTCCCAATTCAGGCCAAAGGACAAAATAACTAGGCCCGAGAATCGAAAGCCCCGGGAACCCGGAGTGAAATATTAAAGGATTTCGCAGCTCAATTCATCTTGATTTTGTAAGGTTAGGGTTTAGGGATTGTACGGAAATTATTAACAATGAAAAAAAAAAGAAAAAGATTATACAATTATGACAGAGAGAGTATTCATACCAGAAGGAAGAGCCGGAGAGAAAGGGGAGCAAGAACTGGAGCTCAAAATTAGAGTCTAAACATATGAGCTTATTATTTTTTTTTTTTTCTTTGGGCTGATGGTTTGGTAATGGAGGAATTCAGTTTTAGGTGGAAAGAGAGAGGGATGGAAGAAGAAAAGACGCGTGTAGCCGTCGTAATTTTATCGATGACGCGCAAAGCTGTACTTTTTTGTATTTGACTTTTGACCAATTTATTTACTAGTATAATTTTTTGTACAAGGCAATACTCAATAGACAATTATATATACGAATTTTGGTATTTCCAAATTTAGGGTGCAATTTTTCAGTAGGCAATACTTGGAGTAGCCTCCAAGTCTCGCTGTCCATCAAATCTTGTACAGTTGTACTCATCTTCATATTGTTTTCTGTAATTGCGCAAAAATGTATTCCCATCGTTAATAAAACTTTCTTATGGAATTTTTCCCATATTTCTCTTTTCTTTCCGATGGTGACGTATTTCTTTGTAATTCTTTAAATTATTTAGATATTCAAATACTGAAAAAAGTTTCCTGAACCTGAAGTGATATTCAACAAATCAAATTAAGATTATTATTATTATTATTATTATCGTTTACTTGGCGTCGGTATTTTTGGAAGTTGTGAAGTGGGCAGAACAGAAGATGGTCAAATCAAACACATGACACGAGCACTGAGCATCCAGAAATAAAATTGTCTTATGCCTCGGTAGCCACGTTTGTTCTGATCGCATGGGAATATTCCGTCGTTGCTAAAAATAAGTTCAATAGCTTTCTTTTGAAAGGTAAGATTGATACGAAATTTCCAAAGGTAGGTTGCCCAACTGGTCAGTCCTGACGAATGGGAAGGTTGATCTACTACACTTTTGTCTTCATCGCCTCTTGTCGAATTTGAGGTTTCCATAAAATTATTATAATATTTGGAGAAAAGGTTTAAGATCAAGGAATGAAATCAATTCAATTATTCAAGTTGTCAGTTGATTCATTTTGATAGTAAAAAAAAAAAAAAGCTTGATATACAAAAAAAAACTCTCAAATTTATATAAAACTATCAATCCTTTAATTTTTATTTTAAAATTTTTAATATTTAAATTTTTATTCTATGCATAATATAACATTTGATTCTGATATGACATAATAAAAAAATTTTATTTATCAATATATAAATAGATCACATCAATATTAAAGATTATATTATATATAAAATAAAAATTCAAGAGGCTATAAATCCTAAAATAAAAATTAAATAACAAAGCCGACAATTTTATATAAATTCAATAATTATTTTATGTATTAAACCGTAAAAAATATCCTTAGTCGCCTAGGGATTTATTCATTTATCAAGTACATGTGTCATAGTATTATTCTGTGTATGAACATGGGACATGTGATGATGGATCAGATGCAGTAAAAACAAAAACGCCATTATCAAATTAGAAGAAGAAACAAGGGGCCAAGTTTTCGATGGAGAAACAGAATAAAGCAGATTCTGCCATTAGATTCTTGAAGCTTTCCTCAACAGGACTTGTTATTTTTTTGGACGCCAACTATTTTCCCCAAGTTCTCACCATTCTGCCAACTTTTCTTCTTTGAACTGTCACACCGACAGCTGCAACCATTATAAAATACAAGTTTCTCCACACTTCAATGCTTAATGCACTGTACTTCCCTTCAAGTATGCTGATTGCAATGCTCTGCTTCACCGTTCAGCACAAAGCTAGGAAATGCTTGAGTAATGTCGCTTAAGCCTATGTTTGGTTCAAAGGGGGAAGGGGAGGGGAAGTAAGGGAAGGAAGGGGGAGGGGAATGGGGGCTTTAAGAGGGGGAGAGAAATGTTAATTTTATCCTTTTTTTTGTTTGGTTGGAAGAGAAGTGAGGAGGGATTTGATGTGATTTTTTATTAATTTACTCTTATATATAAAATTTTTTAAAATGTAATAATTTTTATTTTATATATTTTAATTTATATATTGTTATGTAGAAATTAATTTTTGTAAAAATAAAGTTAACTTTTAGTCAACTAAAAAAAATTTATATGGAATATGTTTTTCTTATCTTTTTTATATTAAATAAATGAACTTACAATTAATAGGGACAAAAAAATTAGTTTATTGTATAAATATATTTTTTAAGTAAAAAAGTGCTAAAAATAAAATAGACATTGTTTGAGAAAAGTTATTAAAATTAGTTAAGGATAATTTTGAAAATTAATTAGTTTTATTAGGATAAAATGAGAACAAATTTTGTCACCCCTCCAAAAATCCCCAATTTAGGGGTTTGGAGTTTGGAGGGGTTTAATGCACCCCTCCCCTCCATGTACTCCCAACCAAACAAAACATTAACCTCCTAACTCCTCCATTAATCTCCCTTAACCCCATCCAAACAAAGGCTAAAAGTGAAAAAAGGCATGAAAGGGGTTAGCATATATTATTGTTTTACGAACATGTAATTCTGGGGATAAAAACGTTGACCTGTTGTAGTCTATTCAGCATTTCATCCTACTATATTTCAAAGAAAAAAAAAAGAAAAGAAAAACCCTACCAAATTCAGAGGCAGAGATTGGCAAGTCAAACTCAAATACTTGGAATTAAGCTTTGATGGTTGGAACTTGGCAATTAAAGTTGATCAATGTGTTACTATAAATTATAACATCGCAAATTGTTTTTATATCACAGTCACAGGTGATTGGAAAATCAGCTATTAACAGAATTAATTCACAGATGAAATTGTAAAAAAAGGGGAAAAAGAAAAAGAAAAAGATGAAAAGCTTTGTGGATATATGCAAGTAGCTAAGCATTAAACTGACTAGGGAATTGAAAGTAGAGTTTTAGGATTTTCATCAGGTATGGAAGAGTCATGTTCTTTAATAACGATGGATTCTTCGTCACGTAATCTTTCCACTTTTCTTCATCTACCTTACCAATTTACCATCACCTTTTGTTTCAGCTTTCTGTGAATGTCTGCACAACGGACACAAAAGCAAGCATTTAATCAGAAAAGTAGAGACAAAGAAGAGCACTTATCTAAGAGTATAGAAGACATTCATACCTTGTCCACAATTGTTTCAACAGCATTATCTACTAGAATTAGATCAGATTCCTTTAGAATAGCCAGAACCATTTCCTTCAACTGTAAGCTCAAAAGGAGGAGGAATAAGTTTTCTGCCAGGATCTTGATGTTATTAATTACCAAATCAGATAAAAGGCTTGGCAACAAAAACTTATAAAGCTACATCTAAACTGGAGGTTTTGTTTGCAGAAGAATCCATTTTAAACAAAATGTAATGTGGAGAAGATATGATCGATGGAAACATGTTCTGTTGCAAAATAAGATCAAAATCTCAAGGTTGAATACTTTTGGGGGCATAGATTGCAACTGCAACACTTTCTAAACAATAATGACAGATTGGAGAAGACCAGAGGAAACAAGTTAGAGGCAAAGAGTTTCCATAATTTGAACATCTTAAACAGAAGGGTGTATTTTTTTTTTAATATTTAAGAATTCAAGCTCCAGTGGGGGGGTTTTCAGGACATTTCAGCTTCTTTGTCCTTTCTGAAGAGAAAAGGAAGCAAATATAAACATTTTCAAAACTTTTAATCATACTCAAGGCTCTGAGAGACAAGCAGTTCGCCCTCGGCTTGTTAATTCTCAAAACTTACACAATGTACCAGCTTCACTCGGCACATCCATGCGAGCAAAATTGGAACAAAGAGATTGAACTTACCTCCTCATGCTCAAGATAACCAGTGTGTCTCAAGTCGTGCTTAATCTAAAAGCATCTGCGACAAGCATCCAGAAACGTAAATTTGACAGTTCCACTGACATATCACATATATGAGAACACACGAAAGAAAATAGTACTATAATACCAAGATTCTCTGTTATGAAACTCATGACTTACATGTCATTTTTGGGTGGAAGATGGCTGATGAGCGAACATATTCTCCAAAATCAATTTGGCCATTGCGATTGACATCGAAAACGTCAAACCTCTGCAAATAGTGACAGGAGATACTGAAACTTTAGGAGGCAGACAGCCAAAGATATAGAACATCGTATTCTGTTATAGTCAAAGATCAAAATCAAGAGGATGCTGACATACGCCAATAGCAAGTGAAAGAAAAGGCCATCACTTTTTTATAGGCATTCTTAATCTCATTAGAACATTGAGCAATTGGAAAGGGTTGCCGATCATGGCTAGGTAGCAGTAGCACTAGTAAAAAATCCAGATGGCCAAGCAAATATTAGGCGGCAGTTTTAGGATTCTTTTGCCAAAGGCCTTTCTAAGAAGCCCATTTCTTGCAAACATCTATAACAAAATATTATTTTGAGGTGCAAGATGTATGGGGGACATTCGTCGACAACTCATTGGCTGCCTTTTTACATTTCTTTTTTTTTTCAATTGAGCAATCATTTTACTCTGAATGATGAAATCGAAAAAAAATATTGAAGGATGAGACTAGAAGGAGAGAGAAGAGAGAGCAAAAAAAGCAAGTGAGGGGAAGGTTTGGGAATTACTACCACGTTCCGCCCTTTACCCATCCTCCACCTACCACACCTCGCCCCACCGTCCTCATACTTCCCTTTCTATTCTTTCTTTTTCACACAACACCTGGGAATTACCATTTTTTTTTTCAAATTTGAACACTTGGGATGAAACGATGTCGTTTCATTCCTTAGAAAACAAAAAATAAAAAAAAAAAAAGAAAGGAAGAAAAGGAGAAAAATAGGGAGGTGACACGTGAATCATATCCCGAGAAAAATAAGATTTAACAATGACATTTTTACTGAGACCTACCTTATAATCTAATTTTAATAGTGATTATAGGTAAATTATCAGGTAACTATATATTATATAGTTAATAATATATACCTTTTCTTTTCTTTTTTGTTCATTAAAAAGGTTTACAAAAGTAAGCCGACTATCTTCACCTTCTAAAAATATATATAAGAAGAATTTAATATTTTTCATAATCATGTATATCAAGAATTTAGAAAATAAAAAATAAAAATAAAAAATATTTTCGTATATCAAATATAACCTAAATTGTTATTTGAAAAGTGTAATGCAAGAAGTTTTAACCTTTTTTCACTATAAATGTATTCTTTGATAAATGAAATATTTTCTCCTTTAGATTTTATAGTATCCAATTAATAAGCCGAACGAGGGCAATAACTCTAGTATAAATAAATGCCTGGTACAGCTTACACTGTCGAGAAAGAGGTTTCGATTTTTGCTGTTTTTAAATAGAGCAAGTTCTGGTGGCTAAGAGGCTTGAAGTAATCAAGGTAGGGGTTGGACCCCTGTCATCCCCCTCCCCGGGCCTTAGTACCCCGAATGTAATCAAAAAAAAAAATAGAGCAAGTTACCGTTCTTCCTGTTGATCAGATAAATTGCAAATTAATTTAGACAAAAACATAACAAGGATGGTGAGATTTAATAGAACATGGTGTATGTCGGGCCGTTGGATCGTATGCGTACCACGTGGAGCACTACTGTGGGTTCAACCAAAGACTTTTTCGTATTCGCCAAAAGCGTCAAAGCGTTAATTAAAGGAAATAGGACAGCCGCTTCTAGTTCTAGCACGTGCTGGGTCGCCATAGGCCCGTAGGTCGCAGCCCACAAGAAATAGTCTTTTTTATTTTTGGGGCCAGTAGTCTCTTTTTTCTCTCTTTATTTTTATCTTTTGAATAAGGACAAAGAGAGTTAGATGTATCCTGGCGAGATACATTTGTTCAAGTTGGAACTTCCTACCTCAAGTCCCCGAGTTTCACTGCAGATGAGGAAAGATTATGAATTTTATCAAGTAAAATCAAATTTGTAAAAGGCAAGAACCAGTCATGGCTCATGGGTAATGATTATAAGTGTGACCCTGAAAGTTGTTCAGCATCTTCTATCCGTAATCTACGAATTAGTTCAACTTCCAACCGACATTCTTGATCCAATATACAGGTAGGAAAGTTTCTAAATTGCTAATAAATCTTAATCCAGGTGTGATTGGTGTTACGCAGAAATAGGAAAGTCTCTGAGATGGGAACAAAATTCCACGTCTTCTGGTTTCGTTATTGATGAAGATAACTAGAATACAAGAACTCAGCAGGCCAAGGGTATTTTAAAACTCGCCAAACACAGTTCTACAATCTAACCAAAAATTGCCTGCAGAAGCAGTTCTAGGTTGCAACCAAGCAACCTTGACAGCATATACAAGCTACCACAATGCCAAGCATAGCTCCAGCCAAAACCTGTGATGGAGTGTGCCCGAGAAGTTCCTTGAGCTTTCTTTGACTGATAGGATGCCCCTGAAACAGGTCCTCAACGATCATATTAAGAACCTACAACCAGAAAGACAAATGATAATTCCATGATTTCAACACAAGTTAGCTATCGCTAAAAGGACAATTTTCAAAGGCAAGCTACCAGAATACTGGAGAAGGAAATAACTTTCAAGTCAAGGTCATGTTTTGTACACGAGACAGACACACACACACACACACCAAGTTGTGAAACTTAGGCAGAGATAAGTTGTGTCAGGGAAAATGCAGGATAGTATTTCAGCCGATAGAACATATACAAAGACGTTCATACTGGTAATAACTGTTATTTATGAAACAGTAATGTGTGGCAGACAGATTATGGCTATTATTACAAGTTTGAAGCAAGAGTGTCGATGGACATCAATTTATTTCACTGATTCAGATTCAGCTACCAGTTAGAAAAGGTTATTAAATGTTAAATACATCCTTGAGAATCAGCCACATCACTCATCCTTGATTTGTTTAAATGAGAACAAAACCTCAATGCTGATATAAATTCTTTAAAGCTAAAGAAAGTAAAGTGGCAAGTTAGAATCTATTCATAACTTGGGGATAACTTCAAGCACCATTTATTATGTTGACAACTTTGCTTCTCCGATGATTAAAAGAATCCATTGCCACACTTCCACCCCAAATCCCAACATGATGGTATATCAATCAAATTCATAGCCCTAGTCACTGCAGGGAAAATTGTATTACGGAATCCACTTCTAGAAGCACAGGGTATAGCTCAGTATCCATATACACCTAGGCATAACATCTCAACGGCACTCACAACTGGATTTTGAAACAAAAATCCAATGGAAATAGTTACTGCAGAATTGTCTTTTGGATTTCCATATACCAGGGGAGGATATTATTAACTAGTCATTCATCCAAAATTTACTCATACTTGAGCTTTGGCAATATCCATCTACAATCATACACAGATTTTGAGACCTCAAATTAGTTTTACTTCCAAGAATCAATTTTCATTGGAATAATACCAATTGCAAAGTCCCAAAATTTTCTGAGCATATCTGGACACTATTTGAGAAAAAATTAAGGATCTTAATTTTGGTTTTTGTCATCAACTGCCTGGCTACATCCAAAGCCTACCCACCCTCCAAACATAAATAGATCATACCTTCTCATTTGCATTTGGCACCAGGCAATCATCCAGACCACAGTCAATAAAAAAGCTGAAACCATCCTTACATGCCAAGGAATAATTTTCTTGAAAACTGAAATTCCGGGGCATCTTGTAGTAACAACTACATATGATGAATGTATTACGTATGAAACGGAAAGCAACTATATTTTCATCCTTTTCCAGTTTTCCTTTTCTCTCAACAACCAACACCTAAGGGCTAGTTTTGTCATTATCTCCGTCTGGTAAGAATAAATGTTGATCTCCAACCATAAAAAAAGAGGCCAAAACCTACCATGTCTGGCAAAACTTACGCCCTTAGAGAAATTACTCAAATCATACTGATTAAGAGTAAGAGTTAATAATTAGAACAACAAAAGGCAAAGCAATGCAACAGTAACTAAAACACTAAAAGAAAATTCAATTCAATGTGCATATATATCCAGCAGAAACTTATTCCTTGCACTTCAAAGATGCATTCAAACTAAAACATTACATCTTCTAAGTAAAAATTTAAATCAAAATATATTGATTCTTACCGCAGCTTGCATCCCAGCATGCCTTCGAACTCCAATCGCATCGTACATAACAATCAAACTGAACCCCAAACAAACAGGAAAAAGCGAGTCCGCTATTCCATGACAAATGGCTACTGATGTAGTCAAAGCTGTACACAAAGCCGAGTGCGAAGAAGGCATCCCACCAGAAGCAAACAGTATCCTAAAATCCCATTTCCTCTCTATAAAGAAATTCAGAAACATCTTGATCGATTGAGCAATAAACCATGCGAACAAACCGGAAACAAAGGTTGGATTAGCCGCCAATGTCGCCACAAACGGACTAATTCGAACCTTGGCAGTAGCTGTTACACTCAATAAAGCCACACCTATACCTCCGCTTTGTAAGTAATTCCCATTGTATTGGTCTAAAATTCTCTCTGATTCTGCAGTGTAAGCGTGCAAGCTTGAAGACCATTTTTGAGTATGTGAAAAGGCCAATCCTTTGATGCTTTTCAAGACTGGGACTAAAACCAATAAAGGGTTGACAGAAAAGCTTCGATTTTTACACTGGGGAGTTGGGTTTATGGGATTAGACGGAGACTTAAAGGAGAGAGAAACTGGAGAAGCTTTGAACTTGAGGAATGAGAAATGCGGAGAACAATAACAAAAAGGTCCTTTTTTGAAGCTTTGAGGATTGAAACAGAAAATATTTAATGTGGAATTTATTGTGAAAGAGCCCATGAGAAAAGCTGGTCTTTATTAGCTCGAGTTTTTCCAGTCTGCATTTGAGAGAAATAAAGATAGAGAAGAGACCGGAGGAAACAGGAAAGATAATGAAGGGAATAAAGGTTTGTGTGGGGCTTGAGAGAAGCGTGAAGAAACGAATTTTAGTGGATGCTGGAATTTATATGAGATAGAATGTGTGGTGGAGAAAGAACCCTTGGTTTTGGCTTATTTTAACGAAGATGCCACTGCTGCGCATATTTTGGTTCGCCAAGAATATGCTAGGAAGGAACTACTGCAATCAGCTTTCCTCCCCCCAAAAGGAACTTACTATCGGCGGCCAGGTGCACATGGACCATTGGCTTGAGGACAAATCGCTGCAATTGCACGGCCTGAACCAAAACTCGAAAGCGCCGGTCAGCTAGGATTTGCCTAATGCCGCCAAATAGACAAAGGCTCTCTTTGGCACACCGAGCCCCAACACACTGAAACGGCCTAAACGGAGTCTTTAATGCATGCGATGGTGAGGCACAATTGAAAGTCAATAACTTGGTTTCTTCATTAATGGGCTGGATTACCATGGTTTAGCTTTTCCGGCAAAGACAAATCACTTATTAACAATTTGAATTATAGTATTTTTTTCTTTTGTAAATAAAAAATTGGAAAATGAATTTATTAGAGAAATAAGAGATTTCAAATTTAAAATTTTTATATAAATTTTTAACTTTTAACCAACTCAATCGGAGGGAATATTTAATTATAGCATGTTTTCACTCCTATGACAAAGTTCTCATTTTATCTCATTTTGTTGATCTTTATTAAATAAAACAAGAATAAAATAATAATAATTAATTACTTTTTAGAACAAAAATATTTGGTCAAATTATGCAATTAATTCCTTTACCATATTAAAATTATAGATTTAATCATTCTATTATGATTTGATTAAATTGAGTCTGTCTACTATAATTTATTATCAAATTAAGTCATTTACTAACGATGTTAAATTTTCACCGTTAAATATGTTGGTGACGTGTACTTCTAGAAAATATTATAAAATTTTCATGGAATATATTTTGGTTATGATAATAAAATTTTTCACAAAAAAAATGAAATTGAACATTAAAAAAATGATAAATGACCCGCAACAAGTATGCTATGTTCACCTGAAATATTTTTAAAATTTTTAAAAAGACACATATTAAGGTATTCCAAATAATTAAAAAAGTTACATGAAATTTTAAAAAAAATTTTAAAATACATATTATTATAGTCAATGTTACATCAGGATAATTAACGATGAAAATTTAATACGATTAGATTAAATTTGATATAAATTATAATAAAGAAACTTAATTTGATTAAATCATAGTAAATGTCTATATTTTTAGTATAATAGAAGATCGATTTCATAATTTGATCAAAATGTTTCTATAGATTTTCCTCCAGACAAATTATAGTGGCCTACTAGCCTATAAAGATCGGAGCATAGGCCTATTTCATAAAAATCTAAACATTTGGCCGAGTTAGGAGTGGCCCAACTGGCCCAACTAGAATTAGACCGTTATGAAAATATCCACGTCACCTCTGTTTGTCTCTCCCTCCAACCGACTCTGTCCGACTTTTCCCGGTTCTTTCGCCAACCCAAATTTCCCACTTATATAAAAGGAGAAAAGCTCAGCCTCCCTGCTTCTCTCCCTTCAATTTTCAGACCCGAACAAACAAAGCACATTTTCTTCAAGAGACACGCTACCTTCCGAGTCGACTCACCGCTCTCGACCAAACTCGTTCGTTTTTGACTCGGTCAGCACAGCATGGAGAACCTCATAACTTTGGTGAACAAATTGCAGAGAGCATGTACGGCGCTTGGCGATCACGGTGAAGAAAGCGCGTTGCCTACCCTTTGGGATTCGTTGCCCGCCATCGCCGTCGTCGGTGGCCAAGTATGATCACCGTCGTTATAACTTTATGATAAATTTGTCTTTTTCTTCATTTCCGATCATTCTCGATCGTTTTCTTTTCCTTCCTATCTTTGATTTTCAATTTTTTTTCTGACTTTTAATCTTTATTTCTCCTTTTTTTTTCCATCTCCGCGTTGATCTTTTCCCTTCTACGATTTGATTCTACGTAATTTTGACTAAAGATTTTGTTTCTCTTTTCCTCAAATGCGATGATTATTTTCTTGTTCGTGCTTTTTCCTCTTTTGAAGTTAGAAATTTGAATTTATTGAAATTAGTCCCATAAATATGGTTGATTGAATTATTTACATAATTTTGTCTAGGATTTTTTTTCTTCTAATAATTTTAGTAATTCAATGGTTGTAGAGTTCTGGAAAGTCATCTGTGCTGGAGAGTATTGTTGGAAAAGATTTTTTGCCTCGTGGCGCAGGTGAAATTTTTTTTTTCGTGCTATTTCTTGCCACATTATATCTTGATACGAGGCAAAAGAACCTTGTTTACAGGGATTGTCACAAGGCGGCCTCTCGTCTTGCAACTTCACCGGATAGGCGAAGGAAAAGAATATGCAGAGTTTATGCATCTCCCAAGAAAGAAATTCACCGATTTCGGTATGCATTCTCTTAGGCTATATTTTTCCTCAGTAGTAATTAACTATTTAGTTCTATCTTCTTCCAGTTTATTTAGCTAATATAGTCACCATAAATTTATTTTAATGCTGTGTACTTGGAGTTTTGCAATTTCTTTAAGTTATTTATATCTTTCTTAATCTTGAATTCTGAGCTTAGAGAGTACACAATTTTGCAGCTGCTGTTAGGCAGGAGATTTCTGATGAGACAGATCGAGAAACAGGGCGTACCAAACAAATCTCTAGTGTTCCAATCCACCTTAGTATCTACTCTCCCAATGGTGAGATATTGTGTTGATCAAGTTGTTTAATCCATTAATAAGTAGTACCTGAAATAAACCAAGAATTACCTTGTACCAAAATTAGCCTCCTGAATGTTTTGACCAAAGAAAATTAGAGGATGTAGGATTAGTTAGTTGTTTCAATTCATCTTTGGCATCCTTTTTGAAATACTGCATGCGCTGAATTTGCTTTTGAGATAACAAGTAAGCCCACTGCCAACCATTCAGCTGCCAGTAGATTGATCCGTACAAATTTTAAATGGGCGTGAAGTATTACAGGCACTTTTTTTAATGTTAGTTCTTTTGAAAGACCTGACAGATGTATGTATTATTCTTGTTTTTATTTAATTTTACTTCCTTACTGTTGTAGTGGTAAACTTGACATTGGTTGATCTACCTGGACTTACCAAAGTAGCTGTTGGTGAGTATCTAAATCTCTACAAGCTTTATTTATTTATTTTTTTTAAAATTTTTGTCTATGATAACCTATTCATTTCAATTACTTTAACAAATAACTTGTGGTAATTGGCTTGTTGTAGAGGGACAATCTGATAGCATTGTGCAAGACATTGAGAATATGGTTCGGTCATACATTGAGAAGGTAAATAGAGCCAGAAGTTGAGGGATTCTTGCTTATTTGTAATGGACTTAACCTACCATAAGGGATATGACAAAACATAAAAAGACCCTAGCATAAGGGAAATGGCGTTAATTATTGTTCATTTGATTCTTCTGACCAATTTTTGTTCATGGATATGCAATTATGTAAATATTAATGAAGCTCACTGAGTTCAGGGCAAGTAACACAAGATAAGCACAGTGGTACAATGTAACTTCTAGGGTTTGCTAAATGGATAAACCATTATTTGTTACTTATGATTCTTCCATATATAGAAGGATATGCTCTATCAGATAACTAATTTTATTCTGCTATACTTGTCTCTTATTTTAGCCCAACTCTATCATTTTGGCAATTTCTCCTGCCAATCAAGATCTTGCTACTTCTGATGCAATAAAGATCTCACGTGAAGTCGACCCCAAAGGTATGCCTTTTCTAAAATCTTTGATCTACTATTAGATGGTAGCATTATTGTCCATCTGAAAAAAAAAAAAAAGTTTATAGTAGAAAGAAACCAACGCTAGAATAGGCAGAGGTGGAAGTAGGTAGATGAAACAAAATCAAACAGGTTTAAGTAATTTGTAAAACTAATACAAGGATCAATAATGAAGAGTATGGAAAAGGGAAAATGAAATTGTCTTGTTCATGGGATACTGTTAACTCCTTATCCTGTGCCATGACAAGCATCTGTTGTAAAAAGTGTTATTTAATAGCTATCATCCTACATAAAAACGCATCTTCTACTAAGGATCCTACTTAGAGACAAAGATAAAAACGTGTATGCAATGGTGATATAACCGATCAAAGAAGAATAGCCACAGTTATGGCAGGGCAGCACTGTTTGGTTTCATTTTAACAGTCTTGACACTTGTCCACTATTATTGGGGGATCAATTGCCTTCTGATAGGGGAAAAATAGAATTCTATGGATTTAAACTATCCACCATTTTCAGCATTAAAACCTTTTTTCTTATTTGAACAGGTAATTATTTTCATAAGTTTTCCCTTTAACTTTTTATTGAATTTCACTGGGTTGTTGTCAAAAAATCAGGGGAGAGGACATTTGGAGTCCTAACAAAGATTGATTTGATGGACAAGGGTACCAATGCAGTCGATGTAAGTTTTTTTTCTGCAAATGGTTGATATAATTGACATCATACAATATAACTTTCTGGTGTAGCTATAAGATCAATGTCTGTGGGATTTTATTACTAATAATCTTGTATTAAGTTCAGTGCAATGACTTTCTTATAATATATTTTGGGATTTTAGATTCTGGAAGGAAAATCATATAAGCTGCAGTTTCCATGGATTGGTGTTGTTAACCGCTCTCAAGCTGACATCAACAAGAGTGTTGATATGATTGCTGCTCGGCGTAGAGAGAGAGAATATTTTCAAAACAGCCCGGAGTATAGTCACCTTGCTTCCAGGATGGGTTCTGAGCACTTGGGAAAGATGCTTTCTAAGGTAGTTTTGAGTTCCTCAAGTAGTAATTTTTGTTTCAAGTTCTTAATGTTATTCTTACTACTGAAATTGGTTGAATCTTCAGCATTTAGAAACTGTGATAAAGTCTCGAATCCCTAGTCTCCAGTCCCTTATTAACAAGACTATTCTTGATCTGGAGTCAGAATTGAGCCGTCTTGGGAAGCCTATTGCTGCTGATGCAGGAGTAAGCATTAAAACCTATTCTATTGCTTTCACATTTTGCCTTCGTCAATTTTTCTCAGCTTAATATAAACTGGATAACCTTTTTGTGAAACTTGTATTACTGTTACCTAATAATCAATCTTTGATGGTTAGGGTGAGGACCTTTTCTCACCCTCTCTGTCTCTCATATTTATAGAATTCCTGATGCTTACAGGTTCAGGCCCTGATCATATTCTTTCTGTATTCAGGGGAAGTTGTATATGATAATGGAAATCTGTCGAGCTTTCGACCAAAATTTCAAAGAACATCTCGATGGCATGTATGTTTCAAAGTACTGGTGTGTTTTATAAAGTTGTCAATCTCTTGCCAGTTCCTGCTATAATGTGCTTTTGGTTATATCAATGTTCACAGACGCCCTGGAGGTGATAAAATATATGGTGTATTTGATAACCAACTTCCTGCGGCTTTGAAAAGATTGCATTTTGATAAACATCTTTCAATGGATAATGTACGCAAGTTAATTACTGAAGCTGATGGATATCAACCACATCTGATAGCTCCTGAGCAAGGATATCGCCGTCTTATTGAATCTTGTTTGGTATCTATCAGAGGTCCTGCTGAAGCAGCTGTGGATGCGGTAATGAAGTTCATCTCTATATCAATCATCTTCCTCAGCTTTTTGTGGCATATGGTTTAATTGACGCATATCTGGATTCAATTTCAGGTTCATTCCATTCTAAAGGATCTTGTTCACAAGGCCATGGCTGAAACAATGGCAAGTTTCTGACCATGCTAACTTTTTAGAATTTGTCGTACTTTGGAGACCTCACACATGAATTGCTCACCATCTTTGATCCGTTATAATGGTTACTTCTCCCCTTCCTTTTTTTTCATCTTAATTTCATTTTATTGCATATAGGAACTAAAGCAATATCCAACTTTGAGAGTGGAAGTAGGGAATGCTGCAGTTGAATCATTGGAAAGACTGAGGGAAGAAAGCAAGAAAGCAACTCTACAGCTAGTTGATATGGAATGTAGCTACCTGACTGTTGAATTTTTCCGGAAGCTTCCTCAAGATGTTGAGAAGGGTGGAAATCCCACACATTCAATTTTCGATAGATATAATGATTCCTATCTTCGACGAGTTGGTAAGTACTAAAAGGCTCAGACTCAGACAGTGTTATTATCGAACAAGAGGCTTTAGTTGTGTTGGTTTACGTAATGTTTTGGACTTCTAAATTTAAGTTTGTAATTTTCACCGTTTTGTTTTCAATTATTTGCTAGGAGAAGACTCTCTTCTCTCCCCTTTCATCATAAAAGTTCAAAAAAAGGAAAGTAGGAGAGATGATATTTCATTATGTTAATTTGTGACTGTAATAGACTGGCTATGTATACACTTCATCTCTACCCTACAAAAACCATCATCCTCTTCTGTTTGTTATTGTTTCTGATTGGGAAGAACAGGTAGTACCGTCCTGGCATACGTGAATATGACTTGCGCCACTTTGAGAAACACTATTCCAAAGTCAGTTGTCTACTGTCAAGTCCGTGAGGCCAAACGCAGCTTGCTTGACTTCTTCTTCACCGAATTGGGTAAGAAAGAGGTAAGCATTTTCTTCTCAAACTTGTTCATGGCCTGATTCTGCCCTGCTCTGTTGCAGCAAATCGCATAAACAGAAAAAAAAAAATGGTGAAGAAACAGAGGCTGAACTCTGCTACTCACACGTTAATTTGCTTTGTTTGCAGTCAAGGCAGTTGGCGAAGTTGCTAGATGAGGATCCAGCAGTCATGCAGCGACGTACCAATCTAGCAAAGAGACTGGAATTGTACAGGAGTGCACAAGAAGAGATTGATGCAGTTGCCTGGTCGAAGTAGGAGGGATAGAATATCTTTTACCCTTTGGTCTTTTTCTTGGTACATAGTTGGGTTGAGATTTATCCATAGGATGATTCTTTATTCATTGCAATTGGAGGTTGGAGAGTTTATTTGTTTTCGGTTAGGAAGTTTAAAGTACTAGAACTATTATAGATCACTGAGTTGTTTATCATAGTCCCTTACCATTATATCTCATATCAGCTATCATTTCTGTAACCAGAATTAATTTGAATTGAGCGTTTCCATTATTAGATGTATATTTGCGCTAGAGGGATATAATAAATTGAAATTTTTGTAGCACTATTTGTCGCAACTGGCAACTCAAATCGAGGTATCTCTGATGCAACTTGTGAATTGTAATAAAATCCGAAATGAACGTGTTTGATCTTACAGAAACTTTTTTGAGCACTGAATCAAAAATCAGAATAGATAACTAGCGGTTCCGATTCAAAGATCGTAAATAATAAAAGCATCATTGATTACCGGCAGACATTTTGATGGTTTGAATCTATGAGGAATTTCTGCCCTTTCCTGCCCATCGAACATCAAGTGTGTTTTTTTCACTGTTCTCGGCAGGAAAAATAGAGTTACTGGAGGTGCGGGGAATCGAACCCCGTGCCTCTCGCATGCGAAGCGAGCGCTCTACCATATGAGCTACACCCCCTGATGATCGGAATCCACCAAAATTTAGACTGGTGTCATACTTTGTATTCGTAACCTGCTAACTAGCTACGATAATCTCTTACGTCGACAGGTACATAAGAATACTACTAAACTCATAGAAGAAATGGCTTCCTCACGGACATGCAGTCATTTGCTTATGCCTTACTCTGCTAATCCGATCTTCAAGTGTTGGATTGCCTCGAGCAAATATATTCGTTCTGCCTGAATGAATACTGCTTTATCTCAGCATTGGCTTGTTATATCCCCAACACATTTTAAGTAATTTCTTTGATGTTAAATTAATTTTATGGTTGAATGATATTGATGCCGAGCTGATAGCAATAAGATAATGGGATCTTTCTGCAGTGTCAAACGTTAGAGATTATAAATTAAGATCCAAGAAATTGCATTTGCATCAACAAGAAATTAAGGGCTGCCACCTGGTTTGTTTGCACCGCCAAAGTCCTCCATGTGTCCAAGCGCTCCATGGGTAGAGAATCAAGGTCAAACCCTCCTTGAGGCAGGCAATGAAAACAAACTTATATTATAGCGGAAGTTGACATCACAGACAAATTCAGATTGCACCGTTGTTGAACCTTACTGTAGGATTAATTGCGGCTCTGATATACTCTCTCTTCCTTCAAAGAGACAAACAAGGCCTGAAAACCTGCCAACTACATGAGATTTATTGCTTCTAATAAATTTTCTGTTAAAGTGTTCTGTCTGATATTGATTTTAGTTTCAGCCAATTTTGCAGTACATAGTAAGTCAAGTTAACAGTATTGGCTATTACTTTTCAGAGAGCCTCACTTGCTATATATTGGATTATCTCGAGAGCTCTTTCCCTTAACTTCTTTCCTTTTTTTCCTTATACCAAGCCAACAGCAACAGGATATATAGGGAAAATTAAGGGTTATATGATCAGAGGTATAATGGAATCTAGGAATGATTTCAGATGGAGAAAGCAAGCTTTCAAACCGATTGAAACGAAAAGAGCAAGGAAAGTGGATGAAGGAGAAGACAATAAGAGTAGCGGCAAAAGAACAACAGAAGAAGAGCCAGTAAGCCCATCGGCTCGTCTGTTTCATGAACCAAACTTCAACGTGTATATTATAGCCATCATGGGGTGCAAGACTAAAATTTCCCCAGACATTGTCAAAGCCAACTTGGGCCATACTTTGCTTAAACACCCTCGTTTCTCTAGTTTGCAGGTAAAAACATACTTCACTTTCATCATTAAACTTTTTATTCGGGGGAGTTTCTTTTGTTTAACTCCGAAATTGTTTTAAGTTCCTCAAATAGTAGATAGAGTACTTTATTTATTTTCTTTGAATCACTCATATATTACTTACCTTATTGATTTTCATTTTGTTTCTTCCAAAAGGAAATTAATTAAGTGTATATATTTTTCTGCATATTTTAATGTACAGAATCCATGTAGAGATCATTTCTCCCATCCCCAGGGAACAGAAGAAAAAATATTACAGCTAGCTGAATATGATCGTCTGGTGCTCTTCTCTCTCTATAGCTATAGTGATAAAAAAAGCTAGCTTTTCCGGAGAAGAGAGATGAATATGGATCAAAGCTTGCATGTTTGCGACGTGTACAATTTATAAGTTGCAAAAAGAAGTCTTAAACCCAAACCCAACCACTCCTAGACAAAAAAGTTCAGTTGGGGATGATAAGTAGGACTAATGTTGAAAGACAAATATATTATTGTTGTTTTCTCATGTCCGCTGTTTTTGTTGTTGTTCAGTTGGATTGAATCTTTAAATGTTTACTTGTTTAAGATTAAGGCATATATGTCTATGGCAAAGATATGCAGTAGTTCTTAACGTAAGAGACTTTGCCTATGAAATATGAATCTATTAGGTCATTAGGCGTGCATGCATCTTTACCTAATATTTACAAGATTGCTTTGAAATATTTTCATTTGAAAATGGGATTCCAATCCTGTTTCTGAACAGGACTGTGCGTTAGATTCATTTATCCTCCTTTTATGGGTAATTTTTTCTCTTTGTTTCACAATTTTGAGAGCACCATAAGATATAGTAGAAATTTTCAGGTGGTGGACGAGAACAATAAAGGAGAAATGAAATGGGTTCGAACAGAAGTGGATTTGGAAAGGCATGTTATTGTTCCAGACCTGGACCCAAACATGGACTCGCCAGACAAGTTCCTTGAAGATTACATCTACAACCTGAGTAAGACCTCCATTGACAAATCGCAGCCTCTCTGGGACCTCCATCTGCTCAATTTGAGAACCTCCCAATCCGAAGCAGTTGGGGTTTTCAGGATCCATCACTCCCTTGGCGATGGCACCTCCTTAATGTCTCTTCTTCTCGCCTGTACTCGCCAAACGAACGACCCCCTGGCTTTGCCTACCATTCCAACCGGGAAGAAACAAGAGAAGAAGAATGATCGTAGAGCTACATTTTGGCCTTGCAGATTCTTATTCATGTTTTGGTCAGTACTTCAGGTGTTTTGGAATAGTTTGGTTGACGTTTTCATGTTTCTTGCTACGGCATTGTTCTTGAAAGATACTGAGAATCCTCTCAAGGGTCCGCCAGGAATTGAGTTCACTCCTCGGAGAATTGTTTTTAAGACAGTTAGCTTGGATGACATAAAATTGGTGAAGAATGCAATGAACACTGTAAGTCTCATAACCTGCTCTCTGATCGGTTATTTCAGAAATTTTTGAATAAAATCTTTGGAGCCTAATTCGCAGACCATAAACGATGTCGCTGTGGGGATCACACAGGCTGGCTTGTCACGCTATATCAACAAAATTTATGGTGAGATTTTCTTTTACCAGTATGTGTAAGAGTAAAACAAAATTAAAAGATTGTCTGATTCATTTTTCCCCCCGTAGGCGGGAATAAGAAAGATGGGGGAGCAATAGAAATGGATAATCTTCCAAAGAACATTCGCCTCCGATCAACTCTGCTCATCAACATAAGACCAGTTGCAGGAATCCAGGTTAGTGATTTCTTTCAAACTAATTTTGTAGTTAATTTCACCAAATGCCAGGCTTATTGTGGTTTACAGGTTTAGGCTTCGTGGTGTAATTTTGTTCCTGAACTCTTAGTCCAACTTCTTACTCTTTTATTGTAGTAAACCCTAATTATGCATGTTGTATGGGCGTCAGGCTTTAGTAGATATGATGGAGAAGGATGCTGAAGCAAAATGGGGAAACTGGATCGGTTACGTTCTCCTTCCTTTCACCATTGCAATTCGGGATGATCCATTAGATTATGTTCGTGATGCTAAGGCTACAATTGACAGAAAGAAACGCTCCCTTGAAGCTATATACACTTTCTCCATTGCTGAGTTAGTGCTCAAGCTTTTTGGCATCAAGGTTTTACTTTAATTTGGATCTTCCAATTCACTTTTATCTCCCGAATTGAAATCTTAGCTAGCTACTTTATTGCCACGCTACATCAAATTCTGATAAAATTTCTCCCTTTTGGTAAAAAATACAGGCGGCTAGTGCTCTATCCCACAAAACTATATCGCACACAACAATGTGTTTCTCGAATCTGGTCGGGCCTTTGGAGGAAATCGGTTTCTATGGCCATCCCATGGCCTTCCTTGCTCCTAGTTCTTATGGACAACCTCATGTAAGCATTCATTTCCGAACAACTAAACAGTAAACACCCTGTTGTGCCTGTCGATTTTGCTGCCGCCTGCATGCTGTTGACTGATCAAGCTAACGACTAACAAAATTGCCAGGCACTAATGATCAACTTCCAGAGTTATATGGACAAAATGACCATCGTTCTATCCGTGGACGAAGGAACTATCCCGAACCCTCACCAGCTATGTGATGACATTGTGGACTCCCTTGGCCTTGTCAAGGATGCAGTATTAACTAAAGGGCTTGTGTAGGAAATGAGAAATACCAGGCAATGCCCTGCACCTTCTCATCTAAATAGAACAATTGTCGTAGTGACACTCTTCTTTCATCGTCATCTACTTTCATTTTATTATGACTCCCTCAAACATTAGAGATATAAATAATGATGGAAGAGTAGTTTGAGTTTGTTTGATTTCTGAATTTTGCATATTAACAGCAGATTACTAATTATCTAAATGGGGGTAAGTTCTTTTATAGCATTTTCTAATTTAGAAGGGTACAAGCCCAAAAACAAAATAAAAGTTTGGTGGTGTTCCCATAATTTTCGTTCAATCATCCATGCATTGGCTAATTTAACTTTGGCTGCCTCTCGTTTCCCTCCTTTTTCATACGAGGGAAAAACAAAAACCTCGCAGACAACAATGGGACTCCCAAACACCAAAACCCAGATTTTCACATTTTTCATTCTCCTCTCCTTCCAAGTCTTCCCCATCGTTTGCACGTTCCCACATTTACCCAACCTATTTAGGCCAGGTCAGAAACCAGAACCCGAACAACCTCAGAATCTGGGCCCCCGCGATGTTTTTCGTTCGGAGCAGCAAGAATTCCTGGATGCCCACAACAAAGCCCGGGCCCACGTGGGCCAACCCTTCTACGTCTGGAACGAAACCTTGGCCTCCTACGCTCTCGCATGGGCCAGCCAGCGCATCTCCGACTGCCGTATGATCCACTCCTACGGGCCCTATGGCGAGAACATCTTCTGGGGGGGCCGCGACCACTGGACCGCCGCTGAAGCCGTCAGGTCATGGGTGAAGGAACATCGGTTTTACAACCGGAGGACCAATGCTTGCCTCCCGGGCAGACTCTGCGGCCATTATACGCAGATTGTATGGAGGGATTCGATCCAACTAGGATGTGCCAGAGTCAAATGTTTGAATGGTGGCATTTTCATCCTCTGCTCCTACTATCCTCCTGGAAATTACGTTAATGAAAACCCATTTTTC
Source organism: Microcos paniculata (assembly GCA_030664755.1). Classification (NCBI taxonomy): domain Eukaryota; kingdom Viridiplantae; phylum Streptophyta; class Magnoliopsida; order Malvales; family Malvaceae; genus Microcos; species Microcos paniculata. The sequence continues at coordinate 37,732,670 of CP131461.1, forward strand.
CCGAACAGTGGTAACGACGACAGCGACGATAGCAACGACGAGCAACAATCATAGAGACACGTCTCCATTTTTTCCAGAGAGCCAATCTTCTCATAAGCTGGAATTTTCTTACGAGCTTAATTCCTCACAATTTTTGCTATTGCATTTATATGTTGTTTATCAAATATGGGAAAAAAAAAAGAATTTCCTTTTTTTTTCAATTGGGTACTTTTTGGGTAGTTTGTGTGAATTTGAATTTAGATTTCATTCAGTTTTTGCATGAAATCAGTGGAGTCCAAATGTTGGGTATATTCATTATTTCATATCGTCAATGAGGAGTAACACTTGTTGTCTGTGTAAAAGATGCCTCCTGTCCTGTATTTTGCCATTTCCATTCTGTGAGTAAGTGGTAGCCTGACAAATGAAATTCGAAAAACTGCAAAATCCTCCTTGAATTGATCTGTCTCTTCAAGGAGTCGGTTTCTAAGAAATCTCGGATGGAAGATCAGATGTCATGTTTTATCATATTTTCTTGACGAATTATGTAGGGATTTTGCAATGATCAAATCTTTACTCAAAAACAAACTAGTTAAACTTAAAATTTTAGACTATGCAACCAAATGCGCTTTTTTCTAGTGATTCATAAGACTATGCTAAAATCAAATTTTATTATTTTAAGCTTATTACTATTTACCTTATGTACATTGAAAATCAAAATTCGGCTATAGTCTCTTATTCACAAGGACTAGAATATCATAAATGATATTAGCTTAATATATAAAATAGTCCTCGAACTTATACAAAATTATCATTTTGGCCCTTCAACTTTTATTTTGAAATTTTTTACCCTCAAACTTTTATTTTGTGCACAATGTAGCCCTTCATGCTGACGTGGCCTATCTATATATTGACACCTGAAATTTTCTCATTGCGTCATATCAACACCAAGGGCTACATTATGCACAAAATACAAGTTTGATGGTCAAAAATTTAAAATAAAATTAATTGGTCAAAACGACAATTTTATACAAATTCTAAGACTATTTTAAGGATTAAGCCAAATGTTATTTAAGTGACATTTAGAATGGGGAGATATTTTTGTTCCTATGACAATGAAAGTTTAGTGATTAATGCAATACTGTCTAAGGGTCTTTAAAAAAAAAAAAAAACTTAAATTGTCAGGTTCCAATCGAGTCGTTACAAGCGTCAATACTTTACCAACATATATACATATATATATATACCACACACTGTACTTAGACCATTTTTATGGTTAGTGTAGAAACTTCGAATCCCTGTCCAAATAAAAAAAGCATGGTTAACACAGTTTTATGACAGTTGGGTATGGTCAAAAAAATCAAAACCTGTAGTCAAACTGTTGTTAACGTTGTTATTAGTATATCATAATGTTTTCCATCGTCGCGAGAGTCGGGCAAACTTTGGACTGTCTAATTGACTGCCTCTTGCGCTCAAAACGGGATTCTAGTATTCTTTTCTAAAAACCAACATCGGACAGTACTTTTCCCGATTTTGCAGGCCACGGTTCTAAACTTGCGTTTCCAGTTTGAACCCTGTTATAAACAAGGCTCCAACTTTCCAAAGTTTGCCTATGAAGTTGCCTCATCGTCTCCTTTGCCTCAAAGAAGAAAGATTTAAGGAGAAAAAGGAAAACAGGAAGGAAAAAAAAGGGCTTGTAAATCCTGATTGTATCAGGCCCTGGATTGAAACACAAGATTCCTCTCGTTCTTGTGCAATTAATTATTTTCCGACTGCCCCATCCTTTTGTTCTGTTGTGTTGGTTTTGGGGAGATTAATCTTTCAACATGGAATGGTCTGCAACATCCGCTACAAAAGCATATCTTGAGACCCTCCAATTGGTAATTAATTAAGCAGCTGCTTCATTTTCCTTTTCTTTCCCCATTTTCTGATACATGTTTCTTGTCTTTAAAGTATGCGCTTCTTTCTTTGTTTAGATTGTATTTTGATGGATCATTTGGATTTTCTTGGTGCTCTTTTTTAAGACAAATCTTGTTTAATACAAATTTTCAATTGTTAAAGGAACACCTTTTTGTTCTTGAACACGACATATTCTTGGCAATTTTCAACTTGTTTGCTGAATATATATGATCTCAGACTATTCAAGAAGGCAATGGCTTGCAGTTAAAGAAACCCAAAGTTATATAATTTTTTCCTTTATTAATAATTGATTTTTCCTCATCCCCTCGACTAATGGTCTCTGTTATCATTTCAAATAGTACTATAGAAGAACTTAAGAGATATATGTTTGTATATCACGTCCTTCGTGGACAATGACTCACTGCATTAACTTCTTATTTCTTTTGCCTTCTCGGATAATGAGTAATCTTTTATATACACCGCAGCTTCAATAGGACAGCTAATTCTCTTCTTCTACTTTTTCTTCATGGCTTCAGGGGCCTACCTGTTATATTTTTGACTTCCATGGATATTGGCTAATTCTACTCTGGTTTATCTTACAGTGTAATAATCCAAGCATGCGAAGTGACGCATGGAAAACACGAGAGCCTGGAAGCAACGAGTTCATTTCAGCCTTAGCAGCCGGTATGAAATCAAAACTGATAGTGGAAGTCAAATCAAGTGTATCACCATCAACAATAGCATTAGCCACTGCTGCAAAACATACGGGGGCCAGGTTTGTTTGCATTCTCCCAGAAACTGCCCTCCCCCATGTGAAAAAAGAAACTAAAGATTCAGGTCTCATCGACATTGTAGAATTCAAAACTGGAGACCCCTCTGAGATTCTGCAAAATTATGAAAAAATTGATTTTTCTCTGGTTGATTGCAAGAATGATGACTATCCGAAGTTGTTAAAGATGATAAACGTTAACCCAATAAAGTCAGTAATTGTGGCTAACAACTTGGAGGGTGACAAGGAAGGCTTTGGAGGTCATGTTACAGAAATGAAGGATAAGGTTACAGTGAGGTCTATGAAGCGTCCGATTGGGAAAGGTATGGAAATTACTACTATTGGAAACAAAATTGGTGACAGGCGAGATCAGGGTGGTGGAGGTCATCACTTTGGAGGAGAAATAAGGGGAATTCCCATGAAGAAAAAGAGTGCTGCTGCTAAGAGCAGATGGATTGTTAGAGTTGATGAAGAGAGTGGTGAGGAACATATCTTCAGGCTGCCAAGATCTCTTTAAAGAGTTAACCTTTTTCCTACCAAAAGAGTTAAAAATTGCACTGCAAAGCAATGAGGTTGGAGATCTAGTCTATTTTTGTTTTGAAGCTGAGAATTTTGACTTCTGATAAGCCGGTGGAGGGTATGTTTGCACAACGGCTATTCTTGCACCAGATCTTCTCGGAAATTCAAGAAAGTGAATTATCACTTCTTTAATTAGTGATATATTGAAAGGCTTAATGAGAAAAACAGGCATTTTCAGCAGATTTCCAGCTCTCCAATGGGCATAGCATCTCTGCAAATGGTAATATTTTTATATATCCTGTGATTTGCAAAAGAAGAAATGAAAAAGACCTAAGGAGGACTGAGGACTGGGAAGTAGCCAAAAGCTTTTAGCCCTGTCAAGTTGACTCTCTTCAGCTCTTCTCCAGGTCCATGGCAATGCTATCTTATTTTATATCTTGCTCAAGCTGCAAACAAGTTTTATTTGGCGCGCCTTTCATGGTTTACTTACCCTGAACATTTGTATTTATGATAGCCCCACCTACAGCTTTCTTTTGTCCCTTACAGAATCCATGCAGGTTGTTAATGTCAAACTCAAGAGCTACTAAGCTACTTGTAATGATTGTTTCCGTATATATATGGTACTCCATCGTTTGATTTAAATTGATAAGCTTTTCTTTTTTATATTTTATGATCAATATTAAAATTTCCTTTTAAGAAAGCATATTACAAAAAGAAACGGATCAAAAAAAAAATATTACAAAAAGAACATAGCAAGTTAGCAACCGAGTAAAGACCTGTTAATTCCAGTCCACCAAGGAAAATTACATCACGAACCTTAGCATAGTTAGTTCTGAAATCTTATCTATTCTTCCCAATTTTGACTGTAAAAGACATTAATCTTGGTTGCAATTTCCAATTTATGGTCAAGTTAAAGGTTAAAATTAAAATGTGTGGTTCTCGATTTACTTACGCAGCGCATATAAACCTATCAAGGGACATCTCAAAAAAAAAAAAAAAAACACTATCAAATGACTTTTCCCGTTAACATTTTTACTCAACATTTTGTTTTCCTTTTTTCATTAAGTTTTTGGTTGAGTTGTCAAAACCTAAATCTTCCCATTTTCCTGCAAGGTGAAGCAAATTAATGAAATTTTTGTCTTGAAAAATCTACATGAGCTAAAACATAAATCACCAAAATCAAGTAAACCCAGCATCAATTTTTCTACAAAAACTTTCTTTTTCAGTTTTAAATAAAAGGAGCTTGACATCACAACCTTAATTTGGTAAATTTGTTTGATTAATTGATCAAAATTTAACTCAACGGCGGGCTAAAACGAACTGGCAATGTTTGACTTTGGTTTAAGTGAAAGTTCTTCTGAAATTATCAACTATCCACTTAAAACAAGGTTAATTTCTCGTTCCTACAGACAACCTAGTTGCTGTCCTATATCTATATAGATTTGTCGATATAAATTTGGGTTTTCTTATTTTCTGTTGAATTTTGTTTTACTTCTCAATAGCTTCCTATTAGCTACCATGTCAATGTCTGCGCAGGTGCTTAGTTTGCAAGGTAAGTCGGCCTTTTCATTTTCCGAATCAGGTTACCTTAAAAAAAAAGCCCTTTTTTTGACATTTTCCTGTCGATTCTAATCGTTTCCAGCCAATTGTTTGCTGCTGAATGACCGGACAGCTATCCAAAAACATAATATGAAGACGTTAGTATATAATTAAACTTGCATAAAACAGATTTTGAGACAGAGACGAGAGAAATGAATTTGGTGATGAGTTTGATGGCGGGAATGATTACCCTCTATCACCAACAACCGCTATCCCCACCAAAATCAACAGCAACAACCATAATTTAGCCTTGATTCCAAAGAAACTGAAACATCTTAACCACTTGATCTGCATCATGACTTCTCCTTCACACTTTCTCTTCTTGTTCTTGACCTTCCCATCTCAACTGCCTTGTCACTTGGATGCCCTTGTTTCTCAATGGCAACTCCAAGATTCTGGGTTCCATTTTCCGGGATTGTAGTCGGATTTTTCCTCGTTTGTATCTTCTTAGGAGCCAGGGTTATTGCAGATGATGGTTTTAAGGAGATTTTGGTCAAGCCTGATAACAATGATCCAGATAAGGATGCCCAGCTTGAAGTCATCGACCATGATGGTAATGATCCTGCAACCAATGGTTCTATTAGCACCGCTGGTGATGGTAATGGTGGAAGATATGAGCTTTGTGGGACTGATCTGAGTTTTCTTGGTCCACCGTATGGCAATATATCCACTTCCAAAATCGTTTGTTCGCCGGTATGGAATACCTTCGTTTTGAGGGTAAGTTATTTCAACTCTTCTTTTCAGGTTTTGTAGGTTTCCCGTTTATCGTTGCATCTGTGAATAAATTGAAGCTTATTTTCAAGTTGAATGTGAATTTTTTTTCAAATGATGAAATCTGATGACATTGATGGGAAGACTAAAATTTGGTTTCTAGAGAACCAAAAAAGACGAGTCTTGCAGTAAATCAAATTCTTTTCTATTGTCCTGTTTCAGCAAAGTGAATGGCTCTTGGTCGGCAAATGCCTTTATTGCTTTGAAAGTCAGACTCAGATGACGAAATAAAAATGATATTAAAGGAAATGGGTTCGCTTAAATCCTTTTAGTTCAGCTTTTTCTGTTTCCTACATTCTCTCCTGAATTATGGTATCTCAAGACTTGTGATTTCAAATACGAAAAGAGTCAAAGAAATAAATGAGCTTAGAAAAACATAACGGTTGGAATTTGGAAAGTGGAAGTTCTTTGGCAGAATTGTTTACATTGTTCCACCTTTTTTTTTTTTTTCGTTCACAAGACAGAATTTACATTGTATTAATTTTCCAAATCTATTTTATTTAGCGAGTCATGTTTCGTTTGCCTTCATTTATGCAGTATTTTCAAAGAGAAGACAATCTCATGACAATCATACTGTCAGCAGTCTACACAACCGGATGGGTGGGGATTGGGTTTTCGAGGAATGGCATGATGCTTGGATCCAGTGCCATGGTGGGATGGTTTAATAGAAAAGGTCACGCAAGAATCAAGCAGTACTACTTGCAAGGTCCCCATTCATCCCAAGTCATCCATGACCAAGGTGAATTGCCGCTTAACCATATTCCACCCGTCGTAGCCCTTCACGGAGCCATGATTTACTTGGCATTTCAAGCCAAGTTCGCACATCGTCTCGGCCGGCAACCTATAATCTTGGCCTTCGGAACCAGATATCCTACTCATTTGCACCTGACCAAACACGACGACAAAACTGCTGTTTGGTTTGACTTCTCTCAAGGTTTGCTCATCATAAGAAACCTCCAATTCAAAACCTCTGCAACTGTTAGCTAAACTATTGTACTAACAAAGTATCGAACTCTATTTGCAGCGTCTTTTTCGGGCATAGACATTAACCAGAAAAAGAATCATGGGATATTGGGAATCTTTGGATGGGGCCTATTCCTACCCGCTGGGGCAATCGTGGCAAGATACTTAAAGCATAAAGATCCGTTATGGTATTATCTTCATGCTGGGATTCAGTTTCTGGGATTCATCCTGGGACTTGCCGCCGTGCTTCTTGGTATACAACTTTACCGAAGCATGAATGCTGATGTTCCAGCACATAGAGGCATAGGAATCTTTGTGCTTGTGCTTAGCATTCTTCAGGTTTGCTTCTAGTTTTGAATAATTCAGAACTTGTTCTACTTCTTATACAGCTTGATTTGGTAATGAAATGTGACAATTATGATTTCAGATAATGGCATTTTTTCTACGGCCTAATCAAGATTCCAAGTACCGGCGATACTGGAACTGGTACCACCACTGGTTTGGAAGGATGGTCCTGTTTTTTGGAGCTTTGAATGTAATATTGGGAATTCAATTAGGAGGAGCAGGGGATGAGTGGAAGATCGGGTATGGTTTTCTTCTTGCTATAACTCTAATAGCAGTTATTCTTTTAGAAGTATTCTCGTGTTTGAGAAAGAGAGGCAAGTCTAGTCTGCCCTCCTCAACCTTCCAAATGAATCCAATTTAGTAGCCGACGAAACTGGAAGGTTATGATTGACCAAAGTATTTTGCGACTGGAAAGGATTGCTCGATATTGCACCGGTTAGCCTTGAAGAAGCAAACCCAGCCATGTTCAACTGTATCGTTCAACTAATATGGGATCTGGTTTGAATTTAGCAGCCTGCTATACAAGCTGTTTCATGTGTGAGCTTTTCTTCGTGTGAGAAGCGATTGAATAGCTTCATATTTGTTTGCCAAGTTGAACCATTCAAATTTCAATTTTCCTGGAACAGATCTAGGACTCGCAATTTTCTGTCAAGTGTAATTGTAATCTTACTCAGCAAATATGAAGATGTTTTTGTCTCTGTGGTCAGAAATGAAGGTCCATTTAAAGATGTACCTTGAACGATCTTGATTTCAGCTTTCCTGTTGTTTGCTTCCGACAGAAAATAGACCATTTTCTTGGTATCCAAGTATCCCATGACGTTCATTGTTGTATGATTCTGTTACAAGACCGGCCCATAGGGGCAGTACAGTGCCACCATTAAAGCCAACATGAATGAGTATTGCTCGTTGATCTCTCGCCATAACACCAATAAGGAAGCCAAAATACAAAAGCAAATCAACTCATATTGCTGTCATTTCATCTCGAAATTTGAAGCACCCAGTTAAATTTGAACAGTATAACAATGCCGGAGTCAAAAAATATAAAAGGACAAAATTGAAGTCATATACAATTTGAATGAAATCAATTATCAATGTCATTGCTATAGAAAATATAAAAAGAAGGGTGAAATCAGTCTTCAAAATTCTGTGATCTAAGATATAGATGAAAATCCCTAACTGAAGTATAGACGAAAATTGTCACCTTAACAATGCCCAGTCATCCCCCAAAAAGTTATAATTACCATTTGAACCTGCAAGGTTAAACCAAAATGATGAATGAGCACCCAAAACACAAGCTTAATGAAAACTCAGGCTTCATCTTTGTAGCAAACCAAATTTAAATGCCCCAGAGTTGGAAAATGAAGAAAGCCACCACACGTCATTGGGACTGGCTTTTCAAGTCTATGTCCCAAACCAAGAACATCCTCTTCATACAAGAGGTAGCTCTCTATCAAGAGTTATCTTTCTAGATCATACTGTCTCTCTTTTTTGTTTTTGCTAGTACTTACTAAGATGTCTGAACAGTCTGAAATGATTGTTTTAACAGTCACAAACACAAAGCATAATAAACCTATATAGTTATTAACATTCTGGCTAGAGAAAAGAGAGAGGGAGAGAGACAAATAAAGGAAAAAAAAAAGAAAAAGAAAACCATTTTAACATACTCGGATCATTTCCGGCGATTTTTCTAGCAGCAAAATAATAACACACATAATTCATGAAGTCAACATACCTCATTGGAAAAGCCACTCTTGTCCTTGTTCCTACTTTCAGCTGAATCAAGTAGAAGTAAAATATAGAGCATCTGCAAAAATTTTTAGTACTCTTAATATGATAGTTTGAAGTGAAAATGAAAAATCTTCTGCATTGGTATGAGTTTGAGACTGGAAAAGTGAGAGAACGAGTTTCACCTAGTTTGGACAATCTAGGTGAGCTTAAAGGGTTACTGTGCCCTACTTTGTTTTTGTGAACAAAATTGACAAAAACAGGGTGAGACAGGTCATGCACATACACATCTCACAGTGAGCAGAAGCATTACTGGCCTCGGTTAAAAGAAAACCAACCTGCTTTTTATATCACAAATCAGAATGGGCAATGCGGTTGCTTACCATGAAGCTAGAATGATTCACAATATTTCATGTGCCTTTTATAGGACCAATCAAGGTTTGTCTGTTCATCTCTTCCTGACAATCCTGATATGCCAAGACCGGCAAGAAATAAACCTTTCAGCTATGTAGCACTAGCTCTACAGCTTTCACTCGAATAAAAGCTAGTAGACTTTGGAGCTTCGCTACCTCTAACAACTCTGTTGTATATAACTTTGAAAGACTGTGAGCCATATGGTCGACTAAGCAAACTGATTGGCATTCTCAACGTCTGCTTTCGGTTTCTTCTACCTCTTATTAAAATGCTGAAGGTTTTCTCACCATCACTATTCCTTTCAGCACTACCTTCAGCATTCTTATTTGGGCTGCTGCATTGGCTTGGTCCATTCGCAGAATTGTTAACCATACATTGGGTCAAATGACCATTTTCCTGTTGATTTTCCAACCCAACTCTAGCTACTTCATTAGCATTACTTATTGCCCCAGATGCTGATATGTCCACTTGTTTCTTAGCTTCCCCAGTAGTGTCAATATCCACTGGCAACATTGGAGCTGAACTGGGATTTGCATCCTCACCTTGCATTTTGGGCTCCAATATCTGATCTGCAATTGGCGATGGCATAGAGAACTCCATTGGATGACCAGGCCAAATTGTCCCTGGAATAAACTCTGGTATGCTGGGGTTCACATTGCACTGCCATGAGAATTGACTAGAGTGAAAAGGGTTACTAGTTACAGGAAAGTTGCTTGTTGGTACAGATTGGGGTTGAGTATATGGTGGATACATATAGGGTAGAGACTGCATCATGTTTGGGGTTGGAGGAGGCGAAGGGTATGGATGATGAGGAGAGGAGCATATTGGATTTGGTAGGACAGTCGGAGGTGCAGGATGAATAGGCATGTTCACTGGCCAAGGTGCAACGGCTGGAACAGGTACAGGAGCAAGAGGAAGGGTGATGTTTATGGGGAGTAGTGCACGTGAACTAGGTGTTGATGGGTTGAAAGGAGCTGCAGAGGCAGACAACTTCTTATTGGCTAATCCCTGACCATTACCATGATTTAGAACCAAGGTTTTGTCCTTCATTTCCTCTAACCCTTGGACTGTTGAGTCAGAATCACTCTTGGGTTCAAAACTTCTAGATAAATCCTTATCATGGAGCTCCTTTTTAGGAGAATCAATTGGAGTCGGCATACCACCAGCTTCAAGTCCTTGTCCTTCCACTTTCTCAGATACCACCAAAGAAGTGCTATCTTCCATTCCAGCAGTTGAGCTAGTTTCCTCTTTATTTTCAACTAAACCAGTTTCCTCTTTCGAGCTATCCATTGAATCCAATATGGAGTTCTCATTCTTCTTTTCAAATATGTTTTCTGTCCCCGTAGACAACAGATCAATATTGTCTTTCATTTCATTCATTTCCTCTTGATGTCCAGCTTCAAGTCCTTGTCCTTCCACTTTCTCAGATACCACCAAAGAAGTGCTATCTTCCATTCCAGCAGTTGAGCTAGTTTCCTCTTTATTTTCAACTAAACCAGTTTCCTCTTTCGAGCTATCCATTGAATCCAATATGGAGTTCTCCTTCTTCTTTTCAAATATGTTTTCTGTCCCCGTAGACAACAGATCAATATTGTCTTTCATTTCATTCATTTCCTCTTGATGTTTTTCAATGTTGAAGTCTGGGTTATCAGGACCCTGAGTTTCAAGCCTCAAATGCAGTTTGGAGATACTACCTGGAGGTGCCAACGCTACTTCCTTGTAAGAAGGAGATTTCCCAAGACTGACTATAGAATTTTTTGTTGGATGATGATCGTTTGGTGCAAAAGTGGAAGCAGATTCCCCTGAAGAATTAAACACCTCACGTCCATTCCTAGACATTTCAGTTGAACTTTTGGTAGATGATGGAATGGACTTAACCCTGTATGTAACAGTTTTGATTATTCTCCGTCCAAATTTTGAACCTTGGGAGGGGTTCATGTGCTGATCTATATAAGCTCCATGCGATACTGTCCGTTTCTTCAGAAGGTAATACCTACTATTTTGATGAGTGCCCTTGACTAGAGGGAATTCCACATCAGGATCAACATTCTTTTTCTGATAACTGAAAACTTTGCCAATAGTTGCTCGCCTTTGCTTTAGTCGCCGTCCAACCGAGGCAGATGCTCTTGGCCTTTGAACTGGTTGCCACCCATCATCCCCTTCAGTATGCGTATCAGACAGAACTCTATTATCAATGTCCGTTCTTGCCTCAGTTGTCTCCTCCACAACAGGAGCCTGGGACTGCACTGGCAAAGATTTTGTGTCCTGGTTAGCATCTGGTTTGTCTTCCAGTTCAGATATATGTGTCTCTTCATCTGAAGCCTCTTTTTCAGCGTCTCTAGGAGATCCCTCAGAACGTGCTGGGGTATTTGCAGGATGGGGTTTTCCCTTCACCTGCAGAGGAGAAAAGAATTATATTTGAGTCCGGCTCCTATCATCAGCAACGATAATATGTCGACAGTAAGTTTAACCAACAGCAAATTAAACTCCACCCTACCTTTGTAAGATAGGTTCTTCTCTTTCCTGCTGCAACATCTTTCCCTTTGGCATCATGATTTGGATTAATATAGTCGAGCAAATCAGATACACTGCAAAGTAGCATAAATTATCATCATCAGTAGAATATGTCTTGGAGTTTCTCGTATAAAGAGAAAAGACCGTATCAGACATTACCAACCACTAGCAGACATAAGAATAGAGAATATGCATACAGACGCTGATAATCTGATAAGGTGCTCACCCAAAGGCTTCTCTGAGAGGCAAACTAAGTAACCCTATTTTATTTACTACAGCAACTTTTCAGATATCGTTCAGCCTTCATGTAGAAATAATTCTATTCAAGCAGCCTTCCACCAACAACAGATTTGAAGAATAAAAATTTTAAAACTTCAGTCAAACTAATATGAAAAAGTAATAATCCAAAATAGGAATGGAAATGGATGGAGTACCACAGAAAGAGTTTGAAAACAGGTACACGGAGGGGGAAGCAAACAAGCCATGCAGATAAAATCCACCAACCATGGCTGGCGCAGGTTTTGTTTTGTTTCTTTTCTGTGGATGGCTGGGGGGGGGGGGGGGGTGCAGGGGGTAGTTAACGACAAACATCTAGGTAAATAGGAGATGTCATGAAGGGTGAAGAATAGAGGTACTTTGCCAAACATAGCTGATTTGTAAGGCTAAGGAATAGAGTTACTACAGAAATAGAGGCTGTGATGGGCTTTATGTAACTGTCCAATTGAATTTAAAACTCCAAAAATGAAAGCTGATTTCTTAACTTATGTTAATGCACTCAAGATACAAGCAGAGATAAGTGTTCTTCCAGGAGTAACTTAAATCTGGATCCATGAAGGCCAACTGAAATCTCAAGATTCCACAAGAAAACCTAATCAAAGGCACGGATTACTTTTTCCACATCTAAATTGGGAGCTGTTGGCATAATTGCAGGACAAATTATATGCATGGCACATGAAGTATCTGGAGGAATTACATGACATTCAACAACAATCAACTATTTCCTAGTCCAGTTTCCCGAGGAATGTGCTAAGGCCTAAGATAATTTACCTTAGATGGCACATGAAGTATCTAAGAGGAATTGCATAACATTCAACAACAATCAACTATTTCCTAGTCCATTTCCTGAGGAATGTGCTAAGGCCTAAGATAATTTACCTTAGATGGCCCTTGCTAGCGATGGATGCATCTGGCTTTTTAGTACCATTTCGAGCAGCTTCTTGCTGTTCAAATGCCTTGGACTCGAAGTACTCAAGCCATGCAGCAGCATCCTACAGTAATTCATGAGATAGTTTTGGTGATTAGGAATAGTTAAAACAGAGTACAAGCCTCAAAATTTATCATGTCTATTGTGTACTGTCTGAAATTAGAGATTAAACTCATGCATTGATGTATCTATGTTAAAAAATCATTGAGTTGCTTATGATGCCTAGTGCCAACTCCCACTTTACTATATCAGTTGCTGTCAACTAAGAGTTTGAACCAGTTGCTGCATTAACTTTACTTCGCAGGTTCACTTAAAGCTTATAGTAGCATGAATCATAGCCAGAAGAGCATTTGCCACATTATTCAGATAAATCAGCATTTACAATATGATAATACACCCAAGAAAGAGACTACATGTATGGACTGCATAAGGAAAATACCTGAGTACGCAAATCATCTGGGCCCAGCTTTGCTCGGAGAATTTGCAAGGTTGTTTGTTCATGTTGAACACTTAAGGGGTATGCTTCCATCAATGAGAGTGCAATTGCTATAGCATGATAACTTGCCGCTGTCTGGATAGATTAACAGAAGAGGATTATTCCTTGAAATGTTTTCTGATTCTGATAAAGAAATGAAGGAAAAAAAAGAGGCCAAAAGTACATATTTTGATAAATTATTAGTTTTACTTCCTAATCGCTGATTTGGAAGCATGTATAAACTCAAAATTAACTTTTATGCAGTTATTTTCAAGCTTCGAGAAATCCTGCACTTTAATGAAAACATCTGAGATATACTGTCCTACCACCTATTGTATGACTTAAACTTATCATGCTTATGAACACCTTAATTCTTTATGGTCCAGAATGCATTGTGTCAATTAGTTTTATACCACCAATCAAACTCTAAAAGAGAAACCCATGTCAAAAAATCAAAAGCCTACAGTAGACTTAAGTTTTAAGTCATACAACAAATTAATAATTGTCTAAAACTGGTGGAAGAGAAAACTCAAAATCAGGAACATAGGTTTCATCATGATTTAATGTCTACCCAGATCTTGAAATAATAACACAGATGTTTATATACAAAAAATATCATGAAAACAAAACTCAAAGAGACGGAGAAAAGATAAGAAAATGAAAACCTGAATATGATCAGGACCAAGTAGCCTCTGGTTGCACTTCAGAGCTTTGTGAAGATATCTGAGGGCAACATGCACATTGCCCAGGCCTTCTTCCATCATAGCTACATTTATGTATGTTGCAGCAGTATTTGGGTGAGACGGGCCACAGGTTAGATGTAAAAGATAGAGAGCACGCTTTACATATCTGAACCAATAACAATTTATAGAATTTTAGATTAGAAGGTTAGCCAGAAAAATGAAAATATGATTTCAAAGTGACCACTGCCATCTTGTAAGATTTTTCTTCACTAACTTACAATGCGGAGATGCAAAAAATAAGATTAGTTCAAAAAATATGATTGAAAAGAAATTTTCTCTAACACTGAAATCCTAGATTTGAGCAGATTAAACTAGATTCATGACACTGAAATCCAATGAATGGTCCATCAGAAAATGCAAATGGTAGCTTCAAGATCTATAATGTTAAAAGGTAAAGCATGAGCCTACAGGGCACCAAAAATAAATAGAGAACATCATTAAAAAATACATAAAGACAAAGAACCATACTTAAGAGCAAGTTCTGTGTGTTGGAGCCTGTAATAGAATACAGCAAGATCTCCATAACTCTTCATTGTGTCTGGGTGGTCTAGTCCCAGTTCTCTCTCATTGATATCCAAGGCTTTTTGCTGGTAGATTGTAGCCTGCAGTTGGGACAAATTACTCATATATTCAGCTTGAAACCTCAGTAAACACAAAGTAATGCTTTTTTAAGGTACTATTATTATATGGATTTCCACACATTGATAAAAATGGTTTACGAAAAGACCTGATTGAAGTCTCCAGTGTGATACAAAACTACAGCAAGAAGGCTGTAAGCTCCGGCTGTCATTCGATGATATGGACCACAAACCGCTACCAGCTTTGAAAGAGCCTGAGAAGCCACAAAAATGAAGCAGGATAAGAGACTAGAGATATGAAAATAAAGTTGATGAAGCACATGATACGCAATTCATATTCGAAAGACAATATTAACTAGTTAAGTCATATACCTTGGTTCCATAAGTCACTGCATCTTCAAGTTTGCCCTTATCCAGGGCAGTTTTCGATGATTCTAGAAGTTGCCTTCCATCAGCAGATGAGCATGCTGCTTGCTGAAAAAAATAATAAATGCAAGTAAATACAAATATTATGATAAAATCAACAAATCCTGAAACAAAATTGATAAAGGATAAAAGAGAGTAGAATGTTCCAGAATTTGAATTTATCACCTTATGCACTGGTATGAGGCTCACAACATCTGACGGTTGGAATGGGCTAGGAGAATCCATGTCAAAATCCCTTGGAACCAACTCAATTCCTACCTAAAAGAAGCAAATGGGAGAAGGAAATAGAATACTTTGAGTTCGTTTTTATCAACAAGCACTTTTTTTTTTCTTTTCTGATAACTTGCAGCAGTTAGGCGTATGACCTATATCCCTTCCCTAGGCATACAAAGGACCCTAAATAACACTTAGAGAATTGTTCCCTTTTTTCTCAATTCTGATAAGTAACACTTTCATTCCCTAATTCCTGTGAATCATTTCCTTGTAATTTCAAAATTAGCAGCAGCTTCTTACAATTAGTTATCGAACACCGAAATTTACTTCATCTCAAAATCCTTAAAAGTTGGAAGTGAAAGTCATAGCATTTAATACCTTGTGGCATAATCCACGTAAAATTGCAAATTTCCTAATGTCATTGAAGTCTAAGTTGCTAATATCCCATTCATATCGCTTCATCAAGAAGAGCTGCAACCACTTCCACACCAAGGAATGGATTTTGCAAGACTTGTGTAGTTCTCCAGTTTCAGGAACTCCAAGCATCAGGTTCAGTGCAGAAGCTATTGATAGAGTCATTTTCTCGGTGTTAACAACAGCGGCAATCACTGCCTGCAGAATATGCTTAAATGCCCGAACAATCATCTCATGTATACAAAGTGACTGCACATGTGATAGTTTTTCTGAAAGCTTGACCTGAGAAGAAAACAAGTATCAACAAATAACTTATTGTGGAAAATATTATAGTCTGTTTTTCAACTTTTTTCATATCTCACAGGTTCACACAGCACAAGCAGTTCATGACATGAAGATAGGGAGCAAATGATGATGGACTGTATAGTGTACTTTCACAAACTATGATGCAATGTCTGCAGGTATATGTTTCTAACCAACATATACAAATTAAACCTGGCTCATAAACTAACAAAACCAGTGAACTCGTTACAATTAGACAGTACTAGTAAATTGGCAGAGCTTGACAAACACTGGCAACAAAAGGAAAAATAACGTAAAAGAGTTCTTTTCAAGCTGGATAGTGTTGCACAAATCAAGCATTAAACAATCAAAAGATATGGCTAGATTATGGAGCTTACCACATGTCCCAAAGAACGCATCCGAAGACCTCTTGTATGCATGAAATCTGTTAGAGTCCGCCCATCAACTGGTGAGAGTTCCAAAGAACCAAAATCTGCAACCTGTAATTTCATAATAAGTACTAGAAACAGGAAGAACTGCAACCTTAGATACACACACAATGAGAAATGTGAGGAAATAACAGTCAGGAATACCAGTTTTGGAAGAGCAACTTCAGTGTAATATTTCTGTGACAAGTCAACTAGTTCCTGCAAAGACTGTTAAGCAAAATGAAGACATTAACAAAATGTTTTGTAAAGGCAACATTATGTGCTATAGCATTCAAGAATTTCTACCTTGTGATGAAGTCCAGTCTCTGATTCCTTTAGCCGAGCAAAGGCCTCTTCTGACAGCTTCCTCTTAAGCAGATGCTCATCATCTCTTGGACTGGTTTCAAGCTGAGATTCCGTAGAAGCTGCTGCAACATTTTCAACAGCAGCTGGATGGGAATTTGAGTTTCCGGACCCTATATTTCCGTCTGATTTTTTCTTGTTCTTCAGGGACCTAAGAGGTGTCCCAAGTCCCTCAACCTTCATCTCAATCTTAGGCTTCTCCCCAGATGGTTTTTTATCTTTTTCCGCAGTTTTTTGATCCTGCAAATGTTGTATCCAACAGGCTCCTAGTTCCCACCTCACAAAAGGTTTTTGTTCAAGTTCCTCTTCCTCAAGCTTAGCAATACTTTCTTCCATCATTCTCTCTACCAAAACTTGGGATGCGCTAAGCTCTTCATGTTCCAAAATTTGTGAAGGCGAAGCCGTTTTATTGAGTTCCGAAGGTGCTGGTTTGTGAAGAAGTAATCTCAAACTGAGAAAAAAAGGCAACCGTTAAGAATTCAAAAAATGAAGCCAAAGGACCAAAAACATTACAAACTAAGGAGCAATAATTGCATGGTAACAAGTGAATTGTTATTCTTATAATTTCAAATCAATAAATGCATAAAAGGACATAAAATGTTAAAATTACATAAAAAACAACTGTATAATGCAAGCCACACCCTCCAGATGAAAGTCAAGTGACCACCAATGCAATGAATTCCCTCCAGGATAGATAAATTTTGAGCATTAGAAAAGATTTAGTTGAAACTTGAAACTTGAAACAGTATATTATTTCTAAATCATGCTATTAACACTACACTATGGTAGAGTTTCATCAATCAAAATGTTAAAATATATGTCAAATAATGGTTTGTCCCTAAGAATAAAATATAATACAGCTCGTAGACATATAATGTCTGACATTGCAGAGTTAAAAAACCTGTTAATATTGAGGGCATTGGCGCCGCCTTCAGGCTGTTCAAGTTCAATGCTTTGAGCCGGAGGACTGCTTTTCTCATTGTCTCTCCCCTGAACTTTCACAATGGCAATATAGCCACAGTATCTCACATTTATTATACCGAGAGTGGAAATGTCCTGCAGCAAAAACATAACATTTGTCTTAATCTCACAAAATTCAGAAATAAAATGGGACTCCACCTCCGAAGAGACTTTCATTCATCATTAACATTTTCCAGAAAATATCTTACATGTGCAGCTGTATTTTCATCAGCTGTGATCCCTTTTAATAAGTTTCTTTCAACCAAGTTCTGTTGGTCTACTCCAGTAGCTTGAATTCCATCAATTTTAGTGTCCACCTTATAGCTTGCATTTGAAGCATCTTTCATTACCAAAATAGTCAAATCCCCCACTCTCTCGGTGTACAGAGTTTCACAATTTTTAACCGAACTGGGTTTTAGCCCTCCCATTACATGCTTCACAGCCTTAATGGCTCTGAAAATGGCCACATCAACAAATAGGCTGTGAAGAAGGAATGCTTTCCTGTCTCTAATCTGTCTTTCCTCTGCTGTCTTGCAGGGCATGGATGCAATAAATGAAAACTCATTGGCCCAAGGTATCAAATCACTTTTGCCGTCTCTCCCTAAGCCACCTCCATTACCACCCCATGTTTCATCCTCTGTAGGGAGCCGTGGGAAATTTGATGGTGACTGTGATGCAATGGGCGTTATGAGCCATGTATTGGCTCGGAAGCCGTAAGGAAGATTCCCAAACTGCAAAACAGAAGTTCAAGAAAGAAATGCAACATGTGAAAGAATACGTGAGCCAGGCTATCTTAATGAACAATATCTAATTATTGTCAGCTAAAGCAACTAAAAATCAAATGAAAAGCATGGTGCAATAATAATATACCTTGTTACGGTCTGAGAATGCTTTCATGAGATCAGTGTATGCCTGTACAATCCATTACAAGATAATAACATGAGCAAATTCTTCTGACGGATCAACAGAGGAAACATGAAATGAAAATACCCATCCATTCAAAGAGAAACCATTTGAAGAAACATAAAACAAGTCAAGAAAACCATAACAAATAAGCCAACAGATAAGTAATCAGTTCGATTACCGACTACTAGGATTTATTGATAAAGAACTATGGACCAAATATTATCATGCTTAACGTGGGAAAACCATAAAATAACACATGAAAGAAAATATTGTCTGTAAAACTAGTAAACAAATTGAGAAGAATCAAAAGCTCATCACATTTCAAAGCTTTTTTTTTTTTTCCTGAAATTAGGCGAACGGCGAAGAAAAGAAACATAAGTAATTTCCGAAAGGAAGGAAAATAAAAAAGCTGACATTATCAAAAGCTCTACTAAGTTGGCGTAACAAATCAACAAGATTATGACAAAGGATCTGCTGCTTTCCAACGCTATAAAAGCCTTTCCTGCTAGCCTCCACGTGAACCAGCTTCCCGTTGCACAGCTTAACCTAGTCATTAGCAAAAGATTATGTAACTAATACGATAGGGAAAGATAATCGTATAGCCAAGAAAGAGACCCATCATAGGTAGCAGTTCAAGACTTCAAGAACGAATATCTCACTTCAAGGGAGAAGAGATGGTCATCGCCGGAGATCTCCTGAACTTGCCTCTTCGATGCCCTCCTTATAACTGAAAAAAAAAAAAAGTCGGCCCAAGCTCAACTGGTATGCGAGGGAAATAAGAGAAAACAAAAACAAAGAAAGACGAAGAGGCTGAGAGAAAGAGTACATTGGAGAGGAGGAGTGAGATGAGACAGGGAAAAGAAGTCGTAGAAGGTCCCGAGCTTAGGACAGGAATGGCTCATCTCTCCTTCTCCGTCCACCGGCACGTCCTTCGATGATGATTCCTTATTCGTACTGGCCGCGGTCTTCTTGGCAGCGGGGCAACCGCCCTTGTCCTGTGCAACTGGCTTATTCTTGCCGGAGTCGACGGACTTGGGCTGATCTTTGGCGGTGGCCGATGCGCCAAAGCACGTAGTGCAAGCCACAATATCCAGTATCCGTCTAACGTGCGCCACCGCGCTCTCTTCATTGTAATCCTCTGTTTTTTTTGGGCGCAAAACAGAATCGGAGAAACTATCAGTTTCGGAGGGAACGAAAATGGCGTATTTATAAAGCTAGTAGGCCAGCTGGCCAACTCCAGGCAACAGCTTCGTTTCTAAGCATTGTAACGGTCATAATTTTAGACGTAGGGCTTTTACGTTTTTTGCCCTCCACAAGTCTTACCCTCGTTTAAAGTTAGGACGCACGGCTTGAGCGCTGAAACGTCGACGGTTTCTTTTAACCGTGGCCCTCTTGCCTGGCAAGTAGAAAAAGATATTGAATGGTCAATCTCGCCCTTCAGTTAAGCCAAAATATCATTTTTGGCCCCAAAAAAAAATATGTTCAAATTACTAACAAGCCCTTCTAAGCATAAATTTCTTTACAAATTCTTATTTTAAAGAATACTTAGTACCACAAAATATAAAATACTAAAAAAGCAGAAACACACAGTGGGGATTTTTTCCCTCAAAAAATAAAGTTGTGTAGATAGTGATAATTTACTTTGCAATTGAAATAATGAAGTTAAGCATTAAGTTTTACTAATTTTATTATTATTATTAATATTGGGGAAAAAAGGCATTTATATGGACCAAAATTTGTATCTTGTGCAAAATGAGATGCACCCTTCTCGAAAATAAGTATATTTAACATAAAAAATTATCGCCCATTATTCCGAAGATGGAAAACGATGGCCATGATTCAATATATGCAGGACATGCAGGACTTCCAGCAATACTCCAAAAACCATGTTGTCGATTTGAACGTGATGTGTGCGGCTCTTCTGCGGTTATAGTGTTTTTCAGAGCTAACATAATTCTAGATTTTGGGTGAAAAATATTATTATACTAGTAATACAAGAATTGAAGTGTTGGTACTCCAAGTATCCATAATAATAATTCCTTAAATAAGAGAAGGAAAAAAGAAAGGGCACGTTCTGGGCCACGACATATCCATTGTTTTCCAAGATTTTGAAATTTCGATGCCAAATAAGTGTACTTTACCGAAAATCACTGGACGAGAAGCATGCATGTCAATTAAATTTTGAACCTTACCTCGTGGGATAACGAAAAATTTGTGATGTTGCAGGTCTCAGTATTCACCGATAAAAGTCGACGAACATCTAGGATCCTGTCCGTTGATATTCCCTGCTCGTTTTTCGGATACAAGTTTGAACAAATGTAAAGCAAAGAAAGCTAGAATGTGTTATTTCCCTATCGAAACAAAACAGTCAAAATTAAACCAAATATTACAGTAGTCAAATTACGCAACTACCAGAAAATTTTTTTTTTTTTTTGTTCTTTCTTGGGACCTGGGGTACTTAGCACGGCTGCCACTAACCACGCAATTGTTGATAACCACTTATTAATGGTATACTTATAATAAAAACAAAATAGTAGGACATCTCCAGTCATAATTGTCTGTTACTATTTCAAATGCCAATTTTTCCATAATTTTCAACTTAGTTTGTAATCTCCGTCGGATTGGAATTATTTTTATCAGTATTAATTAAATATTCATGAAGATGACGTGTAAAAAAATAAAGCTCGAAAAGCATGAAGGAGGAGGATACGCCTTTAAAATTTAAATAATTGCGCAAGCACCACACACGCACATGGTACCACGATAAATAAAAATTAGTTTAGCTTAGAGAATGAACTTGTTAGGACTAATAAATTATGGGAGGTGCTCAAGAACCATGAAATTTAAAAGAGCAACGGACAAACCTTGAGAATAACATGAGTTTCGTCGGGAAGGTGTACGGTGATGTCCATAACCACCGGAAGAACTGGGGAAGAAAATAAAAAGGATTAATTTTCATGCTAATTGAAGAAGATCAGTTTTAATGGGGAATTGAATTTAGATGAATTTAGAAAATATTAGTGA
This sequence comes from Microcos paniculata, assembly GCA_030664755.1. Lineage (NCBI taxonomy): Eukaryota > Viridiplantae > Streptophyta > Magnoliopsida > Malvales > Malvaceae > Microcos > Microcos paniculata. The sequence goes on from CP131461.1 coordinate 37,754,180, forward strand.
TAATATATATACATATACCCTTCTCTTCTTTCTTCTTCTTCTCTCCTTTGGCCTTGCCGCGGCTGTTCCTGGGAGCCATTTTCAACCTTGCTGGTATGTGGAGGAACGAGCTGTTTGAAACTTGAAGCTTATTAGCTAGCTGGATATATATAGCTGCACGCCTGTTCCAAGAAAATGAATACCATTATATTAATTGCGGGTCATTTTCTGCTGAAAGTTTAGTCATAAATCATAATTCCAAAAAAATTCATTAAACAAGTAATAACAATATTTGTAAAAACCAGGGTTTTTCAGCAGCATGGCTAAATTCTTAAAATTTCAATTCCTAGCTAAAAACCTGACGAAACTTGGTAGCCCCACCAGAGAATATCATTGCTTAATCCTATACCTCCTCCAAACCAATCAAACCTAACTTAAATTCTATGTAGAACGTTGGGAAGATTCAATGATTACCAAGCAGCAGCACCAGCAAAACAGAGGCTTTTCTGAGACTTTGAGGATTGAAGAAACAGAGAGACGCAGGGTTTTTTAATGCACCGTTAAATTTCTCTATCGAGGAGAAAGTGTGTAGCGATAGGAATTACACCAATAAAGAACAGGGGATACAAGTTTAGCAATAGTAGCTGAAAACAAAAGAAAGATATTCAGAGGAAGGACAACGAAAAGGGCATAACCATTGAGAAAATAAAGCAAGAATTGAAGCTCTAATCCGGTAGAAGAGAATGGTGGGGGAACAAGAAAAGAGATGATATAAGAAAGAGTCTGGGGGTGTGATAAGGAAGGAAGGGCGGAGATTTAACAGTCAGAAGAGCAAAATGGCAGTTTCTGGCTTATACAGTGATTATCATTTTGCGAGGGATTTTTTTTTTATTTTTTATATTATAATAATATAAATTAATTATATTTAATCTACAAATATCAAAAATAAAAAAATAAATTTTAGAAGAAAAGGGTAAAAACTGAAAAGTATAATGGGCTACAGACAGCTCCGTCTGACATTGACAGTAAGCAATTCGCAATTTGTACTGACCGTGGTTCGGTTTCGATTTTAACTTCTTTAGAATCGAAACCCCAATTTTAGGTATTGGTTTCGGTTCCAAACCGAAATCTTAGTTTTTTTTTTTCTAAATTTAATTAAATGATAGTTATATAATATAGATTAAAGCAAGTAATATATATTAATAACGAATAAAAGATTTTTTTTAAATTTATTAAATATAAAATATATTTTAGGAAAGTAATTTTTTGTAGTTATAATTATAGTATATAAATATATTATATCTTATTATTATTATTATTAAGAAACTGTTATTATAAATAATTTTATAAAAATAAAAAAAAAATTAGAACCAAAACCATCGATTCCGATCTACTTAAGTGGAACCGAACCAAAATTGAAACCTTGTTCATTTTTGGTTCGATTTCGTTTCTAAAACTAAATTTAAGGTTCGATTCTAGTTTCGGTGGCCACGGTCCATGTTTGGTTCCACGATTCGAACCAAACCGAGGCCATTGAGTTGGGGGATCTGTGCCTTGTCAGGGTCATCACCTAGTCAACTAGACCTGATCACGGTTCTATTCGAATCATGGAACCGAACCGTAACAGTGGCCAAGGAACTGGAATCGGATTTAAGGTTCCAGTTCTAGAACCATAGCTGGAATCTAATCTATTCCGATTAAGGTTCGGTTCCACATTTTAGGAACCGACAGTTCGGGTTCCCTTTCCTTTTATTTTTTTAATATTTTTATTAAATTAGTTATACATATATATAATAAATTATAAATTTATATGCATAAATTGTGTATAATATAATATATAGTTTTTTGTCCTCTATTATTTTTATAATATTTTGTTTGAATGAAATGAAACAATTATAACAATTAAAAGAACAAAATTTACATACATATTTAGTTTATTTTTATTACTTCTTGTAAAAATAATAATTTTATTTTTTATTGCTTACTTGAAAGTAATTTTTGACACTTAATTAGTTTACTTGGAGTAAAAAATAATTAATCTATTTTATTTCTTCAATAAATTCAATTCTCTAAAAAAATAAAAAAAAAAGAAAAACCGGAACAAAACCTTAACTGAATCGAAACCAAACCGTTTTAAAATCAAAATCGAAATCGGGCTATCACCTTAAAGTTACGATTCCGATTCCTCTAAACTTAAAATCAAAATCGTCAATTCAAAATCGAAACCGAATCGAAGGTACCACTATTAACTATTAAGTCACCTCTAGTAGTAGTACTAGTGTATTTAGTTTGGGCAGAAAGAAACACTCCTCTACTAGAAAAATACGTATAGAAAGTAGAAAGATACATGAAAACTGAGAATGCCCTCGTTTCGTTGTTTTCGGACACAAGAAAATTCCTACATTTCTCATTCTTACGCAGTTATACTACGCACAGATACTATATGTATGAGTTTGATACTTTTAGATCGCATTATATACAAATGTTGAAATTGTTCTCAGACAAACATTTGCCATCAAAAGGAAGATTCATGATTAAATTGTTTTTCATGTGGAAAAATTTGCAACTGATAAATTTAGTGTCGGGGTTTTGAATGTAAATTATGTTAAAATGCTTTATTTTCCTTTTTTTTATTTTTAATGATAATCGACAATAGAACTGCAAATCACATCCGTTAATGTCCAACTTTTGCCTTTTCGACCATTTGAGAGTGAAGGGCCTATATGGCTACGGTCAGACAAAATTTTTGTTTGCCGATCAACATGGCAAGACGGGTCTGAACTTATCGCATTTGTCCAAAACAAATAAACAATCCATTATTAACTTTTTTTTCTTTCTTTTATAAAATCACATTTTAATATAGAAATTATAATTACAGCCACATAAACTTTGGCTTAATATACAAAATAGCATTCAAATTTATACAAAATTATCGTTTTGACCCTTCAACTTTTATTTTAGAATTTTTAACCCTCAAACTTTTATTTTGTGTATAATATAACCATTGATACTAATGTAGCCGAATCATATATTGACACGTGAAATTTTTTTATTGGACCACATCAGCACCAATGGGTTATATTATGCATAAAATAAAAGTTCGATGGTCAAAAATTTTAAAATAAAAGTTGAAGTGCCAAAACGACAGTTTATACAAATTTGAGGGTTATTTTGCGTATTGAACCAATAAACTTTTAATGGTATATATAACTTGATTTTTACATGTACACTATATAAAAAAAATTAAATTAAACAAATGAATCAACAACTTAATTACATCCAACATATGAAGGAGCTCCACAAAATTTTAGCCTCAAATGTATTATTTTACAGAAGAAAAATAAAAGCTCCAATTAGTTAGTAGATATAGAGTAAAAGTATAAGCAGTTAAATGTATATATTATATTTGAGCAAAAAAAAAAAAAGAAAGAAACGTATAAGCAATTAACTATATTCGGCCATGACGAAATTGTAAAACTTTAATAGGTTACGTTAATTTGTAAATATATCGGCCCGTACCCGTGCAGCATGTGGGCGGATACCCACCATACTCTCTGAAAATGATATTCACCGGATAAGTTTGATGTCGATCTTTCATTTTTCTTGCTCTTTGAAATAATTAAATACCCAATTTATTTACTATGATGATGTTTTTTTTAAGTTATAATTATGTAAAGCAATATGCTTTTTTGTTTTTCTGAGGTAATTTAAAGCAATATGTTCAATTAATTAATAATGTAAGGCAATGAGCCCACTAAGCACTAAACTTGTGCTATAAACTAATTGCTAAATATCCAAATTGGTCCTTAAATTATATATATCTTTTTGGACATATTGGCCCTTAAACTTTTATTTGAGACAATTGATCCTCAAACTATTATTTTGGGATAATTAATCCCTCAAATTATTAGTTTGAGAAAATTAACCCCTCAAAACTATTATTTTAGTATAATTAACCCCTCAAACTTAATAATTTGGGGCAATATAACCCTTGAAATTTCTTGCAATATAACCCTTTGGAGGGTTACTTATCTAAAAATAAATAGTTTGAGGGGTTAAATACCTTAAATAAAAATTTATGGGTTAATTTATCCTTTTTGGTATAGTTTGAGGATCAATTTAGATATTTAACCATAAAATAATTAGCCTTTATTTTTTTTTAATTAAAAGTGCAAAGGTGCAATATATTACAAAGCCTATGTTTTAATAATAAGAAGAAGCAGAAACCAAAACCCATCAAAGGAATGCTAGTCTGTTTAGAGACAAAAGTTTGGTTGACAGTATCAAGTTGCGTGACTTTCTGCTCTGCTTCTTTCAATCAAATCTCCACATATAATTTTCATGGTTTACAAGATTCCAAAAAGTATTAATTTCTTTTTTTTTTGGGTTGAAATTAAGAAAAAAAAGTATTAATTTCGGTTGAAATTAAATAGAAATTTAGGATATTGGGAGGAAAAAATTTCAAGTCCTCAAAAAAGAAGAAAAAATTGTAAATTAAGGCTCTTACGCAACAATAACAAAAACCAAAACTCAGGTCAAAACAAAAATAATATATTTTAATATATTAATTATTATTATAAAGACTATGCATCATTATCCAATTAATAACAAATTGTGTATGAATAGGAGTATTTCTTAAGTGGGATCACAATATTACCGGAGACCAAAAAGTAACGATTAGAGATAGTGCTATACTTAGAATATATATATATATATATATATATATATACCAACAATAGGTTGGTGAAAGTAGTTTGATATTTGTTCTTTTTAAGTAAGATCTCGAGTTCGAGTCTTATGAATGAAGAAAATCATTATTGGGAGAGCTTTACTCTCATAGTAGGCCAACCCGACTCGAAAAATATTAGTCTTGAACCAAAGGCCTAGAGATACCTTTGGTTACACCAAATAAATGAATATATATATATATATATATATATTTGCTACACTATAGAATATATATTCTTTAGTATGAAATATTGGGGAATTTTTTTATTATTAAAAAATGGAAGCAGTCTATTGAAATGGTAGTAATTGTTTAAAGTAATGGCTCACACAATTTTCTGCAAAATTAATTGTTCTTTTAATATATAGATATGCTAACAAAAAATTCAGGTTCAACGTCACGGCTAACATGATCAAGAAAAAGTGCAGGGCTTTTATTTAATTTATTTTATTGACGATGAAAGTTTACACAAACTGTTCACATTTTCAAATATTTATATATGTAAGAGTACTATTATCCTATTAATAAGCAAATACTATAATTTTGAAGTATATATATTTATGGTATAATTATGGAAAGTGGAGGAAACTATTGTGCCTAAATTAACATTATAAGCTCAAAACGTTGCCATACATGAGACGTTATTTTCAACTTTCAAGTTTGACGATTGATGCCAAGGAGCATGCATGGGACAATTTCCCTTCTTCGTGTGGATTTTTCTAACATCATCATGAATTAATTACTGCCACTTGGACTAAAATTTTCTTTTCAAATTTACCATATTTTTTTCTTAACTTTTACATTAGGATATGCATCAATCAAAAATGGTATTACAAACTCGGTAAATTAAAAAGTTATGTCTTAATAAAAATTACGTAAATTTTGAATTGCGGTACTGATCATCAAGAAAAAAAAAATTGGGTTCTTCTATATCCTACCACTCATATGGAGAAAAAATAATTGCTATTCCATAATATTTTATGGATGTGACATGCTAAAACATTATACCATCGATCAACGAGGAATTAATGTAATGGCCACTACTGTAAGCGCTTAAACTATATATATCAAGTGGGGCGGCATTTAGACTGAGTTAAAATTTTGTTTGTGCTTAACAAGATTCGGTTGTGATTAAATTATAAGTTCTTTATGACAAATTGTCAACGGAATTGTGATTGGTTAGTCTGCTTTGAAGTGTTTTCCACATGCCTATTTGCCATTAATCATGCTATGTTAATTTGATCAAGGGTTTTCTTATCGGGTAACTGTAGGCACCCGATAAGAAACAATTAATACTTAAATGATGGTGTAATAATGACAAAAATGATTAGTTGTATAATAAATTAAAAAGTAATTATTAAGTATTAATTTATTTTGACAAAAACACCCTTATATATATTTAATAAAAATACTTTTATGAAGGTGAAAAATTTTATAAAAATTAAATATATAATTAAAGTGATATAATTAGTGGCTAAATTTTGACAAATTAGTGAATTTTTTTTCTAAAACCCTATAATAATATATTTTAAATTTTAGAACTTACCCTTAAAATTAAATTAAAAAATTATTTGGGGCTAAACCTTTGCAAATTAGTGGATGCTTTTTTTTTTCTAAAATCCTATAATAATATATTTTAAATTTTAGAATTTACCCTTAAAATTAAATTAAAAAATTATTTGGGGCTAAATTTTTTTTAAATTGGGGCTAAACCTTAGCAAATTAGTGAATGCTTTTTTTTTCTAAAATCTTATAATAATATATTTTAAATTTTAGAACTTACCCTTAAAATTAAATTAAAAATTATTTGGGGCTAAACATTTTTTTAATTTTGGGTTCAATATTTTTTAATTTGAAACTAAATTTTTGTTAAAGGATATTCTAGTCATAATAAAAAGTTAAAATTATCCCATTATTATATTTTTATCTTTTTCAAAAAGGTACTACATAATTATTGTACTTTTACCTTTTTCAAAGAAAAAATATTTTAAAATTGTGTGCTTAATGGGTGTTAAAGGGCACCCGTTAGCATTTTCCTTTGATCAATATTAATCAATGCGAAGACAGTATTGGTCAAAGCTGACCAATGAAATCTTTGGATTTATTTTCCAAGAGAACCAATGAAAGAGTCCCAAACGCTAAGTTACTTCCGGAGAGTTCTAAACGCCAAATAATGGGAGTGGCATTGCATGATCTCGATCGGGACCGAACACACTCAACTTTGTTTCTTAGGAACTTTAGAAAAAAAAGAAAGAAAGAAAGAAAAGTGATTCTCTCTCTCTAATAGAATTAACAGTAGTACTCTCTCTCCCTCTCTCTCTCTATATATATAACCATAAATATTCTTATCTATTTAATATTTATAACTAATCATATTCAAACCGTGTATAAAAGAATTACTATACACTCATAGAAGGAATGGAGTCCTAAGAAATTTAAGACCTAGTCCTACATTACTCATAATAGGGGCAATGGCAACAAATTTGGTTAGCTACGCACCTATGAAGAGTGGAATGTCCTCAAAATAGAGAGAATTCATAACAACATATTTGACTAGATAGGAATGAAATGTCCTACTCAAATAGTAGGATAATAGTTGTACTACAGTAGTTGCACGATTTAGTGCCCTGTTTAGTAGTCGGTATCGCCCCGGTTAGTTGGATCTAATACTTGAAAAATTGGTGTACTTTAATTACCTTAAACTGAAACAATAATCCAGCTTTTGATGAGCTCAACTGGTCCCCACGCGATGCAGCGTGGTAAGAGTCTCTCTTACTTGCACACCCTAGAGATTGACAGCAGCATCGCCAGCAATAGTACCCATTTTCCTTTTTAATCTATATTACTATATTACTATATAAAAGAAAGAGGAGGGATCCACTTATACCCGGTGTAAAACTTTTAGTTTTACACCCTTTTTATAACTCGTCGCACGATTAATATTTTAACGATCTGACCGTTGAATTTAAAGATATATTCGAATCTATCATGCACGTAAAATTTCAAGTCGATCCGATACTTTTATGATATCGATATAGACTCTAACATTTTTAGATATTTTTAATATATATTTAACGGTGGAAAATTCTATCGCTTCAAAACATATGCTAGACATTTTAAATTAACTCAAAATTTTGCATATACGATGTATGCGAATAGAGCATGAAATTCGACGGTCGGATTAATTAAATATTAATCGTACGTTAAGTTACGAAAGGGTGTAAAACTCTTAATCTTACATCCGGTGTCAAATGATCCCTCCTCTAAAAGAAATTATGTAAATTTATAAAATTATTCATTTTATCTCAAATTCTTTTTTTTATTTATTTGTTATTATGGGTTTTTAATCATTTCACATTTCATCATTTTTTTAATCTATTCTTAAAATGATGAGACCCACACACATACATAAATCATTATTATATTATATATAAATACTATTATATATTATAAATGCTAATATATATACACACACATATAAATACATATAGCATACATATATATGTACATACATACATACATACATACATTCATACAATACTATTAAAGTTGAGTGAGAAATGACATGATTCTCTTAATTTTGAGGCAATTTTAGGCTATTTATGAAATGGGTTAAGGGGAACTTATTTGATATATCAATATGTTTTAGTGAGATCTATGAAAGTGGTGATGGAGTTGATAGATTTTGAGTTTTGGATTTTTTTTCTTGGCTTTTTTTGTACTTGATGAGTATTGGTTTTTTTTTTTTGTGATTTTATATGGTTTTTAGATTTTTTTTAGTATCAAACTATATATATACATATATTATATATGCACTAATTTTTATTAGTTTACTTATAATATATATATATATATATACATTAAACACATACACATATAAATATATATAAATATATACAAATATCTATATATAATTTATATATTAATTTTCCACAACAAAGTGCGGACCATTTGCTAGTTTCCTTAAAAGCTTGATGGAAAATGGCCTTTTAACTTCATTTAAGTGGTGTCCAAATCTTCAGATTATAAATAAATTTATACTTATAACAGCTATGTTATATGATACACGAGGAATTTTGTTCCTTTCTGGTGATATTTTGTAAAACCCAAATATATATCCATTTTAAAACTTACACGATTCGACCTTATGGATTTGGACCACCGTGGTCCGTCGATCATCGAGAGCGCACAATTGAGAAGATTAAACTAGTAAACTAGAAGATATAGAATTGAATACATAACGACTTTAAGCAGTACGTACGAAGGATAATAAAGCCTCTGCCAATGCGATGATGTCTTGTTGGTAATTGCAAAATTAATATACTAGTATACTATACGAGGAATATGCGCAAATTACTAGTGTATAGTGTTAGTGGGGTCCAACCCCATGACCATTTTAATGGTCACGTGATGACTCTTTGAAAGGCTTTTAGCCTTTGTCCTTTTTAATGGATAGGATCTAATTTTCAAGCCATGATTCAAGGGTCATGATTTAATCTTTAAAAAGCACAAGGGTTTCTTTATGAAACAAAAAGGTTAGCCGAAACTTGTATCGGCATATTTTTTGTTGAGCTGCGCACAAAAACGAAAAAAAAGGAAGGCAGAAAGTTTCTCTTGGTCTCTTACAAGGTGAAGGCCGGAAGCTGCAAGGGGAAGTAGTGCCGTGTGAAGTTGTTGCAAAGTTGGAAGACTTTGTGGTTTTCTTGCTCCATAGAGAGAGTAAGGGAGAGCGATAAGCAAGCAACAAATTGGTTTTTCTCTGAGGAGGATTTGTAGATTCTTAAAGAGGTAGATCTTTGTATTTGATTCCAATTTGTTGGTTCTTAAGCTCTGGGCAAAAAGCTTAAGTGTGATAAACTTTTGTAAGTTGCTTATTTCTCATAGTGGATTTTTATCCAGTTTTGCCCCGTAGTTTTTCCCTTCATATTGGAGGGTTTTCCACGTAAATCTTGGTGTTCTTTATTTTCTTATTATTGCTTGTGATTTCTGTCTAATTGGTTGGCTTGGATAGTTGATTATTTTGACTGCTATTGATCATTGGTTTGAGTTTCGCTGTTGGTTGGTTGTCTGTGGGTATTATCTGTTTCCGCTTCCGTTGTTGTTATTGTTGTAGGCCCTATAGTATATATATTAATTATATTATCTTCTGTCTCATAATTGGGAATAAAAATTTATTGCTCTATCTCATTACCCCACTCTATGCCCTATACACAGCATATATAACCTCACACTTGTCACATTTATTTAACTTCTTTTATTTCCGTATGTAAATCATCTTCCCATTTTAATGCCTCACTTTATGCTCTATTCATCAAAACGCATCACGTGTCCCATTCATTTAACTCTAGTTATTCATTATTTGGTTTTAGAGATTTTTTAAATAAAAATTCCTAAAACTATTATAGAGAGAAAAAAAGACCCTCTATAACAAAAGTTTAGCCAGAATTAAAATTTTTAAATTTTAAGGATAAGTTTCTATGTTTATGATATTATTGGAGTAGGATTTTAGTTTAAATCAAGAAAAAAATAATGATTTTTTTCTTTGTTTATTTTGTTAAAACCAAACAGGGAATAAGAGGAGTTAATTGAATGAGACATATGACAAACTGTGATGTATGAAGCATAGAGTGGGGCGCGCACTGAGATGGAGTAGGAGATTTTTATTCTTTATTCCCTGTTTAGTTTTAACAAAATAAACAAAAAAATCATTATTTTTTTTACTAATTTAAACTAAAACCATACCCCAATAATATTATAAATGTAGAAACTTACCCTCAAAATTAAAAAAGTTTAATTTGGGTTAAACTTTTATTATAGAGGGTTTTTTTTTCTCTATAATAGTTTTAAAATTTCTTATTTGAAAAAAAATCCAGAATAATTAGAATTAAATGAATGTGATACATGATGTATTCTGATCAATAAGGCATAAAGTGAGGCATTAAAATGGGATAAATGATTTCCATTCCATAGAGGCCTACTTTAATCCATGAAACAAATGAAAAGGGAACAATACAAAACTTAATAATAGTAGAACATTATTGGTCTCTGATTCATTCGCTCGAACCGGCATCACTCACTAAATGAGCTTCCACTGAACTGTTTGTTTATATATTGTACGCACTCACGAAACATCCAATTCTGTATAGGGTTGGGAATACTTGGTAATTTTTCATCCAATTCTGTGTAGGGTTGGTACTTGGTAATTTCTCAGGGAACAAAGGGGATGAGACTTCAATAGAACAAAGTTTTTACACTTTCAAAGCCTCAAAAATCCGTCTGTCATAATATATATATATATATATCCATTAAACAGTACTGTAATAATACTATTAGTTTACTATTAGTTTGAGTATTCCAGAGAAATCAAAGCAAGGTGAATTTAAAACCTTCCGGATATCACCAGACCCGAAGTTCATGAGAAACAAAACACTAAACAACTACCTTCGGTAGAAGGAAAACATAAAAACATAGTAATTAATACCCTCAAAAAACTTTTATGCTATATTGAGTTAATTAGTAGTCATTTTGCCATAGTCAAAAAGCTTTATCGCTTTATCGAGAGAGAACAAAGTGAAATGAAATGAAATAAAAGGACAGACAGGAAATTAAGGAGCCGACCAGCTGCAACAAGAAGATTTGCCCAGCACATGAAGTATGAAGGAAGCTAACAAGGCATTTTTTGACAAATGGTGAGAAGTCTAGGTTAGGGTTAGCATTAGAACGCAGCCCACGCCCTTGGTTTTTCAACCCACTAGGTTTCGGCCCGCGCTTCGCTGCGGGTAAACCATGCATTTGTTGTCTGTTTGTGGTTTTCAGTATTGTAAATAAGTGAAAATCAAATTAAATAGACTGAATTTGAAGTAATTTATACAAATAAGTTCGTACAAATGCCAAATAAAATGTCTTCACATTTAACGTAAACCTAAAGATTTAATAAAGTTTGTAATAATATAAAATTAAATATCCCAAATTAAGCATGTATCTATTCAAGTTTTCAGTTTCCTCCATCCATGCTCATAGCAACCATCAATCCTCAATGGTTACTATTGCCCTTGTAGAGATTGAACAAATCACTCTATAAGTATGTCTTGCAGAAGCAAAATCAATAAGATAGTTTTGATAAAGTTATGAGTCATGGCAGCCACACACACAAAAACCAAAAGTAGTTTCTGCAGTCAATCTGTTAAACCCTTTTTCTACATCTACATGGAGTTAAATATTTCCATAAATGATATCAATAAGCATATTAGTAGAACTTACTACAATATAAACATCCCTTGTTCGTCTTTGCTATCTTGACAATTTGCTCTGACATCTCACTCTACGACATACATACAGTGTGATTAAAACAACCCACAAAAAACAAAAAGTAAAGAAAAACTGACAAACTCAATGCAATAGAGTCACATTTACTAAACATAATTCCTACATTACTGAGATAATATATTGAATTAGAAAACATGAATTGAGCTTGTGATTGCTTAAAATCTAGATTCAAGTCTGTTATCTTCAAATTCAAAACTTGAATGATCTCAACTGAAACACATTAGTTCTTACTTTGTCTCAGTATTTGTATTTTCTTACTTGTTCTGATAGCTATTTTTTTTTAGTTTTATTGAGTCTTTGAACCATCATAGTTTTATTTTCTCTAGCTGTATTGACATCATCAAAATTCATCTTTAGTGAATGGACCACACATAACTCAAAAAAATAAAATAGCTGCTGAAATAACTTGTAGTTAACGGTGAGAATAGGCAATTAATCTTTTAATATTTAATAGAAAACACATAAAAAAATGTACCTCATACTTATTTATTATATGAAGAAGTCACTTGAGAATAAATAAACTATAATTAAAATGTTCTATTGACCATTAACAAAAGGAGGAAAACAATGACGGTAAGTTAATTCAGTCACACATTACAGAGTTGAACATATTACCTTTGAAGTGATGATGAACGCTGAATGAAGTCCAATATCAATAGATTAAAAAAAATTGCAATAAAAAGAATAGAAGAACACAACTAAAGCATGAAAAGGGCATTATTAGTATAACTAACAGCAAGAAATGTATTCAAAAGAACAAATAAGTCATCAATTGGAAACTGTCATTGGATTGTCAAAATAAAAAAAAAAAAAAAGAGACTCATACATACAACCAACATGAATTCTGCAATATCAATGTGATTTTAATCACAAAATATTGCTTATATTTAAAAACTAAAGTAACTAATGGTAATTACTTCAATTGAATTTTATTTATTGCAATGAAATCATAATAGAAGATGGTAAAAGATTCATGAATCTTAAGGAAAAATGAAATTGCCAATGAAATCAAGGAAAACAAACAGGAAAGCAAAAGGAAGCAAAAGTTGTATGCCTAAGTCAATCAATCTCAAAAATAGTAAACAATAAAAACTAAAACATCAAAATATCATACCAGTCAAGCATTTGTCAAGATACAATGTATAATCAACAGTTGATCAAAACAGTTACATGTTTGTGTGCTTACTTATCATCACATACAATGTCATTTCTACCTGCACCACCAATAGTGTGTTGACAGAGTAAGAAAACAAAAAGAAAATCCAAGTAAATGTCAGAATTTGTTACCCATTCTTTGATATTATAACATGGTAATAAAATTAAGCTTAATGATGTAAAAAAATGCAAACGTACAAAGAAAATGCCATGAAGCCTATATTTAAAACTGGTACAAAGTTTCATTTGTACAAATAGTGCACTGGAGCTTGAGCTTGTGAGCAGTATAGTGGATTATCCTTTTCTAGAGCATATAAACTTGGCGTCTTTCCTACCTATTTTCATGTTAAACTATGTTAGTCTTAGAAAGAGAAATAGGTAAATTCTGACATTTACTTGGGACTTTTTGCAAGACAATTGTAACCAACAAACCCACTGAGAAAGTATAAAAGAACCAAGGAAGAATCTGGAAGAAACTGGACAGTTTAGATTTGAATTTGTCGCTTTAAATTCTTTAAAGATCATCTATAGAGAAGTTAGGAAGCACGTGAGGAAAAAGGCCCCAAAAAACTATCATATAGATACCAAAGTAATAATTTAAAAGAAACAAACAGAGCATAAAGAGAACTTACATTTTGTTCTCTTCTTTGCCTGTTCAGAATTTAACAATGATCAATTTTTTTTATTAAAGGCCTCTCTGACTTCTTAGTATATTAATTAGCAAATGTCTCAATCAAAAAACATATTGACAAAAAATTACTTATTCAAACTTCTCTTCTTTCAATCGAGAACACAACAGAAAAAAAGTACAATTTCAACAATACTGAAAATAATTAGTTGGAGTAAATAAATTAAATATCGAAGACGAATGACAAACTTGAAGGGACTACCTAAAATTTGTTATCTCGACTCAGTTTTGCACCTGGAAAAAACCACCAAAGATATTTCCAAGAGAGATAGAGAGCACATGATAGACAAAGAACATACAATTTAAGCAACAGAGTGAAGAGAGAAGGAAGTAAACCCAAAAAATAGAGACTCCTGGTTACCCACAAAAAATTGATCACAATTCTCACAACAGTAATATTATACAGACAAACCCAATGCACTAAACCAATAATCAGCTCTGCCATTTGTTATTTCTTCAATCACAAAACCATGTACATACAAAGTAGCAAGTGATCCTTTTCAATGGAAAACAATACTATGGATTAGAAGCATATTGCATTTAAAGAGGCCATGGCAGAAAAAGCTACATACATAGTTATATATTTTTCACATAAAGATAATGTTAAACAATTACATAAGGCACCATATTTTAGGACTCCGATTGGAAAAAATATTAAAGAATGAAGTAGATTTCATCTTTTTTTGGACCCCATTGCTTAAAATTTACCACCAGTTCAAGTGTACTAACTGTATTGCAATAGAAATATGAGCAACTTACTTCACTTTTTCCATGTCATCTTAACTTGCCAATGAGCTAATTTCCAGCTGACATCAAATTCCTATAAATTATGTGCCTCAGAAAATATTAAAAATAAATGTAATTAAACAACCTAAGAGAGATTGATACCTAGCATTAAAAATTTTCATGGAACTGATAAATAACTCTCATCTCCTGCAATCAAAAGAAATCAATTCATTAGAAAATATACATCAAATTCATCATTGGAATTGAGAAAGGAAAAAAGGCTGAAATACTTTCAAATTAAATAGAAATGGAATTTTCTGATCCATTTCTTTTAAACAATAACAGATGCTGACACTTCCTCTTGTCATTCCTTCCTTATACCATTTTATTCTTGATATTTGTCAATTTCAAAAAAGAAAGTAATTAAAAGAGTTATGAAAAAAAGGATGCTCTTCTCCCAAATCAATTCCAGGGAAAGAATAAAAATCATTCCCATCCCTATGTCGCTCTTATTTCCTTTCTCTAAACCACACATGACATTGAAAGAATGCATCATAAAGATCTCCTAGAAAATTGTTTAAGGAGAAGGACATATAAAAGTAACATACCAAGAGAGAAAATACACAAAATAGAAAAAATCCATTAGCACAACCAACTAACTAAGACAACTAAGGAAGAACAACATTGAGTTAAAACAGTAATAGGACTGCCCTTTAAAGACTTAACCAAGGCTTTCACAACCTTCATACAACTCAAAGTCAGCTGGCCAATAAACATATGAACAATCAGATTAGATATACAATGACTTTCCAAATTAGTAAGAGCAACAAAGCTTGTTCCCATAAATTATTCTAATTTCACAAAAGGAAATAATAATTGGAATTTGATTCAAGAACTACATAGGCTAACCTTTTTGACGTCAAAATAATATTAGGTGTAACTTGTAGCACTAACTATTAAGTTATAATAAATATAAATCATATATAGACTATGCGCCAGCAAAACCAATATGGAATCATCAATCTTATAGCCCTACAGGTAAAACAAAAGAAAGAACATACTAGCAAAAGAGAAAGCAGTTGAGAGGAATGATTTGAGTACAAAGAGTACAACTGCCAGAGCAACTATTGTCACAAAGATCCTTGCTATTGGTCTTGGTACAGAGTCATGAACACAAAAACATAAGAATTCCAGGCGACAGACTGCCCCTTTATATGGCCTAAGCAGAGAAGAAATCAATTCACAATTGAGCAAAATAGTGAATAAAAACACCTGCAAAATACTTAAGCAGACATCATTTAGTTATTAAATATAATTTATAACAAACACCAAATCTTAATACCAAAACCGCATACTTGAGTAACTTTAAAATTCCTATAAAACAAAACTGGGAAAAAAATATATTGAAAGGTATAACAGATAATGTACATGGAAAAGGAGGAGTGATTCTACTTTGTCACCTGAAGTAAAATACTCGTAACTCTTTAAAATCTAAGAAAAATGATAGCAAAATCAAATACATGTAAATATAAAGTAAATAATGCAAAAATAGGATTGGCATTACCAAAAGTAATCTGAAAGATTTGTTGTTACCACTGAACGTAAACTAAATGCACTTCTTTAATGCACAAAGATATAAAAAAGAACTGAATCCAGGTAGTAGAGACCGTAAAACAGCGAATTAGCAACAGACCCAGCTCAAAATATTTGTTTGCCTCACTGCTGGCATCGCTCTTCCTCCTTCCTGATTCTAGCCTTGATTTCTCCATGATTTGTTCTATTTTTTTCCACCAAAACAAAAAGCCACCAGTAAAAGAACTAAACCTTCATATATTAAAGCAACTGAAAAGCAAAAAAGAAAAAAAAAATAGATGTTACAATGACATTCTACTACTACATCAACAAAACTGGAAAACAATGAGAGAAAATTAAAAAAAAAAAAACACCTATGAGTGCAGTGGATATATCTAAATACTCAAAAACTTTTTCGCTATTTGTAATTCGTATATGCAGCAGCTATATCATACCATAATTTGCTAGATAACATATCTAAAAGGCAAAATTGTATGAGCAATAAAAACATGCCAGATATCTGGACAACAATCTCCACCAGTATAATCAAGAGGAAACTTAATAAAAGTTAAATATCCAAAGCAAAAGAGCGGCAGATTTTGAGCATGATATGAACTAAAATAGTATGAGTAGGAACCCAAATTTTGAGTATGAGTCAAACTAAAGTTTTTGAGGGTCCTCTCTCTCTTCTCCCAAAATGAAGCCGTTTTCGATATGAGCTGATAAGAGGACAAAAAAAGAGCCAGCCATTAACAAAGAGTGAAGAACGAAGCATTGGAGGAAAAAAAGGGCACCTTAGCTGTTGCAGATTACCGTATATAGGAGCCTAAACATGGTTTGGTTCGTTCAATCTAGCGAAAGCTCCCCCTCAACGACCCCCTCTCTCTTGATTCTCCCGCTTTTTCCTCTTCATTGATCCTTCCTTTTTACTTATGAGATCAAAAGTTAAATAAAAAATTAGAGTGCCGGAAGAAGAGCCCAAAAAACAGAGAGTAGTAAAAGAAAGGATAGCAGGGATGAGACTTCTGAAAATAGAACTTACCATGACCAGTAAATTACTTGAAGATAATCAGGACATCTCCAAAAATCACAACAAAAAAAACACAGAGAATTAATTTAGAAATGAAAAAGAAAACTCAAAGTAATGAACTTAAAAAAAATAAAAAACTCAATCCATCATAAAATTAAGTGATGAAATAAAGAAAGAGAAGAAAGGGAGAAGTCGATTCTCACCTGCAATCCTAGTTTAAAAGAACAAAACCGTATGAAATCTTCAATAAGAAAAATTAACAAAAATACATGAATGACAGATTAAAGGAGTTATAAAACCTAAAACCAGATAAAAAAGAAAAAAGAAGATAGGAGAGTGCAAAGGAAAAGGAAAATCGAAGAAAGATAGAAAACGTGATAAAAAAAAAAATGAAGATAGGAGAGTGAAAAGGAAAAGAAAATCGAAGATAAGAGGGAAGAGAGGAAGAGTACCTACCACATCTTCTAGACTCTTCTGATTTCTTCTAACCTTTCAAAACGACGTCGTTTTGGGTTTTGGTTAAAAAAAAAAGGAACCAGCCAATCAGAGGCTGACAAATGGCCAAAATTTCCATTCATCAACCGCCTGCACTTCCTTTTTTATATAGAAGGTATAGATTTGCCACATGATTCAAATTGCTGGAGGAGAGGAGAGGTTGCAAAAGTCACGAATACTGTAAGCAACATAACGATAGTAAGGAATATTGTGAACCACATAATATAAATCACAGTTTCATATGAATAATCCCATGAATAGAATAATAAACCACATAATATACTAATCATTATTCTATTCCTAAGTGGTAGGAATTTTTTTCTACCACATTTTTGGAGTTTAAATTTAAACCACAGTTTCATGCTAGTAAAAACTTTTCGGACTGACCTACTTACCCATGTATGCGGGCTCGGTTCTAGCTCAATTTTATTTTTAATGCAGCTTTGAATATAAAATTTTCTAGTTTTGAAATCTGGTTCAGCTCGTTTTAATTATATTCTTATTTTTTTGGGTACATATTTAATTATAAACATTCTTATATATATATATAGTACATCGATAAACAATGGTACTAGTGGTATATTTTTATTACATAGTTTTAGCATTTAAAATATTAAAATATGCACAAAATAAATGAATCGGGCCGAGTCAAGGCTCAAGACTTGATCTTACAAATAAGAGGATGGGTAGACCAAGCCAATTCGACCCATAATCACCCCCAACCGCCCCAGACCTCTTTCGTTCTTTTCTTTTACGTTTGACCTTTAGAGTCCGTTTGGTACTTTCCTTAGAAAGTTATTATAGGGAGAGTGATTTCATAGAAAGTAATTCTAGAGAATCACTCTCTAGGAAATCACTTTCTCACCCCCCTCCCTTAGAATCACTTTCCCTCATACGAGGGAAAGTGATTCCAATAGAAGCACCACTTTCTTTAATTTTAAAATATACCAAACCAAAGAAAGTGTTTTCACCCTTTTAAAATCTATAGTTTAAAACAAACCAAACCATAGAAAGTGATTCCATCACTTTACTTTCCAGGAAAAGTAGATTAAAATCCTCATACCAAACGGGCTTTTATTGAGATGACAGAGAAGATCCACCTGAACATACATATACATAAGGGGAAAGGCCAAGGCCCAAGCCTCAGTGCCTCTCAAAACTACTGAAGGCTCCAAATTACTTTCCCCACCTTTCGTTTCGCGCGAATCCAAAATTTCCTCGCCTCCAATCTCCCTCCCTCCCTCTTTTCCCAATATTTGGAGCCAAAACAAGTCGAGACCTGTCCCACCCCGCCACACGACCCCGTCTTTTCTAAAATCCTTCCTTAAAACTTTAATTAAACCAATAATTAATTACTCTTTACACCAGTAATAAAACCCCAAAATAAATTGTTTTTAATTTTTAATACACAATAATAATCACCAATCTCGCCAGGTAGATTTCGCCCTCGTACTGTCGTACACAAAGCAAGAAATCTTCTCTTTTCCCTGCGTCTATAATAGTAGTAGTAGTAATGTTAATTTCAATTTTCACGTCAATTTTAATTACCTAGACCCTCCTCCAACATTTTTAATTTCCTCCCTTTTACTAGTTTTTCCCCTTTTTTTTTTCCTTTTTCCCCTCAATCGCTGTTGCTCGAATTTAAATATTGAAATTCGAATTTTCTTTCAGTCTTTTGTTGGGAAGATACACAAAGCAGAAAGAAGCGCGTGATTTTTAATATTGTAACTTCTCATTCTTTCTTTTGTGGGGCTTCATTATATCGGTCGGGACGTTTTTAGGGTTTTTAATCGGGATTCCGGCGCGCGTTCTTTTTCAATTGCACGAGCACCGACTTCGATTTGGGGCACCCGATTACTATAAAAGTTTAAATCCAGTGGGGGCTTTGTTTCGATGTAAATTAGGGTTTTGATTGATAGAAAGGGAAGATGATAATAAAACGGACGGCGAAACTTGAAATGCCAGGCATGAAACGCTGCAAGATGGAGGAAGCAAGCTATGAGGACTATGAAGAAGAAGAAGAAGAAATGTACAACGATTATGACATGAATCCCAAGAGATTAAAATCGAATGGTTACTATTCCTATGGCGAGTTAGAAGATTTCAGCAGCGGCTCAGGTTATTGGAGTGGCGAGGGATCGTACTGGGCTGGTGAATTCGAGTCGAATTCAGTGAATTTGAATAAAGCAAAACAGCCCAAGAAGAGTTCCCGGAAGAGTTTTAAGCCCCCGTTATTGAAATCATCTAGAGGAAGAACTCAAATGCTTCCTTCCAGATTCAATGACGCTGTTCTTGATTCGTGGAAAAACAGGGAAACGAGGGTCGATTATACCAATTCGAGCTTGGAAGACGAAGAATTTGATAGTGAAAGGTTGGAATTTGATGGGTCGAGATATATGAAAGATAAGTATGGATATGGAAGCTCGGATTTGTATCTAATCAGCAAAAGAAGCGAAGAACGAGAGATGGATTATGTTGGGATTGATAGTAATTTTGACTATGCAAATTATTTGAAT
Organism: Microcos paniculata; assembly: GCA_030664755.1. NCBI lineage: Eukaryota > Viridiplantae > Streptophyta > Magnoliopsida > Malvales > Malvaceae > Microcos > Microcos paniculata. Next base: position 37,774,393 of record CP131461.1, read on the forward strand.
TCTTCTGTGGCATTGCCTGAAACCGATGAGTATGTGCCTAGGTATAATAGTTATAAGGGTTTGGAGAGGCTGAGAAAAGAGAGAGCTGGGAAAAGGAAAGATGTCTACAAGCCTGAGGATTTTGCTTTGGGTGATATTGTTTGGGCTAAATGTGGGAAGAGATACCCTGCTTGGCCAGCTATCGTGATTGATCCGATATTGCACGCTCCTGAAGCGGTGTTAAGTTGTTGTATTCCTGGTGCAATTTGCGTTATGTTTTTTGGGTACTCAAAAAACGGAACTCAGAGGGTAATCTCATCTCTTAAGTTGCTTTTCTTGTTTCACTTTATGGCTAATGTACTTATATTCACAAATTCCGTCAGGACTATGCGTGGGTGAAACAAGGAATGATATTTCCATTTGCAGAATTCATGGATAGGTACTGTCTTGATGACCATTCTTTGCTAACTTTTACTATAATGTTTGAAACAGAGGTTTTCCTGATGTTCCTGAAAATTTTCAGGTATCAGGGTCAGACCCAGTTCTACAAGTGGAAACAAAGTGATTTCCAGCTGGCACTAGAGGAGGCAATTTTAGCAGAAAATGGTTTCTTAGACTCAGGCCGCAGCACGACCCACCAAATAGAATATTCAGATGTTCAACCCAGTGGTTCAAGTCAGGATCTGGATTATTTATACTCTCAAAACCAGGCAAGTTTATTCAAACCATTTTTATTTTTTCTTGTATCGATGAATTGAGCGTCATGACAATTGACATTAGTGGTTTTATGGTGAATCCTTAATTTTTCCGACATAAGTGACATGGAGTTGCATTGTATTCTTCTAGAACAGTACTGCTCAGTTGAATATTTAATTCTTCATGATGCAAATCTCGGTTTTAGCTTTCTGGTTTCCTTAGCTTATAAGGCTGCCTAAATAGCTCAGTTGTAAGAATGTCCTGTTAATTTGTGCAGGATGCAAGCCCGTGTGACAGCTGTGGCTTGGTTGTCCCGTTAAAAACTATGAAGAAAATCAAGAGATCTACATATGAGGCTGAGGTTTTGTGCAAACATTGTGCTAAGGTTAATCTGAAATTCTTGTGTGGAGGATGTATGTTTTGAATCTGATCAATAAAACATGTAGTTTCTTAAAAGTGGTTTCATGTTTCATTACAGCTGCGGAAATCAAAGCAGTATTGTGGCATATGCAAGAAGATTTGGCACCATTCAGATGGTGGCAATTGGGTAAGTTATCTGCAGTCTAGAGTTTCTGATTTTGACTATTTTCTATGATACAACATTCGCATAATTTGAGTTTTTGGTTTAACTCTGTCGATTAGGTCTGTTGTGATGGTTGTAATGTGTGGGTACATGCTGAATGTGACAACATTTCCAGTAAAGTTTTCAAGGTCTGCTTATACTATTTAACTTGCTTGTTTTTATGTTTTTATTCCCCCTCCTTTATTATTTTTTACCAAACCAGTACTTGTTCATGGTTTGAAGGATCTGGAGCATATTGATTACTACTGCCCGGAATGTAAAGCAAAGTTCAAATTTCAGTCATACTTAGTGAAAAGAGAGCCAAAAATGAAGTAAATTGCACTCTGCGTTCCTCTTGGCATTTTCTTATGACTTTACACATTTGTATTAAGTGAAAACTTTAGACCTAATAATGTGATAACATTGAAACAGATCCACAGAAAAAAGGGGGGACAGTTTACCTCCTGACAAGCTCACTGTAGTCTGCAATGGCATGGAAGGATCATATATTCCAAAACTTCATTTGTAAGTTCTAAAGACCTTTAAATGTTTGTAATAGGCTAAAGTAGGTTGTTATCTATTGTATTTTTATCTTCTATATTGTTCTTACAAGATGATTTCTTTCATGCTCTAGGGTTCTTTGTGAGTGTGGCGCATGTGGTTCAAAGAAGTACACCCTCAGTGAATGGGAAAGGCATACAGGCTGTAGAGCCAAAAAATGGAAGTACAGTGTGAAAGTCAAGGACACAATGATACCTCTGGAAAAATGGGTCTGTTCTGGTTTACATGATTTTGGGAGCATGACTTTGTTATTTTGCTTGATTTATGGTTTAACTTGCTTTAACACCATTTGTGTTGGTAACTAATATGGTCACTAGGACAAGAACATGCTCTTTCCTTTTTTCAACAAAGATACAACCTTTAATTAATGCTATTGTTTGAGCAAAACATAGTAGTATTAACTTTTTATTGTGCAGTCTTTACATGTAACTGTAATTCTTGCAAATAATGTTGTTAAGAGATAACTATTATCTGCATCGTCCATAATGGATGCAAGGATACTAAATTATTGCTTCTTTCTAATTGATAAAGCTTAAGGCCACCCACCCTCAACCTCCCAATACACCAAAATAATTGGTCTCTTTGTTATTAGAATTTTTGCTCACGTCCACAATATTTGTATGGTTCTTTTGTGCAGATTGTTGAATATAATGCATTTGGTATTCATACTCTCAAGTTAGATAGGGAGAAGTTAATTGGTTTTTTGCAAGGTAAAACGGCTTTCCACAGACTTTATTTTCTTGAAGTTTTTTCATCCGCCCTTTCTGTTTGGGGTTGTTGAAGTTAGTCCATTTTCAACAGCTTGAAACTTAGTTAACTTTTTGCTTCCACTGTAATAGAAAAATACAAACCTGTTGACGCAAAATGGACAACCGAAAGGTGTGCCGTATGCAGATGGGTTGAAGACTGGGACTATAACAAAATTATTATCTGCAACAGGTAGTTTAATCGTATGTGAGTTTCTTTATGTTGACTTGGGTACCATTTTGTGTTTGCCAGATTGAAAGAGAAATTTCTGTTTTCAGGTGTCAGATAGCCGTTCACCAAGAATGCTATGGAGCAAGCTATGTTCAAGATTTGACTTCTTGGGTTTGCAGAGCTTGTGAAACACCTGATATTGAGAGGGAGTGTTGCCTTTGCCCTGTAAAAGGTATGTCATCTAGAATTGGTTTTCAATCTTCTCATTCATTCTCTGTCCTGATTCATTTATGTACGTTGTGAAGATCTTTCCAAAAGGCACTAATGCCAGCTATCCAGGAAGCCCCCAAAAGGAGGGTTGGGTGTGTGGAATCTGCTTGACTAAATATGATTGTCTTGAAATTATTGTGACATATTTACTTAGTTGCAATGTATCTGGAACTGCAATTGTTAACTTATATTTCATTTTTCGCCATCAAAGTATTTTTTGGGACTTACATTAGTCATTTGTAAATGGAAGCAGCTTTTGTGGTGTCTGATTGTTTCTATTAACAATGGTTCTTACAATATTTAAATCTACTTCTCCAGGGGGTGCTCTGAAGCCAACCGATATTGACCCACTGTGGGTCCATGTCACGTGTGCCTGGTTTAGACCTGAAGTTGGTTTCTTGAATCATGAGAAGATGGAACCTGCTGTTGGAATTGTTAGAATTCCATCAAGTTCATTTTTGAAGGTACCTTCTGAACTAATTTATCCTATTTTTTTAAATCTCATAATAATTCAGTTTTAAGATCTTTTGTTGGTAAGTTTGAGGACTGACTATGTCATCATTTTCTCTAATGCATTATCAAATTATCATGATTGCATCACAACATTTCAGCATTTTTTTATCTAAGCGTGCTTTGATTGTTTGGATGACAGAGTTGTGTGATTTGTAAGCAAACTCATGGTTCTTGCACTCAGTGTTGCAAGTGTGCAACTTATTTTCATGTGATGTGTGCATCAAGAGCTGGATATAGCATGGAAGTAAGTATCTAGATTATCTTTATTATACGTCTTGCTTTTCTTGGTGGCAACTTTTTTATCCCAGATTTCTAGGTTGAACTTTGAATGAACTCCTTGGGATGCATACGACTGACTTTTTAAGTGCTTGTTCTTTTGTAGAACAGTTTCTTTTATTCTTGAGTAATATTTATGGCTATCTTATGTATTAAAATTTACAGCTACACTGCTTGGAGAAAAATGGGAAACAATTGACAAAAAAGTTGGTGTACTGTGCTGTTCACAGGTTAGGACTGTGACCCACCTCTTTATCATTTAACCTTGTACCTATTTGCTCAACAAATGCAAAGGGATAATTTTTCTCCTGCTTTCTTCTCCTGTACCCATCATGTTTATTGTTTGTTGTATCTTTGTATTGGCCTTTAATGTAGGAGCCCAAATCCAGATGCAGTTGTTGTCATGCATACTCCTTCAGGCGTTTTTGCTGCCAGAAATGTACTTCAGCACGAGAATGAATGTCTTAGAGGTTCGAGGTTAATTTCTTCTAAGAATGCAGAGCTCCCTGAATCCCCAGTTCCTGAGACTGATGAGTTTGATACATTCTCGGCTGCAAGATGCCGCGTTTTTAGAAGATCAAGTTTTAAGGTAGATGTCTAGGAATCCTGTGATGTGCTGTCGTTTAATATTTTATATTATGTTAATCTTTGCCAATTTTTTCCAATTATATATCTATACTTATTCTAACCTTTTTAGTTCCTTCTTCATGAAGGTAAAGTCAAATATTTTATTTAATTAGTTTTGCCAATTAAGTATGCTTTTGTTGCCGAAGTTAAAGCTGTTTGCCGGTACTAGTTACTGAATAGCTTCATGTGAATAAACTGTTGACATGATGCAATTGGTGATATGGTAATCACTCCATTGTTCTACCATCATTTTTTGCAGACAGTTGAAAGGGAGCCTATATCCCACCGACTGAGTGGGCCAAGTCATCATCCTATAGATGCATTAAGTACATTGAGCACATATAAAGTACTATTCTTCTCTTTCTTGTAGTACATTTCCTATCTTTTGAACATAAGTTTTTCGTATGGAAGAGACATAATTTAACTTTATGTTCTGGGTCCTTTTGGATCGGTCAGTGTCTTTACTATCCTTATAATTTCATTGTCCTATGACAGGAAGTAGATGATTCGACCATTTTCTCAACTTTCAAGGATAGACTATATCATTTACAGGTGAGCTATGAGTATTGATAAGGTCACATGGCTATTGCTTAATTTTATATAGTTTTCTAATTCAATCCTACATCTCTATGTGCCTTCAGAGAACTGAGAATCACCGAGTTTGTTTTGGTAAATCTGGTATTCACGGATGGGGCCTCTTTGCTCGTAGGAACATTCAGGAAGGAGAATGGGTACTTTGTTTACGCAGCTACCTCTGTTTCTGTGAATTTCTGACAGCATATACCTAGATTGTATTTTTAGTTGAACTTTCATCAAAGCAATGCATCATATATTTGGTGTGTTGATATTCAGCATGTCTATCTCCAGGTCATTGAGTATCTCGGGGAGCAGGTAAGGCGCAGTGTTGCAGATCTTAGAGAGGCTCGGTATCGTTCTGAAGGGAAAGATTGCTATGTAAGTTTCATTGAATCCCTCCTTTTAGCTTATTCATGTGCTGATGTGCTCTGACTGTTAGTCAAACAGTTTGGATTTGACTTTCTTCATGGTCTAGATATTTAGTTGATAGGCATAAAATTCAACTTATCAATGTGTCATTGTGAAGTGTTATGGTTTGCTTATACCATAGAAGTACACTTAAATAGAGTTTTCATTGATAAGCCAATGTCTATATTTTCTTGGTTTCATGAACTTTCAAGGTTTGGAAAATGCTGAAGTACCACTTTATTACTGCAAAGTAGTTAGCTGCAGCAGTTAATTAAGTTAGAAAATGTTTCTAGACTTTTTGAACCCCTTCTATGTGTTCACTGTAGTTTGGGTGAATTGCTTGGTCCAGATAAGGATTCCATCCATGGTTTCACTGAGCCATGTCTTTACATCTTTGTGATCATGTATACGTTGAAGCATATGTAAAATGGGTAAAGCGACTCCATGCGACTCCATTTGCTGTACTGACTTGATTTTTTCCGAGTTTTGGAGCCTCTTTGATTGTCTGTAATCAATCATGCTGAAACACCCTTACTTTCTGGATAGGTCCATTTTTCATTTTGGCTGCTCTTGCTGCCCTTTCTGTTTTGTTTAAATACTTCTAACGATTACCCAATATGTCATGCAGCTCTTCAAGATAAGCGAGGAAGTAGTGATAGATGCCACTAACAAAGGAAATATAGGACGCTTAATCAACCATTCGGTATGGCCTTATAATTGGATTGATGTTGGCTCCCCTTTTTTGCCCCCAAGGAAAAACAGAAGTCCCTATGATTACTTACAGAATGCTAGTTTTACTTGTGTAGCATTTTAAATTCTCTGTGTGCTGAAAAGATCACATGCTTTGTGCAGTGCATGCCTAATTGCTACGCAAGGATCATGAGTGTTGGTGATGAGGAGAGTCGTATAGTACTTATTGCTAAGACCAATGTGTCTGCTGGGGATGAGCTAACGTAAGATTTGTTGATCCCTCTTTTGTGTATTCGAAAATAGTCTGCCTTTTTCCATGAATCAATACTTCAATTATGACTTGGATGGCATCATAAATCATATATGTGTACTTTGTCTTACAGGTATGATTATTTGTTTGATCCTGACGAGCATGATGAACTCAAAGTTCCTTGCCTATGTAAAGCTCCGAACTGTCGGAAATACATGAATTAAAGTCTATGTTCCCATTTATCTCAGGAAGAAGCATTGAAAAGCTCCCAACAGATGGGGTGTGGGGTGGGGAACCTTCCCCCCCTCCCTCCTCCTCCTCCTCCCTCTCTTCGAGATGTAATGTATTTTGATAAAATCAGAAGTGACTCACATTTTTTCTCACAGTGAGCTCGTAATTCTTTTCTTCTTTGCGCCGCATCCTCATTTTTTCACTTTGTAATTCTTTTTCAATAATATGTAAATTTGGCAGCGATTCGGCTGCTCTCTTCTGTAGTGTATATACTTTTTGTCCTTCAACCTATCTATCTTACAATTTGAGGCCCAACATATGATAAGGACAACTCATCTTTTTACCGGAACAGCCCAATGAGAGAGATAATAATATTATTAATAATACTTCACGATGGATTTTGAAACCTATGTCGGTTAGGTTACGTGGGGGGATGATTTCACTATTTGCTCATGCAACCAATTCATATGAGTTAAACAAAATTTGCAAACTTGAGTCAATGGTCATTGGTGAGGCCGTGAGCTTGTGAAATTTTTCCGTAGACTAGTTGTATATATAAAGGTTCTATTAAGGACGTGAGCCTATAACATTTTCTCCTAAGCAAGGGCCCTAGTAATAATTTGACGAGGAACAGAAATACAAAATAGCTTAAAGAGATTTCGAGGAAGCCCAAAATCAAGATCCATTTGTTCGGCCCAATCAAGAATTCAGATCCGTTATTGAATCGTTCGATTTTTAATTTTCCTTTTTGAATTATTTTTAAAATTAAGGATTTCGCGCGTCGACTATGTGTACCCCGAGATTGAACGCCTCCCTCTGAAGATCATTTGAATTCGAAAGTCCCCTCAGATTCACGAATAAACACAGAAAAGGGAGAGAATGAGGAAGCGATTGAAGAGAACGAAGGGAATTTGCAGTTGCACCTCTCCTTCTTGCGCTGAACGCGATACTTTCAGTTGGTAATCCAATACTCTCTCGCCATTTTAGATTTTCATCATTTCGTTATTTCAATCTCTTCTCGATTCCATTAAGCTTTTGAGATTAAATCATGTAGTATAAGTAGCTATTAAAGTTGAATCTGAAGAAATTAGCGATCGAAGTGATTCCAACTACCTGAGTTTTAGCTGAGTCAGTGCGGACAATTTTCGATGATCAAGCTCTTTTCATGTACGATAGTTCTTCTCATTCATCGAACCTCCAAGGTTTCACGTTTCTTCATGCATCGACGAACTTTTTTCAAGAAAATGAAGCGAAAACCAGAACAAGAAGAAGAAAAACTGATCTGTTGATTTTTTTTTTTATCCTTAAAAAGATTCTCCGCGAAGCGTTCGTATAGAAATTTAAACGTGTCTCTGCTCTTCAGAGGCGGTTCAGAACAGATTCTTCTGCTACTTATAGAAATTTGGCATTGACATGCACTTTTTCTCCTAGACTGGAGTCTGCCTCTGTTTTGGATCTGGTTGAACTAATTTCTTATCTGTTAGGTAGCTGAGAATCGGAGTATTCTGAGATGTTCACGGACTTATTAAAGGTTCATAATCTTCAAATTTCATAATGTTTGAGGTTGATTTTTCTTTTTGAAAGTAAAGGGCTTTCTATTGTTGTGTTGAATTTTCTCAGTTACCAAACACATTATCGATATTAATCTCCTTTCGGTTAATTCTGTTACTGATTTGTTACCCCAGAAGTTTAATAGTATAAGATTGCAATCAAAATTATTTAGTATTAGTATTAGTATTAGTATTAGTCTTGATTAATTTTTTGATTTTAAAGTTGAATTCTCACTTAATAATTTTCCAGAGAGTGATTGGTCACTGGTCCGAGACTTATATGTTGACTTAACGTTGACTTAACGAAGCTACAGTAATGTAGTGATTGTTAAATTAATACTATAATCTTATATTTTTCACGTATATAAAACAGGTACGAGCAAGATCTCTGGACGTACATAGCTAAGTTTTTGGATGGAAGATCATTGGTGAAGCTGGGAGCGACAAGTAAATGGTTCAACAGCGTCATTATGCATGATTCAATATGGAAGTTCGCATGCTTGCGTGATCTTCAGGTTCCTGACCCTGGCCACGCGGCATTCAGCTGGTCCAAGCTCTATGCTTCAGCTATTGGTAAACATCAAATCGCTTAGATATCTTGAAAGTGTACGTAAACCGTTTAAAATTTAAATTCCAATCTCAGCAGATGGGAGTCATTCTTTTATGCTCCGCCAGCAAGATAAACACATAGGTTAGTTCTTTTTATCAAACCATTGGCTTGTTAATACTTGTTAAGTTTCAAAGTTTTACAAGTCTAGCACGATTAACTGTAGATTGTACTGGATGTATTTGATTTTTAATCTATTTGTGAGACTAATTATGAGCTGCTGGTCAAAGTATAAGGGCACTTTGCTATTGATATATTTTGTTTTTCTTGGGAGTAATTAGACTGGATGCGCATTGGGGCGTTTTCATTCGATTCAGAAGTAGCATTTCTGTGCGGAAGGTTGAGTGGACCTGTGGAAATCCCAAAAAGGGCAAATATAGATGATACGTTGCAGTCATGTGGGACATGCCTGTTAAGGAAAGTCAAGACAGGAATATGGATAGCTGGTACTGTGAAATTGGGACAAAATCTGTTCCTGGCAATTTTCTTTTTATTTAGAGCATGGTTTTATGTAAGTTGTGGTCAAAACCTCAATTAAAGTGAGCTTCAACCTGGTTGCTCTCAGATTTACAGCTTGTTCGATGCCCGGTGTGTGACCAAGAAAAATGTGAAGGTGAGCAAAGAAAATGACTTGCTGCTCATGAAAGGGCAGAGTGTGAGATTTTTTTCCTCTGGTTTGGCAGAAGATTCTTGATATTAGAGTATGAACATGAAAGTTAAGGCTTAGAAAATTGATCCACAGTTCCGGTTCTGTTATCTCATCTTCTGCTGATTGATAAAAAGGATCAACAGACGTAAAGTTTGATTGTTTTTTATGTAGGAACAATGCAGATGTTAGATGCAAGACATATTGAGCTGTTCCTGAGCGGAGGGTATCAGAATGGAAGTTGGGACTATGAGCTTGTTGGATCTCATGAAATAAAAAAGAGAATTCCAGAGGCTTTTGCGGCCATTTTTGACTTCAAATACCTCACAAGCAAGGCAACAGCGGGTAAAACCTGGTTCTCCATCTAAAATTTACTCATTGTGCTATTCATGTCAAGAAGGCATTTAGATTAGCTAGCCCTGTCAAACAATTATTCAGATGCAAATGCTTTGGACTGGCTGCCTAATCCATTCCTCGATTAAGCCAGAAGAGTGAATTGAGGCAGCTTTTGGAGATCTAAATTTTCAGTTTTTTTTAACCATCCAAAAAATTCTATAGTAAGTTGGAGAGATATAATACTACTTGTTTTGTTTCTTCAATTAGACTTAGACTTGGACACTTGGTAAAAGACCAAAGGATTGTCCTGTTTTTGCTTACTTGCATAGCTAATCCTTTTAGTACTCCTCTTAATCAATGATGCGCAACTTTAAGTGTTTCAAAACGAAAATTAAATTGATGATGGTAACTCTATTTATTGGACTACTGGTTTAGAATACCAACTTTCTTGAGATCTGACTGAGGGCTTTTGCCAGTGTTCGAGCAATCAGTTTTTATGCTAGACATTTTCCTATCGCCTATCATCCCAATTTCCTTCATCAAGTGTCAAACATTAGTAGAAGAATGTAAGATACATAAGTAAAGCCCTATATAGAGATAGCTAGGTAAAAAGCCTTTACTTTTCTGATCCTAAATAGGCAGGGGTGAAGCTTCTCTGACTTAAGTGAGAGATTGATTTACTTATGTTAATGAGTTATTGAGCAAGATGCTGAACGATCTCATTTACTTTGTCAATGAATTGGCAGGCGTCTTCAACTATAAGTCATGGATAGGACAACCCAGTGACTTTCAACCAAAAGCTATAATTGCTTTGCATGCAGTTGCTGTCAACACCAATTTACAAGAAAATGAAGGTAACAAGTTCACAATCTGCAAATTCTGTTTCTGAAAAAAAAAAAAAAAAGGAGATTTACGGACTGATTGGTTGTAACTTGTAAGAGGATTACTTTAGAGTCTGTGATTTTGAATTTAAACTATATCAATGACAAGATTGATTGCCGAAGATTTCTTTAGTTACTAATTACTCTAATTTGTTATGATTTGCTTACTATTCTATCCTTGCTAAGTAGCAGGAATTGTAACAAAGTACCATACCATGAGAGCTGGAGCTGATGGAGAAATTGTTTCGATTAGAATCTCTCAGCAGCTCCGTTGATACTGCTTGAACCCGAACAAGTCACCGCAGAAGTTGTGTTTCTCTCTTCAAGGCCGTTATGACAACTTTCGGAAATTTCTCATCATTCAGGTTGATTTGTTCTTACTTCTAACCGTTTCCTTAGAATAGGAAAAATACGAACTCGAACATAAGATCTACTTTGATTGGGCTTTCCCCACGTAGCCTTGTTTTTCTGAACCGTATCAAAATGACAAACCAGATACTTCAGATAAGGACAAACATTTATGCCTGTAAACAAGCAGAATATTCTCAGAAAATACGCATAAACTTGTCTGAATTTGGAATTGTGTTTGGGTGTGCGCTAGGAAACGAAAAGGTGTGCCGAAAAGAAAACAAAGGGATTTTTAGGGCCACTCAAAGCAGGAAACAGGCTTATCGCCAGCAGCGCCAGTTTTCCAGTTTACTTGTGTAATGGATGGGGCCTAACTCCTAAGCCTCAATCACCACGATCGGTTAGGTCATGCTCGTTTACCTTTGCAATTTACAATCTGTTCAACTCAAGAAAGGTTACAGGCAAAGTTTCAAAAATCCTCTCAGAATAAAGAATCTATATGTTGTTTTTGTTTCTATGCTTAGTCGTGAAGGGTTTCTCGTTTCTGCTGCCTTTCCACATTGGGGTACAATTCTGAATGTGGTGTTTGAATTGATGTGTCTAGTCTCCATAGCCTCCCCGGTAATTACCGACCATAAACAAACGGCATTGGCCCTTGGGTGATGTCGACTTGGAAATTTTCTCTCATACAAGCTAGAGAACTTTTATTTAATGGTTGACTTTCAATGTAGTTTGAATAATTTAATGGAATCTTGAAATAGAACCGCTCCCTTTATCCCCTGAGACATGCCCATCCCCCTTCTGAACATGGATATCCTCATCTTTTTCTCCTTCCTTTTTCCTCTTACATATGCAGCAGATCATTGTTCCATAACCAAGTGTGGAAAAAATGAAATTCCCATCAGGTTTCCTTTCCAACTAGAAGGCAAGCTGCCTGAAAATTGTGGATATCCTGGTTTCGACCTTGGATGCAAGAGTCAGAATACGATCGTTCTAGAACTTCCTAATTCTGGAGAATTTTTCGTTCGCAGCATCAATTATCTCAACCAACAAATATATCTTTATGACCCAGGTAATTGCCTTCCAAAGCGACTTCTCAGCTTCAACCTGTCAGGTTCTCCTTTTGTTGCAGTTTTTCATCAGAACTACACCTTCCTAAACTGCCCAACTCAAGTCACAAAGTCTCGTTTCACCACCATTGATTGCCTAAGCAATTCGACAAACTCTGTCCTAGCTACTTCTTCCATGAATTTAGCAAGTTCAATGGCCACATCATGCCAGATAATCACTACATTGCCTATTCCTATTTCATGGCCTGCTTTGCATGATGAATCATTTTCATACAACCTTGATCAAGACATTCAGCTAACATGGAATGCTCCCCAATGCGAAGACTGTGAATCACAAGGCGGTATCTGTGGGTTAAAGAGCAACAACAGTGAAGAAATCGACTGTTTCCATCTTCCTAAATCAGGTAAGGATCTCTGTTGAATCCTGATCATTATTTTGCATATCTTGCTTCCAAACTTCATCCCTGGCCTAGAATGTTTCAAGAACTCATTGACTGGGTCAAGAAAACTCGGAATAGTCTATGAATAAGGGTTAAAGAAGAGAGGACGGATGGAAGCTGTTGCAAAAGTAATGGCAAATCACTTAACCAAGAATGGATTACTTTGGATTAATCAAACAAAAACAATAATGAATGAGTGACATATACGAATCATTTTTTCTTTTTTAGTGTTCTTGACTTCTCTAAAGATGACGCACTAATGTATTTTTAGTTATTGTTGTTACTTGTTAGATTATAAAAGACCCACCAATGCGATGTCAACTAGAATGAAAAAAAATATAGATATAAATGGAAAACGTCATTTCTCCTCTATAATACGGTTCAAACCGGGTGGTGTGCACTAAATTAGCTATGCTCTATATTATTTTTTTGCAAAAGCGAAAAGTCAGAAGCTCTTTGATTCCTGCTTCTAGGGTCACCCCGGCTTCAACTCCTATCATACGCATTTTCCCTTCTCGGAATGCTTATCAGGTTCCCAAGTACCCTTGGATTCACTAAAATAAAATTAAAAAAGAGTGTTGGTCCAACTGATGATACTCCCACTTTCATAGATTCAGGCGATGGCTACAAAAAAAAAACCACCCATTCATATTAAAAATTTCGTGAATTGCTGGGTCATTTATAATTTTAAAGTAAATTGCGTGGCGTATCCCGAGATATTTATATGGTAATAAGCTGAAATTTGTAGGAAAGAAAAGCATCGATCCTCTATGGTTGGGAGCGATGGAGAGACTCAACAAGGTTAGAGTCCGAACTCTGAACAGGTAAATTAATAAGTGAAAAGTAAGAGCAGAGAGAGCCATTCCTCACGGTCACGGGGTCCATGCTTCCGGCCTCCAGGCCTGTCTGTTGATTAGAGTAGGAAATACTTGAACAAATTTAATCCATTAAAGGGGTAGCCTATTCTATCCGACTTGATCATCAAAGTCGTTCAAATTCACGATTCTTACTAAAGTAGATAAGTGGAAATGAATTGTATCATCCAAGTTAAGCATCAGAATGTTAAATCATGTGTATCCAAATTCCAAGTCACGTTAGATCTAATCAAATGTCAAACTTTCCTTATGATGTCGTTTTTCAGGCGGATCGAAAGATGGTTTTCAGGTTTTCAAGATTATCTGCGTTTCCATTGCAGTACCGGCGCTGTCATGTGCAGTAGGGATTGCGTTTTTCGCATTTTGTCTGAACGATCGTCGGCGTACAAGTGGCAATTCAACACAGCGGAATGCCGACCATTCTGCGGTGACACCACAACCAACGTTGGAGGTAACAGGGCTGGATGAGTCCACGATCGAATGCTATGAAAAGTTGGAACTAGGCGAGAGCCGGAGACTACCTGGGCCAAATGGCAACACTTGCCCCATATGCTTGTCTGAATACAGTAGCAAAGAGACAGTTAGGTGTATACCAGAATGCAGGCACTGCTTCCATGTAGAGTGCGTGGATGAGTGGCTTCGAATGAATAGTACATGCCCATTGTGCCGAAATTCCCCAACCCAAGTGGATGCTAGTTCACAGACTGATATTGTTTGATATATATTACGATTTGTCCTTTTTTCTGTTTCTTGTAAGCAATCAAAGTAGCCAGGCATAATTTTTGTTCTTTGTAGCTTGAACTTGAAAGTGTAAAGGAAGTCCGTTATCGGCAACTTTTCCAAGGCGAATAGAAGCCGCGGATAGTACCAAGACATTCACAGACTGATTAACAATCTGAAAGATTGGGGTAAAAGGAGAATGAGATGAATCATGAACATAGACAGCATCAAACCACGGATCTCATAATTCAGTCATACGCAAGGTTTAATATATATATAATTATATAGCAAATTTATGTTGTTATATTTTATTCTAAGAGCAAAGAGATTGTCATGTCATGATCTCCTTAGGTAACACACTTAACGGGGATCTTCGGCTTACAAGTACCGTGTCATACAATATCAGGCAGAACGGAATCAAGTGAAAAAATATAGACATTTCCAGGTTTGACAAAAAGGAACACCAAATACTACAATGTCAGATGAAATCTACTACAATATATTTTCATTTCTTAGCAAGCAATTTCTTTGGAAGCTTATCCAAAGGGGTGGATTTTAGCAGGAATAGCCGGGCAGCTCGCTCTGGCAAAGTACCCCCACATTTTAGCCCATGTGCCTGCAGTTCAGATTTCAACCTCTCCAATCCAAGAACCTACAGAAAATTTAGAATTGTTAGTGCTGAACAGCAATCAAAGTAACCGGTAATAGAAAGAACAGCATCACCATGACAATTTAACTTTAATGCAGGTTTCAATTTCAGTCAATGACATCTTTCTTCAGTATTCTACTTTGTACGGTACAACTCTGTGTGTGTCTAAATTATTCAACAAAGGGCACAGAAATAGAGCCTCTATAATGACTAGTCTTTAATCTTGGGTGCCAACAAGCTACAGATCGCCGAACATCCTATCCTATCTAAGTAAGGCAATTGTAAAGTTGGCTGAATGTTGCAACTTAATTAACCCCTTCCTGGATGAGCTAATGCTATTTGACCAGCTACAGCAGAAAGAATGCCAAATAATCACATATGACCTAGCAACTGTATAAACACTTTCCTTTACACCATCTAAATCTACAAACTTCAATGGCGCTTCAGTTCCATAATTATAGATGATAAAAAGATTATCAAAAGTTGACAATTAAGAGTGAAAATCAACTAAGCCTACAGAGAAAGGAAACAGGAAAAGAAATTCAAGCGTGCAACCATACCTCCATCTCTTCCGGAGAATTGAAATCATCAAAGTTTAATGGCTTTTCTGGATCCGTCACATTAGTGCTTGAAGCTACTGTTTCTTCATGAACTTCTGATTTGGTATTAGAACAGTTGACTTCACCAATCGGTTTGCTATCAACTCCTTCATTTGCTGAAACTGGAACACCAAGATGCTGGCTAACTTTTTCCTCCTGGTCGCCAATTTTAGTTTCATTATCTTCCTGCATCTCAGATTGAGTTGCTTCACTTGCAGGAATCACATCAGCCTCCATGCAGGTCACATTCACACAGTCTGTTGTCTTCTTTTCATGATCCTCTAGTTTAATTTCAACCATGCTATTATCTTCATTGCTAACATCTTCCCCATCAATTTCCAAGCTTCGCTGCAGAACACTCTCTTTCTCTTCCTCCGAGCCACTCTTACTTGAGAGTGGACCCGAAAAATCTCCATCCTGTCCTCCCCCAGCAACTGAACCAGAACTCCCCTCAGTTCCCTTACTAGAATCTGAATGATTCCCATAGTTCAAAACTACAGATTTCTCATTTTCCTCATCATCCTCATCCTCACTGCTGTCATCACTATCACTCTCATTCAATGTCCTCTTTCCCATCCTATTCAACATAAGCAAACAGAAACAAAAACAAATAAATATCCAAATAACAGCACCAAATCTGAACATTACGAACAAATTAAATTATCATAAAAACTTACCAAACCTTCAATCTTTTGGCGTCAGCTCCTCCTGACAAAGCCTTCCGCTTTCCATTCTGTAACGCCGCCCTAACTGACTCTTCAACCACCGCCACGCACCTCGCTGACTCCTCCCTGTACTTTTTAACGTACTTTTCAGCCTCCCCATCTCCAACACCTTTTTTCCCAGTTTTTACCTTTTTCTTTATAAACTCCTCCGCAATCTTCTCCAACTTCCTATTCTCCTCCTCCGCCTTCCACTCCTCCAACCTCTTCTCCGCATTGACGTGCCTCAGCCTCCTTCCGCTCATATCGCGGCAAGCCTCGAAATTGCTAGTCTTTTTCTGCCCGGCCTTTGTGGCTGCGCCACGTAGCAACGAACCGAAACCTCCTTTGCCACCAAGAAGACGGAGAGAGAGGTTGAGGGTGGCGTTGGAGTGGGAAATTACCGAACCTTCATTGAGTTGATGCCCGCATATCAGTCTCTGGAAATTGATCGGGATTTTGGTGATTTCGTGAATTCGATGCTTGACGGACCCAACTTCGACCTCGCGGCCTGGGAATTGGAGTGATAAAGTTTCGCCATTGAGAAGTTTAACGAATAGCTGTAACTGCCTTCGGCTGTCGTTGCTGTCTCCATTAATTTGATGATCTTCCATAATTGTTCCGTTTGAGCTTAGAGATTGGAAATTGTCTGCGTTCTGTCTGAACGAAATTTTGGGGGATCGGTGGAAAGGATGAAGACTAGGGTTGGGTCCTAATTTATATAAAACCCCTAATTTTCTCGAGTAATCAATTTTTAATCGGGTTATTTTGGGGTATGGCGGTGGATTGCCGTTTGCGGGTCCCGCGTGTATCCGGGTCAATTTTCGGATTATTGCTCTAATGGGTACCAAGCCAACTTTCTTTTTTGGTCAAAAATTTTGTAATCAATCCTTCTACTACATTAAAAGTGTGGATTTAGTCCCTATTTTGATTTGATCAAATTGAGTTTCTCTATTTTTATTTATTATCAATTTTAATCCATTCACTAATAGTATTAAACATTCACTATTAATTATACTAATGTGACGTTGATTATGATGAGTGATGACATATGCTTTTACAAAAATTAAAAAATTTTTATGTGACTTTTTTTTACTATATAACATATTTTTCGCATTGATAACTCATTTTTTATTTTATTTTTCAATGTTTAATTCCATATATTTTGATGAAAAATTTTATAATCACTACTAAAAGACATTCAACATGACCAAAAAAAGCCACCTAAAATTTTTTAATATTTTTTTAGGTAAACGTTGTCAAAATTAAACGTCATGTTAATATACTTAATATCTCATCAGTATAGTTAACAATAAAAATTTAACACCGTTAGTGGTTGGACTAAAATTGATGATAAATAAAAATAGAGAGATTCAATTTGATAAAATTAAAGTAAAAGAACTAAATCCACACTTTTCATATAACTAGTCTCAGTGTTACGTGCATCGCACGTAATACAACACGTTATACTAACTTAAGAAATTCGTCCAATCAACTTGAACCCTAAATTAATCTAATCTGATTTGATTTTTGAAAGAAATAAACAACCTAAACCTGACTGATCTGAAACGAGATTAATCCGATAATCGAATGATTCGAAACCAATTGATCCAAAAAACTCGACATGCTAATTTAAATAACCGAAAAATTAAAACTCGAACCTAAATGACTCGAAAAACCAAGGACCAAACTTGAAAGATTTGAGAGTCAAACAAAAAAAATCCAAAAACGATTGACTTGAATGATCCGAAACTTGAATGACCCAAAAATTTCTGTGGGCCAATTTGACCCGAACATGTAACCTATCTAACCCGTCTATTTTACACCTCTAATTCTTAATTGTGTAAAACCTAATATAAATTGATGCCATTCTTTAATTCCAATAAGCAAAAGCCCATTAAAATCTTAATATTTAAACCCAATTTAAACTAATGGCATTCTTATATACTAATGAGTAAAAGTCTTTAAAATATTAATATTTAATTATTTATTTTTTAAAACCTAATGTAAAAGATAAAACCAAAATCCAATTGTATAGTATTGAAATATGTTAAAAAAAGATATTTAAAGTGAAACAAATCTCTTAATACTCAATGTTTAAGTATTTAGTTTTTAAAAGCCCAATATAAAATGTAGAACTCAAATCAAATGGCATTTTTGAAATATATTAAAGAATAGAGGATATTTAATAGGTATAAAACACTTACTCAAATCACACTTTTATATATATTATAGATTATAGATTATAGATAGATTATAGATTATAGATATAGATTATAGATACAGATAGATAAACTAAATATATAATTTGACCTTCATTTTTAGATACCTTTTTCTAACCATTTAAAAAAATTATTTACGTATATTTAAACTTTAAAATATTTTTTGGAACTTTTATTTACGTCTAGTTTTGTCAATTTCTCCCCTAAAATATTTGATACTGTTGTGAAAAGTATGTTAATTAAAATTGACTAAGCAAGAACAAGAAATAAGAATAGGAGAAATTGAGAATTAAAGGAACAAGAGAAAGAGAGAGAGAGAGATGGAAATGGAAATAAGATTGAAGGAATTGTAAGTATCATTAGGGAGAATGAATCCCAATTTATAGGCATCAAATGGTAGGCTATACAAGTTGGCAATTTGCACATATTAGCCCCATTATTATCATCACAATAATCATAATTTGGACAATTTGTACAACTTGCATTTGTCCACTTTCATAACCTAATTTGCATAATTTGCATTTGTCCACTTTCATAATAATTTGCACAACTTGCATTTGTCTACTTTCATAATAATTTGCACAACTTGCATTTGTCTACTTTCATAATACTCCCCATTGGACAAATGCTACTATTAAAATTGGACGTGTACTGCCTCATTAAAAACCTTAAGTCGGAAAAACCCAGTGGGAACAAAAACCGAACATAAGGGAAAAAGAGTACAATACAATTAAGTCCGTCTAATATGTCTTCAGGACAATATGTGCTTGTCTTCAAGACAATATAAGTGGGCCTACTTCAGTGTCCTGATTGGACGTGCTATTACTGCCTCATTAAAAACCTTAAGCCAGAAAAACCCAGTGGGACAAAAACCGGACAGAAGGAAAAAAGAGTACAGTGCACTTATGTCCATAATCGCTCCCCCTGAGATAAAATAAACTGCTACTTCTGGAGCATCTAAACATTTCCACTTCTGGGGAAATCAATCTTGCATTTTACTGACTCGCCGCATACCAATGCCATAAACTAATTTCTCAAATGTTGATGTTGGCAAAGATTTGGTAAATAAATCTGCAAGATTATCGACGGAGCGAATCTGTTTAACATCAACTTGTCGACTTTCCTGGAGTTCATGAGTATAGAAAAATTTCGGCGAGATGTGCTTGGTCCTATCACCTTTAATATATCCTCCCCTGACTTGTGCAACACAAGCAGCATTATCCTCATAAATTATAGTGGGAGAATCTATCACCGGTTTGAATCCACTAGCATTGTGAATATGTGATATCATAGATCTTAACCAAACACACTCTCTTCCGGCCTCATAGAGGGAAATAATTTCAGAGTGGTTGGAAGATGTAGCAACTAGTGTTTGCTTAGTGGAACACCAAGAAATGGCTGTATCATTATAGCAAAATAGATAACCGGTTTGGGAGCGAGCTCTGTGCGGATCAGATTTATATCCTGCATCAGCATAACCTACTAAACCAGAGTTAGTAGTATTCTTAGAATAGAATAACCCCAAAACAATGGTTCCTCGGAGATAACGGAAGATATGTTTAATCCCATTCCAATGTCTCCGGGTTGGCTCAGAACTGAAACGTGCCAACAAATTTACCGCAAAAGCGATATCTGGTCTCGTGCACTGTGCCAAGTACATCAAAGCCCCGATTGCATTGAGGTATGGTACTTCAGGACCAAGTATATCCTCACCAGATTCTTTAGGACGAAACGGGTCCTTTTTGGGGGTCAAGAGACCTTACAACCATAGGGGTGGTCAATGGGTGAGCCTTGTCCATGTTAAAACGTCTAAGCAATCTTTCAGTGTATGCTGACTGATGGACAAGTATTCCATTCTTATTGTGCTCAAGCTCTAGACCAAGACATAGTTTGGTTTTACCCAAATCTTTAACCTCAAACTCCTTTTTCAAATATTCAGCAGTTTCAGATAACTCTTCAGGAGTCCCAATTAAATTCATGTCGTCGACATAAACTGCTATAATAGCAAATCCGGTTTCAGATCTTTTAATAAACACGCATGGGCAGATGGGATCATTTATGTACCCTTCCTTAGTCAGGTATTCACTTAAACGTTGGTACCACATGCGGCCGGATTGCTTTAACCCATATAAAGATCTTTGCAACTTTATTGAGAATAAGTTGCGGAGAGTGCATGCTTCAGGCATTTTGAAACCTTCGGGAATTTTCATATAGATATTGGAATCTAATGAACCATATAAGTATGCCGTCACAACGTCCATAAGACGCATTTCAAAATTTTCTTGGGCAACCCAACTTATAAGGAAACGAAAAGTAACTATATCCACTACTGGTGAATATGTTTCATCATAATCTATCCCAGGCCTCTGCGAGAAACCTTGGGCTACGAGTCGGGCTTTATACCTCACGATCTCGTTTCTCTCATTTCGTTTCCGGACAAGGACCCATTTGTATCCAACAGGTTTTACATTGTCGGGGGTTTTAGTAATAGGCCCAAAAACATTACGTTTGGCAAGGGAAGTCAATTCAGCTTGGATTGCTTCCTCCCATTTAGGCCAATCTCGCCTATGACGGCATTCGGTTATGGACCGAGGTTCATAATCATCATTCATAATCTCATGAGCAACTGAGAGAGCAAATGCATCATCGATGATTATCTCATTTCGATCCCATATCTCATTACAATAACTGATGGAAATTTCAGTATTCCCAAGATTGATGATCTTTTCATGGGTTTGTACCACTTCAGGGGCAATATGCTCATGAACTTGTGCCACTTCAGGGGCAATATGCTCTCTTTGAATATTATGTTGTGCCACTTCAGGAGCAATTTGGTTTCCTCGAGAAAGATTAATAAGCTCATCTGGAGCAGATTCTAAATTCCTCCCCCTTCTTTTTCGAGGAACAGTGTCTTTTGATCCCATCGGTCTACCACGCTTCAGGCGCGGGCCATTTAGATCCATTTCGGGTGGTTCTACAGGAACATCAATCCTAGCTGGAACATTTGCAGCTGGGATGTGAGACTTTGTAACTCTAGCAGTCTTATTAAATGCATCAGGCATTTGATTTGCAATAGCTTGTAAATGGATCAATCGTTGCACCTCATTTTCACATTCAGGTGTTCTTAGGTCTAAATGAGACAAACTTTTCTCATTCCATGAGAAAATCTCGACATTTTTCTGTTTTCCATTTGTGGAAGCTTTTGGTATCCCAAGTGATGGGAATACTGTCTCATCAAAATGACAATCCGCAAATCTAGCGGTAAATAAATCACCCGTCAATGGTTCAAGGAACCGAATAATGGACGGTGAATCAAACCCAACATAAATGCCCAAACGGCACTGAGGACCCATTTTGGTCCTTTGCGGTGGTGCTACAGGCACTTGTACCGCGCAACCAAAGGTGCGAAGATATGAAATGTCTGGCTCCTGGCCCAAGACTAACTGAAGAGGGGAATATAAATGAGAAGTAGTGGGGCGCAATCTAATTAAAGATACAGCATGTAAAATAGCATGACCCCACGCTGAGGATGGGAGCTTTGTCCTCATCAATAAAGTTCGAGCAATAATCTGAATGCGCTTAATCATGGATTCTGCTAATCCATTTTGAGTATGAACATGTGGGACAGGATGTTCAACTTCAATTCCTAATGAAGCGCAATAAGCATCAAAACTCTTTGATGTGAACTCACCAGCATTATCCATTCTTATGCTTTTAATTTGATAATCTGGGAAATGAGCTCGAAGCTTTATTATCTGTCCAAGCAAACGTGCAAAGGCGACGTTGCGCGTTGATAATAGGCAAACATGGGACCATCTGCAGGATGCATCCACTAGTACCATGAAATATCTAAATGGTCCACTTGCAGGCTGAATTGGCCCACAGATATCACCCTGGATTCTCTGCAAGAATGAAGGGGATTCATAATCAACCTTTGTCATGAAAGGTTTAGTAATGAGCTTTCCTTATGAACAAGATTCACAAATGTAATCTTTGGATAACAACACCTTTGTATCTTTTAAAGGGTGTCCACGAGTATTTTTAAGGATTCTTCGCATCATTGTAGCTCCTAGATGACCAAGGCGATCATGCCAAAGTCCGAACACATCAGGGTTCACTAGTTTCCAGGGCATCGTAGCATATGATTCTATAGCTCGTATTGGGACATAATATAATCCCATACTAGAAGCTTCCAGCTTCTCATGGATGGTCTTCTGGCCCATCTTGTAGGAAGTGATGCAAAGAAATTCCTTATTTTGCTCATTAATTGTTTCTAGATGGTACCCATTACGGCGTACATCTTTGTAGCTAAGTAGATTTCTTTTTGATCTACCGCTCAACAATGCATCTTCAAGATACAATGTTGTGCCATTTGGCAAAATAACTGTGGCAGTCCCATAGCCATCTATAATATTAACAGGACCAGATATTGTCTGAACATTTACCTTGCGCAATGTCACATTTGAGAAAAAGTGTTTGCCACAAAGTATAGTATGCGTTGTAGCACTATCAAGCAAACATATATCTTCCTTTTTCTCAATGTGTCCCATTTGCATTTATCTTGACAACTTCAGGTGTCAAGTTCCATAAAATTTAACAAATTAATAATATGATGCAAAATATAAACCAACAAATATGGAATAAAACTCATGATTTTATTGACGACCATATTTATTTAATATCTTCCTTGGTAACATAATTATCCAAGGGTATGGCAAAACATAGATGACAACCCTCAGGATCTATTTCTGGGGACTTGTTATTTTCATCAACATTATATAAAGAAATCAGAAACCTCAAAAGGTTTTTCATTGCCAAGAATATGACAGTTTTCATTGACCAAAACCTTATTGATTTCAGCATCAGTCTCAGTTAGGTCAATGGCATGGGTCTCAACATGCTTGCTTTTCTCCTTCTGGGATGCTTGGTATAGATCAACCAAATGTTTGGCCGTACGACAGGTACGTGACCAATGACCAGTCATTCCACAACGATGACAGGTACTATCATCATGCTTCTTCATGGGCTTTTTACTTTTAGGGTTGTGTAGGGAGTTATTTATATTACAGTTAAATCTCCCACCACCCTTACGGAAAAAATTCCCATGCCTGCACTCACTGCCTCTAGAACGGCTAACATTCTTACTTGAGCCGGCATTTGCTTCAGGAAATGCCTTAGAGCCAGCAGGTCTTAAATCATGATTTTTAAGCAGCAACTCATTTGTTTGTTCTGCAGTCAACAGGACTGAGATCAATTCAGAATATGTTTTAAACTGGCGCTGCCGGTATTGCTGTTGCAATACAATATTCGAAGCATGAAAGGTGGAGAATGTTTTCTCTAAAGGCTCAACCTCAGTAAGCTTAATACCACAAAGTTCAAGCCGTGACACAATATCATACAAAGCCGAATTATAATCGGACACGGACTTGAAATCCTGCAACCTCAGATGTTGCCAATCATAGTGTGCTTGAGGGAGGATGACAGTTTTGGTGTGATCATACCGCTCTTTCAATCTTGTCCACAAGATCAAGGGATCTCGGACAGATAGATATTGAACTTTTAGGCTATCACTTAGATGCCGACGGATAAAAATCAAAGCATTTGCCTTATCTTTATCATTAGCATTTCCATTTTCACCAATGGTAGCTGCAAGACCTTGGCCTTGGAGATGCAGTTCAATATCGAGACACCATGACAAGTAGTTATTGCCACTTACATCCAAAATTTGGAATTTGGGCTTTTCAATATTTGCCATAATTCTGAAAAGAATGGTCTCAATTAGTTTGACAACTTCTGGTGTCAAAAATGTTTAGAAGGAAATCTTTACACAATGAAAATTAAAATTATCTTGTGTATGGAAAATAAATTTTGTATGGAATCAAACCTTCAGAACTTACCAAACTTCAAACTTGCTTTACTTTAGATTGATCGTGCTGATAACGTGTTGTGAAAAGTATGTTAATTAAAATTGACTAAGCAAGAACAATAAATAAGAATAGGAGAAATTGAGAATTAAAGGAACAAGAGAAAGAGAGAGAGAGAGATGGAAATGGAAATAAGATTGAAGGAATTGTAAGTATCATTAGGGAGAATGAATCCCAATTTATAGGCATCAAATGGTAGGCTATACAAGTTGGCAATTTGCACATATTAGCCCCATTATTATCATCACAATAATCATAATTTGGACAATT
Source organism: Microcos paniculata (assembly GCA_030664755.1). Taxonomy (NCBI): domain Eukaryota; kingdom Viridiplantae; phylum Streptophyta; class Magnoliopsida; order Malvales; family Malvaceae; genus Microcos; species Microcos paniculata. Next base: position 37,798,788 of record CP131461.1, read on the forward strand.
TGTACAACTTGCATTTGTCCACTTTCATAACCTAATTTGCATAATTTGCATTTGTCCACTTTCATAATAATTTGCACAACTTGCATTTGTCTACTTTCATAATAATTTGCACAACTTGCATTTGTCTACTTTCATAATAGATACTAGTTAAATTTATTTTAATTTTACCTAAACTGGATTTAGATCCGTATCATCTCAGCTTCACCGGGTATGGGCAATCGTTCGAAAAAACAATTTGGTCGTTTTGGTTATGAAGCAAACAAGTCATAAAACTGTTACTATTTCTTTCTTCAGAGCTTTAACGGCTACATCATAGACGCAAAGAACCCTCACCTCGCTCCGATCGCACGACAACCGGAAAATCGTCCCCCCGTATTAAAATTCGAGTATCCAATGAAGAAAGAAGATATACCCGATAAAGGTCGGACCTTCCCGGTAGACCCGAATCTCCCTAAATGGGTGTGCCAGAATTGTCACCACTCTCTCTGCATCGTCGGCGTCGACTCCTACGTCGACAAGTTCCCAAACGACTCCTCTCGCTCCGGTTAGGATTTCTCCAATCTCTACCCTTCTCAGTTCTGATAATTTGTTTATCAATTTCTGCTTGCTTGGATTGTTGAATTTAACTTTTTTTTTTCTTTTTCGCTTTAATTAGTTGTGAAATCATTATTGCTACTGTATAATTTTTACATCAAGTTTGGACTTTGGAGCAGAGTAAGTTTCAAATTTTATAAATTAGGGATTATTTTATCATCTACATGTAATTTGAGCTGGAATTAGGACCAAATGATTGCAGTATTTGAAGCTGATGTTCCGTGCTAAGAAATATGGTATGTTTGAACGAATGCAGCAATGCAGGGGTCTTTAATTCATGGAGCTAGCAGTGTGCTGGGTTCAACACGTATGGACAACTCTTTTGTTGTTCTGTCAAAACAAAAACCCCCGGCACAGGGCATCCCTCCCCGTCCTCGTGGTGGGCCTGGTCAGCCTGATGCTGGCCACCCTGGGAAGGCTATGGAAGACTCGTTTGTGGTGGTGTATAAATCTGAGTCTGCTTCTGATGGAGGTGGGTCACATTTACCATTATCGGAAGGTGGGCCAAACAGTCCTTTGCAGCCAAACAACTCTGGATTTCACTCTACTATTACTGTCCTGAAACGTGCATTTGAGATTGCAACGACTCAGACACAGGTATCATTTTCTGTTTTACAGTTTGGTGCTTCATTGTTGTAGGGAGTATCTAAATGTTCTCCTTCATGAGCACTTTTAGGTTGAGCAACCATTATGCCTTGAATGCATGAGGGTATTATCTGATAAACTTGACAAGGAGGTTGAAGATGTGACTAGAGACATCGAAGCATATGAAGCCTGTCTTGAGCGCTTGGAGGGGGAGCCACGAGATGTTCTTAGTGAGGCTGATTTTCGTAAGGAAAAATCAAAGGTAATTGTTTGGTAGTTTCCATGAGTAAAGTTGTCGTTAAACAGTAAAATGTGCTTCCATGCATGTGCTTAATCTACAAAGTGAATGTCTAAGGGCTCTTAAGCTTTTTGTTCTTATATGAATAAATCTATGGGACCAAAACAGGGCATCAATTCGGTCGGTCTATCAACTGCTAAGCTCAATATGTGAAGTTTCAACTGCTAGTTTTGGAAATGCATCACCTTACTAACTGTTTCCTCTATTAAAACTTTTCCATAAGTTAACCTGCAGTGCACAACAGAAGGGATAATGGATTTTAAATCAAGATACTATTAAAAGTCAGTCCTCATTATTAGCATAATCATCAACTGCATATATTTTCGAGTTAAATGCATATTCAATTATCTGTTCATTCTCCAAGATTGAGGACGAAGAGAAAAGGCTTGAAGCCACAATTGAAGAAATAGAGAAACAGAATGCAGAAGTAAATGCTGAACTAAAAGAATTAGAGCAAAAATCAAACCGCTTCAAAGAATTGGAGGAGCGGTAAGTTCTTCTATGTTTTTATCCTTCATAAGTCTTCTTGGAATAAAATTGTAGTGTGCAATGCTTTCTTTTTACCTATTTTTCCTTTGTCCTCTGCCCTGTGCCTCCACCTGCTTCTTAAACCAGAATGCTGAGCAACTTTAATTTGTATATAGCTGGGGTTTTAAAGTATCATATCCTTATGTTTGTTGAAATCATCGTGTCACAGGTATTGGCAGGAGTTTAACAACTTTCAGTTTCAATTAATTGCACATCAGGTTTGTTGCAGATGCCTTTTCTTGACTTTTTTTTCTTTGATCTTCTAACTATCAATGACGTTGGTCCAAAATGGTTAAGAAACTTCTTATGCCTAGAATGTATTTGTGAAATGTCGATGTATGTAATGTTGTTGTTGACAATGTGCCATTGGATCAATTTTTGTTTAAATGAAAGTGATATTGAATAGCTGTGAGCAGTAAATTTTGTGAACATTTATAAGCAATTGCTTCGTTAAAATAACAAGAAACGCTCTTGAGTTGCAATCTTACATGAACAAATATTTCTGCTTAATAGGAAGAGAGAGATGCAATTTTGGCAAAGACGGAAGTTTCACAAGCACATTTGGAGTTGTTAAATCGAACTAATGTGCTCAATGATGCTTTCCCCATCTGGCATGATGGAGAATTTGGAACTATAAACAATTTTCGTCTTGGAAGACTGCCTAAAATTCCAGTAAGAAGATTGGCATCCTTTCACTATAAAAAATTATTTTGTTGATACTGGTAGTGGCTGATTTGTGGTGCCTTTTGTTTTAGGTTGAGTGGGATGAAATAAATGCTGCCTGGGGCCAAGCTTGCCTCCTCCTTCATACAATGTGTCAATATTTCCGGCCAAAGTTTCAGTATCCTTTCTAATGAGTGTTAGTCTTTGGAGTAATTCCATGAAAAGTCATATTCACAGACATATTTACAGAGTGTGTGTATCTGTATATAATTGTAGAAGGTGGGAGGATGGTCAACTTTTTTGTTTCTCATACTGTCATCTGTGGATTCTGCCCCTGTATGGTAAAAACAACAATTAGAACATGCAGTATCTGAACTATGGTAAAGCTTTGTTACATTTCATTCTTATAGCTGTTTATAAATCAACATGTGATGTATCCTTAATCAGTGACCTTCAGCTATCGAATAAAAATCATTCCCATGGGAAGCTACCCTCGGATAATGGACAGCAACAACAATACATATGAGTTGTGAGTATTGACTTTCGATTTTTTGAATTATTTGATTCAGAATGTTAAACTAGAAGCATGTAAACCTGAAAAGGTAGCCTTATGCTTGGAGTACATAATGCATAAGGATGGTTTGATCTGATATTATCTGATTCATTCAAAACAAATATTATGCCCTGCCTACATCGTTGGAGTTTTCATTCTAATATATTGTTTTCACATATAACCTTCATATGCAATCCTAGGAAATGTCCCCTTTAAGTGTCACTATGGATCACGCTTGTTGTATGCCTTCAGTTGCTTGCAGTGTTTAAATTGACATGAATGTGTTTTAGGTTTGGTCCAGTGAACTTATTCTGGAGTACACGGTATGACAAAGCAATGACACTATTCTTGACATGCCTCAAGGACTTTGCTGAGTTTGCAAATTCCAAGGATCAAGAAAACAACATTCCTCCTGAGAAACACTTCAACTTGCCCTATAAGTGCGATTTCTTTCTAGTCTTTTACATGCCCCAATATAAATGCTATTTTTGTGGTTTTAAATAGATAGAGTAGTTTCCAAACTCTGAGCATTTTGTGTGAACATAATTCCCTCATTCTTCATCCTCATTGGTCATGGCATCTTACAGAATTGAAAATGACAAAGTGGAAAACTACTCCATCACACAAAGCTTCAATAAGCAAGAGAATTGGACCAAAGCTCTGAAGTATACCCTCTGCAATCTGAAATGGGCTCTCTACTGGTTTATTGGGAACACCAATTTCCAGCCTCTGTCTGCTTTGGTTTCTTCGGCTACTGAAGTTCCAGCTGCGGGCTCTCTATATGCAAAGCGCGGTCCTGATCCCAAATTTGTAGCTCGAAAACCACCATATTCATGATAGAGAAGTACATATAACTACATACCATTATGTAAATAGTAAGTAATAGACACACGGTTCAGTATCGTGAAGTGGCAGAATTTCTTATGTTGTTGTATGATAGAACACGTTTGAAACAATAAAGACTTCGTTCAGCAATTCATATTTGCTCATTTTAAAAGTGAGTTTATATCATCTTAATCTGATATTATCTGATCTTCGCACTCTCCTTAAATGTGGGAGATGGGCCGAAAGCCAATTATATGCCTTAAAAGTGCCTGCCTGTTGATCTGAATAAGAAAAGTTGTTCCTTATGTCATCCAAAGTCCATTGATCCGAAAGATATACTTTGGCAGGATACTATTACATTGTCTACGAGGACAAATAAATGTCATTTTTCTTAACTCGTTTTGCATTACACCAAGTTAATCATTTCATTTGGAGAAAAAAGAAATTGAATTTGAAGCTTGGATATCATGAGACTTACGCAAAAATTCATTTGGAACATGCAGCAGCTCCAAAATCATGAGGCTTGCATTGGTAACAACTACGAAATCTTTTCCAAACAACACATGAATTCTTGCTTTCTTACTTATCCAAAAAAAAAGATTTCTTGTTTTCTTATCCTAATATGTCAAGTAACAAGATCAGTTCCCACACGAGACTTGCAAAGGGCAGCACTCACAAAAACTTTTCCGAACAAACCACGTGAATATTGTTGTCTTCTCCTATTAAGCCAAAGAATTACAGGCATCAGCTCCAATATATATACATATATATACGTGCATGCAAATGCTTTACATTCTCATCCTTCAAAGCGTATTGAAACTCATTTGGACAACCATGACTCACTTTATCAACTCTTTCGTCGTTTTACTTGCACTGTCAACCTTGGCAATAGCAGAAAATACACTTGCGCCTTCGTGCAATGAGGTCACCATAGCAGTATCCCCGTGCCTCTCATTCCTGAAAGGTGGAGACACTCCATCGTCGGCATGCTGCACCGGTGCTCAAAATCTTGAAAAAGCAGCACAGACCAAAGCTGATCGAGAAGCCGTATGTGGGTGCCTTAAAACCACATTATCCAAAGTTGGGCCTTACGATCCCAATCGAGTGCCTCTAATTGCCAAGAAATGCGGTGTTAATATGAATATTCCTCCAATTACTAGCGAAACAGATTGTTCCAAGTATACCCATCTGATCTTTCCTTAATTAGTTTCTCTTTTATCTTTCATCTTTACGAATATATTTCAGCTTCGAAATTCGTTGATTAATTTGAGTTCTGTTCTTGCAGGGCTTGATCATTGATGCCATTGTGCCACAACAGGGAAAAGGATTACAGATGGAAACGCGAATTATATTATACTTGATGTTCAATGAATAAGAAAATCCCAAGCGTGGACTATTACTTCATTGCTGTCTGTTTTATAGAATTTCTCCAAAGAGAAATTATCAAGTAGACTACACTAAATAAAATGGAGTTATTCAACTTTCCAACTTGCATAGGTACAATTTCTAGTCGGAGCCTTATTTTATTTTTATCAGCCACATAAAACAGATCAAAAACAAGTAGACAACTCATTCGGTTGACCCGAATCTATGGGCTCAAAAGCCCAAATCTGGAGAAACCAATTGGGCCGTATCGCCCAAGACCAAAGAAGAGGACCAAACATTTTTGTCTACCAAAAACGATGCGATTCGGTGGGCCATATATAAATGCAAATATGAAGGGTGAAGTTCTTTTCAGTTGGTGAGGCGTGAAATAGTGCTCTCTTCTCGGAAGTCGGCATCCGAGTAGAGTTAAGTAAGAGGTAGATCACTTCCGTTGATTCTCCGTTTCCCCCTGGTTGACCTAAACTTAATCCGTTCGGTTACTGGAAAAATGTGAGGGCAGAGAAAAAACTAGTGCATGCTTTGTAGTTTTTACGATTTTTCTTGCGTTTAAGACCTGCGGAAAAATGGAACTTTACTAGAGAAGCACGGCGATCATTTTGCTTAGTTTAGTTCTAATAAAACGTCATTGGGTGATTCCGAACAATAGGAACAACGAAAGGGTTCGTTTTTTAAATCTTATTTCGATTTGATTTTCTCAGCCACCAAAAAGATAGTGAAATACTTGTTCCCTTTTCCAATCTTATTTCGATTAGATTTTCTCAGCCGCCAAAAAGATAGTGAAATACTTCCTGCACTGCTTTTTTCTTTAAAGTTTTTGTCTTTTCACTCGTCAGTTTACTAGGGTTTTGGAATTTGAGTGCGAAATATTTCATCGATCGTTTTGGGTTTTCTTTTTTCATTTTTCATTTTTCATTTTTTCTGTTTTCTTTTCTAAGGAAAACAACGAGCTTCAAAGCTCAAAGCCGGGTCCTTTCTGTTCTGATTGCAGAATCCAACTTGCGATTTTTATTTAGAATTCACTTATTCTTTTTGTTTTCTGAGCAGAAATCACCTTTTAGAATGGCGTTTAGGCGTTGCATCTCCTCTAGACCTGCCCTTCTTAATACACGCTTCAATCCATCATTTAGCCATATCCTACACACTAACAAAGATGATGAGACTAAATCCCATCCTCCAAATTTGAGTCAGTCTCATTTCCATAAACCAGCATAACCTAGAAACATGTGTAGCCATGTGTGTGTGTGTCTGTGTGTGTTTCTATTCAATTTGAAGTCTTGAATCTTCTTAATGGTTAATGGGGGAGTTAAAATCGAGACCATTATTGATAGGTATTTTGAAGTTTCTCATTGGAGAATTTCCATTGACAGAGAAGATATGATAGACACATAAATATACCTATTCATGGTATAGAACATTGATAAAAGAAAGTATGACTACTAACTTAGTCATATATTGCGGATTTTAAGAACTTATTTGACTGTTTTGCTCAGTTGGGATGGTCGGTAGCACCTCATATATGTTTGCAATTGAAGTTCTATAAATGTTTATTGACTGAAACTACATCTTTTCAGGCATTATTCTGTTATTGGTTCACCTCCAACCTATTTTCACTTGCATATGGTTTAGGTGAGTCCTTCCAATCCAAGAGCAGAGGAATGTCTTGATCGATATAATCAGAAAGCTTTTGGGATTCATTATCCTGGGAATTTGATCTTGTCAGATGATGAATGAAAATTACAGATGATTTAAAAAATTGTTTGGTTTTTCCATGGGACTTATTAAGCTCAGTTACATCTAACCAACTATTTGTCTTCAATCCAGTAATTAGACGCCCTGAAGTGAAGAAACTATTGAACCTTCCTGATTTACCTGCACCACCTGAGACTTCATCACAACCTGAATTTGCTTTATCTTCAATGCTGAAAAGGCAACCCGAGACAACAAAGGACACAGAGAGAAGTATTCCACCTTCAGTTGTCAGCCAGAAACATCAAGGAAAAGAAGGGAAGGAAGGAAAGCAAAGCAAGAACTTAACTCCTTGAGCTTGACCCCGTAGTTTCCTCATGTTTTTTGCAATCGGTGTTCTGCTTCTTCGACCGACCTCTGGGAATTATATTTACTGACTTTTGGTAGTTTAGATGCGGCTCCATCTTTGCTTCAAAGACAAAGCTGGGTTGATGGGAGAATTCCCAGTGAGAAATTTAGAAAGGCATGAAAAATCTTCTGCATATCAAATAATTATTACCTTCAATATAGGCCCGCGAATGGCTAATGATTTCATGGAATAAAACTATTCTGACTTAACTAGTATAAAGCTCTTAGATTAGTGGTTATTTATTTGGCATCTTCGGAGGATGCACCATGATTCCAAAATACCAAACAAGTCCTCTACCTCGTCAGAACGAAGGCTTCGGATGGAATGATCTCGAAGTAAACGAACTCAAGCTTTGTCCATGGTCCTTGATGTTCTGAGAGGCGATCTCAGCATCTTGCCATGAGTGTCTGTTCGCATTTTCTAAATTAGGGATTTGGGATAGACAAGTCGCTGTTCGTATTGTGAAATTAGAGCTCTGGTTCAGAAGAATCTGAACTGACTGAGCAAGCGCTTGAACTATATACATACACACATATCCTACGGATAATTTTACAATAACTTTAATTTCCTTCACAGATATTTTGAAACGAACAAAGCCTGTACTTCCATCTATTTTTAACTTTTAAATCAACTTCATCCACTGTAAACAGTAACTCCCTTCCAAATTTACAGGAATATGAGATAAAAAAAAAACTCTTAGCTATCTTCTGCAGTAAAATCAGGCTCAGCTGGCTTTTGAGGCAACAGCGGTGGTAGTCCGATACTGTGTGAACTATTCTGCCGCAAGTTTCGCAGTGCATTGGCTGCAAATTTCGATGCAAAAAGAGCAGCACCGAGGCTGGGAGAGGTTCCAGACTCCTTTGCCAAAGCATCTTGCAGCTTATCCTCTGCTTCACGCAAGGACTTAACAAGCTTCCTCTTGCAGTGCCGACGCCAAGCTGCTTGTATGAACGATGCTGCCCATGTCTGCCACTGCACTGAGTAGTACCTGAAAAAAATAAAGCTTTTGATATAGGAACAGAAGGAACATGAAGTTTTCGAATAATCAGTGAAAGAATTTTGCTACTGGACTTACTTGAACGTGTGCTGGAACTGCTTGCTGTGAAGGCGTCGAAACTGGGAGGCCACAAACTTCAAGTCATCTGCCATTAGAGCAAAGGCTTCGACTTCTGTCAGCGCTTGCACGGTTCGAGTTGATAGAGGTAGGTTGGAAGATGATTGGGGATCTAGGGCCCAGGTTAGAAGATCCTCTCCACAAAAGTCACCGGCCTTGAGATAAGCAGCATTGAAGAAGCCAGTTCTTCCGCCGTTAGTGGTTGTACTTACAAGACTTCCTCGGATGATAAATAGCATCTCCTCCACCGGATCCCCCTCTCGTATAATGTAGCTCTTGTCAGTGTAAAGCGCTGGCTTGAGACGATCACACATTGCATCTAATAGTTGCTCGTCCATTTTTTTGAACATAGACACCTAAAGTGAGTAAAAAGAAACTACAATGTTAATTTTTTGACATAATACGATTTACTTAAGGATAACTTTTTACCTTTTAATAAAGCACTCACCCTCTTAAGAAGATCCAAGCAAAGATGCCTTTTTATATCCCTCCTAAGATCTTTAGGAAGGTTACAAATCAGACCCTCTTCCTCAACCCCTCGAGTCTCTTGCCATTTATACTGTTCATACCTCCTAATACGTTCCTTTAGGGTCTCGGGAAGCATTCGATGGGACATCCATTGTTCTGCATCTTGCCTTTTCACTCTCATCTCCTCTATTCTGACTCCCGTTGACTGCAGATATTTCTGTTAAAACAGAACAAACAGTGTTAGAGGGATTATGAAAGAGTTTAATCATGAATGGCACCATTAGATTGTGCATACAATGAAGAAGATTGAAGAAATACCTGCATATTCCCAATAAGCAGTGCAAACAGAATCAGTCCAAAGATTGAAATACCTATAGCAAAGAGTATCTCCGCCCAATAAGTGCTTGTTTTTAGATTTTGGCCCAGGGAACTAAAAAGGAACAAGGGAAACATAGTTCAAGTTAACAAAGCAGTCAAAGGAATAATAATCAGTCACTTTTTTATGAGAACTAAGATAGAGGGTTATAATTAACGCTAATTTACAAACCTTAGATTACGCAAACCCCACCAAAAGCAGTAAAAGAATTTCTTAGGAAAATCATAGGTTTCCACCACCCCTGAATCAAGTGCATCAAAGAATATCCCGAAGTTGAAGACATTAGGACCGTCCCTGTCATCAGGATCGATTAAAGGACATGAACTGTTCAGCAAATCCACTAAGCTTTGGTTCTTTCCTGTAGTGTTTTTATCACAGTACAATGCTGACTCCTTAAAAGTGCTAGTGTTGCTAATAGCATCGCGCCAGCAGCTGTCTTCCCGTTCTATTGAGAACAAGTACCAAAATGATCCAAGTATCTGAGATGTCATATATTTATTAGAGATCAGAAAATTAGAAAATTCCTTTGAATATTTATGTTAAATTATTCATAAAAAGGTAACAAAATTAAACTTACATGACTTGCTAGCATGTATAGGAACAGATTCAAAGCAGCTCCCATCCATGCTGTTTCGGTAAGTATGCCAGAAGTTCTCGTAACTTCCTTGTAAAGAGGATAGATTCGAAAGATTCTTGGAACATATTGGCCAAAAATAACGGATTTCAACGACTCCTTTGCGACCAACGAAACCTGGCTTTCCACATTGGGAATTACAATCAAGATTACCACCTATGCAAAAATCAAACACAGGTGTTAAACAATAGAATCAGCATCATCATCTCTTTCGAAGTGAAAAAACGGTTTGGAAAAGTTAGAACGCTACCTGTGGGAGTGGAAGAACCGACAAAACATCAACAAAGAAGTACTTGGACAAGTATCTCTTCGCTATAGCCCGAGGATCCTCAATCAACTCACCCCGACCAAACACCCGAGAGGAAGGGGCTATAAACGCAGTTCGGAATTGGAAAAACATGTGAACTATATAGAAGGCATCAATGAAGGTACGAAGGACGCAAGCAACTATCTCCAAGTTGTCATCCAAGTCAAGGCATTTCCGATCGCCATTAATTATGGGGACGTAAAAGAACAAGGGATCCAAAGCCAAAGCAATTGCACAGGAAAGCAGAAACCATTTGTTCCAGGTCTGAAGAAATTCCCCCTGCGGATTCAGAATACTCTTCTTGGTGTCCAATGCCTTCTCTTTTTTTGGTTTAGCACCAAGAGAACGGAAGCTTATTGGTTTCTTCAAGCTTCTAATCCTCTCAGAACCCTTATCAAATCCTCTCCGGAGGCCGTCCATGACCGCATTTAAAGATGGTCTAACTCTGTCTGAAAATGATCCATCATCTGAACTCCCCTCTTGAAACCTGAGTAGAAGTAGAATGAAGGGAATATTATGACAAACAAAGTCTCTTTGACAACAATTCTAACAAGATTAGTTAAACCAGCCTATAATCTTCTTCTTAGCTAAGCCAAGTGAATAACCCTGCTTTCATTCTTGTGGCAACCATCCATTTGATTGAACTTTCAGCAGTTGTTAACAATTACTTAAGTCCAAAGTTTTCAAAACAGGGTTTACAGTTGACTACTACTCAATTCATGACTTCATGTTAGGATTGTCCTATATTCGTACTTAGAATAGGTAAATAATTCAAAGGTTCGACTGATGAAAATTAAAAGGAAGAAAAGAAAAAAAAAAAAACAGAGGGAACTGTTTAGGTATTAGTTCTACAGAAACTGCACTGATGAAAATTAAAAGGAAGAGATAAAAAAAAAAAAAAACAGAGGGAACTGTTTAGGTATTAGTTCTACAGAAACTAACCTGACAAATTTCTCTCGCGGGAATTTCATGACTTCAAACAAGTTCTCCGGTAGTTTCAAATGCCAAAAAGTTCAACCTGGAGAATTCTTTACTTCTGTCTAAAATCCAGACCCTGCCAAAATTAAAGAAAAGGAAAGAGCCAAACTTATAACTTGGAAGATAAACGATAGTATATATAACAAGTCTTGTAACGAGAAGTAAGATTTTGTATATATCTGAGTAAGAAATGGTTCATCTAGAAAACCATTTAAGTAAAGAACATAGACTTCAAGTTGCGCCACGATCACTATCTACCTTCCCTAACATAAATGTTTTGGTCTTTTTGGTCGTGTGAAGGACGTTAAAACTCTGATATTTTTTTCACTCTTCTTTTTAGCATTTTGAGAGGAAGAAGAAAGAGAGTTGCGGAAATCAAAATCATGAAGCAGTACGAAAGGGCATTAGTTGAAAGTTTAGCACAAATAAAAAAGACAAAATTAGAAACTACTTTCTTAATTTCTGCAAAGATGATGATGATGAAGATCCAATAAACATCAACGAAACAATGATCAGAAATACACGAGAAATCGGACAAATAAGAGAAACATCAGCGGTCGTTGTTACGTTGTTTTCTCTCCAAGTAGAATGAAAGACCCACCTTAACAAAGTCAAGGCTCAAGAAGGATCAATCTTCCTTTTTCATCTACGAAGAAGGGTCTGTAAAACTTAGTAAATCCCGTGATCAACGAACGTTAATAATCGTTTTCAAAGATTATCAGACCAACCACACCAGGAACAGAGGAAAAACAGAGCAGCGTAGCCGTTCTGTTTGTTGTCTCACAAAGACATAAAAACGATGATCAATACGGATAGAAAAGAAGCCCAAAACAATGGGATTCAAGGAGAAGTTTCGCTAAGAGCAGCCCTTTTAGAAGAAAAAAGAAAAAAGAAAGTTCGTGGAGGCAGTCCGCTAATGGCAGTTTTATGTCTGCGTTTTCCCTTTCCTAGAGAGAGAGAGGGGTACGGGAAAGGAAATAAAAAGAGAGGGAAATATATATCAAGGGAAATTATGTGAGGAAGGGAAAAATTATAAAAAATGAAAAAAAAAAAAAAGAAAATGTAAAAAAGGACAGAGTCCACGGGGAGGAAGAGAAGAGTCAAGCCCAAAGCCGCTTTAGGGGCAGCCTCCGAGAAAATGTTTCTGCGGATTAGCTTTTGGGGGCCCATTTGATGGGTAGAAAAGGTAATATATTTTTTAAGTAAAATATAAAATACTGGTCTTTCATTTGATGCGGTCAAATTGCCAAGTTTCATTAAAGAATATTCGAAGATATTGATTTATATAGAGAGTTGATTATAGAAAATGGATCCTCATGTGATTTTATTGAACTTTTGTTTTATCGTTTTTCATTTTGCAGTCTTACCAATAGAATAGAATGGTATAAATTAGGGGGCCAATACTTACCTTTATTCACACAATTGTTTCAAAACAAGAGCAAGAGAGCCTCATTCAACGCCGTCAAATCTTGATTTGGACTTTGGATGCAGAAAATTGGCAACAGCTCCTTTATTTTTGTTCTTTTTATTAGTTACTATAATTATAGTTTTTTTTCAGCCAATTATTGTTTACGTATTGTTTATTGAAAGAAATCTTCCACAAAAAGAAAAGGGAAAGTAAAGAAGTTATAAAATTTTTTTTTCCTAGGCTAATTGGTACGTATAGTAATACTAATATTTAGTACTACTAAGGATTCGAAACTCTTGTAGTGGAAATAAACTACCCACGTCTTAATCATCTAGGCTCAGGGACTGCTCAAATAAATTATAATTATACCTTATTGGTAAGGCAAAAGCGAGTAGATAGTGATTGATTATCAATTACATTAGAAATAATAATAATGAAAATTATATTAAAATACTTTCCACACGGAAGCGGAGACCCCATAAAAAGCAAAGTCAACATAATAAATTAATACGCAAAATTTGGGAATCGGAGACACATGGTTCAGCATGGCACAAAATTCATTTTTACGTACCGGCAAGTCAGCGTCAGTTGACTGAAAGCAAATTTTCCGGGTAACAAAGAGGAAAATTGGAAGGATTTATTTTTCATAAGCCCGCATGTAAAGAAAAGTATTAATATTGTCCTTGAACGATGAGTATTACTAGTACATAACAATGAATTTGCCAATCTCTTATGTTTTAACTTGGCTTAATACTTAAATGGGTCTCTAAATTATATTAAAATGGACAGATTGGTCAATCAACTTTTATTTAAGATAAATTGATCTCTGATCTTTTATTTTGGGACAGATTAATCTCTAAGTTTTCTTTAATTTTTTTTTTCATTTAAAATCTATCTGTTTCGAAATAAAAGATCAGAGACTAATCTATCTCAAATGAAAGTTCAATAACCAATCTGTCTTTTTTGATATAATTCAAAGACTACTTGGTATTAAGCCGTTTTGATTTTAACAGAAAGAATATATTCCTTCCCTCTCTAATTATCTTCTACTATTTTGTAAAAACTTAAAGAAAATGGGAAGAAAAATAATAAACTTCTATCTTTAACCTTGTTGGAGTTTTTTAAATTTTGTATAAGATGCAGTAAGTAAAAAAATTAAGGATAAATTTGAAAATTCAAATATATTTGTTGTTTGTTTTGAATAAGTGACAAACAAATTGAGATTTTTCAACAAAAAAAGATGGACAGACAAAAAGAGACTGAGTACATAGTATATTTAGTCTCCAATAAGAATTGAGAAAGTGGTAAAAGTTTGAACCAATAGTGTGTAAAATATATAGGTTTGAGCTCCTATAAGTTCCCTCTGATAGACAATTTGTAAATCCAAAAAGTTTTATAAAACTAAGGTTTGTAAATCCTCAAATAGATAATAACTTACCCTAACTTTGGACGTGAGATAATCTATCATGCTCCTAAACTTTTTTTTACCAAAAAAATTTAGGCTTAGTCTGCTAGATAAGGTCTGTATCGTCTAATTTGTACATCGTTTATTCCTTTTTCCATTTTTAAATCATTTTTGAGTATAGGCATACCCACTGTGACATCTAATTTTGTTTTAGTTTCACGAACCGGACATCAGATTGGCAAACCATGCAGAAGGGTACCATTCAATTTAGGACAATTTCCTTTGACCTCGTCAATCGTAGAAAGTCTGTCAACCTATGCACTTGACGGTTTGAATATTCACCATTTAAAATCATTGCTATATTCAATGTATTCGGGTTTGTTAATTGAGATCTAGAAGCTGAAAAACTTGGACCAGTACGCACAGCCCATCTATACTTGGAATAGCTTCTCCCGCTGTTTCAGAAACTGGTAACAGGCAAAGTAATTGACTCGCTAGAAGACTCTCGGGCGGTAACCCGCATCCAGCAATTTGATGAGAAGTCATGAGGAGCCAAAATTACCACAACACTGAACAATTGAGAATTTTGATCGTCTGCCTTTCAAAACTAGGCAATCTGATCTGATCGCACAAAAGTCCCTTTCAAATACCACATTTGAACATGTGAGATTCACTGCCAGTGGCCAGCGGGGTATTGAACAGATTAACGACGCAAGCCCCGAATGGATGCTAGCAAACCATTTTGATTGTATATCCCATTAGAATTATGGGACATTACATCTACTTCAGTCGGTTACTATACATCTTTCTGGTGTAAATTCAAATAAGAGTAAATCTCAGCTCCAACCGTCACAAGAGAATTGCTTCCATGCTCAGAATGGAAGCTCATTCGATTGCATCATCACAAGGTCAGGTAGGATGGGAAAAAGATTGCAATGATTTCTTCATCATACACAACAAAAATTATGAACAAATCATCCACAGGTTCTCCAAATAACAATAAAGTCTGGTATCCACAGTAAAAATTACAAGGAGAACTTGGCTACTATCCTGTTTCTGACTGCGCTATTGATTGATCAAAGTTAAAATTACATTGATGAAATGCCCGAATTTGTTAACAATTCAAAATGCCTAGGAAAAGATGTCAAATGCTGTTCTTATTGATCTAAGTCTATCCTATCCTAACAATTTTAAGAAGATAAGGTACACCGCTTACCTTAGTCTAGGATTTCTCTTCATCGGACTGAGGGCATGGCTGTCCAGGGACAGAATCAACAAAAAACTCATCCACTGAAACAAGTTAGATCTGTCAGTGTATGGTTAAACATATAGACGCATACAGTAATATTAAAGTAATTCAAAATGTCAAATTGATCCCATTTGCAACGTAGTACTATGATTCAGAAGCTCTACTCAGAGATTTGAATTTCACATGAATATATATTCAATCATAACAATGGGCACGGAAGATCAGGTAAATTCATTATTTAATGGCAGTACTAAGCATCCTACTTCAGTTAACAGATAGAATTAATATCAAACTGTTTCTAAATATCTAAGCTGCTTGCCTTTTTCTAAAGATTCTAAATAGGTATCAAGGTAAATAGCATTATGCAACCACATTACCTATATCCTCTTGCTCTGGAGAATCAAGCAAAATTTCTGTTACAGAGGGAAGAAAAGGAGAACCAGGGTAGTTCCCAAGGGCACCTAAATCTGTAACAATTCCAAAATGCACACTTTATGAGAAGAACTCCACAAAGAATAAAAATAAAAAAGAACAACAAAATAACATGATAGCTTCCTGGAGTGAAGGTTTCCAGGGCCAAGCTGCCACGATAGAAGCAATGCAGAAATTGAAAAGCAAATAAAATAACATGAGTCTTAGGATGTTTGTTTGTGTGTGTGAGAGAGAGAGAGAGAGAGATAACTAACAACTTAAAAGAAAATTTTTTAATAGGATATTTTAGTGGTTCTCACAGCCACAACTTACCTCCCAAGTTTGACAAGTCTGCTGTCAGATCTGTAAGGCTAAAATTCCACTGAATCTGATCGAGTGATCTAAGGGAATCTCTAGAATTCCCAGCTCCATTGTCAGGTCCCAGCTGCAAACCAACTGAACTTGCCACATCTGTTGTGAAGGCCGAATCAAGTGCTGATGTGTCCACTCCCATCCCTGACATGTCTGATGCAGTGAAGGGAAAATTCCCACTGGATGCCACTGATGTAGGACTCACAGGCATATCTGACATAGATGACATGGCAGCGGTTGGAGGAACAGCAGGTGTTACATCAGTGGCATTGTTGTCCATCACCATGCTACAATAAGAAGAAAAATAGTTACACATTAGCTAAACTTCTCTGGAGCAAAACAGTTGACCAGAAAAGAGTTTTGAAAGCCAAAAACAAGGCATAAGAAAGTGTGGTAGAGCTAAAGATAATGTGACAAGAACTTAACATATAAACATTCTTTAAGAAGTGTGGTATTAAAAATTGTACAGGTTGATAACCTAAAACAGTTAGGGTTACAGTTCAACTGAACAGAGTTGGTAGATAATTGCGAGATATAACCAAACACAATCATGAATGTGTTGCAAGTGAGATCAAGCAGTTCCTGAACGTTTCAATTTTCAACCAAAAATAAAGAAACAAAGTGGCCCATAATTACATTGCAAGTAATCAAATTCATAAATCTTAATGATTTTGGGTAAGTAATATCAGTAAGTTTAATGGGCACTCAAAAATAGATCGTAACAGAGATGGTTAAGTTCTTACTCATTTCCCGAATTCATCCGTATAGGTTGAAAATTGCTGGGTGCAGGGACTCCATTGACCACATGACAGTTTGACATACCCATGGTGTCAAGATGAGGTTGCCCTGCAGCTGGAATTGGAGGTTGTTGTAGCACCGGGTATCCCATTGGTAAATTGGTAACTGCACTGCAAAGAAGTGGCATTGAATAACCATGATAGTGACATAAACATACAAACAAAATAAACAACTCGTACGGTGAACATTCTCCCCAAAACCAGCTACCGATACAAAAGAAAACTTGTGATATGGTAATAATGCCCCACCACTCTCACCAGTTCTTCACTTCTCTCAATTGAAAAAAGAGCCGTATACTTCCTAACACCAAAGTAGACACCATATCATGTGAAAATTACAAACCATTCTGTACAAGTGTTTGAAATCCAGGGATCCTTCTTCCTTATGTTGTGAATTTGAAGATAAGAATGTGATCATTTAATTTGAAAGTATTGAGTGGCAATCAAAGTAGAATTCAAAATATTTATCATGTTCAAAAAACTATTCCAGAGCAACGCTAATAATCTTAAAATTACTCAAGAATTAGGGGTTATTCCAATTTCCATCCAGATATTGACTCTATGAGCCAGTATCACCACGTCTAACTTAAGATGATCATCACTTCATAATATAACCAAAACAACAGAGGCTAGCATCCAATTTTTATTTAGTCAGAACTTACCAGGCATGGGATGAATACCATTTTGTATTGGGGCCAGAGGAACCTTTGGAGGCACAGGATATTTCATCATATGATATTGATAATCAAGCAAATGGTTAAATAAAAGGATTTGCTTCTTCAACTTCAGCCTTATATAATAGGCCCTGAAAAAATCGGCATTTTCCTCTTCCAGCTTCTGCCATACTGAATAAACATGAAGAAAGAGAAAACCAGAGTGAGGTTCCCAACTCCACTGTTACAAAACAACCGGTCGCTAAGGTTTAACCAATTCAAAGATTTCGTCGCAGTAAAATTATTTTTATTTTCTTTTGTGATATATTCTTCTTTTTGGCATGCATATTTAATGCATCTTTTTGAAAATTTTAAATAATAAAAGCACATATGCAGACTAATATGGAAGTTGGACGAAGTATACCTAAAGTTGTGAATCCAGGGTCTATCCTCGCCCGAGTCAGGAGGGTTTTGACAACCTCATCTTTGTTCATGTACAACTGTAAACAGCGTTCAATTAAATTCTGGACCTGCAATACCAGTTTAAAATATGAATCAGTAAAAAAAAAGTAATAGAACTACCCTAGCATCAAACATCATGGTACGAAGACCAAAAAAGATAATAAATGAAATATAAAAGGGGAAGACTTTCTTACTAGTTCAATATCTTGGCGTGAAACTTTTCGGCCATCATTACTTGAAGCAGATACTGAGCCAGTGTCTGCTACGGGGGCATCTGCAGTTTGATTGTTCTGCTGTTCCGTTTTTGGTTCATTTGAAGCTTGAATAGCGGGTTTTATATCTTGTGTGCTCTGTAATTGAATATAATTTATCCTCAATCTAGTGAAGATCTGAATAATAAGCAGATTAAGACATAATAGAAAAAGGTTGTAAACAGTTGTGTTTCATGGATTTATGACCAAATGTGACTCAACAAAGCAACCAAAGAATTGACACTGACAAGACTAGAGAGTCAACTTTTTACATGAGATTACTTAACAAAGAGAAAAAAAACACCTGTAAGTTCTTCATTCCAACTGAAAGCCAACTGAGTGCATCTCTTTGCTCAGCTCAGACACTCCCAAGCTAAGGTCACATATTTGAGCAACATCAAAATGTTGGCATCTGACTCAACCATATCCAACCTGGAAAGAAACATACAATCATAAGGCCCTGAACCAAAGGTATGGTGAAGAGAACCACTCCTGAACAAATGCTAGCATAAAATAACTTTTGGCAGATAAAAACAAAAACTAAGCTCACAATGAAACAAGAATATACCCCAAATACCACTTACTGGGATTAGAATCTCTTGCCAAAACTAAGATAATATACCATGTTTGGTTATTCTCAAGTGCTCCACATGATTTCCCGAAATTACACAATGATATTCATTCTTAAGCTTAAGTGCCCAGTTTACTCAAATCAATCATTAGGTTAGATAAGCACTACAAGAAAAATTCCTACAAACTACTAGAAATTCACCAGGCCAAACATCCAGAAGAAAAAATATAACCTTTTGTCACTTGGAAATCACTAACATAAAATCCTTTTACTTCTCGTTCTTCTCGTCAAACTTTTCAACTTATTTGAAGGCAAATTATGCAACAAGCAGAACGAAGTCCACATCTTACAGGGAGAAAAAAAAAAGAAAAAGAATTTCAGCCTTTAATCTGATAAAATAGATCCAACAATATTACATAATTTGCAAAGTCCCAATCTGAACATTATATTATATCTTTCATTTCTAGAAGAAAAGAACTCTCTAGCTCCTAGATATCATTCTGAAACTCCATAGCTTTTTCAAAGCCGACTTCCCCCTTTTTCCCGTTTTAGCTATAAACAGCAAGTACAGTACAGCTAATTTCAGCAAATAAAGCGAAATTCTGGAAACTTCTTTCGCATTAAGCCACAATAAACAAGTAGAAATAAGATGGCACACCAGAAATTCAAATTTAGCGGTACCAACAAATTGTGAATAAATAATAAATACTAAATAAAGATCTAATAAATTTACCTTACAACCAAAGCGGGCGAGTCCTGAAAGCACGCAACAACAAAGAAACTTAAACTTTTTATTTCGACAAATATAGAGATCCAAGATTAAGATTTAACTAATATAGAAAAGAAAAATGCTTCTCGAAAATTAACAGTACGAAACAGTTACAAGCCAGGTAGAGTAACTGCAACTGTAACGTTAAGGATTATTAGATGAAGATTCTTGATTGAAGCTGAAATGCAGAGAGGTAGGATCTTGAAAGATATTTTGAGCAAAGGTTTAAAAAGATATTTACAGCAAAATAGAGAGGAAAAAATAAGTTCTTCTTTTTTAATTTATTTATAGAGTAACAAAAATGGAGGCTAGAGGAGCAGTGCGAAGTTTACGGAGATTTGGGCGGAGATTTTTAGGTTCTATTACGACATTATTATTAAGATTAATTAGTGTTGTTGAAAGTTGAAGTGGAAAGAGGAGAGACTGAAGAGAAACTAGAGAAGAAAGTTTGGGGGAGAAAAAGAAAAAAAAAAATCTCACCGAACTGTCTAAACTAAAGGTGATTTTTTATTTTCTTTTGGCGCTTTATAGTACTAATTTTCTGGTAATAGAAGGCGTCAAAATTGGGAAGAAAACGACGGTTGGGGCAAAAGAAAATTAAAGAAATAGGGTCGGTATATGTTAATGTGTGAGTACTTTTTTTTTCTCAATGAATAAAAAATCGGATCGGATTGGACGGTTTAACCGATTCAATCATGAATAGGTCATCAATTCAATTCTTTAAGGGTCAGAAAATCGATCACTGTTTAAATTGTTTTTGAACCGATAAATCGATTAGACCGGTTGAATTGGTTTAGTAAAAAAATTAAATTTTTTACTTTTTAAGTTATTTTTAATTAACTAACCTAAATTTAAAAAAAGCCTAAATTAATGAGAAGTCTAAATTTTATTTTTATTATTATGTTTGAACTTTTAATTTTGAATTTTTTATCTTAAATTTTTAAATTTTTTATTCTAATGTACTCTTATAACAAAAATTTAATTTGTGATGTAAAATCATTTGTATTATTTATTCATATTATGTGATGCATTAATATTTTATACTTCTTTTTATTTTTTATGAATTTTTTTTAAAAAAATTAATTGAAACTTTGAAATTTAAATATTTTAAAAAATTAATAAATTAAAATATTTAAATAACCAATTTAAACGATTCAACCGATTGAATCATTGATCTTTTAACCTCACCGGTTTAAATACCTATCCGATTTTTTATTCATTGCTTTTTCTAAAATTCCGACACGGCTTCAATGGCTTAAGCCTCGGCTTGTCCGCAAGATCTTTACTAATTACGGTTCACGAGGCTGTCGTGATTTAAGCATCTTAAAAAACCACTCTCTATTGGTAAAAAAATTAAAATAAAAAAAAAACAACAAAATAGTACTACTTCTTTTATTTTTTTCTATTTGTTCATATTAATTGTTTTACATAAAATAAAAAAATGATTATAACAGAAAATTTTATACATATTTATTCTAATTTTTCTATTTTATTTTCTATTTCTCTCCCTTTTATTCTCTTTAAGTTTAACTACATTGGGAGAGAGATCAAAATAAAATAGATAAATAAAAAATTCTAGAAACGGACAGATAAAAAAAGATTAAGGGAGTAGCATTTCTCATTTTTTTGTCCTGATTTAATTTAAAATGGTATAATTTTATTATTTTTATTGTAAGGTTAAATACTTTAATTAGAAAGAAAGTATATTACTATCAAGTAAATTTAGAATACACTTTTTGTAGATTCCAATTAATTTTAGTTGTTTATCGGCATGAGGGAACAAAAATTGACATGTTAAAGTGGAAAGATTTATACAAAATTTGCTAAAATTTTATAGTGGTATATACTAGTAACTAATAAGTAATCATCAACAAATCTGTAAGATTTACAGAGAAACTAAGCCAACCGATATGCGTACCTTTTAGCTAATATCGATGGTTGTAATCGTAAATTTTTTTTTCTTTTGATACTTCACCTATTGGGTTGGGCATATTTTTACTTGCTGATTGTTGTTGATATTGTAAGGGTTTCCTCCTTCAGACTTATTTCCGAGTAATATACTTATTAACCCTTTTCTGACAAAAAAAAATCAAAATTACCATGGTCCATGGTGGATGTGGTTCGGTTGCATCAGAAATATATAGCGTAGGGCTTGAAATTGAAGTTGTAGGCTTGTAGCCCAAAAGGGGTGGGGTGCGGGTGCGGCCTTCTTAATTAAGGGACCTAAGAAAATGACAAGGAATGCTGTTAATGCAATTCAAGTTGTTGATTGTTGTTTTACTGGGTATTCCTGTCCTACATGACCACAACAGCAACATGCTTTGCTCGCCATGGTTATCATAATTCCTTTCTTTTCTTTTATTTTTCTTATTATTATAATTATAATCATAATTTCCTTTAACATGTTTAAGGGGGCCCACTACCAAACGTGGTCCATGTTGCCTTGCGAAATCTTCACTGCCCATCAAGCCTGATCCTTGATTATGAATGAGAATGATATCTGCCAGTCCTAGATACTTTTGCCTCTTCGTATGCCAAGATCAAGCCTTAGGACCACGTTGGGTAGTGGGCCCCCATATTTGAGAATTTATATCAACTTTTACAATAGTTTTTTCCTCTCGACCTTCCAATTAATCAATCGTCTTTAACAAAAGTTTAAGAGTATTGGAGTTAATTTACCCACCTTTAGCCTATGTTTGGTAGGAGGAAAGGAAATAGTAAAGAAAAAAAATAGGTGAGGAAAGGAAATAAACTTATATTTCCTTCATCATGTTTGGTAGTAAAGAAAGAAATAAGAAGGAAAGAAAAAAATTTATTATTACCTTTGTTTGGTATAACTAAGAAATAGGAAAGAAATAAAATTTATTTTAATTAATATGACCATTTTACCATTGTTTACTCTTTAGTTAAAAATTCACTTTCAATATATTTTACTTGTAATTGTAAATTTTGTAATTAGAAATAAATTTTAAGGGTGTAATAGTAATTTTTATTTGTTAGACTCAACAACCACTTTCTTTCCTTTCTATTTCCTCTCAATTTGGAAGGAAATTATTTCTAAGGAAATTGACTCTCTCATTTCCTTCCTATTTCTTTCCTTAGGTGTATTTCTATCCTACCAAACAAAGAAAAGTTGTATTTCCTCACTCACTTTCTTTCCACACCCTTTCTTTCTTCCCTATTTCCTTCCTACCAAACACAGTGTTAAGGTCAATTCAAGCATCAATCTCTTTAAATATTTATAGACTTTTATTTTGTGAAATTTTTTGAGTTTAAAAACTGTCTCTGATAAAATTTTATGTATGAAAATTTAAATTTTAGTATCTTTCACTATTAATCTAACTTTTATCAATTTAAGCATCCCCACTTAGCACTTCAAAGCAGTTTTTGAAATAAGAGATGGTGCACTATCAAAATCAATGTATATGGTATTCTATGAAAAATATTATTCATCATACTATCATCTTTACACAAATACTTTTGTCCCATGATTTGATGTGGTCATAATTTATTGGTTAATTCATTTATGAATTAGTTGACTTGCACATAAATTGATAGACCCTGGATTAATCCAAATACAAGATAAAGTTAAGATCATAGTAAACTTTTAACCCTTTTTCACCCACAAATTTTGATTGGCATAGGTGCGAAATGTAGAAGACTTTTCGAAATAGCCAAAAAAGAAAGAACACCGTTTTTGTTATTTCTTACATAAAAAATGAAATGATAGTAATACTATAAGTTTTCACTAGATGAATAAATAAGTAAATACTTCATCAATTTCAAAATAAATATCGTTTATGAAGATTTTTTTGTTACATAATAAGTGTCGTTTTAAAAATTATATATTTTATTAATTGTCATTTTTCTAATTTTGCCCCCTTTTTTTTAACTAATTACATTAAATGAGATTTGCTTATAAGAGAGAAGTGTGTATGTTTTAATAAGAGTTAATAATCTCAATATAAGAGTAAATTTGATATAAGAAAAAATTTATTTATAGATTTTAAAATTTCTTAATCTATGTATTAAATTAAAAAATGACACTTATTTTAAAATAAAAAGAATAATGTAAAGGAAATGAAACAAATAATAGTAATATTTACTTGAAGCTGGCTCGTGATGGCTCACGAGCCAATCGTGCCGATACACGTGATTGAAATTAAGGCAAAGGTGATTAGGCGCAAATCAGTATTCCTTTTATATTGAGAATAGCAAAATTTATAAGTTAGTAGTAGTAGGATGTAAGTATTAACAAAATGGAAGAGAAAGAGATCAATGAAAAAACGACACATATGACAGCTTTTTTGTTTCCTTATACACACCAACCAATAAGAGTGCATCACACGTATCCTGACTTCTGACAAAATTGTCAGAGCGACTACCAGTCGTGTCTGAGTAAATAGACTACACGTGTCAACAATTTAGCGACGGAGCGTGGCAAGCATGTGGCCGTTTAATGCCTTGGGATTTGGGGTTAGGGGAGAGAAAAGGGTACGACTTTCAAAATTCCCGCTAAGGTTTTTTTTATTTTTTTGGGTCAGAAAATTCCCGCTAAGGTTGTTGTCTTGACATTTGGCGCCATCGTCTTGACGAAAAATAAGTTTCCTTTTCAACAAGGTGGTTCGGCCCCATTTGCAAATCCACTTACTTGACGATTGACGTTGGCCCCCTTCGGCCCTTCCCCACTGCCCATACAAATCTTCAGCCCCTGACCTACTCACAGTTCCTTAGCATAGCGTACGTTATTGCCGGGCAACCAATACCATAGGGAGCTATCTTTGTTCGTTAAACGTTAATTTCCAACACTTCTGGTTCTGGTTTTGAGGGAATTTGTTGTCGGTTGCTTTTCTATTTTTGTTCGACACAACATTTCCCCACTGAGCCAAACGATAAGTTAATTAAAGCCGATTGTATGAAAAAAAAAAAATTTAAAGCCGATGGTATGAAGTGTCCCCAGACTCTATGGTCATAGGTAGAGTAGATTTAAATCTATGTTTAGCAAGAGGAAAGTAAATAATATGGAAAATAAATAGGTAAGGAAATAAAATAAGTAGACAAAAAAATATTTATATTTTCTTCATCAGGTTTAATAGTAAGGAAAGAAAAAAAAATTGATTATTTCATTTCTTTGGTATAACTAAAAAATAAAAAAGAAAGAAAATTTATTTTAATTAATATAAAAATTTTACCATTATTTACTCTTTAATTAAAATTTTACTTTCAATATATCTTTTAATTGTAATAGTAAATTTTATAATTATAAATAAATTTTAAAGGTGTAATAATAATTTTTATTTGTTACACTCAACAATCACTTTATTTTTCTTATATTTCCGCCTAATTTAGATGAAAATAATTTCTAAAAAATAAATTTTTTTATTTCCTTCCTATTTCTTTTATTATATACATTTCTATCATATCAAACAAAGAAAAATTCTATTTTTTTACTCACTTTCTTTCTACATCATTTTTTTCCATGTATTTTTTTCATATCAAACACAATATAAAATTGAACCTGAATTTTATATTAATGAAAATGTGATATTTTCCCCACGGCTGCAAATTTTCCAGCAAGAAATACCAATCAATGTCAAATGAAGGTCAATAATAAGGTAAAGATGTTTTCGTGATTGTGTTGGTAACTTGGTGTCTGTCATGCGTGTTAAACCGCTAGACTATTCTACCAGAGGAATACGAATACTATTTTGGCTTTTCTCACGCATGGCTCATCGAGCTCTAGTAAATTAAATCCCGAGGGTTAAGCTCTCTCTCACTTTCAAATTGGCAACATCTTTTCAATCAGTCTTTTCTTTCTAATGAAGAGATAAACCCAAAACGTCGTGATGAACTGATGATTATGACGATCGTAGTAAAGAAAAGAAAAAAAGGATTATGACTAACGTACGTTTAGTGACGATGATGGAATTTGTAGCCGATAATCAAGAAGTAATCCATACTATACCATTACAAAAGGCCAATTAAGGCCCGCCCGGCCTTCTCCACTGTCATATCCAAACCCACTAATCACCCCAACATTTACCTAACACAAGTTTGGGCCGCAATAATTGGTTTCATTTTATCTCACATTCTAATTAATCTCAAAAAAAGTTTTCGTTTTAGTTATTGTGCCTTTTGCCCTTTCTGTTTTTTATTTTGTGCTGTATGAGATGGGTTTTGCTAGGAATTAATTAAACACAGATACTAGTTTGCATTTGATGTAAACTACAATCCACATAGGAACAAAAAAAGAAAAAGAAAAAGAGAGAGAGGAATAAAGCTTATAGTATAGAAGAATATCTTACAAAAATGGCTAAATCGGTAAATTGGTAGGCAAATTTTGTTGTCTGCATTACCACGGAGAAATATAGTCCACTAATAAAAGGGTAAAAGGTCAAGAACAGCCTGCCGCATACAACATATGGACGTTACAGATAAAACATCAAATTCATTTTCAAGCAATATGTATCTTTTGTATCCTGTGGTGTCTCAGCTCCCAAGCTCTCCAAAACGCCTTTTTCATGGCAACCTTTTTTCTGTTTGCAGCATAAAAGGAAATATCAACCGCCGACCCTGGCCTTTTGCTTCGCAAAACCACAAAAATCTCTCCTCTGTCCCACTTAATCGATTATTTCACATGCCATCATGACATAATTTACATTGTTGATATACCCCTATATAGCTACTACATGAAAAAAAAAAAGGGGGGGGGGGGGGGGGGGCAAATTGAAAAGGTTCATTCAAAAGCTGCTCAATAATTTGAAAGGAGATCATCAGAGTCATGCAATTCCGAGTGTTTATATAGTCAGTTGCATATAAAATGTAACGTAAGGGGGAAGGACAAAAAAGGACACAAAAAAAAAAAAAAAGGAAAGGGGGAAAAATGGGAATTACTATTTATGTCTTTATTGGAGAATGCCTTGAATAAACTTTGATGTACAAAACAAGAAATAATAATGAAACTGAAAGAACGAATATTTGAGCAAACAATAATGAGAGAGGAGGCCAACAAATAGGTTAAACTCATTATTATTATGGAAAATTATTGGGAGAAGGACCACTTTTTTCCATGACCTTTTGTACGCCAACGCTTTCTTCTTCATGCATTTGTCCACACACTTTAGTCGTCGAAAGACACTTATCGATTTCGAGCCACTAGAAATACTTGTGCGTCCAAACAAGGGACAGAAACCATGCAAGCAGCGTATATTAGCCTTGTCTGCTGCCTAGCTAATGGTGTAGCTTCATCCAAATTTATATTCCCGGTCTACGATGTGACTGTGTCGTTTTGTCCTCTTGTTTGCTCCGTTTTGGTATCCAGACGCCCGGGAAAACATCCTTGCTTCCTGTATAAATATTTTCAGTTATTTTTGTCCTCCTCCTCATTTCTAAATTATTTTGTTTGGACCATTTTAAATGACAAATGGATGGGCCGAATCCCAATCCATCAATTAAATTTTGGCTTAATGGGTCAGGTTCTTCACGGGGCCAGTTAATGGGCCTGGATCATTTAGAATATCTTATGTAGTACCTTTTTTTTTCTCACCTATTAAACGTCATCGTTTGATTCGCCCCTCGCTCTCCTCGTTTCAAACGAGTAAATGAGAATGACAAAGCGTCAAAACCTAAAACCCTATCGCCAGTTCCTGTAAAACGTTAAAACCCTTGAAAATCCTGACTCGCCATTTCCACGTCCTTTGGGAAAAGCCGGCGCTGCCAACCGGCTGCCGGGAACTCTAAGTAAACAAATGCCTATTAAGTTGCTACCACAGCTTTGTCTGCTCAGCCCGTCTCTGTCCGTTACCCGTTTTGCCTTTATGAAAACCGGACCCTATATTCGATCTAACGGGTCCTTACCCTTTTTAAGTCGGGTGTTTCCTTTTAAACACAAGCTTATTGGCTTAACAACCCGCTTTAACGGACAAATTGGTATGCGGAGCCTCTCGACCAGGCCCCGGCCAAGCTCCGAGTTCACTCGTAAAAGCCGAGGAGATGTCCGTGCCTCCAAGAGCCTGATCGAAGACGAGGCCGAACTCAGTGACTGGGTGGGCGAGTTGAGAACCGACTCGTTTCGTGGCCGACTCACCAGCGAAGACGAGGAGTTGGATGCGGATAGAGCACGTAATACAGGTAGGAGTACAGATAGAGAGAGAAATAGGGGTTCTCTGAAGAGGAGAAGAGAGAGTGAGTTTGGCAGCTTTCGTGAGTCGAACAGCAGGGGATTTCGGCGCAACTCGAGTGATTCGTTTTCGAGGAATTCTCGGTTCAGTAAACGGTCTGGTAGTGAATTAGAAGAGGAAGACAATGATGATGATGCTGAGGAATTGTACTCGAGGAGTAAAACTAGAGGGGTGAGAAGACAGGATAAAAATGTGGATTCATGGAAAGGACAGAGAAAGGAGAAGGGTTTAAATACGAGGAATATTGGGAATGGAAGGAGAAATTTGGGAAGAAAGCAGAACTTTCGCAAAGAGGAAGATGATGATGTTAGTGATTTTGTAGAGGAAAGAGGTAGGAAAACGAGAGGTGCTTGGTGTTCTCTCAGTGAGGAAGATAGTGATGTTAATGCCGATGAAGATGATGATGGAGTTTTTAGGAAGAATGCGGTTTCCGCGCTTGGATTGGAGAAGGATGCTACCCACTCAGTGAGTCCAGGAAGTTCACCAGGGAAATCTGATTCTTATTTGAGTGAAACAAGGTGTTTCTTGTTAAATTTTAATGAGAAATTAGTTTTATTTCTTAGATTTCTTTTTTTCTGGGGGTAAATGTCTGGTGTTTTTTGTTATCCTTGCAGATTTGATCAGTTTTCTCTATCTCCCTTGTCATTAAAGGGAATCAAGGATGCTGGCTATGAAAAGATGACTGTGGTTCAGGAGGCAACTCTTCCAGTGATACTCAAAGGTTTGTTTCCTTTTCTTATTATTTATAGAGAAAATGTTTGATGAGGACTGATCAAATTTTTACTCTTATTTACATGTCAACCGTGAGATTTTCTATCATCTACTCTATTGTTTGTTACTGTCAAACACATTCATTGTTATGAAGAGGGTAGACAACAGTGCTGCTAGAGTTAGCTGCAAATGTGTAGGCATTTTTCAGATTGCCATGATGTTTGAATAGTTTTTAGACAATTAGGTTTGGGATGGTTAATAGTTAGCCTCATAAGATTACTCTGTTGCTTTCCATCTCATCAGCTTGTATTCTGTTGTTTGCCTAACCACAAGGTTCTTTCTATGTCTGTGCATATTGGTTTTCTGCTGATTTGATACGGTATCCTTTTTTAGGCAAGGATGTAATGGCCAAGGCCAAAACAGGCACGGGGAAGACTGTAGCATTTTTGGTAAGATGTTACTTTTGTATGTTCAAATGCATTTTGTTTGTGTAAGATAGTTTGAATCATCAAAATTATTAGTTTCTTTCTCTTTTTATGTGATTTGAATGATCTGACGCTTTTCCAATGGCAAAAGTGGGAAGTAAATATCTAAGCAGGGAAACAATATTGTTGCTCTATATGTTTTTGTTATCTCTTGTTCCCAACGTTCTTGTCCCTTTAGGGAGAGATAATCACCTTTATCAAGTAACTGTGGGCATCATAATAATCAGTTTCAGTGAAGTCATCCTTTTATCTATAGAGACTAGGAGTTTTCTGAACTTGTGAAACTTACTCCAATTGGTCCTTCTTATATTAATTAGATGTGTTAAAGTCAGTTCACTATCTTAATATTAACTTCTTTCTTTTCAGCTTCCATCAATTGAAGTTGTTTCAAAATTGCCTTCTGTTGATCGTGATGTTAAGCGACCACCAATATACGTGCTTATAATTTGCCCAACTCGAGAGCTTGCAGGTCAAGCTGCTCAAGAAGCTAAGAAATTGTTGAAGTATCATCCTTCTATTGGTGTTCAAGTTGTCATTGGAGGTACAAGACTTGCATTTGAGCAAAAACGCATGCAAGCAAACCCTTGCCAGGTAAGTTTGATTGAACAAATGATTGCTTCTCATTGCCCTAGTGGTTGAACAAAGATTTTGATGCTTATAGACATTGTTCAACTGTTGAAGCATCATGTATAGGAATGAAATTGAGAGAATTGAAAAGGGATAAATGGATCAAAGCTTAGAAATCTATCTTAAATTATCCAATTAGGGCTCCATCAGGTCGATTTCAACCGAGCTCTGGGTCTCCATTTGGAGTTAATACTGCATTTAAAATAAATGTTATGTGGTAGTAGGACATTAAACTTTACTACAATTTACACTCTCAGATTCTTGTTGCTACACCTGGAAGGCTCAAAGACCATATTGAGAATACTGCAGGGTTTGCAACAAAGCTGATGGGTTTGAAGGTCCTTGTACTCGATGAAGCAGATCATTTATTAGACATGGGTTTTCGTAAAGACATTGAAAGAATAATTGCTGCTGTTCCAAAGCAACGACAGACACTTCTATTTTCTGCTACAGTTCCTGAAGAGGTTTCTTTCTCTTTCCTTCGTGTTTAGGGTATTGATGTTTCTTCAATTTGTAGAAGATTCTGAGACGCTAATTGGTGTGAAGGTTCGTCAAATGTGCCACATTGCTTTGAGAAGAGATCATGAATTCATCAACACTGTTCAAGAAGGCACTGAAGAGACACATTCTCAGGTGCACTTTTTGCCCTGCTATTTGTTGGATAACATGGGGTTTTCTTGGTGTCTCACTTGCGTAAGTTTTGGATATTTCAGGTCAGACAAATGCACATGGTTGCCCCACTAGACAACCATTTCCCCCTACTGTATGTTCTTCTCAAAGAACATATTGCTGATAATGTTGACTACAAGGTACAATTTTACTTCACAAGCCTTTGCTTCTGATTGTTAGAGAGTTCATTTAAATAAATTTTACTTTTGTTGTCTCAAAAGCCTCCAGTAAAATAAAGATAGTATTGGCTTCAATTTTGTATCTCAGAAGTTAATATCAGATACGCTTGCTTAACTACTCTCTTATGCATCTTATAATTTGGTCATTGTTGTGTCCTTAGAAAATTTGTAATCCAGTTATCAAATTGTGTAGGTTCTTGTATTCTGCACTACTGCTATGGTAACAAGAATGGTAGCTGACCTTCTTGGTGAGCTTAACCTGAATATTAGAGAGATCCATTCAAGAAAACCACAGAGTTATAGAACCAGGGTATCTGATGAATTCCGCAAGTCTAAAGGTCTTATTCTTGTGACATCTGATGTATCTGCTCGTGGGGTTGATTATCCTGACGTAACACTTGTCATACAGGTAAACTTTAATTTTCTATGGTTATGTAAATTAGAGTTAGCAACCCTCCCTTTTATCCCATTTCTTTAGTGGGAAATATGGTGATATAATTCTGGCCTTGGTGAATGAGGTATTTTGCTTGAAGGTTAGAAAATCCTCGTGTGTAGCCAACTGCATTCCCTTTTAAAATATTCATATGTGCCATGTCCTGTTCAATTTTGAGAGCAACTCTTTCAACTAGTGCTTTTGTTGACTGTTTTATCTTATGACTTCTTAACTATCACAGGTAGGCTTGCCAGCTGATAGAGAACAATATATACATAGGTTAGGTAGAACCGGGCGTAAGGGTAAAGAAGGGCAAGGTATACTCTTGCTAGCACCATGGGAGGAATGTTTTCTATCTAGTATTAAGGATTTGCCTATAACGAAGACTCCTTTGCCCTTGGTGGATCCAGACACAAAGAAAAAGGTAAGTTTTAAGTTCTAATTTTGGTCTATGTTCTAATTTCCTTGAGGCTTCTTATTTCTTACCCGCATTTGCCTGAAGCATAGTATTCAGGCAAATACGGGAAATGCTAAATTTTCTATGCATTGCTAGTGAATACCCGAGAATTATTTGGGGGTCACCTTATAAAATCTTTAATGGTGCTAAAATGTGGTGTCACAGGTTGAACGGGCACTCTTGAATGTAGAGATGAAGAACAAAGAAGCGGCATATCAGGCATGGCTTGGTTACTACAATTCCGTGAAGAACGTAGGCAGGGATAAATACAGACTTGTGGAACTTGCAAATGAGTTCAGCAGAAGTATGGGTCTTGACACCCCTCCTGCAATTCCCAAGCTTGTCCTTGGCAAGATGGGCCTAAGGAATATCCCTGGTTTGCGTTCCAAATAGATTTTAGCTCAACCACTGATTCAATTATATCATATCAATTATCATCTCAGCCATGAATGAATCTATAGAAGATTCTGTAGGAAAATTCTTTTTGCAGCTGACCGGATATTAGTAATTAATTTTATCTTCAAATTTTCCTTCACTGTTATACTAAGATTGATATGTTTTCTTGAATCTACCCTTCTATCCTCATCTTGCCAAGTTTCATTCTGTTTACAAGGGCTTCCAGCCTTGCAACCTTAAGGGTCACTGTAGCCTGGGAATGAGGAAAAGATCTCTGAGATGGGAGAAAATTTGGTCCCTTAATTTTAATGTCATTTCTGGATTAATCAAACATTATTGCTGTTATAGCGGCACTGATGACAGCTGAATCCATGGTCCTGTCAAGTGCCAACCATGGACCATAGGCCGCCGGTTGACACCCTTTAAGAGAGGTTACAGAAGTGGATAAAGATCACATACTAGTTCTGAGCTGAGAATGATACTATTAACTAGGGCATTCACTGACGAAACAACTTGCGCCTAAAAAACAACAGCCAACTTGAAGGGTATAACGGATCTGTTCCGATGGATTGAGATAAGAGGAAATTATAAGATAATATCCAAAAGAAATCAATTCATGCCATGTTGGACGCTTCAAATTTAACTGAAAACAACTCCAAAACTGTTGGACATCAGCCAACAAGATTCAACCAAAATTTAGAGAACAAATTTGAAATTTGAGATACTAAAATGGTAAATTCTAATCAACTCATTTTGTAACATGGCAATGCTATCGATACAGTGTTAACTTTCACTAAGAAAGTCAACCAAAGGGTGCTGGTACACCGGAAATATAAACCAAAAAGAAAAACCCTATTAAACTGTGGGAAAGAAAATCCTGGTAATTGAAATTTTAAAATGATAGAACTCGGTTCTAATCCTACGGAGCTCCTATCTCAGTTACATTGTGTAGAACCCTAAACTTAAAACTCTAGTCCCCGAGTCCTGCATTCCTTTCACCATTACTCCGTTACACCTTTGAAAACAGAGCACTTTCAAAAATGATTTGCATCATTCGTAGTGTACATACAAGCACAAGCCAAGAGGCATGGCTAACCATCTTCTGAGAGAACCATTATGAATCACTGAATCAGAAAACTCAATTCTTCCTTCATTGACTGAGTTGAGAACAAAAAAGCCTGGCAAGGAAGGTTTTCTCATTCCAGGTTCTCCCACCATCAATTTCATCCCTCAAATGGATAAGCAAGGCATGGGAAATCCTCATCTTTCAATCGGATAACAATTCTTTACTCATCTGAAAATAAAATCAAAGTCCCCTGTTAAGATAAAAATATGAGCGCATCATCAAACAATCTGAGAACAGCAAAACGGAAGAAAATCAGAATAATAAAGAAATAAATTTAAAAGGGAGGTTTATGATCGATTTTCTATTCAATTTAGTTGCCATCTATAATATAACCACTAGTCATCGCTCGACTGTGAGACAACCCACCAGAACTATGAAAACACCAGCCAGGACAGGAAGTGGCAGCAGTGGGTTATGTCAGGGTAGTAGTAGGTTGGGAGCAGGCAGCAATTTCCACAAAGCTCACTCAAGTAGGCCATTGAAAATTACTACATCAACATTATTGCTAGAGAGCAAAGGCAGTTGGACAATATTATAGATGCAGAATACATTCCATAAGTCTTGCAAATAAACTACCTCAGACAAACAAGAAGACAAATTACCTTTGGAGGTGGGGTGAAGAAGGCTGGTCTGGTGAAGACCGTTGAGCAGACGCACCATGAAACCTTTGCTCATCAAATACCCCACCTGAGCTGCTTCCATCACTTACCTGTGATACATCATTCATGCCTGAGAAACCCACTGGTCCAAGAGAGCCAAACTCGAGCTGCTCAGCAGGGGAATTATAACCAGAATTATGATCATAAGGATACAACATCACAACAGATGGAACGGTCGGTCCATTAGATGACACGCCACTGGGGTTCATGGCTGGTAGTGGATACATGCCATATGGCATGCTGGCTGGACTACTTTGTGAAGAACTTGAGCGAACTGGTCCATTATGGGACTCGTATGAAGTAAATGAATCATGTCTATTAGAGCCCCAAGGCCTCTCAGTTCTGCTCTCACCAGCAACGGCTGACATTTGGTCCAATGTGAACCTTGGTTTTTCATTTTGGTTGCGACTATGGCTGCGCCCTGCAGCTCGCGACTTTGAATTGGAATTCCAGCTGCCCTCTCTATCACCATGGTGGTCATTTCTATCATAATTATATTTTCCCCTCCTTGTATTCGCAGAGTGCCGTTCTCTCACTGAAACTTTCTGTAGTTGAAAAATCATATAATACAAAAATTATGGAAGGCTTTAATGCTCTCAAAATTTAATGTCAGGAGCTAAACAACATAAAGATCATTTTAAACGAATGCAGGATCTGAATTTAAAATGAGAAAACATGCAAAGTTGAAGAGCAGATTTAAAAGGTTACAAAGGCTCATTACAGATTATCAGTATCACTTACAGGGTTTGGCAGGTATGTCCCAGTGCCACCGCGATATCTTGGCATTTCATCAGCATATCGCTGGTATACACCGGCAGGCCTATTTGACACAGATTGGAGGGGAGTAACGGGAACAATACGAGGCCCATAATTCATAAGTTGAGAAAAGAGATTCATGTTGGCTGAAAGAGGTCTCCCAGGACCATCCCATGGGAAGTGACCTTGTAAATAGACTGGTGGCACCACAACAGGTGAAGGACAAACTAAAGGTGGAGGATATCGTGAATTTTGGCAAAGCCGTCCAAACTGCAAGTTTTGCCAATGGCTAGTAATGTCACCATTAAGAATGTCAGATTTATGCTCAGATGGCTCAAGAGATGTAACATTTCTCGTAGAACTAGAAGTACTTAACACCTCAGACTGATCAAGTCCATCAGATGAATCAAAATTTTGACCTGAATCATTGTTATCCAAACCTTCATCCCAACTAAAATGGCTTGTTGATCCATCTGGAGTTCCACTTTCTGCTGGAATGTTGTACACAGGGCACAACAAAAATGGAACTGGAGGCCCTGTTATTGTAAAGGCAAAGGGAGGAACTCCGGAATTATCCATAGTTCTTTGCCCTGAACCTGGACCTAACAGGAATGGAGCAATGGGTATCAATGAATCTGAGCCACTTGTCTGGGCTGCCTCAAACCCTGGCATTTGATGCCTGGGAACAGGCAGAGAACCAACTGGTTGAGGTCCAGTAGTTCTTTCTGCCATTTCATTGCCAACTGATGATGGTGGATTCCAGTCTCTGCCTTCATCATCTGCCTGAGAGGAATGTTCAGATGCACTCTTACCTTTACCACATGCAGCAGAGGGAAGCACAGAAGCAGCTACTTTCCTACCCCGTTTTTCCCTAACTGGTTTAGAGACCTTTGCGGATGACCCTTCCCAAGAACTTTCTGATGAGGTTTTACTTCTGAGTGAACTCGTATGTGAAGCAGGCATGGATCTAGAACTTGTAGTTCTTTCATCAAAGTAAACATCATTACCTCTGTTATCTTGATATTGGCAAACATCTACATGATCTTCCCTACTTGACCCACGAGTTTCTTTAGTAAATTTCTGTTGGACTTTGGTAGAACTACCAGAGCTGCCTACCCTAGATGCAGGCACAAAATTATAGCCAGCCAACGTTGATGGTTGCTTATCATCAGACTCAAGCATTTCAAAACTTCCATTATCAAGATCAAGACCACCACTAGAGCCCCTGTCTTGTTCATGCCATAACTCATGTTCCACTTCCCCTGGGTTCATTTCTGGAGAAACAAAAGTTTCACTGCCAGGCTCAATTGAACCCTCTGCATTTGAGGCTAATCCAATGCCAGAAAAGTAAGGGGCTAGAGGAGAAGAGACCAAGCCTTGAGGAAACATTTGAATATTTCTTGGAAGAATTCCACCCAAATTTCTCTGATTGTATCCCATTGATGCAAGAACAGAGGGTTGGATAGGAAAAGGTAAGTGGCCTGCAGCTAAATTTAGTGGAACAGGAACCTGACCATTAAAGCCATGAGCTGTGGATGATGCCATCATGTTCACTAGATCTTGCTCTTGTTGATGCATTCCATGCGCACCTCCAATCGAAGAAAAGTCCTGACCAATAGTTCCCAAGCCTAAATCATCCTGGTAACTATTTAGAAGACTGATTGGATCGGCAGCAGCATCAATATTTTGACGGGTTGAAGCATGTCTAATAGATGAAGGATCATCAAATGAAGATTCAATGCCATGGCTTGCTGTCTTATCAGATTCCATATTCTTCCTGCCATTACTATCCGGCCTCATAGAAGCAATCTGGGATTTCCCCCCCTCTGGCACTCTGTTCCGCGTACCTCGAGAAGTAACTTCCCCATATGTTTCAGTCAGCTCAGGGCTAGAACGTGTCCTTGCGAAAAATGATCTTCCTTGAACATCATTTACCAAATTCTCAGCTTTAGAATTTCTCTGACTTATATCATTATGCACAATCTGGTTGGAATTTGAATCCCACCTAACCTGATCAGGTGTCTTTGTGTTGCTGATGCTACCATAACTCTTTTGGCTTTGAGTATGAGAAACAGTAGATACATCACTAATCTTACTTGTGCTTTCCGATGGATAACTAACATACTGTGAGGAAACACCATATGATCCTTGTAGTCCATCAGTTTGAATTTCACACCCTGAGGAAATATCATTTCCTTTGTTGATTGAATTGTTCCTGACATTCTTAGATTCATGGGTGTGGTCGGAATTTGACAATCTCAAGCGCCACAGATCATTCCTTGGTGCATCAGGGCGTTGACCACTACCATGCCTTTCCCATGTATTCATAAAGAATTGATTTACTTCATAATATAGGTCCTCTTTTGGACAATCCAGTAATCTTGCCAACTTTTTAGCCCCAAATGCAAATGCACTTCGTATCCTAAAGAAATTACCTGGAGAAAAGTATATTACATTTATGCACAGCAAAACCTACTATTAGCAGTGCTACCAGAAAATTGGCAGCTCAACTATTATAAAAGCAAAGATTAACATATTTGTACACGTAGAAATTTAAATACCATCCATCTTTGATCCATGACATGCTTAATCAAATAAGTTTCCAGCAAGCACCAAAAATTGTACAGACATAAACAAAACTAAGATTTTAATTTTCTGCTCTCACCTTTCTTCCCTCCATTTAACAGTCTGTTCACCCTGCTTTCTACCAATTTAAGTTCAATATTAACAAAATTCCTTATTCATAATTATCTTAAAAGTTTATCGCAATATATCTCTTCAAAAGGATTTCTAGGTCCATACAAGAAAATGGCCTGGGGAAAGGCATGCAGTCATAGTACCAGGTGCATGAAAAGAGAATTGCTAAACTATGAAAAGAAACTCATAAAAATGGAGCAACCTCAAACAAATAACCACTAAAAAGTTAATAATGTAACTACCTTTACTAACACTACGTCCAAGGTTGTTGTTAATACGCAAAGGATCAATCACATTGAAATGTTTAGAGACAAAGGGTTGGCCCTGATTTTCTTGGCAAACTGCATATCTTGAGCTACAAGTATCAAGAAAATATTTGCTAAGTAACAACTCTCCACCATCTTTTCGAGGAGGTTCCGCTGAAAAGAAGAGCGAAAAAAAAGAAACCAAAATGTTATTATGAACAGAAAATTGGCAAATAATCTGTACGTGGAAGCTTCTAGTTCAAAGATTAGCATTATTTATTCCTGAAATTGTAATACCTGTTATGTCTGGCAGTGAACTAATTGGAACAGGCCCCCAGAGGCTAACACAAAAATTTTCCCAATCAAACTTGCTAAAGAACTCAAGAAAACGATACAGGACCTATGCGTGAAAGGGGGAAAAGATCAGACAGATGAATGGACAAACGCAAAAGGCATAAAAACAGAAAGTAAACATAGCCACCTCAAGTGGTCCAGTAAAGGACTTGTTGAAAATATGGAATATGTAAAGAACCAAAGTTTCCAGGGCATAAGTTGAGATAAGTCCATGATGAGCACCCAATATACGGCTCTCATAATAACACCATGCCTTTATCAATATGATGCTACGTTTGAACAAATGGTTCTGATTTATCATAATATCAACCTACACATATGGACAGAAGTTATGTTAAAACTTATACGAATATCAAAAAGGTCTCATTCCAAAAAC
Source organism: Microcos paniculata (assembly GCA_030664755.1). NCBI lineage: Eukaryota > Viridiplantae > Streptophyta > Magnoliopsida > Malvales > Malvaceae > Microcos > Microcos paniculata. Next base: position 37,836,890 of record CP131461.1, read on the forward strand.
TAACATGCATAAATGCAGAGGTAGCTTCCACAGCACTAACCTCTTCAAGGAAACAAAGGGTACATAATCCACCAAGCTGATTAAAGGAAATGTCTACCACAATGTTCTCTACAAGACACTTAATTATCTTCACCTGTAAATGTACGAGAGGGAAAAGGAAAAACGTCAAAACTAAATATGTATCTTCACCTGTAAATGGACGAGAGGGAAAAGGAAAGCATCAAAATTAAATATGTGTTAAGATAACAACACTGAGCAAATGTGTGACAGAATTCTGCAAATGGAAGACGTTTCTAGAGATAATACGAAAAGTAGGAAGAATAACATTGAACATATGGAGTTCCCTTAAACAAATGAACTAGCACAGTACCAAGTGTCATAAATATTTTAACTTTAAGGCTTAAGCAAAGAAATCTAGCAGTAAAAACGTATAGCAACATTTACAGAATGATAAATAAGATACTCTAAGAAGTTAAGGCACAATCCAAGGATTCCATAGGATTTGTCAAGAAATGGGCATCTTATTATGACTTTACCTCAGCCTGAATGTACTGAACTTCTTTTACTCGGAATTCAGCATTCTCATTTTTTTCTTCGTTTTCCAGCATATCACGAACCTGATGAGCCCAAGAATCCTTCAAATTCTGATTCTTACCGAAGGCCGTCAAGTCAATATCCCCATCAGGCAAATATGTCTTGAGGGGCACCGACCCAAAAGTAAAAACCTGTCCACGAAAATAATCACAAGCACACACGCACACACCTCCATCTTAAAATCAACGATGAACTCAATACACTAGTCCAGGAAAATTAAAACATATATGTTGCACTCATCCCTTCCCTCAACCAACCGAAAATGTAAAGATTCAAAAATTTTAATCCTTTCATGTGAACACCACTCATCCATGCTTAACTAAATGCATCTATTTGATCATTTCTTTAACATAGATAATTAAAAAAAAAAAGGAAAGTGAAATTGAACGTATACAACTCCGTATGATGGCATTTATTAAGAAAAGAATTTCTACAGGCATGGCATTCGATTGGACCTGACAGGGGAAGCATTTGGAAATGAGGCGCTGGACATAATCGGCAACAGCATTTCGGCGACCTTCCGAGGGTGCATTGGGCTGAATGCAGGCAATAAGGTCAGCGGTTCTTTCCTCAGCCTTCATCCATCGCTCTGAATCAAGAACCCGAATCACCGAAGCGGCTTCGTTGGGTAGCAAGCCATTAGGCAATAGCGCGCTCGGTGGCTGCTGCGCCGCCCACCCTTCATGCTCTCCCATACAATCCTAAACCACTTTTCCTCCTTAACAACTTTCTCAACCGTCCCAACCGCCACAAGCCAACCAAAAACAAAGAAACTAAATTTCACCAAATAAAAAAAAAAACTAATCCAAGAAAAAAAATGGATTTTTTTCAATATGTACGGTTTCAAGGAAGAAACTTGGAAAGTAGTTTAGTTGCTTCTTTTTTAAATTAATCAAGCAACGAACCTAGATTGTATTGACGTTTTTGAAGTAAAATAAAATGGCAGGAGCAGTAAATACTGCCAAATGAAGGGGGTATTTCCAATAAATTTCCAAGGTAGAATGATAAAAAGATTAAACCTTTTATATTTCTCTTTCTATTCGATTAAAGAAATCTATAAAACCTGGATTAAAAAACCCTAGAAATCACAACAGTGAAACTGGAAGAGACAAAAGGGGAGAAGGAAACCCTAGAGGGCAAGGGAAATGAAAACAGTGGGGGCGCTGAGATTATCAAAAACCCTAAATAGAAACTGCACCAACCCAGGAAATTGGGAAGTGTCGGCGAATCAAAAAGGAAAGCGAAGAAGGACGAGATAAGCAAATGTCAAAGGGAAAGATTAGGAAGGAATTTGAAAATGGTGGAAACGGAAAACTGGTGTTGTGCAGAGGATCAGAAGAAATGTTCTTATTTAGGTTTAGGTGGCAAGAGACGGAGAAAAAAAAGAAGGGGGAAAAGAGAACGGGGGCGTTTGGTTACCAGAATAAGGGATTGTGGAGGCGTGTTAGCGAGATATAGTAATTGTTTGACGTCGAGGAAGTTTGTGCATTTGAGGGGGTTTCTTTTTAATGGAAATTTAATTGAGAGGAAGAGGATGATGGAGAATCCCTGGCGCAGAGAGAGAGAAGAAGAAGAGAAGAGAAGAGAAAAGGAAAAAGAAAAAGAAAAAAAAAGCGTATGGAAAATAGAAGAAATTATTTAAAAGAAGAAGTATTCCTCTGTTTTACTTTAATTATTAGGTCGGCCTGTATAAATAGTTAGGCCCAATACATTTGGTAGTAAGGCCTGCTAAACATTTTTAGGCCTAATTGGCCTTTTAAACTCAGATAATGGGTTTGTCAGTTTGGCCCAATGGTATATATAATCTACCTCAGTTATTTACCAAAAATATAATCTATGACCTCTACCTCTTAGCCTGGTAGCTAAGAGGCTTGAGAGTCACCAAGGTAGGGGTACGACCTCTACCTCTTAGCTTGATAGTTAAGAAGCTTGAAAGTCACTAAGGTAGGGGTTCGATCCGTGCCATCCCTCTGCCCGGGTCATAATACCCCGAATTATAACAAAAAAAAAAAATCTACCCAAGTTTCCTTTTTCAGAGTAGAAACATTACTGAGCTCCACCTCTTTTCCCTAGGTCTTAGAGTCCCCCCCGCCCCACTCGTACAAACCAAAAAGGAAAAGAGGTGAAACATTACTAGTTTCCTTTTCTCATTTTTATAATTACTTAATATATATATGAACTCAAGATTAAGATATTTATTTATCTGCCCAAGTTTACTTCCACAATTAAACAATTGATTAAGATATCAAACTTAAGCCTGATCTAGTTTATACAGTTATTTATGTTTTTACCCTTTAATTTTTTGTTATAGCAGTCTTGCTTCTGTTGTTAACTATATGCATTTTTTTTCACTGTATATTGGGAATAAAATCTTTGAAAAATGTAAAATAAATTCAAATTAATTCAAATAATAAAAAGGGCTTCCAGTGGATGCAGGAGACCGTTGACATTTTATTTAGTGTTAGTCAATGATGTATTACATGGAGACATTAACAAGGACTGTAAGTGAATGTACAGTTTTTTTTTCCCCTTCCTTCTTTCTTTTTTCTTCAATATCATGGAAAATAAGGGAGGGGAGGCTGCAGATACAGGATTTTGTGTATGCCATAACATTATTATTATTTTGGTAAAAAGGGGGAAAAAAAAGAAGAAGAAGAAGTCTAACTCTCCTATGTGTTATTAACATCTTTTGTATAGCCATGGGGAAACGGTACAGAAGGGTAGCTTCGGATGAGTTCACACACCGGTCATTATCTCCTTATTTGATAACATACTGCTCTCTAGAGATCTATCATGGCTCCACAAGCGAGGGGATGGTGAAGCAAGCAGTGGCCATAATAGGCTTCTCTCCTTCCTTGCCTGGCGAGCTTCATTCTTTTTATTATGTTGCCGTAGCACCCCATTAACTGCTTTCAAGTAGTTGCTGGAATCATGATCTCTTAAAATAGTTCCCTCCGAACCATAGGCTGTAAGATCGCTGAGAGTGTCCAAGGGATGGGGACAATTAAGGAAGGCCTTGAGGGCCTCCGTGGAGTATCCACAATGTGTCTTGTCCAAAGCATAAAGAACATTTCCTGGAGGGATCAGTGGGTGTGGAGGAGATAACGCCTCACTAGGTTGGAGAATGAATAATTTGCCCAGTGGAGTATACAAAAGTTTCTGCATTAAAAAATTGTGAGTTAGTCTATCAAAAGAAAGCTTATATATTCATTAATTTGGAAATACTACTTCGCATGATTATTATTGCGAGATCAAGAAATTATGTTAAAACATGCACTTACGTTTTTAAGCAGACAGGGGTGGGATCGGAGAGAACCGGGCAAACGCTTAAGTAGAACAGCCACATGATTCGGATATTTGCAGGAGAAGGCTCTAGGGACAATGTCTCGGTGCATCATCACGCAATGCACATGGTTCTCATCCAGCCCCAATTTATCTAGTATCTTTTGGCCTCCGCAAAACACGAACGGTGAGCCAAAAGTGACAACTGGTCGAAGAGCAGAAGGCTTTACAACCTTCCTAGATATCAGCATCAAGTGCACTAGAAGAGAAAGACTACCCCCGAGGGAATGACCGGTGAATTGAAACTTTGCACGATATCCATGCCTATTTAGATGGTCCATTATTTCTGGCAGGAATTGTTCATAAATACCCTTTGCAGCTTCATAAATCCCTCTATGAACAAGCGCATCAGTTTCCTACAATAGAGTAAGAGATATTAGATTTACAGTAACTCTTCTAATTAGATATTACACTAGGTTGAGTAGTTGTTTCAGAGTTAGACTTGCTACTTAAGCAGGTAAGCTTACCTCAAAATTAGTAGGCTCAAAGAAAAGGTTTGCCTGCCATGACGCTAGAGAGTCTGACCCCTGCAACTTAAATTCAATCAAATCAGATGCAAATGAAGCAAAAAATCTACTAGATGCCAGGAGTCAATAACGTGGTCTTTCCTCATGAGACTTTGTCTTGGAAAAAAATGTTTGACATGAATTAAGATAGCATAAGACACGACAATTTTTGCATTAAGTGCTACTAATGTAACTGTTGACCTATTAACAGAAAATGAAATTATCAACAGAGAATTGAACTCTTACCTGAATCACAAAACAGCGGGTATATGTGCTTAAGTCATCACAAACAAACCATTCACAAGGTGATGAGTGCAGTGACTGAAGGTCCTTTGCCGTCTCTTGTTTTTCTTTCTCCCCAGCTCTAACCACAGCAGTCATTGCCGATGCTGCCATATAAGCAGCCACCTCCGAGTTATATACTCGGGATGAATTCTCTCCCTCCATTTCTGGCTGATCTCCACATCTACATGAATTGATGCCATCATCCTCCTCCTTTGACTTAAAGCCCGGAGACAAAAGGCCTTTTGCCTGTGACTGAACATAGCATGCAGCTGAAGCAGCAATTTCATAAACAACAGATAAGCGGATCGGGTGCTTCTGCTCTGAATTGGATTCAGGAGTTTCTGAGGTAGCAATAGGTACACGAATAGAGTCCTGCTCCATTCTTTCTTGGATCATAGCTGCTTCCGCTTTCTTTTCCATGGATGATGTTATAAACCGTAGACCATATTGATTTCTTAAATCATCTCCCTGCGTATATATTACAACATGAAGTTACTCCTTCTGTGCAAGAATAATCTTTTGATTGGGTTTGTAACTTTAATGAACAATCATATGTTTTGGGTGGAATGTCAAGCTCAGACTTTCAACAACTAAGGTTCAAGAGTCAAGCCTAATCCAAACCAGAACACTAGATGATTCAACAAATAATTGCTTGCTAGAACCAGAGCATAAGTAGTTAGTCAAGTTTGGTTACAGAAAACAAAAGAACATTTCTAAACAAGAATAACTTAACGAACTCGGAGAAACTTGTGATGTGAAACGGAAAAATTGAAGATGCATACCTTAATCTCTGGTATCACATAAGCAATGTTGCACAAGAATGCCAGTTTAGAAAACAGCTTAGTTTCAGACAATGGTACCCGAACCAAGAATTTCTCGAAAGATTGACGATCGTATTTCACTTCACCTCCTCCACCTTCCTCTTCAGAGTCATAGTTTACTTCACAGCCATCTTCATCTCCATCACCATCACCATCGCCATTTTCATTCCCATCAAATATTCCAGCTCCATCTAGACCCTCTCCTAGTTGCTTATGCCTCCATCGACTTCGAATCTCCAGCAACCTATTCACCCAATTTGCTCTCTTGATTTCCTTGTCTTCTTCACTGCTTTCCATGGAAGTTTCATCAATATTCACATCCTTGTCCACCAGACTTAAATGTTTACTCGTCTCCGGGTCAAATAAAAAGGATTTAACAGCATTTGGAATTATGGAACTTGATATTTGGAATGGAAACGTTGGGAAAATCCCAACAGAACGGCTACTCTTCAAGGTTGGTTTTGTTGATGAAGCACGTATCCGATTAATAGAGTAACAAAGCTGGTTGTCCGAATAAGACCTTTGAATGCCAACTCTCTTATGAAGATTGATGCCCGAGTGTGACCGACGAAGGCCAATGGTTCCTTCTTTGCATTCATCTTTAGCCGAGGAAACTTGAGAGGTAGGAAGAGTCATGGATGTGCACGCCATAGCTTTTGTATATCAGATTGCTTTTGACGTGCACGATGAATACTGGTAAACGGTCACTTTACGGCTGGCCTGGAAACAATAACGAACCTTCTTTAGAGAAGAAAAGTATGTCATGTGAAAGAGTGTGAGCTGAAAACCAGGGGTGTTGGTAGAATTCTTGGAAAGAAATTAGAGTATGGTAACGAACAGTTATGAAGACAGTGTGTGTTGGTAAGATCAAGGTTTCTAAGATGCAATAATATTGTTCTTTAGCAACCAAATTTACCAAACCAAATAATCGTTCTTGGACTTTACGGAAAAGTGTTTGATGGAGGTGTTTTTGGGACATTAGCCATTATGCCTTGTTATATACGAGATTATGTTCTCATTATCTACGTGCGTACACCATAGACCAATGATATGATTCCATCATTTAGTTGATCATGACATCGTAAATGCTGGTCGATTAAACACATTTGGCGCTTTTAAATTTAATTTGACCCAAAAGTCGAATATGGGTTTTCTGCGGCCACCACATATCCTTCAAGACATCAGCATCGATGAAATCTAAGGGGTACTGATTAGTTTGAATGTCCAAGACTTCAACTACTCCAATGGGACAACAACCATAATTTACCATGCGTCTACCCTTTAGTTTTGGTTGATCTCATGCATGGAATTTATTTTAGAAAGTTTTCAAGTCCAATTCAAATGGCCGACTCCAATTCTGTAGCAGCTCTACATTAGCTTAGTTGTAAAGACCAAAAACAAATATAGGACGAGGAATTTTAATTGCCGGTTGTTTATGAAGTTATTATGAACATTAATTTCAGGTAGAATAAAAAAAAGAAAAAAAAAGGCGAAAGTAAACGAAGAGGGAAAATATAGTGAATGTGAGGCAGGTAACTTGGTTAAAATCATTCAAAGAGAAACATGATAGATAAAAATGAGTCCAAGAGGAGAGAACATAAAAATTTGTCTTGTACCTGGCCAAGATAAGACAATCCATAAGTTTTGCTGATCTCGATGGCTGCTTACAAGCTTTAACGTCTCAAATTAAGAATCCTTCATGCTTCAAAATCCCCGTCTCTCCATCACTAGTTTCCACCATGCCAAAATTCAACGAAAAGCCGGTTGGTAAGCCCCACGATGTAATATAATACTACTATACTGCCATGACCAAAGAACTAAGGATATCTTTGCTTTCTTCTTTGTTTAATGGAATGTAAATGTCAATGTTTCCCACAGAATGTTGTAAGATTCCAGAGCATCTATAAACCCCCTTGTTTTTGGAGCATTTACACAGTTCCAATGTCTTGGAAATGTTTGCAGAAATTGAATTGATTTTTCCACCAATTCGAATATCGTAAAGTTCTTTTTTTTTTTTTTTTGCCAAACGAATATTGTAAAGTTCAAACAAGTATGTCTCTCCATAAAATATTCGCCCCTTTCTTTATCCCATATATTAATCCCTTTCCATGACAAAAGAAGTATTGCATCATTTTAGTTTTGAATATAATTATGTACAATGGGGCCAAACATATATATGATGTAGATCATAGATTTAACTAATAACCCTAAATACATAATTATGACAAATCTATGTTTTTTTTTTTTTTTGAAAGATAACAGAAGATAAGATATCCAGCGAATACAAGTAAGAAAAAATGATACTATGCAACTTCAAAAATAGTTAAATACTACATTATTGCTAATTAAATTGCATCTCTTTTGAAAAGGTTAGAGCATTAGAGCATCGAATTGTTTTTTTTGCCCTAATGTTAATGCAATATATATATGGTGAATGGTTCAAATTAAAGTGATATTTCCAGAATAATAGGCTCTAATTAAGACTAATTTATGGCTTATTATGTCCTAGTAAATGGATTGCATAAACCCTAAACCCTTTTAGTTAACTAGCTAGTTGCTTAAAAAGAATTAGTAATGAAATTACACAAGTTTGATTATTGGTTTTCTCACACGTTTGATACTTGAAAACCTCGTTTTCCCTCTCTCTTTCCTTCGAAAATGTTGAAAACCCAGCCTTGGAAATTGGAATATCGCAATTACTTGAGCTTGGAGAGCCAACCTGCCTCCTTTAGCTTTACTTGGTAGAAGATAAAAGTTGAGAGATGGAAAAGTTATGAAGGAAAAGTGGAGAGAAAATAAATTTTTGAGTTTTTGGTTGAAGTGAAATTTGAGAGGGAAGAAAATTGGAATGATGAATGTTTTCTTTCATGATTCATATTCAAAATCTCTCCAAATTTAGAAAAAAACGTAGAGAAAAAATAAGGTGTCTAATTAATTAAGATAAAAGTATTTGTATATTCTTCGTTACCAAAAACATTCTAACATATTATATATAACATTATTACTCACTAGCATATTAAATAAGGGGTATAATAATAAATGTATATTAAATTGATTTTCTTTCTTTTCATTTTACTCTTCTACCAACCAATGAGATGAAAGAAAATTAATTTTTTCACTCATTTTTTCATCTTTTCTACTAAGTATACTAGAAGAAAATTAATTTTATTTTTTATTTTCTTACTTTTCTCCTCCTCCTATTCTTTTTTTTTTTTTCAATTTTCCATCTTTCCTACCAAACAAAGCCTTAAAGTAGTTTCAAATACCGTGAAACTCTAAATTATTAAACCGAAAATACCTATGCTACGTTCTAGTATTATCTTCGGATATTAATTAATTTAAGTATTATATTATTCAATCAATCAATATCATGAAATTATTGGCCAAAAAAAAGCATGAAATTAATAATATTTATTTTGGAAATAAAAATTAAAGAACTTCTCTTTAACCACGCAAGTCCCCTAAGAAAAGGCTTGGTCGATGCTTGGGCTTAGGCCCAGACTAATAAAGCGACTTGCATACGACAGATAGTCGCGGGACAAAGTCCACCAGGCTCGCATACAAGTCAAGTAACATTACATACCAGCTTCAATAACCATTTTTCTTTTCTTTGACGGAACTTTAATTATGCCCACGTGCGGTTTTATTGTCCCTGCTACTAAAATACTACCATAACCCTAATTTTCCAACAAAATCATCCATTTATTTAAACCATGATCATGGTACGCTAGTTGAGACTAATCTCATAATTTACTAGCTTATACGAACTTGTATTCTTCCATATTAATTAACATTAATACAAGCCCACTTTAATCAACTTCATTAATGCAAAGAATGGACATAATAATAATAATGAAATTATTATAAATCTCTCTTTTTAAGTTAAAAAAATCAATTACAGGAGCTGATCATCTTCAGAGTACTTGGTACCAGTTCTTTTTAATTAGTACGTAAAGATAACGCTCAAGCAGAGATAAGTTAAGAGATAGTACTAGTCTGGTCCTCCACTCCAACCGAATCAAATACTTATTAACTGCAAATTAATTTAATTAACAATTAACCCCTAGCCAGTTTATTACTAATTGCATATGCAAAAGATGCATCCATACGTACTACAAAGATAGAAAATATATATATATATAGAGAGAGAGAGAGAGAGAGACATTGAGTTTTGAAATTTAATAGTTTCAAAGTGCATCATAAATGTTTTAATTAATAGTTGCATCCATCTTTAATTAAAGACATGAAATTCGCTCACTTGAGTCGGTGAATAATGGTACACATTTTGATTTATTTTCATTTAATGGTTTATAATTAGGTACTATTATAATATTCAATAGGCTGCAGACACCTATGTCCAGCAGTTAAATGCAGTGAGGTGAGTTCTAAATTCTAGTTTAAAATTTAAAACAAAGTAATAAACCAAATATCGAAAATCCCGTGTGTTTTCAAAAGATCAACCAAACAGATACAAAAGTACCATGGCTGTGTGTTTCTCAATCCTACCATACGTAAAGGCGTAAAGCAGTAGGAAAATTAAATTAATTAATGAAAAATTCAAACTGATATGTACCTTTGTTCATGATCACCATCGACGGATGCAACGTAACCTGAAGGAGGAGAGACGACAATGCCACCGAGAAATCGTACGAATATACTCGCATCGGAGCGACAGATGACAACATAAGAGAAAGCAAAAACTTGAGAGCTCGCTACGGATCAGAAGAAGTGTACTGGATTCGAAAATGACTGTCGGAATGTGTTTGGTGGCTGCTGAACTACATGGGATTGGGATGCATTTTGGTCTGAGAGAATTGATGAATGTTTTCTGAAATCTGAAACAGGAACTATTTGTTTCTGAGAGTGGAGATCTGGTTAAATTTGCTGCAAACTGGAGAGGAGTTAGGAGTGTAATAATACATATGCAAGAAGCAGCGATCAAAGTTCAAAGAATCAAAGAGAAAGACCAAGAAGAGTCCCGATCGAGGGAATCTGTTCACGTGGACAATGAGAGTTGCCTTCCAAAAATGGGCTTTTTACGGACATAAACGCCCCTCAGGTTTTCTACAATTACAGAATTGAGTTTGCTTATTTTTACCTTTTTATTTATTTTATAAATTAAAAAAAATTATATATCACTGAGTAATGTGTAATGATAGGGATTCTATTTTCTATCTTCATTTTATGATAGTACATATTATTGACATTATATTTTTAATTAAATTTTTTTTCTTTTAACCATTAAACAAAAAAAGATACTATCAAATGATAAATAATATTACGAATGCAATTGAACCAATTTTTTATGTAGTATATAATGTGAAATGTGATACATTTGGGCTTCAGCACGGCACCGAAGTAATTTTGTGCACTGTCATTTTTTTCTTTTTTTTTTTGGACTATGAAAATAAGGTGTTTGAGATATTTCGTGGTGGGAGGAGGGTAGAAATGTCAACGGCGGTAGAGCCGCACGGCCAAGTGTGCGGTTGCATGAAGCACCCACTGCCGGTAGCCTCCACATTTCCCACCTTTTATTGGCCGCCTTTTCTGCTCTTAAGTCTTTACCTCCCGCCCGTTTCTAACCGCGCGTTCGGGCGGAAACATGACAGTGGCATTAATTAATACTTTGAATAGTTATTAAAATCAGTTGGATAATGACTCGTTCAAGATTTTAGGATACAGGTCAACTGGTTTTTTTTTTTCTTTTTTTGCCACAGGCCAATTGATTTAACCATCCTGTTATTTGGATTAATGTCAAGTTAACAATATATTATATAAAATTATATTTATATATTTAATAATTTTATAAATTAAATAAAATATATTTTAATATTTATGTAACAAAATTATTAAATTTTATGATATATAATATATATCACAATGATGTAAATTAAGAATTAAGATATTTGTAATATTATTAAATTATATTTTTTAATGAGGACTATGTATAAAATTTAAAAGACTAATATTCAATCCAATTAGTTCACTAAAATTCGATTGAATTAACAATTTAAAACGAGGTAAAGCAAGTTTTATCAATTCAAAGTATATCAAAAACGAGAAATATTATATGAGTCTCTCCCATCACATTATTTATGGACCAATCAATATAATCTTGTCAACTTAAAATAATTACTAATATTTAACCCTTAGTTTAGTAATATATTTAGTCCCTAATTTTAAGAAGTATAATTTATAGGATAAGTCATAAAATTAAGGATATTAATATGATAGAATTTTAATAATTAATAATAAATTTCTGAGTTGACAAAATTTAATTGATTAACCCTATAACTGATTATCCTCAAAAACATGGATTGTCTACTGACTCAATTGACGTTCCTAGGTCCCGGGTCAACCAATCTTACTGTTGGCGGTTGGGCTGATCCAAGGTTAATTTTCCTTTTTCGGCCATACCTATCAGGGTTTAATAATTATACTTTGAATTGAATTGAATTGAATTATTGAAACTATACCTCTTGGCAGCTTCAAATTGCCACGTGCCCTTTCCAAATTAAGATTCACACCATGCCCTTCCACCGAAAATGTAGGATTTCCATGCAAAGGGCCTTTAGCATTTCTTCCTCCCGTTTTTCGTGGTTCCTTGGTTGTAATTCGATTTATTGTTTTCATCTTTTCCAAATGAAAAGGCAAAAGGAAACCGGTTTCATTATTTTGACATATATATATATATATGTGAAAAAAAAAGGAATTAATTTGCCGACCTCTTTTTTTTTTTAATTTTTCATTTTTTTTTTCTAATCTATTGATCGGTTTGCTTGTATATCAATTCGCAAAAATAAAAAAAATTAAATTACTGACTGCTAGATATGGTCGAATTTTTGAATTATTAGTTTGGTCGGTTTAATGGGCCAATGAAAAAGGTTTGGTCGGTTTCACATTTCTACTTTCAAATGAAAGGCGACGTTTTAAGCCTAAATATGAGCCCATCATTTGAACGAGTTCAATCCAAGAAAGATTGATTGGACTTTCTTAAGATTTTGGACTGGGCCACAAGCCTTCAGTCCGACTCCTGATGACAATTGTTTAAAAACGAAAGCAGAAACAGGGAAAAGTTGGAAAACAAGACACAGATAATTGTTTAGGGAGTTGGGATAAAGACAAGAGCATTATTCCGGAATCTTTAATTGTTAACTATGTTTTGGACGGTGCATCGTGCATGGAATAACTTAATTACACTTTGACCCGAAATTAAGACTTTCAGACACCCGGTCAAAGAACCGGAAAAAGAAAACCAGAGATGAAGAAAGTCTGGACTCTAGATCCTTATCCACTCACCTCTAATTCTCAAAATGCCCTGTAAATTGTGAAACTGTGCCTTGATAGCTAAGTATCGTCCTCGAAAGAGTAAAAGGCGAGCTTGGAAGGTTTCGGTATTTTCCACATTGTAAGTTCTGACACGACCGGACGTTCCTAAGAAAAACCCAAATGCAAACCAACACGTTAGGGCTCTTTGCATCCATTGATGTGACATTTGCTTGATGGATGTTATAAGGGGATAATAAAAGTTCCCTTTGATTCTCGATTAATGTTGGTGCCGAGGTGGTCCAAGAATTCGTTGCAGTTGGATGAATCCCGAAGGTTTTTTGGTGAAAAAAACAAAAACATCGCTTTATTTAGTCCATATAAATCTTAACCTATATATGGTGTGACTCAATTTTCTTGGAATTCAAATGGGTTTACTGTCTTCCTATTTCTCGTCTGTAGCTAAAAATGTAATCTACACTATTAAGAAGTGAGAATTTGCATGCCGTAAGTGATAGCTTTAACTTTTAGTGGAGATATTAATTAATGCGCTAACCAAGTACTACAAAGGTTTGGTGGAGAAATGATTCTGCTTTCTTATGTTTGGTGAAAATTGACCCAACTGAGGAATGAGTTTTTCCATTCAACGCTTCAGAATTGAACACAAATTTGGACGCACGCTATTTATACTATTTCTCTTTTTAGGATGTTTTTCGATCGATATATCCAAACCTCATTAGAAGACCGAAAGTTTTTCTGGTTAATAATGCACTGCACATCCAATCAAAATGAACAGCTTAATTAAGGAGGTAAAAAATTTCCCATTTTTTTAAGTATTTATACAACTTTATGTAACATCGTTCATCTTGGCCCCCAAAATTTTCCCAGGTGTTTTGAGCACTTCCTCCCTTATGCGTATCAACGCATAATTCACTTGTTGGGCATTTATCTCCTTTTTTTTTCGACTATGCTTCTTATTTAGCCCTTTGTTTTGTTTTTCCTTGAGATGAAAGCAATGATGATAGTTATTATTACTTGTTATTTTTTGGATTGTCATTTGTCATCTCAGTTTGAAGAGGAAAAGGAAGATCAACACTCTGCTTACACTCATGGAAAAGGGGTGTACGAGAAAAGAAAAAGGCAGAAAAGGAGACCAACATCGATGTTCATGAGGAAAACCGTAAAAAGGTTTCCAACCTCTTTTTTTTTCTTCTCTCTTCCGAAGTGTGTCGTTCTAGGATTTGATCAAATGAACTACTCATTAATTTGTTCATCCAATAAGATTGCACCTTTTCCTTCATGCAAATAAAATATATTATAGTACTACTATTTAATTAGTCGACTTTTAATGATCTTTTATTTCATGATTTCTCTTTAAATTTATCTTTAAAAATTTGTAGCAAAATATATATAAAAAAGGAGGGAACTATTTATATTTGGGAAAAGAAAAGTAAGTAACGTGAAACTCAATAATTCATTTGTCAATATTGAGGAACTTTTCTTACCCAATTGTATTGCAACAAAAGTGCTCCCATCTATACTACTCTAAATGAAAGCTTAAGTATATTAGAAAGAGGTGATGTGTAATTGTCATCTCCCTATTGGTTGGTTTTTTTTTTTATTTCATGGGTGAACTTCTTTTATAGAGATGTAATTTTGGTTTTATTTTGGATTTAGGTATTGATTGTGTTTGAGCCTCTTATTTTGTTTTGAAGTCTATTTTGTAAGTTTTATTTTTCAACTTGGTTTGGTAACAATCAAATAATTTTGTTCATATCTATACTATCTTATATGAAAAGTGAAGTATATTAGAGGAAGAGGGTGCAATTGTCACCAAATCATTAACTCTTCATTTTGGGGGGGGGGGCTAAATGGCCCATTTGCTATTTCTTTTTTTTTAAATTTTGATATTTACTTATATTATTAAAATTTTAATATATTTTTTGTAGGATTTTTTCCCCTTAATAAGTCTAAATAAAAGATTTAGTTTGGTGATTTTTTTGGGTTTGAGGAAATTTTTCATATTTTTATATATTATATATGTTATTAAAGTTCATTTATTATTGAAGAATTCAATATTTGATTTATATTTTTTATTTAATGGTTAATCAACATGTTTAACTTATATATAATATTTTATATGTGTATTTTTATATATTAGTTAATTAACATCATATTTGGTGTGTATATCAAAATGATTTTTTATATATTTTTATACTACATTTTGGTTTACATGTAATATCAATAATCATATGTTATATTTTTTTATCTTTAGGTATTGTCCCTATTAATCTCACATATTTTAAAAAATAAAATTTAAATACTTAAAATTAGAAAAATTTTGGAGCGTAACCCGGGTCAATTTCTAGTTAAAAGAAAAAATGCCAAAATATTTTGTTTGTATTTTAATACGAGCAGTGATTGGTGGGTGGTGTCGGAACGATGGGTCGAAGTCCAATACTTAAACTTAACACAATGCCCAAAAGATAGGCAAATAATTGGACCACTTGAGCACCACCTTTGCAGCCCCTTCCTGCAGACCATGCCCTCCACAGTTTGCCCTTTAATTTGTCTCAAGATCCCTGCAATATTTGTCCTCTGTTTTCTGATTGGACCAATTGGTCCATATAATATCCCCCGAGTATCCCTCAAAAAAAAAAATCCCCTGAGTAGTTACTAGCTAATAGTAGTTGAACTTGGAGAATATATTTTTACCAAAAAAAAAGGGCAATTGGAGAATAGGACAACAAAAGCTTATTTCTTTCTTTTTGGTACAAGTATTATTTTCCTTTGGAGAATTAATCCAATTTAGAGTAGTACTAAATGTCTCACCCCCCCCCCCCCCCCCCAAAAAAAAAAGAGTAGTACTAAATGAAAAAGATGATAAAACACTCTTTTTTCCGTTGACATAATATTAAGATATGACTGACAATGAGGTTGCTTATTACTTTATGATTTTTTGGTATAAATCTCGTTATATATATATATATTTGATCATTACATTAAACTTTGGTTGTTTCGAGTTGAGTCATGCTAGATCTTAATAAGGGAAGTTTTCTTAAGTTAATTTTCTTCATTTATAAAATTCAAATCCGATAATTTATTTAAAGAACATCGAAATTCTTCTACTCGATCAAACATACATACATTGATACTTATTACTTTCTTAATTACATCCATAGAAGAAACTAACCTTTAGAATCTAGTATGGGCAAGTGTCAGGTTAAAAACAATGTTACAAACACCGGACAAAAAGAATTCTTGATTATATTCTCACGCTAGAATATGGACTTTGCAATTGCACATAGTTTTCATATCACCATAGCATATAATATATCATCACCACCAATCCACCACATAAAAGCAAATGGTACAGATTAATCTGTCTTCAGAAGATGATATTTTTTTTTCTTTTAAAACAAGTATAATATCAACAACTAAATACTAGTACTAGTGTCCTAGTATAGATATTTAGATATCCACGTGTAAAAACATAAAATAAGTTTATTCATTTATGCTTCCCACGCGGGATTATCATCACTAACTGCTACTATAGACTATAGTAAACAACAAAATTTTCAACGATCTCATTATAAAAACATAGTGATAATTAATGTAAGTGACGTTCAATATTATCAAAATTTATATTTGGTAGAAGTGATTATTTTCCTAGAACATTTCTTGGATATTTATTTGTTCGTTATGGTATTATATATATAAACTAGATTTTTTTTTGAGGTAATATAAACTAGATATTTTTATTTTCCTGGTGATAGATTCCTTGTTATTGCTATAAATTAAAAATGACTGCATAGTGAATATAAGATGGAAGGTCCCACCATTTGGCATTTTCCCCTCGGTGGTTTTATATGTCTCTTCGCGCCATTAAAATATTTTTTGGTAATGGGGTGGAGTCATTTGCTTCGACTGAACATTTTGGAATTTACACTTTCTAGCTATGGAAACATTGAACATGGCAGAAGGGTCGATTCCTGAATTTCCTTTTTTCCTTCACTGTCCAAGCATAAAGTGTCTTGTTCGGGTAAGCATTTGTTTAGTGGGTCCTTTCTCTAAACTTTTAGACCTCCCCCGAACAGTTCCCTGCCACCCACTACTTGACCTAACCCCATCTCTTCTTCATGTACCTCTCTAGCCTCTGCCCAGTGTGGTATTGCCAAAACAAGGATAATAGCGTGCTCTTTTTTCTTTTTCTTTCTTCTTCTTGGGTAAATAAATTTGGTTTAAGTTAAAATTCCATTAATCTCAAAGGAATAAAGAAGTTAATTAATGCTCAGATATATACTTCGATCCCACTTGCTATGATGGAAATAAAAAGGAAAGATTATATATTATAGTAAAGTGTATGCAAGATTAGCCTGAAAGGAAAGCAAATTTGGATTAGATTCAATTTTGTCTTTTTGCGCATATTGCACCGGGCAGACGATGAGAAATTTCTATTTTAGGGGGTTTGTGTCGATGGGTGATGGAAATTCAATTGATTTTAGCCAAAAATGTGGAGATAACATTTCGATGCTCTCGTGGTCTATTCAGTTCCACAAAAACTATCAATGGCTACTATGGACCGCGGGCCTCTCCAGTTTGTGGTGACTCTTCCAGCGTTCATCCTCATAAAAAAAAATTGACAAAGCTATACGAATATGAATGAATCCTTAATTAAAGGTTTAAATGATTTGCCCTAAGGTGAGGTACAAGGCAAGAGGGCAGCAAAATCCAGACAATAATTAACATGAAAATAACTGGACAATTGCGAGTAGGAGTATTAAATACCTAACCAAACATTTGGTTGAAAAAGTTAATTAATTATTTAGTCTAGAATAGTTAAAACTAGGAAAGGTCATCTTCATATCACGCCCACGACTTCGTGCCTCATGGTCGTTCCGAGTTCTGACTACTTTTTTGCACCTAACTTTCTTTTTTTTTTTTTGATAAAATGATTAGAAAAGAAAAAACCCATTCCAATTACAAGAGGATAAGGGCAATTTGAAGAGGATAGTGGGCCCAGGGGGAAAGTTGAAAGCAGGCTTTTGGGCCTTTTTTATTTAATGTTTTTAATTAAGAGAATTGTCGGTGGATTCATAGATTTTTGATAGACGGCCAAGCCAAGTTAAGAGCAAAGCCCCCTCTAAAGCTAAACCTAAACTAAGCTAAAGCCTAAACGTGCAGGCCCCTTTGTACTTCCATAACAAATCTCCTGTGAAACCAAAACAAGTAGTGACCAGAAAAAAAAAAAAAAAGTAAGAGAAAGAAAGCTTATCTATCTGGAACTCTCCTGTATTTTGCAGCTTTGCATTTAAAGAGACAGAGAGAGAGACAAGCAGTTGGCTTTTTATTGTCGAATTCATTGTTCATTTATCGGATTTCAGATAAATCGATCAGAAAAAAAAAAAAAAAGAAGTGAAAGAACAGAAATGGAAGGTGGTGATGCGTACGGACTGATGGAGGCGCAGTACATACAGAATCACCACAGGCACGAGATCAGAGACGACCAGTGCACTTCTGCTCTTGTGAAACACATCAAAGCTCCTGTTCATCTCGTAAGTTTCTCGTTCTTCCTAGTATTATCATCTTTCTGTTTTCTCTTTTCTCTCTAATGCTTAGTGCCTTCACGATTTGTTCCATTTTTGTCGCCAAACTGATAGGCCGTTGACTTGTTTCTTTTTCCTCCTCTTCCCCTGGATCTGCTTAAATCCGCATCTGTTTCTGAGTTTTACTCATAATTTTTAGTACTATTTGTTAAACAAAGTCGAATTTATATTCATGTTAGAATTTTTTAACAGAAAAACAAAACTACGAAAGTTAATTGTTTTCTCCTAATTTTCTCAGATCTAACCGTTGCTTCGTATTCGGTAAATGTCGAAATATTTGATTTGGTTAGTGTTTTTGTTTTTGGGTCAAAATTTGGTTAGTGTTTTGTTACCTCTGTTCTCTCAAGAACCGGTCTCCAAATAAGTTGGAGTTAGTTATGTTAAAGTACTTGTGTCTGTGTTGATAGAATTAGTAGTAGGAGTATTTCCATTTTTGATTAGCAGTAAAAGTGATAGTCGTAGGAGTACTACTTTTTGATTAGTACTAATTATTATAATTTGCAACTAACTGGTAATGGTACGAACTACGATGAATAATGGTTAGGTATGGTCATTGGTGAGGCGATTTGATCAGCCACAGAAATACAAGCCATTCGTAAGCAGGTGCATCATGGAAGGGGACCTCGGAATTGGTAGTGTTAGAGAAGTAAATGTTAAATCGGGCCTTCCTGCCACCACCAGTACCGAACGGTTAGAACTTCTCGACGACGAAGAACACATCCTCGGCATCAAAATCGTCGGCGGAGACCACCGCCTCCGGGTACAAATTCAGTTCTTTCACCACCGGCTCCACCCTTTCCCTTTTTAACCTAAAAAGGGAATTTGTTTGTTATGGTAGAGTAGGTAGTAATAATATGTTTAAACGGATTTTTTTGCAGAACTATTCTTCAATCATCACGGTTCATCCTGAAGTTATTGAAGGAAGGCCAGGGACAATGGTGATCGAATCATTCGTTGTGGATGTGCCTGAAGGGAACACCAAGGATGAGACATGTTATTTTGTGGAGGCTTTAATCCGATGTAATCTGAAATCCTTAGCCGATGTTTCGGAGAGGATGGCCGTGATGGACCAGACAGAGCCTATCAACCGATATTAATTGAGAGAGAGGGAATTTTGATGACCAAGAAAGGACTAGCTTTTGTAGAGAATGAGAATGGGGAGTAAAAGCTCTGAATTTCTATTATCTGATCAAGTTTTGGACGCAATGCTTCGCTGTGATTTTCACTTTGTTATATGGAAGAACCTTAAGTCCTTGACACTCTTTTTTCGGCTTTCTTTGATTGATGCCTCGCTAGTTATCTTTGAGGTTTCAAATTCATTATTACAAGCCTCCAAATTGTCTGTTCTATGAGTGGGGTTTGGGAGTTCTCAACAAGTGGAAGATGGGGTTCTTTTTTTCACCGTTGTTTCTCTTTATCAGGGTTTTGGGCACCGGTGGTAATGTACTTTCCTATGGTCTTATTTGTAAATATCTATGTAAGATAAACAAAAGATGGAGGCTTTTATTTCCATATTGTAGCTGCAGCTGTAGGTGCAGGATGGATTCGGAGAAACGTTTTAAGTAAACAGTTTCTGCTCTTTTGTTTGTTTTTGTACATATTTTGCGTCTTTTGAATAATATCTTGTTGGCATCTTTTCTGGTTTTTCTGCTTGGCTGGGTAAGCCATTAAGTTGAACGTAGCTTTTCAGCTTTCGAGAACTTTATTACTATATACTTGTTCAGTTCACGGCCTCTAAATTTGAGTGCAGAAAGTGCGGGTACACTATGGAAATGCACCAAGGGGGGTCGCTTTTTGAGTCACAATAAAGTAGCAGAGCACGCTAACTCAGAGATCTTGTGACGATTTTTATTAAGTTAGACCTACCACGCTAGAAAAGTTTGTAGAATAAACCAATCGTTTGTCTTTGCTGTGGTGAACTTCCAACACGTATCCATCTGGGAGAGTTCGTGATTAGCCCCTTTTTTTATGTCAACTGCAATATTGCCAGGGCAGCATTTGGTGGATTTTGCATTACCCCTCGGCTCTCCCTGAAAGTTGACGGGTGGATGTGCGCGAAATTTTCCATGTTCGCAGGGGCCGGGAGATTGTTTGTGGAGCGAACGTCGCAAACATTAGTGAGAGCTTTGCCAATATGCCATGGAAGTTGGTAAATATAATATTTCATTCCTTATCCTGAAAACTTGTATTGTGGGCGATAGGAATGAAGTATTAATACTTTTAGTTTTGAAGTTCTAAAAATGTAATGGTTCCATGGAAATATGCATTTAAACTTCTGTGGACAAAAGCAAACTGGCAAATAAAATTTACATTTTGTCAAGTCTGGTTAGCTTTAGCTCTCTATTACTGATGACGTGTATAACCCAATTGTGGATTGGCTGTTATTCCTTTGCCAAAGAAAAATGTTGACCTTCCCGCCTGGTTGATGATGTATTCCTTCTGCTTGAGCAGAAGAAACTGCTGGCTTATGCAGGATTTTGCATGATCCTTCAGAGAAGATACTGAAGCCATATAGTTCCCTTATTACCAACAATCATTGCAGGAACACTTCCCTTTACTGAAATGGTGAAACCGGCCGCCATCTCTTAGGAAAATTTCTCGGTTCTTTACCAAAGACATATATTTAGCTGCAGTGTGACAGTCAGGGCAAATCCTTGTGTTCTTGATTACCCTGATAGGCACATCACTTCTTGACTCGATCAGTCCATAAGTTATAGCCAATTTCTCTGTGTGACTCAGCAGCAACTTCTCCTTTTCACTGTCATCAATATTCTGATAAACGCACTTGAAATTAGGCTTATACCCGAGCTTCTTCATTTCAGAAACCAAATGGTACAACTCAAAATATATCTCCCCTTCATCTGGGTGGTTCTCTTCTGCAGAGAATAAATGAACCGTCTGATCAATTTGAATCCAGCTCCAGACTTGCCCATTTTTCACCCCCATACTGCTCATCAAATCTTTGATACGTTCAACATCCTCCCATCTGTCAGACATGGCATATAGATTCATCATCAAAACATAATTTGCAGAGTTATATGGTTCCAACTCAAAAAGTTTCTTTGCAGCAATCTCTGCAAATCTAACGTTATTATGGATTCGGCAGGATCCAAGAAGAGCACCCCAAATGGTAGCATCTGGTTTCAGTGACATACTCTGAATAAAATCCCAAGCTTCATCAAGATATCCAGCTCTTGCAAGAAGATCTACCATGCAAGAATAATGTTCAATTGTTGGTATTATATTATAATCAGATCTCATACTATCAAAATATTTCCATCCCTCCTTAACTAAGCTTGAATTCTTGCATCCAGAGAGTACAGCTGTAAATGTTATGGCATCAGGCAGGATGCCTGCTCCAAGCATCTTCTCAAAGAGGAAGAGCACCTCTTTGCCAAGGCCATAGATTGCAAATCCCATTATCAGGCAATTCCAAGAGGCCAATGTTTTATTCTCCATCCTCTTGAAAACCTCATAAGCAGCTTTCAAATTGCCAGATTTACTATACATGTCAATAAATGCAGTAGCTACAAACACATCTTCAGTAAAACCATTTTTTATGCTGAAACAATGTATCTCTTTGCCTTTCTGTAACAGAGATAGCCCTCCACAGGTTCGAAGTAAGCTCGATATGGTGGCAGAGTTGGGCCTGATACCTTCTTGTTGCATTTGAACAAAAAATTCGAGGGATTCCCTATAGTTTCCATTCTGTGAACTGCCTGATATTAGAGCAGTCCAAGACACCACATTGGGAGTCATTCCTGAATTTTTTATTTGATGAATCAGAGCCAAAGCCTCATCGTTGCACCCCCAAATGGAATACCCTGAAATCAGACAGTTCCATGTTACTAGATCTGGTGTTATTCCTTCCTCTTCCATCCCATTTAATAACTTTCTAGCATCTTCAAAAAGGCCCTTGAAGGAATATCCTGATATTAACGAATTCCAAGCAACAATATTTTTATTATTCATATTATCAAAAAATGCCCGAGCTTTTCCTAGACAATCATGCTTGACATACATGTCTAACAATGAAGTCCCTACATATACATCATAATCAAGACCATGTCTTATCACATAACCATGAATTTCTCTCCCAAATTTCAAGATCCCCAATTCACTGACAGCTTGAAGGACACTGGTGACGGAGCTGGAATTCGGCTTGAAACCGACTACTTGCATTTTCCGCAACATTGTCAGGACTGATCTATAAGAGCCATGAAGGGCATGGCCAGACAGAAGGCAGTTCCAGGTTATAATATCAGGTTTCATATCAGATGATTCCATTTCATTAAATAAATCCCAAGCATCATTCAAATAACCACGAGCAGCATAACTTGAAATTATAGAATTCCATGAAGATAGGTTATGATCTTTCATCAAATCAAAAACTCCCCTAGCAAATTCCAGTCTATTATTTCTGGAGTACATATTAATCAAAGAATTGCATACCGACAAATGTGATTCTAACGCAAATTTTAATACATACCCATGAATTTGCTTTCCTTCCTTGAAAGCTCCAACTTTGCTACAGCCTTGCAACATCTTGGCAATGGTACCGCCAGTAGCTTTGGCAAAAGAAAACTGCATTTTTCTGAACAGCTCTACAGCTATCTCCCATCTCTCATTCCTCAAGTTTACCATAATAACCTCATTCCACACAAGATCTTCTTTTTCCACCATTTCATTAAAAACTTGATTAGCACTCTCCAAATCGCAACACCTCCCATACAAGTTCATCAATGCACATTTCAAATAGACATCCAATTCAAAACCTTTCTTGATCAAAACAGCATGAATCTGCAATCCCAACCGTGAGTCCATCAAACTACCACACATCTTCAAAACAAAAGTAAGAACTTTGCGATCAATATTTACTCCTTTATCATATAATTCACCAAAAACCCCAAGAATTCCATGTGTCTCTCCCCCGCAAGTATGAAGCTCCTCCAAAAAAGAACTCCAGAAAACATAATTCCGAGAAAAACCCAGGAAAAAAACCATCGTGGCGGCTCTAAAATCGCCATATTTCAAATAGCTCGAGATTAAACTCGTAGCTATAGAATCTGAACTCCAGTCACTACACATTTTAAGCAATCTGGTATGCAAGACTTTAACCGACTTCAAATTATTGATCTCTTTTAACTCATCAAAAAAGTGAAAAGTATTCGAAGAAGATAGACTTGACCTGTAGTATGGAAGTGAAAGAGCTGAGAGTTGGGCTTGAGGAGAGGTGAATGTAGGACCGAGAGCTACAGAAGCAGGTGAAACTTTTGTGGATTTTGTTGGGTTTTGGACTAGTGGTTTCTGATAAATGGGGGGATTCAAGTAATGTTGAAATGGAGCAATTTTATCCATGGAGGTTTATTGGCGGGTGGGAGATGAATTGGAGATGTCGAAGGTGGTTGGGTTATGAAGAAATGGCGGTTAGGGGAATCTCGTTGGGTGTTTGTTGTCATTTCCCTGTGACGCTGCCAGTGAAAAATATTATAGAGGTGTTGGATTTTGGATTTCGTGGATAAGGTTTTCAATCTATATATCCCCTTTTGGCATCTTTGCCTTGTTTGATTTTTATTCATATCCAAAAGTTTTTAATTTTTCAATTTTACCCCTCGCTGGAAACACTAAATTGCGCATGCAAGAAGTTTCTTAGATCACCCATGATGGCAAATTAACATTGTTGATTGGAAATTTGGGTGCATATATGCAGATTTGTATGTTTCGAAACATTCCTTCAACGTTTAAAATACAAAAAATAAAAAATAAAAAAATTTAGCAATTGCCACCTTTTGTGAGTGTACATGTATTTTAAGTATTCGGCATTGATATAACAAAGAAGGTGAGCCTGATGGGATCAATAAACTGGGCAAGGATCTTTTCCTTCATTTTTCCTTTCTTCCATGTGAAAATAAAGAACGAAGAGACTCAACTATGGAAATACACGGGGGGAAGGATCGAAATCTAAGCCAAAAGAAACACAAAGGAGAAGCTTATAAGATGTAAAGCAAAAATCTAGGCAGAGCTTGATCTGATTCAAGCGTTTCTAGAACATCCCGTATTACTTCTCTTAAATTTAAGCAGCAACTGACATAATATGGTCAAAACATAAATGTAGGTCCCTTTTATGAGAGCCGTGAGATTAAAATTGTAAAAATGTTGTTGTACAAATAAAAAAAATTTCTATACAGATAAAAAAATTTATAAAAGTAATTATTATACAAATGAAAAAATATGTTTTGGAATTCTCCTTCCAACTGAGTTGGTTAGAGGTTGTAAAATTAATATAAGAGGTCTTGGGTTAAAAAACTCTCATTTCTCAAGTAGATTTATTTCTCTATTTCCTATGTACATAAAAATTATGTTTGATAAATAGTGGTGACAGTTCGTTTGAGCTTCCAATCGCACCGCATTGGTGCCAATCGCTCTACCAAAAGGAACCGTATTCTCTGAAAGCATAAAATAATTGATTATATTTCAACGTTAAGGAAGAACCAAAAAAGCTAGTAGTATATATAGAGTTGCTACAATTAGCAAATATGATGATTGAGGCATTCAGCCACGTAACTCGTATAGCGGTTTGGTTTCTGAACTTTCATAAAATACTCATGCCTTTGTCTTCAAGGACAATTTCAGGGTTTACCCCTAAGGCCCTAATCGTAAAAGCAGACACACAAAGCCCAAAAAAATAAACTGGAACCGGGGACAAAGCAGGACGACTGGGTAGCTAGTATATGTTTCACTAGCAAAGCAAATTTCTAAAATTATCATGACAACTTTTCTTCACTCTCCTTCAAGGCTTCGAGCTGTAGTTTAATTTAGCTTGAAGCCTTTAAAGGAGAGTGAAAAAGGGTTGCCATAGTCAACCTCGGACACCTACAAAAGCAAGGGACGGTTTGCTCGAGTCCCCGACAAGGGTACCCAGCCGGCTTCACTAGGTATGCTGATCAAGAAAGCCGTAAAACATCAAACCTTACCGAAGATGGCAAGGTCGGAAGCCTTTGAGGGGGACTGAACAACATGTACCTTGGAGATCAATGTGAACAAAAGAGCCTGGCCTAGTTTTAGGAAGAAATCTTTCAAATGCCTATTTCAAAGGGCTCACTTGAACTAGGAGTGGGCTAATGACGACCTTTTTATAGGCCAGAAAATGCAATCAACATGAATGTTTTACATGCATGCATTCTCTGATTATTTTCAATCATCTCATCGCAATCGTTCATTAGATGAGTTTCACGTGATAGACTGTAGTTTTTGAGTAAGTGAGATCGACGACTGTGCATATCATCATCCAGGATTAGTTGCCAAATGGTGCAATTTGATCCAATGAACTGATTCTCAAAAGAGTCTCTCTCACATTTCTGATGGCAAATAAGAATTGGACCCGGAGAACCATAGAGAGTCAACTCCATCTCGCAACAAAGAATAAAGCAGTTTGGCATCTCAGTCACGTGCATTTCCTTACTAAATCCCCTCAAGAGCAATTCGAGATATCCACATCCAGTGGAAACATACAATCGCCAGTCTGAAAATGTAATCATATCTCGAAAATATCATCAAGATAAGAAGACCATCGATCGGCCCATATTATCAGATATCTCTTACATCACTGCTTCAATAAGCTCAACTGATGTCTGTCTTTCCAGACCGAGAGCTCCACGAACTTCGTTATTCCACTGATTCATTTGTTCTTTCTTTGGTGCCACTTCTAACCGTTCGTCTTCTCTTGAAACCGACTGAATGAAAGAAACGGAAACAGAGGAATATTGACTACACAAAGCAACCTAAAAGTAAAGGGTAAAGTTATAAATTTTTAATGTCAAATTAGATTAGAAAGAAGATTCTTATCTTTATCTCTTTGTTTTCGAATTATTCACCAATTATCTCTTTGGTGCTGTATGCTTTCCCCCAATAACGCTTGGCAGGCACGACAAGAATCCCTTGAAGACCAATTTTACAATGAAATATGTAGGTGGAGAAATAATATAAAAAATTTTCAGTAACATACACACAGGTTGTGATGGTTCGCCTGAATATACTAATTTCACTGATTTTTGATGTCATAACTTTGGATTTCAAATGCATACTCAAGCAGCCATATGCATCAAAAGTTTATTTGGAAAGCCTAACTGAAATATATACTCCATATATGAAGGTTCAAGTATATTAGAGGAGGAGGGGGTGTTGGCTCTTTTTTTTTTATTTTCTTTTTTATGTTTTGAGCTAAAGCCCATTAGTTATTTTTCTCTCTTTTTTTTAATTTAAATTTTGGTGCTTTTTTGTAAGAATTTTTTAACCCTTAATAAGTCTAAAAAAAATTTAGCTTGGTGATTTTTATTGAGTTTGAGAAAATTTTTTTACATTTTGCTATATTAAATATGTTATTAAAATTTATTTATTATCAAAGAGTTAATATTTGATTTATATATTTTTATTTAATTTTTTTGACAAATATTTTTATTTAATTTTTAATCGACATTTTCAACTTATGTATAATATTTTATACATGTAGTTTTATTATTAATTAATTAACATTATCTATGTATATCAAAATGAATTTTTGTATATATTTTGTATTATATTTTGGTTTACATATAATATCAATATATGATTGTATGGATTGATTTTAAAATAATATTCATCTCTATCATCTCATATTTTTAAAAAATAAAATTCAAATACTTAAATTTAAAATCAACATTTTCAACTTATGTATAATATTTTATACATGTAGTTATATTATTAATTAATTAACATTATCTATGTATATCAAAATGAATTTTTGTATATGTTTTGCATTATATTTTGATTTACATATAATATCAATATATGATTGTATTGATTGATTTTAAAATAATATTCATCTCTAACATCTCATATTTTTAAACAATAAAATTCAAATACTTAAAATAAAAAAAAATTCCCGGGGCGTAGCCTGGGTTACTTTCTAGTATAAATGTAATGAACAGACATAGGTACCAATGTAAAGAGAGTTACCAACAGAACACAATAGGTAACATGGTCCATAATTGGCAAATTTAGTTGTTGAGACCGAATACAATAGAAAAGAGCATTTCACTAAAGTGATTCTGTTTAGATCACTGGTAACTTCTGTTTATATTGACAGAGGTATGACTCTGCATATTGGAAGCTGCCTACAACCATTTGTAATGATTTTCTTTTGGTGCTTTCATTGATTTAGAAAACAATATCTTAATAACATACATAGCAAATTGGTATCACAGCCTAATGGACGTCCATCTGAAACTGCTCATCATTTCCTAAGCTTCCAAGAAATAAGATTTTGGAACCTCACCAGCAGTAAATTGGATTCTGCCTCCAGAGAAAAACACACCTCTTTGAAGCTAAACAATATTTAGGGTTCAAAAACCTACAGAGTGGAGGCCTTCAGTTTGTAGCAAATTCAAAATTCTTTTACCAACGCTCTCTTGGTCGACCGTCAGGAAATACGGGAACAAGCACTTTCTCTTCTTTCTTTGCTGAATAATCTGCTTGCTTAATGGATTTGCTCAATCCAATCTTAACAGGTTCATCATCTTCATCAAAATTTGGTGGTGCTTCATCATCTTCATCACTCCAATCATCCTCATAGTCGTCATCATCTTCATCACCCTCACCATCATTAAACCCACCATCACTCAGATAGCTATCCATATCGGACCATCCTTCTGCTTCATTATCACTTGCCTCATCTGGCATATCACTTTGTTCATTACTCCCGGCATCTTTCTTTAAAGCACCCCTCTTTGGGAACCTAGGAATGGCAACCAGAGCGCGAAATTTCTCTTTAATAAGCAACAGTGGATCCTTATCTATCAATTGAGAATCACGATAAGCTTCCCTAAGGAAAACAGAGTCCCTATCCCCCTTCAAAGACACATAGAACATATCAGGGTGCCTTATTATCATTCCTCGCAGTTGCTGAGAGAATCTAAACTCCTCCCTAAAATGAGTGAGGTGATCTACAAGGGTTCTCTTCTCAACAGTGAGGCTCAAAATCTCATGTACAACCCCACAAGCGTGCTTTTCCTTCTCCGGCGTTCCTGCCCTCAATCCTGAAAAGTCTGAATAGGGGGATATATAAGGCATGTCTCTAAACTGGCATAGCCTTCTCATTTCACCCTTAGAGAGATTAAGACCCTTAGGAAGCTTTATTCTATTGAACTTAAGTGGTCTATCTATTATCAAATTCTTCTCTGCCAACTCTCTAGCTCGATTGTCCTCTTCAGCTAATTCAGCTGCAGATACTGCAAGCTCAGGATCCCAATGAGTTAGTTCCAAAGCAGGGCCTCGTTCAGTTTGAACAACACGAAAATATTGAGGGTAGCGCTGACAAATTGTGTCACGAAACTCTAAAGGAAGCCCAAGATCAGTCCTTAAGTGTGCAATCTTCTCCAACAAAATCCGCTTTTCCAATGACATCATCAGCAACTTCCTTAACTTTACAACCAATAAGTCTTCCATTTCATTCCTAACTCTCAGCTCATCCAAGTAAAGCCTTTCTGCTTCGGGTGTCAACTTAAACCTCAATGAAAAAGCCCCCTCTTCTACGATTTCAAACACTCCAGGAAACTTCCTCAACAAAGCAATAAATCTACGCCTTTTTTGGAGACCTAAGTCTCTTCTATACTTTCCCAAAGACAGAAGTGACATGATTCTATTAGGCTGACTAACTAGAATCTTCCTTATCTTTAACACCAATTTAAGCTTCTTGTCCCTCTGAATCACATTATCAAAAGGAAGCTCTTTCCTTCTCTTAACTGCAGCTCTTATTGGCTGAAAAGGGACACGGTCTTTTCTCAGATTACCGAATGAGGCAAAACCCTTATCTTGCAAAACCAAACGTTGTCCCAAAAAGGGCGTCTTTTTAGAAACTTTGGTGGAGGAAAGGCAATGAGATTTCATAGAAAGCTGTGGTTTTTCATAAAAAGGGGATTTGTAAGAAAGAAACAGAAGACATGAAGTTGACATTGAAGCTTTCATTGAAGCAAGCACAAGGCGAGGTTCCATGTTCAATTGTTTAAAGATTGAGATAAATATACAAAAAGAAAAAGGGAGAGAGCAAATAT
The DNA here is from genome assembly GCA_030664755.1 of Microcos paniculata. NCBI lineage: Eukaryota > Viridiplantae > Streptophyta > Magnoliopsida > Malvales > Malvaceae > Microcos > Microcos paniculata. The sequence continues at coordinate 37,866,397 of CP131461.1, forward strand.
AATTACCTGTTCAAGTTAGAGGGTGAAGCTCGTTTGAGATTGAAAATGAATTTTTAGGGTTTATGAGCAAAATCCCTTTTAACAGATTTTTCTGTTAAGATTTTTCTTACCTACTGGCCACAAGCCAGGACTTTTGGGCCAAAACCAAAATATCCAGGGACTTACTGGCAAAAAGGCCAAAACCATCCAGGCGCCTTTAACTTAAAATCGTTGAGTGTTGAGGGCAAAATTGTCAATATTCCCTTAAAACGGCAAGTCGTATTTTTGTCAGCTCAAGTATCGACTTTCTCATTTTAAGTTCGTTGAGGTATTTAACTTGGTTGTGTCGTGGCTGGAAGAAACAAGAGGAAAAGGGAAATGGCGAGGAGGCGGGAGCGCCGAGTTGAACCAAGTCAGGACCGGCGCAAAGAGCGAGTGGCAACGGCAACTCGAGAAGACAAGCCCAGCGACTCAGATGCTTCCGATAGTAAGCTTATAATTATATTTGTAGTCTTCTTCATCGTAATTCCGGCCGTATCTGTACTCGCATATAGCATCAAGTACGGTTCAGGTACGACACGTTTCGAACCAGTCGTAACTGAACGAGGACTCATCAAAACCGACATTAATTACCAAGAGATTCTCACTGTAAGAACCGTATTTGAATAATAAATAAAATTGATTAAGCTTATTTATCAGAGAGCCCTATCTAGCTAAAATTTTGAAAATTTAAGTAATTTCAGGAGAATTCAAAGGTTGCAGAAAATGCTTCGCAACGGCATTATGATTATCCTGTATTGGCTTACATTACGCCATGGTAAGATCATCTCAACGGTGTATCTTTTTCTTGTTAAATGTTGGTGGAATGGAATTGAAATTCTTGATTTATTTGATACAATAAATTTTGCAGGAACTCCAGAGGCTATGAAATGGCAAAGAAGTTTAATTCTAAGTTTACTCACTTATCGCCTGTTTGGTATGATTTGAAAAGGTATATATCCAACTTTGAATTAACAAATTTGATATCTGAAGTTGTAGAGAAAATTTGTTTTAAATTTTCTAGAATGAAACCAAAATAAATGTCATTGTTGCCAGTCAAGGAAGCACCTTGGTTCTAGAGGGGAGACATAATGCTGATAAAGGATGGTTATCAGAGCTTAGAATGAAAGGAGATGCTTTGGTAATGCCAAGTTTGTTTGTTTTTTTGGAAAATTTTCCATTATCATAAAAATAAGTTTCCAATTTATATAGGTATTACCTAGAGTTGTTCTCGAAGCATTTCCTAGGGAGCTGCTTAAGAAGAAGAAACAGAGGGATAAAGCTATTGATCTCATAGTAACAGAATGCAAGTAAGCCCCCATTTCTTATTCTGTTATTCTATGTTGTTTTGTAAGCAGAGAAAGTTACAGTAGACATCTGTAACTGCGCTTCCTAACAAAATCCTGAGATTCTCAAATGTTTTTTGCTGTGTGGATTCTTTCCTAAATGAATAGAGAAATGGAATACGATGGTATCGTGCTAGAGGCTTGGTCAAGATGGGCTGCGCATGGTATCCTGCATGATCCAGACATGAGAAATATGGTAATTGCCACCCTAATTGATGTTTCCTCTTTGTTAAAACTGTATAATTCAGTATCTAAGGCTTGGGGTTTAGACTGTTTTGAAGTGGTAGTTTTGGGACTTAAGCTACCAGTTGAGCATGCCAAATCTGTCACTATTTCCTGGATTCTTTGATTTAGCTGTGACAAATTCTACCTGGTCCTCTAATTCCTTGCTTCATTTTTCTTCAGGGTTCAAATTTGAATGTCCTTTGATTTCTTTCATTGTTTTTCCTTTTGGATTCAAATGCATTTTGATCCCTCTCTCCACCTTATTCTTAGCTCTATATTAAGTTTTATAAGAATTAAGCCTTAATCTGATTACTATCAGTTTTCATTTGAGGCTAGCTGTTAGTGGCACATCTAAAATTATAGTCCTTTTACTAAAAGCAAATGACTGCATGAAAAAGCTTGGATTTTCAGGTTTCTTACTTAATCGGACGTTGAGTTTGATACAATCATCAAGCATTCTCTATTTTTATTTCTTCCAATTCCTTGTCACAATCAATTCAAAATAAGATATGGTCATCCTAAATCTAAATCTTTCAGTTTTTATGAGGTTTGAAATACTTATTCTGTTTTCGCACCTAGGCACTCAAGTTTGTGAAACAACTTGGACATGCACTGCATTCTGTGAGATCAACCGGCAATCCTGAGCAACAATTGCAGTTGGTATATGTTATAGGCCCACCACATTCAAAGAAGCTCCAGCAACATGATTTTGGACCAGAAGATCTTGAGAGCTTGAGTGATGCTGTGGATGGTTTCTCACTTATGACCTATGATTTCTCAGGTCCTAGTAATCCAGGTCCAAATGCACCACTGAAGTGGATTCGCTTTACCTTGCAGTTGCTCCTTGCTTCCCCTGCTAACAATGCTCAGAGCCTGGCTCCAAAGATATTTCTTGGCATCAATTTTTACGGAAATGATTTTGTCCTTTCAGGAGGTATTACTTCTTCTTTTCCCTTATGTGTTTAAGTTCGCCGTGTCTAACTTGCCGGACTGTCTAGCATTATATCACCATATGCATACAACCTAATAATCTTCAGAAATGCGTGAACTCTATGGGCTCTTTAGCTAATGTTAAACATGGATTTTTGTCTTTAAGTATCCTTTCCTGTACAAGTTATGGCTTATCATATTTGTGGTGTATTTGTAATCCGGCTTGTTAAAGAGACAAGTTCTGTGTGTGACTGTGATATAAGAGGCTTCTCCTTGTTCTAATGGAGCAGGTTCTGGTGGTGGAGCTATCCTTGGTAGGGATTATCTCTCATTGTTGGAGAAGCACAGGCCCCTTTTGCGATGGGAAAAGGACAGTGGAGAGCATTTTTTTGTTTATTCTGATGATAACAATGTCAGACATGCTGTGTTCTACCCATCATTGATGTCAATTTACCTGCGGCTAGAGGAAGCTAGGTCGTGGAGAACTGGCATTTCAATATGGGAAATTGGGCAAGGTTTAGATTTCTTTTTTGATCTTCTGTAACCATTGAGTATTCCAGTTCTTTAGGCAGCGTAACACCATTTTGGGTTTTCCCCCATTTATCTGTCTTTTCAAGTGGAAGAAATTCGTGTTAGATGCAAATACGCAATACGCAAAGAAGCCCTGTATAAGGTGTGAGGCTCTGAGCTGAAATAAGATTTCCACGAACTAGATATCTCCTGATTGAAGTCTCTCCCTAAACAAAAGAAAAAAAGGAAAAAAAGATATCTCTCCTGATCTCCTTGTCGGTTACGATTTGTCTCTTTGAATATTAGGTCCTCTTTAATAGTTTAAGTGCGGTCTGATCTTTTTGGCATTTAACCGTTTGAACAGCAACTCAGTTTAAATTTAATGGGAGCAAACTCCCTATTAAAAAGTGCACATTCTGGCACATTCATTCAGCTTTTCGTATGACCCAAAAACAAAAAGAAAAGCACTTTTAATTGTTAGCTTCGGCTAAGCTGTTTATTCTCTACAAATTCTGACAGAACAGTCTCTTACGAATAAAAATCTCCTGTCTTGTGTCCTAATATGTGATAATATATCACAACTTATCACGTGTTTCATTTAGGTAACTTTTTCTATTATTTTTTGATTAGTTTTAACAAAATAAATAAAAAAATCATTATTTTTTTTATTTAAACTAAAATTTTATCCTAATAATATCATAAACATGAAAATTTATCCTTAAAATTAAAAAAATTTAATTTGAGGCTAAATTTTTATTTTATAGATGGTCTTTTTTTTTCTAAAATAGTTTTAGAAATTTTTGAAACAAGAAATAATTAAAATTAAATGAATGAGACACATAACGCATTCTGATGAATATGAGATAAAATAAGGCATTAAAATAGAACATGTGATTTTTTTTTTGGTGGGTAAACGGGGTCTAATGACCCAAAAATTACAAAGTAATAGATCTGGGGTAACAAACCCCCATTACATCAACGAGCAAAATCGGTCCCAAGCCTGTAGGTGGTTTGCTAAGAAGAGTCAAGCCCCTTTACTGTTCTCCACTCCATTTAGCAATCCAATCTGCAGCCATAATAGAACATGTGATTTTCATCTGTCTCTTACCCTCCCTCTGTTTCCTTGGGCCAAAAGATGTAAGCTGATCCAGGTATCAACAAAATACTATTTTAAAAGAACCCAGACCGCAATTATTAATTGATGGGCTTGTTTTCAACCTTGGGCCCACCGGTAATTGATTGATAAATGGACCAATCAATTCGTCATTTAAAATGTGAGTTTACATGTTCACTCCACAGTCCACACAAATCTCACATTGACATCAAAAATCCCACATCCAGTTTTAAGTTTTAACTATTAATTTACTTTAATTATTTTTCTGAAAGAACTGGTATTATTATTATTTTTTTAGAGAACAAAGTCACTTGTATTCAAATATATTCATATATCAGGAAGTATCGGTATTACTTTCTACTAGTTCTGGTAAATTGAAGATAATTATTATACAACTGTAAAATTTTGTAATTACAAGAACCCTGTGGCTGTGGCTGTGACTACTAGTAGCTGTTGGCCAAAAAGAAAAAAAAAAAAAGGACTACTAGTAGCTATACCCATGGCAGTATTCCATTTTCTGTACAAAAGAAAAAAGGTACGACTACTCTACTACTGTGTCTACGGTGTAGTACTATTCTACAGAGTTTCTAAGAACTTCTTCGGACAAATTATGAGCCACACAAACTTGCTTAGACCACAAAAGTCCAACACAGAGACATGATCAAAAAGCCGCTCATCTCACTTCCGATGTGTCATGCAATGAATGGCAGAGATCTTATATCTCCTACCAGCTCAGCAACTTTCAGCATTCAAAGCGCACCAGCCAAATTGCTCCTCTCATAGCTAAGGCTTGCCATCCAGTCAATTCTCCAGACGAGAACAAAATCGTCACAAGACCCTCCGTTTCTGATGGTTCAAGCTTTTCCTTTACACCTTTGAGAGTGCCTGTAAGCCATCTTTTTGCAAAAAATTATGCCATGAAGGCCCTCAATGCAGCAAGCTTGACACCTCTTTCAGTTCTTTGTGACAGAAGAACAGAGACCAGAAAAGTATCATCACTCTCGTTTTCTTCACGACTTCAACTTCCAAATTCTGCAGCTTTGTATAAGACCCCACCATCTCTGCGGGAGAGTTTGTCAAGAAGCTTGCACGGGGGTATAGTGGTACTGTCTTCGGTTCTTACTAGTGCTTCTGCTAAAGCTTTGTCGTACGAGGAAGCGCTGAAGCAGACAACGGGCTTCTCCTCGACATTTGATTTTGATACAAACGGGGTTATTGATACTGTTGTCCGTTTTGTAAACGAGAACCCGACAATTGTTGCCGGTGGTACTGTTGCTTTGGCAGTTTCATTGATTTTGTCTCAGCTTTTCAAGAAATCAAAGCCATGGGGAGTTGAATCTGCAAGGAGTGCATATGCGAAGTTGGGTGATGATGCCACCGCTCAGTTGCTTGACATAAGAGCTTCCAAGGAGTTCAGAGAAGTTGGTAGTCCTGATGTAAGAGGTTTTGGGAAAAGGCCGGTGTCAATTGCCTTTAAGGGCGAAGATAAGCCAGGGTTCTTGAAGAAGCTGTCTTTAAAATTCAAGGCACCAGAAAATACCACCTTGTTCATTTTAGACAAGTAAGATTTTGGACCTTATGCCTTGAGCCTTGTCTTTATTTTGTTCAAATCATTCCTCGCATCTTGGGTATGAATCGAATTAACTGAATCCAAATCAATAAATATGGAAAGAATGATGAATAATAAGGAACATACAGCATTTTAGAAACTAAAGTATACCGCCATTGGTTATAACATCGCGATTACTATGGATTCATTTATTGACCAAGGTGATTCGGTGCTAAAACTTGACCCCTCTGATATCAGATCACGAGACATATGAATACATTGCTGTTTACTATACTTAATACTAATTAGTTAAGAATATAAGAGGTGATGATGATATTTCTGTATTTGAGACGAAATGGATGGTATATATCTTGGTCAATATAAAATTAATTTCATTGCTTGCTTGTGGAGGAAAATTTAGAAATATATATGGGGGCTCTGGCTCATTGGCCTTTACATGAACAATAGAATATGGCATCTACTGAATGTATAGATACATACATATATTTGTCCACACCTCGATCCAAAGTTAGAGATTTCCAATTGGAAGTTCTAACCATTAGGTGTTTCCCTAGTAACATATGGAAGCATTGGCTGATATACATTTTATCTGTAAGTATAAGTGAAAATTGCGCTCTATGACTCTCTGTATCTCTATCCATTATGTGCATTGTGTTTTGCAAGAAAGATGAAATTGGAAATTCTAGTAGATTCTTCTTGTAAGGTTGTTAAATTTGTGTTGAAAGCCAGATTTGATGGGAACTCTGAACTGGTTGCGGAGTTGGTCACTGCAAATGGATTCAAAGCTGCTTATGCTGTAAAAGATGGCGCAGAAGGACCAAGAGGATGGATGGTATTTGGTGTTCTAAATCTCTGCTTTTTAATGTTTAACATATTTAGCAATTGCATTTTTTAAGACTGAATAGAATTTTGCAGAATAGTGGTCTTCCTTGGATACCACCAAAGAAGGGTCTTGACCTTGGCAATGTGACAGAAACATTAGCGGAAGCCTTTGGAGTGCGTATCTTCATGTCTTATTTGCTTACAATTATAAGATTTTAATCTTATTGAGATTTTTCGGTTTTTATTGCAATCCTCCTTCCATGTTCTTTCTTAAAAAGTTTTGCTGTTCTTGTCAGTTTTCTTCTATATAGTAACATTGGTGATAATATGCAGGAGGGAGTTGATGGCCTTTCTGTTACGCTAGGGTTTGCTGCAGCTACGGGATTAGGATTATTGGCATTTTCAGAGGTATTCTTTTATTCATTATTTTGTTTCGATTTAGCATTTTATTCATGAAACAACTCAATTGTGGATTTCTTGCATCTTCTTCAGATAGAAACGGTACTTCAACTTCTAGGGTCAGCTGCTATTATTCAGATTGTGAGCAAGAAACTCCTATTCGCAGAGGTAAGTCTCCACTTTTGAGGGTTTTTTTTTATTTTTCAAGAATTTATTAGAATTTAAAGTATTTTCAGCTTGCTTGCAATGATATAATACCCGACAACTATGGAATATTTCGCTTGGCTTCTTAAATTTTGTGGCCTTTCTCAAACCCTAACGCTTTCCCCTACTATTTGTGACAGGACCGAAAGCAAACTCTTCAGCAAGTAGATGAATTCTTAAACACAAAAGTGGCTCCTCAGGAACTTGTTGATGAGTTAAAGGTATCCAACCTCGATATAGGTCTTTATATTATTCCTATACTTCATTTATCTGTTTGGCAAGATTACCAAGGAAAGTTATTCTGACCATAGAAACAAACTTTAGCTATGTATTCTTTGGCAGTAAAATGATTTCCTTTTCCCCTGATAATTTCTAAACAATAATCCATTGCTTTTTGTCCATCACTAATTCCTCTGATTTTGTATTAACCTGTAATACTCAGCAAATTGGAGTGGCCCTTCTACCGACAACTACCACCAGCAAGGCTCTTCCTGCACCTTCAGAGGCTAAACCAGAGCCCACAGTAGAAGCAAAAGCGGAACCCCCTCCTCAAATCAATTCAGTACCCAAAACAGAAGCCAAGGCTGATGGACCATCTGGATTTCCAAGACCACTTTCACCATATACTTCGGTAATGTCACTGTCATTACTCCGATAATTACTCATAACTTTCCCTTATTTTGTTGTATATGCTTATTACGAGTTGCTTTCTTAGTCCCTTCTAACTGGTTATACTTGGGGAAAATGCTAACGTGTCCCATTTTTTCTTTCTTTATGGTTAACAGTACCCCGATTTGAAGCCTCCAACATCTCCTTCCCCATCACAGCCCTAGATTTCAGAACTTCAATGAACTCTTTGTGGGATTTATAGTGCAAGCAAACTGTTTGGCCGGGAAATTTTAACGCTATCTATTGAGTCGTGTAATTTATCCTCCTGTTCAATCATTTTCCAGCTTACATGATGGTTTTGGAGCAAGAAACTAGTTAAAAAAAAGGGCGAAAGAGAACCCCCTCCCCCTTCAGCAAAAGGACAAAAAAAAGGGAAAAAGGGCAAAACACACTGTAATCTGCCTCAGTCATCTTCTTGCTGTCTTTTATGCTACTTCATTTGGTATCTGTTTCCCTTTTTGTCTTTTTGTAATTATTAGGTATCTTGTAGATGTTGCTGTATGATTTAGCTTAATCGAAAGTATCAGGTTGATCATCAGCCATGGAGTCAACCATGAAAAAAAGTATAAGCATGTGAGGTGCATTGTTGTGGATGGATCAGGTTGAAATGATGATTTGCCTCAATAATGACATTGTTGTCAAAGACTTTTGCTTATAGTTGAAAGGTTTTCTTATAATAACTTCGTCATGGGCATAACTACCTGCTCGAGCGTAAACAAACTTCAGGGCCAACTCCTCCAGCAAAAGTCCGTTCTGAAGATGTTTTGTTGTATGAATTCCACCTCAAAATACACTATTTAAGATATTCAAGCGATACCAAATTAAATTTGGCTTTGGCCTTTGTGAAGTTATTTAAAAATGTAGGTATGGTTGGAAGAAAGATGGTTTATCCTTTCTGGGTGGTAATAGAAAGTGAAAAAAACAGAAAAAGTAAAATGAAAATCTGGAACACGTGCATGGCAGGGGCTATAACGAGTAAACAAGAAAAGGGCTTAAACGTCGTCGTCTCAAGAAAACCTAGCCGTTGTGGCGGCGATGATGGCATGGGAAAGGAGGCCGGGACCTCAGATGGGATGGAGCGGGAAATTAAACTTCAAATACGCCAATAAAGTTGACGAGTTGTCGAATACAGAGCGTTTTTCTTTGTTTACAAGTAGAGCGACAAAGAAAAGAAAAACAGCGGTAAAGAAAGATTAATCGTAGCCCAAGTTCGCCGTCCATGTCGAGAACCAAGCACAGCGCAGCTAGGAACAAAAAGGGAAGGCCATCTGGTAGTACCTCTCTTTCTCCGATCAAAACTATTTGCTTAGGATTTTTCTAATTCTTGTTTCCTCCCCTTCTAAAAATCTATCCACAAAAAAACAGCTGCCGCAGCGGCCTCACCGTCGACGCTCTCGCCTGGAACCAGCTCGGTAACTTTCTCCTTTTCTCTTGCTTTACTGCTTTGTCTCCTTGATGAGAAAATGCTGTTAGAATAGCCAGAACTTAGGGCTTTTTGCTGATTTTTCCATTATTTTGCGGAAAAAATGGAAGAAGAGGAATGGAGTAATATCTTTTAAACTTACTCATCGATTTCTTTCTTTTAGTGTTAGCCTTAACTCAATGCACATATAATTTTCTTCTTCCTGTACTTGATGCTCAAGTAGAGCAAGGAAGAGAAGCACAAAAATCTGAAAGACTCAACATAGATTTGAGGAGTTATGCTGGCTATTAATTTTGATAGCAAATCTAGATTTATCATTCTTACTTTGTTGTGATCCTTCTTTTTTTTAATCTCTTTCATAACTGTTATATAAATCTGAAGGCAAAGGTTGGAAGAAAAAGAAAATCTACGGAACAGGCCACACCATGTGAGTTTTAAGTCACATCTGACCTTTTTGCCTGCAATGTAAGACTGTAAGTAACAAAATTCATGCTCAATGTTCTGCTTTTTGGATGTTAAAGCTCAAGGAACCTCAAAGAAGCCTCATCGTTATAGACCTGGAACTAGGGCTCTTCTAGAGATTCGGAAATACCAGAAGACCTGGAAACCACTCATTCCTGCTGCCAGCTTCATCAGAGAAGTGAGTCTGTGGGTTCTCATTTATTATTGTGCACATACTCAAACTAGTTTATTCTCTTCAAGTTGCTACTTATTGGATGAAATGTAGTATAGGTTAATTGCAAATTGAGACTGAAGTAAACTCAAATAGTTTTTAATGGAGTTGTAGTAGTTGAATTTGAACGAGGATGCGTCTTATTGGATTGCTAGCTTTGGCTCTAATATTTATCAATTAGCTGATAGTATTAGCATTGGCTTGTGAGTGCAGTAGGCTGCACTGCATCTTTCATCTAAGTATTGTTATGATGCTTAATGCCTAATTACTGATGTTCAATTTTTATAGGTAAGAGCTATTAGCTACAGTCTTGCGCCAGAGATTTATCGTTGGAAAGCTGAAGCTTTAGTTGCAATTCAAGAGGTTCGGTAACTTTTCCAACCTTCTATCCCAAAAGAAAATTGATAAGACTTAGGTTCAATACACACAGGCACATTTGCATACTCATAACACACACAGGCACATTTGCATACTCATAAAGACACTCATATGCGAGCTTTGGGGCTTATGGTTGTGAATGTGTTGGTCTATTACAAATTGTAGTTCCCAGTCTCCATATTATCCTGTTAGCATGCAAGTCTAGTTTAAACTGATCATGTTAGTCTAGCATTGATAAGTGTCCAAAAAATGAACTTGCAATTGAGTGCGGTAAGAGAATGCTAAGTCCTTGATGATTTGAACTTTATGATATGATGAGCTCTAGTTTGTTCAGTTTGTCCTATATCTTCTATGATCTGAAATAGCAAGGCAGATTTGTGGTATCGACATTTTTGCTACTCTCTCTACTTTGATATGTTGCGACTTTGGTTGCATTTGTAGGCGGCAGAGGACTTTTTGGTTCAATTGTTCGGAGATGCTATGCTGTGTGCAATTCATGCAAAGCGTGTTACACTGAGTAAGTTAAAGAATAGAGAGGTTGTTGTTGTTTTTGTTGGAACTAATGTGTATCGGACATAGTTTATCTGCAGTTCAGGCTTTCCTAAGTTTATGCTAAAATTGTTGTGGTTGCCTAAGTGAAGTTGATATAACATGGTGCTATAAGTGTCAGTAACAATAATGCAGTCAGCTGTCTGTTTTGGATATTTAATTTGATTTGTTGAGGTTTGTTGTTTACATTGATGGAAGATCATGTACATAAAATGATGCAATAGTTTATATTGGGCATTTTACTTTGCAATGTGTTTAACAGTCCTTTTTCATTTCAAAAGGAACAAATTAATTTTATTTCTCTTTTCTTGCCTCAGTGAGGAAGGATATCCAGTTGGCACGCCGTCTTGGTGGGATGGCACGTCCATGGTGAGAGCCTGCATGATAAGCAACGCACACTGCCTAGCTATTCTGCAAATGGAAATTTAATTGTTCTTTTGTATGTAGCATCTCTAAAATTGACCGTAGAATAAACTACACCCCTAATTCAGTATTTCAATGGCTCATGAGACCACTTTGAGCTAACAGCTAAAGCTCCTTTATTATGGGAGGGGAATTGAAAAGTAGAAAGTAGGTAAATTGTTGACCTTCATGGTGTAAGAACTAAGAAACAATGCAGTTATTTCAATTTGCTTGTTTCATGTGAAATCTGCATCGAATAGTGTTGATTATATGCTGTTTACAAGTAAATATGCAACGAAAGACATGTCCTGAGTTGTTTATAATCGGCCTCCGAAGCCCAATCATTTAAAAGATAGGAATAATATGTAAGCGAAGTCTTAAGTTACTATTAAATAATCCCATTTCATTCAAGTTCTGGGTGTCTTTTTAATCTGTTGAATACGTTCGTATGTATTAGAAGGCCCAAAAAAAACGCTCTTATGTCTGAAAACGCTCTCAACCCCGCTCCCTCCTGCTCTCATCCCAATCAAGGAAGAACATCCGGTGAAGAAGTCGATCTTCTTCAACGAAGTACAAAAAGAATGAAGGAAACGCCTGATGCTATGGACACAGAGCTTAGCAACCTGCACTCTGATGAAAACATGGAATCGGAGACTGATGGCACTAGAGGCAGAGCCCCACAAATCTCATACAAAGACATGCTAACAAACCAAAACCAAGACACTCACATTTCCTTTGTTCCCCAATCTCCTTACCTCAATGAAGAATCTGATATGGAAGAAGAAAATGCGGATGACATCCCTACAATTCTCCTTTCCAAAGAGGAAAAATCCAGAATTAGAACACCGTGGGTTCACTCAATCATTGTTAAAACTTTTGGCAGAAGAGTTGGGTATAACTATTTATATCCAAGAATTAAAGCTCAATGGAAGCCTTCAGGAAAGATGGATTGTATTGATCTAGGCGAAGACTTCTTCCTAGTCAGATTCCATGCCATAAGCGACTTCAATAATGTTATCTATGGTGGCCCCTGGTTTGTCGGCCCCTATTTTCTCTCAATCCGGCAGTGGGAACCTATGTTTGATCCGTCCAAAGCTACCCTCACAACCACTGCAGTATGGGCAAGACTCCCGGGACTCCCAATTGAATTCTACGATCACTCCATCTTAAGGAGGATAGGAAATCAACTTGGAGTCCTCATGAGAGTCGATGCAAATACTGCTAGTAGCTCTAGAGGCAGATACGCCAGAATCTGTCTTCAAGTTGACCTCGACAAACCATTGATACAGAAAATAAAAATTGGCCATCACGTCCAGCACGTCATGTATGAGACTATAGCCGGTCTCTGTTTCAGCTGTGGATGTATTGGACATACAGATCAGCGCTGTCCGTCCAAATTGCCTACCACAACAGAACAAGAATCTGGAAAAGTCATAAACAATAATGAGATGGCTTTGGATAATACTCTTGCTGAAACTAACAATGATTCTTGCATAATGGGTGGTTTCCAGACGACGGGGAAAAGCTTCCAGCAAAACTCCGATGAACCAATCAAAAAACAACCTCCATAATGGGCCGGTCCTGAATAACCCAAACGAGCCCAACAGCAACAAAGGTAAGGAGCCTGCACAAGCCCAATCCTCCCATAAGACCCAGAACTATCCCAGCCAAAATAGGAAAAATCGTTCTGACAAAGAGGGAAATTCTACCTCCAACAATGGTGTTGTCTATAATGCCGTTGTGAGTAGAACAGAAATTAACACCGTTGGAAATCAATCCATGCCAGATGAAATGACTATTGAAAAGAATCAAGGAAAACTTTCTGACTCTGCCTGCTTCAGTGGTGAGTCAAATCATATCCTTACTAACAAGCAAGATGTTGTCAGTAAACCCAAGAATGATCCTCCTGTTGGGGAACCGCTCTCCACCCCCTATGCCCAATCTGCAAATCCTATCACAAACTCAAACTTTGAATCAAACCTTCCACCAAAAAATGTCCCTACCACCGAAGAAAGAGAACGAAGAATTCCAGTTTCTGTTTCAACTAATGGGAAGATTCATGACTCTAGAGGAAGTAATACAAAACCTGGTCAATCCTCAGGATCAGGAATTGCAACACCAATCCCTGGCTCTATCGATTGTTTGGAATCGGGTAATAGCGGCAGACAAACAGATCAATCTGGGAGAGCATCTCAATCTACTCGATCTAAATCAAGAAACAAACTCAGAAGAAGTTCTGACAGATCAAAGCAGGGATCTTTTGTTGAGGAATCTAGTGGCGGAGGAATTCAGGGAAGCGAAGCTGGCAGTCCACGAAGAAGTCGAAGCCCCAACTTTAGAACCCTGGACGACCACCACATTGAAAAGACTAATAATCAGCAACGATCTCCCATTCGTCAAAATGATGGTTATCCCAAAGAAAGTGAAACAGACACGCGTTATCGTACAATTTTACAAAGAGCAAGGGACGGAGCAATTCGTCCACAATTTAGTCGTTCTGCCTCACCACCACACAGAGGCGAACATGATATGGAGAGATGAAAAGATTGACAAAGTTCTTGCCATGCCTGAACTTGCCAACTGGATGTTCGGTGATAAAAACTTCTCTAATATGGATATGAAGATACTGATTTGGAATTGTAGGGGAGCGGCAAACCCCAAATTCAAAAGAACTTTTATGGAGCTTAAAAATCTTCACAACCCCCTCATATGCTTTTTGTTAGAGACCAAAGTATCTGGTGATCAGGCTATTAAATTGAGTAACGGTCTTAGCTTCACCGATAAGCACATCATTGATGCTACCGGCTTCTCTGGAGGTATCTGGATGCTGTGGAACTCGAATACAGTCAAAGTGCAAATCCTTCCACATAGCAGTCAAGCAATCCATGCCACTTGTGAGGTAACTAACCAACACTCCTATGCTTTTTCTTGGCTTATTTCTGGAATATATGCTAACTCTAAACTTGCAAATCGTATGAATATCTGGGATGAACTTGTCACTATTAGTAGAAACTATAATGGAACCTGGGCAGTAATGGGAGACTTCAATGAAGTGTTACATGATTTCGAAAAACTAGGTGGTAATAGAGTTAGCCCCCTTAGAGCTAAGTTATATGCTGATTGTATGAATGAGTGTAAAATGATTGACCTGGGATTTTGTGGTCCTAGATTTACTTGGTCTAATAATTGGAAAGATGGTGGTCTTATAATGGAAAGAATTGATAGAGTCTGGGCTAATCCTGAATGGCGCATTAAGTTTCCTGAAGCTTGCGTAACTCATCTGCCTCGAACCCACTCTGATCATAATCCTCTCATTTTAAACCTTTGTGGCCTAAACAACCAATCTGTACTAAAACCCTTTCGTTTTGAAACCTGTTGGCTCCTCCATCCTGATTTTAATCCTTTCGTAAATCTCATTTGGAATTCCTCCAACTCTAATATTTACTCTAGAATCCTTAAGTTTCAGCATGCGGTCAAAAAATGGAACATTGAAGTCTTTGGCAACGTTTTTTATAAAAAAAGAAAAATCGAATCCAGACTTAGTGGCATTCAAAATAAATTGGCAAATGGTTGTAATCCTTTTCTCTCAAACCTTCAAGCTGAACTTATGAAGGAATATCAAAACATCTTGAAACAAGAAGAAGAGCTTTGGAAATTAAAATCTAGAGTACAATGGGTAACGGATGGTGATAGAAATACCAATTTTTTCCATGTCTCCACCATTGTCAGAAGAAGAAAAAATAAAATCTTGGCTTTAAAAGATAATGTTGGTAATTGGGTTTCTTGTCCTAATGCAGTTATCGACATGTTGACTTCTTACTTCCAAAACCTTTACAAAACCTCCCTGTGTTTTAGTGAGGTTAATTCCTTTTCTACTTGGCCTCCTAATAGACCAACAATTGATGAAAACATGCATTTTTCTCTTTCATTACTTCCTAGCTGGGCTGAATTTAAAAATGCTGTTTTTGACATGAAACCTTATAAGGCCCCTGGTCCCGATGGTCTCCACCCAATCTTTTTCCAGAAATGTTGGAATGCTGTTTCAAATTCTTTGTTCTATGAAATTAAGTCTATTTTTAGAGCAGGCATCATTCCACCCCACTGGAATGACACACACATTACTCTTATCCCTAAAAACAATTGTCCAGAACTTGTTTCACATTTTAGACCAATTGGGCTTTGCAATACTAACTACAAAATCGTTAGCAAAATTCTTGTCAAAAGAATTAAACCCTTGCTACGAGACCTAATAAGCCCCCATCAAACCAGCTTTCTTCCTAGTAGAAATGGTACTAATAATGTTATCATCATTCAAGAAATTGTTCACTCCATGAACAAGAAAAAGGGAAAAAGAGGTAATATGCTTATCAAGATTGATTTAGAGAAAGCTTATGATAAGCTTGAATGGAGTTTCATCCATGACACCTTAGTGTTCTTTAATTTCCCCAAGCCTGTCATTAGCTTGATTATGTATTGCATCTGCTCTGTTCAATATTCTGTCATTATTAATGGCAACAAAACCGAATTTTTTACTCCCTCTAGGGGACTAAGACAAGGAGACCCTCTGTCCCCTTACATTTTCATCCTTTGTATGGAATTCCTTTCCCTCAAAATCTCCCAAAACGTGGAAAACAAAAATTGGAAAGCCATTAAAATTAGTAGAAATGGCCCCCTCCTGTCTCATTTTATGTTTGCTGATGATCTTACACTCTGTGCTCAAGCTTCAGTCCAAAATTGCAGTATCATTAAAAATATCCTTGACGAATTCTGTTCCATTTCGGGACAAATGATTAACCACCAAAAATCCAGGATACTCTTCTCAAAAAATACTGATCATCTCTTAAAAGACAATATCTGCAGTATCCTCAACATGTCTGAAACAAATGAAATTGATAAGTACCTGGGGTTCCCCATTTCTCATAAGAAGTCCAACAAGAGAAAATGCCAGTTCATCTTAAATAAAATCAACGCTAGACTGGCAGGGTGGAAAACCAAATTCTTATCAACTGCTGGTAGAACTACCCTCATCAAATCTGTTATTGGATCCACAGCTAGCTATTTCATGCAGGCTATGGACCTTCCTTCTTCTGTTCAGGATGAAATTGATAGACTCTCAAGAAATTTCTTATGGGGCAGCACACAAGAGAAAAAGAAGGTCCACCCTTTAAGTTGGGATACTGTTACCAAACCTAAATTTGCTGGTGGACTAGGAATTAGAGCTACTAGGAACCTTAATGTAGCTTATATGGCCAAATTGGGATGGAATATGCTCAATAACACCGAGCTCCTGTGGGTTAAAATCCTTCAAGCAAAATACTTGGACTGTCCTAATGGAAAAAGGCACAAATCTCCACTTTGGAAGGGCATCTGCAAAAGTGCTGACATCATTGAAAGTGGTCTTAAGTGGAATATCAGAGATGGCAGCAAAGCTCGGTTCTGGGAAGATAATTGGTCCAACTTAGGAATCCTTAGAAAATCTATTTCAGGACCCCTTACCTTTGTGGAAATAAACTGCCCTGTCAATAGGTTTTTCAACAGTCAAGGAACATGGGATCTTAATAAACTCTCTCTTCGACTCCCAAGCTCTATCAGACATTACATTGAAGCAATCCCCACTCAAATGCACGATTCCAGTGAGGATATCTTTAGCTGGAGACTTAATACAAATGGCCAATTTTCTGTCAAGAGTGCTTATCTGTTAACAAAGAACATTCAGGAGGTCTCAAAGGATGAATGGAAATGGATCTGGTCCCTCCCCACTCATCCCAAAATTCAGCATCTTTTTTGGCTCATGAATCATCAACGTATCATGACCAGAGCTTACCTCAAAAGCATTGGCATCTGTCAAGATGATAGCTGCCCTGCCTGCCAACAATCTCCTGAAACTATTGAGCATCTTTTCAGAAACTGTGTGAATGCTAAGAATATCTGGAATCAACTCCATACTCCCAACCAGACTTCTGATCAAGAGGATTTCAAGACTTGGTTAAAGAATAACTGCTGTGATTCCAGCTCATCCCATTTCCATGGCATACCATGGAATTTTGTGTTTCCTATGGCCATTTGGAAAATCTGGCTAAACAGAAACTCGAGAGTCTTTCCTAGTGATAGAAGACATTTAGACCCCATATCCTATATTGTGAATGCTGCAGCTGAATATTTTGCTCTGCGTCCCCCAAAAAACTCAAACAACAGCTTAAAGACAAATATCTTGATTGGCTGGGATCCTCCCCAAGCTTCCTTTTTCAAGCTCAATACAGATGGATCAGCTCTCAAAAATCCTGGCCCTGCAGGTTCAGGAGGTATCATTAGGAATAATGAGGGAAGTATGATTTCTGCCTTTAGCAGGAAACTTGGAAACGCTACCAGTATTGCTGCAGAACTTTGGGCTCTGAGAGATGGACTCCAACTTGCTATGACTTTGAATCTCCATAATAAATTAATTGTGGAATCTGATTCACAGGTGGCAATCCAACTCATAATGTCTGATATACCTAGAACCCATACTTACTTCACTCTTGTGTCTGATTGCAGATGGCTCATGCAAGCCCTGGGAGTGCAAGCTCTTCATCACATTCTTAGGGAGAAGAACCATGCAGCGGACAAAATGGCTAAGGCCAGTCATTCCCAAAATGACAATTTTTGTACTTATTCTAATGCCCCTGAGTGGCTTAAACTCCAGTTATTAGCTGATGCTTATGGTGTTAAACACCAGAGAAGTGTAATCACTAGGCCAGGAATTACTGAACCAGCTTCTACTTTTAATTGTGCTGATATTGAAACTGGCACCTGTATTTTGGATATCCCTGTTACAGGGATTTCATCTCAAGTCTTAAACCTTGGGACTGTTCCCCAAGTACCGCATGTAGGGGTTATACCCCACAGTTTGGATATTCATTCCTAGTGCAATAAACTATCTTGTTTAACCAAAAAAAAGAATAGGTTCGTATGATGATGTGACCCTCTTAGACCATCGCTCGCTTGTCGTTACTCAACACGGCGAATTTCTTGGACATGGGAAGTTCGGAACCCGACACTCCTACAGGAAATCAGCTTCCGTGGATTTCTAATTTCTAAACCAGAAAATTAGGCCAAGTTGAAGTGTGACATCTCAGCCTTTCTTTTATTTCTCTCCTGGAGCTGGAAGCCAGGTTTACAAGGCAAAATCGAGTCCCTGAGCCCATATTATTTCATGAGCCCATGCTTAGTCCGTTGAAAATACCCATTAAGAATCTAAAACATATAACGAAAACACTTTGATTTTCTATCTAAAACCTGCTTGTTGAATGGAAGGGAAATCCATAAATTTTGTGGGATTGAAATTAAATTGTCGAAAAAAGCATAAATATTCAGTACTATTTTTGATCTGGGACTGAATACCAAAAGGAGAAATACATGACCCCATAGAAATTTACGATCTTTTATTTTATTTTTCTTTCCCCGCGTGAGCAGTCCGGCTCTGCAACCGTTCGTTGGAATAGTACTTGCTTTTGCCTGTATTCCACATTTTCAGAGGAATCACAGTTTGTATTTTATCATATACATACCATATGTGATCAAAATTTCAGCCTCCCTTCTCTTTTGTCATCTAAGAATGTAGCTACATTAGGTTAGTTGTGCTTGTGCAATAAAAATCTCAAAGTAGCTGCCTCAGCTCTCTCTCTCTCTCTCTCTCTCTCTGCTTTCTGGCTTTGAATTGACAGAGGCTATACTTTTGTTTTGCGTGCATCCAAATACGAGCACATTCAATTCATTTTGTTGACTCCACAGACCACTGTATTCGTGAATCATGATCATTCGTTGAGCAATAAAGCAAATTCTGCAATCATTATAATGAAAAATAATTACTGCACTTAATCACGTAAGGGTTTTGTTTTGGTAATCAAGCACTAATTTGTACTTAAATGAAACAATATATTCAAATCAACGGGTCACGATAATACATAATACATGAAAGTTTGAAGGAAGTTAAGCTACTAGTTATTTTAACTATTGAAATCAGCAGTGCGGATGTGATATTGCGCCATATTGGCCATATTTGTGTGTATGGGACTATGCGTATAGGCGTGTGGCCAAAGAGAGAAAGATGGGTTGGGCAGGCAATTGTCAGTTAGCTAAGGTTTGGATGTATACGTTCAAAGTGGTAAAAAGTTGGAAGTGTGTTCGACCAAAGAAAAAAAAAAGGTTGGAAGTGTTGAACCTCCCCAAAACTGTGAAGCGAAAGTAAAGCTCAAACTCAATGTCCAAAAGTTGATCTTTCACCATAAAAAAGGCTTCAAAAGGGCGCTAGGATCTTTGCAAAAGCTGCCCCCCTCGCAACCCCAACCCCGATTCATCCTCATCTGAAAAAAAAAAAAAAACATATAGAATATACGTTTAAACAAATAGAATAATATGAGGTTTTTTTTTGGCTGCACCCTGGGAACACATGAATGAATCAAATGAAAAAAGTAATGAGACGTATTGGCAGAGGAAAATTTTTGGCCCTTTTCTTTTTGACTCTTTATTCCTCCACCGAACATTCATATCTTTTCAGTTGAGTTGAGTTTACTCAAGAATCTAACATAACCTAAACTGGCCTCTCCTTATAAATTAATGATGATGGCATCATCTACAAAAGCTTAATTAACATTACTTTTCGGCAACTCCCACAGCCTATACCCTTTTTTCTTTTTGCGCTTTTTCAGTCATAGAATTTGCTCTAATCGTAAACATTAATTTGAGTTCTTCCTTTCCACTGGCTTGTTTCCCTTGTACTTATTAAAATTTTTTATTATTTATTTGGCTGTGCAGAATCAGGTCATTTTGTACTGTAAATTTGTAAGTTAGTTGATGAATATGGATATGATGGTCCATTCATTACTCCTCCAACCTAACCTCCTGCTTCTTCCTCCCGAAAAGGCAAAAACCCCTCTTCACGGGGATAAAAAAGTACTACACTATTACAAAATTGGATAAACTTTCATTTCATTTTCTGGCGTTGAAGCTTTTGCCGGCAATCTCATGCTTCAATCTTTTGTCTGAAATAGTGAAGAAAATGGGCAGTATCTAAAAACAGCATATATATTAACTAACAGTATAGTTATCACTTCTGAATAGAATTTAACAATTGAAAAAGTTAAATGAACAAAAATGCACAAGAAAATCTTATCAAACTGAAAGGTAAACATACTTTTACTAAAAGGCAATAAGACTTGGTTTTGGGCTTGGGAATGTCTAAAATTTCTAGATCTCCAAAAGATAGCAACTACTACTACCCAAAAGTACCGAATCTCAACACATTCATTGGAGGGTTTGAGTGGGACTACGCCTGTCCTCTACTTCTAGGTAGAGTTCTAAGAGAAAAAAAGGCAGCCATAGTCATAGATCATAAGAAACATGATATTGCTTTGAGAGGACTTTTTGGGGTTTTTCCTTTTCCATGGATTGGATTCTGCTGTTAGTTTGTAGTAGAAAATTTCTTGCGCAAACAGATAATATCCACTTAGTTGTCACATCGCTTTCAATGCCAGCCCCATACTGTTCAAGCATCAAATGTGGACAATTTGGATTAACTATTGAGTTTAAGCTTAATTAATTAAACATCCTCATTAATTAAACTGAAATGGTAATTAATTAAACATCCTCATTAATTAAACTGAAATAGTAACTGTTTCAGGTGCTAGCTAGCCACATTTGTTCCATACTTCCATGGCAACAAGAATAATATTCTGTTTCTTTATTGGTTTGGTCACTATTTCACGAGAAATTATTAGATAGAATCATCCTACTACGTCAGGTGTCAGTTATGGGATTAATCAATAAAATTTTGACAACTCAAGGTAATTATTAAAATTTAGCCTATAATTTAGAAACAGATTTACTCATAGTTTTAAGAAGCGAGATTTAAAGAGTAAGTCCTGAAATTAATGATATTAACGTGGTAGGGTTTCAATAATTATAGAAAATTTTTTGAGTTATCAAAATTTTACTGGTTAGTCACATGACTGACGTGATGGGATGGTCCTATCTAATAATTTCTCGCATTCTACTCTACTTATTTTACAGATTCTTACAGCTAAATTAAAGAAGTAAAGATGGATAAATAATTTCACGAGACCGGTTTTATGGAAGTTATCATGAAATTAAGACGTGACATTAAATGTAATCACTAGTTTAAAAGAGTTTCGTCCCAAATAAATTTTTTTAAAAAAATTTCAGGATAAGTTTCAACATTTATAACAATTTTTTTTTATTAAAAAAATATATAATTACAATTGTGTCGCGTCTTGATTCCTTCGTAATTCTCACGAAATCTGTAATTTAAGACATTTATTGTGATAATGTTTAATTTCTTCGTCTTGATTACAATTGTGTCACGTCTTAATTCAGTCGTAATTCTCACAAAACCGGTTCCATGTGATCATCACTAGTTTAAGCATGGGTAAAAGGGCAGTTCTGTCATTTTAACAGCTGCTCGGTGCTATCACTAGTTTAAGCAGAACTTGACCATGTTAATGACCCTAACATTAACAGGGACAACTACAAGTCAACCAATTTTAATTTGTTTGTTTGGTAGGACCTGTCGTTCCTTGCTTTTGTTCCCAAGGAAGGCTGGAACAGGTGTTTTCTCAAAGCTCAATTCTCAGCGCCCCCTATTTAAAGAACCTGATTCATGGATTCATTTATTCAAAGTCCATAAGAAAAAAAAAAATTGAATATGTAAGTACCTTCTTCCAGAAACCATTAATTGCGAATCCTTCAATTTGCCATCCACCGTGTAACAGTCAACACAAGATTCTACTCTGTGTCTAGGGTCTCTCATTCTCTTGGAAATTTTCCCTGCCTTTCTTTTCTACTACGGGCAAAGAGAAATGGACAAGCGTCGCCGGAAGCAAGCAAAGACCAGTAGCTGCTGCTCTGAAGGTATAGTTTGTATAACTTTCTTTCCTTTTGTTGGCCCTTCACCGGTATTCTTTTGCGGAGGGTTCATTATTTAATTTCCATTTTTCAATAGTTTCTGGTTGGTTAAGGCAAACTGATAGTTACCCTGTTTTTTGTGTGTTAATGTTGTGGCAGAGGTTAGCAGCATTGAGTGGGAGTTCATAAACATGTCTGAACAAGAAGAAGATCTCATTTACAGAATGTATAAACTCGTCGGGGACAGGTTAGCTCCAAATAGAAACTTTCTTCTTTCTTATATATTTTGGAAAACAGAACTACAGATCAATCTGGGTTTGCTTTCAATTCATCATGCTTGAAATGAAACCAAAACAGAGAATCGACTGTTCTTCCTTATTCATCACCATTATTCTTCCTTTCTTTTTTTGGTAGAAATTGTTCTTCCTTTCATTTGTCCCTCCCTTATTTGTACTTATGGCGAGACAATATCATAGTATTTTCTTCTTTGCTGATGTGGCATTACTGAAAGTATATAAGTCAATTTTACTACCCATGATTAAAGTTAAATT
The DNA here is from genome assembly GCA_030664755.1 of Microcos paniculata. Lineage (NCBI taxonomy): Eukaryota > Viridiplantae > Streptophyta > Magnoliopsida > Malvales > Malvaceae > Microcos > Microcos paniculata. The sequence goes on from CP131461.1 coordinate 37,889,079, forward strand.
TTTTTTAAAAAAAAAAACCCTTGAAAATTATAACATTTGTTCATTGTTGAGATTAAATCATGTATTTTTATTTCTTTTTCCGGCCAAATAATTGTTTATTGGCCTACCTATCAAGAAAACAATTATATTATTGGCCAATTGGTCAATTCGGGTATTTCGTACATATATCGATATATATATAGCAGTGGGTCCATTATTGCATGACTCCTGATCACCGTGGAATATGAGTTGATTGGGGGAACGTACAATAATTTTATGTTTTGTTTTCTGTTTTTCTCACCCAAACATTAAACCAACCACTCAAATAATGAGTGGATTATTCTATTGTGTCGTCTTAATTATTAGTAAAAGCTTACTTTACCAAAACCTTTTCTTTTTTGTTGGTTACATATTGGTTGAGATTTCTTAGTCGACTTTCTAATGATTAACTTACTGTGAATTAATATGTGCAGGTGGGCCTTAATAGCCGGCAGGATTCCTGGCCGGAAAGCAGAAGAAATAGAAAGGTTTTGGATCATGAGACATGGAGAAGTATTTGCCAACCGGCGAAGAGAGCTTAAGAGATAAAATAATTCTTAATTAATTCCTAATTATTTTGAGTTTCGGACGTTAATTGTTAGGGAAGAAAATTATGTTCCTCATGTTTTTTTTTTCTCTCTGCATGTCTCTGTTTTTGTCTTCCTTCTCTGCAAGGCTTGCATGCCTTTGAACATGGCACAAGGTTTTGGTTGAGACGGAAACGGAGAATGCAAAATGGTAATGGTGATGGTGATGGTGATGGAAGTAGCTGTACCCCCATTTTAAATTAAATTATTATTATTAATTTGGGTAATTGCCATTAAAATCTGCTCTGTTTTCTTCTTATCCTCTCCAAATTGTCAACTTGTCACAAACAGATGAAAGAAAAAGAAATACTCTGAAGATAACAAGTAACAACTTATAATAGCAGAGGCCATGAACTTTAAAAATTGTACTTTTCATTTATGATTTTACGGTCAGTCTTCTTGCTTTTCTGTTACATCTCATCTCTTCTCCTCCTGGGGGGGAGAAATGATGGATACGATCATTTTTTTTTTTCCATTTGATTTAATTGGTTAAAGTTCTAGTTAGGTGGTGGCCTGAAACCACTCCATAGCTCGCATTGAATTCTGTCTTCCTGTAATTTATTCAGAGCTTCTCAGTTTGCAGCATCAACAAATTTTGGCTCATTCAATATTTTGCTGGCATTTCATTTTCGTATTCATCAGCTAATTGAATGACGACGCACAGAACTATAACAAGATCGAGACATTTCAATTCATAGAAGTTTCTTTTTATGATTACTAATATTTAACCATGTAATTTCTTTTTAAAAAATTGGTAATATTAAAATCTCGATCAAACTTCATTAAACCAGAGAATTTTTTTCCCATTTTTAAATTTTTTTTAAATGGTGTTACATTTCGCTTTTCATGTAATAAGTTTTTTTTGGCTATTATCAAAATATTAAGTTGGATGGATAATTGAATATATATAAACATATATATATATATATATATTTATATATATACGCAGTATCACTTTCTTCGTTTTAGGGGGGAAGGCCAGCACGTAATTAATAGTACTTACGAAGACTCAAATGCTGCCAAAAGAAAAAGTTGGTTGGGGTTCTTTTCAGTTTACTCTTCTTTTTGTTTTTCCCCTTTTTTTTTTTTTAAGTTTAATTAGAGTATTCAAATCTTTTGATCATTTGGCTATGTTTGGTACATGAAAATATTTTCTGTTTTTATTTTCTAAAAATATAAAGAAATCACCATCTAAGATATGTATAGTTTATAAGAATGTATGCATGTTTTAGAAAATGAAAATGAAAATGGATCTAAAATTGAGAATAATTTTTTTTTAATCTCATTTCTAGGTCCATTTTCATTTTCATTTTCTAAAACATGCATACATTTCCTCTCACAACATATATCTTATATGATAGTTTCTTTATATTTTTTAGAAAATGAAAATAGAAAATATTTTCTCATACCAAACATAATGTTAATCTCTTTGGAATAAGATTGGTTAATTATCATAAAGAGTCTAATTTATATTAGGATGATTCTAAAAAATGATTTTTTATACATCTAATAATTATATGATACTTCATTAATTATAAAAAATATTAAGATTTTAAATATACATTCCTCATCAAATAATTTTTCTAGAAACAGAAAAAAAATGTCTTTTATAAAAAAATTTAGCCCCAAATTAAATTTTTTCCATTTTTTAAGGGTAAGTTTCAACCCATGTTACATTTATTATTGTAGGGTTTAGTTTGAATAAAGAAAAAAAAAGAAGTTTATGAATTAATAAGAATTGATTTGGTGTACATAGGTATAAAATAATTGTGGTATGTCTTTTAAAAATTATGATATATCAAAATACTATTGGATGCTTAAAAAGTCACTTTTTAGGATCATCCTAATATAAATTATACTCTATAATAAAAGAAAACTCTCCCAAACAATGTTTCTCTATTCACTCTTCTTTTTGTTTTTGTTACATATTGTACAGCCCCATCATATTTTCCTTTTGATCTTAGAATAGCCCATCTCATTTTGCCATTTTGGCCGAGATGGCAAAAAAAAAGGGGGCGCTCTTTCTTCTTCTTAATTTTTTTATCTTTGGTACATAAGAAATCTGTTTTTACCAGTAATATAAGGCTATATTTGATATATGAAAATATTTTTTGTTTTCATTTTTTAAAAATACAAAGAAATCACCATCTAAAATATGTATAGTTTATAAGAATGTATGCATAGTTTAGAAAATGAAAATGAAAATAGACCTAAAATTCAGAACAATTTTTTTTAATCTCATTTCTAGGTTCATTTTTATTTTCATTTTCTAAAACATGCATACATTTCCTCTCACAACATATATTTTATATGATAATTTCTTTGTATTTTTTAGAAAATGAAAATAGAAAATATTTTTTCATATCAAACATAGCCTAAGTTTTTCAAAATCTTTATGGCAAGTATGGGAATTCTTCTTGTACATATTTTGGTCATCAATTACGCTGTAGAACAAGATTAAATGGCATATAGGGTTTACAAATTGGAGGATACATGTATGATCTTTTGAGATATCATATCGAGAAAGAAGATCTACTGACTGATGATGTGGTCGTAAAGAGATGAAAGTGAAACATACACGTGAATCGTTTTGGAGATCGACACAAAGGGAATTAGGTTTACTTGGTTGTAAGATTATTATGTATATGCAACGAGAATACTGTTGAACGCATCATTATTATATCAACAATAATTAAGGAGTTTTAGAATCTCACCACCAAAAAAGAAAAGAAGTTTTATTAGAAAATGAAAAAAAGGATACGTTTTCTTTTATGTATACACGAGAGAAGGAGAGAGGGAAAAACAAAAGGCAGTTTGGAAAAAGAAAGTACATCACATGCACATTAAATTATAATTATTATTATTATTCCTGCGTACGAAGTTGGGTTTGTTTTGGATTTGATCTTTCTTCTTTAAAGTTTAGTTATCATCATATGATTCAGTTTTATCCCTGCACTTTAATTTTATCTGCATTCTTTCGAATTAGGCTTAAATTGTTGCACGAGCAGCAGCTGCTCAAATACCACCTAACCAAATCCATACTTGTAGTTAGCTTGCTGCCTCAATCCTCATTGTCAAATTTTCTCTTTTTCATTCATCTCTCAAAAACTCACAATTGCAACTTTAAATTACTCTTCACCGTTTACTATATATATATATATATATATAATTTCAACTTGAATAGGTCGAACAGTTGAAAAATACCCGCTTTTACCTTTTTGGGTGATAAAATAATGACAGGAGAGAAAGAGGGAGAAAAAATCAAATTAAAAAACTTATTACTTAAATATTTTTTGTGTTTTTTTTTGGTCGAGAATATTTGTTTTTTGTATGTTTAACTGAAGCTCCGTCTTATGCACTGTATTTGGCATTTGGCATTGCACAGTTATGAGTTTTGACGATGGTCTTGTAATTTCGTATTGAGCAATCCGCCAGTCCAAAAGTCAAAAGGTCATGGCTGAGGCTGATAGCTTCTCCGGTTCTCCCGTCCCCTTGTTGCGCTGCTGGCCCATCCATGGCTGCAGCTCATCATAAAAAATGTATGTGCATCACATGATCTATCAATTTTCACATATCAAACCGGCTTTAGGTGAAAAGCACTGTACCCTTTGCTATGTATGTTCCTTGTTTTTTTTTTTTTGGGGAAAAAAAAAGAAAAGAAAAATAGTGTACATATATATACACATAATAATGAACTTATTATATGGTAATAGTAAAAGAAATCAGAACGCTTTACTTGGTAGGAAACATGAAAAATTGAAATAAAAGAAAATAGGAGAATGAGAAAAGTAGAAAGATGAAAAATAAAATTAATTTTTTTCTAGTATACTTGGTAGGAAAGATGAAAAAATGAGTGAAAAAATTAAGGCTATTAGCTATATTTGGTATGACAAAATATTTTCTGTTTTCATTCTCTAAAAAATATAAAGAAACTATCATATAAGATTTGTGTTGTGGGGGGAATGTATACATGTTTTTTAAAATGAAAATGAAAATGGATCTAGAAATAAGATTAAAAAAAATTGTTCTCAATGTTAAGTTCATTTTCATTTTCTAAAATATACATACATTTCTATAAATTACACCTATCATATATGGTGATTTCTTTATATTTTTTAAAGAATGAAAACAGAAAATGTTTTCATATACCAAAAATAGCCTAATGTTCTTTTCTCTTATTGGTTTGTAGAAGAGAAAAATAAGAAGAAAAAAAATCAAATTTAATATATTTTTACCATTATACACCTTATTGAGTATGTTAGTAAGTAGTAGTGTTATATGTTAGAATATTTTTAATAATGAATGATATATAAGTACTTTTACTTTAATTAGTTAGAATCATCTTATTTTCTCTCCACTTTTCTTTTCAAATTTAGAGAGATTTTTAGTATGAAGCATGAAAGAATATTCATCTTTTTAATTTTCTTTTCTCTCAAATTTATCTCCAATCAACCACTTTAAAATTTATTTTCTCTCCACTTTTTCCTCATAAATTTTTTATCTCTCCACTTTTCTGTTCTATCAAACAAGGCCCAAAGACAAATAGTGCTTAGATAAAGATAAAACGGAAGTCCTAATCTTCAACCAGATTTTTAAGGTTTCATTTTTTTTTTTTGTCTCTCTGTTTGTCAAGAAACAGACCCAGCATTGCTAATGTGTTGCCTTTCATGAGCTAATGGGTTGGACTTTGGAGAATGAGTCACAGTCACTAAATATTGCCTCTTACTTACTACATTACTTTTTGGGGTCTTTGGGTGCTTAAAAGTTAAAAGTGATTTGGCAACATTTATTTGGATCAACCCATGCATCAGTCCTTATGAAGTCCGCCTACTAAGATATTGGTGGGTCCGATGATGTGGATCGGACATGTAACATTTAAAACACCAACGGCCTGTTGGGCTCCAAATCGTCATTTTGAGGCCTACTTTTGGTGGTTGCAAAGCCCAATAATTCAAAATACTCCAGCGAAAAATGGAATGGGCTTTGATTCACTACGTTTGCCCAATAAAAGACCCAAAGTCAAGCCGAACAAAGAAATATCTTAAGCTTCTAGATAATTCATTGACAGATGATAGATATTATCTCGTCCGAATCCAATTAACGTAATACGGAGGAAAAGAAGCCTTGTCCCTTTGCCTTAATTTTAGTCGATGGGAAGTCTTTGTTTGAACAATTAGGGATTAGTACTTACTTTAATTACTTAAATTATAAACTAGACGAGTGTTGATTAGATTAGCATTTTTTAGATTTCAGGTCCCATCGATTAAATATAAAATTCAGGATATTAGTAGTATTTTTTAGTTCGAAAACCATCTTCAAAGGGAAAAAAAAAAAGCGGAGAGATCATAATCTGACTTTAATCTGAAACCAATCAAATACAAGTTCCAATCCAACAAGTATTATTATTAATTAGCTTTATAGACCTCCCAAATATGAAAACAGGAGGTTTCAAATTTTAAGTTGGACCCTTTTTCTTCATCATGATTCATGAAAAGTATTTTATGTTAACTCTTTATCAGTTTGTCTTTTTTTTTTCTCCTTTTCTTGGCAAAAAAATGTTATGCACCTTTTTGTAGCTTGAGAGAAAAAAAATTCTAAAACAACAACATAGATGACAACATCAAAGACCAACAGGCGACAGACATACAGTGTCTCATATTCCCCTCAGAATGTGTGTTTCTTCTTTCACACCCGTTTTTTCTTTCTGAATGAATAAATAGAAATAGATGGGAACAACCGAACAAGACTTCTAGAATTAAATTAGCCGCATTGCCTCTAATCATCACTTTATATATTTTTGAACGAGTAAACAAATGGGGAGGGTATATCTTTCATGGGTCCCGCGATTGAGATTTACTTGGCTCAGGGATTCTTCCAAATTGAATTGCACCATTCTAGGAACGCCTGTGATCTGGCTTTTTGGTCCTTTTTTTCAAAAAGAGCCTTGAACAAGCCTGTTTGTATAATCCTGAACAATTTCCTGTTCAAATTACGGACAAGACATTAATTATCATCGTGGTCACCGTTAATTGTTTACGCTTTTGATTGGAAGTTCATCGGAATTGAGATAGCAACAAACTATCAGTGTTACGTAATATCTCAGGGCAGATTTTTCTTCGGGCGGTTATGGTTTTTTAGTTTTCATTGGTGGAATCTGGACTCTAATTAAATGAACAACAATTACAATGAATCAAATGCTAATGTTATGGTCTCAATTTCAACTCTAATTATAACATCTATAAGATTATCCTTAGAATCTTCCTCATAAATGATATGTTCGGAAAAAAAATTAAATTTTCTAACTTTGTACCCCAGAAGAACAAAGATAAAAGGCGTGTTTCTACTGAAATGATTGATGAAGAAATCTTTAACACTGAAAACGAATCTAGACGAGATCAAGGAGAATCACTTATTTTCTTTTTTTTTTCCTTTTTTTAATTTGAAAAGGACAGTCAAGTTAACATAAAAAATCTTTATCAGAAAACTATATATGCTGAGAAGAAGGTGAGAAACCGAGTAGGATGTCAATGTTCCACGTGGGTATTGGCATTGCCCGATTCTTACCCAACAAAATAGACAGATTTCATAATGACTTGTTTGGAACTTGACCTAGTCCGATGGAAAATCGGGGAAAAAAAAAAACAAGGCAAAGAAAAAGTTCCACACAGCACACACGTTTTGTAATAACAAGAAGAAAAAGGGGATAACAAAAATCCCTGGACAGTTGGACCCTACATATTTAGAGCCGCTTTTAACCCTAGCAATTATAACTTCAAAGTTTCCTACACAACCACCTTGAAATTTCTTGGAAGTTAAGAGTGATATATATCGTATGTTGGGCTCAAAATTGGAGACTTTTTGGGTTTCAAGTTTTTCAATGCGTTTGCCAATAATTGTGTCGGAGGGTGTGGTGTGGGGGCGACAAAACTATGTTCCATTCCATGGATGGTTTTTATGATGATTTTGTCAAAAAGACTGGATTTAGGGTTTCAAATTAAATTCATGGGCAAATGAAGAAAATGAAATGACGATTTCTTGCTCGACAATTATTTACTCATTCATATTTATGCAAATCGTTGAATTTGCATATAAAAAGACAACCTGTGCTTGATTGATGATGATTCCTTTCCATAATCATCTCTTCTTTTTTTTTTTTGGTTGAAAATCATCTCTTCAATAGTACTAGTAGTAATTCCTGGCGAGAAATTGAAGAGAGAAGGAAAGTTTCAACGACAAACGAAAACACACGGAATCTGCCCGGTATTTGCATTCTTTTTTCAGCACCCAAAAAAAGAAAAACCAAAAGAAAAAAGTCCATCCAAATTAAACACAAAAAGAAAAGATGTTGAGGAGCTAAAAACAAAAAGAAAAAGATGTTTCGATTCTTTCCTCTTATCCAAAAGCAAAGACCACAAAATAATTTTTTTGATGAGAAAAAGACCCAAAAGTAATTAATTAGTTGGAATTTTAACAAAAAGATATATTCAATAATTAGTGACTGTGGCCTTTACTATTTTTTTAATCGAATATAAGTAAGTTTAGAGAAAACTTGACTTCGAATTTGACTTTTCAAATAAAGAAAAATTTACTATTCATCAAATGTTGATTGTGGTGTGTCAATTTATTTTACTAAAACAATGTGTGAAAAATACATATTGATAGTGTTATATGTATTAAATTAAAGAATAAAGATATAAAAGTCTTATTTATGATATTGTATTTTTTTTTTGGTAAACAAAAGGTAGTAGAAAATTAAACAGATACTACTCTGGGGTTAGATACCCCTACAATATCAGCAATTAACAAAATACCTATTCCAGTGGAGGATTAGCAAAATACACAAAATTAAACTAACCATAACAGCCAATACTAGCCAGTAAGTCAGCACACTAAAGGAACGTTTGATTCAAGGTATCTTAGATAACCAGAATTATGTGATTGCTAGGTTATAACATAACCTATTGCATATTTCCGGAATATGCACAAATTCTGTTTGGTTGAGATTTCCGGAATATAAGATTAATCTGTTTGGTTGGAGGATATATTTTATGTTAAAATGGATAATTTACTATAGTGTCTATGTTTACAACACTTAAGCTTATTTCTTATTTGTTCAATGTTTTGTACAATTATTGTAATTTTGTTAAGTTTAATAATTAAACATGCATGACTAACATAAAAATTAATAAAATATTATATAATTAATTTAATGATTATATAAATTAAGTTTAATTATGCTTTTAACAAAAAAGAAATTATACTTTTAGTTTAATTGAACTAACATATAATTATTAATTTAATAATTATATAGGCTAAGTTTAATTATGTTTCTTAATCAAAACAAATTATGCTTAAAAAAATATTGTAATTTATCAACTACATAAGGTTATTAGGGTCCAAAATGACAAAATACTAAGAGTAAAGTATGAAAAGATTTTAATATAACATGGTAATCTCATATTAATTACCTAAAAATTTGGAGGTTATGAGATTTTTGATAATATGCATAAAAAACTAACATGCTAGTAATCTTATATTATTTCGATAATATAATTACCATAAATCAAATGAAGTAATGTTATATTTTAATGTACACATTACTTAAGTTATGTAAGATAACCCCAAACCAAACGGCCCTAAATATTTTACAAACTTGATAATGATGGAATCGGGTGAGCATCCCCCAATTGGAAGCAAATTAAGTATTCATTGGACAATTAAGCAAAACCAAACCATGTCCATGTGGAGATATGCGATGGTCGTGGCGAGGCTTTTTCAAAGCAGGTGTGAACGCACATTAAATTAGAGTCAAATAACAGCCTGCTATGTGCTATCTTAATCTCTGTGAACCCAACTTGCAAGGCGACCTTAAAACAATCGCAAAAGCCAAATCAAGCAAACACGTGCTGCGACTTTGTGCTGGGCTCCATCTTATAATTTGATTGATTAATTAATTTTAGTTTTAATTAAACCCCCTTTTCTGCCTTTATTAAAGATAATGCACTTGTCTCCAATTGCCCAATATTCTTATTTATTTGTGTTTTTGTTTAATTCCCATCGATCTTTCTCAAAATGATAATGAAACTCTCTGATTGACAATAGTTTAACGATGTAATTAACCCAATAAAGAAAGTTTTCATGTGTTAACCAAAAAAGCATCTTGATCTTGCTTATAATTAAATCAACTGTTAACGCGGGATTCTAGCCTCAAATGTAATTAAAGGTCAAACTGACTTCTTAATTATTCTTAGTTAATGACAACATCCACCAAAGGCCATCAGGTTCAATTAACCTGTGCTTAGAATTTGCACGAGGCAGTTCCCAGCAAAGCTTATTTCATGTTGCAAGATTCAAGAGTGTTAATGATTCTATAACTTGGTTTTTAATACTTAACTAAAAATCTAAAATGCAAGTCAGACGTTGATTACGTTTATATATATAATAATATATAGTATGATGCTTACAAAAACAATATTTGGTTGGTCTTTATGGAAAAATGAATATTCTGCCATATGAACACAATCTTAATTTGGTAAATATTGTTTTAAAAATCCATACACACCTCTCTTCCGTTGTCTCTTGCAAGCCTCTTTAATCCTACATTTTGCCTTTCCTTTAAGAAGTTTGAAAATTTTCTTATGAGTACGAATAAATTTTCTTATGTGCACAACTGTTTTTCTTTGACTTAATACTTATTTTCATCCTCAAATTTATCAATTGTGAAAATTTTACTCTTGAACTTATCAAATCGAGGACAATATCACCTTCCACCGTAACAGAGCCATTAAGTTCGTTGACGTGGATTTTTTTACTCTCACATAAATGCCATACCTATACCATGTTAGCAGACGTTACGGCTCTATCAGTAGTAAGGGTGATATTGTCTCCGATTTGACAAGTTTAAGGATGAAAATGTTGCAATTAAAAATTCATTGTGACAATTGTTAATTTTGAAAAAGTTCAAGGATAAAAATAGATATTAAGCAATTTTTCTTTTATTGTCAAGAATTTTTCCATCTACCTAATTACTAATTAACAAAAAAAATCTTTAAAATCTGTCCAGTTGACATTTGACATTCTTTCCTTTCCCTCTTCTCTTCTATAATTTTTTTCTCCTCGGCATGTCAAGGAGCTCATTGTGACGTAAAACACAACTCATAATCTAATGTTTAATCCATATAATCTTATAATCTTATAATCTTATAATCTTATAAGTTGATTTCAAGTTGCAAAACTTTGAAATAGAATCATCCTTACGTTAGATGGGACAAAACAAAAAAAAGCAAAAAAGAAAATATCTGTGCCCTCAAGTCCTTATGCCGTGGATTTGGATTCGAGACCCCAACACCATTGACATCTATCGTCGATACAACTTTTCTTCCTCCTCTCGAGGAAAATATCTGTGAGATTAAGCTTGTAATCTTTTAACCATCATCTCTAATAATTGCAATAATAAAGTGGGCGTATATGTATTAAGATCTGTTGTGCTCAAGTACTCAACTGATTTGGTGATCAACAAGATAAATTAGTATCATACATATATGAATTCCCCAACAATTACTAATTAATTAAAAGAAACAAGATAAAAGATTCCTAATAGATCCCACGTATTCATATTGCATTTCAGTTTTACTTATGAATAAATGAAATTGGATTAATCTCTAATTATAATGAAAAATTTTCAATTAATTACGCAAATTAATTAAGAGAGATATTATGCTTACTCTAAGTACAGCATTCACCCAAAAAAGGTTTCATTGTTCAGAAATTGTCTTTTAAATAAATAAAAATAAATGTTAATAAAAGTAAATAAATAAATAAATAAATGCAGTAAAATTAAAAAATGTTTCTGTGCCTCACACTCAGACACACCCATCCACAATTCCACATGAGCGATCCATCAACATCCAACATCATCGTAAGCAAGGGGTTGAGAATGACGCCACATTTCGACGTCACCTGTCTTTATCTAACTCTTCTCTTCCCCTTCAGTATAGTAGTAGTGAGCAACAACGCGGAAGAAGATTTGAAGATTCTTGGTTGCTCCCTTTCGAGCCTATCCTCTCTCTCTCTCTCTCTCTCTGACTTTCCACCCTTTTCCTCTCTATCTAGAACAACTTCTTTCAACTCTTTTCAGCTTCTATTCTATTGGTGACTCTTCTTGTTTGGTGGGGTTTTGAATTGGTCAGCAGCTCAAACCCTCTCTCTTCCTTTCTACTTATATTAGTTTACCACTCCATTTTGTTTTGCGAGTTGCGACTGCACAAAAAACAGAAACTCTCTCTTTCTCTTTCTCACAGTCAAATTCCCCCTCTTTTCCACCTCATTTCTTCCCAATATCGTCCTCCCTTCCCAGCTTTTCTTTTCTGACAAAACACTCTTTTCATGCATATATAGCTTTATTACCGTCTACGCCCTTTTCTGCTTAATTCATTCTTATCTCTCTTCGTTTCTCTGCCAAATTGCCTATCATTCTTCGCATTCTAGCTTTTCTGTTTCTCCTCATTTTCCCCTACTCCCCCATTTGGATCTTAACTTCTCCTATGTTGTTTGCCTTTCGAAACTCTTCATCTTTATACACTTCAGCTTCTTATAAAGCTACAACTCTCTCCTGGCATGATCTAGTGTATTGCTCCATTTCTTGAAATAATTTTTAAACCCATAACCGGGCAAAAACTTACCACACTCTTGACAGGGTTTTGTTTGGGTACAACCTTTTAATGGAAGAAACGATGGATTGGGAGCAAAAGACTCTTTTGAATGAGCTAACACAGGGGAGGCACCTGACTAATCTGCTTAGGAAGCATCTCCATCCATCTTCATCCCCCGAAACACGCCAAGTCTTACTTGAGAAAATACTCTGTTCCTATGAGAAAGCTCTTTCAATGCTGAATTGCGGTGGTTTTGTAGTTGAAACTAAACCCACGGGCAGCATGTTGGAATCCTCCGTTTCCATTGCCAATAGCAGCCCCGGAAGCGAGGGCTCTGATAAAAAAGATGTGTTCAAAAAGAGGTAAAATACAGCACATAATATCTCTTTCTCTCTCTCTCTCTCTGAATTCTTGTAATTGGTAAATTTGAAGTAATGTTTTAACGGTCAATTTATTGATTGATGCTACAGAAAAACATCGTCCGGTTGGACAGAGCAAGTAAAGGTTTGCTCAGGGGCGTCATTAGAGGGGCCGCTCGATGATGGTTATAGCTGGCGAAAATATGGGCAGAAAGATATTCTTGGATCTAATTTTCCTAGGTGAGAAAAACGTTTTTAATAATACGGTGTTTTTCGTCTGTACAAACGCAATAATTTATACACCTTGCTTTTGTTGCCTTTATCGCTCAAAATTACAAGAATAACACTGCCAGCTTATCCAAAGTGTACCTTTTTATCACGGCATCACCTGTAGGTGGGGACGTTAAAATGTAGGGGAATTAACGGCAAAAGAAAATTAATTTGAAACAAATTAGAAAAAGAACTTTACAAGAGTTTTATCTGTTGGGTCTGTTCTAAAAGACAGCTATAGAAAGTTATTGATAGGATGGCTCGTGATCCAAAACTTAATTTCGTTGCTGTGAAGTCCTGAGTCCTAACTAGTTTGTTCCTTTTTTTCTTTTCCCTTGATCACTTATTGTTCCAAGAATACAAAACTTGATTACTTGAACTTTAATAAAATTTTCTACGTACTTTGATAATGTCACACACAAAATAACAGACACTTCGTTAGTAAGTCTAATCATTGTTGTTACTTGGCTACTTGCACAAGTTATAAGAGTAGAAATTCCTGCTAGTAAGCTGTTTTATTATATTTTACCTTAGTTTCAACTCAAGAATACAGAAATGTTAAAATTTGACACCCTTTTGCAATTGTAAAATTTCTAAGATGTTAATCGAAGGTTTGAGTCGGGTGCTCACTGGTCAGTTTTGATAAGAGTTGCCGAGTTCCCATCAGGATAAAAAAAACAGTGTTCAAGTTCAATTATTCTCCAGTTAGGCTTTGGGTTGGAACCTGTCTGAAAATGTATCGATAAAGACATACTGCCCTGTCTTTTACTTTCTTGGAATTTAGTCTGGTGCACGAATAATCCTAGATTTGTTTGTAATTTATGTAGCTTCTAACATTCAATTTTCATGCGCAATTGCAGGGGATATTATAGATGCACTCATCGTCACTCACAAGGCTGTTTAGCCACAAAGCAAGTCCAAAGATCGGACCAGGACCCTACAATCTTTGAGGTGAAATATAGAGGAAGACATACTTGTAAACAAGCTTCTCACTTTGCTGTCCCGCCCGTACGAGAGACTAGGGAAATGTCCAATGCCAAAACCAATCATTCTCGACAAAAGCAGCAACTTGAAGAGAAACAAAAACAATCCCAAGAGATATTTTTGAGTTATGGAGCAGGGCTTAAGGTTAAAACAGAGGATTTGGACACCCGGCAAAACATTTTTCCTTCATATTCTTTCCCGTTTGAATCAGAAGAAGTGGAAAACACTAACATGTTTGTGAAGTCCCTAATGGAAAATGATATCATGGGAAACCTTTCTCCGACGTTTATGTCTCCGGCAACATCTGAATCCAACTTTTTTTCAGTGTCACCGTGCCACGTGGGCAGTTTTGGTCATTTAGGCCAAAATCTGCAGACTTCGGAATCAGATCTTACAGAGATAATCTCTGCACCAACTTCAGTCACTAATTCGCCGATTGGAGACCTGGATATCTCCTCACTTGATAAGTTGGAATTTGATCCAAGCTTCCCGTTTGATAATCTTGAGTTCTTCTCTTAATATAAGCAGAAGGAAAGAGGGAAAAGGAAGAGAGATAACTAGTCCACTAATTTAATTTTTAGAGTAAGGTCAGCCAGCATTCGAAAAGAGATTGAGTGGTGTCCATATAAGCTGCGACCAGAGGGCAATGCGTCAGTCTCTGAGGAAACTGACCGGGAGAATCATCATTTGATTAGATAATTCAATTGTTAGAAATAATTTGTTTTCCTTCCATTTGAATTAATTTGGTACTTCTCTTTTTAAACCCGGGAGGCTTGAGAGTGTTTCTTGTAACGAAGTTCGCAGGAAAAGGAAAAAAAAAAAAAAAGAAGAAGAAGAAAGAATTGTAATCTTCCATCCATGTAAAATTTCCTAAATCTGCAATTTACATGTGATAGTGATGTTTTGTTGATAAATGTGAGAACTGGCCTAAACTGATAAATGTCCACTAATGATGCACAATATTTACTTAATCATTATATACTTTCGTCTTTTGCAGTTTTTTTGAAATTTATTATAGCAGTAACATTTCTTTACATGCTTTCATCCAAAAAAAGAAAAAAAAAAAGAAAAACATTTCTTTACATGTGTTCAAAGGCGTTAAGAGGATGATTCGTTATCCATAGACAATTCTGACCATTTTTTACCTGAAAATATGTATTGACAAAATTCCAAGAAATTCTAGAAACAGTTAGAAGAGGAAATTTGTTCAATAAATCCTTTCAACATTTCTTCAGCACAATGCCCAATATTAACAAGTACCGGCATATATATCCCATTTATTGATTACAAACAATAATTGGAGTCTTGAAATAAGGATGGACTTGTAATTAAAGTGCAGCAATCAGCGAAGGGGTAGGTTCATGCTTCATATTATTCATAGATCACCAAGCTTCATACCACAGTTAATACTGTCTTCTATTATGGTTTTGGTATCAAATTTGTACTCAAATCCGGCTTCTTTTAGCTTAGTAGAACCCCAGAAGATTTCTCTCCCCAAGTTCTCCACAAACCTGAAACCAAGCAAGAACGAGATTGTCATAGGCATACAGAAAATCCTTTTCCTTTGCTGAATTACTCTCTGCTTTTAACAAAAACAATATAAAGCATTATGAGCCATTTCTTACTCATCAGGGATCTCGATATCTGGAAAAATTTTTCGACAGTGATCCGCAATATCTGCAGAGCTCAAATATGCGCTAGCACAAAGAAACCTGCCTCTGATAGAAGGCGTCTCCATGCAGAAAATATGAGCATCGCAGGCGTCCTCAATGTGCAAAATTGGGACTTTTCCCAACAATTCCTCCAAAAACCTAAGAGTGCCGTACCTGTTTTTGTTCTTCGTGGCTTGTGAAATAAGCATTCCCATGCTTTCAGGCATGCTAGAGAGAACTGCTTCCCCTCCCACGAGCCCGCAGACCAGGCTTACAATTTCTACATCACTATTAATGTAACTAAGTAATTCTTTCTCGGAAGCTATTTTTGAGCTTGTATATGCCTGCAATGTTAAATACAAATGATGATTCAAATCATTTCCGTTTATCTTAATTTGTCCTAAAAGAAGAAAATACATTGAAAGAATCTACTATACCGTTAAGAACTCGTTGCTGTAAGGATATGGAGGAATATCTTCGGGAGTCCAGCAAGATTCATCTAGCAGATCTTTGAAGCCTTTCCCATCCTTTTGTAAAGCTGATGAGGATACCGCCGAAGCTGTGTAAATGAGTCGCTTCACTGTCCCTGATTTAATGCAAGACTCCAAAATACTCTTCACCCCGGCAACTGATGCTTCCGATAAATTTTTGAACTTCAATTCGCAATTAATCATTATCATAAATAATTTGAAGTAAAAGAAATAAAACATTGTTCTGTCAATATCTAAGGCTCATTATCTCATTGTTGACCTACGTAATTAGGAGCTGATTAAATTGAGGGATGATAAATAATAGGTACTATAGTGGCATAATTTATGTTCTTTAACAATTTTTTTTCAAAGAACCATTAATTAAAGAGGTCTCATTGTTGACCTACGTAATTAGGAGCTGATTAAATTGAGGGATGATAAATACTATAGTGGCATAATTTATGTTCTTTAACAATTTTTTTTCAAAGAACCATTAATAAAAGAGGTCTCATTGTTGACCTACGTAATTAGGAGCTGATTAAATTGAGGGATGATAAATAATAGGTACTATAGTGGCATAATTTATGTTCTTTAACAATTTTTTTTCAAAGAACCATTAATTAAAGAGGTCTAGGGCCTTTGAAGCACAGACAAGGATACATGGACACAACACGATGCGATAAGGTAATTTTCTAAAATTGAGAACACGAGTATGACAGGACACGACAATAAAAAAAATTAGATATATATATGTAAAATATTCAATGGTAAAAGTATATTTTAGATAGATTTTACTAAGGATTCAAATTAGACTTAATAAATTGTGGATTTAAAAGGTCTTTGAAAATATATAAATTTAATTAAGAAAATATTTTTTTTTTGAAAATTTTTTAATGACCCAATTATTAATATAATTTGCTTGAAAAAGATGTTGAGGAAATTTTTTAAACCCAATAAAAGCCCACTTCACAAAACCCAAGCCACCTAACTTCTTGACCAAGGGCCCAGACCTAGTAAACGGCCCAGACCTAAGAAATCCAACTGTCTTCTTTCTTCTTCAAGATAGCAGCCGCTGCTATCGCGGCTGAGGCAGAAACAAGGAAAAAAATTGCAGCGGCGGCTCCTTTCATTTTTGACCCAAAAACTTGCGGGAAAATGAAGAAAAGACCTCGTCAAAGTGTCCGGCCTATATTCTCTTGAAAAAGTAGGACTACAAGGATGGATGAAAAGCGAATGGATTCATGTCTCAAACCTGAGAATTCTGAGGTTGATGGTGGAAGGGGGTGGCCATGTGAACAACGAATTGACAACCTTGAATTGCATGTTGAAACTCACGAGGATTATATATGTCAGCTTCATACAACCTTAATCTGGTTTCTGTGTTTGGGAGGCCTTTAAGAAGCCCGACCTTATAAGGGTCTCCTGCAATATTAACATACATCATACAAGAACTTTAAGAAACAAGACAGAACAACCATGTCAAAGACTTTAGACAGAAGACGGCAGAGAGAGGAATCGGGAATGATAAATCTAACCCAAATTCCTTATTGTCGCATGGACGATATATCCCTTTTCTAGCAGCCTTTTGACAAGTGAAGAACCGAGGTACCCTGCTGCACCTGTCACGCACACCTTCTTAGTTTCCTTCTCCATTTTTTGTTGGGTTACATTTTCCTTCTCCATTAACGAAAAGAATTGAAGTTCGATTGGATATGATCGGTAAAAGTCTCTATATCTTCCCTAAATCTTGACGAACAATAGCCTATCTATCACTCATTATTGATCTTCTTTAAATCTTGTTCATGTAATCAGTATTCTACACCGAATCAGGTATTAAACAATAAGTTTAATATGCACGATTTGATGCTTTGGTTTAATCTTCCAGTGAGAATCTTATCAGAACTGCCTTTTATAGCCAAAAAAACAAACTCAGAACTGTTTGTTTTGATAAGAGACAAGAAACAAGACACATCACTTAATAAAATCATGATGATTTTATTAAGTGTAAAATCCTATATAATTTACACAACACATATAACTTGTCGATGTGGGATCAGAAGACCACGTAGGGGAGAACTGTTTGTTCAGTATACTAATAGTAACATACACAAGTACAGACAAAGTGTTTCAAAAAAAATAATACTTAGAACTTTGTTAAGTCCAGTGGATTTGTCCAATGCGACAGTGATTTTGCCACTAATTTTTATCTAATTGATCGTCATACTTTTTCTATCTCAAATTAATTATTTTTTTTTTTAATTTTTTGATCAAATAATTTCATCTTTGACTATTATTTATGAAAAAATTATATAGAATTAAAATTAAAAAATATATATTGTGAAAAGTTCATAATTTAAGGTTTATAAATATTATTTTTAACTTTATATTTTTATAAAAAATAATAGTCAAAGATGAAATTATTTGACAAAAAAATAAAAAAAAGTAACAATTAATTTGAAACCCAGGAGTACATAATAGAACTGTTCAAGGGCCGGGCTTGGACAAGATTTAAAAGTTCGTTTAATAAACGGGCTAGGCTTGGTTATAGGCAAAAAAAGTCGAGCCCGGCCCGACCAGAATAACTATTTATTTAATATAAATATATTTTTATATATTTATTTCATTTATTAATGTGATGTTTTCTTTTTTTTTTTGTATATGATATTGATATTTTCAAATATTATTAGTATTTAGATTTTGTTAATTTTATAAAAATTATTTTAGATGATTTCTTTTAAATGTGTTAATTTATTTTTATTTATATTATAAATTAATATAATTTAATTTTTAAAATTAATGTAAAAAAATTAAAAACAGATTTTTAAACGGACCTCAAACTTATAGAAATATTTTAGAATCGAATTTAGACAAAGAAACATGTTTAATCGGATCAGACTGGGCTTGGATAAGAAAATTTCCTACCAATTCTTACTTGGGCCTAACTCGGCCCTAAAATATTTGTATACATGGGTCCATACATGACAACTTTTCTCTTTTCCTGAAAATGTACTGACAAAATTCCAAGAAATTCTGGAGACGGTTTAGAAAAGGGAACTTGTTCAAAAAATCCTTTCAACGTTTCTTCAGCACAGTGTCTATAACTCTAATACTAACAAGTAACAAGTACTGCCATATGTATTCCATTTATTGACTAGAAGTCTAGAAACATAAATTGGAGTCTTGAGATAGGATGGGCTTTGTAATTTAAAGGGTAGCAAGAAGCAAATGGCCGTCGGTTCATAATTTTGAGAAATCACCGAGCTTCAGTCCGCATTTAATGCTGTCTTCTATTATGGTTTTGGCATCTAATTTGCTCTCAAATCCAATTTCTTTCAGCTTAGTAGAACCCCAAAAGATTTCTCTCCCCAAGTTCTCCACAAATCTGAAACCAAGCAAGAAACGAGATTGTCATGGGCATACCCAAAATCGCTTTTCTAATTAGTCTGCCTTTAACAAAAACTGAAAAGCATTCTTAGTCATTACTTACTCATCAGGGATCTCGATATCTGGAAAAATTTTTCGACAGTGACCGGCAATATCTTCAGAGCTCAAATATGCGCTAGCACAAAGAAATCTGCCTTTGATAGAAGGCGTCTCCATGCAGAAAATGTGAGCATCGCAGGTGTCCTTAATGTGCAAAATTGGGACTTTTCCCAACAATTCCTCCAAAAACCTCAGAGTACCGTACCTCCTTGTATTCTTCGTGGCTTGTGAAATGAGCACTCCCATGCTTTCAGGCATGCTAGAGAGAACTGTTTCCCCTCCCACAAGTCCACAGACCAGGCTCACAATTTCAACGTCACTATTAATGTAACTAAGCAATTCTTTCTCAGAGGCTGTTTTTGAGCTTGCATATGCCTGGAATGTTAAATACATATCATTTCTGTTTATCTTGTCCTAAAAGAAGAAAATGAATTGAATTTGAATGTGTAGATCATATACCATTAAGGACTCGTTGCTGTAAGGAAGAGCAACATCGTTGGATGTCCAGCAAGATTCATCTAACCGATCTTTTAAGCCTTTCCCATCTTCTTCTAAAACCGATGCGGCTACCACCGAAGCTGTGTAAATGAGTCGCTTCACTGTCCCTGATCTAATGCAAGACTCCACAATACTCTTCACTCCAGCAACTGCTGCCTCCGATGTATTTTTGAACTTCAATTCATAAATAGTTTTAAGCGAAAAAAATTAGACATGTTCCGTCAAATCTAAGGATCATTATCTCATTGTTGATCTGAGTAATTAGGAGCCCAATAAATTGATTTGGAAGAATGCTGATAGTGTAAAACTAAAATAACTAAAATACTTTTCATTGATCGTCCAACTGAATTAGGTTAAGAAAGGCACTTAAAGAACCATTTTGAAAAGTTACCGGGCCTATTTCTGTTGAAAAAGTA
Organism: Microcos paniculata; assembly: GCA_030664755.1. Classification (NCBI taxonomy): domain Eukaryota; kingdom Viridiplantae; phylum Streptophyta; class Magnoliopsida; order Malvales; family Malvaceae; genus Microcos; species Microcos paniculata. Next base: position 37,909,467 of record CP131461.1, read on the forward strand.
GGACTGAGAATAAAAATGGACGAAAGGTGAATGGATTCACGTATCAAACCTGAGAACTCTGGGGTTGATGCTGTAAGGGGGTGGCCATATGAACAACGAATTGACAACCTTGAATTGCATGTCCAAACTCACTAGGATTATATATGTCAGCTTCATACAACCTTAATCTGGTTTCTGCATTCGGGAGGCTTTTAAGAAGCTCGACCTTATATGGATCTCCTGCAATATTTGACGAATAAGTATCATACAGAAACTTTCAAGAAAAAAGACAGACACAACCATATCAAAATACTTGAGGCAGCAGATGGCAGAGAGATATGGAACTGATAAATCTAACCCAAATTCCTTGTTGTAACATGGACGATATATCCCTTTTCTAGCAGCATTTTGACAAGCGAAGAACCGAGGTAGCCTGCTGCACCTGTCACGCACACCTTAGTTTCCTTCTCCATTTGTGTTTTGGTTACAGTTATTTCCTTCTCCATTAATGAGTGAAGAACTGAAGATTGATTGGATGATCAGTGACGGTCTCTATTTCCTTTAAATCTTGATCAACAATAGTCTGTATCTATCTCTAATTGTTGGTGTACACACATATTTTGAAGAAAAGTAAGGCTGAAAACGTGTTTAGGAGGTTGTAAAGCGAAGATATGGAAACCGACGAAATCAACGGCTGCCGACGGAGGGAGGCGGCTGGAAACTGGTTCGAGGAAAGAAGAAAATAAAAAGAAAAGGCAAGAAAAGAGAAAGAAGCAGGGTGGAGACGAGGGGGATGGAGAGAGTAAAAGTACATAAAACAAAAAGAAAAAAATATTTAATTAAAATTAAATTTCTTAGTTGATGTGCACTGCAACGTGTCATTATTGGATCCATATGGTTGCTGATGTGAAATGACAACCGTACCAAATAAAGCCAGCCGAGGGCCGTTAACAGCACCATTAGTCACGTGCGGTCACGTGATGGACCGAGAGGAGTAGAGGACAGAAGGGTTAAGGGTTATTAAAATAAAAATTTAAAGATGAAAAATTCTACAATAAAAGTTTGAGTACCGAAACATGTTACATGAACAAGTTGGGGGGGGTTAAAAAGTGTATTAAATCTTTTTTTTTTAATCCAAAAAAAGAAAAATCTTTTTTTTTATTTGATAAGAAAGATGCTGTAATCCGCTTATATTCTCATAGTGGTATGCCAACTAATATCACATCCCAACGAAGGAATTAAGGCTCCTTTTGGTAGAGTTATGAGATTAGTTTCGATGAGATTAAAATGATAAGATTGGTTATTATATATGTGAGATTAACATTATGATGGTGAGATTAAAATCAGTAGTGAGAAAATATGTATTTGACTAAACAATGATGATGGTGAAATTAGAATAAATGATGACCAAAAGAGACATTAATTTAAAAAAATCTAAAGGGATAAAAGAAAAAAAATGACATGTGGGGTTTTTGGGAAATAGTGCTGCGATGGAAATAGAGAATTCCTATCACAGCATTTTGTTGTAATGAGAACATTGCGTTTTGGGGTACAACATAAGCAACCCCGCAGTAATGTTGTTAGACTTAAACTATGTTTGGTGCACTGTTTCGGCGTGTTTGAGGGCTCAAATTGGCCGAACAGCACACTGGAGGTCTTAAGTGCCTCAAATGGCACTATGGGACTTGCTGACATGGCCAGTCACAAATGTGTTATACAGTGAAACAGAGGACTAGAGCTTTTTGCTCTAATGAGCCAAACGGTGGGTTTTTTTTTTCCCTTTTCCTTATATTATCCTTATTTTTTCCTCTTTGGTTTTTGTGCTATCTCTTTAATTAATAACCCTTTTGGTCATTTTGTGTTCTCATCTCACCACACCGTTGTTTTCGTCAAACACTTATTTTCTCATCGTTGGTTTTAATATCACTACCACAATTCCAATCTCACATGTACAGTAATTAATCTCATCATTTTTAATCGCACCGAAATCAATTGCACCGCTCTCCCAAACATAACCTTAAGGCCCCATTTAAGGCATTGCAGCACGTTTAGGTCTAATTATTAAATTTATAGTTTAATAATACATATGTTGTGTGCATCACCACCACTAAAATCGTTGTTGTAACTTGTAAAACTTGACAGTTGTTACTACTAAAATCGTTTACTTACAAAGAACGAAGAACGTGATATTCGTATAGAAATCACTTACCTCATTTTAGTGTCTCATTTTATGTCTCATTAACCAGAACACGTCACGTGTTCCATTTATTTAACTCTAATTACTTCTTATTTGATTTTAGGGTTATTATAAACAAAAAATTTTAAAACTATTCCAGACAGAAAAAAAGACCCTCCATAACAAAAGTTTAGCCCCAAATTAATTTTTTTTAATTTTAAGGGTAAGTTTCTATGTATATAATTATTCGGGTAGGTTTTAGTTTAAATCAAGAAAATAATAATAATTTTTTTATTTGTTTATTTTATTAAAACCAAACAAAGAATGAGAGAGTTAAGTGAATAAGACACATGTCAAGTTGTGATGTATGAAACACTAGGACTGTTCAAGCAAACTGAAAAAATCGATAATCAAACCGAATAGACAACTAGATTAGGATTTTGGATTGTTCATATGAAAACCGAATGTAACCTGAATGAACTAAATGAGCTAAAATTTAAAAAAAAACTTGATTTTATTGGCCCAAAATGAAAAGATCCAAAATTTTTATAATCTTATTTGAGCTTTTATAAAAGAAAAAAATTCAAAATTGAATGGATTTCATTTACCTGAAAATCCGTGAAAAATCTGAACCAAATCGAATCGAAACGTTAAGGTATTAAAATTTTAATATCTAAACCGAACCGAATTATTTATACTCCTATAAAACCCTGAGATGTGGTTGGGGATTTTTATTGGTGAAATTCAAAGTCCTATATGGCCTTTTTCTATTTTTATTTTTTATTTTCAAAATAGTGATGCACGAACAAACAAAGCAAGTGTATGTTTTTTTTTTAATGAAAAACAAGTGTATGTTTTTTGTTTGTTTTTGCCTCATCAAAAAGTATTTATTATAACTTCCTGAAAATCAACACAATGCCCCGTTTGTCAAACTACCAATTCTTGACAAGATAAAACAAAATTAGTGTGTCAGACTACCAACTCTAGAAAGAAAAAGGCGACTAGTTGACTACTCTATTTTTGGGAAAATTTTACCTTCACTTTTGTCAAAATCGGTCTTGCAGTCTTGCTACGTTCACACACGGTACTTATAACTTTTCATGGATTAATTAATATTTCCACGTCTGATGCTTAGATCACAAAGATTACATTGGTTAGGATTGATATTCAAACTTGACTAAACTTAGGACATTGAATCCGCCCATATCCTATCCGCTACAGAGAGTGATTATCTCACGAATTTAAAAATGTAATGCCATTATGAATCGATAACATTGAATTTAGCAATAAATTATTTCATATTCTCATACATAATTAGTACTATTAATTTCGGTTTCTCCTATTGAGGATCCCCTGTTCTTCTTGCGCACTTGATACAATCCTCCAATATCTTGTTTATATCATATTTAAATTCAAAACCCTTATCAATAAGCCTGCTTGAGCCCCACTTTATTTCTCTCTTCGGACCATCCAGGTACCTGAAACCCAAATTTTCAATTAACCCACGAAAAGAAAGAAAAAAACTTTGGAACATTTTAATTTGTTCTGTTCTGCAAAACAGAGTGGAGTAAGCCACCTACTCTTGTTTTATTTGAAATTCTGGATAATTCAGTTGATAACATGTAGCAATTTCCGCCGATGAGACATAGGAGCTGGCGCATAAGAATCTGCCATTGATTGAAGAAGGATTCTCCATGCAGAAAATATGAGCTCCGCAGACATCATCGATGTGCACTGCCGGAATTTTGCCAAGCGTTTCTTCCAACCATCTCAGAGACTGATAGTGGTAAGCATACGCCTCATTTCCAAGTTGTGAGATGAATACGGCAACTGCTGCAGGCGTGTAAGACAGAGGAGAATCTCCTCCCACAAGGCCACATGCCAGGGTCACCACCTCCAATCCATTTTTACCCTGTGCATTTTCCCCATAGCTCAAGATTTCTCTCTCTGAAAGTGTCTTTGAATATGTGTAATCCTATAAATAATTCTTCATCATCAAACAGTTAATTAATTGGAAAAATAAAAAAATTTTGGTAGGCTACACATCGCAAATGCATCTAGGTAAGAAAATCCACCGGTTCAATTATAAGCTTAATGTTAGAACTTAAAATCAAAATCAAACTTTGAATCTATGGATTTAGCGCACAGAAAATAAAGTAGTGATAATATACTTCTAAACTTACATGACAAATTTGTCACAACATTTAACTAAAATATCCATTTATAATGTCTAAATATCTAAATTCGTTGAAATTGCTTGGTTAGTTGTTCTAAATTGCATGTTAGAACAGATAAAATCAATATCACATTCGCGATTGATAAGGTGAATGGGAACTTGCCTTGCGAAAATCATCGAAGTAGGGAAGTGAAGTGATATTATTAAGATTTGTCCAACAAGATTCATCCATGGAGTCCTTAAAGCCACTTCCATCATCTTTCAGAGGCGATGCAGCCACAACAGATGCAGTGTATATCAGTCGTTCCACTGTATTCGACGTATGGCAACACATCGCAATGGTTTTTGCAGCAGAAACTGCGGCCGCAGTTGTGTTTTTGAACTATATATGTTTTGATATAAACCAAGAAAAAGACGGATAATTGGTCAACGACTTTAGTTTTAGCCTTTTTCCCTTTTTTTCCTAAGGCACCCAAATCATAAGAAGGAGAAGGACAAACCTGATAGCCCTCGGTGTGCTGCAAAGGTGTAGCAACATGGAAAACAAAGTTGCAGCCTTGGATAGCTTGTTCGAACTCATCTGGATTGTATATATCAGCCTGAAACAAAAATAATCTTGTGTCTGCATTGGGAAAGCTCTTCAAAAGATTAACCTTCGACAGATCACCTGCAATTCCCCATCCACAATATCAGAATTGCATATTTGTACAAAGAATCTAATCACACAAAAAGAAAGAGAGGTTCCCAACCCAAGTTTCTCAGTGTTGCATGGACGGTATAACCTTTGTCTAAGAGCTTCTTTACCAACGAAGAGCCGATGTAAGAAGCACCTCCGGTCATGCATAACCTGCATTTACTCTCCTCCATTGCAAATTGCAAATTGAAATGCGACGATACTTACCCCGAACCACCGGTAACCCTAATTAATCACCCTTTTCCCTGTCTAGCTCCACTTTTTTAATGGTTAAATATCCAAATTGACCCTCAAACTATATCAAAATAGACAGATTGACCCCTAAACTTTTATTTTGGACAAATAACCCCTCAAACTTTCATTTTGAGACAATTAACCCCTTAAACTTTATTTTCAAAGGAAATTTCTATTGAATTAAGGGCTATATTGTCCCTAAATAATAATTTTGAGGGTTTAATTGTTTCAAAATAATAGTTTAAGCGGGTTAATTATCTCAAAATAATAGTTTGAGGAGTCAATTGTCCCAAATAAAAATTTAAGGGCCAATATGTCAAAAAATGTATAATTTAGTGGCCAACTTGGATATTTAAACCTTTTTTAATCATAGTGGAGCCTTCTTTCATTACCCACCATGTTTAAAGATACAAAGTGGTAGAGTAATAATTAATTGATTAATGATAAGAAAAACTCCATGATTAGGGTATTAGACAGCGATGCTTAATTTTTTTTTTAATCCTCACATCCCCACAGTGGGGAGAGTAAGTAGGTGGAAGACATAGTCAATGTCTAACAGTCAGATTTTTTTTATGATGATGATTTACGAACAGTTTCTTGACCAGTGAAGAACCAGTGTAACCGGCTGCCCCTGTAACACATACCCTGCAGTTAGGATTCTCCATTACTAAATTCCGTCACAGTTGTGAATTAATTAAATACCATTGCAGTTAGCCTTCTCCATTGCTAATTTCCATGCATGATACACAAAGTAAAATTTGTAAATGAGTGCCCACTTGCTGCCCCTTTCATATTTATGCGCCACGTGCCCAGAAGCAACTTCCAAAAATAAAATTATTTCCCTTTTCTTCTGGGAAAATTTGCGAGGGTTGGACTTGGACGTTGGATAATTAATGAATGATCTCGTTCGATTGTGAGGTCTTCCGTATTCAAAGATTTTCATTTCTTCTGGTTAGTACAAAGATGTCAATAGAACCAACTGCCGGCCAAGGGTTCGGTAGGGTCCGTACGGATAATTAAAAGTGCGTTAACTGTTTTGTCTAGGTCTCGCTTTTGTGGGTTCATTATATGTAGTCCAGAGGAAGCCCATTTAGACCCGTCAAGTTATATATAGTCGGAACCCTAAAAGCTAAGTCCAGGGCCGGACCCACGGGCCAGGTCTACAGCTGAAGCTGATTATACGCAGAACAACTTTGTTTTGGGTTCGGACGTCAGATATAGACCGACATACTCACATACTTAATCTGTAGTCGGCTCACATGTTTCCAGAGGATTTCCCTAGTCACGACTTTTACCGGATGCTTTAACGGGCTGGTATAAGACCGAAACAATGGGCCTCCAGAGATGTGAATGAAAAGCCCAAAGTTAGGCCACACCCGCTTCCGCAAAAGTCAAAGGCCAAAGCTATGATCCATTTCATTCCAGGAGCGGGAAAAACTGTTACTACTATTTACAGGGTTTACAAAGCTTTACAATTTATAGACTTTTATACAATCCAATATCCATTCACATTTGTGTGGAAATTGGGAAGAAATAAAAATGAGTGGACAAACCATTGATAACTAATAAGCAGAAGAAAGAAAAGAAAGTATTTTGCATTAGAAGTAATAAGATGAAACAATTATGCACAACTCTTCACCTTCACGAGTGTTGACAATAATAACTCCATTTCAGTAGATAGCTTACCTAACAGAAATATTCTAAGAGGGAACTGAAAAATAAAATGGTGATGCATAAATATCTTCTAGATGAAAATGATTGCAGCATCCTTTTGGCTCTCGAATCATTCTTCTTTTGACGGCTCTATCAATACAATAATAATAACAATTGCAGTACCTTTGCTTCCTACTTTCCCCCAGTTTGTTGAACTTTCGCTTTTTAGGAGTTCTTGAGTGGAGGTTAGAACTTTAAAAGGTATGAGAGAGAATTGCAGTCCCTGGCCTGGATAATTAGTATTTAAAATGTGAGGAAAGGGAATCTAATAATCTATCCATCTTAACTATTACAATTATTTATATATGTTATCATCTTATACTATAATTATTTTAGTACCAGACTCTGCCACCAGTGTCAAAATTATGAAACGAAATTTGCCGCTAACCAAACCTTACCATTCTGGAATAAAAAAAAAAAAAAGGTTTTATGGTGGTCGAGTTTACATATATCTATGGGTTTCTTCTTTTTCCTTACATATATAATGGATATTTTGTACAGATGTTTCTATTGGGTATAATTCTCTGTTTTGCTATATTTTGTGGTTAGCTTGAAAAGAAAGGAATTGTTTTGTTGTTCAAACATATTCCAGTTGAATGCCACTAATATTAGGAGGAAGGCTACCGGCCATGCTGTTGAGTTCTTTTCTGTAATTAAACAAAATAGAGAGACTAATGCTTATTAAATATGAAGGAAATCAGGTGGAGTAAACCAGAACCTCCTTGGTTTAACTTAAATGTGGGTGGTGCATCATCTGGAAACCCTGGTTTCGCTGGATGTGGAGGAGTTCTTAGAAAATCTGATGGTGTGTTTGTGCTTGTGTTTTCTATGTCATTGGGAATCTGTTTTATTAATGTTGCAGAATTTCAAGCTGTCATGGAGGGATTATACGTACCTTCCTTTAACTCATCAGATTTCTCATTTAATTATTGAAACTAATTCTATGATGGTGTTTAATGCTTTTAACAGGAAGCAGGTACATAATCCTCTGCTGCTAATCCTTCTCGATGAATGTATGCAGCTGATGTCTAGGCTTACCGAATGTATGCTTTTAAGTTTTCTTTTTGTTTCAGACAAGTAAACCAGGTTGTAGATGCTTTGGCAAGAAGAGCTAGTGCTAATTCAAATCTTTATACTGCTTACTCTTCGCCTTCTGCCTTTCTCATTGATCTTTTGTATGAAGATATAGTAAGGTTTAGATTGGTTTCTTGTAACAGTCAACCGTATGGTACAGCTGTCTGATAGGATAGGACTTACTCCCCTTTTGGATCGTTTACTTCCTAAACCTGTTTATAAATACTTTTGTTTTCTATAATATATAATACTTTATCTGGAGGAAAAAAATAATAATACATATTGTGGTAGGGAGTTCGTTTGGATTATTTATCGAGGTTGGTCTTAGTAGAATGGTCGACTGGTGATTAGTCACGATCTAGTAGCTAACTGCTAAAGTATTCCAACTTTAAACAAGAAAAATGAAAATTAAGAATTACCGATGATATATGCTACGGGCCCTAATTCCTGCTTTAAAACAAACCAACAAAAAAAAGGAAATTTAATCGAATAATAGGGTCAACTGTAATCTTCATCATCAGTCTTCTCCCTTAGTTTGCCCTATTTAATTTGGATCCTAATTGAACTAATTATGAACAACGTTGTAAAAATCGCCCGGTGAATGAATCGTTTAGGTCATCGGGTTATCGATTCAATCGGATAAAATCGAAATGGTCATTTAAGTATAGAAATATGTGAATTTTGATAATTTAAGTTTAATATATATGATAAAAAAATAAATTTTTAATAAGAAATTTATTTTAGCATGGTGGTTAATGTGTTTAACTCTCTCATAAGAGATCAACGATTTAATTCTTATGACTATCAACATATTTTTCATATAAAAAAATAAAATTTTGATTTTTTTTAACCGGTTTGACAGGGCATACCCCTGCTCACCCCCTCTTCGGACCGATCAAGCATCCGGGTCCTGGTTGACCGGTCCGACCGGCCGGCCCGATCCGGTTTTTACAACACTGATTATGAACATAGATGCTTGGATTCTATCATTACTAGCGGCAGGCCGGCGCTGGGACTTCACAATTATTGTTGTTGGGTCGTAGAGACATAGATATTTAGAATAGAAATATTGGGAATTGGAATATATATTCTTTGAAGTCATGTCTTATGTCTAGCATTTGGTAGCTAATTTACTATAGTCTCGTGAACCCAATAAGTACATTGCATCGATCAAACAAAGTACTAGTAATTTTAAATATTGTGAATCATCATAAAAGTTCGTTTCTTGTTCCTTCTTTCTTCTCTGCCTTTTGGTTCATATGTATAAGAAAAATTCTTTACTATCTATCTTATCCTATTGGCTATGAATGGTTCAATGATTCCTCCTCTATTATCCATTTTCCAACAAATACAACTAAATCAAGACGCATCAATTAATCACAACCACATGCAATGCCAATTTATTCTACTCTACGACTTTAACTTTATATATAGAGTAGGATTGTTACAATCCCGTTAGAAAACGTGAGAAATTTAGAAGCAAAACACAGTAATATATATTTAGGTTATCATGTTAAATTGTGGTCAGGAACAATTATTAATTTTACTTCTATACTAATAAAATAATACTTCATTCCTTTTATAATAACCGTTGTTTTAAATAAATTTTTTTATTTTAAATTATTTATCATTTTAGAAAATTTATGAAGCATTAATTACTTATTTTTCAAGTTTATTGTTATCTTTTTAAACAAAACACTAATTATTAAAAAGAGAGTAAAATAAACTATAAAATTATTCTTTTATAATATTTTATCTAGATTTTATGAGACTTTAATACTTTCATGAATCTTTGTACAAAATCTTAAAAAGAATGTTATTATAAAACCAAGGGAATAGTAGTTTCGATTGATGGTCGAAAATCTCGTCACAATTATTTCGATTAAAGCAAAACTGAAAATTGGCTTCGTGAAAAGAAAAAAAAAAGGAAAATTCGCTTCGTGATGAACCATCTCGAAAAATAGTTTTAACGTTAATTAATTTAATCAAATACCAAATAAGGTTGGCGTTGGGAGGATGGAAGCTTGTCTTTCCCTCTCGGCTTTCACACTTGTTTTGACCGCAAAAAAGAAGAAGACTGCTTTATAAAGGCAGGAGATGTTTTCAGAACTATAGTATTTTTCAGCTATTAATGTTCCAATGATTTCCACCCAAAAAAAAAAAAAGAACATTATCGATCGAACCCAACAATCCAAGCCACAAGAACAATTTTTGGACGGCAGGAATCCTAAATTACAAGATGTTGATGGCTCCCACGCTCGACGGTGGGGCCAAAGGATGACACGTATAACTTTGGAAGATCAGGAAGTGATGCTAGGCTTAGGTAAGCATCTCATGGCAAGCACTCTACCCGTCATTATTTTGAGCGAGAGAAGGTTTCGTGGTTTCTTTTTTAACTTAATAAAACTTGACTTTCCTCCTCATTAAAATTTAAAACCCTTTACTCTGCATCAACAAGTAATAATTAATTAGAAAGTGATTAGCCTTATCTGCAATCTTTTCCTTTCCCACCTTAGTGGGTGTGATTAAATTACTGAAATGAAATTGATGTTCTAACTTAACTGTGTGTATCCAGCAGCACTTTTTGAAGCGGTCTGGGAGCAGAGAAACGAAACATTTGCATGAGCGATTTTGCACCCATAATTTGTGTAGGTCCCCCTTGGTAAACATTTCCCTCGCTCGTATAAGGTTTGGATTTTATGAAAATGGAGGACAACAGAATTCAAACTCTGAGGTATTAATGTCACGAATCATATAATTTACTTCATGTAGAATACTTTTGTAAGCGTGTCAATGTTACCTAATTACCCGCAAGTCTTTTTCTTTCAATCTGTGTCTACTTTTCTTTTGAAGAGTATACGCCGAGTATGTTGTCCACATAAAGACAGCCACAAACGTGTGTCACATTGATAATTTCAAAGTTTCCCATCTTTTTGTCCAAATTGAGTGAAGATGAAAAAGGATTGCGAGGTGATCAAACTTCCAGAAGGAAAGTTAATACTGTATAAGAACTGATCTGTATTCGAGATGTATATTTTCAGGTAAGAAATTATTCCTTTTTAACTGGACCACTACTTGTTGGCTTTCCTCATTCTTAGGCAAAAACTTTTTCCTGGTATTTTTCTTCTGGCTTCCCATAGTACATTCCATAGATATCAATGGACTGGATTTATCCTCATGTCAAAACCAGCCACCTACTTTCAATCAATGCAAAGTGTGGCCATCACTAAATTGTTGATGTAACAAGTTTTTTTCTTTGGTCGTTGGGTCCACCCCTTTAGCATGATTGAATGAACGCTGCTCTATTATGTTATGCACTTCAATGTGCATTGTTCTACTGTACCCGCTCCAATCTCACCTACTTCATAGAATAAGCAAAAGCCAAAGGAACGACAGAAACTAGAAAGTAGATTAGATTAGAAACTGATCACAAGAAAATAGCAAAATAAAAAAGTTAAGAAACGAAAACTGTTTCCTGTGTATCAACCACTTGCTAACATTCAGGTACATTGCTAGCTCTTGACTCTTGCTACAAACCAAACGGCCTAAGCTAAGACCCATATACAGGGAAATGGAAAAAGATAAAAAGAAGATAATTAGTTACGAATATAAAGTTGAATACTAGTATGATTACACTGGCTTAACGGTAGAAAGTGCATTTTTAAATTCTAGATGCCTGCTGCCTGGTTCCTCCACTTATGAGCCATCTCGGAGAGTGCCTTGGTGGAAGACCCATTTTCACTCAGAACCTTAGCAGCTGCTTCTTTCAGGTCCTTCATTCTATTTCGAACACCTTTCCCTTCTTCGCCTTCCATTAACCCCTTAACAACTCTGGCAATCTCGTCTCTGCAAACTAACCCATTTTCACTGGGTTTTGGTCTCAATGCAACTTTGATATCCTCAGCCAGCATCACGGAATTCATTTTCTGCTCCGCATAAAGCGGCCATGCGATCAAAGGGACCCCGTTATAAACGCTTTCGAGGACTGAATTCCAACCGCAATGGGTCAAAAACCCACCAGTCGAGCCGTGGCTCAGCACTTGAGCCTGTGGAGCCCACGATGGCAGGATCAGACCCCGGCCTTTGGTCCTCTCCAAGAAGCCTTTTGGGAGAAAATCGAAAGGATCCTTCTGACTCTGTACACTGAAAAACGTTGCGTTAGCAACCTTATCATTTGGGCTTCTCACGACCCACAAAAATCGTTGCTCACTCATTTCCAATCCCAGGGCTAACTCATTTATCTGATTAGATGACAGGGTCCCGCCGCTCCCAAATGAGACATACAAAACTGACCGATGTGGTTGATCATCTAGCCACTTTAGACAATCAGAACCGTCAGCTTTACTACTAGAACCAACGTTGACAAGTGGACCAATCGGGTAAACCGGTGGCTTACCGGGTTCCTTCCCTTGCAAAGCCTTGATTGCCCCTGCTTCCAAGTCCACGAAACTGTTGGCCATAATTCCGTCAGCCAATCTATACCTCTTTGCATGATGAAGAAGCCATTTGTAAGCGTCGTTTTTCCTGTCTTGAACCGGGTCCAGCAATTGTCCGCCGTGAATTGGGATGCACCCTGGAATATTCACAGGCTCAGGCAGTTCCCTATACTCGCATGAAACCATTTGATCAAGCTCTGGCAGGAAAAGAAACAGAGACAAGGCCATGGCCGTGGACGGAAAAAATATGTAGGGTGATGCGTTAAATTCTCTAGCAACATCAAATGCGTCTGTACCGAAAAGATCAACCACCAAAGCGACAAGCTTTTTCTTCGCAACCAGCGACTTCAAGGCATCCCGAAGGAAAGAAAGGGAGCGAGCCACGGTTAAAGAAATAACCGTTTCAATTTTGGTATCTTCATGGACGTCACTCAAGTCAGCAGGAGGAAGGAAAACAGAATCTATGGAGCTGGGAAGAGAGTCGAGAGTCGACTTCTGAGCATTAGAAGGAGAACCATCGTTGGGGATAATGAAGGTGACAGTGAAGTCGCTGTGCTGGTGGACGAGCCGCTTGGCGAACTCAACTAGTGGAATGAGGTGACCCATTCCCGGACTGGGTAGAAGGGCTACATGGGGTGTTTGCACTTTCGCCATGGCAGTAAAATAAACAATTCTTTCTCTGCTTTTCTTTTTGAGTTATAGCCTTTAGGTGGGAGGAGAAGGAGAAGAAAGTGGAGGTGCTTATATAGAAGGTTGAGTTTGATATGTAGTGCGCGTAGTAAAGCAGGGGAGAGGTTGGGAGTTGTTTGTTTGTTTTTGGTGGAAAGATTATTTGTAGCATAAATGATTATTGTAGAAGTGATTAAGATTATGATACATAATTTTCCTGATTGTTGAAAGAATGTGATTGTGGAGGGGAATGAAATGGTGATGACTGATGACTGATAAAATGGGGCAGAGGGAGAATTTCTAGAGGAAAGAGATTTCCAGCTAGGTGTGCTGTGTAATTACATGTAGAGGATTGGTGATGTCAGTTCAGACGTAAGGCTTATGTTATCCATTCTTTTCTACTTTGTCTTTGTCTTTGCATTAGTATATTTATAGTATTTTGTTGCGCTTGGATTTTCTTTTTCTCTTTTCTTTTCCCCTGTTATTCTAAGGAGAACTCATCATACCAAAATTAAGCTTGAGGATTTCGTTTTTTTTTTTTTCTTACTACCAGGCCCCACTATTCATACATGTATAATACATCCAAAATCTAAGCTGGAATTCCAAATAAATCCAAGGAAAAAGGAAAACATTGAGCAAAAATTGGATAAATTAGAAATTTTGAGTAACTGAATTAGAGACTTACTACTAAATCAGTAAAAAATCAGATGCAGCCTATCTGGAACTCTTGCTGAAAAGGGAAAACATTGAGCAAAAATTGGATAAATTAGAAATTTTGAGTAACTGAATCATAGACTTACTACTGAATCAACAAAAAAAATCAGAGGTAGCCTATTTGGAAATCTTGCTGAAAAGGGAAAACATTGAGCAAAGATTGGATAAATTAGAAATTTTGAGTGACTGAATCAGAGACTTACTACTGAATCAGCAAAAAATCAGAGGCAGTCTATCTGGAACTCTCAGCAAAAAATCAGAGGCAGCCTATCTGGAACTCTTGCTAGTTGCTACTCTCCAAAATGAAGAAGATGTGTCAAATTACTGTCAAATTACAATTTGATTTCTTCTGATGACATCAAATTAGAAGTAATTAAGTTTGATTAACGTTTGCACCTTTATTAGACACTTCCTCAAACAAAGAAACAAAAAAATTTTGATGGTCACTTATTGGAGACTCCTCGGACCCAACACATTAAAAGGAGTGGACCAAAAATTTAATGATAGCAAAATTTGGATGAAACTTTCTCTTGCTTGCTGATGATGAAGAGGACTTGAGATCTAATCTCACTAATTTGCACAAAGATTGAACGATTTTATGGGGATATACTGCAAAAATGCTAATTGCTTCGGTGACTCCTAAGCATACACATCTCGGAAACTGACCAAATATTAGCTCAACTAATACTCGTACCATTAATTAAGGTAATTAATCGTATAGTATTGGATATACAACAAGGTATCATACAATTAAAAGCGTTTACATTGGGGTATATAGTTTCCAATTTCAGCTTCATACCAAAATAAAAAAATTTTCATTCGATTGCCCTGAAAATCACTATAATTATCTCCGAAGCCGAGTACCTGAAATTAATTTCCTTTCTCTGAGTAATTAGTAATTATGAGGAAGCTTTTTCCATTTTGTCCATGCCTTTTGTGTATGCAATTTGTAGATTGGCCCTTGGTGGCTCAATCATTTCCCCTGGCTAATCATATGTACCCAAATATCGCAAATTGCATTCCGGAAAAGCACATAGAGGAAGAAATGCTCTAAATAACTCCATTCTGCAAAAGGAAGTTGAGCAATTCCGTATATTTTTATTTATAAAATGATAATTTATATATATATATATATATATTATTTGCATACATTTGTCATGTCTAGTTTCAAACAAAGTCGTAATTCTCTTTCAATTAGGTACTTTATTTTAAATCGATAAGCTCATTTCATTATTTAATTACGATTTTGATGACGCCG
This sequence comes from Microcos paniculata, assembly GCA_030664755.1. Classification (NCBI taxonomy): domain Eukaryota; kingdom Viridiplantae; phylum Streptophyta; class Magnoliopsida; order Malvales; family Malvaceae; genus Microcos; species Microcos paniculata. Next base: position 37,924,590 of record CP131461.1, read on the forward strand.
AGTGCGTTGAATATTAGGTATTGTCAAAGCCAAATGTTACTTAGAATTCGTCAAACATAGATTAAGCAAGAGAGATCAATTTGTGTGTAGCTACTTCGAGAATAACAAAGGAAATCGATGGAAAAGGAGCAATCGAATTTGGTCATATCTTATGTCAAGTTGGAATCCAATCTAAAAAAAAATATGGCTTAATACATAAAATAATCGTTAAATTTGTATAAAACTGTCGTTTTGACCATTTAACTTTTTATTTTAACAATTTTGACCATTAAACTTTTATTTTATGCACAATATAATTCTTGATATTGACGTGGCATAATAAGAAAATTTCACTTGCAATATTTGAATAGGCTATGTCAGTATCAAGGGTTATATTATACATAAAAGAAAAGTTGATCAAAAACTTTAAAATAAAAGTTGAAGGGTTGAAACGCGAATTTTGTACAAATTGGAGACATATTTTGTGTACTAAGTGAAAAAAATATTCTTGCAAATATGTAATGTTTCTATCGCTGTTGATATATATGTGTGTAGTAAGGTAGCATTTGTATTTTTGTATTAATTGTTTAATTTGTTATACTAATTAATGCATATATTAAAGATATTAATTATTTATTACGAAATACACGCAGTAATAGCGAATTAATTAACAAACACAATGACGATATTATGATGAAAAGATGATGCATGCCAAAATACAGAGTAGTATTTTGTATCTGGCAATGTTAATTGCCGTGGATAATGACTACAATCACGATGTTGCTATATAATCAAAATATTGAGGTTAAACCCTGTTTTAACAGGGGCTTATAGGACCTGATTAAATTTATTTAATAAGGTTAAAAAGTAACATTGAATTTTAAAATGACAATAATTATTATCAAACCAACAATGCTGTTTAATGGGTGCCTATATTTCCTTTAAGATTATAATTATTTTTTTAATTACTGGTAATTATTTTAAGACTGCTTCGTAAACTAGTAATAAAAGTCGGCTAAATAAGATGTGGGAGTATTATAACTCTTTTGAAAAATCAGAGAGAAAGTACTTGCTATTGTACCATACGTTAGTATTTATTTATTTGATTTTTGCAGTAAGATTTTGTCATTTTACTTATCATTTTTGACCCGTATAATGATAATTAGACTTTTGGAGGCTTCCAATTCGAACCACTTGTTGCAATTCGAGAACAGCATGACGCACGTGTGAGTGAAGGTTCTTCAAACTTTGATTTTTCTCCTCATATTTCTTTTTCTTTTTATGTTTTAAAGTCAACAAAAGAGATGGAAACTGAACCAAAAACAGCCTGTCTTTTCAGTACTTCTAATAATCGTTCAACGAAAACAAGAAGAAGAAGAAGTTTACTTCTTTATTTAGGTTTGATTTAAATGACAAGATTTTTCGTAATAAAATCAAACACTGATAAGAATGAGATGAATGGCATGGATTTGAAACCCAAAATAGTCTATAACTCTATAACATAACAAAATATTAAAGGAGAAGACAAGGGCTCCTAAGAGATTTTGGGATAGAGTAAGGATTTTCTCCATCATCCATTACTCTTTATTGATTTTTGAACGTTTAATTTAGGATTAAAACATCAAAATTAATGTAGAGTGAACATTAGAGGGAATTCTTGTCCTTTAGGATAAGGATGGCCAGACATATTGCACTCCTCATTGGTTACTTTTTTTTTCTTTTTTTTATTTCTTTATTCTTTTAGGTTTGGATTTGGATAAAATTAAAAACATTTGAATTTGAGCTTGATTATGTTTACTTTTTTATATTATTATTATTAGTAGTAGTAGTTAATCAACTAATATATGTATAATTAAAAATGTTATTTTTAGTTAATTTAACATTTAATATATAAAATTTTATTTATTAGCCAATCAACTCAATATTTTTAATTTTATTTATAAAATTTTCATTTATTTATTTTTAGATGAGATATGAAGAATGATGACTCTTTGATGGGTAAGACTATGGTTAATTTCATGGGTTTTAATAAGTTGTGGTTTAAGATTTATATATATAATAATAATATAAAGGGTATCCAATTTATTATTTGAAGTTAAGTATAAAAGCTTTTGATATATCAATTAATTATTGGTTCTCCGCTTTCTTTCTTAAATTTTCTCTAAAATAAAGTTAAATGTTTAAATTTTTTTTAAATAAAACAAATATTAATTATTAATATTGTATTTGTACTTATTTCAAATTAACTACAAAGAATTTTAGAATACCATTTAATATTCTCTCTTGATTCTTCTCTCCCTGGTTTTGATTTTTAATAAAAATTAATGTTTATAAATTTTAAAATAAAATTACTTACATTTAAAAAAATTTTGAGAAACCCAGGCGAGCCTGGGTATATTTTGCTAGTATGATTTATTAATCCACCATTTTTGTCTTAATTAGTTTCTGTGTTACGTGCATTGTATGTAATAGAATACGTTATTAATAATATATACTTTTTAAGAATCTTATCTAATTTATTTATTATTATATTTATTTTTTAAATACATTTAATTAAAGATAATACAATAATTTATATAAGAGTAATATTTAAATTAAATTACTTTATTTTTAGCATGGTAAAACAATGTGTATAAAATTATAATTAAATTAAACTACAATAACCCATGATATTTCGTACTTTTTAATTGTGTAAAGTCCAATTTAAACCAACACATGTTGGGTTGAGTGGAAGTAGCTCAATGTCATACCACGTGTCATAGACAAGCCTTGCTCTCGATATCTAGCTTGACCGTGCGGCACTTGACTCAGTTCCCGATCAAGTCAGCCTAGAGTTGCTTGATTATGCAACGATGACGTTTTAGTAACCCAAATTTGCAGCCCGATTTTCTTCCCCTTTTGGTCTTCTTCCTTTACTTTCCACAGCCGCCTTTCTTGCTTTCTCTTTGAACAAATATTTCAATCACCCCTCCTCCTTGCTAGCTCACCGGAAAATAGAAGGATAATCACCTTTTTTTCCTTCAAACACACCTTCTCACCGTTCCTCTTTGTTGCCCAGCACTCGAATCACCACAGAAAACTTTGAAACCCACGGATCTATTTCAAACAATCGAAACTTCAAACCTCCGGCATCAGCGACCGAAGCATCCGATCGAGTTCAAAATCAAGTATATTGCTCCTCACTACCTACGGTATCATTCTACCTTCAGATCCTCGAACCAAGCCTTCAATGTAAAATTTCCTAAAACTCGAACCTTAAACAGTTTTCAGCGTGCAAACAAACACTGGGCCAAGAGTAATGTCACACCCCAATCCGAAGGTCGAGAATATGACAACCGTCGCGTGCCATGAATTGTGAATGGGGCGCTTCACCCACAACTCGAGGCTCGCAAGGCTTACAGCATCTTGACCCCATTTAATAAATCCATTTAAACTTGTTATGCAAAATGAAAATAAGATTTATAAAAATATTTAGGCAATTCAAAAATTAGAAGAAACAATCTTTTAAATCGAGAAACATAGATAAATAATACTTTAACAGAAATTAAGTCATGCCAGTGGATCCAGAAATAAACACACATAAGTCGCTTAGACTTACTGTGAGCTGTTCGGAGACGAGTCTTGACACTTAGCGGTCTACCCTTTTCGTACGGCTAATTATCCTGAAAAAATAAATTTTAAGAAAGATGGGGTGAGTATAGTTTTCTATACTCAGTGAGTGAGACAAGACCACCAATAAAATTTTAAATAAGAAAATATAAACACGCACTTTGTATAGCCTTGAATCGAAAGTTTATAATGTTTCGAAAATATTTGATTAGTCACCTTATTATCAATCAAGAATTTATTTAACACAGCATAAGGAAACTTCGAATTAACATTTAAGAATCTCCATAACACAACAGTAGTTAAAGTAAGCAATCATCCGTGAGAAAATATTTTAGGGCTCGCCAAAACACATTACTTAAACCTCACCCGGCCAAGATGAGGTATAAGCCTGCCGAGGTTTTTCTCTAGTTTCTTTATTTATGAAACAAAAAGTCCTCTACTCGGCGTTGGCACGGGCCTTCACCACGGGTGGTACGTGGCTATGTCCACAGTACTCCCATTGGGGTCGCATAATTACATAGTAGTGTGCACAACAACCCCTATACCATCCACCCCAAGAGGGAGTGAAAAGCCTACTCACGCCGGCTCCACAAGCTCGGACCGTGAAAGGCGCTACTGCAGTGACTAGCATCTCATCCACCAAAATCGTAATGTAATCATCACAGTTCAATTGAATATCATTTGACCAACTGGTCCATTATCGAAGTCAGTCTCATCAATTCCAATCAACTCTATCACAAAATCCAAATACTTGATTGAAAAATAATAAAACAAGTCAATTCATACCAAGATCATAAACAACCATTATAAACCAATGGAAATTCAAGGAAATCAAACAATTGCATTTAGGAAACAATTTAAATAACAACATATTTATTTAGGTCGGTAAAGTCCCACTCACAGGTTTGGGGAGGGTATACACTCCCACTATACCACATACAAATTTTCCTTAAAAGAGGACTCGCCATTTGATAGGAATGTTGGCTCCGGTCGGGTTTGCTCTTCCTTGATTGTCTATCTCCTATCTACAATCTACTAGCAAGTCAAACTAAGAATGAAAATCACACACATACCCGTCGACGTGGAGAACCCTAGCCATCGACGGGTAAGCTATTCGATAACTACTACTTTTAAATCCAAACCATCCGTCCAAGGATCTGAGGGTGGACGCTCATGGCTAACATTTCCAGGGTATACTTAATATTAGACGTCGACGTCTTCCAACCTAACCGTCGACGGGTGAAAGTTTCTGACTTCGGTGAGACCAATTTATTCATGTATCCGTCGACGTCTAAGTATGTACCCGTCGACGGGTAAAAGTTTCTGACTTACAGTGCCACGAGGTTATTTACCTACCCGTCAACGTATAACCCTTTACCCGTCGACGGATAGTTGGGCGTGGAGACCAATTTAACTATCAATTCAACTACCTTTCCATTAAATTATTCAACTAACCAAAGGCCATTCTTCCTTAGAAATTCAGCACTTCATTACACAATTGAGGGTTTCTTTTCTCATGTAATTTAATCACATTTTCTAGTGTAGTAAGCTTTCATAAACCCCATGTTCCACCTCAATCTTCCTTGAATCCAAATTTTGCCTAAATCTCAAATTTAAGAATTCTCCATAACATTTCTAATTTTCTAGATTCATAAGCATACAATGAAATTAATGCTAAATTAGCTTGATATTCATGATTAGCATATCAAGAACTAACATATAGCATTGAATTTAAGTATGCTTACCTTGGAATTGCAATATCCAATCAAGAACCCTAAACTTTCCAATTGCAATTACTCCTTACTTAGCTTAAATTTATTGAAATTGGTTTAGGAATGTTGATAAGCTAATCAAGAAGTTTAATTTGGTAGGTAATTTTAATAGGCTTACTTGGAGAATTTAGGACTTGTGTTTATGGAGTGAGCTTTTCAAGGTTTCAACAATGGAGGTTTTGCTCATCTTTCTCAAGGTTGAAGACAACCATAAATATTGGATGAATTTTCTAGAAATAACACATGCATGGCCGGATTTCCTCTTCCATAAGATGATGAAATTTGTCCCAAATCTTGGCCATTCATTCCTAAGCCAATAACACTTGTCTTCATGTGATGAAGTCCATAAAAGATAATTTTGTTCTTAGTTCCCATTTTGTCCTCCAACAATCATTAAAATTCCATCTATATCCCAAGTCAGTGTAATGAAATTTTCAGTGTAGGATTCTACTCTTCAGACCGTCTACTCCTGAACCATTTGCAGTGAAATTTTCAAATCCCCTGCCATTTGTTAACAATTTCAGTTGAAATTTCTAACCTTACTACAAATTCCTAACTAATCACTTAATCACATCCATGTCCTTTTCACCACTTAAGTAAAGCTTTACCACTTTCTCTCTTACTAACTAGCGCACGCCCTAATTGGCGGAAAGAAACGGATATTTGGTACGGGTATTACAAGTAAGGTCTCGGATTCTAGTTTTGTAAATGAAAAAAAAAGGTTTGGAAGAGTTTCCCCCCATTTGGTGTCCGACGCGGCTCAAACAGGTTTAGTTGTAGACCGTTAAACGGATATGGATATCTATGATTATACAAAAAAAACCCAATTTAAACCAATGATATTTTTGAACTACAATAATTAAAAGCCTTTTAAAATCTTAATGTTTAATTATTTATTTTTTAAAAGTCAAATGTAAAAGGTAGAGCCCAAATCTAATTGTATTCTTTTAAATAGTTTGAAGAAAAATATATATTTAATAAAAATAGAACTCTTACCTAACTCACACATTTATATATATTATAGATATGTGACATTTATATATATATTATAGATATGTGCATTGATTTCATTTATAATGCCATAAACGGATGAAACGATATATATGAGTCGGTGGTAAAATATATTTTGATAGAAATCTTCTGAATTATTTTTCAATGGACTATAATATTTTTCTACCCTAATATTACCTAGTTTCCACCATCGATTGGGACTGCCGCCACGTACGCCATGACCATATGCAATTGTCTTGTGAACAATTCCTTATATTGGCTTAATATTCAAATTGATTCTTAAACTATATTAAAAAAGATAGGTCAAATTCTATATTTAGTCCCTCTACTTTATTAAAAGTCTTGTTTTAGTTTTTCTACTTCAATTTAATCAAATTATGTCTCTCTACTATACAAAAGTGTGGATTTAGTCTTTCTATTTTTATTTATTGTTAAGTTGAGTCATTCTACTTTTATTTATTTTCAATTTCAATTCAATCACTAACGGTGTTAAATTTTCATAATTAACCATCCTGATGTGACATTGATTATTTTCATAATTAACCATCCTGATGGTTAATTTTCATAATTAAGACATTGATTATAATGACAAATGCTTTTAGAAAATATTAAAAAAACTTTCATGCGACCTTTTTTTACCATAAAATATCTTTCATTTCGGACAGATTATTTTTTATTTTCTTTTTTCAATATTTAATTTCATATTTTTTTTATGAGAGATTTCATAATCATGTCTAAAAGGTATTTAATGTGACAAAAAAACTACATAAAAATTTTTAATATTTTTTATAGGTACACGTTATCAAAGTTAATATCACGTTAATATGGTCAATGCCACATCGGTATAGTGAAATTTAACACTGTTAGTAATTGGATTGAAATTAACAATAAATAAAAGTAAATGGACTCAATTTGATCAAATTGAAATAGGGGGACTAAATCAACACTTTTGGTAAAGTAGAGGGACTCGGTTTGATCAAATTGAAATAGAGGTACTAAATCAATACTTTTGGTAAAGTAGATGGACTAAATATGGAATTTGACCAAAAAGATAATAGATCATGTACCGTAAATAAGTAGTTATTTTAATCGATGTACTTAATTTCTAATACTTGAATAATTACTTTTTTTTTTCACTTTGTGAAAATAGGAATATTCAAATGATTGATCCGTTCACATTTAACAACTCTTTGATATGATACATATATATTCATTAAATCAACACTTTTAGTAAAGTAGATGGACTAAATATGCAATTTGACCAAAAAGATAATAGATCATGTACTGTAAATAAGTAGTTATTTTAATCAATGTACTTAATTTCTAATACTTGAATAATTACCTTTTTTTTTCACTTTGTGAAAATAGGAATATTCAAATGATTGATCCGTTCACATTTAACAACTCTTTGATATGATACATATATATTAATTAAAACCTTTAACAAAATTAGACTGACTATATCAGCCAATACCAGCGAGGAAATCAGCACATTGATTAGCTTTCCTGAATATTTTACAAACTTGATGTTGATGGAACCGGTTGAGCATCAGCCCGCGCACCTTGACAATAACAGAATGAGGATGACACCCATGAACACCGGTATAGTAAGGAATTCAAAAACAGTTTGGGAGTCAATTTCCAAGATGGTTTTTGTGAAGCCTTTACTTAAAGCAAGAGCTAAATCATCATACACTCCCCATAATTCAGCCATCACAGTACAACAAACACAAACTTTTCTGGAAAAACCACAAATGCAGTTGCCACATTCATCTCGGATGAGACCACCAGCTCCTGCTTTACTTGGGTTTTCCTTAGCTACACCATCAGTATTAACTTTAACATAGCCATCAAAAGGAGGTTCCATTTATTTTGATAATCCTCCCCTTAGTATAGGTATTCCGTTAACGGCTGATATTTTAGGGGTATCTTTCCCCAGACAAGCATCTGTTTAACTTTCTATTGCCTTTTGTTTACCACAAAAAACCTTTAACAAAATTAAAACATGGATTATCATGAATAGGATATATATGTCAACGGAAAATTTGATCACAAGGATATATATATATATATATATATATATAATATTGGTAGGAATTAAACAAGTATTTTATATTGTATATATGGAGAAAATACACATTTGCTTGAAAACATTGTTCACATGATTTATATAATGTGTTTAGAACAAGTGAAATTATCTTTTTTATTTATTGACCAACCTAAATAACAAGCCGGAAGTACTACCTCCCGCGAAACAAGAGTTGACCAACATGCACAAAACTCATCTAATAATATTATGATGCTACAACAAATTTGATCATTAAATTAAATTAAAAGAAGAAAAAAAAAAAGGGAGGGCAACGGTAATAAAATTCAGCAAATATCTGCTTTTATGTTTTCCACCTGTTTTGCTGTGATAGGATGCTTGTTCTTCTTTTCTTTTTTTGGAACATACATGTAGCTTTGTTCTTCTTAACTGGTTTAATTACAAGGGCCTCGTGGATCATGTATTTGATAAATAAACATAAAAAGAAACAAAAACAAATCCTTTGATTACTTTATTACTTGTTTGACTAAACCTGTTCTGCTTAGACGGTTAGTTAATTAACCTCCAAAGGACTGGCGCCGATCGATGTCTGAATATGGTGTCATGTTATGTTTCGCTTTAGCGTGACTGATGCCACGCACATCATGATGATAATAAGCATAATAAGACACATATATAAGCCACCCAAAGAAATTAACTTTGATTTGCAAACAAAAACCATGTAATTGGACGGACATGGGACATATGCAACAATACAACAGTTGAAAAAGTGAAAACTCCATATTCTTCATAAGTCGTAAGCTTTGGATTCTTCGGCCTCATCAACTACGATCTTGGAATGTTAGATACAGATTAGACTTGGATAGTCAACATTCTTCGCAATCTCTTCTGGAGAGTTGGAGCCCTCTACTCCATTTTTTGTTGGGTTTTACTTTTTGGCCCATTAATTAAACTTCAATACCCTGTTTGAAGGAGCATTTGATCTTAATTTGGACCTTCAAATAATTATGGGATCTGGTTAATAAAGACCTGATTAGGTCTTTTTGCAGTCACCCATATACAGCACACATCCCAGAAACTTGATTGGTTCTGGCTGCGGGTATGGTATCTATGTTCATAACAACATCACATCCTTATAATTATCAACCAATATCTTTCTTCATGGAGATAATGGCACACAACTTTATATATTCAACACGCACCATAACAAATCACCATTCCTATTCTTCTGAACAAATTGAATAAACATAGACATGATAATGTTCTTTTTTGACCTCAAAAACAAAGACTTTTGGAAAGGCTATGAAATTGGCCTGGGACCTGATTTTCCAGTGGAGTTTGGAAATTTCTGAGGTTGAATTTGTTGGTCCACATATTTAAAATCCTTCCTTGCGTCATGCTCAATTGCTGGTGCTTTTGATGAATAACCTTCCTTATTTAAACTCATGTATATTCATGGAGAAAGAAATAGGACTGCCGAGCAATTTGCACGTAATGGAACAAATTTTAAGCATCCGGTAATTCCTTTGTTGAAGCATAGGAAGAAAATTGCGTGAAACAGAAAACAACTTTCAATATATATGCTCTTCTGATTCTTCCATTCAAAGCACTAACTGGGAGAGTAATTTTGTTGACGACCATCTTCTAGTTGATCATTTCTGACGAATTATCATCCGCCCGCTGCTCTATCTTCTCGTTCCATAAGCCCATTTAGTTTATCTTTGTTTTTCAATGCTTAGAAGAAACCCAGTAGGCTAGCCTTTACCTGGAATAGGCTAGCCTTTACCTGGAATAATTACCCTATAATAATGGCGGGTGGTAGTGGATGTCGGAAGGCCCATGGAAGTGGCCCAATAGTTTAATTAACCCAATCAATAAATGAAACCCAAGAAAGAGTCAGCTTAGCCCATCCCAGCCACTGCTCTCCAAAGTACCAACCAAAAGTTAGCTTGGCCGGCTGGCTTTGTTGAATTATTGAAGTTTTGGGGATCCAAGAAGAAAGAAAGCTGTTTGGCCAAAAAAGAAGAAAAAAAGAAAGAAAGCTGAAACTCATCGGAGGAGAAAAAGGAATTAAACAAAACAAGCAAAGATGATTTACCGGAAATGGAGTTTGCTAACAGGACCAGTCGCCATCCTCGGTGGAGTCGTTGGAGCCACTATTGTCGCCCACTTGCTCTTCGTTGACGTAATTTCTTTCCCTTCCCTTCTATTTCTAAACCCTAGTTTCAATTCTGACTTGGTAGATCAGAAATAATGTTTCTTTTGCCTTTTTAATTCAAAAAAGTTTTCTCTTTAGGAATTTTATTTGGTTTCCGGACACAAAGGTTCAAAACTTAGTCGATCCAACTGTTGCTGATTATGTCTGTAGGAAGCATACAAAACCTTTATCTTAGTTTTTTTTTTTTTTTTAATATTGTTATTGTAGTTCTTTATAGTAATCTTTTACTTAAGTTGAACTAGACGGAGCAGCATAACTTCTAGTTAATTCGTTATAGATTATAGAAAATCTAGATTCATCTTGCCTCCTTACACTCAAATGGGAAGTTTATTGGGTTTGAACTTTGATTTATTGTTTAATTGAAACATAGATTAGAATTAAGAGAGGGAGAGGGGAATGCAAACTAGAAATTATTATTTGAAAATGACAGCGGATCATATTTATGTGCATTTGATGTGTTTTTACTGTTTTACGTATTTTCGTTTGGATCATATCAAATCGAAAAGCATCTGAATTTGTGTAATGGGGATTGCTCAATCTAACATCTTGCAGAATTTTTGAATACTGGCAGGATCCATATCTTAAACCAAAGGGGAAGAAGACAGATACACCACCATCAACCAAGTAGAAAGAAATTGACAGTTGCTTGTTGGTTTTGACACAAGCTTTTCATCGCCTATTTACCTCTCTTGGAGCAGGCAAATGCCAAGGTTGCTGTTTGAAACATGAGTTGTTTGTTGAATAATATCCAATCTGATTGTTCTGTAGTTTGGGCTATCTCTCTTTTCTCTCTACAATAACAACTCAACTGAAATGTTCCTAAACATTGAAGTTTTAAAGTTTCACCTGCAAGACAACTTTGCAAATTGGTATGATAAGGCAAGTTTTAAGCTTTACCTGTTCCTGTTCTAAATTTCCATCATTTTTAACGGAAAGTTATGTTTTAATCATATTTCTCGTGAATGTGTTAGTTAAGTGCTTAAAGTGTATGCATAGGTGCTTTGCTTTGAATGAAAACCAAAGCCTGTGCGGCAATCAAATCTGAAAGGCTTGGTGTTCTGGACTTGAAACCAGGTTGTAATTCCGTAGATGATGATAGACCCTTGGATAGAATTGAGTGGAATGACAGATTTTTAATAGCTTTAGGTGATGATAGACCCTTAGATAGAATTGAGTGGAATTTCAGATTTTTAATAGCTTGTGAATTCAATCTTCTCAGAATTTCAGATGTTATCATACTGGCTTTTAATTTCTTCGGAGATGCTTATGGGATATAGTTGAAGAAATGAAAATTGGAATGAGCTTCGACTGGTAAAAGAAGTATTATATTTATAGGTATCTCAAGCTATACAAAGTGTAATATTCAGCTGAGTTGGCTAAATAATATTATAAGGTAACTACAAACCTCTAGCTTCCGGGAAGCCAAGATCCCGTCCATTCATATATAAATGATATAATCAAAGAATTGTACAACCTAAAATCTCAAATCCGGACAAAAAAGTTGAGTTAATTATTGATGAGTTCCTTTATTTATCATCTCCATTAGCAAATCGTTCCAAGAATCTATGGGCCCTGGTAAGCACCAATGCAAACAATCGTTTTGTACTTTGGCATTCTTATCCTCTGCAAATGGCTGGAATTGACGGTAAGGTCCCGGGTGCCCATCCGGCCTCAGCAAAGACAAGCGAGTGGTATCTAGTAATTTCAAGACCACTCCATCTTCAGCTCCTACAGAAGCAGCCTTCTCAAATTCTTCCAACTCAATGTCTCGCATTAGAGCATCTGCATCTCTCATATTCACCTCAACGCCCTTGAACGGTGCGGTTCTATTACATGTCCCTCCGCTGAACCATTCTCCATTCTCAAAGTGGTCTGGAGTTGTGGTTCTAAGGAAAACAAAAGCTTTGTGACCTGAATTTGTCACAAAGTTCAGTACTGACTTCAGTGCACTGCGATACGCGTAGTCGAAACCTAGCTCTGTTAAGTTCTTTCCCGGGCAGTAATGGCAACCTGCCACTGTACCATTCTCATGATATATGGCAGTTTTCAGAAACCACTTTCCACCAGCGATCACAGCATAATCAAAGTTCTTGAACTGTTCGGCCCATGTCTGATCAAGTTTATCGAGGTGGAGCTGAATTTCAGATGAAGAAACCCCATTCATATCTTCGAAAATATCAGCTTTCAACAGGAATGGGGTCCAAACCACTGAGAGGGTGAAGTTGTGAGAGGGAAAGTGCCATCTTTTGGATCTGTATTGCTCATCATGATAGACCTCGACAGCTTGTTCAACCTGTGGGACATAAGTTGAGATCAATTATACCATAGAGAATATAATGCTATCGAAAAAGACATAACACAAACATTACACCACAGCTAACATATCAGGCTATGGTAGGTCCTTATGTCAGAATCGTATGGAATGTGCAGATGTCCTGGGTTTTGGATAATTGGATCAGTCCCACCATAAATTAGATCATGGTTGGTACCTCGATGCAATGCGCAGTTTCTGTAACACTTGAAAGAATTTGGCCAAAAAATTATGAAAAGCTATGAACATAACTTAAACCTTATTGACAGCCTTTTGCTGTAAGAAGGGATTATACAATTTTAAGTTCATCTGAAAGCAAGAAGAGATGAACCTAAAGCCGATTGTTTCAGAGTTCAAAAATGAGAAACTATGCATCTATGGCCAATCATTGAAGCTCAAGTAAACATTTAAAAATTGGACAAACAATTAAAACCCTTCACTTCCATTGTAGGTGAACCAGCTAGGAAAGAGACTCGATAATGAATTACTAACATCTTAAAAAGATAAGCCTAACCATCAAACGGAGCTGTCAGCCACTAGTAATTAAGACCATCACCATAAAATCACCCTAAAGAAGAATTAAGATGTCAGACCCACAACACAAAGCCAGTAGTACATCTGTCGATACTTACTATGGGCTGTGGCCAAAAACGGTCTAATCCTGCAATTAGGGCTCTACGGCTCTACCCCACTACAAAAATGGAAGTTTGCATAATACTACTAGTACATGGAGTGTTCGAGATAATTAGGAAAAAGTTCCATGGGTAAAAAACAGCCAAACTTTTAGGACACTATTGTCTTTCACTCTGCTTTGTAAAAGGTTAATGTAGTTGAAGAGGAACATAGGTAAAACAAAAACATATGTACCTGAGAGAGAATGCAAAGCAAGGATTGGACATGGTTGCGGGAGATAGAATCGCCAATAAACGCCCAGGATTTGTTCCTCATGAAATCGAGGAACTTCTCGGGATCGAACCTGGGTAATTCACAATCCCGGGGATTCCAACGCCAGTTAAGGTAGCCTGAATCGGGTCTCCCATTTCTCATGCAATTCTGATGATCTTCAATTGCTAGGCAACTTGCATTTGTGTAAGCCGGAGCTGATGGGTCTGGTACCCAGTCCCCTGTGAATAGATCACATCCGGCTGCAACTGCATTTTCAATTACTTAAAATTAGGACTAACTTTCTATGGCAAATATACAAATGAATGATTAAAGATTGCTGAAGACAGAAGCAAGCAAAGAATAAAGCCGACAATACAAGTAATCATAGCCGTAGCACAATGCTAGAAATTGCCAAATATATTGTCCGACATGTCTTTACTTGAATGGATCAAATTGGAATTGGAATATTAAAAACAAATTCCAATCACAAAAAATATTTTGAACTCAATCCACTGAATTGGATTTTAACCATAGCAAGATCAATCCACTGAAACACCAAAAGAAGGGAAATAGACATTAATGTAAAGAAAAAAAAAGGCAAAAAATGAACAAGAAGATTAAAAACCAGTGGCCCTCATTTCACCTGCTTTACATGTAATTTCCCAAAAAGCCAGTTAATTATTAGTGCTAACAGTAGAAAGTCTCTTTCCTGATGACAATGGAATCAACTGTAGACAGGAAAGAAGGAAAACAGAGGGTTTAAACAGGAAGAAACGCTTATTTTCCTCACTTTGATCAACTTGCATTTCTCATAAAAGACAACCCAAGAATTGGAATAAAATATCTCACCATTTGGAAACGTTTGGCTCTCATTTGCCACCAAATCACCAGAACTGGGAGCTTCAACAGGCAAAGAAGGAGGAGAAGCAAAGGCAGAAGATGACAGAGGAAGATAGTCGGCTATCGTATTAGTCTCTGCAAGAGGAGGTGTCTCAACAACCGAAGGAGAAAACCTGAAAGAATCAGAGACAAAGAGACGAAAAGCAAGACCCAACAACAGAAAAGAGACCGCAAACTTTACAAAGGCGTGATGCCGTTTGTGTAGTGATGAAAGGTTAAAATCCATCCTCATTTCCTTCGCCATTCTGGATTTGGGGTGTGTCACGCAAACCAAGAAAGTCTCTCCTTAATGTCTGTAGAGAGAGAGAGAGAGAGAGAGAGAGAGAGAGAGAGAGAGAGAGAAGAAAGATTAAGCTGAGACTGAACCTGGTTTCTCGCAACTACCAAAGGTTTTTTTCAGAGCAAAGTTATTAATACGAGTGTTTTTATTTGAAAGTGGTGAGGACAAGTTCGCTACAAGGACGTGTCTTTTAACCTTTCGTATGAGACTGAGCTTGGATTGCTGTTGGATTTTTTTTTTTGGGGGTGTTAGGGAATGTTTATGTTTGGTTGATACTACAGTAGTATTAGAAAAAAAAGGGAACAGAAAAAGGTAAAAGAAAATGAGAGGTTTCGTTGTCATTCAAAAATATATAGAAAATGGCTTGATTTCTTGTCTTAATTATGATTTAAGTCGGGTACAGGTTGAAAAAAGGAGGTAATTAATTAATTATTGATCAAATTCCTACATTAAACAATTTGGCAGATGCTTAAGATTTCTTGCTAGGTGATGATGGTAAGTGTCATTAGATACCAGATTAAAAATAAAATGCGTTTCCATGAAAATTATGCAGATTGACATGGATCTATGTTGGGACTGTATGTGAGTGATGTTTGTTTTCAACCAGAATTTATGGAGATGGTACATTGACATTGTTATTGTTGGTGGCCCTACAATGTTTGCAGCAAAAGCCAAAGAAAATTTTTTCCCCCATACCTTTTACAATCTATCCGTAGTCTTTCATTTTTTGTTTTCCAAATATTAAAAAAAAAATCAGAATATTGCAAAAAAGAATAAGATCTAATTCACATGGGCTGTCCTCTCCCTCTTCAACCTTACCTTTAGATCTATAATAATCATCAGTAGTGTGGATGCTAAGTACAGCTGGCTGGAGCTTTGCTCTATTTCTATATCTTTTTTATTAGCCCTGTAACGTCATGAATGGACCACTTCATCAATTTATGCATATACCCATAGCTATTTATTAACCTCCTTTTATTATTAATCCTTCATGTTTTATAAACTATCGATCCTCTTTGTTTGGCCTTTTTCTATTCTCATAGAATAATGTTGTTCCTCATTCCAGCTAGGGTTATTGCCTTCTGAAATAGATCGATGCAATTGCGGAAGGTGCTGATTTAATTAGCGTTTCTGTTACTTTTGATTCGTTAGTTTGCCTTTTGAGATTTGATCTGATTTTAGTTCTTTTCATTTTCTTCTTTTTTTTTTTTTTGATTTCTCATCTGGTATTCAGAGTTTCGCTTTGATTAATCTGAATTCGACCCACATTGTGCACCTGAATATGGTGGGTGAATCTCCCAACGGAGATAGCTGCGTACGCAAAATCTATTCATTTTCTTAAATACTTAGTTAATTGAACCAAACCTTATAGTTTGTGTTTTTATTTTTGCTGTCTGGTCTTCTTTATGCCCACGAATATTGGTGTGGTTTTATTTTTTGGTCAATAAAGGGAGACTAGGGCCAATAAAAACCCATTGAGAAAAATAGTTTGATGACAAATGAAAAATGAGATGCATAAACTAAACTGAACGGGGATTTGAAGGATAAAATAAGAAATGAAATCTGGACACACTTTCAACCAAAAAAAAAATCAATCTGGACACACTTTGGCAGAGGAGACGAGATGTACTGTTCTCACGTGCCATGCCATGGGTGTGAAATGTAGTATTTATTTATTTAATACGACTAAAAAGAAATTGTAAGAATCAGCCCACGAGGAGGAACATGCCATGAATGTGAGGACATGTTTGGTCTTATACTTATTGTCCCAACATGGAACACTGAAATTTCTTTTATTCGCAAGAATAACATTGGTTTTTGCGATGTTGGTTCGCATCCCAGCGAGGATACTAAAGAATACTAGATTCAATTGTGCTAATTACAAAAATAGATGCTTGAGGGCTGACGTTCCAATCAAATACTCTTCTCTTTGGATGAAATGTTTTGATTTCATTTCAAGAAAGTAGTAAATAATGCTATCAAATTACAAAGTTCTTTAACAGATACAATATGCCAATCAAGTATTTTAGCATATAATCAGCAAATTAAATGCAAGAAATCTTTAATTCCAGTTCTATTTGAGCAGCAGTTTAATGAAGTCCCCCTTGAACATTACTCAGACCACGCAATCTTGTCCGAATTGCTTCTCCAGTTAGCACAAACACAGCTTCCGAAGTCTTCTGTTGGCCACCAAAGTATCTACTATTATTTCTTTCACACTAAACATAATACTCGATTAATACTTTCAAAAGAAAAAAAAAAAGCTCAATTAATACTCCCAGACACAGAAGAACAATGGGCTTAATTGGATTGGAGGTCACAACAAAGGGCTAAATTGGAGGGATTACTGACTAGGCTGTGCAAGCCGCTTAGCATTTAGCAAGAACAGAGCCCACAGGTGAGGCTCACTTGGTACCCCACCAGATGGGTAAGAGTAACCCACCAAAGAGCCCTAGGGCCAATTACCCAAAGAGCGTATGTCTTGTGTTCTTGTGTTTGTTTCGTCCTCCGGATATAATAAAATCGAGCAATGATTGTGTGGGCCGATTCGAGCCCCTTCGACTTCACCTGCCAACTCAGCCCAGGGCCAGTAGGAAAAAGGATCTATTTATCACCCTAAGTCGTTATTTGATAAACTAAAAAAATTAAGTGTTAAAAATTTAAGTATTGAATTTAATAAGGACTGAATTTGTGTATAAAAACTGTTTGATAATTAAATGTTGAATATAAATAAATTGTTTGATATCCATAAATGTTGAAATTTTTTTGAAATCATTAATAACTAAAATAAAAATAATTTAGTATAAAAAGAAAGTTTTTTAAACTTAAAGTATTTAATTTTTTCACCATTTAATGATAAGTAGGTCTCTATCTACTTTTTGAATTCAACATTTTTTTGTTGAAAAAATTCATTTAAGTTGTGACCTACAAAATTTATCAAACATGTTTAAAATCATAAAGTGTTAAAAATTTTCATTTTCAACAGTTTATCAAACAACCCCTAAGTTCCACAGCTTCTATCTGTGACGAGAATTTTGTACACATAATCCATACATACCATAATTAGAATATGAATCATGATTTTGTAAAAGCATGTCTCAAATGCCTCTCAGTTCTTGAATTTATGTAGCTTCGTACATCTAATTCATATTCAACTCTACATTGATATCTATAACTTGATTGCCAGAATTTACCAGGAACTTGATGTTATAAGTTTTCAGACAAAGAGAGCCAACGATAGGGTGGAATGAAAGAAAATTTACATTACCCTGTGCATATGAAAATGCAGCAGCAGAAGTGATGGTCTAGAATGCGCATTGCAACAACCAGAGAAAATACAAAACAAATCAGAATACACTATTACAGCACTATTACAGTTTTCACTTATCAAGGGCTTAAGAAAGCATCCAAAATTTGAACACCCATAGAGAAGCATCATTCTGATCTTCTAACCAGTTTGCCAAGATGGGTGATTTCTGCACTCCATTTAGAATGAATCAAAACTTTTTTCTATCCACGATAACTCTGCCATACTTATGCAGCTGCCTTTGGAACTTTCATGCCAAAACCATGCTTCACTTTCTCAACTCTGTTCAAAGTCATAACAACGATGCTTCAAGATATTATCCTCGTAAATCATGAGCTATAGAAAGTGTAACTACTGACTAGCAATCTATGGTTAATGGAAATATGACTTTGAAGCCTATAATGACTGCACTGAAGCGAGTTAAAAAGCAATCCTTGAAATACTGACAGACAGAGCACAGAGGAGACAGGCAGGTAAGTGAGAAGAGTGACGGAAGGGGGTAAGGCATTTATCATTCAAGGCATAGTTACGGCAACATTTAACCATCAGCCGTATAGCATGTGTAAGGAGATGAATCAAAAACTAGGAAAGGACAGAAGCAAAAGAGAGAAGTAGGTCTTACGTTGGGGCAAGTTTCCCAAGGCTCTCGAGCTCTTCGCCTGTGTCCTCGTCTACTACTCTACCGGATATCTCAATGATGTAAGATCTGTCCCTTTCGGTTGGAAGCCCTCTATTAGCAAGCAAATCCAAATCTTTCTGATGGAGCTCTCTCCCGTTGACAAAGACACCAGTGGTCCCACCAGCACAATTTTCAGGCATAGGATAGTTAAATTCTTCGATAAATGGCTGCAAGAGATATTAAGTAAAACTTTTGCCAAAACCAAACAATGAGAATAAGAAGCTTATCTGTTAATAAATAGGAAAGAGTTAGCTAATCTTACAGGAATTATGCCAAGACAAGGCCCGCCCAGAACACCCCAGAATCCACCTCGAAAATCATACCTGATTTAGACATGTACAGAAAATAAATGCTAATTATTCAAATGCATGAGAAACTACAGGCCCCAAAAGTTGATAGATTATAGTTAGATCAAGCAACATGACATAGGAATGTACAGGTTCATCACAACAAAGTCATATCACAGCAGATAAGAAAGATATTCAATGTAGGCTTACCAATACTGTCCAGGATGGATTGTTCCAGCCACCTTTTCTGCCTTTTTAACTACACGTTCAGGCATGGGATGCCCGTTAACTGAAATATTACTTTTACCACGTTCCTCTGTTTGATTAGATCTTGAAAAATCCTTAAAACTCTTCTTGATAATGTTTGCAAAAAATGATTCACCTCCTTTTGTCATTTTTGGTTGATCATCTTCTCTGGTTGCATCCCCTGAATCTTGAGAAATCCCAGTATTAGAGAACTCATTGAATGAGACTTCCATCTCAGTAGGTAACGATGCCTCTTTTAAAGAATTTTGTCGTGTGGTAGCTTTGTTCGACACAATTTTCTCTTGATCAGAACGACTACTTCGATTTCCCTTCCCAAATCGGTTGGCTCCATGATTGTTAGAAGAATAATCAAAATGCTCTTGAAGAGGTGAGCCTGCAGGTGGGGGAGACAAAGTTGGTTTGTTTGGCTGCTGAACAGAAGTCACTTCCTCTCTTGAAGTCACTAAAACGTCTAGGCTGTTTTCATCCTCAGAGGTGCTTGGGGAGGAAGAATGAAAACTTTGCATTTCCTGAGGCTTCACTGAATTTAAAGCCTCGCCCGTCGACAACACAACAGGTTCTCTGTCCATTGACTGAAAATCATAACCCGAATTATCATAATCATCAGATGAGAAATTAATAGAAATTCGATTCATACGGCGACGGAAATGTGAGGAATCATCATTTACAACTCGATCAGAGCTATTATCAACCTCCACAGAAATTCCCTTTGTTTCTGCATGATCACAAAGAATAATTTTCTTGTTCGCAACGGAAAAGTTTATCACGGTAGAACAGGCTCCACATCGCAATTTATGTTCATTTTTCACCATGAGCCGCACTTTCCTGGGCACTTGTAGTAGTTCAAAGCAATTATAACACGTTATAAATGGAGCACCACCAGCTATAGGACGAAAATGGCGACCACCGCTGGCTAATACCACCCTTTGGGGACGGTACCGAACAAAACCACCCATTTCTGAGTTAATATCGCTAGGCCATCTAGCATGAGTTTGAGTGCCACGTACATTCAATGGAGGCATTGCACTCCTAGAGTTATGGAAATGCGAACCAAAAGTCCCAGGGTTCTCAATATGGTAAATTGGATTGTTAGGGACATCAGGGAATCGATTATTACCAAATACACCAGTTGGAACAGATGCTGGAACTCGCCGATGTTTCTCATAACATTGGAAGCAGGAACAAGAAGCCTGGTGCAAGACTGAACTTTGTTGATATGGCATAAATGGTTCATGATTATTTTCAATGTATTGTCCAGAAAAGTATGGATGAGGCGGCTGTTGTTGGTATTCTCCAGGCAACTGACGTGGAGCTCTTCCAAGCATTTGGGATCCAAAAGGATCTCCATATGGGGGAATATGATTTGGATTATGCATTGGAGGATACAATCCAAGCCTAGGCATGTCATGCCCAACAGGATAAGTGAAAGGTTCTGGGAAATGACTATAATAGGAGGGTCCAGCTCCTGCAGCATGTTTATCAGGTCCGTAAAAAGGCATTGGGGCCTTCCGTGACCCAGAAGAACCATTTGGAAACCAGGCATCAGGACTAACATAAGACTCTGGAGGCACAACCCTGCCATCAAGTGGAACCTTCTCTTTTGGTCTATCAACCATGTCACAAGACCTACTAAGTTGCTCCTTTAGCTCATCTAGCTTCCTCAGAAGCTCAGCTCGATCTTGTTCAAGGTGAATTCTACTAGAACCATCCTGGTCAGTTTGATTCCGCAATGTTTCACCAAAACCATAGGAAGAATCTAAATGATGGTGTGATGGTCCTTCGTCTGGATGGTTGGAAGTTGAAAATCGCACACCTTCAAGACCAGCTCTTGGAATTCTCTGAAACCCCTCTGCCTGTTCTTGCTTCCCAGCTTGCCAATCTGACATAAGTCCAAGTCTTTGTGATCCACCAGTATATCCAAAATTGGAATCCAAATCCTCTTGGCGTCTTGCAATATTATCTACTATTTCATCCTTATTCATCCTAATATCATTAACATTCTCCACAGACCATTTATCAGCCTTCGACTCATTCCTACTTCTATCAGCGCACTCAACATCATCCTTCTCAGGATCCCTCTGATCACACCTTAGAGAGCTGGCACTCGATTTAACATCTGCATCAGAGGTATCACTTGAGTCTACTAGTCCCTTCTCTGAGGAAATTTGGGACTTGGTAGAAACTCCTCCAGGCCTGTCTTCTTCTGACTTCTCAGAGAAAGTATCTGCTTCATGATTCCTAATTTTTGCTGTTAAACATAAAACATTCCAGTATTAAAATTTAGAAAAACTCTAAAATTAAGGAAGAAATTACGCATATCCAATCTCAGAGGAGCAAGACCTGATGATTCAGAAAACAACAAGAAACTGAAATTCGAGGCCTTAAATTATATTCGTACTACTTCTTATGGTTTCATGATTTTCATTTTCAGCATAATTAAGCCAGATAGTTCTGTTATAACACTTACATACTTTTATGCCCATATTGAATTCTAACTTGAGAAAATGATAAGTTAAGCCCTCTCAATTATTTGCTTTTCTTATCAGCAAGGCAGGTTTAATCATCAATCAAATTAAGGGTAATATAGCATGAACCATGAAGGGAAAGGAACAAATCATGTACCAAAAAAGGAAAACTTTGAATTTTACAAGAATGCAACATTGTCAATTGTGATTCTAATGAATTTCCATTGTAAAAAAAAACTGACCTCAACTGTACCTGAACCTTCCATTTAAGCAATTGTTTCAAGTAAACAAGTTTCAACATTTACAGAAACAAGATGTTAAGAGATCAAATACCCGAAATCAAGTTTCTTTCTCTTGTCGTCAATAACTTTCTCATCAACCAAACGAACAAACAACTAGGAGAAAAAGAGAAGAGAAGAGAAGAGAAAGGAGGGGTACCTCGAAGAACAGCACCGCAACCACCGCACTGGTAAACAGAATAGTCAGCTAGCTCTGGAAGGAGGTTTTCACACTTTGGACACCGAACCAACCTCACTTTGGTTGACTCGGCCATTATTGAGTCATTCAAAGTTGTTAACCTACGATGATTTTTAAGAAAATGCTAACTTTTAATTTTTTATGGACCTTACAAATCCCCAATACTCTTGCAAGTTGCAACAGCTATCGCCATCAAACTCATTTTATTTATTAAAAAAAAAATTCCTTTAGGCGAAGTTTGGGAACTCAAAAACAAAAACCAAAGAAAAAACGGGGGGAAGTAGGTGATGAGCTGAATTGAGGTTCTGTTTTCTTTCAGCAACTTCCTGTCTTGGTGTTTAGTTTTCTTAGACACCAAACAGGGGAAGGAAAAGTTAGGAACAGTGGTGAAGAATAAGACAATGAGTTTAGCTGGGGGAATACAGTGAAGTAACCTAGAATTTTCTTAAACACACTCAGAAAATTCCAGTCGACCCGCAAGAGAATGGTCTGTGTTTTTCTGAGAAACCCGAGTTTATACTCTGCTCAATTGTTGTTCCAGGCTTCCAGCCAGGTTGGGGAGAGAGAAAAGTAAAAAAAGAGAAAAAAACACACAGACAAAGAAACCGAGAATACAGGATCGTTTTCCGATGCTGTAAGAAAAGAAAGGCAAACCACGTAAAACGAGATCGTTTAATGGTTAAAACCGTGGGAAAGAAAACGGCATCGTTCCGTGACGCAAATTGGAATCAGCGAGCTTTTCCTCTTTTTACTCTTCTTTTTGCATTTTCTTTTCTTTTTTTTGGTAGAAATTCTTCTTTTGCCATTTTCTTTGAACGTAGGTAGTAGTTATTTTAATTAATAAATTTCTAGCTTTTGAACTTTATTCGGTCCAATTCCAATATTTTGCTTTTTTTGGTTCCTTGTTTGCGACCAGTGAGAGGAAAGCAGAGTTTTGGCCGTTGTGAAAAGAAGTGAAAGGAGAAGTAAGTGCCTGCCTGGCGCCTGCCTCTGCCTCTGCCTGCGTGGAAATTGCACATCTCTTCCATTTCTGACGAAGCTCTTTAATCGCTCGCTCTCTTTTTCTTTCTCTCTTTTTAATTTTCTAACAATTGGGAAGTGAATGTGAATAGGATTTGGTGCCCCACACAGGCCACAGCTCACCTAACTTTTCCTTTGTGGTCCCCCAACTCTGCTTATCATGACCTCCTTTTGTCTCATACATCAACGTTGCACACATTTCTCATTGCATCTGCATGGTGTTCGTTTTCTCATTGAAGCACAATCATGGAGATTTTCTCAGACCCAAAGTTTCCGGTTTTTAGTTTTTTACGGCCCTCGCATCAAATTTTGTGTAAAAATTATTTTACTGCTTTAATCATTGATGATTACCTGGGAAATTATGAGGGAGAAAGGCGGAGTTTGGGATATCTGGGGACGATGAAGATGATTGTTTTCGTTTTGATTTGATATGATTTTTTTTTTGTCTGAATCTGATTTGATATGATAAACATATATATATATATATATATATATCTGGTGTACAAATAAATGATGCGA
Source organism: Microcos paniculata (assembly GCA_030664755.1). Lineage (NCBI taxonomy): Eukaryota > Viridiplantae > Streptophyta > Magnoliopsida > Malvales > Malvaceae > Microcos > Microcos paniculata. Next base: position 37,948,623 of record CP131461.1, read on the forward strand.
AGGAGAGTCGACATGGAAGTTGGACATTGGGAGAGGCTGATGAATGATTTGATGATGAAAAGTAAGTGTTGGTCATGTTGACTTAAAAGCAGGATGGTGGCGATTTTTAACTTGAAGTTAGGTTTACATTAAAATCAATACATCCGAATAATGAATAATCAAGTTTGTTTAAAAATTTAGTGTCCGACCTAGCAAAATTAATGAAGAAAATGCCCTTTCCCTTTGATTTCTAATTATAGTTTAATTTGGATTATTATTATACGTGAAAATGACAAGTCATTTATTGATCACTAATTGGAGACAATTCTAACCATTTCGATATCTCTTGAACCATTCAAAGGAATCGACATGTCTTAAGCAACTTTAAGGTAATTAATTGAAAAGTTTAGAGTCACTAAAAAACAAAAGAACACATAAACCTCTACAATAAAACAGAGGCATTACCACAAATTAGGATGGTTGTTTTTCACATTCCATCATCAATCGCGATCACTCTTCCTTTGCTTTTAAGATTTTCAATTTTGTTTGAAGGGGGACATGAAGCAAATAATGCTCAGCCATTGTCAATGTCATTTACAGGACAGGAGAGGTTTGGTACTTTTTTCGACATGTTTCATACGCTATTTCTGTGTTTTATCAAAATTATTTTCAGGATTAGAAGTAACTTTGTGAAGAATACGTAAATACCACTGCTGTAAATTAGAAAGAGTAATGTACAGCAGGGTACTGTAATGCAAATAGCAAAGAGATAATAATGGACCTCTACCTCTTGGCCACCAGGCCAAGAGGTTTGGGAGGTCACAAGGCAGGGGTTCGACCCCTGCCATCCCCTCCCCCGGGTCCTAGGACCCCCTATTGTACAAAAAAAAAAAAGAGATAATAATGGATCGAAGAAGTGTCCCAAGCATTCTCGAGCAGGGGAGAATTTAATCCAGTAGCTCTTGAGAATTTCCTTGGAATTTGATGAAGAAAGCAACCCATCGAAAAGCTGCTGCTGTGGCCTTGATCTCAGCACAAATGACGCACTTCACCCGGTTTGACTCCCAACTGCGGATACCAAATGAACAACTACCTCTAACCCTTACTATTAAAATAGTACATATAAAGAGAAAATTTCAAACATTTGATCATGTCCTAAACCTGGATGTTGATTTTTAGTATGTACTAGCAATAGAATAGTTAACCCACTTGGAATTGGATAATAGTACAAATTTGGGTTGAGATTTCAATAAAAGAGACGTGTGATTATGTGAAGATGATCTAGAAGAAAACCCGTCGCTTTGATTAGATTAATTCTTAAGGAAAGTGATGCAGACACAACCGCGACGTACGAGAAATACTATGACTTATCAAATTTAAATTCAAGGTAAGAAATTTAATCCAGGTTTATTATTCTCGGGTCTGGCCTGCACGCAAATAGGTCAAATGCTAATCCAGGCAGGCGGCAAGAGGAGACAGTAGCTGCAAATTGCACTACAGCAACAAGAAGATTGAAAGAAATTTCCTGGTCAAAAGGGGTTGCTTCATAGTTATCGAGTACGTACCATTTTTAACGAGGAAGTCAATGGTATTTTATATATTCTTCAAATGCCTTTACTAATTGTCTAAGACCTAGCAATATGTGGGTCATAACTCATGATAGAGATAGCTTTGAGGTGCAGCATCAACAGAAAAAAAAAAAGTGAGATTCCCGCAAGAGAAATCAGAAAAGCTTTGATTTGCAAATATATATATATATATATATATATATATATTCAAATGGGTGGAGCTAACATAAAAATCTCATAGCTGGTTGTTTTCTTTAAGGACAATTAATTGACTAAATGGATGTGTTCTTCTTCGAGGGCATAAGCAAAGATGCCCCAAGATGGTCCCAAAATGATTCTAACTCGATTTTTAATATGACAACTTCTTAATTGAGTTCCTTGGCATTAGCAGTTTGCAGTTGCAGACTTATGGTTAATCTTTCTATTTCTGTAAGCTAAAAATGGCAAACTGTTTCTACTGAATTGAAGGGCCTAAATCAGAAAGCAAGGCCCATTAATGGAAGCTTTGACAATGACACTTAATCACTGGGCCCAACGTGGAAGCAGTTGAAAATGATTTAAGCCTGTACTCATTAACTCTTAAGACTGTCAATGACTCACGACAAAGCCTTTGGGTTTCTATGAAAGCTTGATAATGCATTGCCAGGGCTGGCCCTAAACTAGCCTATTAATTCTCTCTGAAGTCTGACCCAATGCAGCAGGTCTTTCAGGTAAGAGAAATCAGAAATGAAATGATGAAATGAGGAAGGCATATTTCAGAATCATTTCAGAATCACTACAAATCTATTGACTAGTGAGTTCTGCGTGCGAGTGCCTAACATGATTATATCTTTGACCAGATTCATTCACGCATTACTTTTCATTGTTTGCATTTTGGTTTCGGCTTCCTGACTCCACTCTTTTGACATATAAATAGTGGGGTGATTTCATTTTTGTTATTGGAATTGACAAAATTAGGATGCCGCTGGTATTAGCCCAAATCAATATTAGGCCGCATAAAGGAAAGATTCTGTTTTGTAAGTGCTTCCAAAATGAAGGTTTACTTCGGGCGTGGCCCATAATTGGTTGATGGGTTTTGTCCTTTGCAATTTGCTAGGGCTTTAGCCTATAATTTGCAAATTGCAGCTCTTGCTGATAATATCACAGACTAGCTTGAGTGACACCAGGACCGACTTTGCTCGGTCATGGTTAGTATCAGGTGATTGAAGAACCACAACTCTTCAATTTTCATGCGGATGCTGTCATGTTCATCGTGAAGAAAATCGAGTTGCAAATTGGGCGACAAAAAGGGCAAATTCACAGTGAACTTTTTGTATGAAGCTTCTGTCATGTTAATTGACTGTTGCCCATTCTATTTGGTTAGCTGGTTTCCTGCTTGAAGCAGTTGACAGACCCACATTCTACATGGAGTGCCATCCACATTGGAAATACACTGTCACTTATCCAGAGAAAGTTTATTAAGAAACAAAAAGAGAAAAGAACAGGATATTGCACTTTACCTGATTGCAAACCAATATTATAGATAATCCAAAGAAGTTTCATTCTGGCCAACTAATAAGTCATGGGATAACAAGCTCGTCCAATTCAAAAATGAAAATCTGAGCCCCCACTCAATGAATGATGGAGACACTGCGTGATCCAATACCAAATTATGAAGGACATGTTTGCATAAACTAATTTGGCAATTAATTTTGTTGTAAGTCTGGTTTGTTTTCAAGGAGACAGGTTTACGTCGCGATTCTTCTCCATCATAATGATCAAACGTTCATTTCTTTTCTTTCCCAACCCCACCAACATCCAAACAAAAGGAAAAGGAATTGAAAAGAAAGGCCGAAACAAAATTTTGTTTTGCTTCCATGGCCCAACCCGAATGCCTGGCGCTCGCAATTTTGGCATTTATGAACTACTATTATTTTATTTAATCAATAGGCTGGCATTCCTGCTTATACATCGGCAGGACAGCAAAACGAAGCGCGACTCCTCACCCAGATTCTCTAATTTCCCCACACCGGTAATCACTTCCAATAATGGGATTATCTAAAGAGGAAGGCACGCTTATTGTTGGGGTGTCAAATCTGAAATATCAGTCAAAAGCCTTGTGTTTTCACATACTAAACAGTTATGCAAAGGGAGGGAATTCGTAGTGGTTAACAAAGACAATGGAGAGATGTAAAGAAAACGTTCTTCATGTTGTATATGGAAAAGAATTCCTTTTGAGATTACACTTAGTTTGAGTTATCATTGATTCATTAATATTGAAAGCCAAAAATAAAGGAAAGCAGCTGTAAACAAGAAACATAATTTCCCAGACATTGTAATTACCTGTCAATCTGTTATGGTATTGTATTATTTTGTATATCTACTTCTCTATTGCAAAAGCAACAATGCCCTGTCCTCAAACTTTTAGGCTTATCCCAGCTTTGTCCAAACCTTCTCCTCTTCCAAAACTTACCTCCCAGAAATTCTCCCAAGCTGCTTATTAGAGAAGAAGAAGAAGAAGAAGAAGAAGAAGAAGAAGAAGAAGAAGATCCTTTGGCTCTGGCATTGGTTGTGGAATCTGAACCGGTGGCAGGCGTGACATCGCGGGGATGAGAACATCTTGTTGTCAGCCTCTTTGATCCGCCTAGAGATGGCAGTTTCATTAAATGCCGCTCGATTAGATGACTGAGCCACGCTAGTTCGTATGAATCATACAAGGGGCTGCCACAATCCCATATAGCAAATGCCGCTGCCTCTTCATTTTTTCCATCGGTTTCAGACAGTTTTTTCATTTGAGTTTGGGAAACGTATTTGGGCTGATTTATCAGATTGGTTAAAGCAGAGTTTTCTAAATGCAGATTGAGAAACAAATATTATCTATGTCTTATATCCAAATATAGAGATTCTCTCTAGCCATGTGAGTTTTTAATTTAAGCTGGCCTGTCCTCGTTTGCTGGGGCATTCCAATTTTTCATTGCAATAATGAGGAAAATATGAAAGCTTGCTTTCCTTAATTAATTGTCCCTGATGAGTAACTTAAGTATCTTAATTTCTGATTATGTGGAACAAATTGTCTTTTAAGAATACAATTTGTAGGCGATCCTCAAATATAATAAAGCCAATATGAATGAAAATAGTGGGGGAAAAAACGGAAATAGTTGTTCCAAGTTCGGTGAGGAAAATGACAGATCTGGGTCATTAAAATATTGCCTCTCAAGGTTAAGCAATCAGAATTATGGCCATCTGAAAAACCATGCATTCAAAACTAAACCATCTAAGGCTTTAGGAATGCATTCAACCAACTTTTTTGTCATAAAATGGGTTTTCTTCATAATCATCCTTGCAATGAAAATTTTCCAACTTTTGAAGGGAATGAAAAATAAAGGCAATATGTTTTCATCGTTTTCATATACTTAGACTTTGAAGTTTTGACCTGTCATTAATAAATTGTTTGTTTGGTAGAGAGACTCTTTTTTAGGCCAGCGTGAAGAATGCTTGTCAAAATCATTCTATAACCCTCTCTCCCACGTCTGTTATTGAATGTTGCTTTGTCTTTTGCTTTCTTGCTGGGGATCGTCAACAATGTTTTAAGCTTTTGATTTGATTAATCCTGTGTGAATGCCCAAGAGAGAAATGATTTACGGATTCGGTTCCATAGGAATTATCATAGAACTAAGACCTGACATAAAGTTTAGTCTCAAATAAAAATTTTAAAATTTTTATGGTAAGTTTCATAATTAATAACATTTATTAGGGAATGGTTTATTTTAAATATGTTACAATAATTATGTCAGATCTTGGTTTCATGATAATTTCCATAGAACCAAATCCATGGGATCATCACTCTGCCCAAGATGGGAACATATTTGAACACCTATAACCAAACGCCCTATGTCCTAATTAAATGCTCTTAGTTTTTAGTTTTAATAATTAAAATCTCTCATTATTGGTACTCCCTCCATTCCTAAATAAGTGTCATTTTTTGGCTTGACATATAGATTAAGAAATCTTAAAATTTAAAAACAAATTTCTTCTTATGTCAAGTTTACCCTTGTATTGGGATTCTTAACTCCTATTAAAACACATACTCTCTCTCTTATAAACAAACTTCATTCAATGTAATTAGTTAGGAAAAAGAGGGGTAAAATTATAAAAGAAGCAATTAATGAAGTATAGAATTCTTAAAACGACATTTATTTTGAAACAAAAAAATCTTTAAAAGCGACGTTTATTTAGGAATGGAAGGAATAACTTAATTGCTCGATAGTTCTTTATATTAAGCTGAGGATTTGAATATGGAGTCTAACAAAAGCGAGACATTGGCACGAAGATTATATACAAGTTCTTTACTTCTAACATAAAAATGAAAAAGTAGTCCGAAAGGAAAGTTGAAACCATAACTTAATCTGTCCGGCAAAAACCCATGAAACTACGAAGAGTGCGCTTTTATCATCAGTCAACATATCCGGTCAGGATATAAAGAGAATTTTGTGACGCCTTCTTCTCCAAATAATAGTACTAATTATGTAAAGTAGCTATCAGAGTTCATTGTATGTATTGGATAAATGTATCAGCAGCCAGACAGAAACATGAAAGAAATATAGCAAAGAGTGGCACTTGTCACTCTAAGACTGCTGCTGGTCCTGTTCATGAAATATTGTCGGTGGCAAGACTTGAGAAACCAAAGTCTTAGGCAACTTTCGCGTTTAAATTAATCGATTATTTTCTCATCTGACACAGCTAATAAGAACCGGAGGAGGACTTATTTACAAGACAAGAATGTCTTGGTCTTTTTTTTTTTTTTGAAAGGGGTTCTATGGGGGATGGCAGGGGTCGAATCTTTATCCTGATAAACTCTCCAGTTAACTTTTTACCACTCGATCAATCGGCGAGATTCATGTCTTGGTCTTTTAAGTCTTATGTCGATCGACGATGATTAGATGAATATTAAAGCATCCAAAAAATCTGTTGTGATTCTGTAGGCTTTTGTACACTCTTTTCGGCCTTTTAGTTTCTACCGTTAATTGTTGGGACTAGTCCTATTTGTTTTCTTTTGCGAGGAACAGGAAAAGGCGCCATCGATTTTTTGTTGATAATGATTAGACGATTTGGGTGGAAGTTGCCAGATTTTCTAGTCTAGACTAATTTTTCCACGTCTACAGAAAGTAATCTCCAATCTTAATCTCCTAATCCACTTTTAAAGTGCCGAATTAAAAAGGTGAATAGAAGCTCAAATGAGAAGAAGGCTAGAAGAGGCTGGAGATGCTCTCCTTTAAAGTTTAACTAAAGAAAGTTTCCCCCTTTTTTTCTTTTGGCCTTTTGATCCGCACCAAGCAGGCAAGCATGAAGATGTAAACCTCTTCTAACTGGAGAAAAAGAAAGAAGAAGAAGATTGGCCAAAGTAATTAAATTCAAAAAAGAAAAAGTACCGTGATTTGAATTGACAAATGAATGTTACCAATGTGATTATTATATAAAATATAGTATAGGATCAAATCAATAATAGACATCACGACAGCCAATTAATATTTTAGAAGGTGTCAAGCAAATGCAGAGACAAGATTGTGGAAATTTGCTTGGGGGTTGGATTTATTTCTTTCTTTTTGGGGGTGACTGTGTCTCGTTTCAGAGGAGGTGGCCGTGGTTCCACTTTCATGTGGTCCTACTTCATCATATCCACCGTCCATTAAACAAATGGAATTCGAGGCAACATCTTAAGTTAACCTCTTTACCTACTACACAACATTTCATGTGGCAGGATTCGTGATTTTCAGTTTTAGTTTTTGCCCGCCCTTTTGTCAAAATCTTCCTTGTCGGAAAGGAGCGTAATGGGCCATACCAACCATCAAGCCCAACAAGTTAACGATGGGCCCCTTTCTGACAAAGCCCAACGATGCCAGTCGACTGACCACTGAACAACTGAACTGAACTCCCCAACTTGTTGGCACTAACGTACATCAAATTGATCTTTTCGTTTTCGCAAATTAGGATTGTATAATTTGTATTTAAAGCCAATAAATAAATAATGGTAAAAAACCTGTAATTTTATTTTATTTATTTATATATGAAGAAAATAATGAGAAAATTATTTCTCTGGCATATTTAAAGCTTCTTTTTTTTTTTATATATATATAACTAGAAAGCAGTACTGAAGTAGCTCTTGGCAACATTGCCACACAAGATTTGCAACACTTTATGGTTTGTAGGCCCTACGCATCGCGGCGTTTTGAACTGACTAAGAGCAGCTCCTAATCCTAGGTAATGATCAAGAATCGTCTGGAAAGTTCCCCTCCGAGCAACTCGGAGCTCAAGCGGACCGATAGCATTCACCTTACGGGAACTAACATAGCCTGCATCAACGAAAGAACGATCCAGACAATTGCAGCATTCTTGAAGAACCTCATCGCTTACTTCCCCATTAATTTCCCAAAATATCACATAGTGACCAGGGTCGGTTGAGACATCAACATGGCTAGAGAAATCAACAACTTCCAGCTTTTCTCCAGCAATTAACTTGGCTGCTTCCTCCACCGCGATCTGTAAATCTTTCTCGGTGTTCTTGTCGATGTTTATGGTGAGCATGAGATTTCTTCTGCAGACAAATTTCAGTTCCGGGGTTTTGTTATGGAAGCCCATGACCTTGATCACATCCCCTAGCCTATATCTGTACAAACCTGTGCTTTGCACGGTTGAAAATGGCATTAGTTATACTTAAAAGTCTACAAAAAAATTTTCAACCGAGAACTTGTTTAGAGGTAAGTAGGTGTGAATACGAGCTGCAAATTTTCAACTGAGAAAAAAGACGACCAACAAATTACACTAACATGACAATGTTTCAAGTCGCTTAATAATTAATATGCATGAACATAATACATACAAATACGGAGAAAATGTCTTAACGCAATGTTTGAAGGAGAGAGGAAGAGAGTAGACAGGGTCAAATTCCAGGATAGAAAATTTCAATTGCAACTACCTGCAGTTGCCGATCAGGATTCGGTTGCCAATGACTAAAAAACAAGCAGTTCCCACTAAACATCATTAAATATTATATTTATGTGTGACAGGCGTGATCCTTTTAATTATTCCATGACCAAGGGCAGTTTTGTTTTACATAATCCTAAACTTTTCCAGCACGGTAACACAAAAACCTATGACATGAAACGGCCCCATAAGCATCTATCTTCTCCTTGTTAGTCGTCTATAATGATTTTTATAACTTAAATAGGAAGAATATAAAATTATCTATCATATTTTTCTAACACAGACTATTGACCAAAAAGGCAAAAACCCATACCGTCCTTTTCACAGCACATCATTATTTTGTCATTAAATTTAAATTTTAATATTATCTTAAAGACTAAAATATAAGAAACCATTGACTTTACTCTGCATCAGTTATGCCTGAGACTAAGAAATCTTTCCCTAGCCTACTCTTTCATCTCGAGTACAAGGCAGCGACTAAGGGCTTTCTTTTATACTTTGCTGGATATCAAAATGGGGAAGACCCATAAAGCAACTATCATTAGCAAAACTATTAAGGTCCTAATGACAAAGCATGTAAAGATAGTTAATCACGAATGGTAACAAGTCAACTAAAAAGATACCAGACAGTATTATCTTACCCAAAAAGAAATTTTGGATATAAGTAAATAGATTAATTAATAAGCATATGAAGATATGATGCATGAGAGATGCCTCCTTTAAGAATATTATCTCTGCATCTAGGAAACAAAAGCTTCTGAATTCTTAATGCAGAAGTTTCAAGTTTGTAGCAACGATATATGCGGCAGAGAACACATGGGTCTTCTTGATAAGAGAACTTTTGCTTCCTAGTTGTGTGCCAAACGAAGATAATATTAAAGAAAAAACTTGGATGCACATTAGGACAAGCTAAAAGCCACAACCATAAGCCATTTTAATGAGTCTGGCCGTTTGGTTTATAGTTCTTTCATGATTATAACAATGGAATGTGCCTTTGTCTTAACCAACTGGGTCAGATATGTCTAAAATCTGAATTAAGAATTTTATCCATGACACTGCAGCATAGCACATAAAGTTGGTTTGAAAAAACATAAACTATGGGAAGCAGCGAAATTTCCACGAGCCAAAAACTTGTTCTCCCTAGCTCCTACATGGCTATACCCACATGAAGAGCATTTATGTCAAGGTTGGGTCATTTTATTAACAAGTAAACAAATTAGTAGTTGCAGACAGCGCAACATGCAATGTGTCATTTGAACATGGCTGAGACATGAAGTTATATACTTGAAACGGAGATTAGAATGCGTTGGAAATCTCCACAATTTCGTCAAGTAATTGAATAGTGCAGAAAATAAAAAGGTTACTGAATTATATTAGAAGAAGGTTTTAGTACCTGCAAAACTGGTGATAATAATCTCATACTCTTCGCCGACCTTAACTTCAGTCAGCCCAACTGGCTTGGGCTCCTCAACAGTCTCATTCAGAGGGATGAATTCAAAATACCCTATATTAGGAAGAACAGCATAAGTAGCCGCCTCAGGAGGCAGGTTTGGATTGACGTTTGCCCCGATCCACCCCTCTGAGGAACCATAATCTGCAGTTAAAAGGGGCACATCCCCTGCGTAATGCCTCAGCTTTTTAAGATAAGGCTCCATAGACCCAGTCATGATCCCATAGATGTATTTCACATTAGGGAAAAGTTCTGGTATCAACCCGTACCAATTACTTAATGCTGAACATTTGTTATGAATCAAATCAGCCAATTCAGGATTTGGATTCAGCAATTTGGCCATAGCTGATCGGACGGAAGGGGAAATGATCCTGCTAGTGAGGGCACCTTCTCTTATATCAGCACAAAGCTCTTCCCAAACTTCTTCAAAAGTTCGAAAGGCATGAACAATGCTATGGGCAAACGTAGAGGAGACCAACTGAATTTCCTCACGGAAAATCAACCCACATAAAAGATGGCAATACAGAGATTGATGGAAATCAGGACCAAATATCACCTCATCAGGGCTGCAACACTCAGATTGCATTGCTTCCATCGCATTTTTGAACTGCGAATTGCGAAAGACATTGGTAGTTGCAGTCCCAGCAATCAAACCCCCCTTGGTTTTACTCTGCTTGCTACTGTAAATGAACTGCAAAGCCTTCCCATTCTTAATAGGGAATTCTCTGCATATCATTAATACAAAAACGATTAACAACAGGTGAAAACTCAAAGAAGATTATTAAGTGGGCATATCACATGTTTCTGAAAAGTGGTTAATATCCTATTATATCATTTATTTCACCAAAAATATGAGTTGAAAGTTACAATTAAAAGCTTTGGGAAAAAAAAGTTGTATTCAAATAGATACCGGTTTCTAAAAGCATAAGAAGTACGGTATATCTGCAAAGTGGTTTCCATCAATTCGTCGTTGAAAGGCACAAACTTGGGCTTCCCTTGAGTGGTGCCAGAGCTGGAAATTGCAATAAAAAAGAACTTCTTTACATTAAAAGGTTTAGCTCTCCAATACGAAAAATCAAATACTAATAGCAAACAAATTTCAATATATATAATATATATGAGAGAAAAAAACCTGAGAGATATGGTGGTAATTGGTTTTCCAGTAAGAATCGGGCAAGGAGGACCATCAGTAACCCTTAGGATATAAGGCTCCAAGTCATTGTGAGTAACGAGAGGAACACAAGCCTTGAAGCTTTCGGGGTCAGTTCTTCCATTAAGCCCAAGATTCTGCAAATACTCAGCGCAGCTGTTTTCTTCTAAAATCTTCTTTAAAGTCTCTCTTTGAACATTCTCAGCATCTCTGGTCATCGCTTCGAACTCTTCTATCACTTTTTCAACGTCCAGAATTTCCATCTTTTCCAACATCGTGACTGAATAGTATAACCAAAAGAAGATAATCATGAACTGAAACGATCACTGTTTTAATACTTAGAACAGGAAAAAAAAAAGAGTCTGATTTAAAAGCATAAGAAAAGCAAAATACTATCGAGGTCTCCAAAAAAAAAGTTTATTTTTTTCTCCTCTCTCTTCATCTGCTGCCAAAGAGAAGCCAAAACGGAGTTTTCACCTTTAGTAGTAATAAATGCGATAAATAAAAATTAGTAATTGAGATAAGAGAAAGACTTACTACTATGTACTTACGAGGGAAAAAAGAGACAAAACGAAGAATTAAGGGAAAACTAAAGAAGGATAGGATCCAAAAAAAAGGAAAAAACTGCTCTGATATTTAAAACTAATCTGTAGAAACTAAGCAACACGATTATAAACTCTGGCAAAAAAAAAAAAAAAGCAACACGATTATAAACACTGCGAAACTTTCATTTTCTTTGATGAGTGGTCAACATAGTCAACTATCAACAAATTTCGAAGAAAAGTAAATTTTCCTCTAGAGAGTAAGATTCATGAGAGACGAAATTAAAATCAAAGGGAGAAAATGGAAAAATTAATGAAATTTGAAATCTGAAACAACAGAAAGCTGAGGAAATTGAAGAAGTTGAAATGTGGAAACAAAATTATTAGGTAAACAATAAAAATTCAAGTTCTTATCCCGTACAAAACTTGAAAATTCAAAGGAGAAGAAAGGAAAAACATAAAAAAGGAAATCAAAAGGGAATCGAATTAGCGGTAAAAAGTGAGGTTAAGAAAGTCAACCTCAATCATACAGAAATAAAAGAGAGGGAATAAAATAGAAGCAGAGTGGATAAAAGAAGCAAGCATCTGGAATTCTGGATTAAGCTGAGCTTCAAATTGAGCGAAAATATTTTCCCGGAAAGAAAAAAAAAAAGTCAGTTTACCTGAAGAAGCTTAGCTCAGTGTTTTCTAACTAAAACAGAGGGAGAAAGATAGGAGGCAGTTACAATGAGAGAAGCTGGTTTTTGAGTCCGAAGGTAACGAATTTTTATAGGGAGAGAAAAGGAAAAGAGGTTGGGTGAAAGACGTTACGATTTTTGTTTGTATTTTTCACAGATTTCGCTTCTTTTTTTTTTTTTTTTACCCCTTTCTCTCGTTTCTCTCAGAGTGTTTATCCCTCACGAGAGAGAGAGGGGGTGCAAATGGCTTTGAGTTTGATTTGGCAATGGAGGATTGGGAGATGGGAGAGAAGATTCTTGGGCTCGCATTTTATAGGCGTTACCAAATGCCGTCCACTTTTTGCCATTTTAATTTCCCCTCCATTTTTCCAATTTTTTATTATTTTAGAAACCCGATTCTGCCCATGGTCTAGCGTCAGTATTCCGGAAATACCGGGCAGTGTGAAACTGTTGGACTACGAAATGACGGTTATGGGCTTGGGTTATTGTAAGAATTACCTCATGTTGCAGTCAATATCGCCATTTTGGGGATTTATGATTGGGTCAACAGAAAGGAGAAGTTAATAACGCCAGATAGACGTTGGGTCCACGAGAAGCAAAGGCAGATTCTGGCAAATATTGCAACCGCATCCCTTTACTTTTACTAAATTTTTCCTTAGATTCATTTTCTATTTTTACAATTTCTTTTTAGATTCTACTACTTCTGATATATTTTTAATAATTTTTAGTGTTTTCATAATTTCCATATACCAAAAATGAGAAAAAAAATTCACTTCTGTACTCCTTTTATCGAAAATAAAATGGAAGGAAAAGTGGCTTCAAGACTTTCTTTCAATGAAATAAACTTCTGCAAAATTTTTAAAAAAAATTTTTTTGTTACCTATTTTCTATGAATATATATGGAAATTTGTTATTGTTACCATTTAAAAATTAAAACATTTAATCCTTTTCTTTTTTTTCTTTTTGGTAATAAGTATGTCTTAAGTGCATTTGCTATGTTACCATTTGTTCCTCCAAAACAATTTACCTGGCAATAACAAATTTCCATTTTGCTGGAATTTACCTTTATACTAGGCATATTAAAAACCTTTCTTTATTGTGTTTACTGTTTTCGAATCATCATTAGTTCTTGAATGCAAACAATTAAGTAGGTAATTTTCAATAATCAAATTGCCTTATTTAGGAAATATAAACAGATAAAGGGAGAAGGGAGACTATATAATAATATAATATACCTTTCGAAAAATTGTCATTACTTTACATGGACGTTCTTAATTTGGTTGGTTTAAGTTTTAACTAAATAAATTGCCACTTTTAGGTACATAGCCTAAGAAGGGGGACAGAGCCAGCTGTTTACTGTTATTATAAAATATATATAAAGTCATCACCTGAAATGCAATATATTTGAGTTGGTAATCTCATTAAGCAAATTACCCTTTTAGTATAAATATACTAACTTTCTGTACAATATAATATTATCCATTCGGGGAGAGTTGTTACATGTGAACAGGCAATATTTAAGTACGTAATACGTACTAAGGTAACTTTCTCTTGTTCCAATTGCCAAATATTAAACGGTAGGTGTATTTAATCCTAATTTCTAACTCAAGTACGTAGGGTTTGAATCCTACTCACCAAAAATATAATAATAAAATATAAAGTCAATGACTGAATATTCTATCTCTCTCATTTTTTTCCCTTTTTAAAGGTGATAAATGTTATAATTTGCGGTCAAAAATTCATAGTTCTATATATTCCTATTGTCGTAATAAATGATGGCTCGTAGTACCAATTGAATTAAATTGATATGTATCAAGAAAACTAGTAAATTAAATTGATGAAATGTGGTGATTTGATTATTAATTGACAATGTGTTTTGCGAAGCATTTAGATTAATAGCCCTTAAGGTGGGTGTATATATTTTTTTTTTGAAAAAAATGTAACTTTCATTCATTCAAATGAAATTACATTCAGAATACTAAAAAAATTGAAAATTACAATAGATTTAAATTTGTTATCCTGTAAATCTAGATCTTATTTCATAACTCGAGCCATCTTACCGACTAACATTCTCCATGAGTCTCTCGCACATCCATCATTCTCTTGCTTTCGCTTCGTGTTTTTTTCAACCGAAGTCTTTCTTCAGCGATAAAGAAGAGACTGATTCGAAATCCTCCTTGATTGACCCATAAGACATAAAGCAAAATCATCATAATCTAAGATTAACCATCTTAGATCCACTGTAAACTGACTCAACAAACTGACTAACTGACTTAGATAAAACTAAAACTCAAATACCCAGATCAAAAGATCTAGGACTTATTCAAACAAAAAGAAGTAAAACTACGAAGAAATATGAATCAGGCTCGCTTCTCCCCTTGACAGTAATAGTCAATGAGGAGTATGAGTAAACGAAAAAGAGGAAGAAAACCGTGAAGAAAAAAAAAAGTGGGTGTATATTAGTATAACTTAATTAATAATTAATCCACTCGGGTGGTCTCTAATAATTAAACTCTCCTATAGCTATACCAAGCATTGAATTAATTATTTGAAGTATTACCTATCAATCGCCTTTCCTTTTCTCACCCCTTTATTTTTCTCATATTTGATTTAATTATTTGGAAATTGGTCATGGTGTAGGACGCATTATTTCATTAGAAAATTAAACGGGGTTAATGAATTAATTTGCACTTGATTAGAAAGACAAACAGTTGTTAAAAATGGATGATGTGTATTTTAACCCCAAATATATGATATATTGTGTAATTAAGGATTGGAACAAGCTACCTTACATTGTATATTATATTAGGTAAAAAGTAGCAAATGCGGTAATGGCAAGGTGATGCGGATTGGGCATCGTCACAACTCACAAGGGGAAGAAAAATAGAAAATGGTGGGCTTTGGTGGCGCATTAATATAATGTGACTGACGGGCCAAAATGGTGGTGGGGCTTCGAACACATGTCGGCATAACGACCGTTTAGAAAACGTAATTTTCTACCAGACATGCGACGCCGTTTAGAGGTAATTTATATGGTATAGCTTTGCCATGGGGTAAATTAAATTCATTCATTAATCTAATGTCTTTCAAGTGCTTTAATCGTATTATTATTATTATTATTATTATTATTATTTGGTATGATTGAACCTCGAAACTGACTAATTCAATTCACTCTTTTAACATGTCATCCTCTCTAATTTTCAATTACAGGTTGAATTGATGAAATGAAATGACTATTTAGAAGAGCGAATTCGAATCTCACTTCTTAAAAAAACTACACCTTGATAAAACAAGAGACGAAGATGCACGGGTTATGTTCCACACTCACTTTTGCATAATCAACTACATAGGTAAAGCAATTCATCAAAGGTTAAATCCAAGCTTTGTGAAGATGATTACTATTATTATTACTAATAATAACTAGTACTATCTCTTAATTATTTGCTACCTCTTTCGGCTTGCACCTTTAAACAAATTTTTCCTCTACTTTGATAACGATATATATATAGAACCAGGGGATGTGTTTGATCTCAGGCATTGTAGCCCTCATAGCAACGTGCGGATTATAAAGCATACCGAAACTGGGTAGCTAATCTGTTAATTTGCTTCGCTGCAAATGGTCGAAGCAGGGAAAAATTAAAATGGCATGCATGCAGAAGATATCGATCATCGAGTACATTATTAGTCGCCAGGCTTGTAGAACATCTAGCTAGCTATCTGGCTCTCCTTCATTCTATTTACTGTTTTTGGCACTGTTTAAAAAGATGGATATATAGATGGGTGTAACCAATTACCAATCTACTCATATGCAGTTGAAAAGAAGCTTTACTTAGGCAGCTTTTGTAGTACTAGTAATCATAATATCAAGATCAAGATAAGATGAAAGATGAATGAATTATGAGCAAAAAGATGAATCAAAAGGTTTGTTAAGAAAACTACAGATGGTAAAAATTGACTGAAAACAACGTATGGTGACATTAACTACTATTAACCAATATGACATGGTGATGCTTTTTGTGGGCTTTGAGTCATCCTTGACGATTTTTTGTCTATTGCTTTTTGCGTACCTTCCATAGTTATTAGAACCGGATCGGATGATCAGTCTGATCGATTGAACCGATCATGGAGTCGGTTCGATTTTGTAATCAAATCAAAAATGTAATTGACTCGGTCAAATTAATCTGCGATTTTTTTATTAAACCGATATTAAATCGTTGAACCAGTGATTGAACCAATTTCACTAAATTTACAAAATTAATATAATTGTTGAGAATTGAACCTTATACCTAATGAAGATTAACACTCTCTAACCACTAAACCAAATAGTTTATTCATATCAAGGTATTAAATATTTATATTTTTAACTAGATACTTACTTATTTTATATATAAAAAATAATATATAAATATAAATTAAACCAACAATTGATCCATTGATCCTACGGTTAAACCATTGACCCGATAACCCAGTACCTCTACTGGTTCACTCACCTGTTCGACTTTGATAACTATGGTACCTTCAGCCGCGCGGGGGGGGGGGGGGGGGGGGGTGTGGGTGGAAGCTGGAACCCTCCCACTCATGTCCTCATGGGACCCCTCGACTTCAACATCAATTGTTCACTCATGACTCAAGGCCATTTAGTTATTTACAGAGATTCAGACCACTTTTCTCAAATTTAAAGATAAATAAGCATAAATATTTCATTTCCTAAGCACAGAGTAGGCCATCATTCATCTGTTTCAATTCAATTCAGCTGTGGCTTTTTTGGGGATAAATTAATTTTATGCTCAACGAAACTCAAAAGAAACCCAGCCCAAGTACTAATAATCTTATAAAAGAAAATGAAATGAAGTCATAGTAATTTATTGGTCTCATGACTCTCATCAACAAGGTTTCGGGTTTCCACCCACCCTTTCCTTTTCAGCAAAAAGATAAAGTTTCATATCGATGCCAAAAGTTACTCCTTTTTTTCCACCTTCAATTTTAAAACAGAGAATTAGGTTATATTGCAACTCCCATTTAAATGTCCTAACCCTTTATAATTAACAAAAATGTTGGGTCCCATACCCTTTTTAAATTGTGTTGAAATCTTAAAAGATTAGTAGTAGTATTTAAAAAATGTTTAATACTTAATTTAGTTCCTGAATTATATTAAAAAGAATAGATCGATCTCTAAATTTTTATTTGAGGCAGATTGATCCTTAAACTTTCATTTTGAAATAGATTGATCATTGAATGATAAAAAACTTGGCAAAAATCGTTTGATCCATTATCTAACATGAACATAACTTTTTCTCATCAAGTTTTTTATTTAAAAATCAAAACTATGGTTCTTAATTTTTTATGATTTTCATTGAATTTTCTTTCATTCAGGAATCAATTTATCTCAAATAAAAATTTAAAGACTATGTTGAGTAAGAGCCCAACAATGCCAATCTAAGGCAGTCGGCCCAGACCTCATCATCACTCGGCTGGGCCTCACAACCGTCTGGCCTAGGCCCCATGACCACTCGGCCTAGACCAGGACTCGGCAGAACCAGCCACTATCCCACTAGGAATATAGCCCAATGAGAAAGGCCCAATCTCCAGACTCCATGCTTAGACAAAGCCCACATGTAAACTCTATATATACGTACAGTACCATGCAACCAGGTATGAGATTCCTTCTTCCAGCTCCATTCTCCTAGAACCTCTCTTAAACCCTAGCTGACTTAAGCATCGGGGTGGGATCAACCGGCCACCTGCCGGTCACCCTCTTCATTGTTTTTCCTCTCTTCAGGTCGCTATCGGCTAGCTCAGACTCCCGTCGAGGTCTCGGATTTCCATACCTCAACAGACTAAACTGTTATTTTAATATAATTTACGGATCAAATTAAATGTTAAACAATTTAAAAATACTCCCATATTATACGCATTTATTTAACTGCCATTGATAAAGAGTGTTGGGCTTGGAAGCCCGCAGAGAAAGTTTGGAAACCGCTTTGCTTGGGGCATGATGAGACAACGAGAGCCATACATAAGAAGATGAAGATGGGAAGAAATTGATATTTTTATCCCTTTTCTTAATGTGGGAAGAAAATGATTAATTACTAATAGTAGTTTAGATCTGAAGCAACCAATCGGATTTAACTTCGCGAACAGCTTATTACAAAAAGCAAAAAGGAGAAGGGCAAAAAAAGAGGGACAAAGTGGTAAACTAAGGAGAAGCTACATTCAGTGCAGTGATAGCCATCCCTTCCAATGAGCCGACGACTATGACAGATTGGCGTACAATTTGGACGTACTCACATCGGTCCCTGGAATTTTCATAAACGACTATAATTTCAACTTCAACAAAAGAAATTGGTAAATTAAAAAAAAAAAGAAAAAAATCAGAAGAAAATTAAGCATATAAAGTGTATGTATATATAGATATATTGTTTGACTAATTGATTACAATTAAGTGCGAAAGTGAAAGTTTGCAATTTTGCATGACAAGCAGCTAACAAAATGACAACTGGTCGAGAAAACGAAACTCATTTTGAGACCCATTTATTTATAATTTCTTGGTCTTTGAAAGAAACCATTCGAATTTTTTTAAAGGTGCGGTTGGCTAAGAGGTTTGAATATTGTAGAAATCATGTTCCTTTTCTTCCATTTCATTGATTGCTACGATACAATATCAAATTAGATAAAATTTTTGAGACGAATAATATTTTTCAGCGGTGTTAATAAATTTTATTTTATTGATCAAGGCGTTTATCTTGTCAGATTTAAGTTTTATTTTTTAAGTAATTGCATGCAAATAGAGAATTACTGGGTAAATGCTCTGGAGTTTTTTTTTTTGGCCAATTAAATGCTTTGGAGTTTGGATGTTATTGCGATTTGGCATGATTTAGACGGAGTAAATAAAAAGGCGGCTATGAGTCACAGACTTTGCATGAGAGTCTGAGTTTTAGTTGAAACTTTTTGGCTGACCAATCAGCGGATAGCTTGATGACATGCACCCCTCTTTATTAAGTACCACTACTATTATTAATTAATATTAATACTAATAATGAAAATTGAAAAGTACTATATCTTCGGTTTTAGCCTTTTAGGGCATCTCCAACCCATCACACCAAATTTTACACCATTTTGGTGTAAAATGAGAATATTCTTAGAATATTCTAACACCAAATTTTGTTCCACTCCAATATATTACACCATTTTTTACACCATTTTTTATATCAATCATATTATAATATAACATCTACTATTTAACTTAATATAATTATCTAAATAATTATTTAAACAATTAAATTAATCTATATGTAATTATAACAATATATTTTATTAATTAAAAATAATAATATTAAATAATATTAAATATTTTTCTCATGAATTATTTAATCATATGTTATTATTAATAACTGTTATCATTATGTCACAAATAATTAATAAAAATATTATTTCATATAATTTACGAAATTAAAATATAATCAATAAAAAAGATTACATTTTTGTTTTATATTTAACATCTAATTTTCTGAACTACTAAATCGCTCCCATAAATGTTCAATTAGTGCATTACGGAGAGCGAAGTGAGCTTCTTTATCTTTGATTTGCCTATGCCGAGTGAGAAATTCTTGAAATCGATTTGTTTCATCTCTTACCATCTCAACATCAGGGGCTGGTGCTTCCCTCCAATTTTGAATGTCTGAATGCATATCACGTTCATCCTCAATAATCATATTGTGCATTATGATACATGCTGACATTATATCATGCAATACCCGTTTGTTCCAAAAACGCGCCGGCCCTTTAACGATTGCAAATCGTGATTGAAGCACTCCGAATGCACGCTCTACATCCTTTCTACAGGCTTCTTGCATCGTCGCAAATAACTTTTTTTTTGGACATCGAGGATCATGAATGGTTTGCACAAGAGTAGACCATTTAGGATATATGCCATCGGCTAAATAATAACCTGTGTTGTACTCCTTTCCTTGAATGACATAATTAGCCGGAGGTGCTATACCGTCAGCAAGGTTTGCAAACAAGTGGGATGCCTCCAACACATTGATGTCATTGTTTGAACCTGGCATACCAAAATGTGCATGCCATATCCATAAATCATAATCAGCTATAGCCTCAAGAATAATAGTTGGCGATCCACTTCGTCCACTATATTGTCCTGCCCAAGCCGTTGGACAGTTTTTCCAAGTCCAATGCATACAATCTAAACTTCCTAACATTCCAGGAAAGCCACGTAACTCACCAATTTCAAGCAGCCTTGCAACATCATTAGCATTAGGTGCTCTCAGATAACGTTCTCCAAAGACCTCTACAACAGCACGACAAAATTTCTTCATGCTTTCAATTGCAGTTGATTCTCCAATTTTAATGTATTCATCAGTTGAATCAGCTGGCACACCATACGCCAACATTCGAAAAACTGCTGTTATTTTTTGCAAACTGGACAATCCGAGTCTGCCACATCTATCTTGTCGTTGCACAAAATAGTTATCATGATTTTCAACAGTAGTGACAATTCGTAAGAATAAACTTCGACTCATTCGAAATCGTCGGCGAAACATTGCTTCATTATATCTTGGATTTTCTGCAAAGTAATCGAACAACAAATTACGTTCCGCCTCTGCACGATCACGATAAATCACTTTGTGACCATGAACTGAGCCTTTATGTCTTGGCCGGTTCTCCTCATTGTTCATATGATAAGCCAAAAAAAGGTTGGTGTTAGCATAGACACTCGCTAATGCTGCTTGTTGGACTTGAATAGCTTGATTTTGTGCTTCTATTGCACTAGTAAGATCAAATTCATCCTCTGAAGATGATGATGAAGATGAATATGAAGAAGATGATGAAAACTGTGTGTGAAATTGACCATAATTGAAACTCATGGTTGAAGATAAATAATGGTAGAAGGTTGGATGATAAAAATAGATTGTTGTGCATTGCAATTTATAGTATTCAATAAACTTCATAGAATCTTAACTCTGATCTAATGTAGCCATTGGATAAAAGGTGACGTTGATCTCAACCGTTGATTCAAATTCATTGATATTGCACATCATGTGTAAGACACGTCAGAAATAATTTCACAAGGATCAATGCACTTCAGAGAATCTTAACTGTGATATATTCTAGCCGTTGGATAAAAGGTGACGTTGATCTCAACCGTTGATTCAAATTCATTGATATTGCACATCATGTGTAAGACACGTCAGAAATAATTTCACAAGGATCAATGCACTTCAGAGAATCTTAACTGTGATATATTCTAGCCGTTGGATAAAAGGTGACGTTGATCTCAACCGTTGATTCAAATTCATTGATATTGCACATCATGTGTAAGACACGTCAGAAATAATTTCACAAGGCTCAATGCACTTCAGAGAATCTTAACTGTGATATATTCTAGCCGTTGGATAAAAGGTGACGTTGATCTCAACCGTTGATTCAAATTCATTGATATTGCACATCATATGTAAGACACGTCAGAAATAATTTCACAAGGATCAATGCACTTCAGAGAATCTTAACTGTGATATATTCTAGCCGTTGGATAAAAGGTGACGTTGATCTCAACCGTTGATTCAAATTCATTGATATTGCACATCATGTGTAAGACACGTCAGAAATAATTTCACAAGGATCAATGCACTTCAGAGAATCTTAACTGTGATATATTCTAGCCGTTGGATAAAAGGTGACGTTGATCTCAACCGTTGATTCAAATTCATTGATATTGCACATCATGTGTAAGACACGTCAGAAATAATTTCACAAGGATCAATGCACTTCAGAGAATCTTAACTGTGATATATTCTAGCCGTTGGATAAAAGGTGACGTTGATCTCAACCGTTAATTCAAATTCTCATCTCTCATAAATCATAGCTCTATAAATAATGGATTGCTTTCATCAAATTTAAAGCATCTAAGCCCAAACCAGTATTTGAAATCTCTACTAAAATGTCAAGTTCAAAGTTGGGTCACAAACTTTCAAAAACACCTCGTTCTGCAGGATATTCGGCTGAGGAAGATCAGATCCTATGTGGAGTATATCTTGATATTTCTCAAGACCCAATTATTGGTAGATATCAGTCTACTACTCAATTTTGGTCTCGTATTGAGAGTAGATATCATGAAGTGTTACCAGAACATATCAATAATGTTCGACCTCTTAGATCTCTACAAACTCGGATGCAGACGATACAGACAGCAGTTGGCAAATTAAGAGGATGCATTCGACAAATCGAAAACTTAAATCCAAGTGGTGCTTCAGAACAGGATATCGTAAGTTCTAGATAAATGTAGTATTTATAATTTTTTTGAAAAATTATATTTAGTCTTATTCTTGAACATTTAACCCTAACTCGAGTTTCTAATGGTGTTTCATAGATTAACCAAGCGAAAGTTTTACTAGCACAAGACCCAAATTTCAAGAAAGGATTCAAATTTGATCATGTTTGGCATCTCGTTAAAGACACAGAGAAATATGTAGACAATAACAACATGCAAACTCCTGGTCATAGAAAACGAAGCAGTTGCAATGAAGGGTCACAATCCGACTCGAATAGATCAGATAAGTCAATTGGGTCATCATTTTGTATTGATTTAAATGCAGACTTCGAAACTGAAGATCAATTCAATAATGATGCAGAGCGTCCTACTGGAAGGAAGAAGGAAAAAATGAAAAAGAAACATAATGAAGAAACGAAACAATTATTTAAAACTATGATACAAGAGAGTCAAGAAATCAAGTCAATTTTCCAACAAAGCAGCACGTGTTTGCAACAAAATCAATCTCTGCTAGAAAAAAAATTATGAACTTCAATTGATACGGGCTCAAAATGAGAAAAAGAAATTAGAGTTGCGAGAACGACGAGAAGAAAATAAAATTTTACAGAAAGATGTGAATTCTATTGAAGATCCAGTGTTACGTGAAGCTCTTAGAAATGAACAAATTAGGATCTGTGCAAAGAGAGCTTGCGATCAACAATCTCAAGAAAGAGTTGGCTCATCAAATGACTTTGACCAATACTTTGCTAATTTGGGAGGAAATGGCGATGATCTTCCAAATTTTTAAATGTTTATTTAGCATATATTATTGTGAACTAGTTATAATTAAATTTTGTTGTAATAGTATTAATCTATGTTTTAATTTTATTTCTATGTTTGTTTAACTTGTGTTTTGATTATAATTTAAGTAAATTGATGTTTAATTACTTTTATTTTGTTTTCATTGAATTCTTCCATAGTTTATCTAATTTATATTTATAATTATTTATAAAAATATATTTAATATTGGTCTCAATTTAAAGGTCTCAATGAGATCTTTCTAATGATATATTTTTTTCTTAATAATTCAAAAATTAAATTTAAATAAAATCTAAAATATATAAATACAACAAAAAATTAAAATGGTACAAATGTAATTTAAAATAAAGATTAGGGTCATTTTTGGAAAAAAAAAAGCATCCCACCAAAATGGTGGGATGAATTGCCGTGTGATTGGAGCGGCAAAATCGACAAAAATTACACTAAAATGCCGATTTGCCGCTCCATTGGAGAGGCTCTTAGGGACCCATTTTCCCTCTTATCCATGCCAACATGCTATTTAATCAATTAATCGTACGTTTCCTAACCTTTAAAAAGAGTTAACAACATTAAGCTTCAACGTTAATTGGTTCCTAAATGTTTGCTCAGCTTGTCATAAAAACGAACATATACCAGACATATATATATATATATATATACACATATATATACTCCCACACTCCATACATATATAAAAAGGGAATTGTTCTACGCAATATTCGGTTTAGATTTAATATGAAGCGATATTTTTGAGTTTGAAAAGATGGTCAGACGACCGAAATCTTATCTTGATAACCAATGGAGCTGCATATTGATTCAGACATGATTTAACAGTGTGCTGTTAATAAATTTTGCATGCGCCGCCGAATGATTGATTTGAAATTTGAGGTACACAAAAATAAACATAACGTATTCTCCATTCATTACCACAAGCTTGGCTTGCGTGGCTTTATCCTACAGTTAGGCTTAGGCAGCAGCAGTATTTTCATAATTTCCACATTTCTTTATTAATTAATCATCACTCAATTTAAAAGTGGCCAAAAAGTGTGTATATATATACATATATATACTGACATTTTTGAGACATAGACTGTGATTGATTTTTTTTTTGGATAAATTGTTATTTATTTATATAATAATAAAAATAATATATAACTATATATAGCATTTCGATACTGGCGATGTTAAAACCAAATGTAGGAAGGAAACAGCAGCAGCATATGATTTGAGACTTTGAGTTGTTTTGTAGCGTCAAAACAGTGGGTGGGTGACTCCCAGTTTTGACACCACCCATTTACAACACTATTCGAATGGAGAACACAAATAATGGATTGGAGTCCCAAAGTCAACAGACCTTATCAACAATTTCAACATTTTCATTGCATTAGTGTTTCACATTCACTCCAACTCATTGGTTCTGTCTGTTGCATGCTTATGCACCATTAAATGGATTTGTCTCCTCGCAAATAGTACTACTAGCATTTCGTCGTAATATAATTAGAAGATTAATTAGATGTATTCAGTCTGGAAGCATGCATTTATTGGAAATTATTGAAGGGAAAGGCTCGGGCCGTCAAAGCTGGAAATCGTCGGGGACGGAACAGAACTGGCTAATCTTAGTTTAGCATATCCGGAATCTTGTTAAGTCAAATGTGGCTAAAACCCAAAAACATTTGACATGAGATGCCCTTTTTTCATAACCGACAAACAAAGCCAGTTGCGTCTATAGAGCCCAATTTGAAGTAGTAACTAGTAAATGGCCCGCGCACTTCGTTGCGAAAAATTAATATGTATATTTTATATAGATAATCGTATATGTATATATATATTTATATATGTATGTATTTAAATATGTATATATATCATAAGTAAACTAATAAAAAATTATGTATATACAATATATATATATAGTTTAACACTAAAAAAATCTCAAAACCCTATAAAATCCCAAAAGGACCAAAACTCATAGAGTATAAAAAAAATCCCAAAAAAATTCAAAACTCAAAATCTATAAACTTCATCACTACTTCCATAGATCTCACCAAAACATATTGAAATATCAAATAAGTTCCACTTAACCCATTTCATAAATAGCCTAAGAAGACCTCAAAGTTAAAAAAATGATGAGTAATTGTCATTTCTAACTCAACTTTAAGTAGTATTATATGTATGCATATATATATATATATGTATATTGTATGTATTTATGTGTATGTATATATATATACATATATATATATTAGTAGCATTTATAATATATAATACTTTTTATATATAATAATATAATAATGATTGTGTATGTGTATGGGGTCCCACCATTTTAAGAATAAATTAAAAAAATAGTGGAATGTAAAATGACGAAAAGCCCATAGTAGGAAATAGATAGAAAAAGGGGATTTGAGAAAAAATGGGCAATTTTGTAAACTCACATAATTTCTTTTATATAGTAGTATAGATTTACCCACCCATTTTAGATTCTTCCACACCAATAAAAATAAGCTCCCTGCCTTTTTTTTCTCCCTAACCAGCCATCTCTTCTATCTTGATCCACCTACGTCCTTTTTTTTCTTTTTTGCTGCCAAAGAGCCAAAACAACATCGCTTTGACATTGCCATTTAAAAAAAAATAAAAAGCAAAAGAAAATGGAGCAGCCGACGTAGCATAGCTCCCAAGGCACCTTTAGGGTTTCTTCTTTATAGTAAGCTAGCAATGGACCCGTGCTTCGCTGCGGACGCGAGAATTAGCATGTTAATTATATATAGATATTATATAATTTTATGTATATATATTTTATAAGTAAATTTTTGAAAGTTGATATATATTGTAACAAAAAAATAGGTGCATATATAGAGCTCAGGAAAATAATTAATACTTATAGTCAATATTACAAAATCACACGACAATATTACAATACTAATTTTATATGTATTATTATATTAATAATTAATAGTTAATAAATTTTTTCGGATAAGCAATAGTTAATAATTAATATTAATTAAATAAATTATAATTAAAATATTAAAAAAGGATAGTGAAAAATATATGATATATAGATATGTATAATATATAATATTTAAAGATATTAATATATAAAAATATATAATATAAAAAAATTAATAAGATATTAGTTTTTTTTTTTAGTGGAATGTGGAGTCTATGCTTTGAAAATAAATAAAATTAAATAGGAAAAGTGAAATGACTAAAATATCCTTATCTTTTAAAGTGAAATTGATGAAAATGATGATAAAAATGGTATTTTAATAAATTCACATATTTTCTTTAAGTTTTAGTATAGATGTTTTAGTATAGATATTTATATATTCCATGAAAACTGTAGTCCATCCCATGATTAAAAACAGATGCGACTATGGACTCTGTAGCATTCTGGAAATGGATACCCTCTGCTCTGATTGATTCTCCTTTGGCTCTTTTTCTGATTTGGAAGGCTTTTTGCCAACCACTTAATTAATTAAGCCACACTAATTTCGAAACCTTTCCTCAACCTCCAAGCGTTTTCTCTGTAAAGAATCTCTCCCTATAATTATCTCCGATATAATTCAGTAATGATTAATGATTCGAGATTTGGGGGAGTGGGGTAGATTGATCCACGGGGAGGTTAAAAATGCGTGATTTTGTTTAGGAAATCATATTAATTTGTTTGTCCTATGACAGATTGCGATTTAAAGGGCAAACAAAAAAATATTTAATACACAAAATAGTTCTCTAACTTATATAAAATTATTTTTTTGACTCTTCAAATTTTATTTTAAAATTTTTGACCCTCAAACTTTTATTTTGTGCATAATGTAACCTTTGATGCTGTCGTGGCCTAATTATATAATGATACGTGAAATTTTCTCATTGAATCACGTCAGCACCAAGGGTTATATTATGCACAAAATAAAAATTCGAGGGTAAAAAATTTCAAAATAAAAATTAAATGGTCAAAACAATAATTTTTTATAAGTTAAAGGGCTAGTTTATGTAATAAACCAAAAAAACAAATACAAAAAGGTCAAGAACTTGCCAAACTTTGTGTATATCAATCTTCAAAGATATCGATTCCCTTTGATCAAAAGGAAAAGCCGATAATGGCCCATTGTCCTCGATCATTTTTGTCTGTTTTCCGACCCAATCATCATCCATGCTCTCTACTTCCCGGTGAAAAAATATCTCTAAAACACTTTATTAATTCATCAACAGTAACAGAAATCTTTCCAGACTACTTGCACACAAAAAGAAGAAAAAAATCTCTCAAGACCCACAAAAAGAAAAAAAAATCTTTCAAGACTACGTTTCAGGGTGCAATCTTACCACTAGGTCTGCTGCTTAAATATTGAGAGAGAGAAAAATTAGGTCCTTTTGCACTAGTGTTATTAGGACATTATCCCAGCAGCATGCGGTTTTTTTATGCTTAAGGGGACTACCTTGCTGAAATGGTGGAATTTGAGGTGCTAGCTAGCTAGCTGCTGCCCAAAAATTTAGATTATGACACCACTTTGCGGTCAGAGGAATAGTGAAATTGCCTAAACTAGGACACATAAGATCTCTAGGTTTTGATTTCAACCGAAGACGTTAAATGTCGTTTTCAAATTTCTAACAGAAATTTAATAAAGCACGTGTTGTTTGAGCTTCATATGTAAGCACCGAATTAAAATTTTCCGTTTAACCGTGGATATTGATTGAGATGGGCATGTGGTTTGCCCATAATGCAGGGACACGATTTTCTCTTTTAATTTGGCTCTTTTAATGTTGTTTTTTTTTAATAATCACAAATATCTATATTTGTTTTAACGATTTATAATTAATTTTATTCAAATCACGTCGGATCCTAAATAAAAAAAAACACTCATAAATCTGTTTTATTTATTCATAATATTCTAATCTAATATATTTCTTAAGGGACGTTAACCTCTTTCAACAACATTAGTCTTTTAATGTTGATCTTTATCAATGATATATAAATGATAAAATGTTGATTAATGGCTATGAGATGCTTCGAGTTGGAGCAATAGTAATTAAAAATTTTAGATTTGAAACTTCATGTGTGTTTACGAAAATATTTGATCCTTTAATCCAAATAAAAATCCCCCAATTTTTTTTTTGGAAACCCCATTTTCCCCACTTTTTAAAAGTAGCTATAGGACCACATATTACCGAAATTTGATATAGGTGACTGTTGAATACTTGATTCCACCTCAAACTAACATAATAAATAAACAAGAGATGAAGAAGAAGAAGAAGAAGAAGAAGAAGAAGAAGAAGAAGAAGACAACGATGGCTTGCCCATGTGGAGGGAGTACTAGTGCTACCATAGATAGTCGTCCGTAATATTTCGCCTTTTGTCCAAATAATGAAATCTCACAACAGTGATCAACCTTAAAGTGTTTTAACAAAAAAAATAATGTTTTTCTCACGTGATAAATGTTTGCCTTTCATGATCTATACTTTGATTTGTAAGGAACCAAAAAAAATAAAAAAACCTTTGGTTTGCTCGAAGGGACTGCCCTACTTTGGAGCTTGCTCTTGTCCTATACCGCCGACTGGAATGGGCTGCCAAACTTTAGCCATAAGCTAACACATCCCCAAAAGCTCAACTGGCCGAAGCATAAATCATGTCGCTTTTTGCCTGTTCTTTCGTCTTATGTCTCTCCTGCTTAATTCAACCCCACTTGTATATGCTTTTCCTGTCCCAACTCCGAAGCTCTCTGCCAAAATTTCCATGGGAAATCCAAGTTTCTCGGTAACTTGATAATAATAATATTATTATTATCAGAAATTATCCTCTTGCTACATGCAGTTATCTTAGTGCATGTTTATTATACTAGATTAGGTTGGATATGATGAGTGAAAAAAATACATGTAGTTTGTAGTATGGTTTTTATGTAGATTTATCTAAATTTACATTTTGGAGAGAATTATTAATAGAATGAGAAAATCTTCTTATTTTTTAGAAGATTAAGTTATCTTATGAATAATCTGTTAGAATACTTTATTTCTAATTTGGTGAATTGTCACTGTTGGCGTAAATATCTCCATAGGCCGAGCGGTCAGGCCGATGAGCTGGTTACTAGTGTGCCGGTTGCTTTTGTAACGAAAAACAACAAAAGATAGAAATAATACGGGTTCCTGTTCAAAGTCACAGTCGGACTGTTTAAATCATTGAACAGAAAGGGAATTTCTTTAATAAACTGAATGAGAACACTGCCCGATTGGGTGTTTACAATGAACTGAACAAAGAAAAAGATGGCTAACGGAAGGCTTAAACAAACTCTTAAAACGCTTAATAATTGGGAAAGCAAAGGATTGACTGAAAGCAATAAGACTTTGGACTAAACAGATCTTGAAAAGGGTCTCTGGTTGACAGAGCAAAGAACAGAAATCGGAGCAAGTTTGAGCAGAGTGCAATCTGGTTTGTCAGAAGAAGTGTTGATGCCGTTTCTGTGGAAAAGCTTAAGGAAAAATGGTAGAAATTGAGGGCCATCGGGCAGTCTTCGAGCGTTGAAGAGGTTTCTGTGGATGATTGTGTGTGTCTCTGTCGTTCTAGGATGAGGTTTATATAGCCCTCACAGCTCCTAATCAACTCCTCTGAATCAGCTCATTTTGATTTTCAAATCTCAGTCTTTAAGACTGAATCCCTTTGATTTCGCTTGGCTTTAAATTGGTCTTTCCAATCTTTCAAGATTGGTGCGGCCTTAATTTGGGTTTAGGCCGCTGACCTTAAACCCATCCTGCTAGTCTGATTTATAGGCCGATCAGCCTAAATTATTTCTTTTTCCTGAAAATCTGATTCTTTGGACCTGAAATCGTGCTGTCTTGAATTTCGAATATCTCCAATTAAAACATGAGGCGAATTTCCTGGCTGATCATACACGCGCTCTTCTTCCTCCATGATTATCGTGGTTATTAATTCCCAATTAAAACCTGCTGATTCTTGTCTGATTCTTGCCAAAGATATCCGCCAGGCCGACCACCCTTGATTGTTTTTCCTTTGAGCCAAAAGCCCTACTGCCTTCTCTTCAATCCATTGGTCCACTAATATAATCAATCCCTTCTTAAGCCCATTAGCCAATTTTACAAATTAAGGTACAAACAGTGACTAACCAATTTTCATGTCAAATCATCAAGAAAATTTAGATCTAAATGTTTAGATCTGAGCGGAAGCGTACCTGGATCTATGAAGAAAGCTTGATTTTGTGGTTATTGTCTTCCAAGCCAATATGCAGTCTTTGCTCTCTCTGAAGAGAGTTATCTCTTTTTGATTGATAGGATTTCAGAAAAGAGAAAATCTTTTGTTGTGCATATGGCTTGCGGACCATAACCCTTATTCATATCTTTAGTCTAACTTCTATTTTAACCTATCATAAAAATAGAAATTAATCCTTTGGGTCTCTACACATTAAAGTCCATTCTCTATTAGATGTCTAGCCCAAAACTTTAAACTTTATTGATCACTTTAATTGGGCTTAATCTTATGATAGCCCATAATATATAATTAATATAAATATATGAGCCCACATATTGAATTAAATCCAACAATCTCCCACTTGGGCCATATATGTATAACTCCTTTAATTATATATTATGTAATAACCTTATGAGCTCAAATTTTGCTATCATTACCATAGATATCTTAAATCAATCTGGTTCATCAATCATATCAACATAGGATTAAAGCAGTTTTCATTATACACATATCATAACGAAACCATCAATAGTCACATATATGTCAATATAATTAAACAACATAGATCAAGCATGGATGCATAGCATGGGAAGTTACATGTAATGTGATCTTAACATGCCTACTTCCAACTGGTCCAACCTTATTCCTTAGTGAGATCAACCAAATAAAGAGTTTAAACAAATCACAAAATGTGTCTATAACTGAAAATCAACCAAAATAACAAACTCCCACTAAAATTGCATGTTATCAAAAGATACAACACCCATATGAGCGGTATGCTCATAAAAGACCTTAGGTGGTAATCCCTTAGTTAGCGGATCCGCAACCATAGAGTTTGTCCCAATATGTTCAATAGACACCTGACCATTTTGAACTCTTTCTTTAACAACCAGGAACTTGAGGTCTATATGTTTTGACTTCGTTGAGCTCCTGTTGTTATTGGAATATAGCACTGTTGACTTATTGTCACAAAATATCTTTAATGGTCTCTCAATACCATCCACAATTTGCAGCTTAGTGACAAAATTTCGTATCCAAATCTCATGACTAGATGCCTCATGACATGCTATAAATTCAGCTGCCATCGTGGAAGAAGCTATGAGTGTCTGCTTAGCACTCTTCCAGGAAATAGCTCCTCCAGCCAGCACGTAAATATAGCCTGATGTAGATCTCCTACTGTCTTGGCATCCAGTAAAATCAGAATCAGAATACCCAATGATCTCCAACTGATCCAATTTTCTGTATATGAGCATGTAGTCCTTTGTTCTCTGGAAGTACCGCATAACCCGTTTAGCTGCTTTCCAATGATCCATTCCAGGATTGCTTAAGTATCTGCCCAGCATTCCAACTATGTACGTAATATCCAGACGCGTACACACTTGAGCATACATTAGACTCCCTACTGTTGACGCATAAGGAATCTTTTGCATTTTTTTAGTTTCAAACTCATTCTTGGGGCATTGGTTAAGACTAAACTTGTCTCCTTTAGCAACAGGGGTGTCACCTGGTTTACAATCCTGCATGCCAAATCTCTTTAGAACATTTTCGATATAGCTCTTTTGTGATAACCCAAGTATACCCCGAGAATGATCTCGGTGTATTTGTATGCCTAATACAAAAGAGGCGTCACCAAGATCTTTCATTTCAAATTTCTTTGTCAGAAAGCTCTTGGTTTCGTGCAATAAGCCTATATCGTTGATGGCAAGCAGTATGTCATCGACATATAAAACCAGAAAAATACACTTACTCCCACTGAACTTGTGGTATATACAATCATCAACTGCATTTATCTCAAAACCAAATGAGATAACAACTTGATGAAATTTATAATACCATTGACGAGAAGCTTGCTTGAGCCCATAGATGGATTTCTTTAATTTGCAAACCATTTGCTTTGCATTTTCGGACACAAAGTTTTCTGGCTGCACCATATAAATCGTCTCATCAATGTCACCATTGAGAAACGCTGACTTAACATCCATCTGATGTAACTCAAGGTCAAAATGCGCCACTAATGCCATTATCGTCCTAAAAGAGTCTTTCGAAGAAACCGGAGAGTAAGTCTCTTTATAGTCAATACCTTCTTTCTGTGTGAAGCCCTTTGCAACAAGACGAGCCTTGTACCTTTCTATATTACTTCTCGAATTCCTTTTGGTCTTAAATATCCATTTACAACCAATAGGTTTCGTACCTTCAGGTATTGATACAAGGTCCCAAACGTCATTGTCCTTCATGGACTTCATCTCTTCATTCATGGCATTAATCCACTGTTGAGAGTTAGAAATTTCAATGGCTTGATGGAAGTTGATTGGATCATCTTCTACCACACCAATGTCAACCTCATGTTCTTGAAGAAATACAATATAATCGTCCAAAATTGCATTTCTCCTCTCTCTAGTGGATCTCCTTAATGGCATAGGTTCTTGAGGTTGTAGAGTTTGTTCTTCTGGAACAAGTTGTTGAACTTGAGTAAGAGGTTCAATAACATTGTCTTGATCTGGAATTGCTTCTTGAACAATACCAGGAATTGAAGCCTGACCCTGATAATTTTCAAAAGCAATTAGAGGAATTTCGACACATTCCTCTTCAAAGACAAAGTCCTTAATTCCTTTTCCCCTCACAAACTCAACATCCTCAAAGAACTGAGCATTTCCCGTCTCAAATATTGACTTAGTAGTGGGATCATAAAACTTGTAACCCCTTGACCTTTCGGAGTATCCAACAAAATAGCAACTAATCGTTCTGGAATCCAGTTTCTTTTCATTTGGCCTATTTGGCCTTGCCTCAGCTGGACAACCCCAAATGTGCTAGTGATTTAAACTGGGCTTCTTGCCCGTCCAAAGCTCATAAGGGGTTTTGGCAGTTGCTTTTGTTGGAACCCTATTGAGTATGTAAGCTGCAGTCTTTAGTGCTTCTCCCAAAGAGATTCTGATAAAGTAGAATGACTAATCATACTCCTTACCATGTCCTTTAATGTCCTATTTCTCCTTTCAGCAACACCATTCATGCTAAGAGATCCTGGCATGGTGTACTGTGGGACAATACCACACTCTTCGAGAAATTTAGCAAACTGTCCTGAACGTTGTTCACCTGATCCTTCATATCTGCCATAGTATTCATCACCACGGTCAGATCTGACGCTTTTAATTCTTTTGTTGAGTTGATACTCAACTTCAGCTTTAAAATTTTTGAACACATCCAAAGACTGAGACTTTTCTTGAATGAGATATAGGTAGCCATAACGTGAAAAGTCGTCTGTGAACGTAATAAAATATTGTTGACCATTCCAAGAAGCTGTAGGAAATGGCCCACAAATATCTGTATGTATTAGTTCTAAGACGTCCATAGCCCTGTTGGCACCTAATCTCCTTAGGTTTGTCTCTTTCCCCTTAATACAAGCAACACAATTTTCAAAGTTCGTAAAATCAAGGGGATCAAGAATCCTGTCAGACACAAGACGTTCAATTCTTTGTTTAGAGATATGTCCTAAACGTCTGTGCCATAATGAAGCAGAATTCTCAATGGTTAATTTTCTCTTTATACCTCGATACACATGCAAGGTTTCATTATATGAGGCAATTGTATCAAGCAAATATAGGTTATCAACAAAAGATAAAGAATCGGCACCAATAACATTTGAATTTTGAAAAAGACTAAACTGACTATTTCCAAATGAACAAGAGTAACCAAATTTGTCCAATACGGAAATAAAAACCAAATTCCGTCTAAATGACGGTACAACATAAGTCTCATTCAAATCCAAATAATAACCAGTCTTTAACAAAAACCTAAAAGTTCCAATAGCCTCAACTTCCACTGATTTACCATCACCCACATAGATGTATCTTTCACCATCAATTGGCTTTCGGTAGTTCAGGCAACGCTGTATAGACACACTTATGTGAGTAGTAGCACCAGAATCTAGCCACCAAGTGTGTATAGGTACCGAAGTTAAATTAACCTCAGAACAAACCAGAGTGAGAAGTGTACATCTCTTTACACGCCATGCGCCATATTTGGTACAATCCTTTTTTCTGTGTCCAGCACCTTTACAGAAATAACAGATAAATGCCTCACCCTGTTGGTTCTGTTTCTTTTCTGGTGGAACATTTGCAGCTTCCTTACCCTTCTTCCTTTTCAAGTTCTTGTCCTTAAAGGTACTAGCCAAATGAGCACTTTCTGTCTTCTCTTGCTTCAGCCTTTCTTCTTCTTGAACACAATGAGAGATGAGCTCATTAAAAGTCCAACTCTCCTTTTGACAGTTATAACTAACTTTAAACTGACTGAATTGTGCAGGAAGAGAGAGCAAAACTAAATGTACAAGCAAGTCCTCAGACAGCTCCAACTTTAGTGCCTTTAGCTTTGAAGCAAGATGAGACATCTCCATGATGTACTCCCTTATATTACCTTTTCCTTTATACCTCATTGAAATGAGATTTGCCAAAATCGTACTTGTTTCAGCCTTTTCGCTTTTGGCAAATCTCTTTTCAATTTTCTCAAGGTAATATTTAGCAGTAGTAACCTTTTCGGACATAGTGCCCCTGAAGGTTTCCGGAATTGCACGCTTTATGATCATAAGACTTATGCGATTAGAACGTTCCCACCTCTCTATGTCCATCTTATCATTAGATGAACTATCAACCGTAAGGTCTGTGGGTCGTTCTGTCCTTAACGCAAGGTCTAGATCCATAACATCGAGAACAATCATAACGTTCTCTTTCCATGCTTTAAAGTTCGTGCCACTAAGCATGGGAATGGAATTCAAGCTGGCAATAATAGTAGATGCAGAA
Organism: Microcos paniculata; assembly: GCA_030664755.1. Classification (NCBI taxonomy): domain Eukaryota; kingdom Viridiplantae; phylum Streptophyta; class Magnoliopsida; order Malvales; family Malvaceae; genus Microcos; species Microcos paniculata. The sequence goes on from CP131461.1 coordinate 37,984,008, forward strand.
CTAGCAACTGTACAGAGAACGAAACAAGTAGAACATGCTCACATTAATTCCATATAATAACCATATATTCAAATAATGGTAAACCCCATCACAAGATACCTAACACAACATTAATATCTAGTCTTTGGACAGAAATATTAACTGTAAGTGGTACTCTTAGTGTAGTAATCAAATATTGACAACAAGATCCTGTCAAACAATTAACCTTTCTTTGGACCGATTAATTGTTCACATGGCAAACCGAATAATTGTCACATATTTATTACCACAAGTGCACATGTATTCCGGCCAAATATTGACCCTCCTTTGGGCTGGCCAATATCCGCATGAATTACATATACACAACCAACTTAATATTATAAAATAAATTAATCTAGACAAGAGAGGGTACTTTGGTAGCATATTGTTTCAATCAACTTATCTCATAATATTAATAAAATAATAATACCAAAATTTGAATAAGTCAGTGACAATTGACCAAAACAATAATTATGCGCCGAAAGTTTGTTTCAATCAATTTATCTCATAATATTAATAAAATAATAATACCAAAATGTGAACAAATCCCTTAAACAACCAAGTGGGCCCCACGCCAACTTGCACTACTAACAAGCCTCATTATTGCCGTCATAATAGGAAAATTCTCCTATTCATCCGGCATGATTTTCACATCTTGGACAAAACCTATCACCTAATAAAATTGGCCCAGAAAACCGAAACTTTTATCCTCTTTTTTTTTTTAATCGTTAAAAATTGAATCTGTTTCTCAATAAATTGGATCTTAGCTCTTGTTAACAAGATTCTAACTGGATGCATAAAACGTAAAAATCAAATCTGAAACAAACTCCAAACTCCAAAGCCATATTTCTTAATAAACTAAATCCATGGAAAAACCAAATCCATGATTATGGAAGACAAAGAAACAAATTGATTCCTAATGATTTGACATGAAGAAGCTCTGATACCAATTGTTAGAATACTTTATTTCTAATTTGGTGAATTGTCACTAACCAATTTTCATGTAAAATCATCAAGAAAATTTAGATCTAAATGTTTAGATCTGAGCGGAAGCATACCTGGATCCATGAAGAAAGCTTGATTTTGTGGTTATTGTCTTCCAAGCCAATATGTAATTTTTGCTTTCTCTGAAGAGAGTTATCTCTTTTTGATTGATAGGATTTCAGAAAAGAGAAAACCTTTTGTTGTGCATATGGCTTGGGGACCATAGTCCTTATTTATATCTTTAGTCTAACTTCTATTTTAGCCTATCATAAAAATAGAAATTAATCATTTGGGTCTCTACACATTAAAGTCCATTCTCTATTAGATGTCTAGCCTAAAACTTTAAACTTTATTGATCACTTTAATTGGATTTAATCTTATGATAGCTCATAATATATAATTAATATAAATATATGAGCCCACATGTTGAATTAAATCCAACATAATCCTCCCCATAATACAAATCTATATCAATCTATATTAATACTATAAAACCATATTATAAATTATATATAATTTTTCTTCTCATCCTATTAAATCCAATCAAGTGTAACAAATATGCCTTGACGTTTCAATTGATAACTTCTGGCCAGCCAAGATCTTTTTTCGATACAAAAACTAATAGTACAACTGAAGTTATCTCTTCATTGGCGAATGGCGATTGAGTTAGATATCTTTTGTCTTTCTAATTATTAATAATGGTGAACCTCTTTAGTTTAAATTTATGATTCATTAATCAAGTTTTAATGAAACTTTGATAATGCATAGCCACAAATTCCCCAAAATGCATTTTAATATAGGTATATAGGTCCCCAATTTTATACTACTCACTAAACACTTTGACAACAGTTTAAATGAACTATAATAATGATTAAGACTTGGAAATGGTTAATTATATGTATATATGATCCTAATATATAGTCTGATGTAGCATTTGTTAGTGATGTAATCGAAGTTAGCCTGATGTAACACTTGCTACAAACTTGCTTAATGCTATATAAGAGTTTAATTAATTAATTAACATAATAGCATTACTTAAATAAAAATGATAAGCATTCTTCTTGTCCATCAATTTTTTATTATTCCAATATCTTTTATCTTCCTTTAGCAGCTAATTATAGTGCCCGTTTCTTTCTGCTTTACGTGGAAAGCAAAGCAACTTGCAGATAAATGGATGAAAGTGTCCGACGTTGAGAGAGACCTAAATTCTAAACTATTGGGACATCGTGAATATGGGTTTTTCTTTTTATTTTATATTTATACCTACTCATATTAATCATGTTATTTTATTTTAAAATATAAGCGGGTGTGATAAAAATAAAAACATTGAACTTATACAAGTAATGACAAATTCAGGTATAGGCACGGACAAAAATCTTAAACTTTTTCTTGGGTGAAAACTTATGTTACATACTATGTGATGCTGTTAACTTTGGTCGTCTTTTTCTAATTATTGTCATAAAATTTTGTTGTTATTACAATGCAATCACTCAAAAGTCAAAACAAGCTATGGTTATCAATTTCTTTCCACTCATTCTTTTTCACGTTTTTTTTTTTTAAATTAACCTCCTCTGCTTTAATCTATCACGTACCCTCAAGCTGATCGATGACAAGCTCTCTGTCAGTTGAACCCCAAACTATAAATGTCCTATCAGGCTTTCATAGGCTGTCACAGAAGGATGCCCAACCTTGGAACTATGTATGACAATTTGAAGTTTGATCTTCGAGATGTTTGGATTTTGTCAGCAACTTAACTCTGGGCCGGAGAGGTGGAAATTAAGGACCATTTTTATTTCAAATTGTCTGAATCTGATTTGCTATTGCTTGAACTGATCACAATGTGGAGTACATAAATCTTCTCTTTTTTGCCATGATTAATTACAAACAGTTAGTCAAGGGAACAGGTCGGATACTTGTATTTTGCCAGTTAATTTTCATTTGAAAGATCAAAGAAATCTCTGATGAATAAGATGATGCAGGGTTGTCCACAGCAAAGATCTCTAATTAAACTCTGAATGGGTAGTCAATAAGGACAAAAAAAGGATACCTCGTACCTGTTGATTAATGGTAATAATTCCCATATAAATCATTTAAAATTTTGAAGAAACAAATTGGACTTGATGAATTTAGATGGTATAAGCAAGGAATAGAAAGTCAATAGAAAAGAAAATATTTCTGCCCAATGTTTCGAGTTTCTACTTAAAAACAAGCACGCACGTCCACAGGGAAGAGATCCAGCATAGAGGAGAAATCGAGATGACAGGGGACAGATTGCTGCAGATAAATAGTTAAGTGGGTAACTGCTAATTAGTCAGATATATAATCCAAATCTATGAAATGATTACAGGAAGAGATACATTCATAGGAGATCAAGTGCATGTCAAAGGATAATTAATTAAATTCATGTAGTTTTTAATGACTAAGTAATGAATTAATTGAACCCTGAAATCAAAACCGATTTCTAATTAATTTTTTCTGTTACGAAGTTCATGCATGCATATCACTCTTTGCATGCCATGCATATAGACATTAATCTCCCTGATGGAGAGATTTGTGGATTTATTAGGTCTTGTTTGGTAGAAGAGAAAAGTGGAGAGATGAAAAAGTTATGAGAGAAAATAAATTTTGAAGTGATTTGTTGGAAAGAAATTTGAGAAGAAAAAAAATTAGAAAGATAGATGTTTTCTTTCATGCTTCATATTCAAAATCTCTCCAAATTTTTAAAAAAAATAGAGAGAAAACAATGTGAGTCTAATTAATTAAGATAAAATTACTTATATATCTTTCATTACCAAAAACATTTTAATATATAACACTATTACTCCGTAGCATATTAAATACGGGATATAATGGTAAAAGTATATTAAATTGATTTTTTTTTTCTTCTCATTTTCTTTTCTACCAACCAATGAGAGTAAATAAAATTAATTTTTTCACTCATTTTTTCATTTTTCCTGTTAAGCATATTAAAAAAATTAATTTTATTTTCTATATTCTTACTTTTCTTTTTCTCTTATTTTATTTTTTTTCAATTTTCTATCTTTTCTACAAAGCAAAGCTTTAAAGTTTAAGCCCAACCTATTAGCTAAACTTTTTTGGAATTGACCGTAATTTGTAGTTATTTTGCATTCTATTTGCTTAGATTTAATTGCTAGCTTTGAAGCACTTAATTTCAAGGGACCTCCAAGCAGCCCTCGACACGAAACCGCACGGAAATTTCATTGATTGTTGGTTAACCAAAATTCCCCTCGTGTTCCTAAATTTTACCCGAGAGAATGGAAGGGTTTCAATGCCATCGAAAAGTTCACAGATTCATAAAAGGAAAAAGTGATTTTTTTCAAAAGTTGAAGTGAAACTGAAAGTAGCCCATGTCATATTTGAACAATTTGTTTACGAGTCGTCCACGCATATTTCCGCTAATCCATAATAAGTTCAATATTCAGTGTTTCCCCACTCACCAGAGTAAACATTGAACGTAATTTGTAACCAAAAAAAAAAAAAAACATTGAACGTAATTGTTAGTTAGTACTATGTACCAGTACTGTTGGTGAAATTGTCGACGTACGCCCCTGGGGATTTTTGGTTGATTGTAAATCTGAAATGATGCAAAGTTACAATTTCCACAATTCCACCTTCAGTGAAATACAATCAATTCATTGAATTCATTCCTGATTTTCACCTTTTGAGCCTAGAATGTACATGTACTGCACAATTATTCAAATTATGCAGATTATTTTGTCTGATTATGTTCGGAAAGTTAGATGAAAGCTGTCAAGCATTTGTCAATTGCGCGATAAAGTGCCCTTTTAACTGTGCGATATCAATATGCGTCTACATTGAACACGATAGGCGTAGCTGTTTTGGCTTAGAGATCAGCAGATATGGTAATGGTAGTAGGTAGAGGTGTCCAAGCCGGGCTTGGACATACACTTAACAAGTATTTTACTTGTCCAAGTCCAGTTCGACCTGATTATTCGGACTTAAAATCATGATCAAATCTGGTTTTAAAATATAAAATTAAGTTCGAGGTTTATTCAAAAATTCGTTTAATATTTTTAAATATTAATTTTAAAAATTAATTTATATCAATTTATAATATAAATAAAAGTAAATAAACACATTCAAAAAATTATCATCCAAGATAATTTTTATAAAATTTATAAAATATAAACACTACTAATATTTGAAAAACCTAATATTATATAAAAAAAAGAAAGCATCAATATCAATAAATAAAATAAATATATAAAATATATATTTATATTAAATAATAAAAAACGGGCCGGGCCGAGTTCAAACTTTTATATCAATCAGACCTATTTTCTAAACAAACTTATAATTTTGTTTAAATCTGATCTTTAAATTTAAAATTCTTGTTGAAACCTCTTAAATATTTGACAAATTTATGGGTTTAGATCGACTTTTGGATAGCTTTACTAGTAGACAACTAATTTTTCTTTTTCTCATGAAAATTGAGAGAGACAACAAAAAGGCTTTTACTCTGTATCTTCCCTTTTTCTTTTCGCTAAAGACAGAGCCCGAGATAGAATAGGCCTAATAAGAGAATTGGAATCCAAACTTCTAGCCCGAGACTGGGCCCAATAATCTCTGATTGAGTAAAAATTTATTGTTTGATAATTATGCAGAAAAGAAAATGCTGGATTTAATGATTGATAATGATGACCACCTATCAAGCAATTTTCTTTTGGTAAAAATAAAGTTTATGAGCATGATAGATTATATCACCTCTAAGATTAGAGTAAGTCGTCAACTTTTTTAAAGTTTACGGACTCTAATTTTATAAAATTTTTCAGACTTACGGACTACTTATCGAAGGAGGTTTGTGAAAAGTCGAACCTCGATGTCTTATATTACTAGTCCAAATTCTTACTACATTGACCAATCCCATTGACATTTATCAAGCAATTACTACGAGACTTTTTGTATGAAATGAACTCCTAGAATTACCATGGGTGAATGGTCAAACAAAGATTTTGGTTTACAAGAAGCGCCGCAATTCCTTTATTTTTAAAATTTTTAATTCTAAATGATTAAATCGTGTAATCTTTAGTACTTTTTTATTTGGTTTTCGACAATGATTTGATGTCTAATGTTTTCAATTCAATGGCTCTCAATTCTCATGAATACACACTAACCTCGAAAATATTATATTTAAAAAAAAATAAATTAAAAGATTTATTCACTATGGAAGATCTGGCCCAAAAGGCTGAGGAAGTAGCCCATTTTTTTGGTTTCTACAAGACTCCAACGGGGTTTCAAAATTTGCCCATTCGAGGGTTGTGAGTTCCGGCCATTTTCAATAGAGAAGGGCTAAGCTGAAGCAGGCTTTGTTAATGTTAAATCTCGGGAGGAAGTAACCCAAACCCAAACCAAGCTGATCTCTTGGCATCACCCAATAACATAGCATAACACAACATAACAAATTAACAATGATAGTGATGGTATGCGCAAGTGTTAACTCATCTGATCGAACGATAGATTTACGCATTCCTTACTTAATTGGGTCATCTTCGTCTCCTATCTTTTTCATTCTAATAAAAATGGTAAAAGACACATAATGTTAATTAGTGGTGGTGGGACGCTGTGGTCGTAAATGGCTTGAAAACCCCACTAAAATTTTGTTGTCCACATAAATCAATGCCTTCCGAAAATTGGATATGAAGTGGGTGAGATGATGTATCATTTTCTGTTGGCACATCGACGTGCGAACCATTTTGTTAAATGTTTTTGCAAGTATAGCTTAATCACCTTATCACCTTAAAATGACTGAAAACGAGACCGGAAAATTTGAAAACCCTCACCTTGAAGCGACAAATTTTATCGATTATAACTAAGCATGCTTTTATTTCCTCAAATTAAATCAACTGTTGAAATATTTATTTTTTCAGTTTTAAATAAATAAATGTAGTAACCGAGAAGGAAGAAATATAAACATAGAAGTGTGTTTGATTTAATTTACTGATTATATAGAAAAAATTAGTAAAAGTGGCAGTGGGTCTATTTCTTTTTTTTTTTTTTGGGTAAACGGAATCCAACAACCTAAAAATTACAAAGAAATAGATCTGGGGTAATAAAATCCCATTACATCAATGAGTAAAATTTATCCCAAGTCTGTAGGTGGATTGTTAAGAAGAGTCAAGTCCTTTTGGTGCTCTCCATTCCATTTAGCAATCCAATCTGTAATCATATTCTTCTCTCTTGAGATATACTTTAATGTTCACATCCAACTTTCAAGCTCTTTAATTGTCAAAACAAGTGAATGATAAAGATGATTTTTAACAATTCTTTCCTTGATAATTTACTCTAAATTTTTGAAGTCAGTTTCAATCTTCACATAATTCAGATCAATTGTCGAGTATAGATGACTCCGTGAAAAATGGCCCACTGGCCTATGCCGCAGTGGGTCTATTTCTATTTACAAAAAAAGTCGTTTAGCGGGGGTCCCACCGAACAAATAAAGAATGCCATTGCCATGACGTGAACACTGAGCAACGCCGTCAAAGGAATCCTCTAGGTTTCCGTTCTCTGCTAAACACGTTACACATAAAATCACTAACCGTAGGAACCGTACCCAATGTATCTCTCACTCTCACCCTCACTCGCCTCTCGCCCGCGACTGTTGTTTCCCGTTTTGTTGCTCACGCCCTCCCATTTTTAGAACGTTTCCGGATTATTCTTCATTTTCTTCAGAACCTAATACGATTAATGACGTGTTATTGAGATTTGAGACCACCACAGCCTTTTGGACCTCACGCAATCAACTTCCACGTTTTGTCCAACCCATCACCAACGAGTCATGGTGTGTTTGGCTTTCATTTCATTTTTCATTCTAATTCTAAAATCATTTTAAATCATTATTATATTGGGTGCAAAAATGTAAACCCATAGTTGATTCCATCTATAGCATATTGCAACTTTATGTTTTTATTAAATTTAAACTTGTTTATGCCCCGTGCAATTATGGTAATTTTAGTATTTAAAATATAGATTTATATATATTAGTTACATTCATATAGGGTAATATAATTTTTTTAAATTGTTATGTTGTCAGAATTTTACCTAAATTAAATTTTGAATTGAAATATTTTATATTTCTTTAGCCTTTAAATTAATGTCAATTAAAAAAATCAAATGCTAGACACATCATACATGACAGTTAGATAGATACGTCAATCATTGAAGGATTCTCATCATTATCTGAAGAATACTTTGCATTTATATATGTATACAAGATTTTATATTTTTCCAATATATAAAGCATATGGTTATATAATAAAGTCTTTGAAAAACAATTCATTTTAAATCATAGAAATATTTGAATGTTTTTTTTTGGTTAAAAAAATATTTGAATGTTTACTAGACATGAAATATAGTTGAAGTTCGTAATTGCATCCCATTATCTCTCTCTTTCTTTACACATTTAGTTTGACATTATATTCTATTTTGGACATAGAAATGTATTTGATTTTAGTATTTCCTTATAAGTTATTTGGATTTAAGGTCATATTTGAACTTTGATTCAAAGTAATTTGATATTTTCAAGAGTTCAAAAAATAGTAAAAGTACATCAAAGTCAAGTTGAGTTTCAAGCCTTGAATAATTACACATGGTGAAGTCAGATTATAAGTCTAAAATCTAAACATTAGAATTAGAATGATACTTGAAGGCCATCGTTTTTATTTCCTAAAATTTTTTTTTGGGAAAATTTCCTAAAAACCTTTTTATTACTCCCTCTGTCCCATTTTTTGTCCATATTTTCTTTTTGAAAAGTCCCAATTTATTTGTACTTGGTTATAAATAAACAATCAATAAACTTCAATTTTCAATTTATTCTTTCTTTTCTTTCTTTCTCTTTTATTACTATCACATCATTACACAAAATCCTAACGGGCATTTGGTTGAGGTTATGTTACATTTCCTGTGGGAATGTGCATCATGTCAAGTTATTTGTCATCGTTTGGTTTCTCTGACAATAATGTCAGAGGACATGTGATTGCACAGAGGCGGTAATATGGGTGGGAATGTGAATACTACTCCTCTCTTAGGTTATGTTACATGTCCTACCTTTTTGGCACCAATCTTCCTATTTTACCCTCACTTATTTCTCATTATACCAACAAACAATGATATTCTTTTTGAGTTTAACAATATTTATATTTAAACCAAAAACATTGATAATTTTAATTGAAGGAATTTTAGATTATTAGTATTTTTATATATTTTTTAATTATAAATCTTATTTATCAAATTATTATTTTCATTGTTAATTTTTTTATTTTGTTAATATTTACTTTTTGTTATTAAATTTGTTTAAAATTTTCAAAATGTGTTAATTTAGTTAGAATACAAGTTTAGAAAGCTTTTTATATAAATGAGGGCAAACTAGTAAAATAGTTATTTATATATGTCACATTCCCACATCAACCAAACATGATAATTTAAGATGTCCATATCTCCAATCAAGTACAAAATACACATATTACCATAACATCACATTGTTAAGTAATGTAATGGTAATCTTATATTTACAGGTAACGTAGTATCACATCAACCAAATGTACCCTAAAAGTACTTATAAACATCAAAGATATCAAAGTAATTTAATATAATTTAATAATTTTTTTTTAAACTTTATGAAAGTGAACAAATAAATGAAAATAAAGCACAATGAATCTTTGCATTTCCTATTGTATTACACTTCACCCAAACACGCCCCATTAATCTTGCACGAATCTCACCTAACAAAAGCACAATGAAGAGCTCTCATGTCTTATCGGACCTCCACGTGACGACCAACGTCCCCTTTTTCCTCCCGCAAAAAACCTTTACTAACTCCACGCTCTCTTAATGCAACGCCGTCACACGCTCTCAAGATAGTTGAGGTCTCAGTTTCTCAAGCTCCCAAAGCAGCCGTCACCACCACACCTCCTCTCGAAACTAACAACACAAAAAAGTGAAAAAGAGGAGAGAAATGAGGAGCCTATTTTCACCTTAAATCCCCTCGGAGATCCCACCGGATCGATCGCCGGATAACCTGCCTCGTTAGTCTGAGATCCCCTGAAGCTACCAGGAAAGGTTTTATTAGGGTTTTGCTGCGAGAGAGGACTTGAAAAAAGTTCCTTTTAGATTGTGTTTTTGGTTTCGATGGCTTCGGAGGATGTCAAGACTAGCGAATCGGCGGTTTCGACGATCGTGAACCTAGCAGAGGAAGCGAAGTTCGCGAGAGAGGGCGTCAAGGCTCCTAGCTATGCTATTCTTAGCATCTGCAAGTCTCTCGTTGCCGGCGGCGTTGCCGGTGGAGTGTGAGCTCTCTCTTTCTCTCTCTACTCGACAGAGTTTTTGTCTGTATCGATGGAATATGTTTCTGAGAGCATTGAATTTTCAAGTTTTAGAGTAGCAAGATAAGAATGAAAATGGATCTTTCATTTAGCTTACCGTTTTATATGCAGGTCACGAACTGCTGTTGCTCCGTTGGAACGTTTGAAAATATTACTTCAGGTTAATTTTTTGTTTTAATTTCTTTGAGTTTCATTTATATTAAGAAAATTTAATTTCTTAATTCTGCCAAAAAAAAATGCAGGTCCAGAATCCACATAGTATAAAGTACAACGGCACAGTTCAAGGCTTGAAGTACATTTGGAGAACAGAAGGTTTCCGCGGACTTTTCAAAGGCAACGGTACCAACTGTGCTCGCATTGTTCCAAACTCCGCGGTCAAGTTTTTCAGCTACGAGCAAGCTTCAAAGTACGATTTTTGAGTCAATTTGACGTTTCTGTTAGTTGGGTGTGCTATTGGCTGCAGTGATCCTTTATAGTCAATCATTCGATGTTCTCGCTTGTACACTTGAGTTTTAATATGGCAACTGGACTTTCTTGTTGATTCTTATTTATTTGCTAAGTATCAAGCTTGTTTGTCTGTGCTTATTGTTCCTTGTTATTGTTTGTGACAGGGGAATACTGTATCTGTATCAACAGCAAACTGGCAATGGTATGATCACTGTTGTCATCTTAAAGAGCAGTGATATCATGTTTGCGTTATTGTGATACACATAGAATCTGGTTATGATTTTAGGTTGATTGATGCTTTACTTGACACCTGGTGATAACCAAAATACTATGACTTGTTTCCTTTACATGCTTATTCTGGTTGTCTAATGCGCATAATAGTTATATATAAGCATTGTGATTTAGATTTCTTGTGGAACTTTTAATTACTACTATGAAATATGATCTATGAGTTAATGTTAGGATAGGCTGCATTCATGGGAGAAAAAACTAAAGGTCTATACAGGTTTATCATGTATGTGATAAAATTCATTCTGAATTCAAATCTTGAAAGCTCATGGACACCTTTTCCCTTTTTTTCTGTTAATTCTGCAGAAGATGCTCAACTCACTCCTGTTTTACGCCTTGGAGCTGGAGCATGTGCTGGAATAATTGCCATGTCTGCAACTTATCCAATGGACATGGTACGAGGCAGGCTCACGGTACAGGTATTGCCTCTTAAATATCCTTTTACTTTGCAGGTGCATGATGTTTCATTTGTTTATCTTAATAGAGTTATGTTGAAGCTTTGGAAACGACTATTTGTAGTAAATAATAAGCTGACTATGTTAAATAAGCGACTATCTTAACATAGTTCTTCCAAACGACTATATGTTGTAGTTTGGTACATGAGCTTTAATTTTTTTAATTGTGTCTATTGCAGACAGAGAGCTCTCCTTATCAGTATAGAGGAATTTTCCATGCTCTGTCAACTGTGTTGCGGGAAGAAGGCCCGCGGGCATTGTACAAGGGCTGGCTTCCTTCAGTCATTGGAGTTGTAAGTCATTATTTTCTTCTATTTGGAGTTTGATGTTTAGTTTTTTTTAATGTTATGGCTGTAATGAGAGCATGCCTTCTTGGTAGAACATAGGGCTTGAAAGAGAGAGTAAAAATGGAGAGGGATGAAGCATCATTCCTTCTTAGGGACTCATAAATATAAAGTTTCTGCTCCTCTAAAAAATCAACCACGTCACATTCGGGGAATTATGGATATTGCTTGGATATTGCTTGTATCCCCATTTTGGTGGTCAAACAAGCGCTCTCTCAGTAATTTGTTGGTGAATTTATTATCTAACCTGAAAAAGGTAATGCTTTACTTTGTTCTGTATATGCTGATTTTGAACTCATTTTACTTTTGCAGATACCATATGTAGGTCTGAACTTTGCTGTTTATGAATCTCTAAAAGATTGGTTGGTCAAAACTAGACCTTTTGGATTGGTTGAAGACTCTGAGTTGAGTGTGACGACAAGGCTTGCTTGTGGAGCTGCTGCTGGAACTGTTGGCCAAACTGTTGCTTACCCTCTTGATGTGATTCGCCGAAGAATGCAAATGGTAGGATGGAAAGATGCTGCGGCAGTTGTCACTGGTGATGGGAGGAACAAAGCTGCTCTTGAGTATAATGGCATGATTGATGCATTCAGGAAAACTGTTCGGCATGAGGGGTTTGGAGCATTATACAAGGGTTTGGTCCCTAATTCTGTGAAGGTTAGTCTCTTTTGATTCATTGTTCTTCACTTGTAGATAAATTTAGAAACGACATTTCTCTTTTGGTTTGGTTGATACTCTGAAAACTGGAAATGGTTAGATACAGTTGCATGGTGAATATTTTCATCTCTATTCATTGTTTTCTTAAAACTTTCAGAAGAATATTGATCATTAGAATTTAAATCGTGAGGATTTTATCATGGATGTGGGCAAGATTGAGGTATGGTTAGAAGTTAGGTAATGATCCTGCTTTGTCTAAATGCGTCAAGTTTTTATCTTGCATATGCCCTAAATAGTTTGCCCCCTTAAGCTATTTACACTACCGATTCAAATGATGTTATCTTCTTCCCTGGAATGGGTTATCTATAGAAGTCTTAACACCCTCCAGTTTTCCGGGTTTTACATGAGCACCACTTCAGAATAAGTTGATTTCTAGTCTACCTTAGAAGAACTACTTGATAACTTGCTATTCTGTTCAGTCGTTCTTTAATATAATGAATGTTTTGTTGTAGAGTTGACAATTCAAATTTATGTTGTCCTTCAATTGTTCATATTTAATGTTGTATATTCTCTTTCTTTCTCCAGGTTGTACCATCAATAGCTATTGCATTCGTGACATATGAGGTGGTGAAGGACATTTTAGGAGTTGAGATTAGAATATCAGACTGAAATGGGGCCAATTCAACTTAGTACTCATTGGATGTGTGCTATTTTTGTAGGCAAGGGGATAGAGAGTGGGTAAACTAGGGATGGTTTTAACCTTTTTTGTCGTTTGAAAAAAATGAGCTTAGAAACATGTGCGAGCCCTGTCCATAATTTGTTCCCATGGTTTCCAATGTTTCCTTGTGAACGCTGTAGCTTTCAGCTCCTCATTCATGCGCCGTGTCAATAAGGATGAAGGAACAATGCGGGAAACGCATTTGCCCGCCTCTGCATAAAAGTTGAGAAAGCAATTTCGAAGCCTTCTCTGCAAGTATCCATGTGTTCTTTCTGTGGTGTAGTAGACATTTTACTAGAATAAGTAGCTTGGTTGAGCTTTAATATGAAGTGAATAACATTGCTCAAGTTAGATGGAGTCAATTAAGTTGAATGCATTTTGCAGGGGGTTAAAATTCTAGTTATAGATTTGGTACTTCTCCAAGGGCAACTAAGCATGCATGTTATCCTCCATTTATGTGTGCATGCCTCTTTGGCCCAATACCGCCGGTATTGATGACTATAAATGATGGTCCCTAATTGTTGAAAATGCATCTATGCATAGCGCATATTCGTCATCAACTTTCATTAAAACAAAGGAGTCATCTCTAGTTTGCCCAAATGCCGAATGAAATCTTCCTGGGCTTCAACGCACAACAGAGAAAGAGGGGGAAAGCAACATGTAACGAACACAAACTGAAAGAAAACTTATAATTTTGCATTTCATTGTGTGTTACAGCGTGTTTAGTGTTTGACTGATTACAAAGATGTCAGGAGAATGGTCTGAATGTAAATCTTTATATCCAGGACAAAAGTTGGAGAGGATGTTTTACATGCTAAAATACAAAAAAAAGGATCTTCATTGTAAGATAAAGCGGTAAAACCCGAATATTTTTGCGTGCTACAGTGCAAAAATGGATAGAACAGGCGGAAAATTTCCCAGCTCCTTCCTCTGTTCCTTATCTGTTTCCTGTTTCTGCTCTTTTCTTATCATAAGCATTCCCCGCTTCTCACTTACGTTTTCCTGAAACGCCTGAGAAAAAGCGGAAGACGAAGAAGATTAATTTGTTGGATTCCAACAGTCTCAAATGTTTGTACGATTTACCAACATAATGAGATTTGTCATTTGTCTCTTTAAAATTACTCATTACCTGATGGTCCTTTCTACATCAAACATAGCCTACAAAGAAAGAAAAACTAAAAAAAATTTCTCACCTGAAATCTTTTGGCGTTGTTTGGGCCCTATGTGTTTTTCGTCTCATGAACTTTACGTCGCTAGGTTCCCGTTTTCTAGCATGTAACCTGGGCATGCAGGCCTTGCCCTGATTATCTTCCTGCTCTTCAATACTGGTCGTCTGTGTGTCAACCAAGCATCCTTCGTTGTATATAGAACTCAGTGAAATAGCCACCATCAGGAGATTCAAATCAGTCAGAAATGTTGCGTTGGGCTCCCGCAGACCATCAGCTTCACTGTCTTCCACCCTCTCATCTTCACCACCTAACAAAAGCAGCTGACCTTCATGCCTTGGTTCGTTATCAGGTTGTTCCATGTTGTTCTCTCCCCAACCTGTACCAACCAACATCATCATCATCTTAAAATTCTGACATTTCCCTGCCCCAAATATAATCTATTACTCATAATTTGACAAATTTGTTAAAGAAACCTGTTAGGCAGGAGAACGATAAAAAAAAAAAAAAAACCAGGGCCTGGACGACCCAAAAAATGAGACAAAAAAAAAAAAACTTACCTGGAATTTACTGCGACCATATATTCTCAATTGCTTCGAAATTCGAAAACCCTAGCAAGTAAAAGTAACCGGTCCGTTCTCTGTCATAAATGATTCTGTTTATTGGACATATATATATATATATATATATATACAGTATTTTCTTTTGATGGGATGTTAAGATTCTTTGACCCACCTGCACTCTTCTTGTTATTTGCCCTAACAGATTAAGAAAAACAGAGTGCAAGCGGTGGCTCATAATCTGTAGAGCCAAAATTCAGCTATTACCTCTCTGATGCACCAAATCAAGCTAGGAACCAGGTCTAAAGTTTTTAACCCCCTAAATTATAGTCACGGTCAGTTGGGGTTTGGCATCATTTTTAGTTAGTTAAAACATTTTACTAATCCTAGGGGGAAGAAATGAAATCTTATTGGCCCAAATACAACTCTAGACCCAAACCCAATAGCCCACTTGCATTTGCACGTGCTAGCCGCCACCGAAGGGCCTACGGTCTGCGTGGCTCATTGAGAACTACTCGTTTCCCTGCTCCTTTACAGATGCCCGACAGCGTCGGTTGACTGCAAACAACAGTGCCATTTGAGTTGAACCAAAATTACAGAAGCACCCTTCAATGGCTGCCTCCCTGCTTTCCGTGGGATTTGCAGCAAAAATCAAAAGCCCCGCGAAGCTGCAGTGCCCGACCAAATAGGGTCATGTCAACCCGACGCCCTCGACCGTGTTCATATATGATCAAAATGCCTGCATGTGCGCCACGTGTCGTGTCATCTCTTGCGCCAAGACGGTCCCTTTGCCCATATCTTCGTTCTTTTCCTTCGGCATTGTCTTTCTTTCTGTCTCCTTTTCGAAGCCTTTGGTACGATTTTGATATATACAATGCCGGCGAGGAAACGAGGGCAGTTGGGGCGCTGGATGGCAGATTTGGTAATAATTAAGAAGTCAGTGGCATATGGCGAGTGGGTCTTTCCTACATTTACCTTTTAAACAAGTCATAATTTTGTTTTTATTTTTGACTATCAGATTTTTTTTGGGAAAACAAATATCGTGGCTGCACGGTTTTCCTCACATTTGAGACGGCCCTGAGCTAATGCCCAAGTTGTTAAAGCAACCCTGTTGCATTTTAATTTTTTCCTTACAAAAAAATCAATAAATCTCTTTAACATTTTAATTTTTTAAAATAAAACAATTAAATAAATTTGGAAATTCATAGGCCAGGCAAAATGGAGCAATCTGCAATTTGCAATGAGCCAATGACTAAATTAGCTTTTTTTTTTGGTAAACACTGACTAAATTAACTTTTTTTTTGGTTAAGACTGACTAAATTGACTTTAATACTAGAAAAAGAATACTTTAGAAAAAAAAATATCTACAGACACCGAAAAGACGTTCTTCTGTTCATCATCCTGTTTGATGTGTGTGAGAATTGAGAAGACATTATTAATAATAAAGTTATTGTTATTATTATTTTACATACCCCTAAATATTTTATAGTAGTATTTTTGGTTTCCATTTCTGGCAAGTTTCACTACTTTCTTCCTTTCTCTGTGGCTTCCAAATTGAGAGCAACCGTTAACTACTATCGGCTAAATTATTGCATTTTTTTTTCTCGGTCCTTGATGAGTAAGTTAATTCTTTTTATATTGGCTCTGAACATGATCATTTTAATTTCTTTGCTGTTCTTTTCCACTTTGATTTGTTAGAGAAGATAATTTTATGCGGCAAAGCCTGTTAATTTAGTTCTTTTCATCACCCAGTTTCCCCTCTCTTAAAATTTACTAAGTTTCAAGCTATCTATATTTAGTTGTATGTTTTTCAGTATTTATTTGGAAGTTTTCTTTATGCTGGAAACAAAATGATGCATTGAATAAATGATAACTTCTTAACGTAGGATTCAACATCCCATTGTTTTTCTTTCGTTGTTTTTGCATTAAATTTGTTGCTTTGTATTTCTTCTAAATTTGATTGAATCGGGTTTTATTTGGCTAGTAATGGAACCAGATGGGGAAGATATGGCTGCAAATGCAATAGCTGAGAAGACTGAATTATTCGCAAGAAAAGGCTTCAGTTTCCCCTTGAAACCAGAAGGTCAGATTTTGATGGAATCGCCAATAGTATATGAATCAGAGAGAAGAAACTGGGCCGTAAACGATGTAAGTGGTTTTGCAACTCCATGTCCTAGCACTTCTTCTGTGAATGAGATCACTGAAACTGGAGTTATCGTGGAAGAATTGACAGTGGACAACTATAAGACCTCAAATTCAAGTTTGGTCAATAAGAGCTCAAACAACTTGAGACAGGGTTGGTGGCAAAACATGTATCGTTTAGAAGGGAGGTCGGAATGCGAGACTTTAGATGGAAACGTTGATCATTTGTTGTTGAGAGCGAAAGAGCAGCTTGCAAGAATGTCTTCTGAGAACCATAAGAGCAAGGATCTTGAGCAGACACCAGGAGGAATTTCGTTGCATCTAAAGGCTACTGACAACATGGCTATCTCGAACCATACTTTGTCGGTTGCAGCTCATCGATTGAAGACGTCATCCAGGCCTAGTTTTTCGCGATTATTTGTAAAGAAAGGTTTGAAAGGAAAGGGCATTATCAAAAGAGATCTAGAAACTTGCACAACTGCTGAGAATGCGATTGCTGAGAGTGATCAACCTTGTTCGCTTGGGGTTGAAAGGTCTACTACTGAGGCTTGCCACAATGGTATTTGTTTGAGAGAATGGATAAAACCAGGGAGTCATATAGAACATAAAGGTTATGGCCTGCTTCTATTCAGGCAGATTGTGGAGTTGGTGCATTCTGCACATGCTCAAGGAGTTGTCTTGCTAGACTTAAGACCATCCTGTTTCTATCTATTGTCATCAAACCGGGTTATCTATACCGGTCTATCTGCCAAGATAGGAGTAGGGCCTGTTTTAAATAGTGATTTCGGAAGGAAAAAGTCCTTGGAACAAGGAATGAATGTTGCCAATCGTAGTTTAGGTACAAAGCACCTAAAGCTCAATGAGAACATGCGATCTCTTGGATACCAAACAGAGCTTACTTCTCCTCATGGATCCAGGACAGAGATGGGACATAAGATTGGCTTTAATCAGTCTCTTAAGCAAGACTCTAATTGTTTCCTGAACCAGCCTCCAAGTTTCCGCTACCCTATTACTTCCATTACACAATCTATTTCTGCCACTATACAATTGGAAGAGAGGTGGTATGCTTGCCCAGAGGAGCTAAATGGGAGAAGATGCACACTTCCATCAAATATATATAGCCTTGGGGTTTTTCTATTTGAGGTGACGCGTTGTATTAGTTGTGCAATCAAAACATTAGATCTTAGTAATCTTATTTGTTTCCTATAGTGCTCAGTTTATGAGAAAGCAATTTAAAAACTTTTTTCTGAGTTACTAGATTTTCAAAGCTGGAGTTCATAGAAAATCTATCCTTTCAACTAATGTGGGCTGTTTCTTTCAGTTGCTATGTTGTTTTGAATCATCGGAGCTGCATTCTGCAATGATGTTGGATTTGAGCCAACGGATTCTCCCACCAAATTTCCTTTCAGAAAATCCCAAGGAAGCTGGGTTTTGTCTTTGGCTTCTTCATCCTGAACCTCTGTCTCGTCCAACGACTAGGTATCCATGAAGCTTTTATTATTTATCTGTGATAACTATTACATAGCATTTTCGTTTATTACAAAACTGGAAATTTAAAAGCCTTCACAGATAAATACATGACAGTTTCATTTTCGGAGTTGCATAAAGAGGAGTCTTACAGAATTCTGATTGCAAGTTTCATTTAAATTCTGCATAAAACAGGGAAATCTTGCAGTCTGATCTATTTTGTGAATCCGAAGAATGGTTTTGTGGGAACAATTTATCAGAATCTCCTGATAATGATATAGCTGAATCTGAGATATTACATCATTTTCTAGTTAGATTAGAAGAACAAAAGCAGAAACATGCCTCCAAACTGATTGAAGAAATCAGGTTCTTAGAAGAAGATATTAAGGAGGCCGAGAAAAGGCACTTATTAAAGGCATCTTCAGTTTTCCCTCGGATACAGAATGAACTTCCTGATGCAGGAAAAAGGTGGTTGCGTCTTGAAGAACCTGGAACTTCAGTTGCTCATTATAGATCAAATTTGAAGTCAGATGTTAATAAAGGATGGTTGTCAAAAAATATCAGCCAGCTTGAGCATGTCTACTTCTACATGAGATCCCAAATCCATTCTTCTCAAGCTACTGGTGCAGCATGCTCTGATATAGACTTGCCGAAGAATGGAGACAGATTGTCTGAGTTGCAAAGTGGGAATGATGAGCAGAGAATGAATCATAAATTAACTGATCCCCTTGGGGACTTTTTTGAAGGCTTGTGCAAGTTTGCTTGCTATAACAAGTTTGAAGTGTGTGGAACAATAAAAAATGGAGACCTTCTAAACTCTGCAAATGTGATATGCACTCTTAGTTTTGACCGCGACGAGGATTATATAGCTACAGCAGGAATATCTAAGAGAATTAAGATTTTCGAATTTGATACATTTATGAGTGACTCTGTCGATATTCACTATCCTGCGGTTGAGATGTCAAACAAGTCAAAGCTTAGCTGTGTTTGCTGGAACAACTACATAAAGAATTATTTGGCTTCAACTGATTATGATGGCGTTGTGCAGGTAAATACCCAGTTCTCCTTGAAAGATAAGTTGATGTGATTTAAGTCAGATGTGACCTGGGGTTTTTTGCCAACAACCATTAGACATAGTATTTTGTGTTGGTTATTCGTAGTGTCATTGCATTAAGGGTTGTTAAACTTTCTTTTACACATAAAAATTGATAATATGTTGTCCTATGGGCATAGACATGGGATGCTGGAACTGGTCAAGGATTCTGTCAATACACTGAACACCAAAAGCGGGCATGGTCTGTTGACTTCTCTCAAGCTGACCCTACAAAATTTGCCAGTGGAAGTGACGACTGCTCTGTGAAGCTTTGGAGCATTAATGAGGTATACTTTCTTCTGCCTCACTTATGATGTAGCGTGTAGGGATTTGGTGTTTTGGCGAATCAAAGTTGGAATTTAGGTTCTTTATTGATCTTCTATCTTAGAAAAGCAAAGTGCAGGAAGAAGACATGCTTGCATCATCTGTTCCCACGGGTGCAAATGCACCTGCAATCATAGAAATTCACACATCCAGATGCATTGATAGAGAGGGGGGAGGATTGGTTTCTGACAAGTCATGTGATGAGTTTTGTCTATTTCATCTGCCTATACCTCTATTTTTTTCGATCATATTCATGTTTAGCCACCGCCCACCAGCCTATGAGTTGGTTGATTTGTTTGTCTTTTTGATTTCGTAAATTTCATGTCTACAGTATTTAAATCACCATTTCTGGACATACTATAAAATGACTGTCTATTGTAGTTGGTGAAAACTGAAAACTCTTATCAAGCTTATTAGTATTTACGACATGACAATTGCATTCGGGGGGTCTACTTTTCACTTGTCCTTCGATGATTCCAACATTTCAATATGAGATAGTTCTAAAATGTATAGTTCACTTCTTTTCTGTTCACAATGTTTATGAGAGAAAATTGAATGAAATTATTGCAGAGAAGTTCTGTTGGCACCATATGGAGCCCTGCAAATGTCTGCTGTGTTCAGTTCTCTACTTTCTCTCCTCATCTGTTGGGATTTGGATCTGCCGATTACAAGGTGTATTGTTATGATCTCCGGCATGCGAGAATCCCTTTGTGCACATTAGCTGCTCATCAAAAGGCTGTTAGTTATGTCAAATTCTTGGATTCCAAAACCCTGCTCTCGGCATCCACCGACAACACCCTGAAGCTGTGGGATCTCAGTAAAACTGGCTCAGATGCATCGTCTACCACTACTTGTGGCTTAACCTTTAGTGGTCATAAAAATGAGAAGGTTGGATATTTTCTCCACATCCCTTGAAATTTTTGAGAATCTAATGTATTTTTCATCACTAACTCTTTGTCTTTGCTTTACAGAACTTTGTGGGTTTATCTGTTTTTGATGGATATATAGCGTGTGGTTCAGAAACTAATGAGGTGAATACATTTAAATATTTAATCACAAAGTGACTAAAGTTATAGCTCTAGAACATGCACATGGTTTGCATGGATACATACCTGATCCGAGAGCTAAACTAATCTTCAAAGATCAATTTCCCATTTGCAGGTTTATTGTTATTATAGATCTCTGCCAATGCCAATCACTTCCTATAAGTTCGGGTCTGTTGATCCTACTTCTGGACATCAAATCTCTTATGAAAATGGACAGTTTGTTTCAAGTGTCTGCTGGAGAAAAAGGTCAAACATGCTTGTTGCTGCCAACTCAACTGGAAGTATAAAACTACTGAAACTGGTGCGATGAAAAGCTTTTGCAGAATTGGTTCTGCTCAATAATCTATTATTAGCCATCTAAGAATAGATTGCATGCGCTTTGTAGAAAAAAGTGAGTTGAAAGCAGAAAGTTCCCAAGGCTAAAGGGTGAAATTGAAAGCCAAGGAGTACTTGTGCAGCCTCCATGTAAGATGTAACTATGAGTCTGCCAGCATTTGATGGTGTGGGCCTATGCACGCAAAGATATCAGTTTGCCGCTCCTGCAAGGTGCAGTGAATGACTTCTGGTTTCTTGCTAAAACTGCTAGCGCCATTTAAGTATGACATCTTTCTGTTAAGAAAATTTTAATGGAAATCAACATGTCCATGATCGTTGCAAAATCAGGCAGCAAACGTCAGAAGTGGAGGTCAGGTCAATGACAAACGATAGACAGAGTTTATGGATCCTGCAGCTTCATCTGATCCACTGTCTCTTGTGGACACATCATTGATAACAGAGGTGGGGGCAAGATTGATGACAATGTGGATGGAGTTGCGTTGAAGAACTTTCTCAGGGTGCAATACTGCTTGAATAAAAAAGTTGCTGACACTGTAGTAACAATGGGGGAAGAATGTGACCACCAAGAATTTCATGTTTAAGAAGCATTCAAGGTTGAAATGTGACTGCTTCTCATGAGGCATGTGGCTGTCACTTTTTGGCAAGGTCGATGAGCATATTGTTCCTAACTGATCGATGCAATAACGTTTCTCGCTGTTGCCTATAGATAAATAACTGACGTTTCAGATCCGGCATCTGAAACCTCTTCGTATGTGACCCTATGTTTCTATTACTGCCTATGGTATTGTTGTTGAGGCCCTTACTCAGAAATTATATGGCACTTTTTGTATTTAATGGCAGCTTATTTCAGTTATATGGTGTTTATGAATGAAATCATTCAAGCCTCTGCTTGCATGGAAACAGTAATGACTTGTTTCTCTTGCGGTTGTAGCACAAAAAAGTTTTATCTTTTATACATTGAACACTATGATTGTTCAGCCCAAATTCTACATATAGATGTAAAAGGAATCAGCCAGTGCAAGCAAAAATGTTCCCCCTTTGGCAGAATATCTTGGAAACTAAATAAACTCCGAGAACCAATTATTTGCCATTGGCTGTATGTATCCTCTTCCATGTCACCCAGTTTCATCTTCAGCTAGAGGCGTGCTCCTTATAATGATTTATCTGGGAAAGCATTTTATGCCTGAAAACCAGATCAAGCTTTCTTTCTGTGTACAAACGATCAACCTGATGAAGGCTAGTGGAGCTCAGAATCTGAGACATGACCGGAAGATGTCCTCCGCAATCTTGGACTGGCTAAAAGTAGATGGGTTTCTGAATTCATTCTTAAACTGCGCCCGAAACGGTTAAGTGGAGGAGGTTTTTGTGCTCTTCCTTTTGGTGTTACTGAAGAAAGACACGGGCTGTTAGCGGTGAGCATAATGGATGAAATATTATATGCTATGTGAAGAAGCCATATTACCTGGATGTTTTGCTCTAATATCTGGGGATAGTTTCTTCGATGTAGAAAGGCGCCTGTGTGTCGATTCAGGCGAAGGTAAGGATCTTCTCTCGGTTATTGGTGAGAATTGGTCATCCGTAGTAACATTTTCATCGCCACTAAGTGAAGTTCGGTCACTTCCCGATTCTGAAGTTTCTTTGGGAGTAGGACCTATTTTCTCTTTTTCTAATACCCTATAAGCGAACATTTGAAAAGGGATTTGTGATATGGGCAATGGATCGGAAGCTTCCCATGTTAGAAATTTCCTTTGAAGCCTTGAGTCAATATCACAGTAATCCACGACTGGCATTGGCGATTCTGACTGGCTGGTGTAATCAGGGTTCATTAGAAGCGACCGTTTTACATACCGAAGAGTTCTGCAGATGGATGCGAAGGTAGGCCGTAGATTCGGATCACCATGCCAACATTTCTTGGTCAGGTTTGTTACACATTTTGGTGAATGGAAAGGAAACAATGGCCTCTCCCCTGCCCTAATGTTTCGGCTCATTTTGTCCCCTTGAAGATGACCATCTTCAAATGGGACTTTTCCGGTTAGAAGCTGAAAGCAAATCATACCAAAGCTGTACACATCAGCTTTTTCTGTGTACTTTAAATCCTCTGTACTTCCTGTTTGTTCTTGCTCTTCTAGAACTTCAGGAGCATGCCAGATGAACGGCAGGGTTTCATTCTGATTGGATAATGAGTTCTTTTGCGGTATTTTAAATATTGAAGATAAGCCAAATCCTGAAACCTTCGCTTGCATGTACCCTTCGGTAGACGTCAATCTTGACTTAACATGAATGTTGGAAGGATTTAAATCACCATGGTAGATTTTATTTGAGTGCAGATATTCCATTCCCCTGGCTATCTGAAGCATTAGATCAACAGCAACCAGAAGAGAAAATGGCAATCGCTTTCTCGGGCCACAAATCTCTTTTACGTAACTGCAGAGGCTTTTATTCATTAGTTCCATGACTAAATGGCATTCCTTCTTTTCTTCATCAGTAAATCCACAAAGGAACGGCAGTATGTTGGGATGGGAAAGAGATAATAAAGAAGAAATGTCAGGAGCTGCTGCTTCTATATCTCCAAAAAAGTGTCTCAAAGCAAAGCTTTCCCCTAACCAGTAGACTTCCTTATATTGACTCCCATTTCCAAGCCGCCGTCTAACCTGATAATCCTTTGAACCCAGTAGGATTGAACTCGGTAAGAGCTTCCCATTCAAAGACTCTGAACTATCTAAGTTTCGCAAAAGTAAATCTGCAAGTCTTCTCTCCTGCTTTCCCGAACCTAAGCTTCTCTTTTCCCGGATCTTATTCAGAAGGATCCATCTATCTTCTTTCCAAACGGTTTCAACCCTCTTGCAGAAATCTTGTATAACAAGGTACTGCTTTGCGAATTTCCACCGGAAAAGTTGAGGATCAAGCCATTCTTTATGGTACTTATTCGAGTACAGCCGTCTTTTCTTTTGCACTTCATCTTGTTCCCAACCAGATAATTCTGCTGCTGTTTCGACGGCTTCGATGACAACCGAGATGGAGGAAAGCAAGTCATGGATATGCAACTCTACGCAATCCGAATTCTGGTAGAGAGTAATGGCTTTAGCCCACCAGTCTTTGGATTCCAAGCTTTGCCTGATGTAAGCTTCGCCATCTTTGAAAACCTTGAGGAGCTCTTTGAAGGGCATCTCAAGAACTCTCCATTTGATGTTCCTTTCTTCAAATTTGAGGTTCTCTCTTATTTCATCCGCTATCGATTTGTATGCAGAACTAAACATATCGTGTAAGAAAATGCATTGCCTCTGGTTGATTTGGATGTTGTCACGAAACACCATTAAAGCCTTCAAACTTCCCAGCACCTCCCCGATCTGTCGGAATTGCTCCATTTTGGTCTAGCCAAAATAGCTGTATCGAAATGGCATACGTTAATAACCACGTTCATGAAAATATACACCAGCCAAAAGGAATCATCAAAATAAAACGAATGTCACATTTCTTACCGTACAAAAAGCAGGTCAGAACAGCTTCCCTTCAGATCAAGGAAGTACTTTATAAGAACATGAAAAACTCAAGCTTTCTACCCAGAACAAAATATATAGCATTTCCCAATTCCAAAAAGAACAGAAGAATGCGAGCTTTCTTGAGAATTGGCAATGTGCCACCCAGAAGCAGTTAGGAAAATTAAGAACCGGTAGTTAAAATTCAATTATGCAACAACATGCAACGTAATGGATGTCAAATAACAGAAAATAAAATGGGAAGTTCGAGTAAAAGGAAGAAAAGTGAATTAATTTTCCTTCAACCCATTGAGAACGAAAAGAAGATTGATTTAAATTTAGTATCTAGTTTTTGGTTTTCTTTTTTTCCGGGAAATTTGTATGTGGGTGATGTGTGATTGTAAGCAAAGTTGTTCGACAGAGGAGTTGACAAGACCCAACACTTGTCAGCTTTGTGGCATGGTATTCCCGCCGGTTTCGATGCTTTTTGTTTTTTTGGTCAAAATGCACAAAGGGCACGAAAGGGAGCAGGAAACGGGGCTCATAGATGGGGCAGAGGCTTTGGGCATTTCTAATGGCCCAAAGGCTGAAAGAAAAAAACAATACTCACCCAAAAAATGACAAAAGAAAAAAAGCGAAGCTGTGGCGATCTGCCAATCGGCCCAATCCAGGCCTCGATCTGGTATACAAACGCTGCGTTTCAATAGACAGATCACAGAAGTAAAAGATGAACTCATGAAAGATGATGCGGCTTAGACGCAATCGGAAAACAATTCTTAGTTGGTGCAAGAAACGACAACGTTCCGTTTCTATCAGCTGAGGTGTACTCGAACGGTGGAGACTGTTAGTTGCCTCTATCTCTCCGCCTCTGTTCTCACTTCTCAATCACTCTCCCTACGACTACTAGTAGATGACAATGCTTCTTCTTCACTTCGCGGATTGGAAGAAGTGAAAATGAAGTGGTACTTAGTAGCTTCTCTCCTCACCGTCCTCACTAGTTCTCAGGTCAGTTTTACTTTTTTGCCCCCACAACCCCTAATTTCCCTTCATATTTTTTTTTTCCTTTTCTCACTCCCAGAAAATTTCCAGACTCTCCTTCAATGGATCTAAAATATATTGGACTGTTTGGCATTGGCAGGGGATATTAACGACGCTCTCACAAAGCAATGGCAAATATAAATACGATTACGCCACCGTTCCTTTTCTTGCTGAGGTTTTTAAGGTACTTTTCAAAATTTTCCAATAAACTTTCTCGACTTAGATCTAAATTGGAATTTGTTAAATTTTTTGTGATTTATTTTTAATTTTGATTGTTGCAGCTTATCGTATCAAGTGTCTGTCTATGGAGAGAGTGTAAGAAATCACCTCCTCCGAAAATGACAACTGATTGGAAGAGCGTTCGTTTGTTCCCTATTCCTTCCATTATTTACTTAATTCATAATAATGTCCAATTTGCTACTCTTATGTATGTCGATACGTCAACGTATCAGATAATGGGGAATTTGAAGATTGTCACTACTGCTGTCATGTTCAGGTGCTGCTCTCAGTTTATTTACGTTGTGTAGTGGATGAAACATTTCTGTCTTTAAAATATGTTTTTGAGCATGTGACCCTATTTGTTTTTCATATTGTTCTCATGAATGCTGTTGTTTCGTGATTTAGGTTGTTTCTTAGTAAGAAGCTTTCTAATCTACAATGGATGGCCATCGTTCTATTGGCTGTTGGAACAACCACGAGTCAGGTACTGCCAACCCCAAACTTAATCTAATATGGTTTTGAACTGAGATTTGTGTAGGCGTAAATAGAGCCCACTATGAAAGTTTTCATTTCATGTAGTGAAGTGAATATATTGCTTCAATAGATTTAGTTGCAATTGGGAAATTTTAAGGAAAGGAAAAGGGGGAGGGAGGATTAGAAGGAAAGGCCACGGGAGCATCTCTTTATAGGGGTTTTGCTTGTTTTATGTCTCATTTGGACAAATCACGCGTATGCTGCTCTTGAACCAGTCTATTTCCTAGCTTTATTCTGTCAAACATGTTGTAAAGTATATTCTTTTGTACATTAAATCTAATGAAGTGTAAACACTGCTTTCACAATTTTAATTATCCTTCTTTTCTTTGTTAAGGTTAAAGGATGTGGAGAGGCTTCATGTGACTCCCTCTTCTCAGCTCCAATTCAAGGATACATGTTAGGAATTTTGTCTGCTTGTCTTTCAGCGTTGGCTGGTGTTTATACAGAGTTCTTGATGAAGAAGAACAATGATAGTTTATACTGGCAAAATGTACAGTTGTACACGTACGTATCATCTTTTTGTGGAATGTTCATTGCCATGTTAGGTTGAGGATAGTATTACTACAAATAGAAAATGTCATTTTACCTATGTCCAAAAGCTGGGCCATTAAAAGGAATAATATGGCACATTGTTCTGACTGGGCACTCTTCTTCCAGGTTTGGTTCTATCTTCAATATGGCACGTCTTGTATTGGATGATTTTAGAGGTGGATTTGAGAAAGGACCCTGGTGGCAACGGGTGTTTAATGGGTACACTGTTACAACATGGATGGTTGTGTTAAATCTAGGTTCTACTGGACTTCTAGTTTCATGGTTAATGAAATATGCAGATAATATAGTCAAGGTATCTTCTTTATAATTATTCATGATTGTTTGTGTGGCTGTCTGTGCAAATGTGAAATGTGGTTTAATGTCATTTCTTTGTAGATTGTTTGGTTTTATATTTGAGCCCAGATATGTTTTATGCTTCTGAACTTTCTTAATTGCTATGTGATTATTTCAAATTGTGGACGGAGTTCATCCAATCTTTGAGGTTTTTGTAACAACTACCTGTTTTTACTTATTTTAGGTGTATTCAACATCAATGGCTATGTTATTGACAATGGTTCTCTCTGGGTTCCTCTTCAATTTTACGCCAACACTTCAGGTAGGCATCCTTGCTTTGGATGGATATAGATATCCAGGCCTTAATTCAGTGTCTAAGTTTGTTATTTTAATTAAGTATTCCAGCCTGGGTGCTGGTTAGAAATGCATGTTCTAGTTAGTTTCATGGTTAATGAAATTGCTCACACACACATTAGAAAAATGTAATCCACAATACTTTCTCAGTTTGTTGGGTGATTTATGGGTTATCCTCTCTGTTTTGATAATTTTACTGAGTATAGTTCTTGAAACTTACAGAAACTTATCCAGGTGTAGTCCAGCAGTCACACTACCAATTCGTTTTTGCAATCGTGGAAGTTCTGGTCATTTATTTTCTTTTCTTGGCATTCTTGCAGCTTTTCTTGGGAATCATTATTTGCATGATGTCTCTGCATATGTACTTTGCCCCTCCAAATATGCTTGTAGACTTGCCTTCAACGGTTAGATCAGATCCGGAGAGTCTTGTCAATGTTCCTGTCGATCGTAAAACAGATTCATGAAGATCAGCATTGTTTCTGAAGTGTGAAATTCTTTTATAGTTCTCCTGTAAAGGCAAATTAAATTTATTCAAAGTTCATCTCTTACCAAGTGAAATCCATCAACAGTAGGTAATTGTTAAGATGTTTACAGCTGAACACATGACACGAAAGATATTACTACTAACAAGGTCGAGTGGCTGTGGTTGATGACATGGTACTCCGGTCATTTAGTCATATGTGAATTTGGAGAAAAAACTCGTTTGTATAACATTCATTGAAATGAAGATTACTTCTGTTTGTTGATGCCTTCATGGGGTAGATCATCCCTTCCATGACGAGACATCCACAGTTAGTGGGAAAGAGATTCAAAGGAAAGTTCGCCATGAACAGAATTATGCATTATTGAAATGGATTCATGAAAACAAACGCTACTCAAAGCAACAATATTTTGTTTCTAGATCTTGACTAATGACGAGACTCTCTGGCCTATATTGTTTCTGTTATTAAAGCTACCGACAACATCGATACAAATCAAACCACCATGAGTGGTGGATGTTTTTCTGTTCATAAGCTTTTGTTTATAACCAGTTATTTTAGTCGCAGAGCTTAACAGTACAGTCGCCAGTGGCCTCCACAATGAATCACTTCAAGCAGGTTGGTTGAATGCTGCTGTTTGATTGGTGGGGCAAATTGTCTGCGATGGATGCTGTTGATAGAGTTAACAACATGTGGACTTAAAAGAATTGGACGACGGTTACTTGAAGGTTTGCATTGAATGGCCTTCGGCAAGAAGGAAATTAATTATTGAGAAATCAACCATAAAACATTGTAGTTGAATCATTATACGTAAAAGGTAAGCAATCGCTGTCATCCAACAAATTGTAAATAAATTACTAGTATTACTATGGGTTGGGTGCATTTTGCACAATCTAGTGTAAGTGGTAAGTGGTAAGTGGTAAGTGGTAAGTGGTTTTATACCTTGCTGAACCGATAATGTTAAAGTTTGTGAGAAATTTCCTCGGTGAAGCGTTGAACTTTAAAGAAGCTTTTGGTTAGCTTTCCTCGTTACTTCCAGAAGAATCCCGTAAATTTCCATTAATGTGACTTCGCAACACTCAACTACCCAAATACTATCAAAGCAGCTGACGGAATGTGCTGGTTATGATTCTTACCGACTCCATACTAGAAATAATTAAGAAGGGTATGGTTGCTTTATTAATTAGATTATACAATAAGTAAGCTTTACTATAGTGGTCGGTTAGAAATCACAGTAAAATCTGGTATATTTAAGAAGGTTATTCATAATTGACGAATGTTCCTGCAGGCTTCAAAATCAAAGTTTAAGCATAATGTAAACCCTTCACGAAACAAATTTGAAGTTGCAAGAAAAGATGAAAAATATAAACACATGTACCTCCAATAATGTTACATTAATGCTCTGCTGCCATTGTCCACGGGTCCAAGGCTTCGGTGAAGCCAGAACCAAGGAAATCGGCGGACCTACTTAACTACAAGCCGGCAGGTCTGGCAAATTGCTGGCCTCAGGCCTGGCTAGCTGGGGCAGCAAAACCAAAGTGTACTACTTATTAGTATTATTACTAATATGATAGACGGGGTAAATAGAGAACCATCTCGGTAAGTATGAAAAGCTTTGTTTTCTTTTCTCGTGTCAATTTGAAATATCGCATCAACCTCCATTACCATTACCTTCCCCCACCTGCTCTCTCTCGTATTAAATCCTCTATAAAAAGGGCCACAGCCCACAAGCAAAGTTGCATTATTATTAACCCAACCAGACCATATAGCAGCGGCTACCTCAAACTACCACACGCTTGGGGGGTTACAGAATGAGTATGGAATCAGTAGCCAGCAGGGCATCTCCAAGCCTAGGCAGCGGGCCAAGTGGTCAGCAGGCAAGGAACTGGTGCGGCCACTTCCAGATGCCACTGCACTATCCAAGGTACACCAAAGCTGACTACGACGCCATGCCAGAGTGGAAGCTGGATTGTCTGCTTAAAGAGTATGGGCTTCCCATTACGGGAGATGTTGAGCAGAAGAGGAAGTTTGCCATGGGAGCTTTTCTCTGGGCTCGCTAGAATACTTATTCCCCTGTTATTATATTGTTGGAAACTACGAAGGCCGTGCATTTGTATTTTTCTTGGTATGTTCTTGTTACTTCCTTCAAGTTTGATCTCGGTTTTAGGCGATCATTTACCTCAAACAAATGATCAAACTGAAAGGAAATATCAAATTCATACAGGAAGAGGACAAGGCTTCATGCTGTTGTAATCCTCTCCTACTCTGAAAAGAACAATGGTAATTGGAGCTATGTATATATATATATATTTTAGATGGTACTTACTAATTGATGTTGTTAATACTTAATAATAAGTCTTAGTTTTCTTGTTTAAGTACTACCGGTTTTAACTTGAATCCTCTTCCTTCTGATGTTGGCTAACATTTCCAGTAGTTCCTACTTCATAGTTGATCTTTGAAAGAAGGAACGGTTAGGTTTCTTGAGTCGAATTATCCTGCAAAAGAGAAGGAAAAAGGATCTTTGAACTTACAAAAATCCATGGCGGTGGCGTCATTATTCATTTTCACACGGTCACATTCGAAAAGATTTCATTATAAAACCTGCAAATGCGCTCTTAATCACGACTCAGACCCAGATTCAATTCACCTCTGAAAATTGCGGAAGATGTTATTATTCCTATGTGTATTTTATATAGTATAGTATAATGACTTTTTTCCATTGTGCACTCAAGAGGTTCGTTGAACAAATTGTCGCCCTGTCCTGTCCCCATGGAAAATTTAAGCAATTTAAGCAGCTTGATATCTTTTGTTTTCTAGGTATGCTTTGTTTTTTTCATTTTTAAAATCAAATTAAATATTACTCCGTAAAAAGCTGTTTACGATGTCTTATTATTATTATTTTTCATATGAAAGCAAATTCTAACGAACAGCTTGCATCAATAAACTCTCTCATAGGCAATTAAGCAGAAATTGGGAGAATTATTTTTGTTTTGATCCATGGCCTCGCTACCATTTGTAGGCTTGAACCCAATTAATCAAGTCTAACACAAATAAAATGGGCCAAATCTTACACCGCCTTAATCAAAGCCCAATTTAAAAGAGACCCGTAAGGCCTATTGAATATCACCAAGGTACGGCACCAACCCAGATGGGAGCTCAGGCTAACGTTTTTCCTCCTTGTTGTCAAGCAAAGCAAATACAAGCTGAAGCCGGCGCAAAAAGACACTCTAGGGACTGAGTCCCAAACTTTTTTGGTTAAACAGGATAGCATTCAATAGATAGGCAACTTAAAAATGGAGCCTAGCTCCTACATCAGAGTTCTGGGGCATAGCCCCATCAACCGAAGAGTGGGCAACAGTTCTACTAATATTGACAGAATTAACAGAACTGGGCTCATTATGCTGAGGCCTAATACAAACAAGTCTTTGGTGTTTAACACCATAGGCATCAGCTAGTAATTGGAGTTCCAGCCATTCCGGCACAGTAGAGAAAAAACAAAGGTTGTCATCCTGCAAGTAGCTTGATTTAGCTATCAGGTCCGCTGCATGGTTCCTTTCCCTGTGAATATGGTGAATGGCTTGCACTCCCAGCATTTGCATGAGCCATCTGCAATCAGCAATAATGGAGAAATAAGTATGAGTTTTAGGTATATTGGACTCTATGAGGTGGATAGCCACCTGAGAGTCACATTCAACAGTAATTTTATTATGAAGATTAAGAGACAGAGCTAGTTGGAGGCCATCTCTAAGTGCCCAAATTTCAGCAGAGAGGTTAGTGGTGATTCCGAGTTTTCTGCTGAAGGCAGAAATCAAAATTCCCTCATGGTTTCTGATGAGACCTCCTGTAGCAGCAGTTCCCGGGTTATTCAAAGCTGATCCGTCAGTGTTGAGCTTAAAACATGAAACTTGAGGGGGTTCCCAGCCAATCATGCTACTAATTCTTTCGACTAGACAGCTGTTCTTTGAGGGGTAAAGGGCAAGGCATTCTCCAGCAGCGTTGATGATGGAGGCTATGGGGTCGGGAATGGTCCTTTGGGATGGATATATCTTGGAGTTTCTGATTAACCATATTTTCCAAATGGCCATAGGGAAGATGAAGTTCCAAGGGATATTGTGGAAATTGGAGTTGCTGGTCTCCTTGCAGTTTCGGGAAATCCAGGAATCAAAGTCTTCCAGATTTGTATCAGCTATAGGGGTCTGAAGTTGATTCCAAATGGTTTTGGAACTGTAGCATTTTCTGAAGAGGTGTTCAATGGTTTCAGGGTGTTGGAGACATATGGGACAGATATCATCTTGGATTATGCCAATGTTCTTGAGCAGGGATCTGGTGATGATTCTTTGATGTTTTAACAGCCAGAAAAAATGTTGGATTTTGGGGTGGGTAGGGAGTGACCAAATCCATTTCCAATCATCACTCTTGACTTCATGAACTTTTTTGGTAAAGTGATAGGCACTTTTGATAGAGAACAGCCCATTGGTAGAGAATTTCCAACTGATAATGTCTTCAGACCTGTTATGCATCTGGAGTGGAATGGCTTCAATGCTTTGCTGAATGTGATCAGGGAGCTTGAGTGATAAGAGATCGAAATTCCAATTTCCCTGTGAGGTGACCATTCTGTTGATCGGACAGTTGGTTTCTTCCAAAGTAAGAGGTCCTGAGATGGTATTTCTTAGGTTACCTAGGCTAGACCAATTGTCTTCCCAGAAGCGTGCTTTACTCCCATCTCTGATATTCCATTTGAGTCCTGCCTCAATAATGTTTGTACTTTTGCAGATACCTTTCCACAAAGGGGATTTGTTTGTTCTACTGATATGAGCTCCCAGATATTTAGCTTGGATGGTTTTGACCCAAAGGTGATCCTCATTGTTAAGAATGCTCCATCCAAGTTTGGCCATGTAGGATTTGTTGAGACTTTTTGAATCTCTAATGCCAAGACCTCCAACAAATTTTGGTTTAGTAACCGTTTCCCAATTAACAGGGTGGATTTTCCTTTTCTCTTCAGTGCTGCCCCATAGGAAGTTCCTAGAAAGCCTATCAATTTCATTTTGGATTGAAACAGGGAGATCCATGGCCTGCATAAAATAACTTGCTGTGGAGCCAATGACAGACTTAATAAGAGTAGATCTCCCAGCAGTTGACAAAAACTTAGACTTCCATCCAGCCAACTTGGAGTTGATTTTACTCAATATAAACTGACATTGGTTTTTACTGGGCCTTTTATGAGAGATAGGGAATCCTAAGTACTTACCTAAATCCTTAGTCTCCAACATATTGAGGGTGCTGCAGATCTCTTCCCTCAAATGGTCAGCAGTGTTCTTTGAAAAAAGGATTCTGGATTTATGGTGATTCACAACTTGTCCCGAGATAGTACCAAATTCATTGAGAATTCCTTTGATAACATTACAGTTTTGGACCGTAGCTAAAGCACAGAAAATAAGATCATCCGCAAACATAAAATGGGACAGAAAGGGACCATTCCTGCTTATTCTAAAAGTCCTCCAACTCTTATTATCGACACTATGGTTGATCTTAAGGGATAAAAATTCCATACAGAGGATAAACAGATACGGGGAGAGAGGATCCCCTTGTCTTAAACCTCTAGATGGTTCAAAGGAATCAGTTTTGTTCCCATTAATAATGACAGAGTAATTCACAGAACATACACAGGACATGATGATTCTAATGAGATGGTCGGGAAAATTAAAGAAAACAAGGGTGTCATGAATGAAACTCCACTCCAGTTTATCATAGGCTTTCTCTAAATCGATTTTAATAAGCATATTGCCTATTCTACCTCTTTTCAAATTCATGGAGTGAACAATTTCTTGGACAATGATCACATTATCAGTGCCCTTTCTTCCTGGAAGAAAACTAGTTTGATGGGGGCTGATGAGGTCTTGTAACAACGGTTTGATTCTTTGAACAAGTATTTTGCTTATGATTTTGTAATTAGTGTTACAAAGGCCTATAGGTCTGAAATGAGTGACAAGTTCAGGGCTTTTGCTCTTAGGTATAAGAGTGATAAGTGTATCATTCCAGTGAGTTGGAATGGATCCCTTTGTAAAAGTATCCTTAATCTCATGAATAACAAAATTGGAGATCTCATTCCAGCATTTTTGAAAGAAAACAGGGTGTAGTCCATCGGGTCCTGGAGCCTTGTAAGGTTTCATATCGAAGACAGCATTTTTTATTTCAGTCCAAGTGGGATTTTTTACAAGGGAAGCATGAAGGCTGGAATTAATGGTAGGTCTGAGTGATGGCCAAATCGAAAAGGAATCAACTTTACTAGAGGTCAGCGAGGTGTTATACAAATTATGGAAAAAAGAGGTCAACATGTTGGTGATAGCATAAGGGCAGGTGATCCAGTTGCCAACATTGTCTTTCAAAGAGAGGATTTTGTTTTTTCTTCTTCTAACAATTGTAGATATATGGAAAAAATTGGTGTTTCTATCACCCTCAGTGATCCATTGAACTCTAGATTTAAGTTTCCAGAGATCTTCTTCTTGTTTGAGAATGGTATGATAATCTTTCACAAGGGAGTCTTGTAAATTAATAAGGTAGGGATTGAAACCTTCAGATAATTTTTTTTGAATACCACAAAGTCTGGCTTCAATTCTCCTTTTATTATGGAAGATGTTTCCAAAAACTTCAATGTTCCATTTTTTGACAGCATTTTGAAAATTAAGGATCCTAGAATGCATCTCAGTATTGGAGGAATTCCAGACAGTTTTGACAAAGGGGATGAAATCAGGATGGTGAAACCAGCAAGTTTCAAAACGAAAGGGTTTAACAGCAAGAGGAAGAGGATTAGGACAAAGATTAAGGAGAAGAGGATGATGGTCAGAGTGGGTGCGAGGGAGGTGAGTAACAAAAGCTTCAGGAAATTTGACACGCCATTCAGGATTAGCCCATATTCTATCGATTCTTTCCATGATGAGGCCACCATTATTCCATTTGTTAGACCAAGTAAATCTGGGGCCAGTGAAGCCTAAATCTATCATGTTACAATCATTCATACAATCAGCATAGAGTTTAGCTCTAAGGGGACTTATTCTATTTCCTCCTAATTTTTCATAGTCATGCAAAATTTCATTGAAATCACCCATAATAGTCCAAGGACCATCATAGTTTCTACTAATGGTGACAAGTTCATCCCATAAATTCATGCGATTAACAAGTTTAGTGCTAGCATAAATTCCAGAGATAAGCCATGTAAAGATATCATGATGAAGATTAGGTACCTCACATGTGGCATGAATTGCTTGGCTGCTGTGAGGCAGTATTTGAACTTTGACAGTGTCCGCATTCCACAGCATCCAAATGCCACCAGAAAGTCCAACAGCATCAACAATATGCTTATCAGAATAGCCAAGGCCTTCACTCAATTTGATTGCATGTTCCCCAGAGACTCTTGTTTCCAGGATGAAGCAAATAAGTGGTTGATGTAGCTTTTTGAGTTCCATAAAGGCTCTTTTGAAATCGGGGTTTGCAGCTCCCCTGCAGTTCCAGGTAAGGATTTTCATATCCATAATAGAGTGAATTTTATCTCCTAACCACCAATTGGCTAGCTCTGGCATAGCAAAGACTTTGTTGGTCTCTTCATCTTTCCATATCAAGTTCGCCTCTGTGTGGTGGTGAGGCAGAACGACTAAGTTGTGGACGAGATGGTTGGTCTCTCGCTCTTTGTAGAACTGCGCGATAACGCGTGTCATCTTCACATTCTTTGGAATCACTATTTGTTTGGCGAAGGGAAGGTTGTCGCTGATAATCAATCTTTTCAGAGTGGTGGTTGTCCATGGTTCTATAGTTGGGGCTTCTACCTCCGAGTGGACTACCAGCTTTGCTTCCTTGAATTCCTCCTCCACTAGGTTTCTCAGTAATTGGTCCTTGATCTCTTCTGTCAGGATTATTTCTTCTTTTGTTTGAGGGGGCTCGATTAGATTGAGGAATTGTTCCGGCTTGAGGTCCTTGTTCATTGCAACAACTCGGTTCCAGGCGATTGATAATGGCAGACTTGGGGGCTGTGGTTCTTGACTTGGTACATTGATCATGCTTTGCACTATCTCCTCCAGGGACATGAATCTCCCCAGAAGATGGAAGTGAAAGAGTAGTTCTTCGGTCTGAGATGGTGGAGGTTGGGACATTGGAGAGAACTGGGCAAGACTCAGTGGGTTGAGGCTCCACCCGGATAGCTGAGATGGAGGAAAGAGAATCTTGCTTGTCAGAAGAAGTGAGGTTTTGATTAGACTGGTCATTGATACAAGGAAAGGGTAGAGAAGTTTCAGGAAGACTGACATTCAGACCAGTCTTATCAGTTTTGAATTGTTTCTCAACGGTGGTAAGGACTGTTATGTTTCCCACAGCCTTGATGGGAACGGTGGAGCTAGTGGTCTGTGGAGCAGAACGGCTAGTGGAATTTTGGTGATTGGGTATTTGGGTTTTAGGAATATATTGGGCCTTGATGGGTTCTTTATCTTTAAGGTGATTGGGCTCCAATTTGTTTGGTTGGTTAGGACCAAAAGAAGGGTTGCCTTTGGTTTGGTTGGTCGGATTTTTGCCGTTGAGTTTTCCTCGTCGCCTGGAAACGATCATCCAAGGACCATAACCTGCATGGGAAGAGTCATCATTAGCATTAGAAGATGGAAATTCATTTTGTGTTACCTCATTATTTGTAGAATTTTGATCGTCTTTCTCATTCTCGTTCTGTATTTTGGAGGGACAGTTTTGTTCATTATGCCCAATGCAGCCACAGCTGAAACAGAGACCGGCAATGGCTTCATACAATATATGTTGAGTGTGATGCCCAATTTTTATTTTGGGGATCAAAGGCTTGTCCAAGTCTACTTGCACACAAATTCTGGCGTATCTACCTCGGGAGCTGCTTGCAGTATTTGCATCAATTCTCATCAGGACTCCAAGTTGATTTCCTATCCTCCTCAATATGGAGTGATCATAGAATTCAATTGGGAGTCCCGGGAGTCTTGCCCATACCGCTGTGGTGGTGAGAGTAGCTTTAGCCGGATCGAACAAAGGTTCCCACTGCCGCATGGAAAGGAAGAAGGGGCCAACAAACCACGGACCACCATAGAATACATTGTGAAAATCACTGGCATCATGGAATTTGATTAAAAAATAATCATCTCCCAGGTCAATGCAGTCCATTTTGTTTTGTGGTTTCCATTGAGCCTTGATTCTTGGGTAGAGGTAGTTATACCCAACCTTCTTGCCAAAGGTTTTGACAATAATCGAGTGGATCCAAGGGGTCCGGATTCTGGTTTTCTCTTCTTTAGAAAGGAGGATAGTTGGAATATCATCAACATTATCTTCTTCCATGTCGGAATCTTCATTGAGAAAGGGAGATTTGGAGATATAAGAGATGTGGGTATCTGCATTTAGATTTGTAAGCATGTCCTTGTAGGAGAGTTGTTGGACTCTGTTATGAACTTGAGCAGGGTTATCCGAGGAAGAGGTCGGGTTGGATGAAGCCAACTCGGTTTCCATAGTATCATCTGCATAAGGATTGCAGTTTTCAGTATCCATGGAATCGGGAGTTTCCTTCATCCTTTTAGTGCTACGTTGGAGAAGATCAGCTTCTTCCCCAGAAGTTTTTCCGCGATCGGGCGGGCAAGCGAGAGAGTAGTCGAGAGAGTTTTCAGACATCGAGAGAGAAACTGAGTCCCAAACTTGCTTCTTTCCTTTCTTGCTTTAATATATGTTAAACTTCCTTTCGACCCAAAAAAAAAAATAAAATAAGACACTCTTCAGTGAGGCGTTTCATTTTTACGCCCACACTCAAGGGAAGGGGGAAATAAAAAAATCTAATCTGTTATGAGATCTGGACAAATCTGTCGACGGAATAGTACATATCACTATCGATGAATAGTACATATTACTATTCATGTATAAAATATTCAAACCGTGGGACCCACATACAAAAATTTTCAAACTTTACATAGTAACTATTTCGTTTATAAAAAGCGCATTGAAGCGCTGATGAAAGTGTGAATTAAGATCAGCTTTTCTCTTCTTATATTTTCTTTTGATATTCTCTCTCTCTCTCTCCTTTTCGTTTCTTTTATTTTTCTCTCTCCTTTATTCGTTTCTTTCTCTCTCTTTCTCTCATTTATTTCACAAGTTTGTTGATATGCACTATTTCGCAACACGTTATTTCACAACACGTTATCAGCACGAGGCTCTGTCAGCACGAGCGTTATAAAGTGAAGCAAGTTTAAAGCCTGGTAAGTTCTTAAGGTTTGATTCTATTATTTTATTTAACATTTTCTTTACACTAGTTAATTTAAATTTTTATTGTGTAAAGATTTACTTCTAAATATTTTTGACACCAGAAGTTGTCAACCAAATTTTGACACCAGAAGTTGTCAACTTAATTGAGACCATTTTTTCAGAATTATGGCAAATATTGAAAAGCCCAAATTCCAAATTTTGGATGTAAGTGGCAATAACTACTTGTCATGGTGTCACGGCTTGAATTTTGTGGTGTTAAGCTTACTGAGGTTGAGCTTTTAGAGAAAACATTCTCCACCTTTCATGCTTCGAATATTGTATTGCAACAGCAATACCGGCAGCGCCAGTTTAAAACATATTCTGAATTGATCTCAGTCTTGTTGACTGCAGAACAAACAAATGAGTTGCTGCTTAAAAATCATGATTTAAGACCTGCTGGCTCTAAGGCATTTCCTGAAGCAAATGCCGGTTCAAGTAAGAATGTTGGCCGTCTTAGAGGCCGTGAGCGCAGGCATGAGAATTTTTTCCGTAAGGGTAGTGGGAGATTTAACAGTAATATAAATAACTCCCCACACAACCCTAAAGGTAAAAAGCCTATGAAGAATCATGATGATAGTACCTGTCATCGTTGTGGAATGACTGGTCATTGGTCACGTACCTGTCGTACGGCCAGACATTTGGTTGATCTATACCAAGCATCCCAGAAGGATAAAGGCAAGCACGTTGAGACCCATGCCATTGACCTAACTGTGACTGATGCTGAAGTCAATAAGGTTTTGGTCAATGAAAACTGTCATATTCTTGGCAATGAAAAACCTTTTGAGGTTTTTGATTTCATTTGATAATGTTGATGAAAATAATAAGTCCTCAGAAATAGATCCTGAGGGTTTTCATCTATGTTTTGCCATACCCTTGGATAATTATATTACCAAGGAAGATATTAAATAAATATGGTCTTCAATAAAATCATTGTTGTGAACCTGAAGTTCCTACATCACTCGCACACGGGATTGTGTGCGTGCTTATAAACAGGGCCTGAAGCCTTTACTTGTGGACGTTTTAAAGCCGTGAGGTCTTGAAGTACCAAAGCGGACAATATCCATAAGCTGTTTATAACACGTTATCTTGTGTTTTATTCATACTTGTTGGTTTATATTTTGCATCATATTATTGATTTGTGTTTTATTCCATACTTGTTGATTTATATTTTGCATCATATTATTAATTTGTTAAATTTTATGGAACTTGACACCTGAAGTTGTCAAGATAAATGCAAATGGGACACATTGAGAAAAAGGAAGATATATGTTTGCTTGATAGTGCTACAACGCATACTATACTTTGTGGCAAACACTTTTTCTCAAATGTGACATTGCGTAAGGCAAATGTTCAGACAATATCTGATCCTGTTAATATTATAGATGGCTATGGGACTGCCACAGTTATTTTACCAAATGGCACAACATTGTATCTTGAAGA
Source organism: Microcos paniculata (assembly GCA_030664755.1). Lineage (NCBI taxonomy): Eukaryota > Viridiplantae > Streptophyta > Magnoliopsida > Malvales > Malvaceae > Microcos > Microcos paniculata. The sequence continues at coordinate 38,024,061 of CP131461.1, forward strand.
TGCATTATTGAGCGGTAGATCAAAAAGAAATCTACTTAGCTACAAAGATGTATGCCGTAATGGGTACCATCTAGAAACAATTAATGAGCAAAATAAGGAATTTCTTTGCATCACTTCCTACAAGATGGGCCAGAAGACCATCCATGAGAAGCTGGAAGCTTCTAGTATGGGATTATATTATGTCCCAATACGAGCTATAGAATCATATGCTATGATGCCCTGGAAACTAATGAACCCTGATGTGTTCGGACTTTGGCATGATCGCCTTGGTCATCCAGGAGCAACAATGATGCGAAGAATCCTTAAAAATACTCGTGGACACCCTTTAAAAGATACAAAGGTGTTGTTGTCCATATATTATATTTGTGAATCTTGTTCACAAGGAAAGCTCATTACTAAACCTTTCATGACAAAGGTTGATTATGAATCCTCTTCATTCTTGCAAAGAATCCAGGGTGATATCTGTGGGCCGATTCAGCCTGCAAGTGGACCATTTAGATATTTCATGGTACTAGTGGACACATCCTGCAGATGGTCCCATGTTTGCCTATTATCAATGCGCAATGTGAACTTTGCTGATGAGAACAAAGCTCCCATCCTTAGCGTGAGGTCATGCTATTTTACATGCTGCATCTTTAATTAAATTGCACCCTACTACTTCTCATTTGTATCCCCCCCTTCAGTTAGTCTTGGGCCAGAAGCCAGACATTTCATATCTTCGCACCTTTGGTTGCGCGGTACAAGTGCCTGTAGCACCACCGCAAAGGACCAAAATGGGTCCCCAACGCTGTTTGGGCATTTATGTTGGGTTTGATTCACCGTCCATTATTCGGTTCCTTGAACCATTGAGGGGTGATTTATTTACCGCTAGATTTGCGGATTGTCATTTTGATGAGACAGTATTCCCATCACTTGGAATACCTAATGCTTCCACAAATGGAAAGCAGAAAAAGGTCGAGATTTTCTCAGGGAATGAGAAAAGTTTGTCTCATCTAGACCCAAGAACACCTGAATGTGAAAATGAGGTGCAACGATTGATCCATTTACAAGCTATTGCAAATCAAATGCCTGATGCATTTAATGAGACTGCTAAAGTTACAAAGTCTCATATCCAAGCTGAGAATGTTCCAGCTAGGATAGATGTTCCTAAAGAACCACTCGAAATGGATCTAAATGTCCTGCGCCTGAAGCGTGGTAGACCGATGGAATCAAAAGACACTGTTCCTCGAAAAAGAAGGGGGAGGAATTTAGAATCTGCTCCAGATGAGTATAATTCTGCTCCAGATGAGCACATTAATCTTTCTCGAGGAAAGCAAATTGCACCTAAAGTGCCACAACATAATATTCAAAGAGAGCATATTGCCCCTGAAGTGGCACAAGTTCATGAGCATATTGCCCCTGAAGTGGTACAAACCCATGAAAAGATCACCAACCTTGGGAATACTGAAATTTCCATCAGTTATCATAATGAGATATGGGATCGAAATGAGATAATCATCAATAATGCATTTGCTCTCTCAGTTGCTCATGAGATTATGAATGATGATTATGAACCTCGGTCTATAACCGAATGTCGTCATAGGCAAGATTGGCCTAAATGGGAGGAAGCAATCCATGCTGAATTGACTTCCCTTGCCAAACGTAATGTTTTTGGGCCTATTACTAAAACCCCCGACAATGTAAAACCTGTTGGATATAAATGGGTCTTTGTCCGGAAACGAAATGAGAAAAACGAGATCGTGAGGTATAAAGCCCGACTCGTAGCCCAAGGTTTCCTACAGAGGCCTGGGATAGATTATGATGAAACATATTCACCAGTAGTGGATATAGTTACTTTTCGTTTCCTTATAAGTTGGGTTACCCAAGAAAATTTTGAAATGCGTCTTATGGACGTTATGACGGCATACTTATATGGTTCATTAGATTCCAATATCTATATGAAAATTCCCGAAGGTTTAAAAATGCTTGAAGCATACACTCCCCGCAACTCATTCTCAAGTTGCAAAGATCTTTATATGGGTTAAAGCAATCCGGCCGCATGTGGTATCAACGTTTAAGTAAATACCTGACAAAGGAAGGGTATATAAATGATCCCATCTGCCCATGCGTGTTTATTAAAAGATCTGAAACCGGATTTGCTATTATAGCAGTTTATGTCGACGACATAAATTTAATTGGGACTCCTGAAGAGTTATCTGAAAATGCTGAATATTTGAAAAAGGAGTTTGAGGTTAAAGATTTGGGTAAAACCAAATTATGCCTTGGTCTAGAGCTTGAGCACAAAAAGAATGGAATACTTGTCCATCAGTCAGCATACACTGAAAGATTGCTTAGACGTTTTAACATGGACAAGGCTCATCCATTGAGCACCCCTATGGTTGAAAGGTCTCTTGACCCCCAAAAGGACCCGTTTCGTCCTAAAGAATCTGATGAGGATATACTTGGTCCTGAAGTACCATACCTCAATGCAATCGGGGCTTTAATGTACTTGGCACAGTGCACGAGACCAGATATCGCTTTTGCGGTAAATTTGTTGGCACGTTTTAGTTCTGAGCCAACCCGGAGACATTGGAATGGGATTAAACATATCTTCCATTATCTCCGAGAAACCATTGATTTGGGGTTATTCTATTCTAAGAATACTACTAACTCTGGTTTAGTAGGTTATGCTGATGCAGGATATAAATCTGATCTGCACAGAGCTCGCTCACAAACCGGTTATCTATTTTGCTATAATGATACAGCCATTTCTTGGCGTTCCACTAAGCAAACACTAGTTGCTACATCTTCCAACCACTCTGAAATTATTTCCCTCTATGAGGCCGGAAGAGAGTGTGTTTGGTTAAGATCTATGATATATTGTCCTGAAGACAGTATAATGCTAGTGGATTTAAACCGGTGATAGATTCTCCCACTATAATTTATGAGGATAATGCTGCTTGTGTTGCACAAGTCAGGGGAGGATATATTAAAGGTGATAGGACCAAGCACATCTCGCCGAAATTTTTCTATACTCATGAACTCCAGGAAAGTCGACAAGTTGATGTTAAACAGATTCGCTCCGTTGATAATCTTGCAGATTTATTTACCAAATCTTTGCCAACATCAACATTTGAGAAATTAATTTATGGCATTGGTATGCAGCGAGTCAGTAAAATGCAAGATTGAATTCTCCAGAAGTGGAAAAGTTTAGATGCTCCAGAAGTAGCAATTTGTTTTATTTCAGGGGGAGCGATTATGGACATAAGTGCACTGTACTCTTTTTTTCCTTCTGTCCGGTTTTTGTCCCACTGGGTTTTTCCGGCTTAAGGTTTTTAATGAGGCAGTAATAGCACGTCCAATCAGGCCATTGGTGTAGGCCTACCTATATTGTCCTGAAGACAAATAGATTGTCCTGAAGACAAGCACATATTGTCTTGAAGACATATTAAATGGACTTAATTGTATTGTACTCTTTTTCCCTTATGTTCGGTTTTTTCCCACTGGGTTTTTCAGACTTAAGGTTTTTAACGAGGCAATACACGTCCAAATTTTAATAGTGGCATTTGTCCAAGGGGGAGTGTTATGAGATCTGGACAAATTTGCCGACGGAATAGTACATATCACTATCGATGAATAGTGCATATTACTATTCATGTATAAAATATTCAAACCGTGGGGTCCATATACAAAAATTTTCAAACTTTGCACAGTAACTATTTCGTTTATAAAAAGCTCATTGAAGCGCTGATGAAAGTGTGAATTAAGATCAGCTTTTCTCTTCTTATATTTTCTTTTGATATTCTCTTTCTCTCTCCTTTATTCGTTTCTTTCTCTCTCTTTCTCTCATTTATTTCACAAGTTTGTTGATATGCACTATTTCGCAACACGTTATTTCACAACATAATCATCTAATTTCCCTCATTTTCTCTATTGCTTTTTAAAAAGGCATCCTCGCGCCAGGCTTTTTTTTCCCATTCCGATCCAAACCCTAGTTTCAGGCCTTCGGGAGAAAGGAAACAAAGGAAAAGAGAGGAAAGAAAATGCCGAGAGAAATCATAACACTGCAAGTGGGACAATGCGGGAACCAGATCGGAATGGAGTTCTGGAAACAGCTCTGCCTCGAGCACGGCATCAGCAAAGACGGCATTCTTGAAGATTTCGCTACTCAGGTTTTCTTTTCTTTTTTGAAGTTTTCACTCATATTTTACACCTTAAAGCCTCACTTTCCACTCAGTTATGTCAATTCATCTTGATTTTCTTTGGTGTGTGTGTGTGTTTTATTCGCCGACTTATTAACCGTAAAATGTCTGCACTAGTTCGAGAAAACTTTCCGATTTACTGTCAGATTATGCCTTGAATCTTAATTAGCCATAACCTAATCCGAGATTTTTGGATACTAAGGTAATTTTATCTGAAATTGAAAAGAACAATGGTGAGTCACTCAGTTATGGTGGAATTAAACAAGTCTTAATTTGATTGGTGCGGATGATGCAGGGAGGTGACAGGAAAGATGTGTTTTTCTACCAAGCTGATGATCAGCATTACATACCACGAGCTTTACTCATTGATTTGGAACCTAGAGTAATTAATGGAATTCAAAATAGTGAATATCGGAATCTCTATAATCACGAAAACATCTTTGTTTCTGATCATGGTGGAGGTGCTGGAAACAACTGGGCCAGTGGATATCATCAGGTGCTTTTACTTTTCTTTTCTTTTGCATTAAACTTTTTTTACTTCTGTAATCTTCAATCACATATAAATTCATGATTCTTGAAACTTCACTCTTGTAGCAGCTTTTTATTTGATTAATATCTAACTTTTGTTTCCTATTGCTTTGTGTCATGATAGTCATGTGTTTCAAATAACAGCTTGAAAGTGGAAGCTCTTATGGTCTTCCGTGCAATTGTTTAAGTTAACATGTCGAGGTCATCATGTTTTTTAGGAAAATAAGATGCATAATTACAATCTAATGGGAATTTATGTACAGCAGAATAACTAAAATTATCTTTTTCTCTTTTTTTTTTTCATTTCAGATTCATGTTTTTCACGTTTATATAGATCATGAAATGTATTGCAAGCTCTTCTGTTAATGCCCAGGCATATAGTTGTCTTCCATGGTAGTTTTCTTTTCAACCAATAATCATTTATCAACGTCTAGCTCTCTTCATGATTTTGAAACAGGGAAAGGGAGTTGAAGAGGATATAATGGACATGATTGATAGAGAAGCTGATGGAAGTGATAGCCTTGAGGGTTTTGTTCTCTGTCATTCTATTGCTGGAGGGACAGGCTCAGGTTTCTTCACGTTACCCTCATATTTGCCTTTTTATCTTTCTCTTCTGGTATATTGGGGATTTTTAATTAATTATCGTATGCTTACTTTTCTCTTTATGTTTATAGTTGAATACTTTCTTGCTTCATTTGGGTGCAAAAATTAGGACCGTAGGTAGTAGTAGGCACATCATGAGATACTGAAATGTTCTTGAAGATTTTGGCTTGTTCATGACTTGACTTCTCTCATTCACCGATGAAGGTATGGGTTCCTATCTGTTGGAGACTCTGAATGATCGGTATAGCAAGAAGTTGGTCCAGACATATAGTGTATTCCCTAACCAGATGGAGACAAGTGACGTGGTGGTCCAACCCTACAACTCACTTTTGACACTTAAGCGACTAACACTGAATGCTGACTGTGTTGTTGTTCTTGACAATACTGCACTTAATAGAATTGCTGTGGAGCGTTTGCATCTAAGTAATCCTACATTTGCTCAAACAAACTCTTTGGTCTCCACCGTGATGTCTGCTAGCACAACTACACTACGGTATCCAGGATACATGAACAATGATTTGGTCGGTCTTCTTGCCTCTTTAATTCCAACACCAAGATGCCATTTTCTTATGACAGGTTACACACCACTTACAGTGGAGCGCCAGGTGAGTCCAATGCTCATGTCGTCAAGTTAGTATTTATGGATTGCGGTTGCTTTTGCTTAGATAGAATTGTTGTAATATGACATGATAGAGCTTAGCTTTGCACTATTAAAAGACAAGTAACCATTAAAGTGCTGCCACTGAACTTCTTAGACTCTAAGCCTTATAGTTATTGATGTAAAAATTTCATCATTATTATGCTTTTCTCTGTCTCTTTTGACTCATTTTTCACATGTATTCAAATGACTTCAGAATCTGACATCACTCCTAGATTAATGTTTTAAGTCTTATTATTTCCATAAGAAGAGTTTTTCGATGCAGTATGATGCCAATATATCTCTTCTTGGCAGGCTAATGTGATCCGCAAGACTACTGTTCTTGATGTTATGAGAAGACTTCTCCAGGTGAGATGTATAACTTGTAACTGTTTTAACAAAGCAGGTTGCATTCTGACCATAAGATTCCTTGCAGACCAAAAATATTATGGTTTCCTCTTATGCACGCACTAAAGAAGCTAGCCAAGCAAAGTATATCTCAATACTGAATATCATTCAAGGAGAAGTAGATCCTACTCAGGTACTTTGACTTTTTTTCTTTTTTGGATTGCCATAACTTTACCGTATTACTTGTGTATGGTACAGTTACTTGTATATTCTATCTTACTCATGTATTCTATGTATGTTTTATTAAAGAAAGGGTATGTGTACTTCAAATGTGATTGCTTGTTAATGGTTATGAATTACCATATGTGAAAATCAACATCAAGTGGTGCGGACCTTATTTTTCCTTGAAATTTGCTTTGCATCATCTACTCTTACTGGTTTAAGCTTCTGATGTTCGTTATGTGCTTGATCAGGTGCATGAAAGTCTACAGAGGATTCGTGAAAGAAAGCTTGTAAATTTTATTGAGTGGGGCCCTGCTAGTATTCAGGTCTCTTGATAGTAGCAGCAATTGTTATCACTTTTGTCAATTTTCTTTTGTTATGATATCCAGACTTACATCATTTGTTTGTTCTTCTGGTGTTTTTGTAGGTTGCCCTTTCTAGAAAGTCCCCATATGTCCAGACTGCTCATAGGGTACTACTTTGATTCTTGTCTATAGGGTTTAGATAACTTAATCTGCCTTTGTTAAAGAAGAATTCACAATTATTTCGCTGAATTTAATGACAATCTTGAGCGTGATTTTGCTATCTTTTCATAATTTGATGCTCTATTTGTTATAACAAAATACTTTAAGAAGTCCATGTTGCATTGATCAGGTGAGTGGTCTTATGCTAGCAAGTCATACAAGTATCCGACACCTCTTCAGCAAATGTTTGAGCCAATATGAGAAGTTGAGAAAGAAGCAAGCGTTTCTTGACAATTACCGGAAGTTCCCAATGTTTGCTGTGAGTTACTAGCTTCTTTGCTTTTGTGGTTATAATTCAGCTATAGTTTATAAGTTTCGGTCGCTTTGCTGTTCTTTGCTTCCTGATACAAAAAATGAAATGATTAAATCAGATAACATTCAGCTATTGGGTACAAAAGCAATTGCATGCATTGATATTTAATCATAATCTATTGTTGAATTTGAACAGGACAATGATCTTTCGGAGTTTGATGAATCAAGGGACATAATTGAGAGTTTGGTTGATGAATACAAGGCCTGTGAATCACCAGATTACATCAAGTGGGGAATGGAGGTATATGCGTTGATGGCTCAAACTTCTTCGTTTTGAGCACTAGTTTTGCAGTCACTGATAACTATGTAAAATGCAGGATCCAGACCACAGTTTAACTGATGAAGGAAATGCCTCGGGAACACTGGATCGAAAATTGGCAGTGTAACAAAATAATTAAGCCACAATCGTGTTTTCTTCAGGTAAAGGTTTATTCACAGTTCTTCATTGGAAAAACTAAAAGGAAATCATTGTATGTTTAGAATCCTCTAGGCTTCTACCCCCTCCCAATTTTTATGGCTGAATGCTCCATCAAGAGTCTGGGTCTTTCAAGTCCTTAAAACTTGATCTTTGTTTGGACAAGTTTTTAATCTCAAAGGTCTTGTGCCGGAGTCAGTGAGATGTGAAGCCGTGCTCAAGTTGATATAGAATCTGCAGTCATTTGCATACTGATTGCCTTAGGTTTTGATGTGGTTCTCAATCGAAGGAAGAAGAATTCTCTCTCTCCCCCCTTATTTTATTAATTTTATATTGACTTGGCAATTGGCTTTAGAAGAGGACCTTTAATGTCCTTATACTCCATTGATTCCTTAATGTGTTAGTTAGCACAATTTACATGTGTGCACCTGTACACACTTTTTTCTTTTAGTAGTTTATTATACTATATTTTTCCTAAATTACAAAGGCCACTTGGTTGGAATTTGTTCCCTGCAGGACACCACATTAAACATTAGGAGCGTTGTGGAGAGTGGATTGTAAATAAAAACAAATTCCATATGTATTTGTATTTGTATTTGGGTTGTTTTTGTCTTTAATGGAGAAATACTGTTGTTTCTGTGTTGTGGAGGATTGAATCATTTTTGTAATTTGGTAATTGTTTTGTGGGGTTTGATCTTTCTACTTTGGGATTTTTATTCATACTAGAAAGTAGAGCTGTGCGGTCCATTTTTTCTCGATGGAATTACAATGTATTTTACTATCAACTTTTGTCAGTATTTGTCTTTCCTTATGGGTTGTAAGTTGTATCGCTCATTAATGCGTATACAACAAAATATTTCCAGCACCAATCAGTTAAAGGTTATGGTGCGCCCAGAATGTACAGAAGTCAGAAAACGGGGAAACAAACACAGATTCGCCATATCTCTAACCCTAGATTTCTTATATAGTTGTGTGGTTGTTCAAATTTTATCCTTTTATCAGTTAAAAGGGTGCTAAAGATTTTTTAGGCATTTAAATGGTTTGAGGAGGAACATGATTCTAATGTGATCATCCATGTGCATGGCATCAACATAGCATGTGCTGTCATTTGTATCAACATGCTCTGAGGGTCCCATCTCCCATGCCATACATATTCTGCATGTTTCCTTTATTTTTCATAATTTTCTGTTTGTTAAATTTTTGTATTCACTGTTCTAGGGATCTCCACAATTAGAAGTTCATAGAGGAGGTTAAGATGCGTTTGTGATTTTGATTTCTCAGAAGTCTCAAAAGAATAGCCCGAATGAGGACGCTGCATACGTGGGTATATATGTATTGTTAGTATTTCAAAAACTCCCCGAGTCAAACTGTCCAATAACGTTCAAAATTTGGCAGCTAAAAGGTACCCAAGGCTGATAAAATTTTGTGTTCGACCTTCGGATTACATACATCTGATCTCCAACTGTACATCATCGTATAATTTGCTGACTGAAGGCTGAAGCCAAGCAGGCACCGTTGCCAAAACTAGACAATTTGGATCATCGGCAAACTTTAACAATTAACGTCTCCGATGTTTGGAGGCTTTGGTTTTTCCTTTCATCTCCTGTTCCAGGAATTAATTATTATAGTTTAATGAAATTGAAAGTGAATTATTATGTTCGAACGTTGAACAGGGTCAGGGTAGTTACGTAAGACACTAATTCAATGGAGATCACGTGCAGTCGTGGACCCATGAAAGAATTAGAGTCAACACTCAACAGCCATTCGATCTGTTGTTTTTTTCACTCATTCACGTTGTAATTTATTTCTTTTTGTCAATTATTTGTAAATTTTAAAAAAGAAATTAATTTTTGAAATTTGAAATTTTAAAATCGTGTCCCTACGCATTCCCAATGACCAATTGGTAGCAAAGTTGATGATGATGGTCGTAGCAAAGCTAGGCAACAACAGCCAAAAAACACGTAAGAAAGACAAAAAAAAGAAAAAAGAAAAGGGTCAGGTAAAAAAGTTTGCAGGCCTGTCCAGCCGTTACCACAGAGCAAATCTAATTCTTTTTACTTCCTCAAATAGATTGAATTGAACGATTCGAATATAGTCGGATTTTAACTTTTATTTAATAGTAATAGTCAATGGATTTGATATCTTCTCACTTTGTGAGATGATTTAGAACAAACATTGTATACGTTTAAGAAGACCCACCATTGTTTATTAAACTATAGAATTTGTAATTTATTCAGTTTATTTATTCCAAATTATAGAATTTTTTAAGTTCAAATTTCACAATAATAGTCCACTCAACACCCAAATCAAACTCATTCACTAAAGGTATCCTCATCTAAGTTCATTCTGTACCTCAGATGAATCTGCATAACTTTGAAAAAAATCTCATTTTAAATCAAAATCAGAATATTATGATTCTCTATAAATTCAAAAAAGATTTGGATAGAAATCTATTAAGAATGAACAAATATTATTATACATATTCAAATGATCAAACCTAGTCAGCAAAAATAAAGAATATATAAAAAAAATTACCTTTTAATCATCCAATTTAATAACGTTTAAAAGTTTTCCGTAAGTTAAGAGAGAAAAAATGACTGAGCAACAACCCATCCGACAGCTGTCTAAACAAAGAATGAAAAAAAATCACCTCATCACATGGCTTTGTAATCAACAGTTACCTAATAAAGATAATAGTCTGACCCCACCCCCAAAACTCACCCTTTACTGCTTAATATACAGCTTATTACACCCTATAATTGCTTCACCTTCTTATTTACACTCCCAACTTTCTCTGCTTCAACTTTCTTCTTGTGTTTCTCAATTCTCATTCTGTGTTTTCTTCAACTTTCTTTCTCTTTAGAGCTCTCTCATTGCCCATTGGGGTGATACTTTACAAGAGGGCTTATTCATAATTTGTTGGTGTTAAGAGAAAAAGGGGAAATGGCCGTGGTTTCTTCCAGGGCTTTTATGGGTGTTCTGGCTATCTTTGCTCTTGTTTTCGCCATTGTTTCACCCTACGTTGAAGCTCAGTCTGCTGCTCCGGCTCCTTCTCCTACAAGTGATGGTAACTTACCCCCCCCCCCCCTCCCTTTTTTTTTTTTTTCCATTTTCACATACTTTTTGTTCCGGGGGTCTTTAGATCTGTTCTCTTTGCTTCTTTCCGAATTGTTGTGAAGAAAAAGCTTATTCTTTAGATCTATAGTAATGTTGGAAACTACCTTCCTCACAGTTCTATCAATTGAGACATTGTCAGAATCTTTGTCTTGTCTCTTTCACGTGGAAATGGTGGTTTTCCTTTTTTATTTTGTCTGCTTAGACTTTCCTTCCTCATTGGTACTAACTGGAAACCTTCCCTTGAAGACTTTGATTTCCTCGTCAATTTCGTTTTGGGGGATGACTGATGGGGGAGGTTATAGCTCAAGTGGCTTCTTGTATTGCAAATGCATTTGAAATCTGGATTATGTTCCGACTTCTGACTTCTGTCTTTCCTAGGATAAATATGTTATACAGTTATAATATTACTACTTTGATGTAGGGGTAAATTTAGTGTTTACCCGCTGTAAAAATTTATCGGCTAATTCTAATCATAAGCAACTTTTATTTCTTTCTGTTTTTCCTTTTTTTTTTTTTTGCTCAAAATAGTCCTTTGACTCCTTTCCTTTGTTTTTTTTTTTTTTGGCAACTACTCCTTTCCTTTGTTTTGAAGGGGTAAAATGTTGATGAAATTGCTAAATTTACATTTTGCATGTATTAATTATGGGCAGGAACTTCAATTGACCAAGGGATTGCTTACGTGCTGATGCTGGTGGCACTGGTGCTGACATACCTCATCCACCCGCTAGACGCATCTTCCTACACTTTCTTTTGAATTTTGATCATTAGGACTTAAATTTCAAGATGATTCATTTAGATCAGGCTTGCAATAGAAATCGCTATGTGGATAAATATTTCAGCCTTTTTTTCCCTTTTTCATTTTTCTTTTTTCATTTTGGGTGATGGATATGGTTGTTTTTATTTGCATTTATTTTGAGAGATTGATTGGTTAAATAGTATATTATTGGTTTTCTGGCAGCCTACTTTATTTATTAGTACTAATTATTACTAGCAATATCTTCTTTTTTTTTTTGGGTCACACAAATACTTATTACTAGCATTATGGTAGTCTTTTGTCCTTGGCTTCCGCCATTACTTCGAATCCTCCTTATTACCGTTAATCTCTTCTATTCTGTTCTGTTTAAGAGAAAATGGAGTACAAGAACCCATGAAAAGCAAATGATAGTAATTTAAAAAAAAAATCACACGGAGAAGAATAAAGTAAACCATCAAAACAAACTTTTTAATGCAAATGATATACAAGTATTCCCTTACAAAGAAAAAGAAGACATTTCAGTTGCAACTAGCAACGATGAATGGGGCTTGCATTATGAGAAAAGAACCCAGCGTGGCATTTCCAGGTCCTGGAATTATTGTGGAAATGTTGACAGCTGACTAACTCGAGTCTTTTGAGCAAAGCCTTGCGAAAGTTCTTTGGGGGCAACATGACAGATTTTTGTTTTGAGGACCATACGAGTACAGTGTACTGTTAATTGTTACTCTGTTATTTGACTTATTTCCTTTCCTTCTTTTAACTTCATGGAGTCAGATGGACCATACTTGGAAAATCAAATCAAACAATAGCTGGCACGAATTTGAGTCTTTCACTCATGCTCTTCATGTCTGTGAAGTAAAGCATACTTGACAACTTCATAGAAGGAAACAACGATCCCCACTGAAGGACCAGCACGACCAACACGAGGACCAAAACCAGTAAACAGTCCCTTTATCCCTCCATCCCTGATCCAAATCATAGGTTCGTACAAATGAGTTAATGAAAGTGAATATTCAGAATAACCTCAATTCAGTTCATAAGAATTTGACAGAATTCCAAGTTTGTGACAAGTGCCGGTCCGCATATGAGCAAATTAGGTAGTTTGACTACAAGTTAGAGCAACTAAGCGAGGTAGTTTGACCACTAGTTAGAAGATCTGCTATTTGGCCTCTATGATATTGATGTACCTAAGACAAAGCTAAGCTACTAGATCACAGCACTAATAGGCTTTCAAGATATAGGAAAAGCACAAAGGAGTGCTACATACCTCCAAATTTCCAGCAAGGTTTGTCTTATAGTCACCGTTAATGCCTTTGCAGGATCTTTCTGGAAATTAAGAAAGAAAGATTCAGCACCAAAATCCACTCATCCAAAGCAAATAAAACGTGCTAGAGCATTTTCTCAAAAACAATTGTCCTCTCATGGTTAAATATAATGCTCTCAATGTAAACCTTATTGTCTTAGTGTGCCAGTCTATATGCATGCATGGGTGTTCGCAGTGAGGGCACACAGAAAGGGGAAATGCAGGTTTTTCTGTGCGGTTCATTCTATCCTAACCGAATTTTAATGCATATCTAGCAATAGCAAAGCTTGACTAGAACGCAAAGACCTCTATTTGCCTCCGGGTCTTTGCAACATCCAATGGACAGGTAACAGCTGCGGCAATGCTTCCTGCCACAAAACCAGCAGTGAAATTCGCCCCAAGGACGCTACCTGCACCAGCTTCATCACCCATCAAACCAAGCAATTTTCTCCTTATCTGAAAAAGAAGAAAGAAACCAGCATTAAGTTGAATAGATTAGCTAGCATCAAACTTATCTGAAAAAGAGAAAAACGTCTCATTCTTAAGGATTAAGGAATTGAAGTCTCACCGGCTCAAGTGTTGACCAACATATTGCAGAGAAAGGAACATCACGAGCAAGTTGTGCACTAAGGCCAGTCCACAAGATGCGGTAGCTTTGTACTGTTATGAAGAATATGTCAGCAATAATGACCGTAAGCTTAGTTTAATCAAACTTTCTCATTCACCAAATCAATTCTTGTGCAACATCAAACAGATACTGTTTCAAAGAGAAGTGAGGTAGTAGTCAGTCTAATATCTATCAATGAAATTGTTAACTTACAGTTTTGAATTTGGTTTGTGCTCCTTACTGGGTTGACTACTCCAACTAATGTCTTCAACACTCCTGGTGGCTTCACTCCACTTTGAGTTTCTTTAAAGGCCTGGAATTTAAATGAAAGTCAGAATAATAAAGTTGAATTCAATCAACTCAAATGCTCAATTCCTGCAGAGAAAAAAATTTGAGCATATGTTTTAGTTCGAGGTACACAACAGTTTATACCTGCATGCGGGTCCTAGCCAGTTCAACAGGATAACAAGTTACACAAGCTAAAGAACGTGCACCCGAGCCTGCAACTAATGGGACATATGGGGTCAAGGTTGGAGCATTGGCTTTTGTGAATTCTTCCATTGAATTGCGGAAAATGTCATAACAGGGCATGTAGATGCCGACCTGCTTGATAATAAAAGAACAAAGCCCATCATCCCCAGAGATGCAAGAGATAAAAAAACGTTAAATTTAACCATAAAAACAGAAGAGGAATTTTGTGTGTGTGTGTGTGAGAGAGAGCGAAAGAGAGAGAGAAACTAACAGTAGGCACAGCCAATGCTAAACTTGCATATGTTCCTCTCCATAGTCTGGTAAATCCTTCCTGCACAAATTCACTCCTGAGAACCTCCAACAATAAGTGATTTTCACCATTGAAATGCAAAGGTGTAATAATAAGTACATATGTTAAAAGAGTATAACAAAAGTTTAAATGATTGTGGTTAGACAGATAAGATAAAACTGTTACGGAATTAAGTTGTTTTTTCTTCCCCCAAACTTTTAATTAAAAATAACTGTGGGTTTTTACATATTTAAGCTGAAGTAATCACAATAAGTCCATTGGAAGAAAAACAAACACTTATTCTTTTGAAAATAATTGCCATTACAGCATCAAACATTTGAAGAACAATCTAATGTAATACTAGTAATTAGCAAGAGCAGGAAAAGCACCAACCTGACGAATGACTTTGTATAAAACATCGAGTGTTCCTTTGTACCGATTACATTCAGGGGTACATGCCGGTGCAGAGCCAACAACTGAACGTGCACATGATTTAGAACCTCTCAACTCCGGAAACGTCTAAAACGGAATAGCAAAGCAGGAATTAAGATATATTCATCACGCACAGGATAAATTGAAGAATCAAATAAACTAACAGATTAATGTTTAAAACAGGGGAAATTAATGAAATTGATTCGCAGTCGCACCATGTTAGTTTCAAAGCATGTTTGGTAAGGAACTCCAGCAGCCTGAGCTTGCAACCTTGTCTGGATTAGAATTTGGAGAATTAAACATTTAAACATACTGATTAAAAGAGAAACGAAAAGAAAAAAAGGCCCTTAAGGAATTAAAGAACCTGAATGGAAAAGAGGCTAACATTTCATAAAAGGAAAATTGGATACCTTGACCACGTCGAGAGGATTAACAATGATGGCGGAAATGAAAGCGGCGCCGGCGGCGGAGAAAGCCCTCTCCCTGGAGCTCAAATTCACGTCAGCTACAGCCTTTGACTTTTGGGTATGCGGTTGGCTCGTAGAATCGTCGTGGCCTTCTTTCAACATATTCTCAACGTTTCCTTCAAAATCAACTCTGCTCGCCGCCGCTGCGCTTATCCATGAAGGCAGGCCCTGCCTCGAGCTTACCATCCCCTTCCTCAAAGCTCCACCTCCACCTTCAGATATTTTCGTTTTCGTTTGGTTTGGGAAATATGGGGAAGTTTGATCAATTTTTTGGGAGATTAGTTTTTAAAGCTTTCTTCTACTATAATTTTTTGTTTATTGCTACTGCTTTCAAGTTTCAACAAATTAATTAAAAAGGCAGATTTTTGCATGGGACAGAGGAGAGGAAGCAATGTGATTCGTGGCGTGGAATTAAGGCCGCCAACCAATGCCTCCTGCTACCTGTTGCGAAGGCAAAGCCTTCCCCTTCTTTCCTTTTTTTTTTTTTTAATTTTAAATTCCCTAAAATTTTGGAATAGGAAAAACTTTTCCGTCTAAGTAGGAAAGCCCAACCTCTTGGACTAAGCTCTCATACAAAGTCCAAGTGAGATATAGGCTTGGACCAGATTTTGCTCTTGTAATGTAATTGAATTTTGAGCTTGGGCTAAATCTGAAACTGAGCCCACATTAGAATCCCACTGGCTCCAGGCACCCAAGCTAACGGTCAGGGAGTCAGCGGTGGATGATGAATTGATGATTGGTAGCTGGACGCTAATGGAAATTTGTCGGTTAATATAAATGTACAGTAATAAGTGTACGAGTGTATCTAATAAATTACAAGATGGAATGGACCACAAAGTTGGAAAAACTTTCGAGAGCAATCGTCGTTGAGTAATGTTCACCTAATCCGCTTACTTGAATATTGATTATTGAATATGAATACAGCTAGAAAATGCTTTCCAGCGCCACAATCACGTCATATACTTCCGCATTATGCTTTGAATTGACAAAGCCAAGTGGACACGGCAATTGGCATGCAGATTTACATAGAATAAAATTACTATTATATACCCACTAAGAACCTTAACCAAAAAAATAAATAATAATAATGACCAAAATAGAAATTGAGCTGTAATTCCGTATATATTATTATGGTGTAAGACTCATCCCCTGCCACAAAAGACATCTAGAGGGCTCTTTGAGATGGTTAATAAAGAATCTATTGTCTCTTCTTCTTTTGAATACATTATAGTGGAAGCTATTCTTCTTTCTGAATTCCATATTTTTTGCTTTGCACTATAAAGTTGAATTGTAGATGAAAGGCTGGCTGAAATCAGGATTAATTTTACTGCTATTCCAACTGCATTCTGCCACTTCCAAGGATTGAACAAAAATTTAATGCAACAAATGAGAAAACCGGAAAGCCTTCCGCTCCTGCTTTGAACCCCATTCTTCTTCACAGTTGCTTCCACAGTCCTGACAAACCCAGTTTTCTTTTCATTGCCGAAAAATGCATTCAACTCTTTCACCACATCCAGGGGTCTTCCTTGATACTGTGTAACTTGTTTTATGAGGAATAGTCTGCTTTGCTCCAAACTTGTGAGGGTTGAATGCCTATCTATCAGCTGCCAAGACTGCAACTTCTATGCATGTAAAGCTACGATTCTGAATATAATTTTCCCAGAGCAAATGAACAAAATTGCGAACATAAATTGCCCCACGATTCAGAAACTAAGGGAATTACTATATATATATATATATATATTTATATTAACGATGGCTCAACGATTAAGAAACTGGAGGACTCTCTAAGCATATATATGACGTCATATATAGACCCAAAGCAAAACCTCTAGGCTCCAACGTCAGGTGGAATATTGTAATTCTAGGTTAACAGGTTTAATCATCAATTAGGATATAAATATATAAAAAGGAGGCAGAATAATTTATTTACTTCCAAATCCTTTGTCATTCTTAAAGCGTATGCATTTTAGCCTACTGCCTATAGGAACCTAGTAATTCAAGGTTATAGAGATTATATTCCATGAAGAACAGTGCCCAAAACTAGAGCTTTTGAAAAATGTAGTTCAAACATTCAGAACCCTTTACTGTCATGTGAGATACGAGGATTAAGTGATTTTAGTTAATGCTATTTCCAGTGTCTGTTCTGCATTTCAATCTATGGAAAACGGTAAACTTACTAGATCTCATAGAAAAAGTTTTGCTAATAAGATTTAAATGTCGGCAATTGCAATGTTAACATTCCGATCTAGATTGGGAGACAATATATATCTGCGGGCAACTTGTAGTTTCCCACTGTTTTTCCTGGCTGACCCTGGCAAATGGCAAATAAAAGAGGAGACAGAAAGTAAGGTACCTGCAAATGCAAAAGCATGTTCTCAACTTCCTTCAATGAATCTCTGAAGGCAATCAATCTCTCGCTTTCCTCAAATGGGGTCTGCCCAATATCACAGTAGCGACCATGGTCCGAGCAAAACCTGCAGAAGCTGCTACTGTTGTCGATTTCATCGTTCAACCTGTCATGCAAAGCCCATGCCCTCTCAATGAGACTCTGCAGTTTCTTGTTATTCAACTCCATAGATGGAAAACCTATAGACCCAGCAATCAACACTTCCTGTATTATAACTTTTTAAAGTCCAAGACTTTATTCTGTTGTTTTTGTTTCCTTTTTTACATGTTACTATCTATTCTTTTCAAATTTGTCCAGCCTCACTTTTTCTTTGGGTGTGGTGGAAATGGAATGGAAAGCTTGAGGGACAATTTGGAATATTACGGAATGGAAGGTGGGCCTCTACTTTTTTAATGGTTTTGCTATCAGGGTGTTTTGGACAAAATCATTTTGGTTTTCTCTTTGCTTTCTTTTCCTTTCTTTGTGTGGGTGTGTTTGCTTTAAAGTTTAAAGGGAAGTTTTGTTTAGAAGTTGGAACTGAGAAGCTTAGCTGTTCGTACCCCACAGTCGCACTCTCATCACATGCTCCTGAGTCCAGACTACAATTAATCATGTAGACATGCCTTGCATGTCATGCATAGGCGTCTTAATACACTAATGGTCGTTAAAAAAAAATCACAATTTTTCATTTACTCTATTCAAAATGCAAGTCCCCAACTTGGATGCTGAAGGGACATATCTCCAAACTTCTTTTATTTATACCATAAAACTTCAAACAGAAGAGTGCCTGCTGTCAATTGGCATTAACCTTCAGAAGAAGGCTCTGTGAGAAGCTCCATCCTCCATGGACCTTGTATTGTGTAATCATGGCGTTCCATTCAAGCAAACGGAACTGAAAATAATATATTCCATAAAAATAGCATGCCATTATCTGTGATCATAGATACAAGATGTTAATCCATGATATGATTTCCCCCCAAAAAAAAATTGAAACCCGAAGGTCCCTATACGATTGTGTAATGTTGAAAAAAGTTAGATACACCAGTTTTGTCAAGGAAATTTATTTATGTGGGGTTCATAAAATCAGGGCTAGCCGACCTGGTGGTTCAGTCAGTTAACACGCAATGATCATGGGCCAGGGTCAATTTGGCCTACCAATCCTTAAAACCTGGTTAGCCGAAACCATTTTCAATGGAGTAAAGTCAACCTAAAAAATATAATAATTAGTTAGTTGAAGTGATTTGTTATTTGATCATTTTAAGTAAGGTTTGAGTTTGAATATATAAATTGAAAAAATTATTACTATTAAAAGAGTTTTAATCTTATAATAAATCAACTTAACTTGAAAGAGATTAATCTTAACTTAAATACTTGAGGATAGCTTGATTAAACCAAAAAAAAGTCAATCTCAGAAATAATCTCTGACACTTTTGGCCTTTTGACTAGCTTACGAGTTCTCTGCCAAGGAATTGGAAGGCCATAAAGTCTAAATCAAATGTTATCAGTGCTATTATTAATTTGGTCATGATCTCAGATACAGTGGTTTGGCTCTTTGTACAAGCAAAAGACGCAATAAATAAGGAGCCGCCGTGATATGATAACCACTGTTCAACTAGACCCAAGAGCACATATACACATTGAATAATATATCGGACAATCATCCATTGCAGCCATATCTCTTTATTTATTGAAAGTAGTTCTCTTCTCATTCACTAGTACAAATATATTAAGTAATTAACATTTGAAATTTGACCTAATTATGCAATCCCATTGGCCAGCCATCAAAATCAATGAAAGTGGACGATGTCAGCAAAATACCAACTTTTGTTTTTCTGTATGAGATTGTAAAACTTAGAAGATGAAAAGGGAAAACCGAAGGCAATGTGGGTCCGTTCGTTACAAACCCACAGTTGCTCAAGTGCTTAATACACTTGATTTCCATTGATCCCAAATTTTTTCCCATGTTATCTTATCTTATATATAATAATAAAAATAGATTAAAATTTCCCAAAAAAAGAAAAGGAGAAAAGATTTAAAGTCGTCAAAATGGGGAAAAACAATGTAGGACCCACAAGTGATCAGCAAGCTATCACCCTTCGTTAATACTATGACACCGGCATTTGATAGTAGCATTCGATATTGCAAAAGAAGCTGGTCGGGGTGGGTGAAATTGATGGACCTCAAAATTAATGGGTCCTACTTTTTTGATATCACATAATTAAATTCCACATGATGAACGGATGAGATTTTATGCGACTTTCCGCTACACATGGTATGACAGTAGATTTGCTTTGGGCTCACTGCTTTTTCTCCCATGTGATGCAACAGAGATTTTGTGGGCCAAACCTGTCTCAATAGAAAATGCAATATAGACTATAGAGTTAATAGAGCAAATGTTCGGGTGGGCTCAAGCCCAGTAAGCTTGAGATGGACAAGGGCTGATGTATGCCCCTTGCTATTCACGTGATCCTCATTAGTCAAAAAGAATCAATCATCTGTCCTTTTTGATATTAACAACTCGTACGGTCATTTTGGAATAAATTTCTCGTTTTCACTTTAATATTTGTTAATATAATAATAATAATAATAATAATAATAAAATATTAGTGTGGCTGTTTTTATGCTTTATATATATTGAATGTTCCTACCATGATTCAAAATCATCCCATCTTTTCCCTTCTTACTTTTCAAAGGGCCGTTGTTTTCTACATTTGTGTCTCAAAACTGTGTAGCACGTTGCATGAAGATTAATGAAGACCGCCGGTTCTTACTAGGAGTTTTCAATTCTAATTCCATATCCTTTTCTTTGAGTCTAATCCGACTTTGCATCAAATACAACCCATTTGACTTCTAATTAAACACAAATAATATGTATACTAATTTCTTAATTTTTCTTCTAGATCTATATATTAATATAAGAAGAATGAAGAATAATTAGAAGAAGGTGATGAGCTGGATCAAAAGAAAAGGCAAGTCGCCTTTGCATGTAGGCTGTAGCTATTGCCTGTCTTGGCTCCGCCGTACAAACCACCAAGTTTTTTTCTCATTTCTCTTTAATACTAAATAATTAGTTATTACAGTTATTATTACTGAATTGAATTCTGATTGTAGCTGGCATGGAGCAAAGAGACTAGAGAGACAATATCAGAAGTAGGGCAGCTAAAGCCGACAAAAAGTTACAACTTGTATTTCTAGCCTACAGCACCAAACACAATTTCTTTTTCCCTTTTCCTTTTTAGTAATTACTAGTATTTTTTTATCTTATATATAGATTATTAAATATTAACACAATGTTTCACATAGGGGTTTTTAGGGGGTTGGCTCGGATGCCTCGTAATTTATTTTTCTTGTATTTGCGATACATGCTAAGTTGCTAACACTTCAACTCAAACTTAGTTCAAGGGGGTGGGTGGGGGTGTATTATGTATGGTAATACTAAGGAAAAAAAAAAACCCTTGTAACCATCGTACTTCTTCCAGTTTTGCTAAATGGGAAAGGATTCAAATCCTCTCAATTGTTCCATAAATTCAACAACATTGGCAGGTGAATGTGATAATGTTTCAACATTAATATGAAAAAAAAAATGTTATAGTAATGTCCCATGTGTCTTGCATGAAAAGTGTCACGTCGTATAAATTATCTGGCTAACGAAACTCTAGTTTTCACTTTTGCAGTCTGTCTCCAGATTATGCCGGTATGATTGGATTTTTTTAACCCTGAAAGTCACCAGAATCCAAAGCTGTCCATCACAATGACGGAGTAGACACTTGATAGAATTAGAAGATGTAAAGATCCAAAAATGCCGACAATTTCTTCCTCTGATGCTATCATTATATGGGTTTAGATACGTAGATTTAGAAATTCTCTTAAACAATGGCCACAACCACGCTAATGTCTAGCAATTGAGTGGCCTGGACGGTACTTATGTTTCCAAGTTCCAACGTTTTACCAAACCTGAACTCATTGATAAGTACAGAGATGGATCAAATGTTCAACATTGTCTTGAAAAGTCTTCGTTAACCACTTTTGCATAGTTCATAGCAGGAATCCTTGGAGAACAACTGAACAACTTCGCCTTTCCCAGCTATGATCGGTATGAAATCTTGATATAGAATTTTTAGTGTTACCAACTAAGTTAAACCGTACCTACCAATTCTGGAAAATTTTGAGAGAGAGTTGGGGGCAACGGCCTTAAAGTCAACAAATCAAACGATGGCATTCTTTTGTCCTTGTTGCCACATGCAATTTAAATCCGAATCGAAAAAAGATTGCAAAAACATCAGGATTCATTCAGGAAGGGAGTCAACTACTGGGCTTCCAGAATCCAGAGTTGCAGCTTGCAAGTGGGTCTGGTAACGGACAGGCCAGGCCAGAAGGCAGCCTAGTATCTTTTGATTTTGAAATCACGTTAATGTACATGACTAAATATAATCCTAAAAAGCCTGCAAGTTTATAAATTACGAACCACCTGTTGTTGTAATGCTTTTGACTGTTAGGAGTGGGGGTACTGAAAAAGACACATCTTGTCGCCGGAGATTCTCAGGCACGCCGGTATTTCGCCTGAAAAGTGACCTGCCATGTCTTGGGATTTCTGGAAGAAATGGCAGGGCCTAAATAATAGCAGAGGCTAGCCTATGGGCTATGGCTCTAGGACAACCCTTTCCAAGATATGTTATCAATGGTAGAATATTGTTATTGTAAGACTCATTTTATGGTCTTCTGGAGCCTTGGACGGGGCAAAAGAGGGACGGTATCTTATACACAATCCCATCAGGTCAATCTCCGTGGGGTCCGAAACATATTTATTTTTCTAGGGATTCAACGACCGAACATTGTCAATGGCGAGTTGGGTCCTCTAAACGAGAGTCGCACGGCCATGTCCGAGTTCTGCCTGTTGTCTTGTGAAATGTCGTTATCTATTCAAGGACTCTTTGATTGAAAGGTTGAAGGAAGCCAAAGCTGAAGCATCGCGGAAAATGGTTCAATAACAATGAAATGCCTCCTAATATGGAACAAAACGTGTCTCTTCCTCTCTTCCGCATTTTTCACATATAAGATCTTTCACCAAGTAAATTTTAACATTGATGGTGAAATCAAAGCACGAGAAATTGACAGCGAAAGAAACGTAACTATACTTTTTAAGACAATCAAAGTGGTAAAATTTTCAAATAGCTGATGATAGTTTCTTCCTGGGTTGATCAAAACTGCTTTAAACCTTTGACACAAGGAAAAACCAAACAAGGGGACATGTGGCACGGAATTGAAAGCCAAGCCATGCTTAAAAAGAATGGCTCTTACCAAAATCTCAGTAAAGAGTTTTATGGCTACCAAGTGTCTAAGGTGGCGAACCGTTGAACATGGGAACCCAACTTTAGCGTAACTTGGCAGGCTTTTGAGTCCCAGCGCCAATGCTTCCATTAATTAAAAATTGTAAAAAGAACAAAAGAAAAATATTCTACCGACCCCCATCAAATACACAGACAAGAAAAAGATCTCTACTACTAAAGCAAAGAATTGAACAATCAAAAAACATTAAAAAAAAAATTCAGATTATATTACTCTTTTTTGAACAAAAGCCATATCCGCAAAGCACGCTTCCGAGCACACACACGATGACGGATGACCACGCTAATTGAAACGCACACCAAACCTATTCAATTCACAAAAGCAAGAGAACCGAAAACACATCCACGAAAAAGAAACCATTGAAAGAACCGAAATTTACATACTATTTGCTTTGGGCATTTCTTTACATACTTTATACTTTATAGTGGAGGAACACACCTAGAAATAGGAACTAGAAAGTAGGAAAGGAAGTGAGAAAACTGGGAAAATGTATCCAAAATTCCACTCGGAATTTACCATCACATTCACATAAAATACGCTTGACAAAACTATATTTACCAGCATCATCTGAACACTTTTCCAGGGCACCAGGGTATTGTTTTTCTGGCATTTTACACTGATCTTAATAGTAACTATCGACATCCCACGTACAAGATCCAAAATCAACATCTAATTTAACAGAAATATCTGCAAAATCTTTTCCCAAATTGCTCTCTTCTGGTAACCTCATTTCATCAAAAAATATTGGCGCAGGGTTTTCAGAAGCAAAGTAATCACATAAAGCCTCCGGATCGGTTAATAAGTACTCATCTGATAAGTTACTTGGTTCTCTGAGTACCTGAATAGGTTCCCGTGTAAGCTCAAAAGAGTCATCTTTCGACTTGGTTTGAAGTTCAGCTTCTTCATTGGACTGAAATCTGAGAACAGACGTAGGAGAACAGAGAGAGTGAGACTCCTGGCCTGAATCATAGCCCGATACTGTTTCAAGTTCAATCTCCGGTGGGGAAGGTCTAACAGGAGGCTTTGCAAAGTTTGTGAGGGCGTCAGGGCCTTTGATTCGAATCGCGGCTCTGTCGTAAACCAAGGCAGCTTCTTCAGCAGTGTCATAAGTCCCAAGCCACACCCTGGTTCGAGTCGTGGGATCTCTGATTTCAGCCGCCCATCTACCCCAAGGCCTTTGCCGAACCCCACGGTACTTCACACCGTTAGACAAACATTGCGGTTTTTGCTGCTGCTTTGATCTGATAGTTGTAGGATTGCTCACTTGCTTGTTTTGCTTGTTTGCCGGCTTGGGGAAATTGAATGCAGAACAATCTTCGATCCTGATTTCGTTTATATGCCTCTTCACTCTCTGATGTCTCCCCTGTTCGCTCTCGTCGCTGGAAGAATCCGTGGCATCGCCATCGGTAACATAAATCCTGACAATTCTAGGGGCTTTGGCGTTGGCCTGAGAGTGAGACTCCATGGGAAACCACCTGCTCGATGGTTTCACTAACTTATTTACAACTCTTCTTTGCTCTGTATATCTCACTCGAGAAGAACTGGCTGGATTCATTTGCAATAATTTAACATCAAAAAAGGATTTTTTTTTTTTTTGGTTTTCTTTGAGAGAGAAGAATCTGTAAAAGAACCGGTTTTTTTGAAAGCAAAATAAAAACCTTGTTGGAAAGTAAAGGGCGAGAGACTATGGACTATGTCTATGGAGAATGAGGAGAGAAACAGGAGAGTTTCAGTTGCAAGGAAGAGTCAAAATGCCAAGAATCGCTGTTTTATAGGAGTATCCTCGATAAAAACTACTTTATTTTATTTTTAATTTAATTTAAAATAATAAAAAACTTGATTGCATGGTTAAATGTGATCAAAATAGTATTAATTAATAATTAAGATAATTGAATTAAATAAAATTGGTGATGGTTACAAAACCGGAGATTCCGGTGATTACCGGAGATCCCAAACGACTCGCCGCATCTCCTTGTTAGTGACACGTGTCCTAAGCCCTTCCTCGGAATGAGCTTGTTCCTCCGATTCACCTTGGTCCCCAAGAAACAGCAACCCGTTCCACGCTCCAATGATAAGTGATTTCCACACGCCTCAACCGCATTGGATGCCTCCTCTCAATAATAACGTTTGATTTGCTGCTGACTAACGTTCACGGCGAGTAAGATTAGAGTTTCTCACTCTCACTAGCCCCTGCAGAAAATCTGTCACGTGAGAGAGATGGAGGGAAGAGCCAGCTCAGTTGCACACGTATGTAGAATCATTCGGCCAGCGCCACGTCAGCCTTATGGTTTTGACTAATAACCAGATTAACATTAAATTACCAATTTTGAAAATGTAGATAATAATTAGTTTAGCACTGCCAATTAGTAAAAACAATTATTGAATTAATCCGTTTACTTTAATTTTGTGTGCCAATTATAATTCCTTGGCAACCAAGCATCAAAATTACTCTTTATAAACAAAAAGGGAAATAAAAATCGATTTAGCTCTGCATTTACACAGTTCTGTTGTTTCCATTTATTGACAAGTTGGGGTGGGGTGTTGACTAAGGAATAAAACAAAGATTCAGTCAATATAAAAATGAAGGTGTATTTTTTATTCTGTTAGTACCATAAATAAATAAAAAGGAGTTGGCCTTATTTTATTTAGATTCTCCCAATATTCAACTGCCCATTGACTAAAGAATCAATTTAATTCCATTAACAGAGAGATTAGGTCCAAAAGCAATGCATCCCTTTGGATTGCTGTGCTGCATATTACTAGTAGCACTTAAATTTAAAAGCAATGGGTCTTTTTTATATTTATATTTATTTTTATTATTGAATTGTTGAGGATAATTGTCAATGGAAAAAGGATATAATTATACATTATGAGATGAAGAGAAGGAAATTGGGGGGCAGTCTGAAGCCTGGGGGCCAAGGAAAGGAAAGTGCAGGAGCAGAACATACGTTGTACATACATAGTGGTTAGGTAGAAAACGATGAGATCTTTCGCCTCCTCATTTGTTTTTGTCACCGTTGCTCATTTACTTCACGTGACCATTATTTAATTTTCAGCAATAACAAAATACATGAAAATAAATTTTCTTTTTTTTTTCCTTTTCTTTTTATTATTTCCCTTTTGCCAAGCAAATCCAAATAATGGGAGAGTTTGGGTGTAATAATTCCTGGATTAATCAACATAACCCATCCCGCTAGAATTCATTTCTACACGAGGAAAAGTATCGCTACCATTGTTCTTGTGACTCTACTCCGTACCCTAATCAGCAATAATTCAAGTCAAAGTCAAATATCTTTTGAGTGCTACGAAATTAAATTTCTAAATTTGGCATGTTATTAAGGCTAACCCCTTTATGAAGCAGTAGAAAAGTGGTCAAATTTGACTTTCTAAATTAAGTTTTCATCATCGGCTTGGCTTATAAGCTTTATTCCTATTTAAGGAATTTACTAATGGCTACAAGCAAATTTTAGGGATAATTTGAAACAAGGTAAATATGTAAGAAGAATTCCCCAAAAATCAATCAATAAAATAGTCGTTCATGGTCTTGGACCCTGCATCTCATTTGCAGGATCAGTGGGCAGTAGTTGGCTTTCGTTTTCTTTCCTTTCTGGATCATTTTACTGGGCTTTCTTTGTATTCCCTCAGGCTCGGCCCACCTAAAGAGAGTAATGCGAGAGCGTGCGTGAAGATTAAGCAGCAAATTTGAGGAAACATTACATGCTGAACAGACAGAAGCTAGCATCTATAAATAAGCACTTGAACCTTTTTGTCCACGAGAAAACAGAACAAACAAACATACTGAACAACATTAGCCAGTGATCTTACAATGGTTCCAGATATCAAGTACATCACCTACAACAACATCTGCCAGGATTATAAGTGGAGGTATCCATCTATTCTTAACTTTGTCTACTACAGAAGCAATGAAAACAAATTCAAGCTTGATTTTATGCACAATGGATAGACAGGAGCATTATCCTATAAGCTTTGACCCAATATGTATCGAATTTAATTAGCCCATGGCATACTTCTGGGTCCAGCTCCTAGCAGTCGACTCATACTTGGCCCTGTCTGTCTTGTACATATGAGCAATTTCTGGCACCAGGGGATCATCAGGGTTTGGGTCCGTCAAGAGGGAGCAGATAGAAAGCAACACCTGGAAGAGGAAACAAGAACCTTTCCTACCCTCTTAAAACACAGAAATGATATTAACTAATCAAATGGAATGTACATATTTGAACTCGTCCCCCCTCCCCCGCTCCACAACACCAACCCCCCCCCACCCCCCTCTCTCTTCCAAAAAAAGGAAAAAAACGCACAGCCCCACCCCAACAAAACCTGGCCACTTCAGAGGGAAAATAGAAGCATACAAAAGAGGTTCCAAGATCGCAAAGCTGTTCTAAGGGACAGTCACAGTTTCCTTGGTCAAATCCCAAAAAGATTAATCCACTAGTTTTAACAGGTCGTGTTAAGTTTGAATTCTAGGATCGCTTCCAAGAATGAAACGAAACGCTCTTCTATACAAATGTAGTGGGAAGAGCCCACAAGGAATTTTGTCCTACGCTACTGCTGAAAATGCAATATGGAGCCTTTTTAATAAGATTTTCAACCTACAAATAATGCTTCACCAAGCAGGGAGTTGGGATGAGTTGTTGATAGACAGAATTCGAGGCCACTAAGACACATTCCCCATCCATACAAGCTTCACACAGGAGATGAGACTTTCTGTTCAAAAGGAACTATATTAGGCTTAACATAAGCCTCTGTGGTGTTCAATACCTTATCTACCCACGCTTCAAGTCCCATGTTTTTCTTTGGACTAAATCAAAATTATCAGGGGCATTAGATTGTAAAGATTGTTTAGAGTGGAAACCTTTGATATGGTCAGGGCAGGGCTCCACTGCTCCTTTAGAATGTCAAGGCATATGCTACCGTTGCTGTTGATATTTGGGTGAAAAACCTTGGTTCTAAATGCCACCTGCATAAGACGAGGAAGCGATTTACACAGTGAAACAAAAACTGATTGAGGTGAAATCATTTCATAGCTTTACTATAGTCTATAAGCTTTTAGTTAATGAGGATCTCTGTCAATAGCATCCATCCCAAAAGGGTAAAAAAAATAAGAGGAAAAACACTAATTTTTGTTCTATGAGCTACTATATTCACACTCTTACAACACATGAAAACCACCAACATGTACGGAGTCAATAACATCTTCAAAACATGGTTAATGATACTTCTAGCAAGAAAAGTTAAACATAACCGCAAAATTAGTATAAAAAAAATGATAAAAAGGTAATATAAAGAATGTATCCCTTACCTTAGGGGGTTTGAAAGGATAATCAGGAGGAAAATGAATTGTCACTAAAAAGACGCCTCCAGCATAAGGACTATCAGCAGGACCCATTATAGTGGCTTGCCAATGGAACATATCTTCAGCTACAGGACCTGTCAGCATGTAGTAAAGTAATATATCATACTATAATCTCTTTGCAGACAGAACATAAACCTTGCTATTACATCCTGACACAATGAAGAACCCATAATGTCTAATATCCTAAATAAAATAGGACACACGAGGAACTTCAAACACAAGAAGAACACCTCGAACTTCTTCCATGAGGATATAACTACTTGAAAATCTTTCCATTTAGCTAGCGTAGTGGTTATACAATTATTATCATACAGAGATTGATTATGCTTATAGAAGAATGACATAATCCACCATTTGATACTTAACTAAGCACCCAAAATCATAACTATCTGAAAGAAAGCTACAAACTTCCTGACGCCGGCATTCTTAGACTACCAAATACATCATTAAATATAAGTCAAATATGTCAAAAGGAATACCATTCCTAATGCCAAAACCATGAAACTTATCCATACCACATTCAAAGCCAGAAAAGCCAAAGGAGAGCATTTGAACCACTCCGTCTATACATTGAACAGTTTTATTACAAACAACAGATAGATAACCTCGTGGAATTGTTGCGGTAATTATTAAAAGGTTTGATGAACAAACGTTGGATTTTTGAAGAGAAATAACCCAAAGTTCATTCTTTGAAGAATAACTATTAATTGAAGCTCGCTTAAGCCGTCCAATTCTCTCTTATCATGATAAACAATAATAAATCAATTGCTATAAATTCTCGTTACAAAGAAATAAAACTAGATTCTCTTTCAGGCTTTGATCTTTATATTTTTCAGCTGTATTTGTTTATCCTCAAAACCAACCACGGTTTCTCATATAGGAACAAAATAAAATTATTCAGAAACAAAAACATGGAATGGAAGGAATAAATATATGAACAACCAGCCATCCATGTGAATAAAAGATATAGATCGAGCTTCAGAAAGAATTGTGCAAACGTTTTTCAGAAAGAAAGAACCAATACTGGAAGAGAAACGAAGATGTTACCAGCGCTGCATGAAGTCGGAGGATCTTTCTGAAGATCCTTAAGCTCCTTCAAGATCCGCTTCGAAGCCATCCACAGAGTCCGAGGATCGTGTCTGATCTCGGACACAACTCCAGAGAGAGAGAGAGAGAGGGAGGGAAGATTTCTAGAGAGGAAGAGAGAAAGGGCGGACAAAGTAGATATTGAAGAAATTGAAGAAAATAAATAATAATAGTAGTACTACTACATGGTTATATGGGTAAAACTTAAAATAGATTAATCTAGGATTCCAGAAAAATAGAATAAGGAGAAGGAAGGAAGGAACCATGTACATTAGTTTTGCAGTTAGAGACCGTTGGTATTTGATAAGGAATTATTTTACTTATAAAGTAATTTTTTATAAAGTTTAAGGCTGTAATTACTTTGTATGTAAGTGAGTTTGTAATGTTTGGTTTAGTACATAAAAATTTAATTAAATTATATGCAAAGTTTTCTTGGGTTAAAACACACTTTTCCTGTAAAGTTTATTTAAATATCAAATTTATCTTTCTATTTTATATCTTTTTTAAAATATAAGAGATAATAAAATAATTTAAATACGATGTAAAAAATTTTTACATCCCCATGTAAATACTTTACCGGATCAAAGGTAAAATGATTGCAATTAATCATTTACTTTACATTCTTAAAATTGAACCAAACGTGATAAAGTTTTTATAACCCTTAATTTTATATGTAAAGTGATTAAATTACATCAAACCAAACGCACTCTTAAGACAAAATTTAACGGTAAAAACTTTCCTTCTTTAATTTACCATTTTACTGGAAAATCTTAATCTGGTGGAAAGCTACAAACCAGCGAACGGCTGACATGGGTACTTCTTATTCCTGATTGGTCCCCACCAGGCTCCCCTCCCTTCCCCGAGTGGAGCCCGCTTGTAGTTTATGGTAAAAGTACTTTATAGGTCCTTCTATTACACGAAAATATTCAATTTAGTCCCTATGTTATAATTTAGGTCAATTTAATCCTTATACTATCAAATATTGAATAAATTAATTCCTATCACTAAAAAAAATTAATTTTTACTATCAAAATTACTGACATATCATCACAATGCTTATGTGTTACTACCACATCATCACAAATGTTGACATGGCATGCCACGTCAAAATGTTGATTAATACAATTTTTATAATGACTAATTTGTTTAATTGCATATAATATAGGGATTAAATTGAACAAATTTATATAGTGTAAGGACTAAATTAAATAAATTTATATAGTATAGGGACTTATTAGAGACTTTAAAATCAATACTTAGATAAAATTTTCTTAAACTACATACAAATTTATATAAAATAGAATTATTATCTAAAATATTTTTATATAATTAATTATAGAAAGTGAAAATAAATTAATAAATCAAAATATTATACCATGTTATTTTTTTATAATAGAAACTTAAACATTAGTTACTAACTGTATGAAGAAAAAGTGTTTAGTATTATATAAAGAGGCACATGCTTTAAAAATATTTGTTTAGTTTTTTTTTTCTAATAGAAGACATGTGGAGTACTTTTATAAAAAAAATGAAACAACCATTGTTTATTATAATCAGATTCAAAATATATGTATAATCATTTAGGTTTATTAATTTATTTTTACTTTCTTCCTATCATTCATTACATAAAAACATCTTAAAGAATAATTATATCTACTTACAATAATTTAAGAAAATTGTTCAATATTATATTATATAAATAGATACGTGTTATGAAAATATTCATTTAGATTTTATTTTTCTAGTAGTTAATTTTTTGATAAATTCTACATATAAAACTATTAAAAATTAA
The DNA here is from genome assembly GCA_030664755.1 of Microcos paniculata. Lineage (NCBI taxonomy): Eukaryota > Viridiplantae > Streptophyta > Magnoliopsida > Malvales > Malvaceae > Microcos > Microcos paniculata. The sequence continues at coordinate 38,055,258 of CP131461.1, forward strand.
ATAAAGTTAGATTTGAATTTAAATATAGTTTTCTTTAATTTTAATAATTTTATAATTTAAATGTATGAAAATTGATTTTAAATAAGTAAAAATTAAATAAAAATCTTTAGAACAAGTTTCTATTTATATAATATTGAATATTTTTTCTTCATATAATTACTAATCAATGTTTAACATTTTATAATAAGAAAAAAGAAAATATGGTATTTGATTTACTAATTTATTTTCACTTTCTTCCGATCATTAATTATATAAAACCACATTCAATTAATAATTCTATACTATATAAATTTGTATATAATCCCTATATAAATAGGGATCATAATCAATTAATAATTCTATACTATATAAATTTGTATATCAAAATTTCTAAAAATTTGTATATAATTTTAGAAAAAATTTTCAAGTATTGATGTTAAATTCTCTAGTAAGTCCCTATACTATATATTTTTGTTCAATTTAATCCTATACTATATAAATTTGTTCAATTTAGTCCGTATGCTATTAGAAATTAAACAAATTAATCCTTTTAAAAATTTTGTTAATTCATATTTCTAATCTGGCATGCCATATCATCAATTCTAATAGTAAAAGTTGACTTTTTTTAGTAATAGGGACTAATTTGCTCAATTCATGATAGTAGAGGAACTAAATTGACCCAAATTATAGTACATGGACTAAATTGAACATTATTTTAGGATAAAGAGACATGTGGGATACTTTTACCGAGTTTATGGATCTGGGTTATCAACTGGTTTTAGAGCTTGATGTGTATGCCGAAAATTTGCCAATGAATTAATTCACATATATTAATGCATAGTACTTTATTTGAAAGTCTATTATTTTTTCATAAAAAATTAATTTACATGATGATGTTAATTTTCAATGATTATGTCAAAAAAGGTCAAAAAAATAACATGAAATTTAAAAAAAAAGAAAAACAGTTAGATGCTTGACAATAAGAAAAGAGGATAATAGAACAGAAAATCATAGTATAAAAATAATGGAATTGGGGCAAAATCTATGTATGAATTTTTTGTTTACAAGTAAGAATCCATATTTGGGCACAATCCAGATTTTATTGTCACAAAATTTCTTTCATTTTCTCCTTAATTGGAATAGATATTCTTTGGAGTATTCCATACTAGAGCTTTGCATGAGTTGGGCCGGATCGGGTCCGGGCCAGGCTTATGTAAGAATTTGTGAGAGATATACTTGCCCAACTCTGGCCCGACTCGACAATTCGGACATTTTCTTTTGTTCAAGTCTAGTCTTTAAATTTAAAATTCTTGTCCAAACCCTCTCAAATATTAAACGAGTTTATAGGTTTGGATAGATAACCCAACCATTAGACATCTCTATTCCATACTCGAACAAGAGTAATTGAAGAAAAGTTCATAGGTCATAATTGGGAATGTCGCAGAAAAATACAATCAATGAATCAAAGTGCATAACCATAAGCCGGACTCGATTGATTTTGTCCTACCAAATCACAAAAACACGACATAAATAAGCCATAATTTTCTTAGCTGGATGATTAATAATGCAATTTCATTAGTAGAGTAACCTATCGCAATCAAACAATAATAGGTTGCAATATTTCCCATTATAAAAGCTTATAGCCTTTCCTACTCTCATCATCAGAGTCATCATCATTTGGTGCACTCAACAACACAAAAAGCCTAAAATTTCTCAATCAAACTAGCAAAATTAAGAGTTACCACAACCGTTCAATATCGAATAAAAAAGAGTGGTACTTAAAGACATCATTTTGAGTTTAGCACTTAGCATCTATCCAGGTCCAGTCCAATCTAATTAATTGGCAACAAGTTGTCCAACTAATAAAAGGGTTTTGGGGCCATTTGCCTAATTGAGAACGACGTGCTTAGCATTTCATCAAATTAAAATGCATTTTGCATATATAAGCGCAGTTCCGCAACAAATTTGTGATGATATTGATATATACAGGTGCCTCGCCAAAGACGACCATTTCGGTCGACGCCAAGCTTATTTTTTGGTCAAGCATCGGCGTCATGGCAGGCTATTATAAGCTTTAGCTAAATTCCCTGGGAAGGTGTGGAAGTAACACCAAATTACGATTTTAAGGTGACATTGAAGCTTGAACTTACATCGACGGTAAACAGTAAATACCCCTCACGCTACTTTCTTTTACATATATTGCCTGGTATTCGGACAATGTGCAAACACCGAACATTGTCTGTTGTACCCGACATGTCATGCCTTGGTTGCATGCCACGCCAGAAAGTTGTTTTGGTTTTCATCGGATGGACGGAGCGTTAGCTTCTTCTAACCGCAAAGCGAAGGGATATTGATTCGGTGGCTGCCTTTGACGGTAAACGGTTCTATACGAGTGTTCGGCCTTGGGCGTCGGTGGAAGTTTTGAAATCGACAAGTTAGTGGACAACATAACGGCAGGGACGCTCCTGCCCCACGTGGCCGAACATGCGCTTCCATTCGTCCATTCCCAACGGCCCAAGCCCACCCTCCGGACTCCACAAGTTAGAGAAAATAATAATACTCTAAACCAAATACTCAAAACATTGCCATGCCAATGAAATTTTTCTTCGATGTACAGCCAATAATCCTTTAATAGGTACTTAGTTGCAACCGTACAAGAATTTTACTGAAATGTATAATATATGGCAATTAATTAACTGATCATTTTTTCTTCATTTACCTTAATTTACCCAGATTTATAGCCTAACCAATTTCACATGGCATGAATTTGTTTATGGAACTTACAACTCATCATGAAAAAGAAGTTGCAATTTATATAAGGAACATTTGTTGGAGCACAATGATGGGCACATTATTACATGACAAACATAGAATACACATGGATTGCCTTACAAAAAGATACAAATATACCATACATGCTAATCTACCAAAGCCTGCTCATCTACAATTTCCTTACAGCATATTTCGAGATTGAGTTTTCAGTTCTTCATCCGTGTAGACAACATTGCAGGGACCAAAATACAGCTGCAAGTTTAACTGAAAGAAGAAACAGGTAGAAGACAAAAGTAGAAAAGAAAGTATCGCAACAATTCCCGCCATGTCAGCATGTAAAGACGCCGCGCGTGAATCTCGCCAGCTGAATCCCTGCCATCCGTAACCAAAAACTCCCTTACCCGAGCCCCCCCTTCTCGTTCTTCCCATAAGAGACAAGACAAGCCTCCCTTCTGCGCACCCATCTCTTTTATACTTACCTTCTTTCTTTTTCTCTCTGCTTGTCGTAATTTTAGCTCCTTCTTTCGTCTCTCAGTCACATTTAGAATGACTTTGTTCCCCTGATCCGGTTCTCTACGTTTCCGCTTTTATTCTTTCTTCCTTATATCACAAACAAAATATTTTTCTTTTCCCTTCTCCGGCCAGAAACCTCATCGGATCTCTGTATCACTCATCTATAACGTCTTCTTCGATATTGCAACCCTCTTGGCACATTTCTGATAAGGTTCGTGTGTTTCTCCACAATTCCCATGTCTTGAATTTGTATCACATTCATATTTCTTTTAGACTCTTCAGCTTTTCTTTCTTATTGGTTGTTCTGTTTTTCAATTTTCACAGCAATAAAATTCTGTATTAAAAATGGTAGATATACATCACATATATTAATGCCCGATTTTCAAAAATCGAAGCTTCATTGATCATAATTATTACTCGTTCATTGAATCCTTTCAGTTATCCAGAGGAACTTGCATGCACGTATATATATTTTCTCCCATTCAATTACAAGAGAAAGCTCTTTTTTTTCCCCTTCATTCCCTGATATCATCTTTCATTTTAGCAATCCAGGATAATCAGAACCTATATCCAAGCAATGACCGAACCTCCATTGAAACCGGCTCTCCAAAAGCCACCGGGATACAAAGACCCAAATGTACCGGTGGGTCAGCCAGGGTTCAGACCACCGCCACGAAAACCGGTTCTCCCTCCTTCTTTTCACCCAAAGAAGAAGAAGAGTAGCTGTTGTCGTGTTTGCTGTTGCTGTGTCTGCGTCTTCTTTTTGATCCTCATTCTCCTCCTCCTCGTCTGCGGCGCCGCTTTCTACCTTTTGTTTGACCCGAAATTGCCCGAATTTCACGTCCAGTCGTTCCGGATCTCCCGGTTCAACATCACAAAAAAACCCGATGGAACCTACCTCGACGCCCAAACGACGACGAGACTCGAAGCCAAGAACCCCAACGGAAAGATGACGTATTATTACGGCAAGACGGAGGTCGACGTCAGCGTCGGGGAGGGTGACGACGAGACTGGCTTGGGAACCACGACGGTGCCCGAGTTCACCATGAGAAAACAGAACACGACGAGTTTGAAAGTGGAGACGAAGACGAGTAACAAGCTGGTGGACGATGGAGTTGGGACCAGGCTTCAGGGTCGGTACCGAAGCAAGAATTTACCGGTGAACATGGAGGCTCGGACGAAAATCGGGTTGGGTGCGGCTGGGTTGAAGATTGGTATGGTGGGGATTACTGTCAAGTGTGATGGAATCACCATGAAACGGCTTGACGCTGGTGACATGCCAAAATGCGTCATCAACATGTTAAAATGGTAAGACAACGTTAAACTTTTAATTACTTTAATTTTAATTAAATACAATTTTTTCACCTCTTCTTATACACCAGAATTGAAAGTGTTGGTATGTTTGTTAATGCAAAATAATTGCTAGCAATTGGTGATATTAATAATTAATAAACAGTAATCATTTAATCTTGTAAGAGTTGTCTTTTTGTTCAAGTGGCAAAAAAACCAAATTTCAAAATGCATCTGATGCCTAACGGTCCAGGAGGAATCCAACGGCTGAAAAATGTTGAAAATTTGTTTTTACGTGACCTTCGTCATTGAGTGATCATTTGAATTTTACACACCATAGTGAAATGAATTTAAGAAAAAAAAAGTTGTGATAATATGTTAGAAATTAAACTACTACTGTTTTTGGCAGTGAGAATCACGTCAAGAATATCGCATTCTTTTTCATATAAGATCAATGTCGACTTTGAATCATGAAATTTTTATAATATATAGAATGCTATTACTGTTAACCTTTTTATAAAGTTTGGATGTTTGATGAAACTCATGCATGGTTACTTTGGCTGCAGGATCAACATCCATTGATAGAGTCCACACTCCACATGCATGAAACTTCAAAGGATAGAAAGACCGATATCGATGAGGCATTTCTTCAACATTTGTATCTACATCATTGGATTGTAGCTAGTTTTGGTTCTTTCTTCCTTTCCTTTTCTTTTTTTCACTTTTTCTTAACTTTTTTTTATATTTCATTATAGTAAAATTTACAATAATTATATTGTTGCTATTATACTTTATATATATACTTGTGGAAATGGAAATGGAAAAGGAAAAGGAAGAGAGGGATCCAACACCCAACGAGTCATTACCTTGATCGTGAGGCCATGTCTGAACTTTGGCATCTTGTGTGTAATGGGGTACATATTATTATACAAGTTCCATTATTTTGTATTTATGGGGTTGAACTTAATTATTTGTTTAGTTTGGGTGGTTGACTGATTAGTCATATTTTTTCTTGCTTCTCTTTTCTCTGTTTTTAGATTAAAAAGAATCTTGATTTGTTGAAGTGGGGTTGGATTTGGTCTTGGATCCCTGGCCGACCCTCACAAATTGGCAATTACCTTAGTGAGAAAAGAAAAAAAAAGAAATAATTAAATTAAATGAGAATAAACTGAGGCGTAACATCGCCCAGCCGTATATGCTTTTGGAAAATGAGGCGTCACATTGAACTGAAAGGAGACAAATCTTATGGGGTACTGGCCATAGACTATGGCGGGCTCGTAAAGTAAGGATAAGCATGAAAGAGATATGATATCTGCTTTTTGTACAAAAGACTACCATTTTTTCCTCTTAAATTAACGAATTAAGCAGATCCTCCACTAACCATTAGGATTCTTGTCCTTTGGGGTTTTTCAAATCAGGTCGTTCCTAGTTTTTTTTTTTATAGAAAAAAGTTTAAGTAAAGAAAGGTTGTCTCAATTCAAGATTAGGGCATACCACAACAGTTGATTCAAGATACAACAGCCTTTGATTTTGTTTTCAAATGTTTCATTTTTCTTCTTAAGCCTATGTTTGGTAGAAGGGAATGAAATAGTAAAGAAAAGAAATAGGTGAGGAAAAGAAATAGATAGGGAAAGGAAATAAATTTATATTTCCTTCATCATGTTTGGTAGTAAAGAAAGAAATAAGAAGGAAAAAAAAATTTATTATTTCCTTTGTTTGGTATAACTAAGAAATAGGAAAGAAATAAAATTTATTTTAATTAATATGACCATTTTACCATTGTTTACTGTTTAGTTAAAAATTCACTTTCAATATCTTTTACTTATAATTGTAAATTTTGTAATTAGAAATAAATTTTAAGGGTGTAATAGTCATTTTTATTTGTTATACTCAACAACCACTTTCTTTCCATTCTATTTCCTCTCGATTTGGAAGAAAATTATTTCTAAGGAAATTGATTCTCTCATTTCCTTCCTATTTCTTTCCTTAGGTGTATTTCTATCCTACCAAACAAAGGAAAGTTGTATTTCCTCACTCATTTTCTTTTCACACCCTTTCTTTCTTCCCTATTTCCTTCCTACCAAATACAGTAACTGTCGCCTTTTCTCCTTTCACAAGTATATTTGTCTGTGTCATACTCTTGACAAAAAAACAAGGATTTTCGATTGGTTAAATTAAATTCCATCCAAAAAAAGCCAAAATAAATGTGATTAAAGGCATGGTCTATTAAATTTCCCATTCAATCGAGTTGAGTTGATTAAAAATTAAAAAATTTATATAAAAGATCTCGAATTTGAAACATCTTATTTCTTATCTTTTTTGTTTATGTGCCCAAAAAAAAAGGCATGGGCCACTTCAATTTGCCTTGCCATTAAGGCACGGACGAAAGGGTAAACGGGTCCTGTCGGTAATTTACATTTTGGGCAAAACGATCCAACGAGAAACTTGAATTTGGGCAACACGGCCCAACTAGTAACTTGAGTTTGTTTTCGCTATCCTAAGCCCACAGATCAAATGAACCGTTGCCGTTGGTAAGTTCGAAACGACAGCGTGTGATGATTAAAGGCCAAAACCCCGGAGGTTTAAAGGGAAAGAACAGTGTCGGTCTCAGAGACTCAGAATCGGCGTCCAGTAGTTGGGTGTTTGTAGTAACCAGTAGGTCCATCGAGTTTGCAGACCTAGTTTGGCAAAGATGGAATACGTGAGCCCCGAAGGACTCCGCTTGGACGGTCGCCGTCCTATGGAAGTGTGTACCTTTCTCTCTTCATTTGATCTTCTAATTTACTGCCTTCTAATTTTCTTTCTGAAATTCCTTCATCTTAATCTCAGATGAGACAACTTCGTGCAGAGATTGGTACGGTCGCCAAAGCTGATGGGTATGTTCTACACCCTTAACCTGCTTTAGCTAATTTATTTACATGGAATAACTTTTCTTTTTCTTGGAATTTTGATATCCAGTTCTGCTGTTTTCGAGATGGGCAACACCAAAGTTATTGCAGCAGTGTATGGTCCTAGAGAGGTAACCTCTTAATTTGATTGCGTTCATAAGACCTTGACATTATTGTACATTTCCATAGCTCTTGTTAGTGTTTCTTCTTTGTTTTGCGGAAATATTTACATTTAGTTTGTTTTGGATTTGATTATCTGCTATAATCAGATGTTAATTGATTGTATTCTATGTTTTCCAGGTCCAAAATAGGAGCCAACAGATGTCTGACCAGGCGCTGGTAATGTTCTTTTAAATCATGGTACTTTCAGAACTTTTTAATTTTGACTTAAAGTTCTTCGTATTTATGTATATGAGATGAATCTTAGGTGCGCTGTGAGTACAGTATGGCTAACTTTAGCACTGGAGATCGCATGAGAAAACCAAAGGGTGACAGGTGATTACTTTAATACTTTCCGCTTTGTCAATTGTTAGAATGATTCTATGCCGTGCATAATTGCGAGAACAACTGTGTATTATCTGATAGACCAAATGGATTGTGGAACATTAAAATCCTTGTTTGACTCCAAGCCCAATGTAGATGGTTTAGATCTACTCAATACATTGGTTTTAGTGTTCTTCTAATATTAGCAGTTGAATTTAATCCCTTTTTAGTATAAGCAAGGTTATCCTTAAATTGCGACTATATTCTTAATATACAAGTATGCCTGGGTTTAGTGCATGATCGCATTAGCAGCATATTCTTAGTTTTTGAAGAATTATTATGCTTATTGTTATGAATATTTTCTTTCTACACTTAGGCGGTCAACAGAAATATCTCTTGTCATCCGCCAAACAATGGAAGCATGCATATTGACTCATCTAATGCCTCGTTCTCAGGTTTGAATTAAATCCCATAGTCAGCCAAACTGGCATTTTTTGTCCATTTTTCTGAATTTTTCTTTCATTAATATTTTTGCCAGATAGATATATTTGTTCAAGTTCTTCAAGCGGATGGAGGTAACTTGAAACTTCTCCAAACTTCCTAGTCTACATGTCTAGTCTACTTGCTAGTTTGTTTTCCCCTCTCTGTTTGGAATTTAGATTCTATTACTTATTTCTTTTGTTATAAAAGAAAAAGAAGCATGAGCAGGCTTAATGTTTATGCAGGAACTAGATCTGCATGTATCAATGCTGCAACTTTAGCCCTCGCAGATGCTGGGATCCCGATGCGTGACATTGTCACTTCCTGCAGTGCAGGGTATCTAAATAGCACTCCTCTGCTTGGTAAATTCTTTTTCTTTTTCTTCTCTGCTTTTCTAACTTCTCTCTTGCTATTCCCTCAGAACGATTAAATTGATATTTGTTGCATATACAGATTTGAACTACATTGAAGATAGTGCTGGAGGGGCTGATGTCACTGTAGGAATCTTACCTAAGTTGGATAAAGTGACTCTTCTTCAGGTTCTCTATGACTCTATTTTCTCATTTACCTTTTTAGACTTTTAATTCCAAAGATTGATAGTTAACATCAAAAACTTATTTTTTTTTCTGCTTCTGTCGCAATAAAAACTTTTGATGTTGTAAAATGGCTGTGTTTCACTACACATGGAATAGTTGTTTAACAACCATATATTTGAGCTCTCTGCTGATCTTATCTGCTTTTCCCTTTTTTGTAACGGATCCTCCGACATATGCAAGACTATTGTCTAGCTAACATAATTACCATGTAATAAGCTTTTAACATTCTTTGATTCTCAAAAGTTAGGTCAGACATTCATTAAGGCACTGATCACAAGTTAACTTTGAAATTCATTTTTTATACTGTGTAAACATAGATGGATGCTAAGTTACCTCTGGATATCTTTGAAAATGTCATGGGACTTGCAATTGAAGGTTGCAAGGCTGTAGCAAACTACATCAGAGAAGTAAGAACACTTGCTTGCCTTCTTTATTATCTTGCCTACTCCATTTCTTTTGAATTCACCCGAAATTTTCTTCTCCATGGTTTGTATTGATAACCATGCCTAGCAACATCGATGGAGCACTTTTTCTGGTTTCAGACAGCTTTTATTGCTCTAATCATTAATTCCTTTCGTTGGCAGATCTTACTAGAGAATACCAAGCAACTGGAGTATCGCCGGGGCTTATAAATTATTAGCAGTGTAAGAGAAATTATTGATTGTTGACTTACCTGATGAAAGATTAACAAATATACTATAGCAGTGTACTTACTTTCAGATGCTAAATCTCAATCCAACTGTTGGATCTTTTATAAACCATTATGACTTTTTTCCTTTGGGGGTGAAATTCAGTCTCTTATTATTAGTAATTCTTTTATGTTTGGTGGCATACTTTGGTTCCATGAGATGGCTTGTTCTGCAAGCACAAAAAATCGCTCACCTAGGGCTTTTCAAACACTTTGTTTGTCTGTATGGAAATTAAGAGGTGATTCACACACGATCTTTTGCATGGGTAACCGGTTCGAGATTTCTTGAAGTGCCGTTATGTCATGCTTTATTGTTGCCAAGTTCGTTGTTGTGGCCTTACATTCTGCCAGTCCGTCACCGAACCGTGATGGGTGAAACATGAAAGGAATATAAGTTCACCAGCCACCTTGTTTTGTTCTGAGCCAGCTGCTACCTGTAATTGAGTAGGCAATTGTAGTTCATTACAAATCACTAGCTTTTTTTAGGAAAACAAATCACTAGTTGATGGAACCGTTGTGGGTCGTGAATATATATATGTACACGTTATTACAGACTAGTACTATTATTTCTGATGGAATGGCTGTGAATTTATGTGTTCCGTTAGATGTATGCGTTGACAAGCCGCATATAAGATATAACATATACCATTCCCATAATTTTTTTTAATTAAAGAAATGGGTAAATACATAAACTTCTCATTCAGAAGTTAAAGATAAACTTACCTTTTTCTTGGCCAAAAAAAAAAATTCAAACGTAAAAATTAGAGGGAAAAAAAAGTTATCTATCTTTTTTATTATCGAATATTTAAAGTAAATATGTTTAAAAAATGAAACATAATGTATCAAAAATCAGAGTGGCGCAGCGGAAGCGTGGTGGGCCCATAACCCACAGGTCCCAGGATCGAAACCTGGCTCTGATATGAGTGGCTTCCTATCCTCTGAAACGTTCTTTTTGCTTGCTCCTTCTGATTGTTGAAAACTTCACAATGTGCTCCTCGGTTATCGTCTAATCGACAAAACATTGCTCAAATGTGTTCATTTCCCCTTGCTGTATATATACAAATTAAATAGATTTGGGGAAAGGAGAGAACGAAGCAGCTACAGAGCCCAGCATCTCGTTGTCTTTTCTCCATACTAATCGGCACCTGTCTTTTTAGTAGTAGAAGCAATTTCTATAGTTTTTTCCTTAATTTTATCTTAATAGGGAATAAAACCCATCTGGAGTTCACAACTGTGAACAAGTTTAGCATCCATTCTTACAAAAAAAAAAAAAAAACGTAGGCATTAGTCTTATTCATGTTACAAGGCTTCTCATCTTCTTGGCATGAGAATTAAGAGTACATTCTTACACCTAGTTCAATGCCAAGTAAAGTAAACATTGAACCTTCCCTACATGTCCTACCGAGCTCCGCCGCCGCCAAAACATCTTCTAAAATTTTGATTTTTGTACCATTTCATCGAAAACCTCAGTTCTGGAGATCAAAATGATCACTGCAGAATGTTGATGGTACAACCGAGAGTTCCAACCGCCCTGTCCATTCCTCACCCGGTTTCAATGTCACAGGCTTCTCGATTGCCGCTCCATCAACGCAGAGCATCTGCTTATACTCATCGTCTCCGAAATCTACCATTGATTTTGATTTCTTCTCCCATGGATTCCATACCACTGTGTGCAATGGAAACTAAAGGTGAGCAATGTAGTCAAAGTCAAGTCACCTATCAAATTATTTTTTCAAACATTCAGAAGTACTTGTGCTTACCAATATCAGGTAGCCCCTCCTTTTTGATAACATATGTTCGTTTCCTTTCATGATCAAGTACGGCAACTACATTTGGAGTACTGAGATAAACTCGATCCACCTGTCACACCAATTGAACAAGATTTAGAACTTTCATTTCTTTTAAGAAAAACTGATAAAAAAACAAATCTCGTCTCGCAGACAAGACAAATGACTTCAAGCACAATGGAATGGATTGATGTTATTTGGAGGTGAGATGAGGCGAGTGCCTACTAGAATTGTATATCAAATTGAAAGGCAATAATAAACCTCAGTCATATACCTCAGATTCAAAAGTTATAGCATCTCCCTGCTCTGTAAAGCGCTCTTTTTGGCAAAGGTTGTCTAGGTAGTCAAGCGTCTCCAGCCCTTCTATCCTCACTTCACTGCAGAGCCAGTTCATGTTCATGTCAAGCGCAGAAAACAGGTTTTAAGTTGTTCATTCCAACAAAAAAAGAAGGAAAAAAAAAAACCGACAGATCCTCTGAGAATAAATCAACCTTAGTAAGCTTTGAGCTAAGATTCATTCTTGATTCTTGATTCTTGATTCTATTTGACCTCACTACTCTCTTTTATCACTATGACACCGAATGAGTGACTTGTAAATTGCAGCAGATAATAATCTGTACCTTATGTCGGAAACTGACAAATATGTATGATATGCAAAAGAGAAACTAAATGGCTTCCCATTGACATTCCTAACTCGTGATACTAAGGTCAGACTTCCATCTGCTGTAAGTGCCACTCTTAAGCGAAACTCGAAACTGAGAGGAGAAAAGCAAAATCTGTTAGCAACATATAGACAACAAGTTTAATTGTATAAAGGTCAAAGCAAATGATGCAGTAGTCTGCAACTTCCAATCCATTATTCCGTCAGAAAGAGTTTGGCATGCTTTCTCAGCTTCAATTGTTGAAATGAAAACTTCTACTTACGACTAGCAATGGACTAGAAAGGATGTCAGCATCTGAGTCTGTATTCATACCTATGGGGCCAGCACTTGAGATCTTCTTCAGATGGTTTGAGCAAAAGGTCAATGAAGGATTTGCCATGAGAATCATTTGGACTGAGAGGCGGAGAATTTTCATCAATTGTCCAAATCTTGTTCCTAGCAAATCCATGTTGCTCGAGTGAACCGCAGTTACCAAACTTGAAAAGAATTGAAGTTGACAGCAATAAGCAACCCGAGATGACATAAGTGTCCACAGTCCACACAATTACAATTGACAGAAACAAACTACCTGTGGAAAACAGATGGGGATTCCTCCTCGCACTGCTTTTGGAGGCTTAAAAATTGCCTAAAAATCATGATAAAGAAATTTGAATCAGCGTTCGATTTTCACCATGACAAACTGGTTTGACTTATAAAACCTATAGACATAAATTAAGGGATAAATGATATAGAGATTAACCAGCCTTTTAAGGGATCATAAAAATAAACACTGCTTAAAGACCCTTTTCGTTAGACGGACAGTGAATTAGAATACGACTACCTTACTACTCGTAAACAGAAGTTCTTCTCCCTGCTCATTTGTCCACGAAGTGACCTGTCCTCCATGTAAGCTAATCTGCAGTATTAAAAGACAAATTAACACAAAATTAACCTGAAATTATTCTCTAATTCCTACCGTCCATTTGGTATCTGATATGGGGTTACAACTTACAAGCTGTCCTGCCGTGGGCCGATCTATAATTTGACGTTCATCATTTTAGTAAAAGCAACTCGAAAAAAAAAAAAGAACGAACAAACTAATCAGAAATCTCACCCTTGCCGAAGCTCCTCGTGGGTTCCGAAGCACAACCTTATCAATCCCGTTCCAATCCTTTGAAATCTCAGTTGCTGCTCTGTAATCCCATACCGCGGCAGAATGCCCCATTTTGGAAACCGAAACCCAAAATTTTCTAATAGCTCGCCTTTTGTGTAACTGAAGATTTATAGAACTTTAACAGTTCTTCTCTAGAATCCTTAGAAACACCGAAATGCCGACAACAATGAAAGCAAAGACATAATCTGACTGAGAATAGCCTGAGAATCTTGCGACAAACCTCTGATCTCGTGAACTTCAAGCAAAAACTCAACTATCAACTCATAGTATTTCCTAGTATTTCTTGAGAATTATGCCTCAGATCTAAGGACCCCTTAATTTGCCTAAACTAACTGCTGCTAAAAGACTGACACTGAAACCTCAAAAGACCAGAGACAGAAACTCAAAAAGGTGGAAACATCTGGCAACTCTAGAAATCTACACCTAACACCCCCTGATTCATCAAGTAATCATGATAAAAACTTGTCATTTCCATAGCAGAAGAAGACAATATCTGAGTGAACTCCGATTAGGAAAAAAACATAAATATCTACACTCAAAAGCTCATAGTAGATACTAGTAGAAACCTTTTTCCCTCAAATTTGAAAAGACCCATTCCCTCAATGGAGGATTTAAGTCTCCAAAACTCATCAAAAATGGAATTAATATGAAGAAGAAGAAACTCTCTGTTGACAGTAAGTAGTATATTTTTTGTATAACTAACTTTCAAACTCTAATAAAACCGACCTGGAGATCGGAAACTAGAGTATAAATAAGCCTACAGAAGATAAAAGAATCTAATCTAACCTTCAGTACTTTTCTAAGACAGTTTCATAGTTTCTAAAGCTTGCAACTACAAAAAGTTTAAATCTATGGACTAAAAAAGCAATTTTTATATGCATGGAAAGACTGGACACGTTATAAAATAAACCCTTTCCCAGAAGCAACCTGTTTGTTTCCAGATTAATTTAAATATGACAAAAACTACAATTTGAAGGTACAAATAATGAACGGTTGATTGATTAAGAGGCACTGAGGCAAGGTAAAGAAAAAGATAATGAAAAACACTAAACCAAAGTGAATGGAAAGGGGAGGGGGACAGGGGGGCTGTTGCAGGGATCTAGGACATGGAGATACGAGAAGTACATGTCCTTTGTACAAAACGGTCAAGACCCAAGATTTGAATATGAAGAATTTATCAGATTTTGACAATTCAATTTCATTTTAATAGTATTATTATTACTAGTATTTTTTAAAGAAATGTAGTAGTATCTTTTACTGTTATTGCTATCTTTTTTAGTAGTATCTCACCTAGGCAAGGGAAGAAAGCCAGCCAGCCATGAGCCATCCATCCATTAAAGTTTGACATCATCACCTTAACAAACATAGACCTCGCCTTTTTTGAGTCAAACTCTTAGACCTACCGCAAAAGGTTATGCTTCCTACCATGCCATTGCCATGGCCCATGGCTAGCAGCATACCATCATTTATTTGTTTATATATATATATTGAGAATTTATTTGTTTATATATATACAAATAAATTTATTTATATTTTTATAAAGTAATTATAAATTTTGAAAATGACATATTGAACGGAATTAAGAAATTTGTGGAATGAAGTCAACAGAGTCCCAACTTTAAACATGATTATATTCTTTTGGTTAAAACACAATAAAATGCACGTTTTTTTGGTCTTTCGAAAATCACATCTATCCATCTCTATATTTAAACTTCAAAAATGGAATGGCTTATAAAAATATTACTACTAATTTCCAATGCGTAACACACTCGAAAACAACTTCCAATCTCATTTATGCCTTAATATATATCAAATCAATTCATGTATTTAAGGATAACAAGTCCAAGACATGCCACCTGACATTTCCATTGACGTCTAGTTTAGTATAGGAATCCGTTTGATAAACGTTAATCATGAAATCATTTCATTCTTACACAAACATTTAAAAAAATAAAAAAATAAAAAGGAAATGAAACATCCATGCATCCAGCCGGTGTCATATGTTGGAATCTTCTACTTACCTAATAAGTAATAATTACCTCAAATGATTTATTGTGGTAAATCATAAAGAGAGCTGGGAATCATGCGGACGACAAAAGCTAGCAATATTTGAAGGAGTGATGATGGCGGAGTGGAGAGACGCCATGGATTGAGGTTGGAATCATGTGGGGCATAAGGCAACTGCAGCAGCCTTGGACTTTGTTTGTGGACCCACGTGCATGCTGCCCATGTCTCATGTGCAGCGCACGCGCACGTTTCTTATATTTTTTTTCCCTTTCAAATATATCAAATTTCCATTTCATTCCACTGGCTCTTGTTTCAAGATGCAGGTGCACTTCACCTTCAGTCCTTCACCCACGCCCACACAAAATAGAAACACTGAATTTGTTATTTCTTACGTATCAAACAAAGCTCTATTCAAGGTTTCCACCCATTAACTTGTTCAAGAAATTGTTGAAAATTTAATCCTCCTTTTTAAGGAATAAAGTCAACGATTTAGCAAATAACTAATAATTTCCTCGTGCACTTAACGACAAATAAAAGAACTACTAAGATAATATTATTTAGGTTGGTAAATTTATGAATCTGAAATAACATAACCTTCCTATTTTTCTGTTCATTGTTTAAGAAAAAAAATGATTGTGCTGGAAGAGATTTGAACCTCGTATGAGTCGTATCTCCCGCCCTCAAAAGGAAAAAAAAACAAACGTAAGTATTAGCCGAAAAAGATCATTAAAATGGGCTTAATGGCCCAGTAGATTTTTTCCCTCATCTTAGCGAGACCCAACAAAATTCAGCCCACGAACTTTGGTCGGATCTGGTTCGGGGCCGAAAGCTGGTTAGTCATGGTGATTGGATAAAATGGTTCCACCCTGAAAGACGACAAAACAGATTAAAAAAGTAGTCGCATTTTCTCATTTCACACATTACACAGAGCGTCTACACTGCTAAGTCAATAAAATTGCACAATCATAAGAGATTACATATTGAACACTCTTTTCCTAAGTTGAAAACTCTGATTCCTCGTTAATGTACACTACTACCTTTCAGGGCTTTCTCAGCACTCTGATTTCCAAATAAAAAAAATACATCAGTTCTGCTATGAGAGAGCAAACTCATAAGCAAAAAAAGAGCTGTTCAAGCCTCCAAGATACAAAGTTTCAATCCTACCAAACTAATTCATCCCTCTGCTAACTGTTAGCAGTAGTTTTGGGCTTCTAATTATATGCCAAAAGCTACATAATTGTCTTTGATGTAACGTCAAAAATATCTGGGGTAAAAGTTTTCTCCTTTACTCAGCCGGCAGCCACGGCATCAGTTCTAGGACTTGCATCCAAGAGTTGATGCAGCTTGGCACCAGAGTTCGAGTTTTTCTCATACATTTCCCCCTCTCTGTCTTCTTTTTTGTTCATAATAATTTCCTTTGTTTGTCCTAGTTGAGCCTTTTTCAGTCCCTCCTGTATCATAAAAGACTTAACAAATCATTACAAGAAGTATGGAGTTCAAGAAGGGAAAATCAGCCATTACTGCAAATGAAATTAAGCAAATAAAGTTGACGAAAATGAATACCAAAAAAAAGGTGGAATGCTTACCACTAATGTAGCATTTTCTAGCCTCAGTTTCTCCGATTTTTCAGTTAGTTGATTGATTTCAGATCTGAGTGTTGCATTCTCTGCATTCAAGGACTCAACTTTACGGGCAAGCTCTTCGGTCTCAGCCTGCAAAAAAATATAGGTTTATATATACTTCATACCTGGTAAAGAGGGTCAAAGAAAGAATCGTAAAATGTTTAAGTATAGGAGAAACAAGATGTATTTCTTCTACCTGCTTCCTCAACCTTGACCTTCTAGCAGATTCTCTATTAGATTGTTTCCTCCTCTCCCGTTTCAGCTCCCGTTCATTCTATTTAATTTTCATTCAAGTTAGAAACAGCTTAAGATAGAAAATCTGTCGCAATAGAAAGCATTAAAGCATTAACTCAAAAAAAGCAACAGAACAAATTCAAATTAGGCAAGCTAAAAGGTATACCTCAAAAAAAGAGGACAGAATCATGTATAACAAAGAATTCCACTCACACAAATACCTGTAACCAGACTTCAGTAGGCATTACTCCACAAGGTACATTTGTAGGACTGGACTTAGCATTCATGGTAGGAGGGTTTCTAAGCTCCAAAGCCGTAGTCATGCCAGGAGAAAGAACCGTTGCAGTTACCTCCCCCACAGCACCTGGTTTAGACTTTGCCTCATTTTTCCCATCTCCACCTGCTAACACCAAGACCATACATGAGTAAACCAAACTTTCCACACACTAAAGTGGGAGCAACTCTTAAAGAGTTCTTAAAGCCCTTCCAAATCACAAAAAACGTTTTGCATTTCTAGGTTATGATCCTAAATACGGCATATAGAAGTTTCAAAGGTGCCCTGCAGAATTCTTAAGGGATTTCCTCATAGCAAGGAATAAAAGAATTGATAGTGTCCTCAAATAGTTTCAAATAAAGAGATTCTACCACCTCTGCACAAGAGGATGAAGAAAATACTGATATTGGCTATCCAACATGATCTCTAATCAGATTGCCTCTCGTCGATTAGATTTCTCAGCAATAACAAGAATTAACCATGTTCACACATTAGGGGAACTAATATCATAATGGCAATATCTCTCAGATATGAAAACTATCCACTAACATAAGGAAGCCTGACTAAAACGTTGTTCTTCCAGGTCAACTCTATTGTTCATCAAGAATATACTTGGTGAAGAATGGAGTCATACCAATGGTTGGTGTTCCCTCCCTGCTTCTTTTGCGTCTAGTTTGATCCGTCTGACCAAAGATGTGCAGTGACAGAAAACAATCTTTAGCATTTTGTCCTTAATCATTGTTTCATTCAAAAGACTTTAAAAGATGTTGGAAACAGGTTAAACATATGGGAAGGTGATTTTACCCCAGTTGTATTCCCGTCACTGCCGTCAGTGGAACCTTCTGTCTCGGCACTGTCAACATGATCACACACAATAGTCCACAATAAGGGATCAAATAGAAAATATTCACCTGGTTGTGAAATCTCCTACAGATAAGTTTCTAAGACATAGCCTTGCTCTCCTAAAT
This sequence comes from Microcos paniculata, assembly GCA_030664755.1. NCBI lineage: Eukaryota > Viridiplantae > Streptophyta > Magnoliopsida > Malvales > Malvaceae > Microcos > Microcos paniculata. Next base: position 38,073,654 of record CP131461.1, read on the forward strand.
AATAGTACTTTCTTTTCCAGAAAAGCTTAACAAACCTCTGGGACAGTCTAGGTTCAGCGCCACCCTCAGGATTCTCAGCAGTGCCATTGCCTATAGACATTGCAAGGCCATCAAATCCTTTCAGCTTCTTCATCAGACCTCGTTCTGTATTTCCTGAGGACTTTGTAGGTGTTTCTACAGGGGTTGCAGCCTGCAATATGATGTGCTCTTTATATTCACCACTTTTATATATCATAAGGCAAAGACGTACTAGTACTATTTACTCATTGAAGCAATGTATGTGCATGCTTATGCACTACACATAAAAATAGCAAAAGTTTGAAAAGCATCATCGACCAAAGGATTCACTTACTGCAGGTGATGATGGAACACCATGACCATGTGAATGTGATCCCTGGATTTCAGGAGCAAACAGAGAAAAAATGCATTAAAGCAGAGTTCTTGTTATTTATAACTCACTCAATTCATATCCTGAAAGGGGAGAAGATGGCAATTGTTTTGTGACCCAATGTTTCTAGTTGTGTCATAAAGAACCGTTGAGTATCATCTAGTTGGTAACCATAGGAAAGAATATTGTCTAAATAGAGGGCAGTAAGAAACAAGAGGACTCTGCACATCAGTATTACTCTTAAATACTCAAACATCATAAACTACAAATAACTAGACCTCATCTCCAAAAATTGCAAAGGAAAGTAAGACTTAGATAATTTCAAAGAATTATTACTCTAGGTAAAGATCGTGACAGAAGTAAACTTACCAGAGGAACTGCAGGATGTGCATAAACTCCCCCATGCGAGTAGATTGTTGCATAAGGCGCCCCATAAGGTGGCATCATAGGCTGAAAGACTTAACAAGTTAGCAAGTTCAATAACTATTACAGAGATCTTCAGTGAAAAACTTTAAAGTTAAATGCCCCCGAGCTATGACAATACCTGTGGTGGACCCCACATGTAGTGGGGCGGAGCATGGCCAGATGCCACACCTGAATTATAGTATGGTGGCATAGTCACTCGAGGACCATAATATGCCTAAATATGTGACAAGAACCATATAATCCCCATTAGCAATTTCTCTAAAAATTGGATTTGGGAATTTTAGTTGAATGAAGGCCTTAAATAGGAAAGAGTGAACTAAGTGCATGCATAAAGAAAATAACCTGCATGGCTGCCCAATCGGGATAGACATGAACACTGGGTTGATCCTGTGAATACAAAAGTATTGACCAATAGTCAGATATGAACTGCAAAAATTAATCTCCATAGAAAGATTAAATACTAAGCAAATGCAACAACAACCTTAAAGATCTTTTCCCTACACAAATGGGATAATCATAAAGAAATAGTAATCGACTAATTGTCCTTTTTATAGCATACTGAGCCCCGGCTTATTTCTACTTTCAACAGTTAAACATGCATAATCTCTTAACTTACCGCTGGTGCCAGTGAAGATGATTTCTCAGATTTAGAGGACTTCCCTTCGTCATTGTTTCCCATGGTCAAGCACCAAAATTTCTAGAAGCTCGTTCACCTATCTTTGTCAACTGCAATAAAGGAGACAAACATGAAGCTGTGCTTTAAAGCAAATTTGTAGATAGCAAATAACAATTATTCAGACATACTAGCAATTTATACTCAATTGAATTAGATCCAATCATCTTGACAGATGTTAGAATTGCCCTAGAATGCCATGGACTATGAATGTATCATCATTCCACTTCTGCATTACTCTTCATATAAAACAGAGTCCGATGGTTTGACTTTCTGAAGACCAAAAACCCTCAACTTGAACTCGCTTGATGCATGTTCCAAACTTTTCGTGAAAAACAAGCTAAAATAACTGAATTTTTAAGTTTCCTTGGACGGTCATTTTTCAGATTTATACTTCCTAACTTTTCGTCAAAAAGGAAGGAAAAAAAACAGCACGTATGCAGTAGGGTTTGATTTTACCAGCTTCTCCTAAATATTTGGCGCTCCAGATGTTCATAGTATATTAGTATTTTATAAACGGTTTTGCACCCATACCCTTTTAAGGTTCATTGATTTTCCACTTAAGAAAACTACTTTTTATTTAATATAGTAATTTTTTTTAATTCAAGAAAAAATAAATTACATAAAATTTTTGATATTTAACACCTCATTTTCCTTTTATAAACTTTGATGAAGTTTCGTGGGACATTAAGTACAGAAGACAACCAAATAATGTCTAAAGTCTTTCGACCAATAGAAGTGAACCAGAGTTGAACCCTCAAAACCACAATCATTTTGGTGATCACCCTCTAAATTAAATGGCATAAAGTACAATTACAAATGGACCAATACTAATAGATATATATTCCCGCCTTGAAAAGAATTTAGAAAGAGCATCACCCACCAAATAGTAAAAAGAAATATCTTTTCAATTTTGTGCTCAGCCAGAAAAGAAATTTTCTTTTTGAAAAAATAAATTTACAATCTTGGCTGTCCTTAGTAAGAAAAGAATTAAATGAGGAAGAGAGAGTGTGACGGTAAAAGATGCATGGTCTGCAAAATACAAAAGAAAAGAGAGGTTATAACTGTCTTTCCGTACCCACACCACACCCCGCAGATGCCGATGGACAGCACAGTAAATACAAAGATACTAACAAATTACAAAATCCATCTCACCGGATCAATATGTTAACTAAAGGTCAAAAATACCCTTGCAACTGAAGATTCCTGCAGTTCTTGTTTCCATAACACAAGTTCTGGTTCTATATTTCAGTTTAGATAAATCCGAAACAAAATTATCTCGATTTTAGAGAGAGAGAGGAAAAAGCACTTCCTTGTAAGTGCCTTTTCGGTTTTCACTGCCCAGTTTACTCGTCTCCGTAACTTGGCCTCCTTATTCTCTTCAAACTTATCCTAAATCTTATTCTCCCAGTCTCTCTCATGAATTTCAGTGACCAAAGAAAATCATCGGCCCTAATAGTCATTGCAAAACCAGTTTTATAAGAAGAGATGATCTCCAATTAACACAAGATCCAAGGGAAAAAGTCCTACCAAATTACTTAATGAACCAGACGTAAGAACAGATTTCCTATGTCCCACAATATTTCATGATATTCTTAAAAAATTAGTTCAGTAAGGAGCTCCAATAAGAAACTTCATCTTTATAACTTCAAATTGAATCCACTTTCCTACATTACCATACCAAAATAAAAATCGCTAAAATAACTTTAAATTTAACTCTTTAAAGAAAAACACTTTCATCAGCTTCCCAAACAACCAGACGAAACCTTACACATTAATCCACTAATCGAATTGTATCGAAAAAATAAAACAAATAAAAATCATAAGAAACTGTAATTTCAGCATACCTTGAAAATCTGAGAAACCGTAAATCTTTCTTCCCTTAGCAGCGAAACAATAATTCACAGTATAAATTAGACTAACTTCAATTGGAAAAGGGGAGACAAAGAAGAGACAGAAGAAATTCTAAAAAAAAATAGTCAGAAAGAATGCATTATCTTCACTCATAAACACAGAGAAAAGTTTGGAAGTTATCTTTTTTTCCGCTTTTCTTTTTTCAATTCACAGAGAAGAAAAGAGGAGAGAGAAGGGAAGAGAAGGGTGAGGGAAGGAGGCTGTGTAGAAGAAGAAGAAGAAAGAGAGCGCCAAGGCAACATCCACGTCACCAAACACGTGTCATAGAAAAAAGCAAGTATATAAATACACCGTATATACGGGGGGCAAAGTTGGTTGTTGAGTTGGCCCATCGATATTCGCGCTGGCCATTTATTTATTCCGACGTCACCTCTACCGTACACGTGTTCGTTATTCAGTCGATCTACGCGTCTCGGGTAAGGGGTCCAACCTATTCCACCCGTCATGTGGGCTTACGTGGTCATGTTTTCATTAATTTAATTTTAATTTTCTTTTTTATATAAATAGATATTTAATTGTCCATGATTTAACTATAATGAATAGGTCCTTTGGAATCCACCACTGGCCATTTCTTGACGACCTAATTGGGGTCTTAACCCACGCTTTTGCCACGTAAGAGTATTTCCTTCATTTTTTAATTCCACTTTTCTTCCTCTTATTTTTTTTTTTCTGATTTGTTTCTAGTATGCTGTACTTTCAACTTTCAAATTTCAATCCTTTACTTCGTGTTTGGACAATAACAATTAATTAGTACTCTCTATCTTTTTTTTTTGTCCATCATTTATTTTTTAATAGTCACAATTTATTTATCTTTTATTCAAAATAAACAACAACAATATTTAAATTTTTAAATTTATTCTTAACTTTTTCCTATTACATCTTATATAAAATATAAAGTTTAAGAACTCATAACACTAATATAGTGTTTGGAACAATAGTAGGGAAGCAAAGAAAGGGGAATGGGGTGTTAAGGAAGATAGAGAAAACTCTTTTCCTTATTTTGATAAAAGTTTTTAAATTTTTTTAAAGGAAACGAAGGATTCTCATAATCTTTCAAAATCCCTTAAATTTTAATTTTTTTTAAAATTTTAATTTGGATGTCAGGTAGGGATAGAAATTTAAAAAATTTTTATAACTTATAAAATATAGTAAATATCTTTTTTTTATATAAGTATCATTGTAAAATAATATTAAAATATTATCATTTCTTTTCCTTTCCATTGTTTAGCCAAAGATCATCAAAAAACCATCCATTTTCTTTATCTTATTGAATTGATTATCCAATTAAGGATTAGACCCTTTTTTTCTCTTCCATTCCCTTACCTTCCCTTCTAATTTTTAATCCAAACATAAAGTAAAATAAAAATATAAGTTTATTATTTTTCTATCAATTTTTTAAGAAGTTTGTGTAAAAATAAAATGGACAAACAATTAGAAACAAATGAGGAAATACTAATTAATCCCATTACTTCCTAATCATAACCTTATCTATCATTGTTCATAGCAAATATGTTAACGTGGATTTGTCCTATAACTATAAATAATTAATAATTTATTGTGGAAAGTATGTTAATTAAAATTTGAATAAGAAGCAAGTATGAACAAAGGAGAGAAAGAGAGAAAGAGAAAAATGAAAAAACGATTAGAAGAGATATATGAATATTCTCTTCATTCTCATTCTTTAATTTATAGACGAAATAATTACTATTCATCCTGTAGTACACTATTCATTCTGTAGTACACTATTCATCATACAGTACACTATTCATCATGCAGTACACTATTCATTCTGTAGTATACTATTCATCCTGCAGTACACTATTCATTCTTGCAGTACATTTTAGACAGTTTGCACAACTTGCATTTGTCCACTTTCATAACACTCCCCCTTGGACAAATACCACTATTAAAATTTGGACGTGTACTGCCTCGTTAAAAACCTTAAGTCGGAAAAATCCAGTGGGAAAAAATCGAACATAAGGGAAAAAGAGTACAATAAAATTAAGTCCGTCTAATATGTCTTCAGGACAACATGTGTTTGTCTTTAGGACAATATAGGTGGGCTTACTTCAGTGGCCTGATTGGACGTGCTATTACTGCCTCATTAAAAACCTTAAGCCGGAAAAACCTAGTGGGACAAAAACCGAACAGAAGGAAAAAAGAGTACAGTGCACTTATGTCCATAATCGTTCCCCCTGAGATAAAATAAACTGCTACTTCTGGAGCATCTAAACATTTCCACTTCTAGGGAATTCAATCTTGTATTTTATTGACTCGCCGCATACAAATGCCATAAACTAATTTCTCAAATGTTGATGTTGGTAAAGATTTGGTAAATAAATCTGCAAGATTATTGACGGAGCGAATCTGTTTAACATCAACTTGTCGACTTTCTTGGAGTTCATGAGAATAGAAAAATTTCGGCAAGATGTGCTTGGTCCTATCACCTTTAATATATCCTCCCTTGACTTGTGCAACACAAGCAGCATTATCCTCATAAATTATAGTGGGAGAATCTATCACCAGTTTGAATCCACTAGCATTATAAATATGTGATATCATAGATCTTAACCAAACACACTCTCTTCCGGCCTCATAGAGGGAAATAATTTCAGAGTGGTTGGAAGATGTTGCAACTAGTGTTTGCTTAGTGGAACGCCAAGAAATGGCCGTATCATTATAGTAAAATAGATAACCGGTTTGGGAGCAAGCTTTGTACGGATCAGATTTATATCCTGCATCAGCATAACCTACTAAACCAGAGTTAGTAGTATTCTTAGAATAGAATAACCCCAAATCAATGGTTCCTCGGAGATAACGGAAGATATGTTTAATCCCATTCCAGTGTCCCCGGGTTGGTTCAGAACTGAAACGTGCCATCAAATTTACCGCAAAAGCAATATCTGGTCTCGTGCACTGTGCCAAGTACATCAAAGCCCCGATTGCATTGAGGTATGGTACTTCAGGACCAAGTATATCCTCACCAGATTCTTTAGGACGAAACGGGTCATTTTGGGGGTTAAGAGACCTTACAACCATAGGAGTGCTCAATGGGTGAGCCTTGTCCATGTTAAAACGTCTAAGCAATCTTTCAGTGTATGCTGACTGATGGACAAGTATTCCATTCTTTTTGTGCTCAAGCTCTAGACCAAGGCATAGTTTGGTTTTACCCAAGTTTTTAACCTCAAACTCCTTTTTCAAATATTCAGCAGTTTCAGATAACTCTTCAGGAGTCTCAATTAAATTCATGTCGTCGACATAAACTGCTATAATAGCAAACCCGGTTTCAGATCTTTTAATAAACACGCATGGGCAGATGGGATCATTTATGTACCCTTCCTTAGTCAGGTATTCACTTAAACGTTGGTACCACATGCGGCCGGATTGCTTTAACCCATATAAAGATTTTTGCAACTTTATTTAGAATAAGTTGCGGGGAGTGCATGCTTCAGGCATTTTTAAACCTTCGAGAATTTTTATATAGATATTGGAATCTAATGAACCATATAAGTATGCCGTCACAACGTCCATAAGACGCATTTCAAAATTTTCTTGGGCAACCCAACTTATAAGGAAACGAAAGGTAACTATATCCACTACTGGTGAATATGTTTCATCATAATCTATCCCAAGCCTCTGCGAGAAATCTTGGGCTACGAGTCTGGCTTTATACCTCACGATCTCATTTTTCTCATTTCGTTTCCGGACAAAGACCCATTTGTTTCCAACAGGTTTTACATTGTCGGGGGTTTTAGTAATAAGCCCAAAAACATTACGTTTGGCAAGGGAAGTCAATTCAGCTTGGATTACTTCCTCCCATTTAGGCCAATCTTGCCTATGACGACATTCGGTTATAGACCGAGGTTCATAATCATCATTCATAATCTCATGAGCAACTGAGAGAGCAAATGCATCATCGATGATTATCTCATTTCGATCCCATATCTCATTACAATAACTGATGGAAATTTCAGTATTCCCAAGGTTGGTGATCTTTTCATGGGTTTGTACCACTTCAGGGACAATATGCTCATGAACTTGTGCCACTTCAGGGGCAATATGCTCTCTTTGAATATTATGTTGTGCCACTTCATGAGCAATTTGGTTTCCTTGAGAAATATTAATAAGCTCATATGGAGCAGATTCTAAATTCCTCCCCCTTCTTTTTCGAGGAACAGTGTCTTTTGATCCCATCGGTCTACCACGCTTCAGGCGCGGGCCATTTAGATCCATTTCGGGTGGTTCTACAGGAACATCTATCCTGGCCGGAACATTCACAGCTGGAATATGAGATTTTGTAACTTTAGCAGTCTCATTAAATGCATCAGGCATTTGATTTGCAATAGCTTATAAATGGATCAATCGTTGCACCTTATTTTCACATTCAGGTGTTCTTAGGTCTAAATGAGACAAACTTTTCTCATTCCATGAGAAAATCTCAACATTTTTCTGCTTTCCATTTGTGGAAGCTTTTGGTATCCCAAGTGATGGGAATATTGTCTCATCAAAATGACAATCCGCAAATCTAGCGGTAAATAAATCACCCGTCAATGGTTCAAGGAACCGAATAATGGACGATGAATCAAACCCAACATAAATGCCCAAACGGCGTTGGGGACCCATTTTGGTCCTTTGCGGTGGTGCTACAGGCACTTGTACCGCGCAACCAAAGGTCCGAAGATATGAAATGTCTGGCTCCTGGCCCAAGACTAACTGAAGAGGGGAATATAAATGAGAAGTAGTGGGGCGCAATCTAATTAAAGATGCAGCATGTAAAACATGCATGACCCCACGCTAAGGATGGGAGCTTTGTCCTCATCAATAAAGTTCGAGCAATAATCTGAATGCGCTTAATCATGGATTCTGCTAATCCATTTTGAGTATGAACATGTGGGACAGGATGTTCAACTTCAATTCCTAATGAAGCGCAATAAGCATCAAAATTATTTGATGTGAACTCACCAGCATTATCCATTCTTATGCTTTTAATTTGATAATCTAGGAAATGAGCTCGAAGCTTTATTATCTGTGCAAGCAAACGTGCAAAAGCGACGTTGCGCGTTGATAATAGGCAAACATGGGACCATCTGCAGGATGCGTCCACTAGTACCATGAAATATCTAAATGGTCCACTTGCAGGCTGAATCGGCCCACAGATATCACCCTGAATTCTTTGCAAGAATGAAGGGGATTCATAATCAACCTTTGTCATGAAAGGTTTAGTAATGAGCTTTCCTTGTGAACAAGATTCACAAATGTAATCTTTGGACAACAACACCTTTGTATCTTTTAAAGGGTGTCCACGAGTATTTTTAAGGATTCTTCGCATCATTGTAGCTCCTGGATGACCAAGGTGATCATGCCAAAATCCGAACACATCAGGGTTCACTAGTTTCCAGGGCATCGTAGCATATGATTCTATAGCTCGTATTGGGACATAATATAATCCCATACTAGAAGCTTCCAGCTTCTCATGGATGGTCTTCTGGCCCATCTTGTAGGAAGTGATGCAAAGAAATTCCTTATTTTGCTCATTAATTGTTTCTATATGGTACCCATTACGGCGTACATCTTTGTAGCTAAGTAGATTTCTTTTTGATCTACCGCTCAACAATGCATCTTCAAGATACAATGTTGTGCCATTTGGCAAAATAACTGTGGCAATCCCATAGCCATCTATAATATTAACAGGACCAGATATTGTCTGAACATTTGCCTTGCGCAATGTCACATTTGAGAAAAAGTGTTTGCCACAAAGTATAGTATGCGTTGTAGCACTATCAAGCAAACATATATCTTCCTTTTTCTCAATGTGTCCCATTTGTATTTATCTTGACAACTTCAGGTGTCAAGTTCCATAAAATTTAACAAATTAATAATATGATGCAAAATATAAACCAACAAATATGGAATAAAACTCATGATTTTATTGACGACCATGTTTATTTAATATCTTCCTTGGTAACATAATTATCCAAGGGTATGGTAGAACATAGATGAAAACTCTCAGGATCTATTTCTGGGGACTTATTATTTTCATCAATATTATAAAAAGAAATCAGAAACCTCAAAAAGGTTTTTCATTGCCAAGAATATGACAGTTTTCATTGACCAAAACCTTATTAACTTCAGCATCAGTCTCAGTTAGGTCAATAGCATGGGTCTCAACATGCTTGCTTTTCTCTTTCTGGGATGCTTGGTATAGATCAACCAAATGTCTGGCCGTACGACAGGTACGTGACCAATGACCAGTCATTCCACAACGATGACAGGTACTATCATCATGCTTCTTCATGGGCTTTTTACCTTTAGGGTTGTATGGGGAGTTATTTATATTACGGTTAAATCTCCCACCACCCTTACGGAAAAAATTCCCATGCCTGCGCTCACGGCCTCTAGGATGGCCAACATTCTCACTTGAGCCGGCATTTGCTTCAGGAAATGCCTTAGAGCCAGCAGGTCTTAAATCATGATTTTTAAGCAGCAACTCATGTGTTTGTTCTGCAGTCAACAGGACTGAGATCAATTCAGAATATGTTTTAAACTGGCGCTGCCGGTATTGCTGTTGCAATACAATATTTGAAGCATGAAAGGTGGAGAATGTTTTCTCTAAAAGCTCAACCTCAGTAAGCTTAACATCACAAAGTTCAAGCCGTGATACAATATCATACAAAGCCGAATTATAATCGGACACGGACTTGAAATCCTGCAACCTCAGATGTTGCCAATCATATTATGCTTGAGGGAGGATGACAGTTTTGGTATGATCATACCGCTCTTTCAATCTTGTCCATAAGATCAAGGGATCTCGGACAGATAGATATTGAACTTTTAGGCTATCACTTAGATGCCGACGGATAAAAATCAAAGCATTTGCCTTATCTTTATCATTAGCATTTCCATTCTCACTAAAGGTACCTGCAAGACCTTGGCCTTGGAGATGCAGTTCAATATCGAGACACCATGACAAATAGTTATTGCCACTTACATCCAAAATTTGGAATTTGGGCTTTTCAATATTTGCTATAATTCTAAAAAAAATGGTCTCAATTAGGTTGACAACTTCTGGTGTCAAAATTAGGTTGACAACTTCTGGTGTCAAAAATATTTAGAAGTAAATCTTTACACAATAAAAATTTAAATTATCTAGTGTAAAGAAAAAGGTTAAATAAAATAATGGAATCAAACCTTAAGAACTTACCAAGCTTTAAATTTGCTTTACTTTAAAATACTCGTGCAAATTTCAAAATTGCTTCTCTTTAGAACACTAGTGCTGATAACGTGTTGTGGAAAGTATGTTAATTAAAATTTGAACAAGAAGCAAGTATGAACAAAGGAGAGAAAGAGAGAAAGAGAAAAATGAAGAAACGATTATAAGAGATATATAAATATTCTCTTCATTCTCATTCTTCAATTTATAGACGAAATAATTACTATTCATCCTGTAGTACACTATTCATCTTGTATTACACTATTTATTCTGTAGTACACTATTCATCCTACAGTACACTATTCATTCTGTAGTACACTATTCATCATGCAGTACACTATTCATTCTGTAGTATACTATTCATCCTGCAGTACACTATTCATTCTTGCAGTACATTTTAGATAGTTTACACAACTTACATTTATCCACTTTCATAACATAATTAAATATATCCTTTGTTAAATTTGATGGACAAGGATGTCTTCAACGCTTATGTATCTTTCTAATAAAAGTTTTGATTTCAAATCCTTCTCTCTTGAATAAAAAGAAAAGGATAGTATTAATTAAGAGAATAGCTTTATATTCAGACATATTTCAAAATTCCCTTTGAGAAGAAAAAGAAATGCAAAACTTCAACTTCGATTTTATTTCTTGAAAGGGGAAAGAAAAAGAGTGGGGCATTCATCATAATTAAGCTAAGTGTAGGTTATCATTTTGTGCATTAATTTGGGAGAGATTTATACCCTATCAAATACGAAACTTGATTCGATTGGAGTGTGCTTTAACTTGGAATTCTCTTCCTCCAACATCATTGAATCAAATATGTGAAGTATAGATCAGCGGAAATGTCTTTCTAGTTTCGAATTGAACCAAACTTATTGCAATATAATTTGATATTTCAATAATTTAAATGCAGTTTATAGAAGATCATAGTCATGTTATTATCTATATCTATACTATCTGCCAAAAAAGGGAGGTCGCCGTATCCCGCCAAGCCAAAATGCCACCAGCCTACTACTATTCAGCCAGTTAGATCTAGCAAACCTGCCGATGTGGGAAACAAATGAAAAAGAGGATTATGATTTGTTTGGGAACCTTTGCACTTGGCAGCCCATTCCCTCCTTTTTTTTTTTTTTTTCTGTTGGGTGTAACTTGGCAGGCCATGCTTTTGAGAGACCATGTGACATTAGCATTTTTTGCTAGTACGTCATAATATTACTAGAATTTAGATAATCATTTCGTTTCTTATTTGCATGTTTTCGAGGTACGTGCTAATAAACTTTGAAAGTGTATATATATTTGAACAATGAGTTTATATGCAGTACAAGTGAATAATTTCCATCTAAAAGGTAAATATTCGCAGTTCTTTTTTCTTTTCTTTGACGGAGAAATTGAAGAAAAGTTTTGCCCGTGACGTGAGTCTAATGAGCACTTTCGATTGCTTTTAAAGTTAAGGATGTTTTATGGTCCTCACTCCAAAATCCAAACCCCATAAAGATTTCGAGCACCAATATTCGGTGGGGTAAGCGATCCAATGGAAAACTTGTTCAATTTTCATGTCTTAAATTCAGGTAGCTACAAAATATTTTAAAAAATGAAATTCAGGATGAAATGAAGCCTATCTGTCCAAACTTCATATTGGGAGTCTGAGAGTCTCATTTTGTTTTTGTAAGAAAATTTAATCTTTAAACCAGCTAAAAAGAAATTAAAAACCAATTCTGTTTGATTTGTTTATTTTAATTAACAAATCGCGAAAACAATTTAAAATTTCAATGCTCAATCCAGTGTTAAAAAAAAATCATGCTGGGCTTGTCATGTTGCCAATGTGCCACGTTTGGAAAGAAATTAGAAGTTCTGTGGGAGGCTGGGAGCATTAAAAAAACAAACAAAAATAAAGGAAGTAAAGCGTAATTGAGGTAAATTTAGGTGGTGGCACCTCACTTTCCGACGCGGAGAGCACTCCATGTCTGACGCACGTTGTTCTGACTCGAATATCTCGCTATCTTTAATCTTGGCCGTCCATCTTCGATGCTGATTCAAGTACACTTTTCCAAATCACCTCACGAAATTCCACGTGTCCGCTCAGAGTTCTCTATCCAACCATCAATTAAAATAAAAAAAATAAAAGCCGAAATACTTTTTATTACTATTATTAGAACTCGCGGGACCCGTCTCCGACTTAAATAAAATCAACGCCCAAGATTTCGTAGATCGAAGGGATAGAAATGGTCCACGACGCATGGAAATGAGAGAGTATCTCTGCAACCGAGGCCTGCCTGGGCTCAAAAAAGCACCTCAAAGAAAAACACACGTACTCGGCTGAGTGGTCCCCACGAAGCTTTTCATGTCGGTGCGTTCGAGTGGTCCGGCCTCTGACGTGTCCCACGTAGGTGGACTCAGAAAACAAGGCGGACCCCACCGGCAGCAGAGGTTGCGTAGCCAGCTCACGTATCACGCCGCTTGGACTTTCTGGAGATGTTAATGGCCCACGTGTCAGTGCGAAAATCTCCACGTGGGAGACTGCGCGTGCCCTTCTTTTATTGGTTCCGGCTCTCACGCCCGTCGCCCGCCCTTCATCAACGCAAAGTTAGAAAAATACTACTACTACTAGTAACACTTCAAATGAAATTAAAGCAAATGATTTTAGATTTCGTTTTTGACATTTCTTTTGTTTTTGCCGTATTTTACCGATAAATTCGATGGAATGAATTAGAAGGCGGCGTGCGATTGGGTAGACAAAAACAGTATAGTGGTGTGTATTTACTTTATATGATGATATTTTGATATTAATAAAAGGGAGCATGTGAGTGTGCCTAGTGAGGTGTGACGTAAGCGTAAGAGGAGCCACGTAAGAAAGAAATGCTGGCCGTTGATTAGTTGGCAAGACTGACGATGATGCGAGTTTTGCGGTGGGGCTTCAGAAAGAGACATGTGACTGGAGCGATCTGACGTGGTGCGGTGAGACCTCTTTTTCTTTTCCATTTTTTTGGCTGGAAATTCTTTTATAGTAGCGTGTTAGGGGTTAATTCAAACCGGGGCATTGCTACCGACAAGGTGACGTGTCGTCTAGGCACATGGTTTACCAACCAACGTTGCTGGGTCCGTGTTTGACGTGGACCAGAAGCTAATGTAGAGATCGGATCCGATTCAAATTTTAAAATTCCTTTGATAATTTCATAATAGTAGTACTATATATACTAGTAGTATATACCCAAAAAAAAAAGGGCCAGTGTAAAATTTACTAAAATTTGTTGCTGGAAAGATAAATTGGCCACGACATATCTTTGGCATTGACGAAAATATCCCTGGCTGTGCCGCCGCTTTTCCGGAAAGCAATGGGTAATAGTTGCCTATTGCGTTCACACCTACTAGGTTTCCAATTTCCCACCTCCTTTTGGTTTATACGCAGCAAGATCAAAGATTACTGTTGCTAATCCCTTGTTTTTCCTAAAGTTCATATTGATTGTTTGAAAACTACTCATGGAGGAAGAACGCTGTATCACCGTCCAGAAATACTGAGCAACATTAATTTAGTAATAAAATTTCCTTGTCAATGTCGTTCTTTACCATTGATCAGGATTTCAATTTATCCTTAGAATATTTTTCTTCGTAGAATTTAATTTATCCAGAGAACAAGATATTGAGATTAGTTAGGTGTAACTAGGCACGGAGAGGGCTTAGAATAAGCTATACCTCTAAGGGGGTTTTTGGTTCGGATCATGTTACATTCTCTGTGAAAATGTGCATCATGTTAAGTTATATGTCCTTGTTTGGTTGCTCTGATAATAGTGTCAGAGGACATGTGATTACCACAGAAGTGATAATATAGATGAGAATGTGAATACCAGCCCCCTCTTAGGTTATGCTACATGTCCTACCCTTTTAGCTCTAATATTCCTATTTTACCCTCACTTATTTCTCATTATACCAACAAACAATGATATTCTTTTTTAGTTTGACAATATTTATATTTAAACAAAAAATAATTGGTAATGTTAATTGAAGAAATTTTAGATTGTTTGTATCTTTATATATTTGTCAATTATAAATCTTATTTATCAGATTATTATTTTTATTGTTAATTTTTTTATTTTGTTAATGTTTACTTTTTGTTATTGAATTTATTTAATAGTTTCAAAATATGTTAATTTAGTTAGAATATTAATTTAATTAGAATATAAGTTTAGAAAATTTTTTATATAAGTGAGGGTAAACTAGTAAAATAGTCATTCATGTATGTCATATTCTCACATCAATCAAACATAATAATCTAATATGTCCATCTTTCCAACCAAACATAAAATACACACATTACCAGGACATCACATTACTAGGTAATGTGGTGATAATCTTATATCCACAGATAATGTAACATCACCCCAACCAAATACACCCTAAATATAACTAGGTGTTGGTGATTCTGGTAGTCTGTTTTCATTGTTGTAAGGAACTTTGTTACAATGGATGAAATATATTTTACTTGACACCCAAAAAAAAATAAAAGAGTAGCTTCTTAAAGGTAGATAAAGGTCTGGCCAAAAAAAAAAGGGAAAAAGAAGATAGATAAAGGCCGAATGAAGAGATCAAGAGAGACACGACTTACGTATGTGAATCTCAACTGTGTTATGTGCTAGTAATTTTCCTTTTTATATCACTTATTCAAAAATATTTTTTTGTATATTTAAATTTTTTTTTGTTTCCGACTCGGTATCCAGAATTTTGTTCTGACTAATTCGGATCCGATTCGTATCGCACACTTGAATATGGTGGATAAGTCTTCCAATGAAAACAACTGCGTATATAAAGTCTCAAACCTGAGACTTACTTGAGTTAGAATAAACTCTTTATCACTCGATCCAACTCTAGGTTGATATATTAAAACAATTATTGTCTTGAAATATTACTCTAGCGATCAAATTCTAGATTGGTTAGCACACTTCTCAATTGTGGTCTATTAAGCAATTTCCACGGGTCGTGGTTTTGGGCCGTAGTGGTTCATTGTCTCATTTGGACCGAAACATCTTGTGAGTTGTGAGTGTGACAACCAGGCCAACTTTTAGAAACCTTTTTCCTACAATTATGCTATGAAGAAGTTAGGGCCTGAGCCCCTGAGTAAAACTATAAACGAGAAGTGACTCTCTTTCAGTCAGTCAAACTGATGCCAAAACATGGAGTTTGAACAAAAAGATTACTCACAATCCTAAAAATATATCATGAATCCAAATACTAATAACTAACTAAGCAACAGAAAAATCACTGAAATAATAAGAATAAAATTGAAAATTTAGTCTAAACTTATCAACTTAACTTAAGCTAAAACATAGCTGAAGTGGATAATTAGACACGTGAACTAAAAGCCATAAAGAGTTGCCTTTGGTGCTACAGCCTACAAGATAAAGGAGAAGGCAAAAGCCATGAAATTTCATGTCATTCTTCAAAACGTTTCCCATACCCTGATTTCTCTTTCGAACATACTATCCACTGATTTAGTGTTTCGTCTTTTTGCAACGTTTTCCCAGCTTCCTTATTGTTCACTACTCTAGCTAGCACACGTCTAAATTTATTTAGATTCTGGCCTTTTTTTCTCATAATTGTTTGTTTTTCCTCGCTACTTTCCGATTCAAAAGAGGAATCATTTTGCTTTTTGACCTTTATTCCGTATTTGCAATTTTGTATTGCACGTACGTGTCCACACAAACGTTTACCGTTTGCGGTTGAATCCTTCTGGGTCCTTTTCACATTCACTTGCATTCATGTCAGGCTGAGCCAGCAACTATTGGGTTATCTTCTCTGTTCACCTCTCTAGCAAACAAACACGAATCAGCTTCAACCAAAGATGAGTCTCTTTTTATCCAAAACCATAGTAGTTCATTTCAGGCAGTTGGTTTTAGTGGTTTTTTTGATGATGACGATGGCAGCGTTGTCAAGTTGTTCAAATGATTCCAAATGCCAATTTAAAGCAATCTTCAACTTTGGGGACTCGAATTCTGATACCGGCGGGTTTTGGGCAGCATTCCCAGCACAGTCAGGGCCTTATGGCATGACCTACTTCAAGAAACCAGCTGGTCGTGCTACTGATGGTAGAGTTATACCTGATTTCTTGGGTAAAAACTCTGATAACTTTCCCAACTAAGCTTTTATTTATTGCATTTACAGACAATCATGCGTCTATTTATTTATTTTTTATATCTTTGGGTTGAAAAGTATCGGCTGTCAGCTTGACTTCAAGAAGCAATTTCTCATTCTCATAAATTTATCATCATCATCACTAAAAGTTGATTACTACTTGGAAAGCATCCCGTTATTGATGTTCAAATGGCAATGTTAATGGCCTGAATAGTGACCTTTGTCCCTATTGCATCATCTCTCCTGCAAGTTACTAGTATCCGACCCCGTTTTTCTGTCTAGCACATGGAATCTGTTTGACGACCGAATGTAAATGCCCTAATTACCAAATGCTAGAAATATTTGCCTTCAAACATTAGTTCCTATACTTGTAGGCCTTTACTCATTCAGTCACTCTTTATTTCCTCATACTCTAGGCTCCGGAAGATCTTACACTGACTAAAGTTTCAGGCAATTTTCCCAACTGATACTCGAGACAAGAAATCGAGCTGGAAAGAAGGAAGTTGGGCTTTGACGAATAATTTATCTTAAAAATAGCATCAATTTGAACCGACAAATGCAGCAATTATTTACGAGCCAACTTTTCCACTTGTGTCCAAGACGCACACAGTAGGTGGGTTTTGTCAGTATACTCTTCCAGGCTGGACTTCGACCTTGGCTTGAATAGACCACTCAGACAATGGCCCCTTCGATTATACGTTTTATCTTTCTGCAATGGCCCAATTTTGAACTCGCTCCCGGCTTCTAAAGACTGATTGATTATTAAATAGCGCCTAAACAAGTTTTGACAATTCCATTGAATCTGTTCCCGCCTTGGCAATGGATACAAGTAATCCTAGGATTGATCATTGATCCTTGAAAGTTTGCTCTATAGAGAGTTAGTAAATGCCCAACAATCCTAAATGGAATTGCATGAACATATGCCAATGTATATGACAGTAGTTGATATTCATTCTATGTCTCATCAACTTTACATCATACTCTTTTATCTGTTTTTAATATAATAACTGTTTCTAAGTGCAGCTCAAGCTCTGGGATTGCCCTTTATCAGCCCATACTTGCAATCAATTGGATCTGATTTTAGGCATGGAGCCAACTATGCAACATTGGCGTCTACCGTGCTCCTGCCTAACACTTCGTTATTTGTTACTGGGATCAGTCCCTTTTCTTTGGCCATTCAGCTCAATCAGATGAAAGAATTCAAGGCTAAAGTCGTTGAATATTATCATTCCGGAAATAAAAAAGGTATACTACTTACATTGTCTATATATTGATACCACTAAATTAAAAAGAACACTACTCATGAGTGTTAAATATTAGGGTCAACGAAGCTTCCTCCGCCAGATATCTTTGGAAAATCACTCTACATCTTCTATATTGGTCAGAATGATTTTACTTCAAATTTAGGATCCATAGGTATTGAGGGGGTGAAGCAATATCTTCCGCAGGTGATTTCCCAAATTGCTGGCACCGTCAAGGTAGCAACTGAATTTTCCTTCTTTTTTACAAGCCCAAAATTTTGGCTGGGAAACTTTTCAGCACTATTTAACTTAAATAATCAATCTGGCTGGAAAATTTGCAGGACCTATATGCGCTTGGGGGGCGTACATTTTTTGTACTAAACCTAGCACCGGTTGGCTGTTATCCGGCACTTTTAGTGCGGATGCCTCACAACACCTCGGACTTGGACCAATTTGGTTGCCGTATCTCTTACAACAAGGCTGTGGTTGATTACAATAACATGTTAAAAGAGGCACTAAGCCAAACTAGACGCCATCTGGGAAATGCTTCTGTAATATATGTGGACACTCATGCTGTACTGTTAGAGCTTTTCCGGCATCCCACATCCCATGGTTATTACATTCTTGGACTGAATTCCAGAAGACTGAAAGTGCAATGTTAGCTGATACAAATTGGGATTAATTAACACATGAAATCCTAATATTTGATGTCTCTTTTGTTCTGGTTTTGAAACAGGAACCAGAGCTTGTTGTGGTTATGGTGGTGGTACCTACAATTTTCACAAAGAGGTTTATTGTGGAAACACCAAGGTGATCAATGGAACCAATGTGACAGCATCGGCTTGTAAAGACCCAGAAAACTACGTAAGCTGGGATGGAATTCATGCCACAGAAGCTGCTAACAGACTTACTACATTGGCTATTCTCAACGGCTCCTACTTTGACCCTCCTTTTCCAATTCACAAGCTCTGTGATCTCCACCCTTTAGGTTGACATAATCTTTTCAACCCAAGAATAATCATCATGGCGTCAACTGCAGCTTAAGTAGTTGGGTTTTCACAACTTTATTCACCCAAAACAACGATTTCTTAAGTTCCAACCTGCACCATATACTAAAGGGCAAGCCTTTTTGGTTGAGAATGCGTTGGCAGGAATATTATTGATGCAGCCTTGTAGGCGAACTCATGATATTTTTATTTGATCACGTATAACTTATTGGATTCGTATAATGCTTTTAGAAAATGTATCCAAGCTGTTGAGAGCTTCTCCAAAACAACAAAACTGAATAATTTTTAAAGTCCTAGTGGGTTGAGTTTGCTTGTCAAATATAGCAGCCCTTATTCTTCTTAGAAAGCCTTATTTTTCCCCGTTGAATATACATTAAGGAGCATTGACAGTATAATTAATTAGGACCACATTAGCCAAAGTTGAACAATTGATGTAGTATATATAAACAAGGGGAGTTGTTCGCCTTTCTCCTCCAATACAGAAAAGAAATCTCAACTGTTGCTTTCTTTTGTACTGGTTTCTCGATTACAATATTTTCCACCTACAGGCATAGCAGGCTTATATGCTGCACAAAGTAAACCCAACATTCAAAGTGCTTGTCTTTTCCCCTACTGATTAGTAATTAAATATTAGGTTACCAAAGACCAGAGCCAAAAGATCAGACTAAATCACTAAATAGAATATAATATACTATACTAAATTATGATTTAATATAATAGATGAAAGGTACAGGCTGAAAAGCCAAACTTGCCGTCCTGCCAAAACCTGGCCAAGGACTGGCTGGTGCTGTGTAGTTTGCACCGGAGAATGAAAGCGCTACGGCTTTATTGGGATGAACTAAAGGGCCACAGTACATTACTTTCACTTGCAGGACACTGGCTAACTTAATCAAATACCATTCATTTGTTTTACTTATCTATCGTATGAGGATTTGAGATAAGATGTTCAACAGAGGTATATATGCATGCAATTTGGTATCCGTTCTGTTCTTTTCGTATATTTACAATATTTTTTGAGGATCAAAAGTGTCAATACCTTATGAACAGTGAAGAATCCTTATCTCATATAAATAGTTACCAATCTTGTTCTTTACAACTTCTCATAAACAATAAGGATTAATGCATTTTCTTTTTCTGCAATGAGCAACCGGTGATTCCAAAAAATGTGACAAGATATCAAGATCACAGACCGCATGAACCTAAAACAAAACTATTTCCATTTAAAAAGAAGCTGAAAAAATTGGGCGAAAAATGAAAAATGAAAGAAAATGATAGAATGTGGGTCAAGGAACATAATCATGTTCAAGGACTGGCTGTGTTCTCATCATTGATGCAGCAGGCATTTTATCTCCCCTAACCCAAAATGTATCCAAAGCCTCAGCTGTATCAGATTCTTTCTCCATAGCTTTGATCTTCCTCCTCCTCACTAATACATGGACAAGTACTCCTACCAAAATCAACAGGACCAGCCCAATAGTTGCAGCCACAAATCCTATCACCCACCATTTCCAAATCCTTTCTTTCTTCTCTGGAGTGGACGATACCACGACAGAGAAATGCCCTGGTTCTCTCGTCACACAAACATTCCTCTTTCTCATGTCGTTGAACTCAACCGACCCACCAGTTCCAAATTTGACACATTTAAGTTCTGTCACATTTTTGTCTTCTGCCTCGATGTAAGGAAAATGAATTGAAACGGGATCCTTCGTGATGTTCAACGTGGCCTTTTGATCGCTTAATGTAGTTAAATTGGAGGAATCATAGACGTTGAAGCCGACGACTGGGGAGACTAATGAATAACCAGGAATCTGGTAGTATTTTGGAGACCACTTCCCCAGGTTAAAATAAACTATAGCTAATCTTTTAACGTAATGGGATGTTTCAACTCTGGGTGGGATCTTAAAACAGCTGAGATTGGTTCCTCTGCCCCATAAACTTCCGCTACGTAGTCTAATTATGGAAACTTCCATGCCAGAGAAATTAGAAGGAAGGGGAACTTTGTACAAAGTACCTGTATGGTGCTTCGCCAATGTTTGATTCGCGTAATAATGAAACAAAGCGTCTAAAGCATCTGGATCATAGGTATTGGAGCCACCAAGAGTTGGCGATAATAACGAAGAGAGAACCATGAAGATGACGATCAGCCAGCTTCTCTCAGACCCCATCAAGATTACCCCATGAAGTATTGTTTGTTTTGGTTATAATTAACCCAAAACTGGCTCTTTTTCCTTCGATCAATCTTTTGCGAATTGCATCAAAACAATGTATTGCAAAATGGGAGATGGAAATGAAGATCACGACTCTAATAAATCTTCAAATTATATAGACTTTTTGGGGTGGCCTCAGAAATTAGAAGGGCAACAAGGATGAGCTGGAGAGTGGAAAAAGGGCAAAGGGAAATAGAGAAATTTTGCAGCAATGGGAATAGAACGGAATGTCTAGCTGTTTGTATTGTATATTTCTATGAGACATGGAAAGCCATGTTAAACTGGCACCCAAAAAGGAAAGACTTCTAATCTCGTTAAATATTTCTCTCTGTTCTCATGAGAAAAAAGAAATCCAATTTCTACTTATTTGATTTGGATTGTTGTTTTCTGATTCCTAGTCACCAGGTGGGTTAGTTGGAGAGAGAATTAGTTGTGACAGCGGTGCAAACGAAGCCCAAATTTAGGTTTGGTTATTTTTAGGCAAGTTGGACTTGGAAGCTTTTCTTGATTTCCTTCCATGGTGAAACACGATAAGAGAAATACATATGAATGATGGTCTTAGGATGTCTAATTGACTTTCTAACCAATCTAATTTCTTACACGATATAATAAATATGGTGGAAAGTATCTCAAAGATGTAAGTATTAACTCTGGTTCTTGATTTGGGTCAAAGTCATATGATTGGTTGGTTTCTTATATTTTATGCCCAAGGCTTAGACTCATCAGCACAATTTTATTTTATGCGAAAAGTTGGGCCCAAAAGCCCATTTAGGACAAAGCTTTTGGTTTAAAGATCTGTTGGGATGGGACGGCAGCTATTTTGCATGACATATGGATGAAGATTAATTCTATATATTATTATAACGAAACAATAATTAGAATGGAATTAAAGGAGTGCCAATTGCAATTAAACTTGCTGGGTCAACCTTCAAATGATTAAATACTTTGGATCATTGTCCGGCCTAAGTCAACTTGGTTGAGCCACCAGTTTTACACACGATAGTGAAGCAATGTTGTAAAACCTAACCCGATGAATGAATCGTTCATGTCATTAGATCATCGGGTCAATCGGTTTAATTGGATAAAACCGAAATGATCATTTAGGTGTAAGAATATATGAATTTTGATAACTTTAGTTTAACATATAAGATAAAATGTAAATTTCTAATAAGAAATTTAGTATAGTATGATGGTTAGTGTACTTAACTCTGTAAGAGGTCAAAAATTCAATTCTTATCATTTTCAAACATACTTTTAATATAAAAAAAAATTAAAAAATTGATTTTTTAAAGGGTTGACCTAATTTTTTATCTCCTTGACCGGGTCAACCTACCACTTCAGACCGGATGACCCTCAAGATCCAAGGTCAACCGGTCTGACTGGCTGGCCGGGCTGATTCTTACAACAATGTGAAGCGGTGCACAGTGAATTTTTTCTACATTTAAAACTCTATTCATAATTAAACATGATAGTTTTTAATTTGGAAAGAAAAGAAAGCGTTTTCATATTTCTTTAGTATTTAATTATTGTCTAGATTGAAAATTTTGTTTTTATACAAAGTTTTGTTTAGGTTGGAATTGGAACCATCACATTACGGTCATCATGTCCTAGTAAAACCAAGCCAAAAACAATGTCTCAAGTCTCAAGTCTCAACTCTCAACCAGTGCAGAATGGGATTTTGTCGAGTTTATATCAGTTAGGGTCTGAGTGAGCCCAAAACCCATGAGCCCAATTTCTCAAAACTTAAAAGGCCCAACCATCTGATACTTATTGTCATCTTGTTGGTTTGAATGGGCCTACAGTTAGGCCCGATTCACCTGGATTGAGAACCAAGTTGTAAGTGCAGTCAGTGGCTCAATGCAGTACTAAAATTGAAGTCCACGGACAGGACATGTAAAGGGGAAATTTTGGTTTTCGCTCTTTTCCCCTTCTCCCATCAACTATAATGTACATAAATTTGGATTGACAATGGAATTTGATTTTCAGATTTTCCATTTCCAAGTTTTGATTAAACTATGATGGTATGATTTAGGACTAGAAACTCATTACATTATTATTAATATTAAAGGACGTTCGGGTTTGATCTGAATTTGTCAATGCCTATCACCTACCGTAAACTTATAAACAAATCACTGGCGTGTGGGGTGTTATTACTCATATTATGTTAGACACTAGCCATTTAAATTTAATTAAAAAAAAATTAACCAAGACTTGAAAATGCGAAATGACGAAAGAAGACAGCATGCGGAAGCTAAGTCGGGTCCAACGTTTGAACTCTTTTTGTCCAAACACAATGTGTGAAGAGAGAGGAGAGACCCCTCCTAACGAGGATTGCAGATAGGGAATCGACCAATCAGAATCCGAATCTTATCCACGTGTCGATCAATCGTATCACTGTTCTAAACGGAGCACCAGAGTCTCACCAATCATAGTAAATAAAAATTCAAACAAATCAAAAAATTAAAGGAAAAAGAGAGGGAGAGAAACAAAGGGAAAAAATCTTGAAGAGCAAAAGAAGAACTGTAAAAAGAGGCAGCGGGCAGCAAAGGATAGGATTTGTAGCGTTCGAGCGGCCACATATCTGAAACAGCAAAAAAGAAAGTTTAGAAAATGGCGGCAGCAGCATCATCGTCCTCCATGGCGGCAACCACCGTTTTGATTCCACGTGTCCCCACCGCCGTTAGAACCATTCGCTGCTCTGCCTTGCCGCTCCTCCCTCCTCGCGTTTCCACAGCTTCCTTTTCAACTTCCGTTAGGCTAATTCCAGGTACTCCTTTTTCATTCCCTTTTCAACGCTCACTTGGGTTGCAAAGGGTACCGTGTATTTCCAACACTTTGTTTTGTTTGATTTTGTCGGAAGACAATGAAAGGTTTAAGGTCAATAACAAATGAGTTGACTTTAGCTTATGTTCTTCTAGCACCATATTTGGAATTCAGAATCTCTCTCTTTTAATTTCTTATTTTTGGTGGGTATAAATATGAGCTTATTAAGACTAAAACTTTAATAATATAATGTTGTCTTGGTGATAATTTAGATGTGTTATAAATCATAGCAATTGGATGCAAGATAATCAGTGTGTGACAGTGTGACGCCAATTTACAAGTACTTGTCTTTTTTTCGTTCCTGTACCTGTTTAGACTCTGGGCTGGGATAATGTAAGTAGTAAGGTCTCAAAGATTTGTCTTTTCATTGAATTATTGCTAAACTTTGTAATTTGTCAATGTAAAACTAAAATGCACATCGAGAAATTGCTTAGAGGGACAACTTTTGTAGTAAGTGGATGAAGTTTAAAGATGGTGCAGCCCATCCAATTGATTATCTTCTTCTTCCTTCCTAATGCATCAAATTAAGAAGCCCAAAGAAATAGCTTTACTTTGGTTGTCTCCATCTTGTTATGTTTTCTAGGAACAACGCCTCATTTCATTTATGCATTTGCTGTTAATTGTGATTATATATGCACATTTCTGACAAGTCTCCGGACACCCACCTTTTGTTTTCAAAAACAGAATCCCGGAGGTTTTCTCTGCTTCAGACAAAAGCCTCAGAAGAGACCTCTGTTGATGCTGGGGAGCTTTTCTCTGACTTGAAGGAAAAGGTGAGAACCTTTCCTTAATACAGGACTATTGACAGTTCCAGTTGTTATCTCTTGTAGAATCAGTTTCTTGCTCATTAAGCTGCTTAGTATATTCTTTTTTAGTTTTTGGCTGAACTGATTGGGCTTTCTTCTCATGTTTATTAGTGGGATAAAGTTGAGAACAAGTCCACAGTACTTCTTTATGGCGGTGGGGCAATTGTTGCTGTTTGGCTATCATCTATTCTTGTTGGTGCCATCAACTCTGTCCCTTTGGTAAGTGAATTCTTCACACTGCTACCTTTTTCTTCTTCAGATGGTTTCATATCCATAACTTGATTAGCTTTTCTTGATTAATCATCGGCCACAAATTTGCTACAATGTGTGTTTCCCTTCGATTTAATCACTGATCTGAAATGTTTACTTGGTTACCAGCTTCCAAAGATAATGGAGTTGGTTGGACTTGGATATACAGGATGGTTCGTCTACAGATACCTTCTCTTTAAGGTACATAGTTCCAATCTGATTGCGTTTATTTTTCCTTACCGAGTGTTTGCTTAGTGTTCAGCGAATCTTAATGCTTCATAATCTAGTTCCTTTGGTTTAGTCATTGTTCATTACTCATCATTCAAGCAATTACAAAATGTTTTGCATTCTCAGATTGACATAAAAAACATTCAAGTCAGGTTTTTAAATGCATTAACAGATAATGATGTCTTTGGTAAATTTGAATAAACTTTTAAGAGTTACACACATGCGCTTTGAAATCTGAGAACTAGGCTTATCGTTGAGATGATATTTAACTTCAAAGAACAGCCTGATTTGTGCACACTAAAACCCATGTGCTAACAATATGCTTTATTTATTTCCTCAGTCAAGCAGGAAAGAACTAGCTACGGATATTGAGGCACTGAAGAAGAAGATTTCTGGAACTGAATAGATGCTCAAGATTGGCATGCTGATTTGATCGCGATCATTTTCCTTTTTCAGTCCCTTTTGTATCTCGTAATAGAGACGTCTGTATCATGTAATTTTAGGATTGCCTTCCACGAATTCATGTCACCTTTGTATTTGCTGTGTTCATGGAATAATGCCTTGTCAATTTTATGTGTAATTGGTATGAATTCCGTATATAAATATGCCGTGTTAATGTGGAGAAAGCAGCAAGTTTCTTTTTGATTTTCCACCCGGTATCCAGAGCTTCGCTAATCCGGATTCGACTCACGTCGCGCACCTAGATATGGTTGGTGAGTCTCCCAACGGGGACAATTGTGTACGTAAGGTCTCGAATCCGAAACCTGTTTAAGCTGGAACAAGCCGCTTACCATACGATCCAATCCAATCCGAAACCTGTTTAAGCTGGAACAAGCCGCTTACCATACGATCCAATCCAAAGCAGCAAGTTTCTGCCATTCAAAATAATTGACTTTGAATCTGATACACATCTATTGGCCAATCTCCTCACGGGCAAATATAAGACAGCATATTCCATTGGCACAATGCAATGGAACAGAATTCAAGCCGCACAGATAATATCACCAACCTTTTTATTACAACTTTCGATCTTTTGGACATGAAAGAATCTAGAATTCACATTTATTCTCAGATAACTTAACATGGTGTCTCAGGCCCCTTATTGATGTCTCTCATTGGGTGAGATAAGAGGGGAAATGATTGCAAGACTCTCACCCTTTTAAGCTTCCCACAGTTCCCTATAAACCTATATCTATGGGTGGGTTAAAACGTAACTGCTAATCATGATGAAATTAAATGAACAAAGATGCTAATGACGTCAAGGAACAAACGCCATCCCAACGGAAATTGAGGAATAAATAAGATGCTTGCTGCCGAGAAAGAATAAGCTAAACTCAGAGTCAAAGAATAAGTTCATATTCTGCTAATTTCAGTGTAATAACATCCATGGCTTATTAATGTTTAACCTGCTGCCACCATATTCAACACCCAATTCCATATTGACACCAGAACGCATGAAATTGCAATCCATCAACTTGGTTAGGGTGAATGAAAAAGAATGGTGATTAAAGCTTTCCAGATACCAGTAATGCTTCTGAATGCAGCCATATCACAACAGATATCAACATTCTCATAAGAGTAAGACCATCAATTTCACACAATCATTTCTTAGGTGCTGGGCGAAAAATTTTGCACACCACACCACGAGCTCAAGGCAGAACACTTTTCGTTGGAAGATGCAGTGAGATACCAAAGTACCATATAGGGAACGTGAGAAGGGCTTGGCTGTTCAAGCTGCGCATTCTGTTTACACCTCCATCTTACAGAATGAATGCTTAATACGAAAGCGAACTCAGTTCAAACACAATAGCATCAAGCTAAACCACTAAAGCAGAAGTTCCTAGCTAGAATCTCTACCCTCAAAACATAATTAATGCTATGATGAAGAATCACGATTCCCAAACCTACAACAAAAGCACAATTATAATACTCCCACAAAATCCACAAACCAGAGCCCCTCGGAAACCAATCAATTTAATTCCCCAATAGGAGAGACATCCAAAAACAAAGCCCGCAGTGGCACATCATAAATACTAAGCTAATTCCAAAATGAAGAAAATTACATGAAAACAGATTCATTTCATCATCCACCAGCCTTACTCAAAAATCGACATAGACCCAATTCCAATATCAGAATTAAGATAGTTAAAGCTGAACCATCCATATCAAATTTTTAGAGAAAAACAATACCATAAACATAATTAAGGTAGATTGCATAAACATAGCATCCATAGTACTTGAAAGTAAAGCATAAACATACCCAGTATCAAATACCAAGCATCATCACGATAACATAAGAAAAATAAAAATAAAAAACAAAAACAGAAAGAAAGAAACTTTATAATACCCAAAAGCAATCCTTCTTGAAACTCAGATCTTATCAATATCCTCATCCTCAAACTCAATATAATCATCGGCGCCGCCATCGTCTTCCTCATCAATTCCACCGGCAATCCCTTCATTCAACCTGGTGTTCTCTGGGAGCTCTCCGTAAGCCTTCAAAAGCCTAGCCTCATCGGGCATGTACTTGAGGATGACGTCAGCCTTGTCATCTTGATAATCCCTGAGACCGACGAGGATGATGTCTCCGGCAGCGATCCAGACCTTCTTGTGCATCTTACCGCGTATGTGGCAGAGGCGCTTGGTGCCATCGATGCACGTGGCTTCGCATCGGCCGTTGCCTAACATGCGGAGGACCTGAGCGTACTCTTGACCGTCTTCCTTAAAGATAAGCTCTCGTTTCTCGTCATCGGCTTCGTTCTTTCCCCTCTTCCGATTCTTTCCTCCCTTTCCTTTGTTCTTCGGCATCTCTGAGACGCTTGCTCTTCTTGCTCTCGCTCTCTCTTAGTAAAGACGCAGAATGGGAAAAGGGGGGGCCTCTGTGTCTTTGTTTTGTCTTTATAAGTTTCAGGAAAAAGGAAACCCGGCTGCTATTGTTATTTATAATATATTTTTTCACTTTTAAAGGTTGCGTTGGGGCTACGGTATGGTCAGGTATAGCTGTATTTTCTGGGTACCGATTTTATAAGTTAATTACATCAAATTTACTACTACTAATAATAAAATATTTAAAACGTTTTATACAAATATTTAAAATATATTAACATTAAAAATTAAATTAAGATATTTCTTATTAATATATATATATATATATCTCTCAAAACCAACGTTGGAATTTAAAATAAGTTCCAAATTAAAACGTAAGTTTAATTAAGAATTAGTTTTGAGGATTCAATGGACATTTTCTCAATTCACTTCTTACATGAAGTAACTAATCTGGTGAGGGGTAAGTCAGATTATAGGCATGAATGGGATTTTTGTTTTTGTTTCTCGTTAACTAAAAGCATGATGCGAAAACTTATTGCTAGAAAAGAACGCGATGTTTTAGCATTGCTCAATTAAAGGACACACCAAAGAGAACTATACTTAAGTGGGATCACAAGGTAACAATAACAGATCACAACTCATGCACTTTTAACTTTAATGGCTCTAGTATATTATTAATCAATTAAATAACTAGCAAAGAAAACACGTAAATGAAAAATGGAAATCGAATATTTTCTCTATTTGAGTAGCCAACACCCAACAGTCCAGACTCCGTGAGCCCTGAGGCCCAAGATTTGGGGCTCTCCAATGGCGGTGGTCTTACACTTGTCGCAGGAAAGTCTCAACTCAAAGTCTTGCTGTGCAGCTCTTAAATTACTAACAATGATGTTTTTCTACCAAAAAAAAAATTACTAACAATGATGTTAATCCGCTTGAAATCCTAGTTCATTTTTGAATTTTAAACAACAACTCAATACCCAACCACTGATGAAAGTACATATCCATTTACATTTTC
Organism: Microcos paniculata; assembly: GCA_030664755.1. NCBI lineage: Eukaryota > Viridiplantae > Streptophyta > Magnoliopsida > Malvales > Malvaceae > Microcos > Microcos paniculata. The sequence goes on from CP131461.1 coordinate 38,102,793, forward strand.
TCTTTCACTCATTTGCTGAGCATAATTTAGTGCTAAGACAGATGGGGATTTTTTAATCATCATACTATATAAGTTTCAACCTCCAAATCGAGTGTCTAGCCCACTAATCTACTTAGTACATCTTGAGCTTTGCTCAGGTCAATGGAAAAGAACCAAAATGGCAAAAGAAGTTAGCGCAGCTAAAACGTAAATGAACAGTTCAAACTCCATCAATGGGGTTTGGTTAGTGCCTGATGGTTAACTCAGCCCTAAGATGGAGAATACCATTTATGAAGTAAAGACTATCTTCAGCCACGAAAGAAGTCCAAGGTATGGCGAACAAGTTCCTGTATCCAACTGCTTTTCCTCCTGTGAATGTGTAGTTGCCTTTGTATTTGCTAACAAACTCCTCTGTTGGCTTTGACCTCGCCGCAAATTCATAGTCTACAGCAAAACTAACGGAACCCTTTTCCTGCATTCCCAAAAACAATCCAAAGCAATGGAAGGAGCTCTGTTGGTCCATATTGCAATGTGCTGACAGGAAGAACCCTTGTCCACCCAGGTGGAATGCCTGAGAATAAACACGTCCAGATGGAAACAAATTTGCACACTCCTCCCTCTTCAAGTCTAGGTATACAACACATTGCTGACGGGGCAGTTCAAATTCCACCACCTTAACAGGTCGATACTTGTAAGCTCGCTCGACAAAGCGACGGTTCAAGGTGGCAGACTCCTCTGCAGCCAGGCTTCGTTGCCTATGTGGGGCTTCAGCCTTGAAAAAGAGGGCCTCAAGCACAAGCTTCGATGCAACATCGTGATCAAAATCATTGCATGTCAGCACCTTCTTTAGCTTCCGGCAGCTCATATAAGGGAAGCGAACAAAGCGTGCAAGGCGTGCACCAAGCACTTCCCTTCGGTCTTCCAGTTTTGGGTACTGAGTCCTGGCCCACTTCAACACAAAGTCATACACAGCATCTTCAGATGCAATTTGCAGATCGTCACTGGACAATATTGCTTCAATCCCAGCTAGTGGCAGAGACATCACCTCATCTTGAAACCTGGTAAAATTTGCCACAAAAAGCATATATAAGCCTCTCAACATGCATAACTTATATATAAATGACCTAAAAACAAAAGAAGAGTGAAATTCACTGCTTAGGCTGTTCTGTTGCCATTGAATTACCACTTGAGATTTTCCTCAAGCTCTCCAACACTATCTGGCATTAAACATTTTACTTTTTCTATTTGAAAAAAAGATTATTACAAAAGCTTGTCCATGTTTGAAAATGAATATTTCCAAAATACAACGATCAGAGAGCTCAAAGGATAGTGTTATGACTTGGTAAAGACAAGACTAGAAACTTATCAAACATCTAGAAATTTTGCCATACGGACAGTTACAACTACATAAGGTATTTAACCCATATTGCAAGGCTAATAAAACTATCAATTTTATGTCAAAAAACCATTCAGTTAGTAGAACAGGAGCTTACTTGGTCATGTCCTTGTAACGAGCAGCAAGATACTGCTTTGCCGCATCAGTCAATGGTTGGACAGCTTCACCCATTAACACACTTGAGGGAAGATCCAAATAAAGCAGAGCTGACTCTGGTGTCATGGGCAAATTTCTCAATAGCCGGCTGCAATATCTCATGCAAGAGGCAACCTCAAACTTGTCAGCAGCCATCAACACATCAAGCAAGGCTGGAGCTGTGGTGACAGATAAGGTGTTGCTATACATAAAATTTAAAAGCTCCATAAGTGCAGCTTCCTCTGCATATAAGAGTGATGTAAGAGTTATGTTTTAACTTTGACTGCTCAAATAAGCTCGAATAAGTAACATAAACCAAGAAACATATGTCGAAGCTGATGCATACCAGAGGCATTGATTCTTAAGGTTACATGCCGTTGCTCTGACTCCCTCATCCCATTTGAGAAAAGCTACAATCAGTCAATAGACAAATAAGAAAATAGCAATAAAGAGAATGTTTAACAATGATTGTGGCAAGCTATATTTGCATTCTAGAAACTGAATAGCAAAATTTTATGAAGAAAAGCAATCTCTTACCTTGTAGAAGAACGGACTTTTTGCAGCTAGAATAGGAGAGCTAATATGCAATGTTTTAACTCTCAGCACTGTAGAACAATCCATGCTCCAGCTTGATTCATTGCTATTTGCATCCTCATCACCTACAAAAGTTCAAAACAGGATCAACGTGGGTACTATACTACCATATGCCAGATTACTAAGAACTTTCAGAACCTAATTTCTAAAAAGGTTATCAGAGTTTTAAGAATAATAAAAGCAGTAAATGAACCAAATAATATGTATCTTAAACAGCATTAGAACCTGATTGTGTTTCTTCAACCATTGCCACTGCCTCCTCGTCTTGATTCTCACAACCCACACCATCATCCATATCAGGTTGGTTGTCATTTAAAATCTGCTCTTCAGGACATAAGCTAAGATCTAAAACTGGAAAAGAAAAGAAAACGAAAATCAAAACCGTTAAAAACCAGCAGACACTATAAACATCTACAAAAGAAACAATACACTCTCAAAGATTAAGAATCCATATTGGTATAAACAATATAAATCAGGAACCAAATCTCTCCACAGCACAAGCACGGGATACAAACAAGTGAGACAAATACAAGAGACTATGAACAAGTTCATAATTTTAAAATCAGTAAATTTCAACTCCTTTTAAGGGCTGTACCAAGAATAGGTATTTGTCCAGCTTTCTTCAGCGCAATTTTTCACTTACCGAGTTTTTAAAAAGTAAATTTCCAGAAAAGAATTACTAAGCTCAAAGCCTCAAAAAAAATTGTTTTGGAAAATTTCCCTAAAAAAAGAGCCTTAAGTTTCAGATTCAAGTCAAGACTCCGGTTCAGAAAGAATAGCTTTTTACAGATAAAAATTTATTCTTTAAGAATTTATACTGTTTTCCATTTTCTCAGTACCCAAAATGAAACAATGAGAAACATTTTAAAAGAAAGGGAAAAAGGGAGAAAACTGAAAAATAGGATGAAATATAAAAAATATAAAAAAGCAACATGAGGGAACAAACCATTTTCCTTCTTGATATCTTCTCGGCGCCTTTTGCGGTGGCGGGCCCAATCGGCGATGCTGGTGCAACCATCACCGTCGGGGCGGCACTCGGGTGGGCCACCCATAATCTCGATCCGAAGAAGTCGGTCGGAGAAATTACTGTCGTTGAAAGCGAAACCGAAATCCCCATCGGAGCTAGAGGCTCCACGAGAAAAATCCGAGTCCATCTCCGTTCTCGGGTCAAACAGATCAGAATTCAATTGATCTCTCATGCCAATCCCCACCTAAACCCTCTTCTTCCTTTACTTTTTTTTTTTTTCTTTTGCTCTCTCTCTCTTTCTTTTATTACTATTTGCTGGTTACCCTTTTCAATCTTAAAACGCAGATAATACTAATATATAGGGAAACAAAACGGAGAAAATAAAACCCTAGAGTGGTGAGCTGGCGTTACCTAAACCGAAGGAGGATGGGGATTTAGGTGCTGCGGGTGGTAACAGCATACTTATAAACGGAAGAAGCTTTGCAGGCTATTTTTTATTTCTTTAGTACTACTATTTGTTTGTTTTGGTTTTTATTTTTTTGTGCAATTTGATTTTTTTCTGTTTTTGTTTTTGTTCTTTATTTTGGAAAGAAGTGGTTGCTTTTAAATCGATTGGAATCTGGAGGAATTTGGTTGGTCAGTCGTGGTGGGCTTTTGATTTTTTTCAAAAAATTGTAAAAGGTATTCTTATAAATAAATTGGATTAATCTTTTGCCTTCCCATCTTACATTTTGTTGAGGACTTGATTAGTTTGCCGACGGTAATTATCGTTTGAAATAATAAACAAAAACAATTCGGTTTTTCTACTAATCTTGGCCGAAGAATTTGGTTTAGTTAACCAATGTAATAAGTCTATATAAATCAATTATTAATTTATTTTCGATGGATAGTTAATTAGCCGCTAGCAACTTAGAGATTGAACATTATCACGTTTCTAATCAGGTTTTTAATTTATTTATGTTTTCTATATATTAATATAAGAATGGATAAAAAAAATTTCAGAATATATATAGAATAATGATATACGCTTTAGGTTGGAGGTTTTCTTAGTTGAAATTTTGATATGTGAAATTTCTCCATATTTTAAAATTAAAAAAGCCAATGGATATTTATATCCAATTAAAATCAACTCAAGTGCATGGATAATCATGAGGGGAAAATACGATTTTGGCATGAGTTCAAGGGAAACTGGATGCTCAATATTAAAATGGTGTACTTTGATTAGATAGAGGGAAGAAATATTCTGGAAAATTGGCGTCATTCAATGGATATTCGACGGTGAATCTCAACCTTTTTTAATGATGATACAATTAGCCAACATTTACGAGGTATTTATTTATTTATTACTAATATTTTTTTTTATATAAAGTACGGGGCATATAAACAAAGAATGCGAAAATTTTGAACGCCAGAATGCAACGCGCAATGTTGAATAATATATCTGAATATAGAAGAGGCGACTTAGATAGACTGACTCGGTAAATTAAAATGCCGTTCAACTTCAACTAAAAGCCTTATTTATTGGGCGTTGGCCGCGTTCTCCTTCCCCTTATTTTGCTTGATTAATTCATATCCACGATGATTTTTGCAGATTCATTCTTCTCTCTTTTTTTTTCTACTTTTTTTTCTCAAGTAAGCTGATCTGCTTAATTAACGTGATAGAGCTTCCAATTTCTTTTGTCTTCTTTTAGGTTCTGCCCCAGGAGTTGGGTTCCATCCACTTTACACGTAGTGTCGGTCCAATGTAATGTGATACTATTACCATAAGAATGATTCAAGTTTAGGTAAAGCGTTGATCAAATTTCTATTGAATCTCCAGGATTATATATGAGATCCAACCTCATTAGCCCGCGTGATAATTCATGAATTTGACCATTAAAAACATATAAATGATTCCAATGAACACATTCTAAGAAAAAAAATGATTCCAATGAACACGAACGCACCCGCACCCCATCGAGACCCATTACTTTTTAATTTGCTCTTGAAGACGTTTGGCTTGGCGACCAAAAACCGTAGGTTCAAAGTTCAACCAATCCACCCAAGTGTTTAATTATTACTCCCTCTGTCCCTTATTATCTGCTTCTGTTAACCGCTTCACACAGGGCAAGAAAATTAGTTAGGGTTCAAAATCTTATATATTTTTGTCTTTACTTTTCAATTTTACCCCCTCTCTCTCTTCCCATCTTGACCTATGGAAGGAAAGTAAAAAACTTAATGCATTTAAGAAAGACAGAGAAGTTTGGAAAGAGATAGAGAGAGTGAAAGGGTAAATTTAGAAAACTATCAATTAATACTAAGACATGGACAGATAAAAAGGGACAAAAAAAATTCTAAAATGAGACAGATAATAAGGGACTGAGGGAATAATTAATAGTAAAGGGCTTGTTTAGTTAAGACAATAAATGAAACCAAAAGATGATTTTGAAATTTTAAACTAATATTGTAGGGGTGTTTAGCCCCATACTTATTTCTGTTTAATATAAGCTTTCTCCGTTTCTCACAAAAAAAAAAGAAATTTTAAACTAATAATTACTCAAATTAAAAGTTGTTTAAAAGAATTTATAAGATAAAAATATCTTTAGATGTATAAGAAGGATTAAAAATAAATCTAATGATGAAATCAGTCTTTTCTTTAAAATATATTTATATTTTTATAAATTGTTTGAGCTATTTTTCTAAAATCCTACCATAATAAATATTTAAATTTAAAGACTTACACTAAAAAATTATTTTTCTTTATAATTTGGGATTAAACTTTACCAAAAGAGGGTTATTGTCTTAAGAAATTATAATGTTTATAAATTGTTTGAGTTATTTTTCTAAAATCCTACTATAATAAATATTTAAATTTAAAGACTTACCCTTAAAAATAATTTTTTAATAATTCATCAAAAGAGTATTATTATCTTAAGAAATTATAAAAAATGTATATATATTTCAATAATAAACAAATTATTTTTATAAAAACAAAATATAAAAAATTATTTTTACATAAAAAAATCTAATAATTCTATAAGAATATTTTAATCATCATACAACAAGGTCAAAAAAGATATGCTTACTTAATTAGATAATACTTAATTAATTAGATACATATTTAATGCACCTTTTATATTACCCAAAAGAAAAACACACATTAATCATTGTTTGATTAGCAATAATTAATAAATCTCTCTGATTCGGCCAAAAAAAAAGAAAAAAGAAAAAAAAACCCACATTAATTTCTAATTTTATCATACTTAACCAGTGCCCCATGGCAATTTCCTAAACTAAATTCCACAGAGGAAGCCCAAGGTAGCTCGTGCCTCGATAACGCCAAGTCGAACGAGATATGATTTTGAAGAAAATCAGTGGTACTTATATTCATCTGTACCGTTCAATTTGCAATAATCAATACTCAACGCAACAGTCAATACGTACAATCATCAATCCTATTCCCAGCACTTCACGTGTTTAACGAATTTGGCACCACAAAACCAAATCGTCAATCACAATAAAACAAGTCATATGGAGAAGCGAAAACGAAAATTAACTAAATTGTTTGAAACCCAGCATCCGTCTTTCGTTGACTAACACACATGGATGGATCCCATACAAGAAAAAAAGACAAATACTAATAAACAAGGGATTGAGATTTAATCCCACCTTGGAAAGATATATCGAACATGACCGGAAAACTACACAAACCACAAAGAAAAGGCTAACATCAATTTAAACAAAGAGGTCTTATTTATATTTACGAAAGACTGTTCAACGTTCCCAAAGGAGTACAATCATAACCCATCGGTTTCATTAGATCATTACATACACAAGTAGTATTTCTTCTGATTCTTGACTCAGCAAGGCAGGAAACAGCGCCGCATATATATACCTGACCATTGCTTCGCGGTTCGCACCCATTGAAGACCTTTTCATCGACGTAGGGTAGCATATCTAGATGATCTTGACTCTTGAGTCCTCTGCAGACCCTGCATCGATTAAAAGTTGAAAAAACATGGCAAAATACATGAAACAGAAAGTTCACTAGCTAGCAGTGACCAATGAGTTGTTAGAGAAAAAGCCCAAAACAAGTCCATAAAAATGCAAGTCTATGGCAACAAAGTTACGACGGCAACTTTTTGAGGCAAAAACACTGTTATATATATATATATATATCGAGCTATTACCGTATCAAATCAATACCTTTGTTTTCTTTTTGTCTGATTAGTGTATATATATATGGTAAGTGGTAATTAACCCAGATTTCCAAAAGAACAAAATATTAACAAGTTAACAATATACTAAACAGCAAAGTGACAGAGCGATTAGATTTTGGAGGGTATGACGAGAAGAAAAAAAATGGGAGCTCCCTTCAATCCAAGCAAAGAAATAAGAAGGCAAGCACGTCTCCTGAGTCATGCAAACCTTTAAGCTGCGCTTATAGAAGTGATAAACCTGCGCAACCCAGAGGTATCCATGAACCAGCAGGCGGGTTACGCCCCCTCTTGTCCTCGTTTTGGACCAAAGGGAGCTCCTCCTTCGACCAACAAACCCACAAAAAGGGAGACAGTCAAAACAATTAAAACCCTCGAGAAAAAGTGAAAGGGAGTTTAAGGAAGTCGGCACCCCCCCTGTTAATTGCTAGACCTAGGTTAGGTAAAGCTAACACTAAACCTAAAACAATGGCATTAATTTGGTGATTCTGACTCACTAGCAAATTAAAACAAAGAGCCAAGAGTGGCGAAGAGACGTGGTGGAGGTAGTAAGTGGTAGGAAGAGGGTTTATATAGAAAATCGAGAAGGGCTAAGAACAAAAAGCAAAAAACCCTAATACGAGAGTAGTAAAGTTCCTTATTGAGAAAGCAAAAATTGGAGTTTAGAGTGAGAAAAATAATTACTAGTGTAGTTGTATAATAAATAGAGGCATTAATGGGGATAGTGAATGAAATCTGCAAATGCAAGGCTAGATTTTGTCTCGTGAAACGAGGGAAAGTGAGATGAGCGGGCGTAGGATTTTAATTTAAAAATCTCTGACAAAATTTAAAGGAGAAAAAATGTGGATGCTTTTAGAAAACAGAGACCGGTAATGGAGTGCAGTGCACATGCTTACTATCTACCCTTTTGGCAAAGGAATATCTATTATCTAGGAAAGGTAAGAAAGATCAACGGTTCAAAAACCAACTATACAGTGCACAACACAGCTGACTTGTGGCCCCAAAAGAAAAATGTTATGGGGCCACATAGTATTACTGTATTAGGCTATTAGCCTGGGTCATTGACTCAATTGGCATTGCATAATTTTTCTTTTTTTGCGTTTTTTATTTTTAAATTTAGCTAAAAGAAATGTAAATTATGTTATTATTATGATAATTATTATTATTTCCACAAAGGAGACATGTATATGTCACTCAACCAGATGTTGGCATAGCAATAAGATAAATTCGACGATCAAAATTTGTCCTTATATACTGTCGATTGAAGTTGTAACTTTTGTTGTATGATCCAAGTTTTAAAATTTATTTATTTATTAATTGATCGATTCGTTATGTATTTTATTAAAAAAAAAATCCGAGTCATATTTTTTTTTGAGTGGGAGATTGATACGTATCTCTTAAATAAAAAATCGATTCATTCAATCGATAAATTCTTTTGATATTATTTTAAAAACAGAAATTCGAATCGTATCTTTTGAATTAAATATCTATTCATGCATTAATTATTGGACTCATGTTCTAAGACCATTGAATTTCTTTTTCAAATTGAAGTTAAAAATTGAGAATTTATAGTGTCTAGAACTATAAAAAGGAACATACTAACAATATCAAAGCTACTACATACACATTGGGATATTATGTCTACCTCATGGTGATTAATTTCTACTGTGTCCATGCCGATGGGATGTGTTGAGGACCCTTTACAGGACCTGCAATGGTGGACAGATGGCTCAATGGGACCTCAGGATGATAACCTGTAAGAGAGAACACAGTCAAAGGGGGAATCGGCCTTTGGCCGATTGGTCCCTCTCCGATGGTTAAGTCAGTAGAGATAATGAGCAGGAGAGAAGTAGAGTAGTTCAGTGTTTTTGTTGTCTTACCATGCATGCTTTGAGATGTGCCTTATATAGGTAGCCTGTTGGGCTGTACTGAGTAGGCCGTTGGTTAATCATGGGTCGGCTAAGTGATTTGGGCTTTGGTCAGTCGGCCCATGGCTGTATAGATTGGGCCTTGTTGGGTTACGATTGTGCTCAACAAGTGCCCCCCAGGCGGCAAAGTGATTACAAAGTGATCGGTTTGACGGCTGTAAAGGATGTGGTTAGAAAGAGTGTGGCCGACAGAAGCGGGTACGGTCGGCTGAAGAGAGTTGGTCGACTGAACGAAGGTGGGGTACAGCCGGGTGAAGGGTAAGGGTTGGAAGGGGAGAAATGAGCGGGAAAGGGAAGAGACGTGGGAGAAGTGAGTCCCGAGAAAATTTCAAAGGGATTTATTGCAGAAGGTGTCGGTTGAGTTTTCGAGGTGCCACACGTCAACGCCGGGTAAGTGGACGAAGGTGGTATAAATATATTTCTCTCTCCCCATGAATCGCGTTTTGGAAAGATTTTCTGGCTTTTGAAATTTTTGTTGCTAATTTTCTTTGTGGTTCGTCTTCCAGAAGAAGGTCGGTGGTCCATCAGCGGTTTGTCATCGGTTTTTCGGTGGTGAACGACAGACTTCTTGCATTAGTAAGTCTGATTTTGTTTTGTTTAGGTAAAAATGGTTAGTAGCGAGGGTAGTATGAGTGAGTCTAGGGAGGATAGTGGGAGAGCGTTCGCCGGGGAGGAGAGCGCCGAGGAGAGTGCGAGCCATTCGGGAAGAATGGCCGCGGGGGAGGAGAGGGTAGTGTCGGGCAGGGGCGGCGGCAGAGGTACCAGGGCGGGCGCAACGAGCAGGCGTCGGGAAGGTAAGGCACCAGTGGAGGAGGATGTACCGGCCGATGAGGAGGCGTCGCGTCACCGTACAGTGTACTTGAACCGTACGGTCAGGGCGGAAGACGAGGAGAGGGCCGGGGTGGTGATCGAGGAATGCGGGCTCCGTGCATATAAAGTGGCGACAGTAGCGCCAGACCGGCGGCCAGGAACGGTTACACAAGATGGCAATTGTGCCTGCTTTTATGAAGTAGCTTTTAGAGTCGGATTTAGGGTTCCGGCGCCAAGATTTTACAGGGAGGTGCTGCATTATTACGGTATTGCCCCCAGCCAGTTGGTGATTAACTCCTGGCGTATAATAGTGTCCTTCGCAGTCGTCTGTAGGTACAAAGGATGGGTGCCGACTGTAGGAGTGCTAAGGACACTTTTCAAGGTGAAATTCCAAGGGGGGTTTTACATATTGTACAGCCGGCGTAAGAAGCAGCGTAACCCATTCCAAGTACCCGATAGTAACAGAGATTGGAAGAAGCGTTACTTCGGGGTGCTGAAGCCGGCTGAGGAAGAGTGGGGTTTCTCGGTTGAATGGGTGCGCTTGAGCGAGGATGTGTTAGAGGCGCTCAATCGAGGCCCCAGTTTGGCAATGAATGAGGTAAAGCAAGCGCTGTACTTCTTCGAAAAAGATCTGAAAATCAACTGCGACGACTGTGCTCACCCTGCGAGGCTAGTCGATTGCGGTCTAAGTCCACCAGGGACTGGAGGGAGAGCCAAAGAGGGCTATGGCCCACTCGATGTAGGGATAGAAGTGTTGAGCGTGATCCCTCCAATGGGTGAACCAGATGCCGCCGGATCATCTATGCCTCCCTCTGTCGCGCCTGCTCTGCCCGCTGCGCCTCAGTCGCCTGAGGGAAGAGTGTCACCGTCGGCGCCTATGGCAAGGTCGCCTGTAGTCGAGGCGTCGAATGACCCTATATCAGGTAGTCATTGGGTTGGGGAGTATCTAGGTTCTTTGAGTCTGGGAGGTGAGAGTGAGTTTAACTTAACTGCTTTATCGATAGATCCTGAATTAGCTCTGCCGTACTTAGAAACGCCCTTTGGGAGTTTACTCGGTATTGTAGCTTGAACTAGATCTTTGTAGCTTCACAGTAGTTACAGACTGATACTTGTCGTTTATTGCAGGTCCTGAAGAGATGCCGGTTGAAGGTGGAGACGGTAGGAGAGGGTTCAGCGCCCGGGACTTCGCGCGCATTAGTAAAGGAAAACCCTCTTCTCACAGACAAGGGGGAAAGGGCAAGGGAAAGGCTGACGCCGCTGGATCTCAACCGACTGCACCCTCCGTCGGCCAACGAGCTGCAACCGTCGGTCCGAGAGCGAGTGGTGTCGTCATCCGAGAGGCGGCTCCAACGCGAGAACAGGGTAGCTCTGCCGCGGGGCAGAAGAGAGCGGCGTCACCGAACCCGTGGGAAGAGGCTGCCCACAAGCGTGTAGCCGGCGGTAGTGGACAAAGCTCCCATCAAAGCGTCCCCAGCGCCGGTAGGGTTCAAGCGACCGTGGCCTCTAGGGGACTAGGTCAGAGTGCCACGGGCCAAGGAAGGTTAGCCCATCTGGCCAGCCTGGTAGAGCAGGGTAATACTGAAGCCAACACCTCTAGCGCCGGGCTACAGACCGAACTAGGGCCACCCAGTATGTACGGGGGAAGGGTGTGCCCGTTCTTATATGACAACGCGCTGTTCAGGAAGGATAGCGCGCTGACGCAGCTACACGTTGCTACCGCCTACGCGCTGGAGCTAGTAGAGGGCGTCGATCAAGATTACATGCGCGACAAGATGAGCGCCATGGATTGCTTCTTGTCGGCAGCAGCCTTGCACGAGAGGGTAAGTAGGCTTAGTAAATTCAAGATATCCATGAATAAATAGTGACAACACGCGGGTGTTTGCAGAGTCGAATGCTCAATGCCGCCGGTATCTACCACCTGAAGGCCGACAAGGCAAGGGAGAAAGCTGCAGAGCAGGTGCAGGCGGCGCAGGCAGCAGAGATGGAGAAGGCAAAAGATGAGTTGGCCGTCTCCGAACTGAAGAGAAAGGAGTTGCAAGAGGAGGTGAAGAGGGCCAACGAAGATATGGCGGCTGCTGGTCGCCGCCTGTCAGAGCAAGATGAGGAGCTGAGACGAGTGAAGGCAGAGTTGGAGCGCGTCCAGCAAGAGAGGGATAGCCTTCAGACTCTAGCTGCGGAGAGGGAAAAGGCTCTGAAGGTGGCAGTAGAAGAAGAAAAAGCCACAGCCGGCAAACTGAAGGAACAAGAGGTAGAGGCGGCGGCGCTTCAGGTAAGACTTATGGTAATTCCCTTTAGGATTTGATCGAAGATCGAAGTATAGATATTGGTTGTAGTGACCCTTCTCTGTTTTGTTACGTTGATCACTTGTAGGCTCGGCTCGACGGGTTGGCGGCTGAGCATGAAGAGCAGATTGAGGAGAGGCTGGGGGAACTCGAGGGAAGCATGAAGGACTATGGGGAGTTCATCCAGCAATGGGTGATCAAGAAGATTGTGGAGGCGTTTCCCCAAGTGGACACTAGTGGAATCGACTTCACAATTCCCGACGACGAAGATGCTCCTATGGAGGCTCTCCCTGAGGTGCGTGTGGCTGAGGTAGTCGTAACTGAAATTATTACTCAAACGGCCACAGATGAGGTGGTGGCGGCCGACCCTACACCAACACCTGCTCAGGCGGAGCCCTCTCCCTCAGTAAATCCTGCGACTGAATCAGAGGCGCCAGCCATGGAGGCGACAGCTGCTGAACCGATTCAACCGACTGAAGGGGGTCAGCCGGAGGGGAATGTGGGTAGTTAGGTTGTGTAAATATGTAGCTAATTCAGACTTGTATAGATTCATTTCAAGGAATGAAGTTCTTTTTCTGATGGAGCCTAGCGCCATGGTAGCTATAACTCGGTTTACTTGTTTGTTGATCATCTGTAACCTATAATAATCGTCTATAACAGTCGGTATGACAGTAGTCCGTAGTCGTTACTATTTGCTTACATAGTCCGGTCACAAGTCAAATTGGTGAGTTGGCAACCGCGTATACTTATATGTCGATTGTAAGAATATGTCGATGGTAGAATATTCAACAAGTAGCTTGATAAGTTTAAATAGCTTGACTCATGTCGCCTGAATGAATGTTGATCATAACAAAAACATTGTAGACTGTAACATTGTAGATTGTAGAGTGTACAACAACATTAGGACTTAGCATGTGGCTCATTCTCGAGTGTAGCTTGGCTTAAAAGTAGAATCTCTTCAGATGTATGGCATTCCAAGCTCGCGGCAGTAGTTTACCGGCCGAGTCTTTAAGTCGATAGGCTCCCTTGCCCAATATTTCAGCAATCACGTACGGGCCTTCCCACTTAGGAAATAATTTCTTATGTTCGCTGGCGGGTCGGCTTGCTTCACAGCTTCTAAGAACAAAGTCGCCCACTTGGAATTGTCGGGCGGACACCTTGGAGTTGAAATATTTAACGACTTGCTGGGACCTATTTGCCGCCTGTAATTGAGAGTTCAAACGGGTCTCCTCCACAAGGTCCAAGTTCAAACGAAGTTGACTGTCGTTGACGGAGTCGTCGAAAGTAGACACACGGTAGGTGGGGACCCCAATCTCAACGGGGATGATGGCCTCCGAGCCATACACTAGGTTGAATGGGGTTTCACCTGTAGTAGTGCTGGCTGTGGTCCGAATGGCCCATAGTATCTCAGGTAGTTGTTCGGCCCATTCTCCCTTAGAGTCGCCCAACTTCTTTTCTAAGGCTTTTACGATTTTACCGTTCATGGACTCTACCTGCCCATTGGCTTGTGGGTGTGCTACTGAAGCGGCCTGTAGATAAATAGAAAAATTATTGCATAAGGTTCGGACCCTGTCACCTTGTAGCTGTGTGCCATTGTCGGTAACTATAACATGTGGGATGCCAAAACGACAGATGATGCTCTGCCAAATGAACTTTTCAACTGCCCGCTGAGAAATAGAAGAAAGGGGTTCTGCTTCAACCCACTTTGTAAAATAGTCACAAGCCACTATCACAAATTTCCTGCCGGCGGTTGCTAGAGGGAACGGTCCCAATAAGTCGAGTCCCCATTTGGCGAAGGGCCATGTGGAGGGGATTAAATGTAGCTCTTCAGCTGGCTTCCTCGGGACTTTGGAAAATTTTTGACATGTTTCGCATTTCCTTACAAATGACTGAGCATCTTTCCTAAGTGTCGGCCAATAAAACCCCTGTCGGATGACCTTCTGAGCCAGTGTTCTTCCTCCCTCATGATTACCGCATACACCCTCATGAATCTCACGGAGGATATAGTCGGCTTCTTGTCTGTCGACGCATCGCAGCAAGGGCCAGGAAAAGGATCTTTTGTAGAGCGTATCATTCAAGATAATATATCGGGCTGCCCGACGTTGTAGAGCTGTAGCTTCAGTCCTGGATGTAGGTACTTGGCCTTGGAGGTATCTGAATATGGGAGTCATCCAGCTATCCTCGTCATTTATCTGATGAGTTATCGATTGGAGCGGATTGGAGGGGCTAGTAGCGTGCTCCAGGATAACCTTGCCGCGAATGGTCGGGCAAGACGAGGCTAGCTTTGAGAGTGCGTCTGCCCGATTGTTCTCTTCTCTTGGGATTTGGTGCAGAGATATGCTGGCGAATTTAGACCACAAGTCTTGTACACTTTTATTGTAGCCGACCAAGTTGGGTTCTCGCACTTCATACTCGCCAAGTACTTGCTTTGCTACCAGCTGAGAGTCGGTATTCACTTTTACATCCTGCACACCCATCTTAGCAGCTATACTCAATCCGGCTATCAAAGCCTCGTATTCTGCAGCATTGTTGGACAGTGGAAAGTCAAACGTCAGGCCATATTGATATTCTTCTCCGTCAGGGCCGATTAGAACAAGGCCTGCACCTGCCCCATCTTTGACCGATGAACCGTCGACAAAAAGGGACCAGGGCTTTTGGTTAAGAGTAGCTTGACCAGCGGTGGATGAATTAGGATGTGGGATTACAGGCGGTAGGTTAGTAGGCCCACTGAAAGTACATTCCGCGACAAAATCGGCCAGGGCCTGTGCTTTAATTGCCTTCCGGTGCTCAAACTCAATACCAAATTCGCTCAATTCTACGCTCCACTTAACCAAGCGGCCAGATAAATCGACCCTGGTCAGTATCTCTCGGATTGGTTGGTCGGTCAAAACCGTGATTCGATGAGATTGGAAGTACTGACGTAGACGTCGGGCTGCGGTTACCAACGCATAAGCGAGTTTTTCTGGTCGACTGTAATTGCATTCTCCACCCTGCAGAGCGCGACTGACATAGTAGATAGGAGAGTCAGTCTGATTCTTTCTTTTGACCAACACAGCAGCCACAGTTTCATCGGAAGCTGCTATATATAAAAACAAGTCATCGCCTGGCTCTGGTCGACTTAATAATGGTGGAGAGCTCAAATATTGTTTCAGTTGGTCGAAGGAGTGTTGACACTCATCCGTCCAGGAGAACTGATCCTTTGTCGTTTTAGTCCGAAGAACTTTAAAGAAAGGCAAACACTTGTCCGCCAACTTCGACACAAAGCGGTTTAACGCTGCAACCCGACCAGTCAAGACTTGTACTTCTCTAATGGTTCTTGGAGGTGACATGTCGACAATAGCTTTAATTTTTTCCGGGTTGGCTTCTATCCCTCTTCGGGAGATCATAAAGCCCAAAAATTTACCTGCCTCTACTCCAAAAGTACACTTTGCTGGGTTTAGCTTCATGTTATACTTTCTGAGTGTGTTGAAGGCCTGGTTCAAGTGCTCCAGGTGTCGGTCAAAAGTGATGCTCTTAACCAACATGTCGTCCACATACACCTCTACTGACCTGCCAATTTGCTCTCTAAAGATGCGGTTGACCAGTCTTTGATATGTCGCCCCGGCGTTTTTGAGGCCGAATGCCATTACATCATAGCAATATAGGCCATCTTCTGTGATGAAGGCGGTTTTCTCCCGATCCTCCTTGGCCATGGGGATTTGATGGTAGCCTGAAAAGGCGTCCATGAAAGTGAGATACCTGTTGCCGGAGGACGAATCCACAAGTCTGTCGATAGATGGGAGTGGGAAACTGTCTTTGGGGCAGGCTTTGTTTAAGTCGATAAAGTCGACACACATCCGCCATTTGCCTGTCGGTTTCTTGACCAGTACCACATTGGCCACCCACTCGGGATAGTGAACCTCTCGGATGAACCCCGCCCTCAGTAGCTTGTCCACCTCTTCTCGTATGGCTGAGAGCCGGTCTGGGGCAAATCGTCGTTTCTTTTGTTTCACCGGCTTTATCTTAGGATCAACATTCAACCGGTGCGAAATAACTGAAGGATGAATACCGGGCATATCAGCGGGTGTCCAGGCGAACACGTCGACATTCTTCTGCAATAATTCAATTAGTAACGACTGTTCCTGAGCTGTAAGTTTTGAGCCTATTTGTGTCACCTTGAACGGCTCGCCCTCCTTCAGAGGCACACTGAGGGTTGCTTCAACCGGCTGCGGCTTGTGCAATGCCTGTTCGTCTCTAGTGTCCAAGACTTCGAGGGATAATTCACCATTGTCGACAACTTGATTCACAGATTCCCCTATAAGCATGTTCAATTCCATTGGTTGGGAGTGTTGCCCCCCGGTCGAGCCTTCTGCCAAGGCTGCCAATTCTTCTGTAGCTTCAGCGGCCTTCTTGGCCATGACAAGTGATAGCAGATGGCACTGACGAGCCATGTATTGGTCGGTCTGCATGTAGCCTACGCCACTTGGGGTAGGGAATTTTACCTTGAGGCAATACACAGCGTCCGCCATCCTCGTGTATTTCATCAACGGGCGACCGATTATTGCATTGTAAGCAGAGGGCTGATCCACGACAACAAAAGTGTTCATAACATTCAACACATGTGCACCATCGCCTATACAAATGGGTAGCTTGATCAATCCTTTGACTGGGATTGGGTTATTGCCGAAACCATAAATGGGCTTAGTCGGCTCCAATTGGTCGTCTTTAAATCCCATACTCTTGTAGGCATTGTACAGGATAGCATCGACGGCACTGCCGCTGTCGACCAAAATTTTGCTAACTTCATAGTTTCCAATGATCGCCTTAACGACGATAGGATCGTTGCCTGAGTCTTGAAACAGCTCGGTTTCATCCCATGAGAATGTGAGAGTCCATCCGTCATCTACCTCTTTCCTTTGGGGAGGGGCCTGCAACCCCAAGTGACATACGCTCCGCAGATGAGCCTTTCTTTTAGATTGAGAGTCGGCCCACTCCTGAGTGGCGCCGACAATAGTGTTTATGACCCCATGTACAGCCGGTCGCTTGTGTTCACGACGCTCGGACCGTTCTGTAGGTTGAATCTCTTTATCTGTTTGTGTAGAGTCTTTCCTGATATAGTTCCGGAGGTACCCCCGTCGAATCATGTCTTCTATAGCATTTTTCAAGTCAAAACATTCCTCAGTAGTATGGCCTCTATCATCGTGGAAGGTGCAGTATTTACCTTCATTTCTCACATTCCGATTGGGTTGCTTCATTCTTCGAGGCCACTGGATTCTGTCGGCCATTTCTCCCCGAGAGATACTGTGCAGGATATCTGCGCGAGTAGCATTGAGTGGGGTATACTCTTCCACTCGGAATGAGACAGGTTGATTCCGTCTGATTTGATCATGCCTGGGAGCCTCCGGTCGAAGGCTCTTTCCATCTTTCTGAGATAAGCCTCTCCCACGCGGTCTGTAGCTCCGATCATCTATATTGGGACGACTGTCATATGTGGGACGAATGTGTTCTCTTCCCCTAATATCCTTGGCCGCCTCTGAGGGCCGTCTGTAGAGCTCATCTGGAACATGTTTGTTTTCCTCCAAGTCTGCGTATTTTTGCGCTCTGTTGAACAAGTCATGAAGTTGTTTCGGTTTGCTATCCGTGAGAGAGTACTTCAAATATTCATGCTTAACCCCTGCAATGAAAGCATCGACTGCGAAGTCAGTAGTCAACTCTTCAATGTCGCCGATTGCCGCCTGGAATCGTTCTATGTAGCTTTTCAGTTGTTCTCCTGTTGCTTGTCGAATTGCCAACAATGAGGCAGCGGTTTTTGTTTTCCTCCTCTGACTGGAGAAGTTGTTCATAAACGCCATACTAAGCTGCATGAAGTTGGTGACTGAGGCCGGCTGTTGCTTGTAGTACCAAGTATGTGCTGCCCCTTCGAGCGTGCAGATAAACGCTCGGCATTTGAGGGCGTCTGAAGCTCCGTATAACCCCATCAGGTTGCTGTATTGTGTAATATGATCCTTGGGATCACCCTTGCCATTGTATCTCAACTTCGGGACCTTGAAGTTAGGTGGCGTTTGCTCTTGGCGAATGCATAATGCGAGCGGATCCTGCTCCTCATTCAGCCATTCCATATGATCCTTTTTGGTGATATTGTTGATTTCCATGGCTTTAAGCTTATTTTCAAATTCAGCCTTCAGCCCATCTAACCGGTCCGAGATAGGCTTCCCGGGAGAGGCTGCTCTTCCTTTGGACGGCTGGGAGGGTTCCGGGTTTTGGTTTTCTTCCTGTTCCCGCGCTCGTCTTGGTGCTTCTACCGTCGCACTATGGGCAGACTCAGTCGGTGCTTGTCGAGTAGAAGCCTGGGTGCGTCTGACCGAGGATTCTCTTCGTGGTCCTGGCGCTTGACCATGATGTCTGCGCCAGTTTGATCTGGGGGCGGTTTGACTAGTTTCAAGACGTAGTCGTTGATGCGACTGCTCCTGATGCAGCTCTTCCTCGTTCGGCCGAGTCGCTTTCAGATCAGCTATCGTCCTTTGTTGCTTTTCCACTAGAGTAGTAAGCTCATCCATACGGGTTTGCATGTGAGCCAAATAGGACGTTACGTCCATTACTTGTGGCATTGTTTGCCCCCCAGGTGTAGTTGTGTTCAACGCGAACACCAAAGGTATCTGTTGGGATGATGAGGGATCACGTTGGACAGTTGGAAAGGAGAAAGAAGGAACGTTGGTGGCCGGACTCTCAGCGTTGCTTCCTTCCCCTGGGAATATACTGCGTCGAACTGGCATTTGAGGTTGCGTTCTCCTTTGGTTAGTATCCCGAAGCTGGCTACTGTCATTGCTCTCCGGTGAAGCCATGGCCACTGTCGTTCCCACAGACGGCGCCAAATGTTGAGGACCCTTTACAGGACCTGCAATGGTGGACAGATGGCTCAATGGGACCTCAGGATGATAACCTGTAAGAGAGAACACAGTCAAAGGGGGAATCGGCCTTTGGCCGATTGGTCCCTCTCCGATGGTTAAGTCAGTAGAGATAATGAGCAGGAGAGAAGTAGAGTAGTTCAGTGTTTTTGTTGTCTTACCATGCATGCTTTGAGATGTGCCTTATATAGGTAGCCTGTTGGGCTGTACTGAGTAGGCCGTTGGTTAATCATGGGTCGGCTAAGTGATTTGGGCTTTGGTCAGTCGGCCCATGGCTGTATAGATTGGGCCTTGTTGGGTTACGATTGTGCTCAACAGGATGCTTTCATTAACAAACTCAAGTAAATGAGATTCAAGTAACATCTATTAAGGAATCGACTCCTTTAATCATAATTCCTTTTGTATACTATAAAAAAGATAAATTTGAATCGTATTTTTTACTCAAGAATCAACTCATGCATGCGTTTGTAACCCAACAAATTAAAAACAAAAATTCATGCATGCATTAATTGTTGAGCTAAATGTTCAGAAACTAGCGATGAATTCTTTTTCAAGGGGCATGGAATAAGGATTATGTTTGTCAAGAACTATAAAAAAATGTACTCATATGGAACAATAAAAACATACCAATAACTAACAACGTCACTATCTATCGGGATATATATGAATTCAGCTTTCTCAAGGTGTTTAATTGAGTAATCTCAATAGAAATTATAATTGCTCATAGTCATACACATCGGCAACTAGTAAACTTATGTAACACAATAGGGATTTATAAGCACGAACATTAACTTTAGTCTATTTAATTCAACTAGTGCATTTTTTTTTCGGTTTGGTTACAGGGAAAAAGGGCACTAAAAAATGTAAAATAACTTTAGATCAAGTTGCATCCAAAATTTCGCGTAACAAAATGAATCCGTTTAGAAGTATTTTCTATATTATATTGTCTTTCATTTTAAATTGTACAAGGCAAGTCGGCCAAAAAGAAATTATTGTACTGTACTACTACATGGCAAGAATGTCACAGCCTGCTCGTGGGCCTCTCGTGGCAAAATAATTGCTAGATTTAACATGGCAGAGCTCCGATTCCATGCAAATCCTCTTCTCACCTACCACCTGCACACAAATGTCAAGCAAAACTCATCACTACCATTAATTAGAAACACAGCACATCTCAAACACTAAAGTCTAGAAATTGAAAGCATCACAGAGGAAAAGAAAAGGTTCCATTCAAGATAAAGTAATTTTCTTCAAGTTAAGTTTTTGGGGAAAACAAGAAAATGGAAATCGATTTCTTTTTAAAAACATTTGTTGAAGATAAAGAAAAGGGCATCAATTAAAGGATAGTTAGAATTAGAAAGTAAGAGCAAAACGGAGCTCCCTTCACCCCAATACCAAAAAGAGGAAGGCAACCCACGCCTCCCGGCTCATGCAAACCCTTAGCCTGCGTGGGCCACTGGATCGAGAGGCATGGACCAGGATGTCTAAAGCTACGCAGGCAGGGGTATCCATGAACCGGCAGCTGTGGCATTGTGCCATCACTTCCTTTCGGAATTGGAGTGTTGAGAGCTCCGTTAAGCACTACCCATACCCAATTCAAAGCTTGGACTCACATCGGCTTCTCGAGTCTTTATATAGGCTTGGGCCATCTCGACAAAATCTGGACTATTAAATTCAAAAGATGTAAAAGAATGAAAGATCCACAAGTGGGATTTTCTGCCTCAGAATTGGTGAAACGTTGCATGTCGTCAGTTTGAAAAAAAAAAAAATTAACTTGCAGACGACTGAAGGGCACCAGTTTCCTTTTGAAAAAAAAGACCAAATAAAAGTAAACGTTGCATGTCATTGTTGCTAGTTGGAGTATCTATTTATCTCTTTCTATATATAACCGGTTTCAATTGTTAAGCCAAATGTTGGTGTAAAGTTAAAAGCCTCTCCTATTTAAATTAATCTCTTTTGGGCACAATAATATTTTTAGCTATTTAATTTAGTCCTTATCTTTATGGATCACATGGATGCAGATTTTGGGACGTCCTAATTAATGGTGAAATTTTTAAATTTAATTTTTTAACAAAGAATGCTTTTGTGTATTCAGCTCAAGTCGTTTTCACCATTAAGAAAAAGTAAGGAAAAATACTTAGTAACGGCTAGTATATTAAATTGCAAATATACGTATCCATCTCGGGTGCTAGATGAAATGAACTGCGGACACGAGCAATCCATGCCTGACAAAAAAAAAAAGAAGGAAAAACATTGGTAATAGTTAACTGAAAAAACATTAGATGCAACATATATCATTTGATATTTTGAAGATATATTATGCGAGAAATGGGGCCTAGATGATGCCATGCTGAATTAGATTTTCATTTTGTTGTTTGGCTTTAGTTAATTGTAAACGATGAGTAAACAGTTCTCTACTTCTTTTTGGGTAATAAAATCAATTAATTATCCAAAAAAGATATTTTGAAGATTAATCTACATCAGTATACTAATCCCTTATTCCTACAAAATTTTCCCAAGGAAAAGGGGGAATTTTCTGACCAGAAGATTGAGTCATCAGCAGGACGAAAGAGATTAAAAAGAGGGAGAGAGATAGAGAGAGTAGGAATGAGAAAAGCAGGGGAAAAAGAGGTAGCAAAACGGAGCTCCCTTCACTCCAATACCAAAAAGATCAAGGTAACCACGTCTCCCAGTTCATGCAAACCCTCAGCCTGCGCCCGGGCCTCTCATTGCTCAAATTCTGGCGCATCCAGGGGCATTCATGAGCTAGCAGGCGTAGCCTACCCATCACCTCGTTTCAGGCTTGGAGTGAGAGAGCCCCGTTATTGGGTCCCATCGGCTTCCCACTCTACACACTCACAAAAGAAAAAACTATAATCATACTATTTATAGTAAGTACTACTATGTTTGTATACTACTATATATATGTAGAATAGAAACTAGAAAATGATCAAGCTGAGACTTGAGAGACAAAGGAAAATGGGAGGGTCCTTTTATAGGCCAAAACATGAGGAACCGAAACAATCTGGACCTTCAGATTAGAAAAATTTACGGAGAATCAGGAAATAAGATTTCCTTGTCTAAAATTTGATTTAAGGCGGTAATGGAGGCTATCTTTTCAATGATGAGTTATTATTATTGGTCGGTGTGACAATGTTTTTCATTTGTATAATTAGGTTTGGTTCTGATTGAAAATTTGATTATGAATTTTGTAGAATTTGCGGGTCCCAAAAGTTTCATCTCTTCAAGCAAGAATATTACTACTAGCTGGGATGGAGTTTTATAAACCGCAGAGTGCAGAGTGGAATTGGAATCGTGTTATCGTTCTCCACTATGGGCAAATTATAACGGGTAAAGGTTTTTCTTTTCATTACTTAAATTACATTATTTCGGCCAATATTTTTCTCTTGAGTTTGTGCCCTGACGCAGCTGGTTACCAAACTGGGGTAGCAAAGTACCAACTCCTTTGCTGATTGAGAGCTGTTCTTTTCATTAATCTGAGGTGACTGAGATTTGAAAACGATTTAACCTTTAATTGTGGGTCAAGACTCAAAGATATATACTACTACTATCCTATTAGCTTGCTTTTTCCAAAAGTTTATTCCAATAATCCTTTGTTGATCATCAGTTTCAAGTTTCGAAGGTGAATAAGGCAACTCTGTATCTCCAAGTCTGGTGAATTTCTAGGTTATTCTCATACAGGGTTTCCTTTTTTTCTTCTTAATTCGAACAATTAGTTGAATGGCGGTTTAAACTTTGAACTTTGAAGTGATTAATTTCGTCACTATGTCGAAAAGGAGTATATTCCCTAGCAGAAGATGGTTGCTTTCCACAGTGGTCCACTACATAAAAACATACAAAAAATGTTAGCAAGAATAGTTTTCCCTAATTTTTTACTATAAATAATACCTTGCAAACGTATAAATATGGCCCAGTCCAAGCAATTTAAGCAGTGAAATTTGACAAGAAATAAATTTGTAAGCAATAAAAAATTTTCAGGTGGAATGTGATTATGAAGGTGCTGCTGTCACTTGACCAATAATGGATTAAAAGGACCAATGTTATCAATTAAAGATAAGTTAAGATCCTTCTTGTAGCCTTTATTTGGTGATGGTAGATGTTGGGGCATTTCGGGGTGAAGCGAAGTCTCTCCTTTTCAATAGGAGTCGGGGGGTTTTTAAAAGTATATATATGAACAGAAAGTACCACTACAACTCCATAAGTTCAGATTCTGGACCGCTTTTGCTTTGTTTAATGCCTATGAAAGTACAATCTTATGGTGGATTACATCAATGTTCTTTCTTTTTCTCATGGTCAAAAGCTATACAAAGTATCTTTTCAAAAAAAAAAAAAAAGCTATACAAAGTATCAAATTCAAATATTTTTTGTTTGGGAGATGCTGTATCCGATCATTGCCAGAAGAATTTATAAATGTTGCACAAATATTGGCAATCACTGCAAGATGGAAATAATTTATTGGAAATAAGTTTCATTGCGCTAACTATTCCATCTCTTGGGCATTATCAGTTCAAATCATAGCAATCCAGAAACAAGTGGATTCTGAACAAGTGGTCACTATGAGAAACGCCCTGTTTTACACAAGCTAGGTACTCAAATTCAATTTCGACTACAAGTGTTTGAATTTGGGAATCGGTCATGCAGAAACATGAACTTACCACTTCAAGTATCCTCCAAAGTCCAAACAAATTCATAGGTGTTTTCTATTAGAGAGTTCGGTTTTTCTTTTTTTCCGCAGATATGGTAATCTAGAAAGATTGGATGGTGTTAATCAAGTTATGAAGGGGCGGGCATTCCGGTTGATCCATGCTATGGTGCGATAACATTTAATTCCCATTACATATCTAATCCCAAGATTACAGGCAAAAGAGTTAATGTACAATCTTTATAATAGCACCATAATCCTCAGTCCATGGATGATCATGGACTCTTGACCAGGCACATCTAACATCAACCTACCCCTTGGAAGCTTTTGCCCGAGATTGCTTCCTTTCTAGCCTAGCTTCTAGTAGTTTTGCCTTCAAGGTATTCTCCTTAACACCCTGAGGCAATTTTAGAGAAGACTCTGATTTTTCAAAATCCGGAGACGTCAACTTGGATACCCATTGTCGAACTGGACTCGCATGACCTTTAAATGTGGATTGAATGCATGAATCTTCCCTCAAGCCACTCTCAGGATGAACCTTATCACCTTCAGAGGACAAGGAATGGTTTCTGACCAAGCTATCAACCGCATGACTTGAGCTCAATCTGTGGGTTACGTTCTGTTTGACCTTTTTATCATGTATAACCTCTACGTTACTCATTCTTTCATCAAACTGTCCTCGCAAACTATGCAATTTCCTGCCCTTAATGGCATTCCTAGATCCCACCTTTTTCCTTGTCGAAGTTGGATATACTAACTCTTCAGCATTACCCGCTAAAGCATTGTCCCCATGATGTTTAGAGCTCCCCTTGCTTTGAATCTGGTTTGCGGTTCTATTTAATTCATAACACTGTGAATCACTACCACTGTAATCTTCTTCCTCAGCTACACCTTGAGGGGCACTAACAGCCTCATTCAATGCGAAGGACTCTAAAGAATGTCGGCGCGACCAATTCTCCTTAAGCTCACATTTCCTTGATCCACTGGAGCGTTTAGCTTCAAGAAAAGTTTCTATATCAAGGCTTAGCTTGTCAACAATTGTATTCTTTTCTGCAGGATCAGTTTGACCTTCTGCCAGCTTCATTTGCATCCGCTCATCAAGCCATGCCTCAGAAATATGGAGAATTAGCCGCTCGGGATTTTCCCCACTAACTTGATCAATCTCATGCTTGTGCTTTATGAACCGCAACTCCTGTTCGTATTCCCTTATTCCTCTGGCAAACTCATCACACAGATTCTCTAGTAGAATTCGTGCTTTTCTCTCTCTCTCAAGCTCTTTCAATGCACTGGTGAAAGAAGATTTTACCTCGGAGAGTTCTCGAGCTAACTTTCGGTGCAAGTTTTCAGAGCGCTTTCTGAACTTCCTCTCATCTTCTAGCTCCTCTCTCACTGGCTGAATGGCAGCTTTGATTCTATCTTGCTCCTTGCTCTTCCTAGAAAGTTTATCCTCTGCAACTTGCTTCATCAAAACATCCATTTCTTGTCTCTCTGTTTGGTTCTTTTGCAGCAACTCTTTCATCCGGGCCCGAGAATGATCCAGTTCCATTTTCAAAGCTTTTACCAATGACAGGTTTGATACATGCTGTTCTTCTAGAGACCAGATTCGGTTGAGTACCTTGAGCAACTCAGTGGACGTCTTAAGACTATAACCTGACCCCTCGATCCTTCCTTTAAAATCCAAAGAACTAGCTGGAGTGATTGCAGGGTTATAAGGTGCCACCTGCAAAGAATAAATATTGAAGTGATAAAATGGCCGAAAAATATCCTTCGATCTATCGGCTTTTGAGGAAGCATAACCAGAACAGAAGACAAACTATGACGCTGATAATGAACATCCAATTAATCATTATGGCAATTACTGAGATTACTGAAAATTTCCTGCTATAATCTTTATGTCACAACACATTAAGAGTCTTTCAGACCCATGCGGGCTGCATGGAGGTTCCATTAATGTACTACATGACATACAGAAGCGATGATCTTTCTATTTGAGAAGAAGTGGTGATGTCCTTCATTAGGTAAAGGTAGTAGTTAAGAGATGCTCTACCTTGCAAATAGCATTATTTGATTTATTATTTTAAATAATAATATCAATTTACTCAAAGAGAAGAAATAGATCAAAATATCAACGTGGATAGATGTTGACCTCCATTGAGCTTCCACAACTTGCTGGAGATACAGGCTGTAGAGCATGACCGTTTCTTTCAACCGATCGATGGTGTTGCATCAGTGATTCTGCAATATGCCTCCTCAAGCTACTTGCACTTGCAGGCTGACATGAGATTCAGGGTAAAGATTAGTTGTTAATCCAATACACAAGGATATGTGTCCCTTTTGACAAGAGAGAATTTGAGACGTGTGTGACTAAATGGCCAGAAATAGGGTCTCAGGGAAGATAAATCGATTATCAGTTCACAACTAAACTCAATCAGGTACGTATTCCAAACAAGAGAATCAGCAAAAGAACTCAAAATATATTAAATCTATTCCCAAGAAAAATTATGAGCATATGAACTAACCAGTCAAGCCGGCAAAGCAAACAAAGCAACTCTCACTGAAACAACATTACCTGTTTGGTAATAATGATTAAAGCTACACTAAACACACTACATAAACTTCAACTATTAAACAACCCTAACACGTAGACAGCATTAATTCAAATGGATAGCTTTTTAGTTCAAACTGGCCATAATACATGACCAGCAACTGACAGTAAAACAAACTTGAAGGAAAGAAAAGGAAAAGCCGAAAGGCGGGCATGTTTCTAACAACAGCATATGTGTGCGCCCCACAGAAGCAACAAGAAAACCAGACATGAGACATCTAAGCATCTCAACAATTAGTGTCAAAAAGAGGCAAATTTTTCTGCATTCACAGCTGAACAAAGAATAAGCAGAAGGAAGGAAAAAAGGAAAGAAGAATTAAGACGGTCACAGAACAAGAAGTAACACCAGACAAAGTACAGTAAAGCCACCGAACAATTAGAATCTGAAAAAGGCAAAAGCTTTTGTTTCTTTTAGACAAAAGAAAGATACATTAACAAATGAAAAACAAATTGACCCCCACTTAAACTAAAAAATTAAATTAAAATTATTAAAAAAAAAAAACCAGAGAGATAACCACCAAAGAAGTATACTAAAATTTAAACAAAAGGTTAAGACTTTGAAAACAACAAACAATTGTTTCGTCTTCTTATTTATTTTTGAAAGCAAGTACCTGATCCAGGGGACTATCAGGAGGATCAACATCCGCATCAAAACCCTCGTCTTTGAAATGGTGTAGGCGAAGCTTGGGGCCTCCTTTGCGCATATTGGGAAGTGGGCAGTGAGGTTGAAGTTCCCAAAGGTTGGCACAGAGTTTTCTAGCAGAAATGGAAGGTCCAGAGGGAATTTGGAGGAACTCTTTGGTAGTGGCATTTTGAGAAGAGAACTCGAGCCTCCAAGTAGGTGAAGGAGTAGAGGGGCCGGCTCTTTTCCCTACCAGGATCCCGCGTTTCAACTTTTTCACCATGAACTCTTTCTTTTCTCCTTCTCTCTCCCCACCTTTTTCTTTTCTTTCCATCTTTGCTCTCCTTTGTTTTCACCCTCTCTCTCTCTCTCTCTTGAAAATTTCAAACCGTTTCTCTCTTTCTTAACACACCCATTCTCCTTGTTTCTTCACTCTATAATTGAAGTGAAGAAGAAGCTCTCTCGATGGCTTTGGTTCATGCTCTTCGCTACTAAGTTTTGGTCAGCCTTCGCAAAGAAAAGAACTTTCATCACTATTCGTGGACATGTGCAGCTCTCTCTCTCTCTCTCTCTCTCTCTCTCTCTCCCTGTTTTTTTCTCCCCTTAATTTTGGACTGCCGCTTGGAAACTATATTGGCCTTTGGATTCCCTTGGTTTTGGGGCACCCTGCCTAGGTTGAGCCCTAAATTCAGAGAAACTACTAGTAAATAATTAATGAGTCAATCTATCTCTTCGTGTTAACTTATTACATTACATACACATATACTTGAGAGACATTTTTGTTTTCTAAAAGGAAGTATATAGTAATTTGTCTCATCTTTAAAAAGAAGTTGGAATGATACTGTTATTATTTAGAAAGTGATGATTAGAATTATTATTATTATTATTATAAATGAAAAGGAAATCTAATGCTATAATACTAGTAATAACCAAATCTACAAACTATAGAATGGCTAAATTTATGAC
The DNA here is from genome assembly GCA_030664755.1 of Microcos paniculata. Lineage (NCBI taxonomy): Eukaryota > Viridiplantae > Streptophyta > Magnoliopsida > Malvales > Malvaceae > Microcos > Microcos paniculata. Next base: position 38,130,820 of record CP131461.1, read on the forward strand.
ATTTTGATTTTTTTCATCACTAGCAATGATATGCTGAAAACACATGTAGATTGTAACCAAAAGAAGAAGAAGAAGATATATATAGAAATAAAAGAGATTTGTCAAATCTAATGATGACTAGACCTAGATATACCTTGAGAGTCAAGTAAAAAGATTAGATTTAGAACTACCATCAATGGTTCATAGTGTTACTAATCAAGTACGTGGTAACCATGCCATTGAGAGATTAATGTGCCAAATTAAAAATTATGAGCAAACTAATGGAAAATTTGCAAGTGTAATGATGGCTAAAATATTCATAGGGCGGAATAAAGAGATTGTGATTAAGCTTTATTAGCCATGCGGCGCATGGAATGCGTGAGACCGGCATCTACGTATGCGGTATGCTAACTTACTAACTACGGTCACAGGTCCAGAGAAATTTGCTTCCTCTTCCTCTACTTTGCTGCCTGAAACCAGCTTCTCTGCACTTTTGCCTGTGTCTGCCATCCCACGAAGGGTTTTTAATCCACACACAGCTTTAGCTCAACCCAAACATTTTTAGTACGAAACTGTCCAGCAAGGTCTCTGCTAAAATCGACCAAAATTTGTGGTCCATAGCCTATCTCTGCAGTACTGCTTGTGTAACAAAAACTTTGCTGTTCCAATTATTCCTTCGTGCGTGCGTGCGTGGGTGTTTTTAATCCTAGATTTGCTTCAGATTTTAACCTTGAGATTTGGTGCTTCACTGCTTCTCCCTGAAATTAAACTTTTCAAAACTTTCAACTGCTAAGACTTGAGGAGAAGGTACCCATCTCTGCATGTGTATCAAATCCAACCCTTAGTTTATTCATGAAACTGATGTCATTCTTCTTTTCCATATTTGAACCAAACAAAATAGAAAACAAATTCTTCGGATGCCGATAAAGTGGTCTTACTATTATTTAAGATCGAAGACAAAGATCGAATTAAAATCTGACATGGTTTGGGAAATAAAATCAAAGGAAATTTGGGAATCAAGATGATGCGAGTGTAGTGACAAGGGCTAGTAAATTAAATAACGACTATTTTTGTACTTGCTGATCTTTGTAAATCGAGAGATATCTTTAAATTGTTACACGGGTGACAGTCTTTTTATACCGGTCAATAACAAAATTGAAGGCAGTGCAGATTGCAGAATACATAATTAAAATTCGGGAACCAAAGAGGACCACATAGAATCATAAGAGATGGACCACTTCTTGTAAAGTGGTTCGATCTTAATCAAATGTGGTCCAAAACCAAAGCCATTTAACTCTATAAATCCACCTTACCTTATTCCCACATATATAATGCCCCCCGGCATTTAAATGATGAAACATCCTCACCACTCACCGGCTATGTTGATTGCATAATTTTCTCATATATTGATGAGGCACATGGTTGAATGAATGTTCCTATAAACTTTAGTTGCTAATGCTTAACTGGCACATTGTTTCTCTTAGCACGTGTTTCTCAATAGTCCATACTCCATGCAGAAGCTTGTACTAGAAAAGTTTAAATGGGTTAATCGAGCCTGTGTTCGCACGAATTTTTGAGGCCCCGAAGAGGCCAAGAGTCTAAAGTCAACATGTGGGCTGCGTTGTTGGGTCAGGGGCGGGCCTAGGTTTCCGGTTTTCGGAGAGAGACACGGGGAATCGTTTGAAACCGAAGTCGTCAAAAGTCTGAGAGAATTCATTTCATGTGCCATTATTGCACACAACAAATAACATCCCAAGTCCCAACTCCAAGCTAATTTACATATACCAGAAATCCTCAATGTGCCATTAAAGCACACAACATTGCACATCTGGAAACTGAATCCTAGGTAAGCAGAGAAGCGAATACATTCGAAGTAGTAATCACGAAACTTCTTTTTTTTCTCTCTATTTTCCAGTAATTGAGAGAGTCTCACAGAAGAACACCTCCATGGTTACCGCTCTTTGCTGTTTCCAAAAAGGACCAATTCCTTGTCCTTTATATGGTACAATGGAGCACAACACATGCTCACCATCCACTCATCCCCTTGCATGATTGCACCCTGCAAAACCAACAAATTTGTACATTAATTAGTTAGGTTTTGTGAGAATTATGCATATTATTTTTGGGCTATCCAAAAAACAAGAATGGATTTGTGGTTGAGATAACATTAGTAGCTAAACTAATAGTATTAAATAAGACCATGGAGTATGGTCCACGAGAGGATCCCCTCAAGGATGGTGCTGTGCGACTGGGACCTAAGTTGAGCAGAGGGATTGAACAATATCCCAAATGTCAAAAGTTAAAAAGAGTTACCATTTGTGGGTTCATTGGAGGGAGTCATCTGCTTTAAATATGTCACTCATAAAATCCTGAAAGCGGGAAGAATATGCTTTGGGATTTACAGCTGCAATCATCTTGGAATCGAACTGCAGTGACTTGTAAACATGCTCGATGCGCTTGGCCACATTGTAATCTTGAAAATAATCCACTAGTCCAAAATACAAAATAACATCGTGGCTCTCCCGCGACCCGGAATCTTGATGACTTGATACACTTCCTTTCCCAGTCCTAGTTATACGAACGCCACGTGCTGACATCTGTTCACCAAATTTAGAAGTACTACTGCAAGACAAAAACAAAAAAACTATCAATTCCTTATTATCTGTAGACTACAGAATGCCATTAAAGATAGCCACATTTCATGTCAAATACTACCATATATGACACTTCTTAGATACGTTTAAACTTTAAGCTTCAAAGTTCGAATCTCAAGAGACCAGTAGCTCCCAGTCAAACAGACATATCTTGCAAGCAAAATTTACCTATTATTTTGCAGCCAGTCATCGCCAAAAGTCAATTCCAGAGCTTCATTTTCTTGGAAAGAGTCTCTGGAGTCCATGTTCGTGATGCTGGAACTCCTGCTGTCAATTGAATCTGCAAGGCAGGAAAGCAGAATGCTGCTTCATATAGTTTATTGCTATAGGACCATATGGATTACGGAGGCAGGATGATTGCCAAAAGAGAGAACTTTTCATGGCATATACTAATGCAATGAATATATTACCTCTATTTGAAGAGATTGAGGATGTTTGTGAGAATAAACTATTTTGATGCGACAAATCATTGTTGGAACATCTCCTATCAACAGACCCTGCAGAAAGACAATATGTAAAGGAATATACAATTTCTATTAAGATATGCACGCATTTAGAAGATTTTGCCAATTTGGAAATTTGGCATAATGTCGTATTCTTGTATTCTCATAAAGCAATTTTTTACCCCTGTGCTTTACGTTTACCAAGAACTTGGGTAACTGTATGCATCCTTTCAATGCAAGGAATAATTACCTCGACATTGGGAATCGGGATAAAATGTATTTTCACCACCTGCGAAACCTGAGGAGAGAACAAAAGTTCATGAGAGATTTTTACTCTGTTCTTAACGTTGATGCATTCTCAATAAATTTGTGATGAGAATAATCAAAAGAAGACAAATTTTTTCATGCTTCCAATATCAAAATCTTGATTCAACATGATGAGTAGGATCTTAAGGGTCCAAGAGTCGATGCATAATCTTTGTATGGCTTAAGAAAAGTTAAAAGCAATGGAAGCTGATGGGAAACTTCACCTTGAACTGATCCTTTTATATGTAAGCCAAGCATCAGACTGTAATTCATGATGCCTACAGCCTCCAGAAAAGCACAATCATGCTTGATTTGCCTTTGAAAAAAAAAACGCGATTGTTTATCAATGGAAGTACAATCATTAATAGTGCTTGATCTAGCTTCTTCTAATCTGTTCTTTTTTGTATTTACTACACAATTAAATCTAATGCCACTACACCAAAAGGCAAGTGGGAGGAGCTGCTCCTTAGTGCTAAAAGAGAAGAAAATAGATTGAAGGACTTACGCCAACAGCCTGTGTCGGACCAATGGTTCGAAGTAAAAGAGAAAATCAAGATCGGACTCCTTATGAATAGTTTTCTCCCGCACTCTCGTTTTCTTGACTTTCCTACCTTGTAATGACCCTTTGAGGTCATAACATCGATGCATTATTGAATCTGACCTCAACACATTTCTTGCAACGACAAAGTAAACCTGTTTGTCAATTCAAACACTATAATTAACTGCCGAAACAAATAAAGGGCGACTGTTTAATCATAATTACTAGCAATTAATCAGCAAATCGCATGGAGGGAAGACACATTTTGTACCCCTTACAGAACAGATTGTGTTTATAGCAACAGAACATTGCAATGTCAAACAATTGCAATTGAAAAATGGTGACCGAAAATTTTTTATAATAGTAATATGATATGCATTGGCCCCTACTGCCTTGTTTGCTGGATAAATAACATATTCCTATGTTTTCCGTCTGGTTTATGCTGCAAATAGGCAGAAATTCTGCATTTATTTAAGGTAACATAGCTTGACTTTGAGAAATAATCATGTTTCTTCCATTTTACCTTAATCCCTCCAACTGGCTTCAGAACATGAAGTCCATACAGCTTGTTCAGTAGCGTGTTGTGGTACTTTTTGATATGATTATAGTAACCCGGAAGCATTTCGATTATGACCTACATCAAAAAAAGGTATCGAAAAATCAGAAGTAAATACTTACTTTAAACGGTTGGTTAACTATCTTTCACAGCTTCAGAATCCACAATAAATCTAGTCTATTTTAGGTTCAAATTGAAGAAGACCAATTACTATTAGGTGCTACCACAGTTTTGAAACCAACCTTGACTTCAGATTTCCTCAACGTTTTAATTGCAAATCGGGTATCCTTGGACAAAAGGAAAAGGGTTCCAGGTCTCAAGTTTGAAGTGAGCTTCCTTATAGTTTCGTCGCTGCAAACCGACATCATATAATCATCATTGTCGATGTTTTCAAATTCTTGTATAAGTCTGGAAGAACGGTCACCAAACCCCATTACGATTTCAGTCAAATTGGTTGAAATAACAGTTTTAATTACAATTAACAAACACAATTGAATGGGAAATGAAATGATAACCTGAAAGCTCTAGGACAGTAATCCTTCCACTCGAAGTCAGTAATTGATCCAGGAGGGAGATTTATAGAGTGTTGTTTAGAATATCGAACCCAGTTGCTATGTGTAGCTCTTAAGTCCGATGCTGAAAGATCCTTGTCTGAAAGTGCCATGTAACACCCCCCCTGAAAAATACTTTAAGACTTAGAATAATTTTGCAAATAATATTGCTCTTGAAACTGGATTAGAAATATAAATCCTACGTATGTATGTATATATATATATATATATATATATATATATATACATATCTCATACATCAGATTCCCTTTAGATAATCAAGCATTTATCCTGCAATTTCCGGCACCTCGTATTCCATTTTCATAGGTTCCTACTTTTGATTATGTCTTCCTCAACCGATACCTAACTTTTCATACTTATTAACGAATTGTAAATGTATCGTCTTCAAAATTATTTGAGGACAATTAATTTACTAATCAAATTACCTTGAATATAAGAACCAAGCGTGGCCATATGTTAAGAGTGAAAAAAATATAAAAGCAAACTTCAAAGTAATTGAAAGGGAAAAGACGAAGCATTAAAACAATTGTGTGGAAAAGTAGATAAAAACACCAAAAGCGTTAAATGAATTTGATGAGTGATTTACCTTTGAAGAAAGAATTGCAAGAACCCCAGATTTTGTATTACATAGAAACCCAAAAGAAAAAGAGGATTATTTTTTCCCCTTATTTTGGAATTGAATTTTCCATTTTATACGTTTTCCTAATTTGTTGGTGAAATTGAATGGCCGGTGGAGAGTAAAAGCTAATGCAGTTTTTCGCGCCAGAATCAGTTATGACCAGTTTGAAGGTGGGGGGGGCGGTGTGGTCCTCTCTATAACCCAACCAAGTAACCGACCGGCTACTATGTATGTCAATCATTTTAGGAAACAGAAACATTTAGCAGAAATCATCGTGCCTCGGTTTGTTTAGTTGGACTCAAGTTTTTTAGTATAGTTTGGTTTGGTCCGGTTTAGGTTTTTGAGGAATGAGTAGTTGAGTACCCCCACCCACCACTTGATCCAATTTGTTTTTCCATTCAGGCCACCCACTTTTCCCCTTTCGCTTTGGGATTGGGCCACCATTCCAATTCCAACAATGGTCCCCAATCTTTTTATTTTACCCAAAAAATGAAAGCACATTTTCATTTGTTTCTTCATCTTTCATGGGCTTTTTTTTTTGTCGTTTAATTACTTTAATTAACCGGGTAACAAAATCGACCTAACCTTATTACTAGTAGTAGTATTTAGTTAGTTTGCAACGAAGGGATAGCAGCTTTTGTAGGCCTTTGTAAATGTAGGCTGGGACCAATTTTGACACCTAACTCTCGGGGCAAAGATAAAGCAGTCAGCCAAAGAGATGTTGGTTAAATAGCTTTATATAAGTCGTTATTACTAGTTATTAAGTACTACTATTATTGGGAGGTTTCGTGTTTCAAACACCCAACCATTTGGTTCGGCAATAGATTAGGTTCATGAATTGTTCCATTCAAGAGTAGGGTTCCAATCCACACCCTCCAATTAAGAATACGCGGTTCATTCGTTGTTAAATCGTTTGTTTCATCTTACAGGCAGGCGGCAGCCTAGGCAAAGCAAAGAAGCATGTTTGCGTGATTAACTCTCCCAAGCATTAGCCGGGAAGCAGCGGCTTTTCTTTTCTGGATGCCTAAATTGAGACAGGACCGTTAAAATTTAAGGCTTCTTTTCTTTGAGAAAACAAAACAAAGAAAAAATGCCGCTATAAAGTTTGTTTGTGGAACATGATTGCATCATTTTGAATGTTTACATATTACCCTTTCTTGGTTTGTAAGATCATTTTTTTCGCGAGAAAAAGTTTGGGAATTATTATATGTATTGTAGATTTAACGAAACGACAAAGTAACAGGAAAATCCGCTTGTGTGTGTTTACGGAAAAGAACAAAATGACTATTTCATTAGAATAATCAGCTTTATTCAGGCCAAAATACAAAAGCAGGTTTGTTTGTTGGCAGGTTAATCTTCTAGCTGTGCTATATATGTACATTATGAATTTATGATGATGGTAGTGGGTTCCACAATAGATAAAGCTGAGGCAGATGAAAGGCTTTCCGAGGCATCATTTAGTTTCATCAATTTGCCCACATGACTTGAGTTGAGGCTGGGGTTAAAAGGATGACCATCTAAACTTTGAAAGTAAATGCAGGTTCAACTTCAAATTTCATTTTCGTCCAACCATATCCAACTAGGAACGCTAGAACTTTTGTCTCCGCAAAACAATTAAGAGCTATTATAACGCATTTGAAGTTAAAGCCATTAAATGTGTAAAGATTCAAAGAAACCTGTGTTAGTGTTAATAATATAGAACCCGCCGATGGGTTCCCTAAAAATGGCATGGGCTATGGGGCACAGGCTGTACGCATTCCCGGTGAAAATGGATAACAGCAAAAAACACGTACAAAAATGGCATTCCAAGCTTGACAAAGAGCGTGGTCCAAAGTCTAGAATACTAGAGCTAACCACTCCTTCGTGGACAAACTTAATTTGATGTGGGGGGAAATACAGAGACCAGAAGCAGCAGCAGCCAGCAGGAAGGAGGAGTAAATTTATGAAGTCACTGGCATGGGAACCCAATTCTGAGTTCTGACTCCAAAGATAAATGGGAAAGTCCTTGTCTGGGGACAGAGAAAGTTATCAATCTCCAGATATCGATTTCGGGATGGCAAATATACCAAACCAAGGAAAGGAACAAGAGAACAACCCATCCCCAAAATTTTCCTCGGAAGGATGAGAGATTTCTGGCCCCTTCGATAATCAAAGTGCCCTGCAAAGCATGCTGGACACTGCCAGATAAGCTTGTTGCTTGGAATTGGAAAGATGCTACCTAAAGAGTTCACTGAGGCTTTTTTAGAGCTTCTCTTCCTCGAAAGCACCCAACCAACGCACTGCGAAAATTCAGCTACTGCCTACTAGACGTATAAAACTATGATCTGCCCAAAAAAAGGACCTAAAAAACTAGAAAGAATTTTAAAGTAAGGGTTGCAGCAAGGCAAGAGGAAGTTTCAAGCAAATTTGAACTTTGTATTTATGTACGCAGTATATGCCAATGCAAAAGAATTAATATTTTCCATTTTCATAAATGAGCAGCTTTACAAGCTGGTACATTCTGTGTAAACTCTTTTTCTTTCTTTTGTGGAACAGAGATCATAAAATCTGCAAATAAAACCCAAAACAAACAAACAAACAAACAAAAAAGGAAAAGTGGAATCTGGGACGAATTGGTTAATAAAACCCTCAACTCCAATCAGAAAATAAATTAAGGACTAATTTCAAGTCTTGGTTCAAAGCAAAAACCAGTGAATAGCTGAAGAGGGAATTTCTTTGATACTGGACACTTCAGCGACCATTTCCAGAGTTTCTGGTTCATGTCAAAAACAAGAAGAGCTGGAGCACCATAGCTCTGAATGTATACAAGATTATCAGTACCACTACTAGCGAAAACATCATCCAACTCACCAAATCCCTGGAAAAACTTATGCGGCATACGAGCAACCTCTACCCAGCTCCTACCATCAAGAACCCAGATACCAATGCCCTTAATTATATCCGGTCGATCTTGCTTCCCAATTCCTCCCACCATTACTAGCTTTTCCTTTTGGTTCATCAGACGGCCACAGGTAAGAGGGCCAGGTACCGGTATAAAACTCCTTATCAATGGCGATGATCGGCTAGAAAGATTATATGTAACTAGGCCATGCCTGTTTTCTGGTGTGCCGCCTCCAGTTGAGTATATCAGAAAGTATAAAACCCCATCGCAGATCACACTTTCATCTCCACCTCTCCATCCTGTCAAAACCTCCGTCAAAGAGGTTGCCCACATCGTTGTTTCTGAATCATAAATATGTATTGAGAGGTCCCACTGGAAAAAGTTTCCAGGAACTTGTTTAGACTTCACAATGGATATAGTATAATTGTGTGATGTCCTGTTCATTGAGATTGCCAACGCACTATAATCAGAGAATTTCAGACCAGGGGGCTCTTCAAGCTTCTTGTAATTTTTAGTGATTGGATTACAGACATGCAACTCGCTTCTACTGTCATTGTCCATGAAACAAACCAAGCCACATGATGAAGCAATGAACCAGTTGGAAGTTTGAATGCAGGGCAGTTCAATGCTGTACCATTTCCGAAGAATTGGATCATAGGCATAACCAACTGGTTCATCAGAACTTGTAAACATAAAATACCAAGGCTTTTGTGATAGGACATTTGAAAAGTTCCATAAAAATCTTTTGGAACTGACAATCTCATGCCATCTTTTACAAACAGAACCAGCTCTGAAAATGCTAGCAATGGGGAGATAAGCCAAGATTCGTTCCAACAAGTCATCAGGTAGGATTAAGTCCACCGAAACCACAGTTGCTTCTTTATTACCTTCATCACTAAGCTCTGAGAATGAATCAAAGTCACCGATGTCTTTAGACATGTCATCACTACAATGGCTGATCCAAGATGTCTCTCCCTCCATGATGAAGAGCAGCTAAAAGATTCCTGAGATTTTAATAAAAAACAAATAATGAATTTCTTCACAAAATCAAACCAAACATGTGGGGGGGGGGGGGAAGAAAAGTCACACAGAAGGTGTCCATCACCTCATAATGCAATAAATCATGAAGAAATATGAAAACCTAGAACTAGTACTAATCAAGTCAAAGGACAAAGGACCTGAAGATATATTCCACATTGATGTGGGAAATACATTGCAAACAACTTATCTATGCCGTACTAAGAAGAGTAGGAAAATTTTTAGGAAAAATATCAGCAAGCCTTCACAGCACATTGCGCTAATTAATGTGCCTATCATATAATGAGTATCAACTGGCCAAACACTCAGAACCCCTCTGTTTCGACAAAAGTTTTAAAGAGCAAAAGATGAGAAAAGGAAATTATATCTGACAAACTCATTCAAAAGACCTAATTCGATCTCCTACCCATAACAGATTATCTCAAACAACATCAGAAAACTAATTATCAATAACAATAATTGGATAAAGCATGCCCCTTTAAAATGAATGCAAAGCCCGCATAACCTGTTTTCCTTCTCATCAGATTGCTACCGAGTATCAAAAGCTGAGAAAACAAAAAAGAATACCAAAACTTGAAGCTTAAGAAAGGAGAAAACAAGAATTCAATAAAGAAACAAACTTTTAGATGTCTAGGATTACATGCATGCCTGTAAGGATTGGCATCAAGTTCATACGACTAAGCAACCTTAAAGGTGGGATATCACGTTAGGAAATCTACTCATGTGCAGATAAGATGAAATACATACATACATACAAAGTAGAATAAGATTATGGAAACAAATCAGCTAACTTATTAAATCAAATGTTGCCTATAAACAGATAATGCCACGCACTGATTTCCAAGAGGGATAAAATATCAAACACAGCAAAATCATTCAAAAATACATTTACATGTTTACAATCTTATATCGTTGAATAAATACAGAAACACAGACAGAAAAATGTGAATCATCGATTTATTACTTAAAAAGGATAAAGGCATTAGTAGAGAGCAACATCAAAATGATATAAAAAGAAAACTTTTCTAACCAGATTTCTTACTAGCTAGAGCAAGAGTATTTAACCCCAAACAAGTTGTGTTCTTTTGCAGTGGGGAGAAAAAGGAACGAAAAAACAACCTTTCATGAACTTAGTAACCCCAAGAAAATAAAAATAAAAACCCTAAAGTGTTTTTAGAATAATAAATAAAATAATGTTAGGTAGAAGAAGAGAAGGATTAGGCCATCCTCACCCATCAATCACACATCAAACAGAAACCCCACATAACTAAAAAGCAATAAACATTACCAACTAAACCAAAACATCATTAGATTGAAGACAGGAAAACGGATCAACAGAAGTAAAAAGATGGAAAATTTGTACCAAAAAGCATGGCCAGATACCTGTAACAAGCTCGTTCCAGCGAGAACTGAACAAATGGGTATTGTTAGATTCGGACAAAGTTTCCAGATTTAACAGAAAGTGAAAGAAACTGAGCAAGAAAAAACGATTCAGGCAGGGGAAAACAAAACAGCTTCTTGGCAGTGAAATATAAGCGTTTCTAAAGGTCGCATTTAAAGAAGCTGAAATGGGGGCAGCATGAAAATTTTCTTTTTCCCTTCAAATAGTAGAGAACATTGAAATGGGCTGCTCCAGATTTGCTTCATGACCAACTCCTTAGCATAACCCATTTTAGAGAGAGAAAGGGAGAGAAAGTAGAGAGAAACAGAGAGGAGAGTTTTTTTTTTTAAGTATTATTAATTATTGTTTCTTTTTTTAAATAAACAAAAAACGACAGGCAGGGAAATGAGAACGAAGAGAGAAGGCGGTTTTTCTAAAGGGTGTTGTGGTTTTAGACTCAGAGCGAAACTATATAAGAAAGGAAAAAAGGAGGGAGAGTGGGGCGAGAGCGCGTATGGCGCGTGGCCTTTTTTTTTTTCTCTTTTTGAAATATTTTTTGGTATAATAAGGAACACAAATGAGTTTTTTTTTTTTGGGCCAAAGACACAAATAAGCGTAAGTTGAGGTGTTATTCAAGCAAGACTGCACGAGGTTGATTTTAACAAGTGTAAAAAAAGAATAAAGAGAGCAACCAAAAAACAAAATTTCGGGATTTTTGACCGCAGACTAAGGTGATGTTTGATAAAATTGAAATAATTAAGCATTGAAAATTAAGTATTGAAAATTTCTTCTAAAAATTTTAAGTACTGAATTTATTGTGTAAAAATTGTTTGATAAGTTATTATATTTGAACAAATTTATTTTTGAACTATTATAAGAGAAATAAACGCTTATGAAAAATAAATGCATTGATAATTAATAAAAATGAAAGAATAGTGGTTAAAAGGAAAGAATACAACATTAAATGTAATTAATGTGTGATTTTTTCCTTAAATGGAATTGTTGAATGAAATAAGTAACCTAAGAGCTACTTATTATTTTCAATGCTTTTTCATTGAAAATTTCTAATTAAGTGGTTCTTTAACTTTTATTATCAAACACATTGAAAAAATGAAAGCATTGAAAATTTTCATGTTCAATGGTTTGAAATTTTTCAATAGTTAATCAAACAACTCTAAATTCCCCATTATAATGCTGTCTTACTCATCACCCCCCTTTTTGACTTTATTTTTAATTCTTCTCTTTGGTTTTTTTCATTTTCTTTTAAATGCTCATTTTCTTTCAACTTCTTCATCGGTATTTTATTTGAGTTTTCTTTTTTTTTAATTTCTCACCTGATATCCAAAACTTCACTCTGTTTAATTCGGATTCGACCAACGTCGTGTACTTAAAATCTCAAACCCAATACTTATTTAAGCTGGAACAAATTGTTTACCATTAAATCCAACACCATGTTGGTGAGTTTTCTTCAATTTAGGTATATACTTCACCAACCAAAACAAGTTAGCCCAAAAATCAAAATAATATTCCAATTTCCACATGGCCGTGCTGTAACCTTTTTCTTTTTCTTCTCTTTTTTTTGGTAGAATTTATTTTTCTTTTTCTTCTCTTGTTTTGCTTTTAACGTTGCAAACAAAGTCCATTGCCCCCTCTGGATTTCCTTTTGGTCTCGGTTGGAACGACATGAGCCTTTTAAATTTCCTTTTCTCTCTTAACAAGTATGATCACTTTCATTCGAGATTCCAGATCCTTCGCTCCTTTGATAATTTCTCAGCCAAATTCCTTTATCCATGAAAGCTGAAAATTGCTCTCCGGCTTAGTTAGAAAAGAAATTCTTTAGAAAAAAAATGAAGAAAGTGAAAGAGACACCAGTAAACGCAAAGTCTATAGAAGCACAAACTACGACCAATAACTTGCATGTGTTAATCTTATTTTGACCAGCAATAATCAAGCCGAACTTGCAAACTCAAAAATGTCTGAAAAAGGAATTCTTAAATCATTGTGTCAAAATTATGGAACAATGATTTGTTCGGTGTGGTCACAAAAATATCCCACGTTCTCGTGACCAGAAAAAAAAAATATAAGAAAACATAAATTTCATACGTCAGTTAAGTTCAAATGCAATAAGTTAGTATTAATCACGATGATGTAACGTGTTAAACAAATATAATTAGGCATTTAATTAATGCTCTTAATGGCCAATGTCGATATTAACATTATAAATTTTCTAGTACCTCTTTTTGGAAAAATTATTATGAAAAATTATCTCATTCACTGACAGTGAAATTTTTAGACTTCACAAACAGAGTTAGAAAGTTGACATGTGTCATTGTAGGATATATTTTTATATATTTTTAATTTTTAATTAGTTAATTAAATAGAGAGGTATGTATTCTTCTCCTAATCCCGCTTGTAGAGTCAAAAACCTCCATTGACGGTGAATGAACTAATAATCCAATTATTATATAGGTTCATCCTACCACGTCATTCACGAGACAAATCGATAGAATTCTACCAATTCAAAATGATTATTAAGATTTAGTCCTTAATTTAATACAGATGTACCCCCTAATTTAATACAGATGTAGCCCCTAGATTTAAGGAGTGAGATTAATAGTATAAGTCCTAAAATTAATAATATTAATGGGGTAGAATTTTAGTAATTATAGATAAATTTTTGAGTTGACAAAATTTTATTGGTTAGTTTAATTATTGAAGTAGTGAAACGGACCAATATATATAATAATGTATCCTCTATTTATATGGTTCTTCCCCTTCTATTTTTTCCTATTTAATGGAACATATACCGGCGGATATGCAATCCTTAGTGTCATTTACGATTTAATATAAGCGACGATCCCCTTATTTTTTAGTATCCACTTCGCAAGGATTATTATTTGATTTATGGAAAAGTTTAGAAACAACTTTCCTTTTTACGTGCAAAGCAAATACGTGTAGGTATATAAATATCACATTAAACGCACCCCCCATGACCCATGTTTCACTCATAATTTTTTATATTTTTGTCGTGCCCCTTTAGTAGTTCTAGTATAGAACCATTTCTTAAACTACTTACCAATAAAGAAAAGAAAAATATTCTTACTTAAACAAACATCCCTCCCCTTCATTAAAAGCAATCACTGCATTGAAAAAAAAATTATATTAAGTTATTAACAAGTGTTGGTCGAAGTAAAAACAGCATGCACTTAGAAAAATATAATGGTATAAATTCAATTCTTCGAAAATCCCATTTGTTGGAGACGTTTACATGCACCCGCCTATAATACATTTAGTCTATAACTCGTCTGATGTAGCAGGTCGATCATACCTTATTCTTTTATAAAACCTTATCACTATCATGTAAGATATAAAATTTGAAATACCCAAGATCTTAAGCAAATATTAGAACACCAATATGATAATAAGATAATATACATACCTGGTTGGGTAGCCATGATAATTTAGCGGAAGCAAGTGTCTCCGGTCAAGCTATGATCTTCCTCTTCTTCTTCTTCTTATGGCAGATCTCAATGGGAAGAAACTGACGTTATGAAAAGAAGAGGGGACCTTAGCCAACTATTTATATTAACCTTAATTATCCCAGTAGTAATCCTCCCCATAAAAGGCCTACTGAGTCAGGCCTACACAACTGCCATACCACACTAATTCAAAAGAGATGTGCAAAGCCCATACAATAAAGATCACTTATCAAAATTAGGCCTTCATGCTTGTTTCCCACATAGACCAAATTACTAGCCTGTTTTAATAAACAACAAATGACCAATTAATAGTAGCCCACAAAATAGAAAATGACCAATTAATAGTAGCCCACAAAATAGAAAATTCTAACATTCTCCCACTTGGGCAATATTAATTGGTGTTTATTTTAAATTTTAGAAAATATTTTCAAAAACATGACACCAGGCTAGTTAACTTAATTTTTGATGTGGCCACAATTTGAAAACAATTCAGTCCATAGAAACAACATCTCATGATCCTGTCCATTAAAACCAACAAATATTGAATCATGGCAGCCTTTGTACCCTTTAATGATACAAGACCAATCCATAGTTACAAGTATAAGTGATCTTATCGACAATGGATCTTAGTGTGGTTGTGTAGCAAGAAAATAGCACCAAATGTGATCTCAATGTGCTACTTTCATTGTCGGTCCTCTTTATGATTTCTCTAAACAATATGAGAAATCTCTTTGGCATCAACAATATGCCTGTATGTCTCCCACTGATCCTTGAGATCACTATATAGTGCCATTTATGAGACATACGCAATTGACAAAACAGTCCTACTTAAGATAGACACCAAGTCTTAAGATTTTACAACATATATAAGCAAATCTTCATCAAAGTACATGTACATGTGTAATTAGAAGATAGCATGGATTATTCTCAATAAGAATCATCAATCAATCATCATAATGATGTCTCAAAACATAAATGAGTCTCAATATAAATAATATAAACTATAATGTGATCATAACTCCCATTAACCAAGTACATTAAAAGACTCAATAATACCCATGCTTTCAACATGTCTACTAAATACTATAGGTCTCAACCCTTTAGTTAAAGGATCAGCAAGCATACTATTGGTGTCAATGTGCTCAACAACTATGTCACCATTTTTCACAAAATCCCTCACCTTGAGGTATTTTATCTCTAAATGTTTAGACCCACTAGTAGTTTTGTTGTTCTTAGAAAACAACACTGCAGATCTATTATCATAGTAAATCATCAATGGTCTAGAGATAGTTACAACAACACAAAGGCCTGAAACAAAATTTTTAAGCCAAATAGCTTGCATAGCAGCCCCATAACAAGCAACAAACTCAGCCTACATAGTTGAAGAAGCTAAAAGTGTTTGTTTAACACTCTTCCAAGAAATAGCTTTTCCAGCTAACATAAAAATGTACCCTAAGGTGGACTTCATATCATCCTCACATCCAGCAAAATCAGAATCTGTATACCCAATAATCTCAAGATTATCCACCTTTCTATACACTAACATATAATCTTTAGTCTTCTGCAAATACCTCATTACTTTCTTAGCAGCAACCCAATGATCTAAACCAGGGTTAGAAAGATATCTGCCAAGAACACTTACCGCAAAGGCAATGTCAGGTCTGGTGCAAACCTGAGCATACATGAGACTCCCCACTGCACTGGAATAGGGAATGCTCTCCATAGACTTCCTTTCCAAATCATTCTTTGGACACTGATTGAGACTAAGCTTATCACCTTTAATGATAGGTGCATCTCCAGGTTTACAATTCTGCATATTAAACCTTTTAAGCACATGATCAATATAAGCCTTCTGAGAAAGTCCCAATAAATTCCGAGATCTATCCCTATGAATCTCAATCCCAAGCACAAAAGAGGCTTCACCAAGATCTTTCATGTCGAAAGTCTTGGTCAACATCTGCTTAGTTTCATGCAACAATCCAACATCATTACTAGCAAGTAAGATGTCATCTACATACAGTACAAGAAAAATGAATCTACTCACACTAATTTTAAGGTATATGCACTGATTAACCTTATTCTCCTCAAAACCCATGGAAGTAACAACCTCATCAAATTTCAAGTACCACTGTCTAGAAGCTTGCTTAAGCCCATAGATAGACTTTTTGAGTCTACACACCAAGTGTTCACCTCTAGGCTCCTCAAAACCCTAAGGTTGCTTCATATAAATCTCCTCACTAAGATTGCCATTCAAAAAAGCTGTCTTTACGTCCATCTGGTGAAGCTCTAAGTCAAAATGTGCTACTAAGGCCATAATGATTCTAAAAGAATCCTTGGAAGACACTGGTAAAAAAGTCTCATTATAATCTACTCCTTCTCTTTGAGTAAATCCTTTTGCCACCAATCTAGTTTTAAATCTCTCAATTTTCCCTTTGGAATCTTTCTTGGTTTTATAGACCCATTTGCAACCAATTGGCCTACAACCTTTTGGAAGCTCAATAAGCTCCCAAACATAATTTTGAGCCATAGAGCTAATCTCATCTTTCATTGCATCCATCCACATATCAGACTGATAACTATTAACAGCTTCACTAAAGCTCACAGGATCCACAACACGACTGATATCATAATCACTTTCTCCAAGAAAAACAACATAATCATCAGAAATGGTTGATCTCTTTTGCATAGTAGATCTTCTCAAGGGAACATCAACCTCATTATTTTGAATATGAGGAACTTCTATTGGAGCATTATCAATATTTTGAAGACTAGGATCAATAATGTGTTGCCCAGGATCTTCTCTCTCAACATCCATAGGCACCACACTACCTTGTGAAACAGGCAGAGGAAGATCAACATGTCTAGCAGGTTCACTATCAACATTATCTACCACAGCATCATCTGCCACATCCCATTCAAGAAATTTCGCCACTTGTGACTCTACAACTTTAGTGCCACGTGTAGGATAATAGAACATATATCCCTTAGAATGGGCTGGGTATCCAATAAAGAATGAGCGAGTAGTTCTAGGTTCAGTTTTCTTTTCAAAAGGATTATAGATTCTAACCTCAGCAGGACATCCCCAAACTCGAAAATGGTTCAAACTAGGTTTCCTACTAGTCCACAATTCAAAAGGTGTTTTGGGAACAGATTTACTAGGTACTCTGTTAAAAATATATAAGGCAGTCTTAATGGCTTCACCCCAAAGAGACTCAGGAAGGTTAGTTATACTCATCATGTCCTTAAAGGTGCGATTACGCCTTTCAGCCATACCATTTTATTTCAGGACTACCAAGCATAGTATATTGGGCAACAATCCCACATTCTTGCAAGTATTTGGCAAATGGACCCATTTGCTGCCCAGTTGTACCATGTTTGCCATAATACTCGCTACCACGATCAGACCTAACAATCTTGATGACTTTTCCTAATTGTTTTTCTACTTCAGTTTTAAAAACTTTGAACTTTTCAAGAGCATTAGATTTTTCATCAATCAAGTAAAGATAACCATAACGAGAAAAATCATCAATAAAAGTAACAAAATATTTGTTACCACACAAAGTAGGTGTAAGAGGTCCACTAATGTCAGTGTGCAAAATTTGCAAAAGGTCAGAACTTCGAGTTGCCCCTTTCTTCTTAGTCTTAGTCATTTTCCCTCTAATGCAATCAACACATGTGTCTAAGTTTTCAAAATTAAGAGAAGGTAAAATGTTGTCTTTTATGAGTCTTCCAACTCTTTCATTAGAAATGTGACCTAATCTCTTATGCCACAACAAGGAAGACCTCTCTTTAATCAAAGACCTTTTAGACACAATGTTTTCAACATTCATGCAACTATACTCATTATTAGGAGATAAACTCAATTTGTAGAGACAATCAACAAGTTTAAAATTTCCAACAATATTTGAGTTTAAAATCAAATCAACATTTCCATTTCCAATGCCAAAATAGTATCCAACTTTGTGTAAAGTAGAAACAGAAATCAAATTTCTCCTAAAAGATGGAATGTGAAAAACATAATCCAAAATAAGTTCAAAACCAGAACTCAAATTTAAACATATGGTTCCTACATGCTTAACATCTACTTCAGCATTATTTCCAACTTTAAGCTTGGCCTCACTCTCACTTGGCTTCCGTTTGCTTTTGAATCCCTGCAATGTACAAGCAACATGAACAGTTGCACCACTATCAAGCCACAAAGAATTCGGTGGGGCACTAACAAAATAGGATTCATAACAAACGAGAGCTAGTGAGTTGAGGGTTAATGAGTTACCTCCTAGTTTATTCTTTTTCTCTAACCAAGATTTAAACCTGAGGCAATCGACCCTGATATGACCTTTCTTCTTACAAAAGAAGCACTTGACATCTTTCTTAATGGCAGCATTTGGACGTCTTATCCATTTAGTCTGACCACTAGCCTGTCCCTTATCGTCCTTAACCTTATTAGAAGCATTAAACCTAATCTTCCCAGGTTTTCCAAGGTTCTTTCGGTAATGAGGTTTGGAATGGGTGGTAAGTAAAGCAATCTCATTTTTTTCTTTCTTAAGTTTTTCTTCCTCAGCAACACATTTGGCAATAAGGTCATTGACACTCCAGGTTTCATTCACAGCATTATAGGCAGTTCTGATTTGGGTGAACTCATGAGGTAAAGCATTCAAGGCATGGTGAACAAGGAATTGGTCAGGGAGAGAAATTTGATGGGCACCTAGTTTGGTTTGAATGTGGACCAATCTCATAATGAAATCTCTAACACCTCCTTTACTGTTGTATTTCATACTCGTCAGCTCACTCATAAGAGCCCCAGCCTCAGACTTATTGGATTGTTCATACCTATTGCCTATAGCAGCATAAAGCTCCTTAGCATTTTCAATCTTTTCTAGACCACTCATCAGATGTTCAGCAATGGTTCTCCTAATGGCCTCTACACACATACGGTTTGCTCTATCCCATTGAGCAAACAACTCCTTTTCAGCAGCAGTGCTTTGATCAGTGAGAGCTACAGGCTTATCAACACGCAAGGCTATGTCTATCTCACTCATAACAAAAGCAAAGTTTAAGTCCTTAGACCACCTCTTATAATTAGAGCCATTCAGAATCTCAACAGTAGCTTGATTCTTATTCACACCAAAAGTCACAAATTAAAACCAAAAAAAAAAAAACAATGCAACTTATTAGTTAATGGGCAAATATATTAAGCAACAGTTCATAATGTGCCAATGAACAACCAAGAGCCCTGGTGTATCATCACAGACTCCCCTTTGGGCAGAGAATGTAACATACTAATAGGTACTCTTCATATAAAGCTAACATGAGATATTCCAATTTTTAATAGCTATCCCCTTTGGGCGGATAGAAATTCTAAACCAGTTTATCGCAATCATAATGCTTTATGTAACATACCAGATTGACTTGCACAATAACCCCCTTTGGGCAGGCGATTGTATAAAACAATCAAGGTACAATCCCGTAGCCAACGAATGAGATAATTTTTATTAATATCCATAAGTGAGCCACTTTGGCAGCTAAAACATTTATATCAACTAATAAAAGATTTTCTCAAACCAAGAAAAAATTAAATTTGCCCAATTCAAAATTTGTATACTTGACAAAATGTATACAATAAACCATTCAATATGAGATACGGATACCAAATGTATCTCATGGTCTTTCAAAAGTTATACGTTGCATTTAATCACAATGTCTTGATCCTTAACAAATTAATAATAACAATTTCGAGATTCCTACAAGTCATGCACATGAAATTAAGTCTAAAGACATATATTTTGGCTTAAATAAAGATAATATATAAATGCCAAAATATTTCACAATCAAACAATTTTAATAGTGACATTTATCGGGGAAGTGTTATGAAAGTGGATAAAACGCCACAAAATATTAAATGATAAAGTAAACAAGGAGTCTTGAAATAATTACCGACACAACAAGACTTGTTTTAAATAATTAAATAATCATAATAATTAACAATGATTACTAATACCAACAAAAGGTTATGGAAAAATAATAGATGAATAATTTGAATATAATATATAAAAAAAATGCCAATCGTCTTCAACCTCTAGACGGGTATAGCTCAACCCGCTAAACCAGTTTTTCGACCCATTCGGGTCAGCTTTATTTTTAATCAGTTTTAATAAATTTTTGACTACCGAAACTTCATGTAATCTCAATTTCGACATATTTATACAAAACCCATGTATCAAAACTTATTAAAACATCAAGAATTGAAATAATAAGTAAGAAGTATTATGGGTTTTAAGCTAATTCACAAGCCGTATAAAAACTTGATTATCAGTCAAGAAGAAATCAACTTTTATACGATCTAAACTTATTATTCGAACTAAATAAGACTTGGGTCCTAATATCACTTAAGATCTAGCTCTGATAGCACATGTAAGATATAAAATTTGAAATACCTAAGATCTTAAGCAAATATTAGAACACCAATATGATAATAAGATAATATACATACCTGATTGGGTAGCCATGATAATTTAGCGGAAGCAAGTGTCTCCGGTCAAGCTATGATCTTCCTCTTCTTCTTCTTCTTATGGCAGATCTCAATAGGAAGAAACTGATGTTATGAAGAGAAGAGGGGACCTTAGCCAACTATTTATATTAACCTTAATTATCCCAGTAGTAATCCTCCCCATAAAAGGCCTACTAGGTCAGGCCTACACAACTGCCATACCACACTAATTCAAAAGAGATGTGCAAAGCCCATACAATAAAGATCACTTATCAAAATTAGGCCTTCATGCTTGTTTCCCACATAGACCAAATTACTAGCCTGTTTTAATAAACAACAAATGACCAATTAATAGTAGCCCACAAAATAGAAAATTCTAACATATCATTTGTAAAAAGTTAAAACTTGCCTTATAAATGAAGTAATTTTTTTAATATGAAGTTAAATTTTTGTGAGATGCATTAAAAATTGACAAATTAGGAAAAAAAAAAAAGACGTTAGAAGAATTATAAGTAAGATACATTTAGGCGGGTCGAAATATTTTTCAGTAAAATAAACCTCACAACGGTCATGGGCATGAAAATTAATGGGTAGAAATCAAGAATGGCGGACGATTAATAAAAGCTTATAATGCGCATAATACAAAATAGACTGCAAAAGACTGTTTATTTTCACTAATATTGCTGTAGTACGTGGAGCTGGAGCCAGGTCGACAAAAGAAAACAACAAAGAAATACGAAGAGGGAAATAAAAGAAAGGGAGGTGGAAGATTTTTCGTCGGAAAAAGTGGTTCAATAGACAAGGGGAAGTGAAAGCACATGTGCGTAAGTGCATTGACCTTAACATATAGCCATCAGGCCATCACCCATCGGAGTTAAAAACTAAAATTGTAGAGTAAAAAGAAATTGCAACTGAAAAGTGAAGAGGGTTGATAGTGGCAGTACCACTACTCTACTCCACCTCTTTGCTCTTTCCAGCCGAGCCATCTTGTGCACATTAAGTCACTTCTCACTTCCAGTAGTTTATTTGTAATTAATGTTAAATATATAAAGCACAATTAGTATATATAAAAACTTGTCTACATCTTGTCTTTAAAATCCATATTTTGTTAAGCAAAACCCACCAAATATATTTGAAAAATTAAAACATGAAATCATATGGACATGACAGACAGAAAGAGGTGTTAACCGAACATTGACAATGATGTTTTCAATGCCCATCGGCACAATCTTCGTCTCATTTTGGTGGAGAACATAATTCATCTTCATTTTTAAAAGCTTTAATATTCACTCCAAAATCAAATTAAGAGAAAGCATAATCAAAACCTTTATTTTTCCGACCAAAAAAAAGGAAACCGGGAGTCAAAGTAAAAGAGCTAAGTACATATATATAAATAAAGTTTCAAGTGGATTTTTGTAGCGATATAAATTGATTGGATTTGGAGGTGAGCTGCGGGGTTGACCGGTGCTAGGATAACTTTTAAGTTGGGTCTGCCCACCAGGCACCCAAAACATGATAGGGAAAAGGTACAATCATAAGGAGATAGTGGAGCCACAGTTACTGATCAGTGAGAGAGCTGGAAAAGGGACAACACAAAGTCACAAACATGTTAGAAAATAGCTCAAGGATACCAATTATTATCATTACAAACTTATTGTCATGCAAACCGATGGGTGTCTCTCTATATATTTTATGCTCTTTACTGTCTTTGAAGTGAGGATATGGTTAAAACTTGTGGCGAAGGATTGGAACGGAACTATAGTGAGAAAGGTCTCAAATGAGGAAAATGTGTCGTGTTTTAGCAGTCTTTCTCAACAGGGGCGTGCAGTTTGCTGACCCAAAGCCCACTGCCCATTGGTGGGCGGAATTTGTGGGATCTTTCATGGAATGTGCACATCTCTTTGATAAAGATATCAATATATAAAGTTTTACATGGTAGGGGTAATTACAAATATGACGCCCGAATCATAGACAAATTCTAAATTTGATATCTAAAGTTTAAAATTTTGCAATTGAGTACTTAAATAATTTTTCGTCCAGTAATTTACAAATGAAACTAGTTAAAACCATTAATCAAATGCATGATGTACTGAAAACACCCAACAAAAACATATTTGGGTTTTGCAAAAATTGATGGATGGAAGCAAAATTTAAGTGCTTGATTGTAAAATTTTAAATTTTAGATATCAATTTGAGAATAGGATTATACTTAGAGTGCCAATTGTGTAATTAATGGTAATTATAATGAAGTCATTCTTTTCTTTTTAAATTTTTATGTATTTTGGGTCTCATTGTAATCATGTAACGTGATTTGTTCGGTCGCAGTTGGATTGTCCGTTCAAAGAGAAGGATCATGAAAAGGAAGAAAAACAGGTCATCAGGTCGCCTGCTTTTGAATAAGGTTAAAACAAAGGGGCAAAAAAAAATATGTACCTAACAAATGATTAATGACTTTCCTTCGCTTCCAAGCATACACGTTGATTATTAAAGATTGAACGTGTGGTGGGACAAATCGGGGTTTCTTCTTCTTCTTCTTTTCTTTTTTTGGGTTATAAACTGGGGTTTCTTTGGGAGGACCAAGGTTGAGTAGAATAACAATTTATCAGTTTTCGGGCAAGATTAATCTTTTTGATGGTTCTATAAATTAAGGGTATATTTATTTCACCAAATTAGATTAGATTAGATAAGATGATGAGAAAAATTACACTAATTTGTAATATGATTTTATAGTATTAATAGATATTTGTATTGTGAGAATGATTATTTATATGATGATTTAATCTTATAAAAATTGAGAAGATTGATTCATTCTATGAATAATTCTTCTCATCATATCAATCTATGTAATTATTATAAAACTACACTAAAAATTATATAAAATTTTCCTCATCTGATCTAATCTAATCCGATATAATAAACATACCTAAAATAAGTAGTTGATGAAATTAGTGGGATTTTGTTTGGTTTTCCGGTACATGGTTGATAAGCTTTCCAAATAAAGGATCGATGGCTACTAAATTACATGGTTGATGTAAATTAGAGCTGATTGATGATACAAATAATGATGGAATGAAATCTATGAAAATCGAGGCTTGTGATGATACAACATTTAATTATGGTTATAGAGAAGATTTAAAAATATTAATGTTAATATATATGGATCGTTGAATGTGGGTTAATGAATCATCATTTGTCTCCATGCTGTCGAGCTTGTATGTTCCTTGAACAAAAATCAAAGGCATAGATTGATGATGATGATGTGGTGTCCTGGATTTGGATTTAATGAACATGTGATGGATAAGATAAGGGCTATGGCATGAGATTGGCACTTGATGAATGATGATCCATTCTTATATGGGGGGTCCTTTGCCGACAAAGGATGATCCACCACTTCATCATAGGAGTTGAGAAATATTGTAAACAATAAGAATAAGTTGATTGAGCTGTTGAGAGATCCTTTTCATTTTGATTTTCACGCCATGCATTTGCCAATATACCACTTTTTTATTGCCTACCCTGTTTAAAATAGTAAGTAAACGTTTAGATAAAACCAAATCTGCCATATTGAAAGCATCATCATCCTATTATTAGTTAAGATCAACACAAAACTACAAAAACTAAAAATTTTATACATAAACTTAATCATTGTAAATCTTTTAATTACCTCAATTAATTAAATTCCTTAATTACGTTATATGGTAAAATCTTAAATCTTTCTTCTTCTTCTTTTTTTTTTTTAAAATGTTCATACAGCTTATTTAACTTGCTGAAACTACTTACTTACGGAATAATTTGTTTGGGAAAATTAGGCTATGTTTGGTACATGAAAATATTTTCTATTTTCATTCTCTAAAAATACAAAGAAATCACCATCTAAGATATGTATAGTTTATAAGAATGTATGCATGTTTTAGAAAATGAAAATGAAAATGGACTTAAAATTCAAAACAAATTTTTTTTAATCTCATTTCTAGGTCCATTTTCATTTTCATTTTCTAAAATATGCATACATTTCATCTCACAACATATATCTTATATGATAGTTTCTTTGTATTTTTTAGAAAATGAAAAAAGAAAATATTTTCTCATACCAAACATAACCTTAAAGTCCATAAATCTTGTTTGAGTTCTTAATCCATCAAGTTCAATAGATTACTTGAGAGAAACAACTCTAAGACGCCTTGTAGTTGCATGCAATGCAAGTCGAGTGTTCTACTTTTGTTGAGTGAAGTTATTTGGGCGTGGGCGCAAAATCATAACCTTTCATATCAGTGATCAAACCATTGATTCAATAACACTACTCATTGCACTTATGACTACATGCATTGCCATAGATCATAGGATCAATACCAATACAAATTTAATTATTGTGTGGTTTAAAAATTTGTGTTAATGGATGAATAAAACCAATTCTATTAGTACAAAAGTCCAAACACAAAAGCTATCTTAAGTTCAAGTCTTAATCGTAGCACCCATTACCCAATAAATAAACATTCCTCTAACAAACTGAAATATAATGGCAAAATGGTAACTAACAACAAGTAATAAAATATATAAAGGGTAAGAAAAAGATATGGCGAGGAGACTTTGAGAGACTCAGAGTCAGAGAGGGGAGTCAAGTCATCAACCAGGTCTAGGTGGCATTGAGCAATATATCGTCGTGGTGAAAAGATCTTATAAGTAAGACGAATCAGTGTAAGGAGGGTAAAGCAGAGGATCGGCGCAATATCCGGAGATTTGTAAGGGAGAGAGAAGCAGCGCCATAGGGGTCAGCTCAGTTTCTTCCCGTGGATCAGATACTATGATAAATGTAGTACTATTATTACAAATACTACATAAGAAAATACATATAAAAGTTACCAATGAAGGAGTGGATCGGTAACTGATTTGTTCTAACTTAAATAGGTCTCCGGGTTCGAGACCTTACGTACACAATAATCTCGTTGGTAAACTCACCCATCATTTCATATACACGACATAAGTCGGATCTAGATTAATCAAAGTAAAACTCAAGATATCATCATGATAAAAAATATATATATATATATATATAAAAGTTGAATTTAAAGAAGTTGAATTTAAATTTGCAAAGTGATCAGTTCACTGCCTCCAGTCCAGTGCCTCTGCCTCTCACAGTCCAATCAATTAACATCTTTTTGATATCTGATTGGTCTGCGGGAGCCTTCATTAATCGGCTTTGGTTACTAGTTACTGCTGCTGCTGCTGCGGCTATTTACAACTTTCTTTTTGTTTTTGATAATTTATTTGCAACAACCTTTTTCCAGACTCCATTGTCAATCATCAATCATCAAAAATTAAAAATACAAAAAACAGAAGAAACAAACTCCTCGACGTGATCTGTGCTGGTTTTGACTACATAACAGGGTTATGCGCTCTTTTGCGCCCTTGCAAATGCCACCAGAGGGCAGAGGGCAGACCGACAGATGAAGTCTGCTTTGTCATGACTTGTGCCATTTATTTGCCAAACCCCACAGCCACAGGGCCACACCCTCACACACAGAAACAGCCCCAAATTTTCATCCCAGCTTTTCTCTTTTTCAACCGAAGCTGATAAATAAAACGTCATTTATTCATTTACTTTTTTCTCTTTGTTCCGAACGTCATTTATTCATTTACTCATTTACTATACTTATTAGCCGCCCACAATTTGACACCTGCATTTTAACCCATCCTTGTTATCGGTGCAAACTGCAATGTACTTACACTGATGAGTTCAGAGTTCAGAGTTCAGAGTTCAGAGATAGAGAGAGAGAGAGAGAGAGAGAGGAGCCTATCCCTATGCAACAGTCAGACGACAGAATTACCTTGATATCAAAAGAAAACTTGAAAGTTAAGAGAGATAAAATGAGTTTGAGTTGGGGGGCCTTGCACTTTTACCTTGACCCGGGAAAATTCTAAAATTAAGAACGATAAAATGAGTTTGAGTTGCGGGGCCTTGCACTTTTACCTTGACCCGGGAAAACTCCAACCAAGATGTGATCCTGGCCAGGCGGTCGGCTCCGTGGGAAGTTGTGGTTAACGGCCTTCAACCCAAAATAAAGGTCAAATTTACCTTTGATGTTTAATGGGCCAGCCACTTTTCACCTGTCATGCCCAACCCCGTGTGTTCGCCATTTTGGTTTCTTTAGTGGCAATACAGTACTACAGCCACCACAATTCTCAGCTAGATACGATCATGAGAGTTATAATGATTGGGCTCCATTATAGTAGAAAAAACACTGGGCTCAATATGAGCCTCAACTCATCATAGTGCTATCAAATTTTGTCAAGCCCAACCATAATTTGTCAGCTTAACTTGTTAGCTCCCAAGTCTACCATTGCCAGCCCACTGACATGCTAACTCTTAACTCGGATATAAATATCAATGAATAAAAAATCGGATCGGTGCTTGAACTGATGAGATTAGAGGGTCAATGGTTTAATCGATTGAATCGGTTGAACCGTTTAGACCGATTATTTAAATATTTTAATTTATTAATTTCCTAAAATATTTAAATGTCAAAGTTTCAATTAATTTTTTTTAAAATTTCATAAAAAATAAGAAAAAGTATAAAATATTAGTGCATCACATAATATAAATAAATAAATAATACAAATGATTTTACATCACAAATTAAATTTTTGTTATAAGAGTACATTAGAATAAAAAATTAAAAAATTTAAGGTCAAAAATTCAAAATCAAAAGTTCAAACATAATAATTAAAATAAAATTTAGACTTCTCATTAATTTGGGTTTTTTTTAGATTTGTGTTAGTTAATTAAAAATAACTTAAAAAGTAAAACATTTAATTTTTTTTACTAAATCGGTTCAACCGGTTCACCGGACTGACCGGTTCAACCGATCCAACCGCGGTTCAAACAGTGACCGATTTTCTGACCCTTAAAGGACCGGACTGATGACCGGTTCGCGGTTGAACCGGCCGGTCCGGTCCGGTTTTTTATTCATTGACTTAAATATGGATGAACCGATTTGGCCGATGTCATTTCGATTAGCCACCCTAGGATTAACCGATGCCTATCAAAGGGCAAAGCACTATCAGTTTGCCTATGTGAATCAAAGGGCAAGGCCAGATTCATTTCTATTTCATATATATCTATTCATAAACATGACCACATTACGAGAAGTTTCCTTCTATCCATCTGTATTAAGAACCTAAAGCTGAGATTCCTAAGAACCTAACATTGAGAGTTGTAAGTCCCTCTTCAATTAATACAAAGTAAAAAACTAAACAGTTATTGACAGGAAAAAAAAAAAACCTCGAGGCTCCCAAACTCCAGATTACATCAATGTACATCCAATGGAATATAAAGAACAAAAATTAAGAGAAACTCAAAACTCCTCACCACAGATATCAGTAGTCTTTTTTTTTTGCTTTGAATGTGTAACAGGGCAAAAAACCTAGTAAAAACATACTGACCAAACCAGAGGCGCCTTCCAAACAGACTTGGACGCATGAATCTTTTCTTCCTCCAATCTTATCAAGGGAATCTTGACCGTCCATTCACTATTTTCCCTTCATTGAAGCTTCGACTGGACACCAAGGTGCCGAGACAAGTAGCGTTTCTAGGCGACGACACCAAACCGCAAAGCATAATCCCACCGTCTGATGATGACCTTAAATGATTCGTTCCCAGCTCCCGTGCTACTTCATTCCAATCCTTTAAAGCCCTTGATGCCGTTGACGATGATGAACTCGCAGTATCAGAAATGTCCGATTGATCATCAGAATCACGGAATGAATTCTCGGGTGATAGGTGGACCGCGGACTTTGACTTCTTAAAGCTCCGGTGTGTCCTTGCACGAAGACTTTCTCCGATTAGATCTTGGAAACCGATGGCAGAGACGCCGCTCAATGCTGGGACATCAGCGCCTTCAAGAACGGTGGCCCCAACGTTGAGAACTCCTTGGATCCTACCAGAAGGCCGGCGGACTTGAACCGCATTGAAAGAAGGAGTTTTCATAGCGTTGAAAGAGGAACGTCCGGACGGAAGAAAGTTACTGACGAGGAACCGCACGGTGCCAAGGAGGGAATCGCGGAGGACACCAACGGCGAAGATTTCAACTGAAACCCCGGATGTTTCACTGGAAAGGAACTCTGATGAAACCTTGAAGAGAAATTTGTCGTTCCAGGTAGGATTTTCGCCACCATCACGGTCGATGCAAGTACGGAGCTTGACGGAGGAGTCAATCCAAGCGAGGGCGTATGTTTGCATGCGGCGAGCTTTACTGGATGGCACCTTAAGTCCTTGTGCTGAGATTAAGGTTATCTCCAACGCGTAATAGTTCTCCTTTTCCATCTCCAGCCTTTCTGATCTCTCTGTCTCTCTCTTTCTTTCTCTCACTTTCTTTTCTTTTCGTTTCTTGATTTTAGGATTTGGTCAAGAAAGGAAAGAAAATGCGGCAGGTTTCTGAGAAAGGGGCATTGAAGTAAACGGTAACGCCGGCGAGAATACGCCGGCAAATGGAGAGGTAGAGGACAGAGGAAAAGAAAGGGTTAGGAAGGGAGAGGGAAAGTTAGTTTTAGTCGGTTATGTTTAAGAGTAAACCGCAAATGTGAGGGAGGTGAGATCTGATTTGGGTTCTATAAGAGGGAAAATTTTTGGATTGTGGCCTGGCCCAGGATGTAATACAGCCTGTTATCGTTGAATCCGTTAATCAATGTAATCTTCGAACTTAGTCTGGTTTCTACCTTCATTTATTTATATATTTATATATAAATATATATAAAAGGCGACCGGCAAAAAAAGGCAAAGAAAGGAGAAATAGGCTTTTGATTTGATTAATGAAGCAATTAACATCTCAGCAAAATAAATAATAGCAGGCATCATCTTTCTGCCGGGGTTCAGTGCCCAAAATCCCTCCTTTCTTTTGGTATAATTATTCACAGAACTCATTTTCATATATAAGCTCAATAGCGCAGTGCAGGAGATCTTTAAGTTCCCTAACATAACATAGCTTTGGACAAGCAAATTAAAGGTTTGATGCTAAATCAGATTACTGTTTTTCGATGGGAATTTTAAGGCAATATGTAAGTGCCAGCTTCAATGTAATTACTGTTGCATGCCGGAACTTAGACAAATGGCAAAGCAGATTCCATACACAAAAATCTCAAAATTATCAATTAAGAAAGTATGAGGGAGAAAAGATAATTCCATTTTATTGATATCAACATATAAACACAACATCACACTGATCAACGCAACTCAATCCTACTTAAAATTTCAGATTTAAGGAGGACTAGTACTAGCAAATGTTTTCACATTGCAACTTCAGCAGCCTTCCCTCTCACTTTCACGGACCTGGAATAGGAGGGTGCATATATTCTTCTATACCGTGGTTTGCCTAACTTTTTGTTTCTTGATAACTTCTCCTCCAGGTCCTTCACTCTTCCTGTTAGGTTGGATATAACAGTAAGTTGATCTTTTCCAGCTTCCATGAGTTTCTCCACCATCTCCCTTAATTTCTTGTTCTCTTCAATCAGTCTGTTTTCTCCTCCAATATTAGCCAAATCATACTCATCATTTATCTTCTGTCCTGTAGTAGTTGATGCAGGTAAAAACTCTGGCTCTACATTTGGTTCTGCTGGAGTATCCGTCCCAACAAGAACCCTCTCCCAAGCACTCCCGCAAGGCATGTCAGTTGTTTTCTCCTCCTCACTCATACATTCCAGTTCCTGGACTTCTACTTCATTATTCAGCTTTATTTCTTCCTTTTCCTCAGTTCCTACTGGCTGGTCCTCTTCTACATTTTTCTCTTCCAAAAGTACTTCCTTTTCCCGCGTTGCAGTGCTTCCAGCTTCCGATTCTGAAGAGACCATATGATCAACAGCTATCATTCCATTGTCATTTTCTTCTTCATGCACTTTGTCAGTGTTTTCTTCACCTGTTGTCAAGGGAACTTCCTCTGGTTTCAAAATTGATTCGAACAAGTTGTCACTGCTGACCTCTTCTGGCATTTTCTCCACATTTGCTTCAAGTTCAGGACTCTCGGTGAATTCATTCTCTTTCTGACTTTTTACAGAGTTGTCTGATGCTGCCTCTGATAATTGCCCATCTGATTGACAAGCAAGAGGACCTTCTGTTGCAGGCAATGTGTCATTTTCACCTGTTTCATGCAGTTCACATTCCTCAAATTGAGAAATGGCCGGTCCCCCCTCAATTATTCCAACTGGAAATTCTTCCAACGGATCGATCTCTTGTTCTTTGTAAATACACTTCAAATTCTGTACCTCAGCAGGCAAAGTTGGATTGATCGGCAAATCAGGTTCCTTCTCACCATCACCATTTCCAATCTGTTCCTCTACTTCACAAACAGCATGCACTTGATCAACCATTTCTTTTGCCATTGATCTCATTGTATCCTCTTCTGCATTACAATTCACAAGAAGTAGATCATCCATTTCATCCACCTGAGGTTTTCCTTCACTTAATAGATCATTCATTTCCGCAAACTTGTCAGTATTGGGCTTCTCTTCTGGAACTGATGGCAGGCGAGTGACATGCCCAAGGTTGGGAGAGACATCTCCATCTTGGATTCCAGGTGCTGCACAACATTCACTATCACTGGCCACTTTCGTAGTTTTATCCTCTGTACCATCCAATTCTTGGTCAGGGAGAGGCTCCGTACTTTTCTCATCCTTGGCATTGGTTTGTTCATCCACCACATGTGCAAGATGTTCCTGATCTGGCTCTTTGATGCTTTTCCCATTCTCATCATTACCATCAACAGAGCTTATTCTAATTGCAGAGGCATTTTCGTTCTCCTTCTTTACGCTAGCATTCATGCAACCACCATCACTAGGATAATCTGCAGATTCAGCTGTAGCCAACACCTCACCCTTTTCTTCTGCTTGATCGATTGTTAGGGAATCAAGCTTTTCTTGCAGGGTCACAAGCTCCCTTGCCAATGACTTCCTTGCATCTCTCACGATTGAGTGCAAACCCTTAAAAAAAGGAATACAAAACCAAGATTGAATAAGAGCATCTCAGGTAGAATGCATTCTTGCTTACTTTATTGATAACTAAAATGAGGTAAAAATAATAGCATCAAGCAAATAAAACAAGTAGCCATGTGCCCAAGAAATGAAACATGCCACATGGCTTCTTAATACCCCCTAAAAAAAAGGTGCAAAAATGCTTTTAGCAGTACGAATTCTCAACATAGAATTAAAGCAATTGTCTGCGTACCTGAATAGTATCCAGTTTCAAGAGAAGATTCATTATCGTTTCTCCAATCAACAGTCTCTGCCTATCATCATTGTTGAGATCAAAGGAAGATTCAAGAGCTTGAATACGATTTCTAACCTCATGCATCTGCTCTCGAACTTTGGCTATTTGCTTTAGTTTTTTCAGTGGCTCCCCCTTTCTCACCTCAAATCCTCGATAGGCAGACTGGATGAGCTTCGCTGCTTCCACATCTGACATCTTTTTGGTTTCTGCTTTGCATTGACCATGAATTGATTCATCTGGATTAGTAGCTTTCAACGTTTCAACTGCCTTTTCAGCTCCCCCAACTTCCTCAAAACTTGTTATCTTTTCCTCTTCCTTTTCATGACTATCACCTACGGTTCTCTCTGTAAATGGTTTCATCAACACTTCTTGGGAGTCAATAGGTAAGTCTCCTAAAACCCGGGTGGGACTTGCACATGTACTTTCTCTTGCCCTGTTATTCTCGGACCTTTTTTCCATCACCTGAATATTTTTCCTCTCCTTTTTCCCTGGTTCCACTTTATCAAAGTTACTATTCAGATTTTTTTTATTTACCGCAAAGTCTCCTTTCAAGCCAGGTTCAGTTGAGGCCTTTGTCAACGTGTCTTTAACTTGTCCTTCGGCAGTGCTAGGAGATTTTGGACTTCCATTACCGTTTCTCTTCTTTGGCAAGGGATCAACTCTCAGACAAACAGGAGGCAGCTTAAATGATATCGGAGGGGATGGAGATTTTCCTTTTGCTGTGGTCCAACCAAGTTCATCTTTTTTTGTTTCTTCAATGCACTTCACACAAATATCTCTCCCTTTCTTTTTAGTCTCTTCAGACCTGTCCTCCTGCATTTGTTTTACAGGAACACATTTTTCATTAGCAGTTCTACCTATCATCTCTGAAGCATTCTTATTAATATCTTCATTAGCTAGAGGTTTGTCCATTCTAACACCACTGTCAGGAGCTTCTACTGGAACAAACTCAAAACTGACAGGGGCTTGTTTAGAGTGATCTGGAGCATTTTTTATCTTCACTTTGTCTTGATTTTGGTCCTCTTCTTGTTTCCCATCAGAAGGCACCCAAAAGATTGGAAATGGTAATTGCCTCACTTTCTGTTCATTCTGTGGGTTTTGCGTTTTTGTCTCCCTATCACCCTGCATCGAAGATTTCAAACCATTCATGTCGAGGGGAAACCAGCCGTTCCAACTTTTGGCTCCCGTTCAGTTGGCTTCAAGCTTTTGGAAGGCTTTGTAAAACTAGGTGAGTTATCCCAGTTACTCATTCCTGGCTGATCAATATGTTTCCCATTATCCCTATTTTGCACATATTCAGGTGGAATCCACACAACTGGATACGAGTAATTTCTTGGTTGATTTGGAATCATTGACGTACCTTCCTTTTCCTCAACCTCAGGCTCATGCTCTTCTATCTTTAAACTTCTATCATTTTCATGGTGGTTAGGATGATTTGGACACCCACAACAATGATAATTCGCGTGTGCATCCTTATCATATTCATACCTAGGCTGTTCATTTGAAGGGTTTGGAGGAGGGACATAATAAACAGAGTAAGGTTCAGGGAATGTAGGATAATTTCTATAATGGTGTAATGTTGGTGGTGGTGCAAAATGAGGGCAAGGAGGTCTAAAAGTATAGTAACCGGGGGCAGGGAAGTTGCCATGATTGCAACAACTGTGACAGGGGAAGCCATAATTGCTGTCGCAAGGCCAAGGTTCATACATCATGGGAGATTTATATGGATCCGCCTTCAAATAAGGCGTAGCAGCCTCAAAACCTGGGAAATAGTGATCAGGGAAAGGCGCTTGGTTTCTTTGGTAAGGATTTGAGTGCATGTATCTATAAACAGGCATCATTTTCAGCAGACTTTAATGAAGCAACTGATGCCTAATATTTCTTCAAACCCAGGGATAACAAAAGCAAAATCACCGGATAATCCTGATGAAAGAAAGGCAAGGATACAAAGATACCGTCACAAACTGCACAAAACAGCAAATAAATGGCCACCAAAAGGCCATTTAAACAAACAAAGACATACATCACTTGAACACCAGTCTGCTAAACTATCCTCACCATTGTAAAGTTATGTTTGAAACAGCACATAGATGCATAATGAATATATATCAAGCCTAAAGGTAAAAGAACATAAATTAAATAAAACTAAAAATCCCATCTTTTAAAGAACAATTTCCAGAGTCTTGGTGAGTCATGATCATCATTCATTCAGATAATTGAAAATCTTTCAAACAAAAAAAATTTGAAATTGTTGTAATTCAAGAGCCGACGTTACTTATGACCATCACTATAAAAACAACTATTTCCTCGTCATATACTTTTCAACATTCCAATCAAATTCACTTCCATGCAGAGCATAAAACGAAGACAGAGAAACCAAGAGACAAGGACAAGAAAAGAATTACTTACAATTTATTTGTCGGGTAAACAAAGTCGAAAAGCCAACTGGAAAATCAACCCAAACGGTTCCGCTACTCCAAATAACTCAGTTCTCGGCGCGACTCTATCCACCAACCCAAGAAACAGAAGTTCCTGCTAAGTTCTTGTTTTCTGTATTATGGGATCAGATTTTGTTCGTATTATGTTCTGTGTAATCTGAGACTGAAAATGTACTTGATTTTGCTTTGTTTTTATAGCAGGCTTGCAAGTCGCAAAGCCAACAAGCGGATATTTCAACTTTAGAAATCTTCTCCTCAGTTCGAGATCTTTCGCATGTTCTCTTCTAGCGAACCATCTGGAGTTTTCGTGCCATGTGGACGTGAGCGATTACGCTGCCGAATAGAGGTTAGACAGCTGTCGGTCTTCAATTGGTCTTGAAAACTTAGCTGAAAAAAACAAGGCATTTTCCTACGTGTAGGTTACATTTCTGATTTAACCGTTGAAAGATGCCCCTTACCTTGCCTCTCTTTCCCATATCTAGAACAATCCGGTAAAAATTGCAGAATTTTCATGTATAGTCTGTGTCTCAATTCTAAGATTGCAATTTGAGGCTAAGACGAACTGTTTTTATATTTTCATTCATCATAAAGAAATCGATGGTAGTCTGTTGTCGTATGTGTTTGATGAGAATTTAAGTCACGATCAAAGCCCAAAAAAATACAATAATATCCATTCAAACAGGATAAAAGCTGAAAATTTCCAATAGCATAGAAGGGTCCAGAGGAAGAACACTTTTTAATCTTAAAAAGATTAAAAAAAGTGGTACCTAGTCGAAACAGATTTTTGCTTCGACGACCGCTCTCCATTGGTGGGTACAAATTGAGAAGGTAATATAAGCCATAATGAAAGATCTCACTTAATTGACACCAAGGTTGGGGGTATTATGTAGTATGCTAGGTACAGGTAAGTAGGGCTTACGATCAAAATTTTCTGTTTATAAAAAGTTTCATAGGAATAGGATCAAAAATGAAGTAGCTCATGTTGTTAATGCAATATTGTAGTACGTTTTTGGGTGCCAACCAAATAAATTAAACTGCCTAACTTTGAAAATCGAGGGAGATGTAGCTGCGAGCTAGCTACAGAAGAAATTAAGTAGAGACCGGGATTAGGAAGTTTGGTTTTTTAACTATACAAATTATTATTACTAGTGTATAATTTCAGGGGCCAACCGGGCAAGCAAGCACGCTGGAAAGTGGAAATGTTGACTTGGAAAGCAAAAATATCTCTTAGTGTTGGGTGTTGACTGATCCCCCACTTCATTATAAATAGCTGATCGATTGATCCAAGAGAAATCGCAGTCTATGAACTATCAAGCTCAATAGAAGCTCAACTGTGGTTTCAACAATGGAAACCCAACTTTGTTTGAAAAATGTTATTCTCTTCCTTTTGAATATTCTGCTAGCTTCCTCTTTCAAATCATCAGAAGCCGGGTGTCAAGGACAAACCTTTCTCTCAATATCTGGCTCGACCGTACGGCACTTGACTCGGGTCATGGACAAGCCTTTATCTCTTTATCTAACTTGACCATGTGGCATTTCACTCGACTCCCCGATCAAGTCAGCCTAAAGTTGCTTGGTTATGCTCAAGCACACAAAACATGGTTAGCTTTCCTAGCCACAAGGACAGCCCACAAGGCAAGCACAAATTAGCACACAGACCTCCTCATCTAGAAACGAAAAGATGTGGGTATCATTCGTAGTTTCACTTGGTCCATCGAGGCAACAAGCTATCTAGCTCGAAGCATTTAGCACATATTCACATGATATCGTGACAACAAGCAAGCCACAAGACAACATCACGAAGCCATAAGTCAATAAGGGTACAAGGCCATCACACCACAAAGCCCCAGTCCACAAGGCCAATAGGCGACAAGACCACAATGCTACAAAGCCACACGGCTACACAGCCACACGCCCACAAGCTTCGAGGCCACAAGTCTCAGGGTCACGAGCCACAATGGCTCAAGGCTACAACGCCACCAAGCTAGCCCGCAGGGCATGGGGAAATTAGCAAGGAGACCCCCTTCTACTCGTGAGGTGTACTTGGATTCCCCTTTTTAATAGCATTATGTAATGCATCCAAGCAACATGGCCATCGGGCCAACACGCAACCAACACCATCAGGCATCAGCAATCACCATCGTAGCCACATCGGCTAACCGAACCTTCCCACACGTAGCACCACTTAAGGGCCAGGAGGGCAACCTTAAATGATCCGTGGTGCTTTTCCAAGCCAGGGAGCTGACCTACCATCGGGGTCTCCGGACTCCCCCCTAAAGAGTTAACGGAATTTTATAGCTATCCCGCGAACAACCGTTCATATGTTCGAAACGGGGACCGATTTTTCCCACGAAGTACCCATCATTAAGCCTCAATCTGATCATGGCTCAACAACGTTGGCCATGACACCGGGCTTCTGGTAGTTTACTGGGGCCAAAATGAGCAAGAACGTACCCTCACGGACACATGTAATTCTGGAAATTATGGGATAGTAAATATAGCATTTCTCTCATCCTTTGGCAGTGGCAAAACTCCTCAAATCAACTTAGCTGGTCACTGTGATCCAGCGTCGAACGGTTGCCAGGGAGTGAGCAAAGGCATCAAAAATTGCCAAAACCGAGGAATTAAGGTCATGCTCTCTGTTAGGGGTGGTGCCGGTGACTACTCCTTATCATCAGCCGATGATGCCAGGGATGTTTGTTACGTATTTATAGAACAGTTTTCTCGGTGGGAGTTCAAAGTCTCGACCGCTTGGGGATGCTGTTTTGGATGGAATATATTTTGACATTGAGAGAGGACAACGTCACTATGCTGCACTCGCCAGGAAATTAACCGAGCTTGCCCAAGAAAGAAAGAAAGTGTACTTGATG
The DNA here is from genome assembly GCA_030664755.1 of Microcos paniculata. Classification (NCBI taxonomy): domain Eukaryota; kingdom Viridiplantae; phylum Streptophyta; class Magnoliopsida; order Malvales; family Malvaceae; genus Microcos; species Microcos paniculata. The sequence continues at coordinate 38,168,312 of CP131461.1, forward strand.
GCGGCGTCGCAATGTCCTTTCCCTGACCAATGGCTCAACGGTGCACTTAAGACAGGGTTATTTGACTATGTTTGGGTCCAATTTTACAACAATCCGCCATGTCAGTTTAGCGCCAGCAATCCAGGAGCTTTCAAGGATTCATGGAACCAATGGACCTCTTCTATCAATGCAGCAAAGTTCTTTGCTGGGCTGTCGGCATCTCGAGCGGCAGCTGGGAGTGGATATGTGACGAGTAATGATCTGATAACTCGGTTGCTATCCTTCGTTAAGGGTTCTTCAAAGCATGGGGGAGTCATGCTGTGGGATAGATACAAAGATTTGCAGAGTGGTTATAGCTCCAAAATTAAAGATGCCGTGTGAAATCTGATTCACATGAAATGAAACATCATGGCGGTCGACGGGGGTCATGCAATAGGGAATAATTAATATGAACAAGTTCAAAAAAGTTAAATAAAACTTTGTACCTTTCGTTTGATTTTCCAGATGTAATTTAAAAAAATATTAAATAAATCTATTATCTAGTCCGTGAGTACTAATGGGCCAGAAGTCCAAAGTTGAGATAATTTGAGCTTTGATTTAAGTATAAACCCATCCAAGCCTAACCCATTTCAAGGTCGGTTCACAAATTTCGACGGACTCCCATCACGCCGCTGGTCTCGACTCTGGACTACTTTCGGGCTTTTCCTTGCTTTTATTTTTAAACCCAAAACCCTGAGCCTTTCACATTCTGCTTCTCTTCTTCTTCATCTTCCCGACTAAACGAAAACCTCTAAATCGCCCCTCTCTCGGTTCACCTCTTTATGCAGGAGATACCTAAACTGTTCCAACGATTACCTATTCGGGTTTAAGGTTTCCAGCCCTTTGGTTTGACAAGCTCCGGTCAGAAGCCATGGCTAAAGCAAAGAAGGCCCCGAAATTTGCTGGCATGAAGAAGATAGTCACTCAAAGGGCTATTAAAAAGCAAGTTCTTTCGAGCCCCTTTCTCTCTCTTTCTTCCTTTAGTTACTCTTACAATCCTCAGTACTGACTCTTGTTTTCTGTAAAATTTCAGTTACAAGGAGCAAGTTTTGAATCCTAACAGGAAAGACCTTAGCAAGGAAAAGCTTCCCAGAAATGTGTAAGCTTCTTTGCTTGTTGAATGATGATTGGAATAATCTCTATCTTTTGTTTTAATTTGTAAAGCTTCAAACTTCTAGAGATTTCTGCTAATTTTGCAATTGATATTGTGAATTAGGCCCAATGTTTCTTCAGCGCTTTTCTTCACTCATAACACCTCCTTGGGACCGCCTTATCGGGTTTTGGTGGATACCAACTTCATCAATTTCTCCATCCAGAACAAAGTCAGTTAATTTTACTATGATTTTAAAGTTAGATATGTGATACAGTGGTTATAATTCACCTACAAAGTAAAGATGGTAGAATATTGTTTTAAATCCACTACCCATTTACTTGTGATTGCTTTTTTTCTTCTGATTCATTGGTTACTCCCTCTTTTTTTTTTTCAATTCTTAACTCCTTTTTTCCATTATAGTTGGACCTGGAGAAAGGAATGATGGACTGCTTATATGCAAAATGTGAGTTATGGAGTTGGTTTTTCTTTGATCGTTGCTTTAAATGTGTTTTCTCGTTTACCTACATTGCTTGTTTAGTTGTGAGTATATGTTCATGACATGCATCAAGCTCATATCTAGAAAAGGTATAAAGGTTGAATTTCAGTAATCTGTCTCGTAAATGTGTTTCTACTTACAGTCCTCATTCTTGTTGTTTTTTCCTGAATCTGCCTACTTTTTCTGCTGAAGGCACTCCTTGTATCACGGATTGCGTGATGGCTGAACTTGAAAAGTTGGGCCAAAAATACCGTGTAGCTCTGAGGTACTTTCCTATAGTCCTTTTATATGTGAATGCCTCTCCAATGTTTTATATCACTATATGGCCCCAAGGCATACATTAGTCTGTCTTAGGACCCAAGATTACACATATTGGTTGTAAAGTATAAGACTTAGGTCAGCAACTATTTCTCAACTCAATTGCATTCTTAATTTTATTCGGATGGCAACAATGACTATCCCTGTGTGATTCACAACCCATATTTTCCTTTATACTGCTATGAGTAGTCTAACCTCTCTTTTTCTCTTTGCTTCTCTGGCAGGATTGCTAAGGATCCTCGGTTTGAAAGACTGCCATGTGTTCATAAAGGGACCTATGCCGATGACTGTATTGTTGAGAGAGTTACGCAGGCATGAAACTACTTTGCATCTCTTGTGCAATCATATACTGCTATACTAGCATCACTTCATCCAAATAGTTGCTGTAAAAGGAATAAAAGAACATTTAGTATTTATCTTATTTTCTGATCATATTTGTTTTTCCATTGGGGAAAGATGATTTACCATTATCCTATTTTATAGCTACAAACTTCGGGTGTAAAATTTTTTGGACTTGTGTTGAGGTCCTCAAAGACTCTGTCATCTCTTTTTAGCTTATACAGGCCATAGTCCAATTTTGCACTAAACTTCAGTATAACATTGACTATTAAGGATGGTTTGCCATAGTATCTTGGGACATCGGTTATATGTTCATTTGGTTTTTAATTGTCTTGAATAACTTCGACCCTGTTGCAACCTTGCTGGTTTATGTTTCAGTGCTAAAGTTTGTATGGCCAGGCATAGGTGTTTCTAGCGGTTCACTTCACATATTTTTGTCGTAAATGTTTGAATTGCAAAATATGTAGAAACATGCTTGTCATTTTGAATGTATAACTATTTTCCTTGCATTGTTATCCTGATTTTCTTCAATTTTGGAGTTTATGCGTTCTTCGATATTATACTCTTGTTCGCTTACGTGAACTATTTTGTTGGAAACAGCACAAATGTTTTATCGTTGCTACATGTGATCGAGATTTGAAGCGTAGGATTCGCAAGGTATGATTAATTAGTGGAGTGGGCATTGCATTCGAAACTGAACTGTCCAATGTGTAAAAAGTACTTGTTTATTGACAGGTTCCTGGTGTGCCAATCATGTACATCACTCAGCACAAATATTCAATTGAAAGACTTCCAGAAGCTACCATTGGTGGAGGTAGGCTACATAATAACGTTACTGTTTCTTGTTCTTGTGTTTTCCTTTTGCATCCTTAAGAGATTGTTTTTTTGATGTGTGATGTGTTTCTATGTGCAGCTCCAAGATTCTGATATGAAAGTATGATGTCGGCAACGATCTTTAGATTCCATTAAGATAATTCACCAGTGCTGCTCATTTTTGCGGATACGAGGAGTCAAGGCCCTGCATATTGCAGTGGCTTGCGACTTGCGAGTATAGATCAATTGTATGCCAAGGGATTTGTTCGGCCATCTCTGTAGCACCTGCTTCCAAATGTTGTTTTATTACTTTTTTCCAGTTTAAAACATTTATGTATGATCCTTATGGGAGCGTGAAAGCATAATTGCCCCAAGTTTTGGCTCCTTGACTTATTATTATTGTTGTAATTGTTATTGTGGTTTAGGCTCATGGAATTTAACTCAATTTTGTATAAACCTTTTCAGATTTTATTAGTAGTTTATTCCGTTCGTGGTCGACATCCCCGCTTTATTTTTTGGGTGCCTGGAAAATCAGTTGTAATTATTCACGTGATAACAGCGTTTAAAATTTCCCCTCACACGAAGCTTGGCCAGTTTCTTAAATTTTGTCATCCATGAATCCACAAGACAATAAAAGTACATGATATATCCATATTGCTACTTTGATCATCTAATGTTATTAGTCTCGGTGTCGGTGCTTCTATTTTTAGTACAAAAAGGATTCCGTTTTTTCCTACTAGACATTTAACATTTTCCTTTTGAACTTATCTTATCGGGCGCTCCTGAGTTCTGCCAGCCACGATCGGCCTAAAAATCGACCCGACCAATCAATCAAACTCACATGCATTCCATCCCTACAGCATGATTCTTAAATCAACGAATTCCCTTTGGGCCTGGGGTCGAGGGTAAAGAACGAACATGCACATTTAAAGTTTATAGTCGAGTTAGAAAAGAAGTGGAAACTGGAAAGAGAAATTAAATTAGTATACAATTTAGCTACTCATGAGCATCTGTGACCAGAAGGATGCGGTTAGCTACATACAAAAAATTACTCACATGTACACAAAATAATGCATCCTTTCTGACGAAAATAAAGACATACAAAGATTTTTTTTTTTTTGAAAAATTAAAGAATCATCAAATCTAGATGTTACTGCCAAGAAGCAAAACACACGTGAAATTTAATCTGATGTTACTATTGTTGAGTTTGAATTTTCCATCTCTTCAGGTAGGGGTTTCACATACCTCCCTAATGCCTTTTGATGGTGTTTATGTCTCATCCTCTCTAGTTTATCCTTGCTTTTTTGCTTCCGTTTCTCTTTCTGTCGGTTGCGCAGATTTCTCTCCCTCTCAAGTACACCTTGCCAGACAACCTCGCCCGTTGATGGCCATAACCATCGTCTTTTTGGGTGGTCGGAATCTGCCTCCTCGGCCAAATCCTCATCCATGCCCTTTAAAGTGTTGAATGAAAACCATTTGACCCACATTTTACCTCGCCGGCCCTTGAACTTGTGGTATTCTTGCACCATACCAGTCTCAGGGTTCACATATACCATCCGCCGTGCACTGTGGTATGCCCAAACATTTATAAGTAGCTCAAGCACCCGTGAGTAGCAATGCTTGTCCTGCAGAATGCAAAATTTCTACTTTGAATTCTGCAGAATCAATTACTTGCAAAAAAGCCAAAGGAATCTACTGTCTTTCTTAAGGAGCGTGGAAAGGGTGAGATCTATTTCTGTACGAGATCAAATTTTGCAGCATCTTGATGAGATTTATCAGAACAGAAGTCAGTAACAGCGTGGCAATTTTTATACTACAGTCCATAATCCATTTGACTATTTACATCGTGAATAGTGAGTTCAGATAGTTCCTCCGGTCATTTCAGATTAATTCTTGTAACAAGAATTGAGTCAATAATAACGAACTTTATCTCATGCTTGGCATAGAAGATCAATCAGAATAAAGGAAGTTACCTTTGAGAAACTCAGATAACAGTAACCACTTTGATGGTGCTCGTCATACATTTGTGCATCTAATGCATCCACAAACATCCTGCAAATGAGACAAGTTAAATTTAATATTTGACATAGTCTAAAACTATACATGCAGAGAAGCCCTGAAGTGTAACAACTCTCACCTTGAAAACATAACAAACTCTAGGAAGGACTTTGTAGGCAAGGCCCAACTCTGCATGACAGACCACGTGCCCCCATCATCAGGCATAGGTGGCAAAGAATTTAAATCATGCTTTATGCCATACATCCTTTTAAGAGCCTCAGAGAAAGCAAACCTGCAATGAAATGATGAGTGAGGCAAGTAAATATGATTGTAAGATTAAGCATTTTCTACAATTTCATGCTTTTGCATTTGAAATATGTGATAAACTTTACAGCTTCTCACTTGCAATTTCCAGCATTTATAGCATCACAAAATGACCAGAAGTCCCCCTGCAAGCTGTTTCTTGGATCCATGTCCATCCGATCCCAAAAGTATAGTGTGTCACCATACTTGCGCGTTTCAATGGCATTCAACAATGAAGTTTCAGCAATCTTAGACAAGGATGCCTGTTTTTCCCCACAAAAAGTTATGAGAGTCAATGGTGAAGTAAAAAAAAAAAAGTATTTCACTTCAGGGGTTGAAGCCGAAAGGGATAATTCTCACCAATTAATCCACAAGAAAAATGGTAAAAGTGGTATCCAAAGCTGAAAGAGGCTTGCAAAAGGAAAGAAAAAAGAAAGAACAAGGCTGGGAAAAAAGGGAGGGAGGGGGGGCGCCGTTGTCTTACCTTCCTAGCTGTTGCTCTCCACGACTGAAACCCTATCCAAGCATTCCTGTGTAGACGGTCAATCCGGTTAGCAATCGCAAAAAAGGCCCCATATTCACCAAGAATGTCTCGGTAGTATGGGTTGTTAAGAAGTTGCAGACGAGATGGTCCATCAATATCATCCATCCTTGGTCTTCGACCTTTAGTGGACTGCAACACCAATTGGACATATTTAAGTCAGACTACACGACAGAGGTGCTATTGCTTTATGCAGATTTATCAAAACTAAGGATTGCAGCACATGCATGCTCCTCTTTTTTGCAACTTTTCTTCCTTTCACAGAAGGAGAAAAGGTTATCATTAGTCAAAAGTTTCAATAGAATTTCCTAATTTCACTTTGAGTAAATTAATAAGTGGCATAAAACAAGTATAAAATTCATAATGCTGTCCATAACTCACCAATCCAATTCCACGGTAAAGAGAATTACGGTGCAGGAAAGGCCAGGTTCCTTCACCAAAGTAAGGTTCATATATACATAATGGTTGACCAATTCTTTCAAGCTCCCGTTCATCCCTTTCATGCAAGTCATTCCTCAAGCGGTCAGCTCTCTTGGCATTTCGATATACGTCCTCCCAGGTCCCATGAGGTTGATCAGTTCTATCTTTCAACTACAACATATTTGAACGAGTGTGAAATTTCATCACATAACAACTTCAATATATACTGCCAAAAGTATTTAATTGAATTTTTGGATAACATATTATGGCCCAGAACAATTATTACCTCTTGTTCCTCTCTTCTCCTTTTAGTATTCATATTGTTCATCTTTTTCTCTTCCTCCCAAATCTCATATGAAAACGAATCATTCATAGCAATTACTGAACCAAACCTCTGTTTTTGAGAATGCTTCCACTGCTCCTCTAACTTGTCTAAATATTTGGAACTCCTGTCTTCAAAAGTAGAATTTAGAAAATCCTCAAATAGATTCCACTGCCATTCTTCTTTCAACTTTGGAGGAATTTCCTTAACAGCCTTAGGAGGTGCAACTTCCGATGGAAGCTTGAAAACATTTTCCAGTAGCAAAGCATAGCCTTCAACAGTTTCCTGGACCATCAAGTTTTTAACAGTTCCTCTCCCAATTGAAGCAATGTTTTGTGCCAATGGTGACAGTCTTCCTTTTGATATCACTTGCAATATGATCTGTGTCAAGACTCTAGTATTTTCCTTAGGAAAAAGATAGCCGTTTACCCTGTCATCAACCTAATTGTTATTGCCAATGCAGTCAGTAGTTTGCCTAATGAACCTGAAAATGTATGACAAGGATATTATGCTGGAAGCTTACATATTTCTTGATATTGGAGATATCTGGTGCTATGATTGGTTTCGCAAGGGACATGGCTTTTATCAAAATTTCAGGAAAAGATGGCTCCTCAAGGAACGAGCCATATATCACAAGGTCAGTCATGCTTAGAATACTGTCAACATCTCCATCAACAGCTACATGCTTCACCACACCAACTGGATATCTTAAATTGAGAGCAATTCTCTGGGAAAAAGGAGGAAGACATATGAAACAGGGTAACTTAAAACGTAAGCTTGAAATGTATATCCACATAAAAGTTTCATCCTGTAACTCCATAAAGTAATTATGACCAATACCTCAACAGCCGTGCTGTAGTTGCTTGTTGAATAACTGCTTAAAACAATAATTTTGGGATGGGAACTGGTATTATTATCAGACGAAAAGTCAGCAAAGAGCGGTAATAAAGCCTCTAAAACAAGAGCATGCTCCAACCACATGCCCCTGTACATAAATTGACTTCCAACAATTGCAATGAGAACTTCATCAGGTCTGTAGCCCATACTTATACGCTGATTATCTTTGAACAAGTTCATCGGATTCCCTCCTTTCCATGCTTCACCAGGAAAACCCGGAATAACATAATAGTTTCCAGTATCAAATGCAGAATAGATCATCTGCAGAAGGTGGAGGGAGAAATCAAATTGCCATAAACAAATCATAAGTTAGAAACAGCTCTAAGCATAAGCATTAGGGAGAACTAAAGTCAAAGAACTAGGTGTCAAAGTAGCCCATTAATGAACCTCTTACTATGATATTTTCCAACAATTAGGTGCATTATCCATTAGCTGCAAGCACTTATCACATTGTTCATACCTTGTCAAGGACTAAACAAAACCTATATCCTCTCTTAATCTTTTTAGTCAATGACATGTTAAGAATGAACTGATGACTAAATGATTAACTAATAAGTATTACTGGAAGTGCATAGTTCGGGTAGACAACAACTGTAGCACGGTTGAAAACTTTTTTCCAATCATTTATAAGCTCAGTCTGCCCACTTGAAGCATATTGTATAGAGCGAACAGCAAGAGTTCTTTCATTGATGGTCCATATAAGAGGAAGAGATTTGAATGGTTCCTGCATAAAACTATGACAAGAAAACTCATTCATGTTAATTGACTCAGACAGTGAAATCTCTTAAACATACATAATGATAAATAAAGTAAAAAGAATAAATGAGTCTTAACATGTATGCTAAAGCAATGATGATAGAAGAATATTTGATCAGTAAACTTCTAAAAGCTATAGAGTGCATAGTATTGCCAGATGAAAAACTTAACAATATTTTGGTCAAACAGCCAAATGTTTTGCTTTAAAATTCAATTTTTGATTTCTGATTAACAACTAAGAAACCCATTTGTAGAATTTCAAACTCCTTCATAAAAAATAAAACTAAGTCTTCCTCCCTAGAAAACCACTATGAGTCTACACGAAGAAAATGAAATATGATTGGTAAAAAACAAGAGAACAATTTCAAAGTTTATCTTGCAGAGGAATAGAAACGTATCATACCTAGAAAAGACACCCTTGGCCTCTAGAGAGTTGACAACTATGCCATCATAACTGCATCCACAATCACTCAATCAACTTTCTTAATAGAATAATGAATATAAATAACCAAAGAACAAGACCTTCAAATAATCATAATCATAATCATACAAAATATCAATCCTCGAGTGGATTTATTAGAGACTACAAACAAAGCAACGTACTTCAGCCAATCAACATCAATCTCACTGAGGGCTTGAAGAATGGTGACCGGAACTCCGATGCTTTGCCAAACATTGTGCACAGGACCATCTTCAACAGAGTAGACCTTCCAAGAAAGATATTAAAAGACGTGAAGCTAAGATGAATGCGTAACTTCTAAGATTTTATTAGTCATAGTCACTGCCATCACTCTGTACATGCCCAGCAATATAAGCAATAACTGAGTTATCAACTGAAAAGACATGGAGAGTGCACTTGACTCAACGAGTTGAATCCAACTATTAAAGCCAACAAAAGATTTAAAAAAATTCAAACTCGCAAATAATGAAGTGTCGAGAACTCAATGTCAATTTACCTGAATTGCATAACCAATCTCTCTCAATGCAGCTGCAATGGTCACCATTAGCAGTTGTTGTGGGTCAACCAATAGATCAGCAAACACCTTCAAGTATAAATTTTGAGGGAAAAACAATATAAATAACCATTTAATCAAAACAATGAAATGAAAAAAGAAAAAAACAAATTCTTTTTACCAACCAATGCAAGCTGAGGCTTTCTATATTCGAAACGGAGTTGACTCCGGTTGAAACCAGACGAAGAGTCCAGTTTGAGTTTATTTTCTCTCTGAAATTTCTCTAAAAGCTTACACGGTTCCAATCTGATATCTTGACCAAAATCTAACCCACCCATCTCTTTCAAGTAGCTAAATTCTCCAAATACCAAATCATTGTCTTCCAAAAAGGAATCTTGAGATTTGTCCATCACTGAACCAGGTAAAAACATCTGAAAGAACACCACAAAGAAGAGGAAAACAACAACTGTACAAATCCATTGGAGATAATCTAGCCTCTTGAAGAGGAGAAAACGAGAAAATCTCGATCTGGGTCGGCTCAAAAATGGGTTTCTTTCGTTTCTACTGCCAGCTCTCTTCAATGAAATCCCATTTTCTAAAGAACCCATTTACATTCTCATCCAAAATTTACACTGAAAAAACTCAGCTCAAGTTTAAAAGCTCCCCAAAAACACACACAAACACTCACACACCCAACCAACAAGCAACGCAAAGACAAGACGGGAAGTGGGTGTAAAGTGCTTATTTATTACAGAAAGAGAGAAAGCTCGTGAGTTTTTTTAAGTAAAGGGTTATGGCTACGATGGCATATTAGGTGGATTTGGATGGCCATTGAATTGTCAAATATGAAAAATGAATACACAGAGAGTGACATACACAAGAAACCAATTGGTAAAGGGATACTATATTTTTTCCTTTTTACAGGTCTTAACCAAGCAGCAAAGCAAGAGAGCGATAGATTCGCAGGAGCAAAGAAGAAAAAACGATAAGTTAACGCTAGAAGAAATCGGTAAAGAAAAGCAAGAATTTGCTCGCTGGGCTGTGAGGGAGCTGTAACTTCGGTCGAGAATCTATCGTTCCCTTCTATTTAGCCTACCCTGTCCTTAATTACCCGTTTCTTTCTTAATTCTTAGCCTTAAATAATTCATGTATTTTTCTTTCTTTATTTATTTATTTATATTCGGTTGACAATTTTTAGCATGCGTTTTTCCATTTTTCTTTTTTTTTTCTTTAATCTTATATCACCATAATGAACAATTTATTTATGGTCCAATTTGTTTATTTATAAAATAAAATATAAACTACTCAATAATTCCTAACCTCCCGAAGAAAAAACAAATTGATAATTAAGTTTAATAAAAATATGATCTAAAGCATGATTGAGACCACTTTGTTTATTTTATTGGTACTTCCAGTAGGTTAACAGAATATATAATAGTAATTGAACTTCAAAAAATAATAAAAAAAGTCAAAGGATTTGGAGCTAAACTTTGTTCCTTTTACATTGAAAGACCAACAACATAAGAGGGAAGGGGAAAAAGAAAAGATGGGATGTTTTGTAAAGTTCCATCTACTAATGATTTGGATATCCCTACGACCAAACCAGGCAGAATTTTTTTAATTATAAAACATAATGTATAATCAATAAAATGACCATAATTTGAAACAAGAACAAAGTATTTGTGGGTGCTTTTATTTATTTTTCGAATAGTAATAATAAAAATGATATAAATGAAATATAACCACAATTTATATAGTATTGTAATGGACCAAGAATTCTAATTCAAGTGAATGGTTTCAATGAAAGTGATTCAATACAATTGAAATTGGTAGTATTATCTATCCATCATAATAATCTCAATAATGTTTTGTACCTAAAAAAAAAGCTCAATAAGGTTGATTTGCTATAATAATAATAATAATAGTAGTAGTAGTTACTATTTAAGATGAAGAAGAACATATTTTTCCCATCAATTAAATGTTTTAAACACATTAGTTAATGCTTAAACTAAATATGTAAAGTTTTGAAGATTATAGATAATTAGATATTGTATTATTGAAAAGTTATATTTGGATTATAGATATAGATAGATATATAGATTAATAGAAGAAAGGAAAATTTTCTGTACCGAAAAAGAAGAAAGGAAAATTTGGAATTAGCTATATAGTATTAATTAATCTGTTAATTGTTAACCAATTTTGGCTGTATCCACATCAATTCTATATATTATATTATATTATTAAAATACATTTTTTTATAGTAGTATTTTATTTTCTTTGTTGAGAAATCAATTCTTCAATTCTAATGATGTAATAGTACTATTCATCTACTACAGAAAGCTGACCGACACTTTTTTGACATTTTATGGGTTTCTGAGATTTGATATCTTTTTATCACGCAACATCTCAACAAAGCGTTTGTAGTCCAACGGTTAGGATAATTGCCTTCCAAGCAATAGACCCGGGTTCGACTCCCGGCAAACGCATAAATTATGTTTTGATTTTTGAGCCGTTGATTTTACCATTTCTAAGATTGGGATATATATAATCTGATCACATGGAATGCAACCAACTTGAATTTGAGCAATGAAACCACGTGTTGGTGGGAATAACAAGGGAAAACACCTCATACTTCTGTGTGTTCAATTCAAAGAGAGCGGTCAGACTATATTTAGCAATCAGATCCCGTGTTGGTTAAGAATAGAGAGAAAAAATCACTTTAAAAAATTGCTATTCTTTCAACAAACGTAAGTCTGAAGCGATTGCAACTTTTTGATTCGGCCAATCAAAGACAGCCCACACTACTCTGTCACCATATTTTGTTCCCCCTCCATTTACCTTTGATTCTAAACACTGACCAGTTATTGACCAAGGAAACATTGTACCATTCCCCTGTTGGGTTTCAAGCATTTCACAATTGGCGAAGTTATCAAACAATTGTTTGTCATTGTTGAGAGTTGTAAGCTTAGATACAGATTTTACACAACATAAGAAGTTGTATTTTCATAATGTCAACGAAAAACATTGTGACAAAAGAATGATTGATTCGTCAGGTCCAGAAAGAATGCTAGAATAAAATTTCCAACAAAATATTTGGACTCCTGCTCTGATTTTTAACCCTATTTAAATATAAAATCTTAAATCTTGCTGAAGAAATGAGCATTGTTAGCTGCTAATGATCCGTGTGCCTCTGTGCTGTCAGCCGCTTAATGATCCATGTTCATCTGGGAGCATAGAAGCAGATGACATCGAAGATGATTGCAACAGTATGCTCCAACTCTTACAACCGTCAATGGGGTTGTAATTGGTTCTGCAGAAAGCAATCATAAGGTCTTCCAGCTTTGTCATAATCTGCCAAGTGGGGATTCATCGACATGATCATCAACTAACCAAAGGCCATAGTCACGGAAGCGCTTGATCTTCTTCTCAAAACCAGTGATATAATTATTATGAATTATAACGTGCATTCCCTTGGTTTCCCGCACCCATGTCTGGTTCTTGAAGTATAATCCCCCTGTTGGAAATGCTGTCTGGGGAAGCAGATAGAGATCCACCTGAAGAAAATATCATCAATGTATGTGATAAATGAAGTGTCACTGCCTGAAATATTTAAAATTTGATTGCATACCATCACTTTATGAATATCAGAGAGAGACAGAGAGAGAAGGCTCATAAAAACACAAAATCACACCCAAGAATCTACCCCAAATGAAGAACAACTATTAGCAATGAACCAGAAAGGAAGGTCAAAGGTGCCTGATAGTTTCACGGCATATGGAAGGTAGGAGGCAATAGAAATTTCTAAAGAACCACCGGACAATATTAGCCATAGATGTTGCCGTGGAACTATGAAGAGACAGTCTTCCTTGTTACAACAGGTTACCAAATGAGCAATTTAAGTAACAGGACAGAGAGTTCATTAGAATACAAAAACAACACTAGCCAAAAGTGGTACATCAATTAACATTTACTTTCAAAAGATGGCATGAAGAACCGGTAAGGCATATTGTCTGTATCCTGAAGAGTTAGCTACAAGACTTAGTAGTAAGTCCCAAGGCAATTCATTGAATCATGCAAATCGCATAAAAATCCCGCTCAACAATGAATAAACGAGAAAGAAAACGGAAAAGGACTACTACCCATACATATACATTAAACCCCTGAAATTGAAATGACAAGAAAAGTGCATAAAGATACCTGTCCAGCCGTTCTGTTCAGTGCCCAGTTAAAAGCAGGCTGATCATTTGCTTTCTTTGCTTTGGACCATGGCTGAGCTTGAAGTTCTTCAATCCATTTCTTCATAACTAATTTAGCTCCACCTGTAGGACGCAGGAAAATCATGCAACTACATATATAAGTACGACCCTTTTTCCCTGGAGGTGGCAAATCATGGGAATGGTTTGGAGGCTTCACCTGATCAACCAAACAGAAGAAATATGAAGCAATGTTATTAGAAAAGCAGCAGTGGCAGCAAAACATTTCCAGCTGGAGTCCGGGGTCATAAGTGATCATTAGTTCAGTTACACAATATAGTCTTCCATTCTCTCATTTCTTTATACTGCTACTCCCCAATTTCCAGATAGAAAATCAAAACAGACAAAAGCAAAGCAATAAAGATAGCCTTCCATTGCGTATGATGAAATTTAACTAAGCATTCATAGCTTAATCTTGGTGACTTGAATTGCTTAGGATAAGCCAAAGTTTATTACTTTCTTAGTAGAATTGCGTAATCTTAATCAGTATTTTGACTATTCTAGCATAAGAAGGTACAGAACACATAGAGCATTCTCTATCCTCTTCCTCTGTCCTACTCCAAATATGAAACTAAGCTATGTTAAAGCAAAACAGGTTACCAACTATAAAGACAAAGTATACCGCGGCCATGTCATCAGTGAAGTAAACATCGTGATTTCCTTCCAAATACAAAAAGGGATCTCCCAACCAGACCATATCAACATCATTATACATGACATTATATCCAAGCTCCAAAATTTGCAACAAATGCCGAGGCCTCCTGGAAGTAAAATTGAAGAATCCCTAGACGAAAGCATCCAATCAACATCAATCTTAGAAGTTAACAGAATAAAAGAAACAAACAAACAAGAATCAGATATGAAAAAACAGGAATTGAACCTGAGAGCCAAATTTGTGGGCAGTTTGTGAATCAGGTGCGGGCGGGACCAGCACGGCATGGCCAGGCCACTTCTCATTAACCTTATAAAGAGTAGCGTAATCCTCAGCTATCACAAGGACTTTATCTTGGTGCTTTTGCCTGGTAATACCAATCAACCAATTGTTGAGAAAAGGTAAGTAAGGTTGGCTGACGGCGCAGACGATTACGGTACCGTTCTTGGCGACGAACGATGCGGCCTCGGCTAAAGAGTAGTGTCGCCATCTGGAAAGAGAAGAAGCTTTAGAGCTTGAGAACATGGATTGGGGCATCCCTGACCAAGGCAGGAATACTCCGAGGATTAACATGAGAGAAAGCAAACTAATCAGTCCGGTTCGGCTGAAGATCGAAATAGGTCTTTGAGAGGTTGATGAAGAACGAGGGGAGATTGGGTAGGCATTTGAGAATGGATTCTGGATAGGTCGTTGGTGCAAGAATGATGACATCGTCGCTAATAATAACAGAGATCAGAAACAAGTGAGTTTATGTAGTTTCACTTGAAAATGTACGGAAAAAAGTTCAATTCGATCAGAAAGTGTGGGACTGAGGGAGTTGGGACTTTGGGTTTAAGGAAAACTGTTTTGAGATCGGATCTGTAACCAGTTCATAATGGTAGAAGAAGCAGTAACAGAAAAGGATTGTGGGTCGGATTGTCGGTGTGTGAGTCCGGAATTCTGTTCATCTTCATTATACTCCTATATAGTACGCGGGGTTTTCCCAACTTTTTTGGGTAATTATTAGGCCATTTTAATTTTACTTTAGTTTGGAGGATAATCCATTCTCGTACACGGTATTCAGTACAAACTAAAAAGTGGAATTTCTGATGTCCTTTTCGGTGCTAATCTTAGTCTAATTTTAATTTAATGTTGGTGCTGTGGTGCTTTGTAATATAATCAGCAGTTTTACTTGTACTATTTTCTTTTACTCATGTTAAGAGAGATGCTAATGCTTAGCACATGGTCTAGTGTGGTCTGGGTGTCTTCCACCCGGTGTTTGTAATTCTGATACTTGTTAGATGTTAGATTAATGAATTTATTTCTTTATTACTTGATTTTCCTAAAAAAAAAAAAAAACTTGCTTTAAGCCTTTAACTCTGTTACCTGTATGTATATTAAGAATAATTAAAGGTATTATTAGATCCAACCATCCTTTGTTGGGAAATTATGACTCTTAAGTCTACAATCATTAATCATCATCATGAATTAGGATTTAGGGTTCATTTTGATGGAAAACTTATGATGAATCGTGGTGAATTAAGAAGCATCAACTTGGAATTAGGAATAACAATTTCTTTCCAATTACTAACATGCATCCAAACATCGGTATATCAGTTGAAAAAAGTGAGCTATAAGATAACCTGCAATGGATCAAATTATAAAATCATTGACTTAGACTTACGTGTTGGGAAATCTTATTCATCTTCATTATCAGATAGTATTTTATACACATTGCCCATTATTAAAATCCCAGCTAAGAGAATTGAAGGGGGAAGAAGGAAATTTCATCTCTGACTTTGAGCAATTGATAAACTACCGATGAAGGAATTAACCGCTCAACAACAAACACGGGAGGTAATTACAGACAACTCCATCCACATGCATAAGGAGAGATTTACATAGCGGCGTCATTGGCTTTGTCCTGATGGACACTCATGCAACATATCCAGCCTTCAGCTTCGCCGCTTTCTGTTTCACAAAGAAAGCCGACAGCATACTTTTGCTCCTAACAGGTGCACGTATAATCTCAAGCTTTGGGTTATCAAATGACCTGAATGCCGTCAAAGGTTTGGAACCCTCCAACTCCTGCAAAAAGCGCAACTTATCCATAAAACATACGATGCAAGAAGTAGGGGAATGTATCAACCAAAGAGAAGGTATATAATAGCTGAACTAAGATCTGCTGAAGCAATTGAAACGAAGACAAGCACACACTCAAAAGTATCCATGCTAATAGAGATGCCAAAGACACTCAAGATCTAAAACCAGTTACTAGGACTCAGAATTTATTTCCTAGGGGATCATTTGAACAGGTATAAATTTTAAATTCCAAATACAATTCAAGATTTAAAAGTTTTCCAGAAATCACATATGAAAAGGACACTCTTGTTTTAAGTTTTAACAAAGAAGCGTCAACTTAAAGGATGTAAATGTCTGTGTTCTTGCTGGTTTAAACATTACCCTATGTGTGATACCCAAAGTTGGCACGAGTGCATTCGAAGCAGGAAAAGGTGCTGCTGAAGATTTTGCCTTTGTATTATCTCCATTATCTGCAAAAATTACAGTCAAAATAAAAATCTTGTCATCCAAAACCTAATTTTAAGCTGACTCATTCATTGCATACCAACAATAATACGAGCCCCTGATCTAAAACACATACCCAACAGCTGGAAAGCCTCAGAAGTGCTGCCTGAAGGTTTTGATATTTCATTACTGCATGATAAGCAATGTCAATAACTCTTGCTCTAAGCAGAAGAAACTACACTGGAAGGAAAATACAACTAACCATCTAACACTCTACCGTTAGACTAAACTAACCTTGCCAAAGTTTGTGAAGTCCCTTTGATGGTAGACTTGGTTTCTGAGGCTAAGTGCCAGGAAAGTGTTTTTGATGCAGGGGTACCTGTACTTAACATGTTTAGTAAGTAACATAATATTCAACTTCTTCCTATGAGAAAGTATATTGCAAACAATGCGGAAAACAACTAAAATTAAAAAAGTCCCTGCTTGCTTAGAAACCTTATACCTGAAGGCTGAAGACGAGTTTTAGCCTGGAAATAGTTTTGCCTAGGATCTGTCTGTACGTGTGGACTAAAATGTACCTTCTTATTGACAGCATCTGATTCAGAGCGAACAAGAAGGAAGAGAACCAATCAACAGGAAACAAAAGAGCTAAAGTTAGGAATGAGAAAACATACTAAATTTAACCCACTACTCAGCTTTCAAGAAAACAGGGCACATATCAACCACTCTTACTTGGTAAAATGTAGTGCTTGTGATGTCTTGGGATAAAAGCCAACAATTGCTGCTGTCTGAGACCTTCTTTTTCCGTGTATGTTTGGCACATGAGAAGTTGCTAATATTAACAAAATATGTAAGTCCAGGCCCATATCCATTCCCCATATAATTTTTGTACTAGCATATTAAACCAGAGAAGAGCAAAGAGATTACCTGATTATAACAAGAAGCCTTTAGTTCCATGGTTGACACTTCCAATGTTTGTTGCTCAAGGAGATCAGTTAATTTGTAAGCCACAGTGCCAAGGTGATCAACAGCATTAACAAGAGCCCGCACAGCATAATCTTTCAGGTTGTCCAGCACCCTAATTGATGTATCCCACAAAAAAAGAGAGTTACATTATGAGAAGAGAATGGAAGCAAGTAATGCAAACACAGCCATCACATAAGCATGCAAGTTTGGTTGATATAAGAAACATTGAGGAGGCAAGTCACAGCTGTCAATCATGTCGTAAAGTCACTCATGGTATTGCTTGCATGAAATAAAAAAGGTTGTCACGCAAGAATGAATGAACTAAGCAACATATTATGAAGTGAAATGTAGCCTTACATCTGTTTCTGCTCACTATGGAGATATGACTTTTCGCAATATTCTGCAGCTGAGTATAGCTGAGGCCTTAAGTTCTTTAGCTCCTGCAGAAAGGCATAGACATCAAAATTGTTAGGCAATATAACAAAGAAATGCTAGAAAGCTCTAAACACGCATAAGCTCAAAAATTCGCAAAGATGAACTTTGCCATCAACACAGAGAACAAGTTAACAAACCAAACAGAACTCTCAACTTTTGCAGATATTCATAAATATAATGAGGTCTGGAATTTACTTATTGAGGGTGCATACACTTTCTATTTTCTTCTGATCCAATGATCTTAAATATTAGTACGAAACAGAGATTTTCCAGCCTTATTCGCATAAATCCAATTTCTGCTTGAGTAACACTATGGCTCTAAACTTAGAAGCGGAAATGAAGCAATCATTGTTCTTCAATGAACAAGACAAGACTAATTTATTGACCAAATACAAATCTTATTTTCTATCCAGTTGAAAGATTAAAGTATATCTACCTTACCTATTCATTCACTACTATAAATCTACTTTCTCGCACTGTAATATATCTATCTCTTAACTTAGCCATAAATGCTAGTAAGATCTTCCTATACCCCATGTACTTCCCTTTTTAAGACACCAAAATAACAACAAAAGAAGAGGTTAAAGGAACAACACACACACAAATTAGCCAAGCAAAAGAAAAGGGCATTTTATTCAGCTCATCTGATTCCCCGCACATTTCGCGTCAGCAATCTAGAGTCAACCAGTAACTTATTTACAAATCAATCAACTTTAAAGTTATGAACCGGATCTGGTGGAAAAAGAATGGAAACTAGTAATCGGAAAAAGAACCTGCAAGGCTTTGACGAAGTTCTTGCTACGCTCCATGTAGACCTCGTCGAACGTCATGGCGGGATCATCAGGCCTGGATAATTCCACCTCCATCGCGTAACCTCCTCGTGTAAATCTCGAGAATCAAATACGCAAACCCCTAATCCCAAAAACCATTAATAGAAAAAGTAAATTCAATAATGCGCAAGAATTCAATAACTTCAGCTATTGAACTGATGATTGTGTAGTAGGAATTAGAGTCTAATGGAGGGATATGGGAGGGTGGGGTTAGGTTTTGGTGGGATGGCTAAGCAAACTTGAGAGAGAGAGTAGGAAAATAGAAAAAGAAAAGTGAAGTAGAAGCAACTCCAGAGAATGGGAATTGATTTCATTAAAGAAGTTTTGGAGTTAAGTTAAACAACAAACAGTAGCGAAATTTTAATTAATTAATTTTTTGATTTTGGGGGGGGAGGGAGAGTTACTTGTCTCTGCCTGCGTGCCTTTAATGTGGTGGTTGACAGAATTCACTAACTCCGATCGGTGGTTTGAATATTTTATATCATACGACAATTCCAATTGTCGTATGTTACAAGAAGACGATTTTGCCCCGGTTAACTTACTGACACTGTGACACAAGACTTGATCTGCAGACTGTAGTCTTAACGGATTTTCGATTTTTCCCGCGCTACTCTCTTCCTTCTCCGTTCTCAATGAAGATTTGCCATTACCGGCAAAGGAAGGACCAGAAGAGGATGAAGATTTGCCATCAGATATCTCTGCCATTTTTTCTTTCTTTTTTTTATTTTCCATAGTTATTGCAATCAATCTTTTATCTTTAGGAAGCTGGACGTGAGCTAAACCGAGAATGGATGTTGTTTTAGTTTGCAAAACTAGACAAATAAATTGGGAAGCCTATACATTATCGAAACATGATATCTTTTTTTTATATACAAAATTTTCTTTCAAAAAGAATTGTACTCTTTCTTAGTTTTCATACGCCGATGAGGATCCCTTGCGCACCTAATTACTAGTACCTTGCATCTAATTAATTCTCTTGTCCTTTTTTGTTTTTGTTTTTTTTCCCCTTCTCCCTTTGCACGTTCACTTTGCATCAAAAATAGGGAATATTTTTAATGGAAATTCTTATTTTTGGGATAAATATTCAAGATTTTCAATTAGTAAATCTTATTTTTGGGAAATTCTTATTTAATCTCGCACCATTGTTGCAACGAACTATAACCGATCAAACCCATCCACCTGCTTAGTCCAACATTCCCACACATGTAAAGGGCGAGAGAGAGACTGCTGTAGTCCTATCATGATTAGGTTTAGAAAGTGAAATTGCTTGATGTTGTATTTTTACCGCCGACTATTCTCTTGTCAATGATGATGCGTTTCCTGGAGTTGGAGAAGTTTCTGTATGCATTTTCCAACTAAGGGAAAAATGTGTATGACATGGCAACGAGTTTTCAAGTAAGCCTGCTTTGCTTGATGATGGTGACTCCAAGCTTATGACATCAGACCAGACCCATTTATTGAGCATCTTGAGCCTCTTCCTTTACTTGATGATGGAGCCAGGGCAGGGAGGTGCCAAGGGGGCCATTGCCTGCCCCCGTAGGCCGTAGCTTTTGTAGAACCACTCCGATAATTTCAATCCTTATCTGGCCGCCTTCAAATTTCTCATATTCAATGGTTAAGTTCTTGAAAACCATTGAGCAGGAATATAGCCAATTATGGGTACAATGACTTACACAAAATTTGTACTGTACAAGATTATTTATAAAATACAAAATACTTGTTTAGGGTCATAACATGCTAATACATACACTCAGTTAGAATAGCTACCAACAGCTACAGAACACAAGTCTAGTAGTACCTAGTGCTTGCTTTGTACACTGAGAATATCTAAATTCTCATAGGCAAACGAGTATGACTAAACATTTACTCAACCCATGACATACACTATATACCAAAATTTAGACGGAGCCTCAGGCACTATGTTTCTCTGAGGTCGATGATGAAATCTCAAAATAAGTTGGTCTCGGGGTTGAGGGGCAACCAATGGATCGGATAATATCCTCCACAGATAACACATGAAATTTAGGGGGCGAATTCAGAGCAATATTGTCAACTCGGTGCTCAAAGATTTTACCATCCTTGTCAAGTTTGTATTCAGAAGTGCCATCAAATCGGCCACGGCTCTCCCATGGGACTCGTGGAATGCCATGCACCGTCCAACGAACCATTATGACAGTCTCGGCTGGCTGCCACACACCAACAATGTCAAGCCAAAGAGCCTTGAAAAATATCCTCCCATGAAATCGCAGTGCCCAGAAGATTGACTTATAATTGTCAATTCCAACAAAAGTATTGAGAGGATCTTTAAATACAATATCATCCCTAAACATAGGAGAATTAACTTGTCAACATATGGAGTATTAAAGATGAACAGGATGCAAAAGGCCCAAACCACATATATGCCATAAAAATTAGTGATAATGAAGACAGTGAGAGCATTTAAACTAAAGGCAAATAACCTAAAATGGTTCTTAAATGTACCTAATGACTAATGAGCAACTTTCTCTCCTACCCTCACTGGTATATCAATCGCATATAGAGTGAGGGTCAATCGCATACAAATGCATATCATTTCATTTCAAGCTTCATATTTTGCACTAGCAATGCAGCAACATCTTACAATGCGAATTAGCCTAACTTGGTGGATGGACCATCCAACTTGTAAAATAAAAAATGAACATAAATGACAGAGCCAGTGCAGACTTCTAGGTAAGACCGAAAATTTTGTCAGTCGCAAATACATACTCATCAATCATACCAAAAGCAACAGTTACAGAAAATCAATTACAAGCCACTGCATCAAAAGCCTAAGCTTAGAAGGCATGCCGCATAGCTATTCAATATTCAAACTTAAAGCACAATTTTAATTCCCTGACCATCAGAACCCAAAAACCAATAGTATAATCAATTTTAGTCATCAAGAAAAGGTAACGGAAACAAACAATTTGATATCTTGGCCAACTATGTTACTCAATTGATGCAAATTTTCAAAATTTTTTCATTATTATACACGTCCATCCACAGTTAGCTCCATTTCAAAGCAATCAAATCACGAGTTCGAAGGTAAAACTACGGAGGAAAAAAGAGAATGCCATTGGAACCTGTAAATATCAAAACTGAGCTCCCTGTAAAAGAGGTCCGGGAATTCCTCTCTCAAACTCCGAATTGCGTAACCCATATTCACGTAGTATTTCTGCTTCTCCTCTTCCTCTTTGCTCGGCTTTGATCCTTGCTTCACTGGAGCTGAAAATTGCCCATACAACCTCAAGCTTTGATTCAAAACTGGAACCCTGGCACCAATATCTTTAAGTCCAAGCCTAACCTTAGCTTTTGAACAAATTTTCTCGTCAACATTTTTGGAAACTGTGAAGCTTTTGAGGAATTTAGGGCTAGGGTTGGGGTTAGAGAAAATGTTTGCAGAGGCGGTGGAAATTTCAGGGGAACGTAAGAGAAATGCCATCTAGAAGGGGGATCGTAGAGGAGTTTTTAGAGCGGAGAAAGGTGAATTATAAGAAAGAGAAAAGGGTCTGAAATGCCATTACCGGAATCTTCCAGGAGAGATTCGCTTGGCTATCGAGAAAATGTGAAAGAAAAAAAGAAGGGAATTGTCTTAGTTTAGTTTTGGATAAATGAGATATTATTATTAGATTTTTATTTTAATTTTTGGAATAATGAGTCCTTTTCCTTCCCGGGAGCTGCCTGCGATGGACGCAGCATCATCAAAAATCGAATCAAAAGATTATGGACCCTCATGGGCTTTATGGGCTTAGCTTAGCCCAATTTGTTAGTCCCACTCCATTCGTATGATTCTATGAAAAATCTAAAGACAAATAAACATAATCAGGGATTCTAAATTATTGTAATTCATCTCCCAAATTCATAAGAGATCCCTCAAAGCAATGTAATAACAATAATAATGTACTAGTACTTGAATTAAAAGAAAAAGCAAAGTATTTTCTAGAAGTATTAAAATAGTACTAATACTAGGAGATTAACCGGACAGCCTTTTATAATAATAAAATTTGTTAAAATAAGACTGATGCTCTTCTATATCTCCTTCCCAGTCCTTCAAGTTTTGAGGTATAAGAGCTAAATTCTGGCAGATGGGGCATTGGTTCCTCTCCAGAAGCCACTTCTTTATGCAATTCACATGAAAAATGTGCTGGCAATAATATAATAGGGCAATCTCATCCTGCTCTTCATAATATTCCTGTACAACCCCAATCGTTACAAATTAATTTCCAGACTCACAATATCGCACGAGACTATATATCTACAAAAAAAAATAGCAAAAAGAGGGAAAGAAAATACCAAGCATATAGGGCAAGATTCTAGTTCCAAAATTTCCAATTCATGGGGACATGCTTTATCCTGCCGATGCTGGATATAAGTTCTTGCATGTAAACGTCTCAACATGGTAGACTCCTCCATAGGGCCTCGTTCCCGGCTAACCAGTTTCTTTACTAGACGTTCCGTCTTCTACAACAAAAAGATTAATCGAAAGAGTTGAGAGTCCCCATTTTTCCTAGTATTCCCACAGGCACAAACAAGAACTAGCCGTCGTTCTAATTCAACAAACACACACCATACCTCAAGGTTTTGTGTACTGTAGGCCAGACATATTGACTTCATACTCTTGGCAAGCAGCAGGTGCGACATTGTCAATTGAGGCTTGACAAGGGGGCCCCAAATTTTCAAACCATTTCAATAAGTGATTAGAACCAAAATAAAGCAAACAAGTCTCAATAGACACAAGGAAGATGTCGATCAGAAGGTTTTATTCACCTCCGGAACCGTTTTAGGATCAATTGATTCGGCCAAAGATGTGCCACCCTCGTCAGTACTACTAGGCAGCCCTCCCATAATCTGAGACTCAGATGGGTTTTCCTTTGGCGAAAGATTGTCCATTGACTTCATTTGGAAACGTAAAAGTTTGTTTAAACAGAGGCGAAAAAACAGAATGATATACATATTTGATCGACGACAACTATAGTTTTGAGACCTGCAAGATACTTTAACAATCTTTTGCCTCAGATTATTAATATCCTTAATAATCCCAGAAATCTAATAATCTAGATTGAAAATCAAAAGAAATACAAAAAAAAGAATCGAGAAATGATTAAAAAAAAAAAGCAACCGAAAGATGTAAGTCTACTAAACCCAGAAACCTAATAATTTAGATTGAAAATAAAAAAAAAATTGAGATATCGTAACAAAGTAGTAACCAAAGTATATGTAAGTGTATTAATCCCAGAAACATTTAGATTGAAAATAAAAATAAATATAAAAAAAAAAGAATTGAGAAATCGTTAAAAAAAAAAAAAAGTAACCAAAAGATGTGATTAAGTGTATCACTAACATTGCAAGAGAAAAGTTTTAAACCAATATATAAGTATTAGCAATATTGCTTCTCCATGTATATGATTTGGGGAGATAAGCACAAACATGCCCTAAAATACTGATAATAATTACTGAATGAATGCATACACACCGGTGCTTTTTGTGAAATTATGTCCAAGGAAGAGTGAGCAGTGGAGGAATACGGTCGAAGGCAAATTGTGAAGAAGGATCCTAAGGGATTATTTATATTGAAGAGCTTAATTAACTAGTGTCTATAAGTATTGGTAAAATGCTATTTAAGGAAAGAAATCAGTAATTAAAACTTTCCTTTTTCTGAATTAAGACAAAGAACAGCATTAATAATAATAAAAAATTACTGCTTTTTAAATGACAAATCAACTACCATAAAAGTGTCGAGAATCACAAGTTAAAAAAACCTTATTTACGAACAGCGTAAAATTTTTTTTGGTGAAATACGAACCGTGTACTTTGACAACGCCATTTGCCGCGAATAAATATAAAGAAAGTTACACTAAAGTCCTTTAACATTTCACCATAATTTAGTAATACTCGCGGCAAGAGGTACCTTTGCCAGGAAAGAAACACGAAAGAACATATAACTTCATACTGGTGGCAATCAGCATTTGAGACATAGTAAATGGAGGCTTGACAGAGGGACCAAATTTTCAAACCAAATCAACTAATTAGAACCAAAATAAATCAAAGAAGTTCCTTCGAATTAAACTAATTAAGAGCTGAATTGAAGCCAAAAAAAAATTAATAATAACTAAGAGCCAGAAATAAGGAAGATGTCAAATGATTTTATTCACCTCTGGAAAAGTTTTATTTTATTGTGAACAAAAGAATGTTGCAGCTTTAATAAACAATAGGAAGAAAGAATCATAGTAGAAATTAGAGAAGCTAAAGGAACTAGTAATTACGACGGAAATATGATTGGTGATATTTAATATCCCCTTTCCAATCTGGCTGGTGTTCTGGGATAATAGCTAAAGATCTGCAACGGGGACAAAGGTTCCTTCGGAAAAGCCATTTCTTTTTGCACTCTACATGAAAATGGTGTTGACGAATATACAGTAGGCCAAATCTTGTCATGGTCCTTAATTATAATCTACCAGTTCAACATCAAGCAATCATGAACCTTATACCCCTTACATCCTATTAATGTATAGCCCTAATAATTGACTTGATCTTGTCTTTGATTAGGCATAGTTACCTTAATTGACTTGACCTACATGTATAAATACCCTATGTCTTGTATAGAAATAAACACCAATTCTTTCTCTCATCTTCTCTTTCTCTCTTAAGCTTCCTAACATGGTATCAAGAGCTTAAGGTCTGAATTTTTCTTTCCGTTTGTCTCACCACCACTGCCATTCTGTTCAATCTTCAGTCCAACCTCTGCCTTTCCAATTCTGGCCGTTATCACCTCCCTGCTGTCCTCCATGCCTTTTTTTTTCCTCCCACAGGTCTGCGCATTTTCAAAAATTTTCTAGACTCTTGTTTGCTACACTGCCTGCACTATTGGACAGCCCTTGCTCTGCTCTGCTAGCCTACAAATTTTCAACTCAATCCGACCCTCCACGCGCCCTCACGCGCCAGTCAAAGCATTCCACGCGCCGGTCAACTTGTCCACTCGCCGGTGTTTGACTCTGTTCTTCTCTGCCACGTCAGCTCCAACCATTGCCTGCCTGCCACGTCAGTCTCAGTTGTCTTCTGGTGCCACGTCATCTCTGACCATTGACCGTTGACCGATTTTCGAAGGTTCCCTCTCCTGGTTCATTTTGGCCTTCTGATTTCATTTTTGGGCTCTGTTTTTGCTAATTTTGTCTCTACAATGGAGAAATTGGAGGTTTCTAGGCCCATTTCCACAACTCTTAATGGTTCTAACTATACTCTCTGGGTCCAAGGGATGCGTAGTTTCCTGATTGGACGTAAATTATGGCGAATTGTCACTGGTGATGTTACTAAGCCCACCTGTGAGTTGAATGAGTCCAGCACCAAGTTCGCTGAATGCCTAGAAGATTGGGATAGTAAAAATCACCAAATCATCACTTGGTTCTACAATTCCACAATTCCCGACATTCATGCACAATTTTCGGATCTGGAATCTGCCAAAGCTGTCTGGAATTTTCTTGCGGTCCGATACAAGTCTACCGGTCTTACACACTATTATCAACTTTGGAGCACCCTACACAATCTCAAACAGGAACCAGGCCAGTCTATCAATGGATTCCTAGCCCAAGTCCAACCTCTTTGGACTCAGTTGTCCCAAGCAAAAATCAGTGAAGATCATCTGCATCTTATTCAAGTTCTTATGGCCCTCCGTCCTGAATATGAATCTGTTCGAGCTTCCTTGCTCCATCGGGACCCACTTCCTACCTTGGATACAGTTGTAAAAGAAATCATTTTTGAAGAAACTCGCCTAGGGTTTTCACAGACTAATGTTGCTCTTGCAACCACTCATTCTAAACCTTATTATCAGAAATCAGGGAATTTTTTCTGCAGGAATTGTCGTCATAAATGTCACAATCTCTCTGATTGCCCAACCATCGAATGTCGTTACTGCCACAAAAAAGGTCATATCATTGAGAACTGCCCCGTAAGGCCCCCCAAACCTAAGGAAAGTTTTACTAGCACTAAGGGAGTTTTCTCTCAGCCTGGAGCTTCTTCTTCTGTTGCTGCTGTTGCCTCTGAGAACTCTGTTAATCTTACGATGAGCGATCTTCAATCATTACTCAAACAGGTTATCTCTGCCAATTCTTCTGCTCCCACTACTCTATCTGTCACCCCGGGTAAATCTCCTTGGCTTTTTGACTCTGCTTGTCATAATCATATGACTACTGATTCTTTTGTTTTCTTATCCAAGACAACCACGTCATCTCTTCCCCCAATTCACACTGCTAATAACACCCCAATGCATATCAAACATACTGGAAATGTATCTGATTCTAATCTTACTCTTCCTGATACTTATTGCATTCCTTCTTTCGCCTTTAATCTTATTTCTGTTGGACAAATTTGTGATCTTGGTCTTACTATCATTTTTTCTTCTTGTGGTTGTCAGGTACAAGATCCGCAGATGGGGAAGACTCTTGGGACGGGGAAGAAAGTTGGAAGATTGTTTGAGCTCGTCTCACTTTAACTTCCTCAACACCTTTCGGCTGTCACCACCTTCAAATCATCTCTTTATCAATGGCATCTTCGCCTTGGCCATGCTTCTGCTAGTAAATTACATCCTTTAGTTTCTCGCGGTTTGTTAGGATCCACTAAAAATGACTCTTTTCAGTGTTTGCAATGTCAGCTTGCCAAACAACCTGTTCTTGCTTTTAATAATAGTACATCTATTTCTAAATCTTCTTTTGATCTTGTGCATACTGATATTTGGGGACCTTCTCCTGTTTTATCTATGAGTAGTTATCAATATTATGTCATTTTCATTGATGATTATTCTAGATATACCTGGATTTATTTTTTAAAACATCGCTATGAATTACCACAAATATATATCAAGTTTGCAACTATGGTCAAAACACAATTTTCTTGTTCCATCAAAACTCTTCGAACTGATAATGCCATGGAATACAAAGAGTCTACTCTGCTTGCCTTTCTTGATCAGCAAGGTACCTTAGTACAACGTTCATGTCCCAGTACATCCCAACAAAATGGTAAAGCTGAGCGTAAACATCGTCACATACTTGATTCAGTTCGAGCCCTTCTTCTGTCTGCTTCTTGTCCTGAAAAATTTTGGGGTGAAGCTGCTTTAACTACAGTTTTCACAATCAACCGTACCCCGACTTCAATTCTTGACAACCTTTCCCCTTATGAACGATTGTTTGGTAAGCCTCCTAATTACCATCTTCTTAAACCTTTTGGATGTGTCTGTTTTGTTCTTCTTCAACCTCATGAACATAATAAATTAGAACCCCATGCTCGTCTTTGCTGTTTTCTTGGATATGGGATTGAACATAAAGGATATCATTGCTGGGATCCCATCTCTAACAAAGTCTGCATTTCTCGTCATGTCACTTTTTGGGAAGATACTCAGTTTTCTTCTCTTTCCAGCTTTCATTCTTCCCATTCTAGTCTTATTCAATTCTTTACTAACACCTCTGTAGAATTATTTCCAAATCCTGAAGCTGAATCCTCCTTTGAGCTTGACGATTCTTCGACTTCTACTCCTCTTCCCACAGAGTCTACTCCATCGACAGAGATTGTATCTGTGCCATCTGTTCGTCAGTCCACCCAAGTAAGCAAACCTCCTTCTTATCTGCAAAACTACCATTGTTTCTCTAATATTGTTACCTTGCACGAACCTAACTCTTTTCGTGAAGCTAGCATTGATCCTCATTGGCAACAGGCTATGGATGAAGAGCTTCGAGCTCTTGAGAAAACTCATACTTGGGACTTAGTTTATCTTCCTTTAGGTAAGACTGCTATTGGTTGCAAATGGGTCTATAAAATCAAGACTCGTGCAGATGGTTCTATTGAGTGATATAAAGCTCGTTTGGTAGCAAAAGGATATTCTCAAGAATATGGAATTGATTATGAAGAAACTTTTGCTCCAGTTGCTCGTATTACATCTGTTCGGAGTCTCCTAGCCATTGCTGCAGTAAAGAAATGGGAACTTTTTCATATGGATATGAAAAATGCCTTCCTTAATGGTGATTTGCAAGAGGAAGTCTATATGCAGCCTCCTCCAGGATATTCTCGTCCTGCACATAAAGTCTGCAAACTTCGGAAAGCCTTATATGGATTAAAACAAGCTCCTCGAGCCTGGTTTTCCAAGTTCAGTTCTACCATCACACAGTTTGGCTTTGTCTCTAGTCCTCATGATTCTGTTTTGTTCACTCGTCGGACTGATCGTGGTATAGTCATCCTTCTTCTATATGTTGATGACATGATAATTACAGGTGATGATAGCTCCAGTATTTCAGAGTTACAACAGTATCTTAGTCATCAGTTTGAGATGAAGGATCTGGGCACTCTTAGTTACTTCTTGGGTCTTGAAGTCTCTTCTAATTCTAAGGGCTATTTCCTTTCTCAGGCTAAGTATGCATCTGATTTATTATCTCGAGCTGGTATCACAGACTCCAAAACAGTATCTACTCCCCTGGAGCACAATGTCAAAATTACTCCGATGGATGGCACTCCTCTTGATGATCCTACTTTATCTCGACAGCTTGTTGGAAGTTTAGTTTATCTTACAGTCACCAGACCTGACATTGCTTATGCAGTTCACTTGGTTAGTCAGTTCATGAGTGCTCCTCGATCCTCACATTTTTCTGCTGTTCTTCGTATTTTGAGATATGTAAAAGGGACCTTGTTTCATGGTCTCCACTTTTCTGTCCACTCTTCTCTTTTATTGTCTGGCTATTCTGATGCAGACTGGGCCGGTGATCCTACTGATCGACGTTCGACAACTGGTTACTGTTTCTTTTTGGGTGATTCTCTCATTTCTTGGCGTAGTAAGAAACAAACTGTCACTGCCCACTCTAGCACTGAATCAGAATATCGTGCTTTGGCTGATGCTACTGCTGAACTATTATGGCTTCGACGATTGTTAGAAGACATGTGTGTTCCTTCATCCTCTGCTACTGCTATTCATTGTGACAATCGTAGTGCTATCCAGATTGCTCATAATGATGTCTTCCACGAACATACAAAGCATATTGAGATTGACTGTCATTTTGTACGACATCATCTAAACCATGGGATTCTACAACTCATTTCAGTATCCTCTTCAAACCAAACAGCTGATATCTTCACCAAAACTCATCTCCCGACATGGTTTCTTGACTTAGTTTCCAAACTCAAACTGGCATCCACAGCACCACCTTGAGTTTGAGGGGGGATATTAATGTATAGCCCTAATAATTGACTTGACCTTGTCTTTGATTAGGCATAGTTACCTTAATTGACTTGACCTACATGTATAAATACCCTATGTCTTGTATAGAAATAAACACCAATTCTTTCTCTCATCTTCTCTTTCTCTCTTAAGCTTCCTAACACATCCCATGAAAAATGAATGAAAATATTTGCAGAGGCGGTGGAAATTTCTGGGGAAGGTAAGAGAAATGCCATCTAGAAGTAGAAGTGGGATCGTGGATGAATTTTTAGAGCAGAGAAAGGTGAATTATTGTAAGAAAGAAAGGGTATGAGAAATGCCATTTCCGGAATTTTCCAGGACAGATTCCCTTCACTACGCGATCGAGAAAATGTGAAAAAGGAGAAGGGAATGGTTTTGGTTTTGGATATTTGGATAAATGAGTAATTATTCTTAATATTTTATTTTAATTTTGGAATAATCAGTCCTTTTCATTTCTCAGATTTGCGATGGCCGCAGCAGCATCAAATATCAACAATCGAATCGAATCAATAAATCAGAGTAAGATTATGGACCCTCATAGACTTTATTGGTTAGCTTGGCCCGATTATAGTTAATCTCACTTATACCGTGTACGTCTAATAAAATACTGAAGACAAATCAAACATAAGGATTCCAAATTGTACCAATAAAATTGATTTCCCAAATTCAAAAGACATCCCTTAATGCAGTGTAATAATAATGTATTACTTGTACTTGAATTAAAAGATAAAGCAAAGAATGTTCTAGAAGCAATAAAATAAAATACTAGTAATACTTGGAGTTTAACTGGATAACCTTTTATAATAATAATAGCTGTTAAAATAAAACTGATGCTGTTCTATATCTCCTTCCCAATCCTCGAAGTGTTCTGGTATAAGAGCTAAATTCTTGCAAATGGGGCATTGGTTCGTCTCCCCAAGCCATTTCTTTATGCAATTCACGTGAAAAATATGCGGGCAATAATATAGCAAGGTAACCTCATCCTGCTCTTCATAATCTTCCTACACAACCTCAATCATCACGAACTAATTTCAGACCCCATAACATCATTCACGCATGAGACTATATATCTTAAAAAAAGAAAAAAGCTTAATATCCAATTTAATTTCTAAATTATACAAAAAAATGACAGATTGATTCTTAAATTTTTATTTTGACACAGATAGGTCTTAAATGAAAAAAAAAATAAAGAAAACTCAAGGACTAATTTGTCATAAAATAAAAGTTCAGTGATTAACTTATCATAATCCGTCAAGTTTTTAATCATTTAGAGATCAATTTGTCTCAAAATAAAAATTTAGGGACTAATCTATCATTTTTTATATAATTTAGAGACCAAATTAAGCATTAAGGGAAAAAAAAAGGGGGGGGGGGGGGGGGGGGGGGGCAAAAAGAGGGAAAGAAAAAATACCAAACATATAGTGCAAGGTGCCGAGCATATGGTGCAAGAACAAGCTTTATCCTGCCGATACTGGCTGTAAGTTCTTGTATGTAAACGCCTCAACATGGTAGACTCCTTGAGAGGGGCTTGTTCACGGCGAACCAGTTCCTTTACTAGACGTTCCGTCTTCTACAGCAAAGATATTAATAGAAAGAGTTAAAAGAGTACTAGGACTGTTCAAGCAAACTGAAAAAATCGATAATCGAACCGAACCGATAACTAGATTAGGGTTTTGGATTGTACATATAAAAACCGAATGAAACCCGAATGAGCTAAAATTTTAAAAAATACTTGATTTTATTGGCTTAAAATGAAAAGATCTAAAATTTTTATAACCTTATTTGAGCTTTTACAAAAGAAAAAAGTTCAAAATTGAATGGATTTCAACTACCCAAAAATCGGCCCGCAAAAAAAATTCTAATCAAACCGAACCGAAATATTAGGATATTAAAATCTTAATATCCAAATCGAACCGAACCATTTACACTCCTAAAGAGTACCCCTTTTTCCTTGTATTCCCACAGGCACAAATAATAACCAGCCATCATTCTAATTCAACAATTAAATACACCTTATACCTCAAGGTTTTGTGTACTGTAGGCCAGACATATTGACTTCATACTCTTGGCAAGCAGCAGGTGCGACATTGTCCATCGAGGCTTGACAAGGGCGCCCCAAATTTCCAAACCATTTCAATTAGTAATTAGAACCAAAATAAAGCAAAGAAGTTCCTTTATTGAGAGATAAAAATAAAGGAAGATGTCAGAAGATTTTATTCACCTCCGGAAAGGCTTTAGTATCAGTTGATTCGGCCAAAGATGTGCCGCTCTCGTTAGTACTACTAGGAAGCCCTCCAATAATCTGAGACTCAGATGGGTTTTCGTTTGGCAAAGGATTCTCCATTGACTTCATTTGGAAGGAAACGCAAAAGTTAGGTTAAACCAAGGCAAAAAAAAAAAAAAACAGAATGAGATTGATTTAATCTATGATGATAACTATAGTTTTGAGGCCCGCAACATCCTTTAACAATTAATCTTTGCCTCAAATAAATATCCTTAATAATCACGGAAACCTAATAATTTAGATTGAAAGAAAAAAGGAATTAAGAAAACTGGATTGAGAAATCGTCAAAAAATAGTAACCAAAAGATAATACCAACACTGTTACTAACAATATTGGTTCTTCATGTATATGATTTGTGGAGACGAACACAGACATGCCCTGAAACAATGATTACTGAATGAATGCATACATACCGATGCTTTTTGTGAAATAATAATGTCTACGGAAGAGTGACCAGCGGAGGAATATAGTGGGAGGCAAATTGTGAAAAGGAGCTTAAGAAATTATTTATATTGAAAAGCTTAACCAGTGTTGATAAGCATTGGTAAAATGCTATATAAGGAAAGAAATAAGTATTTAAAACTTCCCCTTTTTCTAAATTAAGAAAAAGAAATACATTACTAAATACATTTTAATTAAATGGCAAATCAGCTACCTTAAAAAGTGCCAAGCAAAGTTGAAAAAACCCTATTTATGCACCGCGTGCTTTTTTATTTGGTGAAATACGCACCGCATACTTTGACAATGCCCATTGCCCGCAAGAAAATTACAGTCAAGTCCTTTAACATTTCACCATAATAATTTAGTAATACTTGTAACAAAAGGGTACCTTTGCTAGGAAAGAAACACAAAAGAACATACCTTGACTTCATACTCATGGCAATCAGCATTCGAGAGTTAGTACAATGAGGCTTGACGGGGGGACCAAATTTTCCAAACAAGTCAACTAATTTGAACCAAATTAAAGCAAAGAATTTCCTTCGAATTAAACTAATTAAGTGCTAGAAATAAGGAAGATGTCAGAAAATTTCAGTCACATATGGAAAAGTTCTATTTTAGGAACGAAAGAATGTTGCACATTATAATAAACTATAGGAGCAAAAGAAATAAAGATGAAAATTGAAATGAATGACTAATTAGAAATGTTTAATCATTTTGATTGTTTAATTTTTGATGCAAACCATTTTGATCGTTAATTTTACATTCAAAAACGATATCGGTATCATTTGAACACTTGGATTGACTTGAAAATTTAAAATTATATGAACAATTTTTTTAGAGAAAATTACATGAACAATTTTATAATTAGATATGGTACGTAATTCATAAAATTATATAAGGTTCTAATCTTTTATTGTGGAATATTTATCAAAAAGAGCGTTGGGCTTATTTTGGGTCAAATGAAACTTATGCAGTTATACCCATTACATCCAATTAAAAATAAATGAAATCATTTAAAAAGAGGTGCCATTGAATAATCTGAGTCTCAAGATGGTTTTTCGTTTGGCAAAGGATTGTTCATTGATTCCATCTCAGGCAGCAACGGGATGAAAACAACCTTTGGCGTGCCATATCGATGTTGGTCGCTACAGAACACAGACCGCATTGATAATGCATTGTATTCTCATGTCATGACCCCCAAAACGAATATTGTATAAGAATTGTATATACCATTGTACAGCACGAGTTTTCATTGAAAACGTTCAAAGTCACAGGTTAATGAAAACAACTCGAAGGCAAAACTGTTGAGTTTTCCTCGAAAAAGTTGCTGTAAACTGTAAAGGCTTCTATATCTAGAAGCAGATTAAGATAGGGTTTCCACTTTCCAGATAAAACAAGCCAATGCTCATAGTCTTTGGCTTTCCTTCTAGATGGTACGCATCAACTTATCAATCCAACCACCAAAAAGGCTGCAGCGCGCTGTGAGGACTGAGGAGCCCCCTATAGAGAAAGGCCCTCAATTCCTCGTGAAAAATAACTAAAGCAAAAGTAATTACTTATCAACTATGCACAAAAAACAATCATTTACTACATAATACAGAAGTCCAGAAAACCACATAGATCGATAGTAGCTTCGAGTAAACTAACATAATTTCACTCAGGAAATATGGAGCTGTAGAGCTGTAGTGGCTTCACTTAAATATAACCATTATCATCAAAATAATTATCCCAGAATCATTCTTCAACAATCCTGTAAACTGGGACCAAAGCACCTTAAATAAACAGCAGGAACAAAAAAAAGGCCATTAAATAAGCCACAGTAACAATTAGAGAAACTAAAGGCACTACTAATTCTCTAGCTTGCGCCTATAAAGAAAACCAGAGAAATATGATTGGTGATATTCAACTGGCTGGTGTTCCGGGATACTAGCTAAAGATCTGCAACTGGGACAGAGGTTCCTTCGTAGAAGCCATTTCTTTATGCACGCTATATGAAAAAAAGTGTTGACAATAATACAGTAGGCCAATCTTGTCATGGTCCTTATAATCTACCAGCTCAACATCAACATCAAGTAACCATGATCAAATATCTATAGGCAGAAAAAGAAAAAGAAATGCTACGTTCCTTTTGTTTCCATGGCACAAAATTTTACACATATACTGCAAAGCTTTGGACTGTTATCCAAACTAGTTGACTCAACCATAGCACTTATGTGTCTACAATATGCTTGAGTTCATAATTGCCTTTCGATGATTGCCTCAGACAAACCAGCTTGTTCCCTGTGATGCGATTCCTTAGTAATCAGGCGCCCTTCCTCAAACAATGACCAGTCTTTTCGTTAATGTTTAAGCTAAGAACAGGCAGCCATCATCCTGAATAAGCCAGTCTCTACAAGAATAAAACAATGAAGCGTTGTATTAGGAAATACAAAAAACTGCTGACCTCAAGCTCCTCATCAGTGAAGTAAAAACTTGGTATTTGTTCCATACAGAATATACTTAAAAGGTGTGACACTGTCAATTTAGGATACCTAGGAATGGATGCATGTTGTTCCTGTGCCAAAGAGAAGAGAAAAACAATTTCCAAAACATTAAATATTATCTCCTTCAAAAGAGAATAGTAAAAGAAGCAAGTGCAGGCATTTCATTACAAAAAACTGAGTTTCTCACCTGCTTTCCATTAATGGTTTTCCTTGACGATATATCATCCTCATAAATAACAGGCTCAACATGCTCATTGAATTGGTCTGATGTCGTAAGCTGAGAGTCACCCTCTGATAAAACAGAAACTGAACTAGCCGAAAGTAGGCCAACTTGAGATCTTGTTGCAATGTCATCTAGATTTTCCCTGTTACCTGGAAAGACATACAAAAACTTCACCACAAGGAAATGCATCATCATTGACAAGAGAATAGTCAGCAATAAAAAACGTTTGTGTAGAAGTGTTGGAGTTGGACTAATTATGGAAGGGACTAGCCCTCTCTCTCTCTCTCCATCTACACATGCGTGGAAGTTAGGACTAACCAGTATACACCTGCTGCATTGACTGTACATCACTACAAATCTGGCTAGAGTCTCAGTCACTAGACTTTCTTTTGATTCCTACTCTTTTAGATGCCTTTCCGGCTGGCACGGTGTCAAGTTGGCCACCTTCCTCAGTAACAAAATCAGCCAGAGGTTGCTCAGAACTGAATGGAATGACCATTGGAACGCCTTTGGTGAAGTTTGCCTGATCAGTGTTTCACCTAATCAACATTGAGAATCTAAACTAAGAAGCAAAAAGACTTGCTCTATAAGACCGTATAATAAAGTAAGGTTGAAGAATCAATCACCTAAATGATGGCCCAAGACACCGGCATTGTTGTCTAAACAAGCATTGAACCCCTTGCGCTCATGCTTCTCCTCCTCCTTATCATGCATATGCATATGATCAGATCAGTAAGGGACTCCATGATCGCCCAAAGGAAAAAATAATTGCACTTATCTGAAAATTGAAAATCGACTGAAATAAAAGAAGCCAAACAATCATAACAGAAAATATGCATGTCTCTTCCTATTGCAGTTCGGTAAGTGTAACTAATCGCTGAACAGTGGCACCCGCCAATGCATAAGGCTTAATCCCATAGCAATTCAGATTAAGATTAAGAGTATAAATTCATTCGAAAATCCAAACCTAATCAAACAAACAAAATAATAGCCTCCACGTGAAACGGGAAACATCTCTAAAATGGATTTCCCAGGAAAAATTTCCCAGAAAATAAATTTGTGAACACAAATTCTTCAAAAATGTAGACCATTATGGGGGCATAGGGAGGACATAAAAGAACCACGGCGTGGATTTCTTGTATGTACCATGGAAGAGCGCTTACCTGCATGAAGAATTGAAGATGAAGATGAACCTTCAGCCGCGTTTGATTGTGAACAAAAGATTGAATAAAAAAAAAACGAAATAAAAAAGTAAATATAGGAGCAGACGCTCCAGTGCTACCAACTCCTTGCTACCGTAGGATTAACATCATTACATCCTTGTCGTTCATTTTCTTTGGCACTTATGACCGTAGGATCGACGTCTTTATATCCTAATCGTTCATTTATACCAACCCGTGGATAAACATATTTTATTGTGGGATATCTACCAAAAAGTTTTGGGCTCATTTTGGGCCTATTGAACCTTATAAATTAAATAAGGTATCATCTTTTGGATTGGACCCTTGATCCAATGAAAAGTTATTCTATTAATGATTTAATTTTAGAAGACTAGTGTACATTTATTTTTATTTTTATTTTTATTTTTATTTTTTTGCTTTTTAAATTAAGAAAAAACTGGTTCATTTGATACGTACTCGTACGATAAATGAGAATACAGGTACATCTTCCAAAATTTGGTCAAGTGTTGACAGGGCAACAATTCTCTGAAAACAATGTTAGGGAGAAATCAGAAACATTATGGAATGGAAACAATTAAGTATTAACCAATATATACGGAAACAAAAACAAATGGTTATTTCTTGGCAAGTTACCCCAAAAAGGAAGAAAAAGAAAAATAAAAGAAAAACCAAAAGTCGCTATTATAAATCTGATTTAACAATCGTATATATTATTATGATGATGATGATGTAAAAAGTATCGCCCATAAACGATAAATCTGATATTCTTTGTGCTAAGAAGCAAGGATTTTCATCCTGAACAGAGCGCAACAAACAAAAGAGATTGAATTCTCGATACCCCCGATACAAAAATCACTAATACACCGGGAGGACCAAGAAAAAAACAAATCCTCAGCCATGAATATTAACAGCTTCCCACAATAAATTCTCAGCAGCAGGGTTGGTCAGGTCCCGAGCTTTCAAGGCAGCAGTTCTTAGAGTCCGAATAGTCGATTTATTTGCTTCCCAGAAAGACAGACTCCTATAAGGCAAATTGTGCTTCTTACAAAGATCCTTCACTAGCGGAGAAACCTTCCTTAAATGACATCTTGGCAACCTGGGAAATAAATGGTGCTCCAGCTGGAATTGCAAACCTCCGAAGAACCAATCCATCCAGGAAGAGCACGAAATATCCAATGTCCCACTTGTCTGCTTCTCGAACCAGTCATTGGCATGTGGAAGTCCAACATATACATCTGCCGAGAAATGGTTCAAACAGAATTGAATGTGTTGAACTGATGTAACGGCAAAGCTGGCAACAACAAACATGATCCTCTCTGGCCAATTTGGTAGACATGAAACCAAGAGAGGGAACCAAGTCCAAAATACAAGGATCCCCATTATGTTCAATGCTCTGTCTGGGACTATCCGCTTTGAAAACAATAGCAACAATGTTTGTACGAACAGGTTGATTCTTGCCACAATCATAACAGGGTAAAATGTCCAATGCTGGTAACTGACCAGGAACCTTGCCAAAGCATCAAACTTCAACCTCCTTCCGTAAAAGTAAGATGTCATCGAATTGAATAATCGCGAAGAGACTGCAAAGACTGGAATGTGCTGAAGATCAGGGTCATAATCCAGGCTGTTGCAGGCAATGTGGTGCGCATTGTGAGTCCACTTCCACCAGGCAATACTGATTCCGGTTAAACAATTCCCAGCAAGAAGCTGAGCCAGCTTGTTATAACCACGGCTAGACATCACCTGGTAATGACCAGAATCATGGCCAATATATGCACTCTGCATCCATAGCATACCCAACAACATGGCAGAACCCAGATGAGCCCACACGCTATCGCATCTCAAAACACCATAAAGAACGACGAAAAACATGAGAGCAACAGATGTTAATGTACAAAGGGTAACATGTCCTTTCTTTTCAAACATACCATTTTTGGCAAATTCAGAGACGATCCTTCTGTAATCCTTGGAGACATCGGAGACCTTAAAATCCTGGAGATAATACCCCGTGAAGAACTTGTCAAGATATTGCCAAGCAGTTCCAGGGTGATACGCGATGAACGCATCGGTAACATCTTGGCCGGCCAAATTCAAGATCGGGATTTCCCCACCAGGATGCTCCTTAGCCCAGTCTGATACATTGTAAACTTTACCCTGGATAGAGATCCACAGATCTCCAGGCTTGTTGTGTTGTTTCAGCTCTTCAGCGGTAATATATTTCCTCTCAACCTCCATTGGGCC
The DNA here is from genome assembly GCA_030664755.1 of Microcos paniculata. Lineage (NCBI taxonomy): Eukaryota > Viridiplantae > Streptophyta > Magnoliopsida > Malvales > Malvaceae > Microcos > Microcos paniculata. The sequence goes on from CP131461.1 coordinate 38,207,303, forward strand.
AAAACAAAGGGTTTTATCTTCTACAGAATAAGAAGGCTAATCAAAGCCGAGAATAACAAGACAAAAATATTTACAGGGGGGGGATATATGGGTTGAAAAACACCATAAACAAATCAAATCAAGAACCCCGCTGGATCCTTTTCAAGTCTTCCAATGGGGTTGGATTGTTCAACCAGAATTACCCCAGCAAGGGGGATCCTGATTTGATTTGATTTTAATCTAAAAACACACCCCCTTTTATCTCTCCCCCTTCTCTCTCTCGATGTCTATCTATATATGGTCTGCGGGCATCTTCGTTGTTGGGGTCTATATGAAACCTCTGGCGGGGTTATCTGTCTTTTACAGCGCAATAAAGAGAGGTTTAACTTTTGAGTTTGACAGCGAATCCCACGCGGTTAAGCAATAACCAATAACCATTAAGTTGTTGAATTCATCCGCCCGTTGGATACGTTATTATTAAGCTAAGAATTAAATCCCGAGTCAATGTCATTTATACTTCTACCAACGTGAGATCCATAAGTACTCTGTATCTTTGTTTTTTGCGGACCAAAGGGTTTGTGGGCCATGTGGCAGGTGAAGGGCTTTGATGGGGTAGGGTACACGGATTTAAAGTAGAGCGCGTAGCGGGATTTTTTATAACACCTGTGAAGATATTTTGGGGAAGGGTGATGGGGCTGTTGGAGCTCCCCATGTGGGTTTATGGACACGAACACTGCCCCGCTGTTAGGCGATTGACAGACAATAATTCTCGACCCTATTCTTCTTCTCCTCCTTCGAAATTCTCGAATCCAATTCAAAGTTTTAAAAACGCAACAGCGAAACTACCGGCAGTGGAGCTCATATATCTTATGAAAATGAAATGTTTCGAATCGTATATTTTTTTTTTTGGCAACTTCGAATCGCATGTTTATTATTACTATTTTATGATTTTAAGAAATATTATATATCTACCTTATATCTATCTTCTATCTATCTATAAAAGTAAAAAGGTATTATTAACGTGGAGGGCAAATGTCACACTCCATTGGTCCTACTCTTTTATTTTTTAAAATATTTTTTCTTTCTCTTTATAATTTATTATCAATAATATATATGCATTGAAAAATATTTAATTTATAATTTATTATCAACAATATCAAATTTATATTATTGATATAAATTTGAGGTCTAAATTTTATTATTTTTAATTTTTAAATTTAATAATTAAAATTTTTTAAATGTCTTTAAATATTTTAATTTTGATTAAAAATAAAAATGACTCGGAGCGAAGCCAGGCCAATTTCTAGTATATATAAGAAGAGAGGAATTCATTTATATTCTGTATAAAATTTTTACACCTTTTATATAACTTGATCTACTATTAATATTTTAATAATTCAACCACTGAATTTAACTATATATTTAAATTTATCATGCACATAAAATTTTAAGCCTATCTGATATTCTTATAATACTGATATAAACTTTAGTATTTTTAGATATTTTTAATATATATTTAACAGTGAAAATTTTTATAACATTAAAATATATTATGAACATTTTAAATTAATTTGAATTTTTACGTGTATAATATATGTAAATAGAGTATGAAATTTAACTGTTAAATTAACCAAATTTTTATCCTACGTTAAGTTATGAATATCAAAAATAAAATGATCCTCCACATGTAGGAAGTATAAATATCCATATTATTCCATATTGATGGTTCTTTAATGTGACAATGAAGGAAGAGTAAGAAATTATCTTTCTTTGGTATGTAATGAATGTTATTGTCAATGTCAAAGAAAAAAAAGATGAATGTTTATTGGCATGAACAAGTCAAGAATTTCTATCTGATCGAAAAAAGTTTTTGGCGGTTGGATATTTACTTAATGGGTGAGGTCTGCGATGATAACTTTCAAATTTGCTCCACTAGATAATATCAATTATGATAATCCGAATAATGCTCAAGATAAAGACTAGACAGTTTCCATAATTATATTAACAAATTAAAGGAAATAAATCTGTATATATATAAGTCAAAAATGTAAATAGGAAAGAATAGATTTGAGCCAAAAACAGAAAGCATGATAGCCTAGAAACAACTTGGTCCTATAAAATTATTTATTTCCCACTTTGTAAAGAAAACATAATACAGATATAATTGTTTAATGAACAAAAATGTCTCTTATTTCCTTAACAGGCAAAGTGCTGTTCAATTCTCCATCATCAATTTGATCATATACTACCAGATTTCATTTCCTATTAGCACTATACAAACATCAAAATGGGATATACCTTAGATTTATGACTAATATTTATATCCTAGATTAAAAAATAAAGAATTAATTGGGGAAAGAATTAAGGTACTTCCTCTGTTCCTATTTAACTGTCCCTTATCGGTCAACTTATCATAACTTTGACCATTAATTAAAAAATATATATATAGAATTAAATTTTCAAAAAATATATTTTGAAAAGTTTAAGATTTGTACTTTTTAAATTTTATCTTCAAAAAATTTACAACTTTATAATTTTATCACAAATAATTGTCAAAATTATGATAAGTTGACTAAAAAGGGACAGTTAAATAGGGACAGAGGGAATAGTATAAGAAATAAGGCACGATTATTGGAGCATAGCCCGAGTTTCTTGAAATCAATACTCATGTTGAAAGCAATTCCCATTGATTAAATGAGGAGAATTAAAAACTTAAATACATCAAAAAACGACTAATTTTCTAAAATTGATGGTAGCTTTAGTAATTTTGGTTAATTGGATGGATCTTTATTTGAGGATGTATTTAGCTTTTTTTTTTGTTCAAATCTATTTCTTTTGCTTTTGCTTTTGTTTCTTCCTATTGCCTTTCCTTTTTTCTTTTCTTTTCCATGTTGATTAAGTTGGAACTTTTATTTTTTCAATGCTTTTTTTGTAAATATCTATATCTATATCTATCTATGTAATATATGAAAGTTATCCCCTTTCATATATGCATCACATGATGATAAGTGTCTCAAAATTAATGGTAATTTTTGTAACTTTAGCTAATTGGGTGGGTATTATTTGGGGTTAATTTGATTTTTCTTAAAATTCTATTTCTTTTCCTTTTGTTTTTGTTTCTTTTTTTTAATATTGATTAAAATTCTATTTCTTAAAATTCTATTGTTTTTGTTTCTATTTCTTAATATTGTTTCTTTTTTCCTTTTTCCTAAATATATATTTATTGCTTAGTTTTTTGAAAGAATTTTATTGTTTTACTCCTTAATTGTTTAACAAATATATATTAATTTGGATTTATATGATTATTAAAAGACATTTTGTGGGTAATGCTAATATATATATATATATATATGATTGGATTTAGGATTAATTTATAAGGTTATTGAAAGAATTTAATTGTTTCACTCCCTAATTATTTAATGCATATATATATATTTGAATTTATATGATTATTAAAAGACATTTTGAGGGTAATGATAATATATATAAGGTTAGATTTAGGATTAATTTAATGAATTAAGGTGGTTTTTATTATTATTAAGAGGTAATTTAATAGGTAATAATAAATTTTAATATTGATTTTGGGATAACTTTGATGACTTAAAGTCATTATTTGATTGTTAAGGTTAATAATTTTATAAGATCGGAGTTGGATTCGTTTGGTAGATTAAAGTGGTTATTTTGTATTTGATTATTAAAGAATATTCTTTGATAACAAAGATTATTTTATTAAATTATCTTTTATTATTACAAAATATCAACTTTTATAATTAATTTTTGACAATTATGATGATAATAATAACAATAATAATGATTATGATTATGATTAACAAAGTTTTAATTTATATTGGATAAGTGAACTGTTGATAAAGATATAAAAGAAGCATCGATCTAATAATTGAAAAATATATAATAAATTTTTATTGAAATATCATAATTTCATATAATTAAGGGATATTAATTTGCTATCATATGCCCAGTATCCAAATGATTTTGAGATTATTTTTTGTTTTTTATTGATTGTTTGGGGAGATTTAGGAGCTTTTGGTGTATTTTATGGAGATTTTTAGGCAAATCAAAATGTTCATTAAATTTTTTTGTTAGGTTTTATTAGAAAATTTATGATATAATTAGATATTAAAGTGGGATATTATGGTAATATTAAGAAATTTTATAATTTTTCATGATTAGAAATGGTAAGTTTTTTGAAATTTTAAATATTGATAAATTATATGTTAATTGTCCATTAATTTATCTTATCTTTAATCAAATGGTAAGTCCATGTTGTCAGGTGTTAAATTCAAATACTAACATGTCTATATATGGATTTTATCCAATTTTGATATTGATTTGATTTAGTTATTTGTTATAGTATTGTTAGATTTATTAACATGATTTCTGAAAAAGATATATACGTACATATATGAGATTTATCTCATCCTAAAAAAAATTTCTGTTAATTTTGCAACAAGAAATAAAAGTTAGTTCTATGGATATATTTACAAGATATTTGTTATTAAAAATGTCAAATTTTATTTATCTAAAAAAAATGTCAAGTTTTATATTAGTAAGATAACACTTAATTTGATGTCTAACTTTTTTTTATTTTCTTTTTAAATTTAATACTACAAATATATAAATTTTTTAAATGTATCTTTAAAATTTTTAACTTTTAATATGTAAAATACAAATAGAACCCCGACGAAGCCCGGGCAACTTCTAATTGGAAGTATTCTAGATCTTTAGATTTGGCAGTGTGTCTGTCAATCACCAAATACCTTGTTAGGAAAAGAAGGGCTGGTGTGGATTTAGATTTCTAATGGAAAATGAAGCTAAATTAGGAAAATAAACGATAACCTTTCCTTGAATGTGGAAATTGCCAAAGAAAAACGAAAACCCTATTTTTATCCTGCGAACGGAATGGAGAAGGAGACGAGAACATGAGCACCTTACGTTTAATCAATGATTCCTTGTCAGAGTCACGTCATACCAACCTTGCTAACAGCGCATTATAGTACTACTAGTATTCAAGAGCCTCTAGTCAGTCTCAGCCCCTCAGCCTCTTTAAATTTAAGAGCAAACATGCTCTTTACTTTCACTATTATTCATTAATTATTTAAATTCTTAATTTATGATTAAAATATTATTTTTTTATAATAAAAAAAATTCCTACCCTTAAAAAAAGCAGTGAATAATAATAGATAATGAAGAGAATTTTTGTCCTTAAATTAAATTTTTTTTATTTTTAAGAAAAAGTTTGGATGAGGAAAGATTTTCTCAGTTAGAGTATGTTATAAATTTTAGAGATGATTACTAATAATATTTATATATCATTTATCAGTGAGGATCATTATCACAAATCGAATCTCAAAATTTTCAAGTAAAAGTTTAAAATTTTACTAACCCAATCAACCTAAATTGATCCTCTTTAAATTAAAGTTTGAGTTTTGATTATCAGGCCATTATAAATGTATTTAGTCCGCAGGACTAGATCTGATCTTTGTACTGTCCTTGCAAAATTTTGAATTATGGATTTCATTCCTCAGCCTCTTTATTATGTTTGCTGTCTGTGAATTTTCCGTCTTCAAAGCAAAGTCAGATGTGTATTGTCTTTAGAAAAAGCAAAAGCGTACGGCTTAATTGTTGGAAACTTTAATTATGACGTCTGTGTATAAGTAAACTTACAAAAATGTACAACAATAATGGTGGGTAGACATAAATAAAGGTAAACCTCATAACGTTGTATAAATCTAATTTTTCCATGATCTTGAAAAAAAAGAAACCTTGGTTAGTTGTCTTTCTATATATATATATAGGTGTCTGTTGACTGTTGGAACAAGAATTCTACTCGACTCAAAAAAATTGGACTGGTAGGTAAAGTTTCATTATGTTGGCTCTACATGTCGATAATCCTATAGTCCGTTTGTACTTTCTAAGAAGAGTGATTCTATAGAAAGTAATTTTAAACAATTACTCTCTAGGGAATCACTTTCCCTCATATGAAGGAAAGTGATTTCAATAGGAGCACCACTTTCTTTAGTTTTAAAAATATATCAAACCAAAAAAAGTGTTTTCACCCTTTTAAAATCCATAGTTTAAAACAAACCAAACCATAGAAAATGATTTTATCACTTTATTTTTTCTGAAAAGTAGATTAAAATCTCCGTACTAAACCGACTCTGAATCTCAAAACTTTGGAAACGTGAAAATATGTACCAATGCAAGGTTTTGACATTTTTTTCTTCCATCCAAAGAGCTTTCGAAAGGGTTCCTTACTCCTTGGTCCTTACCCTTGTACTACACTCCCTAATAAAAAGACTCAAGGACAAACTTTATAAAATACACCTTTCAATTGACACATGCAACGACTTTTCTTTTATATCTATTATTATTATTCTTAATCTACGGTGAATATAAGCGGCCTTTTTGGGCCTTTTTCTAATCAGTTTTGATGTTTTGTGCCGCTTATTTGGACTTGATTTCGCGAAATTGATACTTGACTAGGTCTATAACTTCAAATTCACGCCACATTTATATATAAAGTTTCATGGCCTTGTTACAGGATTTCATACGCGAACATGACAGCCAATGTCCATATATGTAGAAATCAAACATCATTTTGAATGGAAGAACTGTATCCAGTTTGGTCGTCATAGTACCTTGACCACAGCATCACACCTCCATACTTGGAAGAATCTTTGATTGCGGGCAGCACCTTTGAAGTAAGATCAGATACGGGAATGAAGCCACTTCCAGCTGCAGAAGGGGCAGCGGGAAGTCCCAAGAAAATTTTGCCCGCAGGAATATCTGAAGTCCATTGCTTCCATGCATCTTCCAGATTTCCAATATCTCCTGCTGTATATTGGCATGGTGGGTTGTTATAGAATTGAACCCAAACATAATCAAACAGACCCGTTTTCAGGGCACCCCCGACCCAAGAATCAGGGAAAGGGCATTGAGGAGCTGCAGTCAAGTACACTTTCTTTCCACGTTTGCTGTATCCTGAAAGGTACCTTGCAAGGTCATCCCAGTGTTGGTTTGTTCCTCCTTCAATATCAAAGTCAATTCCATCCAAAACGGCGTCGCCCAGGGGTCGGGAAGAGGATGTTCCCCCTAAGAAATTGTTCCAAAGATAAATAGCAACCTGTCTGGCATCTTCGGCTGAGGTAAGGTAGTAGCTCCCTGCTCCTCCTCCGATCGAAAGCATTACCTTAATTCCTTTTGCTTGGCAGGATTTGATGTCAGAACTTAAACCACTGCAGCCATTATTGACGGAAGGATCGCAATGACCAGCAAGGTTTATCATGGGTTTCTGACCATTGCCAAATGTTGGAAGAAAAGCTATGTTTACAAAGTCATAGTTACCTGTGGCGCAAGTTTCCGCCAAGGTACCCTCATTCCCGTTTTGACCCCAGTAAATAGCAATTCCACCAGCATCAACACTGGCATCGAGTAAAAGAACAATTGAGCAGAGAAAAGCTAGAAAGCTTGCCGGCTTTAATGCCATCTTTAATATATCACTCTGGTGGTCTTAAACGATAGCTACTAATTAAAGCAAAACCTTTTTCGTTGATGCTTGAAATGTTTGTAGAAACTGCTCTTATAAATAGGAAAAAGAAACAGCCTTCATCTTCAATGATGGCTATGTTCTGTGTTGTTGTGGAAGATGAAATCATTTAGTACCTACTGAATCGACTGCAAATATATGGTTGTGAATTAACGTAGACGGTGCTTGTTCGAAAACAAAAAAAAAGAAAAAAAATGAATATTTTACTTCTTTACATGTTTGATCGTATACGAGATGAACCATCTCCCGGCATGGTCAAACTGTTTTGGTGGCTCACCAATCGTCTTCTTTCCTTAATTTACATCATGTATATGGTGACCATCAAAAGTGACTCACCTTTCGAAATATGACAAATGCTAAAAGCAACGAAGATTAGGTTGTCCAAACCATAATAATTCTTTTTATTAGCATGTTGAAATTATGGCCTATTGCCCTCTGTCCTATCATGGGAAACCTATAATAATTCTTTTTATTTTTTTGGTGGAAACCTATAATAATTCTCTTCACCTTGTAATTATAGCTACCGTGGAAGGCGAATGCAATGATTCAAAATGGTTTTAGACACGGGGAATTGTTTGTTTGACCTGTAAAATGGCTCTGCGATGTTAACAAACGACTTTGGCTCACAACTTAAAATCTTAGGCGCCGTATGAGTTCAAAATAGAGAGCTAGATTTCACATTAGCCAATAAATAAGTGGCATATGGATTTTCCTCGGTAGAAGTTTTCTTATAGAAATGGACAAAACTATTGCCAACTTTGTCGTTTGTTGTAAAACCTTGAGGGCTGAATCCCCGTAATTTATTTTATTTTAATTCGGTGTGGACCTTTGCCCTGTTATTCACTTATTCAGTCCCTTGTTTTCTTCGGTACGATATGAGGGCCCTGTTTTGAAACAAAATTCCGACACGTGGCTGCAACGTTAACGGGCTTTAAAACCAACCACATAGAGCCATAGAGGCCCCTGGCTGTCCTTTTGATCCTTATGAAAGCCCGGGAGCCTGAAGCCTATAGAAGCTAAATTGGGCCAATCTAATCTTTTTTTGGTCTGTGGCGGAAAAACTCTTTTTTGGTCCAATGGGCTAATGTAATTCTGTTAGGACTCAGCATTACATTTGCCTGCCGTACAGAATATTCTAATTTAACTTTTTTGCTTTTTGTATCTGTACTAATTGACCGTCAAAGAATTACCAATATACTTCAAAATTTTCGTTTTCTTTCCTTGTTTGTTTTGTTCAACATTATCGTAGCTAATTTCAAAGAAGAAAGCAAAGTTGTTGATTAGACATGCCCAACTAATTCTGATATTCACTGAAAATCACCTGTGTTTACGAAATCAAGTTGATTTTCTTCTTATTCATTCAAATTTGTGCAAGTTATACTTGTCATAAATTGATAAAAAGATGCTTGAAATTTTAAACTAGAGATTAATTGGTCAGGTTGAGAAGAAAAGGAATAGAACATGAATATAGTTTTGCTAAGGAAATTTAACAATCGGTCACAGATAGCTCATTAGTTGGCATACATGCATGAATGAAATAATCTTAGACATGGCACTTGATGGAGGAACTGTAACTTGTTTGATCATCATAAAACTTGGACCATAGCATAACTCCTCCGTACCTAGGAGAATCCCTAATGGCAGGGAGAACTTTTGAAGTGAGCACAGCCGCAGGGATAAATCCAGTTCCTGCTGCTTCAGGAGATGCAGGCAACCCCAGGAAAATCTTTTTAGCGGGGATATCTGATACCCATTGCTTCCATGCACTTTCAAAACCCCTAACATCACTAGAAGAAAACTGGCAAGGAGGGTTATTGTAGAATTGAACCCAAAGATAATCGAAAAGACCTGTCTTAAGTGCACTTCCTAAAAATGCATCAGGAAAAGGGCATTGAGGAGCTGCAGTTAAGTACAGTGTTTTGCTGCCTTGCTTACTAAACCCTTTAAGATACCTGGCAAGATCATCATAGTGTTGCTTTGTTCCGAGCTCAATGTCGAAGTCAATTCCATCAAGAACAGCAGGTCCTAGTGGACGATTCGATGAGCGCCCCCCTAAGAAGTTGTTCCAAAGGAATGTTGCCACCTGCCTAGCATCATCAGACGAAGCAAGGGAATAGAAGCGGCCGGCACCTCCACCAAGGGAAAGCATAACCTTGATGCCCCTGGCTTGACACGATTCAATGTCAGAGCTTAAACCAGTGCAGCCATTACTAGCTGCATCACAATGACCAGTGAGGTCTAACAAAGGTTGGAGACCATTGCCGAACTTGGGAAGAAAAGCGATAATCACATAGTCATAATTTCCCGTTTCGCAGGTCTCTGCTAGGGTGGGTTCATTTCCATTCTGGCCCCAGTAGATAGCAATTTCACCGGCATTACAAGTTGCTAGCATTAGCATCAGAAAAGAAATGAAGAAAAACAAGACTCTTGCTTGAAATGCCATTATAATTAACAAAGCCTGATAACTCTTAATCACTCTGTTTCTTAACCTTTGAGTGCCAATCTATGTTAGAGGCTGAAGCTGATGGCTTTTATAGAAGAATAGGATGTCCCACTGCTATTGATATTCTAAGTTTCCAACCAATCATGGTTTGCCTCTTTAGTCAATTAATTTGTATCGCGCTATATATATCATGCAAGAACATTTCAAACAATGAGGGCACTGGCCTGCTGAGGTCCTGGAAGCTAAAAAACATCACTTCGTTTGAAAGTTGCTGTCTGATTTGGTTATACTCTTTCGCAGAAACTGTCAAGGGGAATCGATTATTATCTATTAGCTACAAAAATGACCCAGTCTTGGAATTGTGAAATATTTCCTACGGTTAGATAAGGCTTGACATGTTCTGATTTTCATTTTTCATTTTTAACTCAATTTGTCTTGTTTGACGAGTTCCATATGATCCAAGGGATCCACTGCTGATTCTTAAGACATGGCAATGTCCCATATTGAAATCAAACCAACATCTCAGACTGAGTGTCCATTGTTGGCAAGAAAAAAAAAACGCATTTCAATTTTCAGTTTGTAGTTTCCAATCTTCCATAATTCTTTGGGTACTTTACTAGTCATTTTTATGGCAAAAAAAAAAAAAAAAACTCCTCTAATGGAAAAGTATAAGTGAAGCATATGACCGTCAGCAGTGTAAAAAAACCAATAAAAATATAAAAATAAGGAATTATAAATTGGCAAAGGGACCCTCCCACCCTCTCTCAAGTCTCAATTCAATCCTTTTCCTAATTTAACCTCTATCAGAAATCAGAACCAATAAAACTCGAAGGACGGTTCCATTAAAATAGAACAATCAACAATAAGTCAATAACACTTAGTACTAACAACAATATCTGGGGAGTGGGAACGGCCCACAAAACGGCGTAGTCTAATCGCGTGACCGTTGCAGTTGGCGGGAGTTGCCCTGTAACTGCAAGAATGGCCACCTTCTCTGTTTCAGCTCCTCAACTTCACTACTGCAATGGAAAGTGAACAACACAGTAAGGCCCAGTTATTATTTTTCAATTATTATATATGTTATGCTATGGGGACAATTCCAAATGAGTCCCTGTAGGGCGTAGGCTGTAGTAGATAATTCTTCAGAGTCATTAGCTTTTTGCATGATTACCTTTATTTCATCGAAGTTATTTTAAGATTACTTTGGCTATGATTATAGAAAGATAGAACTTGAAAAACCCTATCTTTTGAAGTTTGAAATCTGGGTTAATACTTTAATCTATATATTGAATCTTTCTTCCACCCATTCTTGTCTTTATTTTCGCAATTTTTGTAGATTTTTACTGTTGCTTTTGCAAAGTAATAGTATTTTTTTAAAAAAAATTTGATTTGCTTCTTTATTTTAGTACGTTTAAATACATTTTTTTCCCTTTTTTGGTTGCACCTTCATATTTTCTGTCTCATATGACACCATTGAATAATGTCAAAGCAATGCTCCCTCGTTGTTTTGTTTATTGATCGGTCCCTGGATATCTTTTCCCGAGCAAAGTGTTTCTAGGCCTTAAAAGTTTGAGCAGTCTGATTTTCCAAATCAGATATTGCCAGTTTTCATTTGAAAACATAGACAGAAGTAGGCCAACTAAACTCTAGATCAAGTCTCATTGGGACTTTTCTTGTTGAGTCTAAACTAGTATCTTGTCTTTCCTTAAATAGACTGAGCTTTTATTAGAAGATGCAGAGTTCATCAAGTACCTTCATGAGTCATTGGTTTTACCATCTTGCTTGACTAATTACGCTATCAAAATGTTCACAAAGCTACCGTTCATGTGAAGATCAACCTTAGAATGATACTTTTGGGAGGCATGCCATTATAGTTGCTCCTCCCTTGTTTAAAAAGAGGAGAGGGGAATATGCAAACTGTGGAAACACCCTTGGTCTTTTGCAAATTTCATAAGAATGTTCTGCATTTTGTGATATAGTGGATAATTAAGTCTACACCTAGAGATCTGTACATGTTTTCTGCATGACAGCATGATTTGTGCTCCTTGTGTGTTTGACATAACAAATCAAATAATCAAGTTAAGATAGGATTTTGGAATTCTTAATGTTATAACTCATTTTACATAATTAGATTCCGTCCTCCTCCCCCTTTTAATGATGGCATATACTTATAGGGTTTGGAAATATTGGCCTAACATTGTACACAGATTGACACATGGAATACATCTGGAAAGTTGCCTCAGCCTTCATTGTTGAGAGGAAAGGAGGGGACCTTTGATTTTCATGTTGGTTACATTCTGATTATTCAATTTATGCCTTGGATAATATTTCAGCACCCATTTCTAGTCCGATCAGCTAGGGGCCCCTGTCAAATAGTTCTTTTTCCTCTTTTCTAAATATTTGATGTTTTACCATTCCAGGGTACCTTGAGTGCTGAGGATGAAGGCATGGTTTTGGTAGAGATCCTTTGTTTGAGTTGTAATTCTTAGAAAACTTTGGTGCTTCATTCTTTGTAGTAGAATTGGTTGACTGCAAAGAGTAACATGCACCTCCCTCAGACATTACTGTCTAACACTGGAAGGCATTTACTTCTTATTTCTCTTGTAAGTATACCTAAATCTTTTTGTGTCTCTTTTCTTTTTCTAGTTCACTAGTCAAAAGCATCCATTGTGGTCAACTAAAGGTATGCATTTTCGTTTTCTGTTTTATATTTAAAAAGTAATTCCTCATTTTCTCATCTGATATATCTTACGTCATACAGTTTTCACAAGCAAACATAGTTTGGCAGTAGAATCCGTGCATAACTTTGCTTGGTCTGCTGAAGGTGTTAGCTATCTGTTGATCTAAATTGTATGTCAAGATGTGTCTTAGTTTTTTTTTTTGGTTTGTTCCATGGGCTCCATCTCTTTCATGGAAGACATGATTGTACAGTGAAGACATCAGCCATCAGTATTAGAACATTTTAATTAATTAGGTAATGGTTCTATGCCATCAGTGGCTGATTTTGTTCACGGCTTGCTGTATAGCTGTGTTAAAGATATTCTTGTTTCCTTTCATTTCATGTTCTTAAAGTTAGTTGAAAAAGGAAAGATCACCACACCTTAAGTTGCTTTTGGGAACTGGTATTTTCTTCTTTAGTCTTTCCATTCTAAACTTACTAGGAACTTTTTGCTTTTTCGTGTTTGATATTGAATTTTCTGTGTCTTAAAAAATGGAATTTTCAGTAAGCTGATCATTTTATCTCCTTAGGAAAAAACGAGCACAATGAAGCAATTGCCTGACGGGGTTTTCCTGACTGTCGGCAATCAAACAGATCAAGTTTTAATGACAGATTAGCTCTATATGAGAACACAAAGTTGAACATAGAACCTACTATCGATCTGGTTCCCAAATTATGTTGGCCCATTTGTCTCCCGCTTGACTTTGACAGAATAGACAATGTATGCCATTGTGGTCACCGTGGTCTTGTGGTCATTGTGAAGTGTAAACACCCAATTTTGCCCCTGTGAGAGTATATAAGTTTTTAATCCTTCATTATTCACGCACATTAATAGTTGCTATGGAAACTTCATCACCTCTGACCATTGAGAGTTTTTCCTATAGTTGGTTATCTGACCATAAATCCTCTTTAGATGGCCTCGATGAGCCCTCGAGAGCATCTATTGACAGATGTTATGGAGGTACCTCAGAAGGATTCGACTATGAGATGGTAGAGTCAGATAGATTTCTGGCAGACCAGAACTTTAATTTTGATGCTATTGCTCCAACTCCTGCAGCTTTTGTTCATGCTGATGAGCTTTTCACCAACGGGGTCATCAAACCCATTTATATTGATCCTCCAAAGAGAGAATCCTGTAATACCTTAGATTTCGTCCACACCCTACCTACTTCATCCTTTTCTTCAAGAACTGAAATTCCAACAGTGAGGATTCATTGCAGGTTTCTTAGAAGGTGGAGAAAATCAACACAGGTAATCTTGAGAAATCTTTTTCGACATCTCAGACCTTCCTGTCATAAGGGAGGGTGTCTGAGAAAAAGTACCAGAGTTGACGATATTGACAGGAGAACATGGAAAGTTAAGAGCTGGAATGATTCACCTCGGGCATCTCCTCAACACAGTACAGCTCGTTCAATGGGCGATTCATGTCATCTTGAGAACTCAATATATGAGGCTGTTCTCCACTGTAAAAGATCGATAGGTATATCGAAGGCTTCTTTATCTGAACATATAACTTCAAACTTAAATCTTCACAAGCTCTTATGATTGTTTCTTCTTTTTTCAGAAAAATAATTCATGCTGAGATGAGGAAAGATAACCGTAGAAGAAAGAAAAGAGCTTCTAGAAATGCATGGCAGCTGATCAAGGACCAACTTGCTATTTGTCTCATTTCTCTGTCGTCTTTCCTCTTAGATGTTTATACATCTTTGTCTTTTAAGCAAGGAAAAGTTTTTAATACTAATATACACGTTGATATGCGTCCTCACTTTGTATTTGTCTTTTGCCATCTTGCAATGTTATGGATTTTCCATTCTGCCCTCTTTTTCTTTCTCTTCCATTTTTCATAATGTAAATGAAAACTTTTAGCTACAGCTTCGACAATACGCTGTTTACAAGGTTACATCCATGGAATCACAGACTTACAGGAGTCAACCGCAAGTGCAAGGAACCTGATTGTTTATGTTTCTGGTTAATGTGTTCCGCAAGGCAAAACAAGATGTCCAGTTTCTGCTTTACAAACCATGACAAAAGTAATGAAGAGAGAAGTCTTTCCCACCACGTTGAATCGTGGTTATGAGAAGGGGGAGTTTCTTTCTTTTTTCCCTTTTTTCTTTGGTGCATGGGGGCTTCTTTCTTTTTCGTTTGGTGTGGAAATAATGCAAAGGGCCTCAGACAAAGTCTTTATTTTCTCTTTCAGTTCTTTCACTGTGTCATTTTGGTGGGCAAACTTACACAGTTATACTCTTGTTTCAGCATGTTAGACCCTCTACTTTGTGCATTAGCTAGACATTGTGTTCAGCATTGACATCATGCATAATATTTTACTGAAGTACTAGGAGAGTGGGACTCCATGGACGTTTGCATTTTGAACTTTGAATGGCCATCAAACTAAAATATTTGACAGCTTATCTGGATTGCAATATTAGAAACCGGCAAATTATAGCCTTTCTATTTCTAAACCTTTGCAATTTGACATCCTGGCTTAAAATAATTAGTAAATGTATATCTAGGGTGACGGTAAATTTGCCTCCTTCGAGAAGTTCACATACCTGGCCAAAAAAAAAGAGAAGTTCACAGAAACTAAAAGAAAACACTTTTTTTTGTGCCTTCTCTTTTTCATCTTTTTCTATTTAGAGGACATGGAGAAAGGAAGATACGTTTGTCTCACCTAAGGTTTCGCTTGATATATAGGCACTAAGGGGGGACCACCCCCTAAGTTTTCAATATTCAAAATGATAAAGATGCCACAAAAGAAACTTAACAGAAACAAAAGAAAACTTGTCATTTCTCCACAATTCGCTAATCTGAAATTTGGGGTTAAAGATGATTGAAATTTCGTCTTGAAAATATAACTAGTTTTTTTCAAAAACCCTTAACTGTTATATATTCTTATTGTCCCCCCTCAACTCCTTCTGTGAATGTTGGTTAGTGTTTCTGCAATTGACAATTTCCTCACGCAATTATTGATAAAAGAGAGAAGGTTTTGAGTGTTGCTTGCATTAAACAAGCTGGACAGGACAGGGGACATAGACAAGCCCTGTTAGGAGAAAATTCCATAGTCAATGCTATCACCTTTCTGCTTCTCGTTTTCTTCTTTTGTTCTCTTCTTAAGCTTTCTCCATGTCCTCGAAGAATCACCACAAAATGACTGTCGCTATAGCCAAAGTTTTGTTTTTCTCTTGTAGCTAGAAAATCTAGCCTATCGTAGTGGGGCCAACTCCCTCGCTGCTCCTTTCTTTGTCTTCACTACCAGACTTTCCGGTTTCCATCCATACACAAACATATTGTCCCTGTTCAGACCAGCTCTTAACAAATCAGGATGATGTGTTTTGATAGATAGATGATTCTCCACCATTAACTAAATGTTGTAGTATTCATCAGATATATCGTCTTTTGACAAAAGAAATTCATATTATTTCATCGATTTTCTTTACAAAGATTATATTACAGGTAGTTTTGACAAAGATTTTCCCTTAACCCATTTCCCAAGGAAACAAGCAAAGGTTTAAGACTTCAGACATAGACAACTTGGAAGAGGGGGGGACCAGAGAAACATTTCTATACCTTGCATGTTGGAAATGTCGGCCATATGTCGTTGTTCTTACCATAGAAAGCGTGGCAAGGCTTACGACTCCTTTGCGTCCATGATGGTTTTATGCCATATTTGTCTCTCATTCATGCACTAGGAATCTTGGAGAGATTATAATTAGTTACTTGAACGAAACCACCCTTAATTAGCTTACACATGTCTAAATCATGATGTTCACATACACGTAAAATTATAAAAGTGTAAGATGATTTGTAGGATTACCTGATTAATCATTATCATTCAATCAGCACTTTTGAAAACAAGCTTAATTTAGTTCCTTTTAGCAGAGCAGGACGGGATCCAATCAATAACTGGAGTTTTCTTTCACCCTCTTCCACTCGCCCGTCCGTGTCCAGTCACCTTTAACGTGTCACTTCACTGCTGTTTTTGTTTTGATTGTCTTGAGACAAACTCAACATAACAAAGATTATTGTTCTCAGCTCCGTACTTTTTGGAGTTCATCAGGTTGGCATTATGAGTTTCCGGGGTTTGTCTGAGGAGGAACAAGGCAAATGATTGAGAACTTAAATCCTAAACTCCTAATCATTTCAGTTGGTTGTTGCCTTCCTCATTCTAAAAACACCAGAGTTTACCAAAAGTAATCTGTTCTTTGGCTCTGGACGGTTATCCTCTTTACCCAATCTAATCTAATCTGTCCTCAAGTTTTCGTTCTAAATTCTAAAATTCTGAAAACACCGAAGGCTCTAACCTCCTACTGTAGTTTTCGCTCAAATGGGCTTGCTTTACTTAGCTTGTAACAGCCCAATTTAACCTGAATCCCATGAATTACTGTAGTCTCGGCCCACAACCCATTTCAAAGAACCTAATCTTCAGGCCGTCAGGCCCGCCGCCAGCTAATTACACACACAAAAAAAAAAATCAAAACAGAAACCACTTTTGTCAGAAGTGGGATTTGAACCCACGCCCCCTTTCGAAGACCAGAACTTGAGTCTGGCGCCTTAGACCACTCGGCCATCCTGACCCTTTTGAATTTTCGTTATAGTATAATTTAATTGGCGCAATGTTTTTATTTCTCGTTTCATTTAACCGCCATTCTCGTCTCAAAACCTCTGAGGTTCAGTGCTTCACTCTGGTAGGGTTTTGAAACGAACAAATTGTTCGAGTAACGGACCAATCCAACCTCTTTTATGTTTTAGTCTTTTCCTTTTCCAAGCAAATCCCTAGTTTTAATTTTCACCTTTTAGAGATCCATTGATCGTGAATATTTATTAAATACTTAACGATTCCATTTTTTTTCTTTTAATTTATTCCAACTGGAGTAATTTCTGATCATTGTTATCAATGAATCCGGTTTACTTTCAACCCGTACCGCGTCCTCCTTGGCTCCCAATGTTACCGCCGGAGCCACCGAACACGAGTGCATTTTGGGAGACCAGAAATGTGCGTGATCGGCTTAGAGAATTGCAAGATACTCTTCGTCTCGCCAATTTAATGTACGGTAGTTCTGCTTTTAATCTGATTGAATGTTACGTTTTATAATTTCTCTAACTATGGAGAATTCAATGGTTTCTATAGGCAAAAGGAGCTGGAGATACTGACAATGATAAAAAGTGGGTCCACCGACCCTTCTGCTTCTGAGTTCTTGAATTATCTAAAAGATAGGGGAGTTGATTTAGAAACTCAAGAATTACTTTCTGTGGAAGCAGCGAATTCGTTGATGTCACAGCTTAGAGCTCAGTTGCAGCGATTTCGATATGTTGTGGATGAAGCCAGCCCATGGGAGGAGAAATCAGCTGCAGCTAGACTTGCCAATAAAATCAACAAGTCCAAAAGAAATAAACTTTGGAGGAAAAGAAAGCGGAAAAGAATTGCAGAATTGCTTGCAAAGGTTGTTTTGCTTGGTTTGTCCTAGCAAGGTTTCCCCTCGTCTTACTTTTTCTCTTGGCCTCTGTTGAAATTACTAATTTTGTGTGGGTGTTATGAATGCTAGGAGCGTGAACAATTTGACCAAGCTGATAGAGAAGCTGATGAATGGAGAGCTAGGGAGATTGCTAAGGACATTGCTAGCCGCAAGGTAATGAGATTTTTGTGTTTCAGGCGGGTTTTTCTCATGATAGCCTACCCTTATTCTCATTGATTCTTGCATTAGATGCCAAGGACTCCAACTCTTTCTCTTTTTTCATTGTTGGAAATGGAAACTGTTTTTACCTCGTAATGATTGAGGCAAGTTGATTTGCAGGTGGAAAAGATGAAGGAAATAGCAAAGCTTAAAGCCAAGGAAGAAAAAAGGAGACTGGAATCTGAGGTAAAGCTTCATGAAATTCTTTCTTTCTTTTCGTTTTTGGGTTCAAGAAGTGGAAAACTAAAGTGAGTAATAATTTGAAATTGTTGGTAACTTTCCAGACGAAGGGAATTGGTTTGGACAATGCTTCATAAGTGCAATATTTACTACATCTAAGAGTAGCTAAAGCATAAGAAGCATGTGAAGTGTTCAAACATACTTATATTTCTATTATGCACTGTTTCTTCATTACCATCAATATGAGAAGTTTCTTCTCTCTTGCTTTTAGTTTATACTTTATTTTCTGCCCTTCAATGTCATAAAAGCATAACAGCTTGAAACCTTCTTGATTCCTCTCCGATGTACATTTGATGTTAATAATTTTGTAGATTATCAGTCAGTTTGTCTTTGCTAGCAAAGGTTAAGTTTAGGAAAATCCTAACGTCAGGGGTCTCCTATTGTCTTCTCTGTTCCTTTTTCTCTATTGTAATAGCATGTTTTATATGACAGCTTGAGCAAGTTTTAATTGTGGAGAAGCTGCAAGAATTGCGCTCCATCAGGATCCAGAAATTGAAGAAGCAAGGTACTATATGGCTTTAAATCTTACTTTAACCAGTATCAAATTTCAACTATCCAATTGTGACTTAAGCCTCACGTCTTATACTCCTCTGGTTAAATGTGTGCGTGTCAGGTGTTTGTAACTTCAGGTTCATGCATTTATATCTTACAATTGAAATTGAGAATGAACACTTTCAGAAAGTCCATAACAATCAAATCTGTGCAAAAGATTGACTTCCACATGCGAAAATCCTCACATATCCGTAGTTAACATAAGGAGCCCTGCCTTATGTAACTGCACATTAGAGAGTGCTTATGTATCCATGATATTAGCAGGTCTTAGGTTCTACTAGATCTTAAGGTTGCTACCAACTTGTGCAGGCCATTTTCTCCCAGAGGAGGATAACAAGTTTCTTGAGAAAGTTCGAGCTGCTGTTGAGGAAGAGGAGAGGCAAGCTTTGGCAGCAGCTGATACTGATGCTGCTAAAGATGCCATTGCAACTGCCGAGGAAACTAGGAAGGCGAGTCAGAATGAAAGATCCCTTTCGAGAGATTTAATCAGTGAACAACTTGAAAACAAGGAGAGCAAAGACCAAACAGCACGAAATGAGGATGAAAAGGACTCTAGTAGTGCCACTAAATCTCTCATAAATACATCAGAAGGTCATGCTTACAGTGGGGCATATGATTCTTTGGCCAACTTACCAATTGAGTTTTATCACTATTACCATGGCAGCAATACTGATATGGGCACTCTTATTGAGGTATATTCAGCTACTTTTCTTCAAAGTCTAGATGCCTTGCTGCATGGCACTTTTTCTCTCAAGCAGACAAGCATCTATGTTGAGCTACATTTTCATAATAACGCCCCATTTATTGAATCTTTACGTGCAGGTTAGAAGGACATGGGATGCTTATATCAGACCGGCAGGAAGGTAAGGATAGCTAGCCTTTTCTGCAATGCACTTAATTAATCATGAGTGTTTCTATAGTTAAGGGATTATTTTAATTGCATTTCAATGCTAAAATTTCGGCACTCGGAATTGATGGATATAGAAATGAAGTAGAAGAGGATAGGGGCATGAAGAGTCAATCTTTTTGGTGTCATAATCACTGTCAAATGTTTTTACATGCTATACAAGTTTCAGCACCACCACCTTAACTTATCTGCCATGTCTGTCATCAAAATTATGGTAAACTACTATTTGGTGCTGCATTATAAGACAACTTGGATTTCAGTAGAGTGCCACTAGCATCATAAAAAGCATAAGAGCATTTGAATAGCAGTTTCTTACGATTCTATACAACTTGAGTGCAGCCGTGTACCAGGTCACTGGGTTCAGCCACCACCTCCAGCTGATGAGATATGGGCGTCCTACCTGGTGAGGCCTAAGTGACACCTTGATTGGACTCCAAAGTTTGCAGGGGATGCTTATCATCTTGATGTTGTTATGTAATGTATCAACCCATGTACAGGCTTTTTTTCTTCATGGAAATGGGAAGTCCTTTTCTTTTTTTCTGCATGCGGTTTAGGCTGGTTAAGCACCCAAAGATACTGCGTGCGGTCCAAAGATACTGGTTAAGCACCCAAAGATACTGGTGAATGGTGATGTTTCACCTTTCTTAAGAGCTGAAATACACTTCACTTAAACGGGCAAGACAAATAAGTTTCAAAACCGGCTTCCTTTTAGATTGTGCATCTATTTCACTGTCTGAGCATCGATCGTGTTAGGAAATTGGCAACATATTAAGTTCTCTTGACTTGCTATCTTTTGTGATACCATTAACTGTCCTTTATCAGCTTCAAAGCAGCTACAAGTTTAATTGTGAAAATTTTACTTCCATCGTCTTATATGACGTGCAGTAACTGCAGCTTTTCTGCATCGTCTTGATCGGCGAACACTCGAACTAGTTCGACGTAGTTTTTTTTTAATTGCTCCCCCCTAAAGATCTCTCTCCTCTTTAAGGATTCCAGAGTAAAAACTTTTGGCTTGACAGGAATTAGAAAGAAGGCAAAGGCAAAGAGTTAGTGTGGAGAAATTAATGTAGCCGAGGGTTCCAGACGCTCCAAAAATGGACTAATTTGTGCATCCTACTATTCGGCAAAATTCATTTGCGAAGGCTTTTATCAACAACATTGTTAGAGAGGTCTTAATTCAGAGTCCTCACCTCCCTGCTGGGACCTTCGCCATTTTAATTTAAATAAATAAATGTTCGAAAATCAGACCCGTATGATAATACCGAACCGAAAATGGAGTTCGGTCCGGATGGATCCAATTCCAATATTGTTTTCCGAAGGCAAACTTGGATTAAAGTGCATCGTTTTTGCACTCCATCCATAGGTCCCTCGTTTCTCCCACCATAAAAATTCTAAGAAATGTTGTTTGCAGGGAAATAGACAGAGACAGACGCCATATTTTGAAAACAAAAAATCTGTCGACAGGAAATAATGCTCAGTGAATACGAACCAAATCAAAGGATTCATCTTGCAAAATAGTTATGACACTACTTCACAATCGATTTCCTTTACCCTGTGATCTTCATCGCATCTATCCCTAACTTTTCATTGTAAGAAAGATGAAAATATAAAATGAGACGGAGATGTATAGAAATTCATAGATGGAGAGAAAATGAGACACAGGAGCAGAAGGACGGTGAGTGATTGACACAGGACAACTCGCCGACAAGAGCTTAAACCCTAGCTAGATTGTGTGGAGGTGGGTCGTTATAAAGGGCGAGCTGGATCTTCATTGTTCGTGCCGAACATAGAGGCCCGCTAATTGTCACCAGGGGCAATTGGCCCAATAGACCAACCCCATTTTCCACTTTTTACATACTTTTCGTACTATAAATAAAAATAAATACAAATAGAAGTATATAGTGAAAAAAAATATAATGACCACGGATACAGAACTTTTTTTTTTTTGATAAAACGGGTACAGAACTTTAATTCATAGTTTTACTTATTACTTATCAAAATTTTCCAACTCTAATCTAATCTTATAAATTAAGAGATATAGGATTTATTTATATTTTATTTTATATGATAAAAGAAGATTATGGCTAGTAGCCTTATGTTAGTAGCAGTTTTACTGTTCATTTGGATAATAAAGAAACATTATAAGAAAATCAATTTTGTTAACGGATGTATCCATACGCCTTTTAAAGTTAGATGACTTTCTATTTAAAGAAAATATTCTTTTTATTTAATGTAATAACTTTTTTTGAATTTAAGAAAAAAATAAAGTATTAATTATAAAACTTTTTATATTTGACCTCTTAAATGATGTATGGTTACACTGTTTAGTATTTTATTAAAGAAAATATGACACACTTAATACCCTTCAATTTTTAATTTGAATAAAGAATTATTTTGATTTCCTAACTAATATTGTAGCAAACCCTATGCAAACCATATTGAGAGGTACTTTGCTAGTTACCCTCAATTTTTTTTAATTTCATCACTTATGTATTAAATTAGAAAGATAAGAAGAATAGAGTAACATTGGAGTAAAATTATTTTAGCTTAAGAATTCATCTCATTCATAATATGAGAGATGAAATAATGCATCATCAAACAAATACCAAAGTCTTGGCCCAAGAAGAATATATTTCACAATTTATCATACTCAAAGCTCGAAGGAAACATTGGCGGTGTTTTTTTTTTTTTGGCAGGAACATGGCGGTAATTAGTATTTTTACTTTATTTAAAAAAAATGAAAGACGGAAGCCGTTACGGTACTGGACTTGGCGTAAAGTTTCGACTGCCTTAGAATATAACCAGCCACGAGTCGGAAGTCGTAACGGGCCAAAGCCGAAAACAAAACCAAAGGGACCCGTCTCATGATCCGCCAAATTGATCTAACCGGTAGTACCATTTCCAAATAGAAGCATACACTAATAAGTAATAACCCTTTCTTAAAAACTTTAGAATTACTCCTTTTCTCTAAAAAATTTTTCCCCTTATTTATCAGATCTACCACCTGCAAAAACAAAATCCTCGGACTTTAATCATCTTTGGCACGCTATTTCATACAATTTTTGTTTGCCCTTAATTTTTTCAAACGAGTTTCAGATATTTACGAAACCCTGCTATTTCTGTTGAATAATAATTTATACATATTCTTTTATTTGTTGTACAAATTGATTGCGGAAGGTTTGTAAGATGTGGAGTTCGATTGCCAATTTGAAGGAGAATTTGAATAAGATCGCGCTTGATGTGCACGATGATGAAGACGAAGAACTCGAGATCTATGGTTCGGGAAATGGAGAACATTCGCCATTCTTCGATAGACGGAATTCTCATAGATTCGCACACTCGAAGCCCGTCTCACTTTCTCCAGTCGCAAATGGAATTGATTCGCCATTAAATTCTGAGGTACTATTGCATTTTAATTTTCCTGCTTGAATTTGAATGAATTCGATTTTTCTTATTTCACGGATTAATGCATTTCAATGCCTTTTGACTCTTGCTGTTGATCGAGGATGAGAACCTCTAGGACTATAACCCAAGTACTCAGTTAGAAAAACTGATATTTGTTGATCGAGAATGACAACCTCTAGGACTAGAATCCAAGTACTTAGGTTGTACATATTAGTAGGGCTTGCCAAGCACCTGCTGTGTCAAGCAATGAATTCTGGCTACTTTTCGAGTGAGTCAATTTTAGGCATGATTTTTGCTTCTTAATCTCATAGAGCTACATTACGAGTAGGTATGGTATTCCATCTTTCATGCATGATGAATAAACTGGCTTGTTATTTTTATTTTCACTTTTTTTTTTGGTAGACTGAAAGATACAGAGCAGAAATTAAGAAGCTTCAGGAATCTGAGGCAGAAATTAAGGCTTTATCAGTCAATTATGCTGCTTTGTTAAAAGAAAAAGAGGTACCAATTTTTTCTGCTTCACTGATTGCTTCTAGAAGTTGCGTCATATACTGCTTGTTTGCTAATCTTGGAGGCGTTCTTTTATTAATCTTTTTCCTTCTTGTTACAGTTCATTCTTTTTTTGTTATTACTTATCTTTAGATTTTTCTATTTTCTAATGGCTTAATTGCTACTTTGCTACTCACCAACATTTTCCAGGAGCAAATTTCCAGACTGAACCAAGAGAATGGCGCATTGAAACAAAATTTGAATGTGACAAATGCAGCTCTGAGTGCAGCTAGAAGTGAGGTTTCAAAGACATCTAGTAATGGAATTAATGCACTCAAGGTTGTCTGAGATTAATGGTTTATTGAGAAATTGTGGGATTAATGGAATAGCTTCAGAACTAAGTCATCTTTAGTTTCATATAATATTCATTTTTGTGCTAACATACTGTGTGCCTTCGAGTTGAAGCTTCTTGTGACTCTTGTACCAGATCATGCATTAGTTTTAACTGGACATGTGCATATCTCTCTATGTTAAGCATTGTTTGTTGGTAATTGACTTTGGGAATTTATGTAGGGAAGTGGTGATCAGTCACCTAACCGACAGCATAAGTCAACAAGTCTAGTGAAAAATCGTCATGCGGGAGCCCAGATGTCCAATGGCCTTACCTTTAAACATGATGGGAAAGAAAAGGTAATGGCACATGCCCACTTACCTTTCTGTCATTTATTTTTCCCTTCTTTTTAGAGGGTGATACACCATATCTATTGATTTTTTCCAGTTTATTCCAATATAAAACTTTTTCCACCATACTTCTATATGATTGTTTAGATAGTGAATGAACTTGATAAAAAGATATATGAATGCCTTCTAGGAGCTTGCAGATCTGCTAGAAGAGAAAAATAGGTCCCTGGAGGCCGTTCAAGCAAGTCATGAATTACAAATAAAGCAATTCAAGATGGAACTTGAAAAAGAATGTAATAAATTGGTCAATGTACAGTCAAGATTGCAAGGTACGTTTGTACACTTTGAAAACCCAATTATGATGCAAGATCACCCCTTGTCAAACAAAAGAAAACATCATCTTTTCTTATCCTTCTTGTTACAAAAATTTCCAGAGGAGTACAACCGGAATGAGTCTTTTCAGGAGGAGCTTAAGTTACTGAAATCAGAGAAAGATAAAGTAAGCTTCTGAATTTCTTGGAGTTGATAGATATTTTTGATAGATATTTTTGTTGATTGGGCTGTGTAAAGTAACCTTTGAAAAAGAAAAATTGAAGAACCCTAATGTTTTATTATTTTTATTGAGTATGTTGAAGTTAAACATTTGATTTTTGACCTAATCAGGTAGCCCTCATAGGTACTTAGCACTTATTATCAACGAGGATATCGATGAGGAGTTTTACATGGTTTTTATTGCTTAGCATGTTTCGAATTGTATTCTCATGTTACTGTACTTTTACTTACATGTTTTAGCCCCATTTCTGGTACTAAGGTGTTTGTTTACATTAGTATGGTTTTATGGATATTTTAATGATGATCCTTACTAATTCCTTAGTTCATCAGTTATTGCTACTTTAATACTTTATGCACTTGTGTTCTTCATGATCTATGTTAGTCAAAATGTCAAATGGCCATTTTGGGTTTGTCGTTTGTTCTATCTCTGAAAGGATCATGTATAAGTTATTATCTTTGTTTTCCTTGCACTTTTTTGTTTTATTGTCAATTTGTTTTTTGTAATCTATTGAGCATTGACAGAGCCTTATGGAGTTGAGCAAAATACGTAATGAATTGAATGAGAAAATGATAGAAATAAGACGTTTGCAAATGGAGTTGAATAGACAGGAAGATGAAAGTGCAGATGATACACTAGAGAATTCGAAAAAAGTGATTGCCACCTTGGAGAAGGAAAACACTCACCTAAAGGTTGATACCTGCTTGCTATTTAAATTTGTTTCCGTTTAAAGAAGTGTATCATCATAAATGAAAAAGATCATTTTGCTCTTTATATTTATTATCCTAACTTAAATTCCATTTACATCCTATGATAGCTGGAGAAAAATGAACTTGAGGCTGCTTTGGAAATTAGCAGGAAATCTTTAACTGGCAAGATTGATGCCAATGCTTCTGAGGCTCAGGTAATATCCAAGTTGCTTGCATGGGCTAGTGTGCTATGCGCATGCACACACACACACATGTTGTTATATTGTTTGTGTCTGTAAGTATATATACGTCTTGGACAGAGTTATCTTTTCTTTCAAGTAACACAGGCCTTCCATTTTATCAATGTTTTCATACATCTGTTTGTTTTCACCAGAAGATAGATTCTTCAGGAAGTTTTCCGGGAAAGAAAGAAATGGAACTATCATTGCAGAAATTGGAAAAGGATCTGAAGGAAGCATGCCATCAAAGGGATAAGACTTTGCAAGAATTGACTCGTCTTAAACAGCATTTGTTAGAAAAGGTTGCAGGTCCCTGAACTTTGTATGAAATTTTTTGTGAAAATTTAACCATATACATATTCAAGTTTGATTACAATGGTAGCTGTCAAATTGTTTGTATAAGGTATATGCTGTTCAATTGGATTTTTTTTTCTTGACCTGTTGATAAGGCAACCACTTAGTAGAGTCTTTGATCTTTGCATTTTGTACCTTGATATTATTCCTAATTCAGCCCCCCAGGATCCTCGATCCTATATGTTTTAAGTAAATGCAATTGCTTGCAATTTCTGCGGTCAAAACTGAAGACGGTCCTCTTGCTGCAATATTTGCAGGAATCTGAAGAATCAGAAAAAATGGATGAAGATAGCAAAATTATTGAAGAACTTCGCGAGAGCAATGAATATCAAAGAGCTCAAATTTCGCATTTAGAGAAAGCCCTGAAGCAGGCAATGGCTAATCAGGAGGAAGTTAAGATGATGAACAGCAATGAAATCCAGAAGTACAAGGAAACTATTGATGAATTGAATAAGAAACTTGCAAACTATATAAGAACAATAGATGTGAAAAATGTTGAACTTCTAAATCTTCAGACTGCTCTTGGTCAGTACTATGCTGAAATTGAAGCTAAAGTAAGTAAATCTTTAGTATTGTGTATATTGTAACTTTCTCAAAAGCAGTGGCCAAAATAGAACTTAAATATTTTATGTTTATTTTGTTCTATCATAGGAACATTTGGAGCGAGATTTGGCTCTTGCAAGAGAAGAATCAGCTAAACTTGCTGGTCTTCTGAAAGTATGGCTCTCTCTCCTTTCCTTGAGCATATATGATTCCTCCTCCTTGTGCATTTTTATACTCTGTGGATGACACATTAGTGGACATGTGCCACCAGATGAATGTCTTATTATTCATAAGATTGCTTTTTAGTTTTAGTGCTTTGGAATGGAGAGATCTTATTTCATATTTATATAACTTTTTACTGTGTCCATGTTTATCCAATTATCACACAATCGTAGGATGAACAAAGTTTATGGACGTGGTTTATTTGACAAAATGCAAGGTTCACGAAGGGGTTATGTCTGTATATAAACTTTTATAGCTAGATATCAATTGTGCATATTATCATTTGTATAAAGTTTATGGATGTGGTTTATTTGACAAAATGCTTGGTTACCTTACAAATTCTTTACTGAGTTACAATGTGGAAAAGCATGTGTCTCAAGGTCAAAGAGCCTTTCCCTGCTTTTTCTTTCTGATCATCTGTGCATTCTCCAGGATGCTGATGAACGTACAGAGTTATCAAAGAGGGAAAAGGAAGAAATTTTTGCAAAGCTTTTGCAAACTGAGAGAATGCTAACAGAAGGAAAAGCTAGAGTGAACAAGCTTGAGGAAGATAATGGAAAACTAAGGCGTGCTCTTGAGCAGAGCATGACAAGACTTAACAGAATGTCTATGGACTCTGATTATCTTGTTGACAGGTTAGCTGGTTTAAATTTTGAATCAAATTCTTACTATGAGGAATCATCTCCGTGTTAGAATGTTTTTATGTATATGAATATTTGTTACCAGTTTTCTTTAATTTTTGCTTTGGGTGCTATTTTTTCCTCTTGATGGACTGATGAAACCCCTTTTGATAGTTGAATTATTAAAAATAGAAAAGCATTCTATCCCATGAAAAAGACACTTCTTTATCAATCTACATTCGGAGGAAAATTAGCCTTCAATGAAGGTGAACCTTCATGCAGAACTTTGGGCCATAGTAGTAGGTAAATTTTAGAACTGAAAGTTTTCATTGCTGCAATGGTTGGTCTGAAAGCATCTTATACATAATCAATGCTGTTTACTGTTACCAACTTCTGTCACTCTTGAAAATTTATAATCTTGGTGTAACTGCTGTGGTTCATTTCATTTTTATGATCTTTGAACACTTAGAATCTTAACATTATGACTTGATTACATGGCAGGCGTATTGTGATCAAACTACTTGTGACCTACTTCCAGAGAAATCACAGCAAAGAGGTACAATAGTTCAAGTCATTGTGTAAAAAAACTAGAAAATGAGGTTTCTCTCTGATGTACAAAGATATGATTACTAAGGCTGTTGCTCAGTATCATAGCTTGCATCATTTGCTGCACTGACCTTAAAATGCACTTTTTGCTTCTGGGTTAAGATAGATGTCCTTTCCTGCACTTACTTACATTCATGTGAATTCTAGGTTTTGGATCTTATGGTTCGGATGCTGGGGTTCTCAGATGAAGACAAGCAGAGGATAGGTGTAGCTCAGCAAGGTGCTGGAAAAGGTGTTGTCCGGGGCGTTTTGGGTCTACCTGGTCGTTTGGTTGGCGGCATTTTAGGTGGAAGTTCACCTGACATACATGCAAATATGGCCTCTGATAACCAGGTAACTTTTTTCACCTTGATCGGGGAACTGACAGTCCAATTCTCTGCACAAATCATGTTTCTTATTTGACTGTTCTGATCTATTGGAAGCAATTCAAATGTGGTTTCTCTTTCCAATGTATCGCTTCAGAGCATGCTTCATGGTACCGAGTCTCAAACATCTTTTTCTCCTCAGTCTATTGCAGATCTATGGGTTGATTTTTTGCTCAAGGAAACTGAAGAAAGAGAAAAGAGGGAATCTGCGGAGGAGGCTAGTAGATCCAAGGAAGACCTTCAAGGAAGAAGTCCAAATGCTGCAAGACCTAGTCCATCTGTGTCTGACCAAAGGACAACTTCTGCTTCCGGTTTATCAAGGTCTGGTTTCTCTCCAAGCCAGAACTCAAGCCCCGTACCCTCACTAGGAAATTTTCGGCAAGTTGAACATTCTGATTCTGAATTCTCGACGGTTCCTCTCACATCATCAGAGAGTAGTTCTCGTCTATCAAGACTACTCCCAAAACACTGAGTCTCTTGGATAATGTAATTATTCAAAGGTATAGTTTATTTGTTGTTGTAGTCATCATGCAATTCACTTCAATCAATTCTTTCATACTTGAAATGAGAAGAAATCCGTCTATTGTTCATTATTTTGCTTGTTTATGTGCCCAATTTATTGGTGACAGATAAACTGGTTAATGACAATAATGATAAATCTTGGTTTTCCCATATTTGATTTCCCATTCTCTTCCGATCGTTTTTACCTTTGCTAACACCCAAGAACCCGAATAGGAGTATCCATCTTTAAAGTATTAACTCTTCTATGAGTACTACGCTGGCAAGTGGAAATCTAAACGACAGTCGATGAAATAAATAAATTCTCTGGACTTTACATCAGAAGCCGAATATGACGCAAGCAGCTTTTTGCCACCGTATATCTTTGTTTTTTTCTAAAGCAATATCGTACTACCATTAAAGCACGAGTCCCAATCAACGGCCAATTAACATAGCAAGACCAAGATCACTAATAGTAGTATTCCACGAGTTATAGCAAAACCTGGATCTCTAATATTACCCACGTTAAAGAAACCGTAACGCTTGATTCCGACGGACGGGACCGTGCTTCACAACCATTCCATTTTTGTCCTAATTTATCTCCATTTCCCGAGACTAACCAAATTATCTTTTGGCACCAATAGGGGAAACCATAGAACGCTAATCATCATTCCAACATGCAACCACAGCATATAAGAAGCCATAACAGCACAAAATCAGGTGGCAACCATATATAAAAGCTGATTGTTATCCAAACAAAACAAAGTTGTATCATAAAATCATCACCCATGGCGCCATCTGCAACCCTGGCCTATAGCTAAAAACCCATTGCTTTTAATTGATGATATTTTGAATTCAAAACCAAAACATTTGTGGACAGTTGATTGAGGAAGAAATGCCTCTAGCTAATGTGAATAGAGAACACAATCACACTCAGGAAAACCCAAGAACTACCCATATGCTGCCGGAGACTTAACACCTGAGCCTTCTAAACCTTCTTGGTCTTCAAGGGACCTTTTGGTATCTTACTGAGAACCTTGGCATCAAAAACTGCATATTGCTTTTTCATCTCAATCATTGCCTTCTCTGCAAAGGGGTCAACCTTGTCCTCATACTTCTCATACAACACGGGCACCGTATGCAGCAACACAAAAGCTGATTTACATATAAAAGAAAAAGGAAATCTCAGTATGCTATTAAATAGATAAACAAATTTAGCACTAAAAACAGGTGACCAGTAGCATTACATATGTAGAACAAGGTCAAGAAATTGCAGCAACTCCCCATGATTGAAAGGAACCAGAAAGCAGCTATAACCTGAAATGGAAGACAAGGGTAACATTTCTTCAAACGATGGAAATATAAAGAATTCCCTAATCAAAGTGAACATGAGATGAAACATTTATAAAATCAATATTGCCATAAAAAATAAACACAGACCATAACAAACTTCTTCAGATTTCTTCCAGATGCAATCTCTCGCAGCAGCTTCAATGCCTGGTTAAGTTCAACAGTCAGAGCAGAAGCAACTTGGAGGAATGGCTCCTCAGGTAAATGAACTTCTGGGATACGAGGTTGAGTCCTACAAGAGAAAGGGTAAGAATGTGTTCATCAACAAATCATAGAATATCTTGAACTTAATAACCAAATGAAGTAAACTTCTGGAAAGACTCTTAAAACTTACTTATGGATAAAGGTATGAGCATTGGACCACAGGAACATTAGTGCAAGAGAAAGTATCAAAATGTGACAGACTAGAGTAAGTAGGTGGTATTCAATCAATTCAAAAAGGACCCAGATTGCAGTCGCTCCACCAAGCACGCTAGCCGAAATCTTCTTGTTTCTCCACAAGAGTACATCAGCAGCTGGACCAAATCATCACCAACAAAATGAAATGGAAACCGACAAAAAAAGAAACAAGACTTATTCATTCTCTTTTAAATCTCCCTATAGATTAGCGTGCTTAGATGAGTACATCATTTACTTTATTCACCAAATTCAGAAATGTTATGCTCTGCCCTGTTCTACAGAATACAAAACAGAAAAGGAAAAGGCAAACGACACCAAACAGTAAAGTTTCAATAGCTTGGCTCTTAAGCAAATATAAATTAGCACTAACAAAACGAGGAAGCAATAAAATCCAAAGAAAAGACCTGCATTTTCTTAACAACCAAACAGATCACAAAGCATGAGAAGCAGATCTATCATCTTCCATCAAAGTATAGTAGAAAGTAACTGCATTATATCTTTAACTCACATTTCCATCAAATCCATAAACAAAACAAATTAAAATATAAAACCACGACCTCAATACCGAAATTTGAGTTTAGAAAACAACGCAAGCACAGAGTGAGATGAGAGTTCGAGTTCGTACGTTTTCCACCGCCAAGAACATGGTGAACGGGTCTCTCTCTTCCAAACAACCGATAAATCTTAGCCTTGACAGAGGAAGGGGAAGCCGGTTTTTCATAGTCTGAATCCGAATCCGAAGACGACGACGAAGCATGACCGTGAATCTTCTCGTTGATCTTCTCCATCACAGACTCCACCACCGATTGCTTACTCTCAGATTCCTCCGCCATTTCTCGGAAAAAGAAAAATATCAGAAACGCGTTACCCTAAATAGATGGATTCTGTGTCTGCGATTCTTACGGTGTCGGAAAAAGTATCGGAGTGACTGTTAGTGCAAGTAGAAAATATAGGGTTTTATGATGGAGATATATAAACCGTAGATGAGTCGGAGGCTTGAGGTTGGGAGACGAACCTAGAGGTGCGGAGAGAATTTTGAAATCTAAAAAGGTAACGGCGTCTAGATTTTGACGGGGGCTAGGGTTACGGAGTGGGGTCCAGAAATTTGATTCTTAATTCTGATGAAGCGAACGTGGAGGCAGTGACGGGAGGACGGTGCGAAGTTTTTGAAAAGTTCACCGAAACGGGTCACGTGGCGATTATTTAATGGAATGATGGGGTGGAAATTGGCATGGACGGCTATCGCTTTTCAGTGGTCGCTTCGGGTTGCCATCGGTGGGCTCCACGTTAGCTATCTTTGTCTCATTTTTTTTTCTTTTAAAAGAGAGCGTAGTTAATTCTTAATTCTGATTCAACATTATTTTAGTAATTTTTTGGTGATTTAAAGTCAATTTAAGGATCTATAAATCAAAACCAAACAAACATTTATGAGGTTGTTGAATGCTGTATAACATTATGATGTGATAATTTCTCTATCCCTTTCTATTTGTATTTTACACAATATAAGTAAAATAATTTTGTTGTAAAATTTTATATATATTTATCTTATTTTTTTTATTTTATTTCTCTCTCTCTCTCGTTTGATTTTTTTATATTTTGACTCTTAATAGCTTGTTTAGTATTTTTCTTAGAAAATTTTTCTAGAGAAAGTACTTTTTCTTATATTGAATAATTTACTTTTTCATGTTCCTCTCTTAGAATCATTTTCTTTGATATAAGAGAGAATGATTCTAAATATACCACAACTTTTTCCATTTTTAAAATATATCAAACTATAGAAAACCTTTCCAATCTTTTAAAACTCATGAAAATTTTTAACTTTTCATCATACCAAATGAGCTCTAATTGTATCTAAGAGAGATTCATTCAAGAAAGAAAGAGATAAGTTTGAAAAACTAATAATTAATATTAAGATAAGGACAAATAAAAAAGAATCAACATAGGTTCTAGAATTGGATAGATAAAAAAGAACAAATAGAGTATTTGGTACCAAAAATTTAGAAGTAAGATAGATTATCCCACTTCCAAGATCAATGAAAGCTGTCAATCTCTTTTAAGGGCTTACGAATCCCAATTTTATAGACATTTTCTGACTTATAGATTATTTATAAAAAATCATGGAATAAAAAATCGGACCAGATTGGTCGATTCAATCGGTTGAACCGGGAACCGATCACAAGTCCGGTCCTTTCCGGGTCATAAAATCAGATTATATTTGAGCCGCTTTTGAACAGGTTGAACCGGTGAACTGGTTGGACCGGTTCAATCTGAATTTTATTTTTTTTTAGTTTTTTTAATTGATATTTTTACTTTTTCTTTTTTTTAAGGAATATTTTGAATTTTTTTCTTTTTTTTTCAATTTTTTTTGAATATTTAAAAAAATAATAAAATTAAATTATTTTTTTAACCGAACCGGTTGAACCGGTGATCGGATGACCAACCGGTTCGACTACCGGTCTGTTTTTTATTCATTGTCAAAAATAATCTATGAAAACTCGAATTTAAATATCTTACACTATTGATTTAAACTCTTACCACTTGACACTTTAATAATGGATATCATCTTCTTTGAGCACTTTAATAGTAGTTCACAAGTAAAAATGAACATCCTTTATTTGTTCCAAAAAATGAGTTTAAATTCTCTCATTCTTTTGAAAAAAAAAAAAAACCTACTAATTCAAAGCATTAGAAAATCAAGCCATCTCAACACACCAGAAGAAAGAAAAGAAAGAAAAGACAACCAAAAATGAAATTGGTAACTTCCTCAATGGAGGGGGCTGGTGGCAATAGGGAGTTAGGCCATTGGTTAATGATTAGTCACACGACAGACCTTCGATTTGGAATTTTGGAGCATTGGATTTGGAAAGGGCAAAAGGAAGGATTCTTTTCAATTCAAGATTCACGTCTCTTAAATTGAATAGATTAACAAATGGTCCGAACCCAAAACAAAGCATAATTGATAGTTCTCAGTACACAATGGATGGTTTCTCTTTTACTATCTGTTTTGGTCGGCCGAGTTCACTTTTATAAGCTTTCGCCCATTCATGTGGAAAAACTTGTCTCAACCCCCACGGTTACTATCAGCAAAGACAAAGACAGCCTAATTGTGTTTCTCCATTTATTTAATTTCTAGCTCGAAATATTAAAATTTGTACAGAAATTTACACCTCTCTGGTCTCTAGGCTCAATACAAGCTAATAGTTATAGAACAGAAACTAATTACCGGCAAGATGTCATATATAGAATTTCTAGATTGGCAATCTAAAAAAAATTCCTGCCTGCTTTCTAGCTCTAGAATGAAAATTATGAACCGCATGGCTAACAGATGTTATCTATACTCATCGGAATTGCCTTACTGGCTTCTCTAACACAGCAGAAAAGAACACCTCTCGCTCATCCTTATCTCGTTTTGGAGCAACAACCCATTTGTGTTTTCTGTACCTTAGTACCTTGAATGCTTCCAGGTAATCATCCAAGTCTTCCTTCAGACAGAAGAAACTGTCAATCCAGAGCAAACCCCCTGGCCTCAAAACTCTATCCCAATCAAACAAAACAAAGTCAAGAAGTACAAAATCGATCCAACCATCAAGAAACCTCGTCGTATGTATCAAATCCAGGGTATTATCGAAGAACGGCATGCGCTGATTTACGGTCAAGTAAAGAGGGACTAGCCCTCGAAGAGCTATCATCTCACTGAAAGGTGCCCCGAAGTTGATTGTTGCTGAAACGATCGTGACATTGAACTCCCTCATCCTGGCTGCGAAAGTCCCGGTTCCTATGCTGAAATCTAACCCGATTCTAATCTCTCCAGGCTTGATATCCAGCACTTGGGGTATCAAAAACTCTGCTGTCAAATTTGTTTCGGGGTCTAAATCTGCGGGTTTAATCCATCTGGGCATTTCATGATATGAAAGATTGAAGCAATCTGCACATTTGAAGAATCCCTTGCGAGTGGCATTGTTTGCCAGACAAGCAAAGCTCTTGCATCTGTATCCACTCCATCGAACATTGCGATCATCAGGAAGCTTCCACATGGACTCCGATATGGGGAATGGCTGGTTGTATAGCTGTGGGGCTCGTGCAAAGCATCTTCTTCTTGGTAGTGGATCGCAACCGTGAACCATTAGTTTCTGAGCTAATTTCCAATCATCATCGCAGATTTCACCGACATCATAATTCATGTACGCTTCAAGCTCTCTCTTCATGGAAAAACAGGCGTGGCCAATGCTTGTGAATGTGCCATTAGCTCCCATGAAATTTTGCTTCCCTAATCTGTTCGGCTTGAACCGCACATACTTCCGAATCTCTTCAATCAGAAAGTAATCAGCAGGCCCATCAGATTGTTGACTTTGTTTTACCAGGGGATGGACGGCCTGGTTTTCAATATTCTGCTGTCTGTTTGATGTCAAAGGTCCCTGCATTGGCTCAATTAGATTGAGAATATCAGCAAGAAAAGCACTGTGTCTCAGCGAGATTTCTGATGATGGTGACTCTTTAGAAATGTCTCTCAACGCGTTCATTTCTAGTCGGATTTTTTGGGCAACAGCCTCAAAATTTGCTCTCAATTCACTTTCATTTCTACTTGGACTCTCAGGGTTTACATGACTGCAGAATGAATCAGTAACAAGGAGAGATCTAATAGAATAAGTTCTAGACAAGGTGAAGGTGGCTACAGACACAAGAAGAGCACAAGCACCTAGTATAAAGATGGTCCTATGAACACTTTTCCATGTTCCCAGCTTCCGTATGCCATTTAGTTTTGGCATCTTTATCTTGTCAATGAGGCTGAGAAGTACCATATCTAATCTCTATCAAATCTAATAACAAATAAAAGGCGCAGTCGTCGCAGCAAGAAATCAGAAAATGCTTACAGTACAAGCAATTATGCGATTGGAATGACGAGTAAAAATTAACAAAGTAAATAGTACTATTAAAAACGAAGGCGACACTTGACCAAGGTTAAATTTTAATCGGGAAACAAACTTGAATAAAGGGGAGAATGAAAGATTTTGAGCTTATTCATCTTAAAAAAAAAAAAAAAGAGAGACTTTGAGCTTTGGGCACATGGCTCCTATTTTAAATTTTCATTGAGCTGTGAGCGTCTGGCAAGGCATTGCACAACGCCGTAAACTGCTGGTCAACTCTTCCGGGATTCTAGATCACTCTGTCCTAAGACTCACATGCCAATCCCACGTTATAAAACGTCAATCTCCAAGTTCAGATCGTAACTTCCAATCTCCTGCAGTTTACGTATCTTTGTGTAAAGATGAATCTTAAGAATGAGGAAAAGGGATTATAGAAACTTTGCGCAGACTGGAAAGCACTGTATTGTATACTGGTGTTGAAATCCCTACTAGAACCAAAATAAACCTATAGGCTATATCTATAAGATATTAAAGTCTTTCGCTTGCTTGAAAAGGTCGTAAGCTTTTGCCTCAGGATTCAGCAATATTAGTTTTAAGTAACTCCATTAATAAAACACTCTCTCTCGTCACGAGAAAGCAGTGAAAATTGTCAGGAACAAGGCCGAGTTCAATGACTACTAGGTCGACATTCAATACTCGGTAGTCATGTTGACAGAAACATTTGCTGCAATTGAGAAACCAAGTCGTCCTCTTTAGTACTTTAGGTTTTTCATTCCTTCTAAATTGCGGAGAAACCCGGAAACTGAAATTGAAGCCGAGTTTTGGAAAAACGGAGGCTCTTTTAGTTCCTTTGTTAAGGTCTCTGCCCTTCCAGGCAGGCAGATTTATCTTCAATAAACATTCTAGGCTGATTAGTGATCACGCTTGGGGAGACTTGGCTCACAAGTGACACTTAAGACGGTAAATGTTAAAAAGAAAGAAGCCACGACTCAGAAGGAAGAATATAAACACGGTTGCCAACGAAAAAAGACAGGAGACTCTCTGCAAAAGCAGCAGAAGCTTCTCTATTGTCCCTAAACAGAATCCAAAGAGAAGCTGGTAGATTGATGGATAGTACATGAAAAAGAGAAACGAAAACAAAACTAAAAAAACAGGATAAGAATCCTTCCAAATCTATGTCTGTACTTTTTAAGTTTCGGGTCTTGACATGATCGGAGAAAGTTGATTTTCTATCCATAAATTCTTATCAGGAGTATCAACTGTTTGATAAGATTTTGAAACATTTAGATATGTTGAACTCAGCATATGACTATTTATGTCTAAGCAAAGTAAACAAGAAGACATAAAAATTGGTGGAAATTTTCCATTCCACGAGTTAAAGAGTATAATTTTATGAAACAAATTCTAAACAGAACTCTCAATTGATGCGAATCAACCTTTTATCACCCAATTCTTACTCAGCACAAAGCACCTAGTAACTCTCTTTTTTCCCTTCTTAAAACACCCAAAATCACAATCCATTCAGCAAAAAACTTCCTCTACCCAATTTCCCTGTTCCCTACCTAACCCCCAAAAAGCCAAAAAAATAAGAAAAAAATATACAAATTTCCCCCTTAAAACACCCAAAACAACCCAAAAAAGAAGAAATCATCCACCAAAACTAAAATATATTAAAAAAAAGAAAAAAAAAAGTTCCCCAAAAGTCACCTCCTTCTCCTTCGATCCGCAGCGTACTGAGACAAAGGCACGACTTCCGACAAAGGCGTCGAAAGTGGAGTTGGAAGTGGCGAGTTCCGACAAATGGGACAAGACCCATTAAGCTTCAACCAAGCATCAATACAAGAAACATGAAAATAATGCCTACACTCGGGCATCATCCTTAACATCTCCAAATCCCTATACTCACACAGACATATCGAACACGTCGTGTTCACGTTACTAGAACCCGTAGCAGCCGCCTCTTTACTGAACTGGAACTTCGGGTAAGAATTTATAACCGCCTGGTCAAGTCCAACGGCGATATTTTCATTGTCTTCATCTTCGGCAACAAAAATAATCCGGGGGAGGATGATTCCATCGGAGTTGGAGGAGGCGGCGACGGCGGTGGTGGGATTGGGAGAGAAGGCACGTGGAGAGGAGGAAGAGCGGCAGCAGATGTAGGAAGCGAGGAGGATGGTGGAAAGGAGGACGAGGAACCCCAGGGCGATGGCGATGGAGTAGCCGAGGCCTAAGTTGGTGAGATAGTTAGGGGCAGATGGGGGAGGGGTGGACATTTGGGGGGAAGAGGAGGATCCATTTGGTGGGAGGAAAGGAAAGGAAAGGGGAAGGAAGAGAAGGTGGGTAGATGATGCTCCAGCTGCTGCATTTAATACAGAGTTTGGAAACAGCGGGGTTGCATTTATTGTGGCGTTGCTCACTTTTCCTGGCTTTTCCTTTCACTTCCTTTCCCTCTGGTGAATTTTTCTGTGAGCGAAAGAAAGTGGTGTTTTGGGCTTATGTGTGCGTGGGCTTCCAATTGAGATTAGTGCCGTTATTTAGGCTTTAAAATTACTAATAAACCTTTGTAACTAAACTAACAACTTAAAGTTTTTTGAGTATAATAAGGTCAAAGATGGTTTTTCACTCCAACAACCTTGTTCAAGCAATAACATATTAGTGGAGTCCCTTTCAAGGATTTGGTTATGACATGAGAAAGAGGAATATTGCAACTTGCAACAGAAGGAAAAGGGGTTGAAATTTCAAACTGAAAAGCACTTTCATCAGAATTCAGTTGAGACTTGAGACACCAAAGCAATGTAACATTCACCAACATTTTAGAGGTGGGTTGCGTGGGTATGTGTGTGATAGTAGTTCAGTGCTCCTGAAACGTGGTGCAATCTGTACCCCAAAGAAAAAACAAAGAAAAAAAGAATAGTGCAACAACGCAATGAAATGAAGTTTCCTATAATTGGGATTTCGGATGGGAGCAATATGCAGCTATGCAGAATTGGTCTCAACACTCCCAAAAGATGCTTGCCTTTGTTCTTTCTTTGATACTAAAATAATACTAACAGTTACTAAAGGCAATAATAATCATATAATCGAGAAAGGTTTCTCTTTTTTTTTTTCTAATAAAAAGAAAAAGGAAAAGAAACTTCCATTTATTCTCCTGTTCTTAACTGATACTTCTATATTTTGCTACATCTGGGAAAGATAAAAGAATGATCTTGCTTGCAGATAGATAAAGTTAATCATCCAATCCTAACCCCTACAACATTTTAGATCCGCCTGCTTCCGTTTGTAGCTCTCCTCATAGCAAGCTAAGTTGACAGGTAATGTCACATTCCTTAGTTTTGTACCAAATGACTGTGACTTGAGGAAACCTATTTCCTGCGTGCAGTTCCTTCAAGTTCTGAGGTTCCACCTGGGATCTTCCATATGTCACATGGAAAAACAACCATTATTTAGAGCAGCTCATGGATATTAGGTCCATGTTCAAGTAAGTACCAAATAATGTGATTCAACATTCAACGTTTCGTTATAGTTCAATTTCGAGTACAAATAACTTTATATGTAAATTATTAAAATAGAAAAGCTGAACGAACATTTACATCCAAGACTTATTCTGGCAAAAAAAATGAACATCCAAGACTTATACTAGGTTCCTGCTTTCAAATACACACACTTTGTCATGTAAAGACAAATCCATAAACAATTTGTGACTTTTTCATCTCATTTTCCGTCCAAATGCTTTCTCAGTTTCTTGCTCCCAGCTGCCTTCTTTAGTCAACTTCATACTACTATATTTTTATTCCTTTGTTGCTTCTTGCTTTTTCTACAATACCCTTCACTTTTCGGTGTGAAACCTAATACTTTTTCTTCTCTGAATCATGAGTTTTTTCCTTTTAGTGGAAAGATTGTTTATGAGAATAAAAATAGTAGATTTAATTAATTTTCTTCATATATATCTATGTCCAAAAGAAAAAGAAAATATCGAGATTAGAGATGATAGGCCAAGATTAGCAATCTTCTTGTGTTGCACGATTTATATCTGTCTACCATAGATAGATCGTAGATTTCCTCCATGCATTAATCGACAAAGCACTAAAAACTAATGGACCACAAGTTGAAAACAACAAATAAGTATTGAATAAGCCTTGGATTGTGGTCTGACAATATAGGCTGGACTTCTTGCCCTTGGCACTTGCAGCAATATTAATAATGGCTTGCAGCACCAGCTGGTGCCTAAGCCTAATTATGAGCCTTAAATTTATATTAGCCGAGAGACCTCAACAGAACAGAGGCTCCACTTGAACAGGTTGTGTGATGTTTAATGTTGTAACATTGCATTATGCTGCTGCATTCAGTGTATATTACTTCTTTCTTTTCAGTTCTTTTCCTTTTTTGTTGGGTCAAAGTTATTCTTTCTCTTTCTTTTGAAGTGAACCAATACTTCGATTTTGACCCATCGAAAGAGAGTTAATTAAATCACCATTTCAATTGATAATAGTGAGATA
This sequence comes from Microcos paniculata, assembly GCA_030664755.1. Lineage (NCBI taxonomy): Eukaryota > Viridiplantae > Streptophyta > Magnoliopsida > Malvales > Malvaceae > Microcos > Microcos paniculata. The sequence continues at coordinate 38,247,750 of CP131461.1, forward strand.
TATAATAGCATCTCACATCTTTACTTACTCCCCCAAAATTAGTTTGACTGTAGGAAAAAAGCAAAACAAATTAAACTGATGGAGCCCGGGCTACAGCAAGATTTTAGTCTGATCGATGCTCACATCTGTATTCTTTTTAAGCCATGGTCTGATGCTTCTTTAGAGGCTAAAGCAAAGCTCCTTGTTCCCACTTTTGCTGCAGTCCCCAAATACTTTATTACCAACTTTTTCATACTGGTAATAATAATATTATTCTTATTATTCAGTCAAAGTTCACATGAAATCATGAATTCGGGAATGGAATTCTACTTGTTTTTTCCCCGTTTGTGTTGTGATGTTTGGTCAATAAAATCATCTTTATTTTACGAGTATATATTCGGCAAGTTCCCACCTTCCAGTGCATATTGAAAATAACAATTATACCCATGATGGCAACCTTCGGCCAAAAAAAAATACAGTAATCAATTCTTTGTTATTAATTACAATAAATATATTTTTTTTTCTTTATACAGGGGTGGGGAATTTGAACATATTTCTCGAGTAAGAATCGGGATATATGTTAATCACTGAGTCTAATAGCCGATCAAGTTAAAAAAAAATATGTTTAAGACAATGTCTACTTATAATTAAGCAATCTACTCATCACACATCTGCTTTTAAAGAGGAAAAAACGATGTCCTCTCTCCTCCTTTTGCTTTTGTTTTCAAAGAAAGTCATCCAAATGCCCTGTGGCCTATGGATAGGTCAAATTATTAATAGCAATTCAATTATTCAAGGAATCAATGCCAAAAAAAATAATTTGAAACAGAGTTGTTGAAGATATAGATCCGACCAATTATTTTTTTTCTTAAATAAAGTTGGGTATAGAATTAATTAAAGACGTTTGGGTGAAGTACCATGGCGGTCCCCCCCCCCCCCCCCCCCCCCCCCCTTCAAATGGTGTTTGTGTATTTGCTGCCCTGAGAAACCAACATGCAAAGGTGAGGGGACCGTTCTATTAATCATCATAACTGGACAAATTAAGCATTCCAGTGCAGTTGCAGTCCCATGATGTGCTGCTTCCCTCTGGCAAACTCAACTGATCTAAATTCTAATCAAGACATAATCTTAAATCCTCCTCCTTCCATAATTGAAGGCCCTGCAATCGGCTAAAAGAAAACGTGCATTTGCTCTTCAATTGATCAATCTTTTAAACCAGCCAAAAAAGGGTCGATTCTAAAGAAAATCTAAGGCGATTACGAGCCCGATGGAACCCCAAAAGATTTCATGTTGAACTAAATTAAAACCCAAATAATTCATATCAAAAGGGTGAAAAGTCAACGGTATAAGAAAATCCAAAGCGACTCCACGAACCCAAAAGATTTCGTGTTTAAACTATATTAAAACTACAATAATGGAAGTGAAAGAACAAAAATATATTCTAGCTTCTACGAGAAATATTATAATCATACTACAGGTTTATGTAAACATATATATGGTCGATATCTAATAGCATATATGTACCGTGGCCGCGGCGACAGGCAATCATAACCTGGGGCCTAGAGATCAACCTTTCGCTTGCACTTTTGTTCTAGAATTGCCCGGCTGGAAATGTTTACCGTTATGGAGCAATTCATCTTCACGGTAACGTGCTTCTTTATGATGTTTAACATATTGACCCTTCCTCCAATTTTTGAGTAGCTGCTCATGGTCAAAGTCCCTGAACTCACATCCGCACCCAAATTTGGGTTGGTGACGAGCCGATCCGTGATGATATCCACGGTGATGTTCATCCGCATGGTCCGCCGGGCCTTTGCGCGGCCCGGTGGTCCTCGGGCCTCTCCGACCATCTCGCCATAGTAGTAAAGAGTTGTGGTGGTGTTCTTATACTTGAATGAGGCTACGTTTGGATTTTTGACTGAAACATCGGCAATTAAGGACATGTTGGACCCAGGCCTTGGAGTTGTGCCGTTGATTAGGTCTAGCTTTGTAATTGTGACACCGTTCATTTTGATGACTGGATCCTTGACTCGAAACACCGTGAAGATTAATATTATGATTACCACGGCTTGGATGATCATTAGAGCTGCGATGCAACCGCAACATTTGATGCATTTCTTGCGACGAACTTTCTTCAAGTGCAAAGCAGCCTCTCCAGCGTCGCTGCCTAAACTGTCCGAAGCCGGAGCTAGGGGCCTTACCTGGTCCCTTTCCACCATGGCTAGAGCCTAGAGGTAGGGGGTGAAGAGTAAAGGAGGAAGATTAGTTGGAGGGAAGGTGGCTTTTTTAGGAGATTTTGGAGGGAGATATATAAATAATCATTTAGTAATGAGAGTGGAAGTGTTAAGTGGTGGACTTTTTCTTTATTAAATTGACATAATTTGATTTTATTATTATTAGTATGTTCCTACACAAGATTTCAAGCTGCTCTATATTGACTTAGAACTCTTTCTATTTCTTACGTAGTTTGTTATTCATATTAAATGGTTTTCCACTCTAAGTTTTATTTGCAATTTACAGATAAATTGATATAATTAAGTTTTCACGTTTCTCACGGGCAACTTTAGGGTGAAAGGAATCAAGGCACATCACATCGTATAAAACTCGGTAAAATTTAAAATCTCGCAGAATCTTCACACTTAAACGGCAAACCGTAACAAAATTCTTTTTTTTTTTTTAATGATTTTTTGCAAAAACGAGTCTTCAACCTTTTTAACTTTCCAAGAACTTGTGTGTGAGCATTGTTGTTTTCAACAAGGGCAAGATTAGATGTCAGTGCTGCTTGGCGTGATAAGACTAACACCTGAATGAATTTTGGAAAATTTGGAGAATGGACATTCAACTGACCTAATTTCATGTCATTGACAAAATGATCAACATCACTATCATCATAGTTAAAGTCTAAGGCAACTACTAACCACCTTTTTTTCTTGGTAATTAATAAGTTGATCAACCCTCTTTTTCTTCAGCCTCTTTCCTCGAATCATAAATAGCCACATCCACCCGAGCCCTCGCAATCGGTTTAGTACACAAGTTTATATATTCCCACCAGGTTCTGTTATGTCCACTTCGTTGCAGATTTTTTATTTTATTAATATTATTTAATTATCAATTAAATTTAATTAAAATAAATGTAAAGCATATAAATAAATTTTAAGAAAGCTAATATTACAAAAATGAGAAATGTCATGATTTTTTGAAATTAAAATTATCTACATATACACTTTAATACAAAAACAAAAAATCCATCGTGCAATGCTCCTAAGTCCTAATCAAGTTTCTAGATGAAAATTTTAGTATTAAAAAATTAACAATCAAACCATATAAATTTCACAATTCTAATCCTTTTTAACTTTGGCCCAACACAAGTGCTCAAGTGCGGCTGCTTAAGCCAATAATAAAATCTTTGCTTTTTCCTGCCAATGCCCAACTTCCTCCTTTCAAAATCTCATATATTCTATATAGGCCGAGTCCATACCAACTACCACCTGAAGTCCAAACTCCAGCGGGCTCGATTTTTGTTAACAACTCGAGCCAGATCTTTTTGTTTTGGTACTCAGTACTCCATTTCCTAGGGACAATATGGGAATCAGGAGATAATTTGACATTGCTTGAGAATCAATAGCGGCATCGTACTTTATTCGAATCAATCCATCAGAGAATGAAATGAGCTCAATAAATAAACAGTCTCGAGAAGAAGATAAGTTTAGAAGAATTTTTTCATTTAGGGTTGAATTTGGTTCGAACATAATTAACTCTAAATCCTCAAATAAATTCAAATACATGTGTTTATAAAAAAAAAGTACTTTATTCGAGCAGAAGCCGTAGACTGCTGACACTTGTGAGTAACAGAGTGTTGATTAAGTTACGGAAAACCGCGTTGGACATGTGGGTTTGTGGCCATTTCATGGTGATGGTCCCATCTGAGACAGGAAGCCCATACGTTAGACATGCGGGCTTATGGCCATTTCATGGGGATGGTCCCATCTGAGACAGGAAGCCCACTCGTTGGCCAACACAACACTAGTGTCCCTTTCGGCCGGAGAGGTAAATACTGGATCTTAATCCATCAATAAACCATCAGATTCAAGAAAAATAAAAGATTGGGGACCAACTGATCTTGATCATGGCTTAACCAAAGGATATTCAAGAAGCAAAATATTTTGAGACATCATTCAATTTTTCCATCATAAGTCTTTAAGAAAGAAAAAAGAAAAGTTGAGCAAATTTGAGCAAACAAAGGAGAAAGACATGATTCAAAAGATGTCTTTGAGAGTAGGAAGCTTGATCTCTCCTTTCTGAGAGAGAGGGATGGTGATGTTTCCAATGAGAGGAAGATCAATGATGAGCCCCAACTCCAACTCATAGTCAATATCCCAGTCTGCACCAATGTCCCGGGCCAAGCTTATCAATATGCTATATGGAACCTTCACCGGCACATCCAGCATCGTTATGTCGCTGGCCTTCAGTGACCCCGGGTCCGGAATTGTCCCTGATGCAATCGCTCTGTCCCAGAACATACACATACCGATACAATAAAAAAATAAAACAAATGCCGCATGATTTTTTTTCAAAATCTAAGACGGTTTATTCTTGGAATATTATATGTAATCTAAGCATATTCACGAGGAGGGGAAAAACCATAAAAAAAGGGCTTATATCCTCAACTATAAATAATCTTCCCATTTTTCTTGGGAAAAAATTGTCTGACGACAATCAAACCCCCAACACATACGAAAAGATTAAGAAAACGAATCCCTATGATACATGAATAGATCGAAATAAATTCAATCAAAATGACAAAAATTTTAAAGACACTAGTTAGATCCAAGATTAGGTATTACTATTAATGGAAAGAAGAATCTGATGGGAAAACCATATGGTGCAATCTAAAATCAAATACCTTGATCACAAGGCCGGCCGGGTTCACATGAATAAAATACCAAAGTGGCAAAGTCAAATCTTTGCGAAACTAAAAGGAACAGATAGAGGGACAAACATAAGATTGATGAAGAGAGAAGGAAGCGAGATCGAACCTGCCAGCACTTTTGAGAGTATAAGAGATCTCGCAAATGGGGAGAGGATGGCTATAAGGGTTGCTGACAGAGACTTTAGCGTTATATTCTACACACTCACGGGTCACGCTTTTCAGATCAACGTCCGTGACGCTGGCCTCTGGCTTCTTCATGTTGGCCACCTTCTCCGCCACAAAGTTGTTCGCCTTGTCCACCAACTGCGACATTCCGTGAAAATAACTCAAAAAGATTAGTTCTTAGGTGGGTTTTGTGAAATGGTTCGATGTCTTAGTACTTAGGAGGCGGTCTGGTCTGGGCTGCCAACAAGGTTTGGCTTTATAGGGGGAGCGGGGCATCTGGGACCGTGCCACGTGTAATTGATCTTTGCTCTGGCCTCTGGTGGTTCATTTTAAGTGAGACACGTGAGACAAAGCGTGTATTAGTCGTGGCTTTTCCGTGGAAGGAGATCGGTGCTTCTTGTTGGTTCGATTCTTCACTTATTTTTTGGTAACTTTCTTTCATAAGGAAATTGAGTAGTCGTTACGAATTTTTTATATTTCAAAAGCTTCTTTCCACGCTTCAAGCTTTCCCAGTTCGAAGTTCTAATGACAATGATGCAATTGATGTTTCAGGCTGAGAATATAATCATATATATTGGTCAATTTGAGGGCGTTGGATGTATAAGTGGCCTTTAATTTTCTATATTTTTGTAGAGAAAAGTAAGAATATATATATCTATATATATATATAGGCAAAGAAAAATAAACAAGCAACAAGAATTGAAAGAGAAGCTAATTACCTCCATTGATAGTTTGCAGGATGCACAATCCACTAAGTTTACAATTCCAAGGAACTCAGACAAACTGTGAGATGAACATGCAAAGTACGTTTTTTTCTCTGGAAGTGTAATTAAAAGCTTTACATAAATTTGTTGCTATATTTTCTCAAATTTGGTTTCATCGTTTTCTCCCCAAATCACTTTTACCTTTGTGCTATTCATGTGGGAATTGAGATGTGTGGCGTAATTCAACCGTTGTTCCAATTTTTCGTGATGCTTTTTATGACTGATTCCTTTATTGATTAAATCACAAAAGTGCACACAAAGAAAAAGGGAGGAAAAATAAATTTCAATATGTTTCCCATAAATTAATAATGAATACTACCATTTAACTCTTTTTTATATTTCTTTTTCTCGGATATCTTAAATACAATTCATGCTTCTAAACTTTGAGTCAGGAAAAGGGCAATAGCCAATAGGTAGCATAATTAATTAAGTTTATAAAGAAATAAGTTATTAATTAAAATTTTGGATAAACTTTAATTTGCAAACCATATGTACATGTGCAGGCTTCTTATATTATTATCTCTTTTATTTTCATATCCAACAGGTATATAAACATCTCCGTCAAACATTTTTATCATTGAACTTTTATTTTATTACTAATGACAATTGTAAGATTAATATTTGCTTGATGACATATCAAGATAGCCGTTACATGCTTCATCTCAAAAACTCTTATGACTTTTTTTTCCCCCATTAATTTTGCCAAACAATATTAATAGTATATATGTCTAATTAATGAATCACAGTTAATCTCACCTTGTACTTCTAATTTTAGCTGCTAGCTATCTATATAGTATTTCCAATGGTCAAATTGAAGAGTTTTTAGACTTTGAGACGTTGACGAGGCACCCACGCTGACTTAGGCTGGGCTAACTGTTTTTATATACCTTTGATCTTCCTCCATATTATCATACCCCAATCCTAGCTAAATTACAAAAATTAATTAAAACGGATATATATATATATATATATATTTATACGCATGCATATTGAGAGAGAGAGAGAGAGAGAGAGAGAGAGATTGTCAAGCTATGTGTGTATATATATATATATATATATCGGGTATATTCATGATCAGGTGAAAATATATCAAACAGGATTAATGAGGAAACATCAATTAGAGTGGGAAGAAACATAAAACAAGAAGGTGATTATAAGGTTATGATGATATTAGCATTGATTATTGTCCATTTACGCACTCCACATTTTACATGCAAATAAAATGGGGAATTACGTACAGGACAAGGAAATTAAAGTATATATAATATAAAATAAGTGTACAAGCATATATATGCCAAGAACCGAAGACCTCTTGATTTTGTTGTTGATCAATCTATATATACCACTAAGCTGATGAAATTAAGAAATTAATTATTAGAACCTAGAAAGGAATTGCATTTGCTTGAGAAGAGGAGTTAGGGTTTCCATTAGTTTTTCACAAGGATGGTTGTGGATTCCTTCGTATGTCGTCACAACGATGCTGGTGTCTTTGGACAGCCTTTGCACCTGTTTCTTCACATTGCATGTGTGATGCGTGCACCGATAATAGCTCCTTTATTTCCAAAACAAAACATACTCATTTCAATAAACAATCTCTAACATATATATAGAGCATATATATATATATATATATATATATATATATATACAATAAAAATTGCGTTACGATAATCTAATTGTAGAAGATTAAAAGAGAACCCATTTTCTTGAATGATTATTCAAGTTCACGAATATATATTGTTTCATTATTGGGATTGAGGCGTAAGTGGTTAATTTAATTATAAGCAAATTTGCAATAAAACTCGCTTACAAAATGAAGAATAACGAGCTTTGAATAAATATATATATACATATATATATATATATATATACACACACACTCACACACCATGCAACGTATAAATAATTATAAGAGAAGCAAGGACAGCTCTAGTTAATGATTGACAAATTACCTTGGGTAAATGCTATTCTTCACAGCTTTTTGACCATACTTTCTCCATCTATAGCCATCGTCCAAGATATCATCAGCACTCCTGGTTTGGAAAGCAAACCTAGGTCGGGTTGTCTTTTTGATCCTACTACCTTTCCTCTTATCCCTGTTCCCCAACTTCTCATCCTGATCATGAGCTCCACTTTCAGCCATCAAAGACGAGGCACTTTCAATCGTTAACGGCTTATTCTCACCCAGCAAACCTTGACCAGAGAGGAGGCTAACCCAATCAATATCTGGAAGAAGTTGAGTGTCTAAAGGAGGGTGCAGCGAGGAGGAGGATGGAAGCGAGGGTGTAGCAAAGAGGAAAGGACCAGCGTTAAGGGGTGACAATAAGGGTGGCGCAGGTGGTGGGAGTGGAGCTGACGATTGGGTACTTTCTTGGCCATCCATGATCTCTCTGGAGATTCCAGTCGACGGAGAATATGGATATTGGAGAGGAACTGAGAATGAGTGAGAAATGAGGTTTATAAAAGGACGAGGAAACAGGTTGGAAGGTGGAAGAGGTTGGACTGCCCCACAAGAGAGACTGAGAGAGGAAGTTTTAGTAATTTGAGAGAGGAGAATAGGTCTTGAACTCCCTCCCTATCTTGTACCCTTGGTGAAAGCCAACAACATCTCACCTACTTCTGTTCAACTGCCTCTCAAGTAAATGGGAGACGTGACCAACATGCATCGTTATCACCAAAGCCTGCATATTCGATTGGTCTATAGCTTATATACATTTCATTTTTTGTTTTTTTGTTTTTCACTTTCCATGCTAGCTAAAAAAGGATGATGATTTCTTTAGGTCACATGTTTATAGCTAGGGCGCCACAAATGGTACAAATAATTCATACTATCGTCTCACATAAATTGTCATTTATTGACTTTTTACGAAGTTTTAGATAATGAAAAAAAGTTAAGAGATAAAAATATGATTGAATAATAATATTCTTGAAAGTTAAAAGTTTTAAAAGTGATTTTTTAAAAAGGTTTTTATATTAAAAGATGGCTGAATACCCAAATTGCCTCCTAAATTATACATTTTTAGATATATTAGTCCCTAAACTTTTATTTGGGATAATTGACCTTTTAAACTATTATTTTGAGATAATTAACCCCTCAAACTATTATTTTTGGGATAATTAACTCTTCAAAACTATTATTTCGGAACAACTAACGCCTCAAACTTATTATTATGGGATAATATAACCCTTGAGGGTTTCATGCAATTAAGGTTATATTGTCCCAAAATAAAATTTGGGAGGTTAATTCTCCCAAAATAATAGTTTGAGATGTCAATTGTCTCAAATAAAAGTTTAGGGGTCAATTTGTCCATTTTAATATAGTTTGAGGGTTGATTTGGGTATTCAGCCATTAAAAGATAAAAGAGAAAAGATAGATGTTAAAACTTTTTTATTTTTGTAAAATCACATTTTAACTTAGATTATTTTAAAAAGTAAAAAGTGATAATTTAATTGAGATAGGAAGAGTACCATTTAATTCAACCCACAAAAAGAAAAGAGAGAAACAAAAACAAATGTTTCTTAATTTGGTCTGTATTGTACTGTTTACCAACCAATTCAGGAATAGAGTTCTTTTTCTTTTTAATTATGAAGTTCATAATAACAGAAAAATAATTGAAATTTAATTTACATGATACATCATAGATCCCGGAGTTCCATTTTCTTCAGCATATCAGTTCATTTGCGGCATCATCTTCTTGCCGTCAAATCGTCAAGTATCTCTTTACAAGGTCACTTGGAAAAGGAAAGTGTTTTAGTTCTACAAAGAATTAGGGGGCAGTCGAAGACAATCCATTATAAAGAAACGATGGCTTATTGGCTTTAGCTTAATTAGGAGGAACAAAAACATGGAAAATGAAAAATGCATTTTCAGTTTTTATCCATTAACTGGGCGTTATCGAGAGCCCAATAAGTTAACGTGTTTAAATAGGCCCAAGCTCCTCAATAAATTCAAGTAAGTCAGTCCGCGTGCCCGAGACTGAGAGGGAGAGTCCTGATTAGGTCACCAGCCAGACTTCCTACATTCATTCTTTCCCATTTGGTGGTGCCCAAAGTACCATATTCTCTACAGTCTAGTTAAAGAACCGATATAGCATCTAGTCATCTACATTTACCCACCATCCAGGAAGGTCGAGAAAGAATTGTTCAGCCAATCATCGCAACATAAAACCCCCAAAGTTACTTGCGTAGGTTACCATGAGAAAAGATCCAAGTAACTACCAAGGATAGACGTACAAATTAGATGCAACCATTTATTGCAGCAGAAAATAGATTTGGATAGAAGAATCTCAAAATTTGGACTATTGAATCCATTGTGGACCAAATGAGAGCTTCATTATTTTCACCAATTGACTCGTATTCAGATGCTCTATGGGCTTATGTCAACACCGTCAAAATTCATTTTCCACTGCAAAATTACAATAAAACCACAAAATGGGTTATAAAGAAAAGATTATACTTCTTGGAAAGCAAGCTGAGCATTTGGCCATCAGCTGATGATCATCTTCTTAAAAAATTCAGCTTTCTCAGGAAAATACTCCAAGAGTTCATCTTTGGTCACCCAGACAAAATCCTCAACCTCCCCAATATTAAACTTCTTGGTGTCAATCACTTGAGATTTGAAGAAGAATCGCTGACAGAAAGAAAAGCCTAAATTAAGGAAATTACACATACCGGAACGAATTGAAAGTCAAGTGCATGTGTGTTATCGATACAAGATGGGGTATGCATTAAAAGGGCTAGGCAAAGACAAGCATTAGATCAACTTGCTAAGAGGAAAACTCATCCATTTCAGTCAAAATACCTTATAAGGTTCAGGGACATTCTCTGCCTGCTGTATAACCATGTGGCCCATGGGAGCATTTCCAACAAAGTAAGTGTTTGAAAGGTCTCCAATCACAGAGTTTAAGGCAACCTCTGCACACTGCACATATTTGGTATTTATATGAGAATAAAATAAGAGAATGAAGCAGGGAATAAGAAGAAAAGACAACCATTACCTTGCGCAATGTCTCCTCTGAATCATAAACTTTTTCTGGAAAATGCCAGACAGGCTTCCCACTAGGAGCTCCATGAGAGTTACCATATAGAAGAAGATACAGTCTTCTATCAAGTGCTCTCTGCAATGATCTTGATAAATATAAAGTTCAAAATTTTCATGATCAGAATATTGTATTAATATAAGGGTTCCAATGTACCATTTTACTTCCCTGTCCCAAAGCAGTTTAATACTTACAATACAAGTTTGTCGACAAACATGTCCTACAAGACATTTCTAAGAATGATGTTTATCATTCCTCTACATAACTCTTATATATATATATAAAAATAGAAAGGTTCGGTTCTTTAACCAGAAGGAAAAAGCAGTTTGAGATCCAATTCCGGACCATTTCTTTCAAGGGTATATATCTGATCCCTAACAAGCAAAGAATGATCTGTGGTTACAAATGTTCCTACCCACAATAAAAGAAGCTACCACTTACTTTCTGTCATTCTTTTGGTCAGCTTCCGTGATCCTTGGAGCTGGAACATAGTCAATTTGGTAGTCACCTTTTCCCCTGGTTGTACAAAATTTTCACTTTGTTAGCTGTATGTTGCACTTTGCACTTCTGCATGAGCAAATTTGCAGTCGCATGCATGTATATGTGAAAGGAGCAAAGCGAAGGAGAAATAGCATTAACATATATACCAGATAAATAGTGACTTTCAATATATCATGGATGTGCCAAACGAATGCTCTAGCTCTCATGGCACTTAGCAGAATGCGAAATAGACATCTTGTATTAAGCTTGAGGCTAATCTCATAACCAGATTGAATAAACTTGGGTGTAACATCCTCCAAATCATGTTTCCTAATCACCTCTTTTCAGATAACTTAGAACTCTAAATCAGATTGCTTTCTTTTTTCAATCTACTTATCTCAGATTAGGATGTTAAAACAAGTTTTTACAGGTGCATCAATTTATGACCAATTATCACATAACTGCTTAAATGTGGATAAAAAAGAGCCTAAACCTACAAGGGAGCACCCTGCTATTGTGTGAGATACATCTGAAGTAAATTCCATAAGAATTTAAACTCAAATACTAAGACTCACCTAGATTTAGACATGTCCAAAAATTCATCAGGATATTTGCGTCGATACTGTTGTCTCCACCGGAAGCTGCATATAACAAAACCAATTACATACTACATAAATTCCAAAGCCTGTATCTCTTTCATCAAAAACCCAATTAGTAGCTGAAAACAGAACAACAGATAGAAACAATTTTGAGTAATTGCTATAGATAGGCTTTCTAGAGTAAATGTTTCTGCTTTTCCTTTTACTCTTACCATCAGTGTTCAAAGTTAATGCCTCTTTTGCATCTCTGAGCTAATCAACTCATTTTCTAGAAAATGAAAAACGAAGTAATAGAAACTTTCCCACATTTTCTCGGCAGACAAACAGAGAGCAGAGGTTGAAAACTTACGAGAACTCCTGAAATGCGTAAACCACAGATTCAATTTTGGGAATAACTACTGGCAATCTCTCGAACAGTACGGAGGCCACAATTTTCTCGGAGCTCTTGGTGGAGACCCCACGCGCCCCCGCAAGTGGTCGAACAAGCGACGTTAACGATCTCCGCATTCTCGATCTACAGAGAGAAAGAGAACACACATTATACAATGGAAAAAAAAAAAGAAAGAGTATAAGAGACCGTATACGTAGAAATATACGTACGTAAGAGAAATGAAGAAAAGCCCTGCTTAAGCCCTAGAGATGAAATTGCAGGGTAGGGTGAGTTGAGGGAGAAGAAAAAAGTGGCGAACCTGTAACCGGCAATAGCGGTTAAATAGTTGTGTTGAGGGTTCCATCGTTTCCTTTCTGATCCATATTTTTGGTTTGGGCCAATTAACCGGATCTCTCGGTTTTATTAAGCACATAACCCGGTTAATGTAATGTCCTCGAACCACATCAACCGCACGCAGTGGTACCGCGTCGCGTCTAAATTGTGGTATCTTGAATCAATTTATAGAATTTCTAATGGGAACTTCTCCTTTTCTAAAAATTTTGTCCGAAAGTCGTATGTACGCTGACATTGGTGGGACACAAGGGAAACTTTTGATGAAAACATTCCGCTAATTCAAGTTTTAATTCATTCTGTTGAAATTGAACATTGTCCCTTTATTTTGCAACAAAATTGAAACTTAAAATGGAACTCATAAAATACATCCAAAGATAATATGATACAGGAACCAGAAAGTCTAAAAATAAAGATGGGAGTAAACAAGCTGGTTGCTCAGCATATACAGAGGTCTCATTTTGGAATCTTGGGGTCTTGGAAGTTGTTTTCTGATTCACAATAAAAATGAAGTCCACAAGGAAATCAGAACAAAGGCTTCTTTCCATTCAGCATCCCCATCAAGTGATCAAAAACTTGGCCACCACCATCGCGGAGTCCAGAATGCATGTATTCATTGGTGATCCATAACCTAATTCCTGCTATTTGAGAAGCTGTTTCCATCACCAACTTGAAATTAACATACGCATCCTCGTAATACACCGCAGCTGCTACAGGTACCTGCTAGCGTTGGAGAATATTAGTGAGGCACTCGACCCCTGATTTAAAAGGATGTCTCCTGAAATGAAATTGAGAACATTTTATCATCTTCACACCTTGTTGTTTTTCAGGGCAGCAGCATCATATAGTGGGGGCCAGTCTTCCTTCTCAGCCAATAAGTGGGCAGCATCTTTGAAATGCCTCAAAGCATGAACTTCATCAAACATCCACGGGAATATCATCTGCAGAAATTTAAAACCATAACCATAACACCCAATTCATAATATTATCCTCACTCTGGGTTTCAAAATGTAAGGGGATGCCTCGTCCGTGGTGCAGTTTTAACTTCAAGAAAGATTTGCCCCATATTTAGCTTAGTAGTTGGTTTACCAAGGAAGTAGCCCAGGCCATGAAATATGTCAGTGCTACCATCTAAAACTAACCAAGATTGCTACCAATGTGTCAACCAGGTTAAATTGGTCAAAGATTTAAACAAAGATGCCAACAGTACAAATAATGACCAACATAGACTCATAAGATAGGGATAACAGGAAACTGAGGGAGTCAAAAGTGGATGTAATGTGTGATTCTAGTCATTCATAAAGCACAAAATTATTACCTCCCCCGTGAAAAGTATAGGACGTCCTTCTTTTGCAGCCTTGATTGCATCAAATTTGCTATCATAATCAGCCCTTACTCTGTGAGCAGACCACCGTGATGAAGCCCCCTTTAGAACAGAATATAAGTAAGAAATGATCAAGTTCAAAGATCACGATAATTCGTACAAAGTATTAGCTTGTATGAATACTTGTGCGTTCAACTTAATATAGCCATCTTGTTTGGATTTTACTAAGCTTGTTTAACCATCGATTAGATATAATAGTACATTCTTTTCCCATTTGCCGAGGCAGAGTTCGATTTTACAAAACTATTTATCACAAAATACCAGAAAAGCAACAGTTTAAAGAACAAGGAAATTCACCTGACAGTAAATTGACTCATGGAGAATGGCATAAAGTGGGTTTGTATCAAGAGACAACCACCTCTCAAACTGCATGTGTAGAATGAATTACCATTGATCCATTGGATAAAACCTTAATTCATGATTAATAGGAAAGGAGAGGTTTTTTCGTACACCATTCAGAAAGTACGAACTGATCTGCTTTGGTGCTCCTGGAACTAAGATAGGATCCCAGACCCTCTCAAACCTATAGTTGTTTTTGAAAGATCAAAAGTAAGGCAAAAAATACAGTTAAAGGGACATTAGACTGGTAAGTTGTAAAGGATGTGGAACTAGGAAGTGCATAATTCCGATGTCATTTCTTACAGATAGTGCAAACGTTCAAAACCAGCACTGGATCCTAATGCAGATAATCCGAGAAACTGCAGCCCCGTAGGGGTTAAGATTCCCCCAGATGGAAGAGGCACCTGCACAACAAGGATATCAGGAAAAGATTAAGATACAATATTGGCTTTAGGTAGAACGAAGGATCAAGTTAGGCAAACACTTACCCCGCCTCCTTCAGATTCAGCCAAATAGGTAACAACTTCTCGAACAATTTCAACATCCTGAGGAAACCTCTTGTAGTATTTTTCATTCTGATGAAAAATTTGTTCAAAGCAAGCTCTATATACAGCATCTGCAGTACATCCCTCTCCTATTGGAGGAATTCCTCCTGTTAAAAGCACTTGTTTCAATCCTTGCGGTGCAAAACTCAGATAGGTAACACCACAAAAACCACCATAACTCTACATAAACAAGAAAAGAAGGAATAAGATGTAACAATTGTGAGAAATGCATAAGCAAAACCGCAAACAGTAGAGAATTATCTTAGTACCTGACCTAGAATTGTCCAAGGACCAGCCTCGGGAACAAGACGAACGCGGATAAATTCAGCATCATTGACAATATTGTCAGCTCGAAAATGTTTCAAGTAGTCAGCCAGATTTTGGGCAGACTTTTTTTGCTGCATTGATGATGGAGTCAAAGGAGTTGACAAACCTGTTCCTCGCTGCAATAAATAGATTAAAGAGGAAAAATATCAAATATAGAAAATATAAACAAGGGCACTGCATTTCAATATTTCAATATAAACACTTCTCAAAGAAACCATGCCTGATCCATCAAGATGACCCGAAACTCTTCGCATGCTTTTTGTATCCATCCACCGGCTTCAGTTGGTCGAGGGCACTCAAAACCAGGCCCACCTTGCAGGTATAAAAGGTATGGTAATGGTTGCATTTCTTTCCCAACTGAAATCAATTTAGCATTTGTCACAATCAGTTTGTTTGATTTTGACAATTTCAAGCATTTGTTTTTTCAAAAAGCCAAAACAAAAAGGGAAAATATTCTAATTAAACAGTGATTTACTCCAAAAGAAAAAAGTATGTGCTTGAACTATAAAGCTGATTGATTTGATCTCGCCTAAGCACGAAGTAAGTAATCTTACCAGCTACGACTTCACGAGCGAAAATGGAGATCTTAGGAGAAGCTTCGCTATCTTTATAATCGAGAGGGACAGTAAATCTGTGGTCGCGAAGTCCGAGGTCAGGCACTGAGTACCAGTTACCAGCAACGTGTTCCTGCGACGAATAGCCGATGGCGTCGGATTTGGCCCCGGACATGGTGATGAGCGTGCGGATTGAGAAATGACGATGACGGAAGCAGAGGAGTTTGACAGGTCGGATTGGTGAAAGAGTCGCAGAGAGAGTAGATAACGAAGAGGAGAAGTTACAGAAGAAGAGTGGCTTTATCAAGGAAGGTGGCGCGTGAGAAACCAACATTTTAGGGACGTTGAAGTCTGCGATGCATAGGACTTTTAACTGATAGCGAAGGACACGTGGCTTTGAGTTTGACCGTATTGCGCTGGATATACGTACTTATGCTTTCGTTGACCTGGGTCGTTGGATGAGGAGACCATTTGAAGATCAGTTCGGGATCTCACTTTGATTTCAAGCTCAAGTTTAAGGTAGGGGCGTGCATGAAACGCGCGAGTATTTGTTGAACTTTTTTCACTTGGGCAGATTCCTAAAAATATTTGCTGAACTTACTACTAGTTACTACTACTTGTTTTCTTTTTCTTTTTCCATTTTTGAAGAATAAGGTAAGTGTTGTGAAAAGTATGTTAATTAAAATTGAGGAAGCAAGAACAAGAAATAAGAATAGAAGAAATTGAGAATTAAAGGAACAAGAGAAAGAGAGATGGAAATGGAAATGAAGATTGAAGGAATTGTAAGTATATTACATTAGGGAGAATGAATCCTAATTTATAGGCATCAAATGGTATGCTATACAAGTTGGCAACTTGCACATATGAGCCACATTATTGCCATCACAATAATCACAACTTGGACAATTTGCACAACTTGCATTTGTCCACTTTCATAACATAATTTGCACAACTTGCATTTGTCCGCATTCATAATACTCCCCCTTGGACAAATGCCACTATTAAAATTTGGACGTGTACTGCCTCGTTAAAAACCTTAAGTCGAAAAAACTCAGTGGGAACAAAAACCGAACATAAGGGAAAAAGAGTACAATACAATTAAGTCCGTCTAATATGTCTTAAGGACAACATGTGCTTGTCTTCAGGACAATATAGGTGGGCCTACTTTAGTGGCCTAATGGACGTGCTATTACTGCCTCATTAAAAACCTTAAGCCGGAAAAACCCAGTGGGACAAAAACCGGACAGAAGGAAAAAAGAGTACAGTGCACTTATGTCCATAATCGCTCCCCCTGAGATAAAACAAACTGCTACTTCTGGAGCATCTAAACATTTCCACTTCTGGGGAATTCAATCTTGCATTTTACTGACTCGCCGCATACCAATGCCATAAACTAATTTCTCAAATGTTGGTGTTGGCAAAGATTTGGTAAATAAATCTGCAAGATTATCGACGGAGCGAATCTGTTTAACATCAACTTGTCGACTTTCTTGGAGTTCATGAGTCTAGAAAAATTTCGACGAGATATGCTTGGTCTTATCACCTTTAATATATCCTCTCCTGACTTGTGCAACACAAGCATCATTATCCTCATAAATTATAATGGAAGAATCTATCACTGGTTTGAATCCACTAGCATTGTGAATATGTGATATCATAGATCTTAACCAAACACACTCTCTTCCGGCCTCATAGAAGGAAATAATTTCAGAGTAGTTGGAAGATGTAGCAACTAGTGTTTGCTTAGTGGAACGCCAAGAAATGGCCGTATCATTATAACAAAATAGATAACCGGTTTGGGAGCGAGCTCTGTGCGAATCAGATTTATATCCTGCATCAGCATAACCTACTAAACCATAGTTAGTAGTTTTCTTAGAATAGAATAACCCCAAATCAATGGTTCCTCGGAGATAACGGAAGATATGTTTAACCCATTCCAATGTCTCCGGGTTGGCTCAGAACTGAAATGTGCCAACAAATTTACCGCAAAAGCGATATCTGGTCTCGTGCACTGTGCCAAGTACATTAAAGCCCCGATTGCATTGAGGTATGGTACTTCAGGACCAAGTATATCCTCACCAGATTCTTTAGGACGAAACGGGTCCTTTTGGGGGTCAAGAGATGACACACCCGGACCTAGCACGACTTTTCGTACAAACGGCATAGTATAAGATAGCGTATCAACTAAACAATATGTCGGTCCGGCTGTGTCAAGTTTGAAGAGAAGATAGGCTTAAGGCAAGACGTAGTTGGAAGATAAGATTGGTGACCATGCATGGAAATTAGTAAAATGCCAAAAAGACCTCCAAATAAGTCCCTAGAAATTTATTATGGGCCCCATTGGCACAAGAAATCAAAGGATTTAGCCAACGGGTAAAAATGGAAGAAAGTTGAAAAAGGAGAAAAGTTTGACTCGGGGCCCGAGTAGACCCAGTGTCGGGCTCCCCTATAAATAGGGGTGAGCCTAAGCTTTTCTTCATTTCTCTTTTTCTTTTTCTTTCATTTTCTTTTCTTTTTCTCTCTGGAGCCAAACGGAGGCATTTTGGACAATTGGCAGATCCGGACAAACCGACCGCCAGTTCGAGGCGAGATCTTGGTGAGTTATTCTTAACTCCTCGATCTACGTTTTGTTAGGTTTGCACGTTCTTCCATGCATCGGTGTAGGAGGGATCTAAGCTCAAAGTTAGGTTTAGCTTTTTGTTAAATTTTAAGTTTAGATTCGAGATCTAGGAACTTTGAGCTTGAGATTCTCATTTTTCTTTCGGTAAACATGTAGAGGATGCATTAAGGTGTATGCATCTCAATTTGTAGCTAAATTGGTGGCCGATTGCATCGGTTACGAATTTTAAGAAAAATTGAAGAAATTCTCGGGTTGAAACCCAGAACACAACCGGCGCCGCTTCTGTCTAGAAACGGCGCCGTTTCTGATTCCCGGCCACCGACAGTTTTGTCGAAGAGAACCGGCGCCGGTTCTGCCCAATTCCGGCGCCGCTTCTGCCCTTTAGGGGCAAAATTGTCTTTTCGCCTCCCAAAACCCAAATTGACCCCAAATCGACTCGAAACACTTTCGAGTCTTCGAAACCTCCTTCAAACGTCATCATAGGTCATATTAGAGCCTCATAGGTGCATTCATAAATTGTGATTATGAATGCTAACGTATATTTCCGTGTACTAGGGCTCCGGTTGAATCGAGTGCGGCGATGCTCCGGAGGTTGAGCTACATGGAGCGCTTGGGAGTATACGATTCTCCCACTACTGTGAGTGGCTTAGTTTTCAGTGCTTAGCCACTAGGGAAAAATGTTTTAAAAATATAAATTGATTTAAAAAGGTTTTACAAAGGTTTTGGGATAAGGGTAATCCACGACACACACTTTTTATTCTGTGATATGCCCACTTATGGGGGTGGGGTGATTTTAAAAATATAAAGCTTGTGTGTGTTTACATGTTTTAATATTCATAAAGAACTTTATTATTATTATTAGGATTATCTGGGGTACGATGCCCCTGGTAGAGGAGTGATTGAGTGGGATTCCTCAGGGCTCCAATTTGCGGGAGCGTGGACTGAGTTTGAGAGCATGCAAGATACTCAGCCGTGGACCGCCTATCGAGGGGCACGGTGAGTCGAGCCTGGTTGGGAGAGGCGCGTAGGAAAACTCGCCAGAGCTCCAGTTCACTGTGTTCCACCACAGTAAGGCACCACCGAGGGAACGGGCTAGAGTAAGAGATAAAAAGAAAATGTTTTTAAAGAGGAAAGAGATAGCCCTCGGTGCAGTAAGGCATACGACCGGCCAGTCGTGCCTTCAGTGTATTAGATGCCAGCCCATGAGTATTTAATTATTTTAAAGGTTTTAAATTTATTTCTCCTTGGGAGAATTATAAAAGAGATTTTAAAAAAATAAATTTATTTATTTTATTTTTACTGTACTTTGGATTACCCCTGTTTTCCCTAACCCTGATGGAGACTCATTGAATCTCTGTCACTCACCTGTATTCCATTGTGATGGATGCAGATTCGCATACGGAGTCAGCTTTAGAAAGGAGGCTCACTAAGAGGCGTCGGTGGTTTAGGCTTAGTAGTTTCCGCTGTATAGGTATTCTTTAAATTATTCCACTGGTGTTACTTAAAAATATAATATTTTATTAAATGATTTCTAATTAAAATTTTAGTTTTGTTTGCAGCAATGGTATCCATTTCAATGCCTTGCGGTGCCTCGAATGCGTGGCTGCAGACACGTACTTTGAGGTAGCGCGGCGGTTGCCATGTGGCCGACCCGGGGCGGGTCGGGGCGTGACAAGAGACCTTACAACCATAAGGGTGCTCAATGGGTGAGCCTTGTCCATGTTAAAACGTCTAAGCAATCTTTCAGTGTATGCTGACTGATGGACAAGTATTCCATTCTTTTTGTGCTCAAACTCTAGACCAAGACATAGTTTGGTTTTACCCAAATCTTTAACCTCAAACTCCTTTTTTAAATATTCAGCAGTTTCAGATAACTCTTCAGGAGTCCCAATTAAATTCATGTCGTCGACATAAACTGCTATAATAGCAAACCCGGTTTCAGATCTTTTAATAAACACGCATGGACAGATGGGATCATTTATATACCCTTCCTTAGTCAGGTATTCACTTAAACGTTGGTACCACATGCGGCCGGATTGCTTTAACCCATATAAAGATCTTTGCAACTTTATTGAGAATAAGTTGCGGGGAGTGTATGCTTCAGGCATTTTGAAACCTTCAGGAATTTTCATATAGATATTGGAATCTAATGAACCATATAAATATGCCGTCACAACGTCCATATGACGCATTTCAAAATTTTCTTGGGCAACCCAACTTATAAGGAAATGAAAGGTAACTATATCCACTACTGGTGAATATGTTTCATCATAATCTATCCCAGGCCTCTGCGAGAAACCTTGGACTATGAGTCGTGCTTTATACCTCACGATCTCGTTTATCTCATTTTGTTTCCGGACAAAGACCCATTTGTATCCAACAAGTTTTACATTGTCGGGGGTTTTAGTAATAGGCCCAAAAACATTACGTTTGGCAAGGGAAGTCAATTCAGCATGGATTGCTTCCTCCCATTTAGGCCAATCTCGCCTATGACGGCATTCGGTTATAGACCGAGGTTCATAATCATCATTCATAATCTCATGAGCAACTGAGAGAGCAAATGTATCATCGATGATTATCTCATTTCGATCCCATATCTCATTACAATAACTGATGAAAATTTCAATATTCCCAAGGTTGGTGATCTTTTCATGGGTTTGTACCACTTCAGGGGCAATATGCTCATGAACTTGTGCCACTTCAGGGGCAATATGCTCTCTTTGAATATTATGTAGTGCCACTTCAGGTGCAATTTGCTTTCCTCGAGAAAGATTAATGTGTTCATCTGGAGCAGAATTATGCTCATTTGGAGCAGATTCTAAATTCCTCCCCCTTCTTTTTCGAGGAATAGTGTCCTTTGATCCCATCGGTCTACCACATTTCAGGCGCGGGCCATTTAGATCCATTTCGGGTGGTTCTACAGGAACATCTATCCTAGCTGGAACATTCGCAGCTGGAATATGAGACTTTGTAACTTTAGCAGTCTCATTAAATGCATCAGGCATTTGATTTGCAATAGCTTGTAAATGGATCAATCGTTGCACATCATTTTCACATTCAGGTGTTCTTGGGTCTACATGAGACAAACTTTTCTCATTCCAATGAGAAAATCTCGACATTTTTCTGCTTTCCATTTGTGGAAGCTTTTGGTATCCCAAGTGATGGGAATACTGTCTCATCAAAATGACAATCCGCAAATCTAGCAGTAAATAAATCACCCGTCAATGGTTCAAGGAACCGAATAATGGACGGTGAATCAAACCCAACATAAATGCCCAAACGACGCTAGGGACCCATTTTGGTCCTTTGTGGTGGTGCTACAGGCACTTGTACCGCGCAACCAAAGGTGCGAAGATATGAAATGTCTGGCTCATGGCCCAAGACTAACTGAAGAGGGGAATATAAATGAGAAGTAGTGGGGCGCAATCTAATTAAAGATGCAGCATGTAAAACAGCATGACCCCACGCTAAGGATGGGAGCTTTATCCTCATCAACAAAGTTCACATTGTGCGTTGATAATAGGCAAACATGGGACCATCTGCAGGATGCATCCACTAGTACCATGAAATATCTAAATGGTCCACTTGCAGGCTGAATTGGCCCACAGATATCACCCTGGATTCTATGCAAGAATGAAGGGGATTCATAATCAACCTTTGTCATGAAAGGTTTAGTAATGAGCTTTCCTTATGAACAAGATTCACAAATGTAATCTTTGGACAACAACACCTTTGTATCTTTTAAAGGGTGTCCACAAGTATTTTTAAGGATTCTTTGCATCAATGTAGCTCCTGGATGACCAAGGCGATCATGCCAAAGTCCGAACACATCAAGGTTCATTAGTTTCCAGGGCATCGTAGCATATGATTCTATAACTCGTATTGGGACAAAATATAATCCCATACTATAAGCTTCCAGCTTCTCATGGATGGTCTTCTGACCCATCTTGTAGGAAGTGATGCAAAGAAATTCCTTATTTTGCTCATTAACTGTTTCTAGATGGTACCCATTACGGCGTACATCTTTGTAGCTAAGTAGATTTCTTTTTGATCTACCCTCAACAATGCATCTTCAAGAAACAATGTTGTGCCATTTGGCAAAATAACTGTGGCAGTCTCATAGCCATCTATAATATTAACAGGACCAGATATTGTTTGAATATTTGCCTTGCGTAATGTCACATTTGAGAACAAGTGTTTGCCACAAAGTATAGTATGCGTTGTAGCACTATCAAGCAAACATATATCTTCCTTTTTCTCAATGTGTCCCATTTGCATTTATCTTGACAACTTCAGGTGTCAAGTTCCATAAAATTTAACAAATTAATAATATGATGCAAAATATAAACCAATAAATATGGAATAAAACTCATGATTTTATAAACCAACAAATATGGATATTGTCCGCTTTGGTACTTCAGGACCTCACGGATTTTATTGACGACCATATTTATTTAATATCTTCTTTGGTAACATAATTATCCAAGGGTATGGCAAAACATAGATGAAAACCCTCAGGATCTATTTCTGGGGACTTATTATTTTCATCAACATTATAAAAAGAAATCAGAAACCTCAAAAGATTTTTCATTGCCAAGAATATGACAGTTTTCATTGACCAAAACCTTATTGACTTCAGCATCAATCTCAGTTAGGTCAATGGCATGGGTTTCAACATGCTTGCTTTTCTCCTTCTGGGATGCTTGGTATAGATCAACCAAATGTCTGGCCATACGACAGGTACGTCACCAATGACCAGTTATTCCACAACGATGACAGGTACTGTCATCATGCTTCTTCATGGGCTTTTTACCTTTAGGGTTGTGTGAGGAGTTATTTATATTACGGTTAAATCTCCCACCACCCTTACGGAAAAAATTCTCATGCCTGCACTCACGGCCTCTAGGACGGCCAACATTCTTACTTGAGCCGACATTTGCTTCAGGAAATGCCTTAGAGCCAGCAGGTCTTAAATCATGATTTTTAAGCAGCAACTCATTTGTTTGTTCTACAGTCAACAGGATTGAGATCGATTCAGAATATGTTTTAAATTGGCGCTGCCGGTATTGCTGTTGCAATACAATATTCGAAGCATGAAAGGTGGAGAATGTTTTATCTAAAAGCTCAACCTCAGTAAGCTTAACACCACAAAGTTCAAGCCGTGATACAATATCATACAATACCGAATTATAATCGGACACGGACTTGAAATCCTGCAACCTCAGATGTTGCCAATCATAGTGTGCTTGAGGGAGGATGACAGTTTTGGTATGATCATACCGCTCTTTCAATTTTGTCCACAAGATCAAGCGATCTCGGACAGATAGATATTGAACTTTTAGGCTATCACTTAGATGCCGACGGATAAAAATCAAAGCATTTGCCTTATCTTTATCATTAGCATTTCCATTTTCACCAATGGTAGCTGCAAGACCTTGGCCTTGGATATGCAGTTCAATATCGAGACACCATGACAAGTAGTTATTGCCACTTACATCCAAAATTTGGAATTTGGGCTTTTCAATATTTTCCATAATTCTGAAATGAATGGTCTCAATTAGGTTGACAACTTCTAGTGTCAAAATTAGGTTGACAACTTTTGGTGTCAAAATTAGGTTGACAACTTCTGGTGTCAAAAATATTTAGAAGTAAATCTTTATACAAAAAAAATTTAAATTATCTAGTGTAAAGAAAAAGGTTAAATAAAATAATGGAATCAAACCTTAAGAACTTACCAAGCCTTAAATTTGCTTCACTTTAGAACACTCGTGCAAACTTCAAAATTACTTCTCTTTAGAACACTCGTGCTGATAACGTGTTGTGGAAAGTATGTTAATTAAAATTGAGGAAGCAAAAACAAGAAATAAGAATAGGAGAAATTGAGAATTAAAGGAACAAGAGAAAGAGAGAGAGAGAGATGGAAATGGAAATGAAGATTGAAGGAATTGTAAGTATATTACATTAGGAAGAATGAATCCCAATTTATAGGCATCAAATGGTAGGCTATACAAGTTGGCAACTTACACATATGAGCCCCATTATTGCCATCACAATAATCACAACTTGGACAATTTACATAACTTACATTTGTCCACTTTCATAACATAATTTACATAACTTACATTTGTCCACATTCATAATAATAAGATATTTTTTCTCTTCTTATCATTAATTGTTGTCACAGAGCATATCGTGAGTTCGTTTATTTCCTGTAATGATTTTGACATGAAATTCTTAATTCTCATTGAGTGCTTAGTATTTTTCTCAAAAAAGAAAAAGAGAAAAAGAGAAATCAAATTCAAATCCAACTTGTAATCTCATTGAAAGTAGGTAGGTGCAGGTGGCGCAATCATAAAACGTTTGTCCACTTTCACAATTTGTATTTTTTCACTTTTATAATATAATTTACACATCTTATATTTATCCACATTCATAATAATAAGATATTTTTCCTCTTCTTATCATTAATTGTTGTCACAGAGCATATCGTGAGTTCGTTTATTTCCTGTAATGATTTTGACCTGAAATTCTTAAATCTCGTTGAGTGCTTAGTATTTTTCTCAAAAAAAAAAAAGAGAAAAAGAGAAATCAAATTCAAATCCAACTTGTAATCTCATTGAAAGTAGGTAGGTGCAGGTGGCGCAGCCATAAAACGTTTTTGCCTGACTGATTTCGTCATCCTACCTCCCAGTCCCATATATTATAGTATATATTTAATGGCTACTGTTATTACTATGAATAAATAATTCTCACTAATATTTCACACCCCAAAACACACTCCTCCTGTCTCTCAAAACCTCCAAAAATGGCACTTTTTACCATGCTATCTAAGGCTTCTTCGCTAACCAGAGCCTGCTTAACTCGCTGCATGAGCAATGTCCCGGAGAACACTGTCTATGGCGGTCCCAAGCCTCAAAGCCCCAGCCAGAGAGTGACCCTTAACCAGTTAGGGCAAAAGTACAGAAAGGGTGAGCCCATCACTGTGGTCACAGCCTATGACTACCCATCAGCGGTCCACGTCGACACCGCAGGCATCGATATCTGCCTCGTTGGAGACTCCGCTTCCATGGTTGTCCACGGCCACGACACCACTCTCCCTATCTCACTCGACGAAATGCTCGTTCATTGCCGGGCTGTTGCTCGGGGAGCCAAGCGGCCGCTTCTGGTCGGTGACTTGCCTTTTGGGACCTACGAGACCGACACCAGTCAGGTATAACCCCCATGAACAAAAAGTTTTTACTTTTGTTTTATGATTAACTCCCTTTGCCCACACTGTAATATTTGGTATTGATAAAGTAACGTCTGTCTGAATGTCATTTCTTTATTGAAAGCTTACTTGTAAGGAAAATTTTTTGTTCTTTTATGTTATGGCAACCTGATGTATCAAATGGTTGTTGCTGGAGATTGGATTTTGGGGGAGTGTAAGATGGTTGGTGATGTTTGATGTGATTGCAGTTTGGATTATGAGCAGGCAGTCGATACGGCGGTTAGGGTCTTAAAGGAAGGAGGAATGGACGCTATAAAATTGGAGGGAGGGTCCCCTTCGAGAATCACGGCCGCAAGAGCTATTGTTGAAGCTGGAATCGCCGTTATAGGACATGTGGGACTCACTCCCCAGGCAATTAGTGTACTTGGGGGATTCAGGCCACAAGGCAAAGATGTTTCCAGTGCCGTCAAGGTCTCTTTTCTAGTCTCTTTTTTTCCGATTTTGGTGTTACCTTCAAATATATGCGTATGTTATGTTTTCTGAGTATTGATTTGGGTCGGTTTATGCAGGTTGTGAAGACTGCAATGGCTTTGCAGGAAGCTGGATGCTTCTCAGTTGTTTTGGAATGTGTGCCGGCTCCTGTGGCTGCTGCAGCCACATCTGCTCTTCAAATTCCCACAATTGGCATTGGAGCTGGACCGTTTTGCAGTGGGCAGGTTAATTTTGAGCTCTTATTAAATCTATGTGCTCAAATTTCCTTAATAACATTCCTGCTTTTGTTTTAGAATCCTTTTTTTTTGCATCATAAAATTAGGTTTCTTTTTGCTATCTTAATAAATTTTTAGTCTTTAGAATGACATGAAGTCAAGGTAAATATTGAAAAATTGAAATCAGAAGTTTACGTACTCATTGAATGCAATTCTGCCTTGAGAACCGCCTATCAAATGGAATATGATGAAGAGACGAATTGTAATTCAATGAATTTTGTTAAATATGGTAGGCTGCTCATTATTAACCAAGTTACTTTGCTGATACTATCTCGGAGAAAAGCTTATTTTGATGTTATAATAACACAACAGCTCTTAGGATTCATGGACCTCAACTCTGTTTCTTATAAATGGATTTTTAGCTGAAAGTTAACCTTGAAAATTGGGTTTTACTCATAATGCGGGTTTTGTTTTGCTGTTTCAACACTTTCACCCAACATATTTGGCTATTTGTAATGAAGAAAAGCTTAGGTCTTATGCAATAGCAGGCATCCAGCAAATGAAAATCTTCTCTCCTGAGTAATTGTGCTTCCTGAATCCTGATCATTCATTTGCCTTGATTCATGAAGCTGTTGTTTGTTACGATCTCGTTGCTGTTGCAGGTACTAGTTTACCATGATCTACTGGGAATGCTGCAACACCCGCATCATGCAAAGGTTACGCACCGTATTGCCACTCTGTCTGGCTGGTTCTTTTTTACTCATCAAAAGTGTTCTCAAGAAGGGTTGTTTTACTTTCTGCAGGTTACTCCAAAGTTCTGTAAGCAGTATGCTAGCGTAGGAGATATCATCAGTAAAGCTCTTTTGGAGTACAAGGAAGAGGTAACAAATGGTTCATTTCCTGGTCCTTCCCACAGCCCATACAAAATGGATGCAAAAGACTTGAATTGCTTCTATAAGGAGTTAGAGAAATTGTGTTTGGGCAAGGCAGCATCTGCGGCAACTGCAGCAGCTGAGAAGATGGATGCAGCAAAATGAGAAGAGTTATACCAAGAACCCCAAAGCGACTAAATAGGTCCCAGATTTCTGCAGCTGTTACCTTGATCAAATCTATGAAGAACCAAAGCAATGCAATTCTTTTTGGCTTCACTTTTCTTTTCTTCTTTTTTTCAAGCTCTTGGTACTTTTGACAGGTTGGAATAAAATAATTATCGAGCTAGATCAGTAGCTAATCCTTCTGGCCCATTTCTTTCATGGTCAAAGATGTGGCTCCTAATGCTTTATTAATATTGGAACTTAAATCGGATTGCAATTCTGAATAGCAGTTGAAATCGTGAGAGTAACATAAGTAAAAACTATTCAATCTCTGGCCAAATAATCTAAATATTTACTGGACAAAAAGAGAATTGCAGCCCTAAAACAGTATTTACTGGACAAAAAGAGAATTGAACGCATGTCGGCAAATAATTAGCCGTCCCCATGGACCATAGTCCATGCCATGCCACGCTCAAGAAAATGCAGCTGATAAATATGAAGTCAAGAATAATATGGAAAATATTCTCAAGGCAAAATGTGTCTGGACCATTTAAATTTCCAATTAGACCAGTTTAAGCCCGGTAGACACCTTACGAACGCCCATCCAGGGTGCAGTTGGCCCAACCAATCATTATCAGAAGAAAAGGGAAAAGAAACAGCCATTTTGCTTTCAAAATCAAAACATATTCGAAGTTTCGAAGATCAAGGATTAACGAAGAGAAACTCCCTCCTTGACTTCAACTTCCCAGTTCCCAGTTCCAACAAACATGAACACAACACTTGCAGCATCAAAGCACTCAAAACCTATCATATGCCGCCTCCTTACACCCCAACCGCCATACTTCCTCCTCAACCGTTATCTATGCACCGAACCTAACCCCCAACCACCTACGCCACCAAAATTACCGCAAGACGACGAATCTAAAATCACCCTAGTAGTTCAACTCCTCCTCGAAACCCCACACCAAGAATGGTCCTCTTCTCAATCCTTGCAATCTCTCCTCTTCTCTTCTCCTCCTCCATGTCCTCGCTTTTTTATGCGAATTACTCGCCGGCTCCCCTCCTCTAGCGAAGCCCTCAATTTCTTCAAACACCTTCAAGAGAACTCCCCATTTCAAGATACCCAATTCCTCTCTTATCCATTCCAAGCCCTTCTTGAACAAGCAGCTCGAGCAGCCAATTCGACAACCAGTCTATCTGAACTGTATCAAGCTTCGAAAGAATGGGGAATTCCTCTAACCATCAATACTGCTGTGCTTCTTATTCGGTATTTCGGCAGACTCGGAATGGTAGATGAATCTGTTCTTGTTTTTAATGAACTGGACCCTTCTCTTAAAAACACGCACGTTCGTAATGTTTTGATTGATGTTCTATTGAGAGATGGCCGTGTTGACCACGCGCTTAATGTGCTCGACGAAATGCTCCAACCGTCATCCGAAGTTCCGCCAGATGATCTCACTGGTGACATTGTCTTTTACGCGTTGGTGAAGAAAGAAAGGAAAGGAAGGAAATTAAGAGAGGAAGATCTCATTAAGTTGGTTTTCAGATTTGGGGAACATGGTGTTTTTCCAAAGGCAAATTGGTTGACCCAATTGGTTACTAAGTTATGTAGGAGTGGCCACATTAATCAAGCTTGGGATCTGTTGCATGAAATGCTGAGGTTGCGAGCGCCCCTTGAAGCTTCTTCGTTTAATGCACTTTTGATGGAGTTAGGGAGAAGAGGAGATGTCAAAACAATGAATACGCTTTTGGTTGAGATGAAGGAGAGTGATATTCAGCCTAGTGTTGTAACTTTTGGGATTGTCATAAATCAATTATGTAAGTTACGAAGGGTTGATGACGCTATGGAGGTATTAAACAAGATGGGTGAAGGAACCGGGAATATTGGTGTTCCTGTTGAAGCTGATGTTATTATTTATAATACTGTGATTGATGGGCTTTGTAAAGTAGGGAGGCAAGAAGAAGGGTTGCAATTAATGGAACGGATGAGGTCCACGGAGGGTTTGGAACCCAGTACCGTTACTTATAATTGCTTGATTGATGGGTTTTGTAAAGTTGGAGAGATTGAGAGAGGGATGGAGTTGTTTGATCAGATGAAGGAAAAAGGGGTTTCTCCTAATGTGGTCACTCTTAATACATTGGTGGATGGCATGTGCAGAGGGGGTAGAACCAGTACCGCACTTGAGTTCTTCAATGAAATGCAAGGGAAAGGGCTAAAGGGCAATGCTGTTACTTATACTACTTTACTTACTGCTTTCTGTAAAGTTAACAATTTAACTAAGGCTGTTGATTTGTTTGATCAAATGTTGAGAAGTGGATGCCATGCAGATGCTATTGTTTACTATAGCTTGATCCATGGTTTGTGCCAAGCTGGAAGGATGGATGATGCCAGTAATGTTTTTTCAAAATTGAAAGAAGCTGGGTTCCGCCCTGACATTTTATGCTACAATGTTCTTATTAGTGGGTTCTGCCAGAGGAACAAGATAGATCAAGCTTATGAAATCATTAAAGAAATTGAGGAAGCAGGAATGAAGTTTGATAGAGTTACATATAACACTCTGATTGCTTATTTCAGCAAAATTGGAGATTTTGCAGTTGCTCGTCAGGTGATGAAAAAGATGATTAAGGAAGGTCATATGCCCAATGTTGCCACATATGGAGCTCTTATACATGCATACTGCTTAAAAGGACACGTTAAGGATGCTATGGACCTTTTCAAGCACATGAGTTCCACATCAACTGTTCCACCAAACAATGTAATATACAACATTCTTATTGAATCTCTGTGCAAGAATAACGATATCCAACTTGCTCTATCTCTGATGGATGATATGAAAGCAAAGGGGGTGAAGCCTAATACCACCACTTTCAATGCAATCTTTAAAGGTCTCAAAGAGAACAATATGTTGAATGATGCTTTTAGATTGATGGACAGTATGGTTGAGCATGCTTGCACTCCTGACTGTATAACCATGGAGGTTCTCACAGAATGGCTGTGTGCTATGGGTGAATCAGAAAAATTAAAAAGCTTCATACAAGGATACGAGGTTGCTACCTTTATGGCATAGAATGGTTGCAACCAGGAGGATTATGCTGTTGCATTGTTTTTGTGGCTTGATGTGATTAGTTGGCTATCGTCAGGGCTCTGGAAATATGGGAATTGGGAAGATTATTGCTTCACTTTTGGCAGCCTACGGGTTTTTTATTCTGGCTATGTGGCAGCAGACATTCACTTGAAGTTGTGGTTACTGCTTGGCCCTGCAGTTTTCTATCATTGATTCCCGGCAGATCAATCAACTCGTTCTGAAACTACCATACAGGGAGGCTTACATGCTCCACATATCCATTGCCCATGCGGTTCTTAATCTTGCATTCTGCGATGTAGCATTGAAAATTTTGAGAAATAACAGATCTTTTGATGAGTTATTTAAAACCTCGGTTGTCACAATTTCACCTATCAAACTGTTTGCCTTGCACAATAGTGCACTTTTTAGACTTCGAATGAAGCAGGATCCGATAAAGATCAAGAAGACAGAGTAGGAAAACAATCCTGTTCATTGGCACCTCATCGGTCTATCATCCTCTCTTTTCAGGTATTTATTTATATGCTTTGGCCAAAGCCGCAAACCAGGAATCCTCGCTGTGTATGGTTCAGCTGTAAAATCTTTCCCATCTGGATATTACTAGTTTATTTGAAATACTTTAAACAAATTAGCATGTACTGGCGTTCTCCCTTTCTCTGTCTTTCTATTTTCCTTTTTCATAAGTAAATGTAATATTCATTTTTCACTGAGAAACCAACGAGCAAATAAAACCATTCTGTTAAGTGTAAACACCTTTGCCATAAATAATGATAATAATGGCAGGCAGGCGTATACCATCACACTATAGCAGTAACAATACAAAAGCTGATGAGTGATGCCCACATCAAATTTGCTGGTTTAAGTCAAATACAATTTCAATACATGGATCGAATTAAAAATCAGAAAGGCAAACAAAGATGGTCATGATCCTCTGATCCTGATATATCAATGACCGATTCCACTTTTAGCCGTATCCGAAGAGACAAAAGAAATTTGTTATTCTAGGAAAATTAGAGGGATTTCTAAAACTAAAACTTCTCCTAGCTCTGTAACTAATTTTACTTCAGACCAGAAACAGTAAACAGGACTCTTTTTTCCTCTACAAGACTCGATAATGGAATTCTAAAAAGGTACAAAACAAAAGCATCGTTGGCTTAGATTCTACCAAAAGGGTATACAGCCAATTCCCTTCTAAAAAAAACCTTTAAAAGTGTATGACATATACAAGGATTAACCAGGGAGAAAAAAAAACGTATAAAGCAATCTTCCCCGACGAGTTCTAGATGCCACCAGCGGCTGTAGCTGCATTGTTAGCCATCCAAGAAAGGTCAAAGCTTGCCGGAAAATTATCAGAAAAGCAATCTCCGGTGACCATGTCAGCGAGTCCTTCTAAACCCTCAAAGAAATCATCACTAACTGCCGTGTCTGACATCCCAAACTCATCGTCCCCTTCATCTTCAGCCAAATCCTCTCTGCTCTCCGCCTTCGCGCTTTGAAGCACAAGCTCTTCCTCTATGGAGGTAGTCGGAGATGAACTGCTGTTGGGGTCGGCCGAGGAGGGTTTGGTAGAGTCACCGGTGGTGACTGGTTGTGGAGTCAAAGGCTTTTGGCGGGTGCTGCCGGCGAGTGAATTTCGGTGCGTCGGAGCAGGGTGGTTGTGTTCAGCTGTGTATGTGACTATGAACATAGCCGGGTCGGATCTGTTTCGTTCAACTTGTTTACGGGCCAGACAGCCCTTTGAGCTGCTACATCTGTAATAGCCCCTGTTATTCAAAGATAAACAAAGAACCAAAGCTTTAATCGAATATCCAAACAAATACCAAACCGGTTTTACTAATATAATCCAACATGCAAGGAGACAAATACACATGATTTTCTCCATTTTTTCTGGGAAAAAAATAGAGTTTACCTTGGATAAGGAGAGCCTTTGATGGGCTTCTGACCATATTTTCTCCATGCCCACACGTCTGAAGTGAGACCTTCTGCTGGCACTTGGCAAACCCTTTTTAGCTGGTTCTTTCTGTTAAAAGAGGAAGTGGAAAAGAAAATTCTTAATAAAATGATAAAAGAGAAGACAATTTTTCGGAGATGGGTCTTTCAAAATATGTAGTTATGTACTTATTAAGACATTTAATATTTAAATTTACCTTCTTTTAGATCGAGAATTACTATGAGAATTGGCAGTTGCAGAATTGCTACTAGCTGTAGTAACAGCGCTTGTAACAGAGCCGGCGTGGGAGTGCTTAGGCTGTTGCCTTTGCTGCTGCCGTTGCTGTTGCTGTTCTTGTTGTTGTTTTATCCGCGGTTGATCTTTGGACAAACCAAGCGAAGAAAGTGAAGATAAAGGCGTGTTCTGCGGGGAAAGAGGCTGAGTTTTGGGGAAGAAAGGCTTGTAAAGCTCATGCAATTCTTCCATAGCACTTCTCGCTTCAATTGGATTCGTAAAAGATAAAACTTGACCCTGGAAACCTTCTTGGCTACCAAACGAAGAA
The DNA here is from genome assembly GCA_030664755.1 of Microcos paniculata. NCBI lineage: Eukaryota > Viridiplantae > Streptophyta > Magnoliopsida > Malvales > Malvaceae > Microcos > Microcos paniculata. The sequence goes on from CP131461.1 coordinate 38,280,719, forward strand.
AAACAAGACTGAGGGTACAAATCTGCCATGAAAGAACTAGTTGCAACCCCGACGCTGCCGGTTGTTGTAACAGAGGCGCAGCCTCTCACCACCGCATGCAGATCCCAATCAACCTCCATGGCCCTGTCTAATCCTCCTTTCTCCTTAATTCAGAGGCGAAACTCAAACAAAAAATAAAAGGCTTCTTCTGAATCTGCAGCTGACTCCTCTGGCAAGAAACTGTTAGAAAAGAGAGAGAAGAAGAAGACAAAACAAGGCGCTGACTTTTTGATGGTGTGAAGAGAGAAAACATAAGAAAATGGTAGGAAGGGGGTTGTGTTGAGTGGGGGTTTTGCAATTATATATAAAGAAGAAAGGCAAAAAGGATAACAATGTTTTCAAGCTGAGAGAGAGACAAAGGTGGTTTTTTTGGTTGGCAAATTGGGCATCTCTAAGCCTTATCATGTCATTTTCTCTCTCTAACTTTTCGATTTACTCAGCTTCCGACATTGAAAACCGGTTTTGGTTTTGGGGTTGACTCGAGAGAAATGTCAAAGAGGGACTTTAATTGATGGAGGAAAAAGTCCACACGGACCTTTTTTTTTTTTTTTTCCTTTCCTCTCTCTTTTAAGTGGAGGGTGGAGGCTCGTGAATTACCGACAAAGGAGACAGAAGAGATAAACGAAAAAAATAAAAAAGAGAAAATAAAAGTGGAGTCCAGTTAATTTGGGCGCCCCCAACAAAAACTATTGGGTCCCAAATCCCAATTCCTATGGGTGGTCGTCGAGTCGACGCTTACAAGTTACAACCCACACTAGCACTCCCCATGGTCTCCACCCTCCTCTCTCTATTGCATCATCTATTCTTCTCCTTGCTTCTACCCTTTTCTTTTCTCTTTATCTATTAAAATAAAATAAAATATATAACTGGTATTGGAATGAAGATATTTTTGTTCACACATGAAAGACGAAATATGGATTCCCTAGCTTCTAACCCTTCTTGGTCTTTTTGGAGGCATCCAAAGTTAAAAGAAACCATTCATTCATCTCTAATAATTCTACAAAATACATAAAAGTATAATACATGATAGTAAGGGATTTTTCTTTTGAGATGGTAATCAGCCAGGATTTAAAAAGAAAAAACTTCACAAAAATGAGAGATATATATATAAAATACACAATTGGAAATGATTTAGTATTATGAGAAGAAAGGAAATTTTGACCGTATCTAATACTGTATATACGTACAGCATACATCAAATCTTTAATCTCTGTGTTCCATAAATACGGAAATAATGTAGACAATTAAGGGTACAATCAATGCATAATAGCCGCAGTGCATGTTGGTGGGAGTTTCGGGTTTGGCCTTTTTGCTTCCCAAAGTTCTGTCTTAGGACACACTAGCCCGTAGGCACGCGGGACAGACACCCTCTGCCCTCTGCCACGCTTTGTGACTGACACGTGCATGGCGTCGCTGTTGTTTCTTCCTTTTCTTAATAAATTTTATACAAAAAAATAGTATATCTTTTGCTTTCTCCACCCCATTATTCCTTTCCCCTTCGGGAGATTCTCACTGGACTTAGCAAAAACCAAAAGACAACGAGAAATTAGAAACCAAACGAGTCAAACGACAGTTTCTCTGGCAGGCGGTAGCCATGTGTTTGTTACGAAGTAGCGAGTTCAATAGCGCTTTGCGTACTCGAAACGCCTTTGAGTTGACGAGTCTTCTACATCCACGGCTAAGAGTGGAAGTTCAAGTTCACACATGATCCGGATTAGCGCGTGGCGGTAGAAAAGAGATAAGGTGAGTTGGCAAATAACAGCTCGCAGATTTTGTGGGCCCACGGTGCCTTTTCTTTTCTTCTTTTTTATCTTTATTTTTTTTATTTGATATTCAGAATTTCGTTATGACTAATTCAGATTTAACCCGCGTTGCACATATGAATATGATAGTTGAGTCTTTTAACGGAAATAATTACGTATGTAAGGTCTTAAATCTAAGAATTAGATAAATTAAAATAAATCACTTACCACTCGATCCAATCCAACTGTTGTTAAAAGAGCATTTATTTTTTGCCGTTACAACTTACAACCATTGTCATCGCCTGGCTCGTGATTTTCATGCTAACGGGTTTCCTTTTTTATTTTCTTTTCATTTTGGGCAGAATCCTATGATGGAGGATCGAACGGCCAAGGATGATTGGATAATTGGTGACGAATCGGTGATGTGATGATGTTTCTGTTTTCCTATTTCAGGATTTGACGGTAAATGACCGGCTGACACGGCATTAAATGAAGGTTTGGAGATAAAACAGTATTTTATATAGAGCGACGTGGATGGCACGAGGGCATTGAATTGCAAGCCTGTGGGGTCGATTTGGCAAGTGACAACTCCGAGGTCCAAATTAGTACTGACCGCGGTTGGATTCCGATTTGACTTCGGTTTCGAATAGTCGATTCTTATTTTTAATTTTTTGAAATCGGAATTATCACCTTTATAAGTGATTTCGATTTCAATTTCAAATCGGAATCTTAGGATTTTTTTTTTTAATTCTTTAATTATTTTTTTAGTTTTAATTAAATTTTGTTTAAATAATATACATTAAAGTAAGTAAATTTAATTTTAAATATATAATAATTGTGTTTAAGCATCTAATTTTTTAAAAAATTATTAAATATAAGTAAATCTTTTTAGTTAAACTAATATTATATAAATAATAAATGATAAATAATAATATAACAAAATTATCATGTATTACTTACATGATATTATTATATAAATATACTATAAAATTTATCTTAAAATATATATATTATATCTCATTATTATTAAATAAAACTATATTACAAATAATATTATTTGTAAAAAAATAATAAAACCGGAACCGTCGGTTCCGATTTCGATTCCACAAAAAAAAAACCGAACAGAAATCAAAACTGAAACAGTAAAAAAAGCTCAATTACAATTTTTTATATTAAGATTCCGATTTGGTTTCACAATTCAAATGAACTGTGATCACTTCTAATCCAAATAACATCTTCTCCTAAAGTTCCAACACAACTCACAGCAAACTACTGGTACTCTTCCGGAGAGCTCCTTTTTAGTTTTACTTTTGATGCCAAGTAATTACTCTTTGTTAATTAGTAGTAGTAATTTACCAGTGGCATCGATTGAGTTGAAATTAAAAAGTGAACATAGATAACAAAGCTAAGTTTGTCTTTAATATTTAAAATTATAAATTTCCAAACTTGGTTTTGTTCATAAATTGAAATTTGAAAAAAATTAATAGAGGCACGTTAATGAATATATCCTTTTCATTCCTAATTTTAAATTAGATTGAGGTTAAATTAATTATAACACCCTGTAATTAATTTTAAGCTAGATAATCATAGTTAAAGAATCTAAGAGTAATAACTTGTACCACAAAGACCATCAAGAATCTTATACTAAGGATGCAATTTAGGTATTTTCATTTTAGTATATAGCAATATCTTATCAAGTGTCAATTCACACTACTAACTAATTAACTACTTTTTAATATTGTTACATTTTTAATTTTATTTATTTTCTTATTCATATTGTGCCCCTTTTTTTTTAACTTGACCATAATATTCATTTCAAAAACTCCAATTATTTTTTTAAACTGTATCACAATATTTATTTTAAAATTTATTCTTAAATAGCTAACTTCTTTATAAGTTGGGACTAAACTTTGGGTATATATAATAATTTTTTTTAAATAATATTATCACAATATTTATTTTTAAAACTCAAAACTTATCTTTAAATAGTTATTTGTTTAAAATTAGGGGCTAAACTTTATGATATGTATTTGTTCATAAAAATAAAGAATAATAAAACAAACAAAAATTATTCTAACAAACAAAATTATTTATAACATTGTTAAAAAATAATTAAATAATAAATTATTTATGATGTGAATGAATATTTGATAAGATTTTAATGACTACTAAAATAAAATAAAATGAATCTAGATTCTGTCCCTTATAACTGATCGATATGAGTTAGTAGTATTTTTATTAGGGGTGTAAACGGTTCGGTTCGATTATTAAGGTTTTAATACCCTAACGCTTCGGTTCGGATTTTTTTGCTGGTTTTCGGGTAGTTGAAATCCATTCAATTTTGAACCTTTTTCTTTTATAAAAGCTCAAATAAGATTATAAAAATTTTGGGTCTTTTAATTTTAGACTAATAAAATCAATTTTTTTTTAAAATTTTAGCTTATTCTGTTCATTCGGATTCCATTCGGTTTATTCGGTTTTTATATGAATATTCCAAAATCCTAATCTAGTTATCGATTCAATTCGGTTATCAAATTTTTCAGGTTGCTTGAACAGCCCTAATTATTTTTATACTTGCTGCCATTTGTTAGGCCCAGTGGAGAGCTAGCCAACCGGTGTTCCAGTCAAAGTAAATCTCATTGTTCTAGAGATAACTATACTACCTCTCCCTAAAATTTTGGTTGGGTTGCGACTAAATTATTGGGCCAGCCGATACTTATCTCATCAGTTTGTCAAAAGAAAATGGCCTGTTGCTTTGCAACCTTCTTTTTTTTTAGTATTTTTTAATATATCTACTGCGAACTCTTTGGGTGATTAGGTCAATAAATATATGGCGATATGCATATCATCTGAACACGTAGAAATGCCCCTGAAAACTATACAATAATTTTCTCCAGCAATGTGGCCGGGTGTGTGTGAGTGGTGAGGGATGAAGTCTGCCTCATCCAATCGACAAACAAGATAATAACAAGATAATAAAGTGAACAAAATTGAGTGACATGCCTGCGGGAGGATTCATATATATGAAAGTGATGGTGGCAAACAAAGTATATTTTAAACTTTTCGGCACAATTGTATATATGTTAGCTATGGCAGATTATACAAGACAAATAATACGAGTATAACCCAAATTTAAAAAGTTAAAGAACAAAAGTCTAATTTTCAGTTAAAATAAATTTGAACGATATATTAATTATTACGTTAATATGATCTCATTCATTAATCTTGCACGTGTTTGTGTTCAGTTGTTCAATATAGACTATAATTTTTCCTTTCTTTTTTTTTTTCTTCTAATTTTGGGGCCTTCTGTTGGTATTGTTTTGTTGGGGGACCGGGGAGTGAGGCAAAGCCTTTCCAAAAGTTGCGTGGTGTGGTAACTCAAATGCAAAGTAATATTTATATGAGTATAATTATCATCAACTTTTTCGTGGGTATCCCCTCGCAACGTTTTATTCTCCTCGGATCCTATTAGGTTTTAGTCGGAAAAAGAAAAGAAAAAGGCGCCCTGCCAAATCCATCAATGTCGATGGAACCTTAATCCTATTTCCCTTTTGCAGCAAAGCAAAAAGAATTGCATTTTATGCATTAGTTTCCACAAAGTGGTAATGATAATAATTATGAAGATGATGATCGATGCAGATTTGAGGGCAAACTTTAAGCATTTCTAGAACTGGTCCACCCTCTCACCTCCCTCCACTACCCACACACCAAAAGCCTGCCGTCGCAAACTTGCCCAACTAATTTATCTTTCCTTTCTTCGCTAATCAATTTTCTCTCTTTACATTTGAAAATGCAGATGATATCGATTGCGATTTATATAAATTCAAGATTTGTTAAAGATTGGGTTTGGTTGGCGTAGAGATTTTCCATGCTCCACAGCTTCTTTAGGCTTTTTGGTTGGGTCAAACATTTACACTCCTACAAAGAAAAGCTCTTTTCTCCTTGTTTCCGCTCCATAGTTAGGCATCCATCGGAATGCAAACATGTGAAAAGATTTTTCGGTGACTGGATTTGAGATTTTAGATAGTTGTACATAAGAGTATGGGGTTCGACAGAGACTTCAAAAGAGTTCGGATATTGGTACATGATTTTGAGGTCCACAACCAGCCGAATGTGAATGTGGGGTATCTATCTTCAACATCCTATGGCACTTAGAGAGGACGAGAAGATTGGAATTATCTTGGCTTTCGTGGCTCGATAATTTAATTTAAAGTTAAACATGGCTCGGCTGACATGTGTGCCCATGAATAATTTTCCTTTATATATCTATCTGATCATCTTAGCAAGTACTACTATTTCATATAGACTTGCCTAAAACTTAATAGGCCACGAGAGAGAGATTCCGCGAAGCCATACTCTCTCCCCCACAGGCTGATAGTTTTCGTTTTCGACATCAATCTCTTTCTCTTTTGTACCAAATCCACGAGAGGAAGTGATAGGGGGAAAAAACAGTACATAGTGGGAGGGGAGGTGCCACACCAGCGAAATATAGGGAGCTCACCACCACAATTAGGATTTAAATGCCAGGTGTCACCATCAATAGCTTAAATAGCAATTCCTTCCTATCTTTTTCCATAATTGAGGGAATTACAGATAAGGAAAATAGAAAATAAGTATTTTAATGTTTGATGGCCATGAGTTTATGACAAGCAGAATTTATTTAGGAATCGATCCAGCAGCTGTGAAGACTGTTATTTATGAAATAGAGTACCATTTGTTACAGAGTTTTTTTTTTTTTTTAACTTAAGAGAGGGATTAGTAGAGAGATCGGTTTATCTTTATTAAATATTTTTATTTCCTTGGTATAGTAGATCGTAATTAATAATCATGTTTCCCTTATTCTTCCTCTTATTGTAGTTTAATTTGTGATTCATGAACTTAACGAGCTAGGGTTAGGAAGGAAAACCGGTATTCACTGTTTCCACCTTAAATTGTGCGGCCTCCATCATTAGGGGGCTTCTAAGGGCAGGTACTGATTGTAGCCTTTTAATTTTTTTTCTTTGGTGCAAGTGTCGTAAGTCCACAGACAATATGATACGAATAACGCTGATATATTTGCACTCGATTGGCACCCTCGTTATCTAACTCCATCCAACGAGTCAAAAGCCATATCTAACAGGGTCAATGTGTTCCTTCTCATATTCAACGCTACCCATCATTGTTATTCTCCTATAGATTTTCATCCGCCACCCACAACCATACAAATTAAAAATGCGTTTCAAGTTTTATTTTACAGGGGAAATGGGTGCTATAAATCTTTTCATGCTTACGGTTTTTTCTTTCTTTTTTTTTTCAGGAATACATAATTGATGACATTTTTTTTATCCCACTCAAGGATAACTACAAAGCAAGCATTTATATTTATGAACTTATATTTGGGTAACGCAGAGATCGTCTCAACATAGCAATATGAAAAAAATGCAATTCGACCAGAGTTTGCATTCGTGCCTATGGGCTACGGCCCAAGTAATTCTCTCGAGTTGAAGGCTCAATGTCGGGGCTGAATCTTGGCAAGAACAAACCCGTCCATCCACCTTAGATTTCCAAAGCCCACAGACGATTTGAAATACGTTCAATCAAAATTCACACACACGTGAGATCAGAGCCTTCTAATTGACCAAAAATTCATTTCCCTCCTTTTCCCGGCTTCCCGCCTTCATGGCAGCTCACAATATGGTGTACTGTTTTTCTTTTTCAAATTCCGTTCCATTTTCCCGAGAAAAGCGAGCGAGAAAAATAGAGAGAGAGAAACAAGAGCCACGAAGCAGACGGATAGAGAAACCGGAGAAATGAGCGGCGATAACTCATTTTGCAAAACAATATGCTCCATCTGCTACGAAGATCTCAGGCCAATCGTCGAAGATCTTCAATCCATCTCAATCTGCGGCCACGTCTTCCACGAGCTCTGGTCAGTATTTACACACACATTTATTAATTAGTGCTGATATGCTAACAAATTTATAATAAAAATGGCTTTTTTTTTTCTTTTTCTGGAATCGTAGTTTACAACAATGGTTCGAGTACTGTTCGAATTCTACGAAGAAATACAGTTGTCCTGTATGCAAGCAGCATTGCATAGGCCACAATGCGACTCGTCTTTATTTCCAATCAGTTGGAGATCAATCCGATTTGTTTTGCTCCCAAAAGTTAATCGATCGCGAACAAGATGCAGGAGCGTTACGTGTCGAAATGAAGAGATTGATAGTCAAAGTGTCGGGGCTTAATTCAGCCTTAGAGCGCCAAGAGAAAGAAAACAATGAAATCAAAGAGGAGGTAATTTTATTCCAATTTATTTTTTGTTTTCTTTTTCAGTATTTGGATTAGGGGAGGAATGGAATTCGAATTGAATTTTTATTTTCTCTGCTCTCAATTTCTCAAATCCTCTGCTCTACTCGTGGACTTTTAGCTATGTCTTTACAAGGAACAGATAAAGAAGGAAGCGGCATTGAAGAATGAAGCCTTAAGAGACAAGGCATATGTTCAACAAAAGCTCAATTCGAAATCTGAGGTGAGTACTATCATATATGCTAATGTATGTCATTAGGAAATTAATTTTCTTTTCCGAATTCATTTCAATGGAATTTGATTTTGTTCTTCGGTTCCAATTGTAATCTAGGAGCTTAGTAAATCGAATTCAGAATGTTCAAGGCTGGAACAAAGGATTATGGCACTAGCGAAGGAACTTGCTGTACTCAAATTGTGAGTGCAGGTTAACCTAATTGTTGTATTCTGATTTATGAAATTTGTTGCTTACTTGTTTGTGTGATTTACGTTAGGGTGTCCGATTTGGACCTCGAGCAGGATGAGATTTTCAAGCTTGCCTCACTGGGGAATGAAGCCAACAGCCAAGATACAATAGACAATCTGATTCGATCATTAGCCAGTCATAAAAAGTAAGTCGATTACCTACACTAATAGTCTATATGCTTATATTTTAAAGCAATATTGTTTGATTCTAGCTGCGTGTTCTGGAATTGACAAATTTCACAGCATTAGATTTATCATTACATATTGGAAATTAAAAATGGTTAACAAGTAATCAAATCGCCATTGAGCACATATACTAGTTCTCAACTTTAATTTTCCCTCTTTATATTGGAGGATAAGGTCATTACACCCTATCCATCTCAAATTCTCAAAAAATATGCTTTGGAAGGTAGTACTGGTTCAAGTAAATAAAGAGGATTAAGGATACCATATCTGCTCATTTATCATGATATCATTAAAAGATAAATAATTGAAAATGGTAGTAAAATTATTTTTTCTCCTGATATTCTCCTATATGTTATGGGAGAACTAATCTTTTCTAATAGTAAGTTAAGTTGCCATTTGCATTTCATACTTTTAAAGATTATCGATGGTTGCAATCTATCATATTTAATTGTGCAGTTTAATTTTTGACAATACTCAAACTTCTCCAGGAGTTATAAAGAATTGATGGCTAAGTGCAATCTTCTTGGTAGAGGTGAAGCTCGTTTGCAAAAGAAGCTGGACAAAGCAAAAGAAAAGATAGGCAAACTGAAAGTGAGTCGGCTATCACGCAACATAAATATCCTGTTCCATGAATGCTGTAATGTTTCTCAAAAGTTCTTTTCTTATGTGCTTTCACCAGACAAGAATCCAGGAACTTGAGACATTGATTGAAATGAAAGATAATGAAGTCTTGAGGACTCTTAAAGCTTCTAAAAAAACTGATTGCGAAGGGGTTATTTTGATAGAGGACGATAATTCTAATTCTTCAATAGCCAAAAACTCTTCAACAGAACAGATGCAGCGATCGCTTATGCCTTCAAATAACTTGGATTTGACTGGAGGATCACTAAAAGGTTCACCCAGTTTAATGAAAGAAAACATCCATTCTGGTAGTCCTATGGCTCCAAATCATACTAAAAAAGGTTCAAGTCCTGTAGTTATGGAGGAAGAGAAAACTCCTTGGACGAGTGAGCATGGATGTAGACATTCAGATATTGATTTGAAACGTCGAAATCATGAGAATGTTGTTCGAGAATCTGCCCCAGCATTGTCAAAGGCAGTTCCTGATGTTAATGGAGAAGCAGCCAATGGGACAGATAGCCTATTTGGAATCTCAGGATCAAGAAATTGTTCAAGTACTGATAAGAATGCCACTCTTTTTACTGCTACAAAGCCCATGTTCAACATTAAAACCCAGACTCCACCTTCACTTCCACTTGCTGAACAAGGTATAATAGTTAATTATACTATTGCACGGCAATTTAAGCTGGATAAGTAGGTTTCTAGGGTGTTGGTTAGCTGAAGGATAACAGGTGCATTGATTTTATGTGTTGATTATGAACTGCCTTTTCACATTATCTTTTCTCAACCGAAAGTTCGTGTTTGGCGTTCTTACATCTTGTTCTTTTTGTTAAACATTTGAATATCTCCAGGGAATATTTGTTTCTCTGGTGGATTGCTAGGTCCTGATGGAACGAAATGGCATTTAGGGAAATGGTGCAAGCGTGGCAAGATGCTTGGATCAATGCCCACACAAGGTTCAACTAAAAGCAGTGGTGATTTGATTGCTGTTGGTGCTGATGGGAGAGGCGGTAGAATTAAAGTTATGCGATCTCTTAATCAACCTTCATTGGTGGGTTCATAAACTAGTTCTTTATGCATTTTCAGTTGAAATTTTCTGTTTCAGCTATTGATGATAAAGTATATCAGTAAATTTTTGGCCATTATAAAGCATACTAGTTTACATTAGTACATATATGATATGACTAATTAATGATTGTATATGTTTTATCTTTGGAAATACTAATGATTTTCCTCTTGATGTGGCGAAACAGAACGTTTTGATGCAACATTCTAATCATTTGATAAAACTTATGAATTTGTTTTAAGTATGTTGTTAGTGTATTCTCTACCCGTTTCCATACTGTCCATTGACAGGAGTGGTTTCTTCTGTTGATGCAGGATGATAAGGAGAATTCAATTACCGCAAAGAGATTGAAATTTGGAGCCAAAACAAATACTGTTCAATCCCAAGGGTGCTTGCAAATAGAGCACTTCTTTGGGAAGGCCCGCTACTGAATGAAAGTTGAAGGGACAGCCCATGGTAGGTCTTCGAGGAATGAGGACTCCTATTTTATGACCAATAGGAAAAGCAGTTCAGTGTAGGTTTAGTGATCATGGTGACTCACTCTGACATTGTAGGTTAACTGCCCTATAGAAGCTAATGAGGCGGCATAGTGGTTGTAGTTAATATCAAACTACCGTACGTGTAAAGAAGGGTGTTAAAACAACCTACTAACTCGGTAAAGAAAAAAGAAGTAACATAATAACATAGTTCCTCTAAGTCTATTGTTAGACGAATAACAGAGTATCTTAATGCATTAGCAGTATTTAAACTTAATTAAGATAATATCAGGAATCTTTACTGACCAATTGACTGATAGTAAAAATTTTCTTTTGTAATCCTTTATGTGATTGTGACTTCTTATACTCTGTCTGGGTAGATAGTTAGCGAGCTTAAATCAATTTGCTTAATAAGGTTGCACAGTAGGTTACACAGTGACTAAGTGTCTTTTATATTATTGTGTGTGTGAAAACTATGGGGTTAGAATGCCAAGAAAGTACGAGAAACTAAAAAAGCGCTGTATGGCTTTTGCTATGTCTTCATGCAGCCTGAAGCTAGGTTATTCAGCAGTGTGAATTTTGTGATACGGAATGATGCAAGCAACAGGGGGAAGAGAAAATGCTCGTAAGTGAAATTAAACCTGTTCATAATTGTGTTTTCATCATTACATGACGTACTCTAAATACGACGTCAATAGTTAACCTCAATTCCTCATAGTTGCCTCATATCTGCTTATTCTATTTTGAATCTTTTTGTTGTTGAATGACCGCTGTGCATTACATAAGACATGAAAAACATCTATCTGTGGCAACTGGGATATTTTATAGTATTAATGAAATTGTGAAAGGGTAATTAGAAGTCTTTAGCACGCTGTCGTTTTCTGTCGGCTCCTTAATTGCCTCCAAAGTTTGCCACGAGTCACGAGTCACGAGTCACGAGTCACGCCTGGATAAACAGATAGGAGCATGAATTACTTGGTGCAAGAATTTCGATGGCTTTATTGTCAACGTTGCCTAACAAATCTGGTCGTAACTCCTAGGTCTTCGAACATGCTGTCAGGTATTTCTTGCATGAGGGCTTTGAATGCAGATTTAGTGAACACGTTTTGCTGAATTTTCTTTTCGCCCTTTACAAATCTCTCTCTTCTTACCATACAATTCAAGGGTTGGATTCGTTGCAAATTTAAATTGCAACTGCCGAAGTTATTATGTATAAGTACTCTTATTAGAGACCACAAAGATTGAAAGAAGATTTGACATTTCCAGAACATAACACTGTAGAGTGATGAGATAGAGTTAGAGTCCTAGTTAAGTTGTTCTACAAACATCAGGGGTTAAAAATTAGAGTAAAAGCTAAGAACGAAGACGTGTGGATAGAGATAGTTTCTTGAAATATAATTTGAAGAATGTAAGAGATAGTGACATTATAATTTATTCTCTTCGAAAACGTCGAGTCTGACCGAGACATCTAACTGCCCAGAAAGATTTCAAGGTTTTTGGGTATTTTTTTTACGTTATTCATATACTTATGGCTGCCCCTAGATTTACGCCAAACTGGTCTTCTCGGTTGCCATGTTGTAGAGTTTAATGCAATTTGCACCGAGGGTTTTAGTGGACTGGACTGACTTTGCAATACACGTTCTTTGGAGTTTAAAAACTTCTGAATTTTCATTGGTGAGGCCGTGAGGTGTTTGTTAAAACTTTCGTGTCATTCATCGTCTTGCCTTAATGAAGTTATCATTTGCATATAATGAGTTGAATTTACTTATTTACTGTCAAAAACAATAAAAGGGCGTTTAGTTATATGTAATTCGAAATTACTTTGGGAATTTTATTATTATTTCAATAATTAGTAATTTAAAAAAATTGAAAATTAGTGTATTTTTTATTTGATTGTCATAATGAGAATTTTAAATGATTTTGTTTAGTTTGAAGGGATATGATATTTTAAAATGAGTTTTTTTATTAAATTATTACATTACGTGGTTTTGATTATATGATAATATTTTATTGTAATTTACATATTTTTCAATATTAATACAAAAAAATTTTAATTTAAATGAAAAAAAATAAGAAAATAGTAATTAATTATTTCAAAATAATATATTTTTGTGACAAAAGTAATAACTTTTTTAAAATAATACAAACATAAAGAGATGAAAATATACCTACATTTTTATTTATTAGATAGACTTAGGTGCTGTTTGATAAAACTGAAGTAATTAAATATTGAAAATTAAGTGCTGAAAATTTCTTCTGAAAATTTTAAATTTTAAGTACTGAATTTATTGTATAAAAATTGTTTGATAAGTTATTATGTTTGAACAAATTTATTTTTGAACTATTATAAGAGAAATGAAAGTTTATGAAAAATAAATGCATTGATAATTAATAAAAAGGAAAGAATAGTGGTTAAAAGGAAAGAATACAACATTAAATGTAATTAATGTGTGATTTTTTTCTTAAATGGAATTGTTGAATGAAATAAGTAACCTAAGAGTTACTTATTATTTTCAATACTTTTTCATTGAAAATTTCCAATTAAGTGATTCTTTAGCTTTTATTATCAAATACATTGAAAAAATGAAAGTATTGAAAATTTTTATTTTCAATGGTTTGAAATTTTTCAATGATTAATCAAACAATCCCTTAGATAAATAATACAAAAAGAAGGGGGTATTATTGTTCAAAATTTTAGTTTTATAAGGACATAAAAGATATAAAAGTTAAATGATTTTAGTAATTTTAAACTATTTAAGAAATAGTTGGTAATTGAATTCTTTCTTTAATAATCAATTTTTTTCATTATATGGTAATATAGAATTATTAAGGTAATATGAAATTATCATAATAAAGACAATCAAATATAGGTATTTAATATTATCAGTAGTCAATTTTCAAGATAATTTGAAATTGTCTCTAATCTATCATATGATAATATAAAATTGTCAAGATAATTTAAAATTTTCAGAATAAAAAAATCAAACACGATTATTTGATATTACTAACAATCAATTATTGGGAAAAATTTTAATTCTCACATATCAAACGCACTTTAAGGAAACCCTGTCTCGTATAGACTTTCAAGTTTTTTAAGGAAAACAAACGAGAATCAAAGAAAAGAAGTAACTCGATATATTTTCAAATAAGTATGCAAAAAAAAATTTCGATTCATTGCGGCTTTATTCTTTTTATTCGGCCAGCTCAGACTCGAAATATACGTCACGGTGTTAAGTTTTATTTTTGGGTTTAGCTTTTTGAAGATCTTCATCTTGTGGATGTCTTAATAAGTTTTTCAAAAGTTACGACTGCGCCCGTGTTCACGCGTGTCACGCCCCAATGACTTGGGCAGTTTGATCAGAGGAATTTTTTTTTTCGTTTTTAAAGAACAGGGAAAATGAAATTAGAAAATAGTAGCAGTAAAATAATAAATGGAGGACAACCGGACTGGCGGGTCTAAGTGAACCGCCAAAGAACCCTTTTCAGCAACCACGCTGACGATCGAAGTCGACATCCACCTAAATCGTTGACCTATGTTGGATGAAGAGCTAGTTTATTTCTCTTGCGGAATTTTCATTTCAGGAGTGCTTACATAACACTTGATTTAATATATTTAAGATTCTTTAAACTATTATTTAGAATAATATTTTGTTTCAAGTGTAGAAGATTCAAATTATTTCTTTTAGAATAAAAAAAAAGAGTATATTACTGGCTATCTGAATTGCTCATTATGTACATACTAGTAGAGTTCAATTCAACCGTATAAGGAAATTATAGTCGTTGATGTGATGTATATACACATAATAACTGTGGCGTCGTATGTTTGTAATTAGTAAGTGAACCGTATACTCAAACTTAGAAGCATTAGAGAATTTTCCTTTAAGTTAGAATTAAAAAATAATATAGAGCAGTTAGTTAGAACAAAAATTTATATTCACGCTAACGTCCTGATTTATGTAAAGTCATAATATATTAAATATAATATTTGATATATTTTGAATATAAAATAGATTATACTGAAATATAAATTCTTTTTATATGTTTATGTATATTTTAATTTAATAAAGAAATTATCTATCTCTCTTATTGAATGAAAAATTATAAAGCTAGAAAGAAAGGGGATTTCTTGAAATTTGTTATACTTTGTAGGAATTATTAGTCACTAATTAATCTTGTTTTTAATTTTAAAATTTGTAATCATAAATTTGTTACAGTTTGAGAAATATAAAATCGTAAAAATTATGTATGAATTAACAACATAATGTAAAATCATTGACCGATCTAATAATTTGAAAAAAGAAGACTATATTTAGCATACTTCTTTTGCAAACTTAATAATTAATATTTTGAGAAAATCAAAAAATTATATAAATAAGTTTATTATTAATTAATTTTAAGTAACTTTTAAAAAGTATTTACTATAAATAAATTTTGAGAAAACTAAAAACAATAAAAAATTTTTTAGTATCTTATGAAAAAACTTCTTTAGAAATAATTTTAAAAGTGGAAAAGGAGATTTAATAGATAAAAATAAAATATAAATATAGATTTTGTCTGCTAGCTAGGCCTTGAGCTGTATTTGTGGAAAATGGTAGTATATATCCTTAAAACCTGAAATTACAAGCAAAATGGTCAAGGTAGCCCATTGATTACGTATGGACAGACAGACTGACTCAATGGGTTTGAACAGTTGCCGGCTTGACTCCCAAGAAAAGTTGACTCAATGGCTTTCGCCAAAGTCTAACTAAAAATTCCCACCTGGAATGTTGTATACATGGATCATCTGATCAGATCGTAAAACTGATTTGTAGACTTCATTCCTTGACTTTAATTTTCAATGAAATGAAACCTAATACTACAATCAATATAATATATATATATATATATATATATATATGAAAAATAAATCAATGTCGGAATGGGTGTTCCTACGGAGTTGTAGTTAACATGCTTGATTGCTTGTTCACCATCTGAAAGTAGACAGACGACAGTGCAAAGTTGTCGAAAACAAAAGTCACTTTGCCTTGCTTGGGCTCCATTCAGAGGAAACTAGTGGAGTTCTTTTATGTAATAATAATAAAATAATGTACAAATATATGGAGTCAAACAAAATCTTGTCTCTTTTAAGTAAAATTCGGATCTTGTAAATAAAAATAAGTCGTTCCGTTTTGGCCTTATAAAAGTTTTTATTTTTGCTCTGTCGGCATATAAAGATTCAATTCATCTTCAGCATCAAGTTTGTTTAGAGATTTACCAACTTCATTTTTACAGTATAATAAAAATAAAATAAAATAAGTTGTACTTGTTGATTATGTGGAGGAAAATCAACACTCCACCAAACACAAATCTTGTAAAGTTGGACACTTCATTGCTAAAGCCATCAGACCCATAGAAGTTCAATCACGATCTTGATCAGTTACTGGATTTTTTGTTGAAACTGGAATGCTGGTAATTTGACTTGGAACTTTTAGGTTTCATAAGCAACGGACACCACATTCACAGCTTCACATTCTACCCCGTGTGCGCCTCCAGCTCATTCTTATATCAAAAGTACTTACAAAAGGGGCAAAAAAAAAAAAAATGGAAAGGTCCCTTTCAAGAGATTTTCTAACTTGTATGTGTATTGATTTTTTTTAGTGCATCAGAACTTCTAAACGTAAGCTGTTCAACTATTTGAAATCAAATTTGATAAGAAGAATTGATTTTACTATCTTGTCCTAATTTTGAATTTTAAGCTTATTTGATACTGGCATATATTAACTGTTCAACAAGCTTAAAACTAGATTCTAAGTTTTGAATTTTAAACTCTTAGGATATGCTAAGATAAGAGAATTGTTCAAATGTTAAAAATAAGAAATATAGATTCTTTTATTTATTTAATTTATCAATTAATTACGGAGTATTTGGAAGAAGAGAGGGGTCCAAGTCTGGAACCGTTGTTCGGAATTTCACTTGTGATGGCATCAGTCTCATTTTTAATTCTGTTATAGGAAAAACAGATTCTACGGTGGCTGTCGAGTATAGGCGGTTTTGAGCTCATCTAAAGCTTATGAATTATGATGAGAAAGAAATTCAAATATTTGAAATGTAACTCACGTAAAAGTACGATTTAATTTGTTATAGAAAGGACGTGGTATGATTCAAATAAGATGGGCTTGAAGTTGAAACTAGGAATTCAGTTTAACCTTCCCAAGTTAAGTTTGCCTCAACATGATGCAAGAGCGGAAAGTAAATTCAACTTGAGATTTTTACCTTTTATATGTATATGTGTGTGTGAGGTCACAGATTTTCTTAAGCATGAAAAAGATCAAGGACCTGGATGATCAATGAGACTGATAAATATATAAATTATTTTCAAGTTTGTTTATTTAGACCAAAATCGTTACGGGATAAAATGAATTGATCAAGTTCTTGATGCTCTCCAATTTTCATGCGAACCGGCAACAAAAAATGACCAATACTTGTTATGTTAAATGAAAGGAGTTCAATACTTTTTAAATAAAGTTTCGAATTTATATCTTGCGAATGAAGAATATTAGTAATTTGAGAAGCTATTTAATTTTGAATTAGTTGGGATCCAATACAACTATATGGTATCAATAAGTTTATTAAAAAAAATTAAAAGAAAATGGAAGAGAATGATAAGGAAGCCATAAATTAAGGAAAAATACTTAGTGGCCCCCCTTATAGTTAACACGTCTATAACCCTTCTGGCATGGTTCTCTTGATTTGTCAAATTTATCCTACATTTAAAAAGTTACATTATTTATAGTGGTAGGTTTTTAGAAAGAAAAAAAAGTGAGACTTGTCACGTCAGGTAGATTATAGGTATGATGAATTATATGTGGATCATGTAATAAAACTCTAAATTAAGAAAAGATAGATTATATGGTAGCTAGTAATTAAGCCTAAGGTTTTGCTTGGTAGGAAAGATGTAAAATTGGAAAGAAAGAAACTAGGAGGAGAAAAGTAGGAGGATAGAAAATTATAGAAAATAAAATTAATTTTCCTCTACTATGCTTGGTAGGAAATATGAAAAAATGAGTGAAAAAATTTTATTTTTTTCTTATTGGTTAGTAGAAGAACTACATTTAAAAAATTAATTTTTTCTCTTCACTTTTCCACCCTAACTTTTTCATCTCTTTACTTTTTTTTTATACCAAGCAAAGCCTAATATTGATATAAAAATCATGGAGCTGAAGCTGGTGGTTCTCCGGCCACGTGAACCGAAATAGTCTTTGATTTGATACATGATGATAAACGTTAATAATATTGATCCATAAGGCAAAAATTTGAATCACAAGCTGCATATGCACTTTCTGTTCCTGGTGAGCAGAGAGCAGCAGCTTAGTAAGTTGAATTCAGGAGTATATACCTCGTTGGTAAGTCGGAAACAAATAAACACAGCACGTTTTACATGTTAATTGCCTAAATTCCCAGAAAACCTGATGAAAATTAAACGCGAAAACAAGACCAACGTGGACGGCTGGGGTAATGTGATGGAAACCATGATCCACGAATCTGGAAATTTCCTAGAAGGGTTGTTTGGATTGGTGGTCCAAGCAAACGAGACATGGGATTGATATTTAGTCAGAAATGAAAACAGTTGATAGTTGAGAACTAGTTTATGCTGTAGCAGAAGCAGGTCCAAGAAAGTGGGAAGCCGAAATGGATGAAATGAAGAAATCCCACAAAATCTCAAAATCCTCTGTTTCTGACATCTGTCAAACATATTTATTGGGGGGTTTAAAAACATATATATATATATTTATCAAATGTGATATATGTGTGTGTGTTTGGGGATTTTGTTTCATAACCGACCAAAATTTGGTCGTCAAAATACTTGTATCATGTTCCCGTGAGATCAGGAGTACTGTAAAGTAAAATAATGCCCCTTTGATTTAATTTCTCAGATTTGGTAATTACTAATTACTACACTTTCAAACCATGTGGATATCCAGCTATTTCTAGGAAATTTCATAACTTGGAAAACAATGAGACACAAATTTCTCGAAGTGTTCTTTTTCCAATTGAAAAAACCCCGTGGAGTAACCAAAAAGAAAGTTCCTAACCTGTAAAATTCCTAAGAGTGTAAGAAAAAAAAAACATACTATATATATTACAAGATCATGTTACTTGATTCGCCACTTTAAACTGAGCCATTATTGTAACATGTTACTATATTAATTAACTTATAATTAGTGTCCCTAAAAAAAGTTCTGTTGCACGATACATGATTTCCTTACCAGCACGCAAGCTATTACAACACTTGAATTAATCTCTTGATGGGCGATCCAAATTTGGCAATCGTCTTGAGTTTGGACTTCTCGTGTCCGGATCAAACTTTGAAAAGTAGACTTTTCAATTTTTCTGTCCTTCGGGCCCCGCGGCCTCTCCCTCCTTCATTCTAAACTCTTCCTATATAAGGCACTACTTCTCTGAATGTTTGCTATCCAACACATTAACAAACAACATTACACAACGCTTGCGAGCTCCCGCGATCCTTTCGCCAATCCTTCACATCGGCCATAACACATTCCCTCTTCACTCTCTTCCTCACTCCATCACTTTTCAAACTTACCCTAAGCAGGAGAAAATGGTCTTTACAAGAAAGAGTAACCCACAGCTTTTGTCTAGAATTGCCACTAACGACAGACATGGGGAAAATTCACCTTATTTTGATGGGTGGAAAGCGTACGACAGCAACCCATTTCACCCCCGTCACAATCGTGATGGGGTCATTCAGATGGGACTTGCTGAGAATCAGGTTTGGTTATTATATCCAAACCCGATATGAAAATTATTTTGCATGAACCACACCCTTCATTCAAATTCTTATCTCATTATTAATTAAAGTTGTTCTTCTTTTCGTTCTGCAGCTTTGCTTTGATCTGGTCACAAAATGGATTCTAGAAAACCCCCAGGCCTCCATCTGCACTGCCGAAGGAGTTGATAAGTTCAAAGATATTGCCATCTATCAGGACTATCACGGCCTGAAAGAGTTTAGAGAGGTCCGAAGATGCTCAAATATTTTCACTATACATTAACTATATGGAAACAATTCAAGAAATATCGGCTGCATTTTTCACTCGATTATATTTATATTTATATTTACTTTAAATCTCTGCAGGCTGTAGCAAAGTTTATGAGAAGAGTAGGAGGAAATACCGTGACATTTGATCCGAACCGTATAGTTATGAGCGGAGGAGCCACCGGAGCAAACGAGACGGTCATGTTTTGCTTGGCCGACCCAGGCGACGCTTTTCTCGTGCCTTCACCTTATTATGCAGGGTACGTCGTACTCTTTTCTTATTATTATTTTTATTTTTATTTTCATCGTTTGGATTTTAATACTAGCTAGCATGAGTTTTGACTTTACAAATATTAGAATACGATACTTTTCAGTGCAATACAGCCAATCGTGGGGTTGGGATGTTCAACTTTCAAACAACAGAAAATGCTAGAAAGAATTAGAAAGCGAAAGAGTGGTAGATTTTGTGAGACAAGTGAGAAAAGTAATTTGGAAAAGAATAAAATTGGAGAGGAACTGAGAGTAATTTTATACATATTATAGTAATCTTCTTAGTCATACCCATGGGAGAGACCACACGGTTTTGAAAATATTTTAACTTAAAATAATGCGATCATATGGTCAAAATTTTATCCAAATACAGAATGAGAATGCCAGTGCGATAGCTAGGGCCCTACGCATGCTATGTCCTCAGTTTTTCCAAAGTCTAAAGATAAAAATATTATTATTTGTCAAACTCACGCCTTGCGTGCCTTGGATATTTTAAAATTTTTGCAGTAATATTATTTGTTAGTTTATGTAAAATTAAAAATCTTTTTCAGAGCTAAATTAATATTAGTACTATGATAATTAATTAATTACAGTAAAAATAATTATATTAGTAGTAATTGGACTTTTGTCATTGACCTTTGACTCCCAGAAATTTCCAAAAGTAGACCTTTACTTTGACGGCAATTCCTCAAAATTCAACTAAGCTATTGTTGTTTGTTTGGGCAATTTCCATTAATTCTTCATGTTTTCCAGCTTTATATTAAGAGTGTTTAAAACTTAATTCTCCTCTTAGTACTTTTCTTTCCAGCTCATGTGAAACGTGTTCGTTCATAATTCTTCTTTTTTTTATAATTTTATCAGTTTTATTCATTTATCTTTATTTTGAAAAAAAAATATATGCAGATTTGCGAGGGACTTAAGATGGCGCACAGGGTTGGAAATAGTTCCAGTTGACTGCAAAAGCTCACAGAATTTCCGTATAACAAGAGAAGCCCTGGAAAAAGCTTATGACAAAGCTGAGAGATCGAATATCAATGTCAAAGGTGTTATCATAGCGAACCCTTCAAACCCTCTAGGCACAGTTTTGGACAGAGAGACAATGGAAAGCTTAGTGAGGTTCGTTGACGAAAAGAACATCCACCTTGTCTGCGACGAGATCTATGCAGCAACAGTCTTCAGCTCTCCTAGGTTCATAAGCATTGCAGAAATTATTCAAGAAATGGATTGCAACCGCGATCTAATTCACATTGTTTACAGCTTGTCCAAAGACATGGGGTTCCCCGGTTTTCGGGTTGGCATTGTTTACTCCTTCAACGATGCAGTTGTCAACTGTGCCAGGAAGATGTCGAGCTTCGGATTAGTCTCCTCGCAAACCCAATATATGCTTGCTTCGATGCTTTCCGATGAGATATTCGTTGAGAACTTTCTTAGGGAAAGCTCGAACAGGTTAGCCAAAAGGCATAGAGATTTCACCGAGGGAATTGAGCAAGCGGGGATTTCTTACTTAGAAAGCAATGCCGGTTTATTCTTCTGGATGGACATGCGACCGCTCCTTAAAGAACAAACGCCCGAAGGAGAAATGGAGTTGTGGCGTGTGATTATCAATGAAGTGAAACTCAATATTTCTCCAGGTTCGTCCTTCCAATGCTCCGAACCAGGCTGGTTCAGAGTATGCTTCGCCAACATGGACGATGAGACTGTGGGAGTAGCCCTTGACAGAATTCAAGCATTCGTCCTTCAAGGAAAGGTAGAAGAAGAGGGACCCGAACACAAGTCATCTAAACCTTCGCAAAAGAAAAACCTACGCCTCAGCATCTCTTCCTGCGGATTATACGAGCAGAGTACTATCATATCGCCGCACTCCCCAACTCCCCTTTCCCCACTGGTTCGGACGCCGACTAATTAATTAAAAAGTAATTGCAACAATTCTAATCAATTCATTAGTAATTTACAACTTATATATAGGATATACTCCTTGTGTGATACTATAATTAATCATTTAATTAGGTGATTAGTGTATACGCGGCAGATTATTGATATTTATTCCGTTTAAAATCTTTTAGTCTGACGCCGATTTGTTGAACCACTTGAATTTTTTTTTTTAAGGATTGAACCTCTTGAATTAAGGGTCAGGTGGGACTAGGAAATACTACTATCTTTTTCTTTCTTCCGCATTATAAAGTCTAGGCCGTAAGCATTATTTTTGTGGAAGAATATGAATGAATTAATGTAGTATGCATTGTAGCAGAAATCGTTGCATTCTTACAAAACGAAGTGTCTTGTACTCGGCTGGTTTTTATCATAATAATGATTTGGATTTATCTGATTATTTTGTTATTTCTGAATTTGAGGTGTGAATTATCTCAATTGCTTGGGTGTGATGTGGAGATCAGTAGGACAATATTCAACCATCTTGCTAGTTATGGGTGTTGATTTAACATTTTAATTATCACTAGAGATTAGGTGGTGGATTACAGGCTGTGACCAATAATAAGGGCTAAATTAATCAAATACTATGACAATCATTTCGGCCATGACATTCCATGCATCCTTTATTAATTTCCTCTGGTGGTGCAAATACTATTTGAAAAAAAAAAAGTTCAGAAAAATATTAATGACCATGGAACATGATGTGATGCTGACGTGTTATTAATTATGAATAAAAATTAAGCAATTGTCTTGGACAAAAATATAAATACTCTAATAAATAAGCCTGATTTGTCACATTAATTGACCTATAAGCAATTGATGAAGTTTTTCAAGTTGTCCAGAAGCCAAATATTCCATGGCATTCTGAAAGAGGTAATACTGTTAACTTCCCACGAATGCATTCCCAAAACAAATTCCGTACGCAGTCTTCCAAATGTATATGCTCCATATTATTTAAGCAAAATATTGTTGGACAGTGAAAGCTTGGTTAGCTGATGTATACACAAGCTAGGTAGGTATGTATGAGAAAGAGACTAATTAACATATATTTAAAGCTATAGTGCTTGCTAGCTATTTTAATTTGGTTAATTATATATTAACATTTTCGACAATATTATCTTATAATTAAGGCTTTCTATATAGTTTGAAAAACGATCGAAGGGTAATTAAAAGACAATGTATGTGTTCAGATGAAATGTTGTAGGCATTTATAAACTGAGCAGAATATGTATGAAATTGTGTTTATTTATAATAATTATACCATCAAATTCGAATGAAAAAGAGGTAATGGGTTTTAAACCAAAATGTATGGCTGAAAGGGATTTCGCGTATGATATTTGATATTTGTTCCATGTATGATATTGATCGGTTTGGTTTGAAGGTTGAAGTAATGGACACCAACATTTTGGGGAAACGTAAGATTGAAGTCATTTCTTGTAGAGGATGAGACATTCCGCCCCCACCACCACCAAAATGTCTCTACCCATTTCTGCATTGAGTTACCCCTTTAACTTACCAATCTCCCTCCCTCTCTACATGTATATTATAACACCAAATGATTTTCTTCCTTGGTTTCTATCCGATGATCATCATCAGTAGCTAGAACCGACCCGCAAGTCTTTAATTGCTTTTATTGGTACCAAAAGACAGGATATAATTTTGGCTTTGTTAGCTGAATCAACCTTCACTTATTCATCACTTGCGTAAGCTATCCTGGTTGCCGTCCATATGCCTTCCCTCTACTGCTTGCGTCATCTTAATAACAGGATAATACATAATATGGATGTAAGAAAATGCTCTATAAAATCCCACTTATCACACCTTGATCCATATAGTATATTAGAAAATTGGGTAATCTAAAAGTCAGCGGACTTTTTCTGTAAAAGAAGAAAAACAAGGAAAGCGTGGTCGTCGGGTTGGGTTTCCATTGTAACCGTCTAAGGTAGCAAGAGGGAGTAAGAGGGTAAGAGATGACAATAATTAAGGTCACGGTGCACAAGTATTTGATGTGTTGAAAGTTGAGACAAAATGAAAATGGTTTAGTACTTAAATTGGTCTCTGAATTATATAAAAAAAGACAGATTGGTTCATAAATTTTTATTTGAGACGGATTAGTTCTTGAACTTTTATTTTGAGATAGATAGGGCCTAAATGAGAAAAAATCAAAGAAAACTTAGAGAACAATTTATCATAAAATAAAAGTTTAGGGATTAATCTGTTTCAAAATAAAAGTTGAGGGATCAATTTATCCTAAAATAAAAATTGAGAAACTAATCTGTTTCAATAAAAGTTTAAGGACCAATCTATTCTTTCTGTATAATTCAGGAACCAATTTAGATATTAAACCAAATGAAAATCAGGTGAAAGAGAGCAACGCATGCCTTCCTAACCTGTTTCATTAATATACTTAAACTAGTAACTAATGAGATGGGGGAAGTTGACCTTTGACATTCCTGAAAATACGAAAAAAAACATGATTTGATTTATGACTCTACGACCAATATTATCTCTTCTCTCCAACATTGCTGGGCTGTCTGTCTTGCACTTATCACGTTAATTTTGCCTTCAAACATCGATCGACACCTATTATTGGAGTATATTCGCCAAGCAAAATATATTAGTACTAGTTTCTCATTTCTCATTGCTTTTCTTTCTTGTTTTCAAATTCTTCGGCGCAATACCAATATATGTTGAGTTAAGTGAAAATAAGTCCAATGCTCCTTAAGTAAGATTTCGAATTCGAGTATTGTTAATGGGAAAAAATAGGTTTAGGAGAATTTTCTCTTATTTGGAGTCCAACGTAGTTAAAACAGAATTAATCGTAGACAGTTAAACGAATACGAATACCTATAGTTATACTCAAAGAAAGATTCTTCGTGCAACCTTAACATGTTCAAAGCCTTTATATTAGCTCTAGTACTTAGCTTCATCTTTAGATGGAACTCAACCTGGATATATTCATTGTTATGGCGCCTATTGATGATGACTAGCCTTTGAAGATGTTCTATCTTTTTTTTTTTGTTTCAACAATGTCTGCCAGTGCCGATCGCCAACCTTTGTTAGTTAGCCAAAAATGCTTTGTTCTGTTGTTTAATTTAGTACCTCACACTAGAAAATCTTTGGTCTTTAATTCACTTACTTAACTATTGTAATTTGTAATGGCTTAATACCCAAATTGATCTCTGAACTATATAAAAAGGGATAGATTAGCCCCTAAGCTTTTATTTGAGACTGATTAGTCCATGAACTTTTATTTTGAGATAGATATGTCTTGAATGAAAAAAAAATCAAGAAAAAATCAAAGATCAATATGTCCCAAAATAAAAGTTTAGAGATTAATCTATCTTAAAATAAAAGTTGAGGGACTAATTTATCCTTTTTTTTGTATAGTTCAGGATTTAATCTGTCCCAAAATAAAAGTTGAGGGACTAATCTATCTTAAATAAAAGTTTAGAGACCAATTTATCTTTTTTTGTATAATTTAGGGATTAATTTAGATATTTAAGTCAATTTATAATTGATTAACACGTTCTTAATTATTAGTCAGTAATAATTACTATTAATTAATCAGGCCGCCCTGCATTCTGTTTTTCTCACTTTGTAAAACAAACCCTTTTTGAGAATGATATTGCTTCACTTGAATTGACTCCTTTTACAAAACATTCGGTTCCTTGGATGCAAAACAATTAAGTCCAATCAAAAGCAAGTTAAAGAAGAAACGCATGAACCCAATATGGTCGTATATAGAAAGATTAAGCACTAACAATCCCTTTCAACACTCTCTATATACTATGTTTCAGCTGATCAACTCGCCTAATTCCGTGGGACCAACTTTCTTCTCATACATCTTAGAAACCTTAATGGATATTCTTTTTTCCTTTATATAGTTTTTTTTTTTGAAGAATATACAAAAAATTTTTATTCAATTTCGATGTACCTATTAGAAAGATCATTTACACAGGACATCTTTAGAGATCAAACTTCAAGAACGAAAAATTTCCACGTTTTTCCAGCAAGTTCATCGTGTAAAATTCGAAGAAGTGCATGCATTGAGTATTATTGGGTTGAAAGTAGGATGAAATTGTCGAGGGCGCAAGCGAGTTTAATGTAGACTTAATTTCAATGTTGTTGGGCAACACAACAGACAATGCGACAATGTGACAAGACGGATTAAAGAGATAGAGATTGTTAAGTTTACGTAAAGCATTTTTTAATGGTGAAGATACTTGAAAACAAAGGCATAATTTTCTCTGTATCTAGAGGATTCCTTCGTACAATATTTCTTGGGTTACAAGTCTTCAACCCCTCCTCTTTAGACATTGTGAAAGAAGTTGAAAACAGGGGCAATCCTATCTAGTAATAAGACCAGATCCGCCCTGTTGTGCATTCGCTGAAACTTGAGTGGTCACCCCCTTGAATTTGATATCAAACAATTAGAAAAACCACTGCAAGAAGAGCATGAAAAGTAATAATTATAAGTATCAAAAGAAGACTAATTATTAATCAATAATAAGTTTGTCTAAGACCGCATGCACATGCCTGATAAGAGGATCCACCTAATGTTTATCAGAGAAAATGTGAAGGAAAATAGACTTCTCTTAGATCACATGCAATTCCAATTCTAACACGTTGATTGTACTGGTCTTCATGTGGAATATTGCATTGAAACAGTTATATCTGTGTCCTTTTTCTTGTTCTGCTACTTAATTTATTCAAGAGTTTGTCTAATTTAATTGGAATCGAATTAAGGGTGATACTAGATGACAAATATCAGTGATGATGCAAGAACAGGGAGATTCCAAGCTTGCTTGTAAGATTCAAAGAGGGTAATATTTTTTCTTTCTGAAAAGAACAATTGAGAATTATAGATACCTCTCCAAAACAGAAAATTACACGAGGTAAATCAGCTAACAATCTGCTTTCCAGATAACAATGGCTACGCTCTGGGGGGAGAGAGAGAGAGAGACTCTGCAAAAGAATAAATGATTACTCAAACCGACCAATGCATTGGGACCATTCGGTTTTTCACGTAAGAGATTTTTGTGATAGATTAGAAAAGACCCACAGATCCATGACTGATCGAGACAAGTACAAGCATATCGTTGCACTAACATAACATGTAATGGCTGGGAAATCTCCGAATGAGAATTTTCACTATGACCCACCATGGACAATGGAGTGTCAAACATGTGATCTAACTTTTTCTTTCTTTCCTTTTGCTTTTCAGCTGCGATTCCCTCCCAACAATTCTCTCTATGGCGGCCAAAAGTACCCTTGAGAGAAATAAGATCAATTGACTGATTTGTGCCATTGAATTAATGTTCAATGAGATTCTAATTCTAATTCAAAGCTTAGAAATCTGATTTCCCCTTATCTTTTTGTTGGGCGGTGGCCACGGGAGGTGGAAAGATTCAAAGGAGACATGGATTAGGGCTGTCAAAACAAATTCCAAAATTTCATTTATTCACTTCAAAAGTCTCTACATAACACAATAATTATACATGGAAAAAAGGATTAATGAGGCATACACCATTTATATACAAAGGGAGCTCTCTTCTTTGGTTCTTTACCTCCTACTTCTCATTGATGACAATCAATTCTATCACCAATTTGAGAAAAAACTATCTTTCTTCCCCTCGCCATTTTGGTTTTTCTTCCAACAGCCAAATCAACAAATAACACAAGCATTTGGATTCTCTTCCATGCTTTGAACATAGTAATAAGTGGTCATGTGAGGATTATATTGTTTGTAGGCCTTGACAAGCTCCAAAACAGGGTCTGGTGGTGGCGCTGGTTTTTTCTCCTCTTCCTTCTTCTCCTCCTCCTTCTTGGGTTCTTCTTTCTTTGGCTCTTCCTTTTTAGCCTCTTCTTTCTTTGCTTCCTCTTCCTTCTTGGGTTCTTCTTTCTTTGCTTCCTCCTCTTTCTTGGGTTCTTCCTTCTTTGGCTCCTCTTTCTTCTCTGGCTCTTTGGCTGGTCCTACTGATACTATGTCAGTTGGCCAGTACTTGCGTAATTTGCTTACTACGTTCACGGGATCAACTGTTCCTATCACGGTCAATCGCTTAGCCTTCATATCCATGGCAATGGAATC
This sequence comes from Microcos paniculata, assembly GCA_030664755.1. Classification (NCBI taxonomy): domain Eukaryota; kingdom Viridiplantae; phylum Streptophyta; class Magnoliopsida; order Malvales; family Malvaceae; genus Microcos; species Microcos paniculata. The sequence continues at coordinate 38,308,917 of CP131461.1, forward strand.
AATTCCTATCAGATTTCGGAGACCAAAACAAAAGTTAATCAAAAGGAAAAAAATCATCTCTCTCCCAAAGCCAGCTCAAAAGAAGAATATTGTGACATGACGATTTCTGAATACTCTTATCCTTATCATTAATTTGCTTTCCATCCAAATTCAAATCTCAGGAGTTAGAAACATATCACTACCTTGGAGGAGGGAAATTGTTGTTATCAAGATCCACAAGTCAATTGGCAGAAGAAAATTCTAAACGGGGTTTTCACAAGAGACAACAATCCAGCTAAACTTCAAACTAAAGAAGCCGTATACTAGTCCCATCGTTTTCTTTATCTAATACTCCTATAAAAACATTTGAAGATTTGGACGACCATCAGGTTAATACTTTATGATAAAATCTTTTTTTGTTTTGTTTTTTCAGAGAACTCTATTTATGCAAAGTCGCATCATTAGTTTATGTTAAAATGTTTGTATGTATGCAAATTTACTCCGGGCAGATTGCAGAGTCTCATTACAAAATTTAAAAAAATGATATACTAATAAATAAAGGCCTCCGAAAAGGATACAAAGTTGAAAACCTTTTCACAGGGTGGAATTCGAGCAAAGATACAAAAAGAAGAATGTAACATGTCAAACTCACAGCCTCGAAACACAGGATGGAAAAAGGAAGTTGCTTAATAAATTAAAGCCTTTTATATTTTTGTGAGAGTGAGTGTCAAGGAAAGCCAGATATGTATACCTGAAAGAGTTGAGACCGTCTTTAGAGCCTTCTGCTTGGCTTTGTCATCATGCAAATCCAACTTCAACACAACCTTCTGGAATTAAAAAACAAGAGAGAATGAGAGATCTGTTTCAGAATCACTATTTATTCTTCCAACAACCCATATGTAAGGATATATTATTGAGAAAAATTCATTCAAGTTGTAATCTGAACATGAACAAAAATCAAATTTGTTAGTAGTATTTGTTTTGATCCTGTAAGTAAGATGACAAAACCAAAGATGCTAGCAATTCACTAAAAAAGTTATTTGCCAAAAACAAGCTGATCCAGAAGCGACACTTTGAAGAAATAACCGAAGTATAAAAGCTTTTGTGCTGAAGCTATTGTCAGCTTAAAGCCATAGACTTGTACTAAAACACTGGGGAAGTTTCATCAAAGTAATGAAACTTTCACTGAAATATACTCTCTTGATACTGAAGGGCCATCAAAGTAACGTTTTTTATTCTTAGGAATCACTATAAAACAAGAATCAGAATCCAATCCAAGAACAAGCCATCAACAGCAAAGCCTTAAAGATTCCCTTTAAAACACAAGAGAAAGGGATTAAAAAAGAAACAAATTAAAGTACATAAAGGATCAGAACCCAATAAAGGAGAAGAAATAAATTGTCATAAACAGAAAGGGATCCCAAAGTAGGAAGCAGACCTTCATTTGTGTTGGACCCTTGCAGAGAGATCAAAAACCAGAGAGGGTTTGAGAGAGAATGATGCAAAAAAGAAAAGAAAGAGAGATAAGAATGAGGAAATGGGGCTGTTTGAAAAACAAAAACAAAAAGAAAACGAAAAAGAAAGAAAAGAGAAGAGCAGGAGGAGACGTAATGGAATAATGCTTGGCTTGAAAAAGATGGAGAGGTTTGGACAGATTACAAAGAGGGAGAAAAGGAAAATCCGAATCAAAACAAGAAATGCAGAATAGGAGAGAGAAAATAAAAAGTAGGCAGCGGAGAGAAAGGGAAGAGAACAGAGAGAAAAGGAAGGAATCAGAGAGCACTAATATTGAAGGAAGTGAAAACTAGTGGCTTTCCGTAGGAGTTTATAAGAGAGGAAGGAAAAGAAAGGAAGGAAGAGGAAACATGAAAAGCAGTAAAAGAACTATCGCTGTCTGACTCTTCTCCACGCTATTGAAAGGTGCGTTGCAACCACACCCATGCCACATTTTATTTTACTGTATTTTTTTCTCTTATTCTTTCTTTCTGTGTTGAAGTACACTATTCTTTTTACGTACATCTTTTTGGGGGTTGTTAAATTCTTGTTCTTTTTTTTTCCTTTTTTGCCATTGTGGCTGTTAAATTCTGTAGAAGAATTATTATGGCAGTAATTTTTTAAAGAAAATTTCGATTCTAATAATAGCGATGGCTGAGGTTTTTATGAAGAAATTTGAATTTGAATTTTTTATAGGAATTTCTAAATTTTGATTTTATTGATTACATTACATCTCAAGTAAGGATGACAGTAGGTTGGATTCAGGACAATTTTCGTCTATCTCAAATCCGACATAACCATATAATGTATAAAATCGGATCCTTCCCATCTTGATCTTGAATTGTAAAATTCAAAAATTGATCCCGATTTCAAGGAATAATTGCAAACTCATCCTGGTTCTGCACCCAATGTAAAACTAATATTTATTATTTTTTAAATATAATTTTCATGCAAATTATTATATTTTTTAATATTAATTGCATTATTATTACTTATAAATATATAATATTATTACGTTTATCCACTCAATGAGTATTAATACTCCCTCTATTCTTATTTATTTGACCATTTTTCATGTTTCTTTTTTTTTGTCCATTTATAATTTTAATAAGAAAAATGCTAACGGGTGACTTTTGACACCTGTTAAGCACACAATTTTAAAATACGTTTTCTTTGGAAAAGGTAAAAATATAATAATGATGTAGTACCTTTTTTGAAAAGATAAAAGTGTAATAATGGATAATTTTAATTTTTTATTATGATTAGAATACCCTTTCCTTTAACAAAATTTAGTCTCAAATTAAAAAAATATTTAGCCCCAAATTAAAAAAATGTTTAGCCCCAAATAATTTTTTAACTTAATTTTAAGGGTAAGTTCTAAAATTTAAAATATATTATTATAAGATTTTAGAAAAAAAAAAGCATCCACTAATTTGTCAAAGTTTAGCCCCAAATTAAAAAAATGTTTATCCCCAAATAATTTTTTAATTTAATTTTAAGGGTAAGTTCTAAAATTTAAAATATATTATTATAGAATTTTAGAAAAAAGGCATCCACTAATTTGTCAAAGTTTAGCCACTAATTAAAAAAGTTAATTTCGTGAGTAAGTCTTAGTATTTTAAATATTTATTATTTGTAAGATTTTAGTTTAAATATATAATATAATTACATCACTTTAATTATATATTTAATTTTTATAAAATTTTTCTCCTTCATAAAAGTATTTTTATTAAATATATATATAAAGGTGCTTTCGTCAAAATAAATTAATACTTAACAATTACTTTTTAATTTATTATGCAACTAATCATTTTTATCATTATTGTACCACTATTTGAAGTATTAATTATTTCTTTTCAGGTGCCTGTAGGTACCCGATAAGAAAACCCATTCAATAAAGCATTAATTATTTATTTTTAAGTTTATCCGTCTTTTATTTTTAATTTATTTAATTGTAGATACATTTATTTAATACTACTAATAAGAGGCAAGAGGAGAGAGAAAATGATAAGCATAAATTTGAAAAATAAAGTAAAATTTGTATAAAAATTTAAAATTAACTACTTATTAATCTAATTTATATATATTTATTAATATATATCTCTAGTGGGACAAGATGAGATTAACTTAAACCGACCCTTATTTGAGTATTTGAAAACCCATTTGGAGAATCTGATTTCAAGGAAAAAAAACCCGCCTTTACCGAGAACGAGGCGAGACGGGATTGAATTTGTCATTCCTAATCTAAAGGCATGGAATAGTAGTAGATCATTAATGTTGCTTCTTTTTTCTTCCTATATTTTAAATTGTCTTTTAATTCTTTTTTATAGTATCAGTATAAAATCAAAACTTCAAATTTTAAAAATAAATTACACAAATTTAAATGATTAAAAAATCTCTCGAAAACGAAATTGAATATGCAACTGACATTATTATCTTGACAAAACATAAAATTTTCGAAAATGATTAACTTCCTAACGTTTTGAAGGTTGTGGTTGAGAATTGACGAACTACTAATGATTTGGAGTTTTGGAACAATAAATACAAATAAAGTAATGATGATTACTTTCATTTCATCAAATTTCAGTACAATGTACATTGTCACGCGGACATTTTACAGTTTGATGGAGCATAAGTATGATACTATGCACTCCCTCCTTTCCACAATATATGTTGTTTTAAGATTTTGTATAAAAATTAAGAATAATGTTAAAAACTCTTAAAATATAGATAAAATATTATGAAATGACAGTTTTACCTTTTTATTAGAATTATTTATTCTCATAAATACTCTTTTTGATAATTAATGCTTTGTAGAATTAATTTAGAGGGATAGGGATAAAATTAAAAAAAGAATAATTAATACTTCATAGAATTCTTAAAATGATAGATAAATTAAAATAAAAAAATTTATCAAAAGTAACAATTATTGTAAAAAGGAGGGAGTATTTAAGTTGGGGAGAAAAATATAAAATGAAGTAAACTTGCTGTTTTTCAGAGAAAAAGGACTAAAGGAGCGCAAAATGCAAAATGCAAAATGCAAAATTCGAAAAGTGAATCCCATAAACTGATGTCAGGTGCCAGTTATTTAGTACTACTACTATACATCGATTTTTTTTTTTCACTTTGGAGAGCGTGAATTTTTGTGCATTGCTAGAGATGGTAAATTGACCCGATCTGTCGGATTTCGCCCTGCCCCGCCCCTAATTGGGCAGATTTTCTCTTTGAAATCGGGTTTTCGAGGTAGAGCGGGGTAGGTTTTTAAATATAAAAATCGGGGTCAGGTTTAATCTAATCCTGCTCCACCCGTCCTGGGATATATATATAATTAATATTTTTATTTTTTTTAATTTTATATTAATAAATATATAAAAATTAGATTAATAAATATATTATTAGTACTAATTAAGTTGATTAACTTATTAATATTATATATTTATAAGAAATAATGATGTAATTAACATTAAAAAATATAATTTACGTGAAAATTATATTTAAAAAAATAATAAATATTAGTTTTGGATCGGATTCGGGTCGAAGGCGAGTTAACTATTATTTCTTCGGATCGGAGTCGATTTTTTATTTTCATAATTTGGGATCGGGGCGGGACAGGATAGGATCAGTTTTTGTATATTATATGGTTGGGTCGGGTTCGGGGTGAACGAAAACCGTCCGGAACCCGACCCGTTGCCATCCCTATGCACTGCACTACCTGCATCTTGGCGCGTGAACACAACGCTTAACGCACTGACGTACTAGCAGTCATTTAAAGAACCGACGGAGTCGCCAATTAGGGCCTCGGAGATGATCGTGGTCCCCACCGGTCAAATTTCTTCATCTGCACCTGCTGGTTTTCGCAATCATGGCGGCGAACTCAATCCCAGATTCATTTTAGTATCTTTCAGTCTCACCGTCTCGGTTAAATTTTTTATTGAAATTTTTGAACGCAGACATTTCGGCCTATTTCAGTTTTTCATTTATTTGACACGTGGCGTCCCTAAAATTTGCCACGTTCCTCGTTCCCTATCATTGTAGTCCGTGTGGGGTGGGTGGCTAATGAAGGTGGGACATGAGAAAAACTCCACGAGTGGGAATTCAGTTCAATTTAAGCTTCTACTTATAATAAAGTTAAGCTGAATTAGGGATTATTTAGGATAACTCCAGTTATTTAGTGTTTGTTATTTTATATATTTTTATTTGATTTGAGGTAATGAGATAATCAAAATTATATTATACTACTGCCACGTCAGCATATAACATTAAAATCAAATTATTTGATAACCTTCAAATTCTTAAGTAATCTGAGTTTGTCAGGTTATCTTAAATTTTTTTTCTAATTTACCCTCATTATTTTATTCCTTTAAACCATAATAACCCAATGTAATCGGTAAATTATAACATTCTTTTTAAGCATTTTTTTGTAAGAAGCATATTATTAAATTTAACTTATATAATTATTAAACTATTTAAATATATTTTGGCTAAAAAAACTATTTAAATATACGTTAATTCAATTAAACTAGAAACATAATTTTTTTGTCATAAACATAATTAAACTTAACTTATTTAATCATTAAAATATTATTATATATAATATTTTGTGCATATGACTTACCCAATTAATTTTTTCATAAGGCTCAAGTATTATAATATCTATTTTTTCCCTATGTAAATTAGGTATAATTTAATTTAATGAAACAAATAAATATTATTTTGTTAAGTTCAATGAAGATAAACTTGTTTGATTAGTTATATATAATTGTTGAAATAAAAATACTTGAAAAATATATGATACATAGTATAAAAAAGAAATAAACTACAAGTCTTTAAGTGATGGCATAATAGTAAAATATCAATTTAACAAGAAAACATAACTCTCAACTAAACAGATTAATTTAATATTGACAAATATTGAATCAAATACAATTTGATAATCTTTCAGTTTATATATATAGGTTATCTTTGATAAAGTTAATCACATAATCTAAGGTTATCTCACATTATCCGAATCAAACGCTTCCTTAAAGTTTTTGTGATTTTTTTGGTAGAAAAGCGGTGCATTTAAGATTAAGTTTTTGTGATTATTATTTATAGTAATTCCATTCCAATTTGACATTTAACAAAGAATCTGTGACTCGAATACAAGTATTTTACTATTATTGCTTATCGCTACATATTGTCGAGCCCAAATTGTGTTTTCACTTTTACCTATCAATATCATGATGTTTAAAAATTAATTACTTTTGGTCGAACTACAATAAAAAACTCATACCGTCTTATTATATACGGATACAAATCAAATCAAATCAAAGAAAGAAGGGAAGAAATAATGATCTTTACTTAAACGATCATTAAACCTCCTATTATACCAACTAGCACTTTCAAATGACATTTAAGTTTAACAACCTCCATAAAAGGTGAAAATTGAAGCCGATCGATAACAAATTTTATTTACATATATATGGAAAAGGAAAAAGATTGAACTAAAGTTCAAATATTTGCGCAACTGCAAATTAACCACCTATATGAACAACTCAAATTCTTGATACATAAATACTATATATTACTTCCATTTCTATACGTCTGACTCCAATAACTAAACATCTTAGATTAAGAAAGTTGATTGAATAACAAAATTCTATGTATATTTTATTTTACTTTTTAAATTTATCATAATTTTTCATTTTTCTTTTTCTTTACAACTGCATTTAATAGTTTTTATAATTTCAAAAAATGATAAATTTTGAAATAAATAATTAATATTTATTGAAATCATAAAAGAATAAAGAAAAAAAAAATAGATTGAGATCATATAATTAAAAACGAAGAGAATAGTAAAAAACGCTTGGCGGGTACCAATAATTGTTTGAAATCAACTATAGTAATTACATCAGTAATTAATTTCCAAATTAAATTAAATAAGTATGCTGTAGTACACAAAAGAGAAAAGTTGAAGTACTTCATTAATTTCAACTCTTACCTACTACCCCTCTAACAGATATAAGCCTCCAACCTACTGCTTCTGGTTTGGGGCAGCTTGGATGGAGCTATTGGTCAAAGAGGTATCGCCACGTTTTTTATTTAAAAATATAAATATATTTGTGGTAATTTTAGATCACCAAGTTCAAACACACATATAAAAGGTTATTCTGATTAAAGGGGAATTTCACTATGCTATGCTGTAATTCAAAGTTTCTTCTGAGATTAATATGGATGGATATACCTGCCCTGGCTTCGGGCAATTTCCATTTGAAGCGTTGGAATTGAAAGAGAGAGGTGGAGGACCACGACGCCTAGTTAGTGGCTGCTTTCTTCGGCAGATGGTACCACAATAAATATCATTATTATGTGCAGACATCGAGGAAAATTTTGCAGAGAAGACCAACAAATTAAAGCTGACATTCTCATTTTTCAAGCTATATATATAGCACTATATCAGATCATACCATGCCTTATGTATCCCTTAATTTCCGTTTATTTCATTTCACATATACTTATAAAATACTACTAGTAGAATTGGGAAGCTAGCTACCATTCTTGTGCTGAGAATTACTACTAATAAGCTAATTCTGTTTCCCAGCTAGCTCTCTGTTCTCGTCGTGATGATCTCGCGACCCTTACAACTACAAAAGCCTCGTATTTTACAGATGGGTGGCCGTTGCAGCAGCCTCATCAATAGCATTGGAACAAAACATCCTTTTAAAAGTTGGATTCATGTTTGGTTAATGTTATTATCGTTCAGATCGAACAAATTATTAAAACATCTAGAAAACGATGTGAATGTTGTTACTTTTATTGTTAAAAAAGAAGAAGGTAAGTTTGACTACGGTAAGCAGCTGCCAAACTACGAATAATGCCTTTGATGATTTTTGAATATTAAAGTATACTATATATCATCATTAATTCACTTTAAAAACCAATGTCAACTTGGCCCTTGCCATCCATTAACAACCGATAGGTTTGAGTTATTAATTAATACAATAAGTATAAAGTTGAAACTTTCGAAAATCCGACGTAGACGACATAATTACCACTCAATTTTTATTTATTTTTTATTTTTCTATTTATTTTGGTGTAGATCAGTAGATGGGTTATATCCTACTACAGGGGAGCTATCATTTCTGTTATCTCAAAAAAAGGCAATGCCTTTTCTATTTTCCTTTTTTTTTTTTTTTCCTGTTTTTCATCAGCTTTGCATTTTTGCATGGCGACAGCGATATAGGAATCCCTTGCTGTCGATCCCCTCCCAAAAATTAAAAAAGAAAGAAAAAGATGAAAAGATAACGTAGCCGGCCTAGTTTGCATTTGAGGTCCACAAGGGGGAGCCTCCACCTGTATGGTCTCAAAACTTCTCTGGCTTTGGCAACAATCCTCGACAATCATCAATGCTTCGTTGCCCATCTTTTTGATCCTTGTCAAGACCTCCTTAATCAATACAGTTAGTATATTTTTAAAAGCTTTTCTTGAAGTGACGTTGGATTTGTTACAGATGTTGGTTATAGGACTGGTATTGAATTCTACTTGAGCTAGAGGAAGGAAAGATTCGAGTTGAGTTCATATTGACACAATAAAAAGGAGACCGGAGTCGGTCTAATTTTATTTTGGATTTTTTGTGTATCTAAAGTAAAGCTAGCCGATTTTTGGGCCATTAAGCCCAACAGATTGGTGGATGGAGTCGATGACTAAATGGGCTCATATAATGGGCTTATGTGATGTTTCGGAGTATGTGCGCAACGGTGGATTTGGGAATAGAATCTGATGCCGATCGACTATTCTTTTATTCACGCAACCCAAGAACTCCGGCCCGTGCTAACAAAAATCAGAACGACACGTGACATTCACGTGTTCTTTAACCATCCTTCCCTCGCATCGCCTCTCAAGTCTCACCATCTCCATCTTCCAGGGGTTCATTTTGACTAGGTCTTCCGCTTCGCCCATTGCCATTGCCAAATTAGCTTAAAAAAAAAAAATCCAAAACCCTACCAAATTTTCCCCAACGGAATCTCGTTTCTCTTTATGATTATCTCAAAATTCTCCACCTATTGACTTCTCAACTATTTCCACCCTTCTGTTATCAATCGCTATGGATCATCAAGAGCACGATATGTCGCCAATTCTAATACCGAAAACTTCAAATTCGTACAATCTCATCAGCAATTCCTCGGTATGGCTCGAAATTCGTCTCTTTTACGTTCGAATCGCGCCTTGCGTGATCGACAGCGTCCCGGATCATCTCACCCTCTGCCACCTTCGCCGAGAGATCGGTGTCTGCCTCGAAATTAACGGCTCTCGTGTCCCTGCTTCGGATTCTGCCTCCCTTACGCTTCGCCGCGACCGTCTCAATAGGGAATCCTCCGAGGTCACTTATTTAAGCACCGACAGCGTTCGCGTCACCGGAGGGTTTGAATTCGAGGTGTACGAGGATGGAAAGAATGTCTTGTTGTGTGGTTCGTTGCAGAGGATGGAAGGAGAGTGGAGCATGGATTATTTTATGGCAGCGGCGGTTATGGAGTCTGGGAATTCGGCGTTTTTTCAGCCCAAGATGGGAGTTTCGGCCCCGGGGATTGAAGTCTATATAGCGGGGTGTTGTGCGGGTGTGCCTGTTATATTGACCAAGACGATACTTGTGAGTCCTAGGAGGAAAGGAGGATTAAAGCTTAGCGGGATGTTGGATGCAATTCCCGAGGATGAGGAGATTGGCAAAGTGGATAGTAAGGGTGTGAGTGGATTGATTAGACATCGGAAATTACAGGTAAAATTGGAATTGGTTTTAAATGTCTTTGTTTTGGTTTGTATTCCTTTTACTGATCATAAGTTCGTAAGAATGTGGGACGTAAAAAACAAAAAAAAAAAAGAAAGAAAAGAATGTGGGACGTATATTTAAGCATTGTACATGGAATCCTTCTTTGAAAAATATTGATTGTCTAATAATCTTTTCTGTGTTTAAGAGGTTATTTACGGCCTTAGCAAACAAAGACTGTTGTTGCTTTTGTAATTCTGTTAAAGGGAAATGCAATATTTCTGGGCTTTCTGCTGTTCGCATATGATAGTAAGTTTTGTTTTGTTTTGTTTTTTTCACTGTCAACAGTAGGCACCAGAGATGTCTGTGCCGATTGCTTCTGGGTATAATATTGTCGCTGTACCTCTTATCTAATGAAGTGATTTTGTTGTCTGTGTTCGTGTTAACGATGATTGGATCCTTTGTTCCTTACTCTGAGCATTAGAGGCAGCCCACTCAATGCTTGTTTTGCAAGCTGAGTGAGTTAGGACACTTATCAGCTGTTCCGAGTGTTCTTTTTTCTTTATTTCACTTCTTCAATTGGTCTCCTAAATTCTTTTTTCCTCTTCTATTTTTACTGTAAGTCTGTAACTACGAGCTTCAATTAACCATCTGGATACTGAAATGTGTTTGCATAGCCTGTTCTAGCAGATTCTTAGAGGCTTGCAAGAATCATTTTCACCATTCAATTTTCCTAGCATTGAATGCCTCTGTATTGCATGCTGTTCTTTTTTACATCTATAGAATAGTAATTATTTTGGTGGTGTGCAGATTACGGAAGCTGGAGTCGAAGATTATGACTCTGATGGGAAAATTGGACACGGTTACTACTCTGAAGACATGTATGCTGGTGAGGATGGCCAACTTTCATGGTTTAACGCTGGTGTTAGAGTTGGTGTAGGAATTGGCCTTGGAATGTGCCTCGGAATTGGAATTGGTGTTGGACTGCTTATGAGATCATATCAAGCAACTACTAGGAATTTCAGGAGGAGGTTTTTCTAAGATGGATATCTACACCTGACAATATGATGTTCTGTTTTAAATTTAAAGTAATCTTTCAGGATTTTGGTAGCAGTCTGGAAGATTTCAGGGTTGCAGGCCGGTAACTAGAGAAAAGATCAAGATAGCAACTCAAAATTATAAAACACGAGTCTGGTGGGCTCTGGCAGGTGGGTTGAAGTTCTTTGTTTAGCATGTTTAAGATATGAAGTGCACTTACCCTCTATTGGATCTGCTTGTCTATACATCTTCTATACCCCCCATTGACCACTTAAAAAACCATATGAATATACCATTTCAGAAAACCCAAAAAAGAAAAAAAGGTAAAAAGAAGAAGAAGAAGAAGAAGAAGAAGGAAAAGGTCATACTTGCTCAATGTTGGGTACAAGAATGTGTACTGCCACTTTTAATTAGATGATGAGGCCGCAGGTGCGATAGACTTGTTCGGCAGTTGGTGTGGTATGAGTCCTCAACTACAAAAATGTATCTAGCTTTCTCTATATTGTAAAAATTTTGCATTGTAGTGATTTCTGGTAAGATCGATGCTTATTTTTGTAGGCAATGTAAAAGTTTTTATATCCTTGTATTGACTTAAAAGTGATCCTTCCATTCAATTCATTAGTTTTGCAAGCTGTGAGCCGGTCTGATGCTTTTTCAAAAGGAATGAAACGTCTACTTTTTAATTTGTAGTAGTAATTATTTTGTAGTTGTGCGCACCCTGGTTTGCTGCTCTTATCAGTTACTATATCATCATTTGTTTGGTGAGTTCTTCAATCATTCTTGGAAGACTGACAATCGGTGGAGGTACATATTGCTTACCTTGGGCTGGCATTAAATTGCACAAAAGAATATAAGAAATTCCTTCCCAGGATCCATAAGCAAACAATAATTTAGCCTCTATTAAAACCCTTTATTATCCAAGACTAAGATCTGCTGTTCTAGTAGGAACCGCCGCGTGGATTTAGTTTGGAGTTTGGACATCATCAGACAATGATTCATTCGGTGGTAATGAAACAGAGGGAGACCACAAACACTGACTTTGGCTTTTAGCATATGCCGTATAGATACTTGGAAACGATTATAAAATCCTCGGAAGGAAAATCTCATGACATCCAAATGCAATCTCAAATGTCAAAACTGTTTGGGGGAGGTCAAGTCAAGCCGCTAATTGCCAACAATTTGGACATAACCGGAATTGAGAAATATCGTAATGGCATCTACATTTCATCGTCATCATCTATGGAGTCAGTTTGAGTTGAGCTTGAACTCCTTCCCGAAGCTGAGGAGCTACTTTACAACAAAGCCAACAAGAAATGCAAAAAACACACAACACCGTGTCACCAGAATCTAAAGCCATGTCTTTAGTTTAACTCTTGAAAATTTCAATCCTTTTGTCTTGACGAACCTTTAGCCCCCGAAGATGCCCAAAAATTACCTCCATAAACCCTAACCGGTAACTACCACAAGGGAAAAAACTCTTACCCTTCCCCCCTCACTCCTCGAGCTAACAGCGCGGGATCCGACGATGAACACCACCACCACGACGTCGTCTAGACTCAGATCCTCTACCGCAATGTCTCACCGTCACAACCCTACGCCTCTCCCTTTGGTCGTTTCCCTCAACTGCATCGAAGATTGCATCCCCGAACAAGAATCTTTGGCCGGCGTAGCACTCGTCGAGCACGTGCCTCTCAGTCGCTTAGCCGACGGGAAGATTGAGGCGGCAGCGGCTGTCCTCCTTCACTCCCTTGCCTACCTCCCTCGAGCTGCTCAGCGTCGCCTCCGCCCTTACCAGCTCATCCTCTGCCTCGGCTCTTCTGATCGCGCTGTGGACTCCGCCTTGGCCGCTGATCTCGGACTCCGTCTTGTCCATGTCGATACCACGCGAGCTGAGGAGGTCGCCGACACTGTCATGGCGCTGTTTCTTGGCTTGCTCCGCCGCACGCACTTGCTCTCTCGCCACGCACTTTCGGCTTCCGGTTGGCTCGGCTCGGTTCAGCCGCTTTGTCGGGGAATGAGGCGGTGCCGAGGACTAGTGTTGGGAATTGTTGGTAGATCTGCGTCGGCTCAGTGTCTGGCATCAAGAAGCTTAGCTTTCAAAATGAGTGTGCTTTACTTTGATGTTGTTGAGGTAAAAGAGTACTGCAAAGTTTACCCCTTTTTTCTTCAGTAATTGTAGTTTTAACAACTACATTGTTCAAATGCTGTTGTTTCTACTTTCTTTTTTTTTTTTTTTGATAACGCTATTCTTTTCGGTCTTGATCAAATAAAATTTGGTAACCAGGTGAAAAATATTAAGTATTTAACCATTTTATGTAAAAGCTTAGCAGAGTTTTGTCTTAGAATGCATACAGGAAATGCATTGAATGGGATTGAATGATCAAGAATCCTTGTTAGCCAAGTATAAGCGGATAGCCTGTTTAGGCTTCTATCGCTTTGGTTCTGTATGGGATCTAAAAGAGTGTTTATCAATTTAGTTCTAAGATGAGACAACAATTAGGTAATTGATAGTTCTTATGCAAGTTTTTTGTTCAGACAGTTTTGGTAAATTGTGCGTGGTGTGCATTGAGATTTGTGAAAATTGTTATTGTATTTCACATGGGCAGTATAACTCCAAATCTATAATGCACAATATCTGAAATATTCGAAGCCAATTTTTGCTGAAACATCAACTATGGAAGTGTTAAAATAAACAACTGGATTCCATTAATCATATTGAGCTGGATCTAAAGATCTTAAAGTTATTTACCCATCTAACATGTTGTGTGCATGGTCTGCTAATTCAAAAGTTATCCATGCGGAACTTTTAGCTTTTATGAGTTATTTATATATTTCAGCTATCTAAATTTCCCTTTGAATTCTATTTCACAGGAAAATGGAAAAATAAGTAGGTCTTCTATAACATTCCCGCCTGCTGCCCGTAGAATGGATACTCTTAATGATTTACTCGCTGCAAGTGACCTTGTATCGCTTCACTGTGCTTTAACAAATGAAACTGTTCAGATTATCAATGCTGAATGTTTGCAGCATGTTAAACCTGGTATATATGCTTTCATAGTTTCAAGATCCCTTTTTCTTTTCATCATTGTGATTCTTCCTTTGCTATTTTATGAATTCGATTCTTTCTGGGGGTTCTCCTTGCAGGGGCTTTTCTTGTGAATACGGGTAGCAGCCAGCTGTTGGATGATTGTGCATTGAAGCAGCTTTTGATTGATGGCACCTTAGCTGGTTGTGCCCTGGATGGAGCTGAAGGGCCACAGTGGATGGAAGCATGGGTATGATAAAATTTCTTGGGCTATGATTTCTAAGGTTGCATATTATGCTGTTTCCTTAGGAAGGTAGCTAGTATCTTTAAAAGTGCATTTTGCTGTATAGAAGTGGTTGGTTTTTCTGCATTGAAACTGCAGAAGTCCCTTGGTTTGCAGTCGGGTTAAAGGTCAGTAAAGGCTGATGAAATGGGATCAAGTTTGCAAGAGGTCTACTGCTCCTCCAACATCATCCTTTTTGGCATCTTATTACATACCAGCCATTTGGTTGGATTCTGTTCTGCTATGTGCAAATTCAAAGCATGTACTGGGCTCTATTAACAATTGGGTTTGTGAAGTGGGCTAGACAGAGAATGCTTGGCTTGAATCTTCTAAGGCTCCCTTTAGTAACTCAGTGAGGTGAGGTGGTGAGAATTTTGTGTTTAAAGGGTTATACCAACAAAATGGCCTTAAGTGTAAGCTGCAGTGAGGTGCGTTTGTCCTACGTGGATTAGTAGAAGCTGTGGTGGGCAATCTCACCACCACAGCCAAAAGCTGTGGAGTTAATAAAGGGACCCTAACTCTGCCTTCTGTTTCTTTCCTTCCCCATTGTCTTCTAACATTAAGAGTATTTACCTTTTTTTGGTAGAAAGGGTTGGTTTACAGTTTGAGGAAGTAGTTAATTAGCTGGGGATGAATTGCCATTTTATTATTTATAACTAAGATTCTTGAAGATTTTTCTAATGAATTTCCGACATCTTTGTTTCAGGTGAAGGAGATGCCTAATGTATTGATACTTCCACGTAGTGCAGATTATAGTGAAGAAGTGTGGATGGAGATAAGGGACAAGGCTATCTCTATGCTGCAAACATTCTTCTTTGATGGAGTTTTTCCAAGGGATGCCATTTCTGATGAGGATGAGGAAGAAAGTGAATTAGTTGATGAAAAAGCACAGTTCAGTAGAGTAGACAAAGAAAGTGCTTTGCAAGGATCTAGTGGTGAACAATTGACAGATGATATTCGGCTAAGTCCTGAAAGCTCCCTTCAAAAGGATACCAATCAATCTAAGGAGTCTGCTAATCAGAATCAGGGTTCAGGTTTGTCCCAAAATACTACCACTAAATCAGATGGGAGACGCAGCAGATCTGGTAAAAAGGCCAAAAAGAGGCATGCCCGTCAAAAAACGCCTCAGAAACCTGATGAACCCTTAATATTAGAGAAAGAAAGTACTTCCCAAAGAGAAGATGACACTGCCATGAGTGGCACAGATCAAGCATTAAGTTCTGGTTCTCGGTCTCCTGAAGACTCAAGAAATAGGAAAACACCTATAGAAGTAATGCAAGGATCAACTACCGACCAGCTTCTTAAAACTAGCCAGAAATTAAGTGGACTATCTGGTGATACGCTGAAGGATGGATATGTTATAGCTTTGTATGCAAGGGATCGTCCTGCACTCCATGTGTCAAGACAGAGAGTTAAAGGTGGTGGTTGGTTCTTAGACACCATGTCAAATGTAACCAAAAGAGATCCTGCGGCACAGTTCCTTGTTGTCTACAGAAGCAAGGTTTGTTGGCTGGAACTTGTATGTTTCATTTCTTTTTCCTTTGGCTAAGCTTATTTGAAATGTTTTGATGCACTCTTTCAGGATACGATTGGTCTGCGTTCTTTTGCTGCTGGCGGGAAGTTGCTGCAGGTAACTTTACATTTTTACTAGGTACTAGGGAGTGTTTTTTAAGCATGGTTTCACTGAATCTTGTATATCTTTTGATTGCTTCTTAGCTCAAGAAGCAAAAAAGAACAGATTCTGTCAGCATGCATCTAAAATGTTCCATGCACCTTTGAGTAGGTGTGCTTACTAAACAAGAATGCTAGTATAACAGTTTGCAACATTGAGAAATCTTTTTCTCTTTTATTGTTCTTATCCACTTGAACCTTCTTCTTTGCGATGATGTCAAACTCTGATGTTCTGTCTTTTCATGGCAGATCAATAGAAGAATGGAATTTGTATTTGCTAGTCACAGTTTTGATGTTTGGGAGAGTTGGACACTCCAAGGCCCTTTGGAAGAATGTAGGTTGGTCAACTGTAGAAATCCTTCGGTAAGTTCCTATTACTTCTATGTATCATCCTCTGTATTTCCCTATTGGCTATATATTGCATGGGAATTATGAATCCTACTGTATTTCTCCATAGATAGTTCTTTCTTCATCTCCTTTGTTATCTTCTGTCGCTTTGATTTGCTTCCACTACTTAAAATTGCAGGCAATTTTGGATGTGCGCATTGAGATTCTGGCAGCTGTAGGGGACGATGACGGCGTAACACGCTGGCTGGATTAGTTTGTGAACAGATTTAGGAGGCTAACTTTTTATTGCCTATATTCTTTTTCCCTTTTCCTCTTGATTTACCCTCCTGAGTTTGGATTTGCCAAAACAGTCTGTAAAGCATTCTTTATCCTTCTGTTTTCGTTTTTCCTTAATTAATTCCTTCTTCTTTTGGGTTTTTGCCTCTCGGAAGCGCATCAGCAGCATTGTACGTCTTTTCTTTTGTGGCTTGGTGAGCCTAATGATTTAATGAATGTACTTTTACGCGAGAGGTTTCCTTCTTCCTACTGGAGATGAACTGCTTTTGATTTTGTTTTTGCAATCAATAGAAGAGTTGAACCCGAGTTGTTACAATTTCAATTTCATTTATCCAATTATTATTCTATTTTATTTTTAAGTTGTTTGGATTGGGTTGGAAGGTCAGTTAGGTCGAAACCCAAAGGCCTATAAGCCAATCCACCAAGTAATCTATTACAGACACGAAGAAACCGAAGTGAACATGAAACGTATGGTGAAGTGGTCCACGATCTGAAGCGGTGAAAAAACGTTGGTATTGGGTCCATCATGGTCGGATTTGATTTACCGTCAAAAGTTGACAATGGGCCATGACTCACGTGACTTAATGGAAATCCCCTTGCCCCATTCAAACTCCAAGTCTCCAAACTCAAGCCCTCATCATCCGAACTGACCGACACTGTCTCGCGATCACGTTCTCGCACCAATTATCCAAGCTTTAGATCGACGGAACCATTATTTAGAACACCAATGATAATGTTACACTAATCAAATCACTCTTTTCAGTTCTTTTACTTGGTTTTCATATTCGTAATCACATGTTAAAAACTTACAAAGTAAGTAAGTTAAAGAGATTGAAGATTTTAAAACTGGTTTACGTTCAAAATTTGGCTTTAGGCTTTATGATTAATTAATAATATGTGTTTGCCACTCACTCCAAAGAGTTGGGCATAAATGATGAAACAATAATATGATGGACATGAGAGGAGAGCAACTGAGTTTGCTGATTTTGACAGGACTGAGTTCAAGGTTTTTTTTTTTTTTTTTTATTTGACAGTAATTGGTTGACGAATCGATTTAAGTAAATTGCACGAAACGCTTACTTGTTAGTGCGTAATCGGAAAGGTCTAAATGGAAAATCCGTGTCGTAATCATCCATTTTAGATTTTGGTAAAGTCATGGGATGGGATGGGAGCTTGAATTAGCTAAACAATCTTTGCTTCGCATAAATCTGGCATCCCTAGTGTAAGCTTTAAGCAACATTTTTTCTTTTTATTAGAAAAAAAAAAAGTCAAAAACATATCATGCAGCACAGATTTGATTTGAAAACGTGGCGGATCTGGTCTGTCCTTTCACGAGCCCCGACCAGCGTTTAGTTTGGGCTATATAATATAATAATAGACTTTTAGTCGTGCGCTATGAATCTGTAATTTTCATTTTTCAATAACAAACATGTTTATTTTATTTGGTGTCCGCTAATCTTAGGTTAATTTTACTTTTGTGGCGACGTGGCATCAACCTTAATAAAAAATTATGCACCATCTTGCTGATTCAACCCTTTACCCTTATCTACATAATATAATAAAATATATTAATTTTAAGATAAAAAATGCCACTGGTTCAAACTAATAGAGCCTTACAAAATTCTCCGGTATATCAATAAGATCAAGTATAACCTAGAGGGAAAATAAAAAGGGAAAAGAAAGTAACATAAAGAAAAAATTTTTAATTTTTTCTGGTTGAACGTGAAATGATGTATGGTCTTCTTTGTTTGTTATGAATGATCTTTGTTTTTGGGATCACTCTGGCTCAGTTTAGTTTTGTACGAATAAAGTGAGGAAATATTAATCTTGAGATTTTGAGCCAAAAGCTAAGCTCTTCTTTTTTCTTGTTTTCCTAATGTAACTAATACTAGTAATAAAGAGAATTTAGATCCCACTTTTCCAGTCTAGTCAATGTTATGAAGTACCTAAATCCCAATTGTACGGACACTCCCTTAAATCCCCTCTGACGAGATGAAAAAAGGTGGTTCCTCAAATTGAGAAGATCAGCTAAAATAGCCACATTGAAAATTTTGGCAAGTAAAAATAATGGGGGAGAAAAGCATGGTTAAAGGAACGAATTTTTTCAAAAGAAAAAGAAGATTTTAATCAAGAATTGTGATTTTGCTTAATTTAAAAAATTTATATTAATTTCAGTACTGGTACATAAATTTAACTTAAAAAAAAAAGAAAAAAGGAATACAAATAGAAGTACTACTTTTCAGTCAAAAATACCGAAATTCCAGCTGTACGGCCGCACCGGTAAAACCTGCCACTATTTGTCCAGAGGCGGTGGAGAATCCTAACTGCCTCACTCGGTAAAACCATTTTAAAATATCCCGAATTCCCCTACAAATTTGCCACTTGTCCTATCACCATCTAACCGCTCACATTTGTCCACGTGTACGGCATATCCCCCCCTCTTTAGGTAAAATCCAGAGCTTTTGATTTCCTCCCCTCACCACAAACTCCCCCTCTCTCTCTTCCCTCTGTGTCTATAAAAGCTGGATTGTCAGTTCCTCACCACAATTAATTTCTCGAACTCTTGTCTGACTTTCCAAAGGAAAAAAAAAAAAGAAACCGTAGCCGAAGACAGAAACCGAAATAAAACCGAAAATTCGAATTAAATTTCTTTCTCTATTCTATTTACTGTGAATTTACTTCTCTTTGGGAGTTTCAAGCTTATGGTGTCTGTGAATCCCAACCCGGCTCAAGGGTTTTACTTTTTCGATCCCATGAATATGGGTCTTCCCGGTCTTCATTCTCTTCCGCCTTCTAATACGGTGCCACCGCCTCATCCTCCTCCCGCCACCTCCTTGTCCACGTCCACTGCTGCTGCTGCTGTTGCTACTCCTGCTAATAACACGGCGTTTTCGGAGGATCCCACTAAGAAGGTCCGGAAGCCTTATACTATTACGAAGTCTAGAGAGAGCTGGACTGAGCAGGAGCACGATAAGTTTCTCGAAGCTCTTCAATTGTCAGTATATTTTGTTAACTTTTACTTATTCTGTTTTCCCCCTAAATTTACAATTTTTTTTTTGTTTTTAATGTTGATTTTAGCTCTTATTTGCTCTGCTGCGAAATGGAATTGAGTGAAGTGACAGACAAAGTCGATTTCTTTTTGTTTTTTCTTTGTTTTTTTTTTTAATATATTCTTGAGGTAGCAAACAAGGAAACAGGGTTTCCGGATTCTAATCGAGAATTGTTAATTAGTGGTGTGGAAGATGAATACTTTTGGATGTATTGGTTGGGGCTATTGTTAACATTAATATGACGATTTTAAGTGCAGCTAAGGTGGCTAAAATATTTTGTGGGAAGGCAAAACAGATTGAAAATTTCAATCCCATTTGGATTTAGGTTTGATAAGATGCAAAAATTCAGAGAAGACAGTATGCTTAGCTGATTTTTTTTTTAGAATTTGGGACTTGCACCACTTGTATGCGTTTGTTTGCTTCTAAGTCATTTTGATGGTTTGATATTTGTTCATGTTTGTTGATGAGTAATTGGAATAAGATATTGACTTTAACGTTAAGTGTTTGGGATTAAGTTGATGAACGAGTTTGTTGCTTTACATTTTAGATGCACACCTCCTGGCTTACTGCACTGATATAATTTTTGATCCCGTTACTCATGTTAGATTTGATCGTGATTGGAAGAAGATTGAAGCATTTATTGGGTCAAAGACGGTGATCCAGGTAACTAAAAAATTGTTCTGATTTCATTCTCCAACTAGTAGGCTATATGTTGTTTTCAATATGTTTTGTCTAATGTATGGCTCTTGGCAGATCCGTAGCCATGCACAGAAGTATTTCCTGAAAGTTCAGAAAAATGGGACAAGCGAACATGTGCCTCCGCCTCGGCCAAAGAGGAAAGCAGCTCATCCGTACCCACAAAAGGCTCCCAAAAACGGTCGGTGTGGCTTGCATTTTAGATATAATTAAATACTTTTTTTTCGGAAGGTCTTGATCTTGAATTGACCCCTACTTGGGCATCTTTTTCAGCTGCTGTTGTACCCCAAGTTGCTGGACCATTTCAATCGTCATCTGCCTCGCTTGATTCTGGTTATACATACAGGCCAGATTCATCATCAATGCTTGGACATCCAATTGGCACTGCAGCTTTGTCTTCCTGGAGTTACAACTCTGTCCAGCCTGTCACTGTATCTCAAGTGACTAAAGGTTTTAATTCTTCATACTCTGCTTTTACCTCCTTTTTTCATCTGCCTCTTGAGTCTCAAAAATATCATAACGTATGGAACATGTACGTTTTCAGATGATGCCGTATTGGCTGGACCAACTATTACGCATAATTCGTGCTACAGTAGCAGTAATGAAAGCACTCCCAAAACTTGGTCATTTGGTGAAACAATTGATCGAGGGGACAATCGAAAACAATCTAGAGGTTAGCATTTTATTTATACTTTTAGCCTGATATTTGCATCACTGGACCATGTGTATCTCAAGGCTACAACACTGGGCCAGCAGGAAACATTTTTTTTTAAGAATAGTGGCAGCTATATTGCAGTTTTACACAGTTTTTTTCTTGCTGTATATGTTCTTGATGTTAATTCTGTATTCTCTTGCTGCTCTCTTTTACTTTCTACCATCCTTATTTTAAACCACCTAGTTAGATAAAAGCATGAACTGGAATTATTATTCCTTTGCTGCCATAGCAAATTTAAGACACCCGATAAGCAAAATCTTCTTATTACTCCTATTTTCTATAATCACGTCCAGAATTTTGCTTTGGCCTATCAGTAATAAGTACACTTCTGTTTGATGCAGTTATGCCAGATTTTACTCAAGTCTACAGCTTCATTGGCAGCGTCTTTGACCCCAGTGCAAATGGGCACTTGCAGAAGTTAAAGCAGATGGACCCAATAAACCTGGAAACAGTATGTCCCTTTATGATGTTAACAATCTGCAGCTTTTTCTTTTCTTAATTTCCATTTTAATTTGTATGAGGATGGGGGTTGGAAAAGAAAAGTGTCCTATTCTTACCTAAATGCTTATGGTTAACTCGGGAGATCTTTTTGGCTCTTTGCAGGTTTTGTTGTTGATGAGAAATCTTTCTGTCAATTTGACAAGCCCTGAGTTTGAGGATCATGTAAGTTCTCATTCCCCTTCGTCAGCATGACTGTGGGCTCTTACACAATATATGTTATTTATGATTTAAGGTTTTAGACGTAAAACAGTTGTTGATACTGCATATGTTATGCTGAACCACATTGAAGATTAAATCTGAACTGTCAGTCTGTATTCTATCATTATTTGAGTTGTCTGGTGCAAATGTCATCCTGTGATATTGGTTTAGAATTTTGCACATCTACCATGTTCTTAGCAATGGAGCGTTCAAGACTAATTGGATTTGTGTCTAGTTTTTGAAAATTTAGTGCTCTTTCCTCTTTCATTTATTTCAAAGTAATTTATTATTACACAATCATCACTTGCCATCATCATCTTGAGTGTATTTGGTGTCCCTCTTCTTGGCTTCTCTTTCCTGTAATTAAGATCTTGAGCCAAGTACATGTAGTTAATGTTGCCACCTCGTCACATATGCGAATCAAATAGTAAATGATTAGCCTTTCTTCTCTGGAAAAGAATGAAAATCTTCTAATTCTGAAAGATTAGACACAATTTTCTGTTATTAGTCAAAACATACGTTTCATACTTTACTAACTAGTATTAAAATCAATGCAGAGAAAGTTGCTTTCATCGTATGATGCAGAGTCTGAGAGCATTAAACTCGGTAGCTCGTACAATGACATTTATACCCATAAAGCAGCTAGCGCTATTACAACAGCATAATGGGGTACTTTAAATAGTTCTGGAAACAGTGGATTCCTTCATCCTTTTGTTGTGAACCCAGTGTTCATTCCAAAGCATTCATGCCAGGTATCCGGGAAAAATGTCAAGCCGGTTAACTTGCTAACAAGATGCAATGGTCAGATGTGTATGTTTGTATATATGTAAGTGTGTGTGACGTAGATATGATATTTCCAGGACCTGGCAGCTTATAGCATAGGTAGTCAGTATACTGATGTCCTTTTTGTGCCTTGTCTATATCATACAAAAACCGTCTTTCAGAGGCTATCATGTATAGAGCTTTGAGTGCTTCTCTCTGAGTTTTTCACTGTAGATTTTCTCAGAATTCTTTTTTGGGTTTTGATACAGAAATAAAGGTAGGGTTTGCCTTAGCGTAATAGTCATTTTCTCTTTGGTTACATGGTCAGTAATTGGATCACATGGCTGAGTCCTGTATTTATAAATATATAACGTATATATAAAACATGAGCAGATCTGCTGGGCGAGCAGAGCTATTAAAATTGGCCTTCCAAGTTTTACTCAAGAGGTTTTTCCTTTGCAGACAAGAACTACGGTGCATTAGGCCATTCACGTGGTGTATATTTGTACTTGGTAACTTTTAAGAACCGTACCTATATATATAACCCTTTGTTAGTTGTATTTTAACAGGTGGAACCCAGTCGGGTTTTGAGAATTCTGATTATAAACTGATTAGTTACAAGTTCAATAGTATCAAGGTGTACGGCGTCGAACCAAGCGGCATACGAAAGTTCTTGTGGAAAACTAAAATTGGTTTTGGTATCAAGGGATCCTCTTTTCCACAAGTAAATACATTGAGTAAATAACTGCAACTATTTTTTTTTTAATTGAAAAAACTCCAAACTAGGCGAAGTACTTCTCTAAACTAGGCTAAGTACTTTAGGATATTTGGATCATGTTGGTCTCTTTCAAGAAATTCTCGAGTGACCAACCCCTCAATTCGCTTCTTGATTGTCCTTATATCAGGCTTGAACGTTTTGCTCAGTTGCTCTACACACTCTGTTATTAACTGCTGGTGTCCCAAAACTTTCCTACTCTTCATTATCCGCACTATTGCTGCATCGACTACCCATCTTCGTTCTTTGTCAACGTCTTCCTTTACAACCTTTTTTCCCTCAGTTGGTGGCAATGGAATCTACAGTTGGACAAATTCCATTTTCTATCATCATCTTTAATGGAAATCCAAAAAAATAAAAACAGAGAGAGAATGAAGAGAATAATACCTTGATTCTCGCCATTTTGTCTGTAAACTTAGAATTTAAGTGAAAGCAATCAGTCGAAGAGACATGCTTTGTTCTTGGCTCCTTGGCAAGGACCTCATACTTCGCGCATGAAAGAGAGTGGAGCAAACTAACCAGGTCAGCGTCATCCAATTTTAGGTGAGTCTTGATTTCAGAATAACTCAATCTCTCCGAATCGTTGAAAAGCATCAGTAAAGCAGCCTGTAGCAAAAAGGAGATTTTTGTACTCTCATTTGGTTAAAAATTTCAAACAGGCTTAAATTTTAAAACGCAACCATGACTTACCTGCGTGGGGGATAAAACCAGTTCCATAGTCTTGAGCTCAAACCTGGCAGTGAGATGGCAGGTGCCCAATGAATAAACCCATGTTAGTTTTCTGTTGGTTGTCTTTGTCTTGTAAAATTACTCGAAAACTTTTACGCACTTGACCTGAAGCAAAGAATTTAATAGTTAATGTCAAAACAACGATAATCGTGAAATTGGCTTGAGATGTACAATCAACGCTTGTTTGACTGATATTTACAGAAGAAGAATAGTACCATCTCATCTGGGAGATTAAGATTAAACGCTTCATAACTTGGCCAGAACCCTTTAGTAAGAACAGAAACTGATAGGTCAATTCCAGCAGGATTCACAGCTGGGTTTCTGGTCAGATATTCCCCAAAGCTAGTCTGAATATCATTTGCTAATTTTGCATCTGTGACCTGGGAGAAACAAAGATAGCCAAAGAGGAATCACAATAAACACCAATATTATCACATGCAACGAAACCATTTAAACCTGGCTTCTAAAAGCGAGGCCATCTCTTACCATTCCGAACATCTTTGACGTTAACTGCCCGCCACACTGCACCCTCAGCTTTGTAAGGATACACGATTCAAGAATTTCATCATAACTTTTGCCAATAATCATCCGCCTGGCAAGCTTCTTCCTGCCCAAACAACGGGGCAGATCATTATAAAACAGGGACCAAAGCTTTATCAACTGACAGTTAAAACTCCAAAAACCGACGCAAAAGTCAGACCTATTAAAGAAATGAAAGACCTTAGTAGTTATTTTACCTGTAGAACTCTGCAAAAAGGTCTAAGTCATTGACATAGTCAAGCAGCTTAAACGTCTTCTCCAATGTTTTCTCGACCAATTCATCACTTGGTTTCTCGTTTCTACCCTCCCTGAGGAGATTATCGCAGAATAGGGCCAATAGTTCTGGACAGGGAATGTCAGCAATGGTTTTATTACAAATTGTCTCGAAAGCTTCTTTCAGAGCCTATATAGAACAAGCAAAGACAATTTAAAGAGCATACTATTAGGAAGAGTTGTAGATAATGGAGCTTCATTACAAAGATTTCGGATCATAGTTCACCACAAACCTTCTGAAAAAGCTTATGGCTTAAAAAGTAGTCAGCCACGTATGTCTTATACTTGTCATGCAGCCG
Organism: Microcos paniculata; assembly: GCA_030664755.1. Taxonomy (NCBI): domain Eukaryota; kingdom Viridiplantae; phylum Streptophyta; class Magnoliopsida; order Malvales; family Malvaceae; genus Microcos; species Microcos paniculata. The sequence continues at coordinate 38,334,309 of CP131461.1, forward strand.
AATTATATCTCTGATAAGGACCTAAATAACAGAAAAATAAGTTGAAGTCTTTATGGCGTTCCCGTATTTTCCAGAGGTCTATAATGTTTAAGGTTGAGACCAGAGAGCAATACCTGTTCCTGCCCACAAATCCCATTTGCAGCCTGTAAAGACAATGTAGGTATGGTAATTAACAGCATAATTAAAAATTTTAAAAAGCAGTTCAAGTGTCCTTAATCTAGTTTACACCTGTGGGTGCCAGAAAACGCAAACAGAGCAATGAGGCAAAGTTATCAAGTGGCAATAGTCACATAAATTCACCTGCTTGATTGCTTCTTCAGCCTGTTGAATCATGGCCTTTCCTCCTGCTATAATATGCTGCAACATGGAAGTTTTCATAATTTTCAGTGATTTTAACATCATAAAAGAAAATAAACATTTAATGTAAAGAATGGTACGTAGAATGTAAGTGAGAAATCAACCTCTTTGAATGCTTTTTCCAGTAGCTCCATGCCCTGAGGTATTTTATGGTAAAGTTGAAACATTCTAGAAAGATCTTCCACCTATTATCAAGTAGGCAAAGTGAGCTTAATTGCTTGTTATAAATGATTTACAAGCTGCGTACTGTCAGTCATCTGCAGGATAAAGAGTGCAAGGCTATAGAATACCTTATCCTCTCTAAGCAAAGCAGCACATCCTGAATTCTCAGTTTCAAATAGCTGATTTGCACGGACGACCAATAGCTCATGCTCCACTCTCTGCATAGATAGATATAAGAATTAAAGAGCTATAAATGGTTTTCCTTTGGAATAGGCATGCTTCAATAGCTCAAAGAATCCAAAACCACTGTAGAAGAATATACTGTTCCAACTGCATAGGGGTGTCAATGTCATACAGAGAAGACGAATTTTATTCATGATTCTTCATTGTTTTCTATAATTTTTGTTTGTCTTAGAACTTCTCAAAGATTTTTTCTGCTTTCTCAAGCGAATTCTCTATCCTTGGCAGGAATGAATCCATGATTATCCTATAAAACAATGAATGTAATTTATATCACATAAACTAACCTCTAGTAACTTGGGCTCTGTGCTTGAATGCAGATAATGGGATACCCTATCTCTTTCCCTTTTCAAGCATTCCTCACACTGTAGTAGAATTGGTTAGTTAGGTCTACAAATTGGTACGTTTATATCACCGAAATCAACATGTGCACGAAGACTTGCCTTTAACATGTAATCTGGACAAGAGTCCTCCAGAATCCAGTTTGATGCCTTGTGAGAGCAGTATCTGCCAGTCTTCTCAATCATGTGTTTTTCAAATTCTTCGTATGCAGTGGTTGTTTGATTGTCCGAATCAAGACGTATATTAATAACTTTCCTCACCAATGCTCTGTCGATCTGAATGCCTTGACCTTCTTCATCAATCTGTTGAAACATTTTGTGATTCAATAAAACTCGTTATCTACAGAAATTAAAGGCTCAAAAGTCAAAACAATGTCGCATAGACCCTTTATTTGGAACTTGGAAGTAATTGTGTTGAACACATGTCGAACATTTCAGAATGAGCATTAGAAACTGAAGTATTCAATTTCCACATATAAACGTTAAGACTGAGCAACATAGAGATGAAGAAAAGCTTGAATATATAACTTACAAGAACAAGCACGGCTTCTATATCGTTTAACTCCTTATAGACCTATTAATTAGAGAAAAATAACACAGGTGGTTTAGGACTAGTTGTTCAAAATTTTAATTCTGCAAAGCTCTAAATGCGGTGGTTGAGAGAGTGGTAAGTGAAAAATTACCAATTGGAAGCAATTCAAGCCAAGTTGTTGAAGTGTCGTAAGTGAGTGGCGAGGTATGTAAAAGCGTTCAAGATAACTGCATAAATGTGACAGGAATTGGACCATGATTTTATGATTTTCCCATCTTTTTACAAGCTCCATCAGCAAAAATTCGTCCTGTTTTTCTCTTAAAGATGGAGACACCTGCTCTCAAAGGGAAGAATATACATAGCTAAGATTATGAGCAGGAAGAACCCCGAAGCAAAGAAAAAGTAGTAGTCCTCACTATTGAATTAATATATTCTTCAATTTCTTTCTCGTACATTGCATAAACCTTTGAATAGTTCTCTTCGCCGTTGCCAAGACGATAGATGATTCTGTATTTAGTGTCAATTAAGAAACATTCATCCAATAAAATCATGGATTGTCAAGAAGAAAGATGAAATATAAGGATAAATCAAAAGGGTAAAAAAAAAAAAAAAGACAAGAAACAAACGTGTATAGTTCCATATAATCTTCTGCAGTAAATTTTTGCTCCATTGATCCTCCCAGGATGTTGTCTAGCTTTATGATTTTCTGCTTCATAAGGTTCCGTCCTTCCTTCATTAATATCTCAATATAAGGCTTCATTCTGTAATAAGCAAAATGGACCAAAGTATTATCAAAATCTTGGATATATTGGAAAGCAATCTGCTCAGTGATTTCGTCACTCGAACAAGCTTGAGTAATTCATCAGTAAAAAGTTACTTAAATAGACTTCTAAAACCAACGGAAATCAATTACCCTTTTGTATAATACTATATGATCAAATTTTGATCAAAGAGCGATTTGAAGATTTTTTGATGGACAAGCAAAAGCGAGACGGAAATCGATTGCTTCAAACGTTGAAGAAGACTGCAGAATGGGTTTAACGTGCGAAATAGTAAGGTTTATGGCATGCAGACGCTGGTTGTTAAATGTACACATCACACCTTCACCGCATTGTTTTTTTTTTTTTTTAATTTTAATTAATCTTGTTTGAGTAGGATAAGATTTCCTACTTAGTTTTGGACTTGAAGAAATCTCGTACTTCAATCCTCAAGACTTCAGGAATGAAACGAAACGGAACGAAACGAAGGTCGAGAATTCTTTCTAGGTCGACAACATTTATTAGGCTATATCCTATATGTACAGAATTTCTAAATGGGCCAGCCGGTAGCCCGGATTTGTTTATAAACTGAGCCCGGGCTTGGGCCAACCCATTAACCAAACGAGGAGGCTAAGCGTAGGTCAGGCCTGTATATAAGAGGCTGGTGCCAAAAAAAATAAATATACAGAGAGAAACAACGGAAAACTTCCCCTGCTTCCGTGTTTCTCCACTCCATGCATTGCCTCATGCCAATGCAAATCAAGTTTCTTCCTTTTAAGTTCGAAAGAAAATTCTCTTTCGTTCTTTTTTAGTTTTCTTTTTCGTATTTAGTCAATCTGTCTCAAGAACTAACCCAAGATTGGCTTCCCGGTAAAGGGAAGATTCCGGTTAATTGGTTGAAGGTGAAGCTTTTGAATTTTAATGGACCCTTCCATACTAAAGCTTCTCGAAGAAGATGAGATTTTTTGTTTTTCTTTGATCATCTCATCTCTCCACAGAATATCTGTGGGAATTGCTAATTAATTGAGTTTGCTTTTTGTAATTCTGTTTTGGTTTTACGAGGACGAGACAATGCATTCTGGAGCTGGCGTGGAGGCATTAAAGGCCGCCTTGACGCGTGATATAGAAGGCGATACTTCCACTTCTTGGCCGTTTGATTCAGATGACGGTAACCATTGTCTAATTTCTTTTTTAATTCTTATTCTTTTTGCAAATGTACATGTTTTTCATCAATATATAGAGAAGGAACATATTAGCAATGCAGTAAAATTTTACATTTAGAAGAAAATTTGAGCTCAAGAACCTTTTTTGTTTCTTTTTTTGGTGGGGGGTGGTGTTCGGGGTGGTGGGGTGAGGTTGGGTTTGTTTAATAATGGTCCCGGGAAATTCATGAATGTTTTTTATGTCAACATTTTAAAATGAGAGCAGTTTTGTCTCGAGGAAGCAATCAAACCTGTAGCCAGGATGGAGAAACGGTCAATTTTCATATTCAGCAATCTCCTTCAAGTGCCCCGCAGCCAGAGCAAAATTTACAGAAAGTGGAGCATGTGCCATGTGGATCCATTCCCGAGAGTCCACAACAGCAGCCAAATGATGTTCCCAAAGAACTCAGTCACCTTCAGATACAACACAAACAATCCCAAGCTTCTGAACAAATATCTGGTGAGGATTTTAACACTACTGGGATGCAGACTCCTCAAAAGAATGCAATCCCAGGAGCAAGTGAATCAGGTAGTGTATCACAGTGCTCAAAATTACAGCATATGGGTAATGGGTGGACTAGTGGTGGACAACAAATGGTACCGTTTGCTATATTGATACCTTGTTTACTGCTGCAAGTTGACAAGGACAAAGGCATGCAGCTTCGCGCACTATATGATAAAACGAAGGTGGTCTTGGATGTCAGATTTTTGTTTTGAATTCACGTGTTTACTTTTATAGTGAGTGATGGTATATACTGGATAGCATTTCTGTTTTCCTGATTTTTGTGTTTCTACTTTTTTCTGCCAGAGAACTGAAATGACGAAAGAGGAATTTATTCGGCACTTGAAGAGTATGGTAGGAATTCCCATGCTTAGGTTGGCTGTTGACAAGATACTAGCACGAGTAAGCAGACATTAACTATTATCATGACGATTTGATGCTTAGTAGAATACATGTTAGTTTGAAGATCATGCTAAAGGCAAATCCATATTTACAGATGAATTCTAATAAATCCCCATTACCGTATGAGTCCTCAACACTGCAAAAAAGTCCAAGGATGCCATCTTTCCCTGCTGGTGCCCCACAGTTAGTTGGTCCTCATTCATTTGGTCAGCTGCAAAAATTAGACCCCAATTCCCCTACCAATTTACCCCTTGCCACCTCTCCAGTGGTTTCTATGTTGAATGATCCAGGTTATCCATCAATTCAAAATGATGCTCAAAATTCTCGAGAGACAGATCACCAATCTGGTTCGCATATTGCAGTAGTAGGAAGCCAAATTCCTTCCTCTAGTTCAAGGGCTATAAATCAAGAGAGATATTGCTCTGCAATTTCAGGGCAAGGACTTAACAAGCTGCAAAAACTACATTTGGCTTCCTATTCTGCAGCAGATGTTAATACTTCAGGATCTTCTTCGAAGTCACATCGTTGTGATTCACAAATTAGACAACTTACTAACCTTAGCAGCATGGAATCAAGTACAACTCAGGGCATAAATATGATGAGTGGACGAAAGCGTGAGAGGCAAAACTCTTTTAATGACCCTATTAAATTGCAGGGTGGTTCACTGAGTCAAGTTTCAACAATTAAGGAGCTAAAATCTAGCCCTTTGTCAACAGCAGCATATATTAAGCAGAAATCTGTTGGTCATGCTACCAAGGTGCAGCAGAAGTCACTATCTACACCCCAGGGAACAGTTGTTCAAAGAAATGGGATTCCAGCAACTTCAAAAGATAAACCTTTAGAGAAGCATGATGTCCTGGTATCTTGCTTTAATGTCTGCTTTTGTTGTTGTCATCTCTTGATGGATGATTCCGTACATTTTGTTAACAAATTTTCGTAACCATTCTATGTTTATCAGTTGAGCTCTCAGAATTCATCAGGTATGTCTCCAGCTGGTATCAATGTGAGAACACCTCAGAAAGAGCCTTCTGTTGGCAAGAAGAAACCACTTCAAGCACTTGGTTCATCACCGCCTCTGCCAAGGTTAAACAAATCATTCTGGTGTTGTGTGATTTCATGGTTCTTGAGAATGATTATGAATGGTCAATTAAACACCATTTGAATTGTCCTGATCTTAACCATTTCATACATCATTTTTCATGCATATTTAATGGGATTTCTTATAGTAAAAGGCAAAAGGTAGTTGGGGACTTTTCTGACCTGAGTATCAAACAACTCAATGATGTCACTGCTATCAGTGGAGTGAATCTCCAGGTATGATATTTATGGTCATCTCTGCAACTCTGCCTATTGAATGACTAACTACTTCCATAGATTAAATGAGAAGAATAAAAAGAGTCAAATTCCAAATAGGGAAATTCACAGAAACTTGACATTTTGCTAAAAAATAGGAAGAGGAGGAGAGACTATTTTCTGGCCCCAAGGAGGAAAGTCGAGTTTCAGAAGCATCTAGAAGGATTTTGCATGAAGAAGAAAGAGGGATTTTGTTAAAAACTCCTTTGCAGAAGAAACTGGCGGAAATTAGTAATACACTAATACTCTTTACACCCCTCTGGTTGATCCATTAAGATTCTCTGTTTTGGTATAAGCAGTGTTAAGCCTTTTTGCTGCATCATCTATTGACAGTGGCGAAACATGGTTTGAAGAATATAAGCAACGATGTCGAGCGGTGCTTATCTTTGGTGAAATACTAGTTACTTCGTCCTTTTGTTTGTGATAAATTTAGATATTTTCTTACGTAATTGAATTGTTAGAGTGTCAAGGAACGAATGCGTGGACTGATACGAAACTTAATCAGACTTTCAAAAGAGGTCAGTTCGTGTCCTCTTAATTCACTTTAATGTTATTTTATAGGATCTTTCTGATTTCAAATCTATCCATGTAAGCGGGATAATGCTGAGAAGCCTATGCACCGGAAGCTTACCACTTCAGATGTTCAGCAACAAATCACTACATTGAACTGCAAGGCCAAGGAAGAATGGGCAAAAAGGCAGGTTGAAGTTGAGAAGATCCAAAAACTTGATGAGGTGGGTGTTGCTGGATTTGATGATATGATGTTAATAATTCAGAGAACAATCCACAATGCACACACTAATAGATCTGAATTAATCTTGGTGTGCTAAAGGCATGTATTCAATGTGTTAAATTTTTATAGATACAGCCTGAATGCACTGCACTTGATGGTGAGAAGGATAAAAATGAAGGTCAAGAAAAATCATTGAAGGTATTCATGACAAGCAGTTTTGCTAAGCATCTTGTGTCACTGATCATTCACATGAGGGACCTTTTTAATTCTTGGGTAATTTCTAGAAAAACAAGGATGATGACAAGATGAGGACCACTGCTGCAAATGTTGCTGCACGTATTGCTGTTGGGGGCGATGACATGTTGGCAAAATGGCAATTTATGGCTGAACAAGCCCACCAGAAACGGGAGAGGGAAATAGATGCAGTATCCACTTTTCAAACAGGTAATGGAACAAGTACGAAGGACAATCAAGGAACAGAAAAGAGAGGCCTTCTTAACCCTCTTGCATGTGGTAAGCTTGATTCACTGCATGATTATGATTAAAGGTTGCATATATCTAGCAGGTTGATGTGATTAAAGGTTTATCTATCTCTAGTTCACTCTAGATGGAACTCAAATGAGCTGATGGTTTATGACTAGGCAATTTAGAAATCATTCCCTCTTATGTCAGTTATTAATCATGCGTGTTGAAAGCTGACAGAATTATGTATTTACATGAACCTAAATGCATTATAGAATCATAGTGATGATATACTGAAGTGAAGCTAATAATAATAGGTACCTGTATATATTTAGGATATATTAGGTAATTAGTGTGTTAAATATATAGTATTTGATTGTTAAGGCAAATATTTTATTTCTGAGATTGCATCAACGTCAACTAGCTATACTTTTCCAAGGAATTAATTTATAGAAATGCCCACATTATTACTAAGCTGTATTTATCTTTTCTTGGCTTATGTAAGTCATTGTTCCTTGTATCTGCTTTCCTTTTGACCCAACTCAGCAGGATCAGTTAGAAAATTTGGCCGGAACCAAGTGATTATGGCTCGAACTATTTCTGTTAAGGATGTAATTGCAGTTCTGGAAAGGGAGCCCCAAATGTCAAGATCAATGCTGATTCATCGCTTGTATGAGGGAATCCGCTCCATGGCTGCAGCTAAGTGATTAGTTCTCCATTGACTGACGAATGGATTCAGTCCCATGAAAACATGTGTAAAGACCTTGAAAGTTACCCTCTCCATCTCCTTCAACAATGCAACCGGCCTCTTCATGTTGCTCCATTTTTCCAAAGAATTGATCACAATGTCCTCAATATATCCAATGTATATGGCTAGCGCTTCGTGACCATTGATTGGAGCCATCGTTAGCTTGCACAAACGCCTGTGTTCTGAATTTGTAAAACTGTAACGACTTGCCTTCTGTTAACTTCCTTGCTGTTAGAAAATATGTATAATCCTTCTCCATTGACGCGATGGCAGAACGTTGCGTCTTCCTTTTCCCAGCAAAACTGCAAAATTAATATTGGACCACGACAACTATTACTCCATTTTCAGTTTTTCTCTTCCTTTTCCTTTCATTTGCCTCTTCTGTATATCAAACTCTTCTATTCTAATATTTATAGTTGCAAGCAACATGATCTCCATTAACTTGGTAGGCTGCTAGCTCGTGATTAGCATGTGTTATATTTAAAAAGCTGGGCAGACAAACGACTAGAGGAATCTAGTAGTATTTTATACTAACATTTTATTGATGCCAGAAGGACGAAAACTTTTGACAAAATATTGTCCAATCTTTTTAAACAAGACTAAACCCTCAACAGAGAGAAGAGTTGATGGCTGGCTGGCGTCATATGGTGCGGTACCCAAGCACTATGCCAATCCTTCTTCCCCTCTGTGTTTTCGTAAATGAGGGTTTCGGTTTATCACTTTCCTAAATCCTAGTTTGCTTAAGTTCCCTTTCGTTAATTAGTGCAGTGTCCGATTCTTTAGTTCAGTGTCTGCACCTCCTCTTCTCTTGTTCCTCCATCTCCACCATCGTATGAAAAATGTGAACGCACAATAAAAATTGAAAGGTGTCTTTCTTTTGGTTTTGGGTCTAATTGGTTTTCAGGGATTTTGGGAAATCCCAATCACTAAAACGAAGGGACTTCGTTTTCAATATATTTCTGTTTGGATTTCAGGAAAATGGGGCTAATTTCGGGTATTCAGATCGGAATGATCTTCGGGATTTCATTGACAGCTGGCGGGCGTCATGATGAGTTAGCCAAGCATTAAGCGAATCGCAAAGGTATCCTTATTCCCTTCTATGTTTTCATTAACGAGGGTTTCAGTTTATCACGTTCTTAATCCGTTCAGGTTTTTTTTAATTACCAGTTTAGTGTCCGATTCCTTCTTTGACTTAATCGCGATTCTTTAAACTTCCAGTTAATTTCGCTATTATCATTGATTGAATGATGAAATAAGTCAGAGAGAATTCTGGAGTTTCTATTTCTGAAAACTGGCGTTGTAAATTCATTATTATGTCTGCTCTATCAGGGCTCCATTAAAAGCCATGGTTTCAACTGTGGAGGGCTCAAGTTTTTGAGAAAGCCAAATTGAAGTTTGTAGTCTAGGAATTTTGAAACAGAAGTTTTGCTTTTGCCTCAAGAGATAGTTAAAATTCGTGCAGATCATTAAACATAAGATCTGGTGTTTTGAATTGAGTTCAAGCAGTAGCTTTAAGCTTAGGTAGGGAATGAACTCATTAAAGGACTTTGTAACGAACTTGCCATTGTTATCGGCAGATGAATAAGTTGCTGAAAGTGTAATTTTTATGTAGTTCAAGGGACCATGTCTGCAAAGTTATGAATTCATCTTCTACAAGTTTCTCTAAGAGATAAAGGATTTATATATTAGCATTTCCTGTTCTCATTTAAAATCTGATCATATTAAATGGATTCTGAGGGTATCTTCTTTTACTGTACAATGTTCTCTTGTTTCTGCTTAATTGTTGTATGCTTGAGTGTTTGATACAAAAATGTTTCAGTTAGGTATGCACCTACATTTTAGTTTGTCTTAATTGACACTGGGGTAAATTTAGATCTTGTGACTCTCAGTTAACTTTTAAACTCTTATTTGCCTTCCATTTTTTTCAGATGTTTATTAATTATTTCATTTGTCCTTTGACAGGCAGCTGATATAAAGTGTTTTGTGTTTTTAAAATGTTCTCTTTAGGCAGCATCAGCTGTGATCAAAGAATCTGTTGAACCACTCTTGAAGAATATCTTCCTCCAGGAGAACGGTTGAAGGCATGACTCAATGGAGAAGGTGACCTCGTTTTACTTGCTTTACTACTTATAGCAGTTGTATCTTTTAGCATGGATATGTAGTCGGAGTAGTTATTGCTCCGTTTGATTTTGTTATATCCTCTGTAAACTACTGCGAGCTTCTCGTTTTTGTGCATTTCAACCTGCATGATTACTTATGAAATCCAGGTATTTGAGTTCAGAGCCTTGAGAAAGGTCAAATCACGATGGATGTTGATCTTCGTTGGGGCAGTGATCCAAGAATAGTTTGAGGTGTTGATTGTTGAAGCTGCAGTCGTTGCTTCGATACCAATTCAGGTTGGCACATCAACAGCCCTTCAACCTGTTCACAGATATCAAATTTAAATGTAATAATGTTTGAAACACTTTTAATTTTGCCATCTTTAGAATCTGAATCTTATGACATGTTCTGTATTATGACGCAGTTGAAGGATCTTCAAGTTTTCACTGTAATTCATGTCATCTTCCAACTTGCTTGTATTTCTGCTGTAGTTGTTGCTCTCCAACAATGTGAATAAAAATAACATTTAAACTAAATTACATTAAAGTGGATGATTATGCAGTGTAATATTTAAATTAAGTTATATTAAAGTGAAAAATGTTTATTTAAATAATGGATATAAAGAATATAAATAAAAAATATAAAATCCCAAAGTTAAAGCACAGTTTTTAATTTTGGAAATACCAAAAATGTAAAAGATAATAAGGTCGGATTTAAATCAATGACATTTTTTAATTATTTATGCTAAGTGCTTTTCAAACTCTGATTAGAGAAGGGAATTTCAGATGTCTTAACTTGATGATAATGAGAATCGGATAAATTTTCAAATGGACAGGTTTGCTTCGAGCTTTTTCAGTTTGTTCGAGTATACGGAACGTTACAAAACACTTATCCATGGGATTCGCATGAGATTATTTCGTCATCTTTAAAAATAGGATCTAATTGTAACCCAAAAAAAAAGGGATTTAATGATGTTTGTCAAGTCACAAAAGAAAAGGGCCAATGGTTAAATTTAATTAGTTAGCAAGTTAAACGCTCAGAGCGATCTGTGCCTGGAATATAACTTCTCAAATCAAAATTATCTGTTTACCTCTTTCCCTCCCCTTCAAATTTTAGAGAAGAACAAACTAAAGAAAGAATATGGGAGAGGAAATTTGCAACCAAATGCCAATTTTAAGTATGATCATTTTAATTACATTGACCCAGAATAACACCTCCTGAATTAAGAACATCAAACCTATCCTCAATTCATGGAGTAGCAAATCTGAGCAAGCGACAATCAATACATTGCGATAGGACAAAACTACAAGCAAAACCCATTATCTATACCGGAAACCCATATCTAGCTCGTGACCAAACGTTCCTTGACTGTGGCCAGCTGCACCAAAAGGGTGAATCTGCTTTGAGTTTGACCTGAGTTCCATCTCAATAAGCCTCTGCAATGCCTCTGGATGATGGCTCCCACTGCCAACATCATGACCTGAAGATCAAACAAAAAGGTGCATATTATTGGCATATACGACATTATTGAAGTAGGTTCGGTTCACATGCAGGAAAATGTTTAGCTCTTGAATACAAACAGATGCAGCAACAAGCGAAAGCAGGCAAAGGCCCCTTCAGCCTGCAATCTTTTTTTATTTTTCCAGCCACAGGGAGATAGCAACTTCGATGTGCAATGGGACATTATCATAGTTGTTAAATTACATTAAAGCAAAGAAAAGAGTCAATTACATCAGTTATAGGCCTTTCCAAGAATGAAAAGGGTAGGACAGGTTCTACAAAGTGGTCTTTGGTAGTGTTCTCGACTCTTAGTTCTGGTGACCAGGGTTCAAATCCTGGCAACCTCAAGTACCAAAAAACAAAAAGGGAGATGAAATAAGATTATATATTGAGCATTTTACCTGGAGGCATTCCAAGACCAGCAAAGTTCGGCTGGGGTTGTCGCTGACCAAAAGGAAAACCATGCATTGGATTCACTTCCTGTAAGAAACCAGTCATCTGATTATTTGAATGGGGAGGCAGCGGTGCAGGCCCAGGAAATCCTCGCTGCAAGTGGGGTGGAGGAAAGTTTCCAGGCATAGGCATTTGTTGTAACATTGGATGATGCATGGGAGGGTCAAATCCACTTAGCCCACTGCTAGGGTGATGGAAAGGAGGGCGCAGCATACTTCCAGGAAATTGATGATTTGGTGGAGGATCATGATGGATGATGCCTTCCGGAGCCAGGAACTTCACCTGAGAATTGATGTTAGAAGGGTGAGAATCTAATGGATGAATCGAAGGCCCTCCATGATTCAACTTAGGAGGATGAAGCTGCGGAGAAGATGGCTGGACATTTTGGTTATGGAATGGAATATCTGACTCCCTCATATCATAAGGGCCAGGAAGAAAAGGTGTACCCTCTTGCCCTCCTACAATAGGTCTTTCATCCCTGAAGACAGCCTTTAAAGCTGCTAGTTTCTCAGCAACATCAATGGGTGTCTCTTGGGAGGGCAATATCTCTGCTTTTACTGAATTTCTAGCAGGCAGGAAGTTCTGAAGCTTCACAGGATCACTGACAGCAATCAAACTATCCTCTTCAGGAAGCCGAATTTCAGTGGACCCATGAAAACCACCAAGTTTAGACCCTTGTTCAGCTCGGAGATGTGATGAATCCACTGCAGATCGAGCATCATTGTAGCCTAACAAATGCTCATCAAGTCCATCAGATTTAATCTGCTCTCTGTGGGGAAAGGGTAAACTATTTGTTTCAAAAGTACTCCTGTTTGACCCAATGTGAATTGTGGGAGGAAGAATACTATCATCTGTAACATGAAGGGGAAGCCTGTTAGAATCTAATACATCAACCCTTGCAGACTCTATTGAGTCCCTCTGAACAGAAGCTGGTGCTCCAACAGATTGCAGCTCCTTCATGAAAGCACTTCCAAAGAGTGCTTCAAGAGTTAGAGTCTTCCCTGAACTGGGAGCATCTTCTGCATTTGCCTCCATTGAATCACGAGGTTCAGTGGCAACACTTGCTGTTTCAATATTTTGTACTCTTTCGGAAGATCTCATGTCTAGATTGGCAGATGATATCAAACTATTCATACTTGTTCCCTTCTGTAACAATGAAAGAAGGTGCTGGGACGCATGATCATCAATATTAACTTCTAGCTGCGCTGTCTTGGCATCAGGAATTTTCCATTCTTCAATAGGAGGAGGCAAAGTTGGAACATTTTCAGTGCTTTCTGACAACATTGACTTTTCAAGATCTTCACATGTGAGGACAGCTGGAACTGCTGCTGGTTTATTAACATCATTAATACTGCACGATTGATCAGACTTTTCAGCTCCAGGCGACATCAAATTTGATAGGACGTGCCTGTCAGCAGGTTCAGAGATTTGCAACAGGAAGTTTGATGATGCACACTTAGTATTTAACCTATCAGAAATGTCAGAACCACCTTTTTCACCACCCTGAATTAATGAAAGCAAGTCTTTAGGCCTTCCGGCGGAGAGATCATCTAGTGGTTTCTTCTCTGCAATGAAAAGATGAAAAGAAGAATACCAGCTCATTTTGTATTACTTAAGACGTACAGATTCATTTAAAGAAAAATTAATTTTTACTTCAGTAAGTAGACAAAAACAAACCTTCATCAAGAAACAAATGAGCAAACTTAGAAGAATGGGAAATGTCAGGGGTCCACTTCTCATCTGCTTTGCTGTCATTAGGCTGAAGAAGGAGAGATATTAAAGGCTGTTAAAATTTTCATCAAAACTGAAAATGGAAGGACAGAAATTACCTACATAAACCATGCATAACCAAGATGTATAGTTCAGTGGATAACCTAAGTCTTAACATTTCAATGCTATTTAAATCATTAATACCTCGGTGAAATTAGTGGAGACACCTCCATTTAATGTTAAAGCACTGCCAAAAAGCTTATCTAGAATTGAAGTTGAACCATCCTGGTTGGTTTCAGTCAAAATTTTATCCACCAGCAGCTTCTTGGAATCAAGTTCTGGAACTTTACTGTTACCTTGAGCTTCAAAAGCTTCTGAGAGATTAGAAGTCTTGTATATTAGAGACTCCGTGCTTATTTCCTCGTTAGATTTATCTAAAGCTGATGAGAAATTTAAAGCCTCCCCACTCTTATTATGGGCTAATAGGTTAATGCCTGTACGTTCAAGCTGCTGCTCACTAAAATTTCCCTCCACATTCTGTTTAGACTGTGAGCCCAAAAGATCATCAGAGGCCCCATTCAAAAGATGGCTGCCTTTGGCCTTTGAAAGGCTGCCCTCCATTTTAGGACTCCCAATCTAGAGAGAGTTATAACGGAAGAAACATTGTTAATCAAGTGTGCCAGCAAAAACACGTATCACAAATGAGACTGTGTCAGTAATCTAAAACACACTATGTCATCATCTCTGAATTATATGACATATGCAAAGTAAAACTACCAAGTGAAAACCACATGCAAGCAACAAAGAATGCTTTTCAACAACAATCTTCCTGCATTCTAAACAGAAGCATTGCACTTTACAGCAGTGCATTATGGAACCTTTGTGTTCCAAAAAGAAATATTCAAAAAGATATCATCTTTGTTAATGTCTCAGATATGCATGAGCACTATTTGCATCATATATAGAAATCTCCTAAGTATAACAAGAGGTTCCTGAGCCAGTCAAATCCAAATGAACGGGGAGAACATAAGTCTTTCCTCAAAATTTCTGACTGATTTTCAGTTATATGCAGATAGCAAATGTCACGCACTAATTTTTAGTGATGAATTGTTCCTCTTCCCCCCCTTCCAACCAAAATAATGGAAAACTGCCTTCCATTACCTCAGTGGACTCCCAACATATGCCATAGTGCAATTTGATACGCAACATAATTTTAATGGTATGGTTGCTATATTAACTAAGCCAGAAGCAGCAGTACAAGAAGATGATAGCAATCCAAGATCATGCAATGGATAAGAGAAAAACTTTGTGAACTGGTCTACTGCCAATCGGAATGAGAACAAAAGGTACAAATGACCTAACAAGGGGTGTTTCAATTCTGAATATGAATTTAATAATTACCTGCGAAGAATGGGAAGGCAATGAACTTTTGGTTGCAGCATTCCGTTCCAAAACTGTGCTCGCAAAACCAGGAGGTACAAGTGGCCTGGATGCAGGATTTTGTGAAGGAATTGTAGATTTATCAGAATCAATATTTGATGTCGGTGTACGTTCATCTGATTCCTTGTTTCTGCTTAGAAGTCCTTTATCATTTTTGGAATCCACTAACAATTCAGAAATATCAAAGTCATCTTGACGCCTTTCCGGATTCATCTTCTTCTCCTGGAATGCTTTCTGTTGTTCCTTCCTCCATGACTCAAAGGAAGCTAAGAGGAAATTCATTATGCTTTAGCTTTGATTCATTGCCAACTAAGGAAGGGAAGCAGATAAACATATATAAAATAAACAACAATCAGCAGGCAGCCTTCTGAATAGAGAACATACCTCTTCTTTTCCTTTCCTCTTCTGCCTTATCTTCACTAGTGCACTCAGTAGAACCGAACGTTTCATCATTATAAGAGTCATTTGTTTCCCTCCTTGAATGAGGTACAGCCTGGAAAGATATCAGCAAGACATAAATGATATCAACTACAGCTGCATTTCAATTGCTACTCCATTATGTTAATATTTATGGTAGACATAATTTCCGCAAAACACTTAAGATGCTTTTCTACATTAAATTGATTAATACTGCTATCTTGGTCGTCAATTATCGTTTGCGAATGATGAATACCTTGTAAGGACGGGGTGGATGATATGGCTCATTACTCTTGTTTAGATGGTATTGATCATTAGCTCGAAACTTTGGAGCTGATGCTCCTGCAGCATATCCAGATGGTCGTGGAAAAGAACCACTCCCCAGAAGTCCATCATGCTCAGGACCTTGCCAAGACCGCCGGGATTGATTACCATATCTTCTTCCAGAATCTATATGTAAAGAGTCATTCAATTTGTCAGTAGTTCCATGCAACACATAATGAAGAGGGTAAAATCCCCAACAACTACAGAATGGCCTAATTAAACATCCTTGAGGCAATGAAATGGACTATTTCACATATTAACGGAAAGAACAATATGATCATACAAGTAGAATACAAACTATTGATAAAACAAAATAATCATAAACATGCCTGAGTCCCAGTCAGATTGCGAATCGCTGTCTCTATCGCTCCTTCCACTGGACCGACTGTCCCACCGTCCATGAATTCCCCGAGAGTAGTTACCTGAATCCCCTCTAGTAGGTGGTGATGAACCATATTCATTACGCCTATAACCCAAGGTGCCTGGAATTCTTTGCCGATCTTGTGATGTATCCTCGAATTCACTGGCCCAACAATAAAATAAGGCAATGAATACCAAAAAGATCTAAAGTGGACATAACAATATCTTCGTAATTTTCCACAAGCAAGACAACCTTACCTCAAAATTGATTGTTCGAATCCTGGAGGTAACTTCTTGCAAACATCCAATTCACTCAATGATAGCAAAAATTCTCTGGTATATGAAATTCTCGATTTCCTGAATCATTAAGAAGGACAAAAATTTGATTACCAAGGTCATCAACCAACCAAAGACACGAGAAAAGATTAAGATACAATTATTCAGCCAGAGAAGTGATTACTTTTGAGATTCCTTATTGGTATCTGCAGGCTGATCTAACGAATGTTGTTCTTCATTTTCTAAGCTCATTTCTGCAAAAATTTAGAGATGAGTATGTACCAAATACTCTTTAATTCTAGCTGCTCCACGCGTGCCCTTAACCGTGAAATTCACTACTCTAACTCAAAATTTTGAATCTGCCAAGCAAGTCCCAAATATCTTATGACCATCCAGGTTCTCCAATGTTCCTAATCGCTGGCTTCACCATCATTAACCAAACCCTAATCCGAAGCTGATTCAAAACTCCCCGAACTAGTGTAAATGAAGATAAAGCTCATATTAAGCTATTCCATCCTTTGATCCAGCTAAATCTACAATACAACACCCAAACACTAACGAAATATTACAATATTACCCAAAATACTTCTACCCCGGAATTTGGAGCGGGGACCAAACAGGTATTTACACAAAAGTCAGGTATCTCCCGAATTTAAATCATTCCGAATATTGAATCAGAGAAAGCTCCTAATTGAGATCGAAATGAGTGAATTTCTAGGGCTTTTGTGCTAAGCTGGTGAACTTCCAAACAAAAAGAACCTAGGGTTTTGGTCGTTTTTACATAGGAAGATGAAATTGAAACGAGCTACGCGGGTCGAAAGCAAGTGAGGGAAGAGAGAGAGTTAGGGTTTCGATCTGTAACTCTTTTTTTCTTTTTCAGGCTTTTTTTTTAAATTTTTGTTTTTTCAATCGAGAGAGAGAGAGAGAGAGAGAAAACAATTGCGTTTTTTTCCTTTTTCTTTTCTTTTGTTTGGTTGAAGAGAAAACAAAGTTTTGAGAGGGACTGGCAATGGCTATTAGCTCTGTTTACTCGTTGCAGAATGACGTTCCTTTCACCTTTCACTTCGCCAAAACAAAACAAATTTTTTTATTTTAAGAAAAACACGTAATTAGGAACTTCAAATAACCCAACGTGTATTTATATCTCGTAGTTTGCACGCTCTGATTTCATTGGACTTGGACGTCTCGTATCGTATAAATTTCTAAGGCGTGTGGACCGATTAAGTTTTTGGTGAATAGATAAATAAAAATGAACGATAAGTGTAAAAGTAAAAATAAATAACCAACGGGTACTGTAATTTTCGATAATATCAATGACAGGGCTGCCGTTTTTCTGAAGTGTCATGCTCATACTAGCCCTAGTAAGTAGTAGTAACTAGTAATATAATAAAATAAAATCACTTTATTTTGCCGTTGGCAAGTAATTGTCGTCGGCCGTGTTAAAAGTTAAAACAATAAAACTACTTACTTACCAGTTTAGTAATAATAATAATTGGATTAAATTAATAATGCACCATTTTTATCCGCCGTAATTATCTTATCTTTCCTTAATTAGCTGTAGATTGCCCTTTTTTTGCAAATTATTTAGCTCAAGATTTACCAAGCATGAGCATGACTAGACTTGTCCAAGGGCCGGGCTACCTGCCCAAGCCCGTAAGTCCTCCTGATATTTGGGAGGGTTTGAACAAAAATTTTAAATTTAAGGGTCGAGCTTGAACAAAAATTTTAGGCCCGTTTAGAAAACGGGCCAGGCTTAGTCATAGGTATAAAAGCCCGAGCCCAGCCCGTTTTACTATTGCTTTAATATAAATATATTTTTATATATTTATTTTATTTGTTAATGTGTTATTTTTCTTTTTTTTTTGTATATGATATTGATATTTTCAAATATTATTAGTATTTAGACTTTGTTAATTTTGTAAAAATTACTTAAATAATAATTTTTTAAATGTATTGATTTACTTTTATTTATAATATAAATTAATATAAATTAATTTTTAAAATTAGTGTCCGAAAAAAATTAAAAACGGACTTTTGGACGGGCTTCAGGCTTATATAAATATTTTAGAGCTGGACTTGGACAGAAGAGTAGACCCGAAATACAGGACCGGACCGGGCTTAGACAAGCAAAGATTTTGTAAAATTTTACTCAAGCCCGGCCCGAACCCGGCCCATTGACACCTCTAAGCATGACTCACTGCCTAGACGTTTTTCTTCACCAAAGTGTTGTGTTTGAATCTTATTTCTACATAAATTCCTGGGGAAAACACCCATACCGATTGAAAGATCTGGGAAATATTTTGATGTAAAATTTTGACATAACTTTTCTTCCAGCATCGAATAAGATAAGAGATTTGCATATAACAAAAAGTTGCTAAGCAGTTCACTTAGATGAATAAAATATGGTTGATGTTATTTATAATCAGCTGTATTCATTTAATTTAATTCATTAATTCGTACTCTGGAAAGTGATAACTTTCAACGGGGAAGCACAATCGACATTATTTGATACTGTCTCTAATTCTTTTTCCCCTTGCTTTACAGGTTTTCCTTTAAAAATAAGAACCATGTCCTTCCTTCCAGAATAGGATATGCATGTGAATTGTGATGCTTAAATCTGAAGCTTTCCTTGTGTAAATGTGAGGATCAAAAGCAAAGGTGAAGGTTTTCAACTGTAAACACCTGAATAAACACACAAGGCAACACTGTAGCCTATTCAATGTCACACTAATTTTCGATCTTGGAAGCTACCCAAATGTCAAATCTACATGGAAGCATGGAAAAATTTAAAATTAAGTGGGTTGTTTCAATGGCCAACGCATAATTCATGCAAACGATGGAATATCTCCTCATTGAATACCATTTTTTGGGTATAAATCTTTGTATCTAGTGGCCACATTGGATCCAAACTAATTTGAAGTCTATAATACCTATTTTATTAATTCATTAAGACTCGAATTTAAAACCTCACTTAAGGGCATCAAACTCATTTCACTTAATCTAAAATCTTAAATTACCGCATTAGATATTGCTCACGGGCAATATCTAAAATCTTAATTTCTCTCTTCCGATTAATCTTGCTCACGGACAACCAAAAGTAGAACATGAATTTAGATTATGTTACAAGGAAGGAAGGTTACAAGTGATCATACCTCTGTGCAGACTAATCGGAAGAGAGAAATCGATGTGAAAAAGGAAAGGCTGGGGGAGAGAACGGGGAAAAGAACAGGAAGAGATAGGGAAGAGAACAGGGAAAGAGGTCGCTGTTCTGTCCAAAAAAAAATCGGTGTTTTGATTTATTTTTTTTAATTAACCAAGATAGATTAAGAAAATTGATTTGGTGAGAGTGAGTGCATTTTAAAACTTAGACATCTCTTAAAATAGGTAAGGTGTCATTATATCAATGACATCTTAAAAAGTAGATTTTTAAAATCATCTTAATATAATTTAAACTCTTTATTTATTAAGAAGACATTGGTAGTAGTAAATAAATAAAACTTTTGTGACGTCATACTGAAATCTTGCTTTAGGTGGGAAATTTCGTTTTACTACTCGTTCCCTCCTTATCCATTATCTCATTCACAGAAAACTCAACCCGAATAATCACCTGTGGGTACTCTCGTAAATAACATAAAAAGCAAAGCCGTTTTTTAGATGCAGGATGCAACCCCTTTCAGTGAAGCTCTCTACACATAATCGCCGACTGGATAGCCAAAGAAACCAATCCAAACTGTTCTTGTTTTCATGGCGTCTCCCTCCCTTTTACAATCCACAGCGTCGTCGTTTTACGGCCAGCCCCCTTTCGTTTCACATCCATTCTCTGTCCGACTGCCGTGCGGTCACCCCAGAAATGGATGTGGCGGCGTCGTTTCGGTGAAGGCAACGAGCGAGATTGTCTTGTTGGAGAAATCCGAGGCGGCAAAAACCAATCGTCTCAAAACTACTTACCTAGAAAAGATTGTTCCTTTGCTTAAAGAAGAGTTCAACTACACTAATTTTCACCAGGTAAAAAAAAAAAAACCCCAATGATTTTAATTCTTTTCGTTTCTGGGGTCCTATTTTGGTCCTTATTCTAATGTTTTGTAGTGAGGGATTCTGGGTTAGGTTCCAAAAATTGAGAAAATAGTCGTGAATTGTGGGATTGGTGATGCTGCCCAGAATGCGAAAGGGTTGGAAGCCGCTATGAACGAGATGGCATTGATTACGGGGCAGAGACCTGTTAAGACGCGAGCCAGGAATTCTATTGCTACTTTTAAGATACGGGAAGGTCAGCCACTTGGAATTGCCGTTACGCTTAGAGGAAATGTAAGCTTGCTTCAGTCTTATTAACATTAAAATGTGAAGTTATATGCTCGATATGTTGATGATATTTTATTGTCGAAATACAAATTATTGGAAGTGCTAGCCAGTAGGAGCTATACAATTTAGTTACTGTTTATTTGTTGAAGACTTATGTTGGTTCGAACTCGTGGGAGGTCCTTCCCCACATTAGCATTGCCTCTGTGGTTTTGTTGATGCAAAGCTGTGTTACAGTAAAAGGGATTGTGTTTTGCAGTAGGCTAATAGGCTATTAGCTGTAAAGCACTGCTGGTAATCACAGAATATACCATCATAGAAGAGCCAATCGCACTGCTTTGACACTTGAAGGAAGATTTTAATTTATGTTGCTTATGAATTTTTAGATGATAAATTGTGGATATCATGACCGTGAATCTGTGATTATTCCTTTGACTTCGTCGCATGCATTATAGAGGGCAAAAAGGATCTAAGGAGATTATAGCTATGCTTAGTGCCTTGAGATAATGTAGCTGAAGATGTGGTTTAAAGTCTTGGATTCAATTTCAACCAAAACAAAGTCTTTGATTCAGTTATATATTTGCGTGCATTTCTACCCATTTTACCATTACTTCAGGCTCTCAACTTATTTGCAAACATGCAGTTCTTACTGTTGGATTGCTGTACTGTTACTGATCACTTTTAATTTGAGTGTATATTTGAATGATTGTATCTTTTGATGTATTTGTGGTGGTTAATTTGATAGGTTATGTATTCATTCCTAGATCGGCTCATTAACTTGGGGCTTCCCAGGACTAGGGATTTCCAAGGTGTAAATCCTAATAGCTTCGATGGACACGGAAATTACAGTATCGGGGTTCGTGAACAGAGTGTTTTCCCAGAGATCAGGGTTGATGTACTTGGTAAACCCAGAGGAATGGATATTTGCATCACAACAACGGCCAACACTGATAAGGAAGGTCAGAGGCTATTGGCCCTCATGGGTATGCCTTTCAGAGAAGGTGGCGGTCTTTCAGTAGTACAGCGCAAGAAGAAGCTGAAGGCTCACCACTTTGAGAAGAAGGGTGGCAGGGGCCGGAGATGAGAGCTTTTCCCCCTAAAAGGCAAAGGTTCTCTGTACCATTTTGTTTTATAATTTCATCATGTTTTAGAGGTATGCTTCAGAGAATGACCAATGACATTAAATGCATCTGTTTCAGTCGTGATTCAATTCTGTATTCATAATCGCCGTATCCAATGGAAAAGAATATCAGTCTGCTGTTCTGCTTCTTTGTTTCTCAATTTTCTTATTCTCAGAGCTACATTAGGTCATTCCTGGGGAAGAATGGTTTCCCTGAACTTGTTTTTATTAGGGTGCTCAATCTGTTTTTAGCCTGGTTTCCTTGGCTTCAAAGATTAGCTTGAAATTGGCATGAAACTCGGTGACGCTAGTGGTCATAGACCAACATATTAGTATAAGCATGCTAACGTCAGAGTAAACTGGGTTGAGGTCCAATTTCGTTTAATTTCAGATTAAATGTTTCCAATGTCAGCTAACTTAGCTCAAAATAAACATGGATTAGAGGTAGATGATGGTGAAATGCGAAATTTTCTCTTGTTGGATCAGAAAGTTGAAGAAGGAAAAAAAGAAGAAAAAAAAGCGTCAAAATGAAAAATTGAAAAGTCAAAAGTCAAAACATACAAACTAGTAGCGGACTGCCGGGCCGGGGGGGGGGGGTAAAGCAAGGAAAGTGGGCCCACAGGCCTCAGTTTTACCGCCCTCCATCTGTCGTAATTCGTAATCCAATCATCCAATATTCCAATCATCGTTACTAAATCAAAGTCCATAACAGACAAGCTGAATTCAAATCTTTCTTATTGCTAATCTTTTTTACTAGAGTAGCTGACGCTTTTGGAAGTGGAACAAAAGAACAGGATTCCCTGCTTAAACGCTACAACTTGCGAGTTGCAAGGGAGATTGGAATAAAAGATTAATGAAACCAAAATGGTTTGCCATTGTTATCACGTAGTGGCGTCGGTTGGGGCACGCTTTTCGATGGCTAACCCTTCGGTTCTAAGAGCCGAGCATCCCATGGCTCCTGATCTGTCCTCCGACCGTTCGGTCTTCCGCGGTGGCTCCTCCCGCCGTCGTGATCTCGTCTTCGTTGTTAATCCCCGAGGTTTTTATTAAATATTTTTCAAAATCCATATTCTCTATTTACTTTCTGTTTGTTTGCTCAGAAAACGTTTTCCCTCCCGAATTCTCACGCTTGTGTGAAATGGTGATTTGGAGCAGGCGCTAATGGGAGAACGGGTAAAGAGTGGAAGAAACTGCTTCCTTATCTCCAATCTTGCTTCGCTGGTGATTGTAACGTGAGTTTTCTTTTTCTCCTTTTTTCTTCCGATTTAATTTGTGTTCATTCCATCGAGTTATTTTCTTCTTAGATGCCTTTTGGTATAATTTAGGTTCCTAAATTTCTTTTCAGTTTCTTTCAGCACTCAAGTGAGAGCTTCTTTAATATTTTTATTTTCGTGAAATTCCCAGCATCTGTTACTGTTCTCTCTAAATAAAATTTGCTTAAGCCTTACACCAGCTTAGTTTATCATGGGAAAGTAATAAGAACCATTTTTTTTTTCTATTGATGTGCCAGATATGTGAATCTTTGACCTCGGGTCCTTCTCATGCAATTGACATTACTAGGGAGGTAGGAATTATGGGCCTATTTTTTACATTTTCAGCTGAGCACTTGGTTTACGTTGCCTATGGAGACTTTGAGGGAAGAGTCAACATATTTAATGTGTAAATAAATGAACGATGATTTGCAGGCTATAAGGGAGGGTGCTGATGCTGTAATTGCAGTGGGAGGCGATGGAACTCTTCATGAGGTGCTCATTTATTTATCATTTTGGAGTATATTATTAAATATGATCTTGATATAGCCCTCTTGATCTTGTAGTACCTAATGTTTTTCTTGTTTTATTATGTTCTTCAATAGTTCCTTTTAAGAGTTGGAAGTGATAAAGTAACTGATATTTTTGGCTTCTGATAAGCAGGTTGTTAATGGGTTCTTTTGGGATGGGAAGCCTGTTGCCAATAAAAATACAGAGACTGTTCATTCAACTGCTCTTGGTGTAAGAACTACCATTTAAGCTATGCCTTTTAACCCTCTTTTTCTGAGGATGACTATTAGGCTCTGATAAATGATTGGTATTGAATATGTATTTCTTGCTCTTTATCTTCTCTTGCAAGCTAGTATTCCTTTTGGATTGCTTCTTTTCGCATTTCTCCAAGGAAGATATCACAATATTGTCCCTTCTTGCAGCTCATTCCCTTGGGAACTGGTTCAGATTTTGCCCGAACATTGGGCTGGTTAGTATGTGTGCTAATCCAGTCTGGATTCATTTTTCATGAGCTTTTATTATATGATTGCTTCATCTCAAGTATTTGTTTGTTCTATTTTTGCTCAGGAAAAATGATCCATGTGAAGCCATAGAACGCATTGCTAGAGGTATTTTAGATACCCTTTCCAGATCCTTTTGTTCCTCATGTTAATTTTTAGTAGTAAATGCAAACTGGAGAAGCTTTTATTTTCTTAGGATTTGCTGATGCTGCTATATCGTAGGGGTGAGATCACGAATCGATGTTGGTGTCATTAGCAGAGAAGGGGAAGGGTCGCATTACTTCATAAATGTTGCTGATATCCATCTGTAAGGTTAACTTGGTTATTTGTGGAATCAAGCCTTGATAAAACATAAGCTCATCATGTTGTTAGCCTTACTGCTGTGTTTTTCTGAATTTTGTAGGAGTGCAAAGGCAGGCTATTATGCTTCGAGGTACAAGAAGTTTGGAAACTTATGTTACGTTATTGGTGCTTTGCAAGCCTTTATTGGGCACCATAACCAAGACCTTAGAATTAAGGTCAGCATCTTTAAGGATCTGAAAAGTAACAGTTCCGCTTCTGAAAGCTTTCTTTTTGTATGGCCCTTATTATGCTTATTTTAACACAAGGCCATTAAGAGATTCGACTTATAGAAGTAATTTCACATCTAGTTTAATGAGGGAGAATGGCAAACATATCCTCAAGTGACAGCCCTCTGCATTGGAAACGCAAAGTACTTCGGTGGTGGCATGAAAATTACACCAAATGCTGATCCCTGCAGTGGAAGTTTTGAGGTGGGCTAGTTTTTTTGCTCATCTCACGTCATGATTTCCTGTTTTTGTGAGTTTGTAGATGCTATAAGAGTAAGTTTTCCTTTACACTTTGCAGGTTGTGATACTTCAGGATTTCAAGTGGTATGATTTCATTCTAAAACTGCATAAGCTATACAATGGGACACATTTGTCAGTAAATAATGTAACCTCAAGAAGGTAGGCGCTTCTTGCTACATTACTTTAGCATTCACATGTCCATTCCTGTTTGTTTGTGTTCTCTCTTCTTTCCTGTAGGTGGCTTATCTTTCAGTCATCCACTATGTTTTATTTCCATATACTATTATGCCACTGAATGCAGGACCATGTGCCATTCAGTTTGTACCATAGAGTTGGCCAACGTCTGTTATGAGATGGTATACGATAGTGTCCTTACCTTACTGGTTGAAGCCTGTATACTTTTTTTTTTTGGCAGCGTATACTCAATTGAAGTGGAGGAGATTTCAGGCAATGGCAACATCTTCATTCAGTCTGATGGAGAACATTTAGGATTTCTTCCTAGGAAGTTGTGTATTCTACCTGCTGCTATTGAGATGATATGCTGACATGAACCCTGGAAACGCTGCTGTTATTGATCCAATACAATCCTTGCATCAATTTAGTTTAAAATATTGTATCTCGTGCATAAAGTTGAGGAAGACAAGCAAATGAGGCCACCCAACAAAGGAGTGGAGAGATATGGGACAGAATACAGATTGATTTAAGGATAGAGATCAGTCATGACTGGTTTCCTTGTCATCTTTTAATATTGTAATTGTGCTTAAGTTCAGTAAATGTTAGACAAGCACCACTACTGATCAGCAGCAGTGAGAGTTGTTTTCTCATTTGTGTCCTGTAATTGGTTTGTCTTGCCAATGTACAAGTATGGGACGTTACTTGTTTTAGAATGAAGCGCGTGACATTCAAGTTTTACGAATTAGGTGTAAATAATCAAAAGAAATCTTAGAGGAGATTAATTTTGCCGTTTATCCGTAGATGAAGAATAGCCAGGCAAAAATGACTCCCTCGTGGCGGCTTCTTGTATTACCAATACCAACATGGCAACACCAGCGACCTGCCCGTGGAGCAAACCTTAAGAAAGAAAGCCAAGCCCATGGATCAAAGAGACTGTGCTCGCTAATTAGTAAATTACGTTTTCTTCTTGGGTTTCCTACTTTTCTTTTTCTGGGATTGGACTATAATAAAAACAAAAAAGTTCGCCTAGAATTTTTTTTAAAATTTTTGTGGCCATCGTTCGCCGTGGTCTAAAGATATTTTCCGATCGACACCGCGGACAAACCTTCATGTCCCATCCATCACTTGCGCTCCCTCCTCCAAACCAAGATGGTAGCCGCTATTTCCTTTGCCTTCATTACTCCCCACTTTAAGTCACAGCGGCAGAGCTTTATTTTCCGGCAACATAATGGCCACAAAATCTACAGAATTAGATGTAATGGAGAGAAGAACTCCTGGAGCAATTTACCCACCAAAGAAGAATCTGCACCCGAAAATGCTCTTCTCAAGGTAGCCTGGTACGGCTCCGAGCTTTTGGGGATTGCTGCGTCCTATCTCAGATCACCACCTAATGTTGAAGAAGCGTCCCGGAACAATCTCAAGCTTGGCGTAGATGGGTCGGGAGCTATTGATCGTACAGCAGTCGTTGAAACCATCAAAGCTGACTTTGAAAGATCATATTTTGTCACTGGTACGTAAAAAGAAAAAAAGATCAACTCTTTTTCTTTTTCAATGAACTACATATAACTCCGTGATTCCAGCGCTTGACTTTAGTTAAACACTAGTATAGCATACTTTTCTTTCTTACTTGTCTGTACATTTTGATGTTCTTCTGGAAGAAGTAATGTCTTTTTGTTGAAATGAAATGAAATCAGGGCAACTTACCCTTGATGCATACGAAGACGATTGCGAATTTGCTGATCCAGCGGGTTCTTTTAGAGGGCTTCGACGTTTCAAAAGGAATTGCTCCAACTTTGGATCTCTTATTGAAAAGTCTAATATGAAACTTGTGAAGTGGGATGACTTTGAGGTGAATATGCTAAAACTGTAATCAGAGAATTCTTACATTATAATTTTGCAGAACTTGTTATCATTCCTTTGTATTGCCATCTATGGAAAACACAGAACAAGGGAGTGGGACACTGGCGATTCAGTTGCGTAATGTCATTTCCATGGAGACCTATTCTTTCTGGTATGGGATTGATGCTTTTTCTGGTCTCATGTTCATATTTTGCTACACCAAATTTAATGTGTTTACAGAGGATTGTAATACCTTGTCTTTAGTAATGGTTAATGTTGAAGGCATTGCTTCGCATATAAACTACTGACGTGCCTGCTTAACGTTTTAATAATCTGTGAATGTTGCAGCTACTGGATATACAGAGTATTATTTTGATGCACAATCTGGCAAAGTATGCAGGTAACAAGTAATAGCGAGGACAAATGGAGAATCTCTTATGTTACTGTTTTTCTGTATCGTTCTGACTTGTCTTGGCCCTTTATGGAATCTTTTCAGGCACGTGGAGCACTGGAACGTTCCCAAAATGGCATTGCTGAAGCAACTTCTGCGGCCTACTCGGAGTTTCTGGCCGTTTAAGAGTAAAAATGGCTGAGGAGCCTGTACGAACGTGGAAGGCAACTTGTTCTGGACTGGTGGAATGGAACTTCTAATTCATGGAAGTTTTCATCTGATCAATGTTTGTTGAATCAGACTCTGTACAGTAAACCCATGTAGAAGCAGGCATTATAGACTAAAATTTTTATCGAAAACAAGGAATTAGGACTTAGGAGCCCGGTTGGGATTTGTATACCTATAATCTTAATTGAACTTTTTGCAGCACTATGATTGTCATGTACTTTATTCCCCTCTTTAAAAATTCAAAGACCAGTGATAAGTGGATGGGTTTCTTTCCCGGTATAGATTGTTGCCATAATTGTGCGAGCTTAATTACATCATTGTCTACATGTAAGGACAAGGAAGCCTGGAGGTTAGCTAATAGCCCAATTACTGTGCTGAAAAGTCATGTCTACAAGATCAAATGTGATCATGAAAGTCACCACGAAAAATAACTGGATAATGACCCATAAGCGGCAGGGGTGAAGCCATGATCCACCAATCTTTGATGGGAAATTATCAAAGCACCAGAATTCCTAATGAATGATGTCTCTCAACCTTCAACACTTGTGCCCCCCATAGCAACCCCGAGCCGACACCAGGCTAAACTAATCCGCAGTTTAAGCAACAAAATCCTTCTCAAAATGCTTAAATTTTGAACTTTCGAGAGATTGCTAGTATATGTTGAGAAAGGGATATCTCTTCTAATGCAAATGCAAAATTAGCCTTCAAGCGGTCAATTTATTCTTTGCAGAAAAATGAAATTTAACGGTAGTGGTACTTCCTATTATGAACGGTCGGTCCATAAATAACGATCGTCGGGTCAAACACGGGTTTGAAAACCCGTATCGGTTTAACCATTTATATTTTATATACGAAGACCATAGGAAAACCCCTCCTATCTCTCTCTTGCTTCTTTCTCTCTGAGACTCTGCATTCTTCATCGATACGACATGGCGATACCGTACATGGAAGCTGTTGTTTGTACGCCCTTTTCTTTATTCTTCCCTTTTTAGCTTGAATCTATCTCTTTGCTTTCCAGATTTATTCTTCCTTTTTTGCTAAAATTTCTTGATGGGTTTTTTTTTCTCCATTTCTCACGATATTGATTTTTATGCTTCTCTTTTAATTGAAAAAAAATGTTCTGGATTTTGATTATTCAAGGTTTACGCTGTCATCGGTTTTTTTTTTTTTAAATTTCATCAACTTTTCCTATTTGTAAGTTTCAGCTACGGTTTTTGAAGTGAGCTGCGAAGCGCTTCTTCTTCTTTTTTCTTTAAAATTTTCATAGATTAGTTAGAATAGTATTGTTTTTCTTGTTTTCATTAGTATTCATGTAATATAAATAAAATTTCTGCTTGATTGCTAGCGATTGAAATTTCTAGGTTTGAAGTTTGATTTTAAGTAAAGAAACTATGCAGAATGAGCTAGATTATGTAAAACAATTTGGTAAAGAAACTGCCTTTTTTGGTGATTGAAGCTTCGAAACAGCTAAAACTAAAGAGGGTCGATCAACTGAGTAAGGAGCTTACGACTAACTGTACAGTTATGATAAAGAAGCTTTCTTTCCTCTTTTTTTGAGTAGATGCTTGCATTTAGGTCATCTTGAATGTATTGAGTTCTTGTCGTGTCTTATTTCATGAATGAGAAGCATATGGCTTAGTTTTTGAGACTTGTTATTACTCATTTAAGTTTCAAAGATGGTTGTAACGATTATCTGTCCCCTTTTTCTCCTTGTCTTGACTTACCCTTTATTGTTTACAGGTTTTATGATATTAATGTACTTCTTTGAAAGCTATCTGGACCTGCGGCAACATGCTGCTCTCAAATTGCCGACTCTTCCAAAAACATTGGAAGGAGTTATCAGCCAAGAGAAATTTGAGAAGTCTCGAGCCTATAGTCTTGATAAGAGGTTGGTTTTGTTGCTTCTATTGATCATTTACCAGACTTAATGTTATTAGGGGAACATCAGGCTTTCTTTTAACTTGACCTTACTTTATTCATGATGTGTTTCTCTTAAATTTCAGCCACTTCCATTTTGTTCATGAGTTTGTGACAATCTTAATGGACTCTGCAATTCTGTTCTTTGGTATATTGCCTTGGTTTTGGAAGGTGAGTATTTAGGTGTTTAATTACTGGGTCCTCCCTTTTGGTGATTTTCACTATCTTACTTGTGCTTTTGAATTGTTATTTACTACAGAAATCAGGAAATTTCTTGCCTTTAATTGGTCTAAATGCCGAGAATGAAATACTGCACACCCTTGCGTTTTTGGCTGGTGTGATGATATGGTCACAGGTGAATTCATGATAATTCCTTTATCTCAATTATTTCTTTGAATAAGTGCAACTAATCCTTGTATCTGGTATGTCTAATAATCCAATAAATAGCCTTGACCCTTTATCTTGTGATTTCTATTTTGCAGATCACTGACCTACCCTTTTCTCTCTATTCGACTTTTGTGATTGAAGCCCGACATGGTTTCAACAAAGTTTGTATCCTAAATTCAAAATCTGTTTCCCATACTGTTATTTTATTTGTTGACCCTTTCTTTTGAAATGTTTGCACTGTCATTATTACACTTATCTTGCCGGCACTAACTATTATCTTATCTGCTTTTTCAGCAAACAATATGGTTATTCTTCAGGGACCTTATCAAAGGAATGTGTCTTGCTATTGTACTTGGTCCACCCATTGTTTCTGCTATTATTGTGATAGTGCAGGTAAAAATTGTTTGCTTTTCTTACATTTGGTCTCTGTTGGAGATTATTACTGGTCCTTACTACTATAAGCGTGGCAGTTGTTAGCTTAGCTTAACAACAATCTTTTGCAACCTTACTTGCTCTCTAGTCTTTTGGCTATTGTTTCATCCTTCTCTGATTATTGTGAATCTTAATTTTGGCAATTGCAGAAAGGAGGTCCATATTTGGCTATCTATCTTTGGGCATTTATGTTTGTCCTTTCTCTCGTGATGATGACTCTTTACCCTGTTCTGATAGCCCCACTCTTTAACAAGTTCACCCCTGTGAGTATTTCAAAATTACTTTTTATTTTCATTGAAGCATGTTCTTTTCCCAAGTCTAATGCTTTCTGTTTTGCTCTGGTTTGATGCTGTGAAAAATAGCTTCCAGAAGGAGAGCTCAGGCTGAAGATTGAGAATCTTGCTTCCTCCCTCTGTTTTCCTTTAAAGAAGTTGTTTGTTGTTGATGGATCCACAAGATCAAGCCACAGCAATGTAAGGATTCAACTCTTGTATTATGAATCTGTTCATTCTCTCTAGATACCCTTTTCTTCTTTACACCTTTTAATGCAAATTTTGACATCCCTATATTTCTTTTTTTTCACATTACTTCGTTTAGCATTACATTGTATCTTTTCTTCACAAAACCAGTTATATAAAGATTTGAAATGATAGTCTGATAATGATAACTTCAGTCCTCTTACTTTAAAGACTCATGGCAGCCATAATCACTAGAAACAGTATTGTGATGAACTGGTTAATGTGGTTGATGACATTGATCGATGCAACAAGAAAATTTAGTCTATTTCAATTTGATAATATCACAACTTCAATCTCATTGGGACTGATTGTAGAAGTGCTTTTTTCATCCCATTAATGATTTAATTGCTCATAACATCGTGCAGGCCTATATGTATGGATTCTTCAAGAACAAGCGCATTGTCCTTTATGACACATTGATTCAGCAAGTATGGATAAGTAAAAAGTTTGTTGTCATTTTATGTTTGTCCTTTTCTTTCTTTAGTTAATATTTTTGCATTGAGCAAAGAATGGTTGCAACTTATCAGTGTCTGCGTTTTATTCAGTTGAATGGTTAACATTATTGCCTCTGTCTGTGTTCCTTGATAATTTTCTTCACTGTGAGCCACACATTCTGGTTGCTTTTAAAGCAATTCTGCGTGATTATCTTCTTGGAGGAGTAAAGTGCTAATTCAATCCCCTTTCCATTCTCAACCTTATTTCTTCTCGTATTGAACACAATGGTCATTATGTGTTTGATAGTAATATGTGCCTTTCGCATGATGCATGTTTTACTTTTAAGACGGGGATATTGTCCACCAATCTAGGAGACTGAGTTTATTTGTAAATGCTCTTATGGCTATGCTAGTAGATTCTCTAACATTCTGGTGTTTTTCTTTGCAGTGCAAAAATGATGAAGAAATTGTAGCTGTTATTGCTCATGAACTGGGGCATTGGAAGCTTAACCATACCATGTACTCATTTATTGCTGTGCAGGTATCATGTGATTGTTCTCTTGCCAGCCTTTTCCTCTAGTGGGGAAAAAAATCTTAATCATCTTTTATCCATTTTTTTATTCTTTGGATAAGTGAGGACCATGCCAACATCTTATGACTATCTTATAAGTAGTATACAGTTTCTTCATTTATGTTATAGTGGCACAGCGGGTGCCATTAATCATTCAATGATTGATAATAACATACAAGGAAGATGAAATCTAGAGACATATCAATGTGCGATAACCCATAAGTCAACTGCCTAAGCAACGAATTTTATTCTGCTTAATATTTAGAAAATGCTCTATTAGTGGCTTCATCATCATGTCATTCTAGATTTGTCATATTCAATCAGAAGTGGATATTTATAGTTTCTTGCTTCAGTGACTGGTGCCATATCTATATTTTGATGCTGTTTGGTTTCGTTTTCTTGTTCTTTCTTTGCATTGCAGATTCTTACATTTTTGCAATTCGGAGGTTATACTCTGGTCAGGAACTCAACTGATCTTTTCCGGAGTTTTGGGTTTGACGCACAGCCTGTATTAATTGGCCTTATCATATTTCAGGTACTAAAATATCAAAAGCAATGTACTGTCTTTCAGTTGAAATGCCTAGTCTAATGATTGGGGTCTACTCTATAAGCATAACTAACCTCTCATCAAGGCAGTAGACACATGGTTTAATTTGGCTTCATGTAGATAGGAATATGGGAATAGGATTAAAGGCTATGAATCCTTACTTTGTTATTCTTTTTAATCATGAAAAGTAGAAGAATATCATTTGCCATTGAGCTGTTAACCATTTTCACTGACCTTGTCATATGCAGCATACTGTAATACCAATCCAACATCTTGTAAGCTTTGGTCTCAATCTTGTAAGCAGATCATTTGAATTTCAGGTACCTTCTTAGCAGTGAGTGCTGGTTGTTTACTTTTACTGCCACTCTCTCTTATTAGCTGCTTTAGATTGATATTAATCTACTCCATTTCTTTATGAAGGCTGATGCATTTGCCAAGAAGCTTGGTTATGGATCTGCTTTACGTGCTGGTCTCGTGAAGCTGCAGGTGAATTCCTAGTGACTTTGACTTTTCCTTTAACTGGATTCTCCTTGGGCTATTTCAAATGCAAAGTCTGCTTCATTCTTTGGATCTTTATGTCAAAAAATTTCTTAGTAACTAGGGCGTTTAGTTCATGATTTATCCTTCATCAATTCTTGAAATTCCTACTTCCTATAATACTAAATTGGAGTTTTCATGGCTTCTTCAGGAAGAAAATTTGTCGGCTATGAATACTGATCCTTGGTACTCTGCGTATCACTATTCTCACCCTCCCCTTGTAGAGAGATTGGCTGCAATCGATGAACCTGACAAAAAGGAAGACTGATAAGGTGGGGAAAACATGAAGCATGGAGACCGGCTATGAATTATTTCATTCCATTGTAATATTTTCTTGATCTGTATGAAGCTGCATCTTACGTTTCGCTTAGTTCAGGCACTAAAAAGGCACGCTTCTTAGTCAGAATAACCTAGTTTTACAGTCAGCAACTAAACCGAAATGAAGGGGGAAAAAAAAAAAAGAGGAAGATGGGAAGAGGAAGGGGTTGGCAAAACATTGAATGCAACAAAAGCTTTGATTAATATATTCTGTTCTACATCTGCATTCTTTGAATTTTGCCTGATCCTGCTGCTTATGAAGATGGTTGAAGCTTAATTAATGATTTAAACAACGATTAGGTAGCGCCCGTGCCTCCGCCTATTTTAGTAAAATGGTTCTTTTAGTTGTTGTAAAGTTGATGTCAGGTTCAACGGAGAATAATTTTATTAATAAAATAAGTATTTAACTACAATGTTATTTATTTAATAAAAAAAACAAACAATGGAGTATTAATAATTTAATATAGTACCTGGTTTTAAGTAACGCCTTAATCAAATATGTACTCGAATTAAGCTCTGTAGCTTTTCTTTTCTTTTCTTTTTTTTTTTATAAAAAGCTCTGTAGCCTTTAGTTATTGCCGTGTTTTGTTTGATTAGGTCCTGTCGTAGCTGTGATTTCCCAACTTCAATGGCTTTAATCTATGAAATTAAACGACCATTTATGGTGTATTAAATTCTTTCATTTAATTACGGTGTTTAGTCAATCATCAAATGAAAATAGAAACAGCTTGCCCCAAAAACAAAATAATACTATTGGATGGAAATCAAACCAACCCTCCAAGAAAGGTACCGCGTCTTTGTTAACACATTTTCTTTAGTGTTTTAAATTTTTTTTTATATAATTAATTCAAAAAATCCCAAAAAGGCAGAATCAATCTGAATACTACAATATTTGTAAGGAGGAAAAACCTTTTTGGTTAGCCAAATGTTAGTGATAGAGACATAACATCTTTTCGTTTTATTAAATTTAATGAGGGATTTAAATTATGTTTTTGAGACACGGCATCATATGCTTATCATCAAGAGAAATGCTCGATACGATAATAATGCATGCAAATAAATTGAAATACATAATTATAGCAGATTTGAAAAGAAAAAAAGATGAAGATGGGGAAGGAGAAAATCATAAAGAGGAGGATTTTTCAAACTAATCATTAATTAGATCCGTCTGAGTGAATTGATGGGTGATGATGGTACAATAATGCATATTCTTTGTTTCCAATCCCATCAAAGCTTCAACAATACAATACCCCAACACCCACAAAATACAAAGTAATAAATCACTTTCAATACTACTATTACTTCACATTCCATATTACTAATGTTTTAATGTTTGTGAATTGTGGTTGTCCTCATTCTATCATTCTTATGAGGCCCTCTCTGCTCTCTACTCTTACCCCGGTGCCCACTTCCTTTTCAACTTTTGTCATCAACTTGTCTCAACTCTTTTTTTGCTTTTTTATAATCACAAGTATGTATATGGCTTACTATTAATTTTATTTGAGTTATGTAGATCTCAAATAAGAGAAATTTTGTTAAATTTATTTTTTTTTCATTAACAAAACTTGAATCCGAAATTTTATTTAAAGATATTAAATTCCTTTCACTTAATCTAATATGTCTTAATCGCCTCAACTCCTTTTAGAATAAGCAATTAGTAAACCTTATGAAATCAACATAAATTTAATTCCAAACCAAATAATAGAAGTTCCTCTACTTCTGATTTGGGAATGTGATGGTGCCGCCTCCTGTGGGTCCTACTCGAATGTTGCTTTATCACCATGCGATCATCTGATGTGGGACGTCCCTACGCCATCTGATTCCTTCTGTTTCCTCTTTGATCATCCAATCATAAAGTTTTATTACAATCAAATCAACAATTTGACACTTGTCCTAGAATCTCCCTTTCAACGGTCACCGTGTCCGCGCCGTCTCATATTTATCCAGACAGAAGACAAGACACGAGAGACCTTGTCCAAATGGGAAGAAGGACAATCTCGTCATTTCATTTTTATCTATAATATTTCCTTATATTATAATTACGCAAATCTCCAAACTCCAGCTGGACCTAGACACAAATTATTTTTAAAACCTTCCATTAATTGAAAAGAAAAAGAAAAAGAAAAAAACAGACAACCTTATTTAAAATGTACAGAAGATAATTAAAATAGACTAATAGAGTTGTAGTGGAGAGAGCAGAACAAAAAAGAGAGAAAAAAAAAAAAAAGGAGAAGCTCTCTTTCTCTCTGTCTCCATTTTGCTTTTTGATTCTTTTTCTTCTCTTTCCATTTTTCATTCCAATTAAAACTTCTCTTTTCCGGCGGAGCTAAACTAGGGGAATGCTGCCGGATTTTTAAACTGTTTTGCGAAACGAAGAAAATCCCACAAAAGAAAAAAAAAAAGAAAAAGAAAACATGTCAGTCTACGACGCAGCTTTTGTTAACACGGAGCTATCAAAGCCGACGTCCATTTTCGGGTTAAGACTATGGGTAGTGATCGGGATTCTTCTTGGTTCACTCATAGTGTTGACTCTGTTTCTTCTCTCACTTTGCCTCACAAGCCGTCGCAAATCTCGCAGACATCAACGCCTGGACCCCACACCGCCAATCTCCAAAGAGATCCAAGAGATTGTCCATCACCCCCCCGCGCCAGATCACCGCCAATTTGCCCCGCCGGTGCCAGAGATTCAAGTGGACTTGGGAAAGGTGGAGCACAGGGTGGTATTCTCCAGTGGGGAAAGCAGATGTCCGACCAGTGCCGCGGCGAGTGTCAGTGAAGCGTCGTTTGGGAGTGGAAGTGTGGGACCGGAAGTGTCTCATCTTGGGTGGGGAAGATGGTACACTTTGAGGGAATTGGAATTAGCTACGAATGGATTGTGTGAAGAGAATGTGATTGGTGAAGGTGGCTATGGGATTGTTTACCGTGGCGTTTTAACTGATGGAACTAAAGTTGCTGTCAAAAATTTGCTTAACAACAGGTACCCCATTTTTTATTTTATTTTATCTATCATGGCTACTTTTTGGCCTGCTTATTTTTAGAAATGAATGTTCTTCTGGATTATGCACCTTCAATTTGGCTGTTTTTGCGTTACAGTAGTAATTAACTCAGACTTGATTTGTTTGCCAACGAAAAAATATGCTTTTTTTTTTCCTGTTATGAATTGAATTGTTGTTGAAATCATACACAATTAGCTGCATTATTGTCTTCTATTTTCCCTTTTTTTACGGGGCTTAAAATTCTTGCTTGCGTTGGTTAATCCTTGTGCTGTAAAGCGTAAAGAGCACTGCTTTTTTTTTTCGAGGAAGAGAACTCATAATTACGCCTGGATGATAGTATGTTTTTTGATAGACTGTTGTCTACTCTCTTTTTTGTCTCGTTTATTCCTTCTTTTTGTTTTCTTTTTTTTTTAATTATAGATTTATATTTGGTTCACCTACCAATTAGCTAATCAAAGTAATCAATCAATCCTTCAGGGGTCAAGCTGAGAAGGAATTCAAGGTGGAAGTGGAAGCAATTGGGCGTGTACGACACAAGAATCTTGTAAGATTACATGGCTACTGTGTTGAAGGGGCATACAGGTATTGCAATTATCCTACTATGATATTGAGGCCTTTTTTTTCCCTACTCATTTTGGAATAGTGTTAAGAGAAATGACTTATTATCTGGTTTTGCTATTCAGGATGCTTGTCTATGAGTATGTTGACAATGGCAATTTAGAACAGTGGCTCCATGGGGACGTTGGGAATGTCAGTCCTCTTACATGGGATATCCGTATGAATATTATTTTGGGAACAGCCAAAGGGTACATCAGTTAGACTTGTATTCTTTGGCTCATTTACGTTGTTTCTAAAGTTTCTATTCACTCATGGTCGTTCTGAGTGTTTGTTGCCTTAATCTTGCAGTTTGGCCTACCTTCATGAGGGTCTTGAACCAAAGGTTGTCCATCGTGATGTAAAATCTAGCAACATCCTACTTGACCACCAATGGAACCCCAAGGTTTCTGATTTTGGTCTTGCTAAACTGTTGTGTTCTGAAAGGAGTTATGTGACAACTCGAGTGATGGGAACATTTGGGTGGGTTAATTTCCTCTTTGCAGTGTTACATGCTTCTCTTTTTTTTTTTTTTTTTTAAAGAGTTGAGATTAACCATTATGAAGGCATACATTTGCATTAACAGATTTTCTGTGTAGTTCGTTAGTGTAAAGCAGGAAAATCACACTTTTCTTTTCCTTTCCCAGTTATGTTGCTCCAGAGTATGCTTGTACTGGAATGCTGAATGAGAAGAGTGATGTATATAGCTTTGGTATACTTATTATGGAGATTATTTCCGGGAGAAGCCCTGTTGATTACAGCCGACCACAAGGAGAGGTTAGACTTGACATATCAAATTTCCTTCTTCACTAGTCTGGTGTTATAGCTCTTAGTGTTGCTAAGTTTTGGAATGACTGGATAATTGCAGGTGAATTTGGTTGATTGGTTAAAAACCATGGTTGGAAACCGAAAATCTGAGGAAGTCGTTGATCCTAAGCTGCCTGAGATGCCTGTTTCAAAAGCACTTAAACGTGTTTTATTGGTTGCTCTTCGATGTGTTGATCCTGATGCAACAAAGAGGCCAAAGATGGGGCATGTTATCCACATGCTTGAGGCTGATGATCTGCTATTCCGTGATGTAAGCACCATTTGCATACTATGGCATCAGAAAGAAAGGTTTCATGTTATACCATCTATTTACCTTTAACTTCTTTTGTAGGAGCGTCGGATTGCAAGAGAACCTTCCAATTCACAGTCTGATGATCAGCAAACAAATCAAAATGCTACAAAATTAGGTGATAGACGATTTGATGGGGTGCCTGCTTCTGATACAAGTGAAGGTGATAGCAGGAGGAACCATCACCAGCCAACAAGGTGGAGATAACGCTGTCAACATTAGGTGACTAACAAAGTGAAGCCTCCCTTAAGTCTTTGAAAGTGATTTTTCCCCTATTTTTCTATTAGTTACCCAGTATTTTGTTGAATCTCCAATTCTGAGAAGCAATAATCAGCATAAATTATATGTTTAGTTTACATTTTTTACCCATATAATATACACTATGCATTTGTATAAATGGTTCATAATTCTTATAGCAATTGTAATTGATTGTCTTCATTTGTTTCTGAGAAAAGGAAATGAGGTTTCTGTTTAACAGTAAGATATTTCTCCCCCTAAATCGTTGCCATGGTTCGCAGTGCCTAGTTTTCCAACTTCCAGCACCATCATTGCCAACCTTGAAATCATATGTGGGGAGTGGTGGTGGACCATTTTATTCTGATATGTAGATTATCCATCTCTGCATCAGCGCTATTTCCAACATCGGATGGTGCCTGGGGTTGAGAAATGGACCCAGCAACCGGCTAATTTGATGGAAACAGCCTCTTTATTCATGTGTTTTTTCTTATCCTTGATGGAGTTGGACCATCTTGCTAAGCAAATACGGTATGGCTCTGTCTCTGTTGGCGTTGTATGATGGATTTGTTTCATTTCATCGTCAATGCCAGAGCATTGTTTTGGCAACGGAGCCTAATAACGACATTTGGCATGATGGAGTTAAGCTGGTTGTGAATGTTTGGGGTGGACCCTTTCGCCTTCGGCCCGACCGGCCATATGAGAATCTTGGTTTCATATATCTCTAGGGACTTGTTCTACCAGTATCGCTTAAACACAATTTATTCGCCTAGTTGTCTTGTCCTTATTCGGCTCAAGCAATGGTGGCTTTCTTACTCTATATATCCCTTTCACTAAATTTAGTAATTTACTCTAATAAATTACTAAAAAAAGTACTGTGGTATATATATCTTAATAAAAATAAAATTGTTGTGGAAATGCATTAATTTAGATAGTTTTAACGTGTTGTGCTGATAACACTTTAGTGTTGATAATTTAGCTTTAATTCAAAAGAGAGAAAAAGAGAGAGAGAAAGAGAAAGAAACGAAAATTATCAGAAGATATGTATTCAATTATTAATCAGCGCTTCAATGCGCATCAATTTATAGACGAAATAATTACTATGCAAATTTTGAAAATTTTGTACATGTGGCCCCCACGGTTTAAAATTTATACATGTGGGCCCCACTGTTTGAAATTTGAAATTTCTGATTGATATTCATCCTGCACTATACGCCAAATGCTACTATTCATCCTACATTTTGTCCACTTTCATAACACTCCCCCTTGGATAAATGTCACTATTAAAATTTGGACGTGTACTGCCTCGTTAAAAACCTTAAGTCGGAAAAATCCAGTGGGAAAAAACCGAACATAAGGAAAAAAGAGTACAATACAATTAAGTCCATCTAATATGTCTTCAGGACAATATGTGCTTGTCTTCAAGACAATCTATTTGTCTTCAGGACAATATAGGTAGGCCTACTTCAGTGGCCTGATTGGACGTGCTATTACTGCCTCATTAAAAACCTTAAGCCGGAAAAACCCAGTGGGACAAAAACCGGACAGAAGGAAAAAAGAGTACAGTGCACTTATGTCCATAATCGCTCCCCCTGAAATAAAACAAATTGCTACTTCTGGAGCATCTAAAATTTCCACTTCTGGGGAATTCAATCTTGCATTTTACTGACTCACCGCATACCAATGCCATAAACTAATTTCTCAAATGTTGATGTTGGCAAAGATTTGGTAAATAAATCTGCAAGATTATCGACGGAGCAAATCTGTTTAACATCAACTTGTCGACTTTCCTGGAGTTCATGAGTATAGAAAAATTTCGGCGAGATGTGCTTGGTCTTATCACTTTTAATATATCCTCCCCTGACTTGTGCAACACAAGCAGCATTATCCTCATAAATTATAGTGGGAGAATTTATCACCGGTTTGAATCCACTAGCATTATGAATGTGTGATATCATAGATCTTAACCACACACACTCTCTTCCGGTCTCATAGAGGGAAATAATTTCAGAGTGGTTGGAAGATGTAGCAACTAGTGTTTGCTTAGTGGAACGCCAAGAAATGGCTGTATCATTATAGCAAAATAGATAACCGGTTTGGGAGCGAGCTCTGTGCGGA
Organism: Microcos paniculata; assembly: GCA_030664755.1. Taxonomy (NCBI): domain Eukaryota; kingdom Viridiplantae; phylum Streptophyta; class Magnoliopsida; order Malvales; family Malvaceae; genus Microcos; species Microcos paniculata. Next base: position 38,374,518 of record CP131461.1, read on the forward strand.
TCAGATTTATATCCTGCATCAGCATAACCTACTAAACCAGAGTTAGTAGTATTCTTAGAATAGAATAACCCCAAATCAATGGTTCCTCGGAGATAACGGAAGATATGTTTAATCCCATTCCAATGTCTCCGGGTTGGCTCAGAACTGAAACGTGCCAACAAATTTACCGCAAAAGCGATATTTGGTCTCGTGCACTGTGCCAAGTACATTAAAGCCCCGATTGCATTGAGGTATGGTACTTCAGGACCAAGTATATCCTCACCAGATTCTTTAGGACGAAACAGGTCCTTTTGGGGGTCAAGAGACCTTACAACCATAGGGGTGCTCAATGGGTGAGCCTTGTCCATGTTAAAACGTCTAAGCAATCTTTCAGTGTATGCTAACTGATGGACAAGTATTCCATTCTTTTTGTGCTCAAGCTCTAGACCAAGGCATAGTTTGGTTTTACCCAAATCTTTAACCTCAAACTCCTTTTTCAAATATTCAGCAGTTTCAGATAACTCTTCAGGAGTTCCAATTAAATTCATGTCGTCGACATAAACTGCTATAATAGCAAATCCGGTTTCAGATCTTTTAATAAACACGCATGGGCAGATGGGATCATTTATGTACCCTTCCTTAGTCAGGTATTCACTTAAACATTGGTACCACATGCGGCCGGATTGCTTTAACCCATATAAAGATCTTTGCAACTTTATTGAGAATAAGTTGCGGGGAGTGTATGCTTCAGGCATTTTGAAACCTTCGGGAATTTTTATATAGATATTGGAATCTAATGAACCATATAAGTATGCCGTCACAACGTCCATAAGACGCATTTCAAAATTTTCTTGAGCAACCCAACTTATAAGGAAACGAAAGGTAACTATATCCACTACTGGTGAATATGTTTCATCATAATCTATCCCAGGCCTCTGCAGGAAACCTTGGGCTACGAGTCGGGCTTTATACCTCACGATCTCGTTTTTCTCATTTCGTTTCCGGACAAAGACTCATTTGTATCCAACAGGTTTTACATTGTCAGGGGTTTTAGTAATAGGCCCAAAAACATTACGTTTGGCAAGGGAAGTCAATTCAGCTTGGATTGCTTCCTCCCATTTAGGCCAATCTTGCCTATGACGACATTCAGTTATAGACCGAGGTTCATAATCATCATTCATAATCTCATGAGCAACTGAGAGAGCAAATGCATCATTGATGATTATCTCATTTCGATCCCATATCTCATTATGATAACTGATGAAAATTTCAGTATTCCCAAGGTTGGTGATCTTTTCATGGGTTTGTACCACTTCAGGGGCAATATGCTCATGAACTTGTGCCACTTCAAGGGCAATATGCTCTCTTTGAATATTATGTTGTGACACTTCAGGTGCAATTTGCTTTCCTCGAGAAAGATTAATGTGCTCATCTGGAGCAGAATTATACTCATCTGGAGTAGAATTATGCTCATCTGGAGCAGATTCTAAATTCCTCCCGCTTCTTTTTCTAGGAACAGTGTCTTTTGATCCCATCGGTCTACCACGCTTCAGGCGCGGGACATTTAGATCCATTTCGGGTGGTTCTACAGGAACATCTATCCTAGTTGGAACATTCGCAGCTGGGATATGAGACTTTGTAACTTTAGCAGTCTCATTAAATGCATCAGGCATTTGATTTGTAATAGCTTGTAAATGGATCAATCGTTGTACCTCATTTTCACATTCAGGTGTTCTTGGGTCTAAATAAGACAAACTTTTCTCATTCCATGAGAAAATCTCTACATTTTTCTACATTCCATATGTGGAAGCTTTTGGTATCCCAAGTGATGGAAATACTGTCTCATCAAAATGACAATCCACAAATCTAGCGGTAAATAAATCACCCGTCAATGGTTCAAGGAATCGAATAATAGACGGTGAATCAAACCCAACATAAATGCCCAAACGGCATTGGGGACCCATTTTGGTCCTTTGCGATGGTGCTACAGGCACTTGTACCGCGCAACCAAAGGTGCGAAGATATGAAATGTCTTGCTCCTGGCCCAAGACTAACTGAATGGGAGAATATAAATGAGAAGTAGTGGGGCGCAATCTAATTAAAGATGCAGCATGTAAAACATGCATGACCCCACGCTGAGGATGAGAGCTTTGTCCTCATCAATAAAGTTCGAGCAATAATCTGAATGCGCTTAGTCATGGATTCTGCTAATCCATTTTGAGTATGAAAATGTGGGACAGGATGTTCAACTTCAATTCCTAATGAAGCGCAATAAGCATCAAAATTCTTTGATGTGAACTCACCAGCATTATCCATTCTTATGCTTTTAATTTGATAATATGGGAAATGAGCTCGAAGCTTTATTATCTGTGCAAGCAAAAGTGCAAAAGCGACGTTGCGCGTTGATAATAGGCAAACATGGGACCATTTGCAGGATGCGTCCACTAGTACCATGAAATATCTAAATGGTCCACTTGCAGGCTGAATCAACCCACATATATCACCCTGGATTCTGTGCAAGAATGAAGGGGATTCATAATCAACCTTTGTCATGGAAGGTTTAGTAATGAGCTTTCCTTGTGAACAAGATTCACAAATGTAATCTTTGGACAACAACACCTTTGTATCTTTTAAAGGGTGTCCACGAGTATTTTTAAGGATTCTTTGCATCATTGTAGCTCCTGGATGACCAAGGCGATCATGCCAAAGTCCGAACACATCAGGGTTCATTAGTTTCCAGGGCATCGTAGCATATGATTCTATAACTCGTATTGGGATAAAATATAATCCCATACTAGAAGCTTCCAGCTTCTCATGGATGGTCTTCTGGCCCATCTTGTAGGAAGTGATGCAAAGAAATTCCCTATTTTGCTCATTAACTGTTTCTAGATGGTACCCATTACGGCGTACATCTTTGTAGCTAAGTAGATTTCTTTTTGATCTACCGCTCAACAATGCATCTTCAAGATACAATGTTGTGCCATTTGGCAAAATAACTGTGGCAGTCCCATAGCCATCTATAATATTAACAAGACCAGATATTGTCTGAACATTTGCCTTGCGCAATGTCACATTTGAGAAAAAGTGTTTGCCACAAAGTATAGTATGCGTTGTAGCACTATCAAGCAAACATATATCTTCCTTTTTCTCAATGTGTCCCATTTGCATTTATCTTGACAACTTCAGGTGTCAAGTTCCATAAAATTTAACAAATTAATAATATGATGCAAAATATAAACCAACAAATATGGAATCAAAGATATAAACCAACAAATTTAACAAATATGGAATAAACCAACAAAATATAAACCAACAAATATGTTATAAACAGCTTGTGGATATTGTCCGATTTGGTACTTCATGACCTCACGGATTTTGACGACCATATTTATTTAATATCTTCCTTGGTAACATAATTATCCAAGGGTATGACAAAACATTTATGAAAACCCTCAAGATATATTTCTGGGGACTTATTATTTTCATCAACATTATAAAAAGAAATCAGAAACCTCAAAAGGTTTTTCATTGCCAAAAATATGACAATTTTCATTGATCAAAACCTTATTGACTTCAGCATCAGTCTCAGTTAGGTCAATGGCATGGGTCTCAACATGTTTGCTTTTCTCCTTCTGGGATGCTTGGTATAGATCAACCAAATGTCTGGTCGTATGACAGGTACGTGACCAATGACCAGTCATTCCACAACGATGACAGGTACTATCATCATGCTTCTTCATGAGCTTTTTACCTTTAGGGTTGTGTGGGGAGTTATTTATATTACGGTTAAATCTCCCGCCACCCTTACGGAAAAAATTCCCATGCCTGCGCTCACGGCCTTTAGGACGGCCAACATTCTTACTTGAGCCGGCATTTGCTTCAGGAAATGCCTTAGAGCCAGCAGTTCTTAAATCATGATTTTTCAGCAGCAACTCATTTGTTTGTTCTGCAGTCAACAGGACTGAGATCAATTCAGAATATGTTTTAAACTGGCGCTGCTGGTATTGCTGTTGCAATACAATATTCGAAGCATGAAGGTGGAGAATGTTTTCTCTAAAAGCTCAGCCTCAGTAAGCTTAACACCACAAAGTTCAAGCCGTGACACAATATCATATAATGCCGAATTATAATCGGACACGGACTTGAAATCCTGCAACCTCAGATGTTGCCAATCATATTGTGCTTAAGGGAGGATGACAGTTTTGGTATGATCATACCGCTCTTTCAATCTTGTCCACAAGATCAAGGGATCTCGGACAGATAGATATTGAACTTTTAGGCTATCACTTAGATGCCGACGGATAAAAATCAAAGCATTTGCCTTATCTTTATCATTAGCATTTCCATTTTCACCAATGGTAGCTGCAAGACCTTGGCCTTGGAGATGCAGTTCAATATCGAGACACCATGACAAATAGTTATTGCCACTTACATCCAAAATTTGGAATTTGGGCTTTTCAATATTTGTCATAATTCTGAAACGAATGGTCTCAATTAGGTTGACAACTTATGGTGTCAAAATTAGGTTGACAACTTCTAGTGTCAAAAATGTTTAGAAATAAATCTTTATACAATAAAAATTCAAATTATCTAGTGTAAAGAAAAGATTAAATAAAATAAATTTTTGTATGGAATCAAACCTTCAGAACTTACCAAACTTCAAACTTACTTCACTTTAGAACATTCGTGCTGATAACGTGTTGTGGAAATGCATTAATTCAGATAGTTTTAACGTGTTGTGCTGATAACACTTTAGTGTCGATAATTTAGCTTTAATTCAAAATAGAGAAAAAGAGAGAGAGAGAAAGAGAAAGAAACGAAAATTATCAAAAGATATGTATTCAATTATTAATCAACGCTTCAATGCGCATCAATTTATAGACGAAATAATTACTATACAAACTTTGAAAATTTTGTACATGTGGGCCCACGGTTTGAAATTTATACATGTGGGTCCCACTGTTTGAAATTTGAAATTTCTGATTGATATTCATCCTGCACTATACGCCAAATGCTACTATTCATCCTGCATTTTGTCCACTTTCATAACAAAAATTATGTTATACATATATATATATATATATATTTTTTTTTGTCAAAATAAGAAGTGGAAACTGACAAATGCAAGATAAGTATGTATCTTATGATTGGGCTGGGGAATAATGAAGAAATTTCTACAGCCCTAAAACCAGGGCAATCAAAGAATGGCCTAGGTTTGGGTATGGAGTTCTACAAAAGCCAACCCCGACCATCAATTGTAGGCCCATTATGTAGGTTAAACTGTCTCTGAAAATGGTCCGGCTAAAGCCCCATTTCTCCCTCTCTCTCTACCCCGATTCTCTCTTCGTTCCCTAGAATTTTCCAGCAAGCTGGCCGCCCTCCGTGTGGCAGAACTTGCTTGCTAGCAATTGACGCACGCACTCCTCGTATTTACGTCGTTTCGCATTTTAATGTGGAATCATGGAAGGGGTTCGTTTTTAATTTTATATTATGGGTGCTATAAGCTTTTTGTTTGTTCGACAAAAATTAGCTGCTACCACGCGACGATTCTTCATTGAATAAGTTCATGGCTTATTTAGTTTGTAGCATAAAACAAGGTCGTTCGTTTTTCTCGATGGTGGTTCTGTTCGATAAGAAACCATAGGAGCGGGTGACTTGACAACTGCTTCTTCTCTTCGGCACTTCCATTTTCATACGGTTTCAATTTCATATTTCATACATGACGATCACTTCTCTAGTCTAAGACTTTGAAAAAAAAAACGAAAACAAAACAAAGGAGAGAAAAAATAGTACTATTAATGTGGACCTTGCTTATATCCAAAGAGTAAGCTGGCCTAAGCCCTAAAACACACCACCGTGACGTAATAACAGAATAAAGCCCCAAGAATCGGCCACCTTCATCAGATCCAGGCAGAAGGAAAAAGGCCCCCAAAGCAACAACCCCTTGCACGCTCGACACGGGGAAATAGGAAAGTGAAGCATGATTCATGAATGAACGCCAACAATTAACAAATTGCATGGAAGGAACACAAGTAATGTACGTACCAGGCCCGTATGTAAATTGTAAAGGGGAACAGGCGTGAGATCACTTCTGTTCACAAATCATCATAGCCTCTTTTTCTCTTTGGCATTGACTTATGGAGTCATCGAGATGAAATGAATTAATAGAAACAGAAACTTCTGATCAGTGATAACCCCATTTCTTGGAAGTCCGAGCAGAAGGGAAGAGCCCCCTGCATGTCACCGTAGCCACTTCCAACCGGTTCAATCCATGTTCCCCCTTAACATACCCACTGACTAGAGCTGTCAAAAGTTGACCCGAACCCGATAACCCGACCCGACCGACCTGAACCCGAAACTAACCCGACCTGGTTTGACTAAAAAAAGTAAACGACCCGAACCCGACCGACCTGAAACCCGATTGACCCGTAACCCGATTGACCCGTAACCCGATTGACCCGAAACCCGATTGACCCGGAACCCGATTGACCCGAAACCCGATTGACCCGGAACCCGATTGACCCGAAACCCGATTGACCCGAGAATCTAACCCGAAAAACCCGAGAATCTAACCCGAAAGAACCCGACAAACTAATGAAATACTCCCTCTGTCCCTATTTATCTGCCTTCTGCTAGAAGCTTTATTTGTTTTTAAAAACTTTATTTATTCCTTTTTATCTGTCTATATCCCAGCATTAATTATTAATTTTTTAAAATTACCCTTTTAAACTACTTTTTTTCTCTCTTAAATAAATATTTTTTCTAAATAGGAGAAAGAATTAAAGAAGAAGAGAGATAAGGATAAAATAAGAAAGTCAATGTAAATATATATGAAATTTTGTACCATAACTATTTTTTTTGCCCTGTATGAAATGATTAATTGTAATAGACAAATAGGGACAGATGGAGTATTTTTATATAACTCATAAACTTCAAATTTAATAAATAAATTTGATAAAGAAAATAAAAATAAACATTTGATAAAATTTTGATCAAAGTGAACTTAAAAAAATATTTTTTCATAATTATGGTTTTTAAATTTTATTATTATGAATTTATGATTGAATTATATGAATTTATAGAATATTATTACTTAAATTTAATAATATTAATTATGAACATTATTAAGGAAAATTTGAGAATTTACAAAAGGCCATGTTGATTTCATCATTACTGATCAAATCAATAAATAAATTTTTTCATGTGAATGACAATTTTCCATTTTAACTAAGAAAATTTATAAATTACAGTAATATTAATAAATTACTAATATTCATATCAAATTAGTGAATTATCTATCCAACAAAAAGTATCTAAACATTAAAAATTTGAAATTAAAATTTTAATATGTTGTCATATATTTTCTCCTTATAATTTAGTTCTCGCCAAAACAAATAATTTAATGAGAATGCCGAATGTAGTGTGTGTGCAAGTTGTTCTATTATGCAGAAGTATGTGATGTTAATCACTAATCACTATAAAATATAGTCTATATACAAGTCTTAGAAAGGAAAGAACAAAACAAGGTCATTAGCACTAAGATAATAAGATACTAAGATTAGTGGTTCATGGTGGCCATAGCTGTATGAATCATGAATTTATTATATATCAATTAGAATTTAGAAATGAATTAGTAAATAATAAAAATTTAAATATTTATTTTATTTAAAACTATAGATAATTTATAGGAAAATTTTTAAAAAAGTTATAAATGTTACTAATGTAATTAATGCATTTATAACATTACAAATTTAATTAATTTAATTACAATTTATAACAAATCTAATAAATAATATTTTTGATAAAATCTCTCTTAAGTATTAATTTGTAAAATCAAAACTTTAATTCAATTTAAAATAATCGATAACCCGAATGACTCGAGAGTTAAATAAAAAAAAATCGAATCCAAATGATATAAAATCCAAAAAACCTGTAACCTGAAAGACCCGATGGTCAAACCCGAAAAACCCGAACCCGAAACCCGAATGACCCGAAACCCGACAAACCCGAGGGCAAAACCCGAAAAACCCGAGACCCAAATGACCCGAGACCCGAATAACCCGAAACCCGAATGACCCGAGACCCGAATGACCCGAAACCCGAATGACCCGAAACCCGAATGACCCGAAACCCGAAATGACCCGAAAATCTCTTTTGACCCAAACTGACCCGACCTGATTGACCCGAACCCGAAACCTACCCGATCAACCCGATTTGACACCTCTACCACTGACTATTTTCCATTCATTTCGTGATTTGAAAGAAGAAATTGAATTTTATCTTCCAAAAAAGAGGGCATATGTATACACTAATCATTAAATCAGACATGCAAAGATGTGCAACTATTATTTTCTTTACATATGGACAAATTAAATAAATGAGGTAAATGGAAAGAATGGAAGCTTGCTTGAGATATATGGGCAAGCCGTGTTGTGTTCTCTGGAACCTTCAATGTGGTTTGTCGTTTATCATCCATGTGGAATTGGTGTGGAAGTTTAAAGCTTGAAGCTATCTAAGAAATCAGCAACCGTAGGATTGTTGTGTACTGTTAATTATTTAATTAATGAAGTAATAGAAATAGAAAAAATTAAATAGAAACAACGTGCGGCGATGCAAATCAAATGCAAATGCAAATGCAAATGCTGACTATTTGTAATTGGGCATCGTCACGGGGTCACGGGTCACCATCCATCCCTACCCCTTTTGTTGGAAAAAGTAAAAGATTAAATGCCGTGCTTGGGTGGCTAACCAAACCCAAATTATCGAAAAGTTAGAACCGTACCCCGCCTGTTATGTTAACCCGTTCACTTTTTCATTTCGCCAACGTTTTTGCAAAAAGTGTTTCTCTTTTCTTTTCTTTTCTCTTACTCTAATTAATTAATAATTTGGATTTTTTTGGTAACATAATAATAATTGGGATTTTAATCTGAATTCTCCATCGCCAAAAAACAACAAATAAAAACCATTATTATAATAGTTTATTTATTATTTATGTTATGAACCTAAAGATTAATCCAAGGAAACAAAAATTGAAAATATACTGAAAATTACTATTTATTATCTCAACAATAATAATGTGTATATAACTGTAGATACAGATACTCGTGCTAGAAATTACTAGTAATAATAATATAATAAATAAAGGCAGCTGGCAGCTCATTTATAACCGTTGGATTGGCGTCAAATCTTTGAATTTTTGGGTACAATAGTAGTAGTAATAAATCGGTTAGGTAGGGCTGACGTCTGGTCCATTGGAAAATCAAAGAAATGAGAATTAATCAAATGACAAGCCAATGCCAACGAGCCGACGGCCCTTTCTAGACGTAATATTAAACAATAAATAAAAAAATAATAAAGAAAAAGGAAAAAAGGAAAATTCTTCTATTCGTTTATCTCCATTTTCTCCATTCATTGGGTTCCACGTATAGATTCCGTGACCGACTACTAGTAACAGACAGTGATTTGATCAACACTCCTATCCTCAACTACTACACCAAGGGAGGCGAGCCACAAGAAATTTCAACGAAGCCATACACGCGTTTGAGGCTTTCTGCATTCATCGAAATATCTCAAATCTCTCGCTTAGGTATAATTCTAAATCATCTTTCTTTATTTCCCATATCGTTCGTTTGGCTTTTCAATTCGCCGATCTTTGTAGTGGGGAAGAGCCACAAATATTTATTTTCTTTTTTAGCTGCAGATTCATAGATTTTAGAGGTTCTTTTTTTTTTTTTTTTTTCTTTCTTTCTTTTTTCAAATATTGAGTTATTAACAAAGTTCTAACAGATCCGTGGAAATTTTGGTTCTGGTTTGTTCAATCAGTATTTTCGTCCAAGCGGCTCACTTTCCGGTAAGCTTTTTGTCCTCTCTATGGTTTATTTGTTGTCAGATTTCTTCGACTTTACAATTTTGGATGTCTTTGTGTTAGATGTTCATTAGGTTTATCAGATCTGGCTCTAATTTATGTGTTTCTGAATTTGGATGTTAAACTTTTGTGTTTAAAGATGTAGCTTTTAGGGTTTCTCTGAAATTGTAGGTAGAATGATTTTAGTTTGTTTATAAATGACTTAAGACTGTTTCTCTCTGTCATGTTGACCTAATATTCAAGGAGGAAACCTTATAGAATAAGAGCGAAGATAGGGTGGATGACGGGGGAGAAACTGAAGCCAATCGAGATACCTGGATTGCTTTCTTTTCATCTCTCCTTGATTTATATGTACATCATCCTTTTTCTGCATGTATTTTCTGTGATTTTGGTGTTGAATATATGGTTTTCACTGTATCAATAAGTTGTTTGCATAAAAAAATTCAGCTTATCTGATTGTGTATGATGCTTTTGAGGTATCATGGAGGTTAGATCTGCTTGCTAGTCTTAGAGAAGGGTTCAAGTTAACTTCAGTTTTCATTAGAAATGAAGGGGATGTATGGGGAGAGGCACCCTTATCGTTAGGTCATGGAACTAATAGTTTGTTCGTGGAGATGATGACTTTAAAGGTTTTGCTTGTGCTCTATGTTAAGAAGGTTGTCGCCTATAGAAACTTCAGCGAGCTTGATGTTTGTCACGGTCCATGGAATCATTAATGCTGATTTGAATTTGAAGTGTGGTTCTCATCATGATAATTGAATTTGTTCTTTTGGATCTTGCAGTAAATAGATTTGATTGAAATGAGTCGTCCTCAGGAACCGCATCGTCCTTTCTTCCATTTTGGGAATCCCTTCCGTATGATATCACCTAAGGGTTCTCAGTTGTCTCCAAAACTTCTTTCTTTACTGAACACTTTTGAGGCCACCTTGTCGAAGAGACTGCAAGCACTTGTGCCAAAAAACAAGGATGACATCCTTAGCTTGTCATGGATGAAACTTGCAATGCAGTCACTTTCTGAGATTCACAGTGACATAAAAAACCTGATAACTGAACTGGAGCTCCCCGTGACTGACTGGGATGAGAAATGGATAGATGTGTACCTGGACATCAGTGTGAAGTTGCTTGACATTAGTATTGCTTTCACCTCTGAGCTTACACGGCTCAACCAAGGCCATCTGCCACTTCAATGTGTCTTGCATAAGCTGGAGTCCAACTCCCCAGACCAGTTCATACGGGCCTGTTCCTCACTGGATAGTTGGAAACAGCACATTGGCTCAAAAAATCCCAGAGTGGAAACTTGTCGACCAATCCTAGACAGTCTTGTGGAATCGCTGAACTTGCCTAAGGTTAAGAACTCTGCTAAGGGTAAGGTGTTGATGCGTGCAATGTATGGAGCTAAGGTGGCGACTGTTTACATCTGTAGTGTCTTTGCTGCAGCTTTCTCTGGTTCAGCCAAGAATTTGTTGGATTTACCTGTTCCCGATACACTACCTTGGGCACAAGTTTTTTCAAACGTGCAAACTACCGTCAATGCAGAAATTAGAAATATATTTTCATGTGGAAGATTTACAGTTCTAAGGGAACTGGATGCTGTTGATGCTTGTGTGAAGAAATTGTACCCTTTGCTCCAAGATGGGTTGGCTCCAAATGAAGGAGAATCATTCGAGAAATCTGTTTCAGAGTTGAGGAAAACATCAGAGAAACTATCGGAAGGGCTAGATAGTATATCAAAGGTAGTAGATGGCTTTTTCAAAGTAGTTTTGACAGGGCGGGATGCTTTGCTTTGTAATATAAGAGCGGGGGTTACTGTCCCAAACTCGATGCTAGGAAAAAACGTAGAAGAGCAAGTTCGGAAGTGACTCATGAAGCTAAACGCTTATGTAAACGGTTGGTTAAGGTATGAGACCTTCTGTTTTCTGACTAGTAGATGTATACTATTTTGTTTGGGTTATGGCAGGGTCTGTGGTGTGAGTTGTAAGGTGTGTTATGATACTAATTTACTTGGTTGTACATGTATCCTTACCATTCTATGCCAAATATATATAAGAACGCATTTGTGTTTGCAAATCATCATTAGTATAGCACTTTGGTGACTAGTGACCTCTATTGGTATCAGTTCGGTGTTCTTCTGTTTTCCACAAATTTTTCAAGCTTCAGAAAAACGGAATGATCCCGTTGCCGTTGCCGTTGCCAAAGCATAAGGAAAGCGGAAAGGAACCCAGGGTATTGTTGTCTTTTTGCACCCAAATTTGATGCTATTGTTGATGCACTGGGTTTCCGATTGGGCTGGGTCTGGATTTCCGAAGACCTTGTGAGGGCCGAGAGAACCATAGCCGGAGTCTGGAGGAGCTGTTTATTTAATAATAATTTTTTTATTACTATGTTTTTCGATGAAATCGCCTGAGCAAAATTCGTATGGTAAGTGGTTGAAATGTAGAACACGTCGCCTGCTACTGTGAGTGACCAAACTCACCATGCGGTCCATGCCAAACCATCAAGCAATAAAATTCCTATTGTTTCAGTAAAAAGTAAAAACTAAAGCACGCGGCCGACATGAGATAGTGGGGTGCTCGGTGACATCAGGATTTTATGAAGTTGTTGCTTTGGAATTGGACTTCATTTCATTTTCACTTAAATAATTCACAACGTTTTCTCTTTCTTATGATCCAGATATCTCGACTTGGACCATGTCGTGGCAGGCTACAAAAGCCCACGACCCAGAATCCCTGAGAAATTTCTTCGAGCTTTCTCACGCAAACCTTTCTGCGTTTACCGGGCGCTCATCTTTGAAAACATTTTCTTCTTCCTCCTAATTACTGGTACCATATTATAAATATTAAACCCAAAAAGAGAGGGAAAAAAAAAAGTTTGACCTTTGATTTGCACGACTTGACCCAGTAGTTCATGCACATTGATTCTAAGAATTCGAGAATAACGATGACCCTGAAGACTTAGACAAGTCTCGTCAAAAAATTTCTTCACAAGGTTTGTTCGGTAAAATGCTAATTGTTGAGTCGTTAAAAATTCCTCAATAAAATAGTATAGTATAATTTAATGCCGGGGCTCGTAAGTTACAATATTGGAGAATAGGGTAATTCAGGGTAAGAACTAAGACGAACCGATAGGAGACAATATCATATTAAGGTTCAGCATTTCCTTTGCCAATGATAAATATATGTATTTTCCGCACTAAATCAGACTCCAAAATTCATTTCAGCAAATATTTTTTATTAAAAAAAAGTAAATTTTTGTTCTAGATTGGCAGATTGCCACTGCTAATATGTTAATTCTAACAAGGACATTGCATGAGCATGTATACTTAGATATATGGGAAAAAGAAGAGAGCTGCTATTTGCCAGTTTCGGGTATCAAACTATCAATCAGCTTCACCTGTCATTCTCGAATGGTGCTTCAAATTCAAGGTTCCATCTACCAAAGTCAAGGGTCCAACCCCACATTTTATTACAATGCATTAATTCATCTTTGAATGCTGAACATGTATTCCTATATATATCCTATAATCATAATTGAAAACTCTTGAGACAGCGCAGCAGGATGTACAATTGTTGCGAAATGGGCCTCCATGGACCATGATCAAAATTTCCACCATGTAAATTAATGTAACAAGACATGAAAACATTTAGCATCGTCTTTCTAAGGTTTTTACCTAGAAATAAATCAAAAGAATTTTCTTATTTTAAAAGATGGTATCTATCAGGAAGAAATAAGATAATCCTAATTGTTGTTGTAGTAATGGTTTTAGGCAAAGTGGATTTGTTTTGACTTTGAACAAACTGTGATTTGTCTAAGGCGCACGAGATTAACAATCACTCTGACAATCAAAGCCTTTATATTTATACAAAAACAATCATAACCTAAGAAAATGAAAATGCAAAACGAACTCCAAATTTTACTTTAGAAGCCTGGGCCCTGGACTGCTGTAGGAGAATCGTCCCACTCAACTAGAAAGAGAAAATCATATATACCCTTTGCCTGGATAGCCATCAAAAGCGGAAAATTTGGAAAGAAAGGTTTATCTGAAAGGTGGAATCTTCACGGGCGACTCAAGCTTTTCCAGTTCAAAAGGTTCACACTTCATCTTCCAAAAAAAAAAATTATTACTTCTTGAACTGTTGAAGCTCAAGAGGAAAAATTAGAAACAAAAAAAAAAGTGAAACTTTACACCTACCGACACGCTCTCACAAACTTTAGGCCCCCCCTTTCCTTCTCTCTCTCTCTCTCCCTCCCCAGTTTAGCTGTTATTACTGCACAAAATCTTTCGTTACATCTTTCGGGTTGCGATCGGATCCGGGTTACAGGGAATTCGGATCCAGAAAGCATGTCAATAGAGTCAAGCATGGGATCAGGGGATCACAGCATCAAAGGAATACCAACTCATGGTGGACGCTATGTTCAGTACAACGTTTATGGTAATCTCTTCGAAGTTTCCAGGAAATACGTGCCTCCTATTCGCCCCGTTGGCCGTGGTGCTTATGGTATTGTCTGGTAAGATTTTCCTTCTTTTTTTTTTTTTCTTCACTTTGTTTTAGTTCAAGTTTCTATTTTCACTGACTTCCTGCTTCTTTGCTCATCTGGGTTTGTCTTAATCTTGAGGCCCTACATGATAGTTTTTCAAGAATTCAAGATATTATGTCAAGTCAAGTCTTTTAACTTCTTTTTCTCTTGCGGGTGGGGTTTTTTGTTGCATCAAGTCTCTTGATTTTATCGATTTATTTCATGTTTTGATGAGAACTTGATAATTTTAAGAACTTTGCTGTTAGTTCGAAGTCTTTTATTTCAGATTAAAGCTTGTAGTAATTAATTAGGATGAACACAGGATAAGTCGCTTTTCTTTGGATCTTTTCCCCTTTATTTGAGCGCATCACGATCACTCTGTGTGGTGAATAAATTATTGACCTTCGCATTTGGCTATACGAAAGGTGATTGTGGCTCTCATCGGCATTTTTAGCTGTTTTGTGCAATGATTGCTATAATGAAATTAAGCTGCCAAATAAAATTTTGGGCCACGTCAAAGTGAATCACTCTTAGGGTTTTTATAAAATTAAGGTTGCATTGGTTTCGGGGAAACTGTATAGAAATTTGCATCTATGATCTTGATGCATGATGTGTGAGCTTGCTTTCATTTGGTTAATTGGTTGTCGTGACCAACCCTATGCCAAGTGTTCATATGAGTGACACTTTGCCTGCTGAGGAGATAAAAGGAAAGTTACCTTTCTGTTTACTTCCTTACTGTCTCTGTTATATGTGAAGCTAAGATGTGATTTTTCCCCTTTTTCTCAGTGCCGCTCTGAATTCAGAGACACGGGAGGAGGTTGCTATCAAGAAAATTGGTAATGCATTTGACAACAGGATTGATGCAAAAAGGACATTGCGGGAGATCAAGCTTCTTCGTCACATGGATCATGAGAATGTAAGTTCTGTTTACTCAAAATGTTGCATGTTCAACTATTTGATGGGCATTTAATTTGGAATGTTTTTTAAGTTAATTGTTGGGCCCCTTGTTGAAGTTGCTGCTTAATAAAGTTCCTTCACTTGGTATGTCTACATCTTAATTATAAGATGAGATTCTACTAAAGTAGTTAATCTCTTGTTTGTAATACTATAATTTAACCGGTCAGTCCATTATCTTCAGGTGATTGCCATCAAAGATATTATACGGCCTCCGCAGAAGGAGAACTTTAATGATGTTTACATCGTTTATGAACTGATGGACACTGATCTGCATCAAATCATACGATCCAACCAACAATTGACAGATGATCATTGTCGGGTTGGTACCAAATACTTTCCCTCATATAAAATATGCTGGGACATTCCTACTTTTGTTGTCATATTTAGTTAGAAACATGGTATGATTGCTGTTAGCAGATTAGAAAGTGGAACCATTGCTGATCATGCAGTGCTACTCTTGCAGTACTTTCTCTATCAGGTTTTACGAGGGCTTAAATATGTACATTCAGCACATGTTTTGCATCGTGATTTGAAGCCCAGCAATTTGCTTCTGAATGCAAATTGTGACCTTAAAATTGGAGATTTTGGGCTTGCAAGGACCACGTCTGAAACTGATTTTATGACAGAATATGTGGTCACTCGTTGGTATCGGGCACCAGAATTGCTTCTGAATTGTTCTGAATACACTGCTGCTATTGATATTTGGTCAGTTGGTTGCATACTTGGTGAAATCATGACTAGACAGCCCCTCTTTCCTGGCAAAGACTATGTACACCAGCTGAGGCTCATAACAGAGGTATTGTTCTAGAACTTTCTTTGAAGAAAACTTCAGGAAAGCTTCCTAGATGCTCTTTTACACCTTACTGTTTCATGTAGTCTGAAGATCATTAGTTGCCTCCTACCATGTAATTTGGTATATACTTTGGCCAATTGTTGCTGCCCTCTGATTGTGGGATTCTCAGATGGTTTTTTGCTGCCTCAGCAAAAAACCATGTATAATCTTGAATTCTAGGAAGACAGCAAGGAGGCCAAAACAGCAATAGTCAGGGACATCCAAGAAATGCTCTCTCTGAACACGTAGGTTAGATGGTTCAGCTCTTAGGCTGTAAGGTTTGATACAAAATCATAATCTCCAAAAAAATGAGTTCTATGACCGTCTGAGGAGGAGAATACTCCTTTGATTTTGAAAAATGAAAGCTGTTGGCTGCAAGATGCGATTTGACAAAGAGCATTGGCTGGCGACTTACTTTTTAAGCCCAATTATCCTCCCTATGGATTCCTGTTCAATCTCAATTTGTTTGTTTTTTCTGTAGTGCTGGCATTCCATTGACAATCATGTCCTATGAAATGACTTTTAGATTTTCTTTTATTTCCGGGAAAGAAACATGGGTTTTTTTTCTTATCTTGATGGAAGTGAACAAAGCATGCTAAATTTGTTCATAATTTCCTTTTCCTTGGAATAGCTTATAGGTTCACCCGATGATTCCAGCCTTGGATTCCTTCGAAGTGACAATGCCAGAAGATATGTTAGACAGCTTCCACAATACCCAAGGCAGAATTTCTCTGCTAGATTTCCTAATATGTCACCTGGTGCTGTTGATTTGCTAGAGAAGATGCTGATCTTTGATCCCCATAGGCGCATAACAGGTAAATTTTGTTTTTTTCTTTCTTACTGCTAGTTCATGATAATATTATGATAGATTCAAGATTCAGGTAATTCCTAAGTTTGTTTTAAGCATAATTTGCTATTTTGTACTCAATTTTGAACAAGCATTCAGAAACTTGTCATGATGCTAAGACTTAGAACCAAACCCCTCAATTCCCCTTTTTTTTTTCTTCTCCACCACCTTAAGCCTATGTTTGGTAGGAGGAAAGGAAATAATAAGGAAAAGAAATAGGTGAGGAAAGGAAATAGGTAGGGAAAGAAAATAAATTTATATTTCTTTCATCATGTTTGGTAGTAAGGAAAGAAATAAGAGGGAAATAAAAAAATTTATTATTTCCTTTGTTTGGTATAACTAAGAAATAGGAAAGAAAGAAAATTTATTTTAATTAATATGTCCATTTTACCATTGTTTACTCTTTAGTTAAAAATTCACTTTCAATATCTTTTACTTGTAATTGTAAATTTTGTAATTAGAAATAAATTTTAAGGGTGTAATAGTCATTCCTATTTGTTACACTCAACAACCACTTTCTTTCCCTCCTATTTCCTCTCAATTTGGAAGGAAATGATTTCTAAGGAAATTGATTCTCTCATTTCCTTTCTATTTCTTTTCTTAGGTGTATTTCTATCCTACCAAACAAAGAAAAATTGTATTTCCTCACTCACTTTCTTTCCACACTCTTTCTTTCTTCCCTATTTTCTTCATACCAAACACAGTGTAAGGTTAGTGTACTTAAGACTTTTATTGTGCGTTGCAGTCGATGAGGCTTTATGCCATCCATACTTGGCACCTCTTCATGACATCAATGAGGAGCCTGTTTGCCCAAGGCCTTTCAGTTTTGATTTTGAGCAACCATCGTTTACCGAAGAAAATATCAAGGAGCTCATCTATAGAGAATCTGTAAAATTCAATCCAGACCCAATTCATTGAGGATGATATCTTGTATATGCCTGGAAACATACCTAGTGAATCTGGTTTGCTGCAATACTATGTAGGACTATCAGTCCCTTTGAGATTAGAGAGATATACTATTTCACTTAGACTACTCTTAAACAGAATTGGGGGTTTGAATATAACTTTCATTCACATCTATTGCTGCCAGCAGCATTTGAATTTGTGAGGAAGAGATCCAGTGTAATTGTTGTCAATTGTCCTGCCCACCAGAATGAGCTTCAACCTCAACTTGGGGCTGGCCATTCTTTTGACTGTGGAGAGATTAGTTATTCGAGCTGATCAAACTATTATCACTTAATTTCATCTTTAGGAGTAAAGTAGAAGCCAGCACACGTGGAGCATGTATTCTGTCAAGGTTACTTAGGCGTTCTTTGGTACGGAAACACATGAACTCCTTTGTTGTGCTGATTCTATGGATATTTCCACTCTTTGCTCGTCAGAAAACTACTTAAAGAATTTGTATATAGTATATCAAGCTGGTTCCCAGGGAGTTCCTTTCATCTGTTTTTCTAGGTATCTAGTTTAGCTTTTACCATAAAAGACGTAATATTTTTGTAATAAAACCTTAGGCGTAATAAGATTTTTTCCTGGATAAAAGTAGATGTCCACTAATCTTTGTGCTACCAGGATTTGTCAAGCAGTTTTGCATCGAGGATCTATTGATAAATCCGTGCATGAGAGTTCATGTATACTTTAAATGTAACTCTCCATAAGATAATTAAGAAACATTGACATTTAGGATAGACCCAAATGTCTCAAACCATATCCAGCTACCCCTACTGAGAGACTTATCTATCATATCCAGATGAGCGACGGCCGAACCTGTATTAGTCAGAGCGAAGCTCTGGATGGATATTGGTTGGGAAACCGAAAAAAAAAAAAATTCTGAAACCATTAGACGTGTAGCAACCAAACCTAGTGCTACAAACCTAGTTTTACGATCTTACTAGTATCGATCACATTGGATTCATCCTAAAGGTACAACTTTTGAGCACCACCTGATCGATGGACAAAGGCTCCCTAGGAAAGTCGCAAGCTGTGATTTTCTCCGGCCCTTGATCAGGTAACTGGTCACAAGGCCGAGGAGTCACACGACTCGTAATCCCTTCGATGTCAGTGCAAGTCCATGGCACCTTCTTAGCCTTAGCCGCCATTCCAATCGTTGCATTGGAAATACATATTTGAGTAAATGGATCCCCTTCGATTCCTTCCAATCTGGCTGCCATGGAGACATTGTCCGCGACAACGTCTCTGTAATTGATCCCTTGGATCACCGGCAATGCATTGGGATCATAGTGATTATCAGCATGGGCTTTGTAGTTTCCCGTCATCCAAAACACCCATTTCATTGTGTGCAGAGTCATTCTCTTCACGTATATATCTTTCACAAATCCTCCTCTTCCTCTAGCGGTCTTGATCCTTACCCCAGACTCTGTATGGACGGCGGTGATGTCTTCTGCTCTTACATCCTGGATTCCACCTGACATCTCGCTTCCCAACGCAATGGCGGCGCTGTAAGGAGAAATGCACGTCAACCGCCTTATGACCAATTGCTTGGTGGGCATTCCGAACGCAATGCCATATTCATCCCAACCACTCTTAACTGCCACACAGTCATCTCCGGAGACTATGTAGCTGTCCTCGATTCTAACATTTGTGCAAGAATCTGAATCATTAAAACAGATAGCGTTTAGAGATTGACAGATTGACGAATCATTATTACCAATGTTTTCTAGTAACAAATTAAACAGACCTGAAAGTAGTAGTAAAAATTAATACCTGGATTAATACCGTCTGTGTTTGGAGATGTGATGGGAGCGATGATGGTAATGCCTTGTATGATGATGTTACTGCACCAATATAAAACCAAGAATTAACCATTTCTTTCTTTTTCTAATTTTTGGTCCGAATATATGAGGGGGGTTTCTTTTTCTTTTTTTTAACAAAGATAAAAAAAAGTCATGCCTCTTTTTACCTGCTATAAACAGGATGAACATTCCAGTTTGGGGAGTTGAGAAGCGTTACGTTGGAAATTTGGATATTATCAGAGTACATGAATTCGATTAGGTAAGGTCGGGTGTATTTCAGTTTGCCCTTGTGGAAATTTTGCCACCAGAATGCGCCTTGACCATCAATTGTACCGTTGGCCCCTGATGATATATAAAACCAGATTATTGTAGTGTAGTAGGGTCCATTACTTGGCTAAATTTTCAAATTTTGTTCATAATCATTATCGGCTTGAAATTGATGCAAATAAAACAAGTTTTAAAACTTTACCTGTAACGACGACGTCAGTGAGATTAGTTCCAAATATGAGGCTGGTAAATCTTCCAGCGGCTGCATCCCTTCCTCGACCGTACGATGGCAAAGGCTTCAAAACAGGCCATTCCTTCAAATCCTAAACCAATTGTTTAGTCACAAGAGTCAGTAAGGTTAGATAAAAATGGACCATCGCTGTTGTTTTCAACTTTTTTTAGGGTTTTCCGGCCTACCTAGTCTACTAATACTGCTATAATTCAAAAATCACCCACTAACAAAGTGGAAGTAGATAATTTCAGGACCGTGATTTTCGCACATGAAATGGGTTTATAGGCTTATAGCAATCAATTTTCGAGTGAAAATTGTTGCGATGTAACGTTTTTGGATTCTGAGTCTCGGTTAGGTGTAAGTTCACTAAAATTTCGATTCCTATTATACTAGTTGAAGTGACACCTGGAAAGCCCAAACTCATTTTCATGCTTTTGAGTTTTGACTCCAAAACAGAACCTTGTATCCCATCAGACTTGTAGCTCGTCAGACTTCTAGCCCGTTTACAACAGAATTTGAGTATATGGGCGGGCTTAGAAGCCCGGAACAGGAAAGTTGATGTAACTTTCAGTACCCATGACATGAAAGAAAAATGGATCTAAGGAATCAGACCTGAGAAGCAAGAAGAACAGCATCTTTGTGAAGATAGAGAGTGAAATGGCTGGTAAGGCTAAAGCTGCCGGTTAGCCATTGTCCGGCAGGAACATAAAGCTGAGCTCCCCCGTCAGATGCATACTGGCTCAGACGAGTAACTGCATCCTGAAATGCTTTAGTGTTTGATGTTTTCCCATCACCAACTCCTCCAAAATCTGTTATTGATGCAGTGTGACCTCTGCAACTAATAGCTCTGTACTCAAATGACTCCAGAATCCTTCCTTTCCTGGCCTCGGCTCCTTTATTTAGACCCAAGACTGCCACCAAAACAAGGACTGCGGCTATCTTGATCATTACCTGCTAGTTCAAAAAAAGTAACAGAGAAGAGAAAGTAAGTAACCATTAAAGAAACTCAACGACGAAATGGTGAGCTAATTAACTTGGTATAAGTATGACTTTTACTGTTAAGGGGAAGTTAGAAGATTGGTCATGAACAGAATGGACAAACAGGTGCCGAGAAAGAGAAACAATGACTGTTTTAGATTGGAAAAAAAAAAGGTAAAAAGAAAGATCAAAAACTACTTTCTTTCCGTCAGGTGATCAACCACCACCTGGAAGCTATAAACTCTAGCTAGTACATGGAATGCATTATTTGTTTTGTTTGTAAATGGAGCAAGAACCAAGAAAGAAAGAAGAAGGGAAAAAAATGGTGCGCAGGGTATATTACTTGATTTCTCTTTGGACACATCCCAACAACTCCACCGTAGGGAAAAATGAAGATAGAGCTTGCTTTGTGATGGATTATAGCTAGATAGGCAAACGATGTACATATAAGGAGAAAGTTGAACTGTTGGGAAATAGGATAGGTTCACTTTTTCAACAATTGGGCTTCTTGTCCTGCTTCAACGCAAAGCATTGTTTATCGTGGTAGAATAAGGGAAGTAATTTCTTGAAATTTTCTTTTTAATATAAGAAAGGAGATTAGTGGCTGGTCAGCTTTTCAGCTTAATCACAATAAGGGAATCAAAATTCGGAACTTCATCTTGATTTGAAGTTAGTGGACACGGCATGATGAGAGAGTGAAATTTTGTCACCATGGTTTCTGTTTCCACCCTTAAAATGTGAAAATAACATTTCATTATATTCCAAATTGTTGCATTATCTATAAGGATAGATTATGCCATCATTATCAATCTTGGGCCTTTGGCTCCACTAATACTCCTTTATGATATTCACGGAGTTAGTCTAACTAACTAATAAAACTACTGATTGACGCCTGTAAATTCAAACCAAGTGGTTATTGAATCAACAACTATTTTTCAACTACTTAAAATTTGTCTCTTCAAACTACACTAAATTTAGACCATTTGCGAGTTCTATTCAAGTTCGCACGGTACTCCGTTTTGCTACTCTTTCTGCCTTGCCAAACAAACCATTACGATGATAGACACAAGCACGGCTAAAATTAAGGGGAAAAGAATGTGTAGGCTTGTTACTTTTTTTTTTTTCCTTATCTTGTGGACAGACAGAATAGGGGGTTGGCCTTTTTGCCGCCTGGCCTTGGCCGGTTCTATTAGAAAGTAGTTAATGGGTCCCCCTATTCAGCTCACTTTCTTGGAGTTAGCATCAAAATTTCTGATCTCGTGAGCCTCTTTTGCCCCCATCCCGGAGCCTGGACACCCGCCACCACCATTGCCGACCCACTTCACGGGTGAAAAATCAAAAGTTATGAAACTATTGGTGGGTCCCCTTCCCCTCAATTCTCTTCATCATTAATGATCCCACCCAGAATATATACCTTGTTTCTACTATCTTGCTTGGTTGGTGTCTCAAGCGTGATCAAAAAAATCGAACACCCTTCATTAAAGAGCAAGAGTACCCCACTTTATTTTATCATTATTATTGTAATATAATAATGATAATCTCACGGCCATGGTTCAAGTTCAAGTCCCTCTTCCTTCCAAGTTTCAAACAAACACCCTTCCAGATGCTCATTATTGCTTTAATCTGATATAAACATAAAGTTTTTATTGCTTTCACGTAAACAACCAAATTAGAACGGTCTTTATTTTCATTATTGTCGTTAAATTTTGTTCGAGTCCTCTAACTCTTGTTTACCTTATATTATATGTACAAAGTCCAAACGGTGGGGTTTTATGGTTTGCAAAACGGCCCTTCTGGGGCCTTTCTTTTATAGCGAAAGTGCACTTCACATGAGTCCCATTCTTGTTGTAAGAACTGCGCTTGTCTCATCCGAGAAAGAGTTTTCTTTTCGGCTTGTTTTGTTCCATGTTGGGAAACTAACAGGATCCTACAAAATGTGGAGCTATTGGGTGAAGAATTCTAGTTCTTTTTATCCTAGGCATGTGAGTGGTAATGTCGGATCTCGTTTGGAGTTTTGGAATTTTGCTATCCAATTCCAATTGAGACTAGGAATCATTTGAATGTTCTTCCTTTTGCTAACATGCTAACACGACCAGTCATGGGACCTATTTTCCCTCTTCTACCGTTATATTAGATTTTGATGGGACTGAAATTTCTGTAAATGAAATGCAACTGGTGTAGCAGGGTAAATTTTGAAGGAGGGAAAAATAAAGGTGGAGTAACGGAGTTAAAAAAGTAAAGACCGGTAGAAGGAATGGGAATGAAGGAATATCTACCGAAATTTAGAATGCATACAAGGTATTTTCATGCCTTCATTTTGTTGAAATTATAACAACCACTATGACTATTGACCGAGTCGCTATTAACGGTCAACCCTATTTGAAATTATTGAAATTACGCTTCGTTTAGTTTGATTTTAGCATGTGGGTTGAGTCATGCGCCCAAAAGGTTATAGCTCGGACAAGTTCAAATTACTATCCAACCTAGAACCTTCTATGACTTCGGGCAATCCTAATTTAAAATTGGGCTTGGTGCATTCAATGTATGATCCTTTTGGAGCCCAATCCTTCTTAGAACCTGATTTTGAGTTCTTAATGAAAGTCTTCATAGGCAAAGGGGCCCCAAAGCTTAAACTATGGTGGGAGTGTGGGACAATTTATTTAAATGGATTTGTAATTGACTATCAACATTTGGCTTTTTAGTCTTCTGTCAAATCCTTGGGACCATCACTATACCAATTCAATAATTGATCATCCTTAATGAGTTACTTATGTACAGAGTTTTCGGTGCTTCTCAGTTAGCGGCTTTCATAGGGCATCCAGAATCCCTTATTGGTGACGGCCGTAAAAGAATGAGACCTTCCCGGAAAGCTTAACATCATCACTGGAGTGGGGAAATTTTCCTTCTTCTTTAGCTTATCGGAGTTTGGATGCCACGACCTATTATAAAGGCTTTTATGGACAGAATGCTTCTGGTATTCTGAAGCGCAGAGAGGGAGCCGAGGTGGGTGAAGGGGGCCCTGCCCCGTGGTTTCTTACAATTTAGTCATATGATGTAAAAAATTTAACTTTTAAGGAAAATATTTGTACAAATGTAATTTATTAGACTTGTGCTAACACAATAATTTACTATATTAATTTTTTACTTTTAAAATGATTTGGGAAGAGTAAGACTATATAAGATAAACAGAATAATTCAAAGTAATTGAGGTAACAAATATCGAAATATATAAAGTTTTATAAATAATATTAATCTTTTCAAAGTGTTAGATAAGTTTATTTTACATTTCATAGGCCATATCTTTATTTTCTTTCACTCTTTCTTTTACTTTCTCTCTCTCTCTTTCTCCTTTCTTACATATTCTTCTCTCCCTATGATACTTTAAGAAATTTAAAAAATAAAAATGAAAATGAAAGACTCCTCTTTTCTCTTAAACGCCTCTAATAGCTGTTATCTTCAATATATATCAATTGGAAAGCAGAGGAAGCAAAACAAATATTGTCAATTAAGCAAAACAAACCCTATAAAACACACGAAGATCTAAATCAAATAAAACCAATTAGACAATATTCCGCAAAAACAAATTTAATAAAAAGTAAGAAAGAAACAGTAACAGATCATTTTCTTTCTCACGAAGAGGGAGTTGAATTATATTAGTCATTTGGAGAAGGTTTCTTGTTCAAACCAGAAGGTAGAAAAACAAAAAGTAAAATCAAAAGTAGCAAAAGGACAATTGAATATTAAAATATTGAGGTCAAAGAAAAAAAAATAAAAAAATAGTTTCATTTTAAAAAGAAAACATTAAAAAAATTATTTCATCTTATTATAGCAAAATGAACTAAGATGTTAACGAGACGGGGAATATGCGTCCCCGTCTTCGACTCCGACTTCCTTAACCTGTCCAAGTCCCCATCTCCAACCCTGAGTTTGGGAAATTAATTTTTTCCCATCTCTGATCCCATGGGAAATTTGTCAATGACAGAGAATCTCTGACCTCGATTTATATATAAATATATATAATATATTTTGTTATTAAAAAGTATATTTTACTATTTTATTATAAAATGTCATAAAAATTTACATAAACATAGTATTATTCATAAACATAATAATAAGTATGTCTTTTGTTAATAAAAATAATTTTATTCTTATTTGGTTTTCATTTAAAATTATATGTATCATGATATATTACATTTAATATAAATATAATATATATTATATATAAACATAGTATATATTTTCTCTAAAAAAACATAATATATATTTACTTCTTTTGGGGGTTAAAATTTATATCTATATATTGCTAATAAAAATAATATATATATAAACTTAAAAAAAGGAATTCGGAGATGGGGACAGGGCGGGGACGTTATTCCCCATTCCCATTTCCGACCCCATCAGGAATAAAATGATGTCCACATCCCGACTCCGTCCCCGATATGATTGGGAATCGGGTTCCCCAATGGAGACGAGGTAAATTTACATCCCTAAAATGACTAGTTGATTATGGACAATAAAAACAAAAGGAAAAATAAAATAAATAAAAGTTTGAAAGTAATCCAAAACCTAAAAACCACTATACCCAAAGTTACAAAATTGAATTTGAAGTCTCTTCATTTTCAAACTGTTAAAATAGATTTATTTTTCATTTAGACTGATTAATTTCAAAACTCTTTCCAAATTCAATAATCGATAAAAAGTAAGTTTAATTCCTCTTCTTCTTTTTTTGGTGGAAAATTCCTCTTCTTTAATACAAAAGAAACACATATCTCAAATTTTATATGACACAACCATGAGATAATGTTGCTTTAGATGGGGTATTCCGCGTGACAATAGCAAAAGCTACTCCAAAGTTTCGGGTTCCACTGCAATCCTAAGCATAATAATTGAACCCTCACTTCAAGCATCCTTTCACTAATTTTATAGCCTATTATTACTGTAAAAGTAGTACTCTGGTAATGAATTGTGGACAGAACTTAAATGTTTTTTTAGGTATTTTTTATGTTAATAATTACGTAATAAAATATTATCACATATACTCTCACATAATTTAATATTTTTTTAAAAAATAATTTAATATTTAATATTTATAAAAGATATTTAATAATATCCTATTCATTATTAACATAAAAACCACACAAGTCTTGTATTTCAATAAAATATATTAAGTATATTTTGAAGACAGGACAGGTCGGCCATTTCCTCCTGTTCAACTGTTTGTAAATGTTTTAAGGCATTCGTTTCTACTTAGGGTCTTGGATCTCAATTCCTGCTTGCAATGGCTAGAAATCTTCACGTAGTGGCATCTCATACCATTCTTTCAACTATCTATAGCCTTGGCCAAAGCAGGGGTAAAGGTCTCATTCATTTCAACCACAAGAAACATCCAAAGACTCCCTGAAGTTCCTCCAACTTTAACGACTCTGCTAGATCTAGGGGCTTTACCATTGCCAGCTTTGGATAAACAGCTCTTGCCAGAGGGTGCAGAGGCCACGGTGGACATCCCTTCCGAGAAAGTTCAATATCTGAAGCTTGCATACGATCTCATCGGGAATCCGGTCAAGCGTTTCATCTCTGATCAACGACCAGATTGGATATTAACTGATGGAATTTCTTATTGGGGGGGCTGAGATTTCCCAGGAGCACCAAATACCTGCCATTTATTTCTCTGTTTTCTCTGCTTCTTTTCGTGCCTCTTTTTTGGAAAAAATTTTCCCCGTTGCTGATGCCCAAGAAGCCACAAGGCTTTCGCCAGAAAGTTTGACAAAACCAATCGAGAATGAAAATTTTTCATCTTCAGTAGCTTATCGGAACTCCGAGGCGGCTGGTAGTTATGAGTCACAGAATGCTTCTGGGATAACAGACAAAGAAAGGGTTCTTAAGAGTTTTACACGCAAGTAAAGCTATGGCTATACGCTCATGCCCTGAATATGAAGGTGAGTGCTTAAACAAATGCAAAGAGATTACAGGCAAACCCGTCATTCCCGTTGATTTACTCCTACCGGAGAAACCTGCAGACGGGAGAAGAATCACCGATAAATCATGAATTGCAAACTTTTAGTGGCTGGATGCACAAAAACCCAAGTCAGTCGTGTTTGTTGGGTTTGGCATTGAGTGTAAACTAAGTAAAGAACAAGCAGATCCTGGCTTTAAGGGGATTAAAATTTCGACATCGCAAAGTACCATGAGAGAATGTTACGGAAGGTTTCAAAGAGAAAGGATGATGACCGGAATAAAGGGTTGGAGGCCTTGAAGAATAATGATGTTGAAAGGTACAGGGAGATGTTGCTGGAGCAGCAGGTGAGTATCCCTGGTGATGCTGCAGAGAGATATGCCGTTCTTTCATCATTTTTGAGACAGACTGAAGAGTATCTTCATAGACTGGGAAGTGAGATAACAGCTGCCAAAAATCAGCAGGAAGTGGAGGAGGCAGCAAATGCTGCTACAGTTGCTGCACGGTTGCAGGCATGATTTCTTGACCTTTCCCTCTCTTCTATCCTCTTATAGTCTTTTAGGGTGATTTTTGCCCTGTTCAGTTCCTTTAAATCTTTTGGAGTTAGTAAATTTTGGGCCAAAACAATATTTTATTTCCTTTTTCATCTCTATGCTTTAAGAGTTTAAGTAGATTCCCTGTTACTTATTTCCTTATTTTCTACTTTACAAAAGGGTTTATCAGAAGAAGAAGTTAGGGCAGCAGCAGCTTCCAGCTTGTGCTGGAGAGGAAGTAATGATAAGAAATCGGTTTATGGAAATGAATGCACCCAGGGATGGTTCATCGGTTAGCAAGTAAGTTATGGTTAAGCTTGTATGGTTCACTTTATGGTATAGGACTTAATGACAATGCAGGGTGTTTTAATCGTGGAGCCTAAACTGGGATGGGGGTAAATTTTTGTAAAAGTGCTGCTTATATAGTAAATTTTTTTATGTTCTTTGATGCAATAACTATCATCTCACATAATCAATTTGTATTTATTTTTCTGTTTAATTTAAGGACGGTTCTCTCAGAATTTAGGCAATTTTAGTCATTTCATTTTCTGTGGTTGTCAACAGGTATTATAATCTTGCTCATGCTGTGAATGAAAGAGTCATAAGGCAACCATCAATGCTACGAGCTGGAACTTTACGAGACTATCAACTTGTAGGTTGCTATACATAGAATATTGGTTTTACTAGAGTATAACTTATATGATGATCTTAAAAAGTGATTTTTTAGGCATCAAATAATATACTGATATCTCATCACTTTTAAAAGACATACCACAATTATCTTATTTCCTTCTATACCAAATCATTTCTTATTAATTTACAAATTACTTTTTTTTATCTAAACTATACCCTACAACAAAAAATATAATATATGTTGAAACTTACCCTAAAAAATAAAAAAAAATAAATTTGGGGCTAAAGTTTTGTTATAAAATGTCTTTTTTTCTCTCTAGAAAAAGTTATTTAGTGGGGATGAATATATATTTAAAATCTTGAAGTCTTTTAAAATTTGTGAGCTGTCACATAATTATTGGATACCTAATAAGTTACTTTTTTGGGTGATCCTAATTTTTTTTTGCTACTAGGATGATCCTAACATAAGTTACACTCTATTGGTTTTACTCACTATCTTTTTTTTTTTAATTTATGCAGTAAGATAAACTTTTTATGACATCTGGGTTTTACCTTAGCAGATTGGTTTGCAGTGGATGCTTTCTTTGTATAATAATAAACCCAATAGTATTTTGGATGACGAGATGGGTCTTGGGAAGACTTCCTATTAAAAGTTCTAAGTTGTGAGTTATACTGGAGTTTCGTATGTGAGTTTGGGAAGATGTTGGAATAGGTCAGGCGTTTTACGTTTTCAGTAGATAATCGTATGACTTAGTAACACTGTTGTTAACCTTTTACCTTATTGCGCAGGTTATGGCATTGATTGCTTATTTGATGGAATTTAAAGGAAATTATGGTCCACATCTTATAATTGTTCCAAATGCTGTTTTAATAAACTGGAAGGTTGGTTTTATTTTCTCTTGGCTCTGTCATTTTATCAATATTGTTGAACATAACTAACTGAGTCCTTTCTCCAGAGTGAGTTACATAATTGGCTGTGATCTGTTTCATGCATCTTTTATGTTGGTGGAAAAGATCAACGTTCAAAATTATTTTCTCAAGTAAGAAATAGAAGTATCTGTGTTTTTTATCTTTTTGATTTTCTTTTCTAGTGACAAAATTTGCTAAACTCTCTTCCTTTTGTTGCAGAGGAGGTCATGGCAATGAAATTTAATGTCCTTGTGACAACTTATGAATTCATTATGTATGATCGGTCTAAACTTTCCAAAATTGATTGGAAGTACATCATAATTGATGAAGCACAGAGAATGAAAGACAGGGAATCCGTTTTAGCTCGTGATCTTGATAGGTATCACTGCCAAAGGCGTTTACTCCTTACAGGAACATCATTACAGGTCTGTTAACTCATCTTTTTGATAGAATTGGAAATTGATATACAAACACAGCTAGATAGCATACAGAATTGAAAAACTTTGTGCAACTTTGTTGCTTTACTGCATGATTGATTGCTATGGGTAATGTTAGAACTGTTATCTATTGACCACTTGATGCATATGTAGAGTAGAGGACACACCTGTAGAGTAGGGTTGGGCTTAACTCAATAATAATTGTCTCTGAAATTTAGTAGTCATAAGTTCCAAATTCTATATTTGGATCCTATCTCTAAAAATTTGTTAATAGAACCTCCCCATCATTAAATATCCATGAGAAGGATGATTATCTTGGAAAAGGAGCTACAGGTTGGTTAAATGGGCCAAATGTTCAACATTAGTTCCCCTCGTGAATGTTCGAATGGCTGCGAACAAATTCACCTGATGGAAGATTCATTCATGCTTGAAGGTGTAAATGCTGTTGTTATGTGGTTGTTTCCCAAGGTCGAAAATGCGCATTTCATGGATGATGACTTTAGCTAATACTACTATAAGTGTTCAAAATTCCATTAGAGTGACGATGTATCTGAAGCTCTTGCTAATCAAGGAAAAACAGCCATCTCTTTACCCAAGCAGGAAAGTCTCCAAGAAGTCAAGTCACACAATATCACCCAAAAGTAAACTTTTTTAGGTCACAACATAACTCCTTCTCCGGGGAACTTTTGGGAATTTCGAATTAGTTGACTGAAAGCAAAAGTTATGAAGAAAAGAGAACTGTAAATTTTGGTCAAAGGTATGCATATGCAGAAAGAAAATGGATGCCAAGGGAAATAAGAAAATATATCCTACCATATATTATCCATCCAGACTCATGCATAAAAAGTTAAGATTTTTATATATATTTCATGATCCACACAAAATATGCATACTATTGTAAGCAAATTAAATTGTTCAAACAATTATATAAAACAAAAACAAAGTAGCTATCAGAAATATAAGACCATCGGCCACCTACTGTTCAAACAAAAACAAAGTAGCTACTAGAAATATTATACCATCAGCCGCTTACTATTCACTTGTCGAACCATCGACGCTGCTCCTTGCCAGGAGGATTCTTGTTGTCACGTTGTTGCTGCTGCATAATCCGTTCACTCGTACAAAGATCGCTGCCACCCCATGGCGAAAAACAAAAAAAAAGCAATACCTTCCCAAGGGGGCATCATTTGCAACAACATTAACGAAGAACCTATCATCCGGAAGATCGAACACCCTAAGTAAAACAAACAATTGGTTGTTAGCGGCTATTCGTTTGGCACTCTCAGCCATTCTCCCTAGTGTTATTATAGTAGTCTCATTGTTTCTTACTGCATCCCTCCGCAGTAAATAAACACAGAATTCTAAATCATCTCTTAGAGTCTCAATAAATGCTTCCAATATTTCTTGCAAAAAAAAATAATTTAGTAAAAATAAAAGATACATAAAACTAATTTTAAAAACACTCATTACTTACTGTAGTTCCGGCCACATCTGCTGCACCCACACCTGCAATTGGAACTCTAAGTATCTCTTGTTGTGGAAGGTTTGAGGCAGGCGATGGAAGTATCAAAACATCATTGTTGGCTGGTGAAGGACCCTGGTAAAGTATGCCTTCGTTTCCATAAACCCGAAGGTGATGTAAAATCCCATTTTGCTGGAGTTGTGTACTTGATTCATAAACTTCATTCGTAAAAACAAGTTGCTGGTCCATCTCTTGAGGCCGATGGTACATCTTTCTAGCCACCCGGTCTGATGTGCTGTTCAGCTGCCATTTCTTCGAATGGCGAGAGGACTAGGCGATCAGCGCGGAGCGGAAGAGAATAGAATAACTAGGGTTTATTTCTTGGATTTGGCTCCTCTCGAGAGTCCAGTTCACGGTGAGATGATGCTAAATAGCATCAACGCCTCATATGTTACCAACACCTCAATAACTTGTATAATAAATATTTATTAACAAAAAAATGTTAGTTAACGAAGTTACCCACGTTTACTCTCTCTCAGTCTCTCCCTTTTATTCCAAAAGCTTTTAGTTCCACGTCTTCTACCTCTCAAGAAATTTCAAAACCTAATTTGAGATTACTCCGCCATCTTTGAAAATAGGATCTATTTGTAACAAAGAAAAATGATCTAACGGTGTTTGTCAAGTTACAAGAAAAAAGGGCCAGTGGTCAAATTTAACTAGCATTAAACCCCGTGCTAAGCGCGGGAGATTTAAATTAAGAATAATAGATTATTTATATGTATAATATGTTATTTTAAAAATAGTATTTATAGTAAATATGTAGTTAAAAATTTAATTTAAAAATAATTAGTAAATATATATTATAATTTATCCCTCATATATTTTCTTTCTTTCTTAGTACATCTAATTGCCCTATTTTTTCTCCTCCATAACTATCTATTGCTTTTCTTTCTAAAACACATGTTAATGACTTCAAGTACATATGATAATTTTACATTTTACAAAAATCAAAAATAAAATGAAAAAATTTATTTATAACTATATTTTATTTAATATCTTAAAATTCCAATGACAAAACATTCTTAAATATTAAATGACAAATGGTAATTTAAAATAGAATGAATTGTATGAAATAGAATAAAGAAGAAGAATGAATAGTACCCAAATGAAAATGTAAAAGGAATTAACTAACAAAGAATTCTAATTTTAAAAAAAGAAAAAATAAAATTGTAACAAAGGATATAATTAAAAGGAAATATCATTGATTTTAACTATTTATTTCTTTATTTACAAACCCTACCTTAAAAAATAATGTGAGAAAAGTGCAAGCTAATTAAAAATCCCAAATGTAAACAATTATCGTATAAACTTATTAAAAACTTAAATCACATAGTTTGGGCCTTCTACTATGTAGCGTTTCATCTTAATAGATTTTGCAGTAATATTCTTGCAAGACGAATGAGTTCCCTTTGATCTGCACTCCAGTTCGTACCATCTTAATTTCACAACTAAAAATGTTTTGTATATATCAAAATTGACAATTAGATTCCTTAAAAAAAAGAAATAAAGAAAGGATGTCATTGTTTTACCTGACCTAGACGGTGCTTTCTCTGAAATATTGATTTTTTGAAATAAGAACATATATTGGTAAATAGTTAACTATTTCTTTTAAGAATCAAATTAGTCTTACCTCATTTAAATTTATAGAGAACTATAATTTTAGAGACTGAGAAAATCTAATTTGATAAAATCTCAACTTTTAAAATTTTAAAATAATATATATCTCAAAATTGTAAATTTTTCTTAATTTGATTTAGTGTATTAGAGATATAAAAGAGTTCAGCCGAAAATCTAAAGTGCTATTTAAAATTTGAAATAGGATTTGTTTAGTCTATATGAGTTATTACTCAAACTAAAAATTGATAGAGTTAGATATATTAATAAATAGAGTAAATTACAGATATGATCACTTAACTTTTATGTAGTTTCTGTTTTGATTACCTATCTATAAAAAATCTCAATTTACTCACTACATTTTGAAAGCCTTCATGTTTCACAATACCACATCATGCTTTTCGATTCATTATTAAACAACAAAACAACCAAATAGTTCAAGAAGGTAACAGCACAACCAGTTTCTACCAAAAAAACACTACTAAACCAACAACTCAACCCTTCTTTATATATATAGGATTTCAATTTTAAATTTTGGTTTTTAAAAAAAGTTCAAAATATTAACTATTTGTTTAAATCTGAATATGTTTAATTACACTTAAAAGATTTTTCAATTTAAATTTTTATTTAAAAAATCATAACAAAGTTTTGATTTAATTAATATGATGTACTCTACTTAAAAGATTTATCTTGAAAAGATTTCAATTTTAAAATTTTTATTTTATAATAAACATAATAACTGCATGATTTAATTGATATGAATGTAATCTACTTATATAATATATATATATGATTTATAACGTGAAGAAGTACCATGAAATTACTACTTTTGTTTAATTTATATTCAAACACTACTCTATTACTTCATTGTTTTGTCTTTGTATGGTTTTTTCTTAAGTTTTAATCATAAGAAATTTTTTAAAAGTATTTGGAAAGATTATGAACTTTTAAAATTTTCAAAAGAATGGATAGTTTAAATTAAAAAGCGTAAAAATAAATATTTTAATTCTTTTAAAAAATAAAAATTAGGAATCTGGATTGTATTTTTAAAAGTAAAGTTAAAATCATATTTTTAATATATTAATTCCAATTCAGTTAGATATTTTAAATTAAATCTTCTTTAAATAGAATGAATAATATATAAAAATTAGGAATTTGAATTGTATTTTTAAAATTAAAGTTAAAACCATACTTTTGAATAGAGTGGATAATATTAATTTTATTTTCAAGTCTATCTCAAATATTATAAAATTAAAATAAAATATTTTTTTAAAATATTCTCAATGAAAAACACATGGCAATAAGATAGACATACCATGTGTCGATCATTGAGCTTATAGTCCTTTCTTTATATATATATATATATATATATAAAAGATTAGTTAGCAAGTTAAACGCGCAGAGCGATCTATACCTGGAATATAACTTCCCAAATCAATTGTCTGTTTACCTCTTTCCCTCCCCTTCAAATTTTAAAGAAGAACAAACTAAAGAAAGATGAAGGGGAGGGAAAGAGGTAAATAGACAACTGATTTGGAAAGTTATATTCCAGGCATAGATCGCCCTGCGCGTTTAACTTGCTAACTAATTAAATTTGACCACTGGCCCTTTTCTTTTGTGACTTGACAAACACCGTTAGATCATTTTTCTTTGTTACAAATAGATCCTATTTTCAAATATGGTGAAATAATCTCAAATTAGGTTTTGAAATTTGTTGATAGGTAGAAGACGTGGAACTAAAAACTTTTGGCATAAAAGGAAGAGACTGAGTTAGAGTAAAGGTGGGTAACTTCATTAACTAACAGTTTTTAGTTAATAAATATTTATTATACAAGTTATTGATGTGTTGGTAAAATATGAGGCATTGATGCTATTTAGCATCATCTCACCGTGAACTGGACTCTCGAGAAGAGCCAAATCCAAGAAACAAACCCTAGTTGTTCTATTCTCTTCCGCTCCACGTTGATCGCTTGGTCCTCTCGCCATTCAAATAAATGATAGCTGAACAGTACATCAGGTGCATGGCTAGAAAGATGTACTATTGGCCTCAAGAGATGGACCAGCAACTTGTTTTTGCAAATGAAGTTTATGAATCGAGTACACAACTCCAGCAAAATGGGATTTTACATCACCTTCGAGTTTACGAAAACGAAGTCATACTTTACCAGGGTCCTCCACCGGCCAACAACGATGTTTTGATACTTCCACCGCTTGCCCCAAACCTCCCACAACAAGAGATACTTAGAGTTCCAATTGCAGGTGTGGGTGCAGCGGATGTAGCCGGAACTACGATAAGTGATTAGTGTTTTTAAAATTAGTTTTATGTATCATTTGTTTTTAGTAAATTATTTTTTTACAGGAAATATTAGAAGCATTTATTGAGACTCTAAGAGATGATTTCAAATTCTGTGTTTATTTATTGCGGAGGGAAGCAGTAAGAAACAATGAGGCTGCTATAATAATACCAGGGAGAATGGCTAAGAGTGCCGAACGAATAGCCGCTAACAACCAATTGTTTGTTCCATTTAGGGCGTTCGATCTTCCGGATGATAGGTTCTTCGTTAATGTTGTTGCAAATGATGCCCCCCCGGGAAGGTATTGTTTTTTTTTTGTTTTTGATTTAGTTTAATATTTGGGTGCAAATAGGTATAACTGAATGGATTTTTTTTTTAAATTTCATTCAGGATTCTACAAATCAATGAAGTCTTTGATCACATTCTTCAGAGAAGGCAGGCGAACATTCAGTTGCGACAATATTTTGAAGAGACATTTCAGCGTCATCTAGCACATTTTCAACTAATTGGTGCGAATGCTCAAAACAACCTTCCTGGTAACGATGACGATGACGGCGGCAACCCTGGCGACGATAAGCTTGGTGACGACC
Source organism: Microcos paniculata (assembly GCA_030664755.1). NCBI lineage: Eukaryota > Viridiplantae > Streptophyta > Magnoliopsida > Malvales > Malvaceae > Microcos > Microcos paniculata. The sequence continues at coordinate 38,410,225 of CP131461.1, forward strand.
ACCCCTAAGACTGAGGCTGCAGCGGCCCTCCTAACGACGACGACCATGGTGGTGGCAGCGGTCTTCGTACGAGTGAACGGATTAAGCAACAGCAGCAACGTGGCAACAAGAATCCTCCTGGCAAGGAGCGGCGTCGATGGTCCGACAAGTGAACAGTAGGCGGTTGATGGTCTTATGTTTCTAGTAGCTACTTTGTTTTTGTTTTCTATAATTGTTTGAACAATTTAATTTGCATACAATCGTATGCACATTTTGTGTGAATCATGAAATATATATAGAAATCTTAACTTTTTATGCATGAGTCTGGATGGATAATATGTGGCAGGATATATTTTCTTATTTCCCTTGGCATCCATTTTCTTTTTGCATATGCATACCTTTGACCAAAATTTGCAGTTCTCTTTTCTTCATAACTTTTGCTTTCAGTCAACCAATTCGAAGTTCCCAAAAGTTCCCCGGAGAAGGAGTTATGTTGTGACCTAAAAAAGCTTACTTTTGGGTGATATTGTGTGAATTGACTTCGTGGAGACTTTCCTGCTTGGGTAAAGAGATTGCTGCTTTTCCTTGATTAGCAAGAGCTTCAGATACATCGTCACTTTAATGGAATTTTGAACACTTATAGTATTAGCTGAAGTTATCATCCATGAAATGCGCACTTTCGACCTTGGGAAACAACCACATAACAACAGCATTCCTTCAAACATGAATGAATCTTCCGTCAGGTGAATTTGTTCGCAGCAATTCGGACATTCACAAGGGGAACCAATGTTGAACATTTGGCCCCTTTTGTGACTTCGGGCAAAGCCTAATTAAAAATTGGGCTTGGTGCATCCAATGCATGATCCATTTTGGAGCCCAATCCTTCTTAAGACCTGATTTTGAGTTCTAAATGAAAGTCTTTATAGGGAAAAATGCTAAATTTACAAAGGTTCTAAATGACAGTCTTTACTATTTTATTATAAAAAATGCCACAAAAATTTACATAAACATAATAATAAGTATGTCTTTTGTTAATAAAATTAATTTTATTATTATTTGTTTTCCTTTAAATTTATATATTTCATAATATATTACATTTAATATAAATATATTATATATTACATATAAACATAGTATATATTTTCTCTAAAAAAACATAATATATATCTTTACTTTTTTTGGGGTTAAAATTTATATATATGTATTGCTAATAAACATAATATATATATATATAACTTAAAAATGAATTCGGAGACGGGGACAGGGCGGGGAGGGTATTCCTGTTCCCATCTTCGACTCTGTTGGGAATAAAATGAGGTCCTCATCCCCGACCCGTTCCCCGAATTTCTTTCCTGACTCTGTCCCCGACGGGACTGAGAATCGGGTTCTCCAATGAGGACGAGGCAAATTGACATCCCTAAAATGACTAGTTGATTATAGACAACAAAAAAAAAAGGAAAAAAAATAAATAAAAGTTTGAAAGTAATCCAAAACCTAAAAACCACTATACCCAAAGATACAAAATTGAATTTGAAGTCTCTTCATTTTCCAAACTGATTTATTTTTCATTTAGACTGATTAATTTCAAAACTCTTTCCAAATTCAATAATGGATAAAAAGTAAGTTTAACTCCTCTCCTTTAATACAAAAGAATTTTTGGTTGTAGACAAAACTAACACATATCTCAAATTTTATATGACACAACAATTAGATAATGTTGCTTTAGTTGGGGTATTCCGCGTGACAATAGCAAAAGCTACTCTAAAGTTTCGGGTTCCACTGCATTCCTAAGCATAATAATTGAACGCTTACTTCAAGCATCCTTTCACTAATTTTATAGCCTATTATTGCTGTAAAAGTAGTACTACTATATGGTAATCAAAAGTGGACAGAACTTAAATGTTTTTTTTAGGTATTTTTTATGTTAATAATTAATAAAATATTATCAATTATACTCTCACATAATTTAATATTTTTTTTAAAAAATAATTTAATATTTTAAAAAGATATTTAATAATATCTTATTAATTATTAACATAAAAAGCACATAAGTCTTGTATTTCAATAAAATATTAAGTATATTTTGAAGACAATACAGGCTGGCCACGTTCCTCCCGTTTAAGTATTTGTAAATGTTTTAAGACATCCGCTTCTACGGACCTCAATTCCTGCTTGCAATGGCTAGAAATCTTCACGTAGCGATGCTTCCGTGGTCTGCCTTTGGCCATCTCATACCATTCTTTCAACTATCTATAGCCTTGGCCAAAGCAGGGGTAAAGGTCTCATTCATTTCAACCCCAAGAAACATCCAAAGACTACCTGAAGTTCCTCCAACTTTAGCGACTCTGCTAGATCTAGTGGCTTTACCATTGCCAGCTTTGGATAAACAGCTATTGCCAGAGGGTGCAGAGGCCACGGTGGACATCCCTTCCGAGAAAGTTCAATATCTGAAGCTTGCATACGATCTCCTCCGGCATCCGGTCAAGCGTTTCATCTCAGATCAACGACCAGATTGGATATTAACTGATGGAATTTCTTATTGGGGGGCTGAGATTTCCCAAGAGCACCAAATACCTGCCATTTATTTCTCTGTTTTCTCTGCTTCTTTTCGTGCCTTTTTTCTGGAAAAAATTTTCCCCGTTGCTGATGCCCAAGAAGCCACAAGGCTTTCGCCAGAAAGTTTGACAAAACCAATCGAGAACAAAAAATTTTCATCTTCAGTAGCTTATCGGAACTCCGAGGCGGCTGGTACTTATGAGTCACAGAATGCTTCAGGGATAACAGACAAAGAAAGGATTCTTAGAGTTCTACACGCAAGTAAAGCTATGGCTACACGCTCCTGCCCTGAATATGAAGGTGAGTGCTTAAACAAATGCAAAGAGATTACAGGCAAAGCGGTGATTCCCGTTGGTTTACTCCTACCGGAGAAACCTGCAGACAGGAGAAGAATCACCGATAAATCATGGATTGCAAACTTTGAGTGGCTGGATGCACAAAAACCCAAGTCAGTCGTGTTTGTTGGGTTTGGCAGTGAGTGTAAACTAAGTAAAGAACAAGTTCACAAGATAGCAAATGGGTTGGAGCTATCAGGATTGCCATTTTTATGGGCACTTCGGAAGCCTGATTGGGCTACCGATGATTCCGATTTGTTTCCCTCAGGCTTTAGCGACCGTACGAGTGGAACAGGAGTTGTCAGCGTTGGCTGGGCACCGCAATTGGAAATATTAGCACATCCGTCGATCGGAGGCTCGTTGTTTCACGGTGGATGGGGTTCGATTATCGAAACGTTGCAGTTTGGGCATTTTCTTGTGGTTTTACCATTCATCTTTGACCAACCCTTCAATGCAAGGGTTTTGGTGGAGAAAGGTCTGGCGGTTGGAGTAGAGCGAAGTGACGATGGATCATTTACCGGAGCTGACATAGCTAAGGCTTTAAGACTGGCTATGGTTTCCAAGGAAGGGGAGAATATAAGACTCCGAGCTAAAGAAGCAGCTGAGATTTTTGGGAACCGGAAGCTGCAAGATAGTTACTTTGATAGATTTGTCGAGTATCTGGAGAAAAATGGAGCTGCACACTGATCGAAGGCAAATAACTTTTGTTTTGTTCTTTTACCGTTACATGCAATTTAGTTTTCTTTTTCTTTGGCTTTGCAAAACTTTAAAAAAAAAAAAAATTAATCTCCGCGCAATAATTATCATGTGCTACCACTCATACCACTGATACACAATAATTATCACTATCTTGTTTTCTTACTATTGATACTTTAATTTTTTATAATTTCGTTGTTTTCCAATCATCCACATATATAATCAATGCATTTTTCTTGCTTCAAAAAAAAAAAAATTCAATGTAGTATTTTTCATGGACGTGGTTCACATATATATATATATATATATTTTTTTTTTCAATTGACGTGGTAGACTTATTAAGTTGTAGTCAAGAAAAAACATAATTGGGCTACAATAATTGAAATGATTCATTAATTTTAGACATTTCTTTTCCTTTATTGGCAGTGTAGAGCAATATAGAGTCTGGTTTCGCCGAATCCTTAATTTTTCCTTTTAGAGATGGCTGGAAATCCTCATAATAGTGATGCTTTCCTGGTCTGCTTTTGGCCACTCGATACCATTCTTACATCTTCCAGTAGCCTTAGCAAAAGCTGGAGTAAAAGTGTCCTTCATATCAAACCCCGGAAACATCCGAAGACTCCCTAATGTTCCTTCTAATGTAGCAACCCTGATAGATTTCGTAGCTTTTCAGCTGCCGACCTTGGTTAATAATGATGAGCAACAAATCTTGCCAGAAGGTTCCAAGGCCACAGTGGACATTCCTTTTGAGAAAATTCAATACCTGAAAGTTGAAAATGATGTACTTCGACACCCGGTCAAGCAGTTCATCTCAGATGTACGACCGGATTGGATACTTGTCGATATGATTCCTCAGTGGGTCGTTGAGATTTCCCAAGACCTCCAAATCCCTCTCATTAATTTTTCTGTGTTCTCCGCTTCTACATATAGTGTAATGCCATGGCCTTTATTATTATTAATAAGTTAAATTTGATGGACCGAGTTTGACTATTGGATGGACTTGGATTATATTGTTATTTGTCAATGTTAGCTATTAGCTATGGAGTGGTAACATCGGATCACCTTTTGGACTTTTCGAATTTTGCTGTGCATTTCAATTGAGAGACTAGGAATCATTTGAATGCTTTTCCTTGCTAACAACGACCAATCAGGGGACCCTATTGTCCCTCTTCTACCGTTATGAGATTGATGAGACTGAAATTTGTAAATGAATGTAACTGGTGAAGTAGGGTAAATTTTGAAGGAAGGAAAGAGTAGCTGAGTTAAGAAGTAAAGACCAGTAGAATGAATGGCAATGAAGGAATACCAACCAAAATTTGCACTAGTCCTAATTTGATATTGGGCTTACTGCGCCAGTTGTGGGAGCCCATTCCTTCTTAGAACCTGATTTGAGTTCTAAATAAAAGTCTTTATAGGCAATTCCTCAAGCCCATTGTGACATTCTGTGGCAAAATCCTTCTAAACTATGAGAATAGCGTTGTTACAGAAACAGGGAAGAGTAAAGCAAACTGGAATGAACAGCTTCTTACCTTTAGCAAAGCATCAATGCATCATCAAATACGTGGAGGCGAATTTATCAACCACCCAAGGCCAAGGGGCTCCCAAGCTCAAATTATAGTGGAACACAATTTATTTAAATGGATTCGTAATTGACTATCAACATTTCGCTTTTTAGTCTTCTATCTAATCCTTAGGACCATCACTGTACCAATTCAATAATTGATCATCCTTAACATAAGAACAGTTTTTAGACATGAGTCACTTATGTGCAGAGTTTTCGGTGCTTCTCAGTTAGCGGCTTTCATAGGATAAGGCATCCAAAATCCCTTATTGGTGCTGGCCGTAAAAGAATGAGACCTTCCCGGAAGGCTTAACTTTCAGCCCAGGAATGGGGAAATTTTCCTTCTTCTTTAGCTTATCGGAGTTTTGAAGCCACGTATTATAAAAGGCTTTTATGGACAGAATGCTTCTGGTATAGCTGATGCCGAAAGGGTCCCTAAATGTATCCAGGCATGTAAAGCTTTTGCCATACGAATTGCACTGAATATGTAGGTGAACACTTTCATATGTCAGAAAATATTAGGCAAGCGGAATGCACCACCTAAGCATAATAATTGAATCCTTCAAGCATACTTTCACTGATTTTATAGTCCATTGCTATAGAAATAAGTATTATCGTATTCAATATCTTTGACAAAAAGAAAAAATTGCATCTATCACTCACCATTAGGTCCATTACTGATATTTGGATCATGGTTAAAGTACATATTATGTGAATTAATAGTGCCCTTTATTTTTTTGGGTGTACGTATATAAATTAATAGTCCCTACCGGCATCAATCATTCTTGACAGGACAGCTAATGCTACTGCGCTACCAGCAAGTCCAACCAAAAATTCAAAAAAGATGTTTTAAAAAAAAAATGTAATTAGTTAGTTTTATTATATTAAACATGATATAATCAACAATGAGTTGATTCAAGTGGGTTGATATTAATTTTTTTAAATAAAGTCTCAAGTTCGAATATTATAAATAAAAAAATTATTATTAAAAAAGTTTTACCTTTATAATGAATCAATCTAATTAAAAAAGAATTAATCTTGAATCAAAGACTTAGAATATATTGATTAGAAAAATAAAGGCTAAAGGCTCAATTAATGCCTTAAACTTTCAAGATTTTGTCAAATAAGACCCTAAAAACACAATTTCAACAAATTAGAGCCCATACTTAGAAAATTATGACAAATTGGACTTGTTGTTAGTTAATTCTAGTGTGTGAGGTATATATAAATTGAAAGTACCTAAAAATTTTATATTATGCTACGTATATTAAATTTATTTAGATTAATATTCTTTGATTTTTAATTAATATATTGACAGCATTTTTCTCTTAAAATTAATGTCCATACATGACATACATTGGTTTTCATATAGAGAAAACCTAATTTGTCATAATTTATTAAGTATGGACTTTAATTTATTCAAATTATGTTTTTAGGACCTTATTTGATAAAATCTTGAAAATTTAGAGCCTTTAACCTTAAATGTGACATAAGCAAATATGCGCTATTTAGATTAAAAAAATATTACACGACATAAGCAAATTTGTACTATTTAGAGTAATAGAGTATATTTTGAAAACAAGACAGGCCGGCCATGTTCCTTCTGTTCAAGTATTTGTAAAGGACAAAGCTCCTCTCCACCCTCTTCACCGGTAAAAAACAGTAGGGAGATCCACTGATCTCTAAATTTAATATCAAGGGCTAAGAGAAGCCCACGTCATTCCTCATTAATACTCATTGTTTTATCAAATTGGCCAGTATGTGGACGGTCATTAATTTCCCGAACCGCTCACGAAAGTTCTAGCACGCCTCGACAGGTTCACAACTAGTAGTACTTAAAATTTTATCTTTTCCTGCTTGGCGGGTTCTATATGTATTTATCTTGCTGCAAAAAAGAATAAAAAATCAATATAGTAGCATTTTTCATGAACGTGGCTTACGCATGTCCTTTTTTTTTTTTAATTGACGTGATAGACTTATTACTTAATGGTCAAGAAAAAATGACTTAATATATAAAATGGTGTTTAAATTTATATAAAATTATAGTTTTGATATTTTAATTTTTATTTTAAAATTTTTTATCATTAAATTTTTATTTTATGTATAATATAATCTTTGATGCTGATATGATGTAATTAAAAAATTTCACGTGCCATATAAAAAATTCATATGTCAATATATAAATAAACCACGTCAGTATTAAAGATTACATATATATAAAATAAAAATTTGTTGGTAAAAATTTTAAAATAACAATTGAAGAACCAAATCAATAATTTTGTACAAATTTAAAGGTTATTTTGTATATTAAACCAAGAAAAAACATAATTGGGCTATGTTGAAAATTAAAATTGAAATGATTCATTAACTTTTAGACATTTTTTGCTTCATATATCGGTGTAGGCGGTGTAGAGTACTATAGTCTGGTTTCATCAAACCCTTGTTTAATTTCCCTTTTAGATATGGCTGGAGATCTTCATATAGTGATGCTTCCCTGGTCTGCTTTTGGCCACCTGATACCATTCTTACATCTTTCGGTAGCCTTAGCCAAAGCTGGAGTAAAAGTCTCCTTCATATCAACTCCTGGAAACATCCGAAGACTCCCTAAAGTTCCTTCAAATTTAGCAACCCTGATAGATTTCGTAGCTTTTCAGCTGCCGGCCTTGGATAATAATCATGAGCCGCAAATCTTGCCAGAAGGTTCCGAGGCCACTGTGGACATTGCTTTTGAGAAAATTCAATACCTGAAAGTTGCTCACGATCTACTTCGACACCCGGTCAAGCAGTTCATCTCAGATGTACGACCGGATTGGATATTCGTCGATTTGATTCCTCATTGGGTGGTTGAGATTTCCCACGACCTCGAAATCCCTCTCATTAGTTTCTCTGTTTTCTCAGCTTCTGCATTTAGTTTCTTCGGTAATCCAAGTTCCCTGACTGGGGATGGCCAAAAAAGAATGAGGTCTTCTCCAGAAACTTTGACATCACCCCCTGAGTGGTATGATTTTTCTTCTTCATTAGCTTATCCTAGTTTCCTAGCGACTGGCATGCATGAGGGTTTTTATGGAGTGAATGCTTCGGGACTATCAGATGCTGAAAGAGTGGCTAAGATTATTCAGGCATGTAAAGCTTTTGCTGTACGTAGTTGCCCTGAATATGAAGCTGAACACTTCAAAGTTTTGGAGAAAACAATTGGAAAACCGGTGATTCCTGTTGGTTTTCTCTTACCACAGAAACCTGAAGGGAGAAGAAGAATAACCGACGACTCATGGATAGAAATCTTTGAGTGGCTTAATGTACAAAAGCCTGAGTCCGTTCTGTTTGTGGGGTTTGGCAGCGAGTGCAAGCTAAGCAAAGAACAAATCCAGGAAATAGCATACGGATTGGAGCTATCAGGATTGCCATTCTTATGGGCACTCAGGAAGCCAGATTGGGCTCTTAGTGACCTCGATGCTTTACCTCCGGATTTTAGTGAACGCAGCCATGGAAGAGGAGTTATCTCCTTCGGTTGGGCACCGCAGTTGGAAATATTGGGACATTCTTCGATTGGGGCTTCTTTGTTTCACTCTGGATGGGGTTCCATTATAGAAACATTGCAGTTTGGGCATCGTCTCGTGGTTCTACCACTTGTAATCGACCAACCGTTGAATGCGAGGCTTTTGGTAGAGAAGGGTTTGGCTATTGAAATTGAGAGAAGCGAAGATGGATCTTTTAGCAGGGAAGATGTAGCTAAGGCTCTAAGACTTGCCATGGTGTCCGAGGAGGGAGAGGGTCTACGAGTCCGAGCCAGAGAAGCAGCTGAAGTTTTTGGGAACAGGGACCTGCAAAATGCTTACCTTAATACTTTTGTCGAGTATCTGGTGAAAAATGGAGCTGCAAATTGAAGGCGACAATCTTCCAAGGTTGTCCGATTCTTTTAATTTTATTGATCTAATTAAATCTACTCCCCTATCTTTGTTTAATGGTCAGCTGGACACTCTGTTGTAGTCTCTTCTGATGGGAATTTTTCTCTTAAAGAGGCTTACAAAATGGTACTTTCTACAGTTGTTCCTCTTGCCAATACTAATTGGCTTTGGATTTGGAAAATTCCGTCATATCCTAAACTTAGACTTTTCTTTTGGCTATGTTGTCATAGATGCAATAGCACCAGGGACTTTCTTTCACGAAGGGCTATGAATGTTGATCCGATTTGTCGTAGATGTCACTTATCCAGTGAATCAATTGAGCATGCTCTAAGAGAACTCTCCTATATAAAAAGTTGGTGGAAGCTTATCAATAAGGGGAATGCCTTTTGGAATAGAAGGCATATGGATTGGTTTGATTGGCTTAAAAGCAATTATCTTGATACTGATGTTGTTCCTCCTTTGAATATTCTTGGAATATTGTTTTTTGTTTTGCTATTTAGTTCTTATGGATATCCCGTAATAAGCTTGTTTTTAATGAGAATACTTGGGAGAATACTGTTTGGCAAAAGATGGTTATTACAAAGGCTAAGCCGCTAAGGAATATCGGGCCATTGCTTCAAAAGAGGCTGATGTTAAAAAAATGAATATCAATAATATTGGTTGGTCTTCGCCTGAACCTGGGTGGCTCAAGTTAAATACTGATGGTTGTGTTATGGAGAATCCGGAGTTGGAGCTGGAGGCATCATAAGAGATGATCAAGCCAATTGGAATGTGGGATTTTGTAGGCGTGTTGGTCGTGCTTCTAGTATTTGTGCTGAATTGTGGCCTCTTAGGAATGGTCTCAGATTGGCTGTTGAAAGAGGAGTCACTAAGCTAGCTGTGGAATCTGATTCTCTTATTGCTATTAATTTTCTTGTCAATGGTGTTTCTTCCTTTCATCCTCTTAGCAGTACTCTTGTTAATGATTGCAGGCATCTTCTCAAGCTCATCCCTGATAATAGTGTGAAGCTGAAGCATATCTATCGTCAAGCAGACTATCTTGCCAAGATGGGTGTCGACTTAGACTCTGATTTTGCTGTTTTTGATCAGCCGTTAGCTTGTATGAATACTATATTGTTAGCTGATGAAATAAGAATTACGTTTCCCAGATCCTTGTAACTAACTTTGTTTTAGGCCGTCTGGCCTTATTTTGTTTTAATGAAGTTTCCTTTTTTTCCACAAAAAAGGTTGAAAATAAGAGAAAAGGCTTCGTCAAGTCACATCCAAAGCTTATTAGTTAGTATTCCACTGTAATTACTGTTCTAGCCAAGACTTAATAAATTACAAAATGTCTAAAAATATTTAAAATGTTTGGCTTCTTCTGTTGACCGGATCTTGTGCAATGTTCTTCAATCTTTGTAGCTTTCCTTTGATGATAGGAGCTATCTCTAGCAATAATTGGGATGGAGAGTTTGGGGTGCCTCCATAAAGTCTGTTGTTTCTTTCCCTCCAAACTAGATAGATTGATGCTCCCAAAATTAACTTGCATACAAGAGATGGTAAAGACTTCCCTTTAAGCTTCCTAATGCTCCATTGTAACTCCTCTTGCCAGCATCTAGAATTCTAGAATTTCTCTCTAGGCTACACATTCTCATGGCTCTTATCTAGATTTCTTTTGAAAACCTGCATGAAAAGAAAATGCGGTCCTTGGTTTCCTCTTCAGCCTTACAAAGTTAACATCTATCATCGACAACTTGTATGCCCTATTTCTTGAATCTATCTTTGGTAGGCAGTTTGTTAATTATGGATAGCCATCCAGGCTGTGACCGAATGCTTTAGGGACATGATTAGCAAACCATAAAAGTTGGTGCCAGTCCACCTTAGGCTTTCTTTCTCTGATGAGTTGCCATACTACATGAATTTTACAATCTCCAACTGTCTGCAGCCAAGCATTTCTAGTTTTACATCTCAGTTGTAATAGCTTTCTTAGTGACCAACTAAACTGAGTAGAAATGCACCAGTGGTCTAGTGGTAGAATGTTAAATGAAAGAGAGAATGAGAGAGATATATAAAGGTGGAGAGAGAAACCAAATAGAATTAATTTTGATAGAATATTAACTTAAGGGTAAGTATGGAAAGATGATATAATTTTGGATGGATTTAAGATTATCAACAACTCCCTCCTATTCTATAATAATTGTCTCTTTTGTAAAAGTTTTTTATTCTAAATTACACCCTCCATATTTTTAATCTATCCATTTTAGAATCTTTATTTGTTCATTTTTATCTATCTCTATTTCAATATTAATTGTTAATTTTTCAAAATTACCCTTTTAAACTCCTTTATCTCTTGAATAAATCTTTTTCTTAAATGCAATTAGAGTCTTTACTTTTGGTTGGAATTAAAAGGGGAGAAAGAATCAAAGGATGAGAGAAACAGTGACAAAATAGGAAAGTCATGATAAATATATATAAAATTTTATACCATAATCATTTTCCCTACCCTGTGTAAAACAGTTATTAGGGATACATAAAAAGTGACAAAGGGACTTTCTGTCATTTTAGGAATTCTATAAATTATTAACAATGATTTTTTCAATTTTACCCTCTCCTTTATAAATTAATTCTATAAAGCATTAATTATCAAGAAGAAAATATTTGTGAGAATAAACCATTCCAACAAAAGGATAAAATTGTCGTCCCATAATAATATTTTATCTAAAATTTTAAGAGTTTTTAACACTATTCTTAATTTTTGTACAAAACCTTAAAACGACATATATTATGAAACAGAAGGAATAATTTTCTTAATATATGTAAAATGGTTATAAGTGACAGATAAATAGTTTCATAGAGAGTATGAGGGAGGAAATATTGCCCATTTGCCAGTTTACTAAGACAAAGTGCATCTTTTTTTAAAAAAAAAATCTACAGATTGTATCTTTATTGCCTCATCTGAGATGCTTCTGGTGGTTGGTAGTACTGAGTAGGGGTAGAAAAGAGTGAAATTTTGGAGAAAAAGAAAACGTCGTTCAGTGATTTCATTGGTTCTAAATCTAGATATTTAAAAGCAAAGAAAATCCTAGCATTAAAAACTTTAAGTGAAATCAGAAATGGAAGCATAATCAATTACTGGTAAAATCTCGAACTTGCCAAATTCATATCCAAAGACTTTTCATATATGGAAACAAATTCAATGAAAGGTCATCTGCAAGATTTCCTTCCTTCTAAAGATCTACAGAGTCCACGCACGCACTGCACCTATGTTTGGCATGCATACATAAATGGAGTCACTGTTCATGGCTTTGTAAGGAAAACCAGTAAACTTAGGAACAAAATGATTAAAGCTCCTCACGTCGTTATGATTCCTTGGTCCGCCTTTGGACACATGGGACCATTTTTTCAACTCTCACTTGCCTTGGCGAAAGCTGGAGTTAAAGTCTCCTTCATTCAAACCTCTAGAAACATCAAAAGGCTGCCCAAAGTTCCTCCAAATTTAGTAACCCTCATTGATTTGGTAGAGCTTACATTGCCTACATTGGGCAACGATGTCTTGCCAGAAGGCGGAGAAGCCACTGTCGATATCCCATTTGAGAAATATCAGTACTTGAAAACCGCATACGATCTCCTTAAAGAACCTTTCAGGAAATTCGTGGCTAATCAATCACCAGACTGGGTTTTTGTCGATGTTATTTCTTATTGGGCAGCCGAGGTTGCCCTGGAATACCAAGTTCCGCTTGTATACTTCACAGTTTTCACTGCTTCCACCGACGTTTTCCTTGGCTCGCCAGATCATCTGTTTGGTGATGCCCAAAAGAAGCTACGTTCGTCTCCAGAAAGCTTGATGTCAGTTCCGGAATGGGTCACCTTCCCATCTTCCGTTGCCTTCAAAAAGCACGAGGCTATTGGCAGTTTTGCTGCCATATATGGATCAAACGGTACTGCAAAATCCGATGCCTACCGCATCTCCAAGGCCTTACAGTCATGCCAAGCCGTGGCTGTACGCAGTTGCAATGAGCTCGAAGGTGATTACTTAAGTTTACTCGAAAACATACTCGGGAAAAAAGTGATTGCGATTGGTTTGCTTCCACCAGAGAAACCACAAGGAAGAAGAGACGTAACTGATGAGACATGGGTCAAGGTTTTTAAGTGGCTTGATGAGCAAAAGCCCAAATCAGTTGTATTTGTGGGGTTCGGCAGCGAGTGTAAACTGAGCAGAGATCAAACCTACGAGCTAGCTTATGGCATAGAGTTATCTGAGGTGCCATTCTTATGGGTTCTTAGGAAACCAGCTTGGGCTAAAGATGATATTGATGCTCTGCCACCACGTTTTCACGAAAGGGCCCAAGACAGAGGAATGGTGACGATTGGGTGGGCGCCGCAAATGGAAATTTTGGGACACTCTTCGATCGGGGGCTCATTGCTTCACTGTGGTTGGAGTTCTGTGGTAGAGACTCTACAATTTGGACACAGTTTGGTGGCACTGCCATTTGTCTTCGACCAACCTTTGAATGCAAGATTGCTCGTGGAGAAAGGTTTGGCTTTGGAGATTGATAGAGGTGAAGATGGATCGTTTGATAAAAATGAGATAGCCAAATGTTTGAGGATGGCGATGGTGTCAGAGGAAGGAGAAGTGTTGAGGGCTCATGCAAGAGAAGCTGCCGAGGTTTTGAATGATCAAGAAAAGTACATTGGTGAGTTTGTTGAGTACCTGAAAAATGGAGTGGCTGATAAAGATTTTCATGGTTAATAGTATTCTGCTTCAAGTTCTGCAGTCATGACTTAGAATTTTTGGAACTAGGCACCAAATTTATGTGATTGCTTTGAATGTATTATATTATACTAGTATCAACATAATTTCGGGTTGCAATTTCTAGTGTTTTGAAATTCAAACTTCAATATTTAGTCAAAACTCAAAGGGATGCATTATGCTACATAATCGCATTAACAGTACTTGAATTGCAGATGTCTTGATACTCGAGACAAAGATATGGGCCAAACGTCTCCGAGTTTTCTTGCCGAAGAGATTACCCCCCGTAAAAGTTCATTAGTTCAAAGGTCGCCTATGGTCCTCCGGAGCAAACCATCAAGAAATTTATTGTTGATAATTTGAGCTCATTGGGCTGTCAGGTGTCAACTTTACCAAAGAGAGTATAGCCCTTGCTCTAGATTAGAATTAGAGTAACATTAAAAGCTGATTGAAAAAAAATTTCAAATAAACAAAATTGGAAAGAAGAATCAACTTTGTATTTGCAACAAATGAATCAGGGGGATCAACACCTTTACCACATCAAAACCATTTCTTCCCAAATTCGCATAATGAAAACTATTCCCATCATCACCCCTCACCAGAAAAGCACAAAAACACTGTAAACTGAAAATATTTCCCACTGAGATTGTGTTGGGCGATGTATATCTCTACATATGTTCAAGTTGTAAAAGACTTTCTAAGATACGTAAATGCCATCCACTGTGCAAAAGATTTCATCCTCCTTTGCGGCATCACTGACTGATGGTACCTTGGAATGTACTGCCCAATATAGCTCCATGCTGCTTAATAATCTGGACTGACTGCAGAAGAATATCTTGTTGTGCTGAGTATAATTCATCTTTGCTCTATAATTGGATATCAAACATCAATGCAAATGTCATTTAAAATGAGAAAGGAAAAAAAAAACTCGGGCTTAAAATGATCAGAGAAAAAGGAATTGAGATTGAGTGATTACCATATGCCTAAGGTTGCATCCGACAGTCAATTCTGCACAAGAATTTTCTATATGAGACAGGAAACAGTAAGGGGCTTCCTTTCCCAAGAATACTTTCGAGTTTGACTGTAGCATGGTCTTGATGTCATTCGATATCTGGGGAATCTTATCCAGATCTTCAACTTGCAAGGGAATCTTGGTCACCAGTGCACGCCATTGGGCACGTGACTTGTTCGTGATAACCTAAAATTATGCATGGTGAACAAGGATCATGAAGACTGATGGTTTTGAGAAGGACTAGCATACAATGTGTAAATAAAGCAAATAAGATTACTCTCATTCAGTGAGTCTGAATAGATAATTCTTCTATTTCCAGAAAACAATAAACCAACCTGACTGGAAAAGAGTGAGTTTGGAACCAGAACTGGAAACTTCTCAGAATTAAGTAATGTTGTGCTCGTAAGTCCCATTTCCACCACCTGGCCTTCTATAGATCCTGCCTGCAGTAGAAAATATTCACTAATTCATATATGTAAAGCATATATCTAACAGACACCAAATAACTTCATAAAAATAACTGAAGACAGTGTCCCTTGCAGCAAATGCAATGGCAGCTCATTAGTTCATGAAGCCACTCAAATTTGCATTACCTTTATCGTATCACCGACAGAAAAAGGTTGTGAAAACTGCATAGATAATCCACTGAGCACATTTCCAAGGATGTCCCTGGCAGCAAAGGCGGTGGCAACTCCTACGAGGGGATTGAATCAGTTATATTGTTATTTCAATTCTGAAAGACAATAAATGAGGAATAAAAGTTGTATCTACAAAATGGAGCTTCAAGGAATTGCAATTACACATCATTTCATTTTAACAACAAAACACATAGATACAGCCTTTGCAAGCCATCACATATTCTTCAAAATCACGGTAAGAATAAAGACTGATGACTCAAAATACCACAAACAATGTCCTGTTTGAGAGATCATCAATAAGAGCTCTTATGGTTTATACAGTAAAATTTAACCAATCAAGAGAAATCTGTCTGTATTTAGCAGAAGAGAACATATGCATTTAGCTGAAAACACACACCTCCTATGCCACCAACTGTCAAAATAGATTGCACAGCTACCCCACATGCCTCTGCTAAAGCCATTAACCCAATAACAAATAGGCCAACAGATGACACTTTGTCTATAGTTAACAACTTTTCCCGATCAGTCCCTGCTAAACTCTGAGCAGCCAATGCACGAGCAAGTACATTTGCTTTCCAACGATGCAAAAACCAGACTAATGAAAGGATAGCTGCACCTCTCCATGCCTGTGCAATGTATTGTGACGTAATAGTACTAGGGGCCACCATCATACCACTGCAAGGTCAAGAATCTGTATTTGTCACATATTGACAACAAAATGAAGACACGTGCAAAGAAGAAGAGGAAGAAGAGTTAAATATTGAAAATCAGAATCACTAACATTTGAGAGAATGCCATGAAGGTAATTAGATATCTCACTGGATCCTCCAAAGATCCCCAAAAGCTTTTCTCGTATGGAACTTGATTCCCAAGTAAGCTTCCAGATGGCAGGATTGATGTTTGCATTGCATAATTGTGAAATCTTCTCAAAAGCCTCGGCATGATCAACCAAGCCAATACAGTACCAGTCAAAGTGAAACCAACTGGAACAATCACATCTTTAAGATATGGATGGGAATCAAGCAACTGTTCGACATGCGGCTGCAGTTCATTAGAGGCTTCTTTAGCCTTTTGACCAGTAGAACGTAATGCATCTACAGCACCATGCCAAGCTTCTTTGACCTTATCAACCCACTCACTGCCAATAACATCACTGTTACTAACATCTACTTCCCCTCCACCAGAGGCAGCTGGGACTACAGGCTCCACAGATTTATCTGCCTTGCTACTGAAAGACAACGAATTTGACCGATGTCTCAACACCGGGCTTATTGAAACAAATGGGAAAGCACTCCGCAAACGCAAATTCAATGAAGTCGAGGACCATGCAGACATCGGATTGGTTTTATGGAAACAGGCATTGACCAAAGGATCAGACACCAGAACTTTCATATGGGTATGGATAAACTTTGCATCAGTTTGTGGTTCTCTTTTGTTAAAACTGGTATCTATATAAGCATAAGATGGTCTGACATAGTTTTGATCAGCACTTCTAGAAAGTTTTGTGTATGACTTGTACAATGGAAATGATGGCGGTTTCGAAGAGGAATGTAAGGAATTAGAAAGTGACCTAAGTCTTGAAAGCCTAATTCCAGCCATTATAACAACTAAGCAAACGAAGGGTGCTCACATGGTCGAAAAAGTAAAAATCTGCAAAACTTGACTGGCCAACTGAAACCAGAAACAATTCTCAATCTGCAAATGCAAAATTTTCATCAAATCATCAGCAGTTGTTTAGTCCTCTCTGAATAGCTAAATCCAAAAAAGCCAATGTCACCATTATCAGATATTAAACAAGAACTTGAACATTGTAATAAAATTAGGACAGTTAAAACAACGGCAATAAGAAAAGCAAGCGTCTGCCCTAAATCTGAAATCTCTGCTCCGATGTAAAGACAATGAAGGAAAAGGAAAAGCAGAGAACCAAGAGTTAAATCCAACGGTTTCTGCGCCGTGGGTTTTAGGGCGATAAACAATTCAAACTAAGATGCTAAACCTTCCGGAAGGTCATAAATTTCAATCGAAATTTCTGAAAATAAGTTTAGTTTTCTTGCATTTTTCTCAGCAGCCAAACGAAACATAAAACCGTTCTGGGTTATTATTACGAAATCAGTAATAATTTAATAAAGCAATAAACACTAAGTTACTTTACTAACCTGTAGCAGTTGATTTTTCAGGGTATTCGAGCTTTTGAGTATATATCTTAGAATGATAAAAATTGAGAAGAAAAAGAAGTTGAGCAGGGACTTGTTTTGCTTGGCGAAGAAGAACAATGGAAACTTGCCAGAGAGGCAGAGACTACAGGAGAAATTATTAGCGTAGAACCCACTTTGCATACAAATTGGTTTATGTTCGTTCGATGCATTGATGTATTAAGTAGAACGATCTAACGGTTGAAAAGACAATACCCAATGGGCCGCGACCGTACCGACTATTATAAGGCCTTTGTTATGCAATTTGAGCCCTTTTGTAACCTTCTTCGACCGCACCCAGAGATTAATTAGCCAATTTTGGGCTTTCAAGAAGCATTGTGAACGATTTCCGGCTGAAAACACGTCAATTCCACCCTGTTGACTTATGTGGTATCACGAAACTCCTTTTAAGATTTGCCTAGTTATCCGATGAAAATGAAAATCCATGTTCTATTTACCTTCCATGGTGAAAGAAAAAATTACCATTGTTGAGTATTGGTGCTCGAGATTTGGAGACTAAGGCAAATCACAGTGAATTGCACTATTGTTGGAGACAAAGATGGAGTTTTAACTTTATGTGGTGATGGAACATTACACTAGTGAATTGCCAAATTGCTGAGAGAACCATTAGCCAAAATCCGAAAGAACAAGTCATTCCTCGACTGAAATCATGGACATGAGTTCAGTAATTTAAGAATTTAAGATAATGGTTCGTTTTCAGTTACAGTTGATAAAAAAATGTCTAAACTTGGATGTGCGCTCCTCACTTGCGAATCAAAAACAAAAAGCAACATGGTCTTAACCATGTGTTAATTTAACCACCATACTCGCTAATTAAGGTAATCATCATCAGTGTTATGTGTTTATCTAAGCCAGATGAAATCTCATTGATATCCACGAGAAGTGCACCGGAGTCTCACCACTTCCTTCACTAATTACAAGTATGGGCCTTTCTTCTTCTTCTTCCCTTGCTGGCAGGAGTAAAAATTAGTTTAGAGATCATACAAAGGAAATGGGATTTAATAAACACTACTTGTCGGATTGAGTAGAAGGAATTTTATATCATTCAAAAGTTTTAAATTTTATGAATGAAGGAATAAATCTAAAATTACTTTTCTATTTTGAGATTGATGTGATTCGATTACGAATTAATCAGAATCTAATATGATTACAAAATATCAAAATGTAAATTAAGAAAATAAATAAAGGAATTTAATAGCGTTATATAGTATATACAAACTATCAATAATCAACTTACTTATAGAAAACTGTTGTGAAAAATATACTGTGACCATTTAGCAGTATAGTGCTAGGCAAATTGACATAAGGATGAAGAGAGAATGGCGAGAGAAAGAGAGAGAGAGAAAATGAAGAGAGAGAAAAGAAAGAAAAGAAGAAGCTAATTCTTATTATCATCAGTGATTAGCGCTTCAATTTATAGACGAAAGTTTACTATGCAAACTTTGAAAATTTTGCATGTGGACCCCACGGTTTGAATATTTTATACATGAATAGTAATATACACTATTCATCGATAGTGATATGTACTATTCATCAATAATTCATCCGACATAATTAATATATGAATAGTAATATGCACTATTCATCGATAGTGATATGTACTATTCCGTCGGCAGATTTGTCCAGATCTCATAACACTCCCCCTTGGACAAATGCCACTATTAAAATTTGGACGTGTACTGCCTCGTTAAAAACCTTAAGTCGGAAAAACCCAGTGGGAAAAAACCGAACATAAGGGAAAAAGAGTACAATACAATTAAGTCCATCTAATATGTCTTCAGGACAATATGTGCTTGTCTTCAGGACAATCTATTTGTCTTCAGGACAATATAGGTAGGCCTACACCAATGGCCTGATTGGACGTGCTATTACTGCCTCATTAAAAACCTTAGGCCGGAAAAACCCAGTGGGACAAAAACCGGACAGAAGGAAAAAAGAGTACAGTGCACTTATGTCCATAATCGCTCCCCCTGAAATAAAATAAATTGCTACTTCTGGAGCATCTAAACTTTTCCACTTCTGGGGAATTCAATCTTGCATTTTACTGACTCGCCGCATACCAATGCCATAAACTAATTTCTCAAATGTTGATGTTGGCAAAGATTTGGTAAATAAATCTACAAGATTATCAACGGAGCGAATCTGTTTAACATCAACTTGTCGACTTTCCTGGAGTTCATGAGTATTTCGGCGAGATGTGCTTGGTCTTATCACCTTTACTATATCCTCCCCTGACTTGTGCAACACAAGCAGCATTATCCTCATAAATTATAGTGGGAGAATCTATCACCGGTTTGAATCCACTAGCATTATACTGTCTTCAGGACAATATATCATAGATCTTGACCAAACACACTCTCTTCCGGCCTCATAGAGGGAAATAATTTCAGAGTGGTTGGAAGATGTAGCAACTAGTGTTTGCTTAGTGGAACGCCAAGAAATGGCTGTATCATTATAGCAAAATAGATAACCGGTTTGGGAGCGAGCTCTGTGCGGATCAGATTTATATCCTGCATCAGCATAACCTACTAAACCAGAGTTAGTGGTATTCTTAGAATAGAATAACCCCAAATCAATGGTTCCTCGGAGATAACGGAAGATATGTTTAATCCCATTCCAATGTCTCCGGGTTGGCTCAGAACTGAAACGTGCCAACAAATTTACCGCAAAAGCGATATCTGGTCTCGTGCACTGTGCCAAGTACATCAAAGCCCCGATTGCATTGAGGTATGGTACTTCAGGACCAAGTATATCCTCACCAGATTCTTTAGGACGAAACGGGTCCTTTTGGGGGTTAAGAGACCTTACAACCATAGGGGTGCTCCATGGGTGAGCCTTGTCCATGTTAAAACGTCTAAGCAATCTTTCAGTGTATGCTGACTGATGGACAAGTATTCCATTCTTTTTGTGCTCAAGCTCTAGAGCAAGGCATAGTTTGGTTTTACCCAAATCTTTAACCTCAAACTCCTTTTTCAAATATTCAGCAGTTTCAGATAACTCTTCAGGAGTCCCAATTAAATTCATGTCGTCGACAAAAACTGCTATAATAGCAAATCCGGTTTCAGATCTTTTAATAAACACGCATGGGTAGATGGGATCATTTATATACCCTTCTTTTGTCAGGTATTCACTCAAACGTTGATACCACATGCGGCCGGATTGCTTTAACCCATATAAAGATCTTTGCAACTTTATTGAGAATAAGTTGCGGGGAGTGTATGCTTCAGGCATTTTTAAACCTTCGGGAATTTTCATATAGATATTGGAATCTAATGAACCATATAAATATGCCGTCACAACGTCCATAAGACGCATTTCAAAATTTTCTTGGGCAACCCAACTTATAAGGAAACGAAAGGTAACTATATCCACTACTGGTGAATATGTTTCATCATAATCTATCCCAGGCCTCTGCAGGAAACCTTGGGCTACGAGTCGGGCTTTATACCTCACGATCTCGTTTTTCTCATTTCGTTTCCGGATAAAGACCCATTTATATCCAACAGGTTTTACATTGTCGGGGGTTTTAATAATAGGCCCAAAAACATTACGTTTGGCAAAGGAAGTCAATTCAGCATGGATTGCTTCCTCCCATTTAGGCCAATCTTGCCTATGACGACATTCGGTTATAGACCGAGGTTCATAATCATCATTCATAATCTCATGAGCAACTGAGAGAGCAAATGCATCATTGATGATTATCTCATTTCGATCCCATATCTCATTATGATAACTGATGGAAATTTTAGTATTCCCAAGGTTGGTGATCCTTTCATGGGTTTGTACCACTTCAGGGGCAATATGCTCATGAACTTGTGCCACTTCAGGGGCAATATGCTCTCTTTGAATATTATGTTGTGGCACTTCAGGTGCAATTTGCTTTCCTCGAGAAAGATTAATATGCTCATCTGGAGCAGAATTATACTCATCTGGAGCAGAATTATGCTCATCTGGAGCAGATTCTAAATTCCTCCCCCTTCTTTTTCGAGGAACAGTGTCTTTTGATCCCATCGGTCTACCACGCTTCAGGCGCGGGACATTTAGATCCATTTCGGGTGGTTCTACAGGAACATCTATCCTAGCTGGAACATTCGCAGCTGGGATATGAGACTTTGTAACTTTAGCAGTCTCATTAAATGCATCAGGCATTTGATTTGCAATAGCTTGTAAATGGATCAATCGTTGCACCTCATTTTCACATTCAGGTGTTCTTGGATCTAAATGAGACAAACTTTTCTCATTCCATGAGAAAATCTCGACATTTTTCTGCTTTCCATATGTGGAAGCATTTGGTATCCCAAGTGATGGGAATACTGTCTCATCAAAATGACAATCCGCAAATCTAGCGGTAAATAAATCACCCGTCAATGGTTCAAGGAACCGAATAATAGACGGTGAATCAAACCCAACATAAATGCCCAAGCGGCGTTGGGGACCCATTTTGGTCCTTTGCGGTGGTGCTACAGGCACTTGTACCGCATAACCAAAGGTGCGAAGATATGAAATGTCTGGCTTTTGGCCCAAGACTAACTGAAGGGGGGATATAAATGAGAAGTAGTAGGGTGTAATTTAATTAAAGATGCAGCATGTAAAATAGCATGACCCCACGCTAAGGATGGGAGCTTTGTTCTCATCAGCAAAGTTCACATTGCGCATTGATAATAGGCAAACATGGGACCATCTGCAGGATGTGTCCACTAGTACCATGAAATATCTAAATGGTCCACTTGCAGGCTGAATCGGCCCACAGATATCACCCTGGATTCTTTGCAAGAATGAAGGGGATTCATAATCAACCTTTGTCATGAAAGGTTTAGTAATGAGCTTTCCTTGTGAACAAGATTCACAAATGTAATCTCTGGACAACAACACCTTTGTATCTTTTAAAGGGTGTCCACGAGTATTTTTAAGGATTCTTCGCATCATTGTAGCTCCTGGATGACCAAGGCGATCATGCCAAAGTCCGAACACATCAGGGTTCATTAGTTTCCAGGGCATCGTAGCATATGATTCTATAGCTCGTATTGGGACAAAATATAATCCCATACTAGAAGCTTCCAGCTTCTCATGGATGGTCTTTTGGGCCATCTTGTAGGAAGTGATGCAAAGTAATTCCTTATTTTGCTCATTAATTGTTTCTAGATGATACCCATTACGGCGTACATCTTTGTAGCTAAGTAGATTTCTTTTTGATCTACCGCTCAACAATGCATCTTCAAGATACAATGTTGTGCCATTTGGTAAAATAACTGTGGCAGTCCCATAGCCATCTATAATATTAACAGGACCAGATATTGTCTGAACATTTACCTTGCACAATGTCACATTTGAGAAAAAGTGTTTGCCACAAAGTATAGTATGCGTTGTAGCACTATCAAGCAAACATATATCTTCCTTTTTCTCAATGTGTCCCATTTGAATTTATCTTGACAACTTCAGGTGTCAAGTTCCATAAAATTTAACAAATTAATAATATGATGCAAAATATAAATCAACAAGTATGGAATAAAACACAAATCAATAATATGATGCAAAATATAAACCAACAAGTATGAATAAAATACAAGATAACGTGTTATAAACAGCTTATGGATATTGTCCGCTTTGGTACTTCAAGACCTCACGGCTTTAAAACGTCCACAAGTAAAGGCTTCAGGCCCTGTTTATAAGCACGCACACAATCCCGTGTGCGAGTGATGTAGGAACTTCAGGTTCACAACAATGATTTTATTGAAGACCATATTTATTTAATATCTTCCTTGGTAACATAATTATCCAAGGGTATGGCAAAACATAGATGAAAACCCTCAGGATCTATTTCTGATGACTTATTATTTTCATCAACATTATCAAATGAAATCAAAAACCTCAAAAGGTTTCTCATTGCCAAGAATATGACAGTTTTCATTGACCAAAACCTTATTGACTTCAGCATCAGTCACAGTTAGGTCAATGGCATGGGTCTCAACGTGCTTGCCTTTATCCTTCAGGGATGCTTGGTATAGATCAACCAAATATTTGGCCGTACGACAGGTACGTGACCAATGACCAGTCATTCCACAACGATGACAGGTACTATCATCATGCTTCTTCATGGGCCTTTTACCTTTAGGGTTGTGTGGGGAGTTATTTATATTACGGTTAAATCTCCCACTACCCTTACGGAAAAAATTCCCATGCCTGCGCTCACGGCCTCTAGGACGGCCAACATTCTTACTTGAGCCGGCATTTGCTTCAGGAAATGCCTTAGAGCCAGCAGGTCTTAAATCATGATTTTTAAGCAGCAACTCATTTGTTTGTTCTGCAGTCAACAGGACTGAGATCAATTCAGAGTATGTTTTAAACTGGCGCTGCCGGTATTGCTGTTGCAATACAATATTCGAAGCATGAAAGGTGGAGAATGTTTTCTCTAAAAGCTCAACCTCAGTAAGCTTAACACCATAAAGTTCAAGCCGTGACACCATGACAAGTAGTTATTGCCACTTACATCCAAAATTTGGAATTTGGGCTTTTCAATATTTGCCATAATTCTGAAAAAATGGTCTCAATTAAGTTGACAACTTCTGGTGTCAAAATTTGGTTGACAACTTCTGGTGTCAAAAATATTTAGAAGTAAATCTTTACACAATAAAAATTTAAATTAACTAGTGTAAAGAAAATGTTAAATAAAATAATAGAATCAAACCTTAAGAACTTACCAGGCTTTAAACTTGCTTCACTTTAGATAGCTCGTGCTGACAGAGCCTCGTGCTGATAACGTGTTGTGAAAAATATACTGTGACCATTTAGCAGTATAGTGCTAGGCAAATTGACATAAGGATGAAGAGAGAATGGCGAGAGAAAGAGAGAGAGAGAAAATGAAGAGAGAGAAAAGAAAGAAAAGAAGAAGCTAATTCTTATTATCATCAGTGATTAGCGCTTCAATTTATAGACGAAAGTTTACTATGCAAACTTTGAAAATTTTGCATGTGGACCCCACGGTTTGAATATTTTATACATGAATAGTAATATGCACTATTCATCGATAGTGATATGTACTATTCATCAATAATTCATCCGACATAATTAATATATGAATAGTAATATGCACTATTCATCGATAGTGATATGTACTATTCCGTCGGCAGATTTGTCCAGATCTCATAACAAAAACATATATATAAGTAGACACACCTTTATTATGGTTACTTTATCATTTCAAGTTTTTAAAGATAGTATATTAACATTTAATTTAATATCTCAAAAAAAATTTTAATTTAACAGTTGGTAAGTGTCTATGCCGGCTTGATATTTTCTATACTCCGGAAATGGCTATGGCTTTTGTTTTCTAAACTTCATATGTTCCAAGAAATCTTAACCTTTAAAGTTTTCATATCTTATTTTTTGACAAAGACCCTTTTACTATATTTATTTATTTTCAGAGGGAATGAAGATTTCAGTTTCCATAACTTTTTTTTTTGGTTAAAGTTTCCATAACTTGTTTGAATCTTATAAAACTCTCCTGATTTCATTTTACTTATTGATATAGTTTTATATAATTTTGGGAAATTTTTAGTATATATACGTTAGAGAAATACATAGACTAGCTATCAAATCAAGAATCTCGTGACCAATTGAAATTTAATTTATATCGAACTTAATCTCAATATTGATTTAAAATTAAATGTTAACCTAAATTTTATCGGATAAGAGAGTTAGGAATGCAAATTGAACTTAAAAGGGTTGGGAAAAATTAACAGTACGAAAGGGCGCTGCTGCCGCGCTGCGATTTTGGCACCCCCTCATAGGAAATTCTTTATAAGCAAAACTCAGCTTCTTTCGGCTTTCAATATTTATCTTCTTTTCTCCTCTCTTTCCCAAATTCTGAAATTCCTATTCCACAGTGTCTAGATGGAATATTAAGATCCGTGTCTACACGACATTTGCTCTGCCTCTTAGGCCTGGGAATCTAGGATTACATTTCCTCAGCTCTCAACATCAGAATTTAAGGTCTCGTTCTTCTTCCACTCTCTTCCTTTTGAGCCCAGAATCCAGACCATGAAATGCAATCCAAAGGTTGAAGAAAACTGTCTATGGGATCAAAACATGAAACACCAATTCACTATTTGTTGGACTTTCCCCAAGTTAGTAGTTTCTTCCATCATTTTGATTTCCATTCTCTGCCTCTTCTACAGTCTCAGCTTCTCCAATGTCTCGAACTCATCTAATCAGAAACTCAGCATGATCGAAACCATTCATGTTATTGACCAAGATACAAGCGCACCACCTGTCCCATCCCCAAAACCAAAGCCCCCGGGAAAAACAACCCTTCATCATTTAGTTTTTGGCATTGCAGCCTCCGCTCGTTTATGGGATCGCCGGAAAAACTACATCAAACTCTGGTGGAAACCCCAGCAAATGCGCGGCATCGTCTGGTTAGACAAGGCTGTCGCTAAGAGAAGCGACGACCATCTTGTGCCGCCGGTAAAGGTCTCGAGCGACACTTCCGAGTTCAAGTACAGGAACCCAAAAGGCCACCGTTCTGCCATAAGGATATCACGCATAGTTTCCGAGACTCTACGGCTTGGGTTGGAAGATGTGAGATGGTTCGTTATGGGAGACGATGATACATTTTTTGTGCCTGATAATCTGGTTAGAGTTTTATCTAAATACGATCATAATCAGTTTTATTACATCGGGAGTTCTTCGGAGAGTCATTTGCAGAACATAAATTTTTCCTATGGGATGGCTTATGGCGGTGGAGGTTTTGCTATCAGTTACCCTTTGGCCAAAGCACTTGCGAGAGTGCAAGACAGGTGTATACAGCGATATCCAGGATTGTACGGTTCTGATGATCGGATTCACGCTTGCATGGCCGAGCTCGGAGTTCCTCTAACCAAGGAACCGGGATTTCATCAGGTATGTTCTGTTCTTTTTCACTTTACTTTCTTTATTTCCATTAATTTTTGCTGAAAATTCAACAAGGAACAAGAATTGATTCATTCAACAGCTTGACGATTCTGTTTTATCAATTTTCACCTTGTTTACTAGTAATTGGCTCCTTTCTGGGTCCAACCTCTTGACGGTTTTTGATTCTTCTTCGGGGTGACTGGGTTTTGAAAAGTTAATGATTTCCTCGGTACTTTACTCTTTGTTTTAAATAAATTTAATCAAAATCTACCCGTTTTTTTCTTTAAAATTCATTAATCTTTAATTTTTAGCTAATGCACTACTTAGGGGGTCATTATTTTGTATTGTATGGTAGTCTATATTCCTGTGCAAAAATTGAATTTTGAACAGCCAATTAAAATTAGTTAAGAACCCAAGATATCACTCTTCCTTTTATCGTTTATCATGATGTCTAGTCTTGGAAGATTATTTAAAAGTTAAAAGTAGGTTATTCAAATCTAGCTTTCTTTATAAAAGTTTTTTTCAATTTTGTTTTAGCTAATGCACTAGCTAGGACTTAGGAGCTATTCCCTGTTATCTAGGAATATAACCTAAAAAGGAAACACCTAATCACCCAATAACAGAGTCTTGAGTCTCGTAATAATAAAATTGAATTTGGACCCTACAACTACGAAGTTTAAGTGTGATTATAATCTCACTTCTTTTTTGGTTTGATCATTGATGTTGTTGGAGTAGATGAGTCTTTCATTTTTGTTCTCTTTTGCTTTTCAAAATATTTTCCCGGTCGGTTCGTTTCAGTAGGTTTCTTTATCTCGCACATCACGGCATTGATAGGAACACTACGCGTCCACAGCTTTCTACAGCTTTTGCAACTCAGCCGACTGCTGAGCCTCTATGTGTTGTTGTTCCACATGGTTCAGCATCTCCGTCCATTCCAACGAAATTCTTTCGTCATCCTCTTTCAAACCAAATGACGGTGAAACCTAGGCCAATTGCTTACTCTATCCTAAAATAATGATTACTTTTAAGGGTTTTTTATCTCAAAATATTTGTAACATTTACAAAATCAACGTAATACTGTTGTTATAATTTTCTAAAATGATCCTTATCATTCAGATTAAATAAGAAATAATATAAGAAATTAAATAAAAAATATATAAAATTTAATAAAAAAATTTATTTTTCTTGATCTTGTGAAATCTTTAAAAGTATTAATTATTTTGAGATAGAATGAGTATATTTTTCATCTTTTTTATACTTTCTCATCTTAGTACTAGTTTTGCTTTAGTATAGTATAGTAGTATTAAATTTTCTTTGGTTCTGATTAATTTTGTTTTTGGGGCACTTATTTCCAAGGCATTGGACCACCACGACATGACAGTTGTCCTCTTGGCTCTTGCAATAACAGTCTTCTTTTCCTATCAGATTCTGTCTGCCCCTAATTAAACTTTTGTGTTTCTTTTAAAATTCTTAAATCATGTGTCTACTCCCACGTGGACGATAAGCAATCGATCTCGACATCTTCTACAAGGACACGCGTTCACTTTAGTATAGTGATGCTTTGACGTTAGGTAGATGACCCAATTCCAAACAAGACAGCT
Source organism: Microcos paniculata (assembly GCA_030664755.1). Lineage (NCBI taxonomy): Eukaryota > Viridiplantae > Streptophyta > Magnoliopsida > Malvales > Malvaceae > Microcos > Microcos paniculata. The sequence goes on from CP131461.1 coordinate 38,438,339, forward strand.
GATGGATGGTGGTACTTCTTAGTTGGTTTTTAGGTTTTTTTTTTTTTTTAACTGTTATGTTAAACAACCTGATTTAAAGTTTTTCTTCAAGATTTGATTACATTGTGGGCCCATTCAACTACCCTTTTACCCTTCTTTGTGGGTGCGGCATTAGATTTGAAACCTCGGTCCACCATTAGCTGCATGATTTGTTCCCGATTACTATTAGCCACATTAGTTACTAGGGGTGTAAACGGTTCGGTTCGGTTTGGGTATTAAGGTTTTAATATCCTAACGTTTTGGTTCGGTTTGGATTTTTTTGCGGGTTTTCGGATAGTTGAAATCCATTCAATTTTGAACTTTTTTCTTTTATAAAAGCTCAAATAAGATTATAAAAATTTTAGATCTTTTAATTTTAGGCTAATAAAATCAAGTATTTTTTAAAATTTTAACTTATTCGGTTCATTCGGGTTCCATTCGGTTTTTATATAAACATTCTAAAATCCTAATCTAATTATCGGTTCGATTCGGTTATCGATTTTTTCGGGTTACTTGAACAGTCCTATTAGTTACTTCATAGGTGTGAGTTGTGACCTTCTCTTTGGATGATTCTATCCATAAATCTACCTTTTAAAGTCGCCAACACTGTTAACTAAACCCACAATTGTTGAAAGTAACTCCAAAATCGTGCTACTCCATTTGCTTCTCTCTTTTGATTTCATTTTAGTTCTTAATGTATGAATTATTTCTTTTGGGCCTTTAACCTTTTAGCCGATGATTAAGGATTGGAGTGGGATTGAAATAGAACTCGAAGACTTTAATTGTAAATTTTAATTTATATTGTAAATTCTTTAATGTCTTTTTTTTTTTTTTTAATGATCTCCACCCAACTCTTTATTTTGGTGTTTCTACCAGTATGATGTGTACGGTAGCCTATTGGGCCTCCTGGCAGCCCACCCCGTTGCTCCATTGGTCTCTCTCCACCACCTGGACGTGGTGGAGCCCATTTTCCCCAATGTGAACCGGGTCCAAGCCCTGAAACGTCTCAAGGTTCCAATAAACCTGGACTCGGCCGCTGTCATGCAGCAATCCGTTTGCTACGACAAAACCAGAAGCTGGACCGTGTCGGTCTCCTGGGGCTATGTAGTTCAAATATACCGAGGCATTTTTTCAGTGAGAGAGATGGAAATGCCGGCAAGAACTTTTCTGAATTGGTACAAGAGAGCTGATTACACCGGCTTCTCCTTCAACACCCGTCCCGTTAGCAGACATGCTTGCCAAAAACCATTCGTGTATTACTTGTCTAATGCATTATATAACAGTAATAAAAACCAGACAGCAAGTGAGTATGTGCAACATGGAGTTTCAAGTCAAGCAGATTGCAAGTGGAAGATGCCCGATCCTTCACGGATTGAGAGAGTTGAGGTTTACAAAAGACCTGATCCAAATTTATGGGACAAGGTGAGTTTTGATGCTTTAATTTGTTTTCAACACAGGAAAACATTTTCTTAATCAATCAACTTTGCTAATGGAAAATTTGATGTTGTGTTTTTGGAGCAGTCTCCGAGAAGGAACTGTTGCAGGGTGTTGCCGACTAAGAAGAGAGCCACCGTGGTTATTGATGTAGGAGAGTGCGGAGAGGATGAGGTCATAGAATTACGATGAGCATTGTTTTGGAACTCATCGCACACAGTTGATCCATTTTTCTTCTTCTTTTTCTTGAATACTAGCTGATTTCAGGTTTCTCCTGTTCGGGGAACTTAGACAACAGAATATATATGCAGGCCAATGGGCAGCTGATTATAGAAAATCGTCACTCGAGCTAAAGCAATCTTGATTTTTAGCCAAAAGTACAACATTTTTCTAACAATAAATGAATGTTGTCACGTTTATACTCAATACTACTGAATACTTGAGAGAAACATGAATCTCCATTGTCCATATCGATTACCTAGATGTCGAGCCTAATAAGTTAGATATTTTAAAGATTTTTTTTTTTGTCATTTTCATTGTGGTGGTTATCTTGAAATTGGAACTCTTACTACATTTTGGATGTTATGTCAACAACAGAGAAGTTGTTGGGTGTAGTTAAATTCAACACTTATTATTTACGTTTGACTTAAAACAATAGTTACCACAATTACTACGATATTTCCTTTTAATTAAGATTAGAAATGAACAGTGTTTTTAGGTTTGATGTCTGGTTCCAGGAAAATGTAGTAAAACCATAGGATTAAAGGAATGGGATGTGAAGTCCTTTCAGAAACACAGCGTGTCAAGGAATTCCGTTTCCATAGGTGGTGAGGTCCACACGCATGTTTCTCAACTCCACGAGTCATTGCTTCATAGGTGAAGACTGAAGCTATAAAGAATGTGGAATCCATCGCGTCCTGACAACTGTCTTGACTCATCCTCAATTCCTCATTTGCTAACTCAAGAGTCAAGTCTTCTCCCTTTGATTAAGTCTCACAAAAACAAAAAGAAGTAAAGAACACGCTCAAAATCTGCCTGCCCCCTCTTCTTATGTATTTCCTTCTCTTCATGTTCTTTGATCAGTAAATCTGTTTTCTGCCATGGAAACTTTGCGTACAAGGCTTGGTTTTTCCTTCTTTCTTCTCTTTGCTTTCACTTTGTGTGATCTCTTTCTATGTTTTACCCCAACTGACAATTACCTCGTCAACTGTGGCGCCTCCCTGGACTCCACCGTAGATAACCGTCGCTTCATCTCTGACTCGTCGGGTTCTTCTAGCTCACATGTCCTCCATTCACCCCAGACCGTCTCCCTCTGCGCTGGAAGTCTTCTTCCGGGTCTGCCGCAAATCTATCACACTGCCAGGGTTTTCAGGGCTCCCTCGAAATATGTTTTCGATGTCAAAGATCCGGGGATGCACATGGTACGTCTCCATTTTCATCAATTCAGTTCATCGAATTTGAATCTGGGTGACTCTCAATTTCACGTTTTGGTTAATGGGTTGGTAGCTTTGACCAACTTTAGTGGTGGAAATTTGATGGGTCCTAAGGTTATTGAATATTTGCTTTGCGTTCATTCAGAAAAGCTTGAAATCACTTTTATTCCTGCTGAAAGATCGAAATTTGCTTTTGTTAATGCAATCGAAGTAATATCTGCACCTAGGGATTTGATACTTGAAACTGCTAAGTCTGTCAACGGAGATAAAGTTGAGAATTTTGAGGGGTTAAATTTACAAGCATTTGAAGTTGTGCACAGGATAACTGTTGGAGGACCTAAAGTTACTCCTTTTAATGATACTTTGTGGAGGACTTGGGTGCCCGATGATGTTTTTTTGAAATCCAGTGAAGGATCAACTAGGCTGTACTTTGGTGGTAGAATTAAGTACCAAGCTGGTGGGGCGAGTCGTGAAGTTGCTCCTGATAATGTATATGATTCTGCTCGGTTGATTGAAAGCAAGAATGCTTCGATTCCTAATGTGAACCTGATGTGGGAGTTTCCGGTGATTGAGGGTTATAAGTATCTTGTTCGGATGCATTTCTGTGATATAGCTAGTATATCCCTTGGCTTGTTGTATTTCAATGTTTATGTTAATGGGCATTTGGCATATAAGGATTTGGATCTCTCGGCTGAAGCTAATTGGGTTTTGGCTTCTCCGTACTATGTGGATTTTGTGGTTGATGCTGATCATTCAGGGGTTGTGAGTGTAAGTGTCGGACCTTCAAGCAAGAGCATGGCATACGCAGTTGATGCTATCCTAAATGGGGTGGAGATCATGAAGATGAATAATTCAGTGGGTAGTCTCGATGGCAAGCTGCCTGCAGAGTCGGTTTTGAAATGTTGGCCAAGAAGAAGTACTGGGATTCTGCTTCCTTTGATCGCTCTTGTGTGTTTACTGCTGAGCTTATCAGCGATTATCCATAGGAGGCATACTAAGTTCGACTCAATGCCGTGGTCAAAATTACCCGTGGATGTCCCTGAAATTTCTCCAAAGCAAGGCAATCGGCAATTATCAAGTAAAGTGTAAAATATTATTAAGATCCACTGGCTCTGTAATAACATACAAGCAACTGTTCGGGCATACTGCATACTATTGGAATGGAGGCCAGTGCCCATTTGTGAAAGGTTTCTTTGAGTTTGAATCAATGTCGGAGAACCTTGTGTCCTGGATAGTTGTATGTAAGCTGTATAATAGAATATAGCTTTGTTTGTAATACGTTTTCCATTTTATTATCAATATATTACTCTATGTGTGCCACCATAAAATCCAAGCTATTTGTGTACCAAACCAAGCTCATAAAGATAAGCTTATTTTGAAACTTGGAATCATTTCTGTGATAAATCTATCCTCTTTTGGGTATCAACTTAAGAATTACATTCGGAACCTTTGCAGTTAAACCATAGTACGGTTTCAGTTTTTTGGGCGTTCTTTTAAGCTTTAACACGCTTGATCCTGTTATAAAAGCCGACACATCTATTTGTATTTCCACTTTGAGTGGCAGAAATTGAAAGTGCGAACTTTTCTTGAAGAGAGATGTTGACGCAAACGGTGATGGCCTAATGGGCAGCACAATGAACTCGCAGGTGTCCTTGGACCTATATTCCTAATGGACTTTATTTGGGCGTAGACAACTTCTAACAATTTTGCAAGAGATTAAATTAAAAATATGCCACAGCCCACAACGGAAAAAGTAAGAGGCTGAAACTGGTTTTCCTTCCACCAAAGCATTGTGAAAGGGTTTTGGGACAAAAGTTAAAGGGTCCACGTTGAAAATAGAGAAGAAAGATTACATTTTTTCTTGCTTGGAAATTACTTAATAAAGATGGACTCTTTTTTCTTTTCTTTTGGTGGTTACAAATGAAGATGGATTTAGAATCTCTAAGACTAATATCTAATCTAGTTTTACCATATCTTTTCTTTGAATAGTTGAAGGCTTTGCATTTGCCAAGTATGGGAAGGCTTAGGCAAAAAAAGGAATGATATCCGCAGGGATCTGCTACGTCGGCAAACTTGGCACGCCATGGCCACGCTCAAAACACACGAATGCCCTTGTTAGAACTCGCCGGGGCACGAGACTTCATGCCTTTTACATATTTTAAATACCCACATTTTTTGCTTCAAAATTTAAACAGTCAACATTCACCCAGGCCGCGGCTTTTGCAGCAAATTCAGGAACCAAGTTCTCTCAAATTTGGCTTCAAGGCACCCTTCACTAACTATTCTCTTTCATCAACGTGCTTCAGCTATACCGTTCAATACCTTATAATCATATATAATTAGATCATGATTCTAAAAACTTTTTAGCATCACATAGCATAGTTTCTTTTCTTGTCCTTTTGTATGGGTACATGCACAAATTTTCCATCTTTATGAATAACCAGGTGGTACTCATAAGCCTAGAAACAGAACTTTTGTTTTCAAGTTTGTAACTTTGGGTGGTTAATGCTCTTCCAAATCTGTGTAAAAATTATATATGGTCTTCAGACGGTGCCTATTACAGTATTACTGATCATGTCATTAGCTGATTGATGCAACTATTTTTGGTTGCATGAAGCTTGCAATTGGAGGGAGGGTAAACGCCTCCACGTGTGTTCTGAATTCATCAGTAATAATAAAGAGTTGACTATCGAGCAGCCTCAACTTGCTACCTCTTTCCCGCCCCTGGATTTTTGTATCATGCTCAATTCTTTATTAAGATGAGAAAAATTTCCAATTACGTAGGTAGAATTCCCCAAGACGTGGATCATGCTTTTTATTCTTTATATATGGCAAATAAATAAAAGTGATCTTTTCAAGAATTTCTTTCCCTAATATTCTACATACCGCCACTTTATAATATATATATGACATTTAATTATTTATTCTAATTAGATTCTTTCCTATAAATACCATCATTCCGCTGAAATTCTCCTCAAGAATTCACTTTTCTCTCTAGAAACTCATTAAGTTCTCTCTTTCTTTCTTTCTCTCTCAAATTCGGCAAAGACAGAAAATGGATCCGAGAGTGGCACAGGCAGCAATAAGGCTGCTTCTGATTGCCATATTTCTTGGAATTTGTATGATGTGGATCCTGGTTCCAACAAACACCTACAGGAAAAAATGGAAGCCAAGCATCTCCAATAAGGTTGTTTCGACCTTCTTTGGAACCCAAGGTTTGGCTCTATAATGACCCATTGGCTTTTTATATCGGTCCATATGATTATGAATATAATTTAGTTACGTAGTTTCTAATAAGCTTGTCACTGTTACAGGTTACAATATGTTGATTTGGACTTTTCCGATCCTGTTTCTTGCTGCCTTGGGCTCTCTGTACCTTCACTTCGGAAAGGACTTGAACGAAAACAACGTTTTAAACGGGTATATATATATATATATATATATATACTGTTCTATCTTAACTTATACTAATTATAAGATCAAAAACCTTTGTTTGTTTCAATGGTTAAACACGCATACTTAACATTTAATTTCTCGGTTTGAAATTGAACAGCAAAGGCCAAAAAAATCGGCTGGCTTTATGGAAGAGGCCGCTGCTAGTGAAAGGTCCTTTAGGGATTGTTTCGGGGATAGAGTTAGCCTTGTTCGTCATGTTTATCGCACTCCTGATTTGGTCATTGGGAACTTATCTGCATAACGGGCTGCCCACCATTACTCCAGAAGTAGCGTCAAGCTATGGAGTCAAAGTGTAAGAACATTGATAACGTTAATCAAATCCAGCATGCAAATGACCAATTTCTCTCTTTCATCACGATCAAGTTGCCGGAAACTTTTGAAATTGATCAATCTTGGGATTGGCTTTGGCAGATGGCAAGCGAAGTTATACGATGTAGCATTGTGGATAGGGCTTGTTGGGAACATATGCCTAGCGTTCCTGTTCTACCCGGTGGCTCGTGGCTCGTCGGTTCTGCCGCTGTTGGGTCTAACCTCGGAGAGCAGCATAAAGTACCACATATGGCTGGGACACATAACCATGCTTCTTTTCACCGCTCACGGAATTTGCTACATTATCTATTGGGCTGTTACAGGCAACATATCTGAGGTAATTAATGCATGTTCTTTATGGCCTAATTAATTGAACAAGATTTTGGAAAACTTTTTATAGCCCGTTTTGGTCAAAAACAGTTTTACTCTATTGCTTGGCAATTGTAAAGTGTAATGACTTGTCTTGCTTTTTTGGTCTCATGATCTCCATAGTCTTTTTTTCATCATGCATTATTTGAAAATTGCAGGTAAAGTCGAAAATGAAAATGAAAATAAAAATTAAAGGAAGTCTTTTTCATCACTATTCTATTTTTGGAATTCAAGATAAATTTCCACGTGGGATATATATATGGCATAGAATCAAAGGTTGTTTTCATGGTTCATTGTAGTACTTTAGAAGAGGAACCATGAAAGATGGTTGTCTCCATCAAAAGGCATTCCAGTCTGTTTTTGTTTGGTTGGCAGAACAGTTAAATAGTCTGTTGCAAGCTTTCGTCATTAGTAAAAAGTAGTACTCTTCCTCTTTATAACACCTTTCTCTCATGCACTAAACTTGCGAAACAGTCCAAAAATCTTAACGGTTACTGATTTAGGAATCTGCTTTAGGGCCCATTAGAAAAACAACTTGACAAGTGTAGGGCTGACCCAGAAGATAAACTGGGCCTGACCCATAAGTCAACAATGGGTGCATTCATTTCAGATGGATGACGTTTTTCTGACCGAAAAAGGCCAACAGACAAGAAGAGAAAAAGATGGATGTCTGGTCAATGAATAAAAAATCAAATCGGTTGGTCATCCGGTCATTGGTTCAATCGGTTTAATTAAATAAATAATTTAATTTTATTAATTTTTTTAAATATTCAAAAAATTTGAAAAAAAAGAAAAATTCAAAATATTCCTTAAAAAATAAGAAAAAGTAAAAACATCAATTAAAAAAACTAAAAAAATAAAATTTGGATTGAACCGGTTCAATCGGTTTTTCGGTTCAAATGTGGTTCAACAGTAATCCGATTTTGTGACCCGAAAAAGACCGAACTTGTGATCGATTCAATCGATTGAACCGACCGATCCGATCCGGTTTTTTATTCCATGTGTCTGGTTGAGTAATAGTGATGGGTGGTGGAGCTTTGAAAAAGGACTATTTTTTTATCTACGAAAATACTAACTTATACGACCCATCACAGTCGAGATTAGACCTGTCCAAGGGCCGGACTACCTGTCCGAGCCTGTAAGTCCGTCCGATATTTGAGAGGGTTTGGACAAGAATTTTAAATTTAAGGGCCGGGCTTGGAAAAAATTTTTAGGGGCTTGGTCATAGGTATAAAAGCTGGAGCCCGGCCCGTTTTACTATTGCTTTAATATAAATATATTTTTATATATTTATTTTATTTGTTAATGTGTTATTTTTCTTATTTTTTTTGTATATGATATTGATATTTTCAAATATTAGTAGTATTTACACTTTGTTAACTTTGTAAAAATTGCTTAGATAATAATTTTTGTATTGATTTACTTTTATTTATAATATAAATTAATATAATTTAATTTTTAAAATTAGTGTCCGAAAAAAATTAAAAACGGGTTTTTGGACGGGCCTCGGGCTTATATAAATATTTTAGGGCCGGGCTTAGACAGAAGAGCAGGCCCGAAATATCGGGCTCGGCCGGGCTTGGACAAACAAAGATTTTGAAAAATTTTACTCAAGCCCGACCCGGCCCGAATCCGGCCCATGGACACCTCTAGTCGAGATATATTTGATGATATTTGGGTTGAAAATTGTAAGCGATGGATTAAGTACTTTCACTACTTTGAGCTGAAATTGAGTAGTTACATGATAAATGAACATATAATCTTAATTATCTAATAGTATTATCTGCTTCTTGTCTCTTGAAATCTTCAATCATTTTTAACCAAAATGGCAACTTCAATCCCAGATGGTAAAATGGAGTTATTCCGATATTTCAAATGTGGCCGGAGAGATATCATTGCTGGGTGGCCTGTTCTTGTGGGCAGCAACTTTTCCTCAAATCAGGCGGAAAATGTTTGAAGTTTTCTTTTATACCCATCACCTCTACATAATCTTTGTGTTGTTCTTCATCTTCCATGTTGGCATTGGCTACGCCTTCATTATGCTCCCCGGGTTTTACCTCTTCATGATTGATCGTTTTCTGAGATTCCTACAATCTCGAAGGGGTGTTCGTTTACTTTCTGCCCGAGTTTTACCCTGTGAGACTTTGGAACTTAATTTCGCCAAAAGCTCCGGTAATTAACCACTAATTTAGCTCTTCGCTTAGCCTTGTCTTTTTGAGCTATTTTAACATGAGTTGATTTGTTTTTATGTCTTTGTTTAAACTAGGTTTGAGCTATAATCCGACAAGTATTGTGTTCTTAAATGTGCCTGGCATTTCTAAGCTGCAGTGGCATCCATTTACAATTAGTTCAAATGGTAGCTTAGAGCCAGATAAACTCAGTGTGATCATCAAAAGTGAAGGAAGTTGGTCCACCAAGCTCTACCGGATGCTTTCATCTCCTTCTTCAATTGATCGTCTTGAGGCTTCCATTGAAGGACCTTATGGACCTGCATCAAACCATTTCCTAAGGTTCAAGTCTTTTAATACTAATGTTTATAAGTACCCATTAAGCAGATATGTTCAAGTCTACAATTGATATGAATAATGTCAAAACTTTTTCAGGTATGACACCCTTGTGATGGTGAGTGGAGGCAGTGGAATTACTCCTTTTATATCTATAATTCGAGAGCTCATTTTCAGGAGTAAAATGACTCAATCCAAGACACCAAACATGATTCTAATTGCTGCATTCAAGAACTCTTCGGACCTCACCATGCTAGAGCTCCTGCTACCCATGACTGGTTCTCCATCTGAACTTTCAAATCTGCAGCTTCAAATTGAAGCTTATGTAACAAGGGACAAAGAACCAGCGGCCGATAATTCGAAACGAGTTCGTTCCATATGGTTCAAGCCCCATCAAACAGATATACCCATGGCTGCCATTTTGGGCCCCAACAGCTGGCTCTGGCTCAGTGCCATAATATCATCTTCATTCATCATATTCCTGATCCTAATTGGGATCATCACTCGCTACTATATTTATCCAATTGATCAAAACAAAAATGAATTCTCAACCGCTAAAAAAGCTGTATTGAATATTTTGGCTATTTGTTTCTCCATAGCCGCAACAGCAAGTGCCGCAGTTTTTTGGAACAAGAGACAGTATGCCAGGGAAGCAAATCAGATACAACACGTAGAAGGACAGACCCCGGAAGGATCACCTAACGTAATGCCTTATGACAATGGCGATAGAGAATTGGAAAGCCTTCCCCTCCAGTCTCTTGCAGACGCTACCAAAATTCACTATGGGGAGAGACCCGATTTAAAGAGTAAAGTTTCTTGCGTTTCTTAACACCTTTCCTCGATTTTCTTTATCTTTCGAAACACGGAATCTGAAACTTGTTTTCTATCTTCTGATTATGTGCGGGTGCAGGAATGCTATTTGAGTGTAAAGGATCAAGCGTCGGGGTTCTTGCTTGTGGTCCAAAGAAATTGAGACATAATGTCGCAGCAATCTGTTCATCTGGCCTGGCAGATAATCTGCATTTTGAGTCTATCAGTTTCAGCTGGTAATTACAGTTTCTAGAATAGTAGTGAAAAGTCTGCAGTGGCAAGTGTGGTTTGTCTTGGGAAGATTTGTGATGTAAACGCTTATCTTCCGTTCTAAAATTGTATTTGTATGGGTTTCTTTGTACTGCGTAAATATGTAAAAGTTGGATGTTATCGTGCAAATTGTGTTGCTAAATACAGTATGGGATTAACCCGTGAATCATAAAAGTTGTCTCAATGAACAACCTCAACTTCGAATTCCCAATGGATATTAGTACAATTGTGCCATTGATTTGAACGGTCGAGAATTAAAGACAAACTCACATCACAAGATTTGATTTAACCCAATGTAATTCTCTCATCCTCTTCACCTTGCCAGATGCACCATACAGATGAGGACATTTCGGTGGAGACCAGGCCACTAGCCCACTACTATTTTTTTTCATACGTTTTACGGTTTTAGTCCGGTACCAAAGAAAAGCCTTAGCTGATCCGTTAGAAAACTATTACATGCAATTTTCAAAAAAAAAAAAAGAAAACTATTACATGCATAATCTGGAATTTTTGGAATTTGAAAATACTTTACTGATTTGCCTAATACTATCATCAACTGAAGTGAAGAGACCATAATAAACAGCTTCACCGACCTAGAGAAAATTAATGTCACATAAAAGGATAAATGAGAAAGAAAAACGCAGGCTTATCTCAGGTGTATCTTCTGCAGTACAGAAATCCATCCTATTTTAACCACTTACCAAACGGTAAAAAGAAAATCCAAAAATGTTAAAACCAAGTTCTCGAGATATGATCAGACAAAGGAAGTATGGAACACAACTTGAAATTTGTCACAGATATCACAGAAGTTCGGAGATTTTTCATCCCGATCTCAACGCTGGGCTCTCAATACAAGAATGTACCAAGGGGTTTATTGGCGCTTTGATTTATTTATATTCAATATTTATACAAACAAAAACGAATTATACAAAATGCGAACTGGATTTATTAAAAATGGAAAAAAAAAAAAGGAAGAAAAAAAAACTCAGAAGCATGCAACCAGGCATGAATCCCTAATAGGAAGCTTAACCTCTATATCTACAAAGAACAATTTTGTGATTCTAATGAGAGATACAAGATCACGGTAATTTAAAGACCTAAAAATTCTCAAAAGATTGGGTTTCAGCCAATCGTCTTTTGGGTGATCGAGCAAATAAATGATACATGCTTGCGATGAAGTAACTCAGGTGGATATGCATTCTCCACCAGAAAAATTTTGTTTCGGTTAAACTTGATATCTACCTCATTCACCTTCCAAATTCGCAATGGATGAAAGTTTCTCTTCCAAAACCTTGAGCAAATCATGGTATTCAGCGAATGAAGGATGGGACTGACAACAAAAAGTTAAGGGAGCAGTTAAGTCAGACTTGGATAAGAGTATTGGAAGACCAGTATCAGAGTGCTATGCCCCAAGTAGCCCCATACCTGCAAGGTCATACCATATGCTTTCCACAACCTCATATCATGCCGGAAAAGATCAAAAAGAACCTGCAGAGAATAATAAATGGATTGCTATTGTGAACGCAACTCTCCAATGAATAAAAACTTCAATTTTCTATGTCAAGACAACCTAGAAATTTAAAGAACTAACATCTTTGAGCTCCATCTGGTGCCATTCTCATCAACCCAGAAACAAAAAGTTTTAAGATCTCAATTATGAAGGACAACAAAGAACTTCATAATTTTCCACCAAATGGATATATATTATTAAGGGTAATACAGACCTAAACGATGAATCTCTTATGAACCGCCCATTCTAAAGTGAGACGAGGTATGTCAAGTACAGAGACACTACACTCAAAATATCATCGAAACCAGAGTTTAAATATTAGAAAAAGCAAATTGTACCTCAGATCGTCTTAAAAGAGTGGCTAGAACAACTATCCACTCCTTGAACTTGACAGAGCACATATGAGCCAAGAGGAATTCAGCATCCAACCTGCTCTGCAATGTACCCATTTGCAGCTGTAGATATAAAGAAAAAGGTTCAATCAGAAAATGACTATCATACAATGAGAAAAAAAAATCATAGAAACAAATGACAGCTATTTTTATGATGGACAGTGTTTCTATGGTTACTGCCTTGAACTGCCTGAATTGAGGCTTTTGCACCAGTTTCTTAAAGCACAGAAGCCCTTTCATGGTATGGTATAAAATAATACGAAAAAATAAAAAGAGCAAAGACTATAGGCTACAGATTTTTCAAAAAAGTTGGCACCTTCTGTCCAATTAATTCAAGTCCAGAAGCAAAATTCTCCAACCGAGCAGAACCATATCTTTCTCGTTGCAGATATTCCTGCAATGCATAGTTTACCAGAACAAATGAAAAACACTTCACACAAGGAAATGACTTCTTGAACAAACCCTGCTATTCTTACCACTAAATCAAACTGAGTGCCTTTTACAAAGGCGACAAGCTTGGAAAGTTCCTTTCCTGACATTAAATAGCTAGCATGATTTTCCAGTATGTTCTTAACAGAAGCAACATGAGCACTCTGCTCTTTGAATGAGGGGCTGCTTCAATAAAAAATTCGAAGTGAGAGTATCGCTTTGAAATTATAAACTCACACAGGTAGTCTCAAACAATTTGTCAACAAACCTTTTATCAAGTGATGACCTCCTGTAACCAGACCGAAAAAGAAAATAGCCCAACAATCTAGGAGATAGTCTTTCAGAATCTGTCGATGCCTGATCATAGTCTCTCCCTGATCTCAATAAGAACCTCACCTGGGAACAAAAGAGGAAAAAGGAAATCAAAATCCAGCATGACCTTAGTGCCAAAATATTCAATTATAGAAACATAAAACCATGCTACAATTTTACCAGCTCTCCAGCAAGTTCATATAATGATTCATCTAGTGTTGCCTGCATAGATTTGACAATTCTTTCAGGAGTCTTAAACGGGAACAAAGACAAAAGGCAAAATACAGGTAAAATGAAAAGGGAAGAAAGAGAGAGGGAGAGAGAATTGCTTATGAACCTATTAGCAAAAGACCTACCTGCAATAAGCGCAGAGCACAATACTGACTAACAGCAGGACCTTCAAGTTTGGCAATTACCTGCACCATTTACAAAATAAAAAGAGTCAGATCAAACTATGATTATCGTAAGAGATGATTACTTGTATAGTCTGTGTAACTGTTGGAAACTTATCATAAAGATTTATAATGAGGAATTCACATCCACAAGCATGAAGAGAGAATATCACTACACTTCTCATCCATAGCCTTGAAATCAAATCTAATGAGGAAGAGCTACATAAACTCTTGGAAGATAAAAATACTCGGTAAATTTACTTCGGATGGGTTGAATGTAACCACTAAATTGCATAAGCACCCAAAGCATGCTTTTAAAACACAAGCATTTAGTAAAATTCTAGCCAGTCTCCGCCTCAAAAGAAGGCCAAATTACTAGGTACCAATCAAAGGGGGATTATCTGGCTATATTAAATAACAGGGACTTTAGGTAAAGTGGGAAGGTTCAGAATTTATTTCATATTCCAGCCAAAGAGGAAATATCTCCGGCGAAATTGAAGAGGACAGTACAAGAAAGATGATACATACACCAGAGTTAAAAATTCTGAAGAGAAGATGATTCTTACAAGAATGTAGCAAGCTGCAGTTCGATACCATCTCCGTTGGAAGCAGTCTTCAAACAACCTTCCGCAACAAAATTTGTCACAAATTTTGAACGAAAAGGGATCACAACATGCTAACGGTATAGAGAGATAGATAAAGGAAACTAATATGCTTGCTCTAGAAAATGAAATGATGATACAACCGATGCCTAGTGTTTATTAGGCTGCAACTAATCCTTTACGAAAGGTCATCCAACTACAATAAATCACCATAGAAGAACACAAAATCCAACCCTTAGCTCTGCTCAAATCATATAGGTCAGTATTTATGTGACCAGATTGTCTAGTTTATAAACATAGGTGTACAGTATATATTAACAAGACACAGAATTGGTTCGTTAAACTTGGATTGCTATTACATTCAAAGTCTTTTCAAACATGTTTTGAAACTGTCGACAAGAAAACAAAATCAAACGAGAGAATCAAAGAACATACTCTGTTGATCTTCCTGCAGCAGTGAACAAATCAGCCCAATGTCTGCCATCAGTTTTTCTTGCAACACTGACAACCACATCAAGATACTCGGGGAAATTTCTAATTAGATCACAGGTCTTCTCCAAAAGAGAGACATTCTGCTTTGGGACGGAGGTCTGGTTTTTATTCGCATTCTGCCTGCAAGGTACTAACATAGTTTAGAGTTATAAATAGGATAAACACCAAACGATACAACGAAAAGAGAAAAGGCGAAAAAAAATGCAGTAAAATTCACCAGCTTTCCAATGAACACATAGAGACAAAGATTAGCCCATAAAAAGGTTGAAGCAAGACTGACTAAATTTTGTTAAACAGCAAGCTTACAAGGAATTTTATATTTTTCAAGCTTAAAAAGCTAAAACCTAAAACCTAAAAACTGCAACACCGGCATTGCATCAAATTGCCCTCACAGACATGCATACAATGACACTTCAAGCTCTTTCACTGACTCTTAGGGTCTTAAACAGCACTTATACGTTTTAAAACTGGTTAATCTCCATGAACTTTCAGTTTCAAGAAGATAATTTGGACAGTCATTTTTCCCAATACCTTGAAATTTCAGCATCGAATACAGTAAAAAGAAGCCACTCCAAACAATGTGAAAAATGAGGCTTCTCTGCTGATATTTGTGCCAACTGTAAAGCCTCTTCACTTTTATTTCTCTGCAAGATGCAAAATCAGAAGTGGAATCAGAAAGAATACCTACAACCTAGGTAGCAGCATTGCGGCTTAAAACAAGTGGGACCAGAAATCTGAGCTATGACTTTTAACATATATGACAAAAAAACAAGAGAGCAAAAGCTTTAATAATCCGAGAAGATTCTTATTCTAGGTATGAATCTTCACATTCATCAAGCAAAAACTAGCAAACCTACAACAAAGGAGGAAGGGACAATAAGGTGAACAAATCGAGGCTTTTCACGTTCATAGCAGGCAGCATTGAAGAGAACCAAACAGGTCTCTTCTTGATGACACACATAGGTTCCACAAAATAAATGGATCAATAGCTCAAATATCATGAAAAGTACAAGTCAACTCTTGCTAATAAGCATAGGAAATTTCTCTGATCACACACTCATATGAATTTAACCATTAAATTGAACGGGCTCGTAGAATCCTGAAGAAAGGAAGAGAATGAAGAGTGATACCTGAAGGAGGTGTCGCAGTAGGCAATGCAATATAGTTTGGGCTTGGGGAGTTGGCTCAAAACACGGAAACTCTGTGCATGCCGAAAATGACATTCTTTGAGAAACACCAACAACCACCCCAGCATTTGGAAGAAGGCCCAAAGGGTACACCTCACGGTCAAATTCCAGCTCAGGATCCAACTAATGAGTAGATGTTGAACTATTAAACTTGGTAGATGCACCAAATAATCAGATCTAGTGCTTAACATGCAAGAGATTATACCATCTAAAAGTTGATTGAATGGGAGAAAACAATGTTAAGACAAGTAGAGCTTGTAAGAAGTAACCAGATCAGACAAATCATATTCTCAGTTCAAACCCATCTAGAATCCCAAAATATCATATGAATTAACTACCATAGAGGGCTTTGAGCAATAATACCTGCAAAAAGTCCTCCTGCTTAAAGGAGTCAACACCTGGAGATGGATACCAAACCTGCAAAAATAGGCTTCCAAATAGATCTTAATCAGACTAGAACAATGAAGAAATAAATAAGAAAAAGGTAAAAGCCAAATATAGGAAACTATCAACTTTAACAGTAAATTACCTGCATCCCTCGGTGACCATAATCCAACCAAGAGACGTCCTCAATTAAATTTGTTTTCTCATCTGATTGGCCACATGTAACCCAAAATAATTCAACAGAATCTGTGAGTTCCCTTTCTCGTCCATCATCCAAATCAAGTAGCGATAGCTCCCCATTCGCTCTCAGTATCAGACATCTAGAAAAGCAAGTAAATGTCAGAGATATCTAGGGTGCAGAAAGTTATATTGACCATTTTAAAGTAATACCGTGCAGGCTCTCTCGCTAAGTTCAAAGAAGATGACATATGATTGACAAGCGCACCCTCCCGTGGAAGTTGATCAGGAATAAAACGCATTGCTGCAGGATGGCTCTTTGCAGTCATGATTGAAAGTTCTCGTACTGTAGAAAGCTGTTTGTCATTTTATCACTTAAAATGTATGAAGAATAATTTACACTATATCTTAAAGCACCATTATCCACATATTCCAATAAAAGACAAAAGGGAAAGCTACTAGATAACATTCTTTTACCTGTAGATCTGGAGTACTTGAAGGTGTCAGTTCACCAAATAACTTCACATGAAATATGTGCACATCAAAAGGGCGATATGTCACTAGTATATAATCTTCATACACATCCATCACCATCGGCTTTGCAAGCAATGGTTTACGACAAAGTAGTGAGCTCTGATCAAGGTGATACCGTGGATAGAAAAGCAGCTCATACCTGCAATAAATCAATTACATTAACCACAGTAAAGTCGCAGTACAGAACTGCTGATTGTTAAATAAATGAACAAAATAGTAATTCATAAGGAAGCATCCACTATAAAGGAAACACCAAAAGAAAGACGAGAAACTTGCTGCCAAAAGCTTAGAAATTAACTGATTGATTGAAAAGGCTTCCCATGCATTTCAGGCTTCAATACATTTCCAGAAAGTAAATGACAACGATAACCATTTGGACAGAGTAGACAAGTTTTGCTGAAGTAACAAAGAAGGCACAGATTTGCATCTCACATGTTAGAAGAATCAATGTAGTTGCAGACAACAACGATCTTTCCCAGCCATAACAAACCTTTACACTGAATTTTTTGTTCCTGAGAAATATCTCCAAACACTCTCCACTTCTTCAGCCGTATATCATATAAAATCAACCCATGGAGACCAGCAACTGCTAAATACATTCCATCCTTGCTCGCTGCGACATGCTGAACGGGCCAATTCTGGGAGATATAAGAAACCTGGACAAACAAAAATCACATTAGAAACACCCACCATTTAAAAGAAAACAGAATGAAAGCAGACAATTCCCAAAAATGTGATTTGGATGTATAACTGGAAGGTTCAGATGTAGCATCTTAAGCTCATCGGTATCTTCTGACTGCACAATGAGCAACCTATCTTCACCATAAATCACTTGACGGACGTAAGTCATTCCTGAAACTCCTCTGCTCAAGCAACACTTTCCAAAAGAAAATGCAAGAATTCTCTCCACAGATCCTTCCTCAATGGCATAAAGCCTATACCCATATTCATCCCACTGCATCAGTGAGGTACCGCCCATCAATGGTTCATATTTACAATCCTGGTTTTGCTTAACTATCGGAGAAGAAACGGAACTCAAACCAATTTGACGGATGGTAGACATTAGACGACATCCAGACACAGACCAAACTGTAAGTCCTCTCAACTTCCACCCAACTGCAAAAGCAGAATTATCTGGTGTCCATGCAATAAAACTTACAGAACCAGTGTCATCCATTGAATATCTGCCCAACAAAAAAATCAAGGAGTAAAAATCTCTCACCCTTACAATAAAATGAAGCCTAAGCCCAGATAAATATAGGTTCAAAAGTTATTATATTTGAATCAGGCAACCGAATACAGATAACCAGGCAAACATTAATGTCCAAAAGCTTTGCTCAGATAAGTAGCAGAAAAGAAACTGACTAAAACACAAATTCATGAATCTACAACACTTTGATCCTTATATTGTAGACTAAGGGTTTTTTCAGCATCACTTTAGTCATTGAAACGGAAGTAGATGATCAGTAATCTCTATGAACACGAGGCCAGTGCAAGTACCATGAGTTTACAAAATGTTAATGAGGCAAATATACACTATGATTCCTTTGGAGACAAATAGAGTATCAATTCACCCTAAGTATTCGAACTAAAACATCACATTATGCCACCGATTTTTAGCTTTACCAATAAATACAATGCTTACCCCCAATCATACAAAGAAACAGTACGAATGAGCGACCCTGATTCAGCTAAGTCATATAACTCAACAACTCCTCTTCTGGTACCAACAGCAACGATCTGCTGATCTCCAGCAATGGAAGTGCAGACAGCATCGCCAGATCCCAAACTTTTTTCAGTTTTAATGGATTCAGCTGGCTTTAAACCTCTCTTGCTCACAGAGCATGAAACCAGTTTGCCATCAGAATATAAGACTAATAGCACCCTCATTGGAACACAAAACTCCAGTTGGGCTATGGCTGACTTCCGGGAGACTTTATGATTGGAGACAAAAGCTCCTTGAGTCTCTCCAGAAGCAATACCATTAACTTGAGAATGTGGTAAAGAAGAAACTACACTACTGTTATGTTGAAAGGAATCAAGTTCAAAAGCTCCATAAAACTGTAAAGAAACACACAATCCAAAAGTTAAAGCCTGCATTAAGAGAATCAAGAAGACTGGAGAAAATAGCAACTACATGTTGTCTATTGATTACCTCCCCCTTCCAGGAGATACTATATAAAGATCCATCCGAAAGCCCTAAAAGCATATATTTGTTATCACTCACAATATTGCTCCTGAACAAAAGAGGTTAAAAAGTAAAAAAATAAGAATCAAGAATGATACCGAGAACTAGAAGAACTCGAGTTAAGGTCTAAAGTACTATAACTAATATTAGCTAGGATATGAAATTAAAGAAAGAAGGGGAGGTGGTGGTTCAATGTCATCCTAGATACTTACACGGCCAGTCCCTTTTTGGCAAAAGGGACTTGTTCATTCAGAACACAAGTTACAGTTGCCAGAAATAAACCAGAGGGTTGCTTCCCTCCTATTTGTACTTTCTTGTCTGTGAACTGGACCTTGAAAATGTGAAGAAAGAAAGATGATGTCTGCAAAAATTCAAAAGAAAAAGATTATGAAATCCATAGCAAAGAAAGTTAAGCAGTTAAATATCTTAAGAAGCAAGAAATCGAAACCCAGAAAAAGAAAATGGTGGTTTACAAGCATACATTTCCCTATATAAAACACCAGTCCATTGATGTTTCTTAATTGATAAACCCCCGTGGCAAAAATTAAACTCTAACCATCACTCATAAACAGTAAAATAAAACCAATTAACCAAGCATCATTATCATCCAACACAACAATGTGAATAGATAAAAATATAAGGACTAATTGATCAAGAACAATGCTGCATAAGCTGCCAACTTTACTATTCAACTCCAAATTCCAGCCCCCTGACCATACTAAACCTGACGTTTAATCAGGTGTATATACACTAAGACTTTAAATTGAGCTAAAATTGCCCGTAAAGCTAGCAAATTATGTAAGCAAAATCGATTCATAGGGAAAATAAAAATAAAAGAGAAACTGACAAGAATAGCGATCAATTTGGAGTCGGGGCTCCAAACGGCTTGTAAATTCTCGCCTTCTCGCTGCACCGAATCCGCATCTCTCTTATACTTGCCTAACCTCACTCTATGCTGCAATTACCAACACAATTCATCAAAAAAATAATTAAAGAGAGAAAAACCTAATATGAAATGAAATGAAAGCATGCATTCGTGAAGCAGATACCTGAGAGGAGCTCCAGAGCTCAAGATGTGAAGGCGAAACCACGAGCAAGAGTCGGTTAATGAGTTTGAGGTAAATGATCTTTTGCGAGGAAGGAAACTCCCCTTGCTCTAATGGAATCACCTGAGGATATCCATATGCCATATACATCTTTCTTCTTCTTCTTCTTCCTCGATTGCCGTTGCTCCTTTTTTCTGGATTAGAGATCTAACTCGAAGAAAATAGATCTGAGAGAGGAAGAGGCATTTTTTTCTTTCGGTTGTTGAGAACAATAGTAGATTAGATCTTGTAGATCCAGTAGCAGAGTGGCATTTTCTGGATTTCTCTTTCAACCTCGATCGTGTTTTTTACGTTTTTTTTTTTTTGATTAATTGTTTTTCTGTTGGAAGGGGGAAGTAAAAGTTTGGATTGGTATTATTTACTTAATAAATATTGAAATGGATTTTGATTTAATGAGAAAAAATTGAATAAAAATGACATTGTATTGTACCATAATAAAAGCGGGGCCACCCTCCGTTGGGTCTCTGTCTCTCGTGAAGTTTATTTACTATTTGTAGGGCTGTTCATAATTCGGTTTTGACCGAATTAACTGACCGAATCGAATTAATTCGATTAATTGGTCGGTGATCGAATTAATTCGGTTCGATTTATCGATTTTAAATTTGTCTGAAATTCGGTTTTTGGTTAATTAGGTTCGAAAGATCGGTTTAACCGAATTAACCGAATAGTTAATCGAATTTTAGGAATATATATTAAATATATATATAAGTTTTTAGTCAATATTTTATAGATATATATAATGTTTAAGTATATAATAATTAAAAATAAAGAAAAATCTTTATAAAAAATAAAGAAAAATAATTAAAAAAATAGATAAACAAACACACGTTGCAATTTGCCAAATTCTATTTTCTAAACTAAGTAAACCCTAACCCTATCTAACTTTGCTCTTCCTCATTTGCTTCAGCCTTCAGCAGCCGCTCCTTGCCTCGACCTCCTGCTCCCCACACGACACCACAGGCCACACCCACACCGCCATTGCCATAGCCCACAGCCCCTAGCTTCCTACAGGCCATACATCACCTCACCTATAATATTTTTCACTTTCTCTTCAATTTTCACCATTCAATTAGTAAATTACTAACCAAGATTGCTTTTTTTAATCTTGAAGAATGAAGACTCAGATCTACACTTTCTCATTCTCTTCATCTTAACTTGAAAGCAAGCTTTTTCTTCTCTTTCTCGCCACATTCTTACTTTGTTACTGCTCTTGCTGTTTCGTTTGCCTCTCAAGTCACTCAAGAGCCAGAGCACCTTACTTGCTTATTCCCTAACTAAGTTTCTATGAAAATTATGAACTCTAGGGAAGACACAAAAATTTTGGTTAAATTAGTTAACCGACCGAATTAACAGAATTATTTCGGTTCAGTTAAAGTCGAAAATAATATATTCGGTTCGATTAACGGTTTGACATTTTGAAAATTCGGTTAATTCGGTTAATTGATAATTCGGTTCGAAATTAACCGAACCGACCGAATGAACAGCCCTAACTATTTGTGTTGATTTTTCTAGAAATAAATTTTCATTTGCCTACAACTGTGCAAGTTGTTTCTAAATTCTAATGTCCGTGTTTGCTTACAATAAACTCCGACGATTTTGAAGTAATTAATGAAGACAATAAATACATGGCGGAAAAGCCGATCATCGAACCAATTAAGCGCTTTAGAAGTTGCTTCGGAATGGGCCGGAGAAAGAGCCATAAAAAATGAGGCACACCAACTAATTGGGCCCGAGAGGCTAGATACCTTTTTCATAGGCCTCCAAGCCTGCACGAAGATAACGCTTAAAAGGATGGATCCATATTGTCACCTGAGCAATTTAAAGCCCATATTAAACCCAGAATCTGAATTTCAAGTACCCAAAAAGCCCGCACTTGATGATGAATCTAATCTTATATAGAATCATCATTCATAAATGAAATATCCGTCAAGTTGTTTCACCCAAAAAAAAAATTTTAAACTATCCGGCAAGTTGTACATTAGTACTATAAACCCTTTTGAGAACTATTGATTTAAATGGACAAGTGATGAAATAAATTGACCATGCTTTTGGAGAACAGCTAAGAAAAACCTGGTCCTAAGTGCGACCTCTGATAGGAAGAGATCAATAATTTAGGAACAGCTGTTTAAATAAGTGACTAAAATGGGAGAGAAAAAAGAAAGAAAAAAAGGAAGAAGCATTCATTAGGTAAACTCAAGCTTTTATGGATGGAGTTTGAGAGAGAAATGTGAGAGAACAGGGACGAAGTGGTTGGTAGAGCTGAAGGGATGCAGAATAGAGACACATCTATATCAGATATCGAAATTAAGAGAGAGAGAGAGAGAGGAAGTGTTAAGAGAGGGACTAGAGGGAAGATCAAAACCAACAAAAGTGACTTTTGTGAAATGGAAAATCCAAATGAAGAGTCAAAAGCAGAGATGGAAGCCCACATAGAAGGTGGAAGATAAGATTATAATTGAGCCCGTGGGCGAACAAGCACGAGAGAGATAGTGAAAGAGGGAGACATGGATCAAACATTTGAGTTTTGGAGTTGGGTCCCCTGACATGTTGCTCCAACACCGTTGCTGCCTGCTACCTTGGCTTTTCCTCTTCTTATATTTCATTTTACTTCCAACGACAACATACACTGTACTCTTTATATCTGTTACCAAAGCCGATGTTCTTGTTGTTGACGTTGTTGTTTTTATTGTTCAAATTAGTAGTATTATATATTTCATTTTCTTCTCCTTTGCCTTCCATTTCATGGTGCACGGCCAACAGACCCCCTCCCTCGCCCTGATTATTTGAAGGGCCAACCCATTTATCTTTAGAAGTCTAATCTGGTGATTTGTAATCTCCATTCACAAAAAGAAGCTATTTTATATAGTTTTTTTTAAGCATTATTGACAAAAAAAAAAAGAAAAGAAAAGAAGAAGCTATAGTTGAATTTGAACGTTCCTTAACCATTAGAGGTATGCAGTAATACGCTCAATTCCAAATTCAAAAGCAAGCAATATATTTGGGTGATTAGGGATCATTATTCTTGCTCCAAATTCTGATTAATTATGCTGTATAATAGTAGTACTTTTTTTTCTACACGGAGATTTGAGAATAGAGATTTGAGTTTTAATTCTTTGAAAATACTAATATACCTATCATTTGAATTGACGTCCAAATTGATAAGCATCGCTTGTGACCAAGTGAGGGATATGAATGACCTAAATACGATATATCTATCTTTTGAACCAAATTGAAAATTATATGAGACTATTAGTATTATTTTTCCCATTCCACCTAAAAAAATATACATTCCAGATTTCAAAAATCCCGCAAGATATGGAGAGATGTCAATCTATAATTCGACATACCATGTTATAGAATGAACTGTTGGTAAGCTTATTATTTTACTCTTCCTTCAAAAAGTAGATACGTAGTAAAAACTACAAAGGGAAAAAAGTCGAAGATACGTAGTAAAAACTAAAAAGGGGAAAAAGTCGAAAGTGTTACAGCTAAATGCACTAGAAACCAAACTAGCACACAATTCGATTGTCCCACACAAAGTTTGATTTTGAAGTACCTTTAAAAAAAGAAAATTTATTTTTCTAATTTGTACACGATTTTTTTTATAATCAAGGGTATTATCATATTTTTGATTTAAAATTAATCTCTTTCACGTCAAATTATTTATTATAAGAATAAAATTCCCTCAATAATAATTTTTTTTATTCATAAAACTCAAATTTAATATCTTATTTAAAAAAAATAAAATGTCGAATAATTTAAATCAATCAATTATTAATTGTACTTGATTTAATTTAAAATTAAAGGGATGACACTGGATAAATAAGTGAAAAGAACGCCGAGAGGCAGTTGGGCCATGGATGTCTCGTCGGAACCAGGTACAACCCAAGACTTGGGCAGTCTTGAAAGGTTCTTTTAATTGTCATTTTGATGGGCGCAAAAGCCCTTTCGCTTGATTTCACTTTCGAGAGGATGGTCTCCTAATCCAGCCATGATGCCCTGTTGGTTGGCCAGGGTTCGTGCCACCGACGATTTTTTATTTGTCATGTCCCCTTCCTCTTCGCCTCTGCCCTACCACACCTCCAAAGTTTCCATGCACCTCTCAATTCTCTTTGTAGAACCCTTCTTATCATGCGTGCTAATGTCCCACTATACTGTAGTAGTATTTTCTTTTAATCATTAATTAATAGAATGAATTAAATCATTTTCTTTTTATATATTGCGATAGAATTTCAATATGAAATACTATTAAGATTTTAGAATCTTCTAGTTATTAATTTGTAGTATTTTAGAAGACCCATTAAATAGAGAAAAAATTTGCCAAAGTCGGTACTTTTCATAATCTTGGTATATGAAATGACTAATTTAATACTATTATTATATACTAGTAATATGAAAGAAAAGACATCCAAATAAATATCAAATACATTTTTTTAATATTAAAGCTTCCAGAATTCAAGTTTAATTAAGACCTCTAGTTTAACTTTCAGAACTCAATTCCGACTTAAGCATTTAGACATGCGGATTGGGGATTGTATTATTGGAGTATGTTTTTCAATTTAAAAATACTACTACTAGTACTACGTAAATAAGGCGCTGAGGCGTGCAAACAATGATTAGGTGATGGGGATATATGGAGGAGTTCAGAAAAATCCTTGTTTTCCGAGAAATCATTGCTTTTTCACTGCTTTTGGATTAATTAAATGTCTAGTAAAAGACATTAATGGGAGGGGAGCTCTAGTAGTGTAGGGCCTTGCACAGATACTTAAATGCTATTAATGGCTGTCCCTTTCAGTCATTAACCTATTTCAATCATTCTCAAGTGTATTTATTAGTAGTAAAATATATTAAGGCCCACCGTACTCTACCCTCTACCGCTAACCCCACCGTTGAACATTTTTCTTGAATATAACTACTTGTCTCTTTCTTTAAAATTTTTATTTATAGCATTCGCACTTTCAAATTGGTTCCAACTTCCAAGTTTAAATGGCTTCGAGTTTCAGGGTATTCATTGATCAATATCTTACTCACTCAACTGCTACTTTATTGTGGTAATGAAGTTTTCATATCTATCAAAACCCTTACATGGAATGTTAGTATTTACTCAATCTTAAAATAAGCGTTATTTTTGAACAAAAATTATTATTATACAATACGTGTCGTTTTAAAAATTATATGTTTTATGAATTGTATCTTTTTCAATTTCGTCAATCTTCTTCCGAATTAATTGTATTGAAAGAAATTTGTTTATAAAAAATAATGAATTGTATTTTAATAGAAATCAATAATTTCAATGCAATGGTAAATTTGATATAAAAATAAATTTATTGCTAGATTTTAAGATTTCTTAATTCGTATGCGGAGCTAAAAAATGACATTTATTTTGAAATTGAGGGGATGGTAATTATGCTATATTGACCTACCATTTTTATTTGATTCATGTGACACAATTACAATCATTAAATTATCGTAATAAATGTCTTAAAATGAAAAGTTTACCCATGTAATTATAAATTATTTGTGTCTAAACTTATGTTATCTTGTGGGGTAAAATGATATGGTAAAAAAAGTGATAGATGAAATTAATATTTTTTAGTAATAAATCCGTATATGTTTAAATAACCGAAATTTGAGATATTTACAATAAATAATCAAAGGACTTAAATTTAATGAACTTTGATTAATCTATGCTTCTCCTTCCTCGTGGTAATGCAAAGATAAATTAAGAAAAGGGATGATGAGTTGAATTGAATGCTGAAATTGGTGATGATGATGACGGTGGCTGATTAGGCGTCCCCGCGTCTCCCACACCAGCACTTCCTCACTCCTTCCATTTACACCACGTGACACGTGTGCCATTTTCCCAGAGATTCCTCTTAGCCCCCTACTTCAAAATTTTTTTTTAAAGAGTAGGAACTCCCAAACGCGGCCTTCATTTACTCCTAATTTGACCCTCACCGACCCCTCACCCACCAATCAAATCTCTTCATCAATGTCACAGTCAGTGATTCAATCACTTAAAATTATGGGGTATCGTACTATAATTTCCATACAGACCCATAGCTGAAAAGCAGAAGCAGAAGCTTCCTCTTCTCTCTCATCTCACTCGGCTCTTTTCTCGCTCTCAACTCTCTCTCTCTCTAATCTCTATAAATACGTAAACAAAAGCTTTCTCTTCATAATTTTAATTTCGAATTTTTTTGTCTGTTTGTAAATCTTTCTTCATGGGGTTCCCCGTTGGTTACACGGAAGTTTTCTTACCTAAGCTCTTCGTTCACACACTTTCTTTTCTGGGTTTCATACGAGGTCTAATATTTGCCCTTTTCAACTATCTGGGACTCTCCGATTTCCTCGAGACAGATACAGTCTGGCCTGAAAGCGCGACTCGAACAACACAGGACAACCCACCCGTATCCGCTCTCCTGATCCGGGAAATCCTTCCCGTCATAAAATACGAGGAACTTGTCGTCGTAGGGGACCGACCGGAGAGCTGTGCGGTTTGCTTGTACGAGTTCGAAGCAGGGGAAGAGATCAGGTGGTTGAGGAACTGTAGGCACGTTTTCCATAGGGTGTGTTTGGACCGTTGGATGGACCATGACCAGAAAACGTGTCCCCTCTGTAGGACACCCTTCGTGCCCGACGAGTTGCAGGACGAGTTTAATCAACGGCTCTGGGCTGCTTCGGGGGTCAGTGATTTTTACAGTGAGTACAGTTCGGTTCCGGGATTGTAGATTTTTTAAGGGGAAATGAGAGGAGGGGGGCCGGTACTTGTTTTGTTTTATCCGATGGCCTTTTTGTAATGAGCTTAGTGAAAATTTGTACATATTACATGATAATTGGGTGCATACTGCATAGCCAATAAAAAGAAAAAACAAAAAAGATAAAAGTTTTTGCCTACACAGTTTGAATGCTTACAATTATGCTTTCTTTGAATTGCTTCTCAAAATTGAGCAACAAAGTATCAGTCAATCTACATCCTTTCTTTAATTATAGTATATTAGTTAGGTTGCATTTCAGTTGTGTGTTAAATGTAGAGTTGAAGTGTTGCTCTTTACAGCTATGAATCTGCTGGTATGAAATGGGAATGTTACCTTTCTAATTTGTTTTTCAATTATTTTTTACTAGTAATTTCTATAACTTTTGGCTGCAAGAAGATATTTTTATCTATATATGCTGTGCATATTTGCTCTTGAGAAGTGCATGTGGATGTGGATGTGTGTGGAATTGAGCTTAACACAAACAGTGTAGCCATGGGAAAGATCATGAAACGAGATGCTTTTATTTTTTAAGTTGGATTCTTACCTTATTTTTAGTACTATAAAAGATTTTTGGACTATTAAATTATTAGTATGACGATATTATCAATATCAACTTTTGGGGTATTGGAGTTTGCTGAGCAGGTGGCTGACCGATTTGTTAGGATCTTGTCACTGCCTGTCACTGGACAATGAACATGAATCTGATAGACTCCAGTTTTTTTTTTTCCTAATATAGTTTTCCCTTTTTATTTTAACCCCTTTTCCTCACTTCAATCTGAGGTTGAACTCAGATAATATAGTCCTGGTATGAGTTTTGTTGTTTTTGTTCAAGAGTGCCGCTGCTTTGATTATTTCCTATGTAGGGGTGTTTTGGAACTACTTGTAGTAGTAGTTGTTAATCGTAGAATTCTTTGGCGGTGCGATCGTGTTCGAGTGGGGTGATGAACTGATGATCGAACTGCACGTTTTTGTCTTCTCATGCTGGTAGTAAAACTTTGATTCGAGTAAATGGAAAAGAGATGCTGCTGATTGCAGCTTGCATTAAAGATGGTGGCCCGGTGGAGGTGCATTGATAATCTTTTCTGCGTCCCCATTGCTTTTTGGTATGATTGAATTTACTGAACTTGGATTCTGTGCTCGAACCATCTTTTTCTCAGGCTCTGTTTTAACTGCCAAAGGCTTGAATCCCAAGCTGGCTCTGTCAATTACTGTATACTCTGTAAAACAGGTGACATCAAATGATCAAATTGCAGTTGGTTTTTAGCATGGAATCTGAAAATTCTGAATCAGTCCCCCCTTTCTGGCCTGAACCCTGAACAATGTCTACGGACAGGGGCCCTTCCTGCAATCTCCTTACCACAACAGGATTTAACAGCACTCGGGAATCCCTTTTTGTTTCAACTTTCAAGGAGACAAATTAAAAAAGAAAAATTGAAGGATCCAAAGTGAATCTGATAACATTCTTTATCTAACCTTTTTCCGGGATTATGTTAAAGAAGAAAGTGAATCTATGAAAAAGATTTAGCACCTTTGCCAAAAAAAAAAAAGAAAAAAAATTAGCACGAAGCTCAGTGCCTTTAACTTTAACGTGACAGCGATCAATGTCGATATTTTGCTCGTAATTCCTAGAAGCAGAAAGCCGCTGGGTATTTGTCTATTGGGCTTCCTTAAGCTGAGAAATAGATAATGCATCGGGAAGTTACATTTAGCCCAATAAGTTGTTAAAGGTGGTCAGAAACTGGCCCAATTCAAGCTGCAAACCCAGTTCATTTTTAGGTGTCCAAGTCCAACCTTGTCCCTTGATATGCGTGAACCGTTGATTTCGAAGACTTCCTTTGATTCAGATTCATCGTTTGACTTTCCTAAGGTTCAATGGCCCATGAAAACTTCAACAATAAATGATGGAGCATTCGTTAAGGGAAAAATAAAACAACATGGACCCACCCGAACCTACGTAATTTCAACAAACACGGCAATTTCAACTTCACTTTCAGCTCGCAACTGGAGGCCATTATTGCCTTCCTCTCACACCCTTTGCTTAAACCCCAAGGCTCCTTCGCAAATCCCCACATTGCATTACTTCAAAACCAAAAAATGAGAAGAAAACTACACAGCCTTTGCTTTCTTTCTAAATATTCTCCCTTCTTTCCAAATCTCTGAATCTTAGAATGTCCATTGCTATAGGACTTATGCATATAGCTATCATAGCGATCTCTTTGTTGCTTGGCTCCCTGAACGTACAATCTCTACCATGTGAAGACAGTAGATGCAAAACCGGGTCATGCAACAGCACCGGTGCTTGCATTTGTAATCTACCTGATCCATCCACCATCTTGGACGGCGATCGCCCTTTCCTCGGGTAAAACACATCATCAAACTCTGTTTGGTGAAGTCATCATAAAATAGTTCTGATAAACTTTTTGTGCTGCTATTTGTCTAAATGTAGGGGGAACTTTTGTGATGAGGAAATGACAATGTGTGATGGGACCAATTCGTTTTGGTGTGAAAATGGCGGGATCTGTGAAGAGATTGTTCAAGGCGAGGACTACTTGTGCAAGTGTCCTCCGGGATATGCCGGAGAGCATTGTCAGCATCCGGGAGCGCCGTGCGGCAGGACATTCTGTTTCCATGAGGCAGAGTGCCTGGCTGAAAGTGGTGTATGCCAATGTCCGCCTAACTGGAGAGGAAGTTTTGATTGCTCTTTTCCAACACAAAACAGAACAGGTCAAACCTACCTTGATTATCATCTGACTTTCTTTCTCTATGTGTGTGTGTGTGTTTTTCTTTCCCTTCTGTTACTTTACTCACCTTAAGGAGCATTGTCTTGATGAGTTTGAAAGATTTGGATCCCATAAATTACTAAAATTATCATGCTTTATGTTAATTAACAATGTCAATGATTGTTGTTGCTGCATGGATATGGATTCTGTCCTTTAAACAGAGTTAATATACTACGATCTATTTCCCTTTTTCGTGTGTTCTGTTTAGTTATTATTGGTTTTCTGAGCCTCTTGGCTTCTGATTGTCCAAACTGAAATCTGATTTACCCTGTTAATGTAAAGTTTCATTTTGCATCTCTTTATGACTGAGCTCATTGAGCATGCATGTGCACCGCTAGTCATTTAGAAGTCTTTGTTTATACTCTTCCTCTTACACATTTAAACTCTTTGTAGATTCGCCAATCAACTCGACCATGTCCCAATTTCCTCACTGGGGAAGCAATAACGGTAGTACAACTGTGAGTAATACTCCATTCTTCCTAAGATTAGTTGCTGTTTCTTTCACTCCTGAACAGGCGCATCTCGCATAGTATGATCTATAGTTGATTTTATTATTTTTCAGTGGATTGTGGTGGTGGTGGCCATTTCATTTTCAATAGGAGCAGTTGCAGGGGGTGCCCTGTATGTCAAGAAATTGTTTGGTAAGAAGGAAACCGCTCCAAAATTTCAGCAGCTATCTCGAATGCAAAGTCATAGCATTTTGGATGATGATGAAGAAGCTGATACCATGGTTCCAGAAATGAGTCGCAATGGGAACCGGCGGTTTTAGTTTATGAACTATTTCCCAGTATCGGCAGTGGTTTCGCTTTGAGACATTACATATAGTTCAGTTGTATTAATTCACGATAAAATTTGGGAAATTAAGGCTATATTTGGTACATGAAAATATTTTCTATTTTCATTCTTTAAAAAATACAAAAAAATCACCATATAAAAGAAATCACCCATTATTTTAGAAAATAAAATTGAAAATGAACCTAATATAAAGAATAATTTTTTTTAATCTCATTTCTAAATCTATTTTTATTTTTATTTTTTAAAATATGTATATGTTTTCTCTCACAAGGCATATCTTATATGGTAGTTTCTTTATATTTTTTGGAGAATGAAAACAAAAAATATTTTTTCATACGAAATATAGCCTAAATCTTTCCTATTTGGTTTTGACTTTTTGGATGCAGTATTATATACTATCAAAATCAAGGATTTAGACTATGTTTGGTACGAGAAAATATTTTCCGTTTTCATTTTCTAAAAAAGACAAAGAAACAATCATGTAAAATATGTGTTGTAAGAGAAAATGTACACATGTTTTAGAAAATGAAAAAGAAAATGGATTTAGAAATGAGATTTAAAAAAAATTATTTTCAATTTTAGGTCCATTTTTATTTTCTAAAACATACATACATTTCTATAAACTACATATATCTTATATGGTGATTTCTTTATATTTTTTAGAGAATGAAAACATAAAATATTTTCATATACCAAACATAGCCTTAGTGTCTTCGCAAATGTTAATTCCCTTTTACACTTTGAGCGGATGCTTCTCCAAATGTAATAGTCTAGGTGGGGCTGGAATTTCTACAGATATGAATGATGAATCTGAAGCAATATATATAGAAAAATCAACAAAGGATGTTCAAGAATTATCAGAGGGGTAAAAACTAGAACAAAAAATTGACAACAATCCTTTTCCATATAATAGTAAACTTTGCGACTAAGTACCATAAATTTTTAGGTATGCACCTCTCAATGAATTCAACCAAATGTGAACATTGAGATAACTTATATCTGAACATGTGTCACTGTCACTATCTACATTAGTTATGATGAGCTTGAGGGTGAGACAAAGGATAGCCTACAGGAGGAAAGTTTTGAGGAGGTGGCGGGCCTCCTGCGGGAAAGTAACCTCCAGCAGGTTGTGGACAAGCAGTAGCAGCATAACCTGGACGAGGTCCTGGATGTCCTGCGACAGGGTAGCCTGGAATAGGTGGAGGTGGACATGCATAGCCGTTAGGTGGCTGCCATGGTCGCGGTTGGAGTGGATATCCAACGGCTGGAGGCACTGGAAGATCAATCCGGGACATCTGCTGTACTGGAGGAACCACCATAATCGATGGAGGCCCGAATTTACCATCCCTTTTGTCCATTTCAATCTTGTGCTGAGCCTGCATTATTACATGGTAACATAGAAGTTCG
The DNA here is from genome assembly GCA_030664755.1 of Microcos paniculata. Lineage (NCBI taxonomy): Eukaryota > Viridiplantae > Streptophyta > Magnoliopsida > Malvales > Malvaceae > Microcos > Microcos paniculata. The sequence goes on from CP131461.1 coordinate 38,470,387, forward strand.
AAAGGTCAATGCAAACTTATAAGAAGTGCTTCAGAAACCTTAGACCGGGTTCTGATTCATTGCATACCTGCATACAAGCACAGACCCTGCAAAAGAAAACGATGAAAACAATCAACAACACAAACAATCGGCAGAAAAGGCATCCACAAAGGTGCATTGAATGCCTTACGTGCAAAAAACGGCGTCAGAACAACAGTTTAATATCTCTGAGGCATCTTCAAGCTCATCGCTCCCGGTAATGATAGCAACCAGACGAAATATGCAAGCAACTTGTCCAAGACAGAGCATAAATCCCTAAAAGAATATGTTGAAGTTTATTAGCAAGAAAACCCAGGGAAAAGCCAGTGATTAGGGACAGACAGCGAATATTACAATGATGCAGTTGTCACATTTCGTGGTCTGTATATTGAACTCATCTTGAAGAAGAAAACGAGTTGAAGCAACTGAATTGGAGAAACAACAGCAAACCTTGAAAGAAGTAGGAACAGAATCAGACTCATATCAATTTGTTAAATCTTAAATCCGAAAACAAGAAGAGTTAAAGCTGCTTAAGGTTTTGTCTTCTACCTCAGTGCATAGACAAACTTCAGGACATTGGCTTTCTCCACATTTACCACTACAAGGCATGTAACCCGCACAACATTGGTACCTATAACCATAACACAGAAGATTCCGAGATGTTTGTTAACAAAATTTCGAGTTTGGAATTCTGGTTGGAATGATAAAGCTGTTTGGAAGTTATGGCATCCTTTAATAATTACCTCGACATGTCATCGCTTAAAGCTCTTTTCCTCAGCATATACGAAACGCAGACAGGGCTATCATCCAAAAAAGAAGGTGTATTAGTTATGAAGCAAGCATCAGATTCATAGTAATAAAATGCGAATGTTGCGACCGCAATTTCACTGGAATCAAAATCCGCAACAGTCCTTTTTAGGTTGGAAAATGGTAGAACAATGTCTTCTAGTTTTTCACTTGTCAAAGACTGCAAGCAATAAAAGACTTGGAGATGGAACAGAGACTCGGCCGCTCTGTTTCATTCTCTTTCCTTTTGCATGGCATTTTGAGTGCTCTTATTTCATAGTCATTTGGTGGAACCCTGCACGATTTAGGTCAAATTATGATATGGATGTGCAATTCTAGTACTCTTAACGGCCATTTCCCTTCTTTTTTTTTTTTTTGGGGGGGGGGGGGGGGGTTTAATTAAGAAGAAGTATTGGAAAATTCAATTGCATGCGTGGTCACAAGTTTATTAATTTTAGTCTAAAATAAAATAAAACTTTCCAATTTAGTTTAATTAAAACTAGAAAAAGAAATCATTATGAATGCTATCTAAGGGGCAGCGGATCTTCAAATACCAGCCGTAGTAGATAATATACGTGAAAATTTTTGAAACAAAGAAGAAGAAGAAAATAGCATCTCGAGGGTGCCATAGAAAACTCACCAACATGATGCAAGGAGGCAGTCTGCACATTCAAAAAAAGGTCAATATGCAATCAGATATGATCCAATATATTGTCCTTGAACCTTTGAAACATAAAATTCAACAACAAAACATTCATTTGAACAGAGAATATTCAGAACATTCATTTTCTTATCCTGAATTTTCTTTAGAACCAAATGGGAGGGACCAAAAAAATCAGAAAGGGAAATAACAAAAAGGAGAAAAAGGTGAAGAGTAAAATATATTTACAGGGAAGATCATCTAGAATGGTGTCCATGAGATCACTGTGCCAGACATTTCCGTAGCTCTGACGAGCCGCCATTTGATCGTACCTATCTTGGATCCCCATTGTAGTCCTGATGAATGATCAACTCAGATTCTCTAGAGACAAAAAGGAATCAAAGCTACAACGTACGATGAAATCGAAGGAAGCACTAGCTAGATTTTGTTGTCGATGTCTGACCAAATATTTATACCATGAAAGGGGAAAGAGATAAATGAAGAACAAAATTGAGGGAAACGCCAACTACAGCTGGAACAAAAAAAACAGTAAACTGTTTGAAACGGGATTAAGAAATTCAGACAAATATCATTCTGGATTCGGTGGAAGTTTATTTTGGTTTTGGTCACGCGGTCCTATTGTGCAATCTTAATCATTACTAACTTGTTAGGGCAGGAGCAAATGTTACTCACATTTCGTTAATTCTTGTTGGGTTAGTAATAACTAATTCTAGTTTAGCTGCATGTTGGGCAAATTTTGCCGTAATTAGCCCAATAATTTGCCCCCAAATTAAGGACATCAACAATACTACTATTTTTTCCTTTTCGTTTCCCATGAATTTTTATGTGGTGATAATAATATAATTAATTGTCCTATTGGCTACGTATATACAAGTAAACGAAGTAAACGAACGGATTCTGACCGTATTTGGTCCAAAGTACAAAGGAAGGAAAAAAAGTCAATGAAGATATAATACAGGTAGAAATGTAAGGAAGCAGCCAATGTAAAGCTCACACGACACCAAGTTTCAATGGAGATTGAGTACGTCTGATCACCAAAGTACGGCGTGATATTGACCCTTCACTACCTACAAATTTAGAATTACTTATTATCTCCGAGAAAAAAATATTTTCTTAATATAATAATAAAAATAAGAAAGTGGTCTCTCCACGCGCCGTCAACCAGCGTGCTTTATAGTATGATTAATGTCTGATCCACATTAATTTTTCTTCTTTTTATTTATTAGTAAAAAAAATCAGATAAATGTTCACAAATACTTATTGGCTATTGGGTAAGAATTTCGCATTATAATCATATAATGATCCATTTTATCTTTTTTTTTTGGTTTAACGTACAATTAAGAGGGCCCGTACAAGAATATACGAGTGTACCTAATTTTAAAGTGATAACCAATCATTTAGTTGCAAACTTGTATTTTTTTCCTTAGCATTTTATGATGCATATTTATATTTATTCAATTATTATGAACAAAATGTTACTCTGTATTACTATTAAAGCATTATTATACCTGGAACTCGTTTTTGGATTTTGACAACGTAGAATTCTAGCATTTGAAACTGTTACCATATATTTCTAGAATTTGAATAAATTTGTTACATGCATTAGATTTTTTACTAAGCAAGGTATGGACACATTTATCATATTATTATTGGTCACAAAAAGAAATGATTACATCATAATTATAAAATCTCATTTTTAGATATTACAACGAAGATTTCTTATATATGTTCATTGCATGCATCTTACCATTTCAAATTTAAAGAAGATTCATTCTAACAATTTACCAAAAAAATTTATCAAACTTTAAGTAAGAAATTTAATATGAGGGTGCCTTCCTATTAGGTAATACAATAATGCTACCATATGCAAATTCGTTAAACAAACAAATTATGGAGAAAGAATTAAGCAAAAAACCCTATGGGTATATGTCTAGGTTTGGCAGCAGTGCGAATATTCACTTAATTTTCACTATCTATAACCGAAACCGTTTAACTATATGCTATTCGAAACCGCATAAGAAACCGCTTAACCTTCAGATTCAATAACCGAATCTGCACCGAAAGCATTTAATAATATCAAAATCCGCACTGCATAATCGTTTAACTTAAGCAAATAAGTGGATATTTGTCTAAAAACCGAATCCAAATCTAAAAACACAAATGTTTAAGTCAAAATTTTAAAAATTTATGAAATTCAAGTATTTCAATAAATAAATAAATTAAATAATAGAGCTTAAACGATTTTTATGTGGATAGCGAATATCAAAAGTCTTAAAATCGACACTGCTCCAAATCCGTGACGGATAGTAATTTTACTATCCAAAACAGTTCTAAAATCATTTATTAAATGGTTTAGAGTTTTAAACAGTTTTAATCAGGACGGATATCTACTTAATATCCATTCATTGCCATCCCTACATATGTCACACGCAAACAACATTTTTATTTTCTTTTTTGGATGAAATTTGTTTTTTCATTCCAAGAACACTATTATATAACAATAATTTCGATACTGCAAAGTTTAAATTTCTTCATAAACCAATTAAAATTAGAAAAAAAATGAAGAAAGAAAATAAAATCTACATAATTTGGAAGTGTTAGGTTTACAACTCATTGTGAAAATTAGTAAAATATCTACATACATCTACTAATAATGGGCAGCCATAAATCCATAAGCCGCAAGTGCGCCAACCATTAATTTAGACCTTATTAATTTATGGAAGGAGTAAGGAGTGCATGGAAAAAATACTTAATAATGTGGAACTACTATATTTCTCAACAGTCGCCGTTTTGGATTTGGTTAGTTTTCCCTAGAAAAATTTAATCACAAGAATCCCACAAAGCCACGTCACCCGGCCTTTTAAAGATCTACGTGACCCGTTTTGGATTTTCACTTTGAGAAAAAAGAATTTAGTCAGACACGATGAAATTACAAAAACCACCTTACGATTTCCATAGATTGACTAACAGGCCCTTTTTTGGTCCACTGGGGTCACACCCTATAATATCTCCTACTGTCACGTTGCAGAGGAAATTCTACTCTTACCCGCGACAAAACCCAACATCATATAAAACAAAAAAATCCCTCCAACAAAAACAGCAAAAAAGAAAAAAAAAAAAACCTACTTAAACCCTAGAAAAAAAATATAAATATATATAAAAAACAGTTATCAATTTACCATAAAAGAAATGAAAAATACGATAATCACAACAGATTTAACACTTAAGGGCAAAAATTCATAAAATGAAGAATTTTTCTTCACATTAGGGACTTCAACGATCTTGCTTTAACGGGCTTCCTCATTCGTTTCTTGCCACTATCCCCATTCTCGTCATCCTCCTCATCATCCTCATCATCGACATAATCAAATTCTTCATTATTATCGATTTGGGAAGAAGACGACGGCGTCGTATTGTTTTGAGTAGTGATAGCGCTGCTGTTGTTTTCAACATCTTTAGCCTCAATATTCTTGCTTATTTCGCCTGCTCTTTCGCTGCCGCCTCCTCTCCTTTTGCCCCACAACGGCCCAAACCCAGAATAATAGTAAAATTCATACGGGTTCGAAGCGGCTGACGACGAGCCCTTCTTCGCAGCTCGGGCTCGCCCACGGCGGCTGCCGGTTACTTGATTATTCCTCTCAGCTTTCCTGCTGGTCAACGAACTAGGATTATTTCCTCCATCGCTGCTGTTGTTGTTGTTGCTGCAAGATTTCAGCAAAGCATCTTGCTTGGACTCCTTCCCTTCCTCTTCGCATTGGCTCTTAAACTCAAATCGCTCCCCCATTTTCATCATCTCATCGATATCGTCATTATCGTCGATAACCATGGCTTCCACTTTCACAGTCGCTTTCTCTTCACTGTCCATCATCGAAGCCACGCTGCGAGTTTCAAGCAGTCACGCAACATTTTTTTCAAAATCCGCAGGAGAAAACACAGACTGGGTTTTCGATAACTCGCCAACCCATCGACAAATTTTTGGATAATTATTCGACCATTTTAGAAACGAATGGCAAAAAAACCCTAATACAATATTACGACACCAATTGATAAAAAGCAATCGAATCCGAGAATATGAAGTAGATTACCTCTCAACAGCACCAATAGAATCGCCTAAGCTCCCATTTCCATTAAAGCTATCTTCAGTTTCGAACTGGGTTTTTTTAAAAGAAAAAAGAAAACAAATAAACGAACCAAACAAAAACCCGAGCCAAAAAATAATACACAGAAATGGCAGATACCCATTAACCTAAATCGACTATTAGAAGGAAAATACACGACAAGCAGGAGAGAATTTAGGGTTTCCTTGAAACCCTAAAATGTAAAAACCCTAAAAGGAAGGGAGGGATATAGATAAAATGTCTGGTAAAGGAAGATAAAATGGAAGCAAGGGTGAAGAAGCAGTAAGTAGATCTGCCACGAGAAGCGAACGAATTTATTTAGGAGGAGAAGAAAAAACAAAACAAAGAGAGCAAAAGGGTTACCTGGTGATAAACAGACGACGGGTGTGGTTCTTCGGAGAAAGTAATCACATCCCATGGCGACTGGTTCAGCTGGCACACGTGCACACTCTCAGGCTTTGAACCTTGCGGGTATATCAGCGATGATAGCTTCGCGTTCTTCCGAATCCTCATATCGTTTTATTTTGGTACCAAAATAAAGCAATAACAATAACAATAAAGATGGGAAAATATCAAATAGGTAGGAGGCTTAAATACAGATAAAAAAGAGAATAAATATTCTACGAACTGAAAGTGAAGAAGAGAGAAAAAAAAATATAAGATCGAAAAGCAGTGTTTATTTTTCGAAAGAGGGGTAACTTTTCCCAGGGGTCCTATATTTTGCTTCTCTTTTCCTTTCTCTCTGAGAAAGAGAGGGGAAGGGGAAGGTTTTGGTGGTGATATATGGTGTTTTTTTGCAGATCTCACAGAACTCGATAATCAGGGTTTTTTCTTAACTTTCTGTTGCTTTCTCGGCCCTTCATATGTTTCGATTTGTTTCGATATTGACAATTTTCTCCTTAGGTCTTTTTGTTTATTTACGGTAATGGCTTCGGGAGAAAAAAAAGCTGCCGCTATTACACGTCATGATAGTTGTCCAAAGTTTTATTTTTTCTAATTTATTGGGTCGTTCATGATCTCATGCGTTTGCCCCCACCTTGGTTCCCCTGGGCTCTCGTGCATTTGCCCTAATTGATATATTATCTTGTTGATTTTCTTGAGATTTTCTAGTTTAGAGCCAAAATGGGAGTTGCTGTTCTGGCAATTACATTTACACGTGAAGAGTGCATTAAGGGAGGAAGAGGAGAGCTTAGAGGATCATTACCCTCAACAGGCTCAGGCTTTAAGGGTGTTTCGGTAAATTGGGTTTTTTTTTTCCTTGAAAGAAAAATGATTAAATGGATGAAAGTCATGAAACCTAACATCCTTCATTCCTAGAACAGTGGGCAGGGGACGAACGGGTGCGTGGCGTGGCGTGGCGGAGGAGGAGAGTGAATCAAACGCGCCGGAACAGCATGCGCGTGTAAAGATGAAGTGGCAAACAGGTCTGGCCCACGGGGAAAGAATGGATTTGATGAGTGTACTTTGATGGGTCCCACGGGGGAATTGAAGGGCTGTGATGGAAGGGGGAGAAGGGTCTCCAAAAGAGTGAAAAGCACAGAATGTGATACCCAGAGATTATAACGTAGTTTTATAGTAAAAGCTAGAAATAGAAGCTGCAGCAGCAAACTGCAAGTAGTGAGCCAACCCCCATCCTTACGTGTCAGCTTGTTGCAAATTTTCAAGAACAATTAATTAAGTTTAATTATTTGGGTAATTAGGATTTAAACCAATGAGTTCTTGCAAATTGCACGAGATAATTAATAGTAACAAGGATATTACTACGTAGGAGCGTCCTTTGAAGGAGTCGGGGTAGAGTCACAACTTGGAGCGTTTGGACATTTTTGTTAAAGATTATGGCCATAATTCATGTAATATTGGAAGAGGACCTACCATTATAAGGTGAGATAGAGGAGGGGGAGTGGAATCCAAATGGTCAAAACATAATGAAATAATACTTATTAATATTATTACCAAATTGGGGCTAATGGTGCTTTCTCAAAAATAAAACACTACTTTAAGCCATTTACTTGATCATTTTGTAAAAAGGTTTGATGGTCTTACTTAACTCTTGGCTACCGGCAGCCTATAGATAATTTTATTATCTTTATGGAAGAAAAAGCAGGGTAGGGGAAATGAATAAAAGAAAACCTGCCTACCTATTTCATTGCCAAGTTACGTTTTATTTTTCCTTCGAATTTCAAGTAGAATTAATTCATTCCCATGAAGAATTTAGAGATACCTTTTTTTTTTATTTTGTTTATCATTAAAAATATTAAAGAGAGCATTTGATTGGTAGTATATATAGAAGAAGAAGATTTGATAATTTGAAACGAATGAATTTTGTATAAATATTATATCTGCCTAGCAATAATGTGGAGTATGTATGCCCTACTGCAAAGAGAGGTTGACCTAACAAATTTATACTTTAAAACCGGTTGGAGTAAATAGTAAGTAGTAGAAGAGTTAGCTTTTTTCACCCAAAAAAAAAAGTAGAAGAGTTAGCTTGGCTCCAAAACAGTGAGTTTTGCTTTTCGTTAGGCTCGCTGGCCGGGTAGCAGTGGCTGCAGGGACCCCAAGCCCACTCTCCCACCCACAGTTTGACACATGCAACGCAAGCGACGCAATGGATAAAAAGCGCAAAAAAATAAAGAAGGAAAAGTATTAAAAACAACAGTAAGAAAAGTAGAACAAACAACAGATTCAGAAACAGGGTCGCTAGCTACTAGCTACAATATGCTTGATATGCTCTATTTAGTATTTACGTTTACATAACAATGTGCAAAATGACTAAACAAGAGTATCGGATGTGGCGTATGCTAAGCTAGGGTTGCAGCCCACTTTGAACCAAATTTCGGTAAAAAAAAAAAGAAAGAGAGCAGAATTATTGAAAAAGCATCTCTAACTACAGCTCTCCCCTCTTCTCCAAAAACCATTTTTCTACTCACTTAGAATTATAGTAATTTTTAGGGCTTTCTTTCTCTGGGTCATTATACAGCTACGGCCAATGCCAATTTGGAAAAGTCCAGAGACATACGAACTCTTAGCCCTGGAATTTTGTCTCTAAGTTTCAGCACGCAATGCATCAGCAACCATAAAAAGAAGTTGGAGAAAGAGCTCTATCTTTACTTCACACCATCAAAATAATCCTCTGTTTATGGAAATAAAAGCTATTTTGGAGCTGGAGGTACATTAGATACGTTTCCCAGAACTCAAAAGCCACAAAATCATCATTGCGTTAGCATTTTGGTAAAAAACTGCAAATTGGCCATCACTTCAGTCCAAAGTAGTATAGTAGTATATTTGTTAAATAATCAGTATCCAAGGTAAACTAGCCTCTACTTTGCAAGTGAGCTAGCAGAACACCTGTTTTCTTTTTATTTATTCCTTTCCTTTTGGTTGCAGTGAAATGAATAGACAGTTGAAAAAAGAGTCGTCCCAATTAAAAAGCCTTTCTCCTTAAGCATTTTCTGTCATACTTTATTGTGTGGCATGGTTGGCATGATTGTCTATTACTTAATTCACAATGCTGCTTTCGATTACTGTTAATTGAATGGGAGATGTTTTTTAAATAAAGGAAAATAATTATTGTTTGCTGATGCCATGGTTAGACCTTAACAGGATATTTTATCATTTTAATTTTAATGCTTTCAGGGTACTGCAAACTTGATTAATTAAGGATTCTAAACTCTGGAGCCCTAGCTACCGGCAGCTTGCAATATTGGCCAATCTCATCAAAATTTTTTTCCCACTATAAATCAATCGACCAAACAACTGAACTTTTCTTCTGTTTCTTCAGGTCAATTATTGGCATTACATTGATGTTCTCCAATAATAACAATAGAGCGGCTCTGCCTTTTTTTTTCTTGTTTTGTTTTCCTTCTTCTTTCTCTCTCTGTATCTTGGACTACGAATTTGGTCTGTACTGTTAAGATTCAAGGCTAATTATCTGGGTCTTAACAAGTACTCTAATATTCTTAAAATCTCTTACATAAACTTCGCCGCAGACCTTGTAGCAGTTTGGCTAGTATCTATACTCCATCTTTTGTACTTGGAAGCATGAGCAATAGACAGCTGCTGTGAAGTAATTAAAAGCGGGCAAATACTCGCATTTGGCCGCTAAGAAACACCCAAGACAGCCAGAAAACTTGGTTCGGCACATATAATTGAAGCAGTCGGTCAAGGATCCATATAAAGGAAAATTTCCCTGATTTCAGAAGATTTTCCCAAAGCAAAGCAGACCAAAAATCCTCATGAGAATTAGCAGCTCTGGAATCAATTTAAAGAAGCAGAGTAGAGAAAGAACATCAAGAAAACCCAGATAATAAACCAAAATTAACCTAGATATATAACAAACCAAAAGCTTCGATCGATGTTTCCAATAAGACAGTGATAGAAATAGCAGAGATATAAACCCAGATAATAAACCAAAATTAACCTAGATATGAAGCGAACCAACAAGCGCTTCGATGTTTCCCTCAGGACAGTGATAGAAATTAATAACAGAGAAAACCCACCATTTACCCTGGACTCTGAAGCCATAACTCCTTAAACCCTTCATCTGCAGAAACCCTAAATATTTATCGATCCCCCGAAAAGGTCTGGGGATACAAACTATTTAAGTGCACTAGGATATTTTAGCTTCGCCAAACTAAACGGACGTTCTTTCCAAAACAAACTTAACAAAATCTAGGTGGAGATTGGAGCACTTAAATAAGCAAATAATCGAGAAACTTTGAGCTTTGAATTAGGGTTCTTAAACCAAAAGATTGTTGGACCTTTAACCCTAAAGTACTACTAAACCTAATAAACCGAGTCCATAACAGATCATATTAACAGGCTGAGATAAAAAAGGAAGAAAGAGAGACAAAGTTCGGTTAAGAGCTTCAAATCAGATAAGAAGATGGAAAAAGGCAAAAAAATAAAACGGAAATCTAAAATACAGAGTTAATTTTTGAAAAGATACAAGTTCGGGGGTCTTTGGTCTAATTTGGAGAGAAAGAAAATGAAGAAAGAAATTACATGAAGCGTACAATATGTATAATATATTACTAATATTATCTGCTTGAGCTGCAATTCGATTTCCAGACTTTCTGCCTTGAGTTCATAATTATAAGTTCTAACCAGTCTAAAGCTCCCTTGGTTTGGGCGAGTAGCCAGACAGGGTTAACAATAAGTAGATCATTAATTAATAATTTTCAGACGACGATATACTTGCTCTGGCTCTCATAAACTGATACACCAAACAGAACTTAGTTTGGATCATCTTCTTACACACCTTTCCACTCTCCTTTACAGTTTATAGTATTATTATTACTACCGTAAGTATGGTGAAAGAAAGAGTTTAACAGTGAAGATTGAAAAACACAGTAAAACCTTGTTTCTATTATGCTTCTTCGTTTCAGCCATGCTTGCCTGCACATGCTTCTCTCTCTGATAATCAATCTGATCTGATCAAGGTTTTTCTTTTTTTTTTTTGGTGGCTCTTGAGAAAGAGAGAAGGGTAAATGGGGAGCAACTCTTCTTTTTAATTGTTTAATGTTTAATGTGATGTTAGCACAACAACTAAGCATGGAGTGATCGCACAGCTGACGAGGAGCGCTAGTTTTCATGAGCCTTGTTTGTATGTCTGACTCTTTAGTCTTTAATGGATCTTTCTATTATGCCTTTTCCATTGAAAATTCATAGTACTGATATAAATATTTTTTCTTTTTTTTTTCTTTTTTATTTTGGCACATCTATTGCTCTTAAGATTATTAAGAGTAGGTTTGATATTACATTTGAGTATCAAAAAATTCTTTTTTATCTTTAGAATTCGTTTGGTATAAAGAAAAGAAAATTGTAAGGAAATAATTTTTTTATTTTAATAATTGAGTTATAAAATAAAATGTATAATTATAAATCACAACCATTAAATAAGTAAATTTTCTTTTTTATCCTTTTCCATCTTTCTTACTAAATGAATCCTTGAAATGATGTTAAATTATTTTTTGTTTGTATAGAAAACTCTTTTTGACAACTAAAAACTACCTAATTAGAGAAGCTGAAATTTTAGTGTTTTTATATTTTAAAAATACTTTTAAATATTAAATGGTTAAAATTTTTTTGAATAATTTTTTATTTCATTTTCAAAATTTATCCCTTTTAAATATTTTACCTTTCTACTATATTTTTTCATAATAATACCAAATAATTATCAATTTTTTTCACCGATTACTTTTTAAAAGTACTTTTGACAAATCAAAAATTTTCAAACCTCATCGATAATACCAAACTAGACCTAAGACTTATTAAGACCAAGAAGTTATGATGATAATAATAATATTATTATTTCTACCAAAAAAAATATTATTATTATTATAGCTATTCAGAAAATATAAAACTTTTTCTTGAGGGAACATAAAACTTTTTTTAAATGAATAAATTATCATATTTTTGGTACATATGAATAAATTATCATGTTCTTGTATATATTATGTTCTATATATAAATAAATATAATCGTACTGGGTTTTTTTCAATTTTAAATTCGTTGTCTTAACTTTCACCCTATCATAAATTATTATCTACACAAGTAACTCTATGGACATTCAATTATTAGTAATAAATAGAGAAAACAGAAAATGGTAGCGAGTTCCGTTAATTTTTTTAATTTATTTGTTTGCTAATTTACCTGCAAGGCTGCAACTCGCAACTTTTTCATGGCCTCACCGATGATCCAGTGGATTATAGAAGTCAACAAAAGACAGAAATACGACACCGTTGTTTCCAGGTACCGAACTGTAACCTTTGCCACCCCCCACCCCACCCAAACTTCAGTGATTCCTAGGCATTTGGGAGACCCCACTTACTTTCTAACAGTAGCATACATTATTCATTAAACGACCAAAATAAAATCTACTAAAAGATTTTGATGTCACTTCTGATTAATAAACAGGCAAAATAAAATTCTTTTTTCTTTTCTAATTATGACAACTTGTAACTTTGTTGAGGGTTAGTATTTCCTAAATAAGTAACCACCGTATAAAACATAAAACATGAGGAGCATACACCGAAATTTGTTTGGTTGCCATGATTTTGATGGGATAATTAAAGCAACTGATAGCGACGGCGATCCCACCGGCGGGAACGAGCTGCAATTTCAAGACATTGCATACTTTGTTATATCAATTTTTCCGTCCTTTCCTTCTTCTACTGCTTGATTATACAGATAGGTTATGAATTATGATTAGGTTCATAAACAATGCATACGTTGGTACTTTTGGATATTTTCACAATTTTTTTTTATTGGTTGTGTAGCGAACGACGAATTTGCCGTTCCTTGACAAGTTTATATAGATATATTGAAGAAAAATTTTCTTACCAAAACTAAGAGTGGATTACTTCCACGAAACCAGATGGAAGTAAAAGTAGTAATACTATTTAACACCGGAAGGTAGTCAGGTAAATATACATAATTACAGCATATGTGTGAAATACACTTAAAATTCTACAAAGTTATCTGTGTACAGCAGTAACGTGACGAGGAAGGTGATCCTGAATCCATACAAATACGTAATACCAGAATGGAAGAGCAAAATCGCAGCACTGGATGCGGGCAGGTGGTCTCATTTCAACGCACTGCAACAGAGGATAGTAGATCTCAAAATGTACGACAAATTAAATATTTACAGATAAAGAGCTTACAAGAACTAAGAAGAAGAGTGCTGGAAAACCACAAGGAGAGCAGAGGAGCAAAGGTTGTATTCCATTCTCAATCAGCTAGGAAGTAAAGACCGAGGGCGAAAAAGGAGCAGTAGTGCAGCTAGGGTTGAAAATGGACTTAAGAACATCTAAGCCAATTCCAAATAGTTCGCAATGACTTTAGTTGAGTTTATTGGGGGTTATTAGCCAACAAGTGAACCAACGCGTTAGCGATCAAATAAACAGTGATGTTTCAATTTCCCAACAGGCTCAAAGAAAACATGTGAGAAGCTTTTCAATATCTAACACTCAATGTTTCATACTATTATATGTACTAGAAGCAAAATTATTAAGACTTACTTGTATAAATATGCAGCAATTCCAAGAATTATACACAAGAGGATGATATCAAGGCAAAAGTTGCGACTTGACCGCAGCTGAAGAAAATAAAAATACACATTAGAAATTAGGGAAGAACATACAGCATCTCGCATCCGATCGATGACAATCAAAATTACCTGGTTAACAGTCTCCTTAAGTCTCACATTTGTGCTTTTCAGATCAGTAGATGCTCTATCTACCTGGAAGACATGAATACAGTGTCAATATTTGAACATCTAATCAGCAGAAACCCTCACATGAAAAAGGAAATATTCAGAGCCATATCCTTTTACCTCAAGCAAGCCAAACATCAGTCACTACTTGCAGATTTTAGGGTCGATTAAACAGATATAAATGATATTCATTTAATAAATGCTATCACGAAACTAACAGAAAAATCGTCCATGTCCATGACAAGAAAGAAGGCTATCAAGAGGTAGATAACTAGAGATAGAAAATCACCTTCTCATCTATTTCATCCATCAGTGGTACTTGTCTGTCCAATTCCTGGCAAAACGAAAAGTAGAAATTTTACCTTTTAGAACAAGAATATCAGAAGCAATTAACATAAGATCCCGGTTTCTTATTAGCATGCAAACTAACCTCATTCAAATCCCGAGCTAAGTTTTTCAATGTGTCCAAACCTTCAGCAATAACCTCCAAACCTTCATCCTGATTAAAAGAATAGTAATTCAATAGATATTAACTATAATATAATTTAAATTAGGATTTAAGGCATAAAGGAAGATGGAATACAATAATCCTCCAAACCATCATCGCAATTTGCAATCAGGGTTATAGATGATAAGATAGCAGAAGAGGGAGACAAAGCATGAGAGTAGAAAGCTAAGCAAACCTGAAAATCTCACAGCAATGATAAGGCAAAAGAAATTACTACCTGCTTCATTCGGCGCATTTCATACTCTTTCTGGAAGCCTTCCGACTCTTCAGTTTGTTGAAAGTATTCACTTTCGAATCGGCCATCTAAATCAATCCAAGTCACAAATTAAAACGTTTGATCAAAGGTCTCTTAACATAACAATTAATCCAATAAACGATTATCACCTGAAGATGAGTCAATTTTAATTCCAGCGTAAGAAGTTGAAGTTGCCCAACCGCCACCACCAGTTTGCTTAGCTGCAGCTGTTGATCCATCTGGTATAGCTTCAATCCTATCTTTCAGTGAGGAAACCAAATCGCTTCGAGCCTCAATCTCTTCTTTCGAAAGCCCTTTGACCTACAGGCCAAAGATTAATACAACCAGTTTAAAAATAGTACTATGATTACCAGTTAGGCAATTAGTTAACAACTTTGAGAACTAATCAAGCCAAAAACAAAGATAGATTTTCTTTAAGAAAACAGAGGAAAAAAAGGGACCTTTTTGAGAGCTAGTCGTTGTAATTTGGGGAGTTCTTCAAACAATCGAGCTTTTGTTCTTCGTATTTCCGCATTCATGGCAACGGCCGTTGCCCTGTTCTTTTCTGTTGCAGCAGCTTCCGATTTCTACGGGATTTTTTTATTAAAAATAAAATAGTAAGTAGAAAATTTTGGTTTGACGCTGGGAAAACAGAAGAAGCAGCAATCTTTTCACATATATGCAAAAACCCTTGAGAAAGGAGAGGAAGAAAAGTTACACCTGGATAGCGGCATCGATTTCAGAATCAAAGACGCCGTAAAGACGAGCGAAAGCGTCATCGCCGGTGACGTTAGCCTCTTTTTGCTTATCGATATCGTACTTTTCATATTTCTTGCAAATCGCGTCGGCTCGCGTGATCAAGTCTATCACCGTCATCTCCCTCCTTTCTAAAACTTAGCCGTCTCTCTCTCTCTCTCTCTCTCTCTCTCTGTGGAACGTCCTTTACTTTCCGCGCGAAGATTCTGTTTTTCTTTCAGTTTTTATTTCTGGAGTTTTGAAGTTGAAAACGAAGAGAGAGAAGATAAACGGAGACGGAGACAACGAGGGTCAAAGACGAAAGGAAGAGGGAAACGAACGTTACGATGCATTGTGTTTCTATCCGTCAGATTTTTGCCAAGTGGAATTTCAACCAGGTCCTACGGTTAAGAGACATGGAAAGAAAATGAAATCATCTGCAGAAGATTCCATCTCCGTCATCCAGTGAAAAGGTCCAAACTTCCCCTCCATCATCTTCACGATTTTTACCGAACAGCCATGTTCTGTAAAACCACCAAACTTTCTGAAAGTGAAAACGGAAACAGAGCCATCATGAATAATTACCAGTCTAATTGTGTACTGTACCAACCTTCCGTCGAGGTAACTAAATTTACTAGAAATAAAGTGATTTCACAAGATTTTCTTTCTTTTCTTTACGGAGGGAGGCTTTTGATTCTTTGAATAAAGCAAAAAAAGGGGAAAAAAAGTTTGAAAGGAAGGGAAACCATTAAAATATGGTAAAGATCACATCAAATCCATTGATTTCTCTAATCAAACGCTTCATAAACAGGGTTGTCCAGCTAACGTATGCTCTTAGCAAGAGAATTAATAATAATAATAATAGTAGAATTACGAGCTGATTTAATCTGTGTTTGGTTTGAGCAGTCAAGTCCGTCTCAAACTTGCTTTCTCGTTGTTCAATACTTTAGGCTTTCTAGAACGATGACCAAACAGTTCATTTTAAATCAGGGGGCGCGTTTCCTACACGTTTTGCTTATTCGAGAGTGGCCTTGTTTTCTATATCTATCTCCTTTGCCTAAATTGACTCGCACCACGGCAGGAGTCAACAAATAGCCATTTAAAAGGAAAAAGAAAAACAATGTGCACTGAATTTAATATAATAACTTCAGAAATACTAGTAGGACTGTAGTTTCCAATTGTAAACCTTTCTTCCTTTTTAATCCCCACTAAATAATAGAGCTTTATGCTTTTAATCCATTATAAGTCGTCTCTTTATTTGATATTGTATTACTAATTTTTGGTTCTCTCTAAGAATCACCCCGAAAATGGGAGAAAATTCGATTCTTTGCTCGTTTTCCAGCTTGATTCTAAGTCTTTTCACTCTCTTTTCGTTTTTATTTGGGCGCTGTAATTCAGTTGAGCAACTTGCTGGATATGACACTTTCACCATATCGAGCTTCAAATACCCAGAAACCCAGATCAGACCTTTTGATATGCGTTATATCAGAGGTGAGTAAAACTGACTTTATGGTCTTTTTCATTATTCATTTTGCTCTGTTACTTTCATTGATGATTATTATGGGCTGCTTTGATTAATGGGTAGCTATCAAAATTTTCACTTTTACAAATAAAAGCATGCAACTTTTTAATGCGGTTGAATTGCCGTCTCTGCTTCCTGAATGTGTTTTCTAGTTTTGCTGATTTCAATTTTAAAACTTATTTTTTTAATCCTAATTGTTTATTTAGTATTTTCTTTCCTGGTCAAATTTGATTGTCGGGTTGTTTATTTGTTTATCTATTTTAAAACTCAAGCAATTCTATTTATATACTGTTTCAGCGGTCAAAGGTAATCGGTAAGAGAGAGCTTGTTTATTTTACCCGGAAACAGAGACATGGTTAGAACATTGAATCTGTTTCTTTCTCTCATGATGATTAGACTGTTCTTTTTTTGTAAAGCTAATACTTTTGTCCTTGAAACACTTCGAGCAACCTATAACCAAGATACAAGGAAATGTTAAGTATTTTGTGTCATTAATTGGAAAATAGGAAAGGTTCAAAAGATATGGTGATAAGTTAGATTGCATAATTGCTGTAACCACTTTATTTCGCGATGTCTTATGGTTCCTCTTTGCCTTGTTTGTCTTAGTTGATCTACCCCCATGGTTCTCTACAATGTCAATAGCATTGAAGTCAAGTGTTGACCTTGTAAGTATTCTAATCAAATTTTGTCCAGACACTAGTAGATTTCTGGAGTCATATTTGTTTTCCCTACCACTCTTGCTTATGTCTTTCTTAATTATGCTTTACATGTTTTGCAGGATATTCAAAGCATTGAAAAAGTTCCTAAAAGTATGTTGCCAATGATATGCTTCAGAGATGGCAGCCTCCCATTGCCAGATGTCTCAAACACTTCATTCAAAGGTGTTCTGCCAGCAAACATAGGAAAATAGATTTTTGTCTTTCAGTCATTGACTTCCTAAATCAGAATGAGTAACAGTTTTGTGTGATTTTCTCTTGTTGCAGCACTACTTGCACTATCCAATGGATCTTTTGAAGGAATACAAGTACTTCAAAATACAGAGCAGTGCTATCCTGTGCCAAAAAATATGACGATGAAGTTGACAAATGAGCAGGTTTGCTATCATTATCAAATATATTTTATGTTGAATTCTTAAAAGAAATTGATTCTCATATAATTTGTTTATCTGATGTCTAAGGAAAGCGTTACACCACATTTTGCATTTTGGCTTATTTTAACCTGCAATCAGAGTGGGTCATGAGTCAGGGGTTGGTGGGCTAAAATGTTGAGTTTTGTGCACGGATTATTTCACAACTTACTTATATATTTCTGTTAAATGTTTTTTCTTTTTTAAATTTTAATTTCAACCATTGGCATTGTAACCCAATAGAAGTCTGTGGTTCAGATATCTGCCGGGGTTTTGTACTTGGGTCTTTTCAATGGTGTTGGACCTACAAGAACACAGTCAAAGATGGTAAGATTACTAGATCCACTATTTTGCTCCTTTTGACCACTTGCTTTGTTGTATCTTTTCACGTTTGTGTCCAGTGCTGCTATGAAGTTCCCCCTACCTCGTGTCTATGCATTTGTTGTGTAATTCACTTCAGAAGAGTTTAACTGTGTTTCCTTAACTCCAAGAATCGCAAAAGGCAAATAAATATGCTTTCAATTTCCTACGGAATAACATATAACACTGTGTCTTAGATTGATATTCTAATAGTATATGAGATTTGCCTGTAAGAAACTAGTTAGTTGGTTATGCGACAACATCCAGACTGATTTGTTACAAGTTTCCTCAGCAAAATTTTTACCTTTCTTGCATTTTAACTGGTGGAATTGTTCTGGAACACCCTTGAATAATTTCTTGAAGTTTAATTTGCTTTTGTGTATGGTTCTTCCATGTCAGCTTGTCCTTTTCAAAGAAAGTTTTGGTACATTAGTTCCAGAAATTCAACTAGAAATTGAATTTACAGCTACAGCTCTGGATTGCAGATTATTCGAGGCCCTTCTTACTCCTTTGCGGTCAATATTAGCGTGGAAGGATGTACATCCTCAACAATGCTGGGACAGTACTGCAACCAAACTGTTGAACTGCTATCATGTGGTCTATTTGGCAGCTACAGTGGTTCTGGAAATCTTTCATTATCTGGATTCTACAATCGAAGCATGGTTTCTTGTGGAAACAATTTTGAGACCTCTTGCCATGGAGATGGAGAAATGAAAATATACTCCTTAGAGATACGACGGATAGCTGAATCATTAACCATTACGGCAAAAAATGTAATGTTGAGACCTCTGAGTAGCACTGGGAATGGTAGCAGAATTGACTTAATGTGCTTTGCTCGTTATGGTACAATGCCTTCAGCTACTCGACATGATTATTCTGCTAACTTAAGCAGATCCCCTTTGGTTATTCCCTCCCCTAAGGCTGGTCACTGGTATATTTCTATTCTGCCCCCTAATCTTTTGAAGGACATTGGCGGGGCCCAAATTAATGTTTCAACAGTTTGCTATTCCTTGGAAGTGCAACAGCTTCATTGTCCTTTGGAGAAGGCTGGGCCGAACTGTTCATTCGAAAGATACATGCTTCAGGTGGGCATTTTCAACAAACATGTGTTCTGCATTACTTACTTTGTTATGAATTTCATTGATTCATTCTATTTTGCTTAATGCTTGGTGTTTATTATGTTTTAGTTTAACATTTTCGTGCTGTTAGGAAATTATCTGCCTATTCGAAATTATTACATTTAATAGTATGTACCCTTCATATCTGTGATTTCGTGTGGATAAAGTAGATATGGGGTTTATAAAAGAGGAAAGAGACGATACATGTGCTTGTTAGTGGTGATGTAGAAACAGACACAAAAATTAAGTATGAGAGAGATGACAGTGAATTTCATTCATGGGTGACTGGACACAACATCTTGACAATCTTGTCTCTAGGACTGAAAGGGTGAAACTTTACCAACTGATTTATAGCCCTAAGAACTGAATGAATAACTGTTAAAACAAGTTATCATTTTGAAGCAAACAAGATGATTTGAAATTTTTACCTTTCAAATGCTCACTTACATATTCAAGTAATGGTATGCAACCATAGATTTCAGATTCTGATTTTAGTCCTCTATTTTTGGATTAATTTATGAACAATATCTTTACTTTCTGTTGATGCTTGAAGAAACTCGTTCGCAGGAATAAGAAACTCATTAAGCTGAGAATGGTTGTCTGCAGACGGTTCTAAGAAGAGATTCCACCCCTTTTGAGTCCTATTATTTGCCAGATAGTGAGAAAGTGACCTCAGAAGCTGCCAATTTTCTTCTTGAGCCCTTATTAAGCAACTACTCATATGGAGCAGGAGCACCTGATACCTGGACCTATTTTCTTCTAGACATTCCTCACGGTGCAGCTGGTGGAAATCTCCATGTCCGGCTGACATCAGACAGGAAGATAAAATATGAAATATACGCAAGAAATGGTGGATTGCCATCAGTTGATAATTGGGACTATTATTATGTAAACAAGACAAGCAGCAGTCGTGGCTCCACGTTTTTTGTGTTGTACAATTCAAGTGAAGAAAAGGTTGATTTTTACATCTTATACGCTAGGGAAGGAATCTGGAATATTGGATTAAGGCATCTATACAGCCCTAGTGGCACTTCTGATGGACAGACTACTATGTCTGTTTCACTTGAAAGATGCCCTAAAAGATGCTCCTATCATGGTGAATGCAAATCTGCTCTTGATGCTAGTGGATTAACATCGTACAGGTATTTGCTTTTCCGCCCACCCCATTTTATACTATTTTATATCTGATTTTCCTATTTTTGGCAACATTTGATATGTTAGATTTTAATGATGAAATTTCTTGTTTAAGGACGATGAAGGTTTAAAGTGCATTTGTCATTGGCTTGTAACTGTATTATCTTTTGTCTCAGCTTCTGTGCTTGTGATCGGAATCATGGAGGTTTTGACTGTAGTATTGAGATTGTTTCCCATCAAGGTAAATGCTTCTTAGGCGTTGAATGCAAAATTTTGCTGCCATCCCTGCTACTGTTTGTCACTGACATTATTGTCTGTGGTCCCGAAATAGCTACTCTTTTCAATCCTTTCAGGCACTTATATCTATTTCTGTGCTTTTTTTAACCAAAAATGCCTCAAAGAAGCTAATGCACAAATTGTGAAAGAACTTGCAAGTTACGGGACTATTTGGAAAAGTAATTAGATTGCATATCGTCTTAATGTAGGCTTTTTATTGAGGTTGGTAGGGCTGTAATTAGTCTGAGTCTATGACCAACTTAAGTTAATGATAAGGAGCCATAGACCGTCAAACTGAGGTCTCTACTCCATACGCAAGTACCAGAGTTGAGCATAAAAATATTGGATATCATTTTAGATGGTGTTGGAACTCTAGGACTTGGTATATGTCATTCTATAGTATCTCATTTAGCTAATGCTCTACTTGGAAATTGATGCAGGACACATATGGCAATCAATTGCTCTAATTGCAACAAATGGTGCAGCTGTGCTTCCTGCTTTTTGGGCTCTACGGCAGAAGGTAAGGCTCCATTTATGTCATAGACTCAATGTAGATGACTCAGATTCCAGATGGAAAGAGTGCTAACCTTTTGTGATGAAACATCAATGATTTCTGTATTTAGTCAAAAGCTTGAGTAGTTTGTTATATGCAGGCATTTGCAGAATGGGTGCTCTACACCGCAAGTGGAATTTCTAGTGGGTTATACCATGCATGTGATGTGGGCACCTGGTGTGCGTTATCCTATAGTGTTTTGCAGGTATATATTAGTATGACTTTCATTTCAGAGAACGGATGACAGTATTCATCATGACAATCTTGAGAAAAAGTATGGTGGAAGTACGTTCTGAAAAATATTTCCCGACTTATATCACATGCAGCACCCGTATTTGCCTTTCTTTGTTCCTAGAGTTGTCTATCACATTTTGCTGACCGTTTGAACTAATATTTGACTAGTCAATTCTGAAATGTTTCAGTTTATGGACTTTTGGCTCTCATTCATGGCTGTGGTGAGCACCTTCATATACCTCACGACAATTGATGAAGTTTTTAAAAGGACAATCCACACAGTTGTGGTGATCCTTACCGCCCTCATGGCCATAACTAAAGCAACCAGGTCTGCAGATCTAGTAGCATTTATGTTAATTCGAATTTATGGCCCTGTTCAGTGGTTATGGTGGGTGTATGACTAAGCTAAATTTTGCAGGTCATCCAATATTATTCTTGTTATGGCAATTGGGGCACTAGGTCTTCTTGTTGGGTGGCTGATAGAGATCTCTACCAAGTATAGATCACTTTCCTTTTCAATGGGATTATGTTTAAATAGGATTGAAAGGTGAGGTTCCCTTTTGTACTAGCAAAAATGCATACTCAGGATTTTATACAGTGCCAGACATACTGCCTTTACTTGATTGTTATTTCTAGACGGATTTGTGGACTAACATACTAGAGAATTGCATTAAACTTTCTCTTCGAAGAATGCTGAGTATGTATTTTAACTGCAGCTGGCAAATCAGGGAATGGCTGCAGAATCTTGTAAAGACTGTATTGAAACGATTTCGATGGGGTTTTGTGCTAGCTGGTTTTACTGCACTGGCGATGGCAGCAATAAGCTGGAAACTAGAAACCAGTGAAAGTTACTGGATTTGGCACAGGTTGGATTTCTCTATCCTTTTTGTTGTATAATTTTGTTGTGATCTTCTCTCTCATGTTTGACTTGTATCATTTTAATGCAGTGTTTGGCATGTCACCATATATTCGTCTTCTTTCTTCTTCCTCTGCTCAAAAGTAATTACCGTAAATAATGGGAACGAAAGACCCGCAGATGGAAACTATCAGTTAACTCGGCAAGATTCTTTCCCAAGAGGTTCATAGAAAGAGGGAAGACTTCTCACATCTCACACCTCACAGAATTATTAAAGCTCAAACAAGAGAGTGATAAGGAGTTGTGAAGACATGCAGAGAAAATTTCTGCTGCCAGAAGCTACTCTGGAAACCCAAAAAACAAGACTTTGACCGCATACATAGCTTGTGAAAAATTTGCCATTTCCCACCTTTATCTAGGAGTGCGTTCTCTTTTTGTGAATATATATATATACATCAGTACTATAGGGAAAAGAACCGAGGCAGGTTAGAAGTGTGACCCATAACCTTTTTGCCTTTATAGATAGTAGAGCAGAGTGTGAGGACAAAATTTTTGGCGTTGCCATAACTGTAAAAATACCTTAAATACTTCTCAACATTTTTCATATTACTTTGTTTATCGTACTGGTCAAACAGGAGCAAACCATTTTGATCATGATGAGAAAAGAGGGAACATATCCAAAGATTCTTCAGTAAATCGATGGGAAATTAGGGAACCCATTACCGAGGCTGTTTTCTGATGACTGAAATTCACCATCTTTTATTAATGTCTCATGCTTCCGCATGAAAACGTAGCAAAATTTAGCAATCAACATGATCACAAGTACAAGAACGTAATAATCAACAAATTGAATACCTATACACAAGCCGAATCTCACGAACACATTTCCTGCACAATATTGCAAAATCTAAGCTGCCTTATGGCCTAAGAATCATCTTGACGTCCAGTTGTGGAAAACTATGCGTTTCGTTACGCCTATTTGCTGGCAGATTCTCAATTTGGTTGATCCTCAAGGTTGGTCGCTCTATTTTCTTCTTCACACATTTATGCTTTGATTCAGCTTCAAGGATGCAAATACGACAATTTGTTCATTCTATCTAAGTCAATGCTTCGTTTATTATTCTCTAATTGAAGCACTCCTTTGGGAATTAGATGACAGAGAGTGAAGGTCTAAAGCTGATACTTCTCTATAATCTTTACGGATGCTCCATAGAACCTCCCCGCACCTCCTCATACTAGGTCGACTCTGTCTACGGGGAGCCAGGCATTGTAAGGCCAGTTCAAGAATCTTTTCAAGAGCCAAGTGAGTCCCAGCAGTCAGTTCTAGCTTAGGGTCCAGCGCTGAAATGGCATTGCCATCACTAAACTTCTTCATTGCCTGCAATTGGAAAAACATATCAGTAGAGTAGACAGATAATAATCATCTTTAAGAAAAACTTTGCTACCCTCCTGTATAAGTTCTCCTTTCTGTAGCTCATGTTTCCATATAATATATAATATTACAGGCTTGATGAAGGTACCTTCTTCTCTCAACTACAGGGTAGGAATGAACTACAACACATGTCACTATATACGAAAAATGGATTGACCATAACAAAGTACTAAGATGTGCAAAGAGAGAATGGAAAGAAAATCACACCCATTTTGCTGTTATCCGCTCCTTGAGTTCCCGTTTTGGTTCAATGGGGCGCCTGCCTGTGACTAGTTCAACTAATAACACTCCAAATGAATAAACGTCACTCTTTTCTGTAAGTTGATAGGTTCTCAGGTATTCTGGATCAAGGTAGCCAGCAGTTCCTTTAACCTGAGTAGACACATGGGTTACACCAGAATCTACATCAGCAGCCAGCCTAGCAAAACCAAAGTCAGTAACCTTGGCCCGAAGCTTTTCGTTAAGGAGAATGTTCGAAGACTTTATGTCTCGGTGGATGATCGGGTGATCTGCATAGAAATCATCAATGCATAATAACCTAATTAATCTCTCCCCTTCTATATTTCTCAAAGAACAGCAAAGGTCTTCTTATTTATTTTTGATGAAAAAATCAAACCTGTATACATATGAAGATAGGTGATTGCATGAGCCACATCAATAGCTATATCTAGGCGCGCAGCAAGGTCAAGAAATGCTCCATGCACACCTACAGCAGTTTTTCTCATGTTCAACATCTGAAAATTTTGGCATAAATAGGAGAAAAAACAACCAAAATGAAAAGAATGGGAACCAGAATAAGAAGAACTCACCATCCAAGTGTTCCCTAAGAGTTCCATTAGGCACATACTCCACAACAACAATTCTTTCATCTCCTTGCTCTAAATAACCATAAAACTTAACCAAATTCAAATGTTCCACTTGTGCCAGTGTTTTTATTTCACTCTGGAATTCTACACCCAAATGCTTATCATATACACTCTACACAAAAACAAAAAGTCAGTCAATTACTTAATCAAATTAATTAAGCCCATATGCAAGCTATGACCAAACATAGAAACAAACAATGTTGAGCAAGATTCCACGGTTCTAAATCCAACCTTTTTGGCACGCTTGATTGCAACAAAAGTTCCATCATCAAGTCTCCCCTTATAAACCGTCCCAAACCCACCTTGTCCAATCTTGAAAGCAGGGGCGAAGTTCCTGGTTGCATTATAAATTTCCTCCAACGTGAACTTCATGCTCCCTGGCCCTCTCTCCCTCGTTGAATTCGAACAAATCGCTCGATTTGAACCCCTGCTTTCACTATTCCTTCTTGATGATGCAACTACAAGATGAAGTAATTAAAGCTTATAAACTCATCTCCTTTTGCTCTTTTCAAAATTTTTATTGTCGCTTCCATTATAGGAAATCGTATTAACAATGTAGGTTTCATTACTGTTATAAATAAAATTACTATTACCGAGTTTTCCTTGAACAATTTCCTTTTAAAGGAAATACTATATCATTAGTTTCTTTCAACAAAAGCTTATGACTAATTCTATACTATAAGTAAATTATTTGTATACCGATCAATGAAAAATTTTCGATCGTTTCATTTTTAACTTCTAAGTTTGAGCAAGTAACAAGTTGCGGAGTCGGCAGGTTGTTTGGTTGCCGAGAAAAATGTAAAACCACAAAAAGACTGGTAAAAAGAAAAAACAAAATAAAGTCAAAATGCAAAGTCTTCTCTTTCTCCATAGTCAGAATCAGATTACACGTAAAAATCAAATTTTTACCGGTTACTCAGATCGGAGGATCGAAACTCGAACTGAAAAAAGGTTTTGCAGAAGAACTACTTCCATACATCCGTTATTTCAAAAAAAAAAAAGTCTTTGCCACGTCATCATCGTTTAAAGCAAAACGAAAAGAGAAACAGAACATACCCGAAGGAGCTCTAAACTCTTCGGACACTACAAAACTCTTGTTTCCATCAGTCTCAGGAGGTGTGAAACAGGCGACAAAAGCTCCAGCAATGGACCGGGCGACAACCGTCACCGGATTCCGGTCTGAACCGGATTTCTGGGAAGCAGATGACTCAGAGTGGGAAAGGCTAGGAGAGTAAGCTAATCGATCCGGCGTTGACCGCAAGCCGGAGCTAGGGTACCGGCTTCTTGAGCTGGCGCTGGAGCTGGTCATCACGAGAGAGGAAATTGCAAGGGAAAAACTGTGTGTACGTAATGACGTAGAATTGGCGGGTTGTTGAGGGATGGGTGAAATAATTAATAAAGAAGATTAAAGACTAGACTTTTTTGGTTTTTGGCTTCATTTTTGTTTCTATAAAGGTGGGTGACACTAACGTGCGCCGTTCATGTTAAGTCTGTTAAATGAAACTTTTACGTGACATGAAAATTGAAGTGATTTTTTTTTTTTTTGTCTATGACCGTCCAGTATCCAAGCTCAATCGACCTGATTAATTTGGATCGGGTACTACAGAGGTCTATTTCTGGGGACGATCCTCCCAACAACCACAAATTTTATACACATACTGAGTTCGCGATTCGAATCCAGATCATATTTAAGGGAAATAGAACCCTCGTCCACTCTACCGGTCGTTGGTGAAAATTGAAGTGATTGCCAACATATATTTGTTTTCCTATTTCGTACTTTTTTCCGAGCTGTATTAACGTGTTATCCCCTTTTGACTCTGCTTCCGTTGATTTTTACAAAATACTGTAATAATAAATTTTTTCCTCGGTGAAAGCAAAATAATAATTTGAACTTTTCAAGGCAAAGTACTTAGAAAAGTACTAACACTACGAGAAATTTTCCAACGAATTAAAATGATGAAAACTCATCATTAATGGAATTTTGTTAAAACAATATAAATTTCTTGTCAATTTGAAATAGATTGAAATTGCCAGATAAATGGAGAATTAATGTCATCTTACATACTCAAAAGTCAAAACCAATTTAACGCTCTGTAATATTCTATTGAAAAAACATTTAATTATAAATTACGCCTGTTGAATTAAATATAATAAAATTAAGAAATCGTGGCAATGGAAGAGTATTTTCTACGGGCAAAGTCAAGCATTACTAGAAAAACATCCACAAATAAGATGATTTTAATCGTCACAAATACTTTTACAAATCTAATGATACATTCCTTTACAAACAAAACAAAACAAAACAAAACAACCAGAAGTCTTTAGTTGATGGCAACTGCCGACTAGCTGGTACTTGCCCTTGCCAGCCGTAACACAAGGTTGATCAAGTCAAATGTCAGAATCAGACTATGTTTCCCACCAAAAACTAAGCTACAAATCAGTACTGTAATGGACATGGTAGCGTCAAGCAGGGATTCTTGCAAACTAATACTACTACTTGAAAACAGCAATGTCTTAACAAGAAGGGAGGGTTGGCAGGTTCCTTGCTTACCTCAAACTAATCCACAACTTAAACCGCATGAACATTGATGGAAGACCTTCCCACTTCATGTCTGCACACAGATTAATTAAACACAATCAACATCAAGAACACACATTTCTCAACCAACTATTTGGCTTTAATCAGCTGTCTCCTGGCTAGTTTAAATGGTTTTCGTTGATCCAGAATGGGGGATGCATCTTCATTCAAACGGATCTTCATCTGTGAAGCCAGACTGTAATACTAATGAAGTGGCCTCCAATCTTGTCAGTTCTTTTAAGTCTCAACACATTTAAGGATGAGATCTGCTTATGTTCAACACTTCACATTATGCATACAGAACATAGAACATGCTTATTCCTATTCTGTTTTCGTTCAAGCAACCATGTCAAATATCCTTAGCCCTCCCTTTAGCCATTTCAGATGCAAAGCTTGAAGATGATGGTAACATGCTATACTCAAAAGTCAACAGAAAGTAATACAATTCTTTTTTTTCCTTTTGGGAATTTATATGCCACAATTTTACCATGTGATTAAAGACATAGTTGCCGTATTTCCTTGTAAATAAATGAACAAACCATGAAATTACAACAATTTTAAACTATTTTGATATGCACAAAATCATTAACAAATGATGTCAAATACTACTAAAGTCAAAGGATTCCACAGCGGTTTGCAAGTAGTAACATGCTTCATCTACATACCATGTAAAGAAAGATGTCAGTTCCTCAATTCCAGTAGGAGTAAGTCATTTCCCCTTAGATTAGAAGTCAATCAACTGTATTCTGCAGTTAGGATGAAGATTGTTAAGCTTTAAACCAATGGTTTGTGGTAGAGTTGGAGAGAAGATCGACAGAGTTTTCTAGTTGGTTGAAAGTTGCCAGACTTTCAAGTAAACCTTCCAAGTTCCAATCAGCACTGGTGTTAGAGGACATGTAGTAAATAGACTAGGATTAGACTGATTATTACAAATAAAACATATACAAAATTAAACAGATGTATTCCTTCAATTCCATAATGATAAAAGGCCATTGGCATCTATCAATCAGCACAGAATCATTCATCATCAATTAATACTGGACCAAAAAAGGGCCACATGGGCAAATCCTTACCCCCAAATGTCATGCAAGGACTCATATTCATGCATTCATCCTCAGAAGTGGACACTAGATTGGCCAGGAACTTTAAAGAATGTACTCATCCGTATTGCTGAAGCACGTGTCCTTGACAGTCAAAAGTCAAAATGCTACATTCCTCCTTCACTAAACCAGACAATGTTCCCAACATGGTGTACATGTCTGAAGTTTTTGGGTGAGATTTATCACTTGAGGCAAACACATGAACATCACCAGTAATCTCCATCCAACTACAACCAGGAACTTTGTAATCACAATGGTCTGTCATAACTTTCCGCACACTTGCCACATCTAACCATCTCTCTTTATAAGCATACATGTTAGAGAGGAGAGCATAATTGACAGGTTTGTTGGGCTCCAAGACAACAAGCATTTCTGCTGCCCACTTGGCCAATCTTATGTTGCCATGGATGCTACATGCCCCGATGAATGCTCCCAAGGTATCTGGTGTACATGCAATGGGATGAGATGTTAAAACATTAAGAGCCTCATCGAGAAGACCAGCTCGACCAAGAAGATCAATAAGACAAGTGTAATGCTCTGAATCAGGAATAATTTGAAAGTCATTTATCATTATATTGAAATAATGAAGCCCCTCACTAACTAGCCCACCATGGCTACAGGCGGAAAGAATCCCAATAAAGGAAATTCTATCGGGCCTTACACCTGTAGCTAACATTTTGTTAAAAACTCTGACACTTTCCTTTGAAATACCATGGAATGCATAAGCACCTATTATTGAAGTCCATGTAACAAGATCAGGCTCTGCAACTGAAACAAAAGATTGAATTGCACCACCAATGCTACCACATTTGGAGTATGCATTTATTAAAGCATTTCCAACTGATAAAAAGGACTCAAAGCCATTTTTAACCACATAAGCATGGACTTGCCTCAACTCACCAGAAGTGGGTAAAATACCACACGAGCTAAGTATGCTTGCCACAGTTAGTTCATCTGGACACAAATTTTGTAGCCTCATTTCCTTAAGAAGTTCCATAGCCTTCTCCACATGTCCATGCTGCCCATAACCTACAATCATGGTATTCCAGGAAACAACATTTCTAGCAGTCATCCCATTAAAAGCCTTTCCGGCATCATCTAGATTCCCCCCCTTTACATACATGTCAACAAGTGCACTCGCCAGAGGAACATCTAGACCAACAGAAAGTTTGATGATGAGACCATGAACCTGCCTCCCCAGTTCATAAAATCCCCAATTCCCGCAGGAACTGAGCAAAGAACAAAACGTAAAACCATCCCCTTTAACACCTTCCTTCTTCATCACATCAAAAACCTGAAAAGCCTCCTCTATTAAAGAATTCGAAGCATAACAAGAAACCATCACGTTCCACAACACCAAATCTCTACAAAACACTTGATCGAAAGCCAGTCTCGCTTCTTCAACTAGACCACATTTCCCATATATATTTACAAGAGCACTGCAAACAAAACAATCAAATAAAAACCCCAATTTCAGTATAAGAGAATGTAATTCTTTACCGAAAACAACGTCATTTAGCTCAGTGGAAGCACTGAGCAAGCCATTCAAAGTTATATGATCAAAACCTACGCTATCTATCAGCATTTTCTTAAAATAAGAAGATCCCAGATAAAGACTCGAGTTACAAATCATTGTGTTCCACGTCACCAAGTTTCGGAGACGCATTTCATCGAACAATTTCTCTGCCTCGGAGAAATGCTTGGATTTAATGTATAAATTTAGCATTTGATTTTGCAAAGAGAGTACGGTATTTAATCCTAATTTTATGAGGTGTGAATGGAGCATTTTCCCTTCGTGAAGGAGACCCATTTTGGCTGAGACTTTGAGGGCGTGGGAGTAGAAGCGGGTCAACTCGGGATCCAGTCCCGACCTTCTGAGTATACTCGATTGGAATGATGGATTCGGGCTCGGGGCACGAAATTGAGTGGTTTTTTGAGGGAGAGTTGGGGAAGAAGATAACTGTCGTTTGAAATGGACGGTGGAGATTGAAGGAAGGCGCCATTTCGAATGCATAGGATCGGAGCGTACGGAGATGACCGTTAATGAGCTCCACCGAGCCAAAATCAAATTTAAACATTTTTCTATAGGAATACGTAGCAGTACTTATATTTTTGCTACATTCCAAATAATAATAATAATAAATGCATAAATTTTCTCAAAATTTAATTTTGCTAAAATATAGTAATATGTTTATGGCCTTAAAAATTAATTTAATCAATTTATTTTTTCTCTCAAAATAAACTACTTTACCTATTTTAAAAATGTTAGGTCTAATTCACCTAATGATCAGGTTTCAACCTTTTTATGAAGAACTTTGGAGCCACATATTTTTCATCTATACCATATTATCATGAACAGAAAAATGATCTACTTGTATAAAATAATTAAAACTTTAATTAAACAAAAATTGCTAATATGCCCCTAGCATGAGAACTTTCCTCCTTCAAAGACTCAAAAAATTTGTGTGAAAATGTGCATATGCGTGCGAATGATTACGCTCTCTCGTTGTTTGTCCTCTTGGCCACTGGCACTGGGCTACAGTAGCTAACTGGCAATTTCTGTTTATTTATGGAAATCTGTTTTATCTGTTACTGTTATCTTGTTATAAGGGTTCATGAGGATCCCTCCTTATTATGTGTTCTCCACCGTGTCCACCAGCTCTGGAAGAGAGTAAGAATGACTCCTTTAATTTAACTCCTCATGAGTCTGATGACTCCTGGTCGATTTGAATCTAGAAGTACCGCAGACATTCAGGCCAGCAACTCTGCCATATGATGTGGCCTTGGGGTGTTTACAGTCAACAGATTGAGAAACTATCAGTGAAGTGGGGTGGTTTGAGACACTGCCAACATCGGCGACATGTGAAGATCTTAAGGAATCAGACCGCAAAACAAAGTCTTCTTTGCTTCTTCCATCAAGAAAATGATAAGTCTCAAAATCAACGGAAATCCATATACTATAGACACATTTCATGTCAATATATAAACAATACAACCATAATTCAACTTTGTTCCTAAGAAAGAGTCAGCTAGAACAAAACAGGTTTTCCCATCATGCACCAAACATATGAGCATAGAATTCTTTTAAGTGTTCCAAAATCTAATACAATACTTGAATTCTCGATGTAGATGTTACATAGTTGGTTCTCATCCTTCAGAGACTACGAGTGTAATAGGAGCATCCGTCGACAAAAGGATCACCCTAAGATGATCATCTCATGGCTATTGAGAACGAATCATGCACCAAACATATAAGCATAGAATTCTTTTAAGTGCTCCAAAATCTAAAGAAGTTTCTCAGCCATCAGCAATAAATATTCTCTTGATCCACTAAACTCCACCACCAGAACCACCAGCTCCACCTTGTGCTCGTGCATAGGCCTCACGTCTTTGGTTACAAACTTGATAGAATTCATCAATATCTTTCCTACAAAAGATAAAGAAAGTTTAATGTATTGAAAGAAACAATATATACAATTAGAACAAAAAAATAAGCATAATACTTCAATGGGTGGTTCTCTTCAACATCCACACAGAATTTATTTACTCCAGTGACAGGATCAGGGTTTCGTAAACCATAGGAACAATCAACTGGCCATCTTGCACTTGGAGATCAGCATATGTCGGTGGAGGCTTTAGGGCAAGGTCGACTGTTACTGCCGAATTTCTGATCAAGTATGTCCCTAACTCGAAATGCCGGCGAAGTTTGGCGATTAGAAGTTCCAGCTTGAGCTGCAAACAACCAACCAAACAAAAACAAAACAAACAACTCAAGGCTTTGCATATGGTGCACATATTAAACGGAATGATTTCCCTTATTGATCAAGCACTACTATTCAGTTTGGATGCTAATTGATATGCTATACTATTGAAATATTACATTTAACTTTTTTTCTTATATAAATGAAGACACCATCATTTTTTTAAAAAATAAAACTTAACCCTCACATTGATGAAAATCTTTCAAGATTTGTTAGGATTGATCTTTAATCCCAAGTAACTGATGTAGCCTTCAATATAGTTCAAGTTTAGTTGGGTGGTTAGCATCCTAGTCACAGTCACGGGCATAATTAGTAGTAATACATAATCATTAAAGTTATCTTGAAAAGGGCCACACTTAATCATAGATTCATCCCACGATCACTTTTCACAACTAATCATTTATGTTTCACATATATGGTCGATTACAAACTAGACTATAGCAAATAGCAATCCCATGGTTTCACTAGAACCAAAATAAAAGAATATTTTCATTTCATGTGACTACAAAAAGCAGACAGGGAGAGAAAATACGTAACCAGGATTCCCAGAAATTGAAAGTACAAAAAAATATAGAACATGGATCAGCCTATAGCAGACAAAAAGTTGAATAAAGCAGCACAGATGGATCAGCATTACAAGAAGGAAGGTTACAGGTTATGCTGAAAGTACTTACGTTACACTCCTCGTCAAGAGCATCAAGAGTGGGAACTTCGATTTGACCGTGAACATCAGGAGCAGAGGCCTCTTCTCTTGGGGCTTGAGTCTGGGGTGGGTTTTGAGGGGCTGGAGCCGGAGGTTGTTGATTCATTTTGTCGAGAACCTTTACACCGGGGAAGACAGACAGAACCCAGAAGTTTACTGTAGAAGAGGGGAAAAGAACATGCGCCGCAGATTTACAGCAAGTTAATGAGAGAAAATTTTACTAGGCATTAGATTTATCCAAGATCCGATCCAACATCCAATTGTCCAACCAAGCGCAATCAGTCGTCTAAATGCCGGCCCAACCCAAGGCAGTTAGCAGGCTCGTCCTGAAAGAAGGGGCTTTTTAATTTTTTAAGCCCAAAACTTTTGGGCCATATGTATACACTAACTTGTCTTGTGTTGCCTCGAACAATTTTTTGCAAGATTCTTTCTATACCGCGCCGCGAATGTTTTTAACCCCGTCCTTTTTTGGCCCAAAAAAAAAAAACCGTACTTTGATTGACTTTACATTTTTACGAACAAAGACAAAGAAAAATCTAATGAGGTTTTATCTTTATAGGATATTTGGTTTTGGTAATTTGAGATAATTTTAAATTATGTGTTTAGTTTTATCAAAGATGAGTTATGTACACAATATGAAAGATTATCAAATTGTATTTAACTTAATATTTGTCAATGTTAGATTAATTTATTTGGCTGAGGGTTATATTTTTTGTTAAATTGATATTTTACTATTATACCCTTACTTCAAGACTTGTAGTTTATTTCTCTTTTGTGCTATGTATCCTATTTTTTTCAAGTCTTTTTATTTCAACAATTATATATGACTAACAAAATAAGTTTATCTTCGTTGAACTTAACAAAATAATATTTATTTGTTTAATTAAATTAATTTACGCATAATTTACATAAGGAAAGAAATAGATATTATATACTTGAACCTTGTAAAAAAATTAATTGGATAAGTCATGTTCACAAAA
Organism: Microcos paniculata; assembly: GCA_030664755.1. NCBI lineage: Eukaryota > Viridiplantae > Streptophyta > Magnoliopsida > Malvales > Malvaceae > Microcos > Microcos paniculata. The sequence continues at coordinate 38,504,262 of CP131461.1, forward strand.
TATTATATAATTAATAGTTTAATGATCATATAAATTAAGTTTAATTATATTTATGACAAAAAAATTATATTTCTAGTTTAATTGAACTAATATATATTTAAATAGTTTTTTGGCCAAAATATATTTAAATAATTTAATAATTACATAAGTTAAATTTAATAATATGATTCTTACAAAAAAATATTTTAAAAAAAATATTACAATTTTACCAGTGGTCCAAATAAGTAAAATAATGAAGACAGATTAGAAAAGATTTTATTCGAAATCTATGTTGGAAAATTGAAAATTTTAATTAAAAAAACATTAAATCAATGGTAGAGCGTCGAGTGGAGCGCGGCCAGTTTACAGTACTGCTTAAGAAACTACTAGTACTATATAATAACGACAGACGAATTTCGGAGGAAATAAAAAAAGAAAAAGGAAAGAGAAGGAAAAAGGAGAACCCACCAGCTTTGGCAGCTTTCACAGAATTCTCTTCTTCTTTTCAACTCTTCTGAGTTGGAACTTTGGCTAGAATTCTCCGCCTCTTCGCCTCACCGCCGCCGCTTCTAATTCTAAAGGTTAAAAAAGAGCTTCTTCCACTTTATTTCTTTCAAATTTTTCTGCTTTTTTATTCATTAAAAGTTGTTGCGTTGTCTCCTGTTACTTGCCACTTGCCCTTTTTGTATTCCTGACTTCACGAGTTAGGGTTTATGAAATTGATATGCTTTCTGTATCTTCCTTTATTAGGTTCTCTCAGTCTAATTAATCTGTGATTGCATCTGAACTGATTTTGATTTAGTTTTAACTTCCGGCTGTCCATAATCAGTTTGTCATAATCATGTTTCAGTTGTTTTCCCGCAAAAGTTTGAAAATTTGTAATCTTTTTTGGGATTTTTAGCTGTTTGGTGTCTGGTTTGATGGACTTCTTATCTTCAATTTTGATGGAATGTGGCACTCAGTGGACAAATTTTATATTTTTCAGCTTATAACCAACTGAATTTAGCATGAAATACTGAAATTTTTTATTGAACAAATTTTTTGGCATCAGCCTGTATCATTTTGTTTTCATTCTCGAGTTGTACATTGTCTGGTAATCTAGACACCTGTAATTATGAGCTGTAAGATAGTGATGCGTCTGCTGGTGCTTTTGTTAAGCTGCTAATTTGTTATCCCACGGTAACTAAAGGCTCTGTATATATTGATAATGATTATTATTTGAAGTTTTTCACCTCTCTTACTTGAATATTATTTGTTAAATAATAGTAGTTCAATAACTTACTCTATAGGCGTGCACTTTTAACAAAGAAAGATATTTATTGTGCGAGACATTGAGCTCATTAGGATCTTTTTTTCTTATGGAATTTTAGTATGTTTGTATGTAATTTTCGTATTTCTGGGGTAGGCTGTTTACTCATATTCCAACTTGTTTATATTCACATTTTTAAGCAATGATTGTCAAAACATAATTGTATTTGACTAGTGTGTTACATATTTGGTCTTGGTTTGCAAGTGCCCCTTTATATTGAAGTCCTTTGATGTCAAATAACAGGGAAAATGCACCAAGCTCCATTTGTGTTGGGTGGATGATAACAATAACTGTGGGATATGGGAGGCTGCTGTTGTTCTTCCAGGAAACCTCATCTGCATGGGACACCTGTATATTACTATGTAATATGCTCATCCTAGTAAATATGTTTAGTATCATATTCTGAATTTTTCCTATTTTATACTTGAGAAGTGGAAATTGTTTATTCGAAATATTGGAAGTTTTCACTCACCATTATCCCCAATAACAGGTGGGAAAAGGAATGGAAAAGGAAGAAGCAAAGAGAATGAAAAGAAGATGTTTTCAACTACCTTAACTCACGCTTTTTTGTAACTGATTATTCAATGAAACTGTTATTCTTCTCAAATTCCTTTCATTCCTTTTTCCTTCACTTGAAGTGGTTGTACAACATGAGATCTACAACTGATCTTTTTGGTGACTAATGTTGGAAATCTTTTTTTATCTGTTATCTTGATATAAGAGTTCATGGGCACCCCTGTTTATCATGATGTATTATCTTTGAATTTTAAAACCCCTTTCCACAGTGCCCTCCAGCTTTGGAAGAGAATGACTCCTTAACACCTCATGATGCGCCAGCCTCTCGAATGGCTGCAGGACTTCTGGTTAATTTGAATCTGGATGTACCTGACACGTTCAGGCCCCCTCCGGCCCCTTTGCCATATGATGTGGTCTTGGGGTGTCCACAGTCAACAGATTCAGACTCTTTCAGAGAAACTATCAGTGGGGGTAGTTTTGAGACACTGCCAACATGTGAAGATCTTGAGGAACCAGACTGCAAAACACAGTCTAGTTCTTTGCTTCTTTCACCAAGAAAATCAGAAGTCTCAAAATTATCTGAATCAAAGGAATCAACAACAGAGGAAGAGGATGCTTGTCCCATTTGTCTTGACGGTACTTGTTATCTCACAATTTAAAGCATTAATTGCTAGTAGTGTAAGTTTGCAAGATCTAAACACCATGTTCGCTGGTCAGTGGGTAGTGGGTACTGCATCTTAAAGATAATCTCTATTTCATTGTTAAGGTATAGCTCTTTTAGCTGCTCATTAATGATGACTTCTCTATGGTATTTGCACATGCAGAGTATGATACTGAGAATCCAAAACTTATCACAAAATGTGATCATCATTTTCACCTTTCATGTATTTTGGAGTGGATGGAAAGAAGTGACACCTGCCCCATATGTGATCAGGTTTGCCTCTTTCAGATTGCCAGTGATTGTAGTTGATTATCCTGCAGAGGTTTGACCTGGTTGTACAGGAATTAACTTAGCACAAGGCTTAGACTCACACTTGTTTGATGTAATTTCATGTACCAAGGATGGCGCATGTACTCTCAGGCTTTCCGTGGAACCTCATTATTAAAAAAATAAAATTGTAGTCTAATAGTATATGATATGAACCTGTAGTGTTTTTTAATTTGCTGTGGCAAAATCCTTGCAGGTTTGATATGTTTATGCCTAAAATCTACAAACTAGTTTCATGTTCTACCTTTCTAATGTTACAGGAGATGATATTTGACCAGGCTTTTGATCAATAACTCTTTATTCAAGATGAAATTTCTTTGTTGTTTGAGAGTAAGGCTTGCCACTCGGGTGCTGCAGATATATATTAGTTCTTGGTTGCAGCTGGTTAGATGGCGCCCACAAATTGAATTTTACCCAAGTTCTAGTTATATAAAAGGTTGCTTATATTCAGGCTGTCAATGTTTTCGTCAATTCTTCAAGGTTACAAGGATTATAGTTGACACAATATGATGGCACAGCTCGGAATATTGATGCTCCTCTTGTGTGGTTAAGTGGTTCATCGTCAGTTGTTGCATCAGTGGGGGGGAGATGGGCATAAACTAGAAGGTCACTGGAGGGATCAGAATCAGATGCAGTGGAGGTTTGTTTGCCGAACTGAGTGAGCATTTGTCATTCTGCCACGCTTCATTTGATGATAATCTAAAATTTAGCGTACAGGTTTTGATTTTATCTGTTTCCTTTACTTTTATCCATTTTTGGAATTGAATGTTGTATTTTGCTTATACTCATAATCCTTTTGGGTCCTCTTTTTGCAATGGCTTTGTAAATCTTATCTGGTTTCTTATTTAAATGGATTTGTGGCGGAGGATGTTGTTCAATGTATCATAAGGAATGATTAATGGAAATGTATACAGGCTCATATCAATTTAGATCAAGTAATTTGTCTGTATTTCTAACATGTTCTTGCACCAGTGTGGGGTTTGTTCTGGTTCAGCCCAAGATAATGTATGATCCAAGACAAATCACGTGCAACATGTTGCTTGTCATTCTACGTAACAGATTCACCTTTTTACTTATTTATCATTTAATTGCATTTGCCCCTCGTTGCATCCTGCAATCATTCCCCATCGTTCTGCGTCGTTAAATTTTCCAAAATTTTCTTCGATGATGGTAGCCAGCCCGATGCAGTTTAAGCAGTCTAGAACTTGTATCAGGATTGTAACTAGACTCTTTTTTTCCCCGAAAAATGGTTATGGGTCAGATTCAAATAGCGGTTTAAACATTAAGATCAAAGAGAAAGTCTATGCCTAATTTTGGCCGGTTGAGAGACCATTCTGCAACCACCAAAGAAAACTAATGGTTCCCATCAAATTAAGGCACCCAGGGTCCCTACCCGAAGCTCATTGTTCAACTTGCTAAAGCAAAACCCCTTTTTCCAGATCTTTGTTTCCTATTCCATGACAAGGACTGGATTTAATCTACGCCTTTGAATCAATGATTGCTTGTGTTTGAAAACCGAACCAATCTTCTTTTAGTCCTTAGATTATCTTCAAAAAGGAAAAATGCATTGAAAATTCAAAACATTTGCATCACTTTCGTTTCATACAGCTTCACGTTGAAAAAAATCATACACTAAGTACACCAGTACAAACACAATTGGCCATTAGCATTACTGCATTAGTGGGATCCAAAGCATGCCCAACACCAACACCATGCCCCCTTGCCTCATGGGCGCGAACTATCTATCCATCTGAATTAGGAAAGTACTATTTTATTTACGCTTTTTTATATTTAAAAAAAAAACTATATGCTTGATTTATCAAAGAGCTCCCTGTAAAAAATCAGAAACAGTTGACGAACATGTGAAGTTAGTAGAAAATCTAAAAGGAAATCTCAGTTCTTTAGTTTTTAACTATAAACTGCAAATCTAAGAATTGGGTAAGTAGATTACATAATTAGAATATTAGAATCCAAGAAGAATAATTCATAGTAATAATCTTTTTTCCAAACGAAGACTGTGACCAAAGGCAACTGGCAACACAAGAGAAGGGTCAAAATGGTACTAAAATAAACCAAAAGGGTCAAACAAGTAGTAGTGCAGTTTTTGAATTATAAAACTTTGGGCCAATCTGATTTGAACACATTCATTCTCTCTTTGTTTTGTGGTCCTTTCATCTCCGAGGCTGCAAATCTCACTTAATCCAAAAAGGCCACCTAAAGCCCCGCACGCCATTCATACACTCTTAGAGCCCCTCTTCTTCTTTCAAACAATTACTACTAATTTTGGTTCGCCTTTAACAACCCTGGCCTAATGCCTCGTGTGTTGAAAACGGAGAAACCCGTGAGTGGACTACACTCTTGAGCCCATCGCCATTTGTCTGCCATAACAATCACTGTCCCGTAGACTTTTCCGGTTTCCCCTCTCCTTCATTTTACCAAAATGCCGTCCACCTCCGTATGAATTAATGCAGATTCCACTTGTCATCTATATTTGTCAAATTTTCACATTCTATAAATATATCGTTTAATATTTAATTTAGTCCATAAATTATATAAAATAAATAAATTAATTTTTAAATTTTTATTTGAAATAGATTAATCTTTTAATTTTTATTTTAGAATAAATTAATATTTAAATATTCAAAAACTTAAAGGATTGTGACAATTTAATATTTAAACTTTTATTTTTAAATAGATTAATCTTTGAAGTTTTCTTTAATTTTTTTTTATTCATAAACTAATCTATATCAAAATAAAAATTTAAAGATCTATTTATCTTTTTTTTATATATAATTCAAAAATCAATTTAAAAATTAAATCAAAAACATATGTACCGGTACTATATTTTACTGTTGAGACTGAAATTTTACTGGGATTAAATTAATTAAACTTAAGACATCATAAAAGCAGTACTCCACGCCAGTGGGAGCATATTAAATCAGGAGAGTACTGCTAATACCGCAATTTCCCGAATAATTCCGAAATCTTTTCATGTTTTTGGTGGTGTCCGTGAATGGCAGCTTTCACAGATTTCTATAAGAATCCTCTCTTGCTCTGTCTCTCACTTGAATAGCACGTACACTGTTACACAGTGCCTTTTCCTGCTTGCTTTAGTTTGCTTCAACCATTTTCTAGACTAAAATTCCACCTTTCCCATGTCTCTTACAAGAAGAAACTCGCTCCTCGTCAACCCAAAAGTCCAAACCAAACCAAACACAAAACTACTCCATCGTTCTCTCTCGTGCTCCTCCACCAAACTAGACAGTGGAGAAACTCTAAACTCTGATTGACATGTCGTTACTCGCTTCTTTCATGTCTTCTTTTCCCTCTTTCATGTCTTCTTTTCCTTTTCTTCTCTTCCTTCTACTCCTTTCCTTCCACTCCCAACATGCAATCTTTGTCGCCAAATCTCAGCTAAATGAGCCTTTTTTCGAATCCCGCATTCATACTCCTTCCATGTTTCCCGTTTCACAGAAAGAAAATTTCCAAATCCGTTCCAACGCCAGGAAATTGGAGTCCACTAGTGTCATTATCAGGGGAAACGAAACCATTCAAAGCGTTAACCGTACGTTTGCGCTGGGTTTCTTCAGCACCAATGGGGAATCCAACTGGTATTTAGGAATCTGGTATGCTTCTATTCCTACTCAAACGCGCGTTTGGGTTGCCAATCGTGAAAACCCCATAAAGAATATCGCCCAATCTTCAGTAGAAATCACTGAAACAGGGCAGTTAGCAGTAAAGGAGTCGCCAGATTCAATCGTTTGGCAGAGCACAAACAGGGAAGAAGGTAAAAGAGTCGATCTTTTAGAGAGTGGAAATCTGGTGCTATATTCATCACAGGGTTCAAAAATATGGCAAAGCTTCGATTATCCAACGGATACGTGGCTGCCAGGGATGAACGTCACCGTCCAACGATCTTTAAGCTCTTGGAAGAGCATCTTCGACCCATCTCCGGGACATTTCTCTTTGAGGCTAAACCCCCTACAGTTCAATGAGTTCCAGCTGGTTTACAATTCAACCAACGTGTATTGGTCCACCGGGAAGTGGAGCGGGACAGCTTTTGCCAATGTACCACAAATGACAATCCCTTACATTTATAAATTCCATTTTGCTGACCCTTACTTGCCGATGGCATCTTTTGGGTACACAGAAAGAGCCCTAGAGAACGGCTTGGACCCGCCTTTGACAAGGTTTCAGATTGATGTTAACGGGCAGCTGAAGCAGTTCACGTGGTCGCTGCAGGCTGAAAATTGGAACATGTTTTGGTCACAGCCAGAGGATAAGTGCAGAGTTTACGGTTTGTGCGGATATTTTGGGTCTTGTGTAAGTACATCTTTGAAACCTTGTGTTTGTCTTAACGGTTTTAAGCCTGTAGATGATGAGGGTTGGAAGTCTGGGGATTTTACTAGTGGTTGTAGAAGAGAAAGTGATGATTTTTGTGGGGAGAAAGATGGATTTGAGGTGGTTGGTAATGTAGGGTCTGATGGAGGGACCACGGTGTCGTTTCAAGGCAGTAGGAGTTCCTGTGAGAAGTCTTGTTTGAGTAATTGCTCTTGTATTGGGTTGTATCACAATGAGAGGACTAATCTGTGTAAGAATGTGTATGGATCTTTGTTGAATTTGAGAAATTTGAGCTCTAATGGTATGGATGAGGATGTGTTATATATTAGGGTGCCAAGAGAAGGAATTGTGAAGAAAAATGTGTCTAAAACTATTTATGTAGTTGCTAGCATTGTTGGGTCTATTGCAGCTTTTGGGTTCATGGGGGTGATTTTGTTGGTGTTGAAAAAGAGAAGAGAGAACTTGAAGGGGAAGGATGAAGATGGTGCTTTCCCGGGGTTGAATCTGACGGTATACACTTACAAAGAGCTTAACAGTGTGACTCGAGGGTTTTCAGAGAAACTGGGGCATGGTGGATTTGGTGCGGTCTTTCGAGGTGAGTTGTCTGATTCTACCCCTGTTGCTGTTAAACGCCTTGAAAGGCCAGGGAGCGGTGAGAAAGAGTTCCGGGCAGAGGTGTGCACAATTGGTAACATTCAGCATGTCAATCTTGTTAGACTTAGAGGATTTTGCTCTGAGAATTCTCATAGATTATTAGTTTATGACTACATGCCCAATGGTCCTCTGAGTGCATACCTACATCGAGATAGTCCTAACTTGTGCTGGGATGTTAGATTCCGGGTGGCAGTTGGCACTGCAAGAGGTATAGCATATTTACATGAGGAATGTAGGGACTGCATCATCCATTGTGATATCAAACCGGAAAACATTCTCTTGGATAGTGATTATATGGCTAAGGTATCAGATTTTGGATTAGCAAAGCTAGTTGGCAGGGATTTTAGCAGGGTATTAGCCACAATGAGAGGTACCTGGGGCTATGTTGCCCCAGAATGGATATCTGGTCTGGCAATTACACCAAAAGCCGATGTTTATAGTTATGGGATGACACTGTTGGAACTAATTGGTGGCCGCAGAAATGTGGAGGCACCACAATCTGTGGGAAATACAAATGTTTACGGTGAGGGAGGGTATGGAGAGAAGTGGTTTTTCCCTCCATGGGCAGCACGGCAAATAACTGAGGGCAATGTTGCTGCTATTGTGGACGGTAGGCTTGGTGTTGCGTATAATGCAGAGGAGGCTGAACGTCTTGCACTGGTAGCAATCTGGTGTATACAAGATGAGGAGGAAATGAGACCAACGATGGGGATGGTAGTAAAAATGTTAGAGGGAGTGGTGCAAGTGGCCATTCCTCCACCTCCAAAACTGATACAGGCACTGGTTGCTGGGGAATCATATCGTGGGGTTAAAATGGATTCCGGTATATCTGCGGCTGGTGGATGCGCAGACTATAACGTTGGATTTTCAAGTGCTGGTTCACGCTCATCTCTTGGTAACCTCTCCACCCCATTGGACGAGAATTTGGATGTATAAGTAGCAAGATTATTGATGATAACTGACTAAAGGTTGACTACAAAGTCATTGATCTGTGCTTCCCTCTACTCTATTCCAAGGTTTTCTTTGTTATGCGAAAAGAGATTATGTCGACCATCATGCATATGTAATTGTAGAAGCTTTTGAAATTTTTGCTTTCATGGGGTTTCAAATGATTTGAAATTCTACTCCATTCAAAAGCCCAGTCATATGTATGTGCAAAACCATTCAAGCCAGCTGCCAGTTGAATGACAATTTTAGTTCCAGTTCATGTTAGATCAAACATGTAATGATTGTTGTATGTTGATAAGCCATTACAGCATGATCAGAAAAAGGTCAAGAGACTGCTCCAGTTTTGCTCAATGCAAGCACTAATTCAGCTTTGTTTTGTTTTTCATTTTTCTTTTTTCTTTTTTTGGGGTGGGGAGGGGGAGGGTGGGGGCGACATAGGTTAATGATTTCAGTTTTGACATTCCCCAAAGGTAGATACGAAAGAAAATGCCCCATCATAATTACACCAAAAAAGTCACTTGCATCCAAAAAAGTCACTCGCATCTCCCTTGCTTTTCCTCTTTTCAGTCATCGCCACTTTTTAACACTTTCTAGTGGCAAAAGAACAAACAATAACAAGTACTACGGCGCCAATATCCTTGCAATTCTTCTCAATGTCAAAAACTTTAGGCGTTCTCCGGCCAAAAAAAAGAAAAAATCTTTAGGCGTCCATGGCAGATACATGGAGAAACCTTGACAATGTGGAAATGTGGTTGGATTATGGATTGGGCTCATATTCTTGGTCCATAACCCAAAAAAGCACTCTTAACCCACACGTTTTGACCAGAGACAAGACACTTAGCCCACACGTTTAAGTCTTTCAATTCAACCATAAAAGTTTTTTATATGAAATGTTAGTATCTAGTAAGAAAGATAAAGTAGGGGATCGGGGGGGACCATAATGCTCTTGTTCCAATCATACGGTGCGGGAGCAAAATCCTTCTGCTCAGAGTCAAGGGGTCCCCATTTATCAAAGGGAGTCAACGGACACCTATGCAAGTTGTGACAACTTTATTTGATGGACTGCGTAGCAGGAGATCCGGAACCTCCACCAACAGAAACTAACTGTATTAACTGTAAAGAAACAGAATGAAGTACTGCTTTTGTCCTAGGGGTCGTGAGGCCAGGAGCCCGAGACTCGGTCAACTCCCTGTCTCCCTCCCTTTCTTGTGCGAAGCCGATTTCCTTCCATGGTCATCCTAGTTTGTAGCCACAATCAACCAAATATTTGATATAAATTTTAAAGGGAAATAAAGGTATTGAATTTTTCTTCGTATTGACTCAGTTTCAAGCATCCAAGCAAAAACAGAGAAATAATAATAATTAAGGAAAAAAAAAAAAGAAAGGTTCATCAAAAGTCTGCCAAAATTGCGAATTCTATAGAGTATGAGCTCCAAAGTGCAGGGGAGAAAATCAATCCATCCTCTGCCGGATCATCACCTACCATGAACCCTACGGAGAATCAACTGGGCAGTAGTACATCATCGCCATTGATATCTTCCATGGAATCTGCCGAGCTCCACTCCGCACCTTCCAGTTTACTCAGTGAGGGAGGAGATTATCCTCCTATGCAAAGTTATGAAGATGCAAAAAACATCTGTTTCATTGAGTCTTCCAGGTTATGGGCAATTGCTACTCCTATTGCATTCAATATCTTGTGCAATTACGGAATTAATTCCTTTACCAATATCTTCGTTGGCCACATTGGAAATATCGAGCTTTCAGCTGTTGCCATTGCTTTATCTGTAGTTGCAAACCTCTCTTTTGGCTTCATGGTTAGCTTTTATAACATTCTGTAGTTTCTAGTTGATTCTCGTCTGCCCAAAATTTTAAACTGTTCATTAACCCGCAGCTTGGGATGGCGAGTGCGTTAGAGACGCTATGTGGACAGGCATTTGGTGCAGGACAAATAGACTTACTTGGAGTATACATGCAACGATCGTGGATAATCCTATTCGTAGCCTGCTTTGCCTTGTTGCCTCTCTACTTGTACGCCACGCCAATCTTAAAACTCCTAGGACAAGAGCACGATATTGCAGAACTTGCTGGAAAATTCACGCTGCAAGTTATACCTCAGATGTTCTCTTTAGCTGTCAATTTTCCTACCCAAAAGTTCTTACAGGCTCAGAGCAAGGTTGGAGTCTTGGCTTGGATAGGATTCGGGGCCTTAATTGGACACATTGTGATACTTCATCTCTTTATTAATGTGTTCAAGTGGGGAACAACCGGTGCGGCTGCGGCTTATGACATATCAGCTTGGGCGATGGCCGTAGCTCAAGTTTGTTATGTGGTAGGTTGGTGCACCGATGGTTGGAAGGGATTGTCTTGGTTAGCCCTAAAGGATATTTGGGGTTTTGCCAGACTTTCTATAGCTTCGGCTGTGATGCTTTGCTTAGAGATTTGGTACTTCATGACTATAATTGTTCTCACTGGTCACCTTGAAAATCCCGTCATTGAAGTTGGGTCTCTTTCTATATGGTGAGTTCCTCTCACAGCACATACCCATATCGACACTCATCCGAATTCTTGAAATATGCTAGATCACAATCACTAATCTGAACCAAAATCTCTCAATTGTACTCTTTTTTACCTGGTTTTTAATTGAGTTTCATCCAATTGAGTGTTTCAGCATGAACATCAACGGCTGGGAAGGCATGCTATTTATAGGAATAAACGCAGCTATAAGGTAACAAAGAAGGGGGGTTAATTAGAATATGAGTTTTGTTTTCATTGACCTTTGGAGAACTGATGTCCGAATTGGGGTCTCATGATTGCTTTTGTCAGTGTTAGAATCTCTAACGAGCTTGGATCGGGGCATCCTAGAGCCGCAAAGTATTCTGTCTTTGTCACGGTCGTAGAGTCTCTTCTTATAGGAATAGTTTCAGCAGTCATTATCCTAGCAACCAGAAACAAATTTGCCATCATCTTTACAGAGAGTAAAGAGATGCAAAAGGCCGTGGCTCATTTAGCTCATCTTCTTGGCATAACGATGGTGCTAAATAGTGTGCAGCCAGTTATATCAGGTGAGCAATTTGTTCCAAAAATGAGAAATCTGACTCCAAATAGAAACAAATCGGAGCATTTGAAAGTTCCCCAAGTATGGGATTTGAGGAAGTAATCGTTTTATTTTATTATGTATTTGCAGGTGTTGCTGTGGGGGGAGGTTGGCAAGCCCTGGTAGCTTATATTAATTTGTTCTGTTATTACGTTGTTGGTCTCCCCCTTGGGTTTCTTCTCGGTTACCGAATCAAATTAGGGGTAGAGGTAAAGTATTTCATTAAAGATAATTTAAGATAACTAACTTGATTTTAATAAATCTCTAAATGCACCAATTATTTCTGTGTTTATTTACAACGGGTTCACGCATAATTAATAATGATGGAAATTAAAGGGTACTAGTACTTTGAAAGAACCCATATTTATTTCCTTGTTGATTGGGGGCTCAATCTCATTGGTGCAGGGAATTTGGATTGGCATGATTATTGGAACTTCCTTGCAGACGTTAATCCTGATGTTGATTATCTACAAAACCAACTGGAACGCAGAGGTAAGACATTCTTCCCTGCAAAAACGTACGACTTTTATGTTCTGATAATCAGATTTCCTCTTTTTAACCATTTAGAAAACAAAACTGTTCCAGGTTGAACAAGCATCCGAAAGAATGCGGCAATGGGGAGCAGAGCTGGGTGACAATCGTGCGGCTAATGTTACCACATATCAAGTAGAAAATTGACCTTTTTTTTTTTTTTCAAATTTTTTCTTACTATTAGCCAAAAGGCAAACCGACATCCCAACGTGTACAGCTGGCTTGGCTACATAAATACAGTTTAGAGAAATATTATGTCTTTTTTTAATCAAAAATGCTAACTAGTACTAGTAACTAGTAAATTTTTTTGGTATTAAAAAAGAACAAATTTCTGAGTCACTAAACATTAGTAATAAAAAATATAGTTAAATTGAAAAATAATTTATTAATCTACAGTAGTTGTGACTAATATTGGCAAAAAAAGTAATTATGATCTTTGTTACCATAATAAATCCAAATTACGGTGAAAACAGAGCAGTAAATCCGTCGACAGAAAAAAAAAAGTCAAATTTAATCGACGCATCAAACAATTTGTGGGACCTACAGGCCGTAGCTTGGGCTTGTGTAAGATTTTGATATTATTATGCTTTAACCCCCAACCTGCCCGTTTATATCTTTTCAGGAATTGCATTTTGGTCCCCGCTTCCATCTTTCTCTAATTATGTTTGGAGCACCATATCCAACTTTCAGTAATTAAACTTTGAATTTCCTGATAATTATGTGACGTTTAACATAGTACCATTTTTGGCTGTTTTATTTACTCACTACCTTAGAAAATTAATTCAAATAAAATGAATGAAATATAATAAGCGCCATCTTTTTAATGTATACACATTTTCTTGAAAACATAAAAACGCTTTGACCCATTTTGAGGCGGGCAATGGTTTTGCATTTCAAGCACAAATTCTTTTAAACTTTTGTATATGATACTAATAATGAATTGGTTGTCACACCATAAACTTCGATACTCCCTTCGTCCCATATGTATTAGTTTATTTTGATTTCGCATAGAGTTTAAGAAATTTTGAATTGAATATTAACTATTTAGCATTATATACACAATTGTCCTTTAAAAGTTTGTTGAAATAAAATAAAATGAATATAATCAAGGGTATAACATAAAAGTAGGAAAATTCTCTTACAAAACTTAATTTTGGAACAACTAAAGGTGGAGGTTAAATTACTAAATTAGTCCATGTATTATAGTATTTTGTTCATTTTAGTCCATGTACTCTAATTTTATTTAATTTAGTTCTTGTATTATTTTAAAAGTAATAAAGTAAGGATAATCACTAACTGTATCAATATGTTCTGTTAAATTTGATGACATGACATTAAAATGGTAACATATAATAACGTGTTCTAATGAAAAGTTGATAGTGACATTTATGAGAATTTAAAAATCGAATTAATTATTTTAAAAAATTAATCTAAGATTTTTTTAAGAAGAAAAAGAACACTATGTGAAGACACATACTGCAAAAAAAAAATTGAAGATTTAGACCATATTGCGAGAAATTATTAGGTAGGCCGGGTGTACCACGTCATCCATAAACCCGACCAATAAATTTCTGCTAACTAAAAAAATTTCTTAAAATTAAGACACTAATTTGACAAAAGTTTGACCCCACATTATAAAAAATAAGAATTGAAAGGGTAAATCCTTAAATTTAGGCTATAATTGTGGTAGGGTTTTAGTAAATGTATCAAAATCCTTGAATTGTCACAATTTAATTTGTCAGACCGACGGATGACGTGATACACCCGGCCTACCTAATAATTTCTCCCATATTGCATACATAGATGCCATGTGTCAACTTTTCATTAACCACATTTTATATATTACCACATAAGTGTCATGTCATCATATTTAACAAAATAAATACTAATTATCCTTAATTTGTCACTTTTATAAAAGTGTAGGGACCAAATTACATAAAATTAGAGTATAAGAACTAAAATTAACAAAACCTTAATAAGTATAAGGACTAAATTGGTAGTTTCATCAAAGGTTGACGAATGGGCCTATACTTATAGAATACAATAATACATTTTACCAAAATAATATGGATTTTTTTCCCATCCAACATAAAGCCCAATTACTTCATAAGCTTCTATTCATGGGCCTACAGTATTTTGATTTATGAAAAAAAAAAAACTATTAAAGATTTACTAGGTAAGGTTGAGGATTCACTGATTCAGGTTCAATTCTCCTATAAGTGTATTTGTTGGTTTGTTGGGAGAGATTTATCTTTAATATTTTCTATATGAAAAGAATTAATCTTAGAACCAATACTTTAGATACCCTTAGTTAAAAAAAAAAGATATATATAAAAAAAGTAATTAATGTAGCTTTTTTATTCCAATAAAAAAATTAATGTAGCATTTTTTTGCTCTTAATGAAACTTACCTACCCTTCATGCCTATAGATTTATATATTTCTCATCTTGTGTACAAGGAGACTAGGGGTTTATATACACGAGTACAATTATAACTTAGGAGTAAATCAAACTATTCGAAATCGATATGTACAATCACAATCCTAATATTTCTCTTATTACACTAATTACATTAAAGAATGGTTCGAATTCACAAATTTAATTTTGTCAAATCAAAACTCATCTAATATGTATAATTGTATATAGTGCGCTTGATGCACATGATAAGATAAAATAAAGTAAGGAACAAGAATTCTGTATGTTTTATTTTTTTATTTGTATTATTTACAAAATTTTGAATTGTTGAGGGAATTAGTCATTCTATAGATGTAGGATGACTCAAGTATCAATAACTCAATCCTCTGAAAATAAAGCTAATTGACTCATTCTACACTAATATGATAACTATTCCTCTTTATAATTCAATTACAAACAAAACAAGTAAATCATACTACAAATTACACATAAATTTTCTCATTATTTTATCTCATCATATCTAACGCACCAAACAAGCAGATAAAGGATTGGATCTTACATCTAAAATTTATCGAAGTCCTCGATACAAATATAAAAAAGATTAAAATAATACTAAAAAGGGATAAACATAATCATATAGTATTAATTTATAAATGTTTTGATCGAAACTTGATTTCTTGAAAGTTATTAGAGAATCTTCTCCATCAACTTCTCTGCTTCTCCTTCTATCATAGGTTTCTTCATCATTTTTCCCCTTTTTCTCATGAACTACTCGGGACCATCCATATGTAAAATTTTATTTTCTTCATGAACCACCAGCTACTTAAACATGTAAGGTGCATTGAGGTTGAGTTTTGAAAGGGGGACAAGGAAAGAAAAGTAAGAAACCCAAAGCTATTAAAATTTTGATCAGACAATGAGGATTGGCTAAAGTTGTAAAGTTTGAACCAGTGGTGTAAAGCACCTGGATCCGAGTTCATACAGACTGATCCCTCTGGTAGACAATCTATAAATTCG
This sequence comes from Microcos paniculata, assembly GCA_030664755.1. NCBI lineage: Eukaryota > Viridiplantae > Streptophyta > Magnoliopsida > Malvales > Malvaceae > Microcos > Microcos paniculata. The sequence continues at coordinate 38,520,053 of CP131461.1, forward strand.
AAAACCTTCACAAAATTAAAGTTCGTAAACCTTTAAAGATGTTGGTGACTAGCCCTAGTCTTGGAAGTGGGATAACCTACCTTGCTCCTAAACATTTTATGACAAAGAAAAAAGTTATTAAAGGCTTGGTCAAGGAAAGGCTTGTTCCTTAACAAACATAAAATAATGTTTTCTAAATGAATTCAGATTATGATACGAGGACATGTTCCTTAGGTCATTTTCATCATAGTAGTCACTAAAACTTTATCAAGTGTCATTTTACACCATAAATCATTTAACACCCTTTTAATTATAAGCAAAAAAATGTATTCTATAATTTTTTTAGTTTGTTTTATTATTCTTTTTTTTTATTAAAAAAATTTCCCATAAAGATTAGCCTCAAATTTTAAACAAATTAACTGTTTAAGGGTAAGTTTAGAATAAATATTTTGGTTTCGTTTTGAATTTTGAAATAAATATTATGGTAGAGTTTAAAAAAAATTATTACGTATCACACAGTTTAACCTCAAGTTTTAAACAAGTTAGCTATTTAAGGATAAGTTTTAAATTTTAAAATAAATATTGTGATAGGATTTTATGAAAAAATTTGATTGGAGTTTTTAAAACAAATAATGTGGAAAAGTTTTAGGGAAAAAAGGGCACAAGAGGAATTAAAAAAAAGACAAAAAAAAAGGTAACGGTGTTAAGGGTTAACTAGTTATTAGTGTAAATAGATACTTAACAAGATTTTAGTGTCTATTAAAATGAAAATGACTTAAAGAAAAGCACCTAAGTTGTATTCATAAAAACATAAATAATTGAAAATAAGAAAAATAACTTGTTGTATGATATTTGACCTAGATCTGTTTGGTAATAAGGAAGGAATATGGCAAATTTTTTTTGTTCAATGTACTGCTTGAGTTATAAAGTAGTATATGTGATTATAAATCACTATCCTTACTCCTTTCCTTCCTACTCAAACAAACCATCAGATATTGATACATATTGCAATCCTTTCTGACTTTCTTTCCTTTTATTCATTCTCATCAAACACACCATTTGTAATTAATTGATGTATATTTTCGGTAGGGAATTTTATTTAAAAAAATAAAGATCTTTTTTGTATAATCACATGTATTAATATCCATTTTAATGATTTATGATAAATTTTGTTTAAGCTGCATCAGTCTCTAAATAAGGGAAAGCTCTTTAAACCTATTTTCTCTATTCATAAGACTTTAATCTAAAACCTTAATTAAGGGATATTGAACCCGAGCCTAAAGAGTTCTTTTTTGTTATATAAATCAAAACAAAATTATCATTGAGAACAAGACTGCTTGTGAATCAAAATCATTGATCTCCCAAGAGGCAAGAGACAACCCTATTTCAAATTTCAACCAATTGAATGTAAATTTTAATTCCCAAAAGGCCCTTTCTCCAAATCACAAAATATCAAACTTCCCATGACCCCTTCAATCTCAACCCATGGTTAAAAGTTAACCTAGGTTAGCCAATCATGACAACTACTATAAATTAGAGGCTTGGGGTTCTTTATTTGAAGCCCTACCCAAAACTTCTACCCTTTACCCTTTGGCTATTAGTAGTGTTATTTCTTTTAAACACTTCTTACTCTCCACCAAGGCGTCCGTAAAAGAGAGGGGAAATAAAGAGAGAGGGGAAGAGAAGGGAAGGCTGAAGCATATAAAAACAAGGCAAAGGGGTGCTTTGAGAAAATCACAAAAGAAGAAGGGTATAGAGAAGTATATAGGCAAAAGAGAGAGGGCAAAGGGAGAATTGAGAAAAAAGCCCTCAAAGCAAAACAGAGAGTCCAAGGGGAAGAGTCTCTTCGAAACCCCACTCTATTTTTCACCCAAAAAAAAAACTGGTATGTTTTTCCCTTTTCTCTCGTCTTTCTTTTCTTATTCTTTTTCCCTTTTTAACTCTAAAAAATTCCCAAAATTATCTTAGAATCTTAGGGATTTTATTTTTTTCAGCAAGGGTCTGCATCTGTTCAAAACTTGTAGTTTAGCCCCTGGAAAACTCTATTGCTTTCTCTCTCTATCTGCAATTAAGAGAGAGGGAGAAAGCGCGGGACAAAAGGTAAAATTTTCCATGGAAAGCCAAAACCAAATGAAGTTCTCAATCAAAACCCTAGATTAGTCATTTTCCCGCCAAAAGTTCATTTCTAAAGGTTTAATCGGTACTCTTCCTTATTATTCAACATTTAAAATATATGTGTTATGCTTGTTTTAATTGATTGTTTGTTGTTTTGGCTCCAATTTCTTTTTTCGAAGAATGAAGGATTATACATGGAACTGTTTGTTTTTAGGGTTTGAATTCGAAATCCATGGCAGGGTGGTCGCTGAGAACTGATGGGTCTTCGGTAGATTGCGCAAAAACCCCCGAAAAGCTCGAGCCTGCTGGCCCTTGGGTCGATCTCGAGCCCCTTGCAGAAGAGTCTTATCTGGATTCTGAACCTGATAAGTTTAGGTTCTCGTTTAACAAGATTCTTGGGTCTTTTTTGAAAGAGATCTGTGCCAAAGGTTGTTTTTCGCCTCTCCCTCCAATGCTTGGAGATGGACAATCTGTGGATTTGTGTAAGCTTTTCTTGGTTGTGAGGGAGAAAGGTGGCTACAATGCTGTTTCAGAAAGTGGGTCATGGGATTTGGTCGCTAAAGAGTCCGGGTTGGGTTTAGGTGTAGCATCAGCAGTTAAGTTGGTTTATGTTAAGTACTTAGTTTCCTTAGAGAGATGGTTGGAGAGCATTGTTCATGGTGAGGACTCGAAGAACAAATCGAGTTATAGCGGTCATTTGATGGAGTTGGGAGCTGAGCTTAGAGGTTTTTTGTTGGAACCAAAGAAGAAAGTTATGGAGCTTTCTCAAGTGGAAGAAACTGTAGTGGCAGGGTCAGACGAAGGAGAGAAATGTGTAAAAGATGAGGAATCTATGCATATTGATTTAACAAAGAGGTTTTCGGATTATGAGGATGTTGGGGAATTGCAGAATGAAGATGAGTTGAAGAGCCTGGTGGTTGATTCCGCAGGTGACAAAAAGTGCATGGATGTTGATGAGTATGAAGACATTCCATCAGATTTGGTGAAAAGTGTGGTCAACTCGTCTGATGTTGAGAAAATGTCTTATGAGGATGATGTGAAGAGTGAGATTCTGGGGGATTGTGTTGAATGTAAGATATCCACAAATATTGATGATGATGATGATGATGATGATGTTGTGATATTGAACTTCAATGACGTCAAGGACAATTTTTCATCTCTCAAGAGGAAGCGGGATTCTACTTGGGGAATGCTTAATTGGGTTACTGAGATTGCGAAGGATCCATGCGATCCAGTTATTGGTTCATTACCGGATAGGTCAAAATGGAAGTCTTACGGGAGTGAGGAACTCTGGAAGCAGGTTTTATTGTTTCGGGAAGTTGCCTTTCAGAGAAAGGATGATCCTTCTAGTGCTGACCAGTCTAATTGGCAGGTATTTACTGCTTCCAAAACTTGCCTAGCTTTTTCTCATTAATTCTAGTGAGAAGGTCAATGTGCTTATTATTTGTGCCAATGCAAGTGTATTGTTAATATTGTTAAATAAATCTTAGGTAATTTATATTATTCTTGAATTCCTTTCCTTTCTCTGGTGGTACTCTGCATGAAAATGCTGCATTGTGCATTTCTTTTGTTTCCTTGGGAGTGCTAAGATAGGCTGCATCACACCCATCTAGGTTCTGGAAAATTAAAGAAGCAAACAGAAAAAGGTTAGAGTCGATATGATTCATATGTAAAACATAATGGTCCTATTCCTTAGAAGCATCTTCCACTTGTGGTTGGTTAGGATTCCTCTAGGTTGTTGCTTTTGCGGTTTAGTCAATGCTTCTGGAAGTAAAGAGTAAATACTAGTATGTTTGGATACAATAGCAATTTGAACAAATAGGGAATTAATATATTGTGAATAACAAAATGCATGATTTTCTATTGTGTGCAACTTTTATGTTTGAATGTGTGCCAAACTATTAAGGCCTAATTTGGCATTGCGGTTTTGGTTGGAAAACGGATGGTTTTGAAAAAGTACTTTTGACAAGTGCTTTTGAGAATTGCTGTGAAAAAGTGCGGTTGAAATCTTTTAGTGTTTGGCGAAAAAGTGTGGCTTCAACATAGAAGCACTTTTCAAATGCAAAAGCACCTAAGGATCAGCTTTTGATGTTGGATGAGCTTTTGCTGTCCCAACCAGCTCTTCACCTAAACAAAAAATTGTTTGGCATTGCGTTTGAGGTGGAAAGCAGCTTTTTTACACCCCAACACAATGCCGAACGAGCTCTAAGTCATTTTTAATCAATTTTGACTTCGTTTCTTACCACTTCGATAATACTTTTTCCAACTATTTAAGAAGCAAAAAGCAAGTAGAAAATCAACCACCAAAGCCTAAAATTTCTCCAACTGTGTCTCCATTATTGACCAAGCTGCTTGCTTGTGGTTTTTCCCCATGGTAGCCCATCATTTAAGATGCTGTTTCTGATAATAACACCATTAAACAAAATGAATCAGTACTTTTGCATTTTGTTGTGGTGTTTTTGCTAGATGATTTTCTACTTGAACGAAATGAATTTGAAATGGGTTGCTGCTGTTGTTGTAATGTCAGAAAGGCAGGCATTATAAATATTCTACATTATTATTATTATTATTATTCCATTTATTATCTGTTTAAGTCTCTTAAAATATCTTTTGTTGAGCTGCCTTGAGTGTTGAATTCAACTCATTAAGGTGATTGGAATCTATACCTATATTTTTGCGTCTGGTTGTATGCTGTACTAGTATTTGTCTCCATTAGTGTTCATTTATTTAATGATATTCCCGTCATGTGTTTTCTCCTTTCTTTTTTTAATGTTTTATTAATTGTGTGATATTCATGCTTTGTAGAAATATCAGAAAATGCATCCGTGCATGTATGATGATCAAACTAAATTTGGATACAATCTCAGAGAGAGGTTGAGTTGCACCAAGTTTGGGAAAGTGACATCAAAGGGACAGGATTTTTCACCACCCTCCTCCTCAGGGAATCATGGTGACTTGGACTGTTCTATGGCTGGGATTGACAAACAGTCACATAGGGCTTCTGACTCTGCAACTCCGGGTTCAGTGTTCGACTATGATGCTGACATTGAAGTTCCTATTGGGCCATATTTTCAAGTTGAGGTACCTGAGTGGACTGGGGTTGCTTCTGAGAGTGATTCAAAATGGTTAGGTACTCGTGTTTGGCCGTTGGAGAAAAATGAAAACAGGTTTCTGATTGAAAGGGATCGGATTGGAATGGGGAGACAAGATTCATGTGGCTGCCAAGTTCAAGGTTCCACAGAATGTGTAAAATTTCATGTTGCTGAGAAGCGACAGAAAGTAAAGCTTGAGCTCGGTTCAGCTTTCAACCGGTGGAAATTTGATAAGATGGGCGACGGGGTTGCACTTGCTTGGAAGGAGGAAGAGCGGAAGAGGTTTTCATCTATAGTGAAGTCAAACCCTCCATCGCTTGATAAATGTTTCTGGGATGAGATCTACAAGCATTTTCGAAACAAAAGTAGGGAAGAACTTGTTTGCTACTATTATAATGTCTTTCTTTTGCAGCGTAGAGCATACCAGAATAGGTTTACTCCAAGCAACATTAACAGCGATGATGAGGAAGCGGAAACAGAATCAGTTACTAATGGCATCAAACATGTAGCAGTTAAGTCGCGCACCTCCATCTTAATTTCCCCGAAGAAGTCGCAGAAACGGTCAAGATACTCTTCATCAAGTAAATACGGAACACTTTGACAAAAAGATGTAAAGGGTCACAGCTTTTTTTCTTCTTTCGAGTTTGCTGCGGCGAGGTTTCAATTGAAAGAGAGATATTCCTTGCAGTGTACCTTGGAAAGGGAAAGTTTTAGTGGTCAAAGATTTTGTTTTTAAGGGGGTAAGTTGGGAAGGAAGAATTAATGACACCTCGTCTCAAGCAGCTTGGGTGCACTTGAAGTGTTTTTGGTTCATGCGGCCTCTTCATTTTTTTTGTTTCCCTTTTGGAGGTATATTTCTGTCCATTTATCAAAACTACTAACCTCAAAAAGTACAGGCTATTTTGGCATCCTTTTCTTCATTGAGTTGTTGACATTAAATAGCAGCAAGGCAGGTGGCCCGGGGAAAGATAAAAGGCCAAAAACAGAAAATGGAAACAGTAATTGTAGTCCATCTGAAATTGCTTTCTGTGGTTTAGGATTTTGAAATGTGATGCAAGAACTGCCTTTTTACCACATGGTCTAAATGTGTGAAGAGGATAGGTTTTCCAATGAAATGATTCTGTCTTTGACAAAATCTAAACAAGCTTCGAAAGTTTACCACTGTAGCTGACTCTGTCTGGTCTTTTCTCGTTCTATAAGTTTAGAAGTAGAGACTTGATATATGGTTTTGCACTTTTTAATCTTTCGTAAAGCCTACCATACAATGTGTTCGATAGCTTGCCTCCAATATACCAATATAGGGGTGTAATTAATAAAAATATGTTTTAGTTTCAATAATATTAAAGCTCGAAAGCATTGTTTTCCAGTGCATGTGTATGGTAATTAACAAAAGGCTCAATAAAATCATTCATTATTACTATTTTATTCATAGAAAATGAGACTTAACCGGAAAACTTAAAGGCTATATATACATAAGGTTCACTTTTAACCCAAAAAATAGAAAGTTAGAAAGAAACCCTTAGGTTAAGGTTTCTTTCTAGTAACTTTCTATTTGGGTTAAAAGGAGGCAATCTCCTTTTCTATGAATAAAATAATAATGAATCACTTAATTGATGCTCTTGTTACTACACATATATACTAGAAAAAAATGTCCAGGCTCTGTTCTATGATCCCTGCCTCTTTTTTTTTTTTTTTCAATTATAGTCCAGGCTCTGTTCTATGTAATTTAATATTTGCATCCTATTCTATAACGGCGGCTAAAATATTAAGGAAAAAAAAAAACCTTTAAACGAAACTGATTTTTACATATCCAGGGGATCCCGCCCGTGAGGTGGAAAGGGGCTGTGTCTGTGAAAATGGTCCCATGAGGTTGAATTCTACCGATCGGCTTTGTCAAATTGAAAGATAGCAAAGCAATGTGTTCTTCTCTTGACAAAAACTAGGCCAAATTACACCATCGTAATCGTAGAGGATGATGTTAAAACTTTAGAAACATGGAGGGGGCTTTATGAACATATTCCCAACTATATATAGCCATATAGGGTCTGTCTTTCAAATTTAATAAATTCCCTTCCTTTCTTTTTGGCATCCTTGTTTGTCCAAGCTCCATTGGTGAAGCAATTGAATGGGTACTACGATGAGTTTGCGTGATAGATAATGAAACCCCCGAAACAGGTATATTCCTTTACATAAGGTTTTGGTCAAATAAATCTGCTTCGTTGGTGGATCTCTCACTTCACTTGACACGGATTCCACTCCTGTTGTCTTCCCAACTTTATTGTTATTGGTAAAAATTTTGGTTGGTAAAGACTAAGCCTTTGTTTGGATGGAGTCTTTAGGGGGAGTGAAGAGGATTCAAGAGGAGTTTAGGGTGTTTGGTTAGGAGGCTGAGGGAGGAAGAGGGGTTGGTGGAGGAGCATAAAACCCCTCCTCACTCCGCATTTTGCACGCCCCCAAATCAGGGGCTTTAGGAGGAGCGATAATTTTTCGGACAATTTTACCCTCTCATGCAATTTTATTTCCACCATGTCCTTTATTTCATGGTATACATTTTTTTAATTAAAAAAGGTACTAATATTTTATTTTATCTTAATATTTTTATATAAAAAATTCATATAATAATGGGAAAAATTTTTTTAAAAAAGAAATTGATATTCATGTTTTTATTTAATCTTAATATTTTCATATAAAAAGAAAATCATATCTTGTTGGAATACATTTTTTAATTAAAAAAGATATTCATATTTTATCTTAATAATGGGAAATTTTGTTTATTTTGAAAAATAGATACTCATATTTTTATTTTATCTTAATATCTTCATATAAAAAGAAAATCATATCTTCATGGAATACATTTTTTAATTAATAAAAATATTTATATTTTATTTTATCTCAATATTTTTATTTAAAAATTCATATAATAATGAAACAACGTACTTTAATTAAAATTGGATACTCATATTTTATTTTATCCAATTAGTCATTAATAAAAAGGAGAAAATCATATTTTATATGATTTTAGATATAAGGATAGTTTAGTAAAAATACGAATAAAACTCCTCCAAACTCCTCTTCCAACCAAACAGAAAAAAAATGATTATTCTCTTAACTTCTCCTTGAAAATCCCCCCCACTCCTCTCCCCCTCACCCCTCCCCTTCCCTCCCCTCCCCTCCTCTCCTTTGAACCAAACAGGCCCTAAAGAACTCGAACTCTAATTCTCTCTCTATTTTTATTTGGTAAGACTTCCTTCCTCTGTAATTGATTATAAACCTTTTTTTTTTCATTTTTTTTGAATAACAAGTAAACTTAGCTCAAATTTGGCTTCAAATATGCCACGAAACACACCGGGAAGGAATATGCCTTAATGAAAAGTTCACCTTTCATTTTGCTTTTCGCATTCTTCTTTTGCGATTGTGAGGAAAGGATTTGTACTAATTTGCAAAAGGAATAATAAAGTCGGAGAGGAAGGTGATTGGGTATGAAGAAAGTAAATTATGGACCGCCCACCGCACACCGAAATACTAATGTAATTTTCAAAGTTAATTTCAACCCACATTTCAATTGATTTATTTTGATTCGACGGGCTTTGAATTATATTATGCATGCATGAATGAGCATGATGGTGGATACAATGACGATATTGACCAAAACCCATGTCAATATTTAACATTTAAATGGAAAAAAAAAAACAAAACAGAAAAGATTTGTTAATCCAAGAACAATTAGTCTAAAAGTGCCCCCTAAATGGCTAAATCCTAATCTAAAACATCAGCATCCTTCTAAGGGCATGATTGAAAATTCCCCGGAATGAAGGACAGGAATCTTGCTATTGGAAAATACGTGCAAGGCATGTCATGGATATAATTAAATTATTATTGAGGTCCCTGAAATAAATTGTTGTTTTTGTGTTCCGAATTTTAGTCTTTTATGTCCCAAGCCTTTCCCTGCCAACTGCTTATTCCATTCTCCAGAAAGCAATAACTCAATCTTCCCGTATCTTCTCTCTCTGTCTGAAACCAAAAAGCTAAGAAGGAAAAAACATGTCTTCACCAAGCAAACGCCGGGAGATGGACTTGATGAAACTGTTAATCTTCTACTTAAAATTTGAAATTTCTTTTTTTTTTCGCTTTTATTGTGGAGTTTTTTTAAACTTTTAATAATTCTTCTTTTTCTTTTTTACTAGGATGATGAGTGATTATAAGGTGGAGATGATTAACGATGGGATTCAAGAGTTCTATGTACATTTCAATGGACCAAATGATAGTAAATTTTCTCTACCCAAACTTCCTTTTCCTTCTCCTTCCCATTTTTAAGCTGTTTTTATTGGAAATTATTTTGAGTTTTCTTTTTTTAGGAGAGAATTGGATTGCTTTCGTTTTTGGGTCGTCTTAACTCTTAATAAGCTTTGACTACTTATCGCTTCCTAACCTCTTTGATTCAGTTAGTCTTCTGTTTGTGATTAAAAGAATCATAATTTTCAATTATTATATGGTTCTTTGCAGCTGCGTTTTAGCTTTGATTCTTCTATCTGGTTATCTTAGTTATCCCTTTATGTTTATTTTGGAAATGGGTTGCTACATGGTTTCTTTTGGTGAACTTGGTCTTAGTGGCCTCACTAACAGGTGGACTTGGGTATTTATGTTTTGGTTCAAAACAAAATATACCTTTTTATCCTTAATCTATAGATGATTGACTATGGGCAGGTCCTTATCATGGAGGTGTATGGAGGATAAGAGTGGAGTTACCGGATGCTTATCCGTATAAATCTCCTTCAATAGGCTTTCTTAATAAGATTTACCATCCCAATGTGGATGAAATGTGAGTAGAAATAGAAAGTTATGATTCTTTAACTCTTCATATTGGGTGGTTCAATTGCATTCATCTGCTTGAAGAGGAAATCGTGTGCAATTGCAGGTCAGGGTCAGTTTGTCTGGACGTTATTAATCAGACTTGGAGCCCCATGTTTGGTAAAAAATACTTATCATGCAACTTTCTCTATGCAATTCAAAACTGCTTTTCAATTGATAGCATTTAACTTCATATGTTGGTGCCAATGTTTTGCAGACTTGGTAAATGTGTTCGAGGTGTTCCTTCCACAGTTGCTTCTGTATCCCAACCCGTCTGACCCATTGAATGGAGAAGCTGCTGCTCTGATGGTGCGTGATCGCAGTGCTTATGAACAAAGAGTGAAAGGTATTAGCATAAATTTCACCCCGAGGTTTTTCTTTTTCTTTTTTCCACCCCAATCAAAGAGTCATCGTCATGGCATTTCTTATTCAAATACCATATTTCTCCAGCATATGTTTAAATGAATAGATCATCACTGTCTTTATCATGTTGGCCTTGCTGCCTGCTTGACAATTTGGTAAGAACTTATGGTATGGTGGAACATAAGTGAAATTGATTTCGTCATATCAAAGATATAGAGTTTGTTATCTGATGCCTAAAACGAGAGTTACTCAAACTAGCCGCTGGATTGAATGATTAATTTTGCTCAGCTTGAGTGTTGCCCACTTAATGGCTTATCTTTATTTTAGGTCAGTAGGGAAATCATAAAATATAAAATTAAGATCCTCAAACTCCAGTTTGTGTGGCTTTAATAAGAATGCCCTGGGTATTAAGTCTGGGGTGAGCTTGTGGTGAACAAATGAAATTATTCTCAGCATTTATGGATGAGTGGCTCCAGTTGAAAACCATGAAGGACTGCTCAGCCATAAAAAGGAAAGTGCCAGTAGAATCTCGTGTTGATTTGTACATTCTTTCAAGTTTCTTGTTAAGTTTGTCATAGTTTTAGAGTATTTATATGACATGTAGACGATTGCCAATTCTCTTTCTCTAAACATTTGATTACGTATATTGTTTCATTCACATTTTCTTCTCCAATGCTTTGCAATTCTTTTGCACTTCTATGCCATGATCTAACCGGGAAGAGGTTCCAATATTCCATTTAGACAATTTTTTTGAACACTCCTTTGATGCATGACCACTAATTATATTTGGGCCAATCTTATGTTAAATGCTAACATGGGTTACTCACCTAGAATACTGTGAGAAATATGCCAAGCCAGAAGACATAGGAGCTGCCCCAGAGGAAAAATCCAGTGATGATGAGCTGAGCGATGAAGAATATGATTCTAGTGATGATGCAGTTGCCGGCCAACCAGATCCATAGTGCCTCTCTCTCCTTAATATCTTGGACTATTTGTATTATCTGTCCATGGTGCTTCTGATTCTGTTAAACCCAAATCTTAACTTAAGATAGACTTGTTGTCTTAAGAACGAGGAAATAATTTTCTCCTCAAATTAGATTCTGCTGTCATTGTAAATAAATGTGCAAATGTCTTGCAATGGAAACAATTTGTAAGTAATTGCCTTCTGTATTCCAACAATTCATGGAGCATTGTTCATGGTGAGGACTTGAAGAACAAATCGAGTTATAGCGGTAATTTGATGGAGTTGGGAGCTGAGCTTAAAGGGTTATTGTTGGAATCAAAGAAGAAAGTTATGAAGAAAGGGTTATTGTGTTACTTCACATTAAGGCTGCTTCTCTTTAACATAGGAGCCCGGCAGCAGGCCCAACCAAGGAAAGATAAAAGCCCAAAAACAAAAATGGAAACAGTAATTGTTGGGAGTCTTATCTGACATTGCAGTGAATTATGGTATTGCTTTCTATGGTCTAGGATTTTGAATGTGATGCAAGAACCGCCTTGTTACCATAGTCTAAATAAATGTGCGCAGAGGATAGGTTTTTCAACGATGCTGTCTTTGACATAATCTAAACAAGCTTCTCTCAGGCGGTAGAACGTTTTACCATTCCAACGACTCTGGTTTTTTCTACTAGTATATAAATTTAGAACTAGAAATAGTAGTCCTACCACTGCCACATATATATATTTTTTCATTTTTTCTAAACCCTATGATGATAATTGATAAAAGTATATGTTTAATATATATTTTTGGCATTTACAGTTCATATATTTACAAGCCTGTGTTATTCAAAATGACACACAGACGCAAAACAGAGCTAATATTTTAGCACTCTGCTGCTTGTTATCAACTTTCTGTGTAACACTAAAGTTCAATATTCAAGTAGCATTTTTCTTCTTTGTATGGGAGTGCCATTAAGTACACGCATTGCCAAAAAGACCCTGGGAGCTAGCAGCAAATTTTTCTAACACTTTGAAGGTACTCATCTTGTCCAATATCCAATCTTCCAGCTCTGCGTTACCTAAACTAACTCCGTTGACATTACAAATATCGCTCATATTAGCTGATTATCTCCCCCTAAATGCAAAGAAGCCACAGAAAGAAAAAGAAGACGATTAAAATTTTATGATATATAGATAGATGACATGAACTCCAAAAACAAAGTCGAGGGTCCTGATTACAAAAGTCTTGTCTCATTTAACATAGACAAACAAATTAACACGCATCTTCTCATCAAAATATGGTCCTCTTGTTATTTCAGCCATAAGCACACCATAAATCACATCAAATCTTCTATGTGACAATAAGATAACTTCTCGTAAACCACCATCCATTTAAGAATAATACCATACCATGAAATTTTAACCTGAATAATGGAATTAATGAATCCAAGAAGAAAGAAAGAAGAAAAAGCAACAGCATCTTAAGGCCAGACTGAGACATTCAAAATTCGGGGTGGAGCACTGAAATTCACAACTTACACATATGGGCCGCCCGTGTTGGCCCAATAGGCAGCCCGGAAAATAAGCGTCGTGTTTCACTGCAAGGACAATGTGGTAAACTGGTCATGGGCTATCGGCTCATGAGATAAGTTTTTGGGTTTCGAGTCTTTTGATCCGGGAAATAAAAGAATCATACCAGTCCTCAAACACCAAGAAGTAGCGATCACACACCCAAGTGACATCTTTTACCCTCATGTTTCTACTGCAAAACACACAAGTCGGACATGCTACTCAAAATCTTCATCCATGCACTGTAAATGGTTTTCTATCACTAGTAGCAATTTCTTACATAAGAAATGACAAGTATTTTGCTATGCTAGTACTCAATCTGATTTATATATATTTGTTTCTCATAGCAATTGACGCTCTGATGTGAGTTTATGGGCAAAAGGCAGCATGCATTCTAAAAGTGAAGGCACTGATTTTTTTTTTGTTTTTTTCCAATTAACATGAATTTTCCTTTGATGAAGAAGAAGTAAGCTGAAGTATATCGTCAGAACAAAGTACTGCGAGCAAACTGGTAGAGGATTGACTAATGAATACTAATACAACCCGGCATCCACTAATTTCCTAATTGAAAGAACATAGAAGTCCAAATATTTACCCTCAGATTTCATGTCTGTCCCTAACATCCTTGTACTGCTGCTATCAAACCCCAGTTGGCTCAACTGGCCCAAATTTCCGGGGCAATATTTCAGGCAACGCAGCCTCTATTGGTTTTGGAACCTTATGTTGGGTGCTGCTGCATCGTATTAGAGCCAAATTCACACCTTCAAAGAAAAGGGTGTTGCTTGATTTCAGTTGCACCCTTCTTCACACCCTAGCCGGTGTTGTGGCTAATCCCCCAGTAAGTCCCGAGGCAAATCACGGTTAGCATAAACTGTTGCTGAGGAATCTGGGAGCCTCAGCTGTTGACCCACAACAGTGAACGGCGTAGCACAGTTTCCCGAACCTTTGAACGGGATAGGTGTCTTCCATTAAGGAGGAGGCTTTAACTGGGTATGGAACACTCGTAAATAGTACTGCTGCCAAGGATGGAGATATAGGAATTAGAAGCACTTACAGGCAGCTCCACAAAGAAACTTTTCAAATTTGATCGAGTTTATACACCTAAGAATGATCGAGGTATAAACCTACAAAATATGTTCCTTGAGTAATAAAACCAAAGAATTTAAAATCATCAACCTTTTCTGTTAAGTCTACCTCACCCAACTTAATGATATTACTAGTCTTTTAGCTTAATTTTCATATTAGTACGTTGGGAGATATTTCCCAACAAGTCGGACTAATTTTCCTCCTTTGGCTGCCTCTTCAGTTGAATTGTTTTGTCATGTGCTTGGAAATTTGTAAAATGCATAGTGACTAATGGCCAAAGTTTGAATGGATGTTTAAAGATCCGTTAACTCATAAATTTGATTTCAGATAAGAGCAAGAAAAAATAAAATGTATTGTAACTCATGTAATTTTCTTCCGGTCCAGTTGATGTGTTTGCAAATCAGATGCTTCCCATGGTGACTTCGATCTGTATATTTGCATATGGCCAGGCAGGGACAGGGAAAACTTTGACAATGGAAGGTACAAAGCAAAATCAATAAGTAAACTACAGGAGGAGATTTGTTGTTGGCAAGGCTTGAGTCATGGACCGAGGCCTTCCGATGGTATAGGTGAGGCACGAGGTGCAGGCGCGCGAAAGAAAATACGGGCCCAAAGCTGAGGTACGATCAAATCTGCTGGTGGGCAGACGGATGTGCGGGCACTGTTGCACAAGGCAGGCGAGCAAGCACGCAAGTTCAGGCATGCGCACAGGCACATTGCCATGAGTGCGAGCAATTTGGCCTAGAGTTGCCTAGAGGCCTCTGGAAGCTTACGGAGGGATCCGGAAGGCTATAGCAAGTTTCGAAACTATAGAAGGGTTCGGAAGGTTTCGAAACATTCTTGAAGTCTATAGAAGATTTCAGAAGGTTTCAGAAGTTTCCTAGACTCTAGAAGGCTCTAGAGGATTCTAGAACATTATGGATATATCTAGGCTTGTGTAGAGAAGTCTAAAACTCTCTAGATAAATATGGATAGACATTATCTACAGTGGATAAGCCTTATCTATAAAGATAATGATAAGTCTATGTGTATATTGTTAGGAGTCAGCCACTTGATGTCATAGGATTGTGACATGTGATACGATGTTAGCCACGCATTGAGGAAGTGGAAATGTCTAGATATAGGGGTTACCTCCCCCCACCAATTTGTAACATGGAACTTCATGTTTATTGAAAGTGCTCTTCCATAAAAAGCCCCTTAGCATTCTCCCATAAACCATTGTCACCTTACTTCACAATTGATAACTAACTTTAGCATTGTGCAACCATAGTTATCAATATCTTACGATATTCAATACACAACATAATTGATACGAATCTATTAAACGTATCTGTTTTATTACTTATTTTATCGATACATAAGTGATTTAGTACGTATTTTATGATGCACGTAATATGCACGCGATATGCATGATATCAAATTGGGAGAGGGTCTAGAAGGGGGATTCCCTTCGCCTGTAGGAAGGTGGACCCCCCCAGCTTCTTGAAACACATTGAGATAAAGTTCAAATTCTCATTAAATATGTTCATCAGTCCCACACCTTCTATCTCACAAGAAACCAACCAAGGCATTGAATTCTGCCACGCTGTAAAGCAAATTATTAGTTGGTAGATCGTAGACCCATTTCTGATAAAAATTAACGGTGAATCAAAAAAAAAATTACATGTTCAGAGCATCATCTACAATATTAACGTAATATCTTTCATTATCCATAACAAAGGTTGATAGTATATTGACCAAGCTAGTTTCCTGAGCTCATCTTGAATCATTTCCATTTCTGCTGAGAGGTAAGAAGTGATTAGGGTTCTAGGGTTTTGATTGAGGGACGATCTATGCAATACAATGAAAAGTTTGTCTAGGGTTTTTTTAACACGGTTGTCTAGGTTCTTAAATGAGCAGGTTCTTCTACTAAGTTTTATGAGTCCATTAGTATTGGGCCGACCCGGCCGTGTTGTTATCATCACTCAATTTATATTGGAAAAAGTTTACTGCACAGTTTATTTTTGTAAACTAGTTCCTAATGGCCTCACTAACAGTGGAAATGGGTATTTTTGTTTGGTTCAAAAAGAAAAGTACTTTTTATCCTTAATCTATATATGATTAGAGTAAAAATTTGATCAGAACTGCTTGTAAAAGATGGATTTTATACCCTTTAATAATAACGTGTCACTTTAAATTTTTTAAAATTTGACAAAACCTTTTCATATACTACAACGCGCACAATTATTTAAGTAAAAGAAAACTCTTTTTACTTCATTTTTTTTACAAACTCAAAAATTTTTCTACAATTATTAAAATACTACCCCAATAGTACCCTATATTTTAAGACTTATCCTCCAATAGTACCCTATATTTTAAGACTTATCCTACAAATAATTTTTTTTAATACTTAGAGCTAAACTTTGACCAAATATGAGTTTATTAGTGAAATAATTGTGTAACAAGATCTATTATAAAGTTTTAAAAAAACTTTAAAAGATATGATGTGACAATATTATTGAAAGGTATAAAATCTCCTTTACAGTCGGGATCAAACATTTTCTCATATGATTAAGCATGGTAGGTCCTTATCATGGAGGTATACGGAGGAAAAGAGAGGAGTTACCGGATGCTTATCCGTATAAATGTCCTTCAATGGGCTGTATATTTTATGGTTTTTGCAACCACGGCAAAAATGCACCCTGCTGGTATTAAAATTGAAAGGAACATATAATTTACAAGTCTCAGCGATCAAATACGATAAGATAATGATACCCGCGAGATGCAGATATGAAAACTATTGCATTGAAACCATGTAAAGACCGGTATACAATGAGGGATCAAGGAACCTACACTACATTAATGGTATGATCTAATTGCAATTGTACAGGCCACGAAGAGGCACAAAATATACTCCGCACTTGCACTCAATGGCAACAATATTTTCCTTTTTCATTATGTGATATACTACCCTCTAGAAAGTCATAAATGGCTCGGCCTCCTTTTACCTGCGTCTGTTCTTAACTTCTTCACGGGATTGGCCCAACCAACACTCCCACCACCACCATTTGAAGGATGAGCAGGCTGGTTGGGCCAACTTTGCTGATGGGTGGTCTGCTGGGTCAGTCTTCCATCCTTAGAGACTGATCCTGCTGCCGGACTCCTGATGCTACGACCCATGCTTGGGGGTGAAACAGGCCCAGCTGATCCAGTCCTAGGCTTCACTATAGACTTTTCCCTGTCTTTCCTCTTCTTCTTGCAAATAACCAACTCCCCTGGATGAGTTAAGGGAGAATCATCCAGTTGATATTGCTCCCTGGTAATGGCACTTCCACTCCCAAGCCTTGATTCCTTCTGGGACACATGTACTCTAACCCTTCCATCCTCACCAGAGTGAGTGGATCCACGCTGCAATGACTTTTGAGTGTGGCCTAAATCAGGCTCGACCTCATTTATTGGCTTTTGTCTCTTGCCAACAGCCACCTGTCTAGGGGATGGAGCTGTTGTGGAGGTAGATACCGGGCTAGCGAAAGACACAGCATTTCTGGCTTCTCGGAAATCCGTATCAGGAAAGGGAATCTTCAACAAGTCGAAAAACAGATCATGTACTTTTCTTGCTTCAGATCTAACCTGTTAATTCCAATAACAATTCAAGAGAAAGTAGATAAATCGGGTCATTGATGAGTATTACAGAAACCCATTTGAGTTCCATTGGTCAGAAGGAAATGGGATATTTGCTAGGTGATAAAAAGTTTCTATGCTGACCCACAAACACAAATAGGTTAGTCTCTTTGAAAAACTTTCAGATTATTTGCTTCCAGAAAGACTATCCACAGCAAAATCAAACTGATGCAAAGATGAGAATGCATGAAAATATAAAGGTACTGAAGATGGAATCAGAAATTATACCTCATGTGAAAACCCATAAAAATTCATCGCACTTTTTAACACTGATTGCACATCTGAAACAAGATCCATAACTCCACTGTACTCTAGTCTGTCAACACGCTGATCAATCTTTCGTAAATCCAAATGATTGCTTCCACTTCCACCCATGTTACCAGAGTTTTCAATCCTCTTCCATAAATCTGTCAAAAGTGGTACTATTTGTTGACCTTCCTTATCTATTCTCCTCTGAAGCTTGCTAATCACATTTTTGCACTGCAAATAAGAGAACTTTCTAGTCAATTACTTGATTCAAAAATAGCATAAGATTACATGGCATACATGAGCAATTCAATGAGGTATTACTACTAAAGGTTATAAAGAACAAAGAACATCATAGCACACAAGATTTCCTAAATGTCTGAAATAAAATTCCATCTAATTAAAAGCGACACTTTTATCAAATGTCTGTCCTAGTAACTTAGATGAAATCCACGAACATGTCCATGAGTATGCTGCCATATTATTAGATGCAATACAAAGGAACCAAAAGGAAAGAGATTTCTGGAGGATCAAAGTAGCGGTGAGAGCCAGCTGCAAGCAACACCATGAAGCAATTCGAATGAAAATGCAAGATTAGCAATTACAACTTATCAAACTGACCAGGAAAAACATCTGAGACACTTATAGTTAAGGTAAAAAGGAATCGATGTCAAGCAGCATTTACAGATTCACCATCCAGACAGTAGCAGAATTACAGTCACGTCAAAACTATACCTTTCTTTGGATGACATCTGACATCTTAGCACCACTTGTATTAGCCAGTTTACTATCCCAACTCTCTCTGGAGGGTTCACCAGCATCTTCTGCAGGAGCAGACATGGAATTTATTCTACCAGACTTCGGTGATGCGTGCAACTTAGATGTATGAGCTATCTTTCTTGAAGGCAAGTTCCTCCTGCTTTTTGAAGATGAATCATTTGGGTCAGGCTTGAGAGCATTGCGCTCGCGGGTTGGCTTTGTTTCAGAATCAGCCTTTAATTGGGATTGGTATCTTTGGTCTCCTTGGAAAGGCAACAAAGAAGAATCACCACGTTGGAGATGAGGCACTTCATTGACAGATTTCTCCTCTGCCCTTTCCATAGTAGGACGAGGTCGAACCCGAATACTACGTTTTCGTTTTATCCTGGGCTGGACAACTTGTTCATCCTCACCTTCATCGCGTTCATGAATCCAACTTTCAGATTGCTGGTGGTCCATGTGTGAATCTCCGGATACCGCAATCTCACCTTCCTCTAGTTCATCTGGCTGCAAAAATGAACATAATAACATGAGAAAAATAGCAGAAATTGAGAAATGTCATAGTAAAATATCATTATAGGGAAATGTCATAGTAAAATATCATTATAGGGAAAGAAACATACCAGCCTTCTAGCAACAGAACCAGGCCTAGCATCTAATGCAGAGAGAGATCCAAATTTCTGAGGAGAAATAGGAGACACCATTTGTGTTGGTCTGCGACTGTCCAGTGATGATCCTGACGAACCACCTTCTTCAAGTATGTGATTATTTCTGATGTTTTCTGAAGTCTGAGCATACTCATAGCCACCATCACAAACTGGACCATCTTCTTCCGATTGATCCTTATTTGTAGGTGGCGCCCCAACAGCACCACTAAATTCATCATCTTCAAATTCTCCAATTTCTCCCTCTTCCTCATTCCCAGAATAACCATTTCTCTCGTCAGAACTTGCTTCAGAGTATTCTCCATTCTCATCATCTATTTCCTTGTAATTAGGATGCTTCTTCCCCTTAGGTCGCCCCCTTTTCCTCTCAGTCTCCATTTCATTAGATTCAGCACCAGCACCAGCAGTGAATAAAATGTTCTTTGATGGCTTTTTCGATAAAGTAGCAACAGCAGTATTCACTTCTCTTGTACTGGCTCGAAGCCACTTAGGTACCTGTTCATGACTAGTCATCTCCTCAGTCCAGTCCAATTCTTCATCCATTTGATCAAACAACTCAACTTCTTCCTCACTTCTTGCTATCATGAGATTTACCTGATGCAATGAGGGAACATCATGGACAGTTTCTTGATACCTCTCCTCATCATGCAATAATGTTTCTAAAGTCATGCGTCTTTCTTCGTGTGTTGTTCTCTGGTCAAAACGTCCAGCATTGATTACTTCATCAGCCATGTCTATTTTATACTGTTGAATATTATTCCTTATGAGGCTTTCTATCGATCCCATATATCGATCCTTACCTGCAAAATCATCCTCAAAATCAACTGTACCTCCACTCCTCAGCTCATCCTCCTTTTGATGACTGGAAATTTTGTCAACAACTGCTTCCATGTAAATGACCTTTACTTCCCTTTTTTGTCCAATTCGATGAGCTCTGGCAACCGCTTGTTCCTCATTTTTAGGGTTCGGATCAGGATCATATATAACAACAGTATCAGCAGATTGAAGATTTAGACCACGCCCAGCTGCACGAATACTTAGTAAGAACAAAAAGCAGTCAGAGTTGGGGCTATTGAAGTCGACAATAGCTGATTCACGATCTTCCAAGCTAGTTGTTCCATCAATACGTCTGTAAACAAGCCTCCTCCACTGCAAGTATTCCTCCAAGATATCCAGCAGCTTCGTCATGGTACTAAAGAGCAGAACACGATGCCCAGTTCTCTGTAGCTTTATGAGGATCCTGTCTAGAATCCACAATTTTCCACAAGATCTCACAAGGAAATCTTTAGAGAAGTCATTGTAATATGGGTAATTAAGCAAAGGATGATTACAAGTCTTGCGAAGCTCCATACACCGGTTATTTAAAGTTCTGTACACCTTAGCCTGGTATATTGGGTTTTTTTGAACCCTACGCTTCTCATCTTCAGGATCGACACGAAGAGTCCCGGTTGATTTTATCCAATCATAAATGGCACTCTGAATAGCTGACATTCTGCATCTTAAAACTATGGAGACCTGCAATTGGCAAAGAAGCAATATCATTAGAAACAGCAGTGTTATAAGTGATAACCATAGTAAGACAGCTACAACAACACACCTTTGGAGGAAGTGAACCTTCCACGTCTTCAACACGGCGTCTGAGCATAAAAGGCTCTAGAATTTGATGAAGCCGGTGGATGATGATAACTTTCTTTTCAGTCTCAAGCCAATCATCTTCTGCATTATGCGTAGGGCCTTCCTTTTGAAATGGTTGTGAAAACCAATCATGAAATGCCTTGCGATTATCGAACACTTCAGGAAGGAGAAGATTTAACAGTGACCAGAGCTCTTTCAAGTCATTCTGTGGCATCAAGAGAATACTCATGGTTCAAGTCATCAATATCTAATACATACATACATAAATATGAGCCTGGGAAAGAAATGTAAGTAGGCTTCTATTTCATTGCCTCAAATAAGCCACACTGAAATATAAAGTAAAATGCTTGGCAAAACCTTTGCCAGTTTAAAGATGGAGAAAAAGGATCATTATAATTCCAGCTGATATTCTCTCTCTATCACGCTTTATATATATAGCAAGCCTGGGCCAGAAAGGTAAGTAACCTTCTTATTTCATTGCCTCAAATAAGCCACACAGTGAGATATAAGTATGGCAAGGTGCCCTCTTATATTTTCCAGTTGAAAAATGAAAAGAAAAGACCATCAAAATTGCAACCATGGCTTGTAAAAAGACCATCAAAACTCCAACCATGGCTAGTAAACAACCTTGTAAGGCCTAAATAACCAAGCTATAGCTCCTTTTCCAAGATAATCATCCTTCACATGGATATTTAATGATGGCGAGGTTCTGTTAACCAATTATTAGAGATAGGATCCAAATGTAGAATTTGGAACTTATGACTAATAAATTTCAGAGACAATTATTATTGAGTTAACCCAACCCTACTCTACAGGTGTGTCCTCTACTCCTCTACATATGCATTAAGTGGTCAATAGATAACAGTCCTAACATTACCCATAGCAATAAATCATGCAGTAAAGCAACAAAGTTGCACAAAGTTTTTCAATTCTGTATGCTATCTAGGTGTGTTTGTATATCAGTTTCCAATTCTATCAAAAAGATGAGTTAACAGACCTGTAATGGTGTTCCCGTAAGGAGTAAACGCCTTTGGCAGCGGTACCTATCAAGATCACGAGCTAAAACGGATTCCCTGTCTTTCATTCTCTGCGCTTCATCAATTATGATGTACTTCCAATCAATTTTGGAAAGTTTAGACCGATCATACATAATGAATTCATAAGTTGTCACAAGGACATTAAATTTCAAAGCCATGACCTCCTATGCAACAAAAGCAAGAGAGTTTAGCAAATTGTCACTAGAAAAGAAAATCCAAAAGATAAAAAGCAGAGATACTTCTATTTCTTACTTGAGAAAATAATTTTGAACGTTGATCTTTTCCACCAACATAAAAGATACATGAAACAGATGGCAGCCAATTATGTAACTCACTCTGGAGAAAGGACTCAGTTAGTTATGTTCAACAATATTGATAAAATGACAGAGCCAAGAAAAAATAAAACCAACCTTCCAGTTTACTAAAACAGCATTTGGAACAATTATAAGATGTGGACCATAATTTCCTTTAAATTCCATCAAATAAGCAATCAATGCCATAACCTGCAGAATAAGGTAAAAGGTTAACAACAGCGTTACTACATCATATGATTATCTACTGAAAACGTAAAATGCTTGACCTATTCCAACATCTTCCCAAACTCCCAAATGACATATGAAACTCCAGAATTACTCACAACTTAGAACTTTTAATAGGAACAATACCTGTACAGTCTTCCCAAGACCCATCTCGTCAGCCAAAATACCATTGAGTTTATTATTATACAAAGAAAGCATCCACTGCAAACCAACCTGCCAAGGTAAAACACAGATGTCATAAAAAGTTTATCTTACTGTATAAATAGTAGCAAATTAAAGGAAAAGAGAGAAGAAAAAAAGGAAGTTAGTGAGTAAAACCAATATTCTATGAATAGCAACCTACAAGTTGATAGTCTCGTAAAGTTCCAGCTCGTAGCATTGATGGTTGCCTTAAGACTCTTTCACTCACAGCATGAGCAAGATTATAATACCTGTTGACAACCACAGAAAATGAAATGACTAAAATCGCCTAAATTCTCAGATAACTGTCCTTAAATTAAACAGAAACATAAATACAAATTGATTATGTGAGATGATAGTTATTGCATCAAAGAACATCAAAAATTTACTGTATAAGCACCACTTTTACAAAAATTTATCCCCATCCCAGTTTAGGCTCCACGATTAAAACACCCTCCATTGTCATTAAGTCCTATACCATAAAGTGAACCATACAATCATAATCATAACTTACTTGCTAACCGATGAACCATCCCTGGGCGCATTCATTTCCATAAACCGATTTCTTATCATTACCTCCTCTCCAGCACAAGCTGCTGCTGCCCTAACTTCTTCTTCTGATAGACCCTTTTGTAAAGAAGTAGAAAATAAGGAAATAAGTAACAGGGAATCTACTTAAAGCATAGAGATTAAAAAGGAAATAAAATATTGTTTTGGCTCACAATTTACTAACTCCAAAAGATTTGAAGGAACTGAACAGGGCAAAAATCACCCTAAAAGACAATCAGAGGATAGAAGAGAGGGAGAGGTCAAGAAATCATGCCTGCAACCGTGCAGCAACTGCAGCAGCATTTGCTGCCTCCTCCACTTCCTGCTGATTTTTGGCAGCTGTTATCTTACTTCCCAGTCTATGAAGATACTCTTCAGTCTGTGTCAAAAATGATGAAAGAACGGCATATCTCTCTGCAGCATCACCAGGGATACTTGTCTGCTGCTCCAGCAGCATCTCCCTGTACCTTTCAACATCATTATTCTTCAAGGCCTCCATCCTTTTATTCCGGTCATCATCCTTTCTCTTTGAAAACTCCCGTAACATTCTCTCATGGTACTTAGCGACTCCCCTATTGCGAGCAGTTCGGGCATCACGGATAGCCCAGTGAGCCTCCAAAAGTTTTTTACGCCACTGAAAAATGGATTTTAGTTGCTTCTCTCTCAAAGCCTTCTGAGTGGCCTGCACTTGTCTAGCCAGCTCAATTCGTTGACGCTCGCATAGGCGGACAAATTTTCTGTATGGTCTATCAGGCATTTGCATTATTTCTTGTTGCTGCAGGTCAACTTCATCCCTCAAACGTGCCTGCAGATCTATAAGCCGAAGCTTTTTTTCTTCTATTTGCAATCGGAGAACGAGATCCGGCCTAATCCTTTTCCTCTCCAAGTTTACTGCCAGTAACCCACCAATCTTCTTTAAATTTTCAGATCTTTTCTTGCTTAGAACTTCTATGCCTTCCTCAAAAAGAAGATCTTTGACATCATATGCCAAAGTAAGATTATTATTGCTATTAGGCATTGCTGAACCATAGGAGTCATGTTTCCTAGTGAAAAAAGGGAAATCAAACAGAGGTCCGTGATACTTTCTGGCAGAGCCAGGATCTTTTGGCTGGGGGGCAGAGTTCGCTTGTACAGGCTTCTTAACTTGTACCCCATCAGATGCAGAGACTTGTGGTGCAACAGCCTTTCCCTTATCCACATTAAAATCACTTCGGACAGGAGTTTTTGGAAGACAACGTTCAACTTCTTGGTCTAACTTTGCAGAGAATACAGAATTTTGCTGCTCTTCTTTTCCTGCAGGCAATGTGGAGGGAAATTCCTTGGTCAGGGCTGACACACTTTGCACATGAGCTGTTGATGCTGTTGCTTTATCATCTCCGGCATAAGATTCCTCTTTCGGTATATTATGTGCGTTGGTGGATGGCCCAGCCAGTGAAACCTTCTCTTTTGACTCCAAATGCTTCATTTGATCTTCTACATTCTTTCCACCATTTCTGTCCTGATTATTTCCACCTAGAGGAGGAAATTGCTGTTGTTGTTGTTGTTGCTGCTGCTGCGGCTGCTGCTGCTGCTGCTGCAGCTGCGGCTGCTCAAGTGGCGGGGGTACAATGGCTCGAAGAAGCTCTTGTGGAAGTGTACCTTCTCCTTTCTGTTAATAAAGGCAAAAACAAGTATGGTCAACTTTCTTTACTCAGCTTCATGAGATTGGTAAAAGAGTAAGGTAAATGTACACAAATAACCAGAACGGGAATGACAGAGAGGAGAAGAAAGAGAAGTATACCTTCAGGCGCCTAAATGCTAGTATTTGTGCTTTAAGAACATGAAGCTGTTGTTTAGTGAAGCCAAAACGTTGCGGTGGCATCTGGGTAGCTGTCCCCCCTTTTGATGGTAAGTTGTTCGCCGCTCCTCCATCATTAGAAGCTGCAGGCTGCGGGGAAGATCGATTTAACTGTTTCAGATACTGCATTTGCAGTGTTTCTGTGTTGCCTAATAAACTTTTTCCTGGCAACGATGGATCGACACCCTGGCTTACATTTGCAGATGATTGTGGAGGATGCATAGGAGGCATGCCATTTCCATGCACAACTGACTGTCTGGGAGGCACTTGGTTATCTCGGCCATGAATAGGTAACTGCTGCACAGCATTGTTAACCACCCCAGTGCCAGAATTTGAGCCAAAAGGGCTGGGTTGAACTGTTGGCCTGGTTTTGGCAGGGCCAGACTGGCCAGATATATCACTGGATGAATTACCACGAGGCGAACTCTCACTTGGAACTGACGGAGAAGTGACTTGCTGCTTGGACACGGGCACAGATGATGACGGAGAACCCATATTGCTTTCATTTGGTTTTTGCTGGGCAGCCATCCTAGACTGCATTAGAGGAACCAGCTGTGCCATCAAGTTGGCATTTGCAGGTTGCGACAGATCAATATTACGCTCAAGTGCCCATGCCTGTAACTGTGCAACCATAGCAAGTTGATTGTTTCCCATGTTTTGAACATTTTGCTGCACTTGTTGTGCCTGCATAGCCCTTAAGACATTCCCAGGCATTAATTGTCCAATAACTGTTGCTTGAGCTTGTGGCTTGGGCTCATTTCTCTGGTCAGAAGCTGACTGTGGTCCTTGCTCCATCTGCTTTTCAACTCGACTAAGTTGCTCAGATGTGTTCTTCGAGGATGATGCCTGAGCCTGATTAGCCGCCTGCATGGAAATAAGTTCCTGCATTTTTAAATTTCCAATTCGCATGTCCTGATCCTTACCAGATGCAGAGCTCAACATTGCCATCTTAGCTTGTTGCTGCTGCGCCAAAAGTGACTTCTGTTGCTGTGCAGCCTGGAAAGCATATTGATAATAAGCTTGCTGAATAGGATTCAACATTTGTTGCTCCACACCTTGACCTCTATTCTGGCTCTCCTGGGCAGGAGCATGTTGTTGAGCCAGATCAAAAAGCTTCCTGGACTGTTGAGGCAGTTGCATGGAGCCTGCAGATGAAGGAAAATTGCTTCCCCCCATCATACCTTGAAGACCACTGGCTTGATATGCCAGGATGGATTCATTTCCCTCAGGTTTTCTCAGTAATTGTTGGTGTAATGACTGCAAGAACAAATACAAAAGCGAAAAGATAAAGCTCGAACTTGTCAAAGAGATATGTTAATCTTCAACTAGTACCTACCAAGTATTACACTATTACTCAATGAAAGGAATTGAAAAAAGGTCATGGATGCCCTGGAATCATCATTATATGTTTTCCTAGAGTAAACAAGGAATTCTATGGCAGCAATTAAAGTTATTAAGTGAAAGAATACTCTAGAACTTGGAATCCACTTGGTAACTGCAGCATAAATAACACAGAAAAACAAACCACCGACGCTGTAGTTAGGGTATCACATCCTATGGAAACAAGAAGAGTAGTAGTCCTAGTTGGTTATCCGCTGTGACTGGCATGCACATTTAATGCATACTTCAGATATGTCAATCGCAAAGGAAATCAATGGAAGGATCTAGTTGTCAGATTTGCTAATTCCCAAAATATGTTCAAATCAGTAAATATAATACAATAAAATCAAAGAAAGAGAATTTAGGTCAACTAAACAAAATTGAAATAAAAGCCAAGATAATGACATGGATTCTATCAAACAGAAAGACTGCATACGTTCATGAAAATCATGGTGGCACGGTATTCTATTTGTCTCCCTAAGCTTTCAGACATGCATCCAGGTTTGCTAATTCTATAGCCGAACCTAAAGAACAGTTCCTTATCAGTCTATATCTCTTTCTGATATTCTCCTTTTGGGAGCCTGACTGTTGTGTGGAGAGGGTGGTTAAGTAACAAGATACTTCAAACAAAAAAATTTCAAATGCTTTTTGTTACTGTTTATAAATGAAAGAAAATGATAACCATAACAACAATCTCACTTGCACATTGCACCTACAAATAGGGCCATACCAAAGAAATTCTGCCCAAGTGCTGGGAAGCAAGGGCCTTCTTCCCTCTTTCTAAGACCTAAGAAGCTGCGTACAGTTGATTCCCTTCACACTCAAGGAGTTCAAGAGTTTAATGCTACTAAATACAACCCTCCTTTAAACTCCCCAAAACAATTTAATTACCAAAGAATAAACCAATCAACTTTACGTACTACCCTAGTTACATAAAAAATTGAATTTATTAGACCTAATTGAAATCCCAAAAACCCGCCAAAATTCACCAATTCATCACTGCCAATTTGCAAAAACACACTGAATTCCCAAAATTACGTGTCAATTCAACAAACCTCCATTGCCCAAACTGGAAATTCCATAAACCCTCACCTGCCTAGAAGATATTTGCTGCTGCTGCTGCTGCTGTTGCACCGAATCAAAACCCAAGTGAGGGGCTGATACGGCCGATGAGGAGGAAGAAGGCGAAGCTGCGGAAGATGTAGATGCGGCCCGCCCTACCGGGCCCACGCCCGGGTTCCGGCTGGGCCCACCTCCGCCTCCACCACCAGATTGCATAAAAAACTAACCCAATTTTTTTAACAAAAAATGGCCCGGCAAATTCCAAATTTATTACAGCAAAAATTCAAAAAAAGAGAAAACCCCACCACTCCCACAACTCGAATCCCTCCAAAATCTTTAGTTTTTTTTTTCCGTTTTAAATAAAACCCCCTTTTTGCCCTCCGATCCCAACGTTCAAAAGAAAATCAAATAAAAATAAAATAAATTAACTAAAAACAAAAGAAATAGTTGAAGCTTCTTTAGTTTCTCTCTCTAGAAATCCGAAAATTACGGTTCGAATGAAGGGTAGATCTTGATGAGTTGAGCGAGAAAGCGAACTTGACGGAAACGGGCGAGAATAAAAAATCGGTGATTCGACTCACTGCCCACTACCCCCTAATCTCTTTCTCTCTCTGGGTTTCACGCAATTTTGGCAATTTTCTTTTTTCTTTTTTGTTTCGGGTCAAACCCTAGTGGGGTTATTTTTTAAAATTTTTTTCCTTTAAAACTTCTTTTGTAAAAATTTTGGGAGGTTTAATTTTCTTTCTTTCTTTTTTTTTTTCCTTTTTTGGTTTTTCTCTTGGGAGAAGGTTATGGGAAGACTGTAGTATTTGCTTTTTTATTCATGCTCTGCTTTGCCTTTGGTGCTTTCCTTGGGGTGGGGTCCACTACGCTGCCTACGGTTACAAATTTACGGAAAGGGTAGAGGTTGTAAATATCACCCCTGGGTTTGAGTAATATTTACAGGAGAGAGCCCCAAGAATTAGTAGCGTAAAATGAAACTGCCAAGAAATACAATCAGACAAAAAAGCTGAACAAATAGTTCGCAATCCAAGAAGAAATTGACCAATAACCGCCTAACGCGTATCCACTACGCTAAGCATTTCTGCTTATGACTTCTGAGTGACACACTCTTTTTTTAGTTAATAAACATTGCACAGTAAAAAAGCTCTAACAAAATTTCTAATTCTATTTTATAAAAATTAATATCACTACTAATAATCTACAATTATTGATTAAGATGATATAATTTTTGGATAAACTGAAAAAATTAAGGTAATTTCACTGAACAAAAATATATTCAATTCTCATAACATTAAGAAAATAGATTAACAAGAGAGTCTGCCAAAAAGAAAAAAGAGCTACATTAATTAATAAAATTAGAGGGGGTGTGCTGAAGGGTAATCTGATGCCACGTGTCAATTGTGAGGTTTCGCTTTGTTTAGAAAGTTTTGAAGTTTTGATTGGGTGGGTCCTTGACACCAATGCAATTAAAGCAGTGTGGCCCCACAAATATGTATGATATCAAATTAAATTTTTAATTGCTTGTGTTATACACTATAGTACTCACTTATATATAAATAAAAATAAAAATAAAAATGGAGAAAGACAGGTTCGAGCTAAATTTCAATTGGATTTATTACTGAAACTGATGGTATCGATCACTAAGATGTCGTTCCATTCCATGGGTGGAAGAATGGACCGGACTCGGCCTTTCGTGAGCCATGGCGGAAATAAAGAAGTCCATGTCGCAAAGCCCATTTTCAGGGATGAGCCCATGTTTGCTTTGAGCATTATGCCATAACTTGGGACTTTGGATTCCATTTGCTTGTGTTTATACGGGATTGAACAGGTTGCTTGCTTCATCTTGTAATAGAGATTAGCAAATTTCTCTTCATCTTTTTTGCGGACACATAGGTAAATATTTTTAACCAAAAAAGAGATTTGAGCTATTAAATTCTCGACGCTTATAACCACATTATCCATTCTCTTTGAAAAAAAAAAAAAAGAGAATTCTCTTATCTATACTATATATACAGCCTTCACATAATAAGATCGTCTGCCCCGTAAAAATGGTTTCCACCCTTTGTTTTTGTTATTATTATTATCAAATTAAATTCACAAAAAGTATATATGTGTCATTCACACTTTTGGCATGTGATATGGAATGTTAGCCAACAAAACTTTCTTTTGTCTTTTTTTTTTTGTAATGTTGATAATCATATAAGCTATTCTTAGATTATCACTAATAGCTGCTTCAGCACAAATCAAAATATTCTAATCAAGTAGCAATAATTAATAATCTTACAATTTTTCGTTGAATCGAGGGATGAGGTCATCCCCCTTTGCCTGCATGAGGAGGAGACCGGAGACTAGCAGTAATAGTATTTGATTTTTTGGGGATTAGGAAGTCTTTCTTACTTTTTAAGTAAAACTCAACGAGAACCCAATTAATAGCAATGGCTTTAAAACCTTGATCGGTCATTTTGTTTTAGATTATGCTACTGTACAAATTGGCCCAACTCCATTGTAAACAGAAAATTAATTCAAAATATGCATGAAATTTCGAAGGTTTTTATTCACCAGATTATGTTATTGGTTTATCGCAAAAAGGATGTGTTGAACGAATGAACCATTGGATCAACTTTGGGGTTGAGTTAGTCATCTTCCATGTATTTTCCATTTTGCGGTTGACTTTCACTATTGGTTTCTCATTCTAATAATATAGACAGAAGAAAAACATATTAAATCCAAGCGACAATGTGCATGTGTGGGAGAGCAGTGCGGTGCGTTTATTACAATCCACTACTATTAATATTCAATCCCAACCGTATAATAATTATTCTCATCACTACTATTTTAATCTCCGCATACACTTAAGTAGCTCTCCAGGATTGCTGGCCCCACATCTTTTATGACGAAATTTTAGTGAGGTTCTTCTTAGAGGTGTTAAATAGGGTTGATTAGGTAGGTTTCGGATTCGGATCAATCAGGTCGGGTCAATTTGGATCAACAGAGATTTTTGGATCATTTCAGGTTTCGGGTCATTCGGGTTTTTGGTTTTTCAAGTTTTGGGTTAGTAAAATTTATAACTTTCTTAAAATTTTTCCTATAAATTATCTATAGCTTTAAATAAAATAAATATTTAAGTTTTTATTATTGACTAATTCATTTATAAATTATAATTGATATATAATAAATTCATGATTCATAAATATCATTAATCTATAATTATGAATTGTCCGTCGTATAATTACAAACTAAGGAACCAGAATTTTGATATACAATTACAAACTAAAGAGTCAAATTTTTGGCATACAATTACAAAGTTTACCGGTTTTCTCTTATAAAATTGAAAATTTAAAAGTTTTGTTTGGTCCATGAATATGATAGCCAAAAAGGAATAGCCAGGAGCCAGTAGGTCATCCAGACTATCATACGACTATGGCCACCATGAACCACTAATCTTAGTATCTTATTATCTTAGTGCTAATGATTTTGTTTTGTTCTTTCCTTTCTAAGACTTTTATATAGACTATATTTTATAGTGATTAGTGATTACCATCATCCACTTCTGCATAATACAACAACTTGTACACATACTACATTCGACATTCTCAATAAATTATTTGTTTTGACGATAACTAAATTATAAGGAGAAAATATATAACAACATATTGAAATTTTAATTTCAAATTTTCAATGTTTAGATATTTTTTGTTGGATAGATAATTTATTAATTTGATATGAATATTAGGTTTTTTATTAATACTACTATAATTTATAAATTTTCTTAGTTAGAATAAAAAATTGTCATTCGCGTGAAAAAGTTTATTTCTTGATTTGATCAGTAATGATGAAATCAACATGGCATTTTGTAAATTCTCAAATTTTCCTTAATAATGTTCATGATTAATATTATTAAATTTAAGTAATAATATTCTATAAATTCATATAATTTAATCATAATAATAAAATTTAAAAATTTTAATTATGAAAATTTTGTTAAGTTCACTTTGATCAAAATTTTATCAAATTTTTATTTTTATTTTTTTCATCAAATTTATTTATTAAATTTGAAGTTTATGAGGTATATAAAAATACTTCCTCTGTCCCTATTTGTGTTCACAATTAATCGTTCCATACAGAACAAAAAAAGTAGTTATGGTACAAAATTTCATACATATTTACATTGACTTTATTATTTTATCCATATCTCTATTATTCTTTAATTATCTCTCCTATTTAAGAAAAATATTCATTTAAGAGAGAAAGAAAGTAGTTTGAAAGGGTAATTTTGAAAAATTAGTTATTAATGCTAAGATATAGATAGATATAAAGGGAGAAATAAAGCTTCTAGTAGGGGCAGATAAATAAGGACAGAAAGAGTATTTCATTAGTCTATTGGGTTCTTTCGGGTTAGATTCTCGGATTTTTCGGGTTAGATTATCGAGTCAATCGGGTTTCGGGTTTATCAGGTTTTATGTGTATCGGGTTTCGGATCGGTCGGATTCGGATCGTTTATTTTCTTTATCAAACCAAGTCGGATTTTCAAGTTCGGGTCAACTTTTAACAGCTCTAGTTCTTCTCATAAAGACCAAAAAGTATCTCAGACAGGGCATTATCTCTTTGTTTCTTAATACCCTTCAAAATTAATGCTACTAAATGCAAAAATGAACTTCTGGCCAAACCAAAAAAAAAAAACAAAAATGAACCGATCATAGACAGCTTTTTTACCTACCCGATTGTATCTTACATGCGCCCAAGTCTGTGCAAGTTCATCTGATGTATATTAACGTAATATGCTTAAGAGAGAAAAAAAAAGTACCACTATACATGTTCATCTTATTGGTATTCCTTGTGATCTTCATCAATGCTCTAGATAAAATTGTTTTAATTTTCCTCTTAATAGTCATTTATCTTGACATCTCATCTAAAAAATAAATACTAGAATGAAAAAAATTATTATACTAAACAAAACTGAAAATGTCATAGATATAATCTAGTAGTTGTTCCTTCTCGAACACGTCTTTCACCATCTCAATCACTTGGGCTCGAGTGATAGCCCAGCACTTTTAAAAGAAGAAAGGAAAGAGGCCGCCTGCTCCAAGGGTCTTGAAAGGCTTCATGGCCCAAAGTGCTTTTCTAATCTCTTGTTGACTGTTTGGACTTTTACGGGGCCCCCGCTTCCCTCATGGCCGATGGTCAATTAATCTCAATATGATAAGGTTCTAGGCTCAAGCTCAACGCCGCTCAACCTCTTTGCTTGGAGAACAAGCTTTAACTTTCATAGAAAAAATTGCAACCGTCCAATTGAACGGTTGGATTTCACCCTAGTTCTTTTTGGTTGTGTATATAATCTTCTTGACTTCTTAGATAAAACAAGTTAAGATCAAATGGCAGAATTAGAATATGAATTAAAATGCCTTAGGGCAGTTGCCGATTATCTCTGCCGCTTTTCTCAAGACATGCTTTCTTCTTTGTCTTCTTTGTCTGTGGTAAACCTCGCCTACGGCTGCACCAGGAACCATCATGTCCGCATATACGGGAAGACCGTAATCCTCTACCGAGGTCTGGCACCATCTATGTTGTATTGGGTGATCCCAGAGGAGTTGGTCCCTGTACCACCAGATCCTACTCATATGGAGGTAGCTAGATGTCCCCTTGAACCTCTTCCTCTCGATGAGCAATTTACTGTAAGTATTTTCTAATTGAAAGAAAATAGGGTGTTATATATATATATATATATATGAAGTTTTTGTACGTCGAAAAACCTACTTTACCGAAACTATTATATATACTATATGTTTGACAGTTTGAGTATCATTTTTGAAATTACTATTAGTCTATTATACACGATACGATGACTAACCCATCATGGTGATGAACGGCATTGCTACTGCTGGTGGTGATGGAAGGGATGATGTGACAGAGAATAAGACTTTGTCTCAAGGCAATGCTGGGGCATCGGAGAAGTATTTGGAAGAGAACAAACGAGACAACGCCAAATGCAAGGTTATGGTTGATGCTGTCCAATCATCATCATCTTCTTCTCGCAAAAGACTATAAGGAGTGATGAAATTTGAGTGGAATATATTAGCTAGTATTTAGTGGGAATGTAGCTCTTTCCACAGTGGAAACAATGATGATTTTGATGTTAAACATCGAGAAATTATTAGTATTTCATATCGTTGTTACTTTTAAAAGGCTGTTTTAATTTAATCCCCCTTCGATATATAGGAGGATCAGGAACTCTTTCTTGCTTTTTTAATCATGAACAAGAACCCATGGCTTTTAAACCTTGATGAGGTGTTAAAATTTCGCCATGCGTCTGAAATTATGCTAATGTACAAATTGGTCCAAAGCAAAATGGAAGTGTTGAATCAATACAGGAGATCAGTCAAGAATCCTCACAACATGATGAATACACGAGAGTGAGTTTTAACTCAATAGATCCCTTAGGAGAGGACATAAACTTTTACAAAATTAAAGAGAATTCTCTCAAATTAAGAGATTTTAAAAATTCTTTTACGCTTGTTCTCTATTTAAAAAGATATTTCCTTAATGGGATATAGGGTTTTTCATTAATTGGATTATGAAATCTCTCAAATTAAGAGATTTTCAAAATTCTTTTACACAAAAACGTAGCGAATTAAGCGATAAGACTACAGAAAATAAGTGAAAAACAGAAAAGAGGTAAATCAAATTTTAACCCTCACAATGTCCTTCTTAAATAAAAACATCCCTAAGTTCATTACCCGTAGGCTACGGGTATCGCCATTGCCTGCGCTATCGACTTCAATGTTGATCGAGTTGCCGAACTGAACACTGCAAATCTCTCTAATCTTGGACCACCGCCACGACGTGCGCGGGCTCTTTGGCGACGAACTGGTGCACGACCACTCCCCCGATACCCAGTATCACTGGCGGCGTCAAACTCAGCTGCTTCATCTCGTTCTCGTTTGCCGCCATTGAGAGAGGGTTGAGGATGAAGCTTGGGGATAGAAGCCCTCAGTATCTCGCCTCCCAGACCGTGTGCACCGGCCCGGTCACTAAGAGGACTGTGTTGTCCCACAACTAAGAAGTTGCATCAAGAACGATATAAGTTAGCGGGTTAATGAATGCTTGAAGGGCAACATTAATTTGTAGTTCACTAGTTTGCATTATAAGATCTCTAGCCTCAGAGTAAAGAGCCAAAATCTCAGCCAGAGAGCGTGGCAGCGTGCGAAGTGTGCTATGTCAGGAATTGCCCTTGTCATGGTGAACTTAAGTAGGGTTAGCGTTTTCCGGAGTGCAAGAAAGAGTTTTATACGTTGATGATGAGCCGCCAGGTCAATACGTAAATATAAGTCGGCGGGTCAGTAATTATCTTTAAAATTAAATACATATAAATAAAAATTGTTTATTACTGTCTTATATCTTACATTGCAATTAAAAATAATTTTTTTTACTATTATTATATACTGTAATGATATTGAATATTGTACTATATTCACAGTCAAACATGGAAAAGAAGGAAATAAAAATCCACTATTAAATCAAGCAAACAGAATTTTCTTTCTGGCAAAAAAATATGATGACATAATAATGTAGTAATTTTATCCCTAATCTTTTTATTTTATAGTACTATTTTGTTTAGCTTTTAATTTGCATAATAATATTTTTTAAATAAACAAAATAAGTAAAAAAAGGACACGACGTTGGAGACCTAAAAAAAACCGGCTGCACTCGCCATAAAAATGCTGTCTGACGCCGTTGACCAACACTTCATAAGGGAGAAGTAGGGTGAGTGAGAAACAAAATAAAAAAAAGGCAGCCTCTGGACTGGACCACGGTTGTATGAAAAAGCGGCTCTGCTGAGATTGACGGCTTGACACCAAACCAACTGGGAAAAAGAAGAAGAAAAAGGTAATGATTTTTTCCTTCGATATATTATCAATTCAGTTTGAAAGTTTTTTTCTTTGTTCTATCTGAATTGTTTTATTGCTAGCTTTTTTGCACATTAACTTGTTAATTAGAACAAAAGTGCACCTTGTTTAATCGGCATGCATACTTGAAAAAGGATTTTCGATTGGAAAAAATAGTAGTAGATTATGATATTAAGTTAACAAGAAGTCAGAAATCTGAGGAGAGGAGGACGTCAAAGTCATCAGAGATACATAGGAGAGGTTAACTTTTTGGTCCTAGTAGTTAAATTATCTTCGTTGAATTAATAGCAGGTATATGAACAGATATGGGCATTGGTTGTTGGAACATTATTTGATTTGACGAAGAAGCTCATCAGTTCTTGAAGTTTCTTTGTTTGATATGTGATCTTAGTGCTTGTAATTTGTTAGTATTTTTCAAGTATTAAGCACTGTATATAGTATATTGTGTTATATATTCTTTGTTTTCCATGGTTGCAGGATGGGAAAGAAGAACCAGAGAAAGTACATGACCGAGGAACCGAACGCTAAGAAACCCAGGAAGACAAATATTATTGTTTCTGGTTCTCAAAGTAGGAGAAACGACAATAGTGTTCCACTAATATTTCTCCCTGATGACCTCATAATTGCTACTCTCAGCAGGCTTCCAGCTAAGTACCTTCACAAAGTTATGAGATATGTTTGCAACTCATGGGTAAGGATGATTCGCGAACCATATTTTGTTGAGACACAGCTGCAACTTTCAAAAACAGGTCTCTTTGTTCAGAACTCTGATGCCCCATTTGAAGCTCGTTTTCTCGAGTTTAAAGGAAATGGGGACCTCGAAATTACTAGCTTGAACCCCAATTATCCTGGAGAATTCTCTTGTAGCTCTGATGGTGTGTCGGTATTTCGGGAGGCATCGGGCCAGAAGGTTTTTTATGTTGCAAACCCTATAATGATGGATGTTGTTGAAGTTCCTATTTGCGATGACCTTGGCCCTGAACTTGAATACAGTAAACCTTGGGCATTTTATGGTATCGCGCGTCTTCCCAACAAAGGAGGATTTAAATTAGTTGCTGCCTATGTAGGGGACCACCTCATCGCTCCTTGGTATATTCGGACATTAGGCATTGATGATTCATGGAGAAAGATAGGTTCTGTTAATTATAAGCCTGTATCGTCAGCAAGATTCGGAATCACTCCAATTTCCATCGGACAGTTTATTTATTGGACACCAACATATTGCAATATTCCAGGCCTACCTTGTGAGGTTGTCATAACTGATATAGTTGATGAATCCGTTCGCAAGTATTCTGCTCGGACAGGAGATGACCATTTTGTGCTGGGGTTTTTGAAGATGGGGAATTCATTTGCCTATGTGAAACTGTGGTTTCGCAAGTGTGCAATGTATATATATGTTTCCAAAGATGTTCCTATTGGAATCTTCCAAGTTTATCACAAAATTGTAGTAAAAAATTCGTCGATAGAGAGGAGCACACATTGGATTTTATTCAAAATCAAGGCTTGTCTAGACCAAAGAATATTGATCTTCGAAGTGAGAGAGCGTGGCAACGATGGCAGACCAACGGGGGGATCATATCTTGCTTTCAACACCCAGACGGGAGAGTTCACATCCCTGGGAGTGCACATCAACTTTGAGAAAGATTTGGTGCATCTTCATACCAACAGCCTTGTTTCCCATGGTAGTGTCTAATTTAATTATGAACAATCATTGTGTCACAAAGTCTATATTTTGCTTTGGATTGTAATTCCGTCTAAGTCTCTCTCTTCAACTTATTTATATATTATCTAGTAGTATTTGTTTCTTTGTTGGCTTTTGCCTTGTTTTATTTTGAGTTGATTTAATAGATTTTTCACAAGTTAAGATTAAAAATAAAAATTAACCTTGGGTTTAAAATAGTTGATCAATTTCGGGTTGTGTGGAGGTTATATAATTATAGCTACCAGGTACGAAACATTCAGACATAACACCAATTGCCGATTTCATTTCAACAGAGTTCAACTGGTAAATTGAAACAAAGGTGTTCGAATTGAAGAAGATTTCTTATAACATTGTAAACTGATAATTTCCGTTGGAATGCTTTGTAATTTGGTATTGAAGCGATAGCTTTCCCACATGGCCCCGGCCCTAAGCATTTAGTCAACTGCAACTGGTTGCATGTTTTCAGCTTCTTTCCTTAGTTCTTCGAACAGAACAGATGACAGATATCGCTCGCCAAAACTTGGATGAACAGTCTAATTTTAAGAAAAAACATGAAGAACACCAAGTGAGAATCAATAAAGAAAACAGAAATTTGATGTACTCTCAAAGCTAAACGCCTTAAATGATCATCTAAGAATGGCCTAAACCAATAGAACAATTGCTATCCCCCAACATGTTTACAGATTTCATATTGTCTAAAGATCACACACATATGTCATTAAAAGAAGCTTACCACAATCAATTTGCCTCTGTTCTCTGGCATTCTTGCAAGTGTGAGTGCTGCAACGGTGTTGGCCCCAGATGATATCCCAACCTACATATCACAAAGTCGATAGGAGTTAAAAGAATAAATTTGGTATAGCAATTACTTAAAACTCTTCCAAATCTTGAACCTGTCAGTTAAAGAACAAGGGTCATTGATTTTTAGCCCTAAGGAGCCCAAAGTCGAGTAGAAAATTACTGATAAATATAATAAACACAAGCAGGCTCTGTTTTGCTCAAGTGAAATGGTGAACAAGAACAAGATAATATGACATATAAAAGGAAAAAGTCACTTGAACTATTACCATAAGCCCCTCTTTCAATGCCAATTCCCTTGCCATATTTACTGCATCTTCACTACTGACCTGTCATAGAATATCCCAACATGAGCCCCCGAGAACCAGATATTCAAACAAAAGATGAGTCATATGACCCATCCTCTCCCCGTTCCCTAAAATATATCCCTCACATACAAACAGGATGTGTACCTCAAGAACTTTTTCCATTACATCCATGTCCAATATGTCTGGCTTGAACCCAACTCCATTGCCAGTAATATGATGAGGACCTGTTGCAATTGATAGCATTAGTGGCAGCAACTTGTATGAGAAGTCATTATCTTTACAGTATATCCTGTTTTCCTTGGCAATTCTCTACTTTTATTGGGTCAGCGAGTTGATAACAAAGACAACCAACAGAAGAAACTGCTCAACTATGACCATTTTCCGTGGCTCTAACTTAAATGATCTTGAAGCTTCAAAGTTCTTTCCAGTCGCTTATTTTTGTCATCATTACAAACAGGAAAGTTGCCTAAGGAGAAACATCATTGTTGTATTGGCATTCGGCACAAAATTTACCTGGTTTGCCCCCATTCAGAACATTACTTTCAGCAGGCTCCACTCCATATATCTGTCATGAAGAAAACAATCAAACATCAGCAACCAAATAGATTAATGTAAACCTTTTGGTACAAGGAGCAAACATTACCTTTACATTAGGATTTTGGGATTTGAGGTACTGTCCAACACCAGAAACAGTACCGCCGCTGCCTATTCCCATTACAAATATGTCAACTTTACCAAGGGTATCCTCCCATATCTCAGGACCCGTAGTTTCAAAATGCACCTGTTTTTCCAGTTTGAAATAACTCAAACAAGTCACTCATTTACATTTACACAATCATGCTTTAGAAAAGCTAACCCAAGAACATCTTAACAAAGCCGAATTAAAGATACCTGAGTGTTAGCAGGATTTGAAAATTGTTGCAACATGAAAGCATTTGGAGTTGACTCCACAAGTTCATAAGCCTTCTTCACTGTTCCTCCCATTCCCTTGGTGGGATCAGTGAGTATCAAATCAGCTCCAAATGCTCTCATGGTCACTCTTCTTTCCAAGCTCGTGTATGAGGGCATAGTAAGAACCATCTTATAACCTTTCATGGCTGCGATAAATGCCATACTTATCCCCATGTTACCGGATGTGGGCTCTATCAGAGTTGTCTAGCATAAGGTTGATAAACTGATTAGTGGAAAAAGGCAACTCAACACCAAAATCAGAATTATATAGCGTATCACAGTTTGCGTCAGCAATTCACAAAATCCTTTTGGTAACCAACCTTTCCGGGAGTAATTAAGTTTTTCTTTTCGGCATCCGCAATCATGGCCATTGCTGGTCTGTTGAAAGAGAAGTCTCTAATTAACTTCCATTTGGCCTATATCACATACTCTACATCCCTAAAACTTTAAACTAATCAAGAATACTGTAAAAAATTAAGAGTGCCATGGAGGTGTTTGAACTTTGAAGTAAGTAATACCTGTCTTTGATGCTAGCAGTAGGTTGCATCATCTCTTGCTTCACAGCAATATATGCTCCACAACCTTCAGTTACTTTATTAAGATAAACAAGGGGTGTTCTTCCAATTAGCTGAAATATGCAAAGTTCAAATCATTAAATAAAGCATACAATTCCATCGACCAAACATGCTCATCAATATGACCTCCAATTCACATACATGGTATCATTTACTTTTGGTTTCAGTTTTTCCCTCTCCCATTCCAATACAAAGCTTTAGCAAATTATTATAGATCTTATAAGTATCAAAGAAGATACAAATGCAAAGTAAAGACAATGAATTTGGGGGGCTGCTTTCAGGTTGAAAGACCTTCTGTTTTTATTGTTTTTGGTTCATAGTTGAAAGACAATTCAGTGAGGGAAAAAAATACAGACGTTCTACACGTGGCACTTCCTGAATGGAAAAGAAAGTAACAAAGTCATCCGTTTAAAGATTGAAGAAAAAGAAAACTTTCCTTTTTAAGAATAGAATAACATCTAAACAGGAGAGAAGAACAAAACTAAAAGGAAAACCGAAAAGAGAGGAAGATTTGCGTAAAAGAAATTAAAAGCGAGAAAAATTTAGTACGTAAGAAGTTGATCAGATAATGGACTTACATGAATCTTGAATCCAAAAGGAAACCAGTCGAACAATATATGTTACAGTAATATGACGCCAAAAAGGATTGAAGTAGGAATTGAAAACTGAATTCCCAAATGAAAATTCATTCAGAAATCGAGAGTGGTTACCTGGGAAACTTCCTTCTTGATTTTAGTGCCAGGAAGATCCTTGGGGAGATCTCGGAGTCTTTGAGAAAAAGAAGCAGAATCAATTGCGGGTTCCGTCGAGACGAGCCTCCTTGCCATCATGAGCTCGTTGCACGTTAAAGGCCTTTTGTTTAGGAAGCTCCTTAGAGCAGCCATCAATGGAGGTTTTCAGAAGACTTTGCCACACACTTTTTGAAGAGAAG
The DNA here is from genome assembly GCA_030664755.1 of Microcos paniculata. Classification (NCBI taxonomy): domain Eukaryota; kingdom Viridiplantae; phylum Streptophyta; class Magnoliopsida; order Malvales; family Malvaceae; genus Microcos; species Microcos paniculata. The sequence continues at coordinate 38,560,765 of CP131461.1, forward strand.
AACTGAACTCCGTAGCAGAGTGGATAGCAAGCAGAGTCTTAGTTGAATGCTAAAAGGGTCTTAGACCCACTTTATAGACTTTCGGACACAAGGTGGATACATGTTAGCTGTTACTTTCAGTTACTGCCTAAGTTATCAATATTGACCACTAAGAAACTTTTACGAGTATTAATCTTTTACTATATGATTTTATGCTAGTAAGATATTTTTCTGAAATAAATACAGTATTGGGAAGAAAAAAGGCATTGAAAAATCTACATTTGTCACTTTCATTCTTTTAAGTTTTCAATCACTTGTGGTAGAGTGAATACTAAAATGCTTGAATAATTTGAAATCTGACATTATGACACTATAGGAAGGAATTATGACGGACCAATTTCTAGGTGCATTGATTTTGGTGCCAAATGTGATTAAGAATCACATGGGCCGCTTAGGTCAGGCAGATGAGTCCATTTGCAAGATGCCCAAATCGAAAACAACTACTTATGGATATGTTTATTATATTAAATACGATGAAAAGAAAAATTATATCCAGATTAATTTGTATCGTAATTTTGTAATATTAAAATATATTTGTATTTTGAGAAAGATTATTTATAAAATAAGTCAACTCTTTTTATTTTTAAAACATTGAGTTATCTAATAAATAATTCTCCTCATATTATAAATTTATGTCAATACTATAAAATCACACTATAAATTAAATGTAATTTTTTTATTTATTCTATCCAATCCCATCATCATGCACAATAAACATACCTTTTATGTATTTCTTTGAACAATTTTATAACATAAACCATTACTCGTATTCCCAAGTTAGATATACCCACAAACAGAACATATATAAAATGTTTGCCTTTGATTGTAGAATGATAAAGGGCTTTTATGGAGTGAGACAAAACTACCGCGCAGGCGTTGGCATTGCACACGAGAAAAATAATGCTGAAATTGTGCGTGCATGCACCTATGGAATGACATGTGAATTTTGCATGACTCCAATTTCGATACCAAAAGGCAAAATCAGGAAACGATATTCGGATTGTGCGGATTGTAATCAATGGAGTGTGGATGGAGAAAGAAAGGAGAGGGTGGTGGCTATTGGCTCTGGCTGAAGGCTGACGCATTGGATCGTTGGCTCTTGGCGGCACACAATAGACAATAGTCGAAAACTCCAGAGTCCAAACACGGAACAATTCTATTCCAAGTGCATGAATTATGAAATCTGTGATGGAAATCTAATGGGATTATGGACCTACCATTTACCAACTCCCCACACTACACACAGCCACAGGAAGACTCATGCTACCCCAAAATTACTAATAAAACTTGGCGGCCGTCCTCGAAAATCAAGATTCAAGTCTAATTAGGTCAAACGAATTGCGTAAGATGCCATGAATTATAAGAGTTCTATCGACATTTTACCTCCAATTTCTTACCATGAGATAGAACTCGAAATCAAAGTTCCTGATTAATCCGATATCAACATAGGTTCTATTTTACGCCTTTCCCATAGCTTGTCTCGTGTAGATGTCTTCGTTGCATCATCATTGGTTCATTGGTCCACAAAATTTTCATTAAGAAATAAAGGAAAAATTAATCATTCAACTAATAGCATGAAAAATCCTTGTCAAGTAGCGGACATTTTTTGTATAACGAAAGTCCTGGCCTGCTGTGTCCCTTCACTCAATCTTAAGCATCCAATTCTTGTGGACTAGATTAAGTATTCAGTCGGCTTTTCAAATAAAACGACACAATATTGCATACCCAATTGCTTTCATCCCACGGGAAGGATTGATAAAAAGGCCAGCTTGTTTAGTCGCTATACCATGAGAGAGATCGCCAAATAATATGGTACGGTGCCAAAAATTGTTTTTTGGAGGTTGCTTCACTTCTTTATTCATCGTTTCCTGTGGAGGATACATTGAATTAATTAACTTCCGTGGTGGAATTTTATATCTTTGAGACTTCGAGGGAGGTTTTTCCGGGAAAGATGAACACGTTTTATTATTTGGATCACGTGTATCTAAACTATTGGTTCGCTCACGTATATAAATATATCTTTGAATTCACTTATAGCTTACAATTTTTACTGTATTTGGCTATTAAAAAAAACTGTGGGTGCGTCATGAAACGTGGAATCGATGAAGGTTGTAATCTTACATGTTGCCGTTGATGCTTTATTTATCCAATCGCTAAGGTTCCCTTTGGCTTTGATAGAAGCTTAATGTTGACAGCTGCTAGAATTAATGAAAAGGAAATTTGAAGATCAGTATATGGACATACATATATTTACGGTCGGGATGGATGCCTGCTTAATTAATTAATCCATGTATTTGGGAATCTAGTGGGATTGAAGTTCCCGCAAGTTTTCCCTTTTTCCTGTTTTGGAATATTCAGTCATACTAGTACCACTTAGTGGGATATTCTCCCAAACCTCTCAACTTTTCCAGTTTCTTCTTCTTTTATTCTAGCTAAGACTCACTAGGCGCGGGGGAGGGAGGGGTACCATAGAAACAAGAAAATTGGAAGGGGTAGGTGTGAGAGGAAAAACTGAAAAAATGAAAGTAAACTAACCCTCATTCGACATTGGGCTAAAGTTAAACTTGGCCTATGACATTACAGATGGCCCATAAATGGCAGGTTCAAATGCCTTTTCTCCGGGCTTGAGCCATGAGAGAGATGAGAGAGCCTACTTTGCCTGCTGGGTTGGGCCAGCCTCCATCTACGGCGATTATCAGTTAGAATTCGACTTCGTAGTTTACGAGCCTATTAAACTTGAATTCGATTATCATTTACTCAATAGCCTTCTTACTTCTTATTGATGGAGTCTAGTTAAACGATTACTCCTTAATCCTTATCATGAATGAACGTGGGGAAAGTCATATTCCATCATTATCTAGAAAATCCTATTCTTAATAACTTCATTAGACAATAAAATTTTAATTAATTAGCCCACGCAAAGATTGACAGAAACCAACTCAAGCAGATAGGAGTTCCGTTCCAGACTTCCAGTTTCAGAATACAGAATACTCCATCCATTGGCCCTGTAAGTAACCTGTAACCTTAGAATCCCTTATATATAATCACGTTAGGCTGCAAAAGTTATTTAGAGTACATTGAATATCCAAACTAAACCCCATCAAATCTTCAGTTTTCAGTTTTCACTCTCTCACACAGCCCCGCGAAAAAAGAGAAAAACCATGAAGAATTATCCATCTTTTCTCCTCCTCCTGCTTGTAACTTTACCCCTAGTTTTCTCCGCAATCGGGGTCGAAGGAGGCAAGCGGGTTCACATTACCGACGATCTGGACGACGTCGTTGACGACGAAGAAGACGAAGCATGGAAAGAATGGGGTAAGAAGGAATCCTCTCCAGAATTCGATCCCCCGCCTTCTGATCTCGACAAGATGGAGCTTTCCAAGGTTCAGGAGGAACTCATGAAGCGCCACATGGGACCTGCTATGGGCTTTGTTAAGCTCCGTTTGGGGATTCGACGGGATCAGGTAGTAACTTTTAAGTTAATTACTATTTTAACTTCCCTTTGATCTGTCTTTATCTGATGATGATTGGGTATTTGAAAAAGTTTCTATTTGTAAGTTAACTGCATTGATTGTAATCAATTACTAATGATCAGTTGAGAACCGTTGGTTTCAGGAGACGGTAGCTGAAATTGCTATGAGATGGACCAGAGTGTTGAGAACGGGAGCCATTGGGGTGAAATTCACGGGAATTGATATGAGCACCATCATGTTCACCTTGGAAGATGGACACAAAATATTAGACGTACGCTACCTTCTTCCTTATCTTCATTTTACTTTTACTCGTGGAAATTGCATTTAAACGTCTTTACTTCTGCTATCTTTCTAATCACAGTTGAAGGAGTTCTTGCTTAGCCAGGACGAGGCTTACGAGATCAAGATAGGGGATCAAGTTTTCAGAAGACCGGGGGATCCGCCACTAGACGAGGTCGTTGAGAAACTTCGCCAATCCAGGGAAAACCTGGAGGTTGATGAGCATGTGAAAGAAGAGCTGTAATTGGCTTGGATTCTTCTCACTTTCTTACATTACAGATTAATTTAATTGCAGGATTAGCAACTCACATGTTGACTTTGTAATATTATAGCCTGGTTGACGTACAAACTTTTGGTACTTATCGGATTATTGAAATTAGAGACTTCCTCTTCGCTTTACATCTTAATCCAATTTGATTTCATGTCTATAAAACGCATATTTATGCATACTTCTAATATATTAATAAAATTCAATTCTTACCACATCGTCAATGACCTTGAATGGACTGCCTTGCCAAAAGATATTTGTTTTATTAGTAGAATTCCCTTAAATAAGTTTCATAGTTCCACAAAGCTATGAAAAATTTGTCTCAAATTAAATCATAGTAAGTGCTCGTAGTGTCATCCGCACAGATAAATCTATTGGGGATATCTATATTCGACAAAAACAATAAGACTACTTGAGCTTCTTACTGAAGTCAGAGAGCTGGAGTAACTGAATTCTGGGAAAGCTAGCTGCTTCTTCCCTCTCTTTTTGAGTGTTATATCCCCAGTCCCCTGTTAAAGATAAACACCATTGAAATAATGAGGAATGGATGCACACAGGAATAACTGAAAAATAATCCACGCCTCTCCCTCCTCCCAATCCCAATGCCATCAACTAAGAATTTATAACTTAATGACAATGATACCTAAGTACAAGTTCCATCCATCTAATTCTGGCTCTTTGATGACATTCTTCAGGGTTGCAAGTCTATCTTCCACAAAGCTAGTAAACAAGTGTTGAACTAGTTTCAGTAATTTTGAACCCAAATACACAGGTAAAATACAGCAACTGATTACTCAATAATGTAAATATTGATCTAGTTATAATCAGGAAAAACTGATAGTCAAGGTCAAGCAGTTGACATACTGTAGTTTCATCCCCTGGTGTTCTGGTCTCTGTTGAAGTTGCTTCAGTACTTTCACCTTGGGCCTGATAAAATATTCAAAGACACTTTTAATGGCAAGCAAAGCTAGCAGGACAAAATTTCAAAAGAGGAAAAGAGTACCATCGCTCTCCAGAATTGTAATAAGATAAAACTAACCCAGTTCCCAAGCCATATATCCTTTCTGGTGGGATAGTTACTCCCGCAAGCTCTCTTAATAAAGCATCTGCAAACCGACCCTGAAATGAGGTAGAAAAAAGGACAATGGTCAAGATGGTGAACTACTGAAACATTTTAAATTGTTGAATTAGGTCTCAGACTACACATATGTCCTTTCCTCTTTATTTTCATGAGCACGCCTCTGTGCGTATTTGTATGCGAGAAACATTGAGAGAGGGGGGAGGAGGGTAGTTAGAGCAAAACAAACTCACTACACCTGTTTTGTGGTGACTATATAAATACTTGAGCTAGCAAATTTAAGGGCATCAGGAACCCCCGGATAAAACCTGGAAGAAAAGTATCTTCTGTTAATAGTTTTACATAAAGAATGCCAGAACAAAATTCAGCCTCCACCTGTGTAACATAACTGGTTTAACATATGTTATTACTCGTCAGGCTATCTTTTGCATTACATTTGAGTTATCACTTTATGAATTTTGTCTGTTATTGGTTATGATATACCTATTTGTGTCAATTACTTTAGGTTACATTGATCATTAGAAACATTTCATCCCTGGTCTAACTTAACAAGCTAGATCATATCACCTGTTTGCACCAATCCAAGTTGCCAAGTCTTTATCCATCCATTCATCCCTAACTTTTCCAAAAAGATCGATTAAGGCATCCCTGTTTTCATCCCATTCTTCCATGATTACTGGCTTTAGTTTTGACCAGTTTTCTAGTATTCCTTCAACAGTTAGTCCCTCTGCAACCTTGCAAATTGAACCACAGAGTTTACGTTCAGACCAATATTATAGCAAGAAATCTTACTTATAATAAAGTAAGCCAAGAAGAGTGGAACTTAGGAACTCTATAACCAATTGTCCCAAAGATAGATTCAAGCCAGATTTACCGGCATAATATACACCCACCAAAGATTTCCGAATGGAAGGTATTCTCATCTCCAGCAACAACCTCACAAGTAACAGATTTTCATACCCAGTTTCAACCACAGGTCGGACCTGCCACATTATAAGGCATTAGTCTCAACATAGCTTTAGTTTCAACATAGCTTTCTTTCAGAAATTCCACTATTTAGCTCAAACATACTATCACCTAATAACGAAAACTGAAAAGCAATTCTTCTAAAGTTACAATCTTTAGAAATAAACCATCCATAAAATTCCAAAGATGAATGACTACATAAGAAAGTGACTAGCACCTTCTAAACCGATAAGCAGTAAGCAACATACAGCGATAGGCTGATAGCAAACATTCAAAGGAGGTGGAGCATTGGGACTGGCTATTAAATTAGGCCAGACCTGTACGTTATTCTAAGATAAAGCCGAACATTTCATATTTAGGCATTTAGCTTTCCATATCCCTATCAAAACTTCCCACGCAGCCCCAAGATGAAACAACATTGACAAGTGTCAATCCTCAAATTAAAGCAATGATAAAAATACCTATTGACAAGTTTCAGTCCTGTATTTATGGGTATTTCCATGTTAATTTAGATTTTCAGTGTCAGTTTCTTCAAGACTGCATAACATATTAAGTAAAGAAAAGTCGGAGCTTACCGTGTGCATCTGATCAACAATCCATTCTTCCATGATCGAATCCACACCGTCAAATAAACCCGGCCACCTCAGTTTCGCAGCCTGTAAATAAGCCAAACGAAGGAAGAATTCACCAAAAACCAGTGAGGAAGAAAAAATTAATAGGCAATTCATTCTCGAACCCCTAATGTATTAAATCTATGAACTTGGGACGGCTCCAAGGAGTCGAGGTGCTAATGTTTTTGGTACAGCAATGGAATTTTATCGAATAAAAGCAATAGAGAGCAGACAATGAGCTGAACTGACCTTAACGGCAGAGAGGGAGCTCTCCCCGCAACTATCGCAGAGAACTCCGTCGAAGTCCAGAGCGTACAAGTCTCCCATTCTTTCTGGAGATAATCTACAGAGAAATTTCCATTTTAGAATTAGCGCCCGCCACTCATCTCCTGTTTATATTCCCCTTTGAAATAACGACATCTATCTATTAGAAACAATTAAAGGAATAGACAAGCCCTCCTGAGAGGTTTTGGGAGGGTGGTTGGGGGGGTGGGGGGCCGGGGGGACATATGGCATCCCCCCATTGGATGGTTTTTATAATTTAGTTTTTTATTTTTTCTTAGCTCCACCATTGCAAAACGACATAGTTTTTTCTTGATGAGAAAAGAAAAAAAAAACACAAAGAACCGGGATGGTGGAAGAGAAAGAGAAGCTTCTGCATGCAGAGAGAAAGACAAAGGAGGAAAGAAGGAAAGGAACAGGGGATGAGAGGAAGGAGGACGAAGCAGAGAAAGGTGTAAGGTGTTGGGTTGCCTGAAAAAAAAGAAAGGAAGGAACGACCGATCGAAGTCTGTTCCGACGATGGCGAGGTCAGATCCGGGAAGATTTGGGGGGAGGAAATGGTAATTTTTGATATTTTTCGTTTTCTTTTTGAAATTTTCCGGTGGGTTTTGTTTGTAATTGTTAAATTAATTGTTTATTGTTTGATTGCAATGAAAACTTGAAAAAAGGAATCTCATTCGTCATGATTTTGCATGATTACTGCCTAAACGCTACTTTAATTTTACGATATTTGTTGCTCATTTTGTTCTTTCTCATTGATTTTAGGAGTTCTTTTTAAGATAATCATGGAAATAGTACTGATCAGAAGCTAGGGCATACATCAGATGAAGTTGTAGTTAGACGCTTGGAGGAGATCTAGAATAATTTTCGGAACTTTTCCTTAGATGACGAACCGGCCTTTATGACAGGTACAATCAATTAATTGAGTCAGATGATTTGCTTAGCCCCTCTATGTAGATACTTCACATGGTTCATTATGTAGAAAAAGAAGAGGAGGTAAGGCAATTGATGGCGTTAATGCAGTGCGCTAGTAGTGGTAGTGGGTGTGTGTTTATATCTGAGTATTTAGTACTTAATTTGATTGTGGTGTCTACATTCTCTCGAGAGGACAGCTATTTTCATTACTCCTCTCACTGCTTGCTTTCCCTTCTCTGTCCTTTATTTTTTCCCCTTCGTTAGTCCCCAGTCCCCACCAATCTTGCAGCTCATTCATGGCTTCTTCTCTGGGCTCTCTTCTCTCTCTCTGTCTGCTGCCATGTCTTCCTCCTTTCCTTTCTTGCATTCCCACGCTTCCCTAACTCTTATATAATTGTTCTAACCTCTTTACCATTGTTAGGCTCCTTTGTAACCTTATTGTTTTTATCAGAAGAAAGAAGAACGTGAGTCCTGGGGTGTCTCTGAAGCACAGTGTCGGCATGTTACTGCGTGAGCTGTTTATGTTTGTTGCATGTGAGTGACATTTTTCAACCCTTCTTTCTTGTTTCCTTTTCTGGATTTTGTTTATTTTAGCATGATCTGTTAGTTTTAACTGCTCGGTTATTATTGCATTTTTGTGTTCAAAACGTTAGCCTAGATTTCTTAAATTTTTATTTTCATTATTGAGCTTAGAGTAATGGATTCTTCTTCGATTTCGCCATAAATAAGGCTTGTAAAGTGCCATACTTAAATGTGGGAAGGATCTTGATTGAATATAATTTGCAGTCCGTTACTTGAGTGCTGCATTGGATGTTAGCTTTTTGAAACCCCTACTTTCTTAATTCTTGCATTGTTGGAAGTTGGAACTTTGATTTTGATATATACTAGTAGTAAACTTTTTGTGTTTGCCAGCTTGAATGCTAAATCGGTTTAGCTTTTTACTGGTCCTGTTATTGCTGGATGTATGGTGGAAAAAAATGGGAACTCTTATTGCTAAATGTATGAGGACCAGACATGAGACATTCTATCAATACCCTTGTCCATTGTGATCAATTCAATGCAAAGAAACAATTTAAAATGCAAGCACTGAGCTGTTTGCAACTTACGCATTCTCGAGTCATGGATAACTTTTGGCTTTTTATGGTTTTCCTTTCCTTTTTCTGGTCAGATGTTGTAGACTTTACCACTTGCCATTCTGAAATTGGGCTCTATAAGTATTTTCTGCTTGTGAGATAAGTGGAAAATTGGAAACTCTGCACTGGTTTTCTTCATAAAGAGATTCTATATTCATCTCAGCAAATTATATGATTCCATTTCAGGCTTCCATGACTGTTTATCCAGCCCAATGGATAATCTTAAAGAACATATATTAACAGAAGGAGGAGCTGGTGCTTTCCAACCTGAAATTACTCCCAGTCCATCTCCTCAACCATTTCTTCCTCTTCTTGCACCCTCTCCGTTGTCACCTTTCACAAATAGCAGTGTTCCTAAATTATCAGGTATATTTTTCATAGTTTGGAACATTGGAATGCAAAAGCACTTGGGTTTGAGTGTCTGATCACATTTGGAACCTGGCCCTTTTGTAGGACTTTGTATGTTAAACTTCACTGCTGCTCAAAGCTTGATGAGCATGACTGCAATTGATTGTTGGACTGCATTTGCTCCTTTGTTGGCGAATGTAATATGTTGTCCACAGTTACATACAACTCTTGTGATTCTTGTCGGTCAATCAAGTAAAGATTCTGGTGCACTTGCTTTAAACAGAACCCTTGCAAAGCCTTGTCTTTCAGACATTGAGCTTGTCCTGGCAGGCCAGGGTGCTGGTGATAATCTCAAGCAGGTTTGCTCGATTAATCCGTCAAACCTTACTGAAGCATCTTGCCCAGTTAAAGATGTTGATGAATTTGAGAGCATTATAAATTCTTCTGAGCTTCTTGCTTCATGTGAAAAGATTGATCGTGTGAAAGAATGTTGTGACCAAGTTTGTCACGGTGCTATATCAGAAGCTGCAACAAGACTTGCACTGAAAGCTTCTGATCCTTTGAGCATGGATGGGCCCCATGTTTTACCTGAGCACTCAACTAGGGTAAATGATTGTAAAACTGTCGCTCTCCGGTGGCTGGCAAGTAAGCTTGATCCTTATCATGCAAAGGAAGTTCTCAGAGGACTGATCAATTGCCACGTTAACAAAGGTGAGTTTGGAGTAAAGCATAGGTCTAAAATTTCCCTTTGCTAAATGTTTTATATTCATAGTTTAGGATTTGCCCCTCTACTGTCTCTTCTTAGGTATTAGTGTCTGATTAATGCCTATAGGGGCATTCCTTTTGATATCAAGCAGCGAAGAAGTTTTCATTACCTCTGTCTATTCCTTCTACAGTGGAATCCTTGTTAGTCAAGGTGGCTTTTCCTCCATGCTTTCTGCTCATTTGTGGATGACAGTACTAGACGCTAGTCTATTCATAGGGATCTCTCAGGCCTAGTGAATCACAATTTCAGATGACCTCTTTGGCTTTATATTTAAGCTCCTAATTTATTTCTTTTGATTTTCTCTCTTCTGCTTCAGTATGCCCTCTTGTTTTCCCCAGCATGAGGCATGTTGCAAACAGCTGTGCAAATGGAATAAGTAACCAGACAACATGTTGTGATGCCATGGATAGTTATATCTCTCACTTGCAAGAGCAGACTCTTATCACCCACTTACAAGCTTTAGATTGTGCTACGTCACTGGGCTTGAAGCTACAGAAGCACAATATCACCAGAAATATTTATAACTTTTGCCCCATAAGCCTCAAGGATTTCTCCCTCAAGGTTGGTTTTGTTGCTTGATGTACCATTGATGAGCAAAGTCAAATGATCTTTATGTGTAAATTTGGCACTGGTACTAATGATTTATTCTTTATGTATCATGATCTATTTGGTTCTGGATACCAATGACTTGTATCCTCACTTGGAAGTCATGGTAAGATGCTTGCTCCGCTCACAATTGGCATTATATTTATTGATTCAGTTATACATACCGGGAATTTTTTTCCTATTTTTTTCTCTTTAGGTTAGTATAGCATCTCTGTTATTTCTTACTATGACTTCTAATTTCTTTAGAATACTGTAACTCATTGCATAGTGCTTGTAGCCTCAATTGGCAAAATGAGCAGATTCTATTATCTAATGCCCACCAGATCTTTTGCAATATTATTGTCTAACCTATGTTGCTTTATCCAATGCTTTCAGTATCTGGATGCCTCCTTCCTAGCTTGCCATCTGACGATCTAAATGATAATATTCCTGCACAATGGCCCTCTCTGTCACAGCTACCCGCTTCAGCATGCAATAAAAGTATGTTTCAGACTCAAGTTTATGGCAAGATGGACAACATGTATCATCTTTTAATTTAATTTCAATTGGATTTTTGGCCTGCAGCTATCAGAATTCCTGCCCTACCTGCTGCAACAAATGCACAAAGTGGTAAGAAACAGACCTTATTACTCCCCAAATAATTATAAATCCCTTTGAGATGAAGAGTTTGCCAATGTTGGTCCGATGATGCAGACTCTAATTCCTTAATTGAGGTTGAGTCACTCATTCATGTTGGTCTTGGAAATTGTTAAGCAAACATAAGCTCAAGAAAAGAAAGTCTTTGAATAAAGTTATAACAGTCTTTACCTTTCTCTGAGCGGTCATTCTCTCTTTTGCAGGTCTTTACAATGAACATGTTATATTTTGGTCGAGAGTAAACAGAGGTTGGGGTACAGCAAATACCTGATCTGAGCTATTTAGGTATATCCTAGGTGAAGTAGATTAGACAGATATAAGGTGATGACCTTTTTTTCCCCCCTCCCATTTTGTTCCCAGTTTTTGAGATGTTCTCAGACTGTGCGCTTGCGTGCGCGCGGGTATGTATATATCTATATATATAATCAATCAATAATTGAGATATTTGCAAATGACAGTATGTATGTATGTAGAAAAAGGAAATTAAGAAAATTTCCGGATGCAATCCACCAAATGAACTTACATAATTTGTAAACAAGCAATTGTTTTAAGGTTGCCAATGACACTACTGTTTAATTTTAACCTAAATGTCCAAGTTTACCTGCTAACTCAAACTGAGTACAAAAATCAGTCTATGATGCGCCAAGGAAAATTCGTAATGTTGTCAAACCTATTATCCTCTGCTGAATTGTTTTAATTATTGCTTCTTCCTTTTTGTTTTTGTTTTTGTTTTTTTTTTTTTTATGAATTGTTATAATTATTGTTGATAAAGCTTCTTGTGTATTGTTTATACTAAGTTTTTAACATCGCAATCCAGATTGAGTACTAACTTTTTAACTTTTTAATTATTGTGTTGTTTGCTAGGTGTGAATCTCCTAGTGACGTACTTGTTTTCCTGATTGGAGAGGAGGCATAGCAAACGAAGTTGGAAACACGGGAGATTAAGCAGGACCTGCTAAAGCAGTGCCCTTATATACAATGCATCTGCCAGCAATGCAGCAGAAGATTTTTGAATCTGCTCCACCTCCTTTGAAGGAGGATGGCCCTCCCGGAAGGAAACTTTCTATAAATGGCATTGTTGCTTTGAGAATTTTATCAACCATAGAGTATTTGACGGCAGCTGATAATGTTAGACAGCAGCTAGTGCACACAACATGGCCTGGTTTAGCCTCAAGTTGTGCTGCACTGATGTGACTACTACGTCAACAGTGGAAAGGCTATGCTTGCTGGATACTTCATGCAGGTAGCTCACTGGGAGCCTACGGGGCATTACTTTACCGTTGAAAACAACCAAGTCAGTACCACTATCATGTATTCTGTTCTTTTTTTTAACATCCTATATTTCCTGCGAAAGTCTTTTCCAATTTTTAACATCATGGTTGGGTTGTGACAAGGTTTCTTCCACCATCTTTTTGCAGGTGGTGCACTTGTGTCCATCAAATTTACATCATAAGCCAGAGGGGGTCATCTACAATGAGTGTGTCCTGACAGGTCGAAATTTTATTCGCACTGTGATTAACATTTGTGATAAATGGTTTGTCTCTCTTCTCCTACAGTTGTCATTCTTCTGGCCATTTGATTGTTTCTTTTTGGCTGTGATCTGTGGACGGAGTGTTAGCTTATGGAATTTATGACCTTGAAATTTGTCTTTAAATTTTTTTTTCCCTTGTATAACTCTGCTACTATTTTAGCAGAATGATGTCTTTGTATTTTGGTTGGAGAGTAGCAGTATTTACTGCTTACTTGGATAAATAAAAAAATTTTGCTTATCCAAAAAAAAAATTGTTCCTTTAATGGTTAATTGATATCATTCTAACTAAACTAGGATTGTGAAGAATTGAAAATTGTTGCAATGAAGTAGGTTGTATTTTTAATTAGTCATTATTATTTTAGGGGACTTCAATCAAATATTTGGAATATGAGCATTATAACGCTTACTATCCTACCCATATGAGAGTGTGTTTTGCATAAGATCTGGCTAGGACTGATTTGTCTCCCTCATGAATTGTAAATTGAATCTGGTTGGATGGAATCATTTGTATGGAGGGTGAGGGTGTGCTTGTTAGGATGGGGGTTCAGTTTAAATTTTGAGACAACCATGTATGTAACTGTCCATGCGAGGCTGTATCCTGTATTGTAGTTGTATCTCATATATGTATGTTCTAGATCTGTCTCTCTGTCTTCTAAAATTTATCTCTTGTTGTCATTTTATCCCTTAAAGTGAAACTTTATTTAGCTTTCCTTTTGTCATCCTTCTATGATAACTGCTCTGCAATGTTTAGGAGCATTAAAAGCAAGCTGTTATCTGGACCTGTTCCTCTTGGAGGATCTGCAACTGAAATAGATTGGAGCTGTCTCCTGCTTCAGGGCTTATGTAGAGCTAAGCAAGTGTGTGTCTTTACTGATTTCTGTTTATAGTTATTGCTTCTCATCTCGCTTGCGCTTTACGACTCTTTTGGTTACTTCTTGAAGCTATGTGCCGATTCAGAATTGGTTTCGATAACTGCAATCACAGATGTGTTGAGATATGTGTCTTCTCTAGGTATGCCCGATTAGTTTTGTATTTCTTCTGATACATTCAGCTTTGTTCAGACCGGGAACATGGGATCTTACACATTTTGAATTTAGTGCAGTTTAAAGCATTATTTCAAACCCATGAGAACTTGGAGCATTCAGCAATCATGAAGAGGGTTTTAGGACCTCTTCTTGAGCATTTAGCGGCGACGTATGCAGAATGCGGTTGATAAGGCCAAATTTTACATATGTTGCTCTCTGCAGTCTCCTTCACCTTTTACCCATTTGGATCTTGCAAATCTTCCACCGAAGTCCTCAAAGCAGAACATTGCAGCCACCTGATCTCTTTTGTTCTTTTTGTTTTTGTTTTATTTATTTATTTATTTTTTTTATGCTGGATTTTTTGTGGTTTTACTTGTCATGGATTTTGTCGATTGCATGTTGTGAACGGTGTTGCCGTTGAGTTCATTTGCAACCTGCTGCTGTTTTTCTTTTCTGCTTCTGATGGTTGTCTGATTGTGTTTCTTTCTTTTGTAGTGTTTTCTCTATTGGAGATGAGCTTCAGAGCAACAGTTAAATTTATCCTTCCGTTAAAATTTTTTTGATGAAAATGAAGGTGCACTAATGCTACGTTTGAATTTCTGTTTTATAAAATTTCAATCTTATTCTTTTGGTGTTGTCCATTGTTTCCATGTTAGGGATTAGCATTATAAAAAAATCAGCTATATCTTTGAATAGGATAATCTTTAGGTTTTGATATCTTAAAAATATATAGCAGTCCTGAAGTTATGGAGTTGAAAAATTCTTGGTTAAAGTCGTTCTATTTCTTCCGCTTTTGATTTTTAGGGTTAGATCTTCTGTGTGTATGGTAGTTGCTCTTTATTTGCACTGTTAGCCATTTCTGAGAAAATTTGAGGAATGTTTCAATTCTAGCGTTATTATGATTGTTTGCTGTTGCTAATTTTCTCTATACTTCTGGTGGCTATGTGTTCATGTTATATCTCTTTTTGTAATAGCTGTGTGCACCCCCTTTTGTGTGGCAGTTGTGTTTTTCTACTGCTTTGGTGGTTTGAGGGGTGCTATTGAGTTGTGGTTTCAACCCTTATGAATTTTCTTCTACCTGTTTGTTAGCTGTGGTGGTGTTAATTTTTCTATAAATTTTCCTTGATGTCAAACTGTTTTTTTCTGCAGTGAATTCAATTGTCTCATAGTCAATTTTGTATGAAACAATTTTGAAAATTCTTTCATTTTCCCCACACAGGCTTTTCTTTAACGACTCTAAGCTTATAGTTTCAGGCTTATAACTACAATATCTTATTGGATGTTCTTCATTAGTTTGTCTTTGAGGTTGGTTTAAAGGGCATTGCAGCATTCCCCTTGATGTACTAACACTAAAATCACATTTTCTTTTTTGTCTCAGCATATCCATATGGCAACTGGAGCGCTTGGCGGAGCTGCTACAGTAGGGTATCCCCTCCCCTTCCCCTCTCCCCCTCCCCCTCGTGTGCATGGGTTGGGTTGCATTTGCATTATCACATCACGGCGAGCATGCGGGTTCCGGGAAGCGAGGTTGCATTAGTTGTAGGTTGTATCCGTTGGGTTGAGTCTCATCTACATCACGGCGTGCATGCATAAGGGTAGTGACCGTGTCGTGGGACAACCTGAAGCATCCGGCTGAATAGTGAAGTTGTAAGTTGTCAATCTTGACTTTTCAACATTGGCAATTGATTTAAAATGGTGTTTTATTTTCATAACCAACATGTTTTTATGTTCTACTATAATGAACTTGGAACAGGATCTCTCAAGGAGTTTCAGATTCTGAAAAGTTTGCTTACAGTAAAGGCTTGGTAGATCTCCTCCTTTGCATGTCCAATGCATGAAGGTAGTAATAAGGGTGTGTTTTGGTTTTATATATCTATAGTTATGTTTCTCTGTTCATTTCTGTGTATAAGGTGCCATTTAGTTTTTGATAGTCGGTTTTCTGAGGTTCTTTCATTTATTTATGTTTGTGATGAAATTAATCGTCTTGCAGTAGTATGTACAGTTGTTGAGAACTTTCTTCGTGGACAGCCATGCATGAAGGTAAATAATGGCAAATATCTTATTGAATGTTCTTCATTAGTTTATCTTTGAGGTTGATTTAAAGTGCATTGCAGCATTTACCTTGATGTGCTAACTAAAACACATTTTCTTTTTCGTTTCAGCATATCCACGTGGCAACATGGCAACAGGAGCACATTACGGAGCTGCTACAGTAGGGTGTCCCCCCCCCCTCCCTCTCCTCCTCCTCCTCCTCTTCTTCTCTCCCTCCCCCTCGTGTGCATGGGTTGGGTTGCATTTGCATTATCACATCACGGCGAGCATGCAGGTTTTGGGAAGCGAGGTTGCATTAGTTATAGGTTGTATCCGTTGGGTTGAGTCTCATCTACATCACGGCGTGCATGCATAAGGGTAGTGACCGTGTCGTGGGACAACCTGAAGCATCCGGTTGAATATTGAAGTTGTAAGTTATCAATCTTGAAAGTTTCAACATTGGCAATTAATTTAAAATGGTGTTTTATTTTCATGACCAACATGTTTTAATGTTCTAATGTAATGAACTTGGAACAGGCTCTCTCAAGGAGTTTCAGATCTTGAAAAGTTCGCTTACAGTAAAGGCTTTGCAGGTCTCCTCTGCATGTCCAATGCATGAAGGTAGTAATAAGGATATGTTTTGGTTTTATATATGTATAGTTATGTTTCTCTGTTCATTTCTGTCTATAAGGTGCCATTTAGTTTTTGATAGTCGGTTTTCTGAAGTTCTTCCATTTATTTATGTTTGTGATGAAATTAATCGTCTTGCAATAGTATGTACAGCTGTTGAAAGCTTTCTTCATGGACATCTGTGCATTAGGGTAAATAACTGCAAATATCTTATTGAATGTTCTTCATTAGTTTATCTTTGAGGTTGATTTAAAGTGCATTGCAGCATTTCCCTTGATGTACTAACTAAAATACATTTTCTTTTTCGTTTCAGCATATCCATGTGGCAACGGGAGCGCATGGTGGAGCTGCTACAGTAGGGTGTCCCCCTTCCCCCCCCCCCCACTCCCCTCCCCCTCGTGTGCATGGGTTGGGTTGCATTTGCATTATTACATCACGGCGAGCATGCGGGTTTTGGGAAGCGAGATTGCATTAGTTATAGGTTGTATCCGTTGGGTTGAGTCTCATCTACATCACAGCGTGCATGCATAAGGGTAGTGACCGTGTCGTGGGACAACCTGAAGCGTCCGGCTCAATATTGAAGTTGTAAGTTGTCAATCTTGACTTTTTAACCTTTGCCCTTGATTTGAAAATGGTGCTTTGTTTTCTTGACCAGCATGTTGATGTTGTACTACAATGAACTTAGAACAGGCTCTCTCAAGGTGTTTCGGATCCTGGAAAGTTTGCTTTGCTTGCTCCATTGCTTGAAGCTAGTAATAAGGGTAAGTTTTTGTTTTATATATCTGTTAATTGTGTTTGTCTCTCTGCATTTCCTTAATATGAGGTGCATTTAGATTCTTTGATTTGTTCTTCTGACATGCTTTAATTAATTTGTGTTTGCGATGAAATTAGTCATTCCTGAACATATAATTTTTCTTTAAGTTATGAAATTATGTGGTGTTTGTGATTGAATGGATATATATATATACACACATTTTGAGATGCTGATGGTGGATTGTTTATTTATTTTTATATAACTGTTTCCCTAAGATAACTTTATGGATATAATAGTGATGTGTGGCGTTCCTATTTATATTTGTTATTGTGTTTGGATTAGTTGGGGTGTATTGTTTTGAGAGCTTGTAAAGGAATGTTTTCACACATCACTATTATAGACATAAAGTTATACATGGTGATAGCTTATAAGCTATTATGGTAGAATGCTTTAGTTTTTAAATTTGATTTTCTATTGGCAACTAAATGCTTTTCATGTTCTGTTATTTTTATTTCTTTGTATCTTTTCTTCATAAAGTCAACATCTGTTATTATTTAATAATAATCTACCTTAAATGTGCTCTAATAATCTATTTATTGAATTTTTAAATGTAGCTTTTAATAAATACTATTTAATTCGAGTTTATTCTCCTGACATTCTGGTTGCTTTGTATTAAATCTTTTTATTCAATTTTTTTATCATTGTGAAATCTCTTCTTGAGATCGGAGCTTTTTTCTTTAGTCTTACACAACATTTACATTGTCTTTTCATTTTTTTCCTTCAGACTTGTTTTTGGTTCAGATTGGTTATTCAAAGTTTTAGATCATTTCTTCTATTTTCTTTTTATTCATGTTTTTTCTTTTTCTGTTGTACTTATCACTATATCGTTTTGAGGAAACTGTGGTTGTAATTCTTCATTATGTTTCTTTGAAAAACTTGTATAGGAATGTGTCTCTACAAATGGCTAATGGGGCCATATATGATTTGACTCTTAACTTCTCTGTTTAACTGCCCTCTATTTTTGATAAAAGTATCCCATAGATCTCTTAACTCTGAAAATATCCTGTTATAAACAGCTTGTGGATATTGTCCGTTTTGGTATTTCAGGACTTTACGGATTTAAAACGCGTCCACAAGTAAAGGCTTCAGGCCCTGCTTATAAGCACACACATAATCTCGTGTGCGAGCGATGTGGGAACTTCAGGTTCACAACACACCCTTCCATCACGAGCATTGTGCTAATAACGTGTTATAAATGTTATAAACAGCTTGTGGATATTGTCCGCTTTGGTACTTCAGGACCTCACGGATTTAAAACACGTCAACAAGTAAAGGCTTCAGGCCTTACTTATAAGCACGCACATAATCCCGTGTGTGAATGATATGGGAACTTCAGGTTTACAACACATCCTCTCATCGCGAGCATCGTGCTGATAACGTGTTATAAACAACTGGTGGATATTGTCCACTTTGGTACTTAAGGACCTCACGGATTTAAAACGCGTCCACAAGTAAAGGCTTCAGGTCCTGTTTATAAGTACGCACACAATCCCGTGTGCGAGCGATGTGGAACTTCAGGTTCACAACAACAAGGGAGAGAGAGAGATATATGAGAGAAGAAAGAACCGTAAGAAGAGATATCTATTCTATTAATTATCAGTGCTTCAGTTTATAGACGATAAAATTACTATGCAAGTTTGAAATTTTGTACATGTGGGTTCCACGGTTTGAAATTTGCACATGTAGACCCTAAAGTTTGAAATTTGATTGAATTTATCATCTGGAGCATATTAATCTTTATCATTAGCATTTTCATTTTCACCAATGGTAATTGCAAGACCTTGGCCTTGGAAATGCAGCTCAATATCGAGACACCATGACAAATAGTTATTGCCACTTACTTGGAATTTGGGCTTTTGAATATTTGCCATAATTCTGAAAAGAATGGTCTCAATTAGGTTGACAACTTCTGGTGTCAAAAATATTTAGAAGTAAATCTTTACACAATAAAAATTCAAATTATCTAGTGTAAAGAAAAGATTAAATAAAATAAATTTTTGTATGGAATCAAATTTTCAGAACTTACCAAACTTCAAACTTGTTTCACTTTAGAACACTCGTGCTGATACATTTACAAGCTATTGCAAATCAAATGCCTGATGCATTTAATGAGACTGCTAAAGTTATAAAATCTCATATCTCAGTCGAATGTTCCAGTTAGGATAGATGTTCCTGTAGAACCACTCGAAATGGATCTAAATGTTCCGCGTCTGAAGCGTGGTAGACCGATGGGATCAAAGGACACTATTCCTCGAAAAAGAAGAGGGAGAAATTTAGAATCTGTTCCAGATGAGCATAATTCTGCTCCAGATGAGTATATTAATCTTTCTCGAGGAAAGCAAATTGCACCTGAAGTGGCATTTGTTAAAGCAATAGTGTTCTTGGCAATGAAAATGATCTAACTATGACTGATGCTGAAGTCAATAAGGTTTTGGTCAATGAAAACTGTCATATTCTTGGTAATGAAAAACCTTTTGAGGTTTCTGATTTCTTTTTATAATGTTGATGAAAATAATAAGTCTCCAGAAATAGATCTTGAGGGTTTTCATCTATGTTTTGCCATACCCTTGGATAATTATGTTACCAAGGAAGATATTAAATAAATATGGTCGTCAATAAAGTTGCAAAGATCACCAACCTTGGGAATACTAAAATTTCCATCAGTTATTGTAATGAGATATGGGATCGAAATGAGATAATCATCGATGATGCATTTGCTCTCTCAGTTGCTCATGAGATTACGAATGATGATTATGAACCTTGGTCTATAACCGAATGCCGTCATATGCGAGATTGGCCTGAGGAAGCAATCCAAGCTGAATTGACTTCCCTTGCCAAACATAATGTTTTTGGGCCTATTACTAAAACTCTCGACAATGTAAAACCTGTTGTATACAAATGGGTCTTTGTCCGGAAACGAAATGAGAAAAACGAGATCGTGAGGTATAAAGCTCGACTCGTAGCCCAAGGTTTCCTACAGAGGCCTGGGATAGATTATGATGAAACATATTCACCAGTAGTGGATATAGTTACCTTTCGTTTCCTTATAAGTTGGGTTGCCTAAGAAAATTTTGAAATGAGTCTTATGGACGTTGTGATGGCATACTTATATGGTTCATTAGATTCCAATATCTATATGAAAATTCCCGAAGGTTTCAAAATGCTTGAAGCATGCACTCCCTGCAACTTATTCTCAATAAAGTTGCAAATATTATGAAAGTAGACAAAATGCAAGTTGATGAATATGTTTGGCGTATAGTGCAGGATGAATATAATGCATATCAATCAGAAAGATTAATATACTACAGATGATAAATTCAATCAATTTTCAAACTTTGGGGCCCACATGTGCAAATTTCAAACCGTGGGGCCCACATGTGTAAAATTTCAAACTTGCATAGTAATTTTACCGTCTATAAATTGAAGCGCTGATAATTAATAGAATCAGATATCTCTTCTTTCGTTTCTTTCTTCTCTCATGTCTCTCTCTCTATCCCTTATTCATTTAATTCTGATATACTTGCTTCTTGTTTCCAATTTTAATTAACATACTTTCTACAACATGTTATCAGCACGATGTTCGCGATGGGAGGGTGTGTTGTGAACCTGAAGTTCCCACATCGCTCGCACACGGGATTGTGTGCGTGCTTATAAGCAGGCCCTGAAGCCTTTACTTGTGGACGCGTTTTAAATCCGTGAGGTCCTGAAGTACCAAAGCGGACAATATCCACAAGCTGTTTATAACACGTTATCAGCACGATGCTCGCGATGGGAGGGTGTGTTGTGAACCTGAAGTTCCCACATCGCTCGCACACGGGATTGTGTGCGTGCTTATAAGCAGGCCCTGAAGCCTTTACTTGTGGACGTGTTTTAAATCCGTGAGGTCCTGAAGTACCAAAGCGGACAATATCCACAAGCTGTTTATAACACGTTATCAGCACAATGCTCGCGATGGGAGGGTGTGTTGTGAACTTGAAGTTCCCACATCGTTCGCACATGGGATTGTGTGCGTGCTTATAAGCAAGGCCTAAAGCCTTTACTTGTGGATGCGTTTTAAATCCGTGAGGTCCTGAAGTACCAAAGCGGACAATATCCACAAGCTGTTTATAACACGTTATCAGCACAATGCTCGCGATGGGAGGGTGTGTTGTGTACCTGAAGTTCCTACATCGCTCGCACACGGGATTGTGTGCGTGCTTATAAGTAGGGCCTGCAGCCTTTACTTGTGAAGGCGTTTTAAATCCGTAAGATCTTGAAGTATCAAAGCGGACAATATCCACAAGCTGTTTATAACAATTAAGTTTCTATATTACAATTTGAGTTAATTTGATCTTTCTACTATTAAAAATTGAACAACTCAGTCACTATCATATAAGTCATTTGTTACTATTAAAATTGTTGATGTGGCAATGCTACGTCATAACAATGTTAACGTGTCATTGTCATGTCATAATAGATGCTGAGGTGGCATGCCCCATTAGAAATGTGAATTAATAAAATTTTTAGAAGGATTAATATGTTTAATTTTTAATATCATAAGGACTAAATTGAATAAATTTTTGTAGTATAAGGATTAAATTGAACAAAAATATATAGTATAGGGAACTACTAGAGACTTTTTAACATAAAGATTTGAAATTTTTTTCTTAAATTATAGACAAATTTATATAAAACAGAATTATTAATTGAATGTGTTTTCATATAATTTATGATAGATAGAAAGTGAAAATAAATTAATAACTGTAAAGTGTATATTATATGTTTTTTTATTATAAATTGTTAAACATTGATTATTAATTATATGAAGAAAAGATGTTTATTTAATATTATATAAATAGACACTTCTCTAAAGATTTTTGTTTAATTTTTATTTATTTAAAAATCAATTTTCATACATTTAAATTATAAAATTATGGTTAAATTTGAATCTAACTTTATTTAATTTTTAACAGTTTTATATGTAAAATTTATCAAACAATTGACTACTAGGAAACTAAAATCTATACAAATAATTTTATAATATATCTATTTATATAATATGATATTGATCAATTTTTTTAAAATTATTGTAAGTAAAAATTATAATTTAAGTTGTTTTTATGTAATGAATGATAGGAAAAAAAAGTGAAAATAAATTAATAAACCTAAATGATTGTGTCATATATTTTGAATAGGATTATGATAAACAATGATTTGTTTAAATTGTTTTTTTAAATAAATGTAATCCACATGTCTTCTACTAGAAAAATAAAAATTAAATAAATAATAGAAAAATAAAAACTAAATAAATATTTTTAAAGCATGTGCCTCTTTATATAGTATTAAACATTTTTTCATATAATTAGTAATTAATGTATAATTTTTTGTAATAAAAAAGTAAAACATGGCATAATACTTTTGATTTATTAATTTAGTTTTACTTTCTATAATTAATTATATAAATACATTTCAAATAATAATTCTATTCAGCATAAATTTGTATATAATTTAAGAAATTTTTTTTTCTAAGTATTGATATTAGAGTCTCTTGTAAGTTTTTATATTGTATAAATTTGTTCAATTTAGTCCTTATACTTTATAAATTTATTTAATTTAGCCCCTATATTATTAGTAATTAAACAATTTAGTCTTTTTAAGGATTCCACGCTTATATAAGGATTTCACGTTTAACAAAATTGTCATGTTTTTGTTAAGTTTTTTTTTTACACATGTTTTTATTAAATGGTGTGTCCTGTCACTGGGTCAAAAAAAATAATTTGGTCTTTTTAAAAATTTTATTAATTCAAATTTCTTACGTAGCATGTCATGTCGGCATTTGTGATGATGTGGCAATAACATATTAATATTATAATGATGTGGCACTATCACGTTAGCAATTTTAATAGTAAAAATTGATATTTTTAGTGATAAGAATTAATTTGTTAGATTTTTTATAATAGAGGGATTAAATTGACTCAAATTATAATATAGGGATTAAATTAAACATTTTCGTGTAATACAGGGACTTGTGGGAGGTACTTTTACCTCTATTTTTCGCCTAAGTGGTTGGATATTTTAAACTTCTGGTTATATCAAATTTTTTATTCCAGTTATTATTTAATAATAATGCGTAATGTTTAATGCTTCTTTATCTTCCACAGTTCTTTTTGCTAGTTTTAATATATTGACTAAATGCTCAAATTAGGACCTAACGTTTACGGATTTTCTCAATTAAGGACTAAACCTTTCAAATGCGTCAAATCAGGACATAACGTTATCAGATTATAACAAATCAAGACTTGTGTTAACAGATACTCGATAGTGAATGACACGCACCGTTAAGTATTTAACGGTGTATTTAACGGTGACACATGTCATTTTATGATTTGATGCACGTGTATAAAAGAATAAATTGAAGTGAAATGAAAATTTTTGAAACGAAAAATCAAAAATCATTTTTTTTCTCTAATTTATAATTTCTTTGACTTTCTCACACTTTCTTACCAACCAAACACTAAACCCAGAATTTCTTCAGAAAAAAATTCAATCCAGAAAATCACAAGATAAAATCATCCCAAAACTCACAATTTTCCATCGACCAAATAGATATTGAAACTCAAATTTCCAACATGCAAACCGAACCCATAAACCTATATTTTTCCACCAATCAAACAATTTTTAAACTTCAAATCTAGAAATATGGAAATAAAATCAGCCAAAAACCCCCCAAAAGATTGAAGATTTATAAAACATGAAACCAATATGCTTCACTTGAATGACTTGACTTTCGGCTTCATACTTAAATATTCAAACTTTAACACAATAAAAGCAATAAACTCCTCTACGACAATATCAAAGAAAGAAGAAAAACAAACAACCCGCATCACATGAAAATGGAAAACAAAATGGCTGTTGAACCATGGTACTCTTCTTTCATCATCTTCTTTCTCCCCACCGTAGTAAAACCCACCTCAAAGTATCTTAGATGCTTATCCTCCCTCAGCGTCTGCTTTGGCTCCGACTCGGCCTCACTTACGTTAGATCTCTCGCTCGACTCTACTTCTTCACTGGTTCCCCTCCTGAGTTTAGCAGCCGTTAGTTGCAGTGAGGCCAGGTCCTACAGCTGGCCGAACAACGTACCACGAGTGAGGAACTCGTGGGCCAAATATCCAGCTAGGAGAAGGAGTTGATTGGAGGGAACCGAGACAAAACATACAAGGTTTCATCTTTAAAACAACAATGTTTGAAAGAGGCTTAACCAAAGGAAAGTCATATTTTTCATATTGCTTGAGCTTTTAGATTTTGGGTCTTTGGATCAGATTCGTTTTTGGGATGGAAAATGGGTTTTTCAATTTTGTTTTCTTTTTTGTTTAACTTTTCATGTTTCTTTAATCTTTATCTTTTAATTTTCCCTCAAAAAAATATTTATCTTTTAATTTTATTTCCGTTGAAATTTTATCTTTTAATTATAAAATATAAGTTTTTAATTTTTTAATATTAAAAAGTTTAATATTTTAAATCACCACGTGTCAATTTTTCATTGATTCACGCGCTTTGTATAATGCGTGTATTACACTTGTTAACTTTAGTTAACATAAGTCCTAATTTATTACAATCCGTGAACATTAGGTCTTGATTTGACGTATTTGAAAGGTTTAGTCTTTAATTGAGAAAACTCGCAAACATTAGATCCTAATTTGAACATTTAGCCTAATGTATTTTAATTTCAGTGAAGCAAATTTTTTATGGGTACTGCAATTGATATCTCTCTCTCACTATTTTTCCTCCTTAAAAAATTGATGTGCCCAAGTTGAAAATCATGATTTTTAAAATTATTGCCTGAAGAAAGGCTCTTGGACCCCAAGATTTAGTAAGTGCAGTTTATTCCCAAGTTTTTTGAATTCCCTCAAAATTTCAATTTTAAAATCAAATTTTGGCACTTTCTCAAGGCATGAAGCGGTCATATTTGTTCAATTTTACTACAAATAGTTGTAAATTCAATCAAAATTGGCACTTTCTTCTAGGCATGAAGCGGGCATATGTGTACCATTTCAGTGCAAATCGTTGTGTTATTTTGGGTCCAATAAACCCGAAATAGGGACTTATTTTAATGCCGAATACATCATAATTTGGCCCATCTAGTCATTAAGCTATGAAAGAAATATGAAGTGGGCTAATAATGTGGAGATTTAATTCATGTCAGTAGATAACTTTTGTTGACAATATATCTTTAATCACTTTTAACTAAAAAAATTAAAAGTGTATAAATGAAAATGAAAAAAAAAAAAGAAAGAAAGATGAAGGACATAAGGCTTTTTTCAACATTCATGGATGGAAGCTGACAGATGTTTGAAACTTAGACCTCCAACGAAGCCCAATTTGGCACCAAAGGTTGGTGCTCACGCATTTCAGCTAGGCCTAATCTCTACTTTAAAGGGCATAACGTTTAGTCCCCCGCCCCAAAATGACCCTAATTCCACGGCATATAACCCATGAATGGTCCAAAGCTAAAACTATGGTCCCAATTTTTAGATTAAAAACAGAAAATCGTGCCCAGTATGAGGCTCGGAAAAGGTAAAAATAAATTTTGAAATAAACAGGCCCATTTAAACCAAAATTATGCAAAATTAAAAGATAAGATCACCAAAACTAGCCCATAAAGACCCAAGATGGGCCCATTTAGCATCAGAGGTGCCAAATTTAGGCGAATTCGGCATATCTAATAGACCAAAATAAGTCCAATTCTGGAACAAGTTGGGTGCTTCTGGTTACAGCCCCACGTTGTCCATTTTCATTTACGCAGGTTCAAACTTTGATTTAAAAAACATAATTGTAAAAGAGGGAAACGTTCATAAAGCAGTTGAAAAAGGGGAAAAAAGGGTTGTAAGGGCCAGTAAATTTATCACCACCAACGTAAGAAAAATAGCAGAAAAAAACAGTAATATAACAAGGAAATAAATTATACCACCACAAAATAAATGGCCAAGGTAACTTCAAGTTTACAATAGTGATGCAAAAACACATTACAAAGCTTTTAAAATAATATATTGTAATAATTACAACCCCCTTCCTTTTATTGTTTACATCAAATAATTCTTAATACATAAAGTAGCTAATGGAACACAAACCTAAAACTAAATAGGAATGTCGCACCACTATTATATTCATTAAATTACCTTGAAACAGTAAAATTATAAAATAAACACACAATGCACACCAACGTAAATATATCCATCAAATCACAAACTACATTCAATCAAATCAAAAACACAATGCAATTTGCTAAGACAACTAATTAAAGCATGACAGAAGAACAAATCACACAATCAAAATGCACCTTATATTAAGGAAATGCAGAGAGACAAGCACAAAACGAGAACTTACTCTTAATACTAGCTTCACGCAATGGAGCAAGCAAAGCAAACTTTCCAGGATCCGAAACTCCTTGAGAGAACCTATTCCAAGTTCAACGCAGTACAAGATTAACATGCTGGACAAGAAAACAAAGCACCATGTTCAAATCAGGGGCAAAGGATGAAAAGTCAACATTAATAACTAACAACTTCAATATTGAGCCAGACGCTTCAGGTTGTCCCACGACACGGTCACTACCGTTACGCATGTACGCCATGATGTAGATGAGACTCAACCCAACAGATATAGCCTATAACTAATGCAACCTCGCTTCCCGAAACCTGCATGCTCGCCCTGATGTGATAATGCAAACGCAACCCAACCCATACACACGAGGGAGAGGGAACGAGAGGAGGGGGGACACCCTACTACAGCAGCTCTGCCATCCGATCCTTTTGCCACATGGATATGCCGAAACGAAAAAGAAAAAAGTGTTCTAGTAATAATAAAGCAGGCGCTGCTTCCCATCCAACTACAGTACGCCACGTGTATACGGTTGGTGGTGCTTCTGTTTCTCTTCATTTCCCTTCCCTTTTGCATTTTGTCTCAGGCCCATAAACTTGGCCCAATTATTATTGGGTCTCTGAGGATTTTTAGGACCTGATATGGGGCCCATCATCTAAGGCCTAAGCCTTTCTCATCTCATGTTGAATGTTGATATAAAGTAGTATTTCTTAAATATTTGCTACAAATCGGAAAAAAGAAAAAAGAAAAAAAGGGAACCCACCCACTAAAGTATTTTCTCCAATGCTACTCTAAGACAAACGTTAGTAAACAAAGACTACGTTGTCAGTGGGCGAAGAGACGTAGGATTCTCATGTCATGCCTAATCCAATAGTAGTCCAAATTGTGTAGTTGTTGCCTCATTTTGGACCATTTTCCCCAATACACAATGCCTGCGTCCGGTCCTATAGTTGTAGGCCCTTTCCCCGGCACCCCTTTATCTGTGTGTAATTATCTCATTGTTGTGTTTAGAACTTTAAAGCCGGTGGAAAAGGAAGTGGGGAAGAGGGAGGGGGAAGGAATATTATGCAAATCAGGTCCAAGTTTTTGGCCCACATTTTGTCATCAAATCAAACTATTGCCACCGTGGCCCATATTCCATTCCACAGAATAATGCTACACTCGTATCGGTACTACTTTGCTATGACAAGTTCCATAATTTGGGCCAAAGAGATTTGAAAAAAAAAAAAAAAACAATCTTTTCTCATCGTACCATCCATTTTAACTAAGAAAGTAACCTCCTAAATAAAGGAGACATCTAGATATCAAAATTTCATTTTACTTTCGCTCTTCAAACTTCCATTGTAGTAAAAGGAACCGCCCTTTCCTCTGTACAAATGCAAACAGGGAAAAAAAAGAAGAAGAAAGGTTGAGACTTAAGACAGATAAAACCACCTTGGCTGGGCTCAAGTAATAGAATAGAGTATAATGGATTTTTAAAGGAAAAAAAATGAAATTCAATAATTCATTTTCACCAAAAAGTATTAAGAAATGTTACTACCAAATAATCAAAACTGTCTTAAGATCACACACGATATTAAGGCAACAGTGTTCAAGATGTGATCTCAATTCTTAAATGGTTATAGCTAAGCTGGGAGTGGGCTTGGAATGCGCACGCAAGTGCACGATGTCCCACCCCACACGCAAACTTAATAACCTTTGATCACCGGCTTTCAGCATGGATCTACGTTTTACCGCCCACACAAGACATAACACATTTTCCATTCTGTACGGATAACGAGGAGATATTATTATTTATCCCAATTTGGCGACGCTATTTTACCCACCACAGCCGGTAATCCCACCCTTGTCATTCCATGACAATTACTGGTAAATTCCGGTTTTCATAATCCATCATCCTTTTAGGCCCCCGAGATTTCTCCAGATATATATAATAAAAGCTTCCCCAAAATTTCTCTGTGCAATACTCGAGGCAGTTAACGCTACCTAATTGGAAACGTCAGCGTTTCTTTATCTCTCTGATCTCCTACTCATAGATCTCTTCCGGTGAGTTGTCCCCCCTAAGTTATCGTCTTTTTCTTTCCTTCTTTTTTTTTTTTTGGTTCGTCAAAATTAGAACCGTTGGTTATTTATTCTCTTTTGATTTGCTGTTGATGATGAATTGATGATTAGTCTTTTCTTTGTTCTTCACCGATGATGCTTGATCGTTTGTCGACCGATAACGTTATCTGATTTTGTATTTTTTTATGATTTTTTGGGTTAAATTTCGTTAATTTTTCTGATAATCTCCTCCTGTATGTGTAGTTGGATATATCTGCATGATTCGATTTGTAAGGATTCTTTTCGTTGATATTAGTTAGATTGATTTACTCGCTGTTACAGGTTAAGTCGGTGGAACTATTTTTGATGTTTTCACGGTCTGATGGAAAAATGAAAGTTTTCTTAAACTGTCAAGGTATATGTGATGGCAATATTACGTGTTATTTGCGTTTGTTAAACCGATTGACCTGCTTGTGCTGGTAAAGTTTCTCGGATGGGATGATTTTTGTTTTTCTTTTTTTTTTTGGATGTTTTGGTGGTTTTTTGGTTTGAGGAAAATCTGGGAAATGCTTTCTATTCTCTTTGTCTTGATTGACGAAAATAGGTCACTTAATGCTTTCTGTACTGTTGCTAGCTCTTAATGCGCTGTTTTTGTGTGGGTTTAGTATTTTCTTCCTCTTAAGTTTTGCATTATCATAAAAGGAAAAAGTTGATCATGGAATCCTTTATCTTCTATTCTTTGTTTGTCTTAAGTAATTAATATGATGCATGTCAACTCTAGGAATTAAGAAGTCCTGAGGATGGCAGATAACGAGGAAGGAGAGGAAAATGTCCCACGTGGGAACGAATGGGAAGTTGTGTCCCTTACTGCATCTGCATATGCTGCTGCTCCTGGTCCTAAAGAAGTTGGAACAAAGGAAGATAGCACAGTTGATTCATATGTGGCGGAGGAAGCAGAAACTTCTCGTGCAATGTTCATGTCTGGTCACTTTGTCTTTCCCCCTAGTGAGCACGAGAATTTGCCACTGGAACCTGATAATGGTGTTGAACATGTAGGCAAGGATGTGGTCCCTGAATCCGGTTTAGACGAAGTTGGTAGATCTAGGACAAAGAAAGAGGAAGATTGGACTTTGAAAGGGTTGAATGTCCATGATGAGTTTCCAGGGATGCAGTTTTTTGATAAAAAGCATGGTACAGAGTTTGAAGAAGGCACAACATTGCAAAGGTTGGATTTGATTGACAAGGACCAGAGTTTGTATAGTGCTGCTACATTTAGTTCTTTGCATGGTGAGGAAGCACTGGGTGGATCAGCCACTTATGGTGAGGATGCAATTGTTTCTGAACTAATTGAAGCATCTGAGCAAGGCTCAGGTTTTCCTGCAGATGTCCCTCAGTCCCCAAAGCCTTTACAGGATGATAAATATGATGGCTCTAACCTCCCTTGTGAAGCTTGGTGGAAGAGAAGAGCAGTTTCTTTGTATGCTCATGCGAAAGAGGCAAATGCATTCTGGTCCATTTTCATTGCAGCGGCTGTGATGGGCCTTGTGGTTCTTGGGCAGCATTGGCAACAAGAGAGGTGGCAAGCATTGCAACTGAAGTGGCAGCACAGCGTCAAGAATGAGGTTTGATGATTTGTAATATATCTCTTCAAATTTACCAGTGATGCATATTTTTACTTTTCTTGAATCTTATAAACCATTTTTGTGAAGGAAGGAGATATTAATAACCGTTTCCTCACATTGAGCTATTGACTCTAAATAAAAGGACAATGCTTAGTTTTGGAAATGGCAGGTGTTATTCTTTTCTAGATCTAGCCAATATGAATATGTTTTTAAGAACATATACTGGTGGAACTTTTAAATTGATGAATGATGAGCACTGGTTCACAGAGCAGTGATCGTGTAATCTCTTGCTAGAGGAAAACCTATTGCATGGTAACTGAGGGGAGAAATTAAATAAAAATGAAGAAACGAATAAACAAGATTTGTTTATCTGTTGGTTGCAATAGCTAGCATGTTTTTTTTTAAAGAAAAAATGACCTTTGCTAACTGTTTATATCAACAGTATCTAACTTTATGGAATGTGAAATGTGTGTTAGTTGTAGTGTGCTGTTTTAGAGTTGAAACTGTCCTAGTGCATTCTGTTTGGTGCTGCCTTCTTAATTCCACTTCCTCTTCCCTGACTCTTCTCCTTTTGGCTTTTTCTTATCAACCTGACTGTTATTTTGGGTATTGACATTGCTATCAACCTTTGAGTTTTGGCAGAAGACGGGTCGAGTGCTGGGTTCCATATCTCGCCTTAAAGACGTGATTGTTGGTGGACATCGCCGTGGTTCTTTTGTCAGGGGCAGCTCCCCCAGTGACAGTTGAAAACTTGAGATGATGACGAAAAAGCATAGTGAATGAGTGAGATGCAGATTGATTTGGGTGTTAATATGTTAGTTTGCTGTTTGGTTCAACTTGTTTGTCTTATATCTCATGAAAAGCTACATAGCTGCATTATTTAAAGATTATGTGGTTTGTGTTTATGTTGTTGCCATCATTTCTTGCATCCCCACATTTACCATTGAAATTATTGTTCCCTGCATTTCTCTGGCTGTAACCTGTAATGTTGGCAATCACATTCACACCCAAACTTGAGGGGCCACTGTGATGCATCACAAAGCCCATATGGAAAGCCGAAGAAATGGGACGTTTATAAAATTTCATTTTCTGCTTGTATCGTCTTCCAATAGGCTCGATTCAAAAAATATTACTAGTAATACGTATGTATATTAGGCGCTTGGCTGTTGGCCCTGGTTTCTTTAGTGTGTTCGGCTCATGACTTTTAAAATTTTTGATAATTTTTAAGATGAAGGTTTTGGAAAATTCATCAATTTTAAAAGATTGCATTTATAATTTGTTTGTTTGGACAAAAAACTTTTAGAATGAGATTTTGAGTATTTATAATTTTTAATGAAATTAAAAGATTAGTTCTAAAAAATAATATTAAGGAAAAAAATGCAATATGGGTGTCATTATAGTTGTAAAAATATTTAGATAATATTAATAACATAAGATACTGAAAATATATATTTTAAAAAATAATTTTTTATCATTAAAATTAAAAATATAAAAATTGTATCGAAAAAATTCATTAATATAATAATAAAAAGAAAATATTGTTTAAAAATCCGCGTCTAAATGCACACTCAAGAAATTACTTACCAGTACTTTTTAGAATATCCATTCTATCATGATATAACTCATGGTTTTACCACTTTTAGTAACAGATTTCTAACATTTTTATAAAACTTAACAATAGATCTTTGAAAAAGCCCAAAGGAATGGATGTGCACGGTCTGCGGGTGCAAATGAAAAATAAAAAATACCAGAGAGATGCATGAGGATGAGAACAAGACTTCGCTTTAAAACAGTTAACAATATTATTATTCTATTTTTCAACTTAGATTTTATCAGAAGGGCCATCCATCATTATTACCTATAAAAGATGGAAAGCGAGCAGCAAAGATGAAAAAACCCCCTGTTTGAAGGCTGAACACGCAAAAGCAAATTAACAAATCGAAATTGAACTTGAACTTGAAGCACGCAATGGGGTTTAACTTGTCATACAACACTCAGCACTTGGACAAGTTAAACCCCATTTAGTGCTTCAAGTTCTCTTCAACTGTATTCAACTGTAGTATTGTATTGTTTGTAAGAGGGAAAAAAAAATATTGAAGCAGCAATTTAGGTCTTCCTTTTTCACAAACTGGGGTCTGGGGAATTTATGGAGGTGATTTCTAGGGTTTTTTGTTTTTCCTTAATTTTCTAACTTAATATATCACCTTTTTTATTTTTATTAAAATAAAAATGCTATTTTTGGAAGCTGGTGGACAGGACACTGGACCCGCCGTATTGTGTAACAGGACGGTCAAAAGCTAATAATTAAAGAGAGCAGAAGAGCAAGTTGTTAGGTTTTGGTAGAGGTGCTCATGGGCTGGGTCGGGTTCGATTCGGGTTGGACTTTGACTTAAGAAAAATAAGAGATTGTCTTGTCCAGATCCGGTCCGATCCGATAATTTGGGCTTGAGGTTATGTTCAAGGTTCGCACAGATTTTAATATGTTTGTTCAAGATCCGTACAAAAATCCGTTCAAATCTTTTTTTGCCTTAAATAAAAAATAAAAAAATAAAAATTATAACATTATTTTCTTTAAGAATAAATAAAAATTATAGAATAATCTTTATAATTATTTAGGATTATATTTTTTATTAAAAATATATTTAAAGTGCAATATTTAAAATAATAATCTTATATACATATTTAATATTTCTAAAAATAAAAAATATAAAAACTATATTATATGAAAAACGGGCCGGGCCCGAGCTGAGCTTGGGCTTTAAAGTTGTGTCCAAGGCCCGACCCATTTTAAAAATGAGCTTCATCTTTTGTCCAAGACCAGAAATTCAGGCCCTATAATATTATCCAAACCCTCCTATTTTTCAGACGGACTTTCGGATTCGGACGGGTAACCCGGCCTTAAGCAGCTCTAGGTTTTGGTGCTAGCGGAGTTTTTCGTATTTGGATTGGGTTAGTTGGGGTTGGGGAAAAAGAAACTTAGCCTATTCTGCAAACATTAGCCCAATTATTATTCGTAAATACCAATAGGAACTGGCTGCTCCTGTCCGCACCTAAAATCCTTTCTGGCGGGAAAATGCATTTTCTCCCTTCTCATACCATTACCACCAAATCCCAAGCCCACCCCATTTTAGGGTTCCCAATGTTCTGATCAATTTTTGAGTTGGAAAGCTTCTCTTTTTATTCGGCACCTCATTGTCTACACCATTTTAATCTGGTAACTATGTCTCTTTCTTTCTTTCTCTTTTTTTAATTTTAGTTTTTTATTTCTTATTCTGCTTTCTGAATTCTGGTATGTCTGTCTCCCTTTGATTTGGTAATGGTTTCCAACTAGGCTAAATTTAGAAAAATCAAAATTAATTAGAAATGCACCATTTTGTTGATGAGCTAAGATATTTGTTTGGCTGAAATTTTAATTACTCTTTCTTCCTAAATTTTCCTCAATTTACACTTATTTGTGAATACAGCATGAACCCTATATTTTTCTGCCTTTGATTTCCCCTTTAGCCGTGGTAAGTATTCTTTTCAGTTCGGATTTTAACAAAATAGCATTTTCTTGAATGCATCAGTGGAATGATTCTTTCCATGCAAAATTAATGGCCAAGGAGGAAAGCCCTCACGTTACAAGAAGAACAACTAGATCTTACTCTGCTTCCAACAATGCTGTTGAATCAACAAAACCCGCTGAACCTTACAAGCCAACACTCCAAGACCTCGGATTCAGTCAGCAACCCCTTAGCCTCGAGGATCTATTGTCTTGTTTCCCTGGCAGACGTGCACAAGTTCTTGAGCTTTTACGTCTCTTGGGTCCCTTGAATTCCCCCATGTTTCCAATTTTGGTATATGGAGGCCCTTCTACTGGGAAAACCGGTGTTACTCTTCAGGTATTCAGGCATCTGAATCGCCCTTTCGTATATTCGAGTTGTATTACATGTTACGGTCCTAGGATCTTGTTTGAATCCATACTGAACCAGCTATTGTTTCATAGAAAGAATTCAGGAAATAGTTATTCTAGCTTTAAACGTTGTGAGAAGCCATCTGATTTTGTTAATTATCTTCGTGAAGCCTTGGAGAGTGTGATAGAAAATCTCAAGGGGAATTTAGGGAAATTGAGTTCCAAGGTGAGTGGACAGCCTTATGGAACAATGATTTACTTGGTTTTTGATAACTTGGAGCGTGTTCGCAAATGGGATAAAAGTTCTACCATATTACCTTTTCTATTTAATCTCTCTGACATTTTAAAGATGCCCGAGGTGGGATTTATCTTTATTAGCAACACCTCACCTGATACATATTACTACAATATGGGATCTGTGGAACCTATTACTCTTTATTTTCCTGACTACACCGAAGATGATCTTCGTCAAATTTTTATGGCAAACCAAAGCAATTGCAAGTTGTATTCCTCTTTTCTTGAGTAAGTACTAACACCAAAAACACCAAAGAGACCTATTACTCTTTTGTGTGCTTCAACTGATGAATCTCTTTGTTCTTTATGTCAACAGTGTTGTGCTAAGACCTTTCTGTAGAGTTACCCGGCGAGTAGATGAATTGTCTGCAGCCTTCTCTTCACTATTTAAAATATATTCTGAACCCTTAAGTGATATGGAAGTTGCACTAAATGAAGACATAAAAAGAAGGTTGTTTAGTCAACTTCAGCCACATATTTCTCCTGCTTTGAATGAAACATTCCAGGTTCCGTCTAGGCCTCTTCTCAAAGCTAAAGCCAACGAGGAGACAAAGAAAAAAGGCAGTTCAAAGATGGCAGGAATTCATGATGAGTGTGTTAAGATGGATTTTCATATGTCTACTTCTGCAAAATATCTTCTTATTTCAGCTTTCCTTGCTTCAAGAAACCCAGCTACTCTTGATGCATCATTATTTGATTCAGTTGGGATCTCTGATAGTCGCAAACGAAAGAGGAAGTAAGCACAAGAATAGCCTAATTTTCAGTTTGTCTTGTTGGAATATACTTCTAGGCTATGGAACTAACTGCATGGAAGTACTGCAATTGTGCTTGAAGTAGAAACTTTACTTACTGCTTGAGAGCCTGCTACTATCTTAAGTGGAGTATATAGTATAATATCATACGAGTTAGTAATATTGCACGGCTTATGGAATGAAATTGGTTTTGCAAAATATAGAGATGCTTCTAGTCTGATATAGGAATTTTCTTTTAATAGTGCTGAACTGACTCTTAGATATTAGTGAATAGAGATTATCCGTATAACTTAATGATCGAAAACTCTTTTATGCTGCAAGTTTTTTGCTTAGATACTTTGTGCTATATGTCAAACGACTAAGGGTCTCATCTCACTTCATATATGCATCTTGCTTTACCTATAAGTATCAACTAAATCTTGATCTAATACTTAATCTTCAGGTCCTCTGAAAAAGCAATGGAGCAGAAAGAAATGGCAGAGCAGGAATTGCTCATGAAAGGGCCTGGAACTTTTCCATTGGAGAGGTTATTAGCCATATTTCAGTGTATAACATCTTTAGCAGAGGATTCGCTTGATGAAGAAGGAAGTCATGAGCTAACCGTTGAAGGGGGGAGTAGTGGACTCATGTCTGACGTTCTCTTGCAACTGTCTAGTCTGTGCAATGCTAATTTTATAATTAAAGGAGGAAGCTGTCCATTAGAGGGGTCAACACGATATCGTACTGCAGTGAGTGAAGATTTAGCTTTGAAGGTAATCTCTTCAAAATCTGTCTAATAATTTGACAAGAATTCTGTTCTAGGTTTCCTTTTACATATGTGGTTATGCTTTCTGCCTATATCTGAATCTTATTTCCAATTCCTAATGTATACAGGTTGCAAGGAGCCTCAAGTTCCCTTTGTCAAAATACCTGTACCGGAGGTGATTGTGATGCAAAGGGACGCTATGATTTCATCATTTAAGTTTCAGCATTGATTGATTATGCAGGGGACGCATGGGAAATTTAAAGGTGATGATTCTTTGTTCTAACATGCTTCTTTTCTGAAGCATGGTATGTGAATATCAAGTTTTTTAACCTAACGTTCACAGTACTGAATGAACGAATTGGCAACTCTAGTCAGAAGGCACTTGCAGAGGAATATTATAGCATCGGAGGCAATAATTGTATCTTGCTATTTCTTCTTTCTGTGTTAACTTCATAAAACTTATTCACTTTTAGGGATTTAATATTTAGATGTTCTATTTGTTTTCTGTATCCTGTTTCTTGAATTCATTAAAACTAATTGCTAGATAAAGTCCCTGATCTTGTGGTTTCTAACATTCCGAAACAACTTGATTACATGGTGGTTCCTTTGAATTTGTGTTTCCCCACTGTTGTTATGATTGTTCTTTACAGTCTTGTAATCCGAAAGGTTTGAGAAGCTGACTGAGTATGAATAATGGTATCTCACATGCAAATGGGCTGCCGACACCCAACTTTCGCCATCTACCAATGCATCTATGGATACCATTTCGTCTTGTGCAGTCATCATAATCGACTTCCCATGCATGTGCTGATGTTACACAGGTAACACAGCAAGTAACTGAACATCATATGGGGAAAAAAGATATCTAAACCCAATAAAGCAAAATGATTTTTGGACCTTTATTTTTTTATCGTTACAAGTACAAAAATACTTGTGAGTATCTATATAGCAAGAAATAAATCAAGGTGAGAACTATAGGCCTAGATTATAATTCAACAACCAATTTATATCAAAAGATTTTAATTGAACACTTCCTTAGCGACGCCATCTTTGGTTCATGACATGAGGAAGAACATAACAAGCAAAAAATTTGTGCGCGAATCACTCGTACGCTGTCGTTTTTCCTGTCCTAAAATTCTAGAATACCTTATGGTTTCCCCAAATTTGCAAACCCAAAACTCGTTGAAAATGAAAACAGAAAGTTACTATGAGACTTAATTATAATGGCATGGTGAGGACAGAAACGATCACCTAACTTAATACTATGAAAAATCGTGAAATTGAGATTTAAATTCCTTTTTTGGGTGAAATTGTAAGAAGTTTCTCAGATGGTAGAAGTAGAATCAGCATATTGACCATTGCCTAATGGTCATGATAACTAACTAATTAACTAACCCAACCATCTATTACGTACATATGGCCGGCCGTCCACCTAAATTTAGCCAACCCTTAATTTGTTTTTAATCATTTTCCATTGAATACAATAGCCATTAGCCAACCCAACCATATCTACATATGACTCATTGCAAGATTGGTTTAAAGAGAAGAATAAAGCATTAGACTGTATTATATGTCTACAACTTTAATCCCGGTTTAGGAATAGGAAAAACGCGTGGGGACTTCAAAGTCTTCCCAAAGGCCAAGATCGAAGAGAGAGAGAGAGTCAGTCATTTTTTTTTTTTTGGCAACAGAGAGTCAGTCGTTCAATAAATGAAATTCTACCGATAAACATATTCCCAACTTTTACTTGCTATACAATTCCTAAATTATGCCCACAGAAAAGTGAAACTGAACAGGTGACCCCATATGATCGGTTAAAGTCGAAATGATCAACTTTCTGCACGTCAAGCGGTTAAAGTAAAAAGCAAGAGCACTAAATCTACTAAGTACTACTAACTCACTTAACAAATAAACAAACCTATTTTGCCTTGATTATTATATATTAGTGATGGAAGTGAAGTGACCCACAATAGTTGCGTCACCTACGGTTGGTCTTGGTCCCCTTCTTCCATTTATACACGTTATCTCCTTTTTCATATTTTTTTGTCTTGCAACATGAGCCCGCTGAGATTTTGAGACTTGAGAGGTCAACCATAGTTTCCCTTTTGTCTTTCCCATGGGAAACGGGATTCTCTGCAATTTTACGTTACACAAAAACTATGGTTGACTTTCACAAGAAAAACATTGTAGTCTACCTATATCCTCTTTATCTTTATCTACCGATTTCGACAGGAGCAATTTCCTATTTAAGTGTCTTGGAGGGCACGATATTTTAATTATTATTAGAAAAATATTGGTGGTTGAATTAATCCTCAGATCACGAAATTTTAACCAGCTAGTCATTTCTTTGTAAGAATTAATTCCACCAAATTCATGGACAATAACCAAGATTTAATTAGGCATGTAATATCATTTTTATTAGTATTAGTATTATAGATGACTATAATAACAATAATGATATAGTACTATGGTAATATGCATATGGGTACAGATTTCGAGATGAAGAGCATGAAAAAGTGTAATGGAACTCTGCCTAGAGAGGATAGTATATCGAAGGTCCGTCTTCTTCTGTAAAATGTCATCTTTTAAATAAACGAACTAGAAATCAAATTCCTATATTATGCTGCTGCTGATTGCTGAAAGCATTAAGCTGAAGCCACCTGTTCAAGCTTTCTGGTCTCTGTGCCGATATGCATTTGACTTTTTTTTCCTTCATTTACAAGATCAGAGGTAATGCATGGCATGGGCACGCCTTTTCTTAACATGGCAAGTAGTATTTAAAGAGATAAAGGTCAAAACTTATATATATGATCGACTCTCAAGATTTTTCTTTATTTATTTTATTCAGTTTTGTTAGCGAGTGCATCATACATCTTTTAAGGTTAATTGACTTTTTATTTAATACAATAGTTTTTTTAATTCAAAAAAAATAAAGCATTAATTATATAAAACTTTCTATATTTAGTACCTTAACTGGTGCATCCATGCACCATTTAGCATTTTTCTTATTTTATATACGTGTGTGTGTGTGTATATATATATATATATATATATATGAGGGGGAATCATTTGACATACGGTATAATTAAGATTAAGAGTTTTATACCTGTTCATAATTTGACGTACAATTAATATTTAATTAATCAAACCGTTAAATTTTATGCACTATTCACATACATCGTACATGTAAAATTTCAAATTAATTTAAAATGTCTAACTTATATTTTAATGTGATAGAATTTTTCATCATTCAATATATATTAAAAATATCTAAAAATGTTAGAGTCTAGATCGATATCATAAAAATATCGATTTGACTTGAAATTTTACATGTATGATATATTCGAATATATCTTTAAATCCAACGGTCGGATTGTTAAAATATTAATCATACGCCTAGTTATAAAAATGGTGTAAAATAATTTAGTTTTACACTGGGTGTAAATTGATCCCTTATATATATATATATATATACTGAAATTTGCAGAGAAATATTGGACAGATATATACATGGAGAAGAATGTTAAAAAAAAGGCATGCAGCTGCCAGGGAGCGTTATAATTTGTTGGTGGGTTGCTCACCCAACCCTAACCAAGAAGCCCACATGACTGAACCCATTTTCATTTAAGACCCCTTATGTCCCCAAAATTTATATATTTTCATACTACTAATACTTTATTTTAACAACCCATAGTTTTCTCTTTTATATCTTTTTTGGGTATTAATTAATTTCTTTGAATTACTTAAATATTATATGAATCACAAACAGAGAAACAACCACAACAGCAGCCTACAGCCCCTAGCTATATATTAACCCGAAAGAGACCAAAACACAGACTGTATTATATCTTTGTGCGACCCCTTTGATTATTATTTGGCTTTCTAACGCCATTGATCAATTTGGTGTTTTTCCTTTTTCTTTTCTATATAGTCTTCTCTCCGTCTTAGTTCCTCAACTAAAATCATTTAATTCTCTTCATTCAATGCTTGAATTAAAGACCCTCTTCCCTTCCCTGCAAATTAGGTGAAGATCGTATAGATGAAAGAGAAGAGAGTTTAAAAACAATTCAAGGGATAGAGTTAATTTTTGAGGTTTTGCTACTGTGTAAGTCTCGTGTATTAAAAGGGTTTCGAGTTACTACTTTCTAGTTTTTATTTTCTTCTTCACCCTTTAAAAAGTTTTTCAACGACCACTCAGCGCATTTATAGTGGTGCATCTGATGGTTGGACACTAAGAGAGAAAGAAGAAGAAAAAGGAAAAAAAAAAAAAAAAAGAAGAGAAGAGAGATGGTGCAATTCAAGGGGAACAGTCTGTCCTTAATAATTGCCTTTCATTATAATCTTCACCTATAAATCTTCTTTCTATACTCCATTTTGTACTATCACTCTCCTATTTTCTTCTTCTTCTTCTTCTTCTCCTCTCTCTCTCAGCTCTTCTCTAACCCTCCATTTTTCTTTTTCTCACGAAGTAGGTTTCACGTACGGGAAAAGAAAACCAAAACCCTTATTCTTTTTTCCCGTAAAAATATCTCATTTTGGGGTCAAAGTTTGTTTGCACATTTTTTGAATAATACCCATTTTTTATTCGGAGGTAAGTTCTTCTGTAACTTTACCTGATATAAAAGAAAAAAAAGTTTCATCGATAAAATATTTTAGTAGTAGCAGAGATTTTGTTTAGTT
The DNA here is from genome assembly GCA_030664755.1 of Microcos paniculata. NCBI lineage: Eukaryota > Viridiplantae > Streptophyta > Magnoliopsida > Malvales > Malvaceae > Microcos > Microcos paniculata. The sequence continues at coordinate 38,601,578 of CP131461.1, forward strand.
ATAGCTATACGGCTATACCTACTATGGATGTTTCTACTGCTTTGTTACTTTTGGCGGCTATTACAGCGTACCTACTATGGTTCACTTTCATCTCACGGTCGCTGCGTGGTCCGCGTGTCTGGCCTCTGTTGGGTAGTCTTCCAGGCTTAATCGAGAACTGTGATCGCATGCACGACTGGATTGCCGACAACCTCCGTGCTTGCGGCGGCACCTACCAGACCTGCATTTGCGCCATCCCCTTCCTGGCACGGAAACAAGGTCTCGTGACTGTCACCTGCGATCCCAGGAATTTGGAGCACATCCTCAAGACCCGTTTCGACAATTACCCGAAAGGTCCGACGTGGCAAGCCGTGTTCCATGATCTGCTCGGTCAAGGCATCTTCAACTCCGACGGTGACACGTGGCTGTTCCAAAGGAGGACCGCCGCTCTGGAATTCACCACCAGGACTCTTCGCCATGCCATGGCTCGATGGGTCAGTAGAGCCATCAAGCTTCGCTTCTGCCCTATTCTGGAGAAAGCTCAAAATACAGCCGAGCCGGTTGATTTACAAGACGTATTGCTTCGGCTCACTTTTGACAATATTTGCGGGTTAGCTTTTGGTAAAGACCCACAAACATGCGCCGAAGGGTTACCCGAAAACGGCTTCGCTACCGCTTTCGATCGAGCCACGGAAGCCTCTCTTCAAAGATTTATTTTGCCAGAGGTTTTATGGAAGCTAAAGAGATGGCTTCGGCTTGGATTAGAAGTGAGTTTGAGCCGAAGCCTTGCTCACATCGACGAGTATTTATCCGACGTCATCAACGCCAGGAAGCAAGAACTGCTGAGTCAACAAAAAGATGGGAACCCACACGACGATTTGCTCACAAGATTCATGAAGAAGAAAGAATCATACTCGGACGAGTTCCTCCAACAAGTGGCACTCAATTTCATCCTAGCCGGGCGTGACACATCATCCGTAGCTCTCAGCTGGTTCTTCTGGCTCATCACCCAACACCCGACAGTTGAAGACAAAATCCTACGGGAAATCTGCACCGTCCTAATCGAGACACGTGGCATTGACACATCAACGTGGCTAGACGAGCCATTGGGGTTCGAAGAGGTTGACCGATTGATATACTTGAAGGCAGCATTATCAGAGACCCTAAGGCTATACCCTTCGGTGCCTGAGGATTCAAAGCACGTGGTGGCCGATGACGTGTTGCCGGATGGAACATTTGTACCGGCGGGGTCGTCTGTGACTTATTCAATATACTCGGTAGGGAGAATGAGGTCAACATGGGGTGACGATTGCCTCGAGTTCCGGCCCGAGCGGTGGTTATCACCTGATGGAAAGAGCTTCATCATGCATGACTCTTATAAATTCGTGGCATTCAATGCTGGACCGAGAATATGTTTGGGGAAGGGATTGGCCTATCTTCAAATGAAGTCGGTGGTGGCGGCGGCGCTGCTGAGGCATAAGCTGACGTTGGTGGCGGGGCATAAGGTGGAGCAGAAGATGTCGCTGACTTTGTTTATGAAATATGGGCTTAAAGTGAACGTGCATGGGAGAGATTTGGGAATGATGGTTGAGAAGATAATTAGGGAAGAGAAAGGAGGAGAGTTGCATGGTAAATGCAATGGTAAATTGTGATTAATTTTGAGTGATCATTCATCAGGTTTCAGGAGGGAAGTGGTTGGCCAGTTGGGAGTGTTGGTGGAATTGGGTGGGGATATTTAAGGCAAATGCTGGTGAAATTAAACTCACATGGCGGGAGGCGCGTGAGGGGTAAAATGGCAGAGTTAATCTTTTGGTTTAGTGTTTTTCTCAGTTTCGTGTAGGGAAAAGGAAGAAAGGGATGGGAGGAGGGGCCATTGGCATTATAATGTTCACGGATATATTGAGCCGAGGAAGGGACAAAGGGAGTGGGAATACTTGTTAATTTTACAGAGGGAGTTCACTTTCATAATCAAAAATCATAATCATTCAAGTGAGGGAGAGAGAGAGAAAGAAAGAAAGGGGAGAGAGGTATTTATTTATTACTACAATTTAATTTAATTACTTGCTTTTCTTGTAGGCAAACCCTTTTGAAATGATTATTCTATAAAATTCTTTAATCATCTTGTTCGTTTTATATATAATAATAATTTCTAGCTACGATCGGTATTGCATATGCTGATATTTTGATTTGTCTAAGTTAATTTTGTTTTGATTAACATTATTGATTTTCGATTAATGCAACGGATATGTACTTGGATTAGATGATCCTATCCTTTTACTTTATTCTTTTGATTGGCCAAAAAAAAAAGTGTTCTTTTACTTTTGAGTTGGGATTGATTGTGATACTGTTCAATATTTTCCTTAGCTCAATTGACTTCTCGCTTTTCCTCTGGGCTGGGATTCTTTTGAAAGGATAAGCTTTCATCATGATCGGATCATGATTATCAATGTTGAAATTCTCAATGCACAGAAAAGGAAAATACTGTTAGACGGGCCATAGGCGCCGGGAGATCCCAATCCGGCCGTTTGATTAAATTGCTTGGGAACGTCTGGTGGACGACAAATTTCACAAAAATTAGATGTAAACATCGAACTAGTAAGTATGTACTGGTGTGGTGGGATCAAATTCTTCTTTTGTATTAGCATTTCTACACTTATTTCTTGGGCGATTGCCTTTACGTCTCATCTACCACCCCCAACACCTAGCTAAGGTCAACCGGATCGAGTTTTTACATTGAAAACCCTAGCCCAGTAAACAAAATTGCAGTCCGTATATCATTAATTTCTTTGTTTTTTTTACTTTCCTTTATCCTTTTCATTTTTTATTTGAATAGGCTTGAGGTAAACAATATTAGTTGTTAATAGGCCCGAATAGGCCCACATTGTGGCTTGCAACCTGGCCCAAAAACTTCACGACGCAAAACTGCAAGTGCTCAATGTAATGGCATGGCAGTATTATAAATGTTTACAATTACACCCAATGAGGGGTTGCTACTTGCTAAGAATGAAATGAATGCATTTCCCACCTACAATCCTTATCCAAGGAGGCTGGAGGCCCACACAAATTATTTGGCTACGAATTTAGCGCCGGTAATAGATTAGGATCATCTGGCGAAATCATATGGATATGGTTTACTTTGAATGGTTCAAAGCATAGCTACCAAATAACCTTGAAGAGTTGAAGTTGAAGGGTCTGCTTTAGAAGTTTGAGATCATGATGATGTTTCAAAGGGAATGAGCATTTTTATGGGCAAAGAAGATGATGTTCCATGGGTTGCTACAATTATTTACCCATAAAGTCATATATTAGAAACACATAAATGAAATGAAAGAAGGAACTTTTTGGCACGAAAATTTTCCAGGCAAACTCAAATATTTGTTTTATCAGGGCCTTAGAAGTTGTTGATAAAAAGCTTAATCACGGCAGTTAGCACCTGGCTGCATTCACCTCGGTTCTTTTTTTCCTTTTTATCCTCTCCACCCGCCCTGGCATACACGCTCCTTCTATAACTTCAAAATCAAAAGTTGTTTTCTTTTAGTTATGTGGGGACCGGGTACTCTTTCCTCCTATGGCATTTTCCTAGTCGAGAACCTTTTCTCCGGTTGAAAATATGTTCCAGATTAATGTGCCTATGATGTATAACACGACTGACACCTTAAACACATCATCCCAGGAACCTGCAGAGGTGAGATTTTGGGTGTGTGAATTTCGAATATCACATTAGGAATTCAGGAAGAAAATCGATGTTGAGATAAGCCCAGCAGAGATTCAGTTTTCATACCTCGTTGCAGTATGTAGCCAGTTGCAGCTGTACCAAAGACACCGGCCAGCACTCCGGCTGTGTTTGACAGTCCTAAGAGAACTCCCTGCGATTGACATTACCAGCTTACTTTCAGGAAATCAAAAGACCATTATGACGAGGAGAAACTTTAGTAAAAAGATAATTACATTATACTTTGGCTAACTGCATAGAGAGTTTCTCTTCTAGAAAAAGCCTCAAGCACCATATTCTAATGATCAGTTTGTTATTAGTTCTAGCTCTTACAGATATATTAAAGTGATTTTATCAATCATCACTCTAAGTCTATGGAAAGATTCCTTCCATACTTCCAAGTGAAATCTCCCCTAGTTATGCATTAAGTGTATAAACTCACAGCATATCGTGGGCCAATGTCTTGGTGATTGGAATAAAGACCAGATTGGGAGAATGCATCAGATCCCTGTCAAGAACAAAGCACTTATGGATCAATGGTAGCATAATGTTTGAGAAATTAGTTAGTTGCATCTGATTTGACAATCCTCAATAGAAACCAAGCACCTAAGAAAGGAGTTTTTTCTCCCCTCTGGCCAGTCTAAGACAGGAATTCACTTTGGGTTTACTGTGAGTATTGGTTTTCAGGTGAAGTATAGGAAGTCTAGGTAGATAAGAAGCGCATACTTGGGGAGGAATAAACTGAATATTAAATTGCAGCGATTCAAAGCTCAGGTGAACTTGAAATCAAACATGACAATACCTGACTGCAGGCCATGCACAGCACTGCCATAGCAGGTGTCCTCACATGGCTTAGCTGTGTAAGGAAGAAGGCCGGTCCCAGAAAACCTATCGATTGCATGATCTGCAAAATTAATAGGTTAAGACATGATTACGTCAAAGAAGTACGAATTTAGTATTACCATCACTGTGAGCATGATTTGAACTAAAGTACTAAATGTCTTTTTTATCTCATATTGGAAGATCAGGCCTGAATTCCATGTAGAATTTCCACTGTACATACAAAATGCAGACTCAAGCGTGCACTCTTGTGTTCACTCAATAAGTCAAGTTAATTTTTTCTGATACCAGAAGGGCATGATGCATACAGAACACACCAACTCAAGTTGAATTTCTATAAGCAACTTCAGTGTTCCTAAGAAATTAAGAATAAGAATCAGAAGCGTTATAATTTTAGTAACTAATCAATACTTAGAAGTTGGTACTCTCAAGTATTTAATAACCCTTTTAAAACAAAATTTGAGAATCAAAAAATTAATCCACTAATCCTTGCCTTACGAACTGCTGTTATGGAAACACCTTTGCTCACAAGTGTGTCTGCTATCCACCCTCCTATATTGGCAAAGACAGCCATAGTCAACCACGGCAATACGCAGAAGAGTCCAGATTCAGTGAGGTTGAACTTCAAAACCTGCGAGAACAACCGTGACTTGGCTATCAAAAACAAAGGCAAAATGGAGATCTCAATATAGTTTTACAGCGGCTGGCTTAGATTTGTAGAAGGTTAAAGGCAAAATAGCGAGCAATAATAAAGAGAAATTTAGCAATTGTTAATGATGGTAAATCAATTCCCAAAACACTAGGTGTGTGCAATGTGGAAAGCATGGGTTGCAACAACAATACAGCCTGCACAAGAGCAGGGAGCAGTATAAACAATACTGCATGCCTCATAGCCAATAAAGCAATAAGTGCTAAGCAAAGCGTGCCGACATTTTAAACCCTAATATAAGTCAGCTCCAACATCTGATATTTAGATAAACAAAGCGACTGCAACATGAAAATTTGAAGCAAAGCAAAGCATGTCCTGGAATCAATATCAACTGTAAAATTGCGGTTTTATTATGGAAAACCAAATTACACTAGTTGGGAGACAGCTATGATTGAGCAATGTTCAGATACCTGATTGTAGTACGTAGGCATCCACGTCAAGAGAATAAAAGTTCCCCAATTATGGCAGAAGTGCGAGATTATGAGCGCCCAAACAGGGGCTTTTGATAATATTAATTGCCATGGAATGACCTTTACAGGTTCCTTAGATATGCTGCCTCCCATTATTAGATTCTTTTCTTCTTTACTGAGCTCTGGGTCTTCCTTTGGGGAGCTATATGCCTGAGCAGTAATAATAAGATAGGCAGAAAGAATTTCAAAGGAATACCAAGAAAAAACATCCAGATGTTGGTATTAATTCATTCACATTTTTACACAGAGAATACTCAAAGCCAGAATTTTCTTCACTTGTTTAAAATGTGTTATCCATCGTGAAAATTGTATGATTGGTAGTCAATTTTTCCTTTTGGGATAAATATAACATTTATCCAAAAAAAAATTTTTGGTTGTAATGGGAGCAGAAACTGAGCCAACTATTTTTGTTGATTCTTATGATATATTTAGAAAAATAGCTAAAGAGGTCAACAACTCACTTTTCTCAGCCATAATACAAACCAGATGCTTCCAAGAGAGCCAAATGAGTAGAATACAGATGGCCATCCAAACTTGTGGATTAAGATAGGAGAGACAGCCAGACCAGTAACAGAACCAAGATACATGCCACTGTATACGAGTGCAAGTGATCTGCTTCTCTCTGAGACTGGAATCCACTTAGAAAGTAGGTTGTTCATTGCCGGCATAGCCACACCCTGTAAAGAACACAGATCAAGCATATGAGAAGCCCCCCCGCAAAGTTGCACTCTCTTTCTAGGTAGGGAACCATTGGCTACATTGATAGAGGCCAGATCACATATAAATCAATTTTATTATAACAAAATGGTAATTATATGGAGTTAAAATACTATAAAATTCTAATCTATTAAACTTGATGAGAATGTTTAACTTTCCTTTTCTGTCATTGTTTCATTTACTTCCAACTCATATATCTAGTTAATGTTAATCAAAGATTTCTACCTTCTTAGCCAATTTGTACAAGAGAAAGAAAAAGCTGCTTGATCAACAAGTTTTTTTGGAGGTAGTTAGGTACTAAGTAGTTAACCACAAACCTCGCCAATTCCCATAAAAGCACGCATAACAAGCAAAAAGGGAAGTCCAATTCTAGCAGCAATTGGTGTCAAAACTGTAGCTACTGACCACCAGACAACTCCAAAACCCAGGACTAGCTTTCCACCAATTTTATCTGCCCATATGCCTCCTAGAATCTGTAAGTTAAAAGAAAAGATTAGAAGAATTCTAGCATCAACAAACACTTAATTGAAAAGGATCTAGTGGTCAAAGTATGCATTAATATTGGAAGCTTGATATACTGCAAGCAGATGTATATGGACAGCCTCATAGAAACTAAACAATTCAGCATATTCTAATATATTTGAACCAAACCTGTGTGAGCAGATAGCCCCAGAAAAAAGAGGACTGAATCAAACCAACTGTGGCACTGTTCCAGTTGAACTCTTTTGACATGGGGAGTATTGCAATGCTCATGTTGACCTGCAAAAGGCATACACAACACAGAACTCAGTCTACATGCAAGTAAAGAAGTATTTTAGTGCTATTCTTCACAAACAGATTACTCACACGATCCATGTTGCATAACAGAAATGCTACAAAACAGAGCAGTACGATAACCCAGCGCTTTGGAAAACTCTGCCACCAAGGGACTGCTTCCTGCATGTCACCTCCAACTAGAACTGGTTCATTGGTTATATCTGGTGATGGCAAAGAGTCCACTTTCGCCTCGGTTATATCGTACTCCTCAGACTTATAGTAAGCACAAGTCCTGCTTTTCCCTATTCTATCCTCGTTACCTGGCTCAAACCAACCTCCAAGTGAGGGACTTGAAGAAGAATAAAATCCAAAACTTCCTCTACTTCTTTGTTGAGGATAAACTTGGTAAGACTTCTCACAACGGCGCAGGGACATTGAAGAAATAAGTTGTCTGCCATTAGGAGAAATTGGTATGGGTTTCAAACTGTTTTCATCTAAATGAAGAGTATTCCGAACAAAAGGGCCATATGAGTTTCTGGATAAAAAACCATTTGCCATTCGGTTGCATAGCTTTTGATACAAAATATTGCCATGCACGACAGCAACGGCCGATCTCTCTCCTCTGTGAAGTAAGATTGTTTGCTCCCCTCGACACACTTTACCTGCCATTTTCAGAGTTTTACTACAACTAGCCTCAGAACTACCAAAGGGCAGAGATATTCAAGATGTAGATATTGTGCTAATTTAGAATAGGAATTGCCATTATAAGGACAAGAAACCTGACAAGGAATCTCCAAATGGAAGAAATAAATAAATTATTATCCAAACTAGAGGCCTTATATATAGTACACGTTTACGATGGACAGTGAAGAATCATGGAACTATGCAGACAAGGCGGATTCACCAAAGCTTATGACCAGTAATGAACTTTAACTCTTCCATACCAATCTAATATACTATAAACCAATCAAAATCGCCAGTTTGAGCATATTTCAGTTTTTGTAGAACAGTTCTAGAAGATTTTACAGAAGAAATAAAGAAAATAGAGAAATAAAAATGAAGGGAATGAAAATTTGAAACTATTGCTTCTTTATGGATCAATTAAAACCGTCAAATTTATCAAGTAAATCACTAAAGTAGCAGTAAAAAGAATTCTAACAACAGCTTCTCATCAACATCATTTATCTACTCCAAACTTAACTCCGAAAAATACTAGCATTTTATTCCGTCCTTGCATGCAATCAAATTTTCATTAAATTTCCTAAGATTTCAAGGACGACACAGAATCTAAGCTACTTTTATCCACTTCAATATAAATTCAAATCCAAAGAGACTATATATATATATATATATATATATATATATGTAAAGGTAGACTTTCAAGGGTGGAAAAACTGTAAGTAGGAGCTAATAAACCAGAACAAATGAACATGCAACTATACAAGCAATAAATCCAAAAGAAAAAGTGAATTTAGAAATGCAGATAAAGATTAAGCTCAAACAACTGCTTCATGAAGATAATTTCCAAACAGGATTGCAATTCAATAAAGGAAGCGAAACAGTACCTGAACCGATCAAAGAACCGAAGTTCCGGTTCGAAATCAGACCGCCGATAGCCATTGCTAAATCACAAGTTTTACAGTGGAAGAGTTTGAAGCTAAAGAGCTAATTATACCATGCTAGTTCCAAAAGAAAGCTCAAAAGTGTAGGAAACAACACCGTGTTTTAGCACTTAGTGCCGACGTTCGTTCCCCGACTCTGGAACTGGAATGGATAAACCGAGGTTTCTCCTTTTTTTTTTTTTCTCTTCGATTAGAAATTTGTTGTGGAGCTTTTATTTATTTATTTATTTTTTACCTTTTTTTTTTATCAAAGCGGGAAAAATCTCAGTGGTTTTCATATATCGAAGCAAAGGAGGGTGGAGAGCATGACACGTGGCATGTCATCCTCTTGAGAGATGAAAGGTCCTCAACAGGAAATGACAGGATTAGGGAAAATACCACTCCATGCAACTCGAAACTAAGTGGGATTTTGTGTGGCAAGCGTGGTAAATAAGCCGGTTTGAAACGAGTGTTTTGGGGTGAGGAAATCTCCACCGTGCTTAATTAACGAGAATGCCCTGCCTATCGCTGAAATATTTCGCGTTACGACAAAAGGATCGCCGGAAAAGGACCGCAAAAGGGTATTAAAGTGATGCAAATTTTATTTTAGAAATCATGCGTGGAATATTTGCATCGTGACAAGTGGAAAATGTTCAACCGAGAAAATATAAAAAGGGGGACACGAGCGGAAAAACGCACTCGTTGTGTTGGTTATTAAAGACGTAAGGCCTTTTCTGGGCATTAAACTGGCCCAACTTTCTTGTTCACCCATCAAATTCCCCCAGTATCCATTACTATTTCTTTATGCTAAACAAATTTTGAAAAGATGGAACAAATGTGTGGCCCAACAAGAGTATTATGGATAATGATGATATTGAAGCTAAAATCCAAATCCTTCCTCTTGCAAGTTGCAACTAAATTATAGGGACCTCCTGTCCTGGTTATGGATTCCGACTGTGTCTCTCAAGAAAGTGAGGCCCATCCGCCCTTGTTGGGAGAGAACTTCATGTACTAACGTTATATTCCCTTGGACCGTGTTAAATGTCCATAGACTAGTGCTCAGCTGTTACTTAGCAAGGAGCAAATAAAATTATAGTCGTAATTTATCATGAAGATGATAAATAATCCTTCAGATATTGGCAGTTTACATGAAAAAAATATCAGACGCCTAACCAATTGTACATTTACCAAATACTCCATAAATCCCTCAAGACCTTTTTTTTTTTAAACATAAATCTCAATCCAAATTATTTTCTCACAGAATGACTTAAAGAGGCAAATACCAAACTAACTAACGTCTTAATTCTTCAAATCCAAATGTTTTTGACTTTTGAGAAAACCCCTTAGGCGTAATAACCAACAAAATGCCACCAATCCAAACTATTTCTTCCCATTGTACATTGATTCAACCTTACCATCATTTCCTCCGAGCAACATATATTTATCCTTCCTAGTCAAACCAGTGCGTTCAAATCCCAAGACATCACCCAAAACCTTCTGCACGTGATTCGCCACTTCGATTGATGATTTCCCGCCAGCCTTAACCGTCATCTCCTTTGGAAGACGATCAAGGAAAGTGACCTCGTATGTTGGCCTAGGATTCATGAAGAAAAAGTATGGGTCCCAAAATTTGACTCCCCTCACGGTCGTCCCATAGAACATGCTCTGCTTGCTATTGACCGCCACGGGTACGATCCTATCACTCATCTCTGCGAACAAAGCACTGAATCGAAGCAAGAACGGCTCGCGACACGTGGTACCCTCTGGGCACACCACCAGATCGCCTTTTTGCAAAAGTTCCGAAATTCGGGCAGCATCAGCCGCACGATCACGAGTCAAAGCAATGGCTGGGATTGGAGATAGGAACCTCGAGAGGCGGCTTACGCTGTATGTCACACACGAAACTTTGCGTCCGAGTGCGATGGCGATGACAATTGGATCAAGAGCTGAACGGTGATTGCAGACGTAAAGGTTTCCTGGGGTCCCAGGAGATGGTGCCGGAGGACGCTTCCCACGGATCACGAGGTGGATACCCAGCATTTCGTATGTGTAACGCACTATACGCTCGGGTAAGGGTAGATTGAAGTAGACGCGAATAATGGATAGGATGAAGCCAAATGGCAGCCAAATGTAGGTGATCAAGGCATTGAGTGGGTCCGGGCGCTGAACAAGGCGACCATCATGAAAGACGATGCGGCTCTTTAGACGATCAAGTGGTACTGGCGTCGATGATTTGTTAGGGTGCACCATGTAGCCCTCCTGTTTACATACAATGACCAATAATGAATCAAAATTCATAAATTTCGGCAAGTCCTGGATTATCAATTGTAATTTGATTGAAAAGCAATAAAGTTCTCTTTCTGGTTTGTCAAAAATAGAAAAACTTTATGTCATTTTATTTTCTGGTTACATTATGTCATTCTTTATTACATCAATGAAAATAAGGCCAAAAAACTGTGTCTTTCCTTATTACATGAAGGAAAGAAGGCAAGGCCAAAAAATTTAAGACTTATTAGGAAACATACCCCAATAGATATATGATATAATAAATGTGGTATGATACTTAAGATTACCATGATCGTGTTCAAGTTGTTAGAACTTAGAATTGAAATAATTCTACAAGTTTTACTTTCTTTTTATTGATTGCTTTGCACTGTAAAGAATTTTGTTACCTAACCGGTCTATAATTCATCCTATATATATCTTATCCGATATGACAAGTCCCTTTTTTTTTAAATCCTATCATTTTTTTATGGTATACTATTATTTCTAGTAAAAAGATAAAAACAAATAGGATGCTATTTTTTTAACATGGAGTTAAAGTTTTATGAAACGTATTGAAATTTGGTAAATTTAAAAATAATAAACATCAGAAGCGTTATAAGTATGATAGATTTAAGGTTTAAGCGGATTAAAAAAACTTTTTTTATCCTAAATGACAAATTTTAAATGAAGGTCGATAAGAGGGATTAAATGACTACAATAATCCATTTAATTCTGAGACCAAAAAGCACAACTATTTATGGGGTGGGCCAGCTAACTTTGCTGGCGGGCCGTTGAGCGATGTTAAGATTGTGGGGCCAATCGAACTCATTTGTTAACCTAACCCCACTGTCTGGCCTTCGCCACTTCCACCCATTACTACTACACATTCTCACTTCGAAGTTCAAACTGTTTAAGCTATCTAATTAACAATATCTGATTTATTAGGCTAATTGAAGTGATCCGAAGGTTAACAAAGTAACGAAAGTAACAAGCAATTCAAGATAATCAAGTAGACACTAAACGTGAATTTAAAGATATAAATAAAGAAATATATGTTTAGCAAGATTCCCACGTTAGCTCTTCACTATATTAATATCGTGTCTTATTATAAGTATCTAAAGATTTTCCGAACTTGTTTAATATCTTAAACCGGAAAGGTTTTTAATTATTCTCGAGGCAAGATTGGGCGAAGATTAAAAGGAAGAAAATTTTTCCAAAAAGAAAAGTAATAAGAAAAGCTATATATGAACCAAATTAAGTCTGATTATTATATATGTAATATGAAATGAAATAAAGTCTGTAACCAAAATAAATAAATAAATAAAGTCGTGTGATTAATGTATGTTGTTTAACCTAGCAGTAGCAGAGTTAATAGTAAGAACTAAGACGACAAACCTTGCAAATCGACATGAAATCGTGATCAGATGTACGGTCTCCGATGCCGAGATCAGGTGATTCCTCGCCAAACTCCTTCAAGATGGCTAGTCTCTTCAAGTGCCCTACTAACACCCCAGGCTTCTTCACAAATCCAGTGGCCTTCTTCGTTTTGGGGTTCACTTCAATTTCTGTGCCTAAAACCTTATCTCCACCGAGGAAATCCTTCACAAATGGCTCCACCATGAACGTCGGATTGGCCGTCACCACCACCTTCCTCTTGCATCTATCAAATACCTCGAAACTTTCCTTCCTCACATTCGCAGCATAGAATCTAACCAAATAATTAACAAACAAAAAGGAAACTCACTAACTCAAGCAAAAACTTTTCGAAGTTCGGTAACACTAATGTTTGACTATTTTTTAAAAACGTCAAGGTTAAAATCTCCTTTGCTTGTAATACCTGGGAAGAACAGCGCGGGAGACGAGCTCGATGTCCCGGATCTTGAGTCCAGCGAAGGAGATAAAAATGAGGAGTTGGATTCCAACAGCTTCGGAAATGAAGAGATAAGAAATAATGACTAGAGGCAGAGAGAGAAGAAGGATAAGACCTCGAAGGAGACTTCCAGCTTCGATGGCGATAAGCATGAAGTAAGGAAAAGAGCTTCGTGAGATTAAAAGCGTGCCGTCGAGGTCAGCGGCTATGGATTCAAACGTAGAACCTTCGCATTTGGTTATCGACGGAAAGTTTCGCTTCGGATTTGGAGGAGCCATGTTCTTCTTCTTTCTTTCTTTGTTGTGGTTGTTCTGCTTTATTCTGCTTTCTAAGGGAGGAAGCGAAAGGGCGTTGAGGCCTGAGGGGGAGGAGAGAGGGAACGTTGTGTTTTAAATGTGGCGGTTGAAGTATGAAATTACCTGAATGGGTCTGAGATTATGGCGGGTCACACACGCAGAGTTCTAGTGAAGTGACGAGTATGCCCCTTTGTTAAGGCCTATGGTGGTACTTAAAACATAAGTATTACACGAGACTCTTTTGATTAGAATAAAAACACAACCTTAATTAATTAGTAGTAGTGCTTTGAATTGTGGGTTTGTCGTTTGTTGTTGATCACTGCTCAACTGTTTTTCTGTGCAGACCAATTAATATCTTTTGCTGCCGAAATCTTGTGAAGACTTAAAGCTACGTTTTTTCATAGTATGATTTTAGATTGCAAGACGGTTATATAAGGAATTTGCTCAATTTTTGCTTGGTTGAGATTATAAGAATGTAAGAAGTAAGATTGATTTGTTTGGTTGGAGATTATTTTTTTTTATCAAAATGTATATTTTATTATGATATCTTTAATGTAACATTTAAGCTTATTTCTTATTTGTTTAATATTATGTATAATTGTTGTAAATTTATTAAGTTTGATAATTAATTTATGACTAAAATAAAAATTGTTGAAGTAATAAACTTAACAAAATATTACATAATTAAATAGTTTATGATAAGTTTAATTATATTTCTTGGCAAAAAAACAATTATACTTCTAGCTTAATTGAACATATAATTAATAGTTTAATAATTATACAAGTTAAGTTTAATTATGCTTCTTACAAAAAAAATTTATGCTTCAAAAAATCTTGTAATTTGTCAATTATATAAAGTTATTGGGGTCCAAATAGGTAAAATATTAATGATAAAGTAGAAAAAATATTAATATAACATGATAATTTCACATTAATTAAGAATTTGAAAGTTATCACATTATCGGATTTTGAGGTTATATGTTGATGTGGATGTAATATGATATAACCTTAATTATCTCATTACCTTGATCAAATAAGGACATATAAAATGACAAAAGTCACATAATCCCCAACTAAACTTCTCCTAAAATTTTAATTACTAAAAGGGTGGCTCTGCCAATACTTTATTAATAACTAGTAAGATGAGGAATGTTTTTTCATGTCTTAGTATCTTGTTAGTTGTAACTGATTGATTGAACTATTTGTATACATCTTGTTGGAAATATAATTGAAATATTCCAGTTGCCAAAAAAAAAAAGGGTGGCTCTGCCTCTACCAACGCTAGCCAATTAGATATTCTTAGATCAAAGATTGGTGGCCCAACAGAACAAGAATTTCACCTATATTTTTTTTCCCTTATTAGAATATTATAAGTTCAATTTTTGTTAATTTGTTGCAACCAGAAGAATATCTAGTAATCCATTGAAAAAGAAGGTTAATCCATGTTTAAATTTTGGCTTTAGTGTAAGTTTGGCAAAATGAATTAACGTGGAGGGTGGAGAAATAGGGTCGGTAAATTCCCATGGATGGATTTGCAGGGCATTTTCAATGTTTACATCAAAGACAAAGAAGAAAAATATAGCACTTGAAGCCACATGGTGTAATTAATACTTGAAAATGACCTATTATCGAGTGACATGTCGGCTAGTCGTCAGATTAATTGGCCGCGCCCGCCCACCCCCAAACTGCTTTTAATTTCACGGTGCTTTTGCTTGATGAGAACATGTACAGCAACAATTACTACCACATTTACGGCTTGATTAATGACCGTTTACGAGGATAATTAAATTAAAATATGTATAATACTACCCTAGGGTTGGTTGGAGTAGTTGAAAGATTTAGAAGAGCTGAAAGGGTTTTCTGCTTTTATAGGTTGCCTTACATTCTTACTCCAATTAGCTGTCTAATGCTGGAGTCAAATTTAAAGAGGGCTCTGATTACGTGTGGAAAAGTAATGGTTTTTTTTTTCTTTATAAGGCTTTTAGTATAAAAATAGAATAGCCAGTAAAGAGTCACTCTCATTGCTTCTTTCTATGTCAATTAAGCAATATCTATATGGTTTACATTAAAGACGTGTTTAGTCTCTTTTAATTCTTATAGTCGTATTTTAACTCTTGATGTTGCATTTGCATGTTTTAGATATTTAGGAGTTCAAGTTCGATAAACTTTATCAAATTCATATGTAATTTGTTTGACCTTAAATCAAATCAAATACTATAAGAAATCTCTCTCCATTTGTTTTCGATGTCAACACAAAGCTGGCCCTAATTTAATAGGAGCTGTTTTTTCGGTTAAGAATTAATTGGAGTTCGATGAAAATGGACAAAAATAGTCAGCTAGAGAAACTCTTTATTTTTTGGTCGGAGAGAAACTCTTTATTCCTTTCCCTCCTCCCTTTAACATCTTCCGTAGTTCACATATCTTTATATTTTGTGACCCAAAAATCGAAATCAGCAAATCGTTGGCACATGGCATTGATTAGAAATTGGGGAAGTCGTCCAATCGGAGTTATAAATGAATTTATCCAGAAAAGGGTGGAATGGTCTTCAATTTTAATTTGTAAAAATTGCTTTTATCGGTGGAAATTGAAAGCCGCCCCATAAGCATAGGTTTGAAGGTGGTGGGTGTGGCCCGGTGGGAAATTGGGTCGGTAGATGCACCGACCAACAACCTCGCCAATAAAATGTTGCCAATCTTATTTTTGTTTTTTTTGTTTTTTTTTCTCTTGGGTGTAAATTTATGTTCTTTTATTTTATGTACATGTTTATTTCTCGCTTTGCTTTTTTGGCCAACAACTATAATTTTTTTTTATACATAAGAAATAAAAAAAGATATCTACTTGAAATTGAGAGATTTCAAATTCAATATTTCTTGTATGAATTTTTTAACTTCTAATTAATTCAGTTGGAAGGAGAATTCCATCAACTATGATTCTGACTAGCGACTCTATTTATAGCTTTGTTTATGCAATTATGATTCTGATTAACAACTTGTACCGTGCGATTCCGGTTGGAGGAATGATCCAGCTGATAGTGTTTGCCTGTCTGTTTTGTCATTAGTAATTGAGAGGTAAATGCTTCATTTTGCTATGGAGGGTGGAATGTAAAAGCACCCATAAGTCGTAAGTCGTAAGTCGTAACCCAATTTTGGCTTCTAAAAACCAACGATCTTAAGTAAAAGATGGAAAGATTTTGAGCTTGGACTGAAAATTTTGAATCACGTTAGGCCAAAAATATTGTCTGTTTGGGTTCAACCGAGTTTCCTAAAAACGGGCTAAGGCCCATAAATCGCTTCATGCATGTATGGGCAAGGTTTGCCTAGTTGGAGAATAGCATAGTATATAAAAGATGAAAGATCCATTACACATTTAATAAAAAAAAAAAGATGAAATATCCTCTTAACATTGATAAAAAGGGTTGCTCAAACAACGTTATACACATGATCGTTTCCCCATCTCCCACCATAAATACGAGAATGAGGACAAAGGGCATACCATCAAAAGTCACTAGATTAAAACCAACTTCAAGGCTTGGTCTTGAATGCGATGGCTCGAATGATTATTTGGTGGTATAGTGCAGCAAGCGCAGCACCGATGAAGATAAAAGCCATTTAGGTTCGTTATCGATTAGGTATCAATGGAAACATAAAGATAAAAGAGTTAACTAAGCATCAAATCGACTTACTAAAAGGAACTGATTCGCTTATAGAGTTAAGAGGAGAAAAAAGCAAGTGCAGAGCAAAGTGAGTAACAGACCGAGAACATTCTTTTACATCCATCTCTGCTTTACTTGACAAGAAGATTTTATCGACAGACTCAAATAAGAAGAGGCAAATCGAGCCACCACTGAAAAAGCATCCTCTGCAACTAGTTTAACCAGGAAATACCAATAAGATGAAGATGATGGTGGAGTCAAAGTACTACCATTAGCAATAGGTAGTAGTACATGTCTTTTCTCTCTCAGGCATCTTATGTTAATGGTAACATGCATCAAATGAACTTGCAAAGACTTAGATGCATGCAAGTAATTGGGTCAGTAAAAATGCTACCTAAAAGTTTAGTTTTGTATATGGTATCTTAATTAGAGACTTCCTTTCCTGTAAAAAACTATCTATTGGTTTATTTTCGTTTAAAGGTCTTGCTTTCCAGATTGTTGCTTGGATTGAAGATGATTTCTTTAGATAAAACCATAAGATAAGAAACTAAGAATGAAGCCAACCGAGAAAAGCAAAATACAAAGAAAATAATATGGTGAATAAACGTCAATGGAGTTGGACAAATTTGTACATTAGCCTAACATAATCTCAAACAAAATGACGGATAAGGTTTTAAAGTTTTAAAGCCACTGCTTTTAATTGGGTCCATGGTTAAAACAAGATCAACAACCATCTGAAATACTAAAAGTCCAAAATACTACTTTACTTACTACTAATATTCTCTTCTCTCCATGGTAAAGAAAACCTATTCTTAGACTCTCTCTACCTCAGCCTTTAACATTTGGTGCAGGCCCTTTTCCTTTTCTTTTTGGAGGAGGGCTCAGCAGCAGTGTCATTCACCTTCCTTCTCATAAGAGGCACAGCGTCAACACTCCCCTCCCCCCAGCAGTGGAGGTGGCAGTGTCATTCCCTTCCTCAGCAACGAACACCTCATTAACAAAGAATAAAAAATTAAAAGGGTTAGTCATATAGCGTATAATAGCAATTTCAAAAATAATGATACTTAAATATTGGAATATAACCCTAATTTATGAAATTAGGGTTTTCGGCTAACAAAACATCATATCGCCTAAAGCCGAAACCTTTTTCAGAATTCCTTTCAACTACTATAACTATATATTGAAATATAAAAACCCCAATATCTATGATTTCCCTTCAACTGCTAGAACTGGATATTTATGCATAAAACCCTAATTTTCCTTTAATTGGAAAATACTTAACATTAACTTGCTCATCAACAGGCACAATAACTTGCTGTTGTTCATCGACGGGCACAATAACTTGCTCATTAACGGGCACAAGTGGATAGAAGCGACCTCCATATCAGTAGGATCTACAGGGAACCCCTCAGGCTTCACGCACTCCAGTATAAATGGCGTCGGACCTCAGCAAAGGATTACGGTATTCCCATATATGCGGACATGTTGGTTGCTGAAACTGTAAAGGACGTTTATCAGATACAAAAACGAAAACCTCCGGAAAGAAAGCCTATATTCAATAAAGTGGTAGAGACAATCGGCCATTCCCTGCAGGCTTTCTAATTCTAAGTCTCTCATTTTCTGCTGAAAGAGAGGAGGGGCGAGGCTTAGGGTGGATACGGCGGTCAACGCAAGAGAAAAGTAAGCTATTGGTTTTAGTTGATGGAAGCAATATCTTACTATACTCGATACGTATCTTACGATACGATTTGATATACAAAATAATCGATACGAATTTATATAACGTATCTATTTTTTTTTTTTGGATAAGCATATAACGTATCTATTTTATTATGTATCTATCGATATATAAACGATTCAGTACATATCTTATGATGCACATAATACGCAACGCGATACGCACGATATCAAATAATTGACTATATTTAAGTGTTTGAATAGTATTTTCAATCTTATATCAAATAATCATTCGATTTTATTAATAACTAAAAAAATTATTTTTTTATTTGTTCATATAGGACCCTCCTCCACTAATATCTTAATGGCACAGCGAACGAGGGCAGCAATTGGTTGGGTCCCAATTGGATGGGTGCGAGTCGATCAGTAATGCACTAAAATCTTGACGGTGGAGTTATCGCAACATTAACAAATTGCCGCATCCATGTGTAGCAAATAAAAAAGCCAGCTCAAAATTTTCTCTAAGCCGTTGGATGTAAAATTCTAATGCCTTTTGTAAGGAAAAGGATTTAACAGATAATTTAACAAAATAACAATAGGATTAATTAAAAATACTTATAAATGTCATTACATTAATGATCATATCTGGTGCCAGTGCAGATTGAATTGGGACTCGAAAAATTTCATTCAGCATAACCAAGAAATGCATAGAAGCAAGAAGCACCAAACGACGATGGTTGGCTAGTGCAACACCATTCAAATATCTGAGATATTGGCCATGAATTCTCAAATGTTGGTGGTTCAAATGAAGAAACATATTTCCTATATAGAGCATGTGCCGCATGTAAAATGGTTGATAATACATGTCAGTATCTATCAACCTAAGATGATTGATATTTAGCCCGGGTGCTACATTTTTTGCTAGGAGAAAGGAACTGGAGGGGCGAGGCTTAGGGTGGATGCGGTGGTCAGCGAAAGAGAAAAGTGGGGTTTCGGTTTTAGTTGATAATCAAAACAGGGTTCGGTTGTTTCTTGTAAGTTCTGGATTGGGCCGGGTTGTTATCATTTTAGTTGTTGGGTCCCAATTGCTCTAAATTGTTTCAAATAATCCCTTAATTTGACGTTTTTAACAATAAACATCTTGCAATATATAAATTTAAGCGGTAAATTTAAAGAACTTTTATCATATTGAAAGCTTAATTACATGCTAATTGAAATTTAACATAGCATCTTATGAATTTTAATCATATCAAGATGGAGACCTAATTGAGTATTAATAAAAATTTAAGGATCTATTTGATTGTAATAAAAAACTAATGGCTTAATTGGTTTTTTGAAATCAATTTTGTGACTTTTTTTCTTTACATTAAGCCTTTATGTTTTTAATTATTGATATTTCAATTATCTAATAAATTAAGACTTTTAATTCATCACCGTTATTGTTGTTATTATTATCATTATAATTAGCAAAAAATTAAGTCTAAAGCATCCAAATTTTAGCTTAAGTGGCATTAATTTTAGCTTAAGTATATTGCTTTTTGACCTAAAAAAAAAAGATTTTAGCTTAAGTGATAAATGTGCATTATTTTGAAGACCTGAGGTCCTATATTTAAATCTCACTCCTGTGTGGTTTGGGTTTAGTCTAATTGTATGTTAATCTAATGATTTCTTAATTGATGTTTTTAGTTATGTGGAATTTATCTAAAATAATTGGATTTCATTAAATCCTTACCAAAAATTTAATTCAAAAAGCATTGTTATGTAATAATTATATAAAAATTATTTTTATATATTTAATCTTTCCTTTAATAATCAAATACAAAATAACCACTTTAATTCACCAAACTAATCCCAAATCAAATCTTAAAATTAATAATCACCTTAATAGTATTTGAATAATAAGTTTCATCAAAGTTATCTCAAAACAAATATTGAAATTCATTATTACCTTTCAAATTACTTCTAAATAAAAATAAAAACACCTATATTCATCAAATTAATCCTTAATCCATCTTTGTATATATATTATCACTATATGATTCTTTAATTATCATATAAATCCAAATTAATAGATACATGTTAAGCAATTAGGTACTAAATTTGTCAAATTCTTTCAACAAAGTAAGAGATAAAAAATATGCATTTATGAAAAAATTGAAAAAATAAAAAAAATTCAACTTAACCTAAATAAAATAAATATGCTATAAAAAGGGAAAAATGAAAAAGGAAAAAGGAAAAAAAATAAAAAAGCTAAATAAAAACACACCCAATTAACCTTAACCATTAACAATAAATCATTAAATTGCCACCCAATTATGGGACACTTGGCAACAAATTATCAGCTTAAATTTACAATCTCATGCTTTTAGCAGAGGGAATAACTTTCATAGTATAGTATAGATAGTATAGAAGTATAGAAGTATAGAAATATAGAAGTATAGAAGTATAGAAGTATAGATAGATATAGATCAGCAACAATGTCATCATTCTTGCACCAACGACCCATCAGAATCCATTCACAAACGCGCCTACCCAATCTCCCCACGTTCTTCATCAACCTCTCAAAGACCCATTTCGATCTTCAGCCGAACCGGACTGATTAATTACTTTGCTCTCTCTCATGGTAATCCTCGGAGTTATTATTCCTGCCACTGCTGCTTTTCTGATAACATTTTGCAAGTCATATCAAAAGGAAGACTGTCACCATTGGCGCACAATATTGCTTCAATTGGGAGAGGAACTGTTAAAAACTTGATGGTTCGGAAACCGTTGAAGGCTATGCCTTTCTACTGGAAAATGTTTTCAAGCTTCCATCAGAAGTTGCACCTCCTAAGGCTGTTAAGGAAATTCCTCCAAAGTTGAAAGAAGAATGGCAATGGAATCTATTTGAGGATTTTCTAAATTCTACTTTTGAAGACAAGAGTTTCAAACCTTTAAGCAAGTTAGAGGAGCAGTGGTACCATTCTCAAAAAGAGAGGTCTGGTTTCAGTAATTGCTATGGATGACTCGTTTTCATATGAGATTCGGGAGGAAGAGAAATAGCTGCACATTATGATTACTAAAAGGAGAAGAGAGGAACAAGAGGTAATAATCGTTCTGGGCCATAGTATGTTATCCAAAAATTTAGTTAAATACTTTCGACGGTATATATATTGAAGTTGTTACATAATGAAATTTCATTCTCTTTCAAATATGATACAGTTGAAAGATAGAAGTGATCAACCTCATGGGACCTGGGAGGATGTGTATATCGAAATGCCAAGAGGGTTGACCGCTTGAGGAATGACTTGCATGAAAGGGATGAAAGACAGCTTGGAAGAACTGGTCAACCATTATGTAAATTACTTTGGTGAAGGAACCTGGCCTTTCCTGCACCGTAACAGTAATTCTCTTTACTGTAGAATTGGATTGGTGAGTTACTGAAAGCGTCCTGGCCATTAAATACGTGTTTTATGCCACCTATTAATTTACTCAAAGTAAAATTAGGAAAGTCTATTCAGACTTTTGACTAAAGCCTTTTGGGGGCATCATCACTTCTTGGACCCTTTCCTCTGCAACCGGATTTCCTGGCCCTGTTGCCCACCCTTCACATGAATCACATGCAATTTGAGGAGGCCTCGCCCCATATTCCAATCATGCTCATCATGATTCATGAACCTCTCTGTGGGCTTCCAGCCGTCCAACCGTCATCTGCAGTCCACGTGTCGGTCATCTCATGAATAAAATAGTTGATAAGGTAGAAAGATTCAGTTTCCCTTCACTTGCTAATCCAGAACATCAGTCAATCAATCAATACAATACAATATATGAAAGTTATCCCCATCCAATTCCAATTAGATGGGAGGATTGAAAAATTAAAAATATCAAACGGTGGCAAGTGTCCTCAAATTGATAATAATTTTAATAATTAAGGATAATTAGATGGGTTTTCATTTGTTTTTTTAATACAATTCTATTTCTATTTCTTTTTGCTTTTGTTTCCTTTTTTTTTTTTGGGTTTCTTTTTCTTTTTCATTTTTTATCTTGGTTAAGTTGGAAATTTTTTTTAAAATTCTATTTCATATATACATATTTATGGTTTAATTTATTGAAATAATTTAATAAATTTACTCATAACTGTTTAATACATATCCGTTTGTTTTGGATTTATATGATTGTTAAAAGACATTTGGTGGGCAATGATAACATATATAATATTGGATTTATAATTAATTTAGTGAATTAAGGTGATTTATTATTATTATGAGGAAATTTTATGAGCAATAATAAATTTCAATATTGATTTTGAAGTAATTTTGATGAATTAAATTTATTATTCGTTTATTAAGGTGATTATTAAATCAATACATCTATACTTTTATACTAATTATAAAAGTAATCCCCTCTACTAATAGCATGAGATTGTAATTTTAAGTTGATAATTTTTAACTAAGTGTCCCATAATTGGGTGGTAATTTAATAATTTATGGTTAATTGGGTGACTCTTTTATTTAGTAGTTGATTTAGTTTTTTTTTTCTTTTTCAATTACTTTTCTTTTTATTTCCTTTTTTTTTTCATTTCCCCTCTTTTTGTAGCATCTAGGTTATGTTGAATTTTTTTTTATATTTTCAATTTTTTTAGAAGTATATATATTTTACTGCTTAATTTATTGAAAGAATTTAACAAATATTTAGTAAATAAAGGTGGTAAAAAGATATTTCGTTATTAAGGTTGATTTTGATATTAATTTGGTGATTAATTAGTTAGATATTTTATTATATTTTATATTTTTATAAGTCTAAGTGTCTATACTAGATGTTTGTAGATTAGAAGTCTTCCCTCAGTTGTATATAATTCTGATTGTTGATTTTGTTTAATGAAAGGTTTAGATGTTTTCCCCTAAAAAAATGTCTATACTTGACAAATGATGAGATGAGAGATTAATTTATAAGGTTAATTTTGTTAAGTTAATATAACTATTTCGTATTTTAGGACAATTGTTAATTTAATTATTTTAGTCAAGGTTATGTGTGATATGTTAGGATTAAGTTTTTTTCTTAAAAGGTATTATTCGTAAAATAGCATGAATGCATAAAATACTTATGAACTTTAATAGAAGGAATAATTTAAAGATTTAAATAACATGCACTTCTAAGGTTATAATTAGATGATTAGTGTAGTATATATCTTTGTAATAATTTGACATTTAGATAACATGGGTTTAAGATTTAATTTGAGATTTAACTTTTTTCTACCACATTTTTAGTTTAAATTTTTCTACCATATATTTTTTTAGCAAACCTCTAAAATTTTACATATATTTGAAAATAAATTTAAAATTAGAAATATGTCCCAGGGCGAAGCCTGGGCAATTTCTAGTGATTATTAAAGTTATGCAAAAAAAATGATAATAATAATAAATTATCCAAAAAAATAGAAAACTTAATACTCAATTTGATCCTTAAGTTATATAAAAAATGATAAATTTATTCTAAATTTTTATTTGAGAAAGATTAATCCTAAACTTTTATTTTGAAACAGATAGATATTGAATGAAAAGAAAACTAAAGAAAACTCAAGTAATAATATGTCATAAAATAAAAGTTCATGAATCAATTTATCTTAATCTGTCTCAAAATAAAAGTATAAAGATTAATCTGTCTCAAAATAAAATTATTTAAGACCAATCTCACTACAAGAAAAACACAGATTTGCGGCCGAGGTTTGCGACCGCGATATTTTGAAATTGGTCGCAAAATGCACATTTGCGACTATGTTTGCATCCCACTTTCGGCAGTCGTTATTAGACGGGTGGCAAAACATTTGCAACCAAACATGAAATCGGTGGCAAATTAGCGACCACAATTGTGGCCACTCAGAAACATGGTCATAAAGTTTGATTTCGAAATTGACGAGTTTTGTGACTCATTTTACGACCACCAAGCGGTCGCAAATTTTGCTATCACTATGTAGTAACTTTAAAATTGGTCGCAATTGAGGAGTAAAGGTAACATATTTTGCGATCTTCTTTGCGACTGCTTGCATGACCAGATTCTTGTTATCATTTTGGGGTTACAATTTCGCGACCACTCTTACCATTGCACTTGTGGTGTCCATTTAATTTATTTTTTAATTAATTATTACATATGAATTGATATATTTTACAATAATTTAAACATCATTAATAAAATTTATATTAAAATATTGTTGATCAAATACTTATTAATAAAAAATAACATGCAAAATATTCAACAATTAATTATAAAATATATAGTACAATATATTTACAATAGAAAGTGTGGCAATATCCAATAAAATAAAAATAAAATATAATAAAAACTAATTTCTATAACAATGACCATTCTTTCCCCCATGGCCTCGAATTAAAGCACATTATTATTGATCTCAGCTCCTTCATCGGCTTCATGGGCATGGAGGAATTTCTCCTACAATAATAAAATTAATAAATGAGTATGTAATTTTAGAAAATTAATTAATTATATAACTTAACATCTTAATTAATTATTCAAGAAAGTAAAAACTAATAAGTGGCACCTATAACCTCTTACATTCAACTTTTTAAATGTAATAGTACTTTTTTAATTCATTTTTAACTTTTAATTGACTATTACCAAATTAAATATCAAAACAATATATCACACAATCCTTCAACTAAATAATAATATAAATTTATATATTGTACAATTGAAGTGAAAAATACAATAAATTCACACCTGAAAAAGTGAATAATTTGTAAAAATTAGGGATTAAGGCTTTTGGGTTCCTACAAAACAAAAAAAAAAGGAAATTAGTAATTTAGTAATTTAATGAACCGTTGCTAATTAAGCATGCATGTATATATAAAATTAAAAGAAAGAACAAATTGAATTTTGAAAGAGAGAAAGAGAGAACAACCAAAGCCATTAAAGAAAAAAGGATAGATTATATATAAACTAGAGAAAGACCCACTTGAATCTTGAAAGTGAGTAAGAGAGAACAACCAAAACCCTTAAAGAGAAGAAGATTGATGAAAAATAAACAACCTAAGTTTTTAAAATGAAGAAGATTGATGTAAAATAAGAGAGGGAAGAAGAGAGCTTAGGTTAGGTTCGGAGAGAAAATAAAAAGAAAGGGAGAAGAGATTTTTTGAGAGAATGAAGAGGAAAGAAGGGTTAAAGATATATAAACAGGAAACGGTCGCAAAGCCGTGAAAGTTTTAAATTTCAAATTTACGGAAAAAAGTGCAAAAATTTGGACGAAAAGCAGGAAAAAAGACGCCATATTAATTTCATTTGCGACCAAAGAAATGGTCGTAAAATTGGTTGCAAATCCGTGAAAAAGTTCAAAATTCAAAATCTAATGCGAAAAGTGCAAAATTTTTTTTATAAAAAATGTCTATTGAATTGACATTGCGACCACTAACTCAACTTGGTCGCAAAACTAGTCACAAACATGATATTATAAATTTTGTTATAAAATTGTGATGCACATTGTAACCAATTTTGTAACCGACTTTGAATTTACTTTAAGTAGTTAAAAAATATCGCAAAAGTAGTAACAAATTTGCGACCACATTGCCGTGGTTGAAAAATTTGTGACTAACGATGGAAAATTGCGACCACTCTAAAGTGCCAAAGGGCACCAAAATCTCGCACCAAATTTTGCAACTAATTTTGCAGCCAGGTTTTTGCTTCTTTGTTTGGTGACCATTTTTGCAACTTTTTGCGACCACTGGTCACAAATGTGTCGCATTGTTGGTCGTAATTTTGTGACTCATTCATCGGTTGCAAATTCGACGGTCGTAAATCCGGGTTTTTCTTGTAGTGTCTATCTAAAATAAGAGTTTATAAATCAATTTATCATTTTTAATATAATTCATTGATCAAAACACATATTAAGTCAATTTTTTTTCTCACCAAGAAAAAAAATTCTCTTTACTTGCCCTGTAAGCAAAAGCCAACCGGGACCCACTAACGGATTAAAAAGAATGTTTTGAGCCTGACTTATTTGATCTTCGTTTTCAAATGTTTCAGATATTGTTGATGATAATATAAAAAAAATACAATGATGAATGAACAGGAAAATCATCAAAATCTTGTTGGATAGGATCAGCTAAATTGAGCTGTTTGTATAGATTAATTACTAGTCAGTTACTCGATTATACAAATGACTTTGGAAGCCCTTTTAATTCTCTGGGTTATGACTACTACCAGTATTTAATAATTTCCTTCGTGAGGGCACTAATTACTCATAGTAAATTGGTAATCTAATGTAATAAGAACATCGGTTAATTAACTTGGAAGTCAGCGGGAGCACCAATCAAACAGAAAGTTGCTATTCTCATTTATCAAAGAAGAGAGATCCTTGATTTAAATGATGTAAAATACCTGTAAGAGCGCTTAGGTATATAATTTAATTTAACGCCCAAACCAAACTAGAACTTTGTTACCGAGTTGATTCTTTTAAAAGTATAAAACATACCCTGGGTGAGAACTGAAAAGGCTGTTCTGTTTGGTGTGTGTTTAGCAACTAGTGAGTAGCTAGTGAGTAGTGAGTAGTGACTAGACCATTTTGGCTAAGGGTCTTCGCATTTCAAGCAATTGTTGCAAGCTAGTACTACTAACTACGCACTGAAAACAAAGGCTTCATACAAAGATGGGAAACATGGCATCGATCTCCAAAATATAAACTGGAACAAATTTTCGAGGTTTTGTAGATCTGGAACATTTGGAAGCTGTTGTTTATTTTTGGGAACAGAAAATGATGATTTACGTTGACAGAGTTTCCATCTCATAGAGGCCAGGAAACTGAAGGTATGTATCAAAATGTCACAACTGCTAAAGGCTCAAGGAAACGGTCCGTAAATTATACAAAGTTATATCAAAATGACATAAATTTCAAACTTTTTGGCCCGAATATTATGATGTTTAACGTTATGCATTTTTGGAGTTCTTAGCAATATAATGCATGACTTAATTTCGTTGGTGGTTGTGTTTCCGAAGCTCGTTGACATAATACATGCCTTTTTTATTTTTGGGCACAAACCGCCGGAGGGGGGGGGGGGGGGGGGGGGGAGTGGTGGGGGGGTGGCAGGGGTCGAGCTTTGTAAATAAACCGATGGCTTTGTAGATAAACCTCATCCGAGAATGCTCCCTAGTCCCTGCTATCAGACCCTAAAGTTGGACGAAACTATGTCAATATGTAATAATTTATCCTTTGTTTATTGCAATTTGTAGGGGTGAGCATTAGTTGGTTCAAACCGATTAGACCGATCTAATTGATTGAATTTGGTTTGAACGGTTCAATTAATTCGGTTTTCAGTTTTAGTCGGTTGAAAAATTCGGTCAGTTTGGTTTAATCAGTAGGTTTTTTATTTCTAAAAATATAGAACCGAATCTATTGAAAAGTCGATAATATATTACAATATAAAATAATAATAATAATAATTTTATTATTTTTTTAAATCTTACTTATTCTTATTATTATTTATATACGTTTATATTTTTCAAATATTGCATTGGAAATATCATATTAAATAATATTTTATAAGAATATTATTTATAATAATAATAATATGAAATGATAATAATATTTTATTTATAAAATTAAATGATATTAGATAATATTTTAATTTTTATATATCTATAATATATTTTGTTTATTGTTATCATTGTTATTAAATAACAATAGATTTTTCAAGTCAAATATGATGTTTGTTTATTGTGAAAAATATTGAAAAATATAAAATTATCTTAAAATCAAAAAAATCGACCAAACCAATCGATCAAATTTGATTTTTGATTTCTCGATTTACATAATTAATTGATCGATTTTTATAACAAATTCGATTTAATCGATTTTTCAATCCTTTCAACTAAACCGACCGAATACCTACCCTTAGCAATTTGCAAGTCATAGACGATTTGGGTTTTGGGCGTTCGGCTTCTTCAATTTCTCTGGCCTTGTTTCCGTTTATATACCAAAGTTGGGCAAAGTTACTTCTATTATATGTCACTTCTTATAGACTGGACTTATCCATTATGAATGGACCCGACAGAATGAAACTAGTCTCGGCCCAAACTAAATCTAAATCAAGACGAGTCTAGCCCAATCAGATTCGTGCTGTTAGGCTCTTTACAACCCTAACGCTGATCCAAAGAGCCCGTGAATCATCAATGAATGATGTTATGAGTAATGAAACAGTAGATAACATGACCTCTACCTCTTGTCCTGGTAGCCGAAAGGCAAGGGAGATCACCGAGGCAGGGGTCCACCCCCCACCCCCTAAACCCCCGGATCTTACACGTCGAGTTGTACTAAAAACAGTAGATAATATAGAAATTTGTCAATATTCACTTAGATTAAGTGGAGATAATATAGAAATTTGTCAATATTCTGTTAGATTAAGTGGAAATAGTTAAATATCTATGAAACAAAGTCTCGAATTCAAATTCTATTATGTAAATCATATGTGAATTTTGTCTAATTTAAAATATTGATTTTGTTTGTTTGTTTTTTAGGTTGTAGTGGTTTAGTTTTTTTTTATCTGAAAATTTTTCATAGATTTTTATACTTAAAAGATTTATCTGATGTGATGAGAATTTATTATATTACTTTTTTTTTTAAAAAGAAAGTCTTGGGTTCGAGTATTGTAATTGAAAAAAAAAATTGAGAGAGTTTTTCTCATTTGTAATCCGATGTGATTCGAATATAATTTATCGTAAATTATTAAACGAATTCAGATTTATGTAATTATACAAAAAAAAAGATAACATAATAATTTCATTATTGAGGAAAACAACTAGATAATATTAATATATGAGCGAAAATACTATAATTATTGTTAAAAAAATATATAATTATCATCCACATTGCTTAGAAGCACGAACATCAGAGACATTGGCAAAAGTGGGTTTACGTTTATATTTCAGGCTTTTGTCTTTCCATGCAAAGCAAAGATAATTTCATTCATTTCATTACATGACATGACATGATCATTTGGCAAGTACAAACAGGTCCATTGCTGGATTTCCATAACAGGATGAACCATTACTTATTTTTCTGTCCTTACCGTAGCATGAGCTGAACCGTGCGGCTTCCCTCGTTCATCACAAATTGATTAGTTAACCTCCATCCAAAAATCAACATCTTTACCAAATTTGAAGCTGACAGCGGCCTCATCCATTAACCAGCTAGCATGCTCCAAGTCTAGGTACGTTGTACTTCCTGCCCCTATAATTGACAATAGTCATGATTTTTAAGACGATTATTATGCTGGGGTTGTGTTTGTGCTACATCTACACTACATTACCTTCGAGGAAGATTGAAAATTGGAACCCAACGGCCAACACCAACTTAGATTCTTTTATTTGATCTTAATTATCAATAACAATTAACCTCATTGTCATAAAAATTCGTAAACCAAAGCAATTTGGCAATTTCAATTGACCCTTTGGCCAGCTTTAGGCACATCAAGGCTAGTAAACAATTTGGAGAGGTGGTAATAAATGGTACGGAGGAGTATTTTTTCTGAGATAAGAGTACATACTTCCAGGTGGACGGGCGGAAATGGAAAATAAAATAAATTATTATTTTATATACCAATAAACAAAAAGAGAAAGGAAGAAGAAGAACCTAACACTAACCAACCCTAATAGGGTTCACGTGTATGTGCGGTGACGTTTTATCGGACCCTCGGGCCTCGGCTCGTTCAAAGACAGCGACGCGGCGCACACCTTGGGCACAGAAAATCTTCTCTTTTTTCCTTTCGGTGTTTTGCAAATATTTATCCTTTTCCTTTCTAAGGGAAAAATAAAAACTAATTTCTTCAGAAAAAAGAATTAGAAAATATATATTTATTTAAAAATTCAAAATTGTATTTTCCTCTCTCCCCTTTCTCTCTCTACAATACCCTTCCTCTCTCTCATTTATCCATTCTGAGTTCGCCGACAACCGCCATATCTCAGCAGTTCGACAGCTCTGCAATCGCCTCAATCTTCTCTGCCTTTTCGCAGGTACAATCAAATTGGCATATTTTTGCTTATAAGATTGCAACAATAAGGAATTATATGTTAAACATTTTCAGGAAAAGAGAAAATTATTCTTTGCACTTCTCTTGTTTATCTATGTATAGATTCACTTTCGTGTATCTATCTTTCATATCGGATCGATTCGCGACAGAAATGTGTCTACTTTGGAAAATTTTTAATTGAAATTTGTGTTCAATTTATACGTATCCAATGAATTAGCTGCTCGACTCTGTGTGCTTGGTAGGGTTAGGTTTTCTTATTGATATTGCCAATCAATTTTAGTTGATTTGATACTCCATATGTGTTTTATTTGTTAAAAGCTGTTTGGTTTCTAAGAAAATAAATGGAAGTCATTCAGATAGAGAAAGTATAGGGAAATGAAAGAAGTTTAATAATGAATTACGGGATTCTGTGGTTGTGTTCAATACTAGAATAACCGATACATGGACAAAGTTAACTTGTTATTTTGCATGCTATTGAAGTTATTTTATGGTTAAAAGAATTGTAAAAGTGGAACCAGGATAGCTTGTTTTCTCGCTCTTTCCGGAAGCTTGGAAGAAGGAATATTTGGCTGCCATGTGCTAGTTCTTATTTATATGAACTGTTGAGTGACATGTTTTTCATCATGGTAATTTGCATATCTCACTTTTAAAGTTAAACACTTGTATTTGATGTTTCTAAGATGGTAAAAGTGGCAGAATGATGGTGATAATCATAAATTATGTATTTGGAAGTGAGTGCGTTCATGAGTTTTTGGGGTTGGGGCCAAATTGGACTGATGCGAGTTCAATGATGGTAATTTGTTAAAGGTTGATTTGTTGTCTATACAGTTAAGGAAATTTGATGTAACACCAATAGGCATTTAAGATAAATTATCCACGTGTGACAAAGATGAGTGGAACGTGGGATGAGGTCATGACAGGATATGCATTGATTTTGGCAGAAGGATTTCTTTTGGCTTGTTTATATCGTGTGTGGGGTTAAAGGTTAGTTGAGAGAAAATGTTTTGTTTCTACAAGGAAAATTAGAAGGAAAGTGTTTTTCTGGTGAAAGAGGGGTTGAGGTTTTTCTGGTAAATAAATTTATGTTTGGACTCTATGCGGCTTCCCCCTGCAATATGTAGGATTTTACTTCAGCTGCTGTCTTTGACTCTGATGTTGGCTGTTCCTCATAGCTGCTGCTGCACAAGAGGAATCATGATAATGTAGGTATCCTTTTTTCCTATTGACAGCCCAATATAGTCGAGCTATTCTGAAAACATTTAGGGTCTGTGAGTGACAGGTTCAGTTCAATTAGGTTGTGGGGACACTATTCATCATATTCAGTGTAGGACCTTTGGTTTGTTTGCCTTCTCTTGCTTCCTGTCCATGTTATTGACTACTTAATTGCTGGACCTTGACTATAATTTGATCAATTGTTTATCCATGCAGTTATTCTGCTTGAGCTGAAAGATCTGTTCGTTAGTCAGCTACATTATATTTGTCACGTTCCCGGTTGAACAGCTCCATGTTGCAGCTTTAAGCACTTTCTTGAGATCTTGTGAAATCAATGTTCGTGCATGTGGGAAATTCGCCATCGATAATAGTTCCATTGGAAACTTGTTGCAGGTTTGAGAGTCTCTGTCACTTGAGTGCAAAGCTGTTGTTTGATCTACTGTAGTTAAGCTCTTGGATACCAGAGAAGCAGGGAATACAACAAGTTTTAAATATATACTTTTCTCAGTGTTTCAAATGTCAGAGGTTGATATGGCAGTCATTAAACCTGAGGTAAGTTGTTCTGTGTCCATCTAAAGTTATTAAGTGTTATTTTTTCTTGCTTCTATTTCAGTTCTTTTACATTTTAGGTTAATTAATCATTAATATAGTTTAAAAAGACCAGTTTCTCCATATTTTTCAGGTCTTCTAGGTAGGTATACTGGTATAGAAGGCATATTGTTCGGGATCACATGGATCACTTTACAAACTGGCAAAATATTTGACTCTGCCGTGACATGGATGTAGTTATCGTGCTATGAACAGTTTTTGTTTGTTCATTTTGAGCAATTATTTCTACA
Organism: Microcos paniculata; assembly: GCA_030664755.1. Lineage (NCBI taxonomy): Eukaryota > Viridiplantae > Streptophyta > Magnoliopsida > Malvales > Malvaceae > Microcos > Microcos paniculata. Next base: position 38,634,185 of record CP131461.1, read on the forward strand.
ACTTCCATGTTCTTGACCTATGTACTGTAAGTTAGGCTACATGGATACACAATGAAGTAATGTTTTGAGAATCAAGCTTGGGTTTCTGTCTGTTGAACTTTGGGTTTTACATAGTTTGCTTGGTAGGGTTCAAGGAGAAGCCAAGAAAGATATAGTTTGAGTGTTTGAAAGATGGGAGGCATAGATAACTCAGACTGCGTTAGATGGTAGGATAGGATTAACTGTTTAGCTGTTAAAGGCACAGAGATTCTTGTAAAAGTTGATAATGCTGACATTACGCTTTAGTGGTATTGTTTTGTCTTCAAATGTATGTTTAATATGGTTGGTTTGATTCCGAAGCTATGCTTGATTCATTCTCAGATGATGAAGTCTTATATTTGGCTTCAAACTGCTGATGGCTCTATCCAACAAGTCGAACAAGAGGTTGCAATGTTTTGCCCCATGATATGTCATGAAGTGATACAAAAGGGCATGGGATCCTCCAAGAATTATGCGATATCTCTCCCTCAACGAGTCAATCCTGCCATGTTAAGCCTAATTCTTGATTATTGCCGGTTTCATCAAGTGCCTGGTCGCTCCAACAAGGTAGGTTCAATGTTTTATTCAATTGGCATTGACCTCTTATATTTGATGTTCTCCTCTTCCTTTCTCTAGTAGATGTTTAATCTTTCTGGGAGTGGCATAAATGGAGCCAATTATTTCCATTCTTTAGGTATAGAATAATTTTCTTTATATATTTCATTTCTTTTGCCCAGATTCTTTTTTGGGAAAAGAAAGAGAATACTTGTTTATGGGATATTCACTTCCATATTGCAAATTGACTCTGAGCTTCCTCTTCTCCCTTGTATGTTTGAAGGAACGGAAGTCATTTGATGAAAAGTTCATTCGAATGGACACGAAGAGGCTTTGTGAGCTAACATCTGCTGCCGACAGCCTTCAGTTAAAGCCTCTAGTTGACCTCACTAGTCGTGCCCTGGCACGAATTATTGAGGGAAAAACTCCTGAGGAGATACGTGAGATATTTCATTTGCCTGATGATCTTACTGAGGTGTCTGGTGCTACTTGAAACTTAATTTTTTTCTTCTGCCAGTTTTCTTAACCTCTCTTCTTACTTTTACTATTTTTTTTGTTGGTCTAGGAAGAAAAGTTGGAGCCTTTGAAAAACACAACGGATGACCCACGCATTCGACTTTTGAACAGATTGTATGCAAAAAAGAGGAAGGAACTAAAAGAGAGAGAAAAACTAAAGGTAGTCGTCTCTTGCTTGTTTTCTATTGTTTTCATACCATGAGTATTTTCCACATACACAATTTCACCTTATTAGTGTGTTATTTTCTAGTTGTGAACTAATTTATGATGCACTGTTATGCATCTCACTGCTTAAAATGCATCTAAATAAGTGAAGAGTTCTGTGTGTCCCAGAACGTTGAGGTTGAAGAAGAACGTGTGGACGATCGTTCTGTCGATGACCTCTTGTCATTTATAAATGGAGACGATGGAGGTATGAATTTTGCTGGGATGTAGTTTATTGGAATATATTTGCTCTTCTATCCAAAAGGCTGTAAAACCTTCTCTGTTTCATGAATAATTAGGTTGGTTGGCCAGCTTTAATTGACGGATGAGTCTTGATATATGCTTACTGATAAAATAACTGTTCTCCTGAAGGAATAGTAAAATTCAGTTTAGCTCATCTGGTGCCAATTCATATGTCATTCTCAATGACCAAATGTCCTCTTCTCTTCTGGAGTCATTTGGGGGGTGTGAGGGACTGAAAAGTTAATGATAGATCCAAAATTGGGACAGAAAAGCATATAGATATTGTGTTCCTTTATCATATAGCAGTTTGATGATTTATAAGTTGCATAGACATTAAAAAACATGATTGTTCCTTGAAGATGTTGTAAGATTCCTGTTTTTGGGGGTTATGGAAAATGAATTTTCAGAGTATAGGACAATGTGCTTTATTTGTTTCCCTCAAACATCATCTACTCAGAACTTCATCCTGGAGTAATTTTCCAATAAACTTAATGAAAATTGTCGGGGATTTAACAGTCAGTTATGATTATCAAGTAACAGATGAAGTGTTTAGTATGTTAATTATACTTGACTTTTTGGTGATGCTAGTTGGCATCTATACTGACTTGTAACTTTTATATACTGGAATCATGATCTTATAAAAATTTTCTGCTTTTATGGATACCGTAAGCATTGCCTCTTAGTGTTCTTTTTCGAATTCCTTCTGAAGGCCTCATAGGAGGTAAGGAAATTCTTTTTTGCAGATTCTAAAGGGATTAAAACTTCAAAGAGTAAAAAGAAGAACCGAAGAAGAAAAGATCAGCAAAAAGGCATGTCTGCCAATGAAATGACTGAAAACCATAATAAGGTCTGAACTAGTCCATTGTTGTTTCTCTCTTCCTCTCAATACTGCCAAGTAACTGAAGTTCCCCTTGTTTTCCAGGAGTCAAATGGTCTTAACACTGTATGCCATAGTGCCGAAGTTGGTCAGACAATTCGGCCCAGTATTGGTGCTACCTCAAACATACAGGATGTCGAAGATGACATCTTTGCCAATAAGAATGAGTTTGATGATGGTGATATTGATGACGAGATTGATCCAGCATTGAAGGAAAAAATAGACAGGTAAAGATGGATTATTGCCTTTATGCAAATCTTCCACCTCCCCTTCGCTGCATTCTGCTGCTCCTCTCGTCTTTTGTAGCATTTGTGGGAGTTTAATGGGGGATACTGATGTGGTTGGCTCCATTCTTCTTTCTCTATTTCCATTTTATTTCCCTCCTTTCTCCTCTTTCTCCATAAATTGTTGATTAATTACGGACAGGACGAGCTGCATAGTAAATATTATAATAACTAGACTTGTAGACATTATGACCTCAGCTTCTTTTTTTTCAGGGGTTCATTTGTTTCTGTTAAAATTTCTCGAAGTGCTGTTGAATCTCTGTAGTAATAGAAACAGAAGATCCTGTCATCTGATTTTCTGTTTATTCTGTATACCTGGACTTCCAATCCCCGTTCTATATTAATTTTACAGATTGTTCGTATGAATTAGATTGTCCTAATAGTGGAGGAAAAGTATACAATAACAATGAATATTGTAGCCAATGAAGTAACAAAGTTAAAGATCTTATATACTTGTTTTGGACACTTTGGGAGGAAATATGTTTATATAGCCTTACTGATGCGCCTTTTTGTTTTTTGTTTAGAGAGGTGGAAGATTTTGCCCGTAGATTAAATTCAGATTGGCCAGAAAGAATGCAAGAGATTCTCTCTTTGGGTCAAGAAAGGAAACAGGTGCATTTTTCGCTTAACGGAAATGGTTCGGTAAGGAGATATGCAAGTATGTTGCTTTCTCTTTTCTAATACAAGGGCTTTTTCTAATATAAAGCTTGTGTAGTGTTGCTTGCGAAAAGTTTAAATTGGATTATAAGTGTCATTTGCTTCTACACTGTGTCGAAGCAAAGTTTAAATTATCTATATGAACTTGTAAACAAATCCAGCCACATGTTTTCATGCTGAATGTTAAGATGTTCCCCTGATGTCTGACTTATGTTAATGCTTGTCTTGATTGTCATGGTGCCTTATTTAGAACTTGAAAAACTAAACTTCGTTTCTTTTTACAAGCGATTGTGCTCATTTGATCAGATAAATAACTAACAGTAAAGTATTTTTGTGTGGTGAGGGTCAGATTCGGAGCAGAGATGATTTCACAATGAGGGTACTTCCTCACCTCGGCCCACAGCCCGGACAATTTTGATCAGATGCTTTTCAGGTGGTTGAAAGATGGCACCTAGAAGGGTTGGGATCCTCGTCATTGTGGATCCCTTGTAAGTTTTCAACTTCTTATTTATTTTTTTATTTTTTCCTTTGTTGTGCTTAGTCAGGATGCAATTTTGATTGTGAGGGCAACCTCTTTGTATCTTCATAATAGAAAGAAATAAGAAGGGAAACTGTGTTTTGGTGAGCCAGTTCTGGTCATTAACTTTCTCTTGCAAAGCTACGAAAGGGAAATGAAAAAAGGAAACGAAACTAAGAAAGAAAGTAGCTCCGCTCGTGTGTTCTCATGACTTAAAATTTGTCAGTCTGATAATATTCTGCCAGAGTATGTTTAGGTAAGCCTGCCTATGTTTGGCGCATTGTCACATGGATGGAAGGCCAAGGGCCTTTGAACTACCATCTAACCACACGAGTGATTGACCATTTTTTGGGAGTTATTGAGATGAGTTACCCATTTTGTTTTGACATCGATTAGGCTAGGCTATAAGTTTGGTTGGATGTCATGTTGATGGCCTGACAACTTAGAAGTCAAAATACACAGTATCAGACTGGAATTGGTGGGAGGGAAGAGGCTGCCCTAAATATAGTACCAGAAACTACAGCCTTGTGAATAGGCATGGTGCCGTGTTGGCTACGTCGGCATATGAGAGCGAAGCATGAAAGTAAAGGAAACTTTTATGGTATTTCAAGATTCAAGACTTCAAGATGCTCGTCCACTCATCTGAAACTGAAAAGGAACAAAAGAACAACTAAAATTGTGTACGAGACTGCAAGCTGGCATCTTTGGTTGTGAAAGTTTTAAATGTCCAACCAAACAGGGTAGTGGACTGAAGATATACTCCAGAAAGAGAAACGTTAGGTTTGGACTTTGGATGCTTTCGGCATGGCGTCGCTTGTTAGTTGTTACTAGACCCCGAAGTTTGTACTGGACTGGACCCAACACGTTGTGAAATTCTAACTTCTAACGAAGCAAAGACACGAACAATAGGCATGCCAAGCTGGGCTGGATTTCGTTTGGGCCACGATGAGTAGAAATGTCCTTTCGAAATTCCCCAATTTTTCCTTTTGTAGTTATCTTTGGTGGCGGTGGGCCGGCAGGTATAATTGTAGCGTTTGAGTGACCAGATACCTTTTGATTTTTGATAGCTTTGTATTACTACTGTATTATTTTTACCGTGGAAAACATTTTCTTTGTAAAGGAAAAAAAAATAAAAAAGGCTTGGTGGTGGTGGCTGTAGTACAAAACGTACTAGTAGTGGGCTGCTGCAGCCTGAGATGAAGTTTACCCCTTTCCCCATGTAATAATAATATTGAAATTAAAACGGGTCCCACACATGTGCCATTTTCCCACACGTGTGATTCCGCCATTATAGATAGTGCATGTGTGTAGTAGCCTTACCATGACTGGTGATCCATGTGGGGTCCATCCTTTGAAGCTTCAGTTGCCGTCTGTCTAAAGGAACGCTTCCGATCCAATGTGCTTGGGTCCATCCTTTATTGAAACGCGTCCCTGTTCAAATGGTTGGAAATGGGATTCAACCAATGCTCATATGAATTGTACGGAAGAAATAGATGAGATTAATAATACCTGATCCGGATCCTAGTAATTATTTATTGTGCCGTCTTATCTGTACGGTCTATACGGAAACTTTGAACCCATTTAGACAGTAGCCGGTAACCTTTGAACTTTGATTAAAAATTGTCCCACGCGCACGCCCTTTTTCAACAATCCACCGCTAAAGGCTGATTGGTGAGCTACCGAAGTTATCATTCTCATGGTTTGAGTGTGCCTTTGTGGTCTCCCACCTCCTTTCCCTCTTTCCTTTGACTAAAAGTCTAAAGCCCAAATACTAATTTGCTTCTGCATAAATGTACTCATTTGACTATTGAAATTTTCTACCCAAATATAGTCGGTCAAAATTCTCAAACCAAAAATTAAATAATCTTGGATTGATTTGAAGATTTCAATTTTAAGATATTATTATACTAAACTATAATCAATTTTATTAACGGGTGCACTTATATATTTTTTAAAATTAGTTGATTTTTCATTTAAGGAAAGAATTTTTCATTTAATGTAGTAACATTTTTTAAATTCAAGAAAAAATAAAATATTAATTATATAAAATTTTTTCATATTTGGTATCTTAAATGACGCATGAGATGCAACATTTAGTATTTTTTAACTATAATTTGTAACAACAACTTACTATATAAGTAAGTAATCAGAAATGAATTAGAAAATAAAATAATAAGGCCAAAGTCAAAGAAAAATATAAAAATTTTCTACTTCAAAGTAATTCTTCTATTAATTCTATTAGGAAAATACTATCGTTGATTAATAATTTGGACATGATTATTCATCACTATTAGACAATGAACGAATCCTAAGTAATTACTAAAAGATGTAATAAGATTTTATTAATAATTGGATAATAATAAGGACATTTAAGAGTTTAGAGTAGATTAGGATTTGAATAATGTCCACTTTATTTATGAGTATAACAAGGAGAGTCCGAGAACCTTAACAGCAAGTCTACCCCCAAATTATAATAGCGTGAATTGCACACGCCTACCGAGAGCGTCAACCACATAGGAACACAGTAAAAAGCAAATCCAGTCAACAACTGTTACCACACGGCATTTCTTTCATGTTCCAACCTTAAAACGACTACGGCTTAAAGAAATAAAGCAAAAATTCCAAAATGGAAAAATAAAAAAAGTGATATTTTTCCTCTTCTTTTTTCTCCCTGCTTCCATCCTGTTCACATTTCTTCTTCACTTCCATCTGTTTTTTGCTTGTTTTCTCTATTTATCTCTCTGAAGAAAAGGAAAGGCGAAATAAAAAACCCTAGAATCCTTTCATTCTTCTTCTTATGGTAGTTCTTTCCAAATATGGAAATAAATAGGGGTGTATTTATTGTAATTTTAATAGTTGGTTTGAGTGCTGGATTGGGGTTAGCTGGGGACATAGTTCATCAAGACAACGTTGCTCCCAAGAGACCTGGTTGTTCTAATAACTTTGTTCTGGTGAAAGACCTAAACTTTTCTTTCTTGGTTTTTTCTTTTTCTTTGCTGTCTGTTTGTTACTGAGAAAATAGATGAATGATGAAAGAATCTTACCTTTTGCCTTTTGTACTTGATGTTGGGTTAAAATGTTTTATTGAATCTGACATGTAGTTTAAGTTTGTTTTTGGTATTTATTTACTAAAAATCATGCCCTTGTCTTATGGTTCTTCCTATTGCTAACTACGAAGTCTTATAATTCTTCCTGTTTGATTGCTAAAAGATGTTGAGAAATATTTGTAGGCTTATTCTTGTGGTTTTCAATCCTGATAGACAAGAAGTGAAATTAGTTAGTATGCTATCTATCCCTTATTTGGGTTCACCTGCCAAAGGAAGAGAGAAGATTGTATGATTTTCTGGAGTCCTTCTGTTTTGGTTAGGATCAAGGGGAAGTGAAGCGGTCAATTTGTTATGAGCTAAGTTGTTGTGATATAGGGTTTTTTTTTTTATTCCTGTTTGGTTATTAAGTGTTGAGAGAAAATGAATTAACTTTATTGAATTGTTTGTTTCTAAACTTTGTAGAGACAAGAGCTTGGTTAAAGTAAGCTAAGTAGTTGTTTTGGGCTTAGTTGAGTGATACTCTTTTCCTATAATGTCAGTATAGTGTAACACTTCTAGACATTTCCTAGAAGCTACAGAAACCTTTAATCATTCTTCAAATATTTGAATGTAGGCAAGTAGATTACTTTGATGATAACTTTTTATCAGAATGTCTTTAATCTCCAAAAAATTTGGAACTTTAACTCAGCTTACAATAGTTTTGACTAAATAGTTGATAGATTTCCTCCCTCTCTCTCTCCACAGCAATTGATGTGTTAGAATTAAATATATAAATGAATTTACTCTTTCCTTGTTGTTTTCTCGTTTTGCTTCTAAATTTTGGACTTTATAATAGAATATCTTACCTTTTTTTGCTGCCCTTGTAAAGTTGAGTTAGGAATGGTGCTTGTAAATTAATCATATTGTTTGATGTTTGATTTATCTTTTCCAGCACTGTGAATATGGCTATTTTGTATTAGATCTGAGCCAATTTATTTTTTAGGTAAAAGTCCCAATATGGATTAATGGTATAGAAGACAATGAGTACGTTGGTGTTGGTGCTCGTTTTGGACCTACTTTGGAGTCAAAGGAAAAACATGCGAATCATACAAGGCTTTCTCTTGCAGATCCTCCTGATTGTTGCAGCAAGCCTCGGAATAAGGTTTCCAAATTCTGATCTTTTTACAATTTATTCCTCCAATATGACTCCTGTATATATATATTCTTGCTGACATGTGCATGTACTTTCATCTGACAAGTTGCCCTTACACTATATCTTTTTACTCTTTTCATAATCTTGAATACCATGTCTGTTGGTAGCTTACAGGGGAGGTTATTCTGGTACATCGAGGTAACTGTAGTTTCACAGTGAAGGCAAATTTTGCTGAAGAAGTTGGTGCTTCTGCCATCCTCATAATAAACAACCAGACAGGTATCTTATATCCTTTTAACAGTTCTTCATGCAACTCCTACGAGTTTGTCCATCTTTGGCCCAATCTGGTAAAAGTGGCCCTATATTTTGTATTGTTCATGTGCTATTTGCCTTTATTACAGGCATTAACTTGATATTTAGGTCTCTACTTCATTCTATAGCAAGTTTAGTGCATGAAATGAAAGCAAAAGAAGACTTTTTTATGCACAGCACAATATATGAGAAGATTATTGCTTCAAGTTGGAAATTTGAAGAAATTATGTGCGTTTGCATTTTGAGCAATGATATCTTTTTCTAACTATAGCTATCATTATCCCACTCCTTGAAATTGGAAAAATTGCTGATAATTGTGTTCTACATGACATGCCTTTAATTGTTGTTGCATTTTATGTGCCCAAATTCTCCAGTTGGCAGCATTAGATTCTTAACCAGTTTATCCTTAACAAGATGAGAATTTGTTAATGGCTAATTATTGTTATTATCAGCAATTGTCTGCATTCCAAACCTTGTTTGGCTTTCTAAATACTGAATCAGTTAATCTTATTCTACAGAATTGTTCAAGATGGTTTGTGAATCTGATGCTGATGTAAATATAGCAATACCCGCTGTCATGCTCCCTCAAGATGCTGGTTCAATTTTGGAAAAATACATAAACAACAAAACCTTGGGTATGACTTTCTTTCTTCCACATTTCTTCAATATCAGTGTCACGGTTGATATTACCTCTTTGTTTTTCTAAAAAGTACTCTCTTCCGTTATTCTTCCTTGGTAGTACCTCAAATGGCATTATGTCAAATGGATTTTAATTTTTTGCACTTTTCATCTTTTTTAGTTTCCATTGCGCTTTACTCTCCGAAGCGTCCGGCTGTTGATATTGCTGAAGTTTTTCTGTGGCTGATGGCTGTTGGTACCATCCTGTGTGCTTCTTATTGGTCTGCATGGACTGCTAGAGAAGTTGCTATTGAGCAAGACAAGCTACTCAAGGTCATTTTAGACCTTTTTACATCAAATTTTATGCATTCTTCCGTACTTCTGTTCTACTATATATGTTGCAGAAGGTTTTTAGTACAATTCAACTATTCACTGCATTGATATGCTGATAGAATTTGTTTGCACAGGATGCATCAGAAGAATTTCTACAAGCAGGAGCCGTAGGTTCAAGTGGTTTTGTTGACATAAGTACAAAGTCCGCAATTCTCTTTGTTGTGATTGCTTCATGTTTCTTGGTCATGCTTTACAAACTTATGTCATCGTGGTTTGTTGAGATACTGGTGGTTCTGTTTTGCATCGGTGGAGTAGAGGTGCGTCTGTCTTTGCTTAGTTCAATATGGCTTATTTCCCCCCATCTTTTTGTTGGTAGATGACAAGTTCTTGCTGAGCCAATTCTTAATATCTCATAAAGATCTCAGTACTTTACAGTAGTTTAGGGATGATGCTAGTCTTTTTTCCAAATTAATATGCTTCACATTTCCCTGTTTTTGATCTGCACTTCTTTTGCAAATCTTGCCGAAAGTTTAATGGAAGCTTATTGAGCCGAAGAGTCGTGTTTTTAGTCTATCTTACATCATCTGCAATATCCCTAAATGTGAGAGTTATGATGTATGAAGCCTTTATGTTGCTACAGAGGTTAAGATTTTAGACATGTGTCAAAGATTTTGGATGTGTGAGATGCAAGGCTCACTACCCTTCCAGCTTAGAGTAACTTTTTCGAAAGGAACATATTATTTTGCCTACAAAAAAGCTTCATGTTGCTTAAGGTAATTTATTAATGTTGAAGACAAATATCATGCAGTCTAACTTTGTGCTAGAAATGTCACAGAAAACCTTGCAACTTTGGTGAGAACCTATGACTGCTCTGTTTCCATGCAGATTTTTCTGAACCTCAATTTGAAAACATCTGTTGAATAAATATGCCTGGATGCAAAAATTACTTATTCAGAAGCCATAGTTGAATTCACATTATGTTTTGACATTCTCGTAGAATAAGGCCTGATAGGAAGGACAGAGGTTTGGTGGGTGGGAAAGTCTCTTTTAAGATGAATGCTAATCCTTGCTATCCCTTTATCCTTTCAGGGCCTGCAAACATGCTTGGTGGCTTTATTATCATGGTATGCTGCTTTTCTGTGTTTGCATGTGTATTTCCTTGATTGTTCTCCTTCCCCTTCACTACAATTTGAACATCGTTAAGACCAAATTCTGAGAAATATGTAGAAACAGGAAGTCAAAAATGCTTTTCCAAACAAAGTCTCTACTACAATATTATAAAGTAACACTTCCTAGAAAACATGCTTTTTCTTCTAGTTTTGATGGACAGGATTCAAATACTGACAGCTAAATGTATGTAGTTTTAGGTGGTTTCAACGCTTTGCAGAATCATTCATTAAAGTACCCTTCTTTGGAGCTGTTTCGCATCTGACACTGGCTCTTTGTCCCTTCTGCATAGCATTTGCTGTTGTTTGGGCAGTGTATCGCCGTATCTCCTTCGCATGGATAGGTCAAGATATTCTTGTAAGATAACATTTCTAGTATCTTCCCCTTATATATGTTGCTATGATGCCTTTCTTTGTTACTCAATTTCTCAAGGTGATGTTGTGTCCCATGGAGGGGTTGCTCCTCAAGTGTCTATTTGATAGTGACATATGTTCTCATTGAAATGAAGATGCTTCGAAACTTAGTTTCATTTGTACTCTTGTTATGGTAAACTAATTGATTTCCCTTGTTTGCCTGCTCAATCAGGGTATTGCGCTTATAATCACAGTACTTCAGATTGTTCGCGTGCCAAATCTGAAGGTGAGAATAAAATATGCATGTAGCTAGCATACATAGAAGAATAATTGTTTTTTCACATGGGGTAAATTTTTATTGAATCAGGTTGGAACAGTTCTTCTCAGTTGCGCTTTCTTGTATGATATTTTCTGGGTGTTTGTCTCCAAATGGTGGTTCCATGAGAGTGTGATGATAGTGGTAAGTAATCATCAACATTATTTTCCCACCGTAGATTTCTTATAATAACTGATTTTCTGAGCAGGGACCTGGTGGAAAATTATGGGAATAATGTTACTTTGTTATCTTTCTTCTCTATAGGTAGCTCGTGGTGATAAGAGTGGAGAGGATGGCATACCAATGCTACTAAAAATTCCACGGATGTTTGATCCTTGGGGTGGCTATAGTGTTATTGGCTTTGGAGACATAATCTTACCAGGCCTGCTCGTGGCATTTTCACTAAGGTTTGAAATGTTGTGTAATTTTTGCATTGTAATTTTGAAATTAAAATTGGATCTTTGTTACATTTGCTGATTCTTTATGCTTTTTATAGTTAAGCATTTATAATCATGCCAATGATAAATAGACCACATGTACAAGAGTTTGCATTAATACTCTATGAATTACGTTGCTGTGGCTTATATATGTGCTATTGGTTGAACTAAATATCAGACAAAATTCAGTCTGCAACATAGTTTAAATAGAAATACTAGCTGCTGTTTGTCTTCATAGTACTTTTATCTTCATTTAGATTTGTTCCAACCAAAGTAATTTGTTTCAGATCTTTGGTCTGTTTTTTGACTCACTGTTCTGGTGATTTTGCAGATATGACTGGCTCACCAACAAGAATCTTCGAGCAGGGTACTTTGTATGGGCAATGACTGCTTATGGTTTAGGTATGAGAATTTAAATCTGCAGAGCCACCCTGTAGATACCTTGGGGGTATGATGAAATCAACCCTAGCTTGAATTTTACTCTGTTCGAAGTTCCAACTCAGCTTTGCTTCAAATTAATGAGGCTTAACCACCTCACTGCTAAAGCCAAAAAATGAGCAATTTTAGTCCAATGCAGAGCTCAACACCCCTATAATCTAAAAGGCTCGCTAATGATATTGCTCAGATTTGCTGGACCCTCAATAATGTGTTAGGAATATATAAATTTCTTTTTGGCAGTTACGTTATTCCTTAACTTCTGTCTTGCAACACAAAGGCCATTTGCTCATTAATGCTCGATTTCTTAAACGCATTTCACAGGTCTTCTTGTCACATACATTGCCTTGAACATGATGGATGGACACGGCCAACCAGCTTTGCTTTACATCGTTCCTTTCACACTTGGTAAGTGGCAATGAAGTTAACAACGGTGCATATGAGACTTTAATCATGGACTTTATTTCTCTTACCATGAGCTTGTGGTTGGAATGCAGGAACGTTTATTACATTGGGAACGAAGAGAGGTGATCTCAAAACTCTGTGGACAAGAGGAGAACCGGAAAGGCCTTGTCCGCATGTCCAACTTCAGCCCTTACAACAAAAAGAATAATGTTAATAAGCCATTGGAAATAAGTACCCGCAATTGTATGCCAGTTTTGGCTTCCTAGTATAGAACCAGTTTAAAAGCCTTTCACCCATTTAGGTTGTAGAGCATGTAATATTCGCAGTATAGTTGTTGCAACAGATCTAGAAAGTTTGACCAGTAAGAGTACTTTTAAGCTCAGTTTAACCAATGTCATAGAAGCTTTACCCTAAATTCTGTAAACCTACGATCAAAACAATCAGAAAGTGTTTGATGGGTCTGAAAATTAGCCTAAAACCTGTTTAAAGGCCTTGTTTCAGATTAACGGCGATATTTTGGAGATTGACCTACGAGGATATATTTCATCGAAGCGATCTTGTGTTGTCTTTTGAACGAGTACGTATATGGTGTTTCCTGACCGCAAACAATTCAAAGCTCCTCTATATATTATAGCAATTTCGTCGAGCTACTTGGCAATGAGGCGAGGCTCGGGGCCTATATATGCTATACTTAATAAGATATATTGTTTGCCGGCTATTGAAATAGTATTTACATATATAGAGCGCTACTTTAATTGTAGGTATGAAAACCCCAAGGAAGAGAAGGCAAGATATATACAACATAGGAAGTGGGAAACTTAAAAAAGTTAGCCACAATATTCAATGACGTTGCTGCCACTCCTGGATAGCAGAACGAAGAGCAAGGTTAGGGACACGAGTATGATGTTCCAACCTAAGGTTTGTGAGGGGGGAGTTGTCATGATCAGCCAGCCATTCCTGCAATGCCGTTAACTCATAAGTATGTCCATCCCCTTCAAAATGCGGATCACTCATAACTTCCTGCAAAACCAATTAACTATCCAATAGTCAATTGAAAACAGTGGTTTTATTGGATGGAATATCCAGACTCACGCAAAAGAATCAGAGTGTGGAGCTAACCTGTAAAATGGGACAAAGGAAAAAGGATGGAGCCTCACCATTGTCTTCATCAAACTCAGTAAGGGATGATGATGAGGCTCCTGAAGAAGTTTTCATCCTTTTAAGTACCCACCAAAACTTCTGAAGCAAGGTCAGGTCCCCGACTTCGATTAATCTCACGGCATCTTATAGCCAAGTAAGTCAACTGTGCAACTTGGTGTGGCCAGTTTCCTGCTGAAGAATCTAAGAAAGAATTCAGACTTCCTCCAAGTGCATTTGTTGAAGTTGGTTGAATGCAGCAGCCTATGGCAGATGAGTGTTTGTTTCAGATGTTTTTTGTTGGCTCAAGATGAAGTAGCAGTCATAAGTAGGATAGTGTGCAAAAGCTTCCGACATAAAGATTTTGTTTAAGTTTTCTAAGTTGCAAATTGCTTAAGGAATTATTGCCTTTAAGCATGCTTTGTCAGAGGATTATAGCATTTTAACTCAATGTCTTTGGACTTGTGTGACTGTAAAACTCTATATATTGTTAACTTAATGAAGTTTCTGGTACGCCAAAAACTAGTTCTGCAATTTTTCTCTAATTCCTGCACTGTTCTGTACTTTTCTGTAATTTCAGCAATTTTCTGCAGTTTTGTTCATGTTACTGCATTTTTCTGCAGTTTTATTTATTTTACTGCAGTTTGTTCTTTAAGTGCAAATCTATTGAAAAAATCCAACAAATGGTATCAATAGCCTTACTTGACTCTTGAGGGACTTGTGAGATTGAGAGAAAACCAGAAAATTGTGAGGCATCAAAAACCAGTAAGCCTTTTTTACCAAAAACAAAACCCAGAATTTTTTAAAATGCCTTGAAGTGGTTTTTCTCCTCTAGCACCTCCTAGTTTCACTGGAGAAAACTATCATATCTGGTCCGTAAAAATGAAAACCTACCTGCAATCTCATGATTTGTGGGAGGTAGTTGAAACTAGCAAAGAACCTGCACCTTTGAGAGCCAACCCAACCTTGGCACAAATAAAGCAACATACTGAAAAAAGTGCAAAGAAATTCGAAGCCATGTCATGTTTACAAAGTGGAGTTTCAGAGGATATCTTCACAAGGATCATGGCTTGTGACACTCCAAAGCAAGCATGGGAGTTGTTAAAGGAGGAGTTTCAAGGTACTGTCAAGACCAGGCAACAACTTGTCAACTTGAGAAGAGATTTCATGATATCAGAATGAAGGATGATGAAGTTGCAAAACAATATGCTGATAGGATCATGGCAGCTATCAACAAAATCAAACTTCTTGGAGACAATGACTACACCGAAAAGAGGGTGGTTGAAAAAATTGTCAACACCTTGCCTGAAAGGTACGAGTCCAAAATCTCATCAATTGAAGATTCAAGGGACTTAACTGATATTTCTCTGTTAGAACTCTTAAGTGCTCTTTATGCTCTTGAGCAAAGAAGAGCTAATAGACAGAAACAAGCTGTTGAAGGTGTATTTCAAGCAAAAGGCAAAGGCAAGACCCATTTTGGTGGTAAAGGCAAGAGGTGGACTGGTGACAAGAAAGATAAGGACAAGAAGGTTGGTGAGAACAGCAAAGAGGTTGGAAAGAAAAAGTTTCCACCTTGTACTCATTGCAAGAAGACAACCCATACTAAAAAATGGTGTTGGTTCAGACCTGATGTGTAGTGCAAAATATGCAAGCAAATGGGGCATGCTAAGAAAGTGTGCAAAAACCAACAGCAGGACACATAAGCTAAAATTGCAGAAGACAGCCAGCAACAAGAAGAATAGCTATTTGTGGCCACATGCCTTGCAAATAGCAGCATAAGCAAAAGGAGATGGCTCATTGACAATGGTTGTACACACCACATGATTGCAGATGAAAGAATGTTCAAAAGCCTAAACAGAACCTTCAGCTACAAAGTTAAAATTGGAAATGGTGAATTCATTGATGCAGTAGGCAAAGGTGATGTGCTTATTCATACATCAACAGGTTCTAAAACCATTTCAGATGTGCTTTTAGTTATTGATATTGATCAAAATCTAGTTAGTGTTGGGTAACTACTAGAAAAAGATTATTCTTTGTTGTTTAAAAACAAAACTTGCATTATTTATGAACCTACTGGTAGTCAATTGATGTCTGTGGCTATGAAAGACAAAGGTTTTTATTTGAACATGGGAGCAACTGATGCTTATTCTAGTGTTGTGGATAGATCACCTTTATGGCACAAAAGAATGGGGCATGTAAATTACCATTCTTTGAGCCATTTGCAGAAGAATGACTTGGTGCTTAGTTTGCCACCCATCCATGAAGATCAAGGAACTTGTGAAATTTGTCAACTTGGCAAGCAGAGCAGAATACCATTTCCCACTGGACAAGCTTGGAAAGCATCAGAAAAACTCCAACTTGTTCATTCTGATGTGTGTGGCCTATGAAGATTCCATCCTTGAATGGAAGCAGGTACTTCATTTTGTTTATTGATGATCTAACAAGGCTGATATGGGTGTATTTCTTAAAGTAGAAATCTGAAGTAGCTGATGTGTTTTGGAGATTCAAAGCTTTGGTTGAAAATCAAAGTGAATGCAAGATGAAAGTCATTAGAATAGACAATGGCACTGAATACACTTCAGACAAATTTGAACAATTTTGTTCAGATGCAGGCATCGAGCACCAGCTGACGGTCACTTACACTCCACAACAGAATGGTGTAAGTGAAAGAAAGAAAAGGACAGTAATGGAGATGGCAAGATGTTTAATGTTTGAGAAAAATCTGCCAAAGAAATTTTGGGCAGAGGCTGTCAATACGGCAATATATTTGCTCAATAGGCTTGTAACTAAAACCGTGAAGGACAAGACTCCGTTTGAAGCCTGGTTTGGAGTTAAACCAGTTGTTGATCACTTTAAAGTCTTTGGCTGCATCTGCTACAGCTTGATTCCTACTGTTAAAAGGGACAAGCTTGATAAAAGGAGTGAACCAGGGATCTTTGTTGGTTATAACAGTAGTACTAAAGATTATAAAATTTTCAACCCTTCAACAGACAAAATTGTCGTTAGCAGAGATGTGAAATTTAACGAGGATGCTGCATGGAATTGGGAAAAAGTAGAAGTTGATGTTTCAGATAAGCGACAAGTAAATCAAATTCAAGCAGAAGTTGACTCGGATGATGAAAACATGGCTGTTAGAGGCATCAGAACCTTGTCTGATATATATCAGAGATGTAATGTTGCTGTTGTAGAGCCAGCTGACTTCAATGAAGCAGTAAAGATAGCTAGATGGAAGGAAGCAATGCAGGAGGAGTTGAATATGATAGAGAAAAATCAAACTTGGCAACTTGTTGACAGACCAAGTGATGAAAAGGTCATTGGTGTAAAGTGGGTATTTAGAACTAAGCTAAATGCTGATGGGTCAGTTAACAAATTGAAGGACAGGCTTGTTGTGAAGGGATATGCTCAACAATTCAGTGTCAATTTTTAAGAAACGTTTGCACCAGTGGCAATACATGACACAATCAGACTTCTCTTGGCGTTAGCAGCTCAAAAACAGTGGAAAATTTACCAGTTAGATGTCAAGTCAGCCTTCCTCAACGGCTATTTACAAGAATAAATTTTATGGAGCAGCCTGATGGTTTTAAAGTGAAAGCCATGGAAGAAAAAGTCTACTTACTCAAAAAGGCTTTATATGGCTTAAAACATGCTCCAAGAGCCTGGTATGAAAGGATTGATAAACATTTTGAGCAGCAGGAATTTGAAAAGAGTGTTAGTGAACCTACACTCTATGTGAAAAAATCCAACGATAAGGACTTATTAATAATTTCTTTATATGTTGATGATTTACTTGTTACTGGCAGCAATTCTATCTTGGTGGACCAGTTTAAAAGCCAAATGATGAAGGAGTTCGAGATGACTGATCTTGATGCAATGTCTTATTTCCTTGGAATGGAGTATATGGCTTTCCGATTGTTGAAATAGTATTTACATATAGAGAGCTTTAATTTGATTGTAGTACTCTTAAGGAAGAGCATGAAAACCCCAAAGAAGAAAGGGCAAGATATACACAACATGGGAAGTGGGAACCTGATAAAGGTACCACAATTTTCAACAACGTTGCTGCCACTCCTGAATAGCAGAACGAAGAGCACGGTTAGGGACAAGAGTATGACGTTCCAACCTAAGGTTTGTGAGGGGGGAGGTGTCATGGTCAGCCAACCATTGCTGCAATGCCGTTAACTCATAAGTATGTCCATCCGCTGCAATATGCGGATCACTCATAACTTCCTGCAAAACCAATTAAACATCCAATAGTCAATTGAAAACAGTGGTTTTATTGGATGGAATATCCAGACTCAAGCGATGGAATCTAAGTGTGGAGCTAACCTGTAAAATGGGACAAAGGAAATAGGATGGAGCCTCACGATTGTCTTCATCAAACTCAGTAAGGGATGATGATGAGGCAGAGGCTCCTGAAGAAGCTTTCATCGCTGTAAGCACTTCATAAACCTCTGAAGCAAGGTCAGGCCTACGGCTTCGGTTAATTTCACAGCATCTTAGAGCCAAGTGAGTCAACCGTGTAACTTGGTATGGCCAGTTTCCAGCTGAAGAATCTAAGAAAGAATTCAGATTTCCTTCATTTCCTAGTGCATTTCGTGCACTCTCGGCTATACCCTCAGTTGATCTTCCGCTCAGTAATTGTAATAGTATGATCCCAAACGGGTAAACGTCTAAATTTTGAGATAATCTTCTTGTATTACGAAAGTCAGGATCAAGGTAAGAATGCGTATAGCTTGGTTCGGCCACATTACTTGTATTTTCCAGAAGAGAGAGTGCACGATGGGCTCCAAAGTCACTAAGTTTGCAGCAGAAGTTGGCATCAAGGAGGATATTCCCAGGTTTTAAGTTGCCATGCACTACGCTCTGAGGTTTACTTGAATGTAAAAACATGAGAGTATGGCATAGCTCAGCAGCTATATGTATCCGAGTTTGCCATGACAGCGGAGGGGTGTCATCCCTGCAGTTCAAATGATCTTCAAGGCTTCCATTAGGAAGATATTCGAAGATCAGAGCCCATATTTCAGGGCAGGTTCCAATGAGGATTACTAGGTTTGGGTGCCTGGATTTACTCAAATCATCAACCTGAAATACAGGACAACAAACTTTACTTTACTCTATTGTAACTTGTAAGTAACTTCTTCGAATCTAAAATTGTACCCTCAAATCTCAACAACTAATATAAGCTAATGGATGTGAACTTAGATTGGTAATCTGGTAGAAACTCAATATATGCAACCAAGTTTCCTTACCTCATGTTGAAATTGAGAAGGGTCTTGTAAGCTATTTTGGCCTAGCACCTTTATAGCAACTTCGGTATGACGAAGGACACATTTGTAGTATACACTCCCCCGATTTCCTTCTGCAATCTTACAGCGTGGGTGAAAGTCCTCAGTAGCTTCCTGAATCTCTGAGAGAGAAAACTCTGTCAAGGGTTGCTGCAAATGTGGGATTGAGGTTTCTTCCGCTTGTTTCCTTAAGAGTTCTTCAGTTATCTTTTGAGTATTTTCAAGCTCAATCTCCAAAGCATCCTTTTCTTTCCGGCAAACTTCTAATCGTTCCAAAATTGCATCACGGGCCCCTAAGACAGACAATGCGCTTGAGGTTTCTTCCGCCTGTTTTCCTAAAAGCTCATCAGTTACTTTGCGAGTGTTTTCAAGCTCTACTTTCAACCCATCTCGTTCGTTCTGTGAAATTTTTAACTGTTCGATAGCTGATGACAACTTATCTTCCAATTCTTTCGTCTTGTAATCTGAGTTGGAAACTTGCCTCTCTAGCAGAGACTTTTGTTCCACGGTAATTAAACGCTCTTCATCTCTGTGTCTCTTCATCTTTTCAAGCTCCTCTCTCAGTTTTGCAACGGCCGTCTCAGATTCTCTCTTGCATTCAATGTAGCTCCTTTCAAATGCTTTTGCCTACAAATTAAGGGCAGATATTAAGAACATCCATTATTTGTTTCCATTCTCGGTGAACAATCTTCGTAGAAAAGAGGAAATAAGGGATGAATGCAAAAGACTTTACTTCGCGCATAGCCTGGACAGCATTCTTTTCAGCTTTGACACGCCTTTCAGACTCTTCAAATGCTTTCTTGTTTGATGTTTCAACTTCCTGCAGTGCCTGTTCAAGTTGATCATACAGCTGATCATTGCTAGTTCCTTCCTGTCAAAAGTCCGGACGAATCAATGACATTAGTTATCACCGGTCAAATCTGAAAAATTCTTGATTTCACAATTTCAGTTCAAAATCAATCATATGACAAGAGAAAATTGAATTGTGGACTTGCTGAACTCAACAGGTAACTTCTATGGAAGATGAATGGAAATTGTACTAAGTATTATGTTCAAGTACATTGGGCATGGATAAAGAATCACGATCATCTCTAGGGTGAAGCAGTACATATGGCTCAAGGTCGCATTCACTGTCCTCTCTTTCCTCAAACACAGTCGCATCCAATATTATACCAGCAGCTTCACTAGAGCTGGTCAAATAACCGGATCCTGATGGACTTAGTGCATTTGATGGTTGCCCAGTTTCAAGCCTGCACTAAAGACCATAAAGTCAACATAAAGAAAGCGGTTGAAATGTGCAATCAATGATAAATTCCTCTAGACTGACAGAAAGCTCTTCAACCCCATTAGCTTGAAATATGCAATTTTCAGAAGTTCCAACAGATAAGACACTAAATAAGATCAGGATCTTTGCAATCATTAAGCAAACCTTGTGTAGACAAGCTGCTCTCTGCAAATGAACCAAATTTGACAGGAAACTGGTGCATTTTCGTTCACATACTGTGCTTTCTCAGACATGAGCCACATTCCCCTGTAATGTAAGACAAAAACTGAAGTAGATTAGTGCAGAAAATAAATGGATTATGATTCAGTAAACTGAAAACTGTTTAATACTAGCGACAAGTTATTTGTACTCTGAAAAGTGATCGTCGGCTGCTGCTCCCATGACTAGCTTCTTGATATTGTACCGATGAATCAGTTCCAGTATCCCATTTGCAACCTCATTCCTTTGAATACATAGTTTTTCTGCACTGACCTACAGGAAGACAGTGAAAGCCACCCCACCATACCGGCTTTGTTAAAAAAGGAGTTTCAACCATGCTGCAGAACAACTAATTCAGAAAAAGAGAAATTTTCTTGAAAACTGTTGTTTATGAGCATAGGGAGTGCAGTTTTCCAAGCTTTCTCACCACAATCAAGTCTCTGAGAAATAAAATTGGATTTGTGTTGATGTCAATTTCCTAAGTTTGGAAAGTTAATGTGAAACCCTTACAAATGTGTGAAGAGCCAAGAACTCAATAACCCAAATTAAATTTTCAAAATCACCCAAGATAGATTCAATAAACAATTGGAATCGTTTTCACACCATAAATTAGAGAAATAACAATCCATTAAGACAACAAGATTCTTCTGCTGAGTTCAATAAGCAATTAAAAGTTCAACTATCCAGGAAGGTAAGACTGAAGAAGAAACAGTACCCCTGCTTGACGACAAAGAATAAGGTACTCATCCATTTTCCGATTTATCATGTCCGTTCCTTCTTCCTGATCTAGACGCCTGATCAGTTCTCCTCGGTCAAATATGAAATTAGATAAATTCCCAGCAACTCCATCAGTAGGAGCCAGGAGGGAACGAGAAAAACTAAATCAGCTCTAAATTGGAAATCAACAGAAAGTATACAATTTCTTTAACTCAGCAACCCAAGAAGTTTTACTTATATTACTAAAATTGAGTTGACTTACTGGGGGAGATCACTCTGGAAGGCTGATAAACATGAAGAATACAAAGTTGGAGAGGACTAAGATTATGTATAGTCCATAACAAAGTCAGCAGACTTTCTTCAGCTTCTCCTACTGCAACATATACTGTATCATCAGTAGCCATGTGTTTTTGCTTACCAAGTAGCAAGTGGTAGTGGTAGTGGTTGTTTTATAAAATCTCTCTCCTCACCAATTTACTTGACTCCCAAAAACTGTTTTGAAGTTGAAGACAGAGGACAAGACAGGATTCAGTCAGGCAGAGCCAAGGCAATTAATACTACTATTTTCTTTCTCTTCTTTATCTGATGCAAACCAAGAAACCTTCAAGGCAAGTTCCAAGTTCCAAGTCAATCCATGGTCAATGACGCTATACATAAAGGAAAATGCGGAGAAAGATTCCCTACGTTAAGGCCTGTTGATGTAGGAGACTTATCAAGGCACGGAATTAATAGCAAGCTATTTGTAATTTGTATACAAAAATATACTAGTAGTATAATAACTACAGATTAATCAAAATGGAAAGTAAAATTTTTTGGCTGCTTTTGCCTCTCGGATCCAACCCCCCGGCCCCTCCCTCCCCTTTTTTTTTCCCCCTTTTTTGCTATCGTTTTGGTTTCATCCCTTTCATTGTCACTACCGTCTGGGTTCCACGCACCAACCACCATTCTTGAATGTTCTTTTCATTTTCCTCGGATATATGGTAAGCATTATTATTATTCCTTGGTTTCTTTTCACCTTCCTTCTGCCTCCATGTGTACATCTCTTTTAAAGTGAGATTACCTTTCAATAAATTAAGAGAAATAATATATACCTTTTTTTTATTTCGTGCAACTTTCCCTGTTTCTTTGCACTTTGTCTTTGCATTCGAAGAGGGGAGATAAAGCCCTAAGCCAACGAGACAAGTGGGTAAAAAGCATTTGACCATGTCGCAGTTTTGGTTATTAAGCCTATACTATATGTCACGGCTAAATTTTATCTTACTCTGTCTTGACTTTCCTTTTTTTCCTTCTTACTCTGTCTTGACTTGATAGATACATATATAAAAAAGTTACCCAAAATAGTAAATTACGCCAGGATGAAAAGAAATAGTAAAAGAGCGGCCTCCTGACTGTGAGCTGCTCACCCATAGGTGCAAGGGTTCGATTACAATGTCAAATATTAGATATGCACATACCACCAACACCGAGGCTAGAGCAGGAAAAAAAATGAAAAGAAAAGAAATAGTAAAACCCATGAAAACCGAAGCAAGTTGTACAAAAATCAAGAAATATGGAAGCTCAATATCATAAATAAGCAACACTCTTATCCATCTGGCAATACATATCATAATTGTACTATTCGCATTCCACAATATATAATATATATGTAATGTAATTGTGCATACAGCCAATTTAAACAAGCAGAGGACACGGGAAAGAAAGAAACACATACAACTTCCGCCCTACTACCTAGCCCCTAGGTATGCGTTCTTGGGAGGCCCGAACAGGGAGCAAATCTAAGAAGGAAAACACGTTGGAAACACAATTTTAATATTGCTGCTGCTGCTGCAAGTACTCCAAAATCGCAGAACGAAGTGTGTGGTTAGGGAGAAGATTGAGATGAGCAAGCTTTTGTTTTGTCATTGGAGACGTATCATTGCCTCTACCCAGCCATTTCTCGATCTCCCGTAATTCATAACTATGTCCATCCGCTGCCACGTGTGGATTCATCATGATATCCTGCAAACATAACCAAAACCTGTAAGTGATGGTAATAGATTGAAAACTATTACTCTTGAAATATATATATAAAAGCCCTTTGTATGGACGGAGGCCAACTTGTGTAATGGGACAGCAGAAAAATGACGGAGGCAGACGCCTTTCTCCACACCCAGCATGGAATGTTGACAATGGTCCAATATCAGCTCTCATCTGTTCAAGCACCCTGAAAACCTCTGAAGCAAGGTCTGGTCGACGGCTTCGGTTTGCATCACAGCATCTCAAAGCCAAATGGGTCAACTGCGCAGCTTGTGAATATGACCAGCCTCCAGCTGAAGGATCCAAGATAGCATTAAGATATCCTCTGCTTAGTGCATTTTGCACATCCTGTGCTAAACCGGAGGGTGCTCTCCCTGTAAGTAACTGTAGTAATATAATGCCAAACGAGTATATGTCAGAACTAGCAGTCAATGTTCTTGTTGTTAGATACTGAGGATCCAGGTAAGGAAATCTGCTGCTTAGATTAGCCGTATTGCTTGAATTTTCCAGAGAGGACAGAACATGGCAGACTCCAAAGTCGCTAAGTTTGCAACCATAGTTGGTGTCAAGGAGTATATTCCCTGGCTTTAAGTTGCCATGCACTAATTTTTGAGGCTTACCGGAATGTAGAAAGATGAGAGCAGAACATATCTCAGCAGCTATATGTATGCGAGTTTGCCATGACAATGAGGGAGTATTATTCCTCTGATTCAAACGATCTTCAAGGCTGCCATTAGGGAGATACTCATAAATTAGAGCCCAAATATCTGGGCAGACTCCGATGAGTGTTACCAGGTTTGGGTGCCTCATCTTGCTCAAAATGTCAACCTGAAATATAGCAGATGAGGATTGTTTTGTTTTCATTGTCAGTACGAAAATATCAAATTTTTTAGAAATTAGGCCACAAAATAATCGCAATTATGTTCATCAATTATAGTTTAGGATGATAATTCAGATGAAACTAGCTTACCTCACGTTGAAATTCCAGGGGCCCCTGTAAACTATTTTGGTGGAGCACCTTTACAGCCACTTCAGTGTGACGGAGGATACATTTATAAATGCTCCCATATTCTCCTTCTGCAATCTTAAAGGAAGGGTCAAAGTCCTCAGTTGCGTCATGAATTTCAGTCACAGGGAACTCCAAGAAGAACTGCTGCACATGCAGACTAGAAGTATCTTCTTCTTGTTTCTTTGAATGCTCCTCAATTTGCTTGCAAGCATTTTCAAGCTTTCGCTGTAACTCATCTCGTTCTCCCTGGCAAAGTTGCAACTGCGCTAAGGCTGATGATGCCTTAACTTCCAATTGTTTAACGTCATCTGGGTCGGCACCCCGACTCTCCAACAATGACTTCAGATTTTTGGCAATTTTGCGCGCTTGATCTCTCTGCTGCTTGATCTGTTCAACTTCTTCTTTCTGTTTTATAAGAGTTGCCTCAGCTTCCCTCCACCGACTTAACTCTCCGGTATATGAAGTTTTCAGTTCACGTGCCTATCAAGTTCATAACGGCTGTAATTAGAAACGTCTGATAAATGCAATCTCAATAGATAACATATTCCGCCTGTGTGAGCAGTAACATAAAGATCTAGACATAACGTTTTTCTTCTTTTACATCAAATTTTATCGACAGCAACTAATACAACTCAACTATGAATCCTTTTCTTCCCCAAGTCTAAAATTATCTACACGGAGTAAAAGAGAGCTAAATGAAAAAAAGGAGACATTACTTGGCTCATCACAGCTTGGAGAGCATCCTTTTGAGCTTTCACACGCCTGCCTAACTCTTCAAATGCATCATGATTTGATTTTTCAGCATCCAATAGGGTTTGTTCAAGTTTATCAAAGATTTGATCATCACTACTTCCCTCCTGCAAAATTCATAAACCATCCAAGACATTAGCAAAAGGTTTCAAATTTAGAAACATAATTTTACTGATTTGATTGAGAAACTTCCAGTTGACCAAATGCTTAATGTTTATTTGATTGGTCCAATAATGCGGAGTACATACATGCGAGTCAAGCCAGTCTGGACCCTCCTCCAATGTCTCAGACACAGTCAAATTGGAATTGCAACCAACAATTCCAGAGCATGTCAAACAACTTGAACTGGAACAACTACTCAGGTTAGATTGCCCAGTTTCAACGATTGCCCTACAGTAAGAAGACCTGACATAAGTACAGATAAACTTGGAAGCGGATTAATAACACTATTTGTGAGCATATACCTTCGATGGACGAGTTCGCCCCCACAAATAAACCAAACTTGACAGGAAGGTGGGCCATGTTGGTCAACATATAGGGCTTTTTCGGACGTGAGATTAGTCATTCCCCTGCAATGTTAAGGCAGGCAGGGGAGCATGGTTAGCAAACGGTAAATATCGTAACTCAATTTGCCATTCACAAGAGTTTGGCTGAACAGAATCCAGCAACAGGTCTAGTTTAAAAAAGGCTAAGACAAGGCTATGCATAGCAAAGCTTAATTTACTCTAGAAATTGAGAACAGGGGATCAATCTTGTAATTGTTTTCTCAAAAGACTAAAAAACAGTTCAACTTTTTCTTCCCTAAATAAGAAGACAAAAAAAATGTTTATTTGATTATTTCTATATCAACCGTTGAGATTATTTTCAGCAGCTTCCAACAGGTCATCGTCTGTTTCTATTTTCTGACCTGAAGAAATCATGCCATTACTTGATCTCATGGAGTCGGGATTTATCAAATCACTAACATAGTTGCACAACAACAATAGCTCTAGATATTAAGCAGAAAAAAGAAAAAATCGGAGCCATTATGATCATCTATGTAAAAGTGAAACTTAAGAACTGTTTAACAAGTTATCAATACTCAGAATAGTGCTTGTCAGCTGCTGCTCCCATGACAAGTTTCTTGATATTGTGCACACGGATTAGCTCCAAGATCCCCCTTGCAACATCATCCAGATCGATATGCAGTTTTTCCGCTTGGACCTACATGACGAAGGGTAAGATAAAAATGGTTAAGAGGATGATTTGCAACGCCGTCAGTTGACCATTTACCAATAACTACTTTTGCAGACAAAATTTTTTGTAAACACTAAAAAGAATAGGCGTCTAGAGGGAGAGCAAGGTAGTTTTCCGCATTTTTAACAAATTCATCTGAAGAGGAAACAATACCCCATTCTCAGCACAAATAAGAAGGTAATTATTCATGATCCTTTCGAAAATTTGCTTCTTTCCAAGTTCCTCTTGTTGAAGCCTGCTCGTTGCATAACTCACACCATCTAAAGATCAAGGAAAGGAAAGCAGAAAGGGAGAGAGAGAAATCAAATACTGACTGAAATACAAGCAAAGAAGTACACAGAACAGAACCCTCGAATAACAAAAATACTGTGATTACTAGGACTGATCAGCTTACTGATGGTCGTCATGGCAGGCTGACGAACATGAAGAATGTAAACTTTTGCGGGACGAAGATTCTTCAATGCCCATAACAAAGTGTGCTTGCTTTCTTCAACGGCTTTTCCTACTGCAACATATATGGTATCAACACCCATATTCATCTGATCGATGACCTTGTTCACTCGTCTCTCTTTGAGCACCTTGTTTCCCCCAAACTGATCACACACACTTGTAACTTGTTTTCAAGGCAAACTTAAGTTTATGGTACTACTACTACTGTATTCTTTTGCCAAGTAGCAAGTGGGGTGGAAACTTTTAGGGCAAGTTTCAAGTCTAAGTCAATGACACTGTACATGTTGGAAAAGAAGAGATTCTTCGCCTTAAGTCCTAAGTGCTGTTGATCAAGGGCTATGATTGCATGAAATTTAATATACACATAGTAGTACTAGTACATCAAATGGGCAGATTTTTGTTGTCTTGCTTCTGAATCCTATAACATTTTAGTTTTTCTTTCTTCCTTTTTAGGTTTCGCTTTCGAATCATAGGCTTCTAATCTCTATTGGCTACTGCTCTGGTGCTGGGTTCCACTTCCACTCGTTAATTCAATCATTCCTATTCTTTTCCTTTCGCGTCCCTTTCGATCCCGTAAATATTCTCGCATCACTCTTGCTTTCCTCTCACCTTCTTCCCACCCGAGCGGTGCTTTCAATCAATATATATTAACTGATATATATATATATATATATATATGTATACTACTTAAGTGTACGCAGTCACGGAGCATTTAATTTAAATTTATTTAGAAGGGATAATTAACATTTGTTTATAGAAAAGGAACTACAAAGTAAAGTAAGACCATAACATAGAAGCATTAATTAATCCTTAAGGTGATAAAACAGGCAAAGGAACATTATAAATATCACTAAAATACTTCTACTAACAAGTTGCTGGTTTACTATATTTTGGTTTATACGGGTGCTACTAGGATTATAGTCATTGTACTAATATATATGTACTCCTGACTCCAAATGTAGTGGTAATTCCTAACCTTTTTTTTTTTGTCTTTTGTTGGAAATAATTCCTAGCCCTTTAAATATTACTGGAGTGAATCTTTTTACCCAAGTCAAAATTGTCTTCCAGGTTCTTTAAGACATTGCCAGCTTCCTGGGAAAATTAAAACAAAAAAGATGACATGACTGGGTTCAGTCGTTCAGATAGCAGTAGCACAATGATTGTTTCACTTTCGAGTTTCGGCTTTACCCACTGCCTTCCGATAATGTTTGGAATTTGGAATTTGGACTTGGGAGTATATATCCAAAAATCCTTTGGGCGATAATATTTTCGTTCTAGATTCTTCTCATTTGGACTTGGGACTTGGGTCTCCTTGGAACATTTTAACTCGGCAGTTCAAGTCCACAACTCTGTAAAATTTTCAAGTTATGGTTCTACTGGGATGCCTCTGGGCCACCGAAAGGGACTCGAGAAGCCCAGCTCTCAGCCTTCTCCAAGCGTTCTATTCATATGGACTATGGTTCGATGGTTTGGTGATGGTTTTCCGAAGACGTGATCTTCGATCATTTTTGTCAACCTAAAAATCATAACCGTAACACATCTAAATAAGAAACAAATGACGGGAAAAGGGTCAGACAAGTGCAACCGACGTTAAGTCGTGCACCCACGTCTAGAAAAGGTTGGCGGAGAGCGGGCGTTCTGTTTATAACAAAACCCTTTTAGTCACACGCAAATATTGCTGTGCTTTCATTTCACTTTTCTCTGGCATATCACCAATATCTTCTACATTATATTATACATATATATATATATATGTATAAATATATAAATTTATATATATAAACGTATACAATGGATAGTTATAGTGTGACTGCAAGGTCTCAATCCACAAGGGAGACAACAATTACCTAAAATAAAAAGGAGGAATACAAATATATGGACCTTTCGGCAACTTAAAAGGGACAAATACAAACAACAGACTAATATGTCTAAACAAAAAGATGAAATGGTTGTATTTCTTCTAATGTTGTTGCAGCCACTCCTGAATCGCAGAGCGAAGGGCAAGGTTAGGAACAAAATTGCAGTGGGCTAGCTTATCGTCGGTCATGGGTGAGGTATCATGACCACTATCAAGCCAACCTCTCAAAGCCTCTGCTTCATAAGTGAATCCATCAGCTGCTACGTGAGGATCCTGCATTACTTCCTGCAGTATTCAAGCAAATAGAGGAATAAAATTCAATCGAACAATTTCAATCTTTATATGAAATCATATTTTTAACGTAGTCTGCAGTGCGTACACCCACGGTTTAACAATATTAATGCAAAATACAAAGAAAGCTAACTGTAAAAACATCTTTTGAAAGATTTATTACACAATTTTATATTGGAATGTCTTTATATTTTCTCCCTTTCCCAGCCTGGAGTTTGAAAAGGGGAGTTCAAGATGCAAATCAAATGACAACAATTGACTGAAAGTAACACTGGTGGTTCGATCAGGAATGAAATGAGTTTGCGACATTTGTGAAATATTTCCCAAGGAAAATGTTTTTTCTTTTCTTTTTTCTGACCATTTCAATGAATGAGGCATGAGGGAGGGAAAACTTGGTCATTGCAGATCTGCCACTCCAAGAAGTATAGGAAAGATAGGAGCAGGAACAGTTAGCTTACCTGGAAGATAGGGCAGATGAAATAGGAAGGGGGTTGGCAATGCTCTTCAGAACCTAGCTGGAAAGAAGATGAACCTCCACATGAAGCCCTCATTGGCTCAAGCACCCTCCAGATATCTGTTGAAAGGTCTGGGCGACTCTTTCGGTTCATCTCGCAGCACCTCAAAGCTAGGTTAGCCAATTGCTCAGCTTGCACAAATGGCCAATCTCCAGCCAAGGGATCCAAGATGTTTTTCAAATTTCCATTATCTAATGCATACTGTACTTCCTTTGTTATACCCAAGGCTTGTTTTCCTGTCAACAACCGCAGCAATATGACTCCAAATGAGTAAACATCAGCCTTCGGAGTAAGTTCTCCTGTTGAAAGGAACTCTGGGTCCATGTATGCGAAAGTTCCCTTGGGGCCAGTTCTACAGCAGACAGTTGTATTGCTGCTTAACAGACGACAAATTCCAAAGTCACTCAATTTAGTAACGAAATTGGCATCAAGGAGAATGTTTGCGGGTTTCAAATCTCCATGCACTATGCCATGAGGCTTACTGGACTGAAGGAAGATGAGAACAGAACATAATTCCGTAGCTATCCGTATCCGTGTTTGCCATGATAAAGGGGGGGAATTATCCCTACAGCTGAGTCGGTCTTCAAGACTTCCATTGGGAAGATATTCATAGATAAGAGACCAAGCTTCGGGACAGGCTCCAATGAGAGTGACCAGATTTGGATGCCTCATCTTACTCAAAACATCCACCTAACACATAAGCAAAAGATGTCATTCAATGCTACCTTAACAAAGCCACAAAGAAAATGAAACAATTCTTTCACATGCATAGATGATACCACTGTCAACAAATAGAACTAAACTTATTTCATAAGCATGCAAAACTGCTAAAGGAGAGAGAAAACATGCAAGCATGACACAAATAAAGTTATAAGGATTGGACAATCAACATTGATGTGCATGCTGCAAAATACAGCAAATAAAGGTATTTGTAACTAAGTCTTTTTGATTTCCACTAGATATACCCCAGGTTATATGAATGTACATACAACAAAGTCACACTTTTCAACTCAATGTAACATGAAGTCGATCCAAACAATAGATAAAAGAACATTTAGGGGACTATTACCTCCTGTTGAAATTCTGATGGGCCTTGCAAGCTATGAGAATGCAACATCTTGATGGCCACAGTGGTATGGCGCAGGAGACCCTTATAAATGCTCCCATATCCCCCTTCACCAACTTTCAGGGATGGATCAAAGTTGTGAGTTGCTTCCTCAATCTCTGCGAAAGAAAACTCAGTAAAAAACTGAGGTATATGTGCGCCTGAGGAGGTCTCAGCTCGACTTTTCCGCAACTCTTCAGCCTCTTTGAGTGCATTGTCTCGCTCCATCTGCAACTCATCTCTTTCTTTCTTATATTTCTGCAAAAGTTCAACAGCAGAGAATATCTTCTCTTCAAGCTCCTTAGCCGCTTTTTCAGATTCCACAATTTGTTCCTCCAGTGACAATTTCTGCTCCAAGGCATCTTGAAGTTCTACCATGACATCATCTCTCTGCTTCTTCATCTTGTCAAATTCTTCCTTTTCTCTTGCCAATGCTTCCTCAATTTCTTTCCTTTGTTTTAACTCCTGTGTATACCGGATTTCCGATGCTTTGACCTGCAAATTAGCATCTATGTTGGGTTATTGACAGAAGATTATAGTCTGCTGACATTACAAATTGAATTGAATGTTGCATGCATTCAGCAATTAAAAGGTAAACCAACTTCCTATTCATCACCATATGACAAGACAGTTAATTTCTCAATATCTACAATATCTATGTGTATGACAGAACCAACTCGTTTGTCTGTGTGTTTAATTCAAAGGAATCAAAGCCAAAAACATACCCTACACATAGCCTCAAGAGCATCTTTCTCTGCTTTTGCACGCCTGACTGCCTCTTCAAATGCTTCTCTTCTTGAGTTTTCTGCCTCTGCCATTACTCGTTTAAGTTGATCATAAAGAGTACTATCTAGAGTTCCATCCTACAAGAATCAACCAATCTGTCAGCTATGTGAATAGTCTTAGATATAAAAGATGTGGCACTGCACCAAGTTCATTGGTCAGTTCAAGAAACGGAAGAAAGTGAAGCTTAAACATACTCAGATAACTGATGAAAGTATTGGACATACCAGAACACTGGGAAGAGATGACAGATGAAAATTCTCTTTAGCCCGATCCACAGAACTAGATTCTAATCCATTTTCATTCACCTCAGTTCCTGTACAAAGGACCAAAGCTGCATCAGCCATTCCGCTGGAAGAGCACGATGAAAGAGCTGAACCATCCCATTCATCAGAACTACCTTCAGCATCAGATGAGCTTTGTGGAGTTAATAGCCCCCCATTACCATCAGGGGAAGTAAAACTCATTACACTTCCCACGCACCCACGAACGTTTTCAGATCTCACTCTACGTAATGAATCTGGTGTAGAAGTAGAGGGTTTTTCTTGACAAGTTTGTCGCAGTACAACAGATTGTGATCTGAAGTGATTTTCCCTAGATTCAAGGTTTGGAGTTGCAGGCAGTGATGATGATGATGCAACCTCTCTGCCAGTTACATCTAAACTCAAATTCCTGTTTTAATACTTTATTTACATTAGTCAATCATTGCAAAAAGTAGTAGGTCAAATTAACAATATAGATATACAAGTATATTATCTCTCTAATGGGTCAACAATGGAGAATCTGGTACCAGCATACTGAAAAGCTTTAATCTGCTTTGCTTTTAAAGTTAGAAAATCATCATAATCAAGCATACCTTGTGTAAATAAGAAGCCCCTTGCAGAGAAACCATATTGTGTGGCAAGAAGAAGGTGCATGATCACGCACAGAGATGGCCTTTTTGGACTTGAGGTCCACTACTTTCCTGCAATTGAAAAGAAATAAGGTAAACAACATCAAATTGGTGCTTCCTTAAGAGGCAGGACATGCCAGTTCCTAAAAGATCCAAAGCAGATCAGGTGGAGCCCAAAGGGGGTGGGGTTGGATGATTACTTATGGGGTTTGTACTTTGACGAATGTTTGTCAGCTGCTCCTCCCATTACTAGCATCCTAATTCCATTCTCAGAAATCATTTGCCCGAGCCCCTTCTCAATAGAGTCCATTTCAATGCATAGCTTTTCTGCTTGCACCTGCAGTAAAGACAGAAAGTAAAACACATCAGAAACTTTTGCAAATTCATAGATTTGGTATTCAAAACAAAATTTGGGATACAGAGATGAGCACTGAAAGAGGTAGCTTATGTAGGATTAAAAACAAAAGATAAATTATTCCTAATCTTCACAGCCACCGGAAATATGTGATGATCATGTTTATAAAAAGTGTTTTTTATCTCATAAATTACAAACTCTTCCAATATCACCTGAAATTCAACAAGAAGCCTATAAATTAAGAG
Organism: Microcos paniculata; assembly: GCA_030664755.1. Lineage (NCBI taxonomy): Eukaryota > Viridiplantae > Streptophyta > Magnoliopsida > Malvales > Malvaceae > Microcos > Microcos paniculata. The sequence goes on from CP131461.1 coordinate 38,666,738, forward strand.
GCAAGAAGAAACTCATACCCCGCGTTGGAGACAGAGGTTAAGGTACTTATCCAGGGTCTTCTGCATTTCTTGTCTTTCAATTTCCCAGTACGCCTTGACTTCATGCTCTTCGACTTTATCAGCTGGAAATTTTGTACCCACTGGAAAACAAAAACGAATAAAACATTCCTCAATCAAGGGGGGAAAAAAAACTAGGTACAAAACCAAGCAAGAGAAAAGAAGGCACAGGACAAGTTTGATTGTATTTTTCCGATATATTCATTAATCTTCCAATTAGTTTAACCCAACAATCATATAAGGAAAGTCCTTAAACAATTCAATCGAATTCAGGTAATTTTATCCTTAATTTTGAGCTGATGACCAATCTACTTTTCTTTTTTCTTCTGATTATTAATCAAAACATTAATAAAGGAAAGTGCAATAAAACTTACTTGCCGTAACTGGAATCATCTTAGCCGGCTGGTGGACATGAATTATGCAAATTCTTTTCCCTCCCGAATTTTGTAAAGCCCAGAATAAAACGGATTTATTTCTTTCCACATCCTTGCCAACTGCCACGTAGATTTTCTCATCAATTACACGCGCCACCGGTTCCTCCACGATTTCTCGTCGATCCGCCATGATTTCCGGAGCTCTAATGTAACGGTCACGAAACCGTATCAAACTCACCCCTCGCGTTATTGCAGTTGCAGCAGGCACCGGACTCACCACAGCCATGCTCCGTTTAATAAAATAACCACAAAGTAAAAAAATTTCTCAACTAAACTCATCAAAAGTCTATACCAACATTGATTTCCGCTGACATCTTCGAATAAGGAGCTAAGAGCAGACGGGGTTTTGGGATTTCTGAAGAAACGAAGGACAAGTGTGATTCTTTTTTCACCCTTTCTTTTCTTTTTAAAGTTAGGCAGGCAATAAAAGGGCGTCGTTGTTTGTAGCAACGATGACAATATAGTAATAAAAACAAGACGGTGAAGTGTAAAACGAATGAGAAATTAGATTAGATAAACTCTATGGCGGGCTCCATCTGAGGTAGAACATCATCTATCTCTCTCGTTCTTCGCTTCCTCTCTCTGTCTCTGACTAAACGAAACCTTTGTGTTCTCTAACTTTGAGGCGAGGAGCTTTAATTTTCCTTTAAGAAGAAGCTTCCACCAAGTTACTACTGGGCTCCACCTTCCGACCCCAACCCTTTTGTTTGATTGGAATAGTGGATTGAAGGTTTTTATAATATTCGGAAAAAATGATAATCATGAGTCTATGATTACCCTAGACCGTCAAGAGCCAAATACTACTTCCATGTTTCTTATCTGTGTGATTTCTATGATCAAGCTACGTTGACTCGTTTTGAGATGATTATTTTTTTCTTATTTATACAGGAAGCTTAGATCGATGTATTCACTTACTATATTTAATATTTGTTTACATTGATTGAATTAAGTAATGCAGTAGTTGTTTCAGGCAAATTCCCAATGATATGGGGGAATTTGGGACAATCGTGAGGAGAGTTTGGACTTTTGATGATCAATTGAAAAAAAAAAAAGAATTACTACAAGTCTACAACTGCACAAGTATGCTTTCACCAAAAAAAAAAAAACTGCACAAGTAAGCAGGCCCGGTCGGAGCCGGGCCGTAGAGCTGGCAAAAAAAAGGTGGACCTGCTCGACGGTGATGGAGTGATGTGATAATGAGTACGGAAGATAGTGGACCACCCACAAGCTGTTGAGGAATATTCTTGGTATATTATTAGGGTTGTTAATTTCTCGGCAATTGCAAATGCATGTTCCGTTCTTGTTAGCTGTTTGTTTTCAACTGAAGCTGTCAAGGATGGTTACTCTTACAGTCGTCCGCGAAGAACAATCACCAAACGCATGAAATGAGTTTTTCCTTTTAATTTTTTTCCCTCTACCGCGTTGATTTTCTTGACATTTGCTGAGCGGGTTTTAATTTGTCCTTGATTATCAACAGATATGGCCGCCGTACGTACACTAGCATGGAAATTTGAAAATTTATCATGCGAATATGAATTGCCACGTGCAGTAATCACAACGATTTACATCGATCAACAAGTTGTCAAAGAGACCAGTATCGATCTATCTCCCTTCAAATGTAGGAGAAATGAAAATTTGGACTGCCAATTAGTCTCATTTCTTCTCTAATTGATTTTTTTTTTTCATTTCGTGTCTTGATAATGTATGGATCGCAATTTATCGATGGCTTTCTTAAGGTTGGACCAGGAATTGAATTATTGACTCTCAAAGAATTGTTTGAGAGCATTTCCATCCTCTATATCCTAGTTTTGTAGGTGGAAATTTTTAATGTATTTACTTAGTTGAAGTTTTAATTATAGATGAGCATGAGCGGACGACTTTTAAATTTATATAGTACTTTGTTTTTAAGCATGTCATACTTCATTATCAATGTCATCACAGATAGAATTTTATATTTAAATAATAAAAATAGAAAAATGGATTCCTTAAAAGACAAGGTACACCTTTTTCCTCGGCAATCGTCCAATTCTTTGGTGCAAACTACAAGAGGAAATTTTCCAAATACAATGAAGTAAGAATTTGAATATGTGTCTTTCTTTAACATTATCTGTGTATATATATATATATATATATATATGTCGTGTTAACAAATGTCTTGCTCTTATAGTATTTAACTTATTGATGATTCGATTTATATGCGTTAACAGAAGGTATATTCCATAAAATATTTAGTATTGTAACTTGTATTTAACTTATTGATGATTCGATTTATATGCGTTAACAGAAGGTATATTCCATAAAATATTTAGTATTGTAACTTTTTTTTTGAAATAATTATTTATTATAAGTTATAGTAACCCCGGATTCATGCCTGGAACCGAGTGTCGAATTACACTTACACATGTATAATCCTAAGGTTTTGAAGGTGGAGTTGGAAAAACAATACAATTATATATCCACTGATAATTTTTTTTGGATTCTGAAGAAAGTAGATATTGTAAATAAATTGATACTATCCACTGATAATGAATCTTAATATTGGGCTTAAAATCTTCAATATTTTCATTTTCCTTTTGGAACTAACAAGCAATATCTGTCGATGATATATTTATTAAAAGTACGATACTGTTGGGTAAAGTAGATACATATGGGCAAATCTCTTAGACGCGGTTTTGACTATACTTCTCAGTTGCAGCCAATTTTGTGTACAAATGACAAAATTTATAAATCCATCAAGTCTTTTTCGGGTCACCCGTTAAACAGTGATTTTTGTTAGGACAAACGTTTGATTTTAATCTGCAGAATGGGACCATTTTATTAGAAAACAAACCTCCTTTGTTTAATATACAGTTAAGGATGATCATGACATTGAAAAGAAGCGTTTGCCAGAAAAAATGGTCGTGATTTTTATTTTTCTTTTTCTTTTGGATAAGCAAAATTTTTATTTATCCAAGAAAAACAGCAAAAATTGTTGTTGCTAAATTATAAGTTTATCCAAGCATTAGATTTGTCATTAACAACATCGACAGATAAGAAACTAAAAAAAATATATATGGTCGAAGCATACAAACTATTAAATAATGCTTGGATAAATAAAATATCTAAGTTTCAATTTACACAAAGAGCCACATTCATTGAATCTCTTGTTATATTATATATATATATATATATATCTAACCCATGCAGTTTAATTATGATAGATTCTTCAGTTAACTTTATAATGTTAAGATTTTTCTTTTTCATTTTGAGAAAATGGTTAAGATTTTTCTTTTTCCAATTACAGCATGACTTAGTATAAAGCTACCATGTACATATGAGCATCTTCAATACTTAGAATTTACAGCTCTACGATTATTAAATTTTTTACAAGAAAATTGTCTTTGATGCACGTGACTTCGTTTTGGCCCCCAAGTCCAACCGCGGTAAAGTTGTGGCGAGAATCACAGTTTTATACCGTCAAACATGTGCGGGCGTGCAGCGCCGGGTTCTGAGAATGGTACTGTGTTATTTACGGATGATCTTATTAGAATAAGACCACCCGTTAAACGGGGTTATACTACTCAATATGGCTAGAAGTGCATTGACTTTTAATATCTTCATTTTGGAAAAATGAAAAAGAGAAAAAGAGGAATCCTCAAAAAAAAAAAAAAAGAGAAGAGAGGAATATACTAATAGATAGTAATATACTATTAACAATGACAAGTAGTTTCAACATTTAAACTACTTATTTATGAATCCAACCAACATTAGATTCTAAAATAACACTTTAAATTATGTTTGTTCATTAAAATAAACATTTAAATATTCTCTCCAAAAAAAAGCATTTTTTAACCAAAATTTTTGAAAACATGATTTGTAAGCTCCTAGTGACAGTTAATATCGTTTTTGGTGAAACACATCAAAAGGAAAGTATATTTTCCTTTTTAATTTTAGAGGTAATGACTCGGGCCAAACCTAGTTAATGACTTGGGCCCCATGAATATGATTACTTCCCTTCAACATCCATTTTCCCTTTCAGTATAATAATAATCCAATTAAATACAGTACTTGAAAAGTTTCAAAACTCTCGCCCAAAAAAATAAATAAAATAAAAGTTCCAAACTGTTATCTTTCTCACGACAGCTCAACAGCTAGATTATGCTTTCAATGAATAATGATGCTTGCATCCGATAATAATAATAATAATAATATTATTATTATTATTATACTCGAAAAGATTAGTCTTCCTGTTAATTTCACTGTCAAGAGTGGCTTGAAAAAGCATAGGATCATTAAAATAGTTTAGAGAAAAATTAAAGAGGTTATTCTTTTTGCTCCAAAAAGACGTTCTAAGTCATAGCTAATATATATATTTTCTCATGTCTTGGATAATCCAAACCAATTAAGACCCTGCGTATGCTATATATAACCTCATCAATTTTGGTCCATCAATTACTTAAAATAAAATAAAATATATTAAAAATTGTAGATCGTAATCAAGGATGACACGTAACTTATAAGTTTGAAGGTGATTCATTTTATTTGATTATTGATTATTAAAATTTACAAAGAAAAAGAAATCAAGATTTGGATCTTTTAAAATCTTTTGTAGATTATTTTTTTCGGTTAAATTCAACTCTAATTAATGACCTTTTTCATCTTATCTAGTTAAATTTGGTGCAGCCTACCATGCACTATCGGGCTAACGGCCTTTTCACTAATAACCAGTCACTCACTATTACGATCTGTTATTAATAATAAAAAAATAAAAATATATTTAAAAAAATAACTATATTAAAGTGAATAATAATTAAATTATAAATTAGTAAATTTTAAATTAAATTACATAAAATTGAATAATAATTAAACTATTTTCTTCAATATAATATAGTCATAATTTAATTATGATGAAAATAAAATTAGTTAATTACTAACATCATTTAATAAATATATAAAAATATTTAGAAAAAGATAAATGTAAACTTCAAATTAAACAACATAAAATTGAATAATAATTGAACTATTTTCTTCAATATAATATAATAGTAATTTAATTATAATGAAAATAAAATTATTTAATTACTAACATCATTTAATAAATATATAAAAAATATTTAGAAAAAGATAAATAAAAGGTTTCACTTTAAATCAACAATATCAATGATAATTCTGAAATATTCAGAAAAAAAAGATATTTTAAGCGATTCAAAAGTTTTACATTATTCTTATTTTATATATATTATAGATTATAAATGTTAACATATATATATATATGTATATAATAATATAATAAATATTATTAAAAAAATCGAAATCCCCAAAAGCTAAAGGCCCTAGTTAGGCTTATAGCTCAAGAGATTGGGGCTTGGGCCGCTTGGCGATGATTACTTGGACACACAGCATCGGGTCCATTTGCTCCGAACCCAAATAATCAAGATAGGTCCATTTTTTTCACCCATTTCCCGCCATCCTCCGTCTTTAACGTCATCAACGCATTCCATCGTGAGTTCGTGACTCGTGAGAAGTGAATTTCACTCGTAACTAGTAACGGGCAAATCCCTCTCTCTGAGATTATTTGAAACTCCAACGATTATTATCACCATCGGAAGTATAACCGTCTAAGTATCTGAGAGTTCTATTTAGGGCTCGAGTTCCTCATCTAACACATTCACCGATTTCGATTTAAATGAAGTTGAAGATCAACAAAGCCTGCGATCTCAGCTCCATCTCCGTTCTTCCTCCTCATTCAAGGTTTGCTTTCATGTGACTAATTATCGTTTGTTTCCCGAGAAAATGTGTAAAAAGATAAACAAATTCAAAGTTTAGATCGTGAAGGTTTGATTGTGCTATCAGGAAATTATGATTCTCCAGCTTAATCGAGTTTAACTCTGCGGTTTTCCAATAAACGTGGAAGAGTTGAGCTTTTTCTATCTTTTCCTCAGAAAACAAATTCGGAATCTCCAGTTCGTTTTAAGCTATCTCAAACATTCTACGGAGATCAAGTTCTCTTTCGAGTCTTCAAAGATCTGTTTGGCTGGAGGAAAAGTCTTTTTCGAATTTCCTTATCTTGAATCTTTTCTGTAATTGGGGAAACTGCCACGGCAGTTTCATATTATTTCATACTACTTTTAAAGGAGAAATAAGAATCACTTGTAAAATTTCAGATTTGCAAAGAAAATTATCTTTAGACATTTCAAAATTATCTCATCATCTAATATCTGAGAGTTAAAATTTCAGTTTGAATTAAATTGTTTGGTTGTGCTAAATTGCTAATATTATATGTGAAGGAGGTCGAGCGTGGCACCGAGTGGACTGCAATCATCACAACTTAGATCACAGCCATCACAACAGTCATTCTCACAGGGAATTTCATCTCAGCATGCCCCGTTTTCTCAGATCTCGCAGAACTCACTCGATGAAGTCGTGACAACTGATCAGGTTCAATGTCATCTACTTTGATCTTTCAGCAATTTAGCTTTCCATGTAAAACTATATCTTTTCTCCTGTGAGGGAAAAAAATTTATCTTTGTACTTCATCTTTGCAGAGATTTGGTTCTCAAGAACGAGAGAAAACTGTGAAGAAGTTTTCTTGCATGCCTCCAACCAACTTTATGAGAGAAGATAGCCAAATGCCAATTTCGAGGTCTTCGACCAACCTAATGCGCAAATGGAGTTCTGCTTCTGCTCCAGAGCATAGATGTAAGTTGTTTGTTTCGTTATATTATTATTATAAGGCATGTATTTAATATTATCTATCTAATAAATATTAATCATTGCCGTGAGTAGCTTGATTAGCTTTTGGACTGTTACCGTATTGACGCTAAATCTTCCTTTTACCTGATTAGGTCAAAGTTCTGAAGAACTTGAGCACAGGCTATCAATGATGGAAACTTCATTAAATAGATTTGGAATGATCCTGGATTCTATTCAGGGTGATGTAATGCAAGTGAATAAAGGAACAAAGGAAGTATTGCTGGAAAGTGAGTTACCCAGCACCTTAATGTTACAAAACCAGGAGAGAAGAGGGATTATTATTGCTTGATTGTTATAACTTTTAATAACTTGCTTGTCAGCATAGGATTGTTATAGGCTTGTCACTCCATGTCATGGAACAAAGGAGAAAATATAAGCAATAACACATTTAATAGCCATTTTTTTGTCATGACATGAAACTTGTTCTTTGTTAGTACAGTAAGCAACTACCATTGAATGCCATCAATGCAGATTTAAGAAGTGTTATATTACATCAGTGAGGTTGTCATGAAGCAAGAATACAGACAACTTCATTAAAAAAATGGAACAATTTTGGAACTCATGAACTTATTTAGTTCAATGGAGTTTTTCATCATTTTTGTTTCAGTGGAAGCTGTACGGCAGAAGTTGATTGCCGAAGATAACTCCCTACAGCAGATGGTAAGAACACATTGTTATGCTCCTTTTTTAGTTTGTATGCTGACTGGTCTTGCTGCTATGAAATCCATAACAAATACACTTTTTGAAGACAATTAACATATGATAAACAGAACAAGGGACAAGAAGATATCAAAGCCAGCCTTGATGGAGGCATGAAAACTATATCAGATCAACTAAACAAGGATATATATCAACAGAAGTTACAACAGATCTTTTCGGTGCTCTCTGCATTGTCAGAACAGAGGGAGGCTTCTCTTGTCAAATTACAAAATGAGCTTTGCAAAACTATCACCAACGAAATAAAGGCATGTATTATGCTGAAAGGGAGACTCCAAAAGCATAACATTCATACATTATTATCATATATTCAATTTCCTGACCTTGATGAGATGGATACTCTGATGATGTAAATCATCATTTTCTATTCCCAAAATAAACAGCTGTGATTTACAAAGCCTTTTCTTGAAGACTTGTTGCAGTTTCTATTTTGAACAGTTCCATGTTTCCCATCTTTGTACAGAAAGCTTCTGTTTTCATTATGTAGTTACTTTCAGGCAATTGCTTGCAATGTGAAGACTCTCAGCCAAAAAGGTCAAGTTGCTACTGCTCTGCTACCTAAGGTGCTTTATTGTTCCCATTGAATAACCCTGTATCTTTTCAAGCAGCCATGTCATGACGATAAAATTTATTGGTAAAATTCTTTTATTTGTGAACATGCAGTCTACTGGCTGTTGTGCAACTCCGCAATGCAAGCCACAGCCGGTTAAGAAGTATGTAAAATTCACACTCTATTGTCTTGGTCATTTCTCTGCTAGTTCGGACAAGTTATATGCTCCATAATTATCTTGTTTGGTCATCAATCATTACCTCTTTCGCTCTAATTACGCTCATTTAAAGAAGATACATTTGATATTGTCATTTTGAAATGTCGAACAGAATGATATTGCTGTTTAATTTGATGCAGGTTTAAGAAGAAATTTTTTTTTTTTTTGAATTAAAGTTCTCGAGCCTTGTCATATTTCTGAAAGCATTCTCTTGCTTCTAGGCAAGTTGCACCTCCAAAAGTTGATGAGCAACCAACTCTAGCTCCAAAGGTAGAAACAGGCTGGAAATCGGTAAAAATGAAGCAGTCTACCATGAATGAGAGGGCATTCTGTCAAGAGAACAAAACAAAAGTAGTTTCTTCCATTGAGCAGGTAGTTCTGACTTCTTATGTGTTTTTGTTTTCCTCCACTTATTCCGTGGCTTCTAATGTAGATATGCTGGTTCCATGGCTTCTAATTAGATATGCTGGTTATTTAAGGATATTCTAAGGCGATTGATTTGTTGCATGAGTTAAATTCTTAAATCCACATGATGCTTTGCCTTGGCCTATTTTCTGCATAGAGTTGTTTATACTTAACTGAATGCCACTTCATGACACAGGAGACATACAGAATCTTAATTGAATCAGATGAAGAAATCGATCGAGGCTTTTCCTGCTTGCTTGATGATAAGGAAACAGGTAATAACGGTAGACCAAATAAGCGAGTAGGATTACATGATTCAGTTTCTGCTTGTTAGTTATCATTTTTATCTTATTTAATGTAAGACTTCCTAATGAAGGCCAACTACATGACTGCTGTCATCAGGTAGAAATTTGTTTCTTAGATATTGGATTGGCATAAACAGATATTTCTGCAAATGCCTAGCGTTCTGTGTAATAGAGAGATGGATTTGAAATCTTAATTCATCTTAAGTCACAAGACATCATCCATAATTCCATATAGCAATTCCGCCCAGTAAACCGTCAATTTAATGTTAACTACCTCGGCTTGTTATAAAAATTAATGCATTCTTAACTTTTTCTGGAAAAAATTTATAAAATCCGTGATGAAGATTTGCTTTATATATAAATATATAATTATTATATGTAGTTATTTTTTTTTCACCAGTTGGTTTGCCTCGGTTTTATGATAACAGAGGATAGTCTATTTGGTTTACTATTACTGGCTGCCGTAAGATTTCTAATTGCTTCTTTAATAACTTTTTCTGACTTAAACTGCTTTTTCTAGAAGACACAACAAATACTTTGATAGAGGAAACGAATGAAGAGATTGAACGAATTTTGAGGAAAGCTAGGAGGAGAAAGAGAAAGTATTGTAATTCCAATCCCATAGTCATCAACTGAAGGTATTATGCATCCACGCCTTCGGGTTGGCATATTTCATAGTGTACTTCCTTGCATTTGCTCCTAGTGATGCCTTTAGCCTTATGTCCCGCATTGTGGAGTGAAAGGGAAATGTGGCTAACCTGTTCCGTTCCCGTTGTGACTGCATACATTATTATATACTTATCTATCTACTCTACTGGCTTTAATATTTTTTAAGTAATTTTCCTCTTCAAATTCAGTGATAAATTGTTTTTGTGTATGCCTTTTGATAGTTTTGTAGATGCTAGATATGCCCTTGTTATGATGAGCCATGGAAGAACTTCTGAGGTTCTTCACTGAAGCTTGCACTGTCTTTGGTTGCTGGCCAGATTGGGGAACTTCTCGATCAGTTGTTACATTTCTTAGCAACGTGCATTTGCTACATAGTACACACAGATGCTCGTTTGTATTCTTCCTGACCTCTGTAAACCTTTTGTATTAACATTTGATTAGTTTTTGTCATTTTCCACTGCTATGCTGTCCCGATTATATTGCCTTCTGCTCACAGAATGAGCAACAAACATCTTGGATTGGGCTCGCAGGTACTGAAAGGCTCAACTTAAGCCCATTTAGGTGGACTGTGTACAGAAAAAAGGCAACCAATAATTTGAAAGTTTCGGGCTCTGCACGCACCTTAGCTTAGGATAATTCTCGGTAGCCCATTTTCCGATATGCTGATGTGACACATTGATAAAACTTTTCATGAGTTGGATTTATTACTAGCTGCTATTCGCTCGATGTCCTTATGCCTTGTCAGGGTGTAATTTGCCAAACCTAGCATCCTGTCTATTATAAGCCAAACATTACAATTGATCTAAGATACCTGGCAAGAAATTCATCAATACCACTGATTCGTACCTGACCAGAGAGGAACACCGATTCTGACACTGATCTAATTTGTGTTTATGTTTCGCTTCCGGCCCGGCCCTTGTTGGTAAGTATACGGCTTTATTTAAAGACACACTCTTTATCTTCCCTTCGAGGGCCGAGTCCCATAAATTTTCCATCTAGTATACATGGTTCTGAAAAAATCCAAATTCTTAATTAATGACCCTACGAGTTAAATAATCGAATCCAAAGACTCCCACAACATAACAACCATATAATAGTATAATCGTAGCAATTCTATAATTAAATTCCAACTACTTTAGGGTTGAACCCATGTGACACAACTGCTTGTACGCTAAATGCATTCACATTTCTCTGAATCTTACTGTATGTTGTCTAGCACATAAATTTTACCCCAACCTCTTCTAAAGCATGACCAAAAGGGAGTGGGGTCGGGGGTTTGCCTGTGATATTAAAATTACATAAGGTGGGATGCGAAGACAATTCCCACCATAGCGCTCGTAAATAACTATTCCGCCAAAGTGTAGATAAGAATAAGGGAATCGTGGGTTTTGAAAAAGGCATCCACTATTACAGTCATTCTATGCTAACAGAGCCATACACCTTCAGCTCTCGGTTGGAAAAGCATGGCCTTGTTTTGAAGAATTGCAATAACTTATCCGAGATTATCCCAAGACCAAAACATGCTAGGGAGGGGATTTTGAAAGGTTCCCATCGCTTTGATTTATATGCTGAGTGTTATGGGATTCAACTTACGGGCGCAAATAGTAAACTTCTCAAGGCTATGTAACTCTTAACTTTTACAGTGATCTTGATTAATTAGAAAAGCTTTTTGGTTCCCCACCGTACGCTTCTTCTGTTGATGATGATGATGAGAAAAATGTTCAAAAGTTTTGAAGTTTACGAGAAGAATTCCTTAGCATGCTCACTTTTTTAAGGCAACAAAGTCATTTTTGTTTTGTTTGTTCCTTTGCCAGGAATGGACCAAATGGATAGGACCGGAAGCTGCTCTTTCTTTGTGGTAAAAGCCGCAAATGCAAGACCCAAAAAGCTTTTCCCAAATCGTAGTTTGTATCCATTTCTTAGTCTAGCTTGTCAGGGATTTTCTATGTTTCTTACGCCCTTCTTCCACCATCTGGCTCGGCATTGGCAACGTGTTTATCTTCCTTACTCAAGTTTCAACAGTCATTAGTCGGAGAGCAAGCCCCAGCCTGCCTACATTATGCCAGAATATTAGAAAATAAATAAAAATTGTATTATAAAATGTAATCTCATATCATCCATCGCAGAATTGAAATTCAACTTCAAGACATTCAATTTCAAAACTCAATATACTTTAATAGACCAAAAAAGGAAAGCTATTAAAAATCTAGTCTACATAAAAGTTGCTTTGATTGTTCAATGAATCTAAAAGATTTTTTTTCTTTCCAAAATTAGTTCTTCATTTATATAATAATAATCTTTTGAAGTTTGTCTGCATTTAATGCTAACCCCTTAAATCATCTGGAATGCACTCACATATTACTGCATAAAAAGATTTGATTACATTAAATTATCCAAAAAGATTAGCGTAATACTAAAATAAAACTTAGAGAACATCAGAAAAAAAAATATTGCAAACATGTAGATGCGAAAGGGAATGCTATCTTTTTTTTAATCCATTTAAATTATCATCAATCGATTAATTAGATAAAAAAAAGGCAATAATCAATCCGAAAATTGCAAATTTTGGTGTATTGGGTTCATGTATGTATCCATTTAAAGTTTGAAAAGTATGCCTCAAGCACTACATCAATCGGAATGACAATTAAATTTTACTTAATCGGACTTTCTGCAATTAATTATGGAATCCTATTAAAATTCCCATTGTACCCCACTTTTATTTTCCTCATCCTGCGGGAGAATTGACGAAGAATAAGAAATATTGGAGGGTAAAATAGGAAAAATAAAGATTAGCACATGAAAAATAATAATAATTTAACGAGTAGATCGCCCCCAATTTCATCCTCTTTTTAATTGTTTAGCAGAGGAAGAAACAGAAGGCCGAGGCCATCATCGTCATCATCAGCGCCAAAGCTTACCAAAAAAAAAAAAAAAAGAGTCAAAAGCCCTCAAAGCCCGAGACCCTTCTCTCCTTCGAATCTCTATTTATCTTTACTCTCTCTTCAAAACCCCCGTTCTCTCTCTCTCTCTCTCTCTAGATTTCGCCCTCTCGTTTCTCTCTCCTGAAAATCCCTAATTTTTATTAGAGGTAGGCTCCTGTTTCTTTGTTCTTGCAATCTCAATCTTCTTCGTATGGGTTTTTAATTCCCATTCTATAATCGACTCCGTGCATTATTTTGCGAATTGCCATCAAAACCCTAGCTTCAGTAATCTGCAAGAAAGGGGGGGGGGGGGGGGGGAAATATAACAGAGTCAATCTTGAAGCTTGTTAGCTTATCTTTCTTGCATCCAATTAAACCCTAGTTCTCGTTTCGTGCTTCGAATTTGCTTTTTTTTTTTCGTAGTTCTAGATTCCATGATGTGGTTTCTAGTTTTAACTTTTAGCATGTAAGAGAATATAGCTTGGTTTTAGTTAATTTGGGGGTTTTGCTTGATTAAGTAGATTTTTTTCACGCTTGAATCAAACGGTGAGATTTAATTGCTTTGTTGGGTGCTCTTGATGGTAAACCGATTTTGAATTTTGACACGTCTTGCTCTTTTGGTTTAATTTTTATAGATCAAGGTATATTTTATGCTGTTGTTTCGTTCTGTGTTTTTTGTTTGAGGTTCCAGGTCTGCATTTCTAAAGTATTGTTTAGAGTTTGAAGTTTTCTTTGGAATCCTCCATTTGCGGACAGGTCAGAGGGAGGTTGATAAACTAATTTGTAGATTTCATGTTTCAGGTGGCTCACTCAGTGAATCTGTTATTTCTCAGTTTTATGTTTATCACTTTTTTCTATCAATTTATTAATAGAATTACTTATCCTACGTGGTGATTCTGATTTCTAATACTTTTTTCGTTGCGCCATGCAGTTTGGTTTTGGCATTTCTTCTTAGGATTTGATGCTGGAAGCAGTATGCCGCTGATAGTTGGGAGAAATGCAAAGGTATCATGCTGCCAGCTGCACTAGTGCAGTTAATAACAGTGCAATTGGAGGAGCCTCAGCCAGGGATACTGCCAGGGCTGACTCATCTTCATTACCACCTAACTTCTCATTGAATTCTAGGTAACTGTTTTAAAATACCATATTCTTCTCTGCTATATTCACTGATTTAATCTTCTATGTTTCTTTAATTGACTTCATTTATTGATTCTAAAGTCAGTGTTTGACTATGATTTGGGACATGTTTCTTTGATCATTTTTCAAGTAAGGATCACATGTTGAGAATGTTCTGCTCTCATTCATGAGTTGAGTGCTGTGAATCTGGAATTGCATTTTTTAAGTCCTGGACTGAGTGCTTTGTGCCCTTTGGTCTGGTTATTTGATTGTGCGTAAGCTACATCCCATTGTTAGAAGTGGCATTTACTGTTTGTTTGTTTTTTTTTTTTCAAAAAGTCATTTTTGGAAAAAAATAGAGTTTGGGATACTAAGATGAGACTGTTAATTTATTGTATTTAGAGAAGACACATGTCTTAAGCAATTTTTGTTAGAGCTGTAAAGTTGTCTAGATAAAAACCACTTTATCTGCCTGGTATCCTGAACTATTCTCATTTTGTAGGCGGCAATCTCAGCTAGCACCCTACAAATTAAAGTGTGACAAGGAATCCCTAAATTCTAGGTAATTATGTTAGCAGTTGTTATGTTAGTTATATTTACACAGAATGATTTAGTATTTTGGTTATGCCTCAGAAGCGGGTTTTATGTTATTTTGAATTGCTCTATGGTACTGTATTGCAAAACTGTTTTAAGTTGATGGTCCTACTGATTCAGTTCTTAAAATTTGTCTCTTTAAGTTGTTGAATTAGTTTTTACCTTGAATTCTAGTAAATATATTTTTGTTACTTTTCAGACTTGGGCCACCTGATTTTCATCCTCAGTCCCAAAATTGTCCTGAGGAAACTCTCACCAGGGAAAATGTGCAGCAAGGATATAAGGAGACTGTTGATGGACTGGAGGTATATTGTTGTGATTGTTTAACTCTTATTCCTCTTTTTCTCTTCTATAGCATTCATATTGGAGGATGCTTTGCTGCATGTAAATGCTCGGTTAATCTTCGGTTTCTTTACCAATCTATGTGAATTGCAATCACATATTTTTTCTTAAACTTGATATGCTGAGGCAACATACTTTGCTGTTTTTGAGCTCAGTAAAATAATTCTTGTTGGAACATTTATGTTTTACCGATAATTGAAATTGAAGATGCTATTTTTTTCTATTCTGGTTGAGAGGGGTTGGGCAGATGCTATTTTTCATATATGTTAACATTTTCTTATGGTTTGGGAACTGATATCTGCAAATTTGCCTATCATGGGATTCTTGTTTTGTTGTGGCATTCTCTCTCTCACCTCTCTTTCTTCTTCCTCTATGATTCTGTTTGATTCAAGTTTTATTTACCTTTTAAATCAAAAGTCAGTGTGAGTGCTGCCTTGAGTGGATGCTCAGATAGAAACTTCGTAATATTGAAAGCCATATGAAATTTAAAATCTGACTATCTGTTATGTTAATTTTGGGAAATTATTGTCTCTTCTTTGGCTGGTTCAATTACCATTATTTTTGCTGTCTAACTTATGCTCTCTGTTCAGGATTCTAAAGAGATTTCATTGAGTCAAATTCAAGCTTTTACAAAGCCAGTTGTCCTAAAATGCAGAGATGTAAGTTACTTGATTTGTGATGTTATGGTAGTCAAGTGGATGCATATTTAATTTCTTTTGAATATAACTGTCAGTTTTTTTTGCGCTTCTCTTATTTGCAGGCGATTAGAAAGTGTCTAAGGGCTATCAATGAATCTCGTGCTCAAAAGCGGAAGGTTTGTCTGATTTTTTGGTTGTATCTTGTTTCTATACTTGTATTTATGATTACGTTATGCTTCCTTTCTAGAAGTTCTTGGTTCTTAGTACTGAATCAAATCTGTATTTTTACTTTTCAGGCTGGTCAGGTTTATGGTGTTCCTCTTTCCGGTTCATTATTAAGTAAACCCGGGGTTTTCCCTGAACAAAGGCCGGGCAACAATGAAGAGTACAGAAAGAAATGGATTGAGGTATGTTTGTGCTCTGCTAAATCATGGTGGATTGTACTTGTACATAACTTTGAAAAGGTTGTTTTGTTGATTTTAGTTCTTGAAACATGGTGATAGGCAGAAGCATAATATTTTCAAATTAACTGAACGAATTGCCTTTTTTATAACTAGATATGCAATTGTGATCGGCTTTTCTTAGACAAAAGATATTCCATTTAGTGTAGTGTATTCATGATATGGAGTAGTTCTAGTGTTCTAGACTTCAATTGTTGAGGTATTGATGAAATTCAATGAAGTATTTAGTTTTAGTTGTTCTTATTTTTCTCAGGGCTTGTCACAGCAACACAAACGTTTGCGTTCTTTGGCTGATCAAGTTCCTCACGGGTATAGGAAGAAAGCACTAATTGAAGTCCTTATCAGGAGTAATGTTCCATTGTTAAGAGCAACTTGGTTTATCAAAGTTACCTACCTTAATCAGGTACAATTGCCTTAAGTATTGAAACCAGCTAATCATGCTCTTGATAATTGTCCTAGGCTATTCTTAATATTGGAAGGTAGTAGATTATGGTTAATTTTTGCAGGTTCGCCCTGGTTCTGCAATTTCTTCTGGAGCATCTGATAAAACTCAATTATCTCGTACAGAACTCTGGACAAAAGATGTTATTGATTACCTGCAGTGCCTTTTGGATGAATTTTTTTCAAGAAATAATCTTCATTCTACTCAACACGGTAGAGATAGATTGCCACAAACGCTTTATGCTGGGTCTTTGCAGCATAAGAATGATTCAGCATCAACAATTCTTGACAGTGAGGAGCCGTCCCTTCACTTTAAATGGTGGTATGTGGTGCGACTGCTGCAATGGCATCATGCAGAAGGACTGCTTCTGCCTTCTCTTATCATTGATTGGGTTCTGAGTCAACTGCAGGTATTGAATTTGGTTTATTCATCCCTGATTGCGGATACCTTTTTCAAATCTTTCTGGAAGACACGTTCACATAGAAAGTAACTATTAGAGTGATTATGATTTTATTTACACTCTTCTGGTTTCTAATTGATTTAATTGTTCTCTCCAGGAAAAGGAATTGCTTGAGATTCTGCAGTTGCTATTGCCTATCATATATGGACTTTTAGAAACCATAATTCTATGTCAGACGTATGTACGCAATCTTGTGGGTATAGCTATTCGCTTCATCCGCGAGCCTTCTCCTGGTGGATCTGATCTGGTTGATAATTCCCGGAGGGCATATACAATATCTGCTCTGGTTGAGATGCTTCGTTATTTGATACAGGCTGTGCCGGATACATTTGTTGCTTTGGATTGCTTTCCCTTACCAACTTGTGTAGTCTCACATGCATTGAATGATGGTGGCTTTTTAGCAAAGTCATCGGATGATGCAGGGAAAACAAAAAATACCTTAGCAGATGCTTTTGCTCTCAGAGGTAGGGGATTCGATTCTCAATACCAATCCTTGTCATTTGATCATGTTGTTTCCACCATTCAGAAACGTGCTGATAATCTAGCCAAAGGTGCAAATGCTGAATATCCTAGCCAAAGTGTGGCTAAAGCTGTGCAGACTCTGGATAAAGCTGTTTTGCAAGGAGATCTATTAGAGGCTTATAAACATATTTTTGAAGATCTTTATGATGGAGCAGTTGGAGAAGGTTGGGTTGCACAAGTTAGTCCATGCTTGAGATCATCGCTGAAATGGATTCGAACTGTGAATTTGTCATTGATTTGCTCTGTTTTTTTCCTTTGTGAGTGGGCAACATGTGATTTCAGAGATTTCCGTTCTGCTCGACCCTGTGACTTGAAGTTCACTGGCAGAAAGGATTGTTCACAAATATATCTTGCAATTCAGCTCTTGACGCTGAAGATGAGAGACTTACAGAATCCGCAAGACAAGAATGGCAAGGCTCCTGGAATTAACAGCACCACGAAGTATATTAGTCAGCAGAGTAATTTTTCTCGCAGGACTTTGTTGGGAGATCTATATGAAGCTAAAAGCAATGCAAGAGGTGTGGATGGAAGAAGGTCTACTTCTTCAGATATATTTGACAGCCCAGGTCCTCTTCATGATATTATTGTGTGCTGGATCGATCAACATGAAGGACATAAAGGAGAAGGTGGGAAGCGCCTCCAGCTTTTTGTATTGGAACTCATACGCTCTGGAATCTTTTATCCTCAGGCATATGTGAGGCAGCTAATAGTTAGTGGAATTATTGATACAAATGGACCTTTGGGTGACCTGGAGAGAAGGAGGAGACACCATCGAATATTGAAGCAGCTTCCGGGGCAGTTTATGCATGATGCTTTGGAAGAAGCAAGAATTGCTGAAGCCTCAGAACTGCTGGAGGCTATTAATGTTTACTCAAATGAACGTCGTCTTGTCCTTAACACCCTTCTATTTGATCAAAAAAATAATGCAAACAATGCTCATGTATCAGCTAAGAAGAAAAAGTATCATCCTGCCTCAGGAAGGGATGTTGCTCCACCAGCTTCAGGTGATCAGTCGAAAACTGTTCAGCCTTCAAAGACTTTTAGGAGAGATGTGGATCTTGAAGAACTGAAGGCTTCCATCTCAGTGTTACTGCAATTCCCTTGTTCATCTTCTACGTCTACCAACAGTGGAGTGGATGAGTCTCAAGGCAGTGTCAAGAGGCCTGTCTGGTCAACTTTCTACAAGGTGGATTCCTTTGAAGGTACTCCTGGGTGTGAAGATTGTAAAAGGGTGAAAAGACAGAAATTAAGTGAGGAAAAGAGTTCATTTCTTCAAGTACCTTCACCAATTCCATCAGATGATGAAGATAATTGGTGGGTGAGGAAGGGGCCGAAAAGCTTAGAGTCTTTCAAAGTGGAGGCTCCAGTTAAGTCGACAAAGCAAGTTTCTCGGGGTAGGCAAAAGACCGTGCGTAAAACTCAGTCTCTTGCTCAATTAGCAGCTGCTAGAATTCAGGATAGCCAGGGAGCATCTTCAAGTCATGTATGTGATAACAAGATAAGCTGCCCGCATCATAGAACTGAGGTGGAAAATTCAAAGCCAGTTGATGGGGTTAGAACAACCTCTTCTGGCGATATTGTTTCTATTGGAAAGGGTTTAAAGCAGCTTCGCTTTGTGGAGAAGCGGACTGTTACAGTTTGGTTGATATCTGTAGTTAGGCAGCTTGTTGAGGACTATGAGAAATCTGTGGCCAAGGTTGGCCAGTATGGCCGGCCTTTTGCTGCAGCTGATGATAAGAGTCCTTTAAGGTGGAAGCTTGGTGAGGATGAGCTATCAACTATACTGTATCTAATGGATGTTTCTTGCGATTCTGCTTTGGCCGTCAAATTTCTCCTTTGGTTGTTGCCAAAAGTTATTAGTAATCCTAGTCCCACCATTCATGGAAGGAACATTACAATGGTGCCCAGGAATTTGGAAAATCATGCATGTGAAGTTGGGGAGGCATACCTTTTATCTTCCCTCCGAAGGTAAACTATCATTTTTCTTCAAATCATTTCTGGATATAAAGTTTGTTCTTTTTTAGGGTGGTTCTTTGTTAGTGCATATCGCATTGCAGCATGGTTTTTTCACTTGCTTTGTATGATCTTACTTTAGAAACAATTTCAGCCTCTTTTACCCCTCAAATTCTGGCTTTTTTGTTAGCTGTTATATTGATTGACTGTGTGAAATCATTTCAATAGTACTTTTTTATTGGTGGACAACTTCCAACTTTTTTCCACGAATGTTGTTATTGCTTAGCATTGAATAATTGAGTCACTGGTTTAGTCATGGCAAAGCCTTGTTGTTCTTCTCCATGTTTTAGCTTTGAGAACATACTATCTTACAAGCTTAATGATGAATACTGTTCAGGTATGAGAACATACTTATTGCAGCAGATCTTATTCCTGAGGCTTTGTCAGCTACTATGCATCGTGCTGCAGTAGTTCTGGCCACTAATGGCAGAATTACAGGTTCGGGAACCCTAGTTTATGCTCGGTATCTCTTGAAGAGGTATGGCCGTATTGCTAGTGTAATTGAATGGGAGAAGAATTTCAAGGCAACTTGTGATAAGAGACTTTTGTCTGAACTTGAACCTGGACGAACAGTCGATGGAGAGTTTGGGTTTCCACTTGGAGTTCCAGCAGGGATCGAAGATCCTGATGATTATTACCGTCAGAAGATAGCCTCTGTACGGGTATCGAGAGTGGGTTTGAGCATGAAAGAAATGGTTCAGCGTCATATTGATGATGTCTTACACTCTTTCTTAGGTAAAGAGAGAAAACCTTTTGCCGTTAATGCACCAAAAAGTCTTGGTATGGAAAAAGGGGATGATGGTTATCAAGTAGCTCAACAAATTATAGTGGGACTATTGGAATGTTTGAGACAGACAGGTGGTGCTGCTCAAGAAGGGGATCCAGGTTTGCTCTCTTCTGCTATTTCTGCCATTGTTAGCAATGTTGGACCAGCGCTAGCAAAGATACTTGATTTTACTGTTGGCGGCAACTATTCAAATTATCAGCAACCTATGAATTCCTTGAATTTTGCCAAGCGCATCTTGCGGATTCATGTAATTTGTCTATCCCTGCTAAAGGGAGCTCTTGGAGAGCGTCAAAGCCGGGCTTTTGAGATAGCTCTTGGAACGGAGGCTTCTTCTGCTTTAGCTGGAGCATTGGCTCCTGCAAAGACATCCCGAGGTCAGTTTCAGTTGGCTGCTGATGCTTCTGATACTAATGCAAACATATCTGGTGACAATTTGAACAGTTCTGCCAAGGTGAGAACGACTAGAATGGTAGCTGCTGTTTCTGCTCTTTTCATTGGAGCAGTTATTCATGGGGTTATAAGCTTGGAGAGAATGGTATCAGTCTTAAGATTAAAGGAAGGTTTGGATGTTGTTCAGTTTGTAAGGAATACAAAAACTAGTACTAATGGTAATGCTCGAACGGTTGGGCCTTATAAGTTTGATAACTCAATCGAAGTTTATGTGCATTGGTTTCGGTTGTTTGTTGGTAACTGCAGGACTGTTTGTGATGGGCTAGTTTTGGAACTCTTAGGTGAGCAATCTGTTGTAGCTCTGTCAAGGATGCAGAGAATGCTTCCTATTAATTTGGTCTTCCCACCAGCATATGCAATATTTGCATTTGTTATATGGAAGCCATTCATTTCGAATAATAACATTGGTAGTCGTGAAGATATACATCAATTATATCTGTCTTTTACAATGGCCATCGGTGATGCCATAAAACACATACCTTTTCGAGATGTTTGTATGAGGGATAGTCGCACCTTTTATGATATTGTAGCTGCAGATACCACTGATGCCGAGTTTGCTGCCTTGCTAGAGTTGAATGGTTTGGACATGCGCTTGAAATCCATGGCGTTTGTCCCTCTCCGTGCAAGGCTCTTTCTAAATGCTATAATTGATTGCCAGATGCCTTATTCTGTTTTCACACAGGATGATGGGAATCGGGTTTCTGGACATAGTGAATCTAAAGTTAAGGCTCTACGTGTAGAGAGTGAGCCAAAGCTTTCAGATAGGCTTGTTCGCGCATTGGACACTCTGCAACCTGCTAAATTTCACTGGCAGTGGGTTGAGTTGAGGCTTCTTTTAAATGAACAAGCACTGGTTGACAAGACTGAGAACCATGACATGTCCTTGGTAGATGCCATTCGCTCATCCTCACCCACTTCTGAAAGAGCTTCTCCTTCTGAGAATGAGAAATTTTTAATTGAGATCATCCTGACCAGATTGTTAGTCAGACCTGATGCTGCTCCCCTTTTCTCAGAGGTGATTCATCTTTTCGGAAGGTCATTAGAGGATTCAATGTTGATGCAGGCTAAATGGTTGCTAGGGGGCCCAGATGTTCTTTTGGGGCGTAAGACTGTTAGGCAAAAGCTCTTTAATATTGCCGAAACTAGGAGCCTTTCTACAAAAAACCAGTTTTGGAAGCCTTGGGGATGGTCTTATTTTGGTGTTGATCCTGTGACTAACAAGGGAGAGAGGAAGAAGAAGAAGTATGAAGTCACGTCTCTTGAGGAAGGTGAAGTCATTGAGGAGGGCATAGACTCAAAAAGATATGTGAAAGGTCCCACTCAAGTTGATGTTGAGGGTTCCAGTATCAGCCAGCAGCATGTAACCGAGAAGGCCTTTGTTGAATTGGTTCTTCCTTGCATAGACCAAAGCTCTGATGAGTCACGCAATACCTTTGCAAGTGATTTGATAAAGCAGTTTAACACTATTGAGCAACAAATAAGCTCAGTTACTCGTGGTGTTAGCAAGCAGACTGGAACAGCCTCTTCTGGAATTGAAGCTTCTGTTAATAAAGGTAACAGTCGCAAAGGTATAAGAGGTGGTAGTCCTGGATTATCCAGAAGAACAACGGTACCTGCAGAGTCTGCACCTCCTTCCCCCACAGCTTTGCGAGCTTCTATTTCACTGAGGTTGCAATTTATTATCAGATTGCTGCCGATCATATGCGCAGATGGGTAAATACATGACTAAATTCCCTCTAATTCAGTTAATTCTATTTCAATTTGAGTGTGTTCAGGTTCCATGCTTATGGCTTATTGCTATGTCAATTTTTTTTTTGTTCCAATAAACTAAGCATATTTTTTGTTGCATGAGTATCTGTTACTTTTTCTTGTATTTAATTTTTTGTTACTGTTATCTAGTAGTATGTATATATATCTTATTTCTAGTAGTCATGATATCATGTAATGTGATTTGTCTTTTTTCGACTAATTTGATGAAATTCACCAAGGTTCATTTGTTCAATTCTTCAGGGAGCCATCCCCACGAAACATGAGAAACATGCTTGCCTCTGTAATACTCAGATTGCTTGGAAGTAGGGTTGTGCATGAGGATGTGGATCTATCTTTTAATCTCTTACACTTGAAAAGGGACTTGGAGATGATGTCATCTATTGCTTCCTCAGAAATATCTGGAGATAGTCTTTTTGATCGCTTATTGTTAGTGCTACATGGGTTGTTAAGTAGTTGCCAGCCAAGTTGGCTAAGGGCAAAGACTGCCTCCAAATCTACCAGTGAATTTGCTAAGAATTTTTCTGGATTTGACCGTGATGCAGTGGAGAGTTTGCAGGTTTGATCTTTATCATTGCTCTGATTGGATTCAATGCTGCTTGTTTTGATAAATAAGCCTAATTTTGTTAGAAATGAGAGCTTTCAATGTTTTCGTTTAATCCTCGAATTAATATTTTGTCATACGCTACCTCGCACTGGTAGAGAAGATTAATTTACTTGGAAGCTAAGTCTGGCAATTTTCCAGTCTGCCTAAGATTTTGAACCTATTATAGTCTGAATACTTGGGTTTGTAATTATGACCGGAATGCATGATAGGCACTTTTAATTTGACTGATGCCTTCTTTGTTGGTTCATGGACTCTGCTATTTGTCTTCTCTCAAGAAGTTATAATTCAAAGTTAGGATTGGAAACGACAGATGATTGTTTATTTACCTCCACTACTGTTTTTCCTGTGGATGCAGAATGAATTGGATTCTATGCAATTGCCTGAGATGATTAGATGGCGTATCCAAGCAGCAATGCCAGTATTATTTCCTTCTTTTCACAATTTGATATCCTGCCATCCGCCTTCTGTCCCAATTGGTGCTCTTAGTTCGCTTCAACCCAGCATCTTTGTCCCTGGGTCTTACACTGGAACTTTGGGCGCACCTCAAAGGCAGGGTCCATTGACACGAACTGCAAATAATATACCAGGAAAGTCGAAGTCAGTGCCTTTAGTACAGGACTGTGATATGGAAATTGACCCATGGACACTTTTGGAAGATGGAGCAGGATCAGGTCCATCTTCAAGTAGCACTGCTGTCATTGGCAGCAGTGACCATGCTAATCTTCGAGCCTCTAGTTGGCTTAAGGGGGCTGTAAGAGTGAGGCGGACAGATCTTACGTATATTGGGGCTGTGGATGATGACAGCTGATTTAGGTTTGACTTCATTTTTTATTTTTGTCTTAAGGTTATTAAACCCCCAACAACAGGTAATTTAATGTGTTATTTTGTAGTGCATAATTGGCATCAAGGTCACATCTCTTGCCTGTCCCATGTTTAATAGTGGAGGGAAAAACGTTGAGAGGGGCAATTTTTTTTTTTCACAGTTGGGGGGGTGGGGGGAAGGTCGGCTGGGCATGCTGGAGTCCTTGTAGAAGAATGTAAAGATGTTCTCGTGTGGGCTATCTATTCGGCATGCGGAGGCTGAACAACTACTAACGTTTTAATGCCCCCATACCATCTGGGCCGTATACTCACAGGTGCGGTTCAGAGGCTTTGTTGTATATATAGAGATGATTGTTTCAGTTTACCAATTGATGGAAGTAAAATATCTCAAGAATGACATGTCGCTCTCCGATTGCTAATTACTAGTATGTTGCTCTCTCTCTCTCTCTCTCTCTCTCTCTCTCTCTCTCTCTCTCTCTCACATATGCATGCACGCACGCACATGCAAACATATATAAAGATGCACATACATAGAGAGATGCGACATTTGTGCAAAACATGATTGCGCACGCATGCATGCGTGTGGAGCTTATACATGTATGTAATTTATTATATGACGTGTAGGTTGAAGAAATACTTATTTAATTTCTTAAAATATCAGCTTCTGCAGAGTTTAAATTGATTTATCGGAATATCTGATATCAATGTCTATCATTGTTGGATAGGCATAATTAGCTACAAGTAATTAAAGGTATATTGTGATCAGGAACAGTTCATCCTTCTCTACCAAGTATTTAGGGTACTTTTCAGATTTTGGAATTTAGTGGGTTGAATTGTTTGGAGGAGTTGGGAAATATTTGCTATTTCCTATTTGGTTAAAATTCTGAGATTTTGTTGTAAGGATTGGTATATGATTTTTTACCTTAATTAAAAAAAAATGAAAAATTTGATACCTAAACTGAAAAAAATGAAGAGGTGCTACCAAAATTATATCTTGATTAGCCTCCTTTCACTCCCTAATAGGAGTCCACTTTGAGGCTCGTCAAGTACAATTTAGGCCCTTAAATATTATAGTCTTAGCTTTATTGCCCTAGTTGTGGAATTTTATCTTTTTCCGATGTTCAAGGCATTCCCGATGTGGCCTAAAATATGTATAATTTACTGCAAATTATTATATAAATTTGGTCTAGAATATTTTAATAAGTTACAGTGTAAATAATGTTACTACGGCCCATAACATTGAAAATAATATCATTTCGCCAACAAAATAATTAGCTTTAGCAATAGCTTTTCAATTTCCATTTCACAAAGAGTGGCCAAGATATTGGCTTAGTTGTGAAAGAAAAAGGATCAAACAAGTACTCACTTCCCAGTTCCCACCAGCCATCCTGGCGAAAACAAGGCTAAGAGAGTCCCTTCATTTTCTCTTCAACTTCCTATGACAAGAAACCACTCAAGATGTTTAGCTAAGAAAAATCTAAAGCCGAGTTATAGGCATAGGAGTTCCATAAGTGATACAGTAGCCTAGAAAATTTACTTGAAGTTGTTAAAAAGGTAGGAGTAGAAAATTAGAGGCACTCACAGTCACGGATACCTTAAAGGCCTGCACCTCTTTTGCTGTTACTTCAACCATCTATGCTAATATGGACCAAACCAAATGCAGAAAAGAGAAAATTTGCCTGTAGATATCTATTTTGAAGTGAAACAAATTTATCAATAAGAACTAGTCTTCTCTATGCAAGTTTACATGTTAAGAAATTCTTGTCAAAACTTCATCTTACTTTCTTTCACATTATTTTCAAATAGGTCATAAGGTAAGTAAATGATCAAACTACGGTGTGAAATTAATATTGATCCCATGTGAATATCAGAGCAGCAAAAGTAAATTGCGAATTGATATCTTCACACCAAGAGTACGTTTCTTAATTTTCTTGAATGAGCAATGGATTTAAATTATGGTATCAGAAAGTTAGTAACTGCTATCACGTTTGTTCTCTTTTCCAAATCATCGATCCCTTCCATCCACCATCACTTATGTCATCGCCAAACACCACCAGTTCAGCACAATGTCGACCATTTGCATTTTCATTTACTAGTTGTGCCTTCTCTGACACCTCCACCACCGTCTCAAATCTCAATCATTTGCATTTTATTGATTGATATTGGGCTTTAACGGGCCCTGCGCTTCCTCATGGTCAAACAGACTTTTACTTTCATTGAAAAAATTGCAGCCCTACTCCTTTGTTTTTGGTGTGTGTATATATATTCTTCTTCACTTCTTAGACCAAACTAAGTTCCGATGAGAATGGGAAGCCTTCGCAAAATTGCTAATGTTCTCTCCCGCCATTCCGATAAAGAATCCAGGATTTCGCTATTGTGTACCGGAAACATCGTCTACGGTTCTGTGTTTCATGCCCGCATATTTGGGAATATGCTCATCCTCTACCGACGTCCAGCGCCACCTGAACAGGAGTTGGTGCTCGAAGGCCCTGTACCAGACCCTACTGACTCCCATTGAGCCTCTCAATGACCGATATACTGTAAGTATTTTCCAATTAGAGAAAATTGGGTTTATACATACATACATATATATATATATATATAGTTATAGGCTTATAGCAGTTGAAAGGAATTCTGGAAAGGGAGGCGATACGAAGTTTTTACGCCGCAGAAGCCTTTTATTCTGAAATTACTATTATAAGCCATATGATTAACCTTTTATTCTTTATTCTTTGTCAAGGCGGTGAAAGCCCGCACCAAATGTTAAGGCCAAGGTAGAGTCTTTCCAACGAGAAACACTGAGGAGGACTATGGAATAATTAATATTAGTAGTAAAGTAAAGTACTAGAATTTTGTGGATTTTTAGTGAAGTGGTATATATTTGACAATTTGAGTATCACTTCTGAAATTACTATTATATGCTATATATAATGACTAAACCTTCATTATTTAAAAAAAAAAAAAGGTGATGAATGGCATTGCTGCTCCTAGCGGTGGAAGTAATGGTGGAAGTGATGGGACAGAGAAGACTTTTTTTCAAGGCAAAGCTGGGGCATCAGAGAATAATTTGGAAGAGAACGAAGGAGATACACCAAATGCAAGGCTAGGGTAGAAGATGATTAAACAGTGATGATATTTGAGTGGAATATAATAGTAGTAAAGTGGTATTTAGTGGGAATTTAGTTCTTTTCCACCATGGAAACAGTGATTATGTTGATGTTAAACATTGGGAAATTATTAGTATTTCAGATTTTTGTTTCAAAAGGTTGTTTTAATTCCTTCAATTGGAGGATCAGGAAGTCTTTCTTGTTTGTCAACCGTGAACAAGAACACAATTAAAAGTAATGGCTTTTAAACCTTGATGAGTTGTTAAAATTCCGTCATTCGTCGGAAATTGTGCCAATGTACAAATTGGCCTAACTCTATATCATTTAGTAGTTGTTTCTTGTAGAACACCTCGGTCACAATCTCAATCACTTGGGCTCAAGTGATAGCCCAGCATTCTATAAAAGTGGATAGGAAGGAGGCTGCCCGGTCTTGAAAGGTGTCATGGCCCGAAGTGCTTTTCTAATCTCGTGTTGACTGATTAGGCTTTAACGGGCTGTGTGCTTCCTGATGGCCCATAGACAGCCAGTCCCAATATTCTGGTGGGGTGGAAGGCTCTGGCCCAACCTCCTTTCCTCGTGGAGAACAGGCTTTTACTTCCATAGAAAAAATTGCAAACGTTGGATTTAACCCTACTTCCTTTTTGGTGGGAAAATATATATATATATTCTTCTTGACTTCTTAGCTGAAACAGGTTCCCATAAGATAAAATGGAAGAATTATTAGAAAACCTTAGGGGAGCTGCTGAGACTTTCGCCAGGATTCCTGAAGGAGAAAGGTTTTCCTACTTGTGTATGATGAACATGTGCTACGGCTTGAGAAACTATCATGGCCGCATATATGGGAATACGCTAATCCTCTACCAAGGTCCCGCGCCACCTAAAAGCGAGTTGCTGCATCATATGATGCAGGGTCCAGAATGTCTAGTACCAGATCCTAATGATATGGAGGTCGCTAGATGTCCCATTGATTGAAAGTAAATAGGGTTTTGTTTACCCAAAAAAACACGTAAATAGGGTTTTAATATCATTATACAATTATAGTTATAGCGGTTGAAAGGAATTCTGAACTGGTTTCTCTCTGGCAGAAGGAAAAAATAAAATACCTTCAGAAACTTGCCACTGATCTCTACCACCTTCCTCAAGCCACCAGGCGTTTACTATTGTCTACCGCAAACGACATCATAAAGGCTTGGACCATGCCACAGGACCCTATCTTTATCCATCATCATCATCTCCGAATATATGGGAATACACTCATCTACTACAAAGGTCCGGCGCCACCTCGAGACGAGTGGATGCTCGAAGGCCCTGCCCCATCTCCTACTCAAAGGGAATTGGCTAGATTTCTCTTGGAGCCTGTAAGTATTTTTCCAATTCAAAGGAAATAGGATTTTATATGTATATATATGTATATGAAGTTTTGTACGTCGAAAAACCCTGATTTTGGAAATTACTTTTATACACTGGTTATCATTTTTGAAACAAATTAGTGTTATGGCTAACCCTTTATTCTTTGCGTTTATTAAAAGTGGGGGTTGAACGACAATGCTGCTGCTGCTGGTGACCAAATGCAAGGCTAAGGTAGGAGCTTCCCAATCACCATCATCATCTTCTCTTCGCAAAAAGACAAAGGACTAAGGAGTAATGGTTCTTTTTACTGATGTTTGAGTGGAGTGGAATATATTTAGTTCTTTTCCACAGTGGAAACAGTGAAAATGTTGATGTTAATAAAAAATTGGCAAATTTTTTGTATTTCAGATTTTTGTTTCAAATGGTTGTTTTAATGCCTTCCATAGGGGGATCAGGAAGTCTTTATTGTTTTAATCATGAACAAGAATGGCTTTTAAACCTTGATGAGCTGTTAAAATTCTGTCGTTCGTCTGAAATTATGCTAATGTACAAATTGGCCCAACCCTATTGTAAACAGCAAAATTCAAATGTGCATGAAATTTCAAAGGTTCATCGACCAGATCATGTTCATGTTCTTGGGCTTCTTGCAAAATTAAAGTGTTGAACGAACACGAACGACCGGAGATTGACTTTGGGGTTGAGTTAGCCCTCTTTAATATATTTTCCTTTTTGCGGTTGACTTCACTCTTGGTTTCTTATTGATCTATCTACAAAAAAAACATCTTCAATCCAAGCAACAATGTTGAAAGCAAGACCTTCTAAAACTCTTGAGTAGCTCTCCAGGATTGCTTGCCCCACATCCTGCAAGATAAATTTCTATTAGGTTCTCCTTAGGGTTAGGGAGAACGAACCAAAGGCAATTTATGAAAAGGATTTATGTCAGACAAGGCGTCGTCACTGTGTCTTAAGGGTCATACCACTAAATACAAACACTAAATACAAAAATGAACAGATATATAGCTTTTTATCCTACCCGATTATACTGAATCTTGCATGTGTCCAAGCAACTCTGTGCAAGTTCAGGATACCTCCGCTTCAAGGCCAATAACAAGCTCTCTGCTCGTTCGGCCAATAAATGATTTTTGTCACTTCGATCAACATCAGACATAAGGTCCTTCACCATACCCCATGATGATTTTGAGTGGCTTATGCATGCTTTACGTCTCCAAGTATACATTGAAGCTTCGACATGATCTGCAAGCTCAAGTGCTTCATGTTCGGATGCTATATTGAGACAATCAAGCAGATATTCAGGGGAGAATTTTTCAGTCATGTACATGTAGCGGTAAATTGAGTCTCCAATGCTGGCTCTTCCACTCTGTAGATAAGAGGAGTTTCCGTATAGAAATAGAGTTAGCATAAGAAATTTTCACAAACTGTTGGTACTGTGAACTGTCAGCAGATTCTTAGTGTACACTGTACAGTTTAGCCATGATATTACACCTATATAACTTGGGGTTATTTTATATGATAGTTGACAAGATAATCCCGTGATGTCTTGCAGAATTAGCAACAGTGATTGTTGGTTTTCTACGCTTTCTCGTCCCTAGCTCTGGTCTTGTTGTCCTTGGGACCACTTTCTTCCTCAAGTGGCTTTATTCAGCTGAACTGGCTACAGTTATTCTTATGTGATTCATTAAGTTAATTTACTTTGAGTCTTTGACACGTTGAGATAATATGCAATTGGGTCTTGCTTCAAATGCAGAGCTTCACAAATTACATGAACAGAACATTTCTGAAGCAAAAGACTAACCTTTGGAAGAGATGCCATGTACGAGTCTGGAATCTCCATCTCAGCAAGAACACTACTGTTGATAGCCATGGCTGCCTTGTGAATTTGATTAGCACAGTCTCGTTTGTGCCGCAACTGCTTCCTTGCTTTCTCAGAGAGACCACCTGGAGGAACGCATGGCACTGGCACCCACCATTTCTCATCATTTCTTTGAACAACCCTTCGGAATGAGCCTGTTCGAGTCGAATTCGAGGACATGCTCCCTTGTTCTGCATACCAGAATTCTCTGTCCTCGAAGGTTTCCAGTATTTCCTGTCAAAGAATTTAAGTTATTATGAGGCTAAGCCCATTTTACTATAAATGACAGTGAAATTCCTCAAATTGAGCCTGTCTTACAATGAGCATTGCATCCAACTTCCTCAGCGCAGGAAGATTGATATAGATATCTGATCTTACTCTGCTTTCCATTATCTAAAATGTCGAAGGTATCATGTTAAAGCAGGCAAAGATGAAAAAACCCCACTAAAAAAAAACAAATTTCGGTTAAAGTTTATGACAATCTTACCTCAACGGATGTTCCATTAAGCAAATTCTGTGACTTTGGAGTAAATTCCACAATGTAGTCGCAGACAGATAAAAGACAATCCATTTCTCTTTTCCACAGTGCCTTCTTTTTAGGGTTCAAAGGTTCCAATCTCAAATTTTGACCAAATACAGTTGCTGCAGAAATTTGCAGAAGTAAGCAAGTTTCATAGAATTCGAAAAGACAAATAAAACTAGTGTCCTGTTTGGAAAATCTACCATAGAGATTGGTTATGGAATTTGAGATTGTAACTGCTGTGCAGACCCCTTTCCCACTTCCTGACATGTCTTCTCCCAGTAAAAGCTTTGCAAATCTTTCCTTCATCATCTCAAGTTCTGTAACCATAAATTTTGCCCCAGTTAACATGAAAAAGAAACAACAACCTAGTTTTAGCATGAGAGACAAATAACACTGCCAGAAACATATTTACCTAAATCCAATGAATCCAGATAATCAAGTTTTTCATCTGCACTACTTTTTCGTTGCTTTGATCCAAGCCTGGCAAGAACAGCTTGATTCTGAGTCCCTGGTCTTGTGACTGGCCAGTGAGAAGGTGAAGCTTCACCACAACAGCTGTGATCATCAACTGGGTCTGAAAACGCAGATGTCTCAGAATAAGTCCGACAATACACGAAAGAATCACCGCTCAGCATTGAATAAGCCGGAGTTCCTGTGGTTGACTGATCATTGTGATCAACAGAAGAAGAAGAAGGTTGATAACCCAGATCATAGTTGTCATCAGAGTTTGACATATTGTCCATATTGAGAGCTTGTTTGTTAATACTAAGACTCCTGTGTTAACTCTGGAAATAATCATGAAAATTTCGGTAAGTGGGGTTCAAGATTTGAGAACTTTTGAATCATAATAATCAAACCAAACTGAACTCTGAGGGGACTTTTAAAACTCACGGTCCAAAAACATGGACCCGGCAAAAATTGACTCAAAATGTAAATAATTACATTGGACAAAAGAAAAAGAAGAGAAGATCGAAAAGAAAAGCAAAAAAAAAAAAATGAAAGACCCTCTTTCTTGCAGCAACCAAAAAGCAAAAGATGTTCACTCTCACAGTCACAAGTCGTTATTATTATCAGATTCTTATATAATTCACTGGAAAAATATGCAATAAAGTTTATGTTTAAAGTAATAAAATCCATGGAAAAGAAACTAAATTTGAAACATAAAGCCAACGGTTGATAAAGCAACGGTCTCTCTTAACATTCTTTAGTTGTAAGTTACCTTTAAAGGGTGGATTGGAAAATATAGATTTGAATTCGAAACTGTTGAATTGCAGCTTAGCTAGCTAGCAATCTGAGGACCGTTTGAAACAGTTCCCTCCTAAGCATTTCTTTCCCTCTTGCTGCTGTAAGCCTGTAACCTTTTCTTTCCGAAAGAAACTCTTTCTTTTTGCATTTCCAGGTCATCAACTCACCACGGCCATGAAAAGAACAAGGAATCTTGACCGTCCGATTGGTCGATCTTTGTCTTGTGATCAAATAAGAAAGGCCCAGATGCAAAATTGGCAATGTTTAGCCAATGAATTGAGGAAGAGATAAACCGGGTTTGGTTCTTTGAAAAGCTTTTTAGATTCTGCGGTGGAATGAGTAATGTTGGTAATAGGACATGCGGGGTGAGTCTTGGACTCTTAGTTGTGCATTAATATATTTATGAGGTGTTATCGTCTGGGTTTATATTATAATAATAATAATAAATAAATAAATAAATAAAATACTGCAAATACGTGAGAAATATTATTATTTAATGTATTGGAGAAAAGATTCTCGACAATTTTATTCTGATTATTTTCAATAGAAATTTCCAATTTCTAAATATGCGTCAGTAAACTTCATCTTTAATTTAATTCTAAAACTGATGTCAGGGGAACTATTAATAATTTTGGATGTTAATTAAATTAATGTAGCTTTCTTACGAGGTAAATTGTTTATATGGATCGGTTAATCATGTCGCGACTCATTATTGAAATTGTCCAGAAAAGAGCTGATATAGCACGTTATGATTAGAACCGATATAAAATAAAAAAGCAATGTTATTTTAACTTATCTTGACCGCTAATAGTATAATAGTATTTGAAAATGATTCCCAATTAATGTCGTCTAAGTGGAGAAAATGAGTTCAAAAACATTTAAGCAGAGATGTTTATATGATGTTGAGTCCATGGACATATTAAGAACGAGTAGGCAAATTGAGGTTTCCACTTTCCACCATCATAATTTGTCTTTGTAACTCACAAGTGGGTCGTACGCCCCGTGGGCCGACTTGTTGTGATGGAGAGAAAAAAATGACAATTCAATAACCCATTTTTCCCTTTCAAGATGAATCAACAAAATCAATGGAACCAACTTACTGGTCAAGTAAAACATTTTGTTTAATTTATTTGTGAGATAGAAAAGTAGAACATGAGAATCTGTTTTCTTGCCGGCATCAGCATGTTTTGGAAATTTAATAGGGCCCCGGCCCCGGAAGCAGTAGTTGGCTAGGTCTTGGTCGGAGGGTAGCTAATTAGACTTTGGGCTTTGGGGGAATAATAATTCATGGGTTCAACTTCGTTGTTTGAGTCAAACAACATTACTAGAAAAAAAAAATGCCCCACGGATTGAAATTAGGGAATTTTTAATTAATCACATGGGAGTTTGGAGTCGTGAGATGGACATGCTCCCCATTTCTCTGAACTCATTCCTGTGGTTCAGTAGGCCTAATCGTGGGGGTTGGATTGAAAAGTCTCTGTTTCATTTTATATATATTTTTTAAATAAAATGCATGAACCTGATTTCTATGTTACTGAAAAACTTCGAGACCATGGGTCACAATCTTAATTATCCTTGAGCTTATATTTGGAATTCTTCTGTTTATTATAAAGAAATAGAAATCTCCACCATGGAAACTTCCATAGGTTCCTAATTGCGCCACAAAATGATCTTCTGGGCTCACTAGGTAGAGAAGCAACTTCTTCCATCTCTCTTCGCAGTTCTTTCTGCAAAAATAACATGATTTTAGTATGCTTCTTATCTTATCTAGAAATAAAATTAGTATTCTGAGTCTAAGAATACTCACACGATCAATGAATTTAAAGCCAATCTTTATCTGCCCTTTATAAGTGTCATCTTCAAGCACTACACTGTAAGGAGCTGGTCTCACCTCTATTAATCCTCTGTCTCTGCCCTCAGTTATTATTCCACCAAGGTGAATTCTGACAAAAAATATGTAATTATATAACTCATTTAGGCTTTTAAATGTCTCATAGCAATATTTCACGTTTTCGCCATCTGCTATTCATTTGGGTGACGCGAAAAGGGTAAAAACTAAAAAGCATATCATCAGGGAGAAACAAGCCAAATTCATTACTTGGTTTCACCAACAAATCCATTGTCTGTGAAGAATTCCTTGTCCATGATCCTAAGTTTAATATAAGTTAAGTTTTCCCATTCGCATTGTGGAAGTTTGAACATGAATTTCTGATTCCACAATACTTTTCCATGTTTACCTGCGTCATAAGTGTACAGTTGTCATGATTCCAAGATATTCCAGAAGAATTGAATTAGTAGCTTTAGGGCATCAGTTCAAAAGAAGAAATGAACCTGCAACTGATACTTTGCTTCTGTATTCTTGAGTTCCACACTGTAATATAACATAGTAGGCTGGTTTACCTATGGCCAAATTATCAAATCCAGACTGTTACATAGAAGTTTGAAGTCAAAAAACATGAATAAAACTTGAAATAGTTATGAACAATAGCTAAGAGAGACATATACCAATAAGATTAGTGTGCCTAATGTCTTTAGCATTTACAAGGAGGACTTCAAGAGTTCCCTCTTTCATGTCTCAGATTGTCTGCAGATAAAAACTACCAACTTTAGTTTCTGTCTGGTTTTTTAGTATTCAAGAAAGCAAGAAAGTGAGTGCAGTTAATAAGTGGTAGGATTTATGAGGTGATAACTTAATGAAGTCGGTTTTAGAAGTTCATTCAATACAACATCAACTCCAATTTTAATTAATGTGTCAAATGGAAGTTATATTTCTAACCATAATAATTTCAGCATTTCAAACTCCCCAGCAGGATCCAATTTTCTGTTACAAATCCTCCTTTTATATTATTGTTTTTTGTTGTTTTTTTTTTTTTAGTGGAATTGATTGTCCACTGTGACCGGCTGTTCCTCAAGAGAAAAGCAGAGCTATTGCTCTGAAACTGAAGAAGACAAGAAAGCAGATGTTCTACAGGTTCATGTAATTTTCTGAGTTGTGCAAACTTCATATATCCTAAAACAGAACAAAACAGGACAATCTGAATTGTGCCCAACACATGACAAATCGTCAAATACTTGTAGAAAATGTCTTAATGACACGAAGAGTCCCATAAATAAAAGCCCCATCGAGCACACAATATGCTTTCATCTGACTCCTCTACTCCACGAAAGAAGGCTGTTGGTGTGAAGATGCACCGTATCAGCCTCCATGATGCGACCTCTAAAGGATCTCACCTGTTGTGTCCTGAGGTTGTAGGTATGATATTTCTCTGGTACGTCGGTGTCAAACACCGTGAAGATCAATTCTTGGCCGATACAAGCGATCCATCTCCCATTTCTGATTCCAGTCAATTGGAGAGAGAGATACAACTTTCTGATAAAATTCCCATTTGGCTGAATGAACATCCTTCAAAACATGAATGTTTGGTTCAATAGAAATTTCCTGCTTCTAAAGATGCGTCAGTAACTTCATCTTTTAATTCTGAAAACTTGAGTCAGGGGAGCCATTTTGCCAAAAAAAAAAAGAAAAGTCAGGGGAACTACTAATAATTGTGGATATTAATTAAATAATATAGCTTTCTTACGAGCCAAGAGCTGATATAGCACTTATATAGAATAAATAGCATTGTTATTTTAACTCATCTTAGACCGCTAATTACAGTATAATTTTTGAAAATGATTCCCAATTAATGTCGTGGATAGATTTTAGCATAGCTTTTTATATGATGTTGAGCCCATGGACACGTTAAAAACAAGTAGGCAAATTGAGGTTTCCACCATCGTAATTTGTCTTTGTAGCTCATTAGTGGGTCGTAGGCCCCGTGCGTCGACTTGATGATGATGGAGAAAAAGATGATATTCCCCATTTTCCCTTATTTCAAGATAAATCAAGAAAATCAATGGAACGAATTTAAACATTTTCTTTAATTTATTCGTGAGATAGAGAAGTAGAACATGGGAATCTGTTTTCTGGCCTGCATCTGCGTTTTTTGGAAATTTAATAGGGCCCCGGCCCCAGAAGCAGTAGTTGGCTTGGTCTTGGTTGGAGAGTAGATTGGAAAGCATCCACCAGTCATTGTTAACAAAGCCTTTGGGCTTTGTGGGGAATAATAACGATTCATGGATTTTCAACTTTGTGGTTTGAGTCGAACAACAGTAGTAGGAAAAAAACAAATGAATCACGGATTGAAAATTGGAATTTTTAATTATTCAGATGGGAGTTTGGACTTTGGAGTCGTGAGATAGACGTGTTCCCCATTTCTCCGAACTAATTCCTGTGGGTTTAGTAGGCCTAATTGGGGTTTGGATTGGATTGAAAAGGTCAAGTGGTCTATTTTTCATTTTCTTTATTTATTTTTAATAAAATGCATGAACCTCCTTTCTGTGCTACTGAAAAACTGCGAGACCATGGGTCACAATCTTATAGTATCAATATCAAAATCTTAACTATCCTTGAGCTTTAAAAAATTTATAAACAAAAATGATTTTGTTATCACTTGGGTTCGAGTGATAGCCAACACTTCTCAAAGAAGATTGAAAGTGGGTGTTTGGGCCTGGGGTCTTAAAGTCTTAATGGCTCAATGTACATTTTTAATCTCTTGTTCTGATTGTTCTTTAAAGGCCCGGCGCTTCTTCATGGCCGATAGTCGGCCAGTTCCAATCTGGTGCATGAAAGGTTCTGGGCTCAACCTCCTTTGCTCGTGGAGAACAGGCTTTAAGAAAAATTGCAACCGATTGAAAGGATGGATACTTAGATTTAACCCTACTTCCTTTTTGGTGTGTCGATGAAACAAGTTCACGTAAGATAACAATGGGAGAATTATTAGAAAGCACAAGGATTGTGGCCCGTGCTTGCGCCGCGGGTAATCTAATATATATATAACTTTCCTGTCATGTAATAGATGAACATTACATTAGTAGAAAAAGTACATATGTCTCTTCAATAATATGAAAATTGCAAATCATTGGCTTGCCAAAATTCGCATGCCCATCGTATCCGAAAATATGGCACCACCTTATGCGATGTGTATGTTCCCAGCAGCCCCTATCCCAGATCCTACAGAAGATGAGGTGGCTAGAATTGCCATTGAGGAAGTAGATGAGCAATTTACGGTAAGTTATCTTGGTTATAACAAGAAATTCTGAAAGGGTTGCTTTTAACAAAGTAAAAATAGATTGCTGAGTGTTGTTATATTTGCAGCAACGTGTCGAAGTTTTAATTCAGAAACTTCACCGATATTTTGAGCTTTCTAAGACTTTGATGAGGATGGGGGCACTGAAAACCCCCGACCGTGGCGTGTCATCCGAGGAACATGGGCAGCCTGATTTCTTTGCTGTTGATGGTGAATTGGTTTCTCCGATTAGGATTTTCAAAAGCCGGAACTCCAATGGTCGTAATCCATACCACTTGGATATTTCGGAGGATCACTCACTGAGGTTGTTTTTCTTTTTATTTTTTTAAATGTATTTTCTGTATTGAAGTATTTTTTTAATGGTTTAAATATAATATATATATATATATATATATATATCTAAATCATTGTGTTTTATAGGGAGGAATTTGATCAATTGGCTGTCATCTCCTTTCTCAAAAGGGAGGCTAATGCATAATAACGAGACGATGGTGTTGATCATGGTGTTGGTAGTGATGTTGGTGTTGCTGATAATGTTTCTGTTAATGATGGTAGTGCTGCGGCTGGACGCTCTAG
The DNA here is from genome assembly GCA_030664755.1 of Microcos paniculata. NCBI lineage: Eukaryota > Viridiplantae > Streptophyta > Magnoliopsida > Malvales > Malvaceae > Microcos > Microcos paniculata. The sequence continues at coordinate 38,704,566 of CP131461.1, forward strand.
TGCTTCAAAGAGAATCAGGAATTTTTTATTTTCTTTTTAGATTCTAATAGTTAGAAATGCTAGCTTTAATTTATCTTATATATGGAAAGCAAACCGATCGACTTTTGTTAGGATGGTTACATATTAGCGACATGAATGGAACAAATTTGAATTTCGTGCGCAATTGCCGTTATTTCCTTCGTCTCAGTTGAGGACTTGAGGTTGGGTTTGGGATTTTGTGTGAGAGAAGATATAAAAAGAAAGGTTAGGGTTTTTTTTTTTTGCATATATTATAGTCTAAATTACAATAATGGGTTATTGGAAATGGTAGCCGATAATTCCATTCGCTAACCAGATTTCAATCGTTTATTTTATATATACTTTAAATTAAATTAAGCCATAGAATATAAATTACTTTCTTTTATTTTTCAATAGTGTTTTTTTTGGAGGGGGTTCACAATATTTTAATAATTTTGCATCATATTCCAGCAGTTACAATCTAGTTTAATTAATATATTGTTAAATAGAAAAACAAATTGATTAGAAATTGCATCATAATTTAGTACAAAGTAATTTGTCAACTAAGATACAAAACTTCTAAAGTGGTACTGTTAAATTTTATTATTAATAGTACAATAGAGAGACCTTCCTTTACTACTGCATCTGCATGTGGGCTGTGGCTTCTCGTCACCTAGCTAGTTGCAACTTTTTCTAGTGCTTGTTTGATCATCCCTGCTGGTGCAACTGCTGCTCCTCGAAACTGGAAGAAAACAAAAGAAAAAGAGAAGAATTTCTGAATTAATAATGTTGGATAGACTTGGTTACTCTTGAGAATGGGTCAGTAATAAAAAACAGAGGAATCTGTTGGAAGCATTCGACTCGACACAAACCTTAGATTTGAGGGTTACCATGACAACTCCTTCGAGAGTAGATGATTGAACGGTGTGGGCATCCATGTGTAAGTTGTTTATAGCATCCATGATATCCAGTAACAGATATTCCCTGGAAGGACATCTTATTTCAATTACAACTTCCTCTTCTTTCATGCTCACTTTCACAACTGGATCTGATGTAAGGTCATCGTTGGGATTAATTATAAGTCTGTTTAGTTCCAAGCCGGTTCCATGGCTTTCGTCAATGTCACTGGCCTTCCTCTTGTTTATCCAGGATTTCTTCACATTGTCAACCCTTCTGTTTTCATAATTATCTGATGTCTGCTCCACCACATCCAGGCAAATCCTTCTACGTCTTGCCTCAAAGTCCACAGAATCCATGCAAGATTCCAACTCTTCTACCCTTGTTTCTAGCTCTTTTAAGTACTTGATTGTATCGTTAAGAATTGAAGCTTTGTCGATCTGCAAAAACACTACCTAAACAAATTAATGGAGTTAAATTTGCAAATGGAATAATGGATATGCTTTCAAAAATCTAGATTGACTTATAATGCTAGAGAAGATATGCCTACATAAAGAGAGCTTTGAGTTTTATGCATATATAAATTGATTTCTGGATACATATAGTACGGATGAAAGTAAAATAACCTCACTGATAGAAGGAACCATTGATCTAAGGACCAAAAACTTCTCCTCTTCTCTTCCTTTTTCCGGTAAATTACATCCTCCGTTAGCATCATCATTTTCCGATTTCCCAAGGCAACCCTTTTCTTTCTGAAACATGAGACGGCTGCCACTATGCATCAAAGGAACTGCAAATAGAATCTTTTTAACTATGTTCTGTTCTACCCTTGGTCTTTGAAAATTTGCAATTCCTCCTTTCTTCCAACTCATAAAACTTGATTTATAGCCACAAGTATGGAAACCTTGGCTTTCGATCAACCAATTCGAAGTCCCCAGAATAGCAGAAAGAGTTCTTCTGTAGTACCAGCCATCATCACTACCAACTCCGAGATCCAAAAAGCTTACTTTTCTGCAATTGCCTTCTTGGAGTTCTTTAAATTGAGAATGGCTTAGACTTCGCTGCTTGGGAGAAGAGATAGAAGCTTTTACTTGATTTGGAAAAGCTTCAGATATTTCTTCACTTGAGTTAATGGAATTTTGAATACCATTGCTAAAGTCATCATCCATGAAATGCCAACTTCGAGCATGAGAAGCATCGACATTCACATCTTCAAGCATGAATGAGTCTTCCATCAGATGATTTTGTTTGCAGCCGTTCGAGCATTCATCAGGGGAACCAATCTTGAACCCCTCATCAATATTTCCATGTAATTCATTAAATTTCTCCAGGTCAAATTTGATTTCTCCCGTAGGAGAACAGAGGTTCTCCAAGTCCAACAAATCCACTATCTCTTGGTCCACCTTGACACATAGAGGCTCGCTCTCATCATCTGCATTTTGAGGAGCAGAGGAAGATTTCTCAGAGCAAACAGGCTTTGAGAAGTCCAGCAAGGAAGCTTTAATGTGCTGAATGAGATTAAGGTCCTCCGGAACCTTAAGAATTTTGATACAGTGAAAACGGTAAGTATAAAAAATGCTTAATTCCTTGATAAACGCTATGGCTGCATTTATCTTTTATGGATACAGAGAAATTACCAGTTCGGTTGCACCCAGCTCAATAACACCTCCTAGGTAAGGGAAACATACCACAGTCTGCAGAGCAAAAGTAGACAAATCAAACTCAAGGTAAGAAGAAATCAGAGCGCTTGCAGATTGTTCTGACAACAAATCTGTGTATGATGATCAGAAAGAACATTTTATTCATGATGGAATTGACTTTGTACAAGAAGAGATCATCTTACCTGAATAGATGCACTCTATTGGAAAGACATAACCGACATCCAGTCATGGGAAACGAGTTCACAGCGTAAATTACATCAGTTAATTGGTTTAAAAATGGCATAAAAACACCCAAATCCAAGGGAAACCAACCTTTGCAAGCAAAGAGCGGGAGAATATCTTACTATCTGCATATTGAGCATTGCATAACCATCTGGTTTCACCATTTGCTAATGCTCTTCCTGGCAAGCTACACAACAATGTAAAAGAAGAATGATTGTAATAGTAGAGGAACCCACTAAAGAAACTGTATAAAATACGAAAAATATGTTCAAAATAAAAATAGAGATTTAGAAATAATTACCCTTGTCCAGGATTAAATACAAAGGACATGCAAACCAAGTAATACCACTCTGCATCAGACAGATCCTCTGGAGATAATGCAGCAGAAGGCCTTTTTGTTTGGTCAGCTTCACCTTCCAGCAACGAGTCATAAAGCTCTCTTAGTTGCTCACTTCTCTGTAAACCTAGTTTATCAGCTTTGAGCTCCATTGCCTGAAAAGTCTTCCTAGTCTTGATGTCTCCATTATAGTACCCATCACCCCAATGTAGTACCCTAGTGATTGTTAATCAAGCCGTATCATTATTTCAGAGTTCAAAAGAGACCTGACTTACCAAATCTGGTTATTTCAGTTTTCATTAAGTTCTCCATATATACATATATATATATATATATATATTTTACATCAATTTCCAGTAAATTCCACTGTACATCTACCTCGTTATTAGAAAGAAAAACTAGAGTTCTGTTTCTGGTAAGTTTAGCTCAAAAGGAAAGGTCCCATTTAGTTTAAGAAAACTGAAGAGAGATAGCATTCACTTGCATTGGACTCCAAAAACATATTCAAACACAAAAATGGCAATAAGAAACATGGAACAACATTAATTTTGAGGAAATTAAATATACTAAACGTTAAAAGTACCCTTGCTGCGTAGTTGATAAAGACCAGAAAATTGCATAGCTCCACTGAATACTCCTAACAGCCACTGCAAGCCGTTTCCTTAAGTTTTCTGGCACCCCCTCCTGGCTTATAACAACATTAGCCATTGACAGGGCAAAGTTTTGACTGATTCAACCTACGGAAAGTGGAAAAAGAAAACCCATCAAAAACAAATTCAGCCCAAGCTTTGATACTGGTTTCCTTCGCTGACTACCCAAACGAAGAATATTGCTTTCAGCAGAGTGGAAAAACAGAAAATGCAGGGAGATTATTTTTTAAATTAACGAATGTTAATTAGCTCTCTGACCAACTTGATATATCATCAGGATGGAGAGCCGAGAGGAGATCTCAAAACTAACTCGAAAGGCAGGACAAGACCAAAGAGGACAAATTTGGAGCTTCTATTGGCTTTTTAGTTTTGAAGCTTTGCTAGGCCAAGAATATTTCAAAAATGCCAGTGACTTTAATGTAAAGGATATACAGGAAGAATAAAAATTTTTCCTCTAAAAGAAATGCAAACAGAATCTCCGTCCGGCCGGTATTTATTCCATCGAACCCTTTTCTGCTAACCTTTATCTTCATTTAGTTCAAAGTGTACAAGTTATACGAAGTCTCTCCTTACATATCTCTAAGGCTAAAAAAAGGATGAAGATATTCTCGACAGAAATAAATATAGCAGTACTAGAATTGCGTGAATGTAAAATCTTATCTCACAGATAGCTATATATATTTATATGCACATCTGAACATTAGAATTTAAGTAGGAATCAGCCCTAGAAATTTGGCATAAAATGAATGAAAATTAGATAAAATTAAAGTACTGTGGATTATACTAACTTAAAAACGATCAATGTCTTTTTTTTTTTTAGATAAAAAATTATCAATGTTTTAATTCTAAAAAATGACCTCGACCGCCTCAGAGTTCATGAACTATAGATTCTGATTATTATAGTATATAAGACGGTGTTGCTCAATCCAAGAAAAAAGGGTATAAATAATAAAAGAAAGAAAGCCAAAAAAAAAAAAAAAACGAGGGGACCCATGTCCGGGTTCGCTCTATACTCTTTAGACTAATAGAGGCAGCTCTGTCCAACTAACTTTTTTTGTTTCGGTCTTCATAAAGGCAAAATATTTACTCATATCTTAACAAAGGCTGATGAAAACCCTTCCATTTTCCCCCCTCCCTCTATTTTATGGTCTAGAAAAACATGTTTAGTTCATTCATATATAAATGTTAGTTCGGTGGTGAAATATGCCCTAAAAATTTTGGCTTCGCTTGGTAGTGAAATATGCCATTGTATTAATTAATTAGTTAATTTTGACCCCAAATATTAATTTTGTTTAAAAAAGGGGTAAAATTATTAATTTGTCAAGGTTAACTTTATGGATTTGGCCTGTAATAATAATCCTTTATCAATATCCAATGACAACAGTACTTACATTATAAATGATTAAATAATTAATATAATCCACAGTACCCGTTAACTTTGGATGCCAAAAATTATACTAGTGTGGGTATGATCAGTCCTATTCTCATATCTCATCATCATGTGACTCGTACGTACATGATTTGGAAATGACCTACTAGCTATTGTTTGCTCAAAAATAAATGGACATTAAAAAGTTGGGGAGCAGGATATGAACAACATAGCTAGGATGTTCTCATATTCACTAGTAACTACAGTAATTGATTTTAGCGAGTAAACCCTTGGGGGGAAATTAGCAGATGAAGGCCGAAGACGAATGGTAGGTGAGGTGTGTTCCCAACAGTTAAAAACTCAAAAGCGAGACAGGGGGCGATGTCAGGCTTTACTCTTTACTAGCTATATGGGGATGGAAAAGGGAAAACTTGTTGAATTGATGAATGCTACGGTGATAGTAGTACATTATGTTATATTATTGAAGGAAGGGCCAAAAGGGGCCCCGTAGAGGGAAGAATAAAGTTGAGTGTCCTCGTGTTTCATGTTCATTTTCTCGAGAGAAGCAGAGGGAGAAACCAAAAAATGTTCATTTTCTCATAATGTGTCAGCCTTTCTTCTACTCTACGTATATATACGATATCGCTAGCTATACCTCATTTCGTTTTCCTTCGTGATCTGTTTTCTTGATCTTGCGTCAAAAAGTTGAAAGTTAGTGGGATTTCCTTTCAAAGTTAGTAATTGATGATACGTTAAAGAATTTAATTAAGTAGGTCCATTGAATGTATATTTAGAGATTAGTACATTCAAAATCATTATGGTTGCGGTTGCATGATTCCTCACTTACTCTTTTTGCAATTTGTACATTTATATTTTGCACGGATCTATTGTTTAATTAGGGTCATTCAATTATAATACTAATAATCCGGTTGGAATTGTAAAACTACATTATAAATTACATATAATTTTTATTCTCATCCTATCTAATCTAATTTCATGTAACAAATATGTTTTTATTAAATTGAAGTTGGAAAGAGCTTATCGATCTGTTGCAAATAATCGGATTATTATGCATGCATGGTAATTCGTTTAATTACTGGTACATGCATTGACGGATCAAATAAAGCACTGGAAAGTGGAAACTTTTTGGGGGGGGTGATTGTGAAGATGGGATTCCTTTTGAGTTTGTGTCCAGTGGCAATAAAAAAAAAAAAAAACTATCATCTCATTAAAGGAAAGATTCTTGCGAAAGGAAATCATGTCTTGTAATAAGTACTCCTAAGCATTACTACTACTATATATGTTCATGGTGGATCCACCTTCCAATTGTCATTCACTTTCCCTTCAAAAAGACTAGCAGTATTTAGTATAATTTTGACTGGCCAAGATATATGGTCCCTGTAATCTGCCACATCACATCCCACCCACCATCAAAGTTGATGACAACATTATATTGGAAATCTTTCCTTTTTTTTTTTCTTTTATTTTATGTATTCAATGAGACAATGCTTCTTATAGTTTGGAACAGATTATTATTCATATTAAATATCATTTTCAATTCACTTTTACATATATTTAGTTATCATTCTTGTCGTCGGACAGTGTCACATTCTCACTTTCTTTCTCCCCATTCGGTAATTTTCACGTGCTTAGGAGTATCTTTTTTTGTTCTTGCTTGATTGAATAATTAGATTATTAAAACAAAATTGTCGTGTATCTTTCTTCTTCTTTTTTTGTCCATTTCCTCGTTAATGTGTTGCTATTGTGTGGCTTATTATTGATGAGCAAGAGCAAGTGGTTCTTTAAAAGATAAATTGATTGGGCGGAGCCATGATTAGGTTCAGACGGGCATGTGAACGATATAGGAGACTCTATTATAAATCCAAAACCCAAAACAAAATACTACTACACTTTACAGAACTAAGAGATGTTATGTTTGAATTTTCATGTTTCCAACTCACGTGGCAACCATGTGATTGAATGATGAAGCATTTTCTCGAAATTTTAAAGTGGTGGTATGTTTAAGTCCTGGCCAATGATGAATATTCATGAGAATCTAATATCAATAACCAATAATTAATCATTCCATATCTCTTCATTTTAATTTTGCACTCAGAAATTAATTAAAGAAATAAACTTAGGACAACCTTCATTAATATATATGCTCCTTTAATTATTGCACACTTCAACGTAATGCTTTTCTTGAAGCCTATACATATCCTTCTCCAAAAATGTTGATCCATTTGTCTCTCGTGTTTTAACTAAATCGAGCCTAAAAGGGCAAAACTCATCTGGGTACAAAAGGGCTTTGGGTCCTTCGATCCTAGCCGAAGCCCATTAATGAACTTTGTCTTGGGCTCTGAAGTTGGATTCAATAATGCTATAGCTCATCATTTTCGGGCTTTTTTAGCCCAGACGTTTTTATATATATTTATCAAAGAAAACCAATGGGATTACCAGAACATATTATCGGCCACGTGTGCAGCAAAGCATGTTCCGGGGTTGTCATCTGAAGCATGTAACTTTTTATTTTTCCAGCTGATTTTATTTTACCAAAATTTTCATCTTAAAAAAATTAAGGGGAATGTTAAATGATACACTCCATACATTATTTAAGGTGTCAAATATAAAAAAATTTATATAATTTATACATTACATTTTCTTCAATTCAAAAAATTCTTTTTGCATTAAATAAAAATTTTTTCCTTAAATAAAAAATCAATCAACTTTAAAAGATGCATAGCTACACTCAGTAATAAAACCGAAAAATTAAAGACTAGATATATATCATATTATGTTATATATATATATATATATATATGTATATATTATATAAAAAGTAAATAACCCCGAAGACTAATAATGCTAAAGCCCAAATACCATATTGCAACGAGACACAGCCAGCTTAAAGCAAATCATGGAGATATCCAAGCTGTCGAGTTCTTTTCAACATCAAGATTCAAGAATGGCTAAAGATAAGAACTTCAATAACAATTCTTGTTCGAACATAATTTATCTCAGCATCAAGTATATATAGTACTACTCAGCCTAATCAGTGTCTATTTAACAGCTCTAAATATAATTATGATTTATAAAAGAAAATGAACAAGGTATAGAATTTGAGACTAAAGTTTTATGATATATGCAAACAACAAGCTCTCCCCCGTTATTTCTGCAGAGAGAAAACATTCTCAAAATTCATATTTTCTCCACATATGCATTGCTCATGTTTACTTCAGGGGACTATGTTTACAAGCATATATTTTTTCCGTCAGTATTTTTTGTGCAAAAACGTGTACAATCTTTACATGTATCTTTCTCCTAAACAGCAGCCTGTCCATCCATCCCCTCAACTTTACCAGGAGTTGCATTTCGAGACAACTGGAGATCTGGGACGGCTTTCCCTGCAAATGCAGATAGCATAACTCAATAAGTTTCAATTTCCCATTAGATAAAATATAAGTAGTTTATACACTTGTTGAGCTGTGCACGTTCCAAATCATGCTATTAAGGGCACTTGCAATTGAATCGCATCTACTATCCTTTGGAAGGTCAACTTTGTAAGAAAACGGAAATAAAGGTGCAGAATTAAGGTAATATTGTACCATGCATCCTTTTGACAAATCTTTCAAACTCTGCAAAGTTGCATCTCTCCATCAGAACTGGGCTGAGCCTAAGGTAAGTAAAAGCAGATAAATGACGGTCGTCTGGGTCATTTCGGGGCTTGGCATTTTCTAGTATCTTGTTATAGCCTTCTCTGTCATAACATGGAAGAGCATTCTCACTAGCAACCAGTATGGAAACATCCCATGCAGCATTCAGCACCTGGAAATTAGGAAGATGTCGGAAAAATTAGATGTGGATTGCCAGGCTAACCAAGCCATGCTGAAATACTACTACTTGTACGCTCCGCCAATGTCTGCATATATGATAACCAACTAAACAGCCCTGTCCAAAGATTATTGTACTCAACTGAATTCAGGAGTTTGGTCAAAAGTCAAAACCACTCTACATGTTTCTTACTCCACTCTTAACATCCGAGAAAATAGAGAAGGCCCATTTTCCGTCTAGAACTTTTATTATACTACACTAGCGAAATACTATATGCAGCAAAGTTGAAAGACAGAGTCGAAAATACTGCTGTTACCTGCCAAACTAATCCCTCAGGGTCTGCCAGTGCCTCTGGGAAGTCCTCATGCTGATCCAAGGTGCGTAATTCAACACATGTGAAGTTTAATGCAACCCCATGCTTTTTCAACATTGCTGCAATCAGAGCATAGCCATCACGATTTGAAGGATTGTAAAACCCTGCAGTTAGCTCAGCAGCATGGCTAGCTGTTTTGTACCACCAATGAATCCCAGATAGCTGGAAATTAAATCAAAGCAGAGTCAAGTTTATTTAAAATAAGAGGTGAATGCAGAAGTTGCTTGCAATTTTTATTTCAAAACCAGAAAATTTAAACCATCTCCAAAGAAGAGAAATTGATACTGCACTGACCTTTGCAGCAATGCAAGTGCCTTCAAAGGCTAAGTTGGCCAGGGCAAGCACACGATCACCATGATCAACCAAAACTTGAGAATACCAATTAAGAAAGAACCTGCCATAGTAGCTGTCATAGTCACCTCCATCACGAAAGAATCCAGTCTCATGAGGTGTCGAATTATAAGAACCAGCATTATCTGGTCTTCTGGCCCAGAAAGAGTGCCCCCTCATCTCTGCTGCTTTGCTTAAACTCTTCATCAGATATTTATCATAACACTGAACTGAAACAGATTGCATTAGTGCTTGGAAGATAAGAACTGAACACATATAATATTATGAACCAACCTGGATCATCAACATATAACAAAGGATATTTGACTACATATTGAAATGTACCTGAAATTCACCAATACCAGGATACCTCCAACCATGCTTTGCAGGATAAGAAGGATAGCGTAGCTCCCCGCATGGACCCAGTCCAACCTCAATTTCAGATATGACTCCATCCACAAAGAACTCATCAAATTCTACACGAAAGCTCCTCATGTAGTCAAAGTAAGCCTGCAATTACAAATCAAGCCAATATGATCTTAAAATTTAACATGCACCAAAAGAGAAAAACTTGGATAAGGAATGGAGGATTTTGCCAAATGACGTAAGTACTAGATAGAAGCATCAATGACAAGTATAGCTAAATAATTGTATTCAAATTGATACCTCAACGGCAGTTCGGCCCTTTAAAACCCGCTCCTTATCTATTCCCCATGTGAGGCATTCAGAATTCCGCCTTCCTTCTCTATCCGTGAAATATATGTCAGGGTTGCTCCACCCAATTTCTCTTACCCACTGAGGGAGTGGAATATGTACATCATCTCCAACATTGCCTCCACATTCATGAAATGACATTACAACCTGTGCCCATTTTAGATTAGGAACTCGGAAACATTATCCAACATGAATTGTAAAGAGATCAGGGGGAAAAATTATCCCGATTAAATGACATATTGGCATTGGTATCAATCCTCAAAGATGAACAAATTTTCCAATAAAAAATATAAGGGCACCTTATATATAAAAAAAAGAATGACACTCATAGATAAACATCACAATATAAACCAAGTTTCATCGTACATAGATTACCAATTGACTGAACATGTTTAAAGATCAACTCAAATCCTCACAAACTGACAAATTAAAGATAAGAATGATCTAACTACCAGCTGGTCCAAGGCACACAAGAAACATGACAAATACTAATTAGTCTACTACTACTCACCTGTAACTTAAGCCCAAGATCTCTCGCAATCTGGAAAAGCTTCTTGTAACCACTCCAATTATACAATTGAGGAGTTTGCGCCTCAACTATGCCCCACCAGCAGTCAATCATTACTCCATCAACATTAACTGACTTCAAAATCCTTAACTGGTCCCGAAGACCCTCGGGGTCGACTAACTCAGAATTCATGTCAATAACACCCAGCTGCCAGACCCCACATTATATAGCACAACAAGAACAAACTATTTAGGCTTTACTAAGAATTAAGAAACATTAAAGAAACAAAGAAACTTCTGAACATCGAATTTGAAAAAGTACTTACTGGTAACATAAGATAAACAGGAACATAAGGCGTGCCAGCAAAATCACGCTCCGGTAACCTTGGCCATGAGTCTATAACCTATCAGACAAGAGAGCCATTTCTAGTTTAGATTCTCAGGTAAGTTTTGTAATATACTAGTAATAATTACAAAGCCTACAATAAGGGAATTGCGAAGATTTGTTTTTACTTGCTTGTCGCCAATGTTATCGATAGAATCACCGACGAGTGGATGATCCTCTGTTCTTTCTCCTTTATCTCTGACTACGGCTCGAACCCAAGCCGAGCCGGAAATACTAGTAGGAGAAACGAAATCCCGCTTGACCCGAAACAAGTTGTAATTCAATGAGCTCGACCTAGACTCTACTGTCGTGTAAGCTACAAGAGAATCAATTGGCGGCTTTAAGCTATTGATCATTCGAATTGACGAAACCGCCATTTTGATTTTCTCCAGTAATCGGCCTCAATTAAGAATGTACTAAACACTTTGCCAAGCTCTACTTAGAAACAGAGTACCAACTGTAAACATCTTTTTCTTGGCTTTTTCTTTTGTTTTGGAAAATTTTCTGGGCAACCCAAGAGGGGATTTTGTGTGGCGGGTAAATGAAGCAAAGAAGCATTTAACGATGACGTTTTATGGATCCAAGAAGACAATTTAATACTCCCCGCCTCTCATCCCCTCTTTGAACCAAACAAAGGAGTTCCGGGTGTAGATTGAAATCAGCTGGAAAAATAAAAAGCTAAATGCTTCAGGTGACAACCCGAGAGAGGCGTGACAGACCACTCTTTGCTGCACACGTGGTTGATAATATAGTTTAGTAATCCCATTGGTTTTCTTTGATATAAAACGTCTGGGCCGTGAAGAGCCGGAATAATGGATAGGCTATAGTATTATGGAGTCCAACTTTAGAGCCCAAGGCAAAATGCAAGAATAGCCTTGGCCAGGATCAAAAGACCCAAGCTCTTTTGTACGACTATTTAGGCTCGACTAAGTTAATACGTGAATTATACTCAAATCTTACACAAGAGACAAATGGGCCAACATTTTTGGAGAGGACTCGCAGTTATAGTTACCTTTTGCTAAAGTTAAGTTCAAAAGGAAGCAAGGATACGTATAAGCTTCAAGAATAGCATTACATTGAAGAGAAACTGATAGGGGTAACTAACAAAATTTTGAATTGTGCAATAATATGAAAGCTGTCCTAAGTTTATTTCTTTAATTAATTTCCAAGTCAAAGATTAAAATGAAGAATTCATGAAAAAAAAAACCAATGGGATTACTAAAACATATTATCGGCCACATGTGCAGCAAAGAGTGGTCTGTTAGACTGTCACACTTCTCTCAGGTAATCATCTGAAGCATGTAACTTTTTACTTTTTCAGTTGATTTCAACTTACACTCGTCATGACTTGTTATTCCTGGTAATGTCGGTTATAAAATCCGTTATATTTCTCGTAAAAAAGGAAGAGAAAACACTTTCCACATTTTATTTTACCAAAATTTGTCAACTTAAAAAAATTAAAGGGAATGTTAAATGATGCACCTCATGCACAATTTAAATAGGTGCCAAATCGGTTTTGTTAATGGGTGCACTCATACACCTTTTAAAATTAGTTGACTTTTTATTTAATACAATAACTTTTCTTGAATTCAAGAAAAAGTAAAATATTATTTACATAAAACTTTCAATATTTAACATCTTAATTAGTGCTTGGATTCATCATTTAATATTTCTCAAAAAGTAAATATCCTCGAAGACTAATAATGCTAAAGCCTAAATGCCATATTGCAACGAGACACAGCCAACTTAAAACAAATCTTGGAGATATCCAAGCTCTAGAGTTCATTTCAACATCAAGATTCAAGAATGGCCAAAGATAAGAAATTCAATAACAGACATAATTTATCTCAGCATCAAGTATATATAGTATGATTCAGCCTAATCAGTGTATATTTAACAGCTCTAAATATAATTATGATTTATAAAAGGAAATGAACAAGGCAAAATTTGAGAATAAAGCTTTATGATGGTATACGCAAACAACAAACTCTCCCAAGTTATTTCTGCAGATACAAATTTGAATCACATCTACTATGCGTTGGAAGGTCAACTTTGTAACAAAACGGAAATAAAGGGCAGAATTAAGGTATTATTGTACCATGCATCCTTTTGATAAATCTTTCAAACTCTGCAAAGTTGTGTCTCTCCATCAGAATCGAGCTGAGCCTTAGGTATGCAAAAGCAGATAAATGGCGGCCATCTCGGTCATTTCGAGGCAGATTTAACAATTATGCTATAATATATGCAAAACCCATGCTTTTTAAGCACATATAAATAAAGTAATGTATGGATTAGTCAAATGAAAAAGTTCAAATTTGTGGTCTTCCTCTTTTGGATTCTGTAATATCCCAACATTGCACCTCACTATCTTTTTGAGAAAATGGATATCCCAAATTTTTAATATCTATGTGTTTAATAGTGTAGTTGCCTATTTTTCTATCTTCAGTTTTCTCCTATCGGTATTATGGAAAAACATAGAAATGCTGCTATCTTTCAACATAAACCTATTATTCTCTCTGCTACTCGTAAAGAGGCCTTTAATTATGCTTATCAATTTTCCTCTGCGAATTTTGTTTACAAGTCCAAGAATTTAGTCCCTAAAACTATTGTTTGGAAAGGTCTCCTTTCTGGTTGGATAAAGATTAATTTTGATGGGGCTTCTTATTGAAATCCTGGATTATCTGGTAGTGGTGGAGTTCTGCGCAACTCCAATAAAAAGTTTGTTCTTGCTTACTCATGTTTTAATGGTTTTTGCACTAACAATGTGGCGGAATTTCTATCGGTTAGGTAGGCATTACTCATAACCGAGTTGAAATTGAAGTTGATTCACATATTCTTCTTAATGCTCTCCACAGAAGAAGGTTAGACATCTTATGCTGCTGCCGCTTCTCAAGGATTGAGTAAGACTCTGCGATGTCTTCGAGCAGTATAAACTTTCTTTTTGCTACTGGGAAGGCAACTGCATTGTAGACTATTTACCGAGAAGTGCACTTCAGCACAGAATCTTATTCACTTCTCTTCTCCCTCATTATTTTTGTTGGATCTTCTGTCTGTAGACTACTTTTGTGTTCTTCGCACCAGATTTTGTACAATTTCTTCCTGATTTTGTTTTAGCGAAACTTTGTAAAACTCTGTTATATATATATATATATATGTATGTATGTACAGACGGAGTGAGAGAGAGAGAGAGGGAAAAAAAGTTCAAATCTAGATTCTACAAAGAATGTAAGTCATTTGCTTGTCAGTATGGGCACATTTAGAACAAAGATCAGAGTTCAATGGTGAATGCTTTATATGGAATGTGGTGCACATACAATGATGACAGGTTATTAAATGTTGTTATCATATGAAAGAAACAAAAACATTAGACGTTTGCCTTTCCTAAAAGCCTTTATTAATCTGCTCTAGAGGGTGATTCTAAAATCTTGATATTTGTACAAATCAGTCCTTCAAAGTAGGACTTGGGAGAGACCCTTAGTTCATTAAACTTTGTAAGTCGGGTTCAAGGAGATGAGTTGGGTCCAATAAAGAAGCAGGATGACATTTATGAGCTTCAAAAGTTGAAATAGATGGTAAGCTATTTAATGGTTTATTCAATTTATACTTAAAAACAAAACAAGCATCTTGAGGTGGATTCTTTCTATACTGAAACCTTCACTTGGATCTACTCCCCTTATATTCCTCATGAAATATTAAAGCTTGATAAGGCAATTACACAAAGCAATAATTGAGGTCAAAAGACAAAAAAGTTTGAAGAGCACTTAAGGCAAAAGGTAGGGATCAGCTTTGCAAAATCCAAGAAGAAAGCTCAATAAATTTGAAGATCAACTTGCATCCAAGACAAGAGTTATGTGGACAGCTAGAGAGGCACCTATTGAAAACTTTCAAAATGTCAATTTTGCTCAAATTTTCAGCTAAAGGCTGATTATCAATTGAATACGCTAGGTTGATTGTCAAATTTGAAGTTCAAATAATATTTGTTATTTATGAAATTTCGTAATGGTAAGCCTCATCTGAACGAAAAATGGCAAACAAATACAGCAAAGATTTGTTGGCGAATGCCAATTTGGTTTTCATTGATAATGCAAATAAAACATAAAGCTATATACTAACAAATATGTGGTTATCAATTTTGTATCTTTTTGTTATGATTTATCTGTTTCTGTTGATATAGGTTAATGAACTTGAAAGCAAGATGAAAATAGCAAGAGAAAATGGAGGATCTTTATTGCGTCCACAAAAGGTTCTTCCTCTCCTCACCATTACTTAAAAATAAAATTTGATGTGGTAGTGGAAAACAAATCTATGCATGTTAATGAACTTGAACAAAAGTTAAGACAACAACAGGATGTCACAATGGAACCTATGCATTCTACAGAGAAGTTATTAGGCACACCCATTGCAGCGCAAGCATTGAGAATAGAAACCATAACTGGCATGGATCCTCCAAGTCTAAGGAGCTTAAACACTAACATCATAAGCAGAAGTTAGAACGACCAATACAGGTCTTACTGAAAGGAATTGATTCGCTTAGAGATTTGAAGAGAAAATAGCAGGTGCAGAGCAAAGGAGTCAAGGACATAGAACATTCTTTTACCATTATCTAGACTCAAATAAGACAAGGCAAATCGAGCCATCTAGAGCATTGATCAGGATCACAAGTAGTACAAGATTAGTGAATACTGCTAAAAAAAATCCTCCTGGCAGCAAGCTATCTATTGGTTTATTTTTGCATCTGGTATCTTAATTTGAGTGTTAGAAAGTCTTGCTTTCAACATTGTTGCTTGTATTTAAGGTGTTTTCTTTAGGTAGAAAGATAAGAAAACAAGAATTAAGCCAACCAGGAAAAGGAAACTATGAGAAAATAATCTGGTAAATAAACGTCAACAAGTTGGGCCAATTTGTACATTATAAAGCCACGTGATTAAAAAAGAAAAGTTCGACTTCCTGAGCCTAAGGACCATCTAAAATACTAAAAATCCAAAGTAACTACTACTACTATTCCATATTCCATAGTAAAAAGAACCCCTTCTTAGCCTTTCTCGGTAGAAAGACTCTACCTTGGCCTTAACATTTGGTGTGGGCTTTTTTCCTTTCTCTTTTGTTTAAATTTTTTTCCTTTGGGTTGGAGGACTCAGCAGTAGCAGTGTCACTCACCCCCTCAGCAGCAGTGTCATTCACCCCCTTAGCAGTAGTGACAGTCACCCCCTTAACAAAGAATTAAAGGATTATTCATATAGAAAAGATAAATTATATTAAAGTGGATGATAATTAAATAATAAAGTAAACTTTAAATTAAACTACATAAAATTGGATGATAATTAAACTACTTTCTTCAATATAATATGGTAATAAGTAAATGATGATGAAAATAAAATTGTTAATTACTATCATCATTTAATAAATATATAAAAAATATTTGATAAAAGATAATTGAAGAGTTTTAATTTGACTCAACAATATTAATGATATTTTTGAAATATGTAGAAAGAAAATGATATTTTAGGCCATTTAAAAGATTATAACATTCATACTTTTATATATATTATTATTATAGATGAATTAAACATGTTTTCTAGACTTACAATATTCGATATATATCTTACGATATGAATCGATATACAACATAATCAATACGAATTTATAGAATATATTTATTTTATTACGTATCTATCGATATATAAGCTATTCAATATGTATCTTATGATGCACATAATATGCACGATACCAAATAATTAAATATATTTGAGTATCTTATGATGCACGTAATATGCACACAATATGCACGATATCAAATAATTAAATATATTTGAGTATCTTATGATGTACGTAATATGCATACAATATGCACGATATCAAATAATTGAATATATTTGAGTATTTGGATAGTATTTTCAATCTTATATCAAATAATCAATCGATTTTATTAATGACTATAAAATTCTTATTTTTTTTATTAATTCATATGTATATATAATATTTAATTTTTAATGTATATAACTGCATCTTACAATACGATACGATACTCGATGCTTAAAAATAGGATTTCGATATACGATACGTATCTCGATTTAACAACTATGTTGTAATATAAGCAAAACCCATAAAATTCAATAACTTTTTTTCTTTTTATATCTTCTATCCTAAGAAATCCCAAACCCAACCTCTATTCAAAAGAAGAAAATAGCAGCAATTTATCTCAAAATTCAAATTTGTTCCATTTCATGTCACTAAATGATATATAACCATTCCCAATTCAAATCTTCTCCTAACAAAAGACAGCTTTCCATCTAAGATAAAGCTAACATTTCTAACTATTAGAGAATCTTCCTCATCAAATATGTGAGAAAGAGTCTTTTAGTCATCTTTCTTGGTTCTCTTAGAACCACCAGAGGGTCATATAGAACATGACAACGAAGACCACTTTATTCTCTTAAAACATCAGCAAAAATCTCTTTAACGGTTACCTCTCTTCCTCCCTAATGGGAAATGTTAGCTCTTTCTACTTAATACCCTGCTAAGGAAGCTTAAAATTATTATTCAAAATATACTTAATTCACTTGTCTTGCATCATGCAACTCAGTAGCCCTCAGATTGAATTCGTGCCTCATGCAAAAGAAAACATTAGGTATTTTCAAGATTTGCATAAAGGACCAAAATCAAACATTTTTATCAAAGGAGAAAATCTTTATCTAAACTAACTAACTATGAAGCAGAAAAAAATTATACCAAAAAAAAAACCTCATGCATCAACTAAGTTCTTATTTTGAACCATTTGTACAATGCACTTATCATTCACCGCCATTATCCTCAACGGAATGACTAATTGATTGACTATTTGCTCGTCAATTGGTTGCCATATCTCTGGTACAACTTTAGCACTATCAGCGAAATTTACCAATTCATGCGCATAAGATAAATAGCGTATAGGAAATTCTCCTCAAGCCTCTAGATATAAATTTCTAATCGGTCCTACAAAATGGTTTAGTGAAGATAATACTCCACACATAAGATTAAGTATTAAAAACAATACTTAAATGTCATTCAATTACCCTAACATTCATATTAGGTTATGCTAGAGTCTATATTCTAATTCTTAGGATTTCATTTTCTATAAATGGCTCGAATGGAATTGGAATAGGAGCAAGAAACACTAAAAGGCGATCGTTGGGCGGATGAGCAGCATTAAAATACATTAGGTGGTCACCATAGATTCTCAAGTGTTGATTTTGCAATCAATAGTCATATTCATCGTAAAGACGTACTGCCGCATCCTAGTTGGCTCATTACATATTTCTTTAGCCATGATCGTGAGTTGATTGAGATTGAGATTGGCTACCGCCATTTCTGCTAAGCAAGGAGGTGAGAAGATTGCGACAGAGAGGGAGGGGAGAATATCACGACAATCAATGCTAGATTGATTAGGGTTAGGGTTTTGATTTGATATTCTATCCGTTGTTTATTATGTGATCAATACTTGATGTTTCATTTTATTGGTCATTTTTTAGTATCAAGAAAGTATTAATTATTTATTTTCAAATTTATACTTATTTGAAATTATAAGAACACTTACACTTCTTTGGAATTATAAGAATATTTAAATGTAGTAGTTATAATATTGAGCCAACTTAAGAGAGAATGATATAAACTTAGAGTAAATTTAGAAAGTAGTAAAATTTATATAAAATTTTGTTACTTAGTAACTTTTTTTATCCAAAAAATTCGATTATTTGAGTCACATATATATATATATATATATATACACACACACGAAAGGAACAAATGGAAAATACTGGGACAACCGCTCCAAGCCTTTCAACACTCCAGCTGTCGGAAATTACAACTCAATTGCCAAATCTCGTGTCCCGTCCGGTCCCTCAAACAAAGCCCACGGCACGTATGACACGTGTATCTCTAGCACGTCCGTAGATCCCGCTTAATACACTATCTCACACACGCCCCATTCGTGTCAATTCCTAAGTTTCACACACATACACGCTCGCCCAATCCACACGCGTGAAACCCTTACTCACGCGCCCACCCCTCTATCTTCCACGCGCCCACTCACTCTCGCCGGAAATTGCCCGATTCTCGGCCCCCGTCCCCCGCTTCTTCTATCCTCGCTTCTCTGGAGAATAGCTGTCTTATCGCGCCGGAGCTACCATCCGGTCTGCCGGGGATATCGATCTGTTTGCGTAAAACGGTCGGTTGCAGAGGAGAAAGTGAAATTTGAAGAGAAATTGAAGGATTGGCAATATTTTGAGCTTCATATATGGGAATTTGAAGATTTGGGTGAGAATTAGCGAGAAACTCAAAAGCTACTTTGAAGGTAAAATTATTTAGAGAAAACTTTCAAATTTTGCCTGACCATGTTTGTTTTAAGCTTTTAACTGAAAATTTCTCCAATTTTCTTGGAACTCGTTATTTGAAGCTCTACAGAGAACCTTTTTTTTTCCCCTCTCTGAGCAGGTTTTATTGTTAATTTACCACGGAAAATCCTGTTAAGCTCTTAAGTTTTTTATTTGGTTGCTGGGAAAGCGTTGGAGAAGCGAAGAAGATGAAAATAAATAAAATTTTGACTCTTTTTTGGGTCTTTTTGTTGTTGTCCTAAACTCTTAACTTTCAAGTTTCAAGAACAACTGTTGAAACCCAAATAAGACAAATAGTTTCCTAACCTACAATTTAGTGGGGTATTTGATCTTTCTGAGGCCTTAGATAGAGGCATTGTAGGTGCCTTGAGATAATTATTGGTTTAATTTTGGTCATTGTGTATAAGAAAACATGTGGGATTGGAAGTTGGAACTATATCTAACTGGACAGTCCTTCCCCTTTTGTGGAATTACATGAATTGTAGTTCTAATTGTTACCAGGAAAATATGAAATCAAGCTGGGGCAGAACTTTGCCGATCTAGTTGCTGCATTGTAAGGAAAATCCATGCATTATGTTAATTTCGAAAGAAGTAAGGAAATGGTTTTCAAATTTTACCGCAGAGAAGTTGTAGCCCTATGATAATCTTGCGGTTAGAGGTTCAGAATTAGAGTGGGTAGCCATGGCAACGGATATGCAGAAATTGTTAGGTGCCAGTGAGGAAGATGATGAAGAGGAAATGGAAATGGACGTAAAAGAGGAGGATGATGAGGATGAGGAGAATGGAGAGAAGCATATTGCTGCACAGATAATGATGGGGGTTGATGGAGTGATGCAAAGTACAAGTAGTACTGGTCAGTTTCAACATCAGCAGCAACTTCAAGAGCAAGTCAGCACCCCGGTGGGAGGAGGAGCTCGCAGGTCACGACCACTAGAAGAGAAGGAGAGAACTAAATTAAGGGAGCGGCATCGGAGAGCAATAACTGCAAGGATCTTGGCAGGGCTGCGGAGGCATGGGAATTATAACCTGAGGGTTAGAGCTGATATCAATGATGTGATTGCCGCTTTGGCCAGGGAAGCTGGTTGGGTTGTTCTTCCGGATGGAACCACTTTTCCATCAAGATCCCAGGTAGTAAGCTCTCGAATGCATCAGTTTTCTCTTCTTTAGTTGAACAACTATTTCATTCAATGTCAACTGCATGGTACATCTTTGAAATTTAACATTCATTAATTCAATAGATTCATAAACTGTTTTGTTTAACTTACTGTCTAATCTTGGATTAAATGTATATTAATCTTTGTCCTGCACAATATTGATGGAATGATGGTATGGCTTAGAACCATGCATCATGCATTTAATCACACTGTTCTTTGATGCTTCTTTGATCTTCACTTCTAATGTACATATGTAAAATCCAATTGGGAATGTTTTCTCTTTGCAGGGTTCAAGGCCTGCTGGTGGCACTTCTGCTGGCATGGGTTCATCATCCTCCCAAATGGTATCACAACAGACTCCACCTTCCTCTTTGAGGGGTATCTCTTCTGGCTACCACACCTCAATAGAGTACAATGCTTGTCGTATGAAGGGTGTTTTCATGCCAACTCCTTCACCTTACGATCTATCCTCCAGTGCTCGTTCTCAAAGTTCAGGTATGGTTGGAGATGGTGGAGAACAAAGAGAAAGTCTTCCTCTTATTGCTGGCTCCATGGAAGCAGTTAATGACAAGCAGGTATGACAGGGTTTTATTGAGGTCAGATGTGAATAACTATCTAGTTTTCTGTTTGCTGATTCAAATATCAAATGATGTTTGGAGATTGGATCTAAAAATGCCTTGCTAGCGCTTGGAGTGTCAGAGAAATATATGAGTGATGCATGTGCATATTTAAATAATAAGTTGAATTATGCATTGCTAGTATGGTCTTGTGCACAATGACTAGATTTAGTACTTGCACATGTCCATGTATTCAGGAGCTTCAAATCCTCCCTCTATCTCTTTTAAAACTTAGTTGCTTTGGTTTGCTTGCTTTCTTAGGTGGTTATTGTGACGTTTGTTTACTCTTCTCATCTGCGATATTTGCAGATTTTGGAACTACCTCCTAAGCTACCAGAACGTGATTTTGCTGGCACTCCATATGTTCCAGTTTATGTAATGCTGCCGGTGAGTTTTCTAGTTCAAACTTCTTTATCTATATTTAAATTGGATCATTGATTATTTTTCAACACCTCTTATTGGGCCCTTTTGTTAAATGGACATGTATTCATTTTCCACCTCATGGTTTGGGTTCTTTGATGCTGAAGTTTTTCTCAAAGCTACCCAAATGCCAGACATAAAAACTCTTTATGATACTTTCCTAGTTTCAGTCTAATAGTTGACTTTCACTGTGGCAGTTGGGGGTCATCAACATGAAGTGCGAGCTAGTTGATCCAGATGGTCTGCTAAAGCAGCTAAGAGTATTGAAATCAATCAATGTAGATGGGGTTATGGTTGACTGCTGGTGGGGAATTGTGGAAGCACATGTCCCCCAGGAGTATAACTGGAATGGTTACCGAAGACTCTTTCAGATGGTTCATGAGCTTAAGCTTAAGTTGCAGGTGAGTTTTTCAATAAGGTATTCTGTATTTGGTCAAATGCTTTCTCATTGCTTTTGGTGGTACTCAATATTCATATCTGCATCTTATGTGATGAAGACCTTTATATTACCTACGAGCATAGGCCTATGGTACTCCCCCTGATGTAGCCTTGTCCAAGACCACTATAATTTAATGAAAGCCATGTTACCTTACATTGGTATCTTGGGCATGAGTATTTCTCAGATGTCAGTTTTTGATGATCCTTCTGTATGATGATGTGGAGATTTAGTGAGACAAAGATTGAGGGGCTTCATATAACTTGGAATCTTGATCTATATCTCCAGATGTCAGACTTCGCCTGTGCCACAGAGTGGCAGAGTCACCTTGGGCTAAGGTTGTTGTGATGCAATTTGTGAATAAAAACACTAATGTGTAGTGGTCATGTTCTGCAGTGGAATGCCTTGGGAGTATAGGTTGCATTTTGGGTTTTGTCCTTCATAACTCCCTGCAGCTTTGGTCAAGCTTTCGGTTATTGGAAGGAAATTACAACTTCCATCAGTTACTATCTTAGCACAGAAAGAAACAATCTGAACAGTCACTGCTTAATTCAAACAATTGAGGACTGACATTCTTATTCAGGTGTTAAGAGACAAGTAAATTTGTTTTCAGAAAGTCTCTTTTCTCTTCCATGTGAAGCTTGGTTTTAGATATGGAAAAAGATATGATGTGTTACTTCTTGTTCTTTACTTTTGGGATGCGATGCTCTAAAGTTTGGTCCCAAGTTGTGACAGTTATCTTATTGATTGATCAGGTTGTGATGTCATTTCATGAATGTGGTGGCAATGTTGGTGATGATGTTTGTATTCCTCTTCCCCATTGGGTTGCAGAAATTGGTAGAAGTAATCCTGACATATTTTTTACTGACAGAGAAGGTAGAAGAAACCCTGAATGCCTCTCATGGGGGATTGACAAGGAACGAGTTTTAAGGGGCAGAACTGCTGTTGAGGTAATCTCTTTGATAGAATTGTCAGGCATTACTCTTAACTTTGTAGCATTTGCCTATTGATACTATGGTGTTATATAATATGAATTTCTGACTTTATTGCATTAAAGTCTCCTTTCCCTTGGTTTTGAGTCATTAAACTTTTTTCTAGACCAACTGAAGCTAGTTTTATTCATAACTTCTGTCAATATGGCAACAGATCTGATTTTTGGATCTTATTTGCGATTTCAAGTTGCTGGTCTGCTCTTTTCTGCCTTCTGTCATGCTAGTATTTCTTTAGAGGGTAGATTTTGATGTTTTAACTTTATGCTTTCAAACATAGGTATACTTTGACTACATGAGAAGTTTCCGAGTGGAATTTGACGACTTTTTTGGGGATGGTATCATAACCATGGTTGAAATCGGACTAGGTCCTTGTGGGGAGCTACGGTACCCATCTTGTCCAGTAAAGCACGGATGGAGATATCCTGGGATTGGGGAGTTCCAGGTAATTGTTTTTATAATTTCAATGCCAGTCCTTACATTGTTTGAATCTGAATTATTCTTGCTTTATTTGATAGGTTGCTTTTTAACTCTTTGGGTACACAATGATTTGATTTGATACTACTACTACAAGAGCAGTCATTTATTCATTCTAGAGGGATGTTAGAGAAATTTGCATCTGGAACCAGATTCACCTATCCAGTTTTTGAGTTAATCATTATTATATAGATTGATGTAATGCTTTGAAGCTTCAATGATTGTTATCCAATCATTGTTATAAGCTGCCACTCCTAGATGCTTAAGTCCCATGACATTTTTACATACCTGGAATTTTCAGCCTATATCTTCCCTTCCTCTCTCACCGACCCCATCTATTTAAGCTGCTTATCTACCCTGCTTGTGTCAAGAACTGGATTCCCTGCAGGCGATTCTCTTTTAAGTTTAGGTGTGTGTATTCTCATTGATTATTAGTATGCTCCATTACCAGCTTACTAGTTTTAGGATCGTTTGTTTTTGCTCCATGTTGTGTCGAGGTACAGTATGTTGCATGTTTGTGGGCTTGTCACACAGGCATTGCCAAACAATTAACTTTTGGTTTCCTCTGCTTATCATATAACTCTTTCCTTTTGCAGTGTTATGATCAGTATATGTTAAAAAGCGTGAGGAAGGCAGCAGAAATGAGGGGACACAGCTTTTGGGCTAGAGGGCCAGATAATGCTGGTTCCTATAATTCCCAGCCTCATGAAACTGGTTTCTTTTGTGACGGAGGAGACTACGATGGTTACTATGGCAGGTTTTTCCTTAATTGGTACTCTCATGTATTAGTGGATCATGGAGACCGGGTACTCTCTCTGGCAAAGTTAGCTTTTGAAGGCACCTGCATTTCTGCAAAGGTGAGTTCTTATGTTGGACAGAATGTTATGCTTATTACCCTCCAAAGTTGATACTACTGTTCCTTGTCTGGCCTCAGAGTAATCTTCATTTTCTTCAAAGCCCTCAACCCTCTTCAAGAGTGTTGTCCTTTTCTGTAAGGTCTAAGTCTTGTTTCATGTCTTAATGTTATGCAGTTTGAATGTGCTATATTTTATGTTAAGGGTTCATTCTTTAACATAAATGCTTAAAGTAATTATAGGGCAATTGAAGATTGTAAATTGATATGATACTATATTCAAGTTTGACTCTAATAATGGAGCTTTCGATCATAATCAAATCACATAAGTGAAAATGAAACCGTTGTCCAATATTGGCTTTATGCATTCTAGTTTTGCTACTTTTGGGAAATGCGATGTATTCAATTTGAAAAGATCATTCAAATCTGCCAATGAAGAGCCTGTTGTCTAATATTGCTTTTATGTGTTCTAGTTTTGCTACTTTTGGGAAATGCTATGTATTCAATTTGAAAAGATCATTCAAATCTGCCAATGAAGAGCTCCTCACCTCCCCCTTCTCTTCCTATCTTCTTTTTCTCTTATCCCTTAATTAATTTGTCTAGAGGTTTCTTCCTACAGTTCAGTTCAATTGAATGCAAATTTTGGTAACTTTACATTAACTAATAAAAGTTGGTTCTACAAGCAATGTAGTAGTATTTGCTTTTCTTCGGACATGTTTTAATTGCTGAGCAGCTGCCAGGTATTCACTGGTGGTATAAAACACCCAGTCATGCTGCTGAATTAACTACTGGGTTCTACAATCCCTGCAATCGCGATGGCTATACTGCAATAGCAGCAATGCTACAGAAGCATGGAGCTGCTTTGAACTTTGCATGTGCTGAACTGCATTTGTTGGAGCAGCATGACGACCTGCGGGAAGCACTGGCAGATCCTCAGGGTCTAGTCTGGCAGGTAAAGTTTCGAGCACTCTGGATAAGCCCAGATGTTTACTTGCTATTAGTTTCCGGTTCCCAAGTTGGAAAAACCTGGAAACTAGAAAATCATATGCAATATGTTACTATAGATAGAATAATGCATTGATTATTTAAAACCAGAAGCTTACAAATTGTCTATTTCAGGTGCTGAATGCTGCGTGGGACGTTTGCATTCCAGTTGCTAGTGAGAATGCTCTTCTTTGCTATGATAGGGTAGGCTATAACAAGATATTGGACTTTGTCAAGCCTGTAAGTGATCCAGATGGGAGACATTTTTCATCATTTACTTACCTTAGGCTCGGTCCACTTCTCATGGAGAGACAGAATTTCATGGAATTCGAGCGGTTTGTCAAACGAATGCATGGTAAGTTACTTTAAACATTTTCTTTTCTTGTAGGTTTTTACTATTCATTTATCTATTGATGGGGACCTAGGGGTGGGTGTTTAGAAAAAAGGATTTATGTCAATTGAAGCAAAACAAGGGGAAAGAAGCCAAGAAACACAGGCAAAAAGTATGCTAGAAAACTCCAACCATGAAAGCCCAAACGAATCAAATAAAAAAATGATTTTGGGCAATTAGTATATTGTAGCTTACGGAAGATGAAGATTCTCTCTCCGAAATGAAGAGCGTGGGATAAAATTGAGTTTGTTATGGCTTTGGTTTCCTAGTTCTGGGAGATAATACGGTATAAAAGTTACCCAAAGATCAGGGGGTTAACTAGCTTGTTTTTTCCTCCCAGAAGTTGTTGTTATTTAATACTTCGTCTCTATCCCCCAAGTAAAATGGCTAACGTCACTTTATAAGACCTGAGATTGCTTAGAATTTGTCATATTAAGGATGAGATCTATTTTAATGAATATAATGGCATTGACTAAACTAATTGAATCCTTTTTCGTCTTCGGTGCAGGGGAAGCTGTTCTAGATCTCCAGGTATAGCAAGATGTAGGAAAGCTCATAAAATTTACGTATAATTTCTTTTGCCCGTCAACAAATATTGAAGGTGCAAATGTTTCATATATGTTAGGGAATAGTATTTGTTAGTTTAATTTAACAAACACTTGGTGTAAATAAAATCATGGATGAAAGTAGTGAATTATTTGGGACTGCTCCTTGACATGCCTAGCTATTTAACTTAGGTCGGGAAGCTAATTTGATCAATGACCAATTGATTAATGTACTATTTGAATTTGAGGGCATTAGCTTTTTTTTGCGGCAAATATAGATTACCATCGAATACATATAACGTTTATCTTCCTTTTTCTTTTATCCGTACTCCATTGTTTTCTACTGATCATTTTGATGAAAACCATCCAATGGCTTGGAGCTGAATTTGCAATGGTATTGTCATAGCCAACCTTATAAAAGCTATTCTAAAAATGCTATCTCCATACCTTGTTGCACTTATCGGTTCTCACCCATTTCGTCTATTCTATTCTCGCCATTGATATTGTAATTAATACAAGTTACCCCTCCGTTCACCTCGTTAGGCATTTTACGTCTAGGATGGCCATTAGCCCATTACTAAGATTATGAACAAATTAAGGCAATGCGCATCAAGAAAGAATGCTTCACAGGGATAAAATGGATTGGCCTTTATGTACACACTTTCTTATCATTCTTATACAATATAATAATTACATATTGTGGTAATCACTCTACAAATTATGGGGTGCAAGAAAGGGCGGAGTGAGGTTTGAGGGCTGTTCTATGTAACTGACTTCTTGAACACCATTTGGCCAGACTCATCTACCTCAAAAAGTCGCCCTACCAATTCATCCCAACTCACCCTTCTTTTCCTAGAGGATAATTCAGAAACCTCCTCACTTGATCTGCCAGACAATTGGGCTTGTTCCATTTCAACGAATGTTCCATATGAGGAAGGTGAGTAAGCTTGAGGGATATCCAAAGCAACTGCCCTCCGAAGAGCTGCCTTGTACTCTTCCGTGTGTTCTCGAGCAAGAGACTCCTGTCGCTCCATTTTCTGCTTTGCAGGAATTTGCATTGTCCCATCCTTCTCCAACATCAACTGCATTCAACAGAATGAGTACCATATATATAGCATCAGAAAGAACCTAGGAGATAGATCCCTGGCTCTGGCTTGCAAAAAGAAAAGTTGATGATAGTAGCCAACTTTTCTGTATTAAGATTCATAATATCTGTCTTTATCTCCAACTGAGAAAAAAACAGCTAGTAATATTCAAGCGCATCACCTCCGGGCTATAACACTTCTTTGATTGCTTTGATAGATATGTAAGGATTTACTACCTCAAAGCACAGTCTAAAGATCAAGAAGCTGTAAACTTACATCAAGAGCTCTTTGAGACTCTCTCTCTATCCAAATAATGGCATGGTCAGAGGTTGCATTGCAGGAAAGAACTATATGCTCAAACCTCCCATCCACAGGTACTGCTGTCCTCACCACCGGGGGAAATCTTCCCATCCTGCAATGAGGACAAAGGGTCATGCGCATGAAGCACTAAATTGACTGTACATCCTGATAATAGTTTAAGGGATAAGAAAGAGACTCATTAACCATGGCTAGGACTCATTAGCCTCTTTTACTAAGTATTCCCTTCCTTCACTTCTTTTATATCAAGCAAATCAAGTTTAATCATACACCAGCATATTAATTATGGAGGATTTTGATGCCTCTAGTAAATGGTCTAGAAAAGCAAGTAATTCATTCTCTATTGATGAATGATTTGGAAATTTGTCACTATAAATCTCATAATACCTGCAGGGCTTTCTCTCAACAATGTGGTACAGGCGGCCAGGTGCATAAAGCCGCCTTGGATCTTTAAGCATCTTCTCCTCCATGGTGCAAGTGTCCTTCAAGCACATTAGGCACAATAAACATGGTAAACTGCATATTGAACAGAAGAAAACTCAGCACTGTTATGCAAGCATCAAATCATTCCTAAGATTGAACACAGTTTTGGCTTTTCAAAATCCTACTTTAAGGACCTTAACAAAAAAAAATCGGAAATCCCAAGTATTAAGGAAATTAGTAACGGAAAGGTGACTAAGACATACAGTATTTTACCAGAAGAGTGATTTAAAAACATCTTGTAAAGCCATGGTTGTTCGGGGTAAAAAGTCATCCTGGTACATTACAAAAGCTATGGTTAGACCATAAGCATACACAAAACCATAGGCATTATAATAGGTTAGACCATAAGCATCCATGCAATCATAGGCATCTGATCTAACTCTAAACCTTCTGACCAAATTTGAGAAATTGAAGTCAATGAATGAACCTAGTTCAAATATGAAACTATGTATCAATTCACAACCATAAATACAAGTTACAACTTAGTATAACAAATTACCTGAAGCACAACAGAATTGATTACATCTGCATATCTAACTGCCAAATTGAGTGACATACACCTAGCAGGAGCGATGGCATAGCATCTAATCCGCTTCCTCTCCATGATTCCCAATTTGCCGCGATTTTGAACTGCAACCATCACCAATAATGCCACTAACCCCGCCCCAAGGGAATGCCCAGCAAATGTCAAAGTGTAACTCGGATTCTTCTCAAGTAATGCCCTTAGAACCTCGCACTCCGCATCAAAAACCCATCCTGCAGCCTTAAATAACCCATTGTGCACATAACCACCATCAAATTTAGCCTGCCCCAGTTTGTCATCAAGCAAAACAGCATAATCACTTTCCTTTGCTAAATTAAGTCCCCTGACAGCCAGAACAATATCTGCATTGTTATGATCCAAGTAAATCATGTAAGGAGGAGCTCCGCCTTGAGTCTCTTGGTCATTTTTCTTTAAGATAACCCAATCGGGTTCAATGCCATAGCCTCCGGGGGGTGCCCAAAGAGGGTTACGAAGATCATCTTCATAAACAGATAGAATTAGACGACAAAGGCGTGGCACTGGCTCAAATTCCTCGGCAGTGGCTAAACCCCAATGCTCACTTTCATGGCCTGCATTGTATAGGCATTTCTGCCATACCCAACGGGTACAGGCCAAACAGTAGACGCATTCAAGGATGGGACAGCAACAGGCGATTGACATAGACGCGCCTATGTATCAAACACGTTAATAACATACCATGAGCTTCATATCGATGTGAAGATTAAACAACATTAATAACATGAAGCAGTAATAAATAAAGCGGGCAATTTTTTTTGATTTGATCCAAGGTTGGGCAGAACTGGGTTCAGCAAGTGATTTAAGTTTTAGAAGGAACGTACACTGATGATCGCATAATCCAAGTAAATGATAATTAATGAGCTCTGAAGCCTCAAAGGGTCCAAGTGTCAGCCAGAGGAGATTATATATATACTGTAGTTCAAATTGATAAGCTTCTAAAAGAGGATTTGAATACGAAACTCCTTATGAAGAAGAACAGCCAACACAAAAAGTTAGGAACAGGGAGCTCAGAAGAAAGGGTAATCATACCAAGAAAAAAAAAAGTTTCTTTGCCAAAAAAAAGGAAAAATTTTGAAAATAAAAGAGAAAACTTTGAATTGCAAACTGGAATTTACGAAGCAAAGAAGGTATCAAGTGGGGTATTTGAAGGTTGGAGAAGTTTAGTGGTGGGGCTGTTTCATTTCTGGAGTGGTTGGATGAGAATTAGCAAAGGAAAAGGGTAAACAAAGTAAGGAACTGATGAAAGAAGAGACAAAAAGATTAAAAAAATAAAAGAGAGAAGGGAAATATAGAAAGAAATAGCTTGAAAGCCAGAGCTGAATGAAGCCATAAAGCCTAACTATACCTGCTAGTCAAACCCATTTGCCTATTTTCTTCGGAGTCTATTAGTTGGCTTTCGAGAATCTGCGCACTGGAATTCTTTGATACCATTTGCTTACGTGCAGGTGCACATCCTTCATTTTATTGGGGTCAAATTTGATATTTAGTCCCTCCACTTTACCAAAGTATTGATTTAGTCCCTCTACTTCAATTTGATCAAATAAAGTCCCTCAACTATATGGATTTGGTCCCTCTACTTTAATTTGATCAAATTAAATCCTTCTACTTTTATTTATTGTCAAATTGAGTCATTCTACTTCTATTTATTGTTAATTTTAGTCTAATCACTAACGGTGCTAAATTTTCATAATTAACTATACTGATGTGGTATTGATTATAATAAAAAATGCTTTTAGAAAATATTAAAAAAATTCAGGTGACTTTTTTTTATCATAATATATCTTTTACCTTGGACAGATTATTTTTTATTTTCTTTTTGAATATTTAATTTCATATTTTTTAATGAGAAATTTCATAATCATATCTAAAAGATATTTAATGTGATAAAAAAATTACATAAAAATTTTTAAT
Source organism: Microcos paniculata (assembly GCA_030664755.1). Classification (NCBI taxonomy): domain Eukaryota; kingdom Viridiplantae; phylum Streptophyta; class Magnoliopsida; order Malvales; family Malvaceae; genus Microcos; species Microcos paniculata. Next base: position 38,735,433 of record CP131461.1, read on the forward strand.
ATTTTTTATAGATACACGTCATCAAAGTTAATGTTACGACAATATGATAAATGCTACGTCAGTAAAGGGTTTACTCTACTAAAACTTTGTCATAATGAGAGCGGGGATCATTAAGATTTAAACTATTCAGGTTGTTTTCTAAAAACTCCAAGGCTTTTGGTCTTATAGCCCTTTCCTAAAATGGGGATTGTACGAAATTTAACACCGTCAATAATTAGACTAAAATTGATAATAAATAAAAGTAGAGGGATTCAATTTGATCAAATTGAAATAAAGAGACTAAATCAACAATTTTGATAAAATAGAGGGACTCAATTTGATTAAATTGAAGTAGAGGGACTAAATCAACACTTTTGATAAAGTGGAGGGACTAAATATGGAATTTGACCTTTTTTTTTAACATACAAAGTATAAGAAGAATCAGAAGTTGAGAAACGGGACTATTGGGTAATGAGATTTTTTTACATAAGAAGTAGAGAAATGCGTCTATTGAAAATAAGAATCGGAGACTTCTCATATGAATTCCTCAACCTTTAACAAACGCAATTAAAGAAGAAATTCAGTTGTACGTCTCTTTACCTACGAGAAGGGCCTGGATGGGCTAACTGTTGGCCCATTTTTACTTTTGGGCTTCGGGCATTAGAATTTGAGCCCAATAAGTCGAAAGCCATTTCCATTCTCGAAGTTTGGGCTACCCAGTATAAACCCAATAAGATTGACTTTTAAATTTGGTTAACGGACCCAAGGAGCCCCGACCCGACTCACAACCTATAAAATTGCATGAAACACGGAACCCTAGTCATTTTCTCTTGTGCGGCCCGGAGGTGAGGCCGCGACCCCTTTTAAGTTTTAATAAGTTCAAGTTCTTCACGAACGAATATTCAAGGCTAATTCTTGTTATTCTCTTCCTCGCAGGTTAGAAGTTTTCCAGGAGATTCAGTTGCAGGTGTTTGGTAGGTGAGAAAATACGCTGAAAACTGCTACTTTCTTTGCCTTCATTGTAGTTAATTTGTATCTTATTTTGTTGGAAAGGTTCCTGTATGCTGTTTTCAATTTAGTTTGTTTGACAGTTGAAATATATAAAATGCGTGCTGATAGCATAAACGTTCTAGCTCTTTCACTTTTGTTTCCGAGAAAATGAGGAAGAAGTCATTAAGGGTTTTTGAATTTGAAAATTTTAGGCTTTTGGTGCCCTGGAAATGCTATTCTTTTTCACTGGTTCCAAAACTAAAATTTGAAGTTCATAATCCCGAGTCTCCTCTTTGTTTTCTCAGAAACTAATTAGAAACTTAAGTATTTGTTTAGTTCCCACTAAGCAGTTAGGAGGTTCTTAAGGTTGCCAAAGTGATGAAAGATGATTGGGACATATTTTATGATAGTGCTGAACTCAATTTGATGAATTTTAACCATCTGATTTGATCCTTTTTAACCTCAAGTGTATTGTTCCACTAATGTCTTGGAAATTTTGATCACATTAAGCTTTTAGTATGGTTATTAATCAATTGTTCAGTTGTATTCAGTTAAAAATGTTCATATTGGATGGTTAAGACTCATCAGATTGAGTTTTTTTTTTTTCATGTGTTCTATGTGAAAAAAATGCTATTGGAATCCCAATCATTTTCTCATGTTAACTTGCCATAACTGCCTAAGATTGTTAGATCTTGACTTGTAATCAAGTTTCCCTCTTTTGGTCTGAACTTTTGTTTACATAATGATTCTGTGTTGATAAACTGCATGGAATGATGTTTTTGGTTTTTCTTCTTTTGGTTCTGACTTGTTGTGTGGGATGATACTTCTTTCAGGTGATGGCTGCAAAGCAACCAAACAGTGGCCTGTTTGTGGGCTTAAACAGAGGACATGTTGTCACAAGGAAGGAATTGGCTCCCCGGCCTTCAGACAGAAAGGGGGTAAGGTTCCATATTGTTCAAAGTTCTTATCCAGTTGCACTCTCATCTCTGCACTTTTTAAGCTGCTTTTTAAAAGCATAGAGGAAGTTCCTATGACCGAGTATTCGCAAGCAACATGCCTCTTTTCCTTTCAAACTGTGTAATATTATATATTGTCTTGATGATGTGCTTTGCGTTATTGATATATTATGGATGTTTATCTATGTCTTTTGTTCTAGAAAACCAGCAAGAGAGTCCATTTTGTGAGGAGCATAATTAGGGAAGTTGCTGGATTTGCTCCTTATGAGAAGAGAATTACTGAACTTCTCAAAGTTGGAAAAGATAAGCGTGCTTTGAAGGTGGCTAAGAGAAAGCTCGGCACTCACAAGAGGGCCAAGAAGAAGCGTGAGGAGATGTCCAGTGTTCTCCGCAAGATGAGGTGCGATAGGGTCTTATGATTACTGAGTAATTGTAATCATTATGTTATGACTTTTCTGTTATGATGAGGTTTTATACATACTAATGCATTTCTTTTCTAATGCAGGTCAGCTGGAGGTGGAGAGAAGAAGAAGTGAGCCGCACTGTGATTTTGCTTCATAGACAGTTTAACCTTTGGATGTGTTAATTTTTCTTTCCCATCCTGTTCGAGAGTTTTGACTTGCTTATGGAGGCTCAAAATTTTGTAGCGCTTCCGAATCTCTAGTAGTATTATTTTGTTACAAATAGTCAAAATTGGTGCTCTATCAAATTCCATGAATTCTCTATAAACATGAGAGTATCTCTTCCATTCTCTAAGATCCAATTTTCTTATTTTGTGATATAAAGATGGAATGAAATTTTTTTTTCTCGAGGTTACATTCTGCTGTGCCTTGCATAAGTTCACACTCGAATCTGATTGCCAGCAAACGCGAAGCATTGGTCAGCCGAGCCAAGGCATCGTGCCCCCAAGTTATGCAGAACAGTAGATCCTACCAATTACTTTTTCAATATTTTGTACATTTTCATAGTTTTTCCTAGACAGTTTCATTACTCTTAAGTTACAACTTAAAACCATCTAATGTATATATATGTATAGAGAGCTCTCCCTCGTGATCTTGATGGTTGAATGTTTTTATCATTCTCATCAAGGTCCTGAGATCGAGTGCTATTAAAAGAGGAGGGCTATTAAAAGAGGAGGCAGAAAGAAGAAGAACTCAAACCAAAAAAAAATTGTATATATATGTATAGTGTACAGGATGAAAATTACTGCTGCGGAAAGGTGTGAACCGTGAACGTCTAAGAATTGATGGGCATTATGCCATGAAGCAAGCAGGCTAAGTTGGGTCTGAGGTCCACTTTTGAAGTATCTATGGGTCATGACTCATGATTCATGCTTCAAATAGCAAGTCCAAATCCAAATAGTGTGTCTATGACTATGGGTCATGCGTGGATGAATTGGGTCAGATTTAGGTAGGGCTTGGATTTTTTATAAGTCCGTCCAGTCCAAAACTGTGAGCCTTTTTCTTTTATTCTCTCTCTGTTTGTTTTTTGGCAACTTATTTTTTTATTTTCTCTCTTTTTAATTACTAGAAAGTAGAAGGTCGAAATATTTGATATTGCTACTGCTACGAAAGACTAAAGATATTTTATTTTATTCTATAATATGATTTCCTCCCTAAGAAGTTGAATTTGACCAATTATTTACTACTAGTGTTACTCTTACTTTTGTTGTGAATAATAATACATCAATATTTTCCATGGCTGGTTGGTGAGGACTGAGGACTTTGACAATTACATCAACATTAAAATCAATTTCTTTAGCCTTTTTGTTGTCTTTAAATGTTCACCAAAGTCGATTTATAATTCTTAGGTTTCTTCTTTTATTTAAAAAAATTAAGTCGGCACTAATAAAGATTGAGCTCTGAGAAAAAAATTTTATTTCTACTATTAGTAACAAATTTACAAGTTTTGAGATTATAATATATTACTAGCAATCGACCCGAGTTTCAATGTAGGAATTGGTATATTAATTATGTATAAATATTATATGTTTGTGTGTATATATATAATTAAGTAAAGTAATGAAAGTTGGTGTATATTCAATGTGTGTAGTTTAACACTAAAAAATCCCAAAACTATATAAAGCATAACAAAATAATTAATACTCATAAAGCATAAAAAGTCTAAGATAAAAACTCAAGCCCATAAACTCAGCCCAAGAAAATAGCTAACACTAATAAAGCAAAAAATTCAAGAAAAAAAGTTAAAAGTTAAACCTCATAAACTTTATCAACTCATTAAAATATGTTGAAATGTCCAATAAACTCTCATCAACCCATTTCCAAAATAGCTTGAGATAGCCTTCAATTTGAGAGAATCATGGGTATTCTTATAATTTTAATGTCAACTTTATATATATTTAATTTAATTTAATTTAGTATATATACTAAATATATATATATACACACACATAAAGTTGACAGTGAAATTACAAAAATACCCATCATTCTCTAAACTCTCATTAATTCCATCAAAAAGGTTGAGGGTTGTTTGGTCATTTCACTTTTTTTTATAATTTTATTTCTTCTTTAAGTTAGATCTCATATTCCACTAATAATAAAATATTAATATCTTATTAATATTATATATTATATATTGTCTTATATATTAATATCTTTAAATAGTATGATATATTATATATATATTTATAATATGTTTATTTTTCATTACTTTTTTAATATTTATTTTAAATTAATTTAATTAATATTAATTATTAAATATTAATATTATAATAATAATAATACATATAAAATTGGCATTCAAATTACAAAAATACCTATCAACGTTCTCTCAAATTTTCATGCCATTTTAAGTAATTTGTTTATGGGCTGAAGGGGGTTTAGTAGATATTTCAACATATATTAGTGAGTTGATAGAGTTATTAATAGCTTTGACTTTTTTTGTGGGCTTTATGCTTTATAAGTATTAGATATTTTATTGGGTTAAGTTTAACGACTTTAGTTTTTTCTTTTAAAATTTTTTATACTTTATGAGTATTAACTATTTTCTTGGATTCTATCTGATTTCGAAACCTTTTAATATTAAATCACATATATGTTATATGCACCAATTTTTTTTGTTACAATATGTATCAACATTTAATAATTTACTTATGATATATATACACAAAATTATATAATATCTATACATAATTAACATGTTAATTTTTACGTCTGCAGTGAAACACGGATCCATTACTAGTATATATATATACACAAAGTGATACTGCTAGCATTTATCACGCCGGGGCGAGAATGGGCTTACTACCGCTTACATGGCCCAAACATAGGTAGGAGTACTAATCTATACCTACTACTATTTTCATCTTTTCAATCAATGCAATTGGGTGACCCCAATTCCTCCTCTCCTTTTTCTTTTTTTTTTTTTTCAATTTCTATTTTCCTTTTTTAAATCATTTTCTTTTCCTTTTAACTTTTTTCCTTTTTTTTAAATTTCTATTTTCCTTTTTTAATTCATTTTTATTTTCTTCCTTTTTTTCTTTTATTTTTCTTTGGAAGTAGGTTTAGTTACATTTTTTTTTGTTTTTACTTAATTTAATTTAATTTAATTTCTTGCTCTTTTTCATTATTTTCTCTTTTATTTTTAAATCAAATAAGCCCATAATTATATACGTGGTGTATCTAATTTTTATACCCCAATTATCAACATCTATAGTGAAAGTAGTACTATTTGATTAATTGAAGGATCTGACAAACTTAATCCATAATTATTTGACATGTGATTATTAATTTGGACTTATATAAATATTAATAGACAATTGTTGAATAACGATAATATTTCAAAGTTAGTTTATACGATTGATTAAGGTTATCTTTTTTTTAATTAGGAAGTAATTTGATATGTAATAATGGAATATCAATAGAGTAAGGATTATTTTTACTATTTGAAAATTGGTGAACCTATCCACTACTAAACCTAAGGATGATTAATGCACTTTCATTCAATCTACTGTGAAAATTTAATTGACATTGAATTTGATGATAAAAAAATTAAATTATTAGTTATTATTGTAAATTGATTCAAAGATGTAAATTTAATTATGCATTGGTCCCTTAATTTTCAAACAGAGGAGAGGATCTTTATTTATTTTAATATTTAATTGAAAAATCTTCTTGACTTGCTTTAATCTATCCCTCATACAACTATCACGACATGGCTTTTCCTTATTTGCCTAGCATTTATATGTTTCACAGAAAATTAGCTCAATATTACACGTAGTTATCTTATTTAAAAATTATAGTAGTAAAATTTTTAGAATAAGAAAAAAGGAGATCAATTCATGAAAAATCATGTCAGACGAAATAGATTTAGACATGTTATGTAGTAAAATTCTATTTAATTTAATAAAAAATTTAATAAATTGAAGTTGTTATTTGATTATTAGGATATCAGTCAAATTGTTTTAAATTTTAAAGTGAAAATTAAATACTTTAAATTTTAAAATATTTAATTATTTGTGTTAATTAGCTTAATTATGATAATAGTTATATTTTTTTAAAAGATACAATAAAATCTCATTACATCATATAAATCTCATACGAACATATATCTCTTAAGAACATGTTAGATAAACTAATATACTAACAACTAATCAACTAAGAAATTAAGAAATCAATATAAAAGTTGGACAAAATTATATATTGTAAGATTTGAATCTAAGGCTTCAAATCTCAGAGAATATGTAATTATGATTTAAAACTAAAGTTGAAGTGTCATAGTTGATACTTTTCGAATATATATACGTATATCTATGGATGGGAAAAAAAGTCAAATGGTAATTTTTTATTTTTTTTTAAGAATTGAATTAATATTTGATAAGTTTGAGTATTTATAATAGAATTAATAGAATGACATATTAATTTATAAGATCAGTTTTAATCAATAATAATAAAAATTATAATTTCTACATATGAATTGAAAGACATTTATTTTTTAAACAGTATGATTTATATAATTAACACTTAATTTTAAAAATCTAATATTTCATTCAAACTTTTTTAACTTAATACTAAATAAAAGATTTCTAAAACTATTAAATTTACCTTCAAAATAAAATTTTAATTTAAATAAATAATGTGTCCCAGGTCAAGGTCAACGGCGGGATAATTTCTAATAATGTATAACATAATTATAATAAATTAATAATCCTCAGAAATCACGTGGACTTACTAATAGTAGCATTTTATTTATTGCTTTGGCTTTTCCAATTGGCGTACGATGAATGAATGCCTATAAGGCTGTAACCAACTAGCTTCACAATCGTTTAACTACACCCGGGAACACTTGATCTGCACAATCTTCGCAAACCGCAATTGGTACTTACTCTCTTTAGTCTTTCCCAATTCCCACAATCTCTCCTCTCCTGTTCATATCCGGTACCGACCGTTATTCCACTTTGAAGCTTAACGATGGACACCGAAGCAGGTGAACTCTTCCTCTCTCTTTCTTCTGTTTCTCCATTAATTTCCTGTATTCTTCCGATTGGTCACCGAGAAACTGCGAGAGTGGTTTTATTTTTTCTCCCGCCAAGTCATGCGTCAAATTCTAATGAATCTTTTTTCTTTTATTATTATTATTTTTGAACTTTGTCAGTGATCGAGTTTTTAGGCAACGTTCCGTTGCTTCAGAGATTGCCGAATTCCTCGTTCAAGAGAATAGCTCAAGTCGTAATATTTAAGCACTATGGTAAATTTCGAATGCGGTTCCATGAAATGTTTGCGGTTTTGATTTTAAGTTTGATTTGCGTCCATTTTTCTATCATTTGTTTTGTAAGCAACCAAACAGAATGAAGAATTACTAAAACTGATTCATTTACTGGATTTGCCTTGCAGAGAAAGGAGAGTTTGTTGTTCGTGAAGGTGGAGTTGGAGATGGAATATATTTCGTATGGGAAGGAGAGGTCTGCTTTTATGTTTGCTATTTGTCTAAGTCATTTGTTTGTTTATTTTCTTATTTCTGCCCTTTTTCTTTTCTGTTTATCATCATAAAAAAGCAGAAGCAAGATAATCCTATTTGATTGATGCTGAGGAAAAGCTGAAATATTATGGACAATCTACCATTATTGTTTTATAAAAAAAATGATTTTTTTTTATTCAAACTGATGTCTTGATTTTTGTTTTTGGAAGTAGCAATCCCTTTACTTTTCTTCTAATTTGTTGAGGTTAAATTTTGTGGGTTATAGGCTGAAGTCTCAGGATCCGCCCATCATGAGGAAGAAGACCGACTTGAATATCAATTGAAACAATATGATTACTTTGGCAATGGTGAGAAGCTTGTCTTTTCTTTCCCTCAAGTTAAGTGCTGCCTTGTTTTAGTATGTGCAGTTTTGTGTGTGTGCTTGCCTGTTTGATTTATCTCATTTGAATAGAAGTGGCTTAAAATCAACTGATGATGGAAACAGTCATCCTCAATGAATATAACTGAGCTTGCTTTTGCAGTTAGTTCCACATCTGTTCATATGGCAGATATAGTTGCTTTAACTAAGGTACGTGTTCCTTTCTTGCTCCCTTCAAGACAAGTACTTCATACCAAGCGCTAAAACATATGAGAAGGAACAGCACGGGACAACTAATATGGAGTTTTTTTTTTTTTTTTTTTTTATTAATAATTACAGCTGACCTGCCTGGTGCTACCTCATGAGCACTGCACTTTGCTTCAGTCGAAATCTATCTGGAGCGCAGATAAAACGCTTGAGACCTCTGCACTTGTGGAAAGTATATTGCATTTGGAGCCAATAGAAGTATGCTCCTTCTGTCTTGTTTACTTTTTCCTTTTTATTCGGGGGGCACAGTGCATTACACTTATGTTTGTGTTTTCTTGGTTAAAAAATCAATCATGCCATTTTACTTTCATCTGTGAATATTTTTATGACAACCTCTATGCTAAGACAGTTTCTGTTTGTTGAAGTTGAACATATTCCAAGGAATTACTTTGCCAGATGCACCGAAATTTGGGAAGGTCTTTGGAGGACAGCTGGTCGGACAGGCATGTTTAAGCTTCTTTCTCTCCTTCATTCTGCTAGTCCACTTGTGTTCCTTCAGGTTTATGATACCATTTTATAGACGAATATACCAAATGTAAGCAAGATGCTTCCCCTGTATTTACTTCCATGCTTGATGCATATCATAGTCAATGCTACTTCAGCCATATTATGCTTGGCTCATCAGTTTAGTTATATGGATATATAACTGCTTAATGGAAAGTTTACTAGTTCATAGCAATGTAGTTTGTTCCACTAAGAATCTTTGAGAGAAAAAGGTGAATGTCAAGGAACGTGGCTCATGTCCTGATATTTCCACATATCATTTTCTTCATAATATGTCCACGTAAAAGTTCACTTAGTGGACTTATTAATTGTTTCCTATTTGGTTCCTCTTGATTATCATATTGTTTGTAATAAACTAACTGTTTCCTTCATTTCCCTGTTTGTCATCATGTATTCAGGCACTGGCTGCAGCATCAAAAACTGTTGATTCTCTTAAAATTGTCCATAGTTTGCATTCTTATTTTCTTCTAGTTGGGGATTTCAATAGTAAGTGCCTTATCTGTGAGCATTAACTTAATAAATAGATTCATTATATGGATTTTGTTTTTAGAAATGTCCTACTGATGATATATTTGCATTGTTACTCCAACTGAGTCATTATCCCATCATGTTCAAACTTCATAACTTGTAACAATTTGTAATATATCCAGGATAATGAGTCATTCTTCAATATTCATTGTCTTTCTGTCATTTGGAAGGGCATTGTTGCCTCCTGTACATTTTAAGATGAAGTTTTATACCGTGAGTAAAAGGTGCAGTAAGATGTCATAACCTACGACCTCTGGAAATGAATATTGGATGCCAAATTTTGTAAGTAGGCAGAAAAATTATAAAATTATTACCCACTTTTGATTTCTCATCAAAATAAAAGCTGGCTCAAATCTGCAAAAGCAATTTTGTACCTCAGCCTCCAAAAATAAAATCACTTTTACCCAGTTGTTTATCGAAAATATAATCTGTCTTTAGAGATGGTGATTAGGTGAAAGGCATTGAGCATGCTATTCTACCTTGTCTTTCAAACTAAGTATCTGTACATCCTTCCAATCAAGAAAAAACCCGACAGGACGAACTAATAGTTGATATTTGTACATACTTTTACATGAACTCTGCATATTAAATCACCGATTCCTCCCATCATTGATATTAGTAGTTGAAGTGAAAAAGTTGTTAATAGCGTATATTATACATGCTTTTTCAGTACCAATAATATACCAAGTTAATCGCCTACGTGATGGTAGAAATTTTGCTACCCGTAGAGTTGATGCAATACAAAAAGGAAACATCATATTCACATTACTAGCTTCCTTTCAGGTATGCAGTATTTCATCATTTATATACAAAAGGGTGGACATATACTTTCTTATTTCTTCGGTTATTGACTTGTTCCATATTCTGTATGAGCTCGCTTGTTAGACAACTCTTGACAGGTAGAGTGCAATTGTTGCATAATATATCTGTGAAGAACTACTATTATCCACTCTTTCACTTCATGGTGTAACTGGTTGTCATTAAAGATAAGAATGTCTGTTTAGCAGCGCTTTCTCTAATCTTTTATAAAAGATTCCAATAATGGCAAATTTTCTATATTTTGAGATGGTGAACTTGAAAGCTAGGAGGGAATGGAGTTGAACTTTCTGAGTTGCATAGATCAGTTGTTTTATCTGTAGAAACCATGAAAAGGAGATTTATACAAAACCAGGTGCAGAGCTACATGCTTGAAAATGTTGATTTATGCAAAAACTGTTTACTCGAGTGCCGTGTTCTCTATATATTGTAGCTTTTGATTTTTGATATGGTTTGGTGCAATTATCTGTGAGACTCCCAGTGACAGCTGCTATCAGGGTACCTATGCATCTCAGATTATCTATAATTTTGGATGAGTTGATTTTGCAGAAAGAAGAAGAAGGGTTTGATCATCAAGAAGCAATGATGCCATCTGTGCCAGTTCCAGAAGCGGTAACTAATAAATTCTTAAGTTTCCATTTCTAGTTATTTGCTGCAATGTATTATTGGATAATAGCGTTGCTCCTTGAACTTTTACAGCTACTATCATTGGATGAGCTACGACAATTACGTCTCACTGATCCCCGTCTTCCTATGTAAGAATTTAATACTCACTACTATTATAATTTGTTTCATGTAACTTGTTACCCAGCAGCACCACCACCCAACCCAAAATTAAAAGAAAAAGGAAAATATCACCAAACCCAAAATTAAAAGAAAAAGGAAAATATCACCAACGAGATGTTTTTGAATAGTATTTTTAGTTTTGCTGTGCCATGTGCAGGAGCTATAGGAAAAAAATTTCCACAACGAAGTTTGTTCCTTGGCCCATAGAGATAAGGTTTTGTGCACCTAATACTAGCACAAACCAGACTAAATCTGCTCCGAGGTTTGCCCTGTGTACTGTTTTGCATAATCTTAGCTTTGACAATTTACATTGAAATATGAATATTATGTTTAAATTGCAAACCCCATTAGCTGCCATCTTATAATTTTCAGTTAGGTGCTATCTTATTTGAGGATGACAATTTGCTTTTCAGTTTGAGGTATTGGTTTAGAGCCAAAGGAAAACTTTCAGATGATCAAGCTTTGCATAGGTCAGTGACCCTTTGTTAAATACCAAATACTTTATCCTTTCTCTATCTTCATGATTAGTTTTGCTTTATTACTGACTTGGTAAAATACCCAAATCTTTTTCTGCGCATAGCATAGTCTGGTTAAGTTTGTTCTAACAGTAGTACATGCTCACATGCACAGACATACTCTCTCATTCCCCATGTTACCAAACTAGCAACATAAGGAAGCATATATATAGATTGGGGTGTAGATCAGGCGTTCCCATCTTTTATAGAATTAATCTGCTGTTACGTGGTTGTTTTTGCAGATGTGTAGTGGCCTTTGCTTCAGATCTGATATTTAGTAGTGTCAGTTTGAATCCACATCGCAGAAAGGGTTTTCAGTCAGCTTCCCTTAGTCTGGACCACTCGTAAGCATCTTCTGATCTGCATCATCTCAAACTTTATTCTTTTCATGTGTGGGTCATAGAAGCCCCAAATCTAGCAAAATTCATTTTCTTGTGTGAATTTACGCAAGCAAATTTACATAATTGGCAAACTCCTCTCCCTAGCCCAACCTTGAATACAGCCATAGATACACGGTACATGATACATTTGCTGCCTCCCATTCTAAAATAACTTGTTTCTGACAGATATCAAATGGACATGAGTTGGGCTTTCTGACCTTTCGAATATATGAAAAACGTAAGGAAAAAAAATTGAATGTACATGTATGAGGGGTACATACCAAGAGAATAGCAAAAAGAAAAGAGTGTCAACCGTCTTTATTTTCCCATATCTAACATGTATAGTAGTTACTGCCCATTGGCTCACTTGATATATCACATTTATTTAATCTTTCTTCTCTTTCCCAGGATGTGGTTTCATCGCCATCTAAGGGCTGATGACTGGTTGTTGTTTGTGGCAAGTGTCAGATGATATTCGATTCATGAATGGTTAATTACATTTTGTTTTACACTTTCTGTAATAATGAAAGAAACACAACTAATGGAACCCAATGTCATGCAGATTGTGAGTCCTACAGCGTGTGTCACCCGTGGCTTTGTTTCAGGTCAAATGTTCAATAGAAAGGGAGAGGTACGCGTAGTTTACTTGATCTTTCGTTGCCTTTTTACTTTTCCGCCAACCATATTCTGTATTATCGACCAAATCCTCCTTATGTTGATTTGCAGCTGGTTGTGTCATTAACTCAAGAAGCGCTACTTAGGAGCGCTGGGCCCCCAAATCCTCCAGTCAATTCCAAGCTTTGAACTACTTTACACCTTTTGTATAAATTAAGCTTTTATGAGCACAACCGTAATCAATAATGCAGGAAGAGTCCTGCCGTATCTTTAATGGTGTTTTAAGGTTCCGAGGCTCCTAGTTTAGATTCTTCGGATGATTGGGGTTTGTATACTTTAGCAATTTTAATGAGAAACGCTATCTTAATTCTTCAGACAACTGGGGCTTGTATGCTTTAGCAATTTTAATGTGAAACGCTATCTTAATTACCAACTGCCTTTCTCCACGAAATTATTTACATTAATATGTGCCTATTAATCTAAGGGAATTTTTTTTTTGGTGAGAATCTAAGAGCCTGTTTGGTACTTTGTAAGAAATTATTTTGTAAAATTTAGGGTCGCAATCACTTTGCATGCAAAGTGAGTTAGCATTTTCAATGTTTGGTTTAGCACATAAAAGATTTAATTAAATTATATGCAAAGTATTTTATAATGTTTGGTTAAAACACATTTTATCTGTAAAATTTATTTAAATATCAAATTTATCTTTTTAATTTATATCTTTTTTAAAAAACAAGGGATAACAAAGTAATTTAAATGTGATGTAAAATATTTTCACACCTCCTTTCCTGTGCAAATACTTTACCTGGTCAAAGATAAAGTGATTGTAATTGACCATTTACTTTACATCCTTAAAATGGAACAAAACTTGGTGAAGTTTTTACAGTTGGTGAAGTTTTTACAGCTCTTAACTTTACATACAAAGTGATTAAATTACATTAAATCAAATGACCTCTAAGGAAATTTCCATTCGGAAAACTTGATCCTCAATAAACGTTTTTATGTTTCGTAGCCCAAATCATATGCATTATCGACCGACTGTCATCTTGTTTCAAGCCTCATCGCTTATGTTCATGTGATGTACACAAAAGCAAGAGAACAAAAATTGTTAACCTTAGCTGCATTTTCTTTAATATATCTTTTAATGGGTGGAGTAGCTGTTTAAAAGGTGCAGCAAAATGTATCGTTCCTCTTGAGAGTGAAAAAAAAAATAGAAAACTTTTTCAGCCCATTGTTATTCGTCAATAATTCAATACCAAACTACCTTTTTTAAAAAAAGAAAAAGAAAAAGAAAAGGAAAAAGAAAAGGAAAAAGACAAAGACAAAGAGAAAGACAAAGGGTAATGCTTAAAGCTTAATATATTAGTTGCTGGATTAGTACTTGGTCCTCGATTTGGGCTGACTTAGGCCCGAGCGAAGCTGGATTTCCTTAGTCTGCGGTGATCCATTAGGCCCGTAATCGTCCCTTTCTCAATTATCACGTCATCTAAACTTCACCCCTCTCTGGCCTCTTCACCCCTCCAATAAGCAATAATTTGGAAATCCTACCCCCTAAAATTCAGCTTTCAGTTGCTTCTCTTCAATTCCCTTTCGTCGATTTCCCTCATCTCCGATTATACAAGCCACCGACCCAATTATGACGGGTCAGCATTTCCTCTCCTTTTATGGTTTCTTAATTTTTCTATAATTTTGCGAATATATGTATTTCTCTATTCGATCCTTGCCTCTATTCTGTCTTTTGCTTTTCATATTGATTTTTCCATTGAAATGTTAATCGCTGTGTTTTATTTCCCCTATTTGGAGCTTTGATTTTTCTTAGGCCTGCTCTTATATAATTAGCTTAGTGAAATTGATATATATATATATATATATATTTTTTTTTTTTTTTTTAATTAAGTGAATGATCTTTTTGGCCCCCCAAATGTAATTGATCTTTTATCGAATCAAAAGTGAAAAACCTGTTTAAAGTAATGGTCTTGCTTTTTCCCCAGTGGTTTATTAGATTTGAAGGACTTTATTTGATTGTGGGATTACGATGGAGAGCCTGGAAAGTGGAGCAGATGGTATCAGTCAAATGGAACAATCTCAAGAGCCACTGATATGTGGGCTGCCTGATGATATTGCGCTTTTTTGCTTGGCTAGAGTCCCTCGGGAGTATCATATTGTCTTAAAATGTGTTTCAAAGAGATGGAGGGACTTGGTCTGCAGCGAAGATTGGCATGCTTATCGTGTAAAGCATAATTTAGATGAAACTTGGATTTATGCTTTGTGTCGAGACAAGTTTGAGCGCATTTGTTGTTATATGTTGGATCCCAATTCTTCAAGAAGGTCGTGGAAGCGAATGCGGGGACTTCCATCTCGCAGCTTGCGGAGAAAGGGAATAGGTTTTGAAGTTTTGGGGAATAAACTTTACTTGATGGGTGGCTGCAGATGGTCTGAAGATGCTACTGATGAGGTCTACTGTTATGATACTTCTATAAACACTTGGGCTGAAGCTAATTCATTATCAACTGCAAGGTAATAAACTCCCTTCGATTATTCTCTAAGAAGATACTTCTAAAGGTTGCACTGATCTGTCTGCTTTCCCTTATCTTCAATTGGTATGGTAGCACTGCATGATATCAAGACCTTGTAGTGACTTCATTTACTTGCCTCTTAGATAGAATACTTTGCCCTACCTTTCTTTAGATCGATTTTAAAGTGATCTTGGGTTTTTTATGTGCTCAGGTGCTACTTTGCTTGTGAAGTTCTCCATGAGAAAATATATGCAATTGGCGGATTAGGTTTAAACTCAAGTGTTCCACATTCTTGGGACACTTATGATCCTTGCACAAACAATTGGAATTCTTATTCAGATCCAAACATTGTTCCTGAAATTGAAGATTCATTTGTGTTGGATGGGAAGATCTATATTCGCTGTGGTAGATCTGCTGTAAATTCTCATGTTTATGCAGTAGTTTATGAACCATCTAGTGGCACTTGGCAGCATGCAGATTCTGACATGGCATCAGGCTGGCATGGTCCCGCAGTTGTTGTAGATGGAATTCTTTATGTGCTGGATGAGAGTTCTGGAACAAGGTTAATGATGTGGCAGAAGGGAACAAGGGAATGGGTGCCCGTAGGGAGGCTTTCCCTTATGCTTACAAGACCACCCTGTAAGCTTGTAGCCATTGGGAAGAGTATTTATGTGATAGGAAAGGGGCGTAGCACTGTGGTTGTTGATGTTAGCAATGCAGGAAATATGGGAGGGACGATGGTGAGTTCTTCCATACCTAAACTGACTTCTAATGATGAGATAATAAGCTGTAAATGTTTGTCCATTTGAATTCTTTGGTTCTTGCCAAGCTTGGGCTTCAGTTTGTTGGAAGTCTATTGTTGTGCAATAGTCTGAATATACTAGTTTGAACTCGGATGAAAGCCTTTACTAATTTGTAAGTCGTCAATATATATCATTCTGTGCAAAGACCCTTCAGTTTGTATTTTCTATTACAGTTGAAACAAAATTGATGATTTATGGTAGCAGCTTTGGACTCGGAGACTATTCCCAAAATGATGATTTGTCTTTAGAGCAATTGCAAAACAGTCATTGCGGCATAGTTACAACCATGCATCATATGTGGTAAGAAAGAAAGTAGTAGTATCAATCTGAAAAGGGTACAAGCTTTATGCAAACAATAATTGCATTGCAAAAAGCTCTATGTTTTTAGAACATACCAAATCTGAGTAGCTTTGAGAAGCAAAGGAAATATTGCTACTACTATGAACAAATTTGCAAACCAATACAGCGGCAAAGCGATGCCCCCTTTAGGCATTTGGTAAACACAATGAAATCAGTGCTGTCGAGTAATGACAGGGTATGGGAACGAGACTCTCAATCCAAATCCAACGACCCTTTACTTCCAAAATCTAGATTTGATAGAAATGGATCCACCATTTGCATGGTGTGTCAATGATTAAAATCAACCTTCATGGGTCAACTAATTTTCTCCTTTTAAAAGCAGGATGTACAATGCCATTGCGAGAGTCTGAGTCTACCTTCTCAATCCTGGAAATACACTCTTTCATCCTCTTCACAACAACTGGCATAGCTGAAATATTACTCGAAATCTTTTCTTTAAGTAATCGTATCTTCTCTTCACTCCTCCGATCTTTATCTAACTCAACAGATCCTGAAGGTATATAAACAAAATCTTGGTTAATATATTGATTATAAAAGTCAGTAAATCTAACGGCATTCAAGAAAGATTTATCATTTAATCCCTATTTCACAAACCCAAGAAACTTTACGGACCTGCATCATGTTCCCGGGATGGTCCAGGCTCCGACCCATCACCAATTCCGGGCAAATTGGGTCTTCGAGCTGAGAGAATTGAATTGAGAGTGGTCTTAAGCTGATCTGGAACACTGGCTCTGTATTCTAGAATCTTCTCCGCCATATTCCTCACATCTAATTCCAGCTCCTCCAAGTCATCTTCAGATTCGGGTTCCAATTCAGCACGTCGATTGTCAATGCAGGTCTCTACGGTTTTGGGCTTGCTGTTTAGGGCCATGGCTTAAACGAGAAGACCTGGAATTTGCTAAGTGGGGAGCTTCTTTCGGGGGGACGTTAGGGTTTTAAATTTTGAAAAATTCGGGCGTAAATCTTGTTTGGGAATTTTCTTTGGGTTTTGCCCGTTATTGCTTTATTTTTTGAATAAACTCTCTGGTGAAAGCGACGTCGCATTAGCCTGGTCCATCAAACGGCGTTAACGGCGTCGTTTAAACGTGAGACTGCGATCATCCGCCGTCATTCCATTTCCCCGCCAGATCAAAAGACAGTTAGATACAACATATAAAGAGATAGAAAATCGCCTAAAGCACTAAAGCACAAAAGCAAGAAAGGAGAAATAAGAATAAGAAATTTTTTTCTCAGTAACCAAACAGAAAAGTTCATTTAAATTGTTCTTCCAATCCCAGCGTTAAAACTACCCCATGTCAAGCTCAATTTCCATCCAGGCGTAGCACACGAGGCGGTAATATTTGCTTATTAGTCAAAAACCAAGAAAGGAGACAAAAAAAACTCCGAGCATTACGATGAAGAGACGTTTGTACTTTGCTAAAATATTACCCATCTCTGCTTTGATTCTAAGCTTTATTATTATTTATACTTTTGTACTCTTGAAAGTATTTCTTTCAATCCTTTCAAGTTTCAACAACTCTGCGTTTTTGGTTTTTGCAATAACAAATGGAAGATTTCAGGCCATCCTCTCATTCTTCAACGGTAAATTCAATCTCTTCTTGAAAAGATTATAACTTTTGTTGGTTTATTAAATAAAAAGGATTCTGTTCTGGAACAGAGAATGGTATCTCAGAAAGTTGATTCCGAGGGTCCATATCGGCTGCTTCAATGTGCAAGTAAAGGCGATAAAGCCGGCGTCATACAAGAACTAGAGAAAGGAGTGGAGCCTAATGGGCCTGACTATGATAGGAGAACGGCTCTTCATTTAGCGGCTTGTGAAGGTTGGACTGAAGTCGTTGAACTGCTTCTGGAGAAAGGAGCTGATGTCAATTCTTTGGATCGTTGGGGTCGAACCGTAAGTTAAACTCATGGTCTTTTCTATAATGAAGATGTTTCTTCACCTTTTTTTTTTTTATCATAATGGATTTGATGTGGGTAATTTTGCAGCCATTGTCTGATGCGCGTAGCTTTGGCCATGACGAGATTTGCAAGAAACTTGTAGCTCGAGGGGGAACTGATCCGGTATTCCGTGCCCCTTTTTCCTTTTTTCCTCTTAAGACTGTTCTCAATTTATGATTTCTATTCAGGATTATGTTTTTGTTTTCACAATGCCAATTTCTTTGCAATTACAACATGTCTTCCCTTTGTTTCTATGGAATCTTATAAAGCTTACTTTTAACATTGTCTAACTCGTCCAATGGTTTATTTAGTTCAAAACTGTGAAACCAGGCAAGCATCAAAGACATTTACTCGGATACATCTCACTTCTTTGCATGACAGATTTCATGACACCAATTGTCATTAAAAACTAAGAATTCTGTTCTGTTAATGTTCAGCTATCGTATGCCAATGCAAAATGATTCAGTTTTAAGTTAGTTACATAAGTTATTCCATAGAGGAGTGTCGGTGTTGGGGTGGATAAAGAGGGGGATGGGGCTCCGCATATAATATTGCGTCTCATTTGAAATATTATTATTTTCCTTGATATAGGTGGGAATCGACTCTCAAACGCCATGCTTTGAAATAGATCATAATGAGGTGGACATGGGTGGAGCAACCCTCATCGGAGAGGTAATTAAGTTCCTAAATTTTAAGTTCTTGAGCATATATTATTTAAAAGTGAGGGCATCTGATATGATTTCCCCACCTTGCTTTTTCCTGTTTTAGCCAATGTCATAAATCTTGATGCTCCCCACTTTAGGTAATATGTGCCTCATATTCTCTGGTCTTAAAAGTTATTTGGCATGACAGGGAGCTTATGGTGAGGTTTATTTGGTAAAGTGGCGTGGCACTGAAGTTGCGGCCAAGACAATTCGTTCTTCCATTGCATCAAATCCTAGGGTGAAGTAAGTTTCATATGCTATGATCTATAACAAGCTTCATATGCCAAGACCACTTTAAAGAACTTCTTTCTAGTCACGTTATAATTTGTTCTCACTACAAGTTTGGAAGGAAATGGCTTTGGCAAGAATAATGGTATTTTTAGCTTGATAATTATAGTGACTTTGCCCATTTTCCGTCATGTATTTAACAGAAATACATTTATGAAGGAATTGGCTTTGTGGCAAAAGTTGCGCCACCCTAATATAGTGCAGTTCCTTGGTGTTCTCAAGAACTCTGATCGCTTGATCTTCCTCACTGAGTACCTTCCGAATGTGAGTATCGCCCTTTACATTATCTTCAATTCTTGTTTCTTGTGCTTATTTTCGTCTGTAATGTATTGAGCTAGGGAAGTTTGTATGATATATTGAAAAAGAAGGGAAGACTTGATCCACCGACAGCTATTGCCTATGCTTTAGATATTGCCAGGTACATGTTTCTGGCACTTTCACGTGTGTTTAAAGGAAAACTTCAGTTTGGACAAGAGTTTACTTGAATTAAATGAGTTTAGATTTTGGAAATTGAAAATAAATCATTGATGAACTTCACTTCAAAATTTGATTCTTTTCCTTCTTTTTTGCTAGTCTAAAACCTTGGATTTATAGTTAAATTTCTGAAGTCAAACACTCTGTTTTGTGTGTCAATATACGTCTTCACTTGCCATTGGTTGCAGATTATATATACTTAAGTGTTGTGATGTGGCATTAACACATTGTTAGTGAGTCCAACAAAAAACTGATATCGTTCAAAACCTTGCAGAGGCATGAATTATCTTCACCAGCATAAACCGCATGCAATAATACACCGAGATTTGACACCAAGGTATTGCAAAATACTAGTTCATTCAGCTGATGCCAAGGTCAAATCTTTGTCGCCTGACATTCTTGAACCTTCTCGGAGGACATGCTTGCCTGTGTAAGCAGCCAATGGAAGGGAAGTAATTTTCTGATGCCTCATTTTGTTGGATGTGCAGGAATGTCCTACAAGATGAAGCAGGTCGCCTTAAGGTTACTGATTTTGGTTTGAGCAAAATTGCTCAGGAAAAGGATTCATATGGTTACAAAATGACCGGGGGAACTGGTTCATGTAAATAATTCTTTCCTTCTGAAAACTAAACCCTTATAGATTATGAAGTGTTCATTAAGATGCTTTTATGATATTTTCCAGATCGTTATATGGCACCTGAGGTTTACCGCCGAGAATCCTATGGAAAGAGCATTGATGTCTTCTCCTTCGCTTTGATAGTACATGAGGTACCTTAAGTTGGAAACAAGGATTGTTTGTTTATGACTTAGTTCATATCTTTTTGGTGTGCAATAGGTAATAATAGGCTGTCAATTAAACTTCACAGAAAAAGGGATCTGCGACATGCATAATCTTTTAAAAAGTCTTATGATAGTCACGTGGTTGTTGCTTTAAATTTGCTTACAGATGTTCCAAGGAGGACCATCAAATAAAGGGGAAACAGCTGAACAAGTTGCGGACAGAAGGGCGTACGAAGATATAAGACCAGCCCTCTCTTCATACATATACCCTGAACCAATCAAGACGTGAGTTTCTCTTGGTTTACTTCCCTGATTTGCCACTTCACATTGTTGATAAGCATCAAAACTTAATATGCAATATCATTTGACAAGGTGGTATCGAGAATCCAAGGAAAACTATCATGAAGCATTTTCATAGAACTAAACCAACTGGAAAAGGAATGCGAAGCAAGCAACAACTTTGGTTGTCAAGATATATAGCACAAGGCATCCTTTAATCAGTTGGTTAAACATGGTTAAACATGTAGCATTTGATTATTTGGTGCTATGAGAAGTTGTGGAATAATAGAATTGTGTTTGAAGGTTGAAGCATGTGCTAATATAAGGTTATCCTTGACAATACCTTCGCTCTGCTGCCACTTCTGTCATCTAAATTATAGCAGTAAATCTCCTGTGTAGATCTTGAAGATTTACTCAAATCAATTGCATTACATTGTTTTCTTACATTTTTTTTAATTACAACTTGTTTTAAATGATGTTTTCTAAAATGGTTTCTGTTGTCTTAATTCAGTCTTCTCACAGAATGCTGGCACAAGAATCCAGATTGTCGACCACCATTCGAAGAGATAATATTACAGCTAGAGCTAATGCAAGAGAGTTATAAAAGTGAGAAAGGAATGAAAGTTTGCTGTAGCTGTATTGCTTTATGAAACTATTCTCATCACAAGCATAGTAACTCATCCATTTGCCAACTCCTTTGTCAACGTGTTCTTTCTATTAGAATCTGTATTACTAATTTTCCTCACACCACAAACATTGGAGACAAGAATTTTAATAACCCCTTTGAATGTTGTGTACAAAGAAACCATATGGGGAACTATATACAAACGGATATGCAATCCATATGCTCTTTGTCTTTATAGATTTTGTTTCAATTCTTGGAGGAATTGACCTGCCTTAATTTATGCAAGATTGTTGCAGATTTGAATGAATGGCAAATTCTAAATGCGATGAACTCAACTACTTCCTCAGTTTTATGCAATGCAACGTTGCTATTTTCTAGCACCTTGCAGTTTCTCTTTTTCTGATATTTGACCTTGAAAAGGATTTGAAGCGACATTTGATGAAAAGCATAAAGCTGAAGCCTTGACCATCTCATTGTCTGTGTTCCCACGAATGTGGATTGGTGGAAACATGAACGTTTCGTTTGTACTTTAAAAAATGGTTTGATAAAGAACGATTACAACCAACGGTCTGGGTGGTGTAGTTGGTTATCACGCTAGTCTCACACACTAGAGGTCCCCGGTTCGAACCCGGGCTCAGACACTTTTTTTTTTATTCGATCAACTGTCGAGAAGAGTCTGCTCGTCTGGCCAAAAAAAAAAAAAACAAAAAAAAGAAGAAGAGTCTGCTCGGTTTCCCCTGACATCGCATCCTAACTTCTTATAATCTTTGCTTACTCACTTCCAGTTTAACTTCACTTTCTTTGTCGATTGGTTATAAACCCACATGGTCAGGTACTTAAAAGGTATGTTTCTCTTTAACTTCCATTTTCAATGTTTTTGTCTTTTTACCATGCTCATGTATGATTTTTAAAATTGGGTTTTGTAGATTAGGAAGATACGTTAGGATTGAACTTGCTGTTTTGGGTTTTATCTTGGAGTTTGGAAGAGAGAACAGGAGCCTTTCTTGTATTGACAAATGATGCTAAGTCAATTACTCTCCTTTTCACATTGCACTCTAACTCCATCAAACCTCACACCTTCCCACGTTTTCACTTCCTTTTCGTCAAGACACCAGCTTGCCAAACACGTGGCAAATAAAAATTTCCCATGTTGGTCTTCTAAGTCATTGAAAAGGGCACATAAATTTCAAACTGATTTGAAGACATGTGGTGGTTTGGTTAGGATCAGATGCGGGATGATGGAAGATGAGAGTGTTGATGATGGGTTTTATATAAGGAGGTGTGTGGAGCTTGCAAGAACTGCAATTGGGCGCACAAGTCCTAATCCTATGGTTGGGTGTGTTATTGTGAAAGATGGCAAGATTGTTGGTGAAGGGTTTCATCCTAAAGCTGGTCAGCCTCATGCTGAGGTAATCCCTATTTCTCTTTCTATCCATTTATTCACCTGTAAATTGTAATTTGGTTTCTGAGAGGAATGAAAAACCTGGCAAAATTAACTTTTCTGATTATCAGCTCTAAGTTTCTGTGATCAATGTTCAGCTGGTAACTTCATTTTATACTATCTGTGGGAATCCATTCTTTCTTGATTTCAGGAGCGTATAGCCTGAATTCTGGAAATTGCTTCTGTAGGTTTTCGCTTTGAGAGATGCTGCGGATCTGGCTGAGAATGCGACTGCTTATGTGAGTTTGGAACCATGTAATCACTATGGAAGAACTCCACCATGCACTGAAGCATTAATTAAAGCCAAAGTGAAAAGGGTGGTGATTGGTATGGTGGATCCTAACCCAATTGTAGCTTCAAGGGGGGTGAATAGACTTAGAGATGCAGGAATCGATGTGACTGTGGGTGTTGAAGAAGAGCTATGTAGGAGGCTCATTGAAGCCTTTGCCCATCAAATGTTGACTGGGAAGCCTTTTGTGACGCTAAGGTAAATTTTCATTCACCTTAGATAACAAATATGAAATTGAAGTGGACATTTCCCTTTGTTGCCTTGAATATTTTGTTTGGCACGCACAACAGATATTGATTTGCATGTTCCACAGAATCGAGCTTGCCAATTTTCAAATTAGACTTTGATTTAAGCATAGAGAATTCTAACCAAAGGCTTTTCTCGGTGAATCCAGATATTCCCTCTCTGTCAATGGTCGCCTTTTAAATCAGCTTGGCGAAGGAGTCACAGAGAGCGGTGGATACTATTCAAAATTGTTGCAGGAATATGATGCAGTAATAGTTTCAGGCTCTTTAACTGAGAAATTTACGTCACAGGAGCCTGGTGCCAATCAGCCTCTTCAGATTGTAGTAGCAAGTAATCCTTGTCAACTTCCTGCTCTCGGTAAAGAAGCCTCTAAGATGATAATATTTGCAGACAAAGAGATTGCCACAGAATCAGATTTAGCTCAAAGAGGAATTGAGGCAGTGGTTTTGGATCAGATAAATTTGACTTCGATTCTTGAACATTGTAAGCGCCAGGGGTTGTGTAGTGTTTT
This sequence comes from Microcos paniculata, assembly GCA_030664755.1. NCBI lineage: Eukaryota > Viridiplantae > Streptophyta > Magnoliopsida > Malvales > Malvaceae > Microcos > Microcos paniculata. The sequence continues at coordinate 38,759,318 of CP131461.1, forward strand.
GCTGGATATGAGGGGCAGCTTTGGTGATCTGGAAGAACTTGTTAGAGAAGCTGTTGAGCAGAGTGTGTTGCAAAAGATAGTGATGGAAGTGTTACCATTTTGGGATGAATCAGATGGTGGAGAGTCACTTGTGGCATTGAATGGTTTGGTTAAAAGACTTGAAGTGAAGAATTTACAACCCAAGATCTCAAACCATAGCATTGTGCTTGAGGGATATCTTCAACATAGGTGATTACATTGCAACTTCTTGCGGGCACTTGGCTTTGTTGGTTCATCAATGTCATGCGATTTCCTTACCTTCAGCAACAGGCTTTTATGAAGAATTATATCGGCAATGTGGGTGTAACTCCCCAATTTTTTCTTTCAGAGAAGAACGATAAGATGGGTATTCCCATAGTTTTGGAATACTGAAGAACCTTTTGTCCAATAAGAATAAGTGAATGTAATCAACTCCTCCCAACCCCAATAGAAATCAATCTCCGATTCTCCATATTCCATTCGCTGATAAGATGAGAATTTAATACAGTACTTTTTTCTGTGATTCACGAGTCAAAGAATTTGTACCAGCTCTGTAACGTTTGTAAGATGATATTTCAGCATGAGAATTATGCCTCAAAGCTACATTTCTCCCAGAAAATGGAATATGCTTCTGAATTTATTAATGATACCGTGATCTCTGCCTTTCCTAAAATATGAGAGCTTTTGGTCGGAAATAGTTGGAAAATTATTTATTTTCTATTGGTCAGAAAGTTTGTGTACAGTATATATACATAATATAGTATATACTAAGAATATCATTTCTTTATGCCAACCATACTCAAATGTACATAGATTCTAGATGGCAAAAGGCAAAAGGCAAAAGGCAAAAGGCAATGCCAAAGCGGGATATTTAGCCTTGAACTAGTGGGAAACATCTCAAAATTGGCACAGCCTTGGGCAAATTTCCTCTTCACTGTGCGTTGGGACAACCGTTAGGTGAACGCTTGTAGGAATGCTTCTTTTTCTTTCCATTTAACCGTGCTTGAATAACCTTCTCTGTTGCAACTGCTTCTTGAATGTTGTTCTGTACCACCCTGCAAAGCTCATCAAGGGCTAACATCGGAAATGGCTCCTCAATTAGAACACCAACCTGCAACATAAGAAACTTTTAAAGAGAGGGGAAAAAAAAACACTCCTATCTTCAGAGATTCACAAAAAGAGATGCTTACTTCTTCAATGCAGAACAAAGAAGCAGCACTGATGAAAGTAGCAGGAACAACCATCCAATGGCAATCATCCCACAGTATGATAGGAAGAGTAAGATGCCAAAGGACCAAAAACCTTGATGTCAAGCGAGTGTATGATAGAGGGATAGGAATGCCCATGAGTTGCTCACATACACCAATTCCTTCATGGAAGCATGTGATCTTTGACTCCTGGAATGTAATGAGATTATAACAATGTTAAAAACAAATAAGGCTAAATAACAAAGCACCCATCCTTAATGACAAGTTTGAGTTCCAATTCAGCAATTAGCAGCTCAAGAGTTCAATTTCTTCCTAGAGATGTTGGTAAAACTTTGATTTTCTTTGAAGGCATGCTGGCAAAACTAAAAGTTCAAATTAATGGTCCGAGGAGGGAGATACCAACGTAGATCTCTCTGATTCTTCTAAGTTGAGCAGTCTAAGGCTTTGCGAAATGAACTGAATTATGCAGCGTGGCCGATGCTTTGAATTTAGTACCACCGCCAAGTCATCTACTTCAAGCAAATTTTGAAGATCTCTGGCAATGTCCGAGTCACGTAAAATATGACACTGTAAAGAGTATAAAGAATACAAAATTGTGAGCAGTAAAGACATTAGATTGCTGTAGAAATGTGTGTATAAATACAAAGTAACAGATAAGCCTTTAGCTTATCGTATTTACAAATTTCAAAGATAAGTACTTAAGCTAAAAGTATTTGAATTACAAAAGGATCACCAGGTTTTGAATTTGTGAGTTACGTGAGTTGCTTGACTACTTAATAAAGAGGCCATAGTTAAAACAAGTACTAACACAAAAGAGATGTTTCAAAGACAAAAGGAGAACTAAACCAAACCCACCTTAAGTGCAACAGGAAAGGCCATAATATAGTGCAAGAGAGCATCTTTTACGGACTGATCATCACCCGAATTCTGGACTCCAGCAATGAGCTGCCCCGCAAAGTCATTTGTGCCAGCAATCACCTTAGTCCAAGCCTTCTTTCCCTCTTCAAACCTCGAATATGAGGCCTCAGTTCTAAACACCAGCAGCAAAGCCAATGCAGGCGCTGTCAACTGATAAGGCAACGAAGAAGCTCTCAAAACAGGGAAAAAACCAGGCAACCAATGCAAATCCACGGCAGTGTTGTAACTAGCAATGACCGCAGCAGCCGAAGTAAAGGCTAACACAGGCGGCACCAGTGACAAGATGACACGTGATTGCAGACTGGAAAATAGATGTCTAAGGTGACGTAGTGAACTTCTGTGCTGAACCCAATTTTCATGGTTGTAGAGAGCGCGCTTTTGTCGCATTCCACGCTCTTGAATGCGATCAGCCCAGTCTGGGATAGCACGGAGGAGGGAGACAAGATTCAGGGTTTTAACCGAGGTGGGGTCTGAGCTAGGTGGCGATGGCGGCGGCGGTGGCGGGGAAAGGGAGGAAAGAGCCTTGAAAGACCGTGGTTGTTTGAGTTTGGTAGGAAAGGAGGAGGAGTTGCGTCGCAATTTAGGGTAGGGGTTGGGTTTGAAGTCAGAAGAGAGGGAGAGCTTCGAAGGGTTCGAAGATTGAGCCATGAGTCTGAGTTTGGAGTGAGAGGGAAACGGCAGATGAACATGTTACCATGTCTCGATGTCAGGGCTTCAAGTGAAAAAGTGGAAGAGAAGGTGCGAACGGGTGGGTGAGTGGGTAAGTCAGGTAGAAGTGGGTGGTTGTTTTGTTTGTGAAGCAGGTTGATACACATGTTTAGGATTTTGTACGGATAATACGAGAATAGAAACACTCGGAAAAAGTTACCGTTACAGGGCAGTTTGAGAATTTATGTCACAGGGGCATTCAGCTTTCCCTTTCGTTTTACTGATTTTGGGACTGAGAATAATACCAGATTCCTTCGTGTGAAAAGAAGATGATTTTATTTTATTTTCATTTGTTAAAACAACTTATTTTATAAATAAAAGTGGTACATAGCCATCAATAAAGTAGTATTAAGAAAGAGAATAATCAGGGACTGCTGATGAAATTCTTTCTTCATAAGTTGTATGTACACACACCACATAACTGAAAGGAAGCTTGGTCTCATGTTTTACATTAGACAATGTCTGATCATAAAATTCTTATTTAATAGACAAAACTCAAAACTTCTGAATCCCATCGAGTATAGGCTATGGGTTTTCTTTTGCACTTCTGGAACTCAGAGAACTTTCTTGATGTTCATTCTTTGATCCAAAGACAAACTCCTTCAGAGAACTTTGGGCTGATAATATGGCCTTCTTAATCTGCAATTGACCATCATGTCAACAGAATTCTGAAAAGGTTGCAATTTTCAGCCAAGTAAAGATAAAAACAAAGTCCAAAACAAACTTAACATAACAACAGTAGAAAATCCCCTTACTCCCCGAACAAATTCACTTCCAATCACTATGTACGAGTAAAATCGTAATTCCCAAGCCTTCAGGTTTCTTTTCCACAATCTACTTGTTGAGGATTTTTGTTAGATTAGAATGAGGGATATCTCCTGATCCTCATTTCTGTCAAATCATGCTTGGTTTCATTTAGCAGCCCTCTTTCCATGAACTCTAGCATTCAAAATTAACAACTAAAAGCTGATTCATCTAATCTGGCATGCCATACATGAAACTCAATAGCCGGAAGAGCAAAATTTATGCCTAACAAAGTTAAGAGATTTGGACAACATATGCAAGTAGAATAAACAAAAAGAGGTGTGGACTCCATGGAAACAGAAAAAGAAAGGCTACCGAGTCAACACATAAATGCTATGAAATTACAAGCAGAAATTTCATTCTGTCTGCACCATGAACAGTGCCCGACCCTTATTTTCCTGCACATAAAGAATGCATATGCATTCGTAACATGGATCATAAGAAAGTATTTCAACTGCCTATGAACACAAGAATAACATTTAGTTACACCATCTAAGAATTCTTTTCTGTTTAAACTCTTCAAGTAGCCAGTCCAATCAATTCTGCAACTACTTTTGCATATAAAAGCACAATGCTTTTCAGTCTTATTTACTTCATTTCTTTTGAAACTGGATAAACTTTGCAGTCTACATTCCATCTTGGAATTCATAATAACCATCTCCCTCCCCCTCCCCCCTCCCCCTATACTGTTACATAAAGGGTTCTCTTCTTCCCAATAAAGACCATAGCATTGTCACTGGTTCTGGCACCTAAACAGTTTTAGAATTCTTATATAAGATCATCAGTACTTAGACCAACTAGACTCGAACATTCAACCATCTAAACATTGTCATTCATTAGCAATATTAGAACGTTAATTGACTTATTTCAAGACTGCAGAACATCCTAGACCGCAAATCATGGCTAAGCATACCAAATTCTTGCCAATTTCCCTTTCAAGGCAGGCGAGAAACAACAATATGCAGGCTCCAATTTCCAATTATTCTACTCATAAAGACTAACTCCTGATTCAACAACCAGACGAAACCCATAAACAAGAAGCCAGTAAGGAAATCTGAAAGTGTGTATGACTCCCCACTTTTGGAGAAAAATGGAATTTTAGATGATGCTCTTAATCTCTTATCGTCTATCAGGCTGCAGATGAAATGAAAATTAAAAGTTTGGACTTTGGAAGGGTTTGGGACCAAAATATTTGAAAATAGTAGGAAGAGACTTACTGGGTCGAGAGCATTGGGTTCGGGGCCATAGTCAGCGGTTAAGAGGAAATAGGAAGCCGTAAGAGTAGCCACCATGGTCGTTCTCCTCACCACCTTGTCTGCTTGAGGGTTCATCTTTCCCTTACTATCAACTATGCCTCTTTGGAAGTTTGGATTGCTCTATTTGATTATTTCACAACCAAATTCGAAGGATCAAATCAGATACTGGAAGAATTTGGAAGGGCCAGGAGGTTCTCTTAAAAGTTTTCGGCTTAATACAAAAAAACAGTTCTGGAATATATATATAAAACTGTTGTTTTGGCCTTTCAATTTTTATTTTATAATTTTTGATTCTTAAACTTTTTATTTTGTGTATAATGTAACTCTTCGTGTTGAAGTGGTGCAATGAAAAAATTTTATGTGTCAATATATGGTTAGGTCACGTCAATATCAAATGCTACATTTTACACAAAATAAAAATTTGAGAGTAAAAAATTTTAAAATAAAAATTAATGAGTTAAAACTATAATTTTATATAAATTCAAAGATTATCTTGTGTATTAAGTCAAAAGTTTTCCCTTTTCCTTTCCAGTGAAATTCAGAAACTCTTCTTTTGGCACAAAAAACTACCCTTTATTATCCTATTCACTTCAACAATAATGGAGTAATAATTTAATTTAAATTGTCTTAATGGAATATATGAAAATATTTTTTGTTTTCATTCTGTAAAATATACAAAAAAATTACAATCTAAAATATATGTAATTTATAGAAATGTATTCATATTTTAAATAATAAAAATAAAAATAAATTTAAAATTAAGAATAATTTTTTTAATCTCTTTTATTGATCTATTTTTATTTTTATTTTTTAAAATATATATATATATTTTACCTTACAACACGTATATTAGTTATGATTTCTTTATATCTTTTAAAAAATAAAAAATATTTTCACATACTAAATATAACGTTAATAGTTTATTCCAAGAAAAAAAAGGAATTGAGTAGTACTACTAAAATAAATAGTTATACTTGAGATAAAATAAATTTAAAGAGAGAAGAAAGAATAGACCGACAGCGGATGAGTTGAAGATACGGCCACAACCAAACACGTCCTTCCTTTTTCCATCCACTAGACAACTACGCGAGTACGCAACTAGCTTGTCTTCTCTTCTATCTTGTCTTCGTTTTCAGTGGAAGAAAAACTCATCTTCAGCGTTCTTGCTCTTTTGAACCGAGAATGGAAGAGCCAAAGGCAGCCCAGAACCCACCACCGGTCCAAGATCCAAACCCACCAACCGCAGCCCAAACAACTCCTACTCCTCCGCAACAACAAGAACCTCCTAGGCCGCCACCAGCACCACCAGCAACAGCGCAAGAGGAGCCAGCTAGCAAGAAAAGACCTCTAGAAAACAGCAATGACCAATTCCAAAACTCAAAGTATTTCAAGATGCGCCTCATCCTGAAAGATCTTCGTCCTCATTTCATAGAGGTGCATGTTCAAATTAGTTTCCTTTCTGTCATTTCATTTCTGGATTTCCCCCTTTTGCTCTATGTTCGTATGAAGAAAAACGAAAGAAGCCAATTTTGATGATCAAGTTTCAGTTTTCTCTGCTGGAAACCCTCAACTCTATACTGCTCTAATTAATATATGGCAGTATAATTTGAGTTATAATTGTTCAACGTTTTAATATTGGATTCCTGGATTATACAGTATCATTTTTTTCAATTGTTCTTTTTCCTTCTAGTGATCTTATCTGAAAATGTGTTAACTTTGTATTATTGTTCATTTTTGTTGTTTAGCTGAGGGTAGTTGTTCAAGTTTAAATTGTGATTCTTAGTGTGGACATGGTTGAGGAAATATATCCCTAGAGTGATTGATAAGTCCGCTACCTTGGCTGCTCTCTCTGAAGAGTAATGTGTGCTTGAAATAGGCTTATCAATTTTCAGAATTATTTCCATTTTCTATTGCTCAATATCCATGGAACAATTTTTTGATATGATGCACAATTTTTTGTTCCTTGAAGGTGCTTCGAACGCCTGATTTTCGAAATTGCAAGGCTGCCGATGAAATTAAAGAACGTAAGCTCATTTATATGTCCTTTTTTTCCCCCTCTCTCTTTAAGTTTTGGCATGGTAAATTATTTAACTATTTTAGTATCATCTGTGGCTCGGTAACTTTTGCCAACTACAGTCTTATAGATCCATAGTTACTGCTATCTATTGGCTTGGCCTGTATGAAAAGAAAGGGGCCAATACCTCATTTCTTTTAGATATGATTACGTTTGAGTCTTTCATGTTAAATCTTGTAATTTCTATTAGTAGAAGGGTTGCATGAAGAAACTTCAATTTTAGTTGGCTGACGACCTGTTTGAAACCTCACCTGACTTGGTTAATCTGCCTGTTAGTTATGTTCAAAAGTTTAGGACCTGATTCATAGCAAAACAGGATCTGCCTGTTAGATATGTTAAATCTGGCTAACTGCTAATTGTCCGCTTTTTTTCGTAAAAATGCTTCTATAAGATTATCTATCACAAGTTGCATAGGCAATTTATGTCTCGTTCATAAGTGTTGATGTGTTCCGAACTTCTGTGATCTGCAGAGATTAAGCTTTTGGTGGAACTGTACAGACAGATGGCAGCTGAAACAGTCTCTGCTGATAAATGTAATAATGCACCAGGGAAGCAGCCACTGACAGGTAAAACTGACATGAAGCAGAAGCAAGAAGAGCAGGCTCAAGCAGTTAAGCCAGCAGTATCATCTGAAAATAAGACTTTCCAGTCCAGTGGTGTCTCCGAGAAACTACAATCTGAAGATGGTGAAGCTCCAGGAACATATATTGTTGGAGGATCAGCTTTTGGGTGGAACTTTGTCACCTTTACCGGCAACAAACCAGTTTACTATGGAGTAACGAAAGAATCATTTCGAAGTTCTCAAGCAACTTTGGGAGAAGAGTGAACTCTCTTTATACATGTGTTGTCGGCTAAACAGTTGATTAACACTAAATTTTTTAGAGCTCTCCATATTCTGAAGATCAAGGGTTTATCATTTGTACAATAATTGTTGTAAAATGTAGTATTAAGGTTTCGAGGGATTTGTAAGTTGATTTCTCGTATTGCTTGATCAGCTTGATTACTCTCATCTTCTTAAAACTACGGGTGCCCTAGATATCTTTTCTGTTTTTTCTGCTTTTGTTGAATGGAGGTGCCAACTTCACAACTAATGTTTCCCCGGTTCCCACCTTGTTGACCCTTATTTTAAAAAATAACTGGAGTTTAGTCAGAGAAATTTACTGAAAAAGTGCCTCCATATATCAGATAATAATTCCTTCTGAAAGGTGGGAGTGAGATATACCTCTTTTTCAGTGAAGAAATTGTTGAAATTTTTGCTTTACATTTTTTCTTTGCTTTTCTTCATAAATCACGGGTCCATAGCTCAGTGGTAGAGCATTTGACTGCAGATCAAGAGGTCACCGGTTCGAACCCGGTTGGGCCCTCCATCAAATCTCAATTTTGAGTATTTATTGGCACCACTGATAATTAGCTGTTTTTTTTTTTTTTTTTTCTTTTTGGCCAGGGATTATTAGCTGTTCAATATACTTTTTCAAAGCTACTTTTAAACTGAGAAATAGAAAATCCCTTCATTCGAAACGCATATCGATTTTTTTTTCTCTTCACTCAACAATTCTTTATGTTTGGATTCGGAGCAGATAAAATAAGGGGAAGGAAAATAAGACTGCGGTTCCGCATTTGCCTTTTGGAAAGAGAATTCGGCCTCTAAAACCGCTGATTTCATTACCAACACATTAAAACGCATCGTATCTAATATCTATACAGAAATTACAAGCTCGTCAACAATTTTTGCCTCTCATTTCCTCTCTTTCTGAAAAGGGTAACACAAGGGAAAGAAAATGTTTCTTCGTTCCCAATCAATGTGACCGGGAAGGATTTGTTACATAACATGCACAATTGATCAAACCGAACAAAAGAAAGAATGAAAGAACTCTCACATGCTCATGAATATGAAAAGGGAAAAGAAGAAGAAGAAGAAGAAGAAGAAGAAAACCAATGACTACAACCTATTCAAATACTTTGTCCAGAGAACCTCTAACCCATGATGCTCTCATGGTGTTCTCCGGGGAAAATAATCTCATTTGTATGGCAGACTTATGGAATGAATGAAGCTTGGCTGCAGGTCTTTGTTGAATCCCATATCAATGCCAGGCAGTCATCTTCACAGAAGACGAACTGCAATTAGGAGATTCACGGCCATGATCATCTACTTTTGCCCAGCCGATGAGCTTCTCTTGGCTTCAAGAGTTGCACCTTCCTTCAGTGCTGTTTGAGCTTCATTCTCCATTCCAAGAGCAGCAAGTGCGGTAGCCTGAAGATAGGAAGCAATGTGCCACACTGGGGAAATAACTTGGGCTTGCATTGCGTCATTAAGAGCATCTTGAGGCATATCATTAATGAGATAACACAAGCTACGTCGTGCAAAAAGGGTCGGAGAAACCATGGTACCACCATCAATGAACTGCCAATTTATAAACAAAACGTCAAATGGATAGCTTGTGTATGTTATAGGAAGACACCACTAATATTCTTTAAGGAATGACTAAAAATACCACAGAATTAACTTAACCTGAGTGTAGCACTCAATTGCTTCTTTGAAATCTTTCTGCCTGAAAGCAGAATCACCCTTTTTCTTTGAATTCAAGGTTTCCTGCATTTGATCAGTCCACATTTGGAAGGAGAGCTGCAGGAAAACATAATAGCAACTGTTTCAGAAACAATGGTAAACTCTGCATGTTACAATTAAAAATGAGAGAGAGCGTAAAAGACAAATTAAGTGAATACAAACCTCATTTGCTACTCCTTCGTCATCCTTGTAGCCAAGTTTCTCTAAGATCTCATGTATAGCAGTCAAGTCCCCTCTTGAGCAAGCCTCTCCAACTGGGGATAATGGAGTGAAGGAAGCACTATTTTGGATACCCATCAAGACATGAGAAGGAACCTACATGGAAAAGGAAACAGTAACTAGGAATGCAGGGACCCTGATAAAAAATAACATTTCTTTATTTAAACTCCAATCCTACTGCTCACCTTCTCAGTCACACGTAAATGTTATATGCTGCACTTGCTTGGGAAAAGGGAAAAACCTTACCTCAGTTTCCTTCTGAAGGGGTGTCAAAGCAGCAACTAAAGATTTAGGATTTGGCCGTTCTCTGGGTTCATATTGCAAACATCTGGAAGCCAAGCGAACTAGCTCTGTTCCATCATTATCAGAAAACTGCCCTTCCAAGCAGGAATCAGTCAACATCTGAAGATTTCTATCTCGTATCAAGTCAAGGGCCTGGCATAAATTGCTTTGGCATTAGAGATCAAGGTGCAAAAACCATTAACATGTACATAAGAGAAAAGAAACATAAGGACTATCTTCACCAGGAAGCAACTTACATGACTAGGAGGGATATGTTTTCCACTGAGAAGATCAAGCAGAAGAGTGCCAAAGCTATATATTACACTTTCTGGAGTAACTCTTCCTACATAACAAAGATAAGGCATATGAGATAAAATCTTGGTTTATTCAATGTATCAAAAACTATACTTGTGCCAGATCAATCTACATGCAGGTTTCGCATCTTAATAAACACTTAAAATCATACTGAACGATGTCATAGAGAAAAATCTAATTAACAATGCTGAATAGGGAGACATAGCTAGAATCTTACTGAGCTCTTATCCAAAAACAACATAAAACAGAATGTATTGCGTAAAGAAACCAGTAGTGTAAATACCTGTTCTCAAATATTCAGGTGGAGTAAATGCCAAATTCGTACTGTAACTTTTTCCATCCCTACTGTTTTTCATCAAGCCAAAGGTTGAAAGTCTTGGATTTTCATCCTGCAAAATTCTAATGTATAAATAGAGTATTCACATAAAATTTACCAACCAAAAGTCAGACAACTACATAATTACCTCATCAAATAAAACTCTGTATGCATTGAGATCGTGATATAGTGCACGCCCTTTGTTTGTGCAGTATTCTAAAGCTTGCGCAAGATGGAGTACTACCCTTAACCGCATGGGCCATTTCATAGGTTGTGTTTCCCCTGATTCAGAAGGTAAATAAATAATTCTGGACAATTTTTTCATTCTTGAAAAAGCACCAAGACACATAATTTAAAGTTTAAACCCATTAATGAATATGGTTAAGCCCTAGTACCCTAAAAATGCGGGCAATAATTAATCTGACATCAGAACTCACACACCAATCATGTCTGATCTGCCTGGCTCTATATTAACTCCAATAATTTATTTGCTTAAATTATATAGAAGCATTTTCCTAAAAGATGTTAGAAACCAGTTATCACTGGTTAAATAGACAAGCAATATTAAGAGCGAGTTGCAGGACCTAATTTAATCAGATATTTAATACTAATAATAGAAAAGTATAATCATAAGGATAAGTCTTACAATGGAAAAGGTGTTTTGCAAGCGTCTCATTGGGCATATACTCTGCCACAAGCAACCTCTCATCACCATCACAACAACAACCCAGCAAATTCGCCAATCTATTGTTGCGTAGCTGACCAACTGATCTTGCTTCCTCCTACAGATAACAGGTGCAGAAGAGAACAACCCCAAGTTATGATCATAGGCCAACCAAAACTAATAAACTTGATGACCACTAATAATGAAATCTATATGCATATCTCTGCTAAATGCAAACCAAATTTTACCAGAAATTGTCGCGAATCTGGCCAAGCCATTCTGTTGAAACGTTTGACTGCAATTCTCCTTTGATTCTCCAACTTCCCCTTATAAACAACATTCGGAGCTTTCTCCCCGTGCTCGGAGACAATATTCTCCACAGCGAATCCGGATGTTGCATTATTGAGTTGGTTGAACGTGAATTCGCGAAAGGCAAGCAAGTGATCAACCTCACTCTTCTCCTCATTCTCTGCAACAAGTTATTCAATTTAACCAACCATTCTGACAGGGAGCAATAAAAAATAACTGCCAGCGAAAATTTACAACTATACCTACCAACATCAGGGGCTTCTAGTACTGCTGCTTTGAACTGAGAATCCCAGCAACATGGCGTAAGCTTAGTGCACTGACACCCCATATCTCAGTAACTTCAAAAAGCAAAATTTATAATTGAATCGTCAAAATTCAGGCTTTAAATAGTTGAAGCGAAGCTGAATTGGAACTGTACTCTTTCTGGCTGTAGTATTTGCCAAATAAACAAATATTGGATAAATTGGCAGGGCATTTAAAATCTGGAACGGGATTACAATTTATTATTACAAGGAATAACTCAACAATAACTTTCCAAAAATAGGTGCAATAAATACGAGCAGGCCCCAAAAAAAGAGAGAAAAATAAATTTAAAAATTAAATACCTCAAAAAGCGGTTCTTCTTTTTTTCTGAGTCAACTCAGTTTCACTGACGCTTCGTCTGATTTTTATCCTTGAACCAATCAGATTTATCCTTGTCCGGATCAAATCAGAAACTCCACCTTTTACAACTCAGAAGATCCACCACATTTCTCGTCCCCCTCCTCTCTCAGATCACAAATCACAATCAAATCGAACGTCTTCAGATTCCTACCACTATTTCCTATATCTCCTCGATCCAAACAAATACTTTCTGGCGCAATAAACACTTTAATTTTTTTTAAGAAAAATTAACAACAATAATGAAACGTGATTATTGGGAAACTAAAGAATCAAATCGTGATCGACATCGAACAAAATCCGCAAATCCAAGAATGTTGATTGATAGAAATAGAGATGGGATGGAGAGTTGGAGACAAGATTCATGAACAGGAAATTATACGAAATCTTCTGGGTTTGTTTTTTGTCTGAGAGTCAGTTGTTTGCTTAAAACGAATAATTTACCGACATGTCACGAATTTTTATTCAAAGCCCTAGAATCTGGTTATTATTTTAAGCCATTTTTTAATAACAAGTGTGTTGGAATAATTATTGTTGACTGGGAAATACCAATATATTTTTTAAAATTTATTTAATTTAGAGCTTCCTTTTTAGTATTTTTTAAGTCCTACCGATAATAATTTTATTTAAAAAAATAAATAAATTGTCAATTTGCACCGTTGCTGATTTTGGATTGATACGTGGATGGCACTGGAAATGGTCTCTGTTCAGAGAACAGAACCACAGAAGCAGTTTTTTCCTTTTTTCTCTTTTTTAGTAGTCTTAGAGAGAGAGGGAAAGAAAACGTCTTTCACTCTTTCAAGTTTCATCATTTCCATGGCTCCCGCCGTAATCATTTCGATTTGCGACTTTAATTAGCTTTGTTGCCAAAAAGGCCGTGCATGCGGCGCCGTTTTGATTGTGTCGTGTGTTAATCTTCTCCCGTGGTGGAGACTTTCAATCACCGGGGACCAGTAGAAAAAGTCAAAGTCTTGCTTGTCCGTGGAGTATGAAACCAAAACAGCCTATTCAACTCAAAATTTCCTCTCTTTTCTTCCCCCATTTTAAGCAACATAATCAGTATGTTGGCAAATAAAAGAAAAACCAAGATTATAACATTTGGATTTTACCTAAAAAAAGATTATAATATTTGGATTTAGTATTAATTAAGGTTACGAAAAGGTTACTCGTATCAAAATATCTCATTTCTATTCAAATTACTATATGTTCTATAATAAAAATCAATTACTTCATTTATTAATTCTTGTAATAAAGAGTTAATAAAAAAAACATATTTGTATGAAAATCGACTTTGCTTAAATATTCCAATAGTGCAATTGGAAACTTGGAAGAATATCCACCATTTTAATGGAAATTTTACTACTATGTACTTCCCATTTTAAATTTTAAAGATTTATTTTTCTATTCATAAGGGGAGAAATAAAGAGAGAAATATTCTCAAAGTTAGTCCATCTAGTCATAACTCGTAAATATAGAATGGTACAAAGTGACGGTTTTTGACCCACATGGCCCTATTCCAAGTAGTAAAACACAAGATATTGCTTAAAAAAAAAAAGAATTACATAACTTTGAATCATTCGTATTTCATATTTCATACAACTTTCATTTTATTCTAAGCAAAAATATAGATGCATTATTTTTGTGTAATGTACTAGGGCTTTAGTTTCGCATAAAGGAAAAACGGAGAAGGCAAGACATCCGGAACCAATAAAAATGTATATATTTTTATGTAAGTAAATGAATTAAAGTGGTGGCCTTGGATTCAGCTACCGTTGTCCCAAAACCACTGTTTTGTAGTTGTAGCTATTCTCTTTCTCCTAACCGGTGGAAAATATGGCAACCATCTCTGTAAGCACCACTACCTCATCAATCACACATGCTGCTCTTGCACACCAACCATCACCAAGGGTGGCCCCAGTTGCCATTGGTAAGTCTCTTTTGGGACATTTCGTGTTTTCATTTTTGTGTACAAATTAAAGGGTAATTTGCATTTTCACCTTAATTGCAAATTTTTACTTTTAGGGTTGCCAACAACGACAAAGAAGAGAAAAGTGATGTGTTCCATTTCTTCTGTTGAGGAGAATGGGTCAAAAATGGGCATGAATGCATCATTGTTGGCAGCAACCTGCGTTGCTACCATGTCAACCTCGCCCATGGCTTTGGTGAACGAGAGAATGTCGACGGAAGGAACTGGACTTCCCTTTAAGAACGATAACATTAAAAGTAAATTTGTAACAAAAAGAAAACAATAAATGTCAATTACGAAACATTAAAAGTAAAAACATAAAAAGGGAAACATTAAACATAATAAAGGGTAGCATTTAACGTAAATTATGTAACATTAAACGTAAAAACATAGAAGGGGTAATATTAAGCATAAAAACTAAAAAGGGTAACATTAACATTAAATGTAAAAACATAAAAAGGGTAACATTAAGCGTAAAAACTAAAAATTCTTCGCATGCTTGAGCGCATCTTTTCCCTTTCTATTAGTAAGGTTGTCAAAAGGCTTTCCTTGAGTTCCTTTATGACTAAACTAATAGAATAGGGGTAGGGGGGCTCTAACGAGCAAGAAAAGGCCCCTTACTATAGATAGGCTAACGCGCCTTTACTAATATTAGAATAGTTGGCGCATTTAACGTAAATTATGTAACATTAAACGTAAAAACATAGAAGGAGTAATATTAAGCATAAAAACTAAAAAGGGTAACATTAACATTAAATGTAAAAACATAAAAAGGGTAACATTAAGCGTAAAAACTAAAAAGGGCAACATTAATTAAACATAAATAAAAGTAACATTAACTATCAAATAAAATGTAACATTAAACCTAAGGCCTTTGGGCCTAGTCGTCTTGGTAACTCTGGTTCCTTTGCAGCCCACTTCCGACCCAGATTGAAGCCTATGCCCAAACAAACATCGTTAAGAGGCCGACTTTCTCTTCAGTTTTTCAACTACCGTCTACTAAACTTAACGGCCTAGATTGAAACCTAGGCCGTTAAGAGACGGACTTAACGGCTGACTGCTTTCGCTTCATCACTGTTACTGTTTTTGGTTTTTCACGATTTCAAAACCTTTACTTCTCAATTACCTTTTATTTTGTTTGGCTAACGGTACGTTGTGTATCCCTTTTTTTAACGGTCTAGTTTCTTTTTCACTCTGTTGCCTATCTGTTCGGAGTAATGCCTCAAACAAGTGTTTATTTATTGACAGTTGCTCAAATTGGTATTCAGGTTTTTTTTAAATTTAAGTTATATTTGGTACATAAAATATTTTTTGTTTTCATTTTTTTAAAAATACAAGAAAATCATCATCTAAAATATCTAAAATATATAGAAATATATGTATGTTTTAGAAAATGAAAATGAAAATGAATTTAAAATTAAGAACAAATTTTTTTAATCTCATTTCTATGTCCATTTTCATTTTCATTTTTTAAAACATGTATACGTTTTCTTTCATAATATATTTCTTAAATAATAGTTTCTTTGTATTTTTTAAAAAATAAAAACAAAAAATATTTTCTCATACCAAACATAACTTACGAGTCTAAAGACACCCCAAGAAAATGTTTTATCTAAGCTTGATCGAGCACACTTTGCGATAACCACCCAATCGTCTTAACCATCCGCTTGACGAGGCTATTACGGAAGAGCTTTCCGACATATTTTACAAGTTATTGATTGTAACTTTGTAATGTCATTTTTTTCCCTTAAGTATGATTCGTAATAATTGATGATGCAGATTCTTGCAAATTTGGGACTCTGTATTTCGGTATATGACATCTGGTCGATTGAAGACGGTTGGCTCCATCTTTCCCGTATTGCTTTTTATCTTTCAGTTAACGCTACGCATCTTTTGAGTATTAAATTGATGTAAGCAGGCAAGGCATGTTGATTTGATTTCTTCTATATTTATAGTATAAAAGAAAAGAGAAAAAGAAAACAATAAAACAAATTCAATTTATACATAAGAACAAGAGATGGGCCCAAAATCCACGAAAAATATGGCCCAAGGTCCACAAGCGACTCACGCGGACATCAACCCAAAAGAAGTTTTCCAATTCTCGTGGCCCGGATGCACTACGTTAAATATTAAATTGAATTAAATTTGGGGAATAGTGAGAAATCAGAAAAGTTAAGGGGGGAAAACGCGAAATCCGCAAACATTCATCGCTTAGAAGGCTGACGAGAGATTAGGGTTTAAGAAAAGGGCGAAGGGGAGGAAAATTTTGTCCGAGGCGGTGGCAAGAGTAGAAAATGTCGAAGAAGAATAATTTAGCTCGCAGAAAGAAGCAGCATGAATTCGATCTCCAAAGTACCTAATTCCTCATTTTTCTCCTATATTGGTGCCTTATTTGATTTTGTTTATTTCGCTGATTTATGATTTTGTATTTATTTTGTCAAATTAGGAGAGAAGGAAGAGAAAGAAAAGAAGGCTAAGAAGCTTCAATTAAAGAAAAATAAGATGAAGGTAAGTCTTTTATTCTTTGGTTTGTTAATAAAAAAATGTTCCTTTTTTGTCGATTTAATTACTTTTTTATGGGCATTCCTGAAATTTAATAGGTTGATGGGAGTGAGAAGAAAAAGAAGGAAGGTGGAAGTGGGTTTCAAGTGGGGAAGAGAAAATTAAAGACGAAGTTAACAGAAGTTGCCAAAGCTAAAGCAGCTCAAGCTATGGAGATTGATAAATGAAGGTTCATGTGGTAGCAGTTTTGATCTTGATCGATGAAGGTTCTGTAATTTTACTGGGAATTTATTTTCTTTCTCTTAAATTTGCTTATTGAGATTAAAATTGTATGTTAGCTTCAGAATTTTTGGATATTGTGACAGCATAACCTTAATTAATAAATCTGTTCTCAGTGACAAATTTTCTTACTACGATGTTGAGTGTATTTGTTTGGAATGCATGGTCTCTTATCCAATCTTTGTTGTCTGATGGGTATATTTGCTTTTCCTGAATAACATTTCAGAGCTGAATACACATAAGACTGCTATGCTTGTTTAATGGATGCATGATGCGAAAGCTAGAATATTGTAGAGGATCAAGAAAAGTTGGCCCTTTCTTAGGATCCATTCACAAATTTATATCTATTTCTGGAACAAAATTGAATTTCAATAGGTGTATTCCTCAAAGCTCTGGGTTTTAGATTTTACAGCTTGCCTTGCCTCTTGAAGACCAAAACGGGGACTTTATCATTTATTGCCATGTAATGTGTCTATTAGCATATGCATTTCAGCGGTTGTTCTTCACAGTGAATCTTAATCTGATTTGAAAGGCTTGAAGCATGTATATCCAGGTTAATCTAATGCCATGCCAAATAAAAGTGCAGTATGGTTGGATTTGCTGCTGATGTTTTTGATGCTTGTTTAATGTATGTGGTTCTGTAAATTATGATTTGGATGTGCTCAAGCCCGTGCTAGCTATTGCTGGCAAGGCAGGCTTGGCAGCTTGCTTAATGATGCTTTGAGTCAGGCTTAATGTGGTTGGATAAGTCCAGACGTCCAGTAATGCGTTTAAGAGGGTTTCGGCTATGACTAATGAGAAGCAATTGAGGGTAACAACAAACGAGTGTTATAAATTGTGTGTTTCTTACTCTTTTGGTGTGGTGGTTGATTCAATTGATTCCGTCGTGGTTTCCCATGTATGAGCATTTGACTCCACTTCGCCGAGTTTACTTCACAAATGGATTTGCTTATTAATAATGAATGAACAATTTGGGTTCATCATGATTATGATTGGATGAAATCAAGCCTTGGCACAATACATATATGCACAAACAAAATTCAGCATCTCAGTTTCCTGATTTCCTGCAAATACCAAATCAATGCATTTTTCCTTTTTTTTTTTTTTTGATAAATAAGACTGCATTAAAGGTTAAATACTACGATACAAAGAAAGACCAGAGAGGTCAAAGTTCACTGCGTTAAACATAAAAGCAGGAGGCTCATTAAAGCGAACAAAAGTTGCCTCCTCCACACTGGGATTGCTACTGGAGCCCAGAGTGGAGCTCCCAAAACGTGCTAGCAGATCGGCACACCCATTTCCTTCGCGAAAGACATGCTGGATCTTATAGTGCTCAAAGCCTTCAAGCAAGGTCCTGCCGTCAAGGAGCAAGGGTTGGAGAAACAAGTTATTAATCTTGCTAGTGCTAATCAATGCATTTTTCAATATTAAGGCTTGCTGTACTCTAAAAGGCCCTTTCAAAAATGGTCTGCTAAATTGCCGATAGTCTAGATATTTCATCATAATGAAGATCGAAGATGCCACTTATTTATTGCAGAAACGTCAGCATTCAAATTATTAATGGCTGCCTGCCTGCCAGTGGCCGCTGGCCTGATGCTCTGCATCATCTTTCTGTGCCCGCCTGGTTGGTTTGTAATGGACCGTACTGGGCCTTGAAATTTGCACACTCCAAAAGGCCTGCTTTCCCGCCATAAGATTACTACTAAGTACTGCCACTTACTATTATACTACTATTCAATGAAAAATGGTGCCCCTTTATCTACGCGTTAATTAGGCACGAACACGATGGAATAATAAAAGGAAAAAAAAATAACCAAAAAATAATAAAATAAAAGGAAAAAAAAAAGTTTTATTATCAACCATGAACCGGATGAAGCAAGCTTGCAAGTTGCAAGTGGAATAGTCGATTCCAGCTATAACCATTATTAAATCTTTGGAATTTCCTTTACCTGCAGTGTGACAATTATTTGCAGGTTAGGTGAAATTTTAGTACTTGATGAGTCAAAGGTTCGGCCATAGAAAGCCAAAACAATGAAAATTTGTACTAATTGTCATGAGTCATTTCTTTGGTACTAAAGTGTCTGGATGTCCCCACTCTATGCTTATGCATAGTTTCACAAACTTCAAACAAATCTCCATCTTAGCATTACAAGATAAAGAAGAAGAAGAAGAGAAGCAGTGGGTGTCAGAATGTCAGGTATGATTCGTGAAGCAAGTATATCAATGGGTTGAGTTTTGTGGTACAGTAAGAGGATGTAAGCGTTTCGGAAATGAGTCAACTATAGTCTATAGAGAATGGACTAAACCCACCAACAGCTCTTATTTTGTCTGGGCATCCATTCATGTTTTGTCTACATCACCTTCCCCTCTCCTTCTTCTTCTACTTGGAGAAAGATTTTATTGTTTAATTAAATACTATTATTAATATATAACCATTTTGGTTATCCGTGGTTGAAAATTTGATCAATCTCCAGTTCTCAAGTGTCACTATTTGATAGCTTATAAACTAATTGGGTTTTTTCTTTGGGGGGCAATTAAATTATGTCTTTTTTAAGTAATCAGTATGTTTGAATCAATCATAGGCATCCAAAGTACTTCATAATAATCATTAAATTTGAAATACGCAATGGGGGTGGGCCGCTATGAATTTGCAGCCTCTTGACTTCTTCCATCATTAGATATTTTTATTTAAAAAAAATTCAATATCATAATTTCTTTAAACAACTATGAGGTAGTCATTGTGTAGTTTCTTGTCGATGGCTATATTTCGACTTTAAGGAAAGATATATGTATACTTTTGTCTCTAACATGTGAATTTTGTGGTGGCGACCCTATAACCCATATCATCATTATCCTCTCAAATCTTTGATTTCACATTTTTTAAGTGACTAACTCATTCAAACAACATGGGACCTTGGGATGAATTAATTAATTAATTTTTGTAAGTGTAGTTTTTTTTAAAAAAAAGAGAGAAAATCCGCCATGAGGGCACGGATTGACATTTGGAGGTGTTTGTTATGGTTCTTGATCCTTAGTTATGACATTTAAAAGATTGTTTTATTTAACAGTACAATTAGAATATACTGCTTAGTAGAAGTTAAAAAGGGTTTGCATTAAACTAATCATCATGTAGACAATAATTTATGATATCAACTCTCTCACAACCCGACATCTATGTGACTTTGTGGCCACCTTTTAAAGTCAACCTTGGCAAGGAGGTGGGAAAGAGTAAAAATAAAAAAGACTAACCTGCGAGAGGATATTATTTGAAGGATTTGAAAAATGGAAAAGAGGAGAGAGGATAAACTAAAGTTTGACAATGTGACATTTTCTTTTATTAGTTTTATAAATATTTTAACTATTTATTGATTTAAAGTTTAAAAGTATGAAATTAGATTTAATAAATAAATAAATAAATAAATATACTAAAATTAAAACTTTCCACAAAAAGAGGATAATAATGGATAAACCAATTAGAGGAGGAAAGAGACTTTTTATGGGATGTGTTTCTCGCCGGGCAATAAATATGCCAAAAAATATTCGAAGCTTTTGCGCCTAACAAGCCCATTTGCTTGTCTAATTTATGGGGTCCGGTCCTTCCATGTGGGGGAAACGAGGGTGCGGGTCACCCACCAAAATAGATACAATAACCCATTACCAAGTCTTAACATGGAAATTAACATAATTACTACTTTGCAGTCATTTTTCTTCTTTAATAGTAGTAATGAACAATTTCCTACATATTTTTTTTAAGAAAATGTAACTTTCATTCGTTCAAATGAAATTACATCCACTAATTCAATAAAATTGAAAATTACAATAGATTCAAGAATATTTTATTCATTCGCTTGAAGATTCAGATCTTACTTCATGATCGAGGTCATCTTTTTTATTATTTGGAATTTCGAACCTTCTTCATAAGTCTTTAGCACGTCAATCACTCTTTCGCTTTTACTTTCCAATCGAAAGCTTTCAACAGCTACAAAGAAATGACTGATTCGAAGATTTCCTTGAGTGATCCAAAAATCATAAAACAGAATCATCATCGTACAAAGTTAACAATCTTAAATGAACTGTAAACTGAGACAAAAACAAACAAACAAAAAACCAAACTGACTGACTAATTCAGATAAAACTGAGACTCAACTACCTAGATCAAAGATCTAAGATTTATTTAATCAAAAAGTAAAAGAACAGAAATATGAAATTAGCCCCTCCCACTCCCTGACAAAAGAAGTCAAGGAAGAGGAGGATAAACAAAAAAACTTGAAAGAAATTGGGAAGAAGAGATTGAGAGAAAGAGAGAGAGCGGCTAGAGGACCGGTAAAAAAAATAAAAAAAAGAATTTGTTATTTCTTACA
Organism: Microcos paniculata; assembly: GCA_030664755.1. Lineage (NCBI taxonomy): Eukaryota > Viridiplantae > Streptophyta > Magnoliopsida > Malvales > Malvaceae > Microcos > Microcos paniculata. The sequence goes on from CP131461.1 coordinate 38,780,743, forward strand.
TATTTATAGACTATAGTTACCATCATAACTATTTATGTAATAAGAATCTAACAGAGAGAATGACTCTGCATTTGATTTTCATTAAACTTGCCTCAAACTAACCACTTTTCCCATCTCTAATCAGAGTGAAAATCCATTTGCTAAGCCTAAGTGGGAACGAGGATGTGTGAATTTTGCATGAAGATATCATTTATTTATTCATTTAACAGGGTATTCGTGGCGGTGAGCGAGTAAAGAAGAAAGGGGGGGGGGGGGGGGTGAGGTTATCAGTGCCGGGAGATAGATATTTTAGGCTGATGGTCTACACACAGAGCAATGTTAGTGGTAACAGAGAGAGGTCACATGCAAAGAAAGGCTCGCCTGGCCTTTCCCCCGGCCCCATCCCCCATGGCCCAAACCCATTTTCAATGACCTCACGCCTTCCACGCGCCTCCATTTTCAGAAATTACAGACATTCTTTCTACTTCTTCCCGTCTTACTGTTTAATTATTAGTACAATATTAATTAATGACTCTTTAAGTTAGAATTTCAAGTCATAATTACAATACTAGTTAATCAGGTGACGTTAATGATTCGCATACTTTAATCTTAAGAAACTACTAAATAAAAGAAGATGAAGACATTAATTAATATATATTAATATTACTCACATGAAAGACTAGTAATAAGATAGTGAATGCTTTAGGAGCATAGAAAACTCTTCCTTTTTTATATTTTACTAATTTAACAGGTGACTGATACTATATAAAATAAAAATTAAAAAACATGGGCCGATTTAAATTTAAATTCAGAAAATATAAGAAAAAAATAAAAAACGAATAATAGCACACGTGATGCCAAGCGCGCGTGGGAGTGGAATAGACAGGCTTTCCTTGAGGCAGTATTTACTACTAATATTAAAAAAATTCCACCTTCTTACAAGGGAAAAAAAGAAAGGAGGAAAGAAAAATCAGTTTTTAATTATCCGAAGAATAAACGCGTTATTTTCTGTTGAATAAATTTGTTCGTTTGTCAGCCTCTGTCCTTCTCTGTTTGATTTGAAAAAGCCTCTTAATAATACAAGTCTTAATTAGTATTAATATACTTGCTTAAGTCGTTAACTTAAGGTCTTAAGCCAACCGCTCGGGTCTCAGGCCCTTTGGCCTTGCAAAAGCAAAACAAAGCAAAGGCAAAGCATCATCACTCACTCACTTGAGAGAAGAAGATGAGAGAGATAGAGACAGAAACCAAAGATAAAGATAGAACTTTTTAGACATCAAGAGAGAGAAACAAGAGAAAGGAAGAAAGATAAACAGCTTTTATTATCACATAGAGAGAGAGCAAGAAGGAGAGAGAGAAAGCTCTGCCCTAGAAATATGAATCCCGATAAGGACTTGAGTATGCGAAGGAGCTTTTTGTAGTAAGTAGTAAAAACTGCTTTCTTCCCACTTCACACAAAAATGGCCTATTTTCTGCATTTCTCAGTCTGCCTTTAATTCCCTTAGCCCCTTCACTAAGCCTACTTCATCACTTTCTTTCAAAAAGGAAAGAGAGATTAAAAAAAACCCATCTTCTTCAAAGCTTCTTGCTGTCAAAAGGCTGGACCTTTAACCTCAGTTCACTAATGTAAGTTACTTTCTCTTTCTGTGTTTTTTCAGAAAAGGAGCAAAATAATTTTAGCCATTTCTGCGTAGTATTAGCAAGAGACTTCTTGTTGTTCTTTCAACTCGGTTTGACTTTCTTAATTGGCATTGGCTTCAGCTTCTGTCTGTTTCTCTTCTTTCTCTTCATTTTTCATTTTTTTTGTGTGCAAATCGTTTCTTTGAGTTGTGATTTTGAAGTGTTTTAAGGTCTGGGAGTTTGCTGTGGAAGATGCTTGGTGTTAAAGGTATATAATGGGTTGGTGAGAGTGTGGACCTGGTTTTCAGTTTCCATCTACTTCTTTTTATCTTTAACATGAAGCCTTTTTCTTTGTTTCCTGTGGTTTGGTAAGCTGTAAAATAGCTTGCATTTTTGTCTTTTCCTTTCAAGTTCTGAGCTTTGATATTTCAACTCTCTCTTTTCTTCTCTCTCTCTCTCTCTCTCTCTCCTTTTTTTCTTCTGTTGGCTGCTTTTAGATTCTTGGTTTTGCCTTTTCCGCTTGTAGTCTTGTAATTTCTTCTCTGGTGTTTTTTACCGGTTCCTCTCATGTGGCTTTGGCACTTGTTATGAAGACGCTTCTTTTTCTTTTTCTTCTATGGTCTAGATTTGAAGCGCTTCGTTTGTAACGCTAAATGTATATGTTTGGTTTCTGTTCTGGCTCAATTTCCAGAGCCATGCATCTATGAATTTTGGTTTGTTGGAATATGAACCCTATACAAGTTGTTCATTGACTTCTTATAATGTTTCACACGGCTTATTCTTTTCTATATATCTCTTCATGTTGGTTCCAAGATCTATATGCTCTTCAAGTGTTCACAATTTGGACCTTCATGGGCGCTTTTCTGTTGTTTTGACTTTGCAATTGGTATGGAGTGTTTGGCATTGCATCGAACATTAGAACAAATAGTGATATCTTTTTAGTTACTTAAATTGGCTTGTAAGTTGATTTGAAGGTACATTCAAGTATAGGTTATTCGAGGTAAATGCATGGATCGAAGGGATGCTATGGCATTATCGGGTTCTGCATCTTACTATATGCAACAAAGAGGAATAACTGGGCCAGGGTCTGGAACGCAATCTGGAATACATGGATCACCAGGCCTTCATCCGTTATCTAGTCCCAATGTACAATACCAATCAAGTATTAACGCTGCTTCTATGGGATCAACCTTACCGGTAGAGTCTTCATCCGGAATTGCCCCTCATAATGTCAATGTGGGCACACCTTCAGCGGTGCCACCTAGTGAGACTGTGAAACGGAAAAGAGGAAGGCCCCGAAAGTATGGACCTGATGGGACTGTTTCATTAGCATTGACTCCTGCATCGGCTACTCATCCTGGGACAATAACACCAACCCAAAAACGTGGAAGAGGGCGACCACCTGGTACTGGAAGGAAGCAACAGTTAGCTTCCCTTGGTAAGTTGTTTCTGCCAAGTTGCAATCTGTTTTTAATGTGTACGGCTTGATTAAGCATAATGTACCCTGGTGGAAATGCATTGTTGGATCTTTTTTTTTTTTTGCTTCGCATAAAAGAGTTTTGTTGTGTCTATATATTTACTTGTCAATTAAAAAAAGCTGCCTATAGAACTCAGTTACTGAGTATACTATTTGTCTGGGGGAAAGTCTGGAAGCAAAATACTTGAAAACCAGTCGAAAATTTAAAGAACAAAATTAATACAAGAGAAAAATGAGAGGAGCAAAGCCTAAAACTTGTCTTTAGATAAGTGCCAGTGACATATAATCAGGACATAAATATCCAAATGTTGAAGTTTTCACAACTAACAACATATCTAGTCCCTAGATGGACATGTGATCTCATATCATAATACTTGCAGTTTGTGTTAGCTTCTAGTTGCATTTTGAAGCCCTTTTAAAGGCGGTATTGTGCTACTTAGCTCTGTTTATCAGTGCTTAATTCTGGCATATTTTGTTCTTGCTACGTGAATGATGTTGCAAATGTCTAATTGTTTTGCTAGGTGAATGGTTATCTGGCTCTGCTGGGATGGGTTTTACTCCACACGTCATCACCATTGCAATAGGAGAAGTATGCAAAATTTTCTTTTATTAATCGGTACCAGGGTCTTTACCCTTGAAATTAAATATGCAAGAAATTAGGATATTTTGCAGTGTGGGATGGCAGCAGCCAATCTTTACTGTGATAGCCACGAATACTGCTTGTTCTATGATATTGTTTCCTTGCCTTTTTATGTTTTATAGTGAACTAGAGGTGCCCTAGATTTGTTTAAAGAGTAATGCAATGTAGATGTAGCAGACAGTGATAGAAAAATATAACTGCCGGAATTAGGAACAGTAGTTTGCTTCATTTCAGTATCTCTTCTTGCAAAACTGAAAATAAGTTTCCAAGGGCTAGACTGTTATAGGCTGCTGTTACGCCCTGTTGCCCTTGTTAATACCTCATGCTTTACTTCTAATACAAGATTTTTTTGTTGATCGGCAATCTTTTGTGGCCTGTATTTACAACTCTCTGATTGCGACCACCTCTCTCAACTGTCTGACTTATGAGGGCATTAAGTATTTCTTAAGATTTTACTGTTTCTCTAACAAAACTAGATATTCTTTTTATAAGTTTGTGCTTTTGAGGTATAAATTGTTTAGTGTGGTACTATATCTTTTGGCAGGTTATCTTATAAAATGAGAGTTCTTTTGTCTTGAACTTATTTTTTTTACGTGTAGGACATTGCAACAAAAATAATGTCATTTTCACAGCAAGGGCCAAGAGCAGTATGCATTTTGTCAGCAAACGGTGCCGTCTCTACAGTAACTCTTCGCCAGCCATCATCCTCAGGTGGCACTGTCACATATGAGGTTTGAGCTCTCAATCCCTGATTCGTACATTGTTTTATGGAATCAACCTGAGGGTATTTTTGCTGAATAATGTAGAGAAAATGAGATTTGCCTGTTCTATCTCATTACTGTGAATGTGACACAACACACGTTGGATTACATATTTTCACATATATATGCTGTCCAATATTGTTACATAGTTTCACTACTACTATTTGACAAGCCTTTTAGTTCTGACGGCTTAAGCTTTTCCTCCTCTTCCTTCAGAAACTCTCTCATCTTGATGCTTATCTTTTCTTTTTGTTTTGATTTCTGTAGGGGCGATTTGAGATACTATGTCTGTCAGGCTCTTACCTGATGACCAGTAATGGTAGCTCCCGCAATCGAACTGGTGGTCTGAGTGTTTCCCTTGCCAGTCCTGATGGTCGCGTCATTGGTGGAGGTGTTGGTGGGATGCTTATTGCAGCAAGCCCTGTTCAGGTAACTCTTTTGTTCGCAGTTGCTGTGATGTATTTATAACACTCACTTCTAATTGGCAATTTATAACTGTTAATTAGACCTTCTATTGGGTTAATACTGGCTTTTTATGCATGCTGGAGTGGTGGCCTCGAATATAAGTGTTAGGTGAGATTGGGCAGTTTCAACATTTTTCTATAGGAAATGTTAGGATGCTCCTGCAATACCAATATAAAAGAGTAAATCGGTTAGAAATTATAATATGCTTTGGGTTATAGTACGGGGTATGTACCATGAGCAGGAGACTGAACATGTTCCGGTGATCCAATCATCCTTTCATTTATCTTAAATTGAACCATGAATGAACCAGGTGATTGTGGGAAGTTTTCTGTGGGGTGGTTCAAAGACAAAGCACAAGAAGGGGGGAAGTCAAGAAGGCTTAAAAGACTTGGATCATCAAACTGTTGACAATCTAGTAAGTCCTCCTGGCATTTCGCCAAGTCAAAATCTGACTCCCACTTCACCGGCAGGTATGTGGCCTGGTTCACGAACGATGGATATGCGCAATACCCATGTTGACATTGATCTAATGCGTGGATGACTGTTTCCTCTAATAGTTTCATGAGCAATGTATATAATTTGCTGGTGAAGGCCACCCTGATTGTAATTTTGAAAGTCCTATGGACAGAGTAGAGGCCAGCTGATTTTTGGTTTGATGATGATTCTCACTTCATTTGCCCATGACAATGACAGACGATGGGATCTGTTCTAATATTTGTAGCTTGATGACACTTAGTTCAAATTTTAGCGCTCACGATTTCCACTAATACTTAAACTTACATTTCATTTCGCCAGTTTGAACCACTAAATAAGATATGCTCCAGCTCTTTTCTTTATATAAGCAGTAGCCATAAGTCTGTATTTTTGGCACTTTTCTTGACATGTAAGAATGCTAGATCTTAAAGCTTCCAATTTACCCATTTTTGGATCCGAAGTACAGGTAACAATGGGATATTATATAAAAGTTTGTAATGCATCTTATTCTGTTCAAAATATTTAATGATTAACGGACGAATATGGGTAAGTAGTTTGATTTCCAAAACTCGCTGTAAAACTTAAAAACTGTGAATGAGGAAACACCTAACCATCAGACCAAGTAATTTCCATCTGAACACTATATTTCTTAGACAACCCAAGGCCATTCCAGACAGCCTTGGAGGAGTCAACTATGTTGTTATCACAAGGAAGTTAATAATAATGTTCCTGATCACATCCCATCGTGGAGTCACACTCATCAACCACCATGGCCACCACTCTTCGCCCATTACCCCGTATAGTGATATTATGGAAGCACCTCTTCTTTTTGTTGAACCATCCTGTTGATAGTGCGACAATTTTAGGATCATCAGTGTGGAACTTCTTGTCACATTCCGACGGTCCGCCGCCATCCGTTCCCTTCTCGAAACTGTTTTAAGGTTAGAATTGCTCTGCTATGTCTGGTCACTCTGGCCGAGCAATTATAGGTCGTGTAAAGCTTGCCTTCAACAGAACAATCAGTCATTAATCCTGTTACATTTGTAGTCTTTAGGAGGTTTCTTACTTCTTCCCCCTGATTTTTGCCACTAGACTTGCAAACTTTAGCATCCACATTTAATCAAGTTCCAAAAGGAGGAGGAGGAATGTCGTCCACCCAAAGCTGAAAGTTTTCATTGTCCTCCAGCCTCTCGGTCTCTGGTATGTTTTAATGAATGATGGTGAATATTGAGAATGAACAAGTTACTTAGTGCAAGAGAAAGTGTTAGATTCTTGTGATTATCAGTTTATCACATCAGATGGACGGTGGACGGACAAAATTGCAGGCTTAGTCGGTGATAGTTTGACAGCTTTTAATTTCTTCATAAATTTACGTCAATGACTTTTGTCGATAATTGTAGCCAGTAGCCCACCTTCGGTTGATTTTATTGGCTTCTTGAAGCACATAGTAATAATAGTACTAGTAAAATCTTTGGTTTTTCTGATGTGTTTAGTGCTTACCATGTGCGTCGCTGTTGTTGTCGAGCCCTACAATATTTTCTTGTTAGTAAGATTTTGTTGGATTTGGGCCGGCCAATTCGAAAGCCAGAAACTTTCCACACGATCGAAGTGCAATCTTTTCACATGAAATCAATTGGATTATAGTGACGTGAACTGGCTAATGGATAAGTCGGGTCAGTTATCAATACTATACTACTACCATTTTATGTATTCACCATTTCACTTCGAAGCTTTATCAAGGTCCGGGAGTATTTTATTAACAATAAAAATAAAACTTTTTTTAATATAAAACGGGCCGGCCTCAATAGATTGGCCTGTGGTGTCCATCTCGCCCGGCCCGTGGACACCTCCTCCATAAACCTAAAGCATATGCTTCTTTTTCTTCTCCTTTGCTTTCTTTTTTCTGTTTTCCAAGGGCTGAAGCGCAAACCAGCAGGCCTGGTGGCAAGATAAGAGGGAAAAAGCCTCCCCAGGGAAATGTATGTACGTAATACGGAGAATGACTCTGATTGCTGTGAGAATGGCAAATGGTACACATCATACAAAGTGTTCCCCGCCAGTATCCAACCATACAGAGGCAATCATTGACTCTTTAACAACTTCGAAGCAGAGGGCGATGGTGGTGCACCATCAGAATGCGACAATCAGTACCACTCGGATCGATGATGAACTCATCACGGCACTTTCGTCAGGATGGAAAGAGAGTGCGGGCCAAGGTGGTGGATGAATATTGCGATTCTACAATGGGGTGTGATTCTGACCACGAATATTGTTCTTGGTTAATTTAATTACTTGATTCAACTTAAAACAAACTTCCATCGTTGCGCTGATCAACCTTTCCATGAAAAATAGAATAATAATTCGGACGAATTACTGGCATATGGTTTAATGGTTAGTGGCTTTCCTACCTTTTGTTGCCTTTTTCCCTCTAATAAGATCAAGGAAATAACTAGATATATTTTACATAATACAACTAAATTAATTAGTGGACCATTCAATTGCAATTTGGCCAATAACCATCGCAAACGGGGACAAATTTTCTCGACGAATTAATATTTGTCCACTACTGCTTAATTCAGAAAAGTTTTCTCACGCTTAATTACCTACTGGCTAGCTAGTAGCTACTGCTTGTTTGGCTCTTTCACTTGCTGGTTTCCCATGAAAGGAATTTCAGGCCCAGAGAATCTCATAATCTATGTGCAAGATCTCCATATCAGCGTAGCACAACTGCAACATTCATCTCTGTCACTGTTGCGGGGCTTTTGCCTCGTCTAGGAACAAGAGGAAATTACGTGTTGATTACTATTCCCTCTATCTCTATCTCAGAATATAAGTCATTTTTAATCGTTTTATCAAAACCAATAAAAATAATTTTGTTTGTTAAATTTTATATTTTTACCTATTTTACCCTTATTTAATTATATTAAAGAGGAGAGAGAGGTAAAGAGGAGACATGTATTAAAGAGAGAGGTTTCTAATATGACAAGATAAGGGTAAAATAGGAAAACTATAAAATTATTGTCTTGGTTTTATAAAAAGGACAATTATTTTGGGACAATTTTTTTTTTTTTCAAAATGGACTTATATTCTGGAACAGAGGGAATAATATTTAGTAAATTCATAGTTAAAAGTCCCTTGTCTCTAGTCAGCGACCCCAATTTATTGAACGAATTGCTGCTACAAGATAATTAAAAAGATACAAGGAGCATCAAACAGAGATTGCCATTCTCAAAAGCGATTTTCCAATAATAGTTGTTAAAATTATGGTTTACTAAATGTTATTAATTCTTAGTTAATCAATCATTAGTCTTCAATTATAGCGGTCCACCATAATATTTGATTCTTAGGTATATACCTTAATATGTCACTGTCACAAAATCACAATATCTTCAGCAGACAGAGATATTCTATTTGATAGGCCACGGTGCCACAAAATTGTCCTCATTTTACATTGAAAGACTGATAATTTGAATTACTCAGGGACTAATCTCTATATATTGCCTTTCCCCAATTGCAATTTCCACACCAAAACATCAAAACATAATTAAGTAGTCCATTAAACAGGAGAAGAAAATGAAGAAGCAAGTTTGTCCAAGCGTTTTCCTTCTCCTTGGGTTTCTCTTTCTTTTCCTAAGTGCTGAAGCTCAGACTTGCAGACCTAGTGGCAGGATAAAAGGGGAAAACCCTCCGCCAGGGCAATGCAACCAGGAGAACGACTCTGATTGTTGCAAAGACGGAAAGTGGTACACGACCTACACATGTTCACCGCCCGTTTCAAGCAGTACCAAGGCAACACTGACACTTAACAGCTTCGAGGCTGGTGGCGACGGTGGTGGACCATCAGAATGTGACAATCAGTACCACTCGGATGATGATCCTGTGGTGGCACTTTCAACCGGGTGGTTTAACCAAAAAAAGAGGTGTTTGGAGTACATCAACATCCATGGCAATGGAAAAAGTGTGAGGGCTAAGGTAGTGGACGAATGTGACTCTACCATGGGATGCGACTCTGACCACGATTACCAGCCTCCTTGTCCTAACAACATTGTTGATGCCTCGAAAGCAGTCTGGAAGGCTCTGGGAGTGCCTGAAAGTGATTGGGGCGAAATGGACATCTACTGGTCTGACACGGATTGATCACAGTTCTCAACATATATACATATTTACAATTTCTGTGTTATGACAAAGATTTATGGTGTGGTTTTGGCTTTGATGTTTATATTACTATTCATGTGAAAAACTCACGTTACTTATACTTCTATGTTTTTTGTGTATTTTAGCAATATAGGAGTATATAATAATATAATACTATAATTTTTGTCTTGAAATTTTTATGTAGGCTGTGTTTTGAGTTTTGAAAATCCTTTAACCTTTCAAGTTTCAACTGGAATCTGGGCTTTTAACTGGCTTCGGCCCACTTCCTCTTAACCGTAGGCTCCCGTTGTGTAGACTGGGTTTGGGTTGCTCCGCCCTGTTGTATCATTGACTTTATAGAGGATATGTGGGTTTGTTTGTTTTTTCAGAACTAATTTAGCTATTTTGAACAAATACATATAACTTCTAATAAAATCTAAAATATTTTCCTTAATCTTTGTTTATGGCAGAAATTAGAAAAAGATATAGCATTGATTATGTAATATGTACTTATTCAAGGCCATGTTATGGCATCATCAAATAATTTACACACATATATATTTTCGATGTACATTTTACAAAATTTAGGACTTTTTTGGGGATTATTTGTTCTCTTTCATCATGTGAAATAAGAGTATAACAACAAAAGACTAATATAAAAAATTGTGCTTAATTTCTGTCTAAAATTCTTGGCTAGCTAGTGGTGTAGGTGGGAGCTAAATATTTGAGAACCTCGAATCACCTCTCACGCCAAACTTAATTAATGCATGAAAGTACCCCAATCTACTCGTAGTAATGAATTAATCTTGGTCAAGATCCGGCCGGTAATGTAATTGAGCCTTTTTTTTGCTCAATCCTTTGCAACCTTTAACTTTACCAGGAAACTTCACCTATCCTCTATCGGTCTATCGTCCTTCAATAAATCCGTGAGTCCTACAAAAGTTTCGGACTTGACCTGATAGTAAATTACGGAGTCATAACTTCAAATGAATACGTGGCAATGGAATAAGGACGAAGACCAACATGGGAGTTGTGGTTCAGTCAAATTGCCCCCTTCACCCGTTAAAAGAAAATGACCACAATACGCTTAATTTATAATTTCTCCTAGTTAAGCATGTTTAATTCACAATTTAATTTAGATTTTACTACATTTTAGTTCATCTCTATATATATAACTTCCAAAAGTTGCAGTTTTTCATATAGAAGTAACACCCCAAAAGAAGTTCAAATTAAGAAAAAAAAAAAAGTGGGAAAAACAATGAAGCAGCACGTTTTATCAAGTGTTTTTATGTTTCTTTTCCTTTGTGTAGGTATGAAAGCTCAGACCTGCGATCCTAGTGGCAGTATAGCAGGGACAACGCCGCCACGAGGGCAATGCAACAGTGGCGCTGATTGTTGTGTGGAAGGCGAGGTTTACACAACATACTCTTGTTCGCCACCGGTTTCGGGCAATACAACGGCTACCCTTACTCTTAACAGCTTCCAGCAGGGCGGCGATGGTGGCAGTGCATCAAAATGTGACAACCAATTTCACTCGGATGGTGAACTCGTGGTGGCACTCTCGACGGGTTGGTTCAACCAAAACCGTCGTTGCAATAGGTATATTAATATCAATGGCAATGGAAAAATTGTGAGGGCTGTGGTAGTGGATGAATGTGATTCTCAGCTTGGTTGCGATCAGCAGCATAGTTACCAGCCTCCATGTCGCAATAATATTGTTGGTGCCTCGAAAGCTGTTTGGACAGCTTTGGGAGTTCCTGAAAGCGAGCAGGATGAACTAAATATTACCTGGTCTGATGCTAATTAATCATTTTCAACCATATTATAAGCATCGTCATTGTGATCTTAATTACGATTTGTGTTACAATAAAGATGTGCTTATATCGATATGATTATTTCTTTTGCTGTTATAGTATGGGTGCATGGAACCATTGAGTTTTTTTTTGTTTTTTTTCTTTTACATCTTGTTAGTTTGTTTTTATGTTTTTGGTCAAATTAATAGTGTTAGTTGTTTGTTTTCTATTTAGTTTTTTGTTATTCTCTGAAATAAGTACTACTATATAGAGATAGAAAAAGGCAAACAGACTTTTAAATAGTAAATACCCCTAAACTAATTCATTTTGTTCAAAATTTCAAATAGTCCCTACATTCTTTACTATTATAACCCAACTCCCCCCCTCCCCAAAAAATAAAAAATAAAACCTTTTATCCTTCTTTTTTTTTTTGGTAGAAAAGGACTTCATTATTGAAGTAAAAAGTAGACAAACAAGGGATTAACCCCTTCAAAAGTACCCGTGATGGCGGGTAAAAGGGTTTGGGACTGAGTCCCTACATAAATTAATAGGTCTGGGGTATTGAATCCCCATAGTATCCGCAAGTAAACTTAGATAAATAACATTTGGAGCAGTATTAAAACAACAAAAGTTCTACTCCTGGGGAGACTGCCATCCCTGCTAATTAAGCTATCAGCACAGTATTATCCTTCGATTTATGCCCAAATAAGGTAAAAAATTAGGACTTATTGAGTAAAAAGTAAAATGTATTAAAACATTTGATATATATTTTAAATAAAGTTTAACCCGTCAATTACCAGTTACGAATCAGAACAAAGTCCAAGTGAAACGTGAATATTCTATATGGTTTGGACGGAGGGTAAAACCGGGAAGTTCTCTCTCCATAACATTTTCTCTTAACGGGTGGTATCTTTGAGAATTTAACTTGGGGTTGACCGTTGATGTCTTATGGATGGGTAATTTTCAACAAACTTTGGATTGGGTGCTCAACAAGAAAAGAATGAACGCTTGTACTAACAACTGTCATCTGATGGCAAAAGAATAACCGTATTCACTTTTCTACTGACTATGTCGGTTAGCTATTTCGGTAAAGTTAATTGCTTATGGGGTCGGCAAAATTAATTGTCTGTGCATGAAATAATAATGATTTGAAACATAAAGTGTTAAGTGACCCGTAGATACCCCCGTCATCAGATGAATATATATGAAATTACCAATTTAAATTACCCCGTGCATTTTGGTTTTCGGAATCCTAAAAGATATTTCTCCCTTGGTTATCTCGTATTAAAATCCAAAGTAAATATTCTTACAAGAAAATCCTACGTAGGATTCTTTGATGGTAGTATTATTTTATTTGGTAGAATATATAATAGTAGCCAGATTCTAACCTCTCTCTGTCTGATTCAGCTGCTTAAGCAAATTCCAAGGTAGCCTTCTTGCTTGTCCATGCATGTCAAGGTGTAGATATAGTGTTCAACATTTGAATCAGGCTTAATTATCAGTATTTTCACGTTGAAGCCTATCCTCTTTAGTACTACTATTTAATTATTCTTTGTATATTACCACTATTTTTAAATTGAAGCAGAGATGTAATTTACCAAACAGATTTTCAGATGACCTGCAGTTAAAATTCCAGCTATGCAAAATGTGGCACTGTTTAACCTTTTGTGATGACTCAAACGATACTTCTGATGGAAATAATAGAGGTTTTCTTGGAAGAACAAGCATTGAAATTGTCGTAATCATGGGTAAATTCTTGAGAAGCAATAGGACCCTCAATTTCTATATAAACCCCAATCACCTTCTCATGTTCCTGGCACCGAGAGCGAGATACTAATTAATTAAGCGCAAAGAGTAAATACCAGAAGGTAGAAGATGCACGGGAAGCTTTTTACCACCGTCTCTCTTCTCCTATGTTTTCTTCTCCTTGTTACAGACGGTTTTCTTGTTGCAGAAGCAGGGTCAACCTGCAAGCCTAGTGGCAAGTTAAGAGGAAAAAACCCTCCTAAAGGTAAATGTAACACAGACCACGGTTCTGAATGCTGCAAAGAAGGCAAGCTCTATGACATTTACAAGTGTTCGCCGGAAGTTACGGACCGTACCAAGGCAATCTTGACACAGAACGGCTTCGGGCCGGGTGACGATGGCGGCGGAAAAGCTGAATGTGATAACAAGTACCACGACGATACAGAGCTCATTGTTGCACTTTCAACAGGATGGTTCAACAAGAAAAGGCGGTGTAACAAGTACATTAGCATTTACGGTAATGGAAAGAGTGTTCGGGCTAAAGTAGTTGATGAATGCGACTCCACAATTGGTTGTGATGAGGATCATGATTACCAACCTCCATGCGACAACAACATTGTCGATGCTTCTGATGCTGTCTGGGAGGCCTTGGGAGTTCCTGAAGATGAGCGGGGTTGGATGGAGATACACTGGTCTGATGCCTAATTTCTTCTCATCGCCAGATTCGCCTTGTTTTAAGCAAGTATATTGAGGGTCAGTTTGGTCCTTATATCAACGACCTGAAATAAAATCTTTGGTTTTCAAAAAAGCTTTTGCGAGAAGAGAAAATAAGTCTTTCTTTTGGATAGGCTAATGCTTATTAGTACTTGTACTAAAGAAAGGCATTTTAACAGTGTGTGTATCCATACTTCTTTTATTTCCATTTTCCTTTGCTTTTGCGAGTGTAATTTTATCTGAAAAAATGAAAAATAAAGCCGGACGGATCTGCTTGAAATTAAAGAAAGAATGTTAGATAACATTAATCAAAATAAAGGAGAACAAAATCTCACAATATGAAAGCAGAGAATGAAATATAGTACTGAAAAAAGAATCATACCAACAATGGATATGAAAACAAAGGCTATCCGAAAGTAATGAGGACAGTAAAGAACAAGAATTCACTCCAAACAAGTGCCAGACAAACAAAATATGATAACCAGAGCTGTCTTAGGCAAAGGAATCCATTTAACGCGGGTTGCCCCCAATGTTGGTAGAGCGCGGTAACCTGTATCTTCGAGTATCAGTAATTCAGTATCTATGGAACTGGAATCCATTTACGAGCTAGTTTTACGAATCTCAGATTCCTTCGTCAAATATTTGCAAGCTAAATTCAGAAGAGCGGAAGCATTAAAAGACCTTCGCTCAAATTTTTCCTTTTTCTATTGTAATTCATGATTCATCACTTCAACCAATATTATAGCCTTATGGAGTTGAAATGTTTAAAAGCCATATCAAGCATCTTTGAAACAACGCAATCAGCAATAAAAGAACACGACTCTCTAGTCTCCGGGATATATTTACAAGTCTAAGTCTACGATTTATTCCTTGAAATCTGCAATCTGTCTTTGGATACTAAATTATAAGAATTTTCAATCGAATAATAAAAGAAATGCTTAGTGAGGAACTAAATATTGGAAGGTTCGAACTAGGCAACCCCATGCCATTATTTCCTCGGTAGCTTGCATCTGATGAACTCCTATACGTCTGCGACTATGCAATTCCCTTTAGTTGAAGGATTCAGGGGTGACATTCAGAACTGAGGGAATATAGAATAGTTTAACTTTGCTTTCTGTATCAAGATCTAATCATCGAATCGGCAGTTACTATTTGATTTCTTGATGATCGTCATGGTTTAGTTGTTTGTGGAATATGTACTAAATTTGGCACAATAGGACGGTAGGAATGGTCTGAATTACACACAATAAGGCAGATGCCTCCATCAATGACTATGCAACCCAGATCGATCAATGCTCAATAAAGCATGGTAATAATACAGATACCCATTAATTGAACACCTCCATTTTTCTTACGTTACTATTAAATGAATAATATTACAGCAAAATGTTTTTATTGATTTGTTCTTGTTTAATTCTATGTACAAAATGGTGATGATCAGTCACAATCTAGGATGCATGTGTTGTCTTCTTGCTTGTATATATCAAGTTATAGTGTTTCACATTGTTATTTCCAAATATTGGAGTCATCTTGTTGTTATTTAGATATATATGCTGGGAAGCTCTGCAGTTTATGTACGGACAGAATTGTTGAAGCCTGCTGAAGCCATGGTTGAATAGCAGCAAGGTTCTCATCTTTATCAAGTTTACTCCGCTGTAACTGAAGCAGGCGATCAGCAAGTTGTTAAGCCCATGTTTTGAAGTTGCCGATCAACAAGTTAATGCGTGTGTTGATCGGTCAGTTAATGGATAGCCTTTTTAAGTTGCCGGTCAACAAGTTAGTGTTTTTTTCTTTCTTGCCGATCATCAAGTTTAGTTCGGCCTTGCATGAACAATGAAAATACCGTATACCTTGGAGGGAATTTTTGAAGCCAAATTTCAAATGAATTAGCTGATATTTTGTCTGTACTTGCTATCACAAGATAACTGATGTGATAAGCATTTTGTAATGATGTTTTACTATTCCCTTTAATTTGAATTTCAAAGTATAAATTCATCTATATAATCTCTAATGCAATACAAGAAAGCTGATTTTAGCCTTCTTCAGATTATATTTTTCTCTCATTTTTCTTAGTTTTTCTGCTATTTCCTTCTTGTTTATGCAGAAACTAAGTTTATGTGTTTTATGCTTATGCTTGCTGCCACGCCAACAAGAATACTATTTTTAGCCTGATGGGATTTTAACCCTCTTATGATCAGATATTCTTCAACCTTTTGTAACTGGTGGCGCCGCTCGCACGATATTTCTTATGTAATAGTGGAATTTCTTGGAATAACAGACCATAAACTCCTCGTGATATCAACGTGTAAAGATTCCACGATAGCTGTCTTGTGAAATTGAGAACCTCATGCAATGTTGCTCGTTCCTATATAAACCCCTATCTCTCGATGTTAATTTCCTGCACCAAGCATAAGGAAGTGTAAAAAGAAGCAGAGAGAATGAACATGACAGTCTCTTCTATTGTTTTTCTTCTCATCTGCTCTCTCTTGATTGTTGCAGACTGCAGTAATGTTGAAGCAAAGCCAAAGACTTGCAGGCCAAGTGCCAAGGTAAGAGGGAAAAAGCCTCCTCGGGAATGTAGCAAAGACTCAGACTGCTGCAAAGAAGGCAAGCTTTATGACATTTACAAGTGTTCACCCGAAGTTTCCAACCATACCAAGGCAATCCTGACTCTGAATGGCTTCGATGAGGGTGAGAGTGGCGGCGGACCATCTGAATGTGACAACAAGTACCACTCGGATAAAGAACTTATTGTGGCACTTTCAACAGGATGGTTCAACAAGAAAAAACGGTGTCACAAGAATATTAAGATTTATGGTAATGGAAAGAGCGTTAAGGCTAAGGTAGTTGATGAATGTGACTCCACAATGGGTTGCGATTAGACCTGTCCAAGGGCTGGGCTACCCGCCCGAGCCCGAAAGCCCGCCCGATATTTAGGAGGGTTTGGACAAGAATTTTAAATTTAAGGGCCGGGCTTGGACAAAAATTTTAGGCCCGTTTAAAAAACGGGCCGGGCTTGGTCATAGGTATAAAAGCCCGAGCCCGGCCCGTTTTACTATTGCTTTAATATAAATATATTTTTATATATTTATTTTATTTGTTAATGTGTTATTTTTCTTATTTTTTTGTATATGATATTGATATTTTCAAATATTATTAATATTTAGACTTTATTAACTTTGTAAAAATTGCTTAGATAATAATTTTTTAAATGTATTGATTTGCTTTTATTTATAATATAAATTAATATAATTTAATTTTTAAAATTAGTGTCCGAAAAAAAATAAAAACGGGCTTTTGGACGGGCCTCGGGCTTATATAAATATTTTAGGGCCGGGCTTGGACAGAAGAGTAGGCCTGAAATACTGTAGCGGGCCGGGCTTGGACAAGTAAAGATTTTATGAAATTTTACTCAAGCCCGGACCGGCCCGAACCCGGCCCATGGACACCTCTAGTTGCGATGCTGAGCATGCTTACGAGCCTCCTTGTCAGAACAACATCGTCGATGCGTCAAGTGCAGTCTGGGAGGCCTTAGGGGTTCCTGAAGATCAATGGGGCGAAATGGAAATACATTGGTCTGATGCATGATTAATTTTCATCATAACGAGTAATAATGTTTCAATAAAGGGACTGTGGAAATGAATATGGGATATGGTCTTTTATATGAAGGACCTGAAATCAAATCCCATTTTCTATGTTCATTAATTAAGCTAAGTAGTACTATCGCAGAATTGAGGATCTGCAACAGTCCGTATATTGTATTTCTCCTAATAAATATTTTCCGTGTTTGTGTGGAGTAGTATATTCTTAAATGGCTTAATACATAAAATAATCATCGAATTTATACAAAACTGTCGTTTTGACCCTTCAACTTTCATTTTGAAAATTTTAACTCTCAAACTTTTATTTTGTGCACAATGTAGCTCTTAATGTTGACGTGACCTAATTATATATTGACACGTGTAACTTTCTCATTAGACCACATTAGCACTAAGAGTTATATTATGTACAAAATAAAAGTTCGATGGTCAAAAATTTTAAAATAAAAGTTGAAGGGTCAAAACGATAATTTTGTACAAGTTTGAGAGCTATTTTATGTATTATTCTTAAATTCACATTTTTAATTTCTTTTATAATATTGATATCTGCCTCTCTCATATACTGATTTCATGTTTAGCGAGATCTTGGATCACAACACCACTTTGATCCAAGTCGATGAACTCAGAAATGAGATTCAAGAAATTTGCTTAGGTTCCCCTAGAATTCCTTTAGCATCATATACATTCCCTAACGGTAACGGACATTCCAGCATATATAGTTCAGGATTTTGTTACAAAGACCACTTTCCCTCCAAGTAGATGGTAAGATGGATTCGGAGATGACATCATCGAAATTTGCTTGAATCCCTTTGGTATTATTTATTATTAATTTTTTATGAGATTATTATTGACAAAGGATCTCTTTGCCTTTGGCATCATATAAAGTATAAGTATTCCGTAACGGACATTCCGACACACTTCACCTTGAATTAACCAAGGATTCCTAAATAAAAGGGAATCTAACTATTTTCGAAAGAGACAAACAAATAGTGACCTGAGTATTTATTGCAATCAAGAACTAACACCTGTACTGTTAATTTTACTTGGACTTAATATCCAAATTGATTCATGAATTATACAAAAAAGATAGATTGATCCATAAACTTTTATTTGAGATAGATTAATCCTCAACTTTAATATTGGAACAGATTGGTTCTTGAACTATAAAAAAAGACAGATTGATCCTTGAACTTTTATTTTGAGATAGATTGGTCCTTGAGTTTTGTTTGATTTTTTCTCATTCAAGACCTATCTATCCTAAAATAAAAGTTCAGGGACTAATCTATCTCAAATAAAAGTTTAAAGACCAATCTATCATTTTTTGTATAATTCAGGGATCAATTTGAATATTAAACCATTTTACTTTTGATACGACCTGGATAAATTTTAGAAGTAGGTTTTAGATTAAACGTGTGATGACCATATGCTTAAACTAGGAAATTCATATTCTACCTTGGCATCCAGTTTTGATTTAATTTTTGGATTTAGAAGAAGATCAACAAGAGTCAATGTTTGATTTGACTTTTCTTCTACCGGCAGGTTTTGCCTAACTTTAAATTCTCTGAAAGTGTTCAATCAAAAAAAAAAATCTCTGGAAACCGGACTTGTAAATGTGTCGTGATCTTGAATTACACGCGACCTATTGGACTTTGGAGTCTGGTGGGCTGGTCTCATTTCTAAGGCTATGTTTGGTGCACCGGTACGGTGCGATTAGGCCAATTTGCACCGTACTGGTGCAAAATTTGTTGTTTGGTGCATGCTATTGTGCGGTGGGATTTGCCTACGTGGCAGTCCCCAGCCGCACCATTTGGAATTCCCATCACCGGTGGGAATGATTTTTTCATTTTTAACCCTATTTTTATAATTTTTTTCATCAAATCCTTTCTCCCTACATTAATTAATAGCCTTAATGGTCATTTTACATCCTCACCTCACCGTCACCGTTGTTTTCACCAAACATCTATTTGTTCACCGTTAGTTTTAATTTTACCACCACAATTCCAATCTTATATGTATAATAACTAATCTTATCATTTCAATCGCACCGCTCTTCCGAATATAGCCTAAATAAATCTGACCCGACTAACTATTCAGGTTAATTTCCTCACAGTATAGTATAGTAGAAGACGAGGAAGCCGGTTTCTTTTTCCTCTCTCAATTTGTTTAATTGCCGAAGCAGAGACTCGCAGTTGCAAGTCCAGCGGCCAAATAAAACGAAAGAGGAAACCTCAGGGGATTCTAACGCTGATGAGTGATGACAGCTCCGATTGCTGCGTTATGACATTTCTGTTCACCAAAAGTGTCAAGACATACATGATTCTCCACGGCCTTGATCCTGGCGGCCCAATTAGGCATCAAATTAAAAGTTTACAGCTTTGATGGAGAAAGAAGATATCCCAGCCGAGCATAAATTTCTTTGTTAAGCTTTTATCTGTGAACTTTCCAGCAATCGAACTCAAAGTCCTTCTTCAAAGCTTGTGAAACACCAGCCTCCCCTGCTTTTAAACACACGTTTTGAGGCTTTCACCTACGAGGAGAATCTCAAATTCCTTGAGACGTCTGACAGTGATTAACTGAAAGGCAAGATTGGTATCACTTTAAAGCTGAATAATAATAGAACTAATGGGACTGTGTACGAATATGATTCCAATTTATATCTTGACCTTTTTTATTTAATTCTGTTTTGATTCCAGTTTATTCCTTCTCCATTTTGTTTTGGCAAGACCAAGGTAATATAGTTTTTAAGTATGTACAAAATTATATGAACGGCAGCTTGAACAAGGAAATAATTTGATTTTATATAATGGCGGTAGCATTTGCAGTACGTTTATATGTATCGCTATTCAAAGACGGGGAATCCTTAAAAGAGCCGTGAAATTGTCGACGTTCTGGCATAATCTGAGTGGCACTTATTTTATGGTCCATTCCTATGTAAACCCGACCCTCTTATTCAGTTTTCCTCACACGACGACTAACAGGGAAGAAGTAGAAGATGAACAAGCCCATTTGTTCAAATGTCTTCCTTCTTATCTTCTTTCTTTTTCTTGTCACAAAACTGTTTTATTCTTGAAGTAGAGACTTGCCCCTGCAAGCCGACTGGCCAGTTAAGCGGAAAAGATCCTCCTCCAGGGGCAGCATGTCAGACGGAATACTACGGCTGTTGTAGAAATGGTCAGGTTTACGACGTTTACGACTGCTCACCAAAGGTGTCAAATCATACAAAGGCAAACCTGACTCTCACAAGCTTTTATCGTGGCGGAAATGGCGGCTGCGCAGCTGCTTGTGACAACCAGTACCACTCTGATGATAAGCCCGTGGTGGCGCTTTCGACTGGATGGTTCAACAATAAAACAAGATGCTTGAAGAACATTAGCACCCATCGCCATAAAAAATGTGTTCTGGCTAGCATTGTTGATCAATGTGACTCCACGATGGGTTGTGATGGTGTTCATGACTACAAGCCCCCTTGCCGTTACAACACCGTTGCTGCCTCAAAAGCTTTTTTTTTTTTTTGGTATGCACTGGGAGTGCGTCGAAACCAATGGGGCACGCCAATTCATATACGTTGGTCTGATGCATAGATAAGTTTTTCGTTTTCCACAATATAATACTAATGCTTTTTGTACCTAATCTACATAATAATAGAGTACAAGGCTCTGTTTTTTTTTTTTACTTTTTTTTTCTTTTTCATCTTTGATAAATAAGGAATCGTTACCTAGCAAGTTGAATATGATTAGCTTTTCCGTTTTCTAGTTATAAAATTTAGATTCATTGTACGTCAGACAAATTTCATAAAGGTTGATGACTTATTCTGACCTTGAAGGTGAGATAAACTACTTTATTCCTAAATTTTTTTTCCACCTAAAAAAATTTAGATTCACTGAATTGCTTATTTCCTCAAAATTACTGCCATATAAAGAACCATTTTTTGGGGGGTCATAATATAAAGAACCTTTTGCATGTTTTGAATAAAACAAGGAATTGAAGAAAATAATAGAAGGCTTCATTACTTATTATTGTGCTATTATAACTATTATTTACATCTAGTTAATTCCCTATACTTAATATCTGTCCGAGTGTTATTTTGCTTCCCATTTGACGTTACATCTTTCTTGGGGTTTTCTCTTGGGCAATGACGAGAAAGCATATTGGACTATTGGTTTATAATCAGAAGCTACTTGCTTCTTCTCGATATGTGTTTGCTTGTACTGATGGAAGTCGTTTCATATTTCCAAGCTTGTGAACCATTGCCTTCCCCTGTTTTCCAACACACCCTTTGCAGCTTCACTTTCAAAGGAGAAACAACGATCCCAAATCTTTACTTGTTTTGCCATTAATGGAAAAGTAAGATCTTAATTCGCTTCAAAGTTGAATACAATGCCATGTCTGTTTAATTGACTTTAGGATTTTACTCTTTTCCAGTGTTTCCTTCTCCATTAATTACGCTTATCGCCAATGCAATATTTAAGGCGCATGATTACAAAATCTCGAATATGAATACCTGTCTGGCTGCTTGATCGAGGAAACTCTAAAAAGAACGATCCCAGACAACAGGGTCGCCACTGTATCAAAAAAAAAAAAACTTCCCCTTTAACCTAATGATATGCACAAGCTTCAAGCCAGGGGAAAGAATTGGGGCGGACACCTGCTTTCAAGAACTAGTTCAGCTACGAATACTGCAGAGAGAACACCGCAAACAGAATATCACAACACTGATGAAAATATCTTGCAGTTGATTCGAACTCCTCATATCTGAATCTTGCAATACTTCTGGTAACAAAACTTAGAATATTTATGGTTTATATTTAATGCATAAAGCTTTATCTTTGTGCACCAACATACAACAGGCAACAAACAGAAAAAAAAAAGATCAAGGCTTTACAACCACAGCTGAACATTAGAATCAGAAACTGACAAATGCCTGAAAATCCCATTAGCCTATTTACAACATACTATCAGTCCTTGCAGGCAGACGACGGAAGAAATTAATAGGTGCTCCAGGTGTCTTGTGGCGAAACCTGGGATGCCTCATGAAGTAAAACCCAGCTAGAAGAGCAAGCACCTGGAAAGGTGTCACATACAGAACAATGGCTGCCACCAGACAGAATATCACATATATAGTTGTGGCACGAGGATCCCGCCAGCTTAAAAGTGCTTGAAGCCGTTCTCCCTGGGTAGCTATGTCGCCCACCACGGTCTGAATTCTCCCTGCCACACTCCTTAAACGATCATACCTCATTCGAACTAAATCTGAGCTTTTTGTTGCAGGAAAAGTCTCAAATTCTTCATCTAGTTCATCAGGAGAAACTGCATCTGCGCAAGAGAGACTTGTGTTCATGTGAGGGGGGTATCTTGCCCGATAACGATAATTCCAAAGCCCTATCAGAAACATGTATAGGAAAACTGTTGGCAAAATCAACTCTGGGAAACAGACGAGCATTACAAATAGTACATGCACCAGCACTGTTGTCACAGAGTTCTTCCACATGCAAACTTCACTGAACCATTTTCCTACTGCAAATAATCCTGAGAAAACTGATGTCAGTCGCAAAAAGTTTGCCTTGCTGCGCCTCATGCTCCAAAGGTGAGCATTTGCATCAGACATATAGTCAACTACTTCTCTCCCAAGAGGAGGTTCAGCTCGACCAAGCCGAGCTGCAACAATGTTCACAGCCTGGTGTCGCAACATGTCCTGCTGTATCACACTCAATGGCCTTTTGTAATGCATCTTTGGCAAAAGAGGTCGCGAGTATTGAAACATCATATTAAGCATGGATGTATATGAAAATCGTATTGCCAGGTGCAGTTCACCCATCTTCTTGACACCAGAAGGGTGAAGAACCAGCAGCGGGTAAGAGTGAGTGTACACACGACCAGTTTCCAGTGTAGATATACGAATCCGGACCTTTCCAATCGTACGATCTTTGCTACCATTGGAACCGCCAATCTGACAGTTATCAAAGACCCCCACAGTGAGAACTGTGGCTGGATCATAAACTTCCCATGTGTACTGCTCATTATATTTTGGGTTCAGGCTATCAACTATGGTTCGAGTTCGAACCCATTTCTGGCCATACTTTGCTACACAATACGTATCCGATGAACCTTTCCCTTCTCTTGTTTTCATCGGGTGGAGTCCATCAGCATTCAGAATTCCAAGTTCCAAAACACCAATTGATGGTTTCCAGAGCTGCTTTGCTGTTGGCCGGAGATCACTGCTATACTGAGTCGACTCATCAAGCACGTGGTATCCTCCATCTAGACAAACGCACACATGGAGCCTACTATGAAACTTATCCTTCTTTGCACGGTCCCCATCCATAGCATCTGATAAAGATTTTTCCAGGTTATACCACCGGCTACGGATAAATCTATCATCAAGACGCCTATCAACAGAGTTCAATGGTATAACAGCCTTTCCAATGCTCTCATCCTTATTAGGACCCACACGATCTTCAACTGAGAAGACCAGATGATCTTCAAAGGGTTCCGAAGCAACAAACATAAACTCCTCTTTCCAGATTGGATTCAAATTTCGAGGTTGAACTGATTTTGTCTTTAAGATCTGGTTACCAATCTGAACCTTGACATATGCATCAGGAAACCTGTTCTTGTCGGCGGCAACAAGGTCTTGTGCCTCAATAACAGTAACACGAACATACCACAATCTTGGAGAGTGATAAACTTTTGAACGGATATAGGTGGGGGCAATCGAAGTGCTATCACCAGGAGCAATAGCATCTGAGTGCCATGCATCAGGAAAAGCCTCATCAGCCTGAGTGCCATACCAGACTGCAAGCATCAGTTCCGCCTTCTTTTTCTCTCCTTTCTTGTCTTCTAGCCGATACCATTCTGGAGCCAAAGGACTATCGGGCGGAACTCTTGTGGGAACCTCATGAAGATCAAAGCGCACAATCCCAACAAAGTCATCCATCACTAAATCCTTATCCTTGAGAACAACTTCGAGCACAGATGACTGCAGTGTGTCCCTTGAAAAGGCAAACACCTGATTCCACTCGGGATTTTGTTTCTTCTCGAAATGCTTTGTTATTCCTTTATAGTTTCCAACTCTTACTTCAACAAATGGATCAAGGCTACCGGTTACATCCTTAGAAGGAAGATCCCGGGCTTTTACCACCCTCACAAAAAGGTAACGCATCGGTTCAACAAGGTCATAAGTGCTGGTTGGCCTGTCTGCTCGTATGACTCGGCCTCCAACAATGCGTCCTCCTCCAAGGAATGGGCTTGTCTCTTTAAGAGCATAATCAGGTGGTTGTGATGATGGACCTGAGAACATGTGAACAGTTTTCGGAGGCTGTGGTTCAGCTTTCATCCCATGGACTCCATAATTCATTTGTTGCTGGGGTGGTACTGAGGGAAAATTTTGCTTTTCTTGTGACTTGCTTTCATTTGGAAGATGATGAAATGTGTGTCTTTTATCCTTTTTCTCTTTGGGAAATGAATTTGGGACTGAGTTTGGAATTTGAGCATAAGCTGAGCCTATGTCTGTATGCAGAGAGGATTCCATGGCTGGAAGTGGATTTGAGGCTTTAATAGATGGATCATCGGTTAAAAATACTTTCAAACCAAGCTCGCCCTTTGCACGGGATAAAATGCTTCGTTTTTCAAGAGGGTAATGCAAAACAACTGCATCAGAGTATGGCACAAATGATGTTCCAGTGAGGCAAACCTTCCCAAGACAGGTTTTTCCATTGTTTGCTTTGTTGTGGTTGTAAATGTAGGCTTCAAGAGGAAGGTACGATAAGTTGTTTGGATCAGAGATGTTGAAATAGAAGCTTTCATTCCATACTGGATTGAGATCTTTTTCTTTAGTAGTGGTGCGGAATCTTTGGTCATCAAAATGGAGCTCTACAAAGGGATTGGATGAACCCTGCCCATCTTTGGCTATAAGGTCATGGGCGCTCACCACCTCCACCCCTAACTTGAGAATACTCATGATGGTTAATTTTAATGAAGGCAGAATAGGAAACTGTTGCAGCTGCTATCAGGAATTGGCAGGATATAAAACAGTACCTGAAAAAGGAAGGAAAACTAATAAATCAACAATGATGAAGAGTGCACCAAACTTTGACAAAACCATCAAGCACGTTGCATGTAAGAATTTAAAACCGATGAACTTGAATAAGGAAGTAACAAGAAAAGAAAAATTGAAACACCAGTATTAAAATGCAAAAAGGCACAACAAATAAAAAGAAAAAGAACAACAGTATATTAATCAATCAACTTCCTACTTAGAACATAAAGCTGTCAGCAGGAGTTGTGTAGGATTAAAGCCTAAGTGTATGTTTAACTTCTTTCCTTTTATAAACACTAGTTAAACCCAAGTCCAAGTTTTTTAAACATAAGAATTAGCATTAAACACCCCAACCCGTCTTGTACAGCTAATTTTCTTTTCAATCTAATTTCTTCAAATTCGTGGACAAGTAGGTAAGATGTAAAATATAATCGTAAAAAAAAAAAAAAAAAACTTAATTTACCATGTCAAATTAAAAATTAAAAAAGAAAAGAAAAAAAGAAAACAAGAGTTACAAGATTCCATACAGAGAGGGAAATAATTTCCAAGAATTTTTCCCCAACTAAAACTATATTCGTCGAGAAAGTTACCATACTCTTAGCTTGCATCAGAATTTATGAATCTAAAAGATAAAGTAAAACAAGAAGCAAGGAATCCTTTTGAGCCTCAGAATCACGTTCCCATTAGCAAAAAGGAGACAAGAATATCTGGAATCCTTCAAATAATTTCTTTTGCACTTTTCAAATAAAGCATAAACTCGATAAAGCTTTTATTTAAAAAAATAAAAAAAGCAAGCCTCTCTCTTGCATTCATTTAAGAAACTTTTTGGTAAAAACAAGATTTACCTCTATAAAAACCTTGCTTTTTTTCCTATCTGAACAAAGAAAATAAAGGATCGACTTTTTCAGCTATGGTTCAAATGGAATAACACCCAACAATCAGATGATCAAGAGAAAAGCTTCAAATACAAAATAAAATAAAATAAAATCATCCAACCAGAGGAAGAAGACTAAGAAATTAAAGAGACCAAACTGACCTCTGTTTTTAAAGTTGAAAGCTTGGATTAGGAAAGTGAAAGGAAGCTGGAGCTGTCAGCATAAGAGAAACTTAGCAGAGAAGTTGATCAAATAAATAAACGATGGAATTCTGGCAAAATTTGTTGACTGAGAGAAGGGAGTCGTCGAAAACGAGCAAACATGGTTTTGGTCTTGACGAGACAAAAAAACCAACAACAAAGGAAGGAGAGAGGGAAAGAGAAGGTGGCGGTCGTACTCTGTTCAATTATATCATTTATCAGTTTCCTTTTGTTTTTATTTGTATTTTTTTTATCCTACCCTTCTTATACGATAACGATACGGCGAGTCAAACGTAGTTTTAAATTTTCAACATTCTTGAGCGTCTCCGATTTACCATACTCTCTTTACCTTACTGACACGTGTCAACTACGAGGTAGAGATAAAATTCTCTTTTATATAGTGTGTGCATATATATATCTCTCTGTTTTTGAAACTTTCACGACTTTACTTGTGTAGTTATCTTTATTTAATCATCAGCCAGAATTTTCTTTGTGGCCAATCAATCAACCAGAAATTCGATGAATTTGACTGAATATATAATTGTATTTTTAAAAATACAATCAAAGTATAGCAGAGAAAATTATCATCAAATTTCTTGGTGAAAAGTATTTACTGCTTAATTACTTTACTAAAAGACTAAACTAAAGCGAGCTTTATACCAACCAAAGTGTTCGAAAGAAGGTATTAATTTTTAAACCGATGAAATCGTACTACATCATCATGAAAGCGACAGGAAAGATATTTATCTCTATTATCTTATTGAATGTAAAATATTCAATTCTTGTCTTATAAAATAATAAAGAATTTCATAATAATTACTTCGATAGTTACTATATATATACTTTTTATTGAATGCTATCCTGTTTAAACAAAAAAAAAAATATATATATATATATACTTTTTAAAATTAAATAAATCAATTAGATCGTGAAAAGAAAATAATGGAATATCAACGTGAGGTTGGATCAAGTAATAAGCAGCTTATTCCAGCTTAAGTAGGTCTCGATTTTGAGATTTTACGTACGCAGTTATCTTCGTTGGGAGACTCACCCATCATATTCAAGTGCGCGACGTCGGTTGAATCCGAATTAATCAAAATGAAACTCTAAATACCGGATAAAAAATAAAAAAAATGAAAATAATGGAGTAAACCCTACCAAACTACAAGTAAATATATAGTACCGAAGCAAACTTGTCTTTTCCAATTAGATATAAGGGCGGAAAGAAAAATACTACTCTAGTAATCGGCCAAAGGGTGGGATATTTTATGGATTCTGGTAATTAAGTGGGCGATGAGTGAGGGTAAAATGTAATATTAAATTATTATTAACAATAATATGGCCTCAATGTTTTTATTTTATTTTTTTTGGTTAAAAATCTTTTTATTAATATATGAGGAATATGATGGTGTAAAAAGGAGGAGCAATCAAGGGAAATTGGGGCACGTCCCCAATCACTATATAATTATATATAATATTTTATTTTATAATATAATAATAATACTAGAATGATCATTTTATGGATCAATCCAGGATGCCTTTTTTAGAGCCCGTCGTTTTGATGCTTTATTTGGCTGTCCCACTCATTTTTCAGATTTTTCATTTTTGTGTGATCACCAGGCATCAGCCAGAAATTATATATATAAGAAGGAAAAAGAGAACACTAAAATGATCCCGTAAAATTAAATGGATGTCATTTTATTAATTTCTTTTGGATGAAGCAAAACTTTATAGTTCAAGGGTCTCATCCTCTTAGACCCTACTATTAGACAATGTAACGTACGGTTGGTGGCAGAACTAACATTAACATTAATTTTCTCAAAGAAAAGAAACAAAAGAAAAACTCTATTAGCATCGTTGAAATTCGGTGGAAATTATTGGGAATGGGATTATTACACTGTCAAAACTGTCTAAATTAGTCATGTTGAAAATGTATTAGTATAACATTAATTTGGGCTTTGATAGCGGAAAAGTTGTACTTCAACTAGTATCATTTAATTATTATTATGCCGCTGAACAGTTGGGCATGTTTAATTTGTTGCTTAATCCATGTCTTAAAAGGTTGTACCATCACCATGCCTTCCACAGTTTCATTATAATAATAACTTCACAAATTTGCAACCACCTACTAATTTTCCTAGCATTTGGTGAGCTTAAATTCTAGGAAGAAAAACATGAAAAAGAAAAGAAAGATTTTTATTTTTGATAGGGTCATATTTTACTTATTTCTTGCCAAGATTACTGAATTTGGACTCGATCCTTTCACGGTACTACGCAAAATTTAGAATGGCTTTCATCATAGTTTCAACTTTCAAGGAAAGATGTTTCCAAGCATGTGAAGAGTTCCATTAAACTTGATTCACCCCTCTGATCATCAAGTCAACTTCATTATAAAAAATACTAAAATGTTTGTTAACCTACCTAACTTCATTAACTTATATATATATCCTGTAATATCTTAATAGTGATTAATTTTAGCAAATTATAATTATATATTATATTAATATCACAAAGAAAATTCAAACATGGCACTCTAACTTATCCATCATCAATTAAAAATTAATTGATGGATCACATGAATAAGAATAACAGAAGAAGACTTCAACGTTTTTATATTTGCAAAAGCCAAAAGTCTTTCAAGCCGATCCATCAGATTTGGTTTTGGGTAAGCTAGTAATCGTGAACATAAGACCTGCTTCATCAATTTTTAATTTGTTTGTTCCTTTCCAATAATATATATACTATTTTGCTCTTAATCAAGGTAAGGTCCCAATTTTTTCTTTTTGTAACAAGGGGAATAATAAACTTTTGGTAACCCTAAAAAAAGGAATAATAAAGAGAAACTAAGGTGCTGTTTGATAAACTGAAAAAATTAAGTGCTGAAAAATAAGTGTTGAAAATTTAAGTACTGAATTTAATAAGAACTGAATTTGTGTATAAAACCTGTTTGATAATTAAATGTTGAATATAAATAAATTGTTTGATACCCATAAATGTTGAAAATTTTTTGAAATCATTAATAGCTTAAATAAAGGTGATTTAGTATAAAAGGAAAAATTTTTAAACTTAAAGTATTTAATTTTTTTACCATTCAATAATAAGTAGGTCTCAACCTACTTTTTAAATTCAACACTTTTTTGTTGAAAAAATTCATTTAAATTGTGGTCTATAAAATTTATCAAACATGTTAAAAATCGTAAAGTGTTAAAAATTTTTATTTTCAACAATTTATCAAACAACCCCTACTTAACTTAAAACCTCATGGGAAAGTTACTCACTTTGAATCTCTATCCAAAGTAGCCCTCAGCTCCAATTAATGCAATCGTAACTTTAATGGTCAAAGAAATTGCACATCATATTATACATACACATACATATATACATACATATATATATATATATATTAACTATCTATTAATCTATTATCTATCTATCTATCTTCTATTAACACTATATAAAAGTAAAAGAAAAAAAATTGACATGGGCGGACAAATGTCACATTCTCATTGGTTGTGGTCCTTATTATTTTTTCTTTTTCTTTAACTTTGTTTTCTTTTATAATTTTTAACTTTAATAATCCTTTTTGTTTTTTCCTTTTCTTCTTTCTTTTTTATTTTTAGTTTATTTATTTTTAATTTTTTCTTTTTAAATTGGCCTAGAAAAATAGATTGATTTAAAAAAAACTTTAAGAGAATTCTTTTCCATTTATTATATTATTTATCATATTAAAATTCATTTATTATTAAAAAATTTACTACAATTTGATATATATTTTTATTTATTGATTAATTAATATTTTCAACTTATGTATATACAATATAATATAATATATTTTATTTATTGGTTGATTAACTTTATTTTTTTTAATATATAATTGAGTTATAGACTTTTTGTCATTTAATTTTAAAACAATTATAATTACTCTCTTGAATATTTTAAAATTTTAGAAATTAAAAATACATTTGAAAAATATGATAGTGTAAAAGAATATAAGAGCCCGTTTGGTACTTTCATTAGAAAGTTATTCTAGGGAGAGTGATTCCATAGAAAGTAATTCTAGAGAATCACTTTCTAGGGAATCACTTTCTCACCCCCATCCCTTAGAATCACTTTCCCTCATATGAAGGAAAGTGATTCCAATAGAAACACCACTTTCTCTAATTTTAAAATATATCAAACCAAAGAAAGTGTTTCCACCCTTTTAAAATCCATAGTTTAAAACAAACAAAACCATGAAAAGTGATTCCATCACTTTACTTTCTCTGAAAAGTAGATTAAAATCCCCATACCAAACGAGCTCTAAAGATAAAATAATGTAAAAAACTTATAAAATTTTAAACATGACTTCAAATTTTATTAAATTTTAGTTCAAAAATTAGAAAAATTAAGCCCGGCGCAAAACTTGGACAACTTTTAATATCTATAAAAGTAAAAGGATAATTACTGTGGGGGGCAACTGGGCAAGTGTCACCCTCCTCTCCCCATTGGTTGCCCTCCTTTTTTTTTTTTTTTACTTTGTTTTCTTTTATAATTCTTTTTAAAAAGGCTACAAAAATAGGTTGAGTTTTTTTTTTAAAAAAAAAACTTTAAGAGAATTCTTTTTTATTTTTATATTATATATCATATTAAAATTTAATTAAAAATTTACTATGTGATATATATT
This sequence comes from Microcos paniculata, assembly GCA_030664755.1. NCBI lineage: Eukaryota > Viridiplantae > Streptophyta > Magnoliopsida > Malvales > Malvaceae > Microcos > Microcos paniculata. The sequence continues at coordinate 38,811,918 of CP131461.1, forward strand.
TTTGTTTATTGGTTAATTGATATTTTCAACTTATATTTATATAATATATTTGATATAATATTTTATTTATTAGTTGATTAACTTTATTTTAATTTTGTATATTTTTTTAATATATATTTGAGTCATAAACTTTTTATCATTCGAATTTAGGAACAATTATAATTACCCTCTTGAAATATTTTAAAAATTTATAAAATAAAAATATATTTAACATATATGATAAGATAAAATAATATAAAAACTTATAAAATTTTTAATTATACCTTCAAATTTTATTAAATTTTAATTTAAAAATTAAAAAATTAACTCCGGACGAAGCCGAATGGCTTCAAGCATATATAACAATAATGAATATTATACTCGATTGAGAGCGACAACTAAAAGAAGATTACACTTAGTTGAGTCATCACGCATTTTTAACATGAAACTTTTCTATCATACTCCCTTATAAGTGGACCCTTTTTTTATTTAATAAAAAAACTTATTGACCCTCTAATATTTAATTCTTTTGAGCCCTGATAACCCTTTTGAAGTGATTTTTTTTTATTTATCAAGTTTTTATTATGAGTATCAAAAAATTTTAGTCCTTTATTTAATAAAATTTAGCATCACATTAAAAAATTATTACATTTATAGAATAAGTTTTCTCTTCTTAACAATTATAATGATAGGATCTTAGAAAGAAAAATAAATGACACCTGTCACTTCAGAAGGGTTATTGAAGAGATAAATTTAGGCGTGTCATATAACAAAACTCTTTATTTCTGTAAGTATAAATTTAAGTTATTATGAGGCCGATGTAAATTTAATGCAATATTGTTAAACAATATTGGTTAATTGAAAGCCAAATTCATGCATATCATTTAGAATTTGTTTGGATGGAAACCTAAAAAATGGGATTTTAATTTTAGGTCGTAAATGAAAAATGAAATAAGTAAACGACTTGCGAATTACAGGGAAGATTAAGGTTAATTGGCATGAACGCCCGTGCTCACGCTGTGGGTTTTATAAAAATTTATCTTTTATTTTAAAGTCGCCGAATAATATTGTAAAATTTTGCATTAAACTATTTGTAATTTAGAGAAAATATATTTAATATACTTGCATTGAAATAACAATATTGTAAAATTTTGCATTATACTATTTGTAATTTAGAACAAAATATATATAATATACTTGTATTGAAATAGAAGTTTTCTTTCAAAACATTGACTAAACTAAAACAATAATTATGAACACATATTACCTTCTTCTTCTTTTTTTGTCAAAAAAGATATTTACAATGAAAAAAGAATTAATTTTCTATAGAGAAATACTTAAATAAATTAAATGAAGAATAAAGAAAATTTCTCATTTAATAATAAAAACAAAAAAGTAAAATGATAAGTTAAATCTGATGTGAAAAGATAATAGGTTAAAAAAATTAGATCTTTTAATTATTTTTTCAATATTGAAGTTTATGAGCCACATTAATTGTTAAATAAAATTATCAACTAATCCACATTAATTGCTAGGTAAAATTACAAATTAATCCACAACTAAGATTACTAATTGTCAATTGAGATGATAAAAAAGGTATTTCCATTTAACATTAACTTTCTTAGCATGAAATTACCATATAGTTAAGTAAGTAAGTCACCTTGTATCAGATAAGAAGAATAATAAGAGGATTTATTATGGGACAAAATTAAGATATAAGTATAGATAATGATACGAAATACCGTTAGGAATATTTATTTAATCCTAAAATTTAAAGCCTGAACGTGGCAAAATGGAAGTCGGATGTTGAATTATGATCGGCAACAACAGAATTCCAATTAATAACCCTTATTTTTCCGCTCGAAAATCTCTCCTCCCCTACCTTCCTTTTGCTTAATTTCTTTCTTCTCCTGACAACACACGAAAGTAACCTCCGGCCCTTCTTCTCATTCTCGACAATAACCAGACATTCAATTTTTTTCTCTTCATCTCTTTGTTTCATACATTCAATTTCTTTTAATTTTTTGTTTTTCTATCTACTGCAAAAACGTTTTTATTCGAGAACAGAAATGGTATATATGCTCCCAAACCCTTCTCTCTCAATTAATTTCTTAAATATTTTCTATACGATTTTTTATTAAATATTGGTGATGATAAGAAGGACAACAAGAATGTATTTGTGGATAAAATTACTAACCCAGTAAGAATGTTTTAGTGTTCACTTGCAAATGTTTTATGTGTGCGCCAGGTTTGTATTTAATTTGCTAATTAATTGTTGGTAATGCAAATTGTGGGCAGGCAAATTCATCGTCTGGGATGGCTGTGAATGATGAGTGCAAGCTGAAATTTTTGGAACTAAAAGCAAAGAGGAATTATCGATTTATAATATACAAGATTCAGGAGAAGACTCAGGAGGTGATTGTAGAGAAGCTGGGAGGCCCAGACGAGACTTATGACAATTTCACTAGCTCCTTGCCTGCCGATGAATGCCGCTATGCTGTATTCGATTATAATTTCACTACTAATGAGAATTGTCAGAAAAGCAAGATTTTCTTCATTGCATGGTACGAAAACAACCCAACTCCTGCTCCCCGAAGGATTTTTACCGTTATGTAAATGTTCTTTCTTTGTCTTATATAAATGTAGGTCACCTGACACATCAAGGGTCAGGAGTAAGATGCTTTATGCAAGCTCTAAAGACAAATTCAAGAGACAGTTGGATGGCATTCAAGTTGAGTTACAAGCAACAGATCCAAGTGAGATGAGCTTGGACATCGTCAAAGGACGAGCTCTCTAATTCACGGCCATGCCTTTTGCAGTAGGATTTATCTGTGAGCTTTGATTCCCCTGTTTTTAAGCCCAGAAAACCTAAGACTGGCCACATCTCAAGTTTTTTTGGCATCAATCCCCTGTTTTCAGATTTTCGCCATATCACATGTGTATGCATATCTTCTTGATTGTAAACCAATATTTATAAAGGATTTTATCCATATCAACTTTTTATAGGAAATGTGAGAAAAGAAATGATTGACTAATTGCAATGGTTCAATGCTGCTATATTTGTCGAATTTGGGTTTTTAGTATGACGGAACTGTCATTTTTTTTTTTAAGAATAAGCAAACATCATTCCTTAAATTTGAAAATACACTGTGCTGCTCCAGATTCCGAAATCTGCCTTTGTATTTGGTTTTGGTTTAATCATTACCGTATGTATATCAGTATAATCTGGACTTCTCTTCACTTACAGTGTCCATGAAAATTGAACTGAGAGAGAGAGAGGAGGGGTCCATCGTTATTGCTTTTTTTCATTTAGTTTCTCCCAATATTCAGCCTCCCATGTTTCCACCTGCCTAGTTATTTTCTCTTTTGCGTCAAGAGAAGCTTGAATCTCTTGCGGTTCATACGGGGGAGGCAATGTGCATGGAAGCTTGTTACTAGGAGACTTGACCATGGACTGCTCCATGAACTTCTTGAATAAACCTTTCTCGGAGCATGCCATGTTTTCGGAGCAGACCCTTTTGGCCTTCGGAGGTATTGTGGGTTTGAATTTCAAGAGTTTAGCATATTCCTTCAACAAATGAAACATGTAATCATATACATTTTGCATTGCTAGAGACTCTTCCATTAATTTGCTTCCTGCCTTCCCAATAGCTTGTGCCTGCAAAGTACAGCAGCAAAATGTTGGAAAACAATTAAATCCATTCAAATCCATGTCCTATTGGCTTAGAATAAGCAGAAAAGTTCACTTTTATATACCATATCAGTGTTATTATTGCCCCATTCAACTGCGAACTTAAGATCTCTACATTTGTTTTTGCTGCGGATGGGCCAGTAATGCTGCAATGGCACTATGTTTCTCGAGAAGAAATCGTAGTATTGAGGCGTAACCATCAAGGTCATGCTATCGCATGCGAGTATGTATTTCTCACTTACAGACCAAGTCTGTCCTTCTATATAAACTTTATATCTTTAAGCAAACAGCAAACCATTATACGAAAGCAAAATTCAAAATCTTATTAGTATCAAGAAAAAGAGTACTAATTAATGGCTATTTCAATCAAATTGAAAGTAATATACCTATGGGTGCACTGATCTTCCAGATTAGAATTCTTGAACCGTTCTTTAGCTTCTATACGCCAATCCTGAAAATTTTGAACCCAAAAAGTGATAATCTAAATCTAGATTAGGTAAATAATTTACTGGCTTCCGAACTGGCTAATTTTCTCATGGCTTCGATGATCCGTTTTACACAAGCCTACCAATAAACTTTTTGAGAAATTACCTGCCTATAGAGGCGAACATTCCAGTCGTATTCATCTGAGCGGTTGCATTTCAAAAAGTCTACTCTTTCGGTAGCAACATATGGATTTCCCCTCCAATAGGCGTAAGGTACTCTATCTGCCCACTTGGTCCTCTTGCTGCCATTCTTTATTGCACTTAGCATATCCTCCCATGGCATTATATTAACCTCAGCCCTACATCCCACAACAAATTAATTTAACAAATTAAACAAGATTACCTACTTAATTGCAATAAATTCTTTTGTAGTTTCTCTCTTTCATTGGCAATCTGTTGTGTGGCGATCGCATGCACGCTTTTTCTTACTTGGGGCTTGCGTGTGGATGCATTCGATTTTTCCAAGTTTTTAAATTGAAATGAAGAAACCTAGCTATATAGATAATATGTACCAGAATTTACCATCCCCAAAAGGTCCAGTCAGGAAACACGATATCGAGTGATTCCTCCTGTCCACAATAATGAAACACAGGCGGAGGTAATGTCGCATTAGGTCTTTGGTAATCTTTTTTCATGACCACCGTCTTGTCTCCGCTGTAAAACAATAAGTCCAAATCTGGCACCATTCCAGGGTACAGTCTCAGAAGCTGCAAAATTCCCCATATCGTGAAGACGTCCCTCGTTTGATAAGGCTTGCTGTACTTCTCCACATAGGCCTTCCCGGCCACAATCACTAATCTAAAATGTGCATTTGGTTGACCTCTTTGGATCATTTTTTGTGTAATTCCCGAGCTCTCCCATTGCTTTAAATCTTGGTGGATCCATCGGAAGTAGTCAGGGCAAGTTTCGGGTGATGATTCATCTGGTTCGAAAGAGGATGGATAACTGTTGGGACATTTTTTTGGCAAACCTGGATCGGAGCAGTTGAGAGGAAACTCGATTCTTTCATGGTGTTTTTTACTGTTAATTCTAGAAGGAGAAATCATCTGGAGAATTGGATAGCCCTGTATGATATTCTGAGACAAAAAAAAAGGTAGACCAAATAACAAATATTAAGCTGTTGCATTCATCAAAGAAGTAACAGAATTTGAACAAGGACTATATATCAATCGATCAGGCAGTCTCCCACTGTACATGAAGAATGTCTGGGGCCGATATCCTCCTTTCCCCCTTCTTGTTTGCCAGACAATTTATATTATAAACAATTTAATTTCTTGCAAATTTGATAAGAAACTGAAAATATATGATCCAATATATGGTGCATTTAAATTTAGTAGACATATTGATGAAGGGGATTCATAACAAATTGACCATTAACGGATGTAAGCAAAAAACCTTTTTTGTCTTTTCTTTTTTGTATCTTTTTAACAAGTTTTCAATTAGTTATCACTTATCAAGCAATAATGGCCCAAAAAAAATTTGATTATCAAGCTTTGTACTTTGTAAGTTCAAAAAACACATTATGATGATATTTTAAAAATTAGTATAGTTATTTGTTATTCGTGACCGTTTGGTCCAAGGGTAATTAATTATATTTATGATTTTTTTAGCCGAGTTTGAATCTTTCTTTTATCTAAATTTTACTTATTAAGAAAAGAAAAATAAACGCATTTAATCCTACTAGATAATAGAAGAAAGATATAAAGGAAAGGAAAATAAAAATGAAGGAGAAACTTACAATATCCATCCAATTAACGCATGCAACAATAAGGATGATGAAGGTGAAGAAAATGAAAGTTGTTGTGGACACCAATCCCTTGTGCTGACCAAGACAACCTTTTGCAAAGCAACCAGAGATTTGATCACCATGAGGCCCTAACCCACGAAAAGACTTAACATAGTCTGCCATGGAGAAATTATATGGCCTTGACGAAACTTCAGAGTTGAGACACACCGTTCGAGCTTTGAGATATCTCCCGGGATGAATAGCTTGATTCAAAGGCAAATATGTTGATGGCCTAATATCTAGAAATGTAAATATGTTGATTATAAGATACGAATTTGAACTTGTTTTTATGGAATTAAAAACCATAAATTGCATGTGGGCTGTCCTTGGAACCGATTGCCTTCTTTGTTATCTATTATTAAATACTACTAATCTACTTATGGAAGGGAAGGTAAGACACGAGAAATGCGTTTTGCATAAGAAGATACATAAATATCCTGATAACATTTGAGAAGAACACTGGGTTAATTTTTTTATTAAAGTGAATTTGGAATTATCTGAAAAGTTTCGTTTTGAGAGAGATTTTGAGGGGTTTGACTTAATTAGATGGAGTACATTACTTTGCGTAGATTATTCATCATTATTAATTCTTTCTTACTACTTACTCCATTGATCTAGAGTAATCAAACTTAGAGAAGTGTAGTTTTTTTTCCTTTTTTTAAATTGAGGTGAGACTTGGGGCAAAAAATTCATTGGTTCCGTGACCTGAAAATACGATTAATTTTGATTAAACATATGTCACGGAATTAAATGTTTCTGCAAAAATAATACAGTATAATGTTTTAACAAACTAGACGAAGGGGTGCAAAGAATTTGCGATCACGTTTGTATCATGTTGAACAATTTTGGAGATATTTCTGTATTATTTCAGAGATTCTGAAATTTGAATATTGTGATTTTAATAATTACAGAAAGAAGCTCTGTTAGGATATTCCATGCAAACCCTGGATATATATCTAGTTTTAAAACCTTTTTTCCGGAGATTTTTGCATCTTTTTCAGATACGCTAAATCTCAAGATACTCTGTAAAGTCATCAACAACTGATCTAATTAATAAAAGGTTTGACAAAGGTATAATTAACATGATTGCAGCTTTAAGCAGAAGATAAAGAAACGTGTGATCATGTTCTATAGACGATAATACCGAAAAACATCAAACACACTCAAAGGGGCATACCCGTATTCTGTGCGGAAGTTCATCACGTGGTGTTCCCTGCGGACCGAACCAAGCTGATGAATCGTCGAAGCCTAATGAGAAAGTCGAAAACAGGGCGAAAATGGGCAGTGTTTTTGATCTGTAAAAGCGAAACCTTTGAACTTGAAGCGAGATATTGAGTTCTGGTCAAATAATACGTGCACTAAGCAGCGGGAATATGTGGGTATATATGTTAGTTAATAATTTAAAACAAATTACTAGTAATATCTTTTTACGGGTTATTTGATATTGACTCGTCAAACCGATAAGCTTTGTTGAAGAGGAGGAAGGATGAATATGATATAAACTACACAGAATTTGTCAAGACAAAGATTGATGAGACAGATTTTGAAAAAAAAAAAAAGTTGGAGTCTATTTATCTAAATCTTTTGCTCGGACGAACAGGAAAAACTGTTCTGGACTATATATCAATAGTCAATTTCGGTTTGGTTACAACATTGGAATCTTCTGAGGTCTTATTATTGACAATTTGGAATTGTTGTTGAGTAACCTAAACTTAGCTATAATTAACAGTTGAGATCATCAATAATTGGTTGATTCAAGTGGTTTAACATTTATTCCTTTTAAATAAGGTCTTGAGTTCGAGTCTTGTGAATGGAGAAAATCATTGTTGGGAGAGTTTTACTCCCATAGTGGACCAACTCGGTTCGAAAAAAATTAGTCTTGGATCAAAGGCCTAAGGATACCCTTGGTTACAAAAAAAACAATTGAGATCTAAAATTATTAAGCCAAGGAAAGTTTATTAAAGAGAAAGAAGATGGTAGTGGGGGGTGGTGGTGGTGGGGTGGCTAGGGGGGGGGGGGGGGGGTGCGGGGAAGAGAGAAAGAAGACTTGGAGATATACATATACAGAACAAAAGAAATTTAATTCAGATCAAATTTCTTAGTCCTGTGAGTTCTTATTAGTTCAAGCTACAACCACTCCAAATTTGACTATGCAATTTAATTTTAATGCCAACATTCAAGCTTGAGCCCCACTATAATGCCCCACTATAATATGCAATTTAATTTTAATGCCAACATTCAAGCTTGAGCCCCACTATAATGCCCCACTATAATAAAAGGAGAAAATATAAATATTTAATCAGTACTGTAAGTAAAAGAAAAGTTTTACAATATCTTTTAATAGCAACATGACATTTTGTGTTTTTTAATTTTCTTTTTTAATAAAATTTTATGGTACACTCTATCACATACAATAATTACTTTTAAATTATTTTTTTTTAAATTTACCTTCATCTCTCCATCTACTTCTACCACCAAAAAACCAAATCCCTCTTTTTCACATGTTCCCAAATGTTAAAACGGCCCTAAGTTGATCTTCTTAGCTATTAATTTTAGTCAAGATCCACAACGTTGTCAAAATAAACTCAAGAAATTAGATTGGATGAAAAGGTTCTACTTCTACTTCATCTGTCCCAAATTAATTGTCACTTTTTTAATTTTTTTTGGTCAAATAATTTTATCTTTGATAATTATTTATAAAAAAATTATATGGAATTAAAATTTTAAAAAATATATTTTGAGAAGTTCATGATTTAAGGTTTATAAATATTATTTTTAAATATTTTTTGATTTTATATTTTGATAAAAAATAATGATCAAAGATGAAATTATTTGACAAAAAAATAAAAAAAAATGACAATTAATTTGAAACATGGATAAAACATAAAGCAAAGTAGAAGCAGGCGTAGGGGTCAAGGGGTAGGGGTAGGGCTAATATTTTCTTCCAAGTTGACTAAAAAATTCCATACTTTGCTAGGAAGCGGTGGGTTTTGCTTCCAAATAGATGCTCCCTTATCCTTGTCACGTCCCGTTCCATTATCCCAATAGTAAATATAGTAGCAGACAGTAGAAGATTTTCTCCTTTGGATTGGCTGCTTGCTTGTACTCAAGTAAGGATTCTATTGGCTTGGGTTTTAATGAAAAGGAGAATCCAAATTAACAACTAAAAAAATCAGGTTAATTACGGTTTTAACATTTGAGAATCAGAGGGATTTAAGTTTATGTTGGAGCAGAGACAAAGATAATAAAAGTAATTTAAAAGTAATTTAAAAGTAATTATGTTGGAGTAGTGTATTGTAGAATTTTTTTACAATAGAAAATATGAGACGTCATGTGGTTGTTAGACATGTTGTTGTTAGAAAGTGTAAAACTTTCTTTTTATACGTAGTGTAGATCAAATATATTCTTATAATAAAGGAATCTTAATTAATATATGGACTTTAATTCAATTAATGTGGGGGAGAAAAATCAATATCCAACGTCCATTAACTCATTGAAGTTTTGGTTTCGAGGCCCACGTTTCAGTTTCCAACGATTTCCAATGGTTGAATACACAAACAATCTCACTGGTTTAAAAGGAAAATCTAAAAAGTGACCCAGGCAATGTTTGGGGAATTTTTTTTAAAATTTTAAGTATTTAAATTTTATTTTTTAAAAATATGAGAGGCTATAGATGAATAATTTTTTAGGATCAATCTTTTTTTAGCCTAACAAAACTATATATTAATCTTATATACAAATCAAAATATAATACAAAATATATATAAAAATTCATTTTGATATACAATTAATTAATAATAAAACTACATATATAAAATATTATACATAAGTTGAAGCTAAACTTTTTTTTTAGTCTTATTAAGAATGAAAAAATTCCTACAAAAAATATATTAAGAATTTTTTTAAAAAAAGAAAGCACCAAAATTTGTAAATAAAAAAAAAGATAAAAAAACTAATAGGTTCTAGCCCAAAACATCAAAAAAAAAAAGAGGAGCCAATGATAGAATGACAATTGCACTCTCTTCTCCTCTAATGTCCCTTTATCTTTCATACAAGAACCAAATCTTGCATTCGTTTCGCTTTGAGCACCATTTTTTTATCAAAATTCAAAATTTTATTTATTTAATAATTGTGATAATAAATATAAAAAAGACAAATATATACCTTCTGATAAAATAATTTTAAAAAATAAATTTTTAAATAACTATGAAAAGGGATAAATTCAAATTCTAAACATATCAAATAATAAATATAAAGTTAAATTTATAATTCAAAAAAGAAATAAATCAAGTTTAACAATATAATTTAATGTCAAATTAGAACAAATATTTTTGGTTTAAAAAACTAAATTATTTTCCATGAGAAATTTAAAATGTAAGCCTATATATTTAACTAAACTCAATTTTAATTATATATGTACGTTAAATACATGTTTTCAATTTTTTCTTTGAATATTAATTAATTAAAATAATATTTTATATATATTTTATAAATATTATAAAATAAATGTAAAACAAAAAAATAATTTCAAAATAGTTAAAATCTTTTTAATCTAGTATAAGGTCCAATTAAAGTTCCAATTTTCTTATATTATTGCTTAGCCCACCGATCTTTCCCTTGTTGAACTCAAAGTCCAAGCCCAGAAACCTATTTGCAATGACTAAGAAAGCCCCATAATATACTTTTTATGCTACAAGTACTTGTCAAAATATAAAGCCATGTATCTAATTTTCTAAAGAGAGAGAGAGATATATATATATATATATATATATATGGTAGTAGAAAAAAGGGAAAAAAGAGGAGACAATGAGGGGTGGTAATTGTACCTTCTCTCTTCTAATATCCCTTCATCTTTTATATAAAGTAGTATAGATTACAGCATACATATATATAGATGATTGATGCTCACAAGTCACAAGTGGGATTTAAGAATAATTTTGAAGTTCAAAATTTTTTTCGGGTACATGAATAAGGGTCTTACCAATAAATTTTGTTATTAGACAAGTTAATCTGTACTTTGATTAATCAAAACTCCAATAATTAGTAGTGTATGAAAATTTAAAACTTCAAATGGAAATCGAATCATGGGTCGACGACTGCATCATTATAATTAGTATATGTACTCAAACATAAATTTGTCTACAATAGGATTACAACTTGCTAGATGATAGGTACTGAACGTCGAGAGAAGAGGAGAGAGAGGAGAGAGAGAAAAGAAGAGGAGGGAAGCAGAGCGAAGAATGAGCAGGGGAATAATCTCGCTGCCTTTTTCATTCATTTGTTCAGTACATATATCAATTGGCGTAACCGTTTCTTGGATCACGAGTCAATAGTGACTGGACCCTTACATAAGCAAATACCATAACTAATTACAAGGAATTATATCAGGATAAAGTATAGTCCTTCAGCTAAGTAGGTGTCTGAGCGCTCGTTATCTCGGCCTGGTAGCAGCATGGTTAGCCTGGTGCGTATCCCTAGATATAAGCAAGAAAATTAAAATGCTCATTTTGCATGCTTTTTATCTATACTATGCCAATATTCATTTTCCCACGTCTCGACTTGCCTCGTTGAATTAACTTTTCTTTCAAGAAATTCATGCAGCTCGTGGGGTTCATAAGGTGGAGGCATCGCACATGGAATTGTATCACTGGGAGAAATCACCATGGATTCTACCATAAAGTTTTTCCATGTACCACTTGCGGGGCACGCCATTGTTTCTGAACATAGCTCAACGGCCCCCGGAGGAATTTCGGGTTTAAATCTCAAGAGCTTTGCGTACTCATTTAACAAATGAAACATGTAATCGTATACATTATCCATCTTTAGATCCTCTTGTATGAAGTTACTCGCAGCCTCTCCGATGGTTTTTGCCTGGAGAATTAACAATTCACACAAATACAGAATTCAAGTCAAGCTTTGGCCACGTTAAAATTGAAATGGCATGAAGTGCAAAGGTTGGTAGAGAAAAATAAACCTTTTCAGGATGACGATTGCCCCATTCCACTGCAAACTTGAGAGATGTGCACTTGGTGTTTTCTCTGATAGGCCAGTAATGCTGCAATGGCACCATGCCCCTGATGAAGAAATCGTAGAACGGAGACCTTATGTACAAGGTCATCGAATCACATGCCAGAATATACTTTTCACTTACGGACCACGCCCATCCCTCTGTATATATCTTATATCTGTAGTAGCAGTACATATATATGGCGAGAAAGAACCAAAAGTAATGAAATGCAGCAGCATCAGATTATCAAACGGGAAAGCTTGAAATGGTAGATTGTTGATAGAAAAATAAACTAGTACACTATTTGATTAATTGATTATATTTACCTGTGGCCGCATTGGTCCTCTAGATTTGAGTGTTTGTAGCCCTGTTTAGATTCCTTGTTCCAATCCTAAAGTAAAACTTAATTAAAATTTTTTCACAATATGAGCAATGAGAAGGATATATATATTTTTAAAACCCAGTTCTAAAATAGTAGAACAGAAGTGATAGACATATATTAAGAGGAAGAAAAAAGGAGAAAACACAATTAACCTGAACGTAGAGGAGGGTATTCCAGTTACTTTTGTCGGTAACGTTGCACTTCATGAGGTCCTTTCTTGCAGGAGCCACGTTGGGGTTTCCTCTCCAATAAGCATAAGGCACCCTGTCCTTCCATTCCGTCCTCCGGTTTCCTTTCTTTATCTCCTCCAAAACGTTTCTCCAGGGCCTTACATTGGTCTCAGCCCTAACAAAACGTGACACGTTAGCATCGCCCATTATTAGATTTACGTGATTCTATCAAAACACGATTGTTGGGCCTAGTAAAATTAAACCCATTACCAGCCCCAGAAGGACCAATCTGGGAAAACAATGTCCAGGCTCCATTCATCCGCACAATACCGAAACAATGGAGGTGGGCGTGCGTTTGGACCCCGAAAATCCTTGGACCGAACCACGGGGCGGTCGTCGCAATCAAACATTAGCTCCATGTCTGGCAATCTTCCAGGGTACACCCTTAGAAGCTGTAATATTCCCCATAAAGTGAACATGTCTCTGGTCTGTATTGACTTCCTATATTTCTCGACATACGCCTTTCCCTTGACAATCACCAGCCTGAAATGTGCCGTCCTTCGAGCCCTCTCTATCGTGTCTCTGCTGATTCCCATCTCCTTCCAGGGCCTTAAATCTTCGTGGATCCATCGGAAGAACGATGGGCATGTTGTTTTTGATGAACTGTGAAGACTGTGTGTGGTTGGATAGTCCCTAGGACACGCTTGTGTCAGGTTTCCACTGGACCATTTGCATTTCAGTGGGAACTCTAGCTTGTCTGTTGCGTTTGTGGATTTGGAACCGAGGATTATATTTTGACAACAAGAAAAACCTGAAAAGATAGACTAAAATCGAAGCTTGCATGAGATGTTGGGATTTCTGAACAGCGTGTCTTATAACGAGTAAGCATGTACTTACAGCATCAATCCAGCCAAGGGAAACTAGCACACAAATAATGAGGAGGCCGGAAACGGCTATAACAGTTGAAGCTGCAGCCTTCTTCTTGAGGGGCAGCCTTATGGTTCCTGTGAAAGAGTCTTGTAGGCAGAAGAAACTGCCTTGATGGTACTCATCATTCCTTTTCATTCTTGCAGAGATGGAAGAAGGCTTAAGATCATTCAGATCTTGCGTAATTATGTACTTCTTTTTAATCCCTAACATGGTCCCTAATTAATTAAGTTGAAATTAAAGACACCGTGAGCAATGCCCTCCCCAAGCTGGTGCCTGCATAGGACTTCCAATATGTCAGTCTCAGAAAACAAAAAAAAAATGGAAGGAAAAGAGAAAGAACGACTTCCAAGAACCAAGATTAATCGTCAGCCTTCCTTTCTTTATTCTCTTTGAGGGCTCTCTCAGCTACTGTATCTATGCGCCAATAAGTTCCAATAGACCAGTTGCATCATCGCTAGAATTAAAAAGAGAAAAAGGAATTATGCCTAAGCCTAATAGAATTAGTTATGGCCATAAAGAAGCTTTTACGAACCAAGTTCAATTTATATAGTAGTATATTATATTATGTTAAATTATGCAAAAATGAGTTTGCATCGGGCCAAACGAGACAAATACGTGTCCGGAGTCCGGATACCTATAAACGTGTGCTAACGAAGCCTTCGTCTAACCTTTTGTCCGAATATATTATTCCAATTTAACAAAATATAGGTAGGAAAGAAGGATAATAACGTATTTGGGTTACTACAATGTTTTTCTTGTTCTAAAAGATTGATCCACGTTTCCCGTCCCTAACCCAGAATTTGCTACTCGAAATCTGAAATCTTCACACGACAAATGAGAGGAGCCCTCTCCATCATCTCTCTCTCTCTCTCTATATATATATATACTCTTTTCATTATTGTTATATTATTTTTTTAATCAAAGAATCTATCTAATTACCATTTTGTAAATTAAGTTATAAACATTATCTTTTGATTTTCGTGCTCAAATTCTGAAATTATCACCGTAAACTAAGAAAGAAAAATTTTCTGATCAAAAAGATATTGATGATAAGATAAGGGATTATAAAAATAGGCGAAGGATCTTCATAGACATTCAATTTCACAATTCAAAGTAAAATCACATGAAAGCCTAAGCTAATTCTAATTCCCCTTCAAATGAGCTTCTCCTTCTCCCCATGTTTTATTTCCTTGCGCGCGGGTTATATCCATTCTTTCCACTATGCCCATTGCCTAACAAAAGGCGTCCTTTTTCAGCTTCCCACATCTATAGAACGCAAGAAAATTCATACAAGTTCGATTTTTCTTTGCTACATAGAGTTGCAAAGGCTTTGAACTTTGACTTCTTCAAAGTTAAAATATTTAATTATTATAGAGGAAAACTTGACAAATTATAAGAGAGTAGATAAGAGTCGCATTCAGGGAGCGGGTTTGCTTTGAAAGAAAGCATGTCCCAGAAAACAGGCAAGGAGTCCTAGGTTCGGCTTCTCGAACTACTCTTCTACCAAAAAAAGAACTACTTTTAGTCTAATTTATTGCTTGCTTACCAATTTAGTCCAATTCTAAAGTTGAGAAAGTAGAAACACTTTTCCACGTGGAAGTGCTAGACAAGTTAGTTTGTATATGTATAGCAATTTCTTTCGATTCTAAATTGGATCCGAAGTCCAACGTGCCCTTGGGGATAATCCCATAGAATGTCAAGGATCAATCATGTGACCGTGAAACAGCCCACATGAATTCTGCAAATCTAGCATCTGCTATAGGTTGCCCAAAAACGAGAGAAAATCAAAATTTTAGCTAAACACGTTAACAAGATTTTTATTCATTTCAATCTTGTGATAGCTCCTGCTGGTCTTTAGCGCATAACAAGCGCCACTGGTTACATATTTGACACTGGCTGTAGGTCAAGAATAATGGCCTTTTTCTTTCACCTTCCTCCACATCCGGGTAAACAAGCGGCATTTGTGCAGGAATCATCCGTCTTAATTATCGTTGATATTATGAAAATTGTTCACACACAATTCTCTGGCCCACTCCATGTTTTTGATCTCATTGTTTCGACAAATTTTATACAAGAACCACAGTCAAAACTTCGCCACTGGTTCAATTAGCACGTCTCCATGTATACAAAACAGCAGTCACTAGGTTTTATTAACAAATAAAAATCCACTGGCAGCTTAGAAGGAGCTCCCATCCGTCTCATGGACAACAGTTACACACACGAATTTTGGTGATGACGACAAGTTAATAATCATTGTGACGGGTCATAATTTTATTCCGCAACTGGACACTGTTTCAGTAAGGGATATCACTGTAGCAAGAGTTACCACAAACCACAGCAAAGAACACCAGCATATTATGCATGTGAAAGAACAACACCTTGAAACCAACCAACCCATCCCTCACCCTTGATGGCCACATGACTTGCATGGAGGACAATTACCCTATTGAAGAAGGCAATTAAGTCAACAATAGAAGCAACTTGTCCTACTTTAACAAAAGAAATTCAACCACATTTCTAAACGACTAAAACATGTACGGGCATACATTGCATACCTCATTAATTATAACTGAGAAATTCTCCAAGTTTAGAGGTTTCAATAGCCAATTGTGAAACGGAGGTCTCCCTTTAAAAAGTTTTGACACTGAGTTATATTCTTCAGCCCCGTTCTGTAGATAATACCAAATCAATCAGCAAAGATGGTAGTCATTAGTCCTCGCCACCACTGCCCTCATGTCCATTATTCCAATGATAAATAGAGTAAGAGGTATAATTTCTATTGATCAGCTCTAAGTCAACAGAACAATTGTTAAACAATCATTTCAAATCAAAATTCTATCACCATTAATCAATTCCGGGAACCAATATCCATGGTACCAACGAGTATACAAAATCATTACCTTGAGTTCTCGATAAGTAACCTCATTGAATGAGCATTTAATTTTGCATTTCTGCCTCAGTGATAAGAAAATTTCCAACATTTGCTTTCTGAGGGGAAAGTTTTTCTTATAAGAACAGGATAACGAAAATAATTTGTTACAACTCACAAGAGCATGCTTGGTAGCTTACTTGCACAAAGATGATCGAGTAGATGGATAAACTGCCCCTTTAGCAGATGTGCCTTGCTTTCTTCCAGTAGTTCCGAGAATGACTTCATGCAAACCAGACTTATTCCAACATATAGAATACCTGAAAATTAATATATCAATCATACAAAAAGAAAGGATAAAACAGCATTTACACCTATAAGTGGCTAAATTTAACAGGAGTACCCGCAAGTTAAGGTGGCTTGAGCGGTCTCAGAATGCTGAAACTCCTTAGCTGGTACTGGGGCTGCACAAAATATTGGCTGCTGATAGCATTGAAATTATTGTGGTGAAAATCCTCCCATTTTAGAATAGGTTCAAGATACTATAAACTTCACAAACCTTGTTAACTACAAAAGGCTTTATAAGCTCGTTTGGAAATAGTTTAATTCGATGATATACAGATCTTTTCAATTGTTCCTCCAAGCAAAAATCCTCAGAAACATATGGGGATTTTCCGACAGTAATAGAATAGAGGTAAACAGGTTGAAGAAAGTAGGAAAGCAGAGCCCCTAAGTTAAGAAACAAAGAAACTTTGTCATCAAACAAATGCAACAATAGTGCAAATAATTTCACTTTGAAAACGAGAAAAAAATGAAAATAAGCCAGTCAGACATCAAATTATTAAGAAATATGATGCAAAATTTATGTAAGTTTCTGAATCTTGTAATAGAAAGAAGGTTTGAGAAAGCAAATGAAATAGACTATACATATAATAGCCAAAGACAGTGTGCTTTTCCAGTATATAAACTACATCAAGATGCTTAATTTGTTTTCCTTATCTAGGTAAGGGATGCATTGTCCTCTAATTACTTCATAGCAAATGATGAACCTTGAACTCCAACAACACTCCAACGAGCTATCTTGTCAGAGCAGCTAACTGACAATGTCATGTCACCACGACCAGGCTTCCTCTGAACCAAACCAATGAGTTCTGAGCCATCTCCTGAAAATACAATTTTTAAGTCCATATCTATTTAACATGATAACCACCTTCTCCATTGCTATATTGATCACCAATAGACAAGGAAATGACGAAACCACATAATCAAAGTTTCATACGTTTATTGCCACCCACAGGGCAATTTCACAACAATATATACCATTAACACATTGTTTCTAGAAGAAAGGGCCAACAATTACCACTATTACTGCTTGAAGCATTGGAAAGAACAAATATTGACTGGCCACGTTCATGAACTGAAGAAGTTGCCGAATTAAGCGAAGCACCCCCACCTTTTAGACATGATCAAGATATTGAAGTCAAAGTATGTGTCTTTTTCATAAAAGCTTACAACTTTGCAAGGAAAATGAACACCCAGGAAGACCAACATTAGGAGATAAATAAAAGACATCACCAAGAATTACATGGCAACTGAGATACGTAGAGATGTAGTTTCCATCCTGATTGGAGTTTGTATCTTATTTCACCAGAACCATCTGAGTCCCATTGGAAAACTGAGTTTTCAAGACCGCCAACTTCCAACCCTCTAGTTTCACTTTGTCCTTGGTTATTTAAATTGTCATTAATACGTTGAATCTCATCATAGAAGAACCTGGTTCGATTACCAAAGAACACAGAACAGACATTTCTTAGACTTATTACAACACAATCCAAACAGACAATCATTCTACTCCTATTGTAGAAACTCTCAAAACCCTAGGTGGTTTTCTTTTGGAACGTACAACATACTGACAGGTGATTACTTATAAGACAAACACCACTTAAATTTTCCGACTTTATTATTTCCTAACCGAAAGATTTGAGATTCTCATTTCTGCAATAAGAACTACCAAGAAATTGGAAGTATCAAAAAACGAAAAGGAACCTTAATAAAGCTCTGCGGGCAATAATTTCAGCGTGGGAGTCATTGACAATGTCACCGCCATGGCTCAAACGAGAGCGTCCTATACATTTCGTTCCTGTGCCTAATGCAACCACTTCCAAATCTAAACTCAGAAAAACAAAAAAAAAATCATAAATTCAAGTTGATTAATGGAGTACGGTTCAGTTTCATCATCAGCAACGTATCTATGATCTTGATTCTGGATTATAAAAACTTAGAAAAGTATTAGAATTTGAACAAAGTAATTGAATTGAAGATGAAGAGATGACCTTGAGAGGGAGATGAAAGGAGAAAAGCGGCCAATACAGTGACTTCCCGTCCCTGAGGCTTTCCCTTCTTTGGCAGCGACTTGTAGAGCGCAAACACTTTATCTGCAACTCTCTCTGCCCATTCTTTCTCTGCAAAATATGAAGAAGAACAACAAGAAGATGAAGAAGATTCAACTTTCAACTCATCAGAATCCATGGCAACTTAAGTGAAAAAAGTCAGTGAGAAGCAGAAGCGGGAAGTCGGGAACAGCCGGACTGTGAGACATCACTCACCTTCCACGACTAAGATTGTTATTGGATTTGAGCTGAAAGTTTTGTTTCGCAAATTGGGTCGTTTCTTTCTGTTCCCTTTCTTGGGCTCATCTGTTCTGACCCATCCAGGAAAAGACAAAAAGGATTTGGCAAGTTGGACCTCGCCTCACTGTCCCCTTGGTTGGGCTTTTCTGGTCCGATCCTCCCTGGAAAAACCCAAATTACCATTAACGTTTCATGAACGATACCTTTCACCCTTGAGGACTAGGAGCCCAGACTTGATTTTTTTTTTTGTGGGGGTAATTTGGCAAATGGCACTACCTACGCTATGTGATATGACTACGTCTTTGTTAATTTAATAATAGTAATAAAATTAATTAATAATAATGGTGTAGACTGTAGCCCCCCAAAAAAAGCATCCTTACAACAGCTAATCGCTTTGTTGGAAGGTAAGGTTCCAATCTAAGAGCTGCATAGCTGGAAACAAATCTCTCTCTCTCCACCTCTCTCTACTCCCTAAAAAGGCCTAAAAGTAAACCTATAATAATAATTAGTACTTATTATACCAAGAAAGCAAAAGCGAAACAAAGCTTGTTAAATGTTAATTAATTGTCCGAACACCCTTTGATTAATGATTAAATTAATATATTAATAAATTATATTATATTAAACAAAATTTGTCCTCGTTTTAGCCAAAATGGGCAAAGTAGAGTCTCGTCACCAGCGAAGCAACAGATGCATTACATGATGAAAGATATCAATGGTAGTAACGGTCCAATTTGGAAGGGACCCCCGGACCCCACCCCGCACATGCTCACTATCCTCACCAGCTCCTCACCAGCCTACACTTACTTGTCAATTAGATATCGCTCCCTTTCCCTCCGCCTTCTTCCCACCCGCGCGTGTCCCCACTTCTTCCCTTCCCACGCACCTCATTCCAATTTTATATTTTGTTCTTATATACAGGTTAGTAAATTTCCTTGTTTGATTGTGCAGACAAAACAAAAAAAAAATAAAAACACGAACAATCAAACAAAACGACATTGTAAGACTCTAAATGTTTGTCTGCTATCGGTAAATTATTAACTCCTTTTCAATTTTACTACTTGTGTTTTATTTTGGACGTAAAACGGTAAAACCGTAAAAGGCCCCTGGGAAAGTGACAACAGACCTGGCGAAGGAAGAGGGTGGGATTCCCCCATTTCGGTATCTTTCGAAAGGGTTCAATTTGTCAAAGCCATTCAAAGGTGAGGGCCCGTAGCCCATAAGAGCACACGATGTGCCTGCATGCTAATCTACTCTACGTCGTCGTATTTCACTTGCCGACATACGTGGCGCAGTTAACCGCTTTACCTGTCGGCATAAAAGATTCCACACCCTACTTTCAATCTACATCACACTCCTCTCCTTCAGAGACATAACGACCGTTGGATCCAAAAGTGACCCAAATCAACGGTAACTTGGGGCCATGCCAACTCAACTCAATCACTATTTCAATGACATGCTTAGCGTATAATATAAAAGTCCAGGATGGATATAAGTTTCTGGCTACACATCATTTCAGGAAGCAGACGTTGCTAAATATAGATAGTGGAGAGTTACCCGTTCTGATTTTTTCCCCAGCTCTACTGCCTATTCCTATAAGCTAAATTATGGCGGAGGAAGTGAAGAAGGTTGAAGCGGAGACGCCTCCTGCTCCACCGCCAGCCGCAGAGGCTCCAACAGCCGTCTCCGAGGAAAAAACCGTTGTTCCACCGCCGCCTGCGGGGAAACCTGACGAATCCAAAGCTCTAGCCGTAGTTGACAGTAAGTTTTGCCACTGCCTTCCTGTTTTTTTTTTTTTTTGGCCACACTGCCACCCTGTTCTGTTTGTTTCACAAATTTATATCTATAAGCCTTTTTGTTAAGCTGCGTTTTGATAAGCTTCATCATGTAGGTGGAAATATTTTCAGTCTTTCAGCCATGGGAATAAAATCAGCTGGCAATTAACATTAGGCAGTGAATTTTGTCTATTTTTGTGTTAGCGTGGATTTGTCATTGGTGATTGACTCATCTTGTTTTCTTTTCTTCGTTGAAATATAAATTTCTTACGTTGTTATGACTTATGACTTGGAATTGAAAGTTCCAGCCTTTTTATTCCTTAATATTCAAGTTCAATTTAGCTTTCAAAGGCGCTTGGTTAGTATTAAAGGATCTCTGGAAAACAGAGTTCATCTTAAATATGTATTTTCTTCTTAACAAACTTGACCTTTAATTGCGTTTTTTTTTTGGTCTGTTGTTTTTAGCAAAATAAACCAATTTAACCCCAAATGAGGTAAACAATAACAGAGTAGTCAATTTCTTTTCCAGATTTTTTTTCTTAATTTTTTACCCTTTATTATCATTCCATTATACTGACTAAAGCTAAAGAAAAATGTTCGATGGCTTTGTTGCACAGCTTCGACTCTGATTGAGAAAGACCCTTTACTTTCTGATTGCAAAAGAAATAAATTTTCCCTCAAAATGAAAACTGGACTGTTAAGAAAAGTATAAATTCTCTAAAAGTAGAACCTTGCTTAGGGATTGAGAGAGGAGGCTTTTTCATGGGATGCTTAACTTTTAACTTTGGTTCTGATCCATATTATTTATTTACTTCTCTTGGATCATCATAATTCATTATTACAATTATGCATGGGATTGCTGTATCAACATGTACTCTCTTTTTATGTATAATCTGTAGATTCAGAAAGCTATCTTCACTGTCTCAGGATAGATTAGATTTCAAAAAATACCCAAGCCAACACACGAGATTCTATTAGAATTTGGTTCAGGGTGGCAGGGTGCTGGTTTGATTATTTAAAAACCACATGGTTTTGCCAAACATATGTTCCCCAATTATTATAATCATGGCATCTAATAATTGATTATATGGGGCCCTTCTTCCATTATGTTTAGAGTTGGATAATTACGCTTTGCTTAAAGTTGCTTTGACAACACGAACAGTGCTGCTCACCCTTTTTTGTAATTTACCTGCTTTTTTATATTTTGAAAAGGAAACTTCAATTGTAGTAGTATTATCATATTCGTTCTATTGCAATCACTTCCTTGATTCCCCATTTCGACGACAGTTTCTGAACTAGTTTTTTACTCGATGATTCAACAAGTTAACCGTTATTAACTCACTTAAAATCAAAATTTAACCTCATGGGCTTTTGCTCTCAAAAAAATATATATATATATATGGGTTTTTATTTTTTATTTATTTATTGCCTGTAGTAGTAATTTAGATTGAGCTAGACGATGCTTTATCTTACAAGTCATAATATGAAATCTATAAATCGATAACTCACGGTTAAACAACAAAGTCATCTTAATGATATTCAGCAAATTTTCTTTAATTTACTTGTTTTCATTCATAGAAGAACAGATGATGAGAAACAGAATTTCTTTCAGGCGCAACCTTGTTCTTTAAATAATCTAATAATTGCCATCATTGATCATTATGCTCTTCTGGTCGTTCTAACGTTGTCTGCATTTTGACAGAGGCCCCAGAGCCTGCACCAAAGAAAATTTCTGGAGGATCACATGATAGGGGTAAGTGTTTTTAATACTTCTATGATCCTTCTGTTTTTTACTATCATAAAGAATAAACATCATATATTATTTAATGACCATACAAGGAGGTTTTTAAAGCTTATGCAGAATGTAATGATTTAATGTCCTATGTTCTGTTTTTCAGACATAGCCCTCGCTGAGGTTGAAAAGGAAAAGAGGTTATCATTCATCAGGGCATGGGAAGATAGTGAGAAGACCAAAGCGGAGAATAAGTGAGGCTTTCTCCAAAAACCTCTTCCATTTACACTATTTATTACTAGTAATTAACGTTCATAAAACCAGAATATCATATGAATTTATTTATGAAATCCCCAGTAATCTCTATGGTTTTCTTGATTTTTTTCGAGCTTAATTGCTAAAACTCTTATCAACTTATACTGAAACTGGTAAACAGGGCCCAGAAAAAGCTCTCTGCTATTGTAGCATGGGAGAACAGCCAGAAAGCAACTCTGGAATCTAAACTGAGAAAAATAGAGGTAATTGTCTTCTATTTTTTATCTTCCATTCACACTATAAATGGTGAGTAATGTTGAGTTGAACACCACTTCGCATTGTGTCGTTTTACAGCCATTTGGAAATTAGGGTTTTTTGATTTTTTTTTTTTAAAGCTAACATACGCATGTATATATTGGCAGGAACAATTGGAAAAGAAGAAGGCAGAATATGCAGAAAAAATGAAAAACAAGGTAGCTTTACTTCACAAGGAGGCAGAAGAGAAAAGGGCAATGGTTGAGGCCAAACGTGGAGAAGAAGTCCTCAAGGCGGAGGAGATGGCTGCAAAATACCGTGCAACTGGACAAACTCCAAAGAAAGTCCTTGGTTGCTTCTAAAGTTACAGATTTCCTGTCTGGTGTTAAAAGGCAAATGTGATTAACTGTTTTCATTGCACATTTTTCTTTTTGGTATCACCTGTATATCTCTTCTGTTTCTGTCTTGTTTTTGTGTTTAAACAGAGTGGAACATCACAAATATCTAGTACTATATTGATTGTGTTTATAGGAATACAATTTTTATTTCGCTGGAAACAAATTTGAGGTTTTTCTTATACAGGCTGTGGAACTGATCATTAAATGCATTTTGCATTCCTTTTTTGAGGATTGAAGAATCTTCCTGTCTCTGAGAAACTTTTATGTGAAATTCCATGTCTCGACAGAAATTGGACATTTTAAGAACTGCATCAAACCTTTTTCTCTGATAAAGAAATGGTAATCGATTTGGTGCATTTACAATTACTTTCTTTAGTTGCGTCTTTGTGAAATCAATCAGCATTGTCGTACTAATTTATGGGGTAAGAATTGTCAAACCAGTTTTTATACTGAATATTGGGATAAAATAACTTGCAAATCCCCAATTTAAAGTTCCAAACCGCAACAAGGAATTCATATCTACTATATATATATATATATAAACAAACTGGGTTCCATGGCAGCATCACATCCGCTAACCGGCTAATTACTGCCTATCATACAAAAAATATGTTAGGCCAATAGGCAATAACCTTAATCAGCATACAACCGGCTTTAGCTGATAAAATTCCAGCATCAAAATTCAAGCAAAATAAGGACTATCATTATACAAATCATGCCTTGAGATAACCTTCAGAGTGAGAAGTAAAAGATGCATCAGTCAGCATTGCTGCAGATGTTGCATAAGTGTCGACGTTTTCCAAGAAGCTCATGTCATTGTTGATGGGAAAGTCCAACAGCAATTGTAGAGCAGAGTCTGATGAATCTTCTGATTCATTCGAACATGATGAATCGGATGCATCCATTGGATCCTCGGTGCATGACTTGAAGCTCTTGCATCCTGTATCCTCAATTTGATTGCTTGCTGTGTTGGGGCAAATATCCATGGTAACAGCTGAAACTGAACCACATTTTGTTGAGGAAGATGTCTGAGAAATCGGGCTTTGACAAGCAGTTTTCTCTACTCCATTCAACTTCCTGAATGATTCTCCCACTTCGGAATTCCATAAGCGTAGGAAATAATCAGAGTCAGGTTTCCCTGATGGTGAGTTGAAAAGCAATGACTCCCTTGAAAGGCGAGCCTCAGCTTCAAGTCTAGCACTCTCCCATTGAGCCATGTGGCGCGTGGCAGGGGATGTAGGTGCGGCTGTGGTTGGACCGCAAGGGGTAAAGGGTTCGTGAGTATGTGGGTCAAGTCCCATGCAAACGAGGCGTTTTTTCAGGTGAGTATTCCATAAGTTCTTGATCTCGTTATCTGTTCTTCCTGGTAGCTGAGAAGCAATGGCAGCCCACCTGAAAATCCCGAAGATCAAAGACAAGAAACATTATAGTTCTTGTGTGTGACGCTAAAAAACAAATCTGTTTCCTGGAGATGATTCTCACTCTTTCATAAAAAGGCAATTCCAACTGCTACAAAGAAAGCTATTAGAATCATATAGAAGAAAACCTGTTTCCAAGAATGCCATGAAGCTGAATGACAAGCTTCTCTTCCTCGAGGGTGAAAGGACCGCGTTTTATGTCAGGTCTGAGATAATTTGTCCACCGAAGCCTGCAACTCTTGCCGCATCTAAGAAGACCTGTCAGCTAAGAAACCCAGTTAAATACATAAAAATCCGAATTCCATAATAACCCTAAAAGGATTTGGATTATATATTTTCTCACCCAATTAGACATTGTGACAAAGTAATTTAAGCCCCTCGATGTCAAGAATTTTGCACATTGTAAACGCCATGAGTTAAAATAAGCAAGAAATTCGAAGTGGCAGAACATATGAAATGAAAAATTACTGGTTCAACTTGTGAGCTTCGTTGAAATGGTGAAAAGGCTTCTACTAATAATTGTCATACATGTATCAGTTCTTTTCTTCCTGCAACAACGCTTTATCCTTCCACTTTTTCTACCAAACATTGCCTTAACTCTAATGAACTTATGTGCCTTTCCAAAAGAAAAAGGGCACATTAAAGAAACAGGAACAAAAGCAACCTGAGGTGCTGAGTACCAGTAATAAAAGCTAATAACATGAAGGTGGTACTTTGGTAACATTTCATCTAGCAGGCAAGCAATTTTGGCCCAAAACAAATACAAGATCAGAAAAGAAACAAAACTTTGGATGGAGAAAATTCTCGGTAATAGATCTGAAGAAACCACAAATGTAAGTGGGCAATGAAGTTGAAAGAGCGAACCGTAAAGACTTAAAGGCAATCCCATAATATTTTAGTAACAGAAAGCCAGATGTTGGATCAGTCCCTTCAGTCCAAAAACAATTAATGGTTGTCCTCATATCATTTTGGAAGTGTTTGCTTTAGAGGACACAAAGAAACTTCCAAAAAAAATGCTTAAAGAAAGAAAGTGCATATACTAAAAGTACTAGATGAAAACAGCCAAAAAAAATGGCTGTAGTATAAAAATCAGAAAACGGTTTTCTTTAACTGACGTCTGAAAGCAGGGGCAAGCAAACACACCTGCAAGCTTAGGAAGAGAACGCCAGCTTCCATGGCCATGTTTCTTGATGTAATCAATAAGGATCTCATCTTCTTCAGGAGCCCAAGGCCCTTTCTTCATACCCTTCCGGTCACAACATGGCGTCCTTCCCATCTTTTTTTTCTTTACAAATGCTTTGTAAGACCACAAACACTAATTCAACAATGAAAAATATGAAGAAAACCTTTCAAATTTTCAAGAGAAACTTGGCTGAGTTCCCTCTAAGACTCTACCCAGAAAAAGGAAAGACGAAAGAGGCGGAAGGAAAGACAGGGTTTTTGAGTGACAAGTGCTTTGAAGCAAATCATATAAGTAAGACATAAAACTTTAAATAAAAGAGGTACAAGAAGAGAGAGAGAGGGAGAGAGATGCCTTAAATGCGAGTTTGATCCTATCTAGGCAAATCGAAAGTGATTACCATCTCATAGTAGTAAATAAATCATAGTAATAAAGTGGGTGAAGAAAGAACGATCGGCGAGTTTCAAGCTGGCTTCGGCTGCTTTTCAATTAATATGCGGTAGTATATAAAAACACTGTATATATTTTTGTTTGACGATTACAGCAACATTGAAGATAAATAAACTTGAATGTTGAAAATCATCATTGAGAGGAAAAAAAGAAAAAAATTCGTACAAACACTCAAACAGTGAAGAGAGTTAATGAGGGGTTCCATTTTTTGAGGTTTGGAGTTGCACAGAACTAGAAAGAAATAAAAAGAAAAGAAAAAACAAAGCGAGAGATAGAGAGAGAGTGTGTGCAGTGAAGATGAAAGGGAATAGGAAAGCATTAAATAATGGATTCTGCGAGCAGAGAGAGGACAAAGAAAAATTTATGGGGAAAGAGGGGAGTAATGGCTACGAAAAGGACATGCATGGGATGTACACACCATGAAATAACTCACTCACCCATATTTTGTAAGCATTGTGTTTGTTTAGTCAGAAAATGAAAGAACAAGTAAAAAGTGAAAAACGATAATGATGTCCAGGGAAATTAAAGTCTAAAACTGTGTGTTGGGAGTTTTCAGCTTGATCATAAGCTGCTGCTCATCACATTACTACAGCAAGAGAAAATGCGAAGAACTTTTCAAACTTTGATGAATCATGAAAGGGGGCAAATGGGTCGGGGTGGGGGGAACGGCGGCAACTAGAGTGGGGGCGGGGAGAGACGGAGCATGGAGATGGATTGTTCATTGGTTCATTTTTCTTTAGTTTGTTTGGATCCTGGGAAAATTAATCTTTTCTCTCTCTTCCCTCCCCCCCTCCCCCCCTTTTTTGAACTTTTTTCTTTGTTTGTTTGTTTGCTTATTTAGTTATATTTGTTTTCAGTTTAAAAATTAAAATAAAATTCAAAAAAAAAAAAGAAACAGAGAGTGGAATAAATGTCAAAGAGTGGGGGAAGGGTTGGGGGAGAATAGAAATGGTAAGTCCTTTCAGTTTTCCAGCATAATAAATGTGGTCAATAGAAAGTCAAAGAAGAAACAAAAATAAAAATAAAAAAATTGCAAAAGACCAAAGGATATGAGGTTGATGGAATTGGAAAGTCAGGTCAGGACTCAGGACCGACACATGATCGTCTACATCTCATGTCTTACTGTATTTTGTTGGAATTGGATGTCTTTTTTAACTTATGATGATGATGATTAACCTTTCTTTTAGTGGTATTTTCTACCACAATTGATTTTGCAACTTAGATTAGAATTTCAACCTGAGCTGCAGATGTGAAGCCAAAAACGGGAACTTCGAAATAATAACTTCATTTCATAATAGATCAGCCTTCTTACGTTTGCATCCCTTCTCGCTAAAAACATGAAATTGAAACTCAAATTGAAAAGTAGGGTATTTACCATATTATCTTTATTACTACTAATACTATAATCATTTTTTTCGTCACCTTCGCCAAATTGACGAAAGCAAAGCTACCGACCCTTCCGTCCCGTGCAGGAACGGTGAAAAGAAAGGTTTCTTGTAAAAATTTCTTACATTTATTTATGTTGTCGGCAACTTGTAAAGGAATGCCTCCTGAAAATTGTTTTGTTTTGTCAATGGTTGTGGTCAGAGCCACAACGAGGAGGAGTTCTCCTCGGTAACCGTCCAATAAATGAAGGGAATCTAACCTGTCCAAACAAAACCAAAACCAAAACCAGGGATCGCTTGTTCATGGACTACACTGCACTACTCTCTTAGTCGCTCAAAAATGATACGGCCGAAACGCTCGTTAGTTTTTTACTTTTAACCTTTCCACTTCCAAGTATTTCTTTACCAGCGTAGGGGCAGCACCTGATACTTTCCATGCTCGACCTCCATTCAAGATTCTAATTTCTAATTAGAAACCAACATTCCCATACCCCCCGGCCACAATAAAACCTGGTTTCATGAAATACCTATTCTCTATGGCTTTAACTTCCGTGTATCCTCATTAAAATTGAAGCATTGATCTCCATGTCTGCATCCAGGACAATGCCTCTCTACATTGAGATCCTGGATTTACGATCCAAATTGCCATCTCCAAAGCTTCCGAGAACTACCATTCAATCAAATCTCACATGCATCTAGCATATATAATAAGCAATGAACTTCTTTTTTGATTTTTTTTTGGGTGAAAATAATAATGAACGTCTCTTAAAACTTGAACAAAGTGAGAGTAGCCAGGAGCTCTGTCGGTGGCACAGCATGCCAATGCCCATGGAAAAAGGGTAAACAGCAACCAAACTGGCAAAATTTTAATCAGCAATTGCGAGGATCTCAACATGATTCGGCTACAGAGTTGCAAAGCAACACGGTCTTAACCCTAATGAAAATGCAAATAAGATTAATCAAACAAAGGACAATATTAAGTCATCTTTTTTCAAATGTCCGATGCCTTTTATTTATTGAAACGACAAAGATGAGCAACTGCACCAACAGGAACAAGACATAAATTTCTTGCACGAGGCACAACCTTAAAACAATTCCACAGTGATCAGACTAGCATAGAAGTACCAAACCATATGTTAACTAAATCAAAAGCAAGACTCTCTAACTCTCTCCTACTATCCTGTTAATGTTTCAGGACTAAGAAATTTAAGAAACCAAGAGAAGCATTCAGGGGTTACATGCATAAAGCACCAACTAAAAGTCTTCCACCATCACCACCTATTTTTTAGAATGCACACCCATGTGCAAGGACATGCACCTTGAATGACCAGCTTCAGTAACCCTAACAAACATGTAAATAATTGAACATCAATCATCGCAACATATAAATAGCAAGAAATGAAATACAATAAAACATTGCAAGCATGGAAAAGGATAACAAAAAAATTAAAAAAGAACCTGGAATGAGTATGGTTGCTCACCATTGTCACCACTGTAGGCTAAAACATGAAACATCCACCATAAATCACCGGCAGTAAATAGCCTGATCAATATGTGGAGGAATTTGCTTAATTTCAGTCCCAAGTTCTTGTTCAATCCTATACCTGTTAGAGAAGACCATATAGCATTTCTATCAATCAGGGGAACTTCAATCTGTATATACCATGCTTTCGAAAAAGGTAGAGATGTGGTAACATACAAGTTAAAGCGGTCCTCATAAGTGATCAAATTCACAGCTAATCCAAGATGACCAAATCTTCCTGATCGGCCAACCTGTCCATTACATGGATAGCCATCAGGATTACAAAAAGAAAAAGAAGATAAATGTTACAACTTGTAAGAGACAAAACATCTTAACCGACATACCCTATGAAGATAAGTTTCTGAATTCTTGGGAAAGTCAAAGTTAATAACAACATTCACAGCTTGGATATCTATTCCCCTTGTAAAAAGATCTGCAGCAAATACAGTTATATCATCAGAAGATTATTGTATATATAATCGGTATCATAGAATGCTTATTGAAGCATGAGGGATCAACATAAGTAGTTGGTTCACAAAATAGGAATAATAGAATTCAGCTTTATATCGTAACCAAAACAAAAGGGGTGGGAAAAGGAAGATGAAGAGAAAACTGATGCCTGATACAGAAAATACAGCAAAAGAACAAACTATCTCAACTGTACAACATTGTTTTATTATTCAAAGTAATCAATTTGCACAGGAAGATTAGCTCATATCCCAAAAACACACTAGCATAACATACCAGTACAAACAAGGTTCCTGCATGCACCATTGCGAAAATCGTGAAATACTCTGTTACGATGGTCCTGAAGCATCTTTGCATGGATATAAAAGCAAGAATAGCCAAGTTCGGTAATTTTCTTGGCCAACAGTTCCACCCGATTCACTGAGTTGCAGAAAATGATTGACTGGTTTATTTGCAGCTGGCGATAAAAAAAAGTTACATCACATCCAAATAACAAAGGAGAGAGAAAAGTAGATAAATGTTTATATATGGTCAAACCTTAGAGAAAAGAGTATTTAGGCAGTGGACTTTCTGTCTTTCTTCCACAAAAGCATAATATTGTGTAATACCCTTCAGAGTAAGCTCATCCATTAGATTAATAATATAAGGTTTGTGTAGGTATCTGTCTTTAAAGTCCTTAACCGTAACAGGAAAAGTGGCTGAAAACATCAAAATTTGACGATTTGCTGGAAGAAAACGTATCAGCTGCTCTATGGAAGGTTGGAACTCCGGAGACAAAAGTTTATCTGCCTGAAAGAAATCAAAACAAAACATCAGATTTAGCAGATCAAAAAGTTCAAATCAAGTATACCAAGTCGAGGAAAATTAAATAATTTCTCCACCCTACAACTATCTCACTTCCTTTTGCAGAAACTTTTCAGAATTATTATGATCAGTCACACTTCTGAATTCTAGTTCCAAAACTAAAATACAGAAGAGAAGAAATTTTAAAAAATCAAAAGGTAATATGTGAACAAAAGATAGTTCTCAGTCATTACAGAATAAGAGATGTGGAGACTGAAGACACCTAATGAAGCAATTATGCAAAAAATTTGAAACAATCACAATTAGCTTAATTAACTTCACATCAGTAAAATTTCCAACAAAAAGGAGAACGTAATGGGCATCCAGCCTTAACTTACAAACAAATGAAGTATTTGCTTATGCTATTACATTTAAATTATTTTAAGCAAAAATCAAATAAATTAGGAATCCAAAACTGTTTGGTCGATTCTGGATCTCAAGAGAGAAACCAGTAAACTGTAAAAACAACATAAATAGAAATAATACTTTCCCTACCCATTGAATTGATGGCATATGTTTCAAAAGTGTAAACCTAGCCATCAGAACCTACCCCACATCCCACCCAACCAAAAAAGACACAAGAAACTAATCTCTATCATTATTCAAAGATTAACATTCACCAAGATACAAAAGAAACCCAATTTTTTCTCCTCGATGTTCATCCAACATACTTTTAACTTAATTACATTCTCTCATGTTATATTTAAAAGGGAAAAAAAAATAAAAAGAAGATCAAAACAAAGGAAAACTACCAAATAATTACCTCATCCATGATTAGCATCGAACAATCTTTCAGAATGCAAACACCCTTTTTAGCAAGGTCCAGAATTCTGCCAGGGGTTCCAACCAGTAAATGGACTGGCTGGTACAATCGCAAGATATCATCCTTGAGACTAGTACCTCCTGTTGTAACCATGACTTGAATTTGTAAGTGCTTTCCAAGCTCCTTGCACACTTGTGATGTCTGAAGAGCCAGTTCTCGTGTTGGAACAAGTATAACAACTGTAAGATCACAAATGCATTGAGTAAAAACAAGATATGAACAGATAATTAATGCAAAATCAATTTCCAAAAAATTAACAGTAGATGGAGATTTAACCTTGAATAACATTGTTATCTTGGTCAATTTTTTCCAAGGCAGGAATACAAAATGCTGCTGTCTTCCCAGTTCCATTTTTGGCTCTGGCAAGAATATCACTTCCAGTTAAAGCAATGGGAATACTCTCTTCCTGAATAGGAGAAGGTCTTTCAAAACCCTTCTCATATATTCCCATAAGAAGTTCGCGTTTCAGAAAATAGTCCTCGAATTCATTTCCTTTGGTAGCTGTCACATCCTGGGAAAAATTCAATAAAGCAGATCAGTTCATAAACACTCATTAAAAGGTTTGAAACATTTCCAAATACCAATGCTACCACTATCATGCCTTGTCATGAGATAACATCACAAAAATAAGATAATATGCTGCCAAGCATGAGGTAACGAAGGCATCATGATTATCTAGGTCAAATATATGAAACCTATGCTGTAATAGCCTTCTAACATAACAGATAAAATCAGCGCCTTCAACAAACTTTTGAAATGATAGTTCACAAACTAGTCGTAATCTAACAGACATGATTAAAATATCATTGGCAGACATACCTCTGTTTTGTAGCGTGTATCTGGTGGCGGTATCTTCAGCCTCGCCTTCCAATCTTGTGAACTGAAAGGTAGAAGGAGAAAAAGATAAAATAACCATAAAATCATACGCAACGAACATGATAAGACTAAAAAAAACACCCAACAAATCTCTCCAACTCATTGTCATATAACAAGTTACAGTTCTTAAACTTTCAGCAAGTTATTTAAGGAAGAAACAAGCAAAAAGTGAGTATGCACAAGAGCCATAGATATATTTCCCTTTCCTCGTAAAGTCTTTCTCTCTTTACTCAGTCCGTCATAACTAGCGGAAAGTTTAATGCCAAATCAAACCTTGGCATTAACAATTTTATAATTGTCAAAACATGCACATTCTCCACGATTCTAGTAATATCGAGAGAAATAACGCCACAAAATACAATATAAAAGAAGATTTAGTCATAAAATCAAAGAAGAAGAAGAAGAAATGGAAAGAGACCTTGAGTCGACGGCTTCAGATTGTACAGTCTTCTCGACCTCATCGACTACACTGGAGTCATTGCCACCGGGCAACTGGTTTCGCCTGAGCCACTGCTGTTGCTGTTGATGCTGTTGTTGTTGTTGTTGCTGGTGATGATGTTGTTGCTGTTGCTGTTGAAACTGCTGGTGGTTCTGCACCAAATTCCTCTGCACGTAGTGCTGTTGTGGCGGCCTCGACTGAAAGCTAGGGTTCGCGTTCACTCCGCCGCCCCGGCCAACGCCGATCCCCGGTGGATACCGCCCTCTACTATTCATATCACAACCCTAAACTCCAAACACAAGACTTGAGACCCTATGAAAAAAGACCGCAATCTGTACACAACTACAAACAAGGAACGGGGAAAAATTAACGACTAGGGTTTCTGTCGAAGAGGTAACGCCGTAAATAGTGGCAAAACCGAGGGTCCTAAATGAAAATTGCAAGAAAGAAAGAAACTAGGGTTCGTTAGTTCAAAAAAAAAAAGTTTAGATCGTAAATTTGGATGAAAACCGAAGGTGCTCTTGCACGGATCTGTTGCAGAAAAGAGAAAAAAAAAATACTGGAACGAGTTTGGAGAGAGAAAAAATGAAGTTTTTTTGGTTTATGAGGCGCAAGGGTTTTGGATGCCAGACAAAGAAGTTAGAGGGCAGAGTAGAGAAGAGAAACGGGTTGATTCATCGTCGTTTCTGGGCTTTGCGAGGAAAATGGGAAAATTTTGTGTTGTTTTGAGTCTCGTCCTTAGGGCGTCCTGATGGATGATTTCCCCCTTTTTTTTTTTCCCTTTTTTCTTTCTTTCTTTCGTGGGTATTAGTATCTTCTATGTACGGTCCGCTTGTTTGTTTTTATATTTCCCCACAACTAACCGACCCTTTTTTAATTTTTTCTTTTATTTTTATTTTTATTTATTTACACATTTATTATTTTAGTTTAGAGAGAGAACCTTAAAGTTCTTAACTCAGTGCTAAAAATTTTAGGTTTCTTTTTTTGGTTACAAAAATAAAAAATTTTAGATTTTAGCAACTCAAGATCCTTTGTTTTTTTATACTATATATGAAATTTGCATGGGTTTTTCTGTCTAACTTGTTACTAAATATTTGAGGTTGAAGAAGTATTTTTGAAATTTTAATAATAACATATAAAATGAGATTACTGCTTTGCTTTGTTTTTTACTGGGCAATTTTATAAAATAAAAGCGTAAGAGGAAATCTGGTGAACTGAATAAATTTATAAAATAAATACGAAAATATATATTACAATAAGATAAGAATTAAGAAACCTTAGCAAGGAAGGTGCTTGGTGAGTCAGGACTCAGCAGAGAGAAGACAATGCTGGGAAGCTCAAAGTATAAGCATTACCTTTCCCTTTTGGAAATTATTATTATCAAAAACCTAAGGGAGTTTAGTGTAATTTTACGTGATAATTAGTGTGTATATATATATATATATATATGTTATGAACCTGAAGTTTCTACATCGTTCGAACACTGGATTGTGTGCGTGCTTATAAGCAGGGCCTGAAGCCTTTACTTGTGGATGCGTGAAAAACCGTGAGGTCCTGAAGTACCAAAGCGGACAATATACACTGGTGGCCCAACAGGTCTCTTACCTGTGGACGCGTTTTAAATCCGTGAGGTCCTGAAGTACCAAAGCCCTGAAGTTTCCACATCGTTCGCACATGGGATTGTGTGCGCCTTTACTTGTGGACGCGTGGAAAACCGTGAGGTCCTGAAGTACCAAAGCGGACAATATCCACTGGTGACCCAACAGGTCTCTTACCTGTGAACGCGTTTTAAATCCGTGAGGTCCTGAAGTACGAACAATATCCACGAAGTGTTTATAACAATATATATATTTTATAAATACTACTAAATTAAAGGGAAAGAAGAAAAGACTAGATTGAAGTTGGAGAAACGAAAAACAAAATCATGATTGAATGCTTTTTGCTTGGACTGACAGTAGCTGTAGGACCAAAGAAAATCAATTTGTTTCCCCCTTTTCTGTTTTTCAGTACAATAATCCCTTTTTTTTGTTGCTACTGAAAAGAAGAAAAAATGAAAAAGGATAAAGGAGAGGATTAAGCAAGCCAAGCTCAAAACTTAAAATGGGAAAGATTTTTAGCGCGAGTAACAGAGTTGGCTTGGCGTTCCATTAAAAGATACCCCTGAAAACGGCTGCCATCAGAATTCAATTTCTTCAACATGCAAGAGTTTGAATTTATGACAACCACACCAACACCAACACCAACGGAGTAACATGCGTTGGGCCCTGCTGTGTCAAAATGCAATGATGGGGCAAAGGATAATGCGTTTAATCTATAAAGAAAATATTATACCATATCCCAAGATATGTAAAATTGCAACATTAAATCACACAAACTCTCTCTATGTGAAATGCTGGAGTTCACCATTTGCCGTTGTCAGCAGTAACCTTATCGCCGGTAGCTATTTCCTGGGATGATGCCAATTCTGTTCTTAGATTCTCGACCTTCTCTTTTAATGCCGTGTTATCCAAGGCACCGAGAATCCCCTCCTTGATCTCTGTTTCTAATTCATTTACTTTTGGTGAACTAGAGTCTTTCGCCATCTCTGCCTTCAACTCCTCAATTTTGCCACGAAGACCTGCCATGTCTATTATCCTTTCGATTTCTCCACTGATCTCTTGGTTCACATTTTCAATCTTCTCTTGTAGTTCCGAGGGTGGGGTTGCGACCTTTCTCCTTGTCACTCCAACAATTTCCAAGTTAGCTGACTTCAAAACTTCCATCAGTTCTTTTTTAGCTTGTATTGCCTCTGCCACCAAATCCTTATCTAGTGGATCCCCTTTCGACAATCTTTCCTGAGCATTGTCCAATTGTTCCAACTTTGTTTTGACCTCAGCAGGAATCTTCTGATTAATCTCAGTTTTCAGTTTCTCACTCTTTTCTTTCAGTTCAACGAGTCTGCTTACAGTACTTAACTTTCCAAGCTTTTGCTTTAAGCCAAGATAGGCACCTGGCCGTGACAAATTTTGCTTAAATTCGTGCATAAGTTTATCCACCTTCTCCTTTATATTACGATTAAGGGACTGATTATCAGGGGCTCTGGACAACTCCAACTTAAGGGATTCAAGCTTGTCTTGCAGGCCCATGGAAATGAATGCCCTGGTAATCTCCTTGTCGAGTTCCTGCCTAAGCTTTTCTATCGATTGGTCTGTAACCGTATCAGAAGGTACCTTTGCCTCCAATATCTTCTTCTTTAACCTTTCAAGATCTGACTCTATATCAGCAGCATTCAACACACCAGCATCAGAAGGCTTCATATTGCGCTTTTTTTCAGGTTCCACTGGCTTGCCTTCTTGGAAGCCTCCTATTGACCGAAATTTGAGCATTCGATGGCAAAGCAACTCTTCTGTATCCATTTTTGTTAATTCCTATGTTCATTTCAACATTGATGTAAGTGGCCAATGACTTGGAAATCAATAAAAAGATAAAGAAAAAGAAATAATAGTGGCCAAATCAACCCTGAACAAAAACATTGGCAAAGAAACTTCTTTTGGTAGTGCTCAAAAGAAATTCAAATGTAAAAGAGGGCTACTTTTTGGAGAAGTTATGTTGCATCAAACACATAATGCTCTCTAGAAGTAATTGCAACAAAGTTTGTTTACTTTTAAAGCTCCCACCAGAGCAATAATAAAAAGAGAGAAAAAAGGACACTCTTGCATCAAACACCAAACTTGCCGCGATGCTAACCT
Source organism: Microcos paniculata (assembly GCA_030664755.1). Lineage (NCBI taxonomy): Eukaryota > Viridiplantae > Streptophyta > Magnoliopsida > Malvales > Malvaceae > Microcos > Microcos paniculata. The sequence continues at coordinate 38,848,394 of CP131461.1, forward strand.
TTTTTCAGTTATCACAACCTCGAAGGTTTATAAAAGATGCACAGGAAGTTCAAAACAACTAAAGAAGTTCAGTAAGCAAATTTCTATCCCTCTTTCTGCCTGTAGATTATTAACATCACTTACCTCCATGGCCTGTGTGATTGCAAGTTTAATTTGTTGGGAGGTCCATACAGGGTCAGCATGTGCACCTCCAAGGGGTTCCTATGAATGAAGCACATAATGATAAATGTTAAGGGTTCTAGAAACATGGACACAACCATTGCCCAATCCAGAGGACTAGAAGGCTCAAGAAACAGGAAGAGGAACATGATAAAACATTAGAGGCTCAAGGTGCTTACAGGGACGATACCATCAGCGATTTTGCGCTTATAATGTTCTTGAGCTGTTATCCTAAGCTTTTCAGCTGCCTACACAGGTATTGAAATATCACTCCTGACATAAAAGTGTTTCAAACTTCAATGATCAAAATGGATCACTTACCTTAGGAGCTGCTTGGGAAGATTTCCACAGTATAGCAGCACATGCTTCAGGACTGATTTGGGAATCAGAGTCAAAAGAAACAGGTGTTACAGACTTCATTGAAAGGAAAACTGCTTAGAACTATAGCAACGTAGCATGCAAAGAACATCTATAAAAGCCGTTAATATATCTTCAGCCAATTAAAGATGAACTTGAAGGAACACATTTTATACAAAACTATGCAGAAGTACATAGCATGGTGATAAGCTGATCTTCCTGTTGATTTATAAAGATCAGTGGCTAAAGAAAATCTTAAAACTCATATTAACTAAAAAGATTAACATGTTTTTTAAAGCACCTTTCTAAACTTGGAAGGCATTAGCTATGTATATATTTGATTTAATAGTTTTATGTTTGATAATCTTCAATTAAATTTAGTATTTTCCAAGTGGTATTACTAAGCTGAGGAAAAGCAAAAAATTATTCTCACCTTGCAACATACAGAACAGAGTTCTCAAGCATAAACAATTTATTAGGGCAAGCAATCGCCAGAGCCCCTCCAGACCCACCTTCACCAACAACAACCGTTACAATTGGCACTTTAAGGCCAAACATGGTCCTCAGGTTTTGGGCAATTGCTTCCCCCTGTTAGGGTAAAACACAAGATGGACATATTATTCTATGAACTACGAGTTTAGGACTTCAGAGTAGGTAATATCACAATTTTGAACATTAGAACACAGTTTTGTAGACACACTTGACCAAGTTCCTCTGATTTGAGATCCGCGAAGGCACCGGGAGTGTCAACAAATGTAATAATAGGAAGGCCATGATGATCAGCATACTTCATCATCCGCAGAGCCTTTCGATAGCTGGGTATAGAGATCTTCTATGAGCATTGTTTACAAATAATATGTAACAGGTAAGTTTTAAAACTATTCTTCAGCAGGCTTTCTCAAATATTAGAGGTTACAATCAAATCTTTGAAATCCCAAATTATTTTATGAAGTAACAAAAACCAAGAAAATGCCAGGAAGAAGATTTTAAATATGATTGACTTTATCAGGAAAAGTGGGGATTCTGGCATTGGCCTCTTCATTTAAAATTTTAAAGATCTAACCGAATCCCATGACATCTTATTCTGTTATTCAAGTAAAAGATCCTTGAAACGTACCCATGAGGAGTTGGCATTGCAAAATTGCGAAAAATGTTCTCCTTTGTATTCCTACCTTTCTGATGGCCTATAAACATATAGCTCTTACCACCCATGCTGCCTACACCAGTTACTATAGCTGGATCATCATAGCCTGCACGATCTCCATGGAGTTCCACCCACTATAAGATAGTAAAAATGTAAGAGAGTAAGAAAGTAACAACTTATGCTTTTAGATTTTAAAATACGAAGGTTATGTACCATTGAAATACCTTCTCTGTGATATTTAATATATGATCAAGAACTGTTGGTCTATTGGGATGTCGAGCAATGGTCAGGCGTTGAATTGGTGTTAGATGTGTGTACAAATCTTTCAGGGCCTGATGTTTAGAACATAGAAAAAGTTAGAGATCTGCCAATAAGGAATTCAATAAAAAGTAATGGAGATTGCAGTTTTAGTGAGAATATTTAAGCAACCAACATAAGCCTTTGGAGTACTTAGGAACCCATCAATGTTCCTCATTGCTACAATTGACAAGCTAGGACAACGAAACACATGCCAACATTTTCCAAAGAAAAAAAAAAAGGCTTGAAACTACCAGAAATCTTTAGTATTTCCAGCAATTACCATAGAAGTGTGAAATTTCCACTAAGAATAGATTAACAGAGTAGATTAACCTGTTGATACTTGTTCTCCAAAGCTCCAATTTGATTAGTGAAATCCAGACCTGTTTCATCAGCCATTCTGCATACCTGCCAGAAAATATATTGAACAAAACAACAAGCATTTGAGGAAGGCTGTACATCTCAGTTTTGTCACTTTGTGACCTATGAACGCCTAAAACATCATGCAATAAGGAAACCAAAATTGCTCCACTTTTAAGATCAGATCCAAAACTAATTATATTGACATAACATGATACAACCGAAAATTTGTCCCTGGGAAACTCTTCATGAATCCACACCATATAGATTTACATCATAATGAGTGTTTAAAGGAATGCACGGAAACACTAGAAAATGGTTGAATCTTATCTAATAAGTAAACAGATCAATAGGCAGCCAGTGAAAAGCAACTCACCTCGATAATCTTTTGCTCGAGATCAACCAGTGGCTTCTCAAATGGTAGAGTGACCGGTTTTGGTTTCTCATCCAAAGGCTTGAAGTCAGACAGGTAAGCTAAGTGTCCATCCGTGATATTTGGATCAATATCATCGGGCCAGGGATAATCATGCTTCTTCCCTTTCTTAACTTTCACAATAACACGAAACCTCTTTCCATTTTCATTCCCAGAGCCTTTTAAAGCTTTTGACCAATACCCGTTTGCTCTTCTAAATGAACTAATAAACAACTGACAAGCAAAAAAGTCCTTGGCAAAATACAAGTTTGACCTGAATTCAGACCTTCGATCTTCACCTCCTCTTCCCCTTCCATTGTTTCCAGCTACTAACGATATGGTAGCCATCTCACTGATCAACTCACTTCACACCAATCCAAATAAAAAACGCTACTGTAACATTAATTCCTAATTCTCATGCAACAATGATACATTCTCTGAACTTCCATACCTGTTAACAAAGTTGGTTAAAAATGATTTCAACTTTCTTTCAGCTTACCATAATTGACCTTATCACAATACAAAGACTCTTAATGCCATGGAAGAAAATGACTTTTAGTAATAATTAGCTTACTTTCTTCAGTTACTTAATCCTTAAAGAGTATTCTCCAACAAGAGCAATATTACTAACAAAATTAGTAAAAAATGCAAACAATTTAGTAAATGCCATGCTACTTAGAGAAAGTCCAATTAAACAAACTCATGCATTGGAAAAACTCAATTTTCTTTTTTTTTTCCAGAAAAAAGAAAAGCAAAAGGGAACTTACCAGAATGTTGTTGAGAAGAAGCTGGCGATGCTTTGAAATTAGGGTTCCAACTTCCAAGAGAATTAAGAAGAACTGAAAAAAAGCGTGGAAGAATGAAGAAGGTCGGGAACCAACGGTCGAGATGTTTGCTGCTAGAAAAGAAAACCGTTTTAATTAATCAATATAATAATAATAGTAATAAATAGAAAAAACGATTGAAAATGCGCTGAGCAAGGAATAGACAGACCAAGCTTACAACTGGGATTTTCTGGCGACATTAAAAAAAGCGGCGTGTGGTTCACGCTGAGTTGTATGGGAAACTATGTGATTGGGCGGTGCTTCACACGTGCTTGAAGTGAAGGTGAAGCGGACACTGGTAATCCACGTTGAGGATAACGATCAACTACCAGCAAGGTCCAAAGGGACCTACCTTAGGCAACGTGGCGCGCAACTTTTGGCTTCATGCATTCATGCCATAAATAAATGATAAATAAAGCTATAATCAATTTCCTTATCCTCTTTCTGATTAATTATTACGACATGATCTGTCCATGTAGTAATTAAGTATTTTCTCAATTTCTCTTTCTTAAAAGTGGTAGTAATCTATATTTTAATTTTAATTTTATACCATAATAAATCTCCTTACTATCCCTCTTATCTTATATAAGATGTCTTACTTGCTCAGTTGTATAGTAATTTCATGCTAAGAAAGTTAATATTAGATGAAAATATCTTTTTTGTCATCTCAATTGATAATTTAATCTTAGTTGTGGATTAATTCGTAATTTTACCTAGCAATTAATATGGATTAGTTGATAATTTTATCTAATAATTAATGTGACTCATAAACTTCAATATTGAAAAAATAATTAAAAGAACTAATTTTTTTAACCTATTATCTTTTCATATAAGATTTAACTCATCATCTTACTTTTTTATTTTTATTATTAAATGAGAAATTTTCTTTATTCTTCATTTAATTTATTTAAACATTTCTCTATAGAAAATTAATTCTTTTTTCATTGTAAATATCTTTTTTAGCAAAAAAAGAAGAAGAAGATAATATGTGTTCATAATTATTGTTTTAGTTTAGTTAATGTTTTGAAAAAAAAACTTCTATTTCAATACAAGTATATTATATATTTTATTCTAAATTATAAATAGTCTAATGTAAAATTTTACAGTATTATTGTTTCAATGCAAGTTTATTATATATATTTTCTCTAAATTAAAAATAGTCTAATGTAAAATTTTATAATATTATTCGATAACTTTAAAATAAAGTATAAATTTTTATAAAACCCGAAACATTAAGGACATTCATGCTAATAATTTACTTATTGGTGTAGTACGTAGTAGTTTCGACTTTCGAATTTAATTTAAGGTAAAAAATGAATTTATTTTCGAGAAAATTGATTTTGGGCTTTGAACAGTAATGGGCTTCATGTAAAAGTGGCTGATGAAAAGCACCCAAATCAAACCCCGTTGATCATAAAGGACGAATTACTAATTACAATAATCCTGATTTTGTTTTTAAAATTCTAATTAAGAAACTTGCTCAGTTTGGCTTCACGGGCAGGTAGTGTGTAATTCTGGAGAAGAAAACTTGACTGTTGAGAGTTGAACAGGGGGTTTTCTAAATTAATCAGTTTATAAATAGTTGCTAAGCTTTTGATTTGAATATGGTTTGTTTTGTGATTTTTGAACAGATATCAATGGAACAACAGAGCTATCAAGAGATTCATGACTGCGTCATCAAGCAGGTTGGTTTAGTTTTGCCACTTTTTCACTTTATTTATCAACTTTTATAATGAAATAGTGTCAAAAGTAGTTTCGGGAGGATGAATAGTTTAATGTAAACTGCAGAGAATCAATCCTCAAAGAAGGAAAGACAAAGTTTACATTGGTTGTGGAGCTGGGTTTGCAGGTGACAGGCCAATGGCAGCTCTGAAGTTGCTTAACAGAGTTAAGGAGCTAGATTATATTGTTCTTGAATGTTTAGCAGAACGGACCCTTGCTGAGCGTTACCAGGTTATGGTGTCTGGTGGCGATGGCTATGATTCTAATAGTATGTTAATGCTGAAATCAATTGCGTTCAGTACTTGTAACTTTCTTTTCCTTTTAAATGCCTTTTACTGCTGTTGTTTATGTTTCAGTTTCAGAATGGATGTCTTTGCTATTGCCTTTGGCTGTGGAGAGGGGAATTTGTATAATCACCAACATGGGTGCAAGTATGTATATTTCAAAGATTCAAATGCTATGTTGTGTGCCTAATTTCACAAAATGCTTTGCCTTGATGACTGATGCTCAATTTGATTCTTTTCTGGATAGTGGATCCACTTGGTGCTCGAGAGAAGGTTTTAGAAATAGCTACCAGCCTAGGGCTTCGTGTGTCTGTTGCTGTGGCTCATGAGGTCTATGTTAATGAGTCAGGTATGCTTCGAGAAAACTGATGCTGATATGATCTTTATTTTAGAAAAGATTCTGTGAAACTTTTTGCTTCATTGTTCTTAGCTGTAACTCCAATTGCAACTTAACTTTTTTCCAATACTCAGGTTCAGGATCTTCGCCTGAGAAGCCAGTCATCATGAAAGGTGTAAGAATCTGGTACTCCTTGCCTATTAGTCTTCATTTTTATTTATGCTAGTTCTGTCTAGCTTCTTCTTGGTTTAGATTTCTTTTGCCTTTAGATTTTTTACTACAAAATAGTTTTTAGTAAGATTGTCAGCAGCATTTGTGTTTTACCCTCTTTAGTCATGAAATTTTGAGAGGAATGCAAACTCTTGAGCTCATGTTTAATTGTTTAATCTTTGAAGGGCATTAGTACATATTTGGGAGCAGCTCCAATAGTTGAATGTTTAGAGAGATACCAGCCAAATGTTATAATCACTTCAAGGGTTGCCGATGCTGCACTGTTTTTAGCACCAATGGTATGAAAATCTATCCTTTCTTTTCATTCTCTCTGCGTTAGGTTTTTCTTCGTATAATTTCTGGTTTGCTTAGCTTTGCACATCAAATTAGTTACTTATTCTCCATCTGTGCAGTTTGCTACATTCGTTTTTTTTATAGTTCCAAATGTTAATTATCATAATAATATTTGACAGTCTGAACAAATGAAGTGCTACCATTTTGTTCGATATGTTATGATTTTGCATTATGAAACTTAATCTGAATGATCTCATGGTATGGAATTAGGTTTATGAACTGGGCTGGAATTGGGATGATTTGGAGCTATTAGCACAGGGATCTCTGGCTGGCCATCTTCTAGAGTGCGGTAGTCAACTCACAGGGGGCTACTTCATGCATCCAGGTGAATCAGGCTTTATTTGTCTATATGAAAAGACAGGGAAAAGGTCATAACAAGAGAGTATTCTGATAAACTCAGTTTCAATAATCTGCCTTTTCTCTAATTTAGCGGACAAGCATCGAAACTTGTCTTTCACACATCTCCTGGATCTATCGCTGCCTTATGCTGAAGTTTCATTCAATGGGGAAGTATGTGTTATGAAGGCAGAATGCAGCGCTGGGGTTTTAAGTTTCAGTACTTGTGCCGAACAACTACTTTATGAAGTCGGCGATCCAAGTGCTTATATTACTCCTGATGTTGTAAGTTGTTTTGCATTTCAGAACTTTTACCTGCAACTGCTCCAAAAAGGAAATTCAAACAAAAATATATCTTGTGAATGCAGGTAATTGATTTTCGGGATGTCTCATTCCAGCCATTATCTAGCTCTAAAGTTCTCTGTATTGGTGCAAAGCCTTCTGCTCATCCTGTACCTGATAAACTGTTGCAGTTGGTTCCAAAGGTAACTTTCTAGTCTGAAGGTAATATTTAGCTTATGAGAGCTTTGCTCTTAGTTTCCACTGTGCAATAGATGGCTTCTTGGTTAAATTTAGAAGATTTGGGTTTTTGTGTGCTCTGTAGGTTCTTGGTGCCACGAGTTAAGCATCACTCGATTATCCACTTTTTAGTGTTTGAGAGCCATTTGGCTGGAGGATTGAGAGATAAAGGGGAGATCGACATTTCTTGATAATTAATCTGATCCTACATAACAATGCTTGAAATGATGTAAAATTTCAAACACTAGTTTGCCTTTTACCCTTCTATCATTGCCTTAGTAAGATTCTTATTTCGGTAACCTTATTTAATAATCTCCTAGAATTCTATATCGAAAGCTGTAACACAGCTGATGAGGTAACACTTCTTCAGCTGTCTAAACTATTATACTTGATGAGTTTGCTAAAGGCAAAGAGTTGCCTGATTCAATGTGCTGCTATGTGATTAACTCCCTGTTGCAATCCCCTCCTCTCCAAGTTATCACAAGTATTTTCTGGTCAGAGATATTATGCCAGTGCATTTTATTTCTCCTTGGATAGTTTCTACCTTCTAAGTTCCAATTCATCTTTGATTCCAGGATTGTGGGTGGAAAGGATGGGGTGAGATATCGTATGGAGGATATGAATGTGTTAAACGTGCTAAAGCTGCTGAATTTCTTGTAAGGCTGCATTAGGAAACTGGTTGATGGTTCTTGATTTGAGATCTTTCTTTGAAATTAATCCTTGTTTTTAAAAGTGCTCAAATATTTATTTCATTGTTTCAATTGGACTTCTGATATCCCTTTTCTTTCTTCATATATTAGGTTAGGTCATGGATGGAAGAGGTATTTCCTAGTGTCAGTTGCTCTGTTCTTTCTTATATAATAGGCCTTGATAGTTTGAAAGCTACCAGTGTTGATAACTATTCATCAGCATTGAGGGCTAGTGAAGATATAAGGCTACGCATGGATGGATTGTTTCAGGAGAAGAAGCATGCAGAGCAACTTGCTAAAGAGTTCACTGCATTATACACTAATGGACCGGCTGGTGGTGGTGGTGTCAGGTATATCTACTGTAAACTGTAAATTTACATGATCGTGAATGTGATTGACAAGAAGAATACCGAAAGCTTCTAATAAAAACAATCAACTGCCAATCATTCATGTGTAAAGTTCTAGCTCCAGTTTTTAACTGTCTAACTGAATGTGCACTTTTAGTTTGTCATGTATAAGAATCTAGTTGCAGGATTATGCACACATCTTTAAAACTCTCTTTTTGAAGCAATTATGTCTTTGATGTGCAAGTTTCTTCCATCACAAAAATGATCTTTGTGCCCTAACCTATTATCTAATGCAGCACCGGCCTCAAGAAGGAGATTGTTCTGGAAAAGCAATTGGTACTCTCCCACTCCCCTCCTTCCATCTAAGTAATTTCTTAGTCCATGAAGTCCTTTTTTATGTTGAAGTTGTAACTAATGTGTATACTAGGCACTAGCACTATGCAGCAGTTAGCACAAAAGACTTCTAAAGCTTTGTTTTTCCTCATAGATTGGACGTGAACATGTTTTCTGGCGGATAGAGGCAAAGCAAACAGAAGTGATCAGTGAATTAAAATGTCAGAAATTAAAATGTCAGAAACGAGTCTTTGGAGATGTTATGAAGGTCAACGTTTTGCATGAACCAGCCGCATTGCCACATTTTCCACAAGATGAGCACAATTCTAGCGTAGAATTTTCTTCATCTCCAGAAATTGGTCTCTCTGCTGCCCCGTCTGGGCAAGAGATCCCACTGTATAGAGTAGCTCACAGTAGGGCTGGAGATAAAGGGAATGACTTAAATTTCTCCATCATCCCACACTTCTGGCAAGATGTCGAGAAGCTGAAGATTATCATAACACCGCAGTGGGTAAAGGGTGTAGTCTCAGTCCTTTTGGATGTCTCGTCAAAAGCCATGGATGAGACGGAGAAATGGGTGGGTGAAGTGGAAATATACGAAGTCAAAGGAATTCATTCTTTAAACGTCGTCGTTCGAAACATTTTAGATGGCGGCGTCAATTGCTCTAGGAGGATTGATCGGCATGGAAAGACCATCTCAGATCTTATATTGTGTCAGCATGTGGTGTTACCCCCATGATTTCAATTTTCAGTTCGGTTATCATAACATCTTTATGTGAAACTTCGAACTCAAATACAAATTGAAACTTGTACCGTTGAACATAGCTTGTTAAGAAGCTTAAGTTGGGCTTCCAGAGAATTCTGATTTTAAAACTTCACCCGTTTCGATTTATTACGCAAAAAATTCAATTTTCTTTTCTGCCGCAATTGAAAATAATCAGATATATTTTCAAGAAATAAAAAAAATTAATTTAAAATTATTATACAACAATAATGTAGCCAAATCAAGCCACGTAGCAGAAAATCAAGACCAAGAAACCTGGAAAAAGTTAAAGGGTATATATTATCACACCTTGCAGTATGTGTATATATATCGATTTCAATTACATAACCAAGCCAATATCCAAAAACAGAATGTGAACAATCAGGACAATAAATTCAGTTCTGATGAGATGGATGGTTGGTCCACCACCCAATCATTCTATTGCAAAAAAAAACTCTAAAAAAAAACCATGGTGGGAACTTAAGAACCATGGTTTGCTTTGTGTATGTGTAAATTTAAGAGTTGTCTTCGGTGTGGTCTTCTTCGGCCGCAGCTTCCTCGGCCTCAGCTTCATTTTCAGCGGGTTCGTTAGATGCAGAAGAGTTATTTCTCTTGTGTGAAGCAGCCTGAAGGACATGGTTGTAGTTTCCTTTTTCCATGAAAAGCTGAGCAAAATGGTGCTTGCAGTAAAGCACCCCATCGAGAGCAGCGTAGGAAGAATGTGTCAGAGGACACCCGCCATGAGCGCACCTGAAGCAAGTTTTGTGGAAACATTCCCCCTCCATATTCACCTGCCCCCAACAATTTTTATTGCAGAAACTTGCTTATTAATAAAAAAAAAAGAGATGTAATTAAATTGTTTGGCTGTTACAATTACGGACCTTCTCCAATGGGTACACTGTCTTCTGGCAAGCGGCACACTTGTCTTGGGTTCCAGAGAACATGGATGAGACTTTGCTGGGAATCCTAGACTGTACCAGATTACAGAAAACTAACTTGTGTCATTATCATTTGGACAGATAAAAGGATCTTGGTTTCTTTTTCTAATACTGGTACTGTTAAAGTTTGGTTTAATTCACGGCTGGATGTTCCTATTAGAGTCCCAAAATGTCTTGACAGGAATTTGAGACTAGAATCTCTACATTTCCCCTGTTGAATGAACTTTCACCTGATCACCGAAAAAAAAAAGCTTTTTCTGGGCCAGATGTCCTATTAGCTAGTTTTTCTTTGGCTCAGCATATAGAAATTAAAACGCTATATTAATCTGATCCAAGTATGAAACACATAAAAGAAAGGGAAACATACCAGCTCATTTTGTTTCTCAGCCTTCGCTGCAAAAGTGATCATCAAAGAAAATTAATAGTGTTACAGAGTCAGAAATACATCTTCTCCAAACTTGTTTATAAAAGTTAAATGAAAAAGGATTAGGGAGAAAATGGGTGTTAACTTGTTTGGAAATTCTTGCTGAAATTGCCAGATTCCTTGAATAGCTGCTCGAAATGAGGCTTGCAATACAGGACTCCATCCATGGAGGAGTAGGTGCTCATCTACGATGAAGAATAATACAATTAGTTCACATATTTGTCAAAAAATGGTTCAAACCAGGTAATCGTTTAATTTCAATCCAACTAGCAAGAACCCCGATAACCTGACAAATCATAAACCTTAAAAATTGAGAACAGCGAAGAAAGTAGACATACCACAAGGTTACCCTTGCAATGGCTGCATTTGAAGCAGGTTTTATGGTAAGGCACACCTTCGAGGGTCAACATGTCCACCACATGGACAGTCTTATCACAAGCCTTGCACTTGTCCAAAGTTCCTGTGAATGACATTTTCTTTTGCTTTTGATCTTTCTTTCACTCTGAATCAAAACTCTTCGAAATATGTATAGTACATGCAAATATCGCAGCAGCTTCGTCCGAGGAACAAGGGAAATGTTGGACAAGAAAGCAGCTTGCCCGTTGGTCGTTTACCTCACAAAAACGAGAGAGCAGATACGACTCCTTCGTTCTATTTTATAAAAACATTTTTTTTTCTTATTATTATCAGATTGTAACGAACTTTATGCCTTTTTCTTGCAATGGAGTAAAATTGATTGTGCCGGGGCTGGCGATTGGCGGACACGTGATTGGAGATCCCTATATTTTGTGGGAATTTTGGAATGTTAATGTCCTAAATGTGGATTGTATCCTATCGAATTGGAGAGAAATAAGCTCTGTGTTTTTGACCTCTTCGAAGGGGAATTTTGGAGTGAAGAAAATTGAGAGCCGACTATTTTTGCTTATTAATTGGACTTCGTGGAAGCCATGAAGTAGTGGGTCATGTTATGACTGTGTTTTGCATATATATATATATATATATATATATACATATTAATAAATCATATACTATTTTTATTGAAATTCAAAGGCCAGTTGAGTGAATCGGCCATTTGATTTAAAATTACAATTAAAATTAAGTTTTTGCATATATTTTTTTAATTTTATTTTAAAATTAGAACTCTTATTGACCCATATTATTTTTTATTTTATTTTAAAATTAGTGCTTTAATTGACCCACATTAAAATAAAATATATATATTCCGTACAATTTGTGTTTGACCAAAGTTTGTTTCCCTATCACGACTAGGATAATAAAAAAGTGTTCGAAGCTTGTTTTCCTGTTACGACTAGGATAAGAAAAAAGTGTTACCACAAAGCTATATAAAAAGGTTTTAAACCTTCATACAAATTTCAACTATACTTTTTACTTTTTCTGGCAAAGTAAAATAGGTCTTGTCCTTTCTTCCAAAAAAAAAAGTATAGTGCTTTTCTTGTATAACAATCAACTAAGACTCATCATGATGCAGGACGGATCTCTTCACAGCAGTCGCATATAAAGGGGTATTGTGGGAATCGCTGATGTTATCCTGCAAAATCTGCAAAAATTGTGTCGTGAATCTACTAACAAAGGCTTGGTTAGTAAAGCGGCATAATTATAAACGGTTAAATATTTAAGTTGGTCTTTAAATTATATCTTTTTTTATATATTAATTTTTAATATTTTATTTGAAATAATTGACCTTTTAAATTATTATTTTGAGATAATTACCTCCTTAAATTATTATTTTAAGATAATTAACCCTCCAAAATTATTATTTTGAGATAATGAAACCCTTAAAATTATTATTTAAGGACAAAGTAACCCTTAATTCAATAGAAATTTCTTTTGAAAATAAAGTTTAAGGGGTTGATTGTCCCAAAATGAAAGTTTAAGGGATTAATTGTCTCAAATAAAAGTTTAAGGATTAATTTGTCCACTTTAATATAGTTTGAGAGCCAATTTAAATATTTAGCCAATTATAAACGAAGCGAACGTTATTTCTTGCAGGATCCCAAATCTTTACAGGAAATTGATCAACCTGCTCTTCCCAGTGAATTTAGTGATTTCAGATACATCCTCACAGCACCGTCTAACGCACCGCAAGGGTGTTTGGTCTTTTTCTTCTTAAAAGAAGCTAAGCTTTTATTCTGTCGGCCTGGTGACCTGGAATGGACTGAATGGGGATATGATGGGAATCAAGATGAAGGAGAAATATTATCTTTTGGAAACGCAATTACATGCAATAATGATAAGTTGTACTTGCTTAATCAAGTGGGGCGCTTGTGTGAGGTAGAACTTGTTGCTCCGCGTAAGCTTAATTTGAAAAGCTAGCTATAATGCAGCATTGCTTTCTAGTTCTAATTACAGATATCGCTTGGTGGACTCTTCTGGAGAGCTATTTGCTGTTAAGAAAATCAATATTTGATATCCATATATCTAAAATGGATTTCAGCCAAGACAGATGGGAAAAGGTTTTCAAGTTAGATCCAGACAGAAGTTTTGCTTGGTTGGGTAACTCTACAGCATCATTCTCTGCTACCGAATTAGGCATTAAAGACAATGCAGTTTTTTTCAAAGAACCTGAACCAGACAGGAAGGATGACGATCAAAGTTTATATTCATTCAACGAGCTTATCTGTTTGGAGGAACAATAATGGTAGAAATCCTTGGACTTTGCATGATCAGATGATCATGTCCGGGTTAATAAGGTAACTGTGATCAATTTCCTCTCACAGTCATTCTGTTTTTGTATTTTATCGAATTATATATTGATTACTTTATCATCATTTATTTATACACAAATTTTCGAGTGAGTGAAAAATTTTAGATCAAGGTAGTAGCTTTTTTACTTTAAAAAATGTTAGTTTTAGGAAGCAATTAAGTCCATTATACTTATTAATTACTTAGTGAACAATATTAATTATTTTTTAACGTCCAAAAAGTTTATCCCGAACAATTTTCGGTCTTAATTAACTCACAATCTTTAATTGGTGGTAGACCGTTTGTATAAAACAAAGCTCATCATACTAGGCGCCTATCAAAAAGCACAATTTTCGAGAAAATCAAATTTTCTTTAAAGAGTTTTCTCAAAAATTAAAAAAAAAAGTTTTTAAGAATAGGCAAATTATATTTTTATATTTTTATATTTTTATATAGTCATAACTCATAAGAGACCCAAATTCGCTTTTCCAGGCTATAGTCATATAGTTTAAACCTATTAATTAATTCAGCTTTTTTAAATTCATTTATGGTCTACTTAGTTGTTGCCTGTGTAGATTTCCAAATAAATCAAGATCTTGCAGAAGGAAGAAGATAAATAAAGGGATTCAAGATCAGACCATCCATCGTGAAAGCATATGTGCCCAACTACCATTAGACGCACTAACGGAAATTTTTCAGCCTCAGCGGTTAAGTTTGCATGATTTGATGAACATTCGGGCGGTATGTAAGAGTTGGAAATCTTTGGTCCATCCTGTTCAATGGACCATAATCACATGGGCCTTCCCTTTGAATACGCATGGTTGATGTTCCCTCACGGAGAAAATAAGGGAACGTATAGTTTCTATGATCCAATTGGCAACGTGATGCATTGCATTAGCATCCCTGAACTTGAAGATTGTAAAGTTCGATTCTCTCGGAACGGCTGGCTTCTTGTTACAACTGCTCCAGCATCTATTTTCTTCTTTGAACCTTTCATGAGAACCAGGATTCAACTTCCAGATTTGATAGGACAGGAATTGCTTGATGGGTTTTGTTTATCGGATGCACCAACTTCATCGAACTGGCAAATATGTGCTATTAGACCTATCTTCGGACTAGTTGACTCACTCGATATATATCATTTGTGGTCAGGTCAAGAGGGATGGAATTCTACAAGTATACATGTTTGTGCACCAAAACTCAATCCTTCTTTTACCCATCTGGCTTTTGATGGTGAAAAGTTTTGTTATTTGGGGAAGAGTGGAAGCGTCGTTTTCCTCAAATTTATAGGGCCAGACTCATTTGAAAAATCATTTTTACAAAGCTCCTTGTCCAACTACTGGCGTCAGTTTTTAGTTTGTTATAAAGATAAACTAATATCAGTATGTACTGATCAAAGCCGAAAGACGATAGATGTATTTAAGTTAGATGGCGAAGGAGAAGAATGGGTTGAAATCAAAAGTTTGAACAACAAAATTTTGTATTTAAATCAAACCAGCTCCTTGATTGTTGAAGCAGTACCTCCACAGATGAGGAACACCATTCAATTGTCCATCTTTAGTGGCACTGAAGGCGGTAGTGGTGGTAATGCTTATTATTCCTTGAAGGATCAGAGATTCTATATCCACAATGGTACTCAAGGATACTCACCACTCAGGGATCTTTATGACACAAAAGAAATATTTCTACGTGGAACTTGGATTCAGCCCGCGGTGCAGCCTCATGCAATTTGAATTTAAAATGTGTTTGAGATGTTAAAAGGAATACTATAGTAGTATTACTATTTGATTTTCCTTTTCGGTATGACATTCTTTTGGGATTGACATTACTTTAAGTGGATGTTATGATTTTTTTTTTCAAATTTGGTGGGGGGTGTGTGAATATATATTCAATAATGCTCGAATTTATTAAATTGGATATTGATCGATTTAACTACGTACCTGCCACAAGTTAAATAGCTGGGCATGTCCATCTATGATTTCATTTACGATAAGTGTTTTGGCTTCAAAGTTGAATTTGTTTTTTTTTAACTACAGGCGTCTGTATTAACGGTTTATTTGTTTGAACTGCATTGGATTCCAAATGAAAAAAAAAAACTCTCCTAAATTAGTTTTCTCCATTCAAAGTTAAATTTGTAATATATTAAATTTATAGTAACATATGTTGGATTGAGTGGACCTTAAGTAAGATTTCAAATTCGAGTTTTATGAATAGATAAAATATGTTTAAGAGAGCTTTCTTCTATTTGGATTTTATCATGATTCGAACATGATTTATCAATTGTTCAAGAGATACATATACATTATTATAAAAAAAAATATAGTAGAATATATTGATTCGGACATACAAATTTTATATATCCACTTAATGCCATGAGTGCCTAAAAAAAATGCTACAGTAAATAAAGAAATAAAGGAAATCAATAGGGTAAAAAAGTAGGGTAAAGCAATAGGGGTAAATGAAGGAAAGGAATAGAGGACCGGCTCTTGCATGGGGGAATCTTCTGGTTCCATTATAAAACCACCAACACATTCGAAAAAAATCACTCGACTCTAAAACCAGCAACACACTCAAAAAGCACTCGCTTGATTACTCACTTGACCTCCCTCCCATGGCACCTCCGAACTCGACCTCCAATGGCACCTCCGAGGGTAAGATTTTGATCTTCTCTTTGTTCATTTTCTTTTTCTTACTCTTAATCTGATTTTTTATTTCTAGAATACCGATGATTGTTTGAAGCTGGATGAAATGGTGAAGAAGTTTAAAGGAAATCCTAAACTGATCCTTGATGCATTGGTATTTATCTTTTCTGTTTCGATTCGATTAGATCTACTCCTTTTCTCTATTTTTTGTATTTATTTATGTTTTTGCTTAATTTGCCTTTTTGCCTTTTAGACCTACTGCTACAACTACGAGGAGCATGATTTGGATATAGAGCCAGAGCAGGTGCATGTATATATGATTAGCTGTTATTTTTTTTCTTTTAGATATTACTTTAAGGAAGTATTCTTGATTTTATCTACATTTTTTTTAAAATTTTTCTTAACTCTTTTTTCTTTCTACGATAGGAGTTTCATGAGGAGGCCACATTTCTTTAACTCTTTTTTCTTTCTACGATAGGAGCTTCATGAGGAGATGTTTGCAGCAAGTGCACTCCAAGTGGTATTTTTCTAATAATGATAGTATTTAGTAGTTGCTTACTCGCTTTGGCTACCGATGGTTGTGGCATTGTTTTTAAATTTTCCAGAATGCATGAAGGTTGGAGCGATTATCTGGCCATTGAGGCTAACTGAAGAGCGTGTTTTGCTCATTCAAATTGACACTTGAATGAATGCTCCTTTGAATCAATTTGAATGTTCTTTTGAATCAACGCAATACTCTATTTGTTTCCAAGTTTTTCTTTTTGACATTTTACTTCTTTAAAAGCAGAAAATTGATGATTGGCACTGTCTTGTATAGAACATTTTGGGAGAATTGGGACGGGAAATCTTGGCAAATAAAGCTTTGTGTCACGGTCACGTTTTAGGATCTCGCATCATGCGGCCTTAGGCTATAGCTCTCACGGCTCCCCCCTAGTCACATGCATCTGGACTTATCTTTATCTAGATCTATCATAACCTATCTAGATAAGGCTTATCTACTCTGTCTAGATAATGCTTATCCATGATCGTCTAGATATTTCCAAACAATCCCACAGGTTGTCATGCAAGCTGCCAACTTGCACCACTTATACAATTTGCCCCACTTGTACAACTTGTACAACTTGTATATGGCTCCATAACCTTCCACAAGGTTCCAAGGTGTCCTAGAACCATCTAGCCACCTCTTTAGCCAAACTGTCCACATTTGGCTTGCGTGCCCGTCACTGATCGCGATGTGCCCGTCGCTCGTGTGCGACATGCTCGTCTCCTGCGCACAAGTTGCCCACACGTGCTCTGGCCGAGTCATGTGCTCGTGTTCGCGTGCTTGCCTGCCCGCACTCTTTTGGCAGCTCACCCGCACTTGCTTGGTAGATTGCCCGCACTCGCGCCAGCTTCGCACACTGTGCCTGCACATTTGTCTGCCCGCCAACAGATGTGCCCGTATCTCGGATTTGTGCCCGCACTTCCTCTCGTGCGTCCGCACCTCATGCCTCAGTTGCCCGCATCTAGGCTTACCCGTACCATCATAAGGCCTTGGTCCTTGACATTTGGCACACTTTATTTTGAATTTTCTCATGTGAAGGTTGGAGGACTACCCGGCACGGTTATGCGAAAGAATTTTGTTCATGAGATCTAATGTTCTTTTGAATGCGAAGAAAGAGTTCCGTTTATGAGACTCAGGGTGTGCTTGGTAGGACTGAAAACTAGAAAGATGGAAAATGAAGGAAAGAAAAGTGAAGAGAAAAGTATTTCAAGAATGCTTGGTAGGAAAGAGAATACAAAAGAAAGAAA
Source organism: Microcos paniculata (assembly GCA_030664755.1). NCBI lineage: Eukaryota > Viridiplantae > Streptophyta > Magnoliopsida > Malvales > Malvaceae > Microcos > Microcos paniculata. The sequence goes on from CP131461.1 coordinate 38,866,339, forward strand.
AGAGAGAAGATGGATGTTTTCTCTCCTCCTTCACAAACCATTTTCTGTCCAAAGTTGGACGGATGACACAACAGAAAAAAGTGATGATCTATCTTGATCAGGTTATTTTACATATTTGCCCTTTTTACTCAAAAGTGCATATGCATGGTTACTGATTTTATATTCAGTATTTTATTTATTTCTTCCAACTACTATTAACTTCTCGTTGCTTTTTCTTTTTTTTTTGTTCTATTGCCAAAGTTATTCGTTACACCTTGCAAAAATTTTTATATATTTATTTATAATTGTTAATGTTATAATTATACAACTGTATATTATATATATATATATGTATATATTAGAAATGATCAATTCTTTTTTTTTTTGCGAAGAAAGTACCAATTCTCTTTTCTTCTCTAGCAATTGTCTTAAATTTTGAAGTCACTAGAACTATCCATTTTTATTTTCAAATTTGAGGAAGAAATAATATATTTTTAATTTTTTTAAAAATACATCTTGAAAGATAAAAGTCACGGAATATTAGCATATATAATAGTTATAAAAAAATATTAACATATTAATAAGCTTTTATTTTTTTTCAGATTTTTTAATATCCATCATATTTACTTGTGCAAAAAAAATCATCATATTAATATAATTAGTGGTAATGCATTTTTTTTCAAATAAATCCATCAAATATTAATAGCATAGTTTTCCTTCTAAATTTGTCATCTTTATTTCATAAATAAAAAATTACAAAAATTTAATAAATGTCAACTAAAATTTGCTATTATATGAGGAAGGGTATGATGGTAAAAGTGTGTTAAATTTATTTTCTTTCTTTCTATTTTTCTCCTCTACCAACTAATGAGAGGAAAGAAAATTGATTTTTCCATCCACTTTTTCATCTCTCCTACCAAGCATGCTAAGGGAAAAATAATTTTGTTTTCCATCTTTCCACTTTTCTTCCCTTTACATTTTCTTTCTTTTCAATTTTCCATCTCTCCTACCAAGCAAAGCCTCAATGTTGTTCTGAATTTCTTTGAATCAATATGATACTCTGGCTGTTTACGAGTTCTTTCTTTCTGTTATTTTGTTCTTTATCAGCAAATTTTTACTTTAAAATACCAAATTTATTGATATTTTTGACTTGTTAGGCCATACAATTAAGAATCATATTTTCGCAACGTTAAAAACAATTTGTTGGAAATAAATAATACGAGCATATAAAACAGAAAAAGAAATAGACGAAGCAGGCAGTCGATCACGCTCTTTTAGAGGTGATTGCTTCATTTTTTCGCTGAAGGAATCACGTGATTGCGTCGAGTGGAGGGTGGACAAAATGCGTTTAGTGTATAACCAGTCCGTTTTCAGTCATACGAGGCAAAATCAGTACCTTCCACGCGCCTGAAATGCGACTGCTTACTACACCACAGGTAGAATATCCATAGGGCATATGTTAGTCGGCTGACGGCTGTATACATCTCTTTCAGCAAAAAGGTTATTTTAGTAAATTCGAGTACTTAACGAAAATGTATCCACCAATCGCCTAATTTCCTCGTGTAATTTTTCCTTCCGATTCCTGGTTCCCAAACAGAACAAGAAAAACCAGAGAGATGATAAATTTCCAAAAAAAATGAAGAGTGAAACAAAAGAAAAGGAAATTAGAAATACAATTAGAAAAACCCTGTCAAAACTAATAATTGGAAGGAAATAGAAGCAAAAAAAGGCGACGTTGATTTTTTTATCAGTTTTGTCTTCTGCTCTTCGGTTTCTCCTCCCAAGCTCCGCCTCTTTCCAACATTTATTCTCTTTCTGTGATCGGTCGTTCACTCTCCCTTTGCCTTTATTTTTGCGATTCTTGTACAAAGTATGTATGTAATTAAGTGGCTATTTCTACGCATTCGTGCACGTATATGTTCTTCTATCAGTACAAAATATATTCGATTTGGTGTTCTAAGGCTACTACTGTAGATTTATTAATGCTTTATTTTTTTATCCAGGTGTTCGATAAAAGCTCAGTTAGAGTGCTTGGAATGCGTTGCCAAGAATAAAGATCGGTGCGGCGGAGACAGATGGATTTTGCGAGTAGTTTGAAACATTTTACTGGTTTTCAGGGTAGCGAAGGTACTAGTTATAGGATACTGGATCCTTTATGTCCTAGATTTAGATGTAGAAGTTTTAGTTACAATGTTTTTAATCCGAAGACTGGATCAAAAACTTGGTTCCCGAAGAAAATGAGGAAAAATATGGCGTATAGTGGTTGTTTGAGTTCAAAGTTGGTTTTCAGAGGGAATTTTGATAGTCATTTGTGCAGTTCCTATTCGAGGACATCATTGTTTCATGGTTCACATGATGTGTTGAAAGTGAGAGGAGTTAAGTCAAAATGTCAAGGTAATGATTCTTTGGCATATGTGGATGGGAATGGTCGAAATATAGAATTTGCAGAGAACAGTGATGAGAGCTCTAGTGATACCGTATCAAATGCTTTGGAAGAAAAAGAGAGAAATGTAAGGAAAGAAGTGGAAGCACCTAGTGTGGAAGAATTGATGGAACTGTTGCAGAAGGCAATGAAGGAATTGGAAGTGGCACGTCTTAATAGTAGGATGTTTGAGGAAAAGGCTCAGAACATATCGGAAGCTGCAATAGCCTTGAAGGATGACGCTGCTAATGCTTGGAATGATGTTAATATTACGCTTGATATGATTCAAGATATTGTGAATGACGAGTCTGTTGCTAAAGAGTCTGTTCAAAAAGCAACAATGGCATTATCTTTAGCTGAGGCAAGGCTTCAGGTGGCAGTAGATTCATGTGAACCTCTAGACGAGGGAAATGACTCCCCAGAGACTTCTGGAGAGAGTGATGTGGAAATTGATGTCAGGAAAAATAATGCAATACTATTGGCTGCAGCACAGGATGAGATTAGGGAATGTCAGGAGAAGTTGGCAAGTTGTGCAGCAGAGTTAAGGCAATTGCAGAGTCAGAAGGAGGAGTTGCAGAAGGAAGTGGATAGATTGAATGAGGCTGCAGAGAAAGCTCAGATGGAGGCCGTGAAAGCTGAGGAAGATGTGGCAAACATCATGCTTTTAGCAGAGCGGGCTGTTGCTTTTGAATTGGAGGCTGCACAACGTGTTAATGATGCAGAGATAGCCCTACAAAAAGCCGAAAAGTCTCTTTCTAATTTGACTGTTGACACTTCTGAAGCCATCCAGGGTCAGGTTTTCGGCGGAGAGATTGTTGTTGAGGAGAATAGGATCAGTCAAGGAGGTTCTAGTAATGTCATTGTTGAAAGAGAAAAGGATGGCCTGATTAGTGGTGATACTGTAGTTGGTGAGCCTACACCAGACGTCTTACCTGATAAAGCAGGCAAAAGTTCTGAAGACCTTAAACTCTTTGGTGATTTGAGTGATCATGAGAATGGAATGCTGGGCTTAGATTCTGCCAAAGAAGCTGAAGTAGAAGCAGAAAAGTCTAAAAATGTTCAAACAAAGAAGCCTGAAACTCAAAAGGATCTGATAAGGGAGAGTTCATCCCCGAATACCCCAAAGTCATCGTTGAATAAATCTTCCCGTTTCTTCTCTGCATCATTCTTTTCCTTCACCGTTGATGGGACAGAATTCACACCAGCATCAGTTGCCCAGGGTCTTGTTGAGTCTGCAAGGAAACAAATTCCTAAGCTGGTTCTAGGAGTACTGCTCTTTGGAGCTGGGTATGTTTTGAAAGTTACTGCCTGGTTTCACGAACTAATGTTAATTATATTATTCTTCTGCTAAATTCCTGTATGTCTTTCCTGAAGTTGATCTCTTGCTTCATGATATAAATGGCCAATTATGTTAATGTAGTTTTGGGTGGAAGCTATAGAAACAAGATGTCCTTTAAGATGCTATGTTACTGTGGATAACTTATGAGCCTCCATCTTTTGTGGGGGTTTACTCAAGTATACATGTCAGATAATTTATTTCATCCTTCCCCTGTCTCCATTTAGAGAGCATTTCTTTTTCCATTACAAGTTTTGATCTAGAAAATTCACTTTTTAACTATAATGCAGGTAATAAATCAAATCTTCTCAAAAGCGCTATTCTGTTGAGTTTGTATTAATCAGTTTGCCACTATATATAGATTTCTTGATTGGAGAATTGATGTACTGCCTTTTATTTGATCATAGGGTTGCCTTTTATGCTAATCGGGCAGAGAGGAGTGCTCAGCTGCTGCAGCAGCCAGATGTTATCACAACTAGTATAGAAGAAGTTTCATCAAATGCGAAGCCTCTGATCGGACAAATACGGAAAATTCCTAAAAGATTGAAAAAGCTTGTTGCAATGATTCCTCATCAAGAGGTATGTGATCATCCTGTACCATCTATTAATTTTATATTTGATTCTTTTGGTCTTAATCCTACTCTATATAGCAGCGTCTCAGCAGCTCATAATGTTTTAAATTTTCTAGATGAATGAGGAGGAAGCTTCCCTCTTTGATGTGTTATGGTTACTGCTTGCAAGTGTAATTTTCGTGCCTATATTTCAGAAAATTCCTGGAGGTGACTAAATTCCTTTATCCTTTAGTTTTAATCTGATTGTGTTACATTGGTATTGTACATTCTAAAAAATTGGCTGATTATTCTTTTGATTCACGAATTCTTGCCGAGACTTGTGGAGTTCATGTTTGAATGCTCTGTTTGCCTTTTACAATGTCTCTTAATAGTCTGGATTTGCTATACAAAGTTTTTATTTTGTGCATTCCTGCTTCTTACTATTATTTGGTCTATTCATTTCCCATTTTTCCCCTGAAATTTTGTATAAACTGATGTTTGTCTTCTGCTCCTTTGTTTAGGCAGTCCTGTTCTTGGATATTTGGCTGCTGGCATCTTGATTGGGCCTTACGGTCTGTCCATAATTCGTCATGTGCATGGAACCAAAGCAATTGCTGAATTTGGAGTTGTTTTCTTGCTATTTAATATTGGCCTTGAGGTGGAGTCTATTATTTAGATCCACAGTCCTAGCTTTGCATCGAATCTCCATCATTATGATAAGATATTGAACCTGTACCCTCTTTTTATATTTTCCAGCTATCTGTTGAAAGGTTAAGTTCCATGAAGAAATATGTTTTTGGATTAGGCTCTGCCCAGGTGATTGAGAGAATAAATGTCCTATCATTTTCTTATGTGTTAATAAGTTCTTTTAACTTACACTTTTATATATCATTTATACAGGTCTTAGTGACAGCAATTGCAGTTGGGTTGGTTGCTCATTTTGTTGCTGGGCAGCCTGGTCCAGCTGCAATAGTGATTGGGAACGGTCTGGCATTGTCTTCAACTGCTGTTGTCCTGCAGGTAATTAATTTAGGTGGATTTTGCTTTGGATTTTACAAATTGTAATATTGTATGACCAGTATTGCTACTGTCAGCATATATGAAGAAGGACTAATGAGTTAGTGAGACAAGCTTCCTAGATCTAAAGATTTGTTCTCTCCTTGTTGAATATGTTGTGTATACCATATCTGGTTCCTCTCATATCACTCTGCAACATCTTAATGTCTTTGAAATAATTAAATGGTAATTTGGCTTCTTGCCATCCACCTAATAGGTTTGATTTATTCTGACTTAGACCTGATTTCATCCGACATTATTTTGTTATTATTTGTTTATTTTATGTTCTTTAACAAAAATATACTACTAGCCAAGATAATGAAACTAGGGGCTCCATTATATAGATATATGATGATGATGTCTTTGTTTGCAGGTATTACAGGAGCGAGGCGAGAGTACTTCACGCCATGGACGTGCTACATTTTCTGTCTTACTTTTTCAGGTTATCCTATGATCTTGATAAAAGGAATTGGCTTCAGGAAGTATTTGGTTACAAAATGAATATTGCAGCCAGGGATAATAGTTTTCCATGCAGCTATAGTTGCATGAATATCTTCATAATCTGATATGTGTCGACTGGCATCTTTATCCTTGAAGTAAGAAAAAGGTGAAATTGGATAACTACGCAACATGATATGTTAATCAGCAAGGCACTCAAGCCATCTAGCTCCTTTAGTGTTTAGATGATCTGATAATGGTTAAACTTAACTAGCAATTAGGAGAAGTACCTACATCTTTTTGATTTGTTTGTAAATTGTAATGCTTCCTTTGTTCAGCTTTCAGGTTCTATTGGTTGCAAGTTTGTTTATTTAATTGATTTTGTTCTTTTCAGGATCTGGCTGTTGTTGTTTTGCTTATACTCATACCTCTTATCTCACCAAATTCATCAAAAGGAGGGGTAAGGTCTTGTTCAATTAGTCTGTCTTTGCTTTTCCATTTTTGTTCTTCATTTGATGTTGAAGGTGACTTTGCCTTGCTCTGACACTTGACAGTATGTTATTTGCATACATCTGGATTTTGGATTCTTTGCTCTATACTTTCATAAAAACCCAAAAAGGTTACTTGGGGCTCAGATTGTGTGAATGATTTTCCTAAGATTTGATTAATAAAAAGCTGTTGTTCCTTCATTTCTTTGGGGTTTCATAGTTGCTGTTAATGTAGTTTCTTTGCAGTTTACTCTGACTAGTTGGCTTTAAGGGGGCATGTGCTTTCCGTAAAATCTTTTCGCTTGTGTTATTTGATATTTGCTTCCATAAAATGGTTCTAATAAACTTCTAAGAAAGTCTGTTTGGACAAAGATTTCAATAAATTCTGCCCATGGAAATATTTATGGAAGAAATGCAAAAAATTTTGATGGTTAAGGCAAGTTAATAAATGAAATTTGCCCATTGTCTGGTTATATGACTGCCATATTCCCGTTATTAATTCTGGCCCTGCTTCTAAATCTTATATGGCTACATTGGGTAATGTAGTTTTTCTGGTTTTCAGGTTGGTTTTGGAGCCATTGCAGAAGCTCTTGGACTGGCTGCTGTTAAGGCTGCAGTTGCCATCACTGCAATTATTGCTGGCGGACGGTTGGTAAGTTTTACATCTCTGAAATTCATAAATTATAACCTTAGTTTTGCACAATAATCTGTGATTGTGTTAGTGACCATTTGCCTTAATTTATCTATAACATTGTCTGATGAGAAACTTTGGAAACTATCTATTAAGAATGTCTAGATAACCTGATTGGATGTTTGCAGATCGTCGAGTAGTGGTTAGTGATAATTTCTGACAGCTTTGTGGGATACACATAATCATGTATCTAATAGACAGATTATTTTGACTGACAAAAGCATTTGTTCCTCCTTTTTTCTGAACGTTTACTTAAGGTTACTGATACCAGTGTCTAACTTATGAGAAATGAGTCTAGCAACTTCAAAAACATAGTATCTGCTACTTCTTATATGCCTTCTGTCTCTTTCTTGCAGTTGCTTCGACCAATTTATAAGCAAATAGCAGAAAATCAAAATGCAGAAATATTCTCTGCCAATACCCTCCTTGTCATTTTAGGGACAAGTCTCCTAACTGCTAGGGTATGAAAACTGTACTTATTCTTGTTCTTGATTTTTTGTTTGTTTGCTGTTATAATCCTTTCTTTTTCTTTTACTCTTTTTGTTAAACAGGCTGGACTTTCCATGGCATTGGGAGCATTTCTGGCTGGTTTACTTCTTGCAGAGACTGAATTCTCTTTGCAGGTTGAATCAGATATTGCTCCATATCGTGGCCTCTTGTTGGGTCTCTTCTTCATGACGGTGGGTATTTTGTCATGGCAGATTGGCATCTCCATAAAATTTGAAATTTCCTTCACTTGTTAAACTTCCTATTTGGTTCTTAGTCTTATGAAGACAATAAGGTCTTGTTTGGTAGTAAAAAACATTAAGAAGATAGAATAGATTCTTAGTTGATGAGAATGAGGATGATTTTATGCCATATAGAAGTGGGGAAACCATTGTAGAGGCAGTGGGTTACAGTCTTCATATCATTTATTGCACTACTGAGTCTGGACTTTGGCAAATGATATTTCTTGCTTAATTCGCTTCTATTGGGGTTTAGCTTATTGGTACCGTCATTTATTGATGATGAAGAATATGTGCAACTGATGAAAATTGTTTATTGAGTTTTCAGGTTGGCATGTCCATTGACCCGAAACTTCTTCTTTCAAATTTTCCTGTCATTGCGGGGGCACTGGGACTCTTAATTGGGGGGAAGACTATATTGGTGGCTTTTGTTGGTAGGCTTTTTGGTATTTCAATTATATCTGCCATAAGGGTTGGTCTTCTTCTAGCTCCAGGTGGAGAATTCGCATTTGTGGCTTTTGGTGAAGCTGTTAATCAGGTTTCTGTTCCCATTAACTAGCATCTATTGGGTCAAGATATTATCTCATTCGTGTCTAAGGGTTTATCCTGCATATTCTGAACTTTTAGTTAATCACCTAGGTTATTGGGTTCAACATTTTATTTTACTCTTCCATGGCAAAACTGATTTTTTCTTTAAATTTACTTTTGATTTTCTTCTGTTTTAAGATAGTCTGAAAAGATAAGTCTGAAAAGATAGTCATCACATATTTGGTCTGTTATAATTTCTGATGTGTATTATCTGCGTATTTGTGTCACATTTCTTGGGAAGTGGCCACAGTTCATTACTAAATCAACAAGGATCATTGTTTTTTGGATAATGAATGCTAATTTGACTTCCAAGTGTTAATTATGAAATGTTTTGTCAGTGCTTATGCAAGTGTTAAATGGTGATCTTGGCAGGGTATAATGTCTTCGCAGCTATCCTCATTGTTGTTCCTTGTTGTGGGGATCTCAATGGCCCTCACACCATGGCTTGCTGCTGGAGGCCAGTTAATTGCCTCTCGTTTTGAGCTGCATGATGTCCGAAGTCTATTGCCTGTTGAGAGTGAGGTAAAGTGTCTAACTTACCATTCCATTGAGGTTGCAAGTTTTATATTTATGTCCCTCAGCTGTCTGTAAATATCTAAAGTGGGCCTTGCCATGGATCTCTGAACTCTATGTTTTGTTGCATTTAGATCCAAGAAAGTACAATGCATGCCAGTGTATACGGTTTCCCGGGAAGATAGATAGGAATAAAGATTCGTTTTTCTGCGACTAAAGTTATTTAGAGAGATTATGACGAGTTCTAAAGTTTATTTACATTGTAAATGTTGGAGGGAATATAGAGCATGTCTATGCAGTAGCAGTACTACTTGTTTTTAATATGTTAAACGTAAACCATCTGATTTCTGACGTAGGGTTGACATTTCACTAGTCATTACTTGCTAATCTGTCTTGTTGACTTGCTTCTTTTTTTTTTTTTCCCCAGACTGATGATTTGCAGGATCATATTATCCTTTGTGGATTTGGACGTGTTGGGCAGGTGTTTATATATTTGCATCCTTTTATTTGCAAAAATAGTCTAAAAATATTAATCTGATGTCCCTGCTCTTAAACTAGTAAATAAGGAACACATGTCTGTAACCATGACATTTTTTCTTTTTTCTTTTGGGTGTTCCCAGATCATAGCTCAGCTTCTTTCAGAACGTCTAATTCCATTTGTTGCCCTTGATGTAAGAAGGTAACCCCAAAGTTATTTTGAGAAATTATTTGCAATTTTTTATTGTTACACTTCCTTCAAATATAAAGGTCAAATGGTTATCGATAACAATTGTTAGGATTTTGCAAACATCTCCATCTTAAGCTAGGGTATAGATCCATGTATATCCCACTTTGATTTCTCCAAGATACTTGCCCGTGACTCGGAATAAATGAAGAGTTTGTTTCGATTATCTATTCTTTTGCTCAAGGTATGCACAATGGTATAACAATTAAACGTCCACTCAGTGCTCGCCCAAAAAAAAAAAAAAACATCCACTCAGTGTATGTGTAACTTGCATGATGATCTTTATGTGCAACCTTATAGCTTTAAATGAACATACACAGTGTTCATAAACAGTTCGTAAACAAGCTCTGTTTAGGCTCTTTTATGTTAGCATTCTAAGTTAAATGAACAAGATTAAACAAGATTATAAAGCTTGTTCAATAAACAAGTTGACCACAAATAGAGAGGAGCTTGGCTCGTTTATGTTCACTAACAAGCTAGTTAAATGTTACGAACAAGTTTGATGAAAAGTACGATTATAATAAGTCGACTACTTTCAGACTAAATATCTCTCAATAAGATTTCAATCACAATTTTATGTTAATATCGTTGAAAACTACACATACCATATATTAAATATTATTATATCTAGAGTTTTTACATGCCTAAAAATACATAATAGATGAGTTTAATGGATTGGGGAAGGAAGAGAACCATTGATTCTCACATCGCTTAGAGCTTGCAAGCCAAGCTCAGCCTGGAAATCGGATTTCATTGTGAGCTCGATAAATATTCGAGCTCGTTAAAGATTAGCCAAGCCAAGCCCAGCAAAGGAAAGCTTGGCTCAGATCTTTTAAACCCTGGAAAGCCCCTGCATTATTATGATTTTGGCAGAGCTGGCTCTTGGGAAATCAGTCGTGTGTAAAGCTTAAATTTTGTGGAAATAGGTTCACCTTTTACAATCCATACGATATGGTAAGATACTAAAGTTTCTGCTCTTTCAGTGATAGGGTGGCACTGGGACGTGCACTGGATCTTCCGGTTTATTTTGGAGATGCTGGTAGTCGAGAGGTAAAGCGAAATGAGTTTGAAATAATCTAACCTCCAGACCTCTAGCAATATCTGATATTCTTTATGCTGGATGGTAACTAGGTCCTTCATAAGGTTGGTGCTGAAAGAGCATGTGCTGCAGCAATTACCTTGGATACTCCTGGAGCCAATTATAGAACTGTTTGGGCTCTCAGTAAGTATTTCCCTAATGTGAAGACTTTCGTCCGTGCTCATGACGTTGATCATGGTCTAAATTTGGAAAAGGCTGGGGCTACGGCGGTAATAGTTCGATACCTTCTAAGTTTTCCTGTTGTAGTGTCTTTCTTCTTCTGATGTTTCCTTAGAACTTTCTTCTGGCATGTGGCTTCTTGAAAATAGGTTGTGCCAGAGACCTTGGAACCTAGTCTGCAGTTGGCAGCAGCTGTTCTTGCACAGGTATGGTGGATAATAGTTTTGGAGTCTCAAGCAGCTTGTTTCCATTATGCTTTCCTTGGCAATTGTGGAACCGATTTAAAGTTGTTGCTTAGCAAGAGTGATGATTGGGGTGTGCAACTCTTGAAGAGAGTGTTGTTGAGTATTTAAAATTATTAAAATACTTGAGTGTTTACTTTGTTCGGTCCTGCTGTAAACTCTGCAGGTGTCTTATTCATCTATTCATTTGATGCTTCAGCTGCTGTTCTGTTATTCATAGTTGTATTGACTTATAAAAGCATCTAAGCCTTTTCTTCCCCATGTAGGCTAAACTACCCACCTCAGAGATTGCAGCAACAATCAATGAATTCAGGACCCGACACCTTGCAGAGCTAGCTGAGGTACTCTCCCCCTCCCCATTTTTGGTACCAGACAATCTAACATTACCGCTAGCAAGTATTGAAAGATAAAATCTGTTCTCTGTTGTATTCTCACCTGACATCTCAAGGTATATTTATAATAAATGGTGTATTTTTTTTCACAGCTGTGCCAAGCTAGCGGAAGTTCTCTTGGTTATGGATTTTCCCGTGTCACGAGTAAATCCAAAACTCAATCTTCAGATTCTTCAGATGAAAACCAGGTCTCTGAAGGAACTTTGGCGATATAAAAGATCTATAGCCTTAACCAGGTAACTGGTCAGAAAAGGGAAAAAAGGGGGAAAAACTGTGTATAGAAGACTCCATGCCCCTTTGATATAAGTTGTACAGAAAATAGAACAAAAAGAGAGAAGGAAAGGCAACATGCAGACATTTCATTGACAGCAATTTTGTAGTGTTTGATAAATTTTCCGTAAACCTTTCTTAACAAATTCGTCTAAAGGGAAATCATTGCTGATTTACTGTTATTACTTGTTACCGATGGAATAGACATGAAAGGACCGGAGGAAATGTCATTGAAATTTTCGAGCACCAATATTCAATGGTACACTGTTCTCAAAAAAAAAAAAATTCAATGGTACACATTTTCATTGATTATAGCTTCTTGTTGGTCGTTATTATGGCAGATCTCTAACTTCATATCAGTGGGCATATTTTTCCCCCTCTAGTTTGTCTCATTGGAAGAATAACCAAGGCCTTAGGATCATACAAATTCATTTTAACCCTATTTGAAGATGTTGCGGCAGAATTTCGGGGAGAATGTTTTTCACTTCCGGTAAAACCAATTTTATGTGAGATCCAAAATTCCAAATCACCGCACAAATTTTCCGTCTTGAAGATGCCGGAAAATTGGAAGCCTCCAATTTACTTCTCAATGTGGCTCCGACCACTCCTAAGGAAATTGAAATGGAGCAATTGGAATGAGCTCCACATTGGCCAGGTTTGGCCCATTGAATTCCAATAACATCCTTAGCTAATCTCAGTGTCATATTGCCCAAGATTTGGTACTTGATAAAAATGTTTTTACTGCCTTGAGTCCTTGACCCATTTGGCGCACTCCCTAGTCCCTTCTAACGGCAAAAATAACAAGAAGAAAGAAATGATGGTCTGTTTGTTTCATCGTTTCGGTGCAATGGCTCCGTTTGGGAGCCGAGTTGCACCCAAAACGGTGCTTAAGGCTCCCTTTGGGAGAGCGTTACAGCAAGTTTAGCTGCAACGCCCCAAAAGAGGCCTTAAGTGGGTGAATGGTGCGGTGGAGGTTGCCTATGTGGCAACCCCCAACCGCACCATTCCAAACACAGCAAAATGCTGTGGTGGAAATTCCATTTTCACCGCAGTATTTTTTCTAAAAAAAACCTCCACTTTCTTTTTTTTTTAACACTGTCACTTTAGATTTTATTAATTAATATTTTTTTGGTCATTTTTCGTTCTCATCTCATCGCCACTATTATTTCACTAAATGCATATTTTCTCACTGCTAATTTTATTCTCATTATTATAATTCTAATCTCATCACTACAATAATTAATCACAGTGTTTTAATTTCACCACAGCCAATTTCACAGCTCTCCCAAGGAGCCTAAGTAGTATGATGGTACGATCCAAAGGCACCAAACAGTGGAAATTTCCGCAGGTGCATTGACTGAAGCTTTTTTCTTTTTTTTTTCCCTTCATTTTACCTTTTATTATTCTATTTTATTTACCCCTCGCCTTAAATTCATAATAATCATTGTTTATTCTCACCTCATCCCCTCATTATTTTATTAAATATATATTTTTTCAATATTAATTTTATTCTCATCATTAAAATTTTAATCTCATTATTACAATATCATTTGAACCTCATCGAACTTAATCACACGCTATATCAAACGGAACATAAAGATTCTGATTTTGAAAATATCGTCTCGAAACGCACCGCTACGCCGGTTGACTCGAAGAGTTCGCTTTTCGAAAAAAATTTAAAGCAGAAAAACAAAAAGAAAGAAAGAAAGAAAGTGAACGGAGTAACGCCAACGCCACCGTTGCAAAGTGAAAAGCCGAAAAGCAGCTCTCTTTGCATACTTTATTCTTTCGTTTCTGGAGAAGCCCTAAACCCCGACACAACGTTTAGCTTACTGCAGCGTCGTTTCAGGACTCACAACATTAATATGGCATCCATTTTATTCACTGATACTTCATCCTCCGCCACTGCCCGCCTCTTTGCCTTTACCCGTTTCAGCAACGGCAGCGTTTCCCTTCGCCGATATGTGGGTCAACTGCATGTGGGGCCACTCAGCCCCTCCTTACCTCGAAACCTCTCCCTCAACTCTCCTCCTTGTTCTTCCCGGTTCGTCACTGGTAGGGAGATTAAAGCTACCATTTTTCATATTATAATGTTATTAAAGGGTGTTTTTTTTTTCTTTTCTGTTCTTAAAAGCTACTTTTTTCTATCACTGGTTTACTTCGTCAAACAATTGGAGTGCATTATATGGGATCCTAGGTTTAATTACATTAAATTTTTATTAAAAAAATATTGATAATTAAGTGAAAATTTGATTTGTTGTTGTACAGCTGCGATGGCTACTGAGCCGTCCGCTAAGGTGATTGATGGGAGATCAGTGGCAAAGCAAATAAGAGAAGAAATAAGTGTTGAAGTATCAAAAATGAAGGATGCAATTGGAGTTGTTCCTGGATTAGCAGTTATTTTAGTTGGGGATAGGAAGGATTCTGCTACTTATGTGCGGAACAAGAAAAAAGCTTGTGAATCTGCAGGGATTAATTCTTTTGAAGTGCATTTACCTGAGGACGCCTCTGAGCAAGAAGTTTTCAAGTATATTTCCGACTTCAATGATGATCCTTCAGTTCATGGCATCCTTGTGCAATTGCCTCTGCCTTCTGTATGATTCTAATCATGAAAGCATATTTCTCCAATTTATGTGAAAACTCCACACCTAGAATAGGGGCTTGAATACTTGGAACTCGTGATGCTCTTGAGAAATCAAGTGGCTTTACTGCAATCTGCGTGATTTGTTATGGTCCATCTCGGGCTTTGTCTTGCATGTGATACATCATACATGATATGACTCTTATTACTTTTTCATTGGATTTTTACCAGCATATGAATGAGCAGAACATTTTAAATGCTGTTACCATCGAGAAAGATGTGGATGGCTTCCACCCATTGAACATTGGTCGTCTGGCAATGCGAGGTAGAGATCCCTTGTTTGTTCCATGTACTCCTAAAGGATGCATAGAGCTTTTGCATAGATATGGTGTTGATATTAAAGGAAAGAGGGCTGTTGTCATTGGCCGGAGCAATATTGTTGGAATGCCAGCTGCTCTGTTACTGCAAGTATGATTTTTTCCCAATAAGTTGTATTACCTCAAAGCTAGTTCCTTCGGTCTAGCTTTAATGTTATATTTCTTTTACCCTTCGTAACAGTGTCTTGATGTTGGCAGAGGGAAGATGCTACTGTAAGTATTGTCCATTCTAGAACCAAGAATCCTGAGGAAATCACACGACAAGCAGATATTATAATATCTGCTGTAGGGCAACCAAATATGGTAAGGGGTAGCTGGATAAAGCCTGGCGCTGTTATTATCGACGTTGGAATAAATCCAGTTGAGGTTAGTGGAATATTTTCCCTTCTTTCTTTTGTTCATTATTAAGATAACATGTTTGATTACCTGTTCTTGGATAACGTGGTTAATGAGACTTTACAGTTGGTGACCCTTTTCCCTGATTAAGCTGACAAGTTTATATGCATTATTGTGAAGGATGCAAGTAGTCCTCGAGGATATCGCTTAGTTGGCGATGTTTGTTATGACGAGGCCTGCAAGATTGCTGCCGCCGTTACTCCAGTTCCAGGGGGAGTAGGTCCTATGACTATAGCAATGCTTCTCTCTAATACACTCAGTTCAGCAAAGAGAGCTTACAACTTCCAATGAGACTTTTGAAGGTGTATAAGGATACTTTTCTGGTATTTTTTTGGTAGAAAATGGGAGTGGATTCTTGACACAGTCAAGGCGGTAACAAGGCAAGCTTCGATGTTGGAGGCTAAAAAGTCGGAAATATCTTTAAAGAAAAGGGTGTAAAGACCTTTGTGATGTATATTTAACTGTCATGGACGATGTTGGTCTAATAATTTGTGGATCATCGTTGTAGATTGTGATACAAGTTATTGCCAAAATAAGAAGGGAGATGCACTTGGAAACTGCTTAAATGTTTCCAAAATCAATTATGTTTATAAGCCTTGTTGGAAATCAGCAAGGAACCAATGTGCCATAAAATAATTTGATTTAGTAATGGCAATTAGATTAGGAAAGGATACAACACAGTGCCCAAAGAAATGTACATGTTAAAATTTTTATATGAAAAATTCATTCTCATCGTAACAAATTTTAAGTAGAAAGATTGATTCGAGCTTCAAAATGATCAATACCGCTTCGGTTTTGCTGCTTGGAACTCCTAAGAATTGATACCTGAAACAAAAGCCCATCGACTCAAGGACGTTAATAAGTCAATCTTGGAATTCTAATGGCTCCGAAAACAAACATTGCCAGAAAAACGTGGAACTTGATATGAGAACAAGTACACAATCTAAATTACATAATGTGCAATATGTTCCACTATTTCAAAAGCCAAACGGTAATTGCGTGCTTTTCTTTTCCGTTATCTCTCTTAACATTAGACCAGAGCTTGAACGCATTCTAAAACACATAGTATTTCCTATTCTTTTAGCACAGTGTTGTTTTGCCCCTTGGGCTTCAATGGACATATGTATACAAAATGAAGAGATCCTGAGATAATGACTTAGCAATTATCGTACCTTAGGCCGTTCCATAGTGCTACCAAAATAGCCTATACCAAAAGACAAGGAAGAATAAGCAGCGGCTATCTCTATAGCTTTCAGCATAGGAGGATTTCCAGGAACCTAAACCAATAAATCAACAAATATTAAACTAAATAAATAAAATGTCATACGGACAAGAACTATCAGAGTTTCAATCAAGAGCTCACCGTGCTAGGTGCATCAGCTTGCACAAGTAAAATCCCAGCACTTGTATCAGTACCATTTTGATTGCTTTCATGAACAACAGAGCGAAGAACTTTCATGCAAGCAGAGGCAGGCCCTGCCTGTGAACTAAGCATGAAAACAACCTTATTTGTGTCAGATGATAAGACAACTAGAACTTTCTTCATGTCAAGAAGACCAATTTCTATTATGAATATAATCTGAAAGAATCTTACAGTGATGATGAGACACAACACTCCCGTGCAGCAAATCCTTTCATTAGGTATTCTCCTGCACCAGTAACACAACTACCAACTATGAAAGGAGCCCCAAAGGGTCCTTTTAAGGAAGCCCAACAGCCTGAACCATACATTGCTGCTAATCCCACACGACCAGAGACCTGTTTATGATTAGTGGGCAAAATATCTCGTAAACTATACAGCCACCAAGAAGTATACCTTCAGAACTAAAATTTGAACAAGTAATTATCACCTTTAGTGCGATACCACCACTGGAGGCCCCTGATGCTATTTGTCCTTCAGTGTCAACACAGATAACTCCAACAGTATCCATGATGCTATCCTTTTCTGGTGTGGTGAGCATACATGATTGGCTAACCTTGTTCTCTTCCAGAGTATCACAAGTTTGAGCTGGGGAGTCTGACATACAGATGAACCATTCTACTTAAACAATCTTGTCTAAGCCTATTTACACTATCTCCAGCACAATATTAAGTGGGGAGAAACTTAAAAGATAAATAATGAAATACTAGTAACGCAGAAGACACTTAAAGACATATCCAGTGATTAAATAAGAAATCAAATATCAATGAAACTGATAAATTCACACCTAGAGATTTTTATTAGGGTGGAAGTAAACTTTAGTTCTATAAGCTAGTAATAACACGAAAGAGGTATTATTTGTTTTAAGATAGGAAAAAAGAAATCAACTTTAATATCTGAGAGTGATCAATTACCTTGTATCAATGCACCCTTTTGTGCAGGCAAAGACTTTCCTTCAGAAGAAATATCAATCTCAGCTTTGGCACCAACCAGCATTGCTTTGTAATGTTGCCATTGCAATTTTGCCTTTTCTGTCACTAACCACTATTTTGAAATAGAAACAAGAAAATTTTACTAAAGAAAATAATGATCCACAAGAAATTCTGCATGGAGTAAGACAAACTTTTGAAGCAAGTCTTTTCTTTTCTTTTTCAAAGAAAAATAAACACAACATTGCAGAAAAAAACCAAAACCTGGTCAGCCTCTTCTGTAGTTTCTGGCAAGGTAATGCCTTTAGATTTTGCCCATAAGCGTGCACCTTCACCAACCAAGAACCTTGGAACATATAAAACGCCCTGAGTTAACCAATAGAAACAAAAATAAACTGACAATTTGAGAAAAGAGACAAGTTATAGCAATTCAATTGTTGCAAATACAAGCAAGGATAAGCAAGTGTTATTACATGGGAGGTATTCGACCCAACAAAGAGGACCCTTTCATTTGCTCCTTCACTAACAATGCAGCAATTTGAATAGCATTTCGAACACCTGGTCTAAAACTAACAAAATGGATACTCAGTAACTTCAAGAAAAGTAAAACTACAAGGTTTGCTCCAAGGAATATAAGATTTACCAGGCACAGCTCCAACAGCCCCAAAAGCTCCAGAGTGACCATCCATAAGACTCGCATCACATTCCACATTACCATCTTCAGTTAAATTAGATCCTCTCCCAGCATTTGTGCTGGGATCATCCTTTTCACAGAAAAAAACCAGTTTTTTGTATAATTAAAATGGACCCCAGCCAACGGCCAAATATTGTTAGGAAAAAAAGGAAGAAAGAAAGAGAGAATGGGGTTTTGTTTACCTCGAGCACCTGAATAGCAGCTTCAACAGCATCTACACATGCACCAGGACCTTTACGGAGAACGGAAGCAGCAGCCAGGCAAGCTCGTCTCATGGCAGACCTTAGAGCTTTTTCATTGGAAGGGGCGTGGTATCCAGCGCCGACGTGGACCGCCACAAAAAATCTGGGCTTTTGGGGTTCTGCCTTGTCATCCATTCCGGACTCTATTAACTTGGGATCGACAGCTAGAAAGCTGGAGTGGGTGTCGGTGTCAGCGTCAGTTTTCAAGGCAAATTTTGGGCAACCAGCAAAGTCAAAGTCTTGTTAAGTAGTTTAGGGTTACCAGTTGAGCAGTTCTGAGTTTCTAAAGACGTCGATGATTTAGCTGCTTTTTTTCATTTTTTTCATTTTTTTCTCTCTCTTTCCCCCACTTTAATTAATGATTTATTGGTTAAAAGGAGATAAGCCAATTTTGGTTTTGTTTTTCTTCCTGTCGAATACTTACTTGACATTTCAGGCTTTGGCCATTTCAGAGTTAGCAAGCTGAATTAATTGGAATAAGAAGAACTTTGCACGTAAATGGAATATTATTGGGAGAGGCTGCCTGGGTACGACAGTCTTCAGCCATTTAATCAGGGTTTTCTGTAATTGGTTTCTGCTTTAAACGAGTTTATATATACATAGTTTCAAACAGATGCAGAATCGTTCCGACCTCAAAATATTAAACGCCAAAGTAAATTTGCTTCGCTCAGATTATAGTAAAAGAAAAATCACAGATACAATAATTCTTGCAAGTTCTCAATTGACAAATTTCCCACCACTTTGACAATAATCACTTATAAAGCTGACATACTTAGACCGAGGAACTGCTTAGCGCTTATTTTCCATGTAAAATGTAGTGGTATTATGAGCATCACTTAACAACAAAAAGAAAACAAGTAGTACATTTTTAAGTTGAAGGGTTGCTTAAGAAGAGAGCTCTGCACTGCTCCGCTGTATCTTCAGGACTTGTAACTGCAACAAGAGAAACCATATTGTGGATCATTATGAAGCATTATTGGCACAAACTAATGTTCGTAATATTTTGTACAGTGAATCAAGATTTAATCATTGCATTTCTGATTACTGGGCATTTAAAAATGTGCCTATAAATACTTGGGTAAATTCCACCAAGGTCCTCAAGGTTTTGTCATGATTCAACTCAAGTCCATTAGTTTTGAAAATGGACACTCCGCCCCAAAAATATTATCTTGACGGCCCAAATTAGTCCACACCGTCAAAATTATGGTTAGATATTTATATAATAACCAAAAATACCCTCATATTACTAGGATGGAAAAAAATGTAAATCACTTCTTTTATTTTATAATTTTTTTAAAAAAATACTTCCACAAATTGAAGAAAAAATTTTATTGTTAATTAGCTCGACCTTACATGATGAAGCCAAAAAAAAAGAAAAAAAAGAATTGAAAAGTGACGTAAAAGAAATAAGAACAAATCATGAAATTTCTCTAAAACAATCATCAATTATTTTATCCTTTTTTTTAAAACATTGTTTTGAATATATATTACTTAGTTTAGAAAATATTTGTAGAAAAATGAATAATAATATAAATAAGGAAAATATGAAGTATAAGACAAAATTGTAGAAATCATATACTTTTTATTAAATAAATATTTTATTTTTAAAAATTATTTGATAAATTATTTAAATACATATTGATTAACTAAAATAAGTATTTGATATTTAATCAAATTACAAAATATAGATGAAAAGAAAAAGAAACAATGGGATAAATAAACAAAAGCTTTTCAATCCAATATAATCTTTAAATTCTTTCTACTCCTATAAAAGACTCAAATCAAAAAAGAAAAATTATTTTAACCATAGTATTTAATCACGCACATAAAAATCTTTTAACATATATATATATATATATATATCTATTACCAAAATGTCTCTCTCAATAAATTTTGAAATTCCAAAAATATATATATTTAGGATTCAAATAGAATATGTATAATAATTTTATCAAAAAATAACCATTATAATTCCTAAAATTTTTTCAAATATATGTTTAATTGTTGCCTAACATATATATCATATTAGTTTGTTCATAAAGTGTTTCATTAAAATTAAAAAAAAAATTATATATTCTTCAAGCACTGATAGACACTAAATTGTAAATAATTTTCTTGAGAATAAATTAAGACATATAATACTAGTTAATTTTATGATAAAAAATTTTAAGGATATTATTATCTAAAAATAATTATTAAAAAGTCGGTTAAATAACGTGAGTTTAACGTATATTAAAGTAAAACAATTTTAAAAGCAAATATGTATTATACATTTTAGGTAATTTAGTAATTGAACTATGGGTATTTTAGTAATTGACTTATAATTTTTAACACCATTAGTGATTTTGGGGTGGAGTGTCCATCTTCAAAACTAATGGACTTGAGTTGAATTATGACAGAACCTTAAGGACCTCAGTGGAATTTACCCATACTTTAAATTTGGACTACTGACCTGTGTGACCTACTGTTCTCTCTGACTCGTAAATTTCATGATCATTCCCTCCCTGATCATAAAACAACCAGGCAAGATAATTAGCCTCAGGAGTCATGGAGGAATGCCATTGGTGGACAAAAACAAGGTTACTACCAACCATATAAAACTGAGAAAAGTAAATGAGCAGATGATGTATTATGAAGGGTGGAGAACCAAGCCTTCCATGACGGCAATTTATCTCAATAGATCAATTTGTGAGTAATAGGGGAAGACAAGGAAGCAGATTATGGTCACAAGAAAAGAATGAAGTACCAACTACCAACCTTGTAAGTTTTGTCACCAAAGAAGTGAATTTCTTGAAAATCTTCGAGGAACCTCAAGCAGTATGTTTTGTCCCAACCCTGGGGAAAGACCTGTTCCAAGCAAAACGAAACAATAATTAATTCAATCTGTCCAACTTTTCCTTCGGTTTAAACTGTTAAATCACCAACCTAACACATTACTCACATCAAAGCTTATTTGTCCTCCAATTGAAAATGTCAGGTTAAGGTGAGCAAACTTTTCTCGAAGCACAGAAACCATTTTTGGGCGTATATTGTGAACCTGAAACCCAAGGTGTTTATATTTATGTAAGCATACAGCTATCTACTACACCACAAAAGTACAAATTGATTACCTTTCAGATAGCAAAAACCAAAAGTTTTCTTTACCTTGTCATACTTTTCAAATTCATCTCTTTCTTCTTGGCTGCAGTTTCGCCCAATTGGAGATACATTGAGCATTCCACTTCGGAATTCTATGAATGTTCCCCTGAATAAGAGATTGATAAAGATAAGGTCTTGTTAAGCTTGGCAGAGGAATAAATAGAGTTAACTAGGCTTAAAAGAGCATTTCCGCTATGTTCTCACCTTTTTATTGGGATATCTAAGTCAGCAATATAATGAAGTGTAAAGTTTATAAATTCCTGCACAATCATTTGCAATCTATGAACAAAGACTTGATACTAAAAAGATAAGAGGAAACACTAATGAATGTCAAGAGCATCCTAAGAACACTATATATAGTGCTTTTTCTTGATGCAATCTTTCACAGATCTGCAATGGAAGAGTCATGAGATCTAAGAGAGATAATCTACCTTCAACTTTTCTTCTCCAAGAAATGACTTCAAGCTCTGGAAAAATGAAACAGAGACCACTTAGAGGATAGAAGATCAACCTTTAAAGGAACCCCTTAGGACAAGGGGGTCTGGCGGGGACAAAAACTTATTATTTCTTAAATTTACAAAATATGGCAAGCAAATATTGTCCCCAAATATGTGTTGGGAAGAAATGCCTAGCATGATAGCTACACTATCTAAGAGTTAAAACCAGAACTTAGACAGACAAAAATTACATGTTTCCAGTTATACCTGGGTGCCAATGAGTTTTCCGTCTTTATGAGCAACAAGTCCATTTTCAGAAAATACGTAATCATAAGCTGTGATGACTGCATCCGAAAAGAATAGAATTAATAGAAATGCCATGAAAGAGCGTAGCAATATATTTTGCAAAGTAGTTTTATCAACCAAAGAATCAATGGAAAGAATATGATTTCAGATTTACAAACCTGATTTGCCGAGCTGCTCAGATATCTTAACAAGGTCAGATCCACCCACTACTCCGACAGTTACAACCTAGAAGTGAAACTAAGAAGGTATCACATAACAAAGAAAATGTAAACATTTTCTCAAAAAAATGATAATTCTTTTCAGGCTTTTGACAGATTTAACAGAAGGGAAGCAAAAGGGTCATCAGAAAAACCGTTTCTTTATTCCAAATCAAATCACAAACCTTCCTCAGTTCCTTAATGAACTCCAACATTTGAGGAGTAGCTGCCTGACGGTTGATACATTCAACAAAGAGAAGAAAGAAAGCTGTCAATTGCAGTTAAATCGAACAACCCAACATTCACATCACCAAAATTTAGAGGATTAAATAAGAGATTATAAACCTTTCTTGGAGCAGTGAGAGTGCCATCAACATCAAATAAAGCAATTAAACCAGGTTTCCTTACAGCCATTGGAAAATTTATTTTACTTTACTTCTGCCATCAAAATTGCAATGCTTTCAGTAAAACCGGATTGCTAAAATTTAAAATTACAAAAAGAAAAAAGCTTCATTCTTACAATAGGAAGTAGAAAGTTAAGAGCGATAGAGAAAAAAAAGTGGGATTGACTGAAAAATTTCTGACCTTTGAACTCCAATGGAGTTTGGAACAATGAGTTAAAGTGATGAGTGTAAGAAAAGGACACAGAATTTAAAGTGGATCTTTAATGGCGGAAGCCGGGGGAGTTCCCGGGGATTAAATAACTTGTTGAGGGGTTTGCTTGCGATTGGGGAGTTTGAAGTTTGTTTAGATCTGAATATCACTGCCAAGGACATATACTGTGTTCTAAACTGATAACTAATGCAAACCGTTGGGATATTTGTTTGTGGTGTTTCTGTTCTCATCTTAGATTCATTGGAACTTGAATCGAAATCATCCACGTGTCGGTTTAATCCGATCAGATGGTTAAAATCTGACGCCGCCTTCCTCTGTACAGCGGAGCCCTATTGGTAGTTGGGTCAAAGTTTTGTAAATGGGCTTGCTAAGCCCATGGATTCTTCTATCCGGTTGCCACAGGCCCACAGCCACCTCCATATTGCGTCTAAAATGTGAAATCTGATAAAGAGTTTATTTTCTTGGTTGGTCATTGGTGGTCCATGAATTGATCCCTGGCCCAGAAAGACTTTTTCAGCTGTTGGGAAAAAGAGAAAGCTTACATTCAAATTCATCATAATAAAATATTGAATTGTCAATATTAGACTAATAATTATTATGAATGGTAAGCTTTCTGAGAAAGAAATCAAATTCTAGATCATCAGCCATATAACTTAATTAGCATAAAAAAAATTGACTATGCATTGAAGGTTTTTTCGCTTTTTTTACCCTTAATTTGGGAAGTGGGGAAAAGAATAGAAGGGACAAGTTTTCTGAATGCTCTGCGGCGGGTCAAGGAAGCAGCCAAATCTGGTTGGATTAGTGGTATTCCCTTGCTTTTCATGGTACCATCCTTTTTATTGTTTCGTTTTGAGAGGAAATTTCTTACCATCCCGAACTGGCTTACGGATAAAATAGTGTGGGACCATTTGGCAACTTCCTCCCAGATATCAAGTTGTCCTGATATGAGATTGTAACCATAACTTGGAAAATAGGCAACATTGCTTTCAATTAACAGATTCCGACTCCATATTTAGCCAACTGCTTTTTACTATTATTATTACATTAGATGTTTGTCAAGTAGAGAAGGACAAAAGCATAACTTGTGACAGAGTGAACTTTCTTGTGAAAATGGAGAACAACTGATCATCAAAATTCTGAAGCTTCCATCCGAACAAAGAATTGGCCAGAAGGGCCACCGTCGGGCACCAAAGCTAACCTCACAGCACTCTCAGCTCCCTCTCCAACGCTTAAAATGCCAGTGTTGAAATTTATGTCTGTTTTAACATAACCAGGGCAAACACAGTTGATGTGGAGATCAGGGTATTTCTTAGCCATAATCCTTGCATAGGCATTCATAGCTGCCTTGGAGAGGCAATAGGCAGCCAAAAAGGTAGGCCATCCTTTGGCCTCCACTGAACCTTCCTTAAAATCTTTGAGAAACGCACTCAATACTTCATCCACCTTCTCTTCTGAAAGGTTCTCAGCATCACCCAAGACTGCTTTACCCCATGCATTTGATATGTTCTGAAATACAATAAAAGAAGCAATTAGTTAAGTTTGACTACTCTTGAGGGTATAATTAAGGTTAATTTCCGGAAACAATCCCCATGTTTACAAGGAAAACATAACAGAAGTATAAACTTGTCTCGGTCAGAAAACATGCTATAAAAAAATAGTAAGTATAAAACTAGTGAGAGCTCCAAGCATAGTTTTCACCCGGAATGATTAAAGTACCCTTTGTCGTCAGACATGTTTCAAAAGTTCTTTTCTGCCAACTTCTAGATGGAACAGTTGATCTGTACTATGTGGCTCTCATTTAATAAGATGTGGTTCAAATAGTTAACTTTCTGTTCATATTGGCCGAAAAGCGATATGAAGCTTCTAATATGCCTGAAGAAAAAGGCTTTTAACCTGATTTATTACCTTTAACTGCCCCATCTCAGCAGAAACATTTATAACTCTTGGGGAATCAGATAACTGGAGGAGGGGAAGGAGCGCTTCACAGATTTTTTTGGCACCATAGTAGTTTGTTTTTAGGCATTCCTCAGCTAGCTTGTTTGTTTCGATCAATATTTCATTCCAGTTGATTTCCGAACCGGGCTATATCAAGGAGAACAAACTAGGTCACTTGGAGATACTTGAAACAAAGCAACTCTCCAAAAAAGAAATACCGACTTCTCTTTTGATAAAGAAGGTCCATCTACATCCAATAATCAAGTCCTTAACATAGAATACATGTAAACTCTCAAAAAAAGAAAGGCTTTAAAACATTTGGTACCTCCTATATGCATTGCAAAATTATACCAAATAACTTATCGTCTGATGAATGTTCAACATTAGCTATCTCCACTCACATGCTTGACACAATCAGTTAGCAATTTCTCTCTGCAGGAAACTGTGCTAAACAATTGCCAATGAAATTATTAAAATAGCAAGCTATAATTTAACCATGACCTCCATATAAATTTTGTCCATTTCCCCGGCCTAGCCTGTCCCAAATAAATGACTTTTATGTATAGAAGATTACCTTGCCAATAACAGAAGCTCTAATGATCTCTGGATCTGCAGTAAAACCAGAAATTCCTGCATTATTTACCTGCACAAAATTCCAACATCCTCTCTTCACTTGATAAGTAGCAATTAAGGTTCACTTGAAGGATTTTCGAACATATAATTGCAAGAAAATAAAATAAGAATTCAGAATATATATGTAACAAGCTACACAGATTTTTTATCTGTCTTTGGAATTTCATAGTAAGATCCAATTAATTAGAAATCATGTGAGCCTGAAATTATTATACAATAAAGGACTTATTCAAGAAGCCAGAATCCATATAACATACAATCATACATACCAAGATATCAAGCCTTCCAAATTGAGTCTTTATGAATTCTGTCAAATTGGAAACACTTGCAGGTTCGGTCACATCAAGTTGACAAAAAACAACAGCTTCAGGGAGACCAGACTGTTTCAGCTTCTCAACAGCTTCAAGACCCCTCTTTTTATCTCTGGCTGTTAACACCACAGTTATACCCTTTGTAGCCAACTGCTTGCATATTTCAAATCCAATACCCCTGTTTGCACCCGTAACCACTGCATACCTGGAAAACAAAAGCTGCAGAAAGTGAAAAGAGGAGAGGTTCACGCTCAACAGCAAAATGAAGCAATACCTCTGTGTTGTTTCTGCCATTGGTATTGAAACTGGAAATCGATCTGAATGTGAGAAGTGAGAAAAGGTTTTTATGGTTCGTGTTGACTACTGATTTGTTTGCTTATTTTCTTTTAAGTAATCCGTAGCATCAATTCATTTGTTTATGTTGCAACTTGCAACCACTCTTGGTAGTTGGAATCTCTTTTTTTTTTTTTTTCTTTTTTTTCTTTTGTTCTGTACGAGAATCATAATTTAAGGTTACCATGGAAACCGCTCAAAGATCGGGGCATCCGGTCATAACGTGCCCTAAAAAAAGTACTAACTTCTACGTAACTTCTGCCATGGATGATTGATGTTGAGAAACATCAATGCATCGTATTTTTAAGGATTTTTTTTAAAATAATTTGCATTTATCTACCAAAAACGTTTTATTATTTTAACAAAGTCTGTGACCAAGCATTGGTTGATTTGTTTAAGAAAATTTTAAATTTGACATAAATTGATATACTACTATTTAATATTTATTAGAGATATAACACTTTAAGCGGAATTTATGAGAATTTTGTATTTTCACTTTTCTTTCCAAGTTTGGAGATGACCATTAGACTTTTTTTTTTCACAATTTCTTGAAAATAAATTAAAAATGCTTTTGAACCACCCAAAATCCTTGGCCAAAGAGAATTTATTTTATGGGACCGTCCTACCACGTCAGTCATGGGACCAACCATTAAAATCTTACCAACAAAGAAGTTTTTCCTACAATTATTAAAACCCTACATTCATTATATCCTTAATTTCAGGACTTATCCATTAACTTTCACCTTTTTAAATTAGGGGGCTAAACCTATTGCTAAGTTAGGAGTTAAATTTCAACAAGTATTTTGAGTTGATAAATTTTTACTGGTTGGTCCCATGGCTGACATGGTGGGACAATCCCATGATATAATTTTTCTCCAAAGGAAAAACAACCCAAAATTCAAGGCCATATCGTCCTTCTAAGTGTTCATTAAAAAAACCCACACACAAAGTGCGAATATTGTGAAATGGAATTAAGTTTTGGCAAAGAAAAGTTACACCATAGGAGTTGTTATCCATTTTAGTGAGTGGACAAGAGAAAATGAAAGGTGTCTTACATCTCTGATGAGAATTTTATTATAGATAGTCACTTATGGTAGTATGAATTATATCTCACTCGGAACTTACAGGTTCACCCCGAACGAAGAAGAGGCCAGAAGGACCACCATTCGGCAACAGTGCTAATTTAACAGCACTTTCGGCCCCTTCTTCGACAGTTAAGATGCCAGTATTGAAATTTATATCTGTTTTGACAAATCCAGGGCAAATACAATTGATACAGAATCTTGGATACTTCCTGGCCATAATCCTTGTATAGGCGTTTATGGCTACTTTTGAGACAGTGTAGGCAGAGAGCAGGGTCGCCCAACCTTTTCTTTCCAGTAAACCCTCCTTGAAATCTTTTAGATATTCATTGAGTAAGACATCCAATTTCTCTTCTGTGGTAAATCCTGTTACTCCTTGGAGTCGTTCTCCAGTCATATGCTGAAACAAAGTTATAAAGGAGAAATCCTGATCAAAATCTTCTTTCGAGTTTATTATTGCTACAGAGGGATTTTGTAGGCATTATTCTACCTTTAACAAGACCGCAGAGGAAGAAAGATTTACAATCCTTGGCAAGTCAGATAGTTGCAGCAATGGAACGAGTGCTTCTGCCGTTCTTTTAGAGCCATGGTAGTTTGTTTTCAGGCATTCTTCTGCTGCCTCGTAAGTTTCTGTCACTTTACTCCATATGTTATTCGAACTTTCCTATATTTGTAACAAGAAACTCATGTTGTCGGGCTTTCTGGAATACATAATAATTTCTACGTTCTACTTCTAGCAACTTTTGGAGCATTACTGTTCATTTTGAAGGAGTCTATCAAACAATAGATGACTTACCTCGGTACCAGAAATGTTTGAAGCTTTTAAACCATCAAAGTTTACGCCTGCTATCCCGGCGTTGTTCACCTGCAGAAAGTCAACATTTAGCCTAAGAAAGTCAAAATTTTTTAGTATTTTTTTCCCCAAGTTATAGAGAATTGATCATTGCATGTTAAGAGAGTCTTTTTCATGACAAGAAAATAAGAACAAAAACAAATATGAAAAGAAAGTAGGTTTAGGATAGCATGGCATGAATATTGTTGATACCAAGATATCAAGCTTCCCAAACTGATTCTTCACGAATTCTACCAGAGAAGCGATGCTCGCAGGGTCTGTTACATCAAGCTGATGAAAGACTAGGTGATCAGAGAGACCAGAATGTTTCAGAAATTCAACAGCTTCAAGACCTCTCTTCTCATCTCTAGCAGTTAACACGACCGTGATCCCTTTACTGGCTAACTGCTTACAAATTTCACGTCCAATACCCTTGTTTGCCCCTGTAACAACTGCATACCTGACACAAGTAAAACGAGAATCAACAACCAGAAAAAGGAAGGTAGGAATACAAATATCATGTTACTTTAATTTCTGGAAAATATTAAACCTCCATGAAAGGATATTGGTACCTTTGTTTGGCTTCCGCCATGATAATTAAGGCAGAGTTTGATTAACGCATGGGAAACAAAGAGAAATATTGTGGTTGTTAGGTCATTTTATTTTTTGTTATTATTAATTATTCATATTTTTCTGGCCAACTGTTGCGGGACACTACCGTTGAACTGACGAACACATGACAGAGAGATTTTTAATTGCCTTGTTATTGTCAAAACAAATTTACTTAATAGTTTGATGTCTTTCAGAATTCCCTGTTTTCAGTTTCTTTCATTGTCGCTACCTATGAAAGTGGGACACCAGTACCCGAAAAAAAGAAAGTGGGACATGATTTGCAGACGGCCACAGCTTAAGCTGGTGGCAATTTTTGTTCCATGCGCTTTGGCGTTTGATTCACCATTACGTAGGAGTTGTATTTAAACTTGGTAGGTCTTTATTTCTTCGAATCAAAGCATAGCAGAGACCTCTCTCACCTACTGAATCATATACTTTATAGCTTATGAAAATTCATGAACCGAAAACTAATTAATAAACCCCAGATTATTTAATAGCGGGAGAAGGTAAGGTTTGTTTCTCAATGACCTGATTTGCATACAACAAAATAGAATAGAAGCAATAGCCATTGGCCTGGCCAAAAATTCACCAAAAGTGTACCTTTTCAAATCAGAAGAAAATAGAGAATTTTGACCATTATGGATCATCTTATGTAACCACTACTATCATACAGACACGCATGTGGGAATTAATTTGTCAAAGAAAAATACACCATTAGGATTTTCTAAAGCACTCTTATTGTACTTGATGATGAGTGATGACAATGAGAGAATTTGTCCAGTACTAATTTCACCTTCTCGAATAAGATTCCATTGTTATATCAATAATCTCACTCATATGATGTGGATTCACCCTGAAAGAAAAAAAGGCCAGAAGGACCATCATTCGGCCAGAGTGCCAACTTAACAGGCATGACTGCAGCTTCTTCAACAGTTTCTGTACCGGTATTGAAAGTCATGTCTGTTTTAACAAAGCCGGGGGAAACACAATTGATGCTGAAATTCGGATACTTCTTGGCTAGAATCCTCGTGTAAGCATTCATTGCTACCTTTGAAACCGCATAGGCAGCGAGGTTGGTTGGCCAACCTTTACTTTCTAATGAATTTTCCTTAAAATCTTTTAGAAACTCATAGAGTAACTCATCTAGTTTCTCTTTTGTATCAACATCCCTTAATGCTCCTCTCAGCAGTTCGCCCGGTATATTCTGATCAGACGAAGTCGGAAAATAGTCAATTTTTGTAAGACATACTCCAGGATGGTAGAAATATTTCTTTAGTATTTGTGTCAAGACTCAAGATGGTACCATCAACTTGCCCATGAGAGAGGAAATATTAACAATCCTTGGAGAGTCAGATAACTGGAGCAAGGGGATAAGGGCTTCAGCTGTTCCTTTCGCACCAAAGTAGTTTGTTTTCAGGCATTCTTCTCCTCCCTCGTAGGTTTGAATCAGCACCTTACTCCAAACGTTTCTCAAGTCTGCCTGTATTTGTCAAGCAGTAAGAAACTATACGGAAGACATAATAACAGAATCCCAAACCTACAAGTAAAATATGTCTTTGCATCCATTCAAATTTTATATGTTCTATTATAATCATTCCATGTTAGTACTATTTGAATTTTGAAAGGAGCTGTCAGATGGTAACTAATTTCCAAACTTTGGTCAAAGAGAAACAACTTTTTATCGGCGGATTAATTACCTCGGTACCAGCAAATTTTGACGCTTTTAAAGCATCAAGGTCGACTGTAGTTCCCCCTACACCAGCGTTATTCACCTGCAGAATCTCAAACATTTCAGTTACATATGATAGTATATATTAACTATACTTTTTAGGTATTCCGGTCACATATTATACTTTGAATATTTTCCTAATGACAAATCTGAGAATCTATCATCATACAAAAAATAAATAAATAAAGAAATACAGTACAAAAAAGCAGGTAACTGGGATATTGTTGATACCAAGATATCTAGTTTCCCAAATCTGTTGTTCACAAAATCTGCTAGATTAGTGATGCTAGCAGGGTCTGACACATCAAGCTGATGGAAAACTAGATAATCAGAGAGACCAGATACTTTCAGCTTTTCAAGTGCCTCAAGACCCCTCTTCTCATCTCTAGCAGTTAAAATCACAACGACACCTTTGGAGGCCAACTGCCTACATATTTCCAGTCCAATCCCCTTGTTTGCGCCGGTGACAACCGCATACCTGACACAAGAAGAACCCAACAGCCAGAAACACAAAAGTCAAAGGATGTTCAGCTTTGAACTTAAGGTATGACAATACGAAATTCCTTGAAAATGAATAGACTACCTTTTAAGAGAGTCCGCCATGACAAGAGGGAATTAATTGCTTAGTGGGCAGGGGTTGTTTCCCATTTAATTCAAGGTTATAACTTGCTTCTTGGCAATTTTCCTTTAATTTCCTCCGCCCTATGGCTATGGGAGTGTGGACCCCATAAAATGGAAACGGCAACTTCATGTTACTTGTGCGTTCACTTCGGCCGTAAGATTCACAATTGGCCGAGAGCTATACACTAAACTAGTACTAGTAGTATTTCATTTGACTTGTTTAGACGTTTTATTGCAAAGCAAAGCAGAGCCGAGAACTCTTAAAACTCTATTACGTATAAATCATGGATTATTAAAAAATTTAAATATTGAACCATAAAAAAAGTCTTTCTCAAATAATTAATGGACCGAAAATATTTAAGAACAAAGTAAATTAATTGGCTGTCTTTTCTATGTCTGTAATTTGAAATCGTAGAACCGAAATGGAGAAACAAACCCCACTTCGTGATACCGAAAACACAAAGATAGACCTATAAAAAACAAAATTTAACGGAGTTTTCTTTTCATTAGCGTTTACAAAGAGGAAGTTGTAATAAGATCCATTCCTTTAAAATTCTGAAACTTCGTGGCCATCGAAGAGAAGGCCTGAAGTCTCGGCAATAGGTAGCGAAGCCAATTTCACCACTCTCTCCGCTCCTTCTGTCGCAGTTAATAGACCGTTATTGCCATTTATATCTGTTTTGACAAAGCCTCGTGCAACGCAATTGACGCAGAAACCTGGGTACTTCCTGGCGAGTATTCTTGTGTAGGCGTTCATGGCTGCTTTTGAGACGAAGTAAGCAGTCGGCCCCACATGAGTCTGCCAGCCTTTGGTTTTCAACGTTCCTTCTTTTAAGTCTGCAAGAAACTCATTCAAAACTTCTTCAATTCTCTCTTCTGTGAGGCTTTCAGCATCGCTTACCACTCCTTTTGCCCATTCATTGGATATAAACTGAACCAGTAGGGAGTTAAGAGACAGAAAAATCTGCTAAAAGCTTGTTACATATAAAATCTGAAAATGCTAGCTAGTATTTCTTTCGGAAAACAGGAGATATGATTCCTAAATATTTGGAAGAACAACAATGCAAATAGCTGATTACTGATAAGCCTAATCTGGGAAGGACAGAGTTATGAATTCAGACGGAAAGAACAGAGTCGGAATGGATGTCATTGTAGCTTTATCCATTTTAAAATCCAAGACAAATGAAGCAAATGGTTTTTCAGAATGCTAAAACTTTTCCAAATTCTAGTTAAAAGTTCCTTACCTTCAATATTCCAAGATAACTGGAAACGTTCACAATCCTCGCCGACTCAGAGAGCCGAAGGAACGGAGCAGGTGCCTCAATCATCTTTTTCATCCCATAATAGTTCGTTCTCAGGCATTCTTCTGCCAGTTCATAAGTTTGTGCAGCAATAATTTCATCCCAAACATGCTCCCCAAACGGCTGCATCCAGAAAGATTTTTACTTCGTTAGTCATTTGATAGGTGCAATTTACAATTATATTATGGACTATATTAGAATGCCTTTGATCTATTTTATTTATATTTTATGGTTCATATTGCATGATTTCTTCTTATGTTAGTTCCTTTGTTGTCTTGTAGGATGCTTAATATAATTTGAAGAATTTAAAGGAAATTTGAGCTGAAAGGACAATGATTCTTGAAATATGGCATTGCTTGCACGTTGGAAGTCAAAGGAAAATTAAAAGCTCAAGTCAAAGTTCAAGACAAGTCAATAATGTGTAGCAAGGAAGCATGTGACGTAGAGAAAGAAGCTAAAAGCAAGTCAGCCAAGACACCAAGTCCTATGAAGCTAAAAAGGATCCAATTTGAAGCAGTCATGATCCGGCCCCATATGTTTACAATAACGGTGCCCTTGTTTAGCCGCATTTAACGTCTTAATGGAGCACAAATGCTGAGGCAAAATTTCAAGTAACGCTTCGGATGGACTACGGCCAGGGGTGGCAAGATAAACGGCGCCGGTATTGTTCGATTGCTTATATTTTTGGAGCAAAATTGATGCAAATTTGGAAGCAATGCTTTGGGCCTTTAGCTTTATACGATGCTGGACTTTTAGACTCTTTAAGCTGCTACAATTTATGACTTCAGTCCAACTAGAATTAGAATTTTTATTCTAAGTTATGGAATTACCCTAATTAGTTAGTTAGTATAAATATTTTATTTTGGGAGGTTTTAGGGACTTTTGGAAGAAAAAAGATTTTGGAGAGCAAGAGCTGAAGGCAGCAATCTTTGTCAACTTGGGAGATTTTCTTATTTCTTCTTTAATGCAATTGTTTATTTTTTTTTAATATGAGTAGCTAAATTCCTTGTTGGGGATTTGGGTAGATCTTCTAGAAATTTTAATTTAATTATTGTATGAAATGATTTTATGGGATTAAATCTATTTTCTTAATTCTTAATGCGTTTTACATCTGACCAACATAGAATAGATCTTTGAAATTGTATAAAGGACCGAGAGGAGAAATATAGTTCATGCACTAGGAAAATAGACACAATCTAATTGAATACGAGAGTAATTCAATTTATTGTGATAACCATAATTAAATTAGATTCGAAAGAACCTGATTTAATTATTAATCCTAGGATCTTAATGTTCTTAGCTAATTAGTGTATACACCGAGAGATAGTAATCATTTAGTTTGGAAAACTTAGAATGATCTGAGAGGACTCCTAAGTAGATTAGTGATTGTTATTTTAACCCTAATAATTAAATTCATACATAATTAGTTTAAATACCCAGAAGAGAAGACTAAACCCTCACATTTTTAATATTGATTTCTTCTTATTTATTTAATTGCTTAAATTGAGTTCTTAGTTTAATTAATTTTTATTCTTCTTTGATTAGTCAATTTAACTATTTCTTTTCATTAAATCTCCTATTGTTCTTGATTAAACTTTACTAGAATTAGGTTATTAGTTTTCTCAAGTTCTCGTGGGATCGATACCTTAGAATACTCCAAATTTTACTATTTGATTCTGTTCTCTTACAGAAAAATCCGAATCATCATTCCTTTGACTAAGCAGATCCCTGTAAATGCTGAATAAAAAACCCATTTAACAGAGCTATGTTGTCATTAAAATAAATTAAAAATGGGTTCTATTGGCATATAATAGCAGTAACTTGAAGCTAATTATTCGCTTAAAAGCATGCCCATGAGTTTAGACTATAATTCTAATTGGTTGATGTTGATCAGTCTTAACTCTTAAATAAATGTTACTGCTTCAAGTTCCAGACTCAAAACTCCAAAACAAGAGCTAAGAACAAATGTATATCAATAAAACAGTGGCATGGAACAGAAGACTTACCCAATTGCCAAAACATTCAACAGCTTTATATAAACTATCATTTTTTTATAATGATTCCACCAATCGCAGCATTATTGACCTGCACGAGAGATTTCATCTTTCTCATATTTGCCTTTTTGGGCTTTTGCAATGTTGGAAATATATTTGTTTAAAGGAAAAACAAGATGAGAAGCCATATGCCTATACCAAGATATCAAGCTTTCCGAAATGGGTCCTGATGAATCTGCAAGTGAAGCAATGCTATCAGGGTATGTGACATCAAGCTGGTGGAAAACCACATTATCAGAGACACAAACACCAGGCTCCTTGAGCTTCTCAACAGCTTCAAGGCCCCTCCTCTCGTCTCTAGCGGCTAATATCACTGTTACTCCTTTTAAAGCCAACTGCCTACATATTTCCCATCCAATTCCCTTATTTGCTCCGGTAACTACTGCATACCTAAAATAATAACCAAAAGGAAGAAAAGGATTTAAATTATGTAAGACATTTCAGAGAAAAAGGCATTTAATTACCTTCTTGTTGCAAGAAAGCCACGTGATTCTACCATTCTTCTTATTCTGTTCCGTGGGGATTCGGATGAGTGCGAGGGTGAAAGAACTTATGTTGGCTAAAGAGCTCTAGTTTTAAGCAGATGCTGCTGTTCGAGAATGATTTTCCTAATTAAATTACCCCTTCAATTTTATTTATGGATGATTAATTTTGATTACTTAACATCCTCAATGGTACCGTCTCCAAACTCAATTAACTACTGAAAGTTTGAGACTCAAAATTTGGCGAAGGGTACAGCCCAAGCTGCAATTTTTAACCCTTTTCGTACGGAAAAGGGCGTTTAGAGTAAAGAATTCAAAGTTATATTATATATATATATATATATATATAACGCAATTGGTCAAAGAAAGAAAGCCGATATTGCCAGGGTTCAATTTCCAGGGAGGTTGTCGTGGGAGAAAACTCAAGACACATGACACCGAAGCATGATCTATTCTTGGCCTTAATCAAGACAGCAGGAGTGTTACGGCTTCTCTAATTTCCTTTCGACTGCAGCACACAAACAGTTGAAAAGACTTTTCTTTTCTTTAGTTTTCTTCGCCTTCATGTGAGAGTGTGGACCCCAAAAATGGGAAATGGCAACTTCATGTTTCTTGTGATTCGCTTCGACCGTGTGATTTAGATAGTACAATACAATTTCATTAGACTTGTTTAGCCTTTATTCCAAAGCAAAACAGAGCCGAGGGCTCCATGACGTATGTATCATGGTTTATTTAAAAATTGAAATATTTAAGCATAAACAAAATCTTTCTTAAATAAAAAATACTTAAGAACAAAGTAAAATTGGCTGTCTTTCCTCTGTCTGTAATTCGGAATCGTAGAACCTAATTGGAGAAACAAACCCCACTTCGATCAAACCAAAAAAAAAAAAAAACCCGCACTTCGAGATTCGTAAAATACAAAGATTGACCTAAAATTAAATATTTCAACACAGTTTTCATTAGCCTTTACGGAGAGGAAGCACAACAATTAGGGTGGCACACGGGAGAAATCGAATCAGTTTTTGTTTTCGTCCTCGTCATAGTTGTAATAGATCATTTCCTTTAAAATTCTGAAACCTCGTGGCGATTGAAGAAAAGGCCTGATGGAGACTCGGCAATAGGTAGCAAAGCCAATCTCACCACGCTCTCCGCTCCTTCGCCAGCAGTTAATGGGCCGTTATCGCCAGTTATATCTGTTTTGGCAAAGCCTGGTGCAACGCAATTGATGCTGAAACCCGGGTACTTCTTGGCGAGTATTCTTGTGTAGGCGTTCATGGCTGCTTTTGAGACGGAATAAGCAGTTGGCCCCACATAAGTTGGCCAGCCTTTGGTTTTCAACCTTCCTTCTTTGAAATCTGTAAGAAACTCATTCAACACTTCTTCGATTCTCTCTTCTGTGAGGCTTTCAGCATCGCTTAACACTCCTTTTGCCCATTCATTCGATATAAACTGAACCAATAAGAAGTTAAGAGAAAGAAAATTCCGCTAAAAACTTGTTTGCTATACATCAAATCTGAAAATGCTAGTATTTCTTTTGGAAAACAGGAGATAATATGATTCATAAATTTTTGGAAGAACAATGCAAATAACTGATTACTGATAAGCCTAACCTGGGAAGAACAGAGTATTGAGAAGGAAAGAACAGAGTCAGAATGGGATGTCGGTGTCACGGTGCTTTACCCATTTTAAAATTCAAGACAATGAAACAAATGGTTTTTCAGACTGGATCCCTTGACTCTCCATAATGCTAAAACTTTTACTAGTTTTAGTTCAAGCTTCCTTACCTTCAATATTCCGAGATAACTGGAAACGTTTAAAATCCTGGCAGAGTCAGAGAGCTGGAGGAAAGGAGCAAGTGCGTCAATCATCTTTTTTGTCCCATAATAGTTCGTTTTCAGGCATTCTTCTGCCAGTTCATGAGTTTGTACAGTAATAATTTCATTCCAAGCTTGCTCCCCAAACGGCTGCATCCAGAAAGATTTTTACTATTTTGTTAGTAATTCCTTTGACTAAGCAGATAGCTGGAAATGCTGAATAAAAAATCCCTTTTAATAGAGCTCTGTTTTCTTTAAGAGTCTGTCCCTTTTAATAGAATTCTGTTTTCTTGAAGAGTCTGTTTGGTTTGATGTAATATAATCACTTTACATGTTAAGAATTTTAAATTCTTTATCACGTTTGGTCTCATTTTAAGGATATAAAATAAATGGTCAATTATAATCACTTTATCTTTGACCGAATAAAGTATTTGCACAAGGAGAGGTGTGAAAGTTCAAATGTTTTTAAATTACTTTATTATCTCTTATTTTTTTTAAAAGACATAAAATAAAAAGAAAAATTTGAGTTTTAAATCAATTTTGTAGAGAAAGTATTTTTTAATCAAATATTGTAAAAAATTTTGTATATAATTTAATTAAATTTATATGTGCTAAACCAAACACTATAAACTCACTTTGTATATAAAATGATTGCAACCTTAAACTTTACAAAAAAATTACTTTACATACAAAATAATTCAATGTAAATTACTATACGGGCTCTAGGAGAAATTAAAAATGGGTTCTATTGGCATCTAATAGCAGTAACTTGAAGCTAATTATAAAAGTATTCCCATGAGTTCGG
Organism: Microcos paniculata; assembly: GCA_030664755.1. Lineage (NCBI taxonomy): Eukaryota > Viridiplantae > Streptophyta > Magnoliopsida > Malvales > Malvaceae > Microcos > Microcos paniculata. The sequence goes on from CP131461.1 coordinate 38,903,888, forward strand.
AGTATAATTCTAATTGGTTGATATTGATCAGTCTTAAACAAATCTTACTTCAAATTTTCATAATATTTTATTCTTCTTTGGTTGTATCACAAATCATGTTAACAAATTCTTCCAGACCCAAACTCCAAAAAGAAGAGCGCAGAACAAAGGCATATAACAGAAGACTTACCCAATCACCAAAATGTTCAACAGCTTTAGAGAAACTGTCATATTTCATAATGAGTCCAATAATCGCAGCATTATTGACCTGCACGACAGATTCCATCTTGCTCATTATTTTACCTGCTTTATTGGGCTTTGCAATATTAAACAACAATATAGTATTTCTTTAAAGCAAAAGGCAAAAAGATGAGAAGCTATGGACCATACGCCCATACCAAGATATCAAGTTTTCCAAAATGGGTCCTGATGAAATCTGCAAGGGAAGCAATGCTAACAGGGTCCGTGACATCAAGCCGGTGGAAGACCAAATTATCGGAGACATTAACCCCGGACTCCTTCAGCTTCTCAACAGCTTCAAGGCCCCTCCTCTCATCTCTAGCAGTTAATATCACCGTTACTCCTTTTAAAGCCAACTGCCTACATATTTCCCATCCAATTCCCTTGTTTGCTCCGGTAACTACCGCATACCTGAAAGAATACCCAAAAGGAAGAAAAGAAACGACTCACATTATGCTAAGAAATGTAAAGAAAAGTGCAGTTAATTACCTTCTTGTTGCAAGAAAGCCACATGGTTCTGCCATTCTTCTTGCTCTCTTTCTTGGGGGATTCTGCTGAGTGCGCGAGTGAGAGAACTTACGTGAGCTGCAGTTCTATAAATAGCTCAGATAGGGAACCATCAGAAAAAAAGTCAATGTTAGGGATTTAAGAGACGAAGCAAAGTCAAACATTCTAACTTCGGGTGATGACTTCAATGAAGTCATTTAAGATGAGGTTAGAAAAGGTCATATAAAAGTCATTTAAGATGAGGTTAGAAAAGGTCATATAATCTGACCGTTAGATATGAAAAGATAAAGAGAATCATTAAATATTGATAATTTATTATGAACTAAAAAAAGATAACCGATTATAAAAATATAGAGATAAAAGTGAAGAAATGATTTTGAAAAATGTGTCCATCAGTTTTTATTTAACTTTTTTTACTAAAATTTTTTTTGTCACGTCATTTTCTTGTCATGTCAATTGTTTTGATTTTTTTTTCTTTTTTTACAAAAACTTTTATTTTATAAGTTTGAGTCTCTTTCATTTTTCTTTATCCCGTCATTTTATGTTTTTTTTTTCATTTCTTTATCTTTTGGTTTATTACTAGTATTTATTTTATTTTATGTAGTACATATTTATTATTTCTATATAGTATTGTTTTGGAAGGAAAAGATATTAACTCAATTAATTTAAAATTATATACCCCCTTTATACTAGCACTAAAATTGAAATATAAACAAGATTAATCATTTGTTGTAATCTAAAATTTATTTTGTGGACTAATAATATTGAACTATTTTTATTTTAATTATGGGATGAGTTCTTATGACTTATAATGTAATTCTAATTATTAAGTAATTTTCTTTGTATAAAAAATAAGTAAAACTTTTTTAGCATTATATTAAAGAAAATTTTTTCAATACATAATTAAAACTCTAGCATGATAATTTTTAAAAAATTTTACAATTAATATTATAAATTAATAAACATGAAATACTCACTATTATACCAAAATACATTATATGTAGCATTTACACTGTTTTCATTTTTTTAATTTAAAAATTTTGCTTACATACATTTGATTAATTCTTTATTAATTTATACTTATAGACATTAATATAATGTTATATACTTTAGGCCATACTAACAGAAAATGGGCGGACTAAAAAGTGGAACTAAAGAGAGAGAGAAATTTGTAAGCTGGAATAAAGAAGAGAAAAAGAAGACACGGTGGATTGACTGCTATTTTTTTATTAAGGGTTTATTAATGACAAGCTTAAATGCAAAAACTCACACTGACGAAAAGTAGAGTAAAATGTAAAGTAACTTTTCTCTCTCCTTTTGGTACCGGTATTTTCAAGTGAAGGTTTCAACTTATATTATATTAATTCCATCTAAAGGTCCTTATTTGTCCATTAAGATCCAAAGGTCCAAATTAAAAATAACCTTAGTTTCACCTCACCACAATTGGCCTTACCGTAGCAGTCACCTAACTTTGGGTAATATCTGTATGAATAGAATTTAAATCCTCTTCTTTAGGTGTTTTTTTATGGTAATAGTCACTAAAATCTTATCAAGTGTTTATTTATATTATAAACCATTTAACATTTTTTAACACCGATAGAAGCGAAAATTTATTTTTAGAATAATTTTTGTTTGTTTTATTATTCTTTATTTTTTATGAGAAAAATATGTATCACAAAGTTTTGTTCTAAATTTTAAACAAATCAACTGTTTAAGGGTAAGTTTTTAATTTTAAAATAAATATTGTGATAGAATTTTAGAAAAAAAATTTATTGCATATCACAAAGTTTAGTCACAAATTTTAAATAAGTTAACTCTTTACGGGTAAGTTTTAAATTTTAAAATAAATATAGTGATTGGATTTTAGAAAAAAAAATTGATTAGAGTTCTTAAAATAAATATATTATGGTAACTAAAGTTTTAAAAAAAAAACACAAGAGAAATTAAAAAAAAGCAACAAAAAAAGAGTTAATGATGTTAAAAATAAATTAACTAATTAATAATGTAAATAGACACTTGATAAAATTTTGATGACTATTGACATAAAAAACACAGAAAAAAGTACTTAAGTTTTGTCCATAAGCGCACAGATTGGTTAAAGAGCTATGGTTTTGTGGCTGCTGTTACTCGAAAATGATTTTCTTAATTTATCCCTTCAATTTTATTTATGGATGATTAATTTTGATTACTTCTTCAATTGTATCGTCACCAAACTCAATTAACCATTGAAAGTTTGAGGCCGTCAAAATTTGGTGAAGGGTACGGGTCGGATGGGATGGAAACTGTTTGTCCCATCTTAGTGTCTTATTCTGCTTATATGCTATCCATATATTAGAATATATTACGTGTCCAATTCTCAAAAATATTTTACTTTTTATTTGGTTTTAAAGTTTTTTTAAATAAAAATTTTTAAAATTATTTTAGAGCGAATAAAAAGATCCTTTGTGATACAAATTTAGCCTTAAATTAAAATTTTTTCATCTTTAGAATAAATTTTTACATTTATTTTGTTATTAGATCCAACAGATTGGAACTTTGGATGGCTATCCACTCATGAGGAACAACGGATGTCCGACATGAAATTATTAAAGTATGATTTTAATTTAAATAAAAAATAATTATTTATTTATTTTATTAAAATCAAACAAAAAAATAAGAAAAATTAAATGAATGTAGTAAGTAAACGAATTACAATGTATGAGATATAAACTGAAGTAATGAGATGAAGCAGACGATTTTTATTCGTGTCAACGCTGCAATTTTAATCTTCTTAGCATGGAAAAAAGAGTTTAGTAAGTAAATAATCCAAAGGTATAAAGTGATTGGTCAAAGGTTAAGAAAGTTGATTTACCCCCGGTTCAATTGCCAGGAAGGTTATCATACGAGGAAAACTCAAAACTAACTCAGAAATTTCTGAGCCTTAATCATGACATAGTTGGTGTGTTACGTTTACTCTAAGTTCCATTTTGACAGCGGCACCCAAACAGTTGAAAAAAAAAATTTCTTTTTTAAATTTCAGCAAATTTTGCCCACTAATATTTCTCTACTCAGCTGGTGGAAAAGATTTCTCCTTTCTGCAAATTCTGTACAGCGATTATTTATAGCCACGCGGGTAGTGGAGTGAATTCTATGTAATATACTACGAATCAAGTTAAAAACTGAGACTGAAATTGACAAAATAGATTGATTATAAGTGTCAATAGCCGGTGAGTGCAAGTAAAGAACACGTCTGGGTAACTCCAAAATGAAACGAACACTTGTCATCTCATCATCCAGTTTACAATCATGTCACCCAAAGCCAAGCCTTGACAAAAACAATGTTGCAAAACGATAATCACCCCAATCAATAAATTATCCACATTTCTGTCAACAATTTTTAAACTAAAAACTCTTTTTATTTCAGAATTATCAAGTTTTTTTTTTTTTTTGTCAATGACCATAAAGCTAGTACACATTTTCAACAATAAGCTTTCACCTTGGTAGCTGGAATAGATTGGCAGGAATCATGTTTGTCAAAAAGATGAGACTTCCTTCCTAAGGAAAAAACGGCCTGAAGGTCCATCATTTGACAACAGTGCTAGCCTCGCAACGTTTTCAGCTCCTTCAGCAGCAGTTAGGACCCCAATGTTGAAAGTTATATCAGTTTTCACAAAGCCTGGACCGAGGGCATTCACCACAAAACTTGGGTACTTCTTAGCTACAATCCTTGTGTAGGCATTCATTGCTGCTTTAGAGAGTGTATAGGCAGAGAAATAAGTAGGCCAACCTTTAGCTTTTAATGATCCCTCTCTAAAATCTTTAAGGAACTGTTCCAAAACATCATCGACTCGGTCCTCTGTAAGACTTTCAACATCGCTTAACACTTTCTTGGCCCATTCACTGGGTATGTGCTGAACAAAAATACGAGAGATGAAAGACAGTCAAACTAATGCTAAGAAACCACGGGAAACTTGGGAATAGATTAATAATTGTCTGTTCATTTCTCAGAGGAAAAGAAGGTTCATAGCAAGTTAGCAACGCTTGGGTGCTGCAACCGTGTGTCTAAAAGTAAAGGGAATTGGCTATGCATGTGTCTCTTTTTATACGCATTAGTTCAACATGAATATGTTACCTAAATCTTATATTTCTCCATGAATTTATTAACCATGATCATGTACCTTCAATAACCCCATAGCAGAGGAAACATTGACAATCCTGGCTGAGTCAGATAACTGGAGAAGGGGAACAAATGCTTCAATCATTCTTCTGGCACCATAGTAGTTGGTTTTGAGGCATTCTTCTGCCAACTCAAAAGTTTGAGTTGCAATCCTATACTCTTTGGCTTGCTCTTCAGTTGGCTGCAAGAAAAGAAGATGGGGATTTTAGTTCCTTCTTTGTCCTTCACTAGATAAAATTGATATGTTCAATTTGTCATATGTTCTGCTTTCTCAACCAATTAACGTAAGTTTGGGAATTTAGTTGTTCCAAATGACATCAAAATTTTTCAAATTAGAATTATCAAAAAAGAAAAGAAAATGATATCTAGACTTCTATACTAGTCAATTAATATAAAGTAGAATAGTTTATGAGTATCAATCAGTTAATTACTATTAAGAGAAATACAGAAAACTTACAAAGTAACCAGCAAGTTCAGTGGCTTTGGCAAGAGCCTGAGGATCCAGAATAGCTCCAAAAATCCCGGCATTGTTAACCTAAGGATGGTTTGACTAAGTTTGATCAAATCCCAGCAACATATATTATGCACAAAAGAAAGAAGAAAACAGTCAAGGTTTTTCTGTCTTTATCTTTTGGTTGTTGTTGTTGCCATCTTTTTAAAATGCAACCCTGATATTTTGAAGAAATGGATCATCAATGAGTTACCAAGATATCAAGTTTCCTGAATTTAGCTTGGACGAAATCTGCAAGGGAAGCAACACTAGAAGGATCTGTAACATCGAGTTGATGAAAAACTACATGATCAGACAGACCAGAATCTTTCAATTTGGCAACAGCTTCAAGGCCCCTCGTCTCATCTCTAGAAGTCAAAACTACCGTGATCCCTTTGGACGCCAGGTTCCTGCATAGCTCAAAGCCGATTCCCTTGTTTGCTCCTGTCACGATAGCATACCTAAAGAGACGGAGGAAAGAAGGATCGAGGTTGAGAAGTAGGACAAAGAGCAGGTGGAGGAATTAATTATGAGAGCACAAGGTACCTTTTGGTTGCAATAAAGGTTGAACATTCACCATCAGCCATTGTTGTCTTGTCTAGAAGACAGTAAATAAGATGAAAGCTCCAGAGAGACTAGAGAGCAAACACAAGTGCCGGGGAAGTTTACTCATCAGGATTTGTAGAGCGAGCGTACCAAAGAGTCAAACACTCAACAGTGAAAAAGTGGGTAGCTTAGCTAAGGCCATCTGTAGTGAGATCAACTCCAAGGAGACATCAAAACACCATTTTAGTGTGAAAAATGGTGTGTATGGTGCTCCAATGAAGCACCTAATCATCCCACCATTTTTGGTGGGATGATTTCTTTTTTCATTTTACTCTTATCCTTTTTTATTAATTACTTCTATGTCATTTAGTTTTTTTTTTGTTGTATTTATATATTTTGAGTTGTATTTAAATTTAATTTTTTAATTATTAAGAAAAATATATACCATTAGAAAGATCTCATTGAGATCTTTAAATTGAGACCAATATTGAATATATATTTAAATTATTTTTATAAATAATTATAAATATAAATTTAAAAAATTTGGTAAAAATTCAATTAAAACATAATAAAAGCAATTAAACGTCATTTTACTTCAATGTTAACAATAATTAATAACATATGATTAAATAATTTATAATAAAAAATTATTAATTATTACTTAATATTATAAATTTAAGAATAACAAAATATATTATTAATATTATTTAAAGATTAATTTAATTAGTTAAGTTATTACTTTTATAATTATATGAAGTTAATAGATAGATATCTTTTTAATAAAAATTGGTGTAAGAAATGGTGTTATACAATGGAGTGAAAAAAAATTGATGCAAGAATATTCTAAAAAGGTGCTCTTTTTATATCAAAATGGTGAAAAATTTGGTGTAGTGAGTTGGAGTTGCTCAGAAAGCAAAAAAACCATTTTGGTGTTAAAATTTGGAGAAAACAACTCCAATGAATACACCAAAGCTCAAGTACCGAGCCACACTTAAATACTTAATTGATAGTGCTACATTATTACACCAAATTTGGTGTAATACTGTAGCCAACACCAAATTTGGTGTTTGTCCTTTTTTTTTAATTTTAATTGTAACCTTTATCTTTTATTTATATTACTTTTATATCCTTTCACATTTTGATTTATTTATATAATTTGATTAATGTTTAAATTTAATGTTTTAACTATAATAAAAATATATATGTTTAAAAAGATCCCAAGGAGACCTTTAAAATGAGCTCAATATTAAATATGTTTTGAATCTATTTTCAATTATTATTTATAAAAGTAATTTTTTGTTGTTAAAATTCAATAATAATATACTAAAAGCAATTAAATTAAAAGTTACTTAAATATAAAATCAAAATACAAGCTAAATAGAGTACAAAATAATATAAATTACAAATAGATTAAAAAGAAAATAAATTAAAGGTTAAATTTGAAAAAAATATAATATTTGTCATAGTGACATGATAATTAGAAGAATTATGTGAAATAATTTTTTAAAATATTTTCATTATTAGTATTAAGTTAAAATAATAATATTCAATATGAGTAATTAATTTCTTAGAAAATATTATTAATTATTATTTAAGAATGATTTTTTATTTTCAATAAATAAATTAACATTACAAGTATTATCTAAATAAGAATTGATTTTATTGTATAAATAATTATTATATTATTGCTAACACCAATTTGGTATAGAATACATTGGAGTGAAACAAAAATTTGATGTAAGTATATTCCATAAAGATTATTTTTTAACACCAATTTGATATAAAATTTGATGCTGAACATTGGAGATGCTGTATGACCATTACTAGTACTAGTATTCGATAAATAACACTAACTGCACAAGAAGAGGTTGACCCCAAAGGCAAAACCATCAGTGGACAACTAAAAAAAAACACCTCCTCGAAATAATAATCAGCCACACAGTTTTCTTTAGGTTACTACCACTACTAGATTTCTGGTCCAAATTGAGTGGAAGGTGAGGATGTTAGCATTGAATTTAGTTAATTAATCAGAGAAAAAGAATTAGGAACATTTATACTATATACAAGAACCTTTATTAAAATTAAATAAATAAATAAAACTTTAGCTAACACATTTTCTGTCCTATTTCTTAAAACTCTCAAGCTCTTTTGATCACTAGGACCAAGGAGATTTAAATAGTTTTATTATTAACCGTACTCAGATTATTGTACCTTACCCCATATCCAGAGCCAAAAATTCACACTAAATTCAAATAAAGCCCGTATTTTCACCTTCTTTCGCCCATGAAAATTGAACCCTAATTACCATTCTTGAGCCGAATCTGTGATCCAGATTTTTTTGTTTAATCTCTTTTGGATCGTCAGAGTTTTATTAAGTACCATGATGAAAATTGTCGGTGGAAATCGTGTCTGCCATGCCACTATGGCCATTTTTGAAAATTATTTACAATTGTGAAGTGGAAGGGACCGTGGACCAAGGATTGTCCTAAATTCGCGAGAAGCACATGATGATTGTGTTCTTTTTTTTTTTTTTTTGTTGGCCTCATGATCATTGTATGATTGGAACATTTTGAACTGAAAATGTCAAAAGCGGAATTAGCTCTCCAATAATGTTAGGAAGAAGGATTACACATAATTACTTGCTTGGAAATAAAAAATTTTATGGTTTTAAAAATTAAAAGTAAAAAAAATAATAATAATAATAATAAGGGTGAACAGGCTTAGGCAGCAGTTTACATAGATTAGAAATAGCCTCTACCTTCCATCTAAATTGTGAAAAAAAATAAACTTGAGCCTACTTCTCATGAACGAGTGGGCTATAAACTGGGTACCACATGTTCCGAAACACGTATTCTACCGTCTCCTCCTGCACCCGTAAATAAATATGAAAAACGTGAAAAAAACAAAACAATAGTAGTACAATAAAATAAAACCCCGTTTTTAGGTTAGATACCAAGCAAAACCCAACACAATTCGATTGTTGTGATTACTAAATTCCTTTTACGTTTTAAAACGAGTAATGTGTAAGAAGTTTCATACTTTTGACATGCGCGCAAGTTCTTTGGGTCCCACATCTCCATGCCCTTCAGCCAGTTTCTCTGCGACAGCAGCTCGAAGGACCGATGCGCCAACCTCCGCTGTGATATGTCGAATACTGCATTTGTTTACAAAGCAAAATGAATTTTATGAGGCGAGCAAAGCGTTTTCTTTAACTAGGGGACGCCAAAACCATACATCCTCCTAATCATCTCAACTGTGATTAATTTCTTACAAGCAACACAACAGGATCAAGACCGACCAAACTATACACCGTTGAGATAAAACCTTTCTACTGAAGGGTAAACTAAAATCTAGACATTATAACAGGCATATAATCACAGCATAACCCTGTGAAATCTTGAGAATATTAAACAAGAACAGAATAAACAGTTTTCGCCACTGTATAGAAAAAGGATGAGTCACCTGTGAAAGCAGAGAATATTTACCTGTTGATAGATGGATACAAGATGCCACCTTGGATTTCTTCGTCGGTCATATAAGATGCCAGGCTGCAAAGATAGCATCCCGTTCACAATGTCCGCAGTTAAGACATAAATTTTCTCCATTTCATCCAATGGGAGAAAAATATATTAAATAGGACATTACGTCCGAGCATTGTTAGTGTGAACTCTGAACTTCAAGCACTATAAAGAGAGAGAGAGAGAGAGCAAGAACAGAAGCCAGTAGATAATCATATCCATACCATTCAGCAGCAGCTTGCAACATTCCATCAGTTACGAAACGAGCCCCTGAGACCAAAGCTCCCAAACCAATCCTGAATGTAAAGGAACAATAGTTAAACAAGAAGCTAAAGATCTAAGGATGGTCTATTAGACAACAACAATGAACATTAAAACAACACCAACCCGGGGAACAGGTACATGTTATTTGCTTGATTTACATGGCCCACTTTTCCATTACCTGTCAGCAAGCAAATCAATATGCAAGATGTAATGAAGAAACCAGAGCTATGAGCTAAAACTTAGCCAGCAACAGCTCCCTTATTAATGCTTGTAAATGTGTGATAAGAATCTTTCACAGGATGAATTTCAATTAGATTGGAAGATACCAAGAATGACATTCTCAAAAGGGCTTCCACTGGCAAAGACTATATTTTCTCCAGCATGCTTAAAAGCATCAGCAGCAGTGCATTCAGCTGTTCAAAGGGGATCCAACCAGAATGTTAGAACAAAATATCTAGCTTCCATAAGAAAAATCCAGATGCAAGACAGGCCAGCAAAAACAAACCATTCATGGTGGGATTTGACATCGCAAAAATAGCTGGATTACTTGAATCAGATTCACGCATGGCCTTGAGCACCTGTTTTTTAGTGCCAAGACAGTAGCGAGGAATTTAAACACAATGCAGAATGCAAGAACTAACTAGAATCAGAAAATAAGCACAAATAAAGTTTATCCACAATACATATAAAAGATAGATATAGAAAAAGAAAATGAAGTCCCACCTCTTCATTGAACACACCACCAACTCCAGACAAACCAAGCAGCACATCAGGCTTGACCTTTTTAACCTGAAAGAAATTTGGTTTGCAGTAATTAGGTCCTATATATGCGAAGAGCATATAAAACCTGCAGAAGACTATAATTATAAAAGTAGCACACAATCAACTCTTGTCACAATAAATTGCAAATTCTGCAGTGAATACTTTTCTTTGCATATGATTTCATAACACCAATCTGGCACTTACACATGTTACCTCAAGCACTGACATTCAACTTACCACTTCAAGTAGAGAAGCCCCCTCTCTAAGTCCTACTATCTGTCCTGGATCTTTAGCAAATGGTGCTGCTGCTGGATCAATATTCTTCCTCTCTTTAGTGATGAGACCCTAGATCAACAACAAACAAAAGAAAACTAAGTATCTACTTACCATGTTGAGCATGTAAACCTTCACCAATGAAATCAAAGTTTACCCGAAGTTCCACTGACATACAGATAAAACCATAAGATTTAAATTGCCACAATAATACTTACATCTCAGAATCAAACCATAACTGTTAATTAGTATTAATAAAAACAAAAACTAATGAATAAAGTAGATAATATATTACACCGTATAACATTTTCTAGTAAACCTTTTTCACATGTTCATACAAGGCCCGTTGTTATTACACAAGAGAAGGAACATAGACTTATTGGAAAAAGACAGAAAAGGCTTTGAACAAAGAAGATAAAGAGTACTAGAATGTAAGTATAGAACCATACATCTTTATCAAGTAGGAAAAAGTTGTGTGCAGCAGTTTCAATTTTTCCTGTCATTTTCGCAACAGCCTCCACGGCCATGCTAAGGACACCAAGTCCTGCACTGGAAGACCGAAAGAAAGCTGGATATAAGAAATAGAGCAAGGAGGGAATGGCGAAAAATAAAAGGAAATTAAATTACGATGAAAGGCTGAGAGCCAATATCCTATCTATAAGTTAGTCAAGTACCTCCCAGCTCCCACCACAACTATTTTTTGTTTAGGAAAGTCAGCCAATGGTCGACCTTGTGCCCTTACAGTTCCTAACAATCCAGCCAGTGCAACACCAGCAGTTCCCTGAGAGAGATCAAGCAAGCATAATGAACTGATAATGGTGGCAGTTTTCTAAGAGTGATCAAGTAAGCACAGAACAATAGTGGTATTCATAGTAATTTCACAGCAATATGCATTAGACAAGATGCACCTCTAGTCCATAAAAGTAGAAAACTGCTGCTCCTAATGCTCACCTGTATGTCATCATTAAACATGCAAAACCTTTTTCGATATCGTTCCAGAGTTTCAAAGGCCCACTTCATTTGAAAATCCTCAAACTGAAGGACATAAACATCAAATAAGCAACATGAAATAAACCAAGCATAACACAAAAGTTTGAATTCTGAGAGAAATAAACCTGGACAATAGCCTTAGGCCAACGGGTGAAAACTGCTTCCATGAATTCGTCAACAATTGATAGATATTCTTCTCCTTCCAACCTAGGTTGTCTAAGTCCTAAATCTGTCAAGCCAAAAAGAACATGTTAAAACAATGCCCACGAACTGTCAAAAAACAAAGTCATGCAAGCATATCATATGATCCACTCTGCAAATAAACATCTAAGGAACAAAGTAAATAAGTACGCATTTTACTCACAAAGCCGGTCTTCAAGTAGCTTTTGATTGTTAGTACCAACATCTAGCATAACTGGAAGTATCTGTCAGAGACAGATGTTGGTTGAATAATTAAAGTCACAACACGAGAGACCAGTGCAAAAAAAGAGTAAGAATGGAAATACAGAAAAACATAGGAACAAACTTCAAAAGCAAGATATAGACCAAATGATGCAAGTTCATGAATGCTTTCCACTCAACCACAATTATAAGCGCACAGGTATATCACACAGAAACATAACCGATGGCTAGATATGTCAAACACAATCAAGAATCCACACAGGTAAGAAATGGTCATAAAATGGCTGATATTGTACACAAATACAGTTGAGTTCAATCACTTTAGTATCAAGGTGAACATAGAAGCACAGTTATAAACAGCAGACACACACATGCATGCAAACATACACTAAGGAAGGAGATAAAAGGATAAATAGAGGGAGTAATTCATACCCTTTGTGGGTTGATACCAGCAGCAGCAACATACATATCAAGTTTTCCTATTGGTATTCCAATGCCCTGAACTCCAAGGTCGCCAAGGCCAAGAATACGACTGCCATCAGTCAGGACTATCATATCAACCTGTGAGACGGGAAACAAACATAACTTTAAAAGCGCAGAATGCAGTGATTAATAACTAGCTTAGGGGAAAGGAACAAAAGGCATGTGGCACACAATTTCCGACACTTCAAAGATCAACAGCCTTACCTGTTGAGCTGGCCAATTGTATATCATAGACATCATCTCTCCTTTATCCTTCGCACTGAAATACATTCCACGTGGGCGTCTAAACAACCCAGAGTAATTTTGACATACTAGTCCTACAGTAGGCGTGTAAATTATAGGGGCAAAATCTTTGATGTTATCAATAAGGACCTGGAGCAAAAAGCACAGCAGAAAAGCTTTATATGATATTAGAACTTCAAAATTTGAGTAACTACAATACAAGCTAAAATGAACAACAATCTTACTCTGTAGTATAGCGTCTCATTCCTGTCGTGCAATCTATTTAAGATCCTCCATTTTGCTAAAGCAACAACACTATCTGGCTGGCCCTTAGTATTTTTCTCCAAAGATCGATAAGATTCCACTACCAATTAAACAACAGAACAAGATAAGGCTACTGTCAGTGACGGCAAGATCAAGAGGGTGAACAATCTCCTAACAAAGGTGAATAAATCACAACATGCGTTAAGTAAGCTAAAATGGTATTTAACTGCTTTATCCTATAGTCTAGTAAACTTACTAAAAGCGCGTCCAAACCTTCCAACTCAAATTATACACTATAGCAAATTGATAATTGCCATAAAATATTCACTGTATGAAAAACTTACAAACTTTCGCTGTATCTAAGTAAACAATTGCTCTGCAAATATTAACCACGTCAGAATGATAGGTAGATATCAAACTTACTGAAACGATCATATTGCTGCTCAAATGATATGATGCGAGGCGGAAGGAGACCACGGAGCCCTAGTCGATCTCTTTCGGTCAAAGGAAAGCCAGTATCCTGCACTTGAAGAAAAATGTAAAGCAAAATAAATAAGCAATCAAACAAAGGAAGAGCAACAAGAAAACAAAAGAAAATTTTGCACAAGCAGCAATTTCATCAGCAAAACAGATTTCAAGCTTCATATTCCCAGCAATAGAGCAATAACAGGATATCCATACGACTTAACGAACTACATATTCTCCGTTGAGTAGTTCATAGTCGCAGGGAATCGTCGTTTTCGGGAAAGAAGAAAAATTACTTCAAAAGTGCAAAAACGAGAAGTTCATCAGAGATCATAGTAAAACCAACGGAAGCAAGGAGATTGAATTAATCATCAAGTCACCAAACTAACCTTATTGAACCAAGGATCATGAAGAATATCAGCACCACGCTTATGAACAATACAAGGCCCAGGAATCGCCGACGAGAACGATCGCCTCGATCGGCTCAGTCTTGACGCAGCAAATCGCGCCAGATTCCACATTCCGTGCCCTAGATTTAGCGATCCGGAGACCAGCCAAAAAAAACAAAACAGAGGCTTTAAGACGACCTCAAAATATCTACCCTCTCTCAGTGATTATTCAGTCTAAACATGTCGCCGCAAATTTTTTTTCTTTTTTTTTAGGAAAAAAGAATGAAAACAATGCAATGATATGGTTTTCTTTAAGCGTGTGTTTGGTTCAATTTATAGTAGTGGTAGTAAAAAATTTTCTTTTGATTTGAATTATTTTTATTTTTTTATTCTTTTATTGACGATTTTCTTTTTGGTCCACGGTCGTGTGTGTATGTCTGAAAGTGGAAAACAGTTGAAGCTGTTGAAGAAGAGTATGAAAATGTATGTTTTACAGTTGCCCAGGATATGCGGGCAGGGAAAGAATGTGCTTAGGTAAGTGTAGTGGATGGTGATTGAAGAGGGGGTAGGAGTGCCCGGGGAAGACACGGGCAGCGAGGGCATATTTGGGAAGATCTTGTTTGGGTTAATCAGGGCAGACGTGGGGGCCAACGCTCGGACGGTTTTAACTGGGGATGACAAATTCAACTAGTACATTCACTGGGAACTGGGAAGTGAGTCAAGTTGGGAGTATGGCCTCTAGGTCATTGCCACGTGTACTCTTTCGGGCGCCCGCCATTTTGACTTGTGCTGTAGCGCATCTACTACTAATTACTAGTAATGCGTTTGATTGATTCTTTTGCTAAGTAGTAGTGTGCATTCTTATTTCTACGTAGTTGTTGCATGAACAGTCAACCTTTTTTCTCTTTTTTTTTTTCTCTCTCATGTTGGAAGGTTCTTGACCCATAGGATATGGTGCAATGTGCATCCCGTGAACAAGAATTTTGTCCACTCTCTTTTCCCCTTTTGCTTTGTCCTCCTAGCTGATATTTATTCGAAGACCATGAGATCAATCACCCACAAAGGGGCTTTTTGAGACCGAAATAAAGAACAAACATAATATTTCTCAATTGCAGACTTACCTGACCAGAGAGTATGAACCATTCTTCTTTTCTGCATTATTGTTGGTTCTTATTCCTTGCTTTAGATGTACCAAAAACAAAAAAACAAGAAAAAAACAAAACTCCTCATGCTGGAATAAGGTCAGAATCAGAGGTGAGTATTTAGTATTATAAAAATATCCAATTATTGAGCTCCATTTCTCCTTCTAATCGTGCTGAACTGCTGATGAATTCAATTCCAATCAAATAGAATTGGATTCTTTAGATGTGAATGTGATCCGAGAGAAGTTATCCCACCCTATCCTACTCTCTAGAAAACTTTTTTTCACTTTCAAGCTGCGGCAAATGGAAACCGAGTTCATTTTTTTCTTTTCCAGTTGGCTCATATGGCATATCATATTCATATCCGTACTCAGTTGGGGAACAATAGAGACATAAAATAGCACCCAATTTATCTCTCCAATTACAAAAAATTTAAAAACTTACAAAGCCAGTTATAACTTTTTAAGACCTTCAAGATGACAGTGAAAGAAACAGTCGCGCCTTATTGATCATATAAAATGCTAACCGGTTGAAGAGTCTCAAATACAGATTATAGGAAATATTACCAAATCCACTGCAATAAAAGATTACATGTTCACCAAACTGAGACATATAGGCTGGTTTGAACCGCCATCAGAACTTCATTCAACAGCTTTGGTCTTAATAATCTTTGGTTCCAAAATTCTTGCACCAGAGCTGTGAAGGAATTGGGCGAACAGGATGATGAGGCCGTTGCTGCAAGAAATATAATACCTTAGCCAAGAATATCATAGTAATATAAGCAAGCTAATCTATAAGCAAACTTATTGCTATATGGATCTAGTTTCTATTATTGAGTATGAGTAACTTGGAATTAGAAATGCAGCAATATGTCTCTGATACATCAGTTTGATTAGCTGAGAACTGGAGCTACTTAAGGAGGCAAAAAAATGAATAGATACTGACCTCAGCTATTTGATGAAGCGACAGGGTAACATTTTCTGAATGATAAATCGACTATCTTGGAAGGTCTACATTCAGCTAACCCTCTAACTCTAGTTTGGCGAGGAAAATACCATTTAAGAACTTAACTTCTAGTTTATCAAGAGAGAAAGTAAGAAGCTGCAATCCTACTTATTATGTAAACTGTGAAACTTTAAGGCTTAGGCCTATAGGCATTCAATCAGGAATAAGTGCCTGCTAGTAAACACTAGAAAAATTAGATTTTGCACAGTGGTGAGTTATGAACAAACATGAAAACTTTGTATGATGAAAATTGCAAACAAGAATATCAAAGGACAATAATATACACCTTGCAAACTTTCTATTGAATGTCTAAAATTATCCACTAGATACCCTATTCAAAAGGGATTATTGTTTTAGACCTTCATATCCCTGCTGTACTCCACACTTACTACTCTTTTTTTATATATAAAATTTCCAGTTTCAACCAACGCTTGTACAAGCACAAACTAAAATCATCTAATTCCAAATGATATATACGTTCCTTGGAAAGGTAAGGATCCACTACAACTAACAAATTGTGAAAATTTTGCATTTTCATGGATCAAATCCACAATAGAAATCTTAGCATGAACATTTTACAGCGTTTCAAATCATTTTAGATGTTCAAAAGGGCTAAACCTAGTCTCAGAAAATTCATAAAATTAGGCTATTAGGCGTTCTAGCAATTGCAATTAAACAGTAACAAAGCAAGAAAAAGGGGGGAATTTAGGAACCTCGAGCTCGGCGGACTTCATGGCGATGGGGACACAGACAAGAAAAACGCCGAACATGGCAATGGCAGTGTTGCGACGCCAGTGCTTGGGGCGGCAGTATGGGCCCCCCGTCATGCTCCACACCTTCTTCCTGAAATCCTCTGGTCCATGCCCATGCCCGTGATCTCCTCCTCCTCCCATCTTTTTCCAAATTTATTCACTCGATGGATTCAATCTCTCTTTTCTTCAACTATCATACAAAGTAATAGCATCAGATTAGAAATGAAAATGTATCAGAACAGAAACCTAATCATAGTTCAAAAATTAAATCTTAGTCTCGAGGATTTAGAGTGAAAAGGAGGAGGATTAGTCAGTGATCGGGGTTACCTGAGAGAAACAGCGGGATCAACGATCAGCTGAGGCTCCTGTTCTTCGCAAATGCAGACGGAAAACTGATGGGCTTTGGACTTGTTGGTGGTTATTTCGGTTTATCGAGGACTTTTCAGTCTTCTTGCTACCCAGAGTAGCTCTGGGCCAAAGGGCCATATTTGATTATCTATTGTGATCTACAGACTACGGTCATGTATCAGGACCTGTTTCAACTTGGGCTCAAATGTCAAAAGTTTTGTATGAGAGAATTTTCTTATGGGTTACACAACGGGCCTACTCTCATCCCATAAAATTCCACTGGCCGAGGTAGAACAAAGGTAAATATTAGAAAGGTAGGAGTTCTACTACCAACAATTTGTTTGTTCAAGTGGTTTGACACTTATTTTCCTTAAGTAAGGCCTCGAGTTCGAATCTTTTGAATGAAGAAAACCATTGTTGGGAGAACTTTACATCTATAGTGAGTCAACCCGACTCAAAAGGAATTAGTCTTGGACTAAAGGTCTGAAAATATCCTTTGTTGCACCAAAAACTAAAGAAAGGTAGGAGTTCTTCCTGAATACCATTTAACTACCATGTGTACACTTCTTTCGATGTCTAAATTAGTGAATCTAGCTTTATCAGAAGGAATGAGAAGGAATTGTTAAAGAAGCTCAACAGCCCTAACTTTACCAAGTGGCATCATCCAGGATCCGCAACAAATTTGAGAATTGAAATGGTATGTTGTTGCCCTCTAGAATACAAACATTTATAACAAAATATAACCGCAAATGTGTAACCTTCTGGATTTTATTACAGTGAACAAATGATGAGCTCTTTGGCCCAAGGAAAAAGAGAGAGAGAATTAATGACTTGCTACAGACATCTTATTTTATAGGTATCAATCTTTTGGATACAAGTTTTTGCTCACATATTCTTTAAAAAGGCATAAACAATATACGAAGAAACATATTTATCTTCTCAGATCCTCATTGTAGAGGATACTAGTTCCTCTCAACAGCTATATTGATGTTCTTCAACAACAAATACCGGCACTTTTGTTCCTCTTAGATGCCCACATAGTGTCATGCAAAAATGGACAACAACGATCAATCTCAATAGCATCATGAGTTTGCTTCAGCAGCAAGTGTCAATTTAACACCATCTTTAAATGGAGTAGGAGAAAATTTCAGTGTCTGAACCAGTTTGGTAATATCCATAGATATATCAGCAGGGGACATGACACCACGGTCAACCTGAGAGACCAACATTTCAGTTACAACAGCAAGGCACTGAAAAACAATCCGTGGTTAAAAGGAAAAAAACAGGAGAAAATGAAGGACAGCAGAGATGGGGAATGCAAAAGGGTTTATCTATAATGGAACTTGGAGAGCATATTTGTAATAACTGATGTTCTACATAAAGAGCATTGTGAAGATTTTGGAACCATGTTGATGCATGCTATTGAGTACAGATCATTGAAAACGTCCCCAAAATTAGAGGGATTGAACTAGCACACTACAAAGTTCAGGGTACAGGAATAAGAATTTTTCATAACTCAAAAATGGTATACTCACAGTTGATGCAGATACTGGTTTAATTAACGAGGAATCATGTCCTCTGATTTGTGCCACGGCCTCAGCCATTTGAACACGTGACACCCTGTCTGGTCCACCAACATTTAGTAGCAACTGCATTTTCTTACCCTCTGGTGTAAGCAGCATAAGATGATGCTTATTAAGGATAGACATGAGAAAAAAGAAATCCAGATGCACATTTCTTGATAGGTTTAGCATGACAGCTGACAAGGACTAGGAAGAGGGACAAATCAGATAAAATGAGAAAATACATAAGAGATCAATGAAAAGAAACAAAGCAATAGTATAGTAGAAGGTTTAGATAATGGAGACAAAAGATTGCTGATTGGGCCACTTATTCATTCTTTCACAAGTGAACTATCTCCCTTGTGCGATAGGTAGAAGATCATGGTAACAGATTACAGCAGGTCTACCTCATATCAAAGCATGAGCAGTGCTATCATGTTAAAATCTACAATTAAAACTGAAACTTCAAAATAGGAGAGATAGAAGAAGCTCATCAATATCTATTTCCAATATAATCTATATAAGCACAGATAAAGCTCCAAACCTGATAACCATTTGTCAATCAAAATCATGATGACAGTCACAACATCCTTGACATACACCGGACAGCGGTACTCATCATAAAAGAACTCCACTTTATCTCCTTTGGAGAGGACACCATCCATCCACTGTAACAAGCAGGTTTCACATTACACTACTACTACATTTTGTGTAATTAACTTCTTATGAGAATCGAACTTAAAATGAAAGTTATATCCACTTATCGGAGGGAAAACAAATTTGCATATAACTTCCTTTTCCTTTCTCAAATCATACTCTGCCTTATCTCTTTAACATGATCATTATAGCAGTATACAAGAAGCAAAATCAACTCAAATGCTAGGTAAATCAACATGGATGTTTTCATGCTATGCAGTGTCCTTTTAACCCCTAAATTTACTAGGAACATGCAATACTAAACTGCCCTGCTATTATGCACAGACTCTTTCTGTTCACAAAAGATAAATGAATAAGAACCAACAGAACTGTATTTTCTTCTCACTCAACAGGACAATTCGTATTTCAATTAGGGATGGAAATTTAAAGGCCAATAAGAAATATAATGAAACCATATTTTCAATTAACAAAGAGGAAAGAAAGGGATAAAAGCATGGCCTTTAGCTTTCACACCTGAATTGGAAGAGATTTAGGAACAGGTGAGACAGTTTGTGGCCCAAATACAATACTACTTCTTAAAATAGCAAAATTTGCCCATTTCTCAGAGATAAACCGCTCAGCTGCAACTTTTGATTGTCCATAAACATTAACAGGAGCAGCTTCATCTTCTTCCTTGTAAAAAGATTTCACCCCTTCATACACTAAAGCGTAAAAAACCAACATTCACAAAGACCAACGCATTTCAGACCTTATACCAAAACAATTACTACTAGAATTCATAGAACCAACAATTCACTCACCTTGATCCGTTGACAGATGAATAAGAAGAGTATTCTCATTTTGGGTAAAGCTTGACAACCAATGTACAACAGAAGTAGGCACATTGATGGATATGGCGGCGTCAGGGTCTTTCTCGCAAGCGCGTGGCACCGAGAGAGCAGCGCAGTTCACCACCACATCAGGCTGCCATTTCCAGTTCTCTGTTCATCAGTCAAAAAGGAGAATTTTGATTATGAATAGGATTAGAAAGGAGGGAACGAACCAGGCCAAATTGTTGTGAAATGGAATCGAAACCAAGTCCGGTCTTCAAATCGACGTGAAAAGCGAGAGAGTGAGGGAAGGCATGGAGCAAGGGCTGAGGAGGGAAGGAGTTGTAGGTGAATGCCACGTCATAAGGGGTTCCATGGATCTCTGAAAATCCTTGCAAGAGATGTTGCCCCAAGTAGCCTGTGCCTCCCACTATCAATACTTTCTTCTTGCTCATAATTTCTCCCTTTTAGACGGGCAAAAAGAGCTGAAAATGTTCAGATTTTGTTTGGGCGCTTAGGGATCTTGGTAAGAGGGAGCTTCAAGCTTGGTACCGTTGGTTGGATTTGTGGAGATTGATGAATGGAGGGGAAGAAAAGGAAAGGAAGTTTCTTAATTCTTGATCACTGTCGTGAGTCGTCGGATAGCTACTGAATTGCACGCGAGTTCAAATTTGTAATCAGGCGGTATATATATCAGTCTCAGATAAAGACGATAACGCATTGGATTTAAATTTGTAAAAAAAAAAATTGTTTAAAATAAATAAAAATTAATACTAATAACGATTTATTTTCCCCCCCGAAGTTACGGATATTTACAAAACAAATTAGGGTTTACCCACCGTTGCTCTATATATACCTAAGCTACCAACTGAAAACCAGTTGCTGTTGCCGACGCTGTCGGCTCTACGTTTAGATTCTCGTTTGCTCTTTTTCTTTCTCAAATCGGGGATAGCCATCGAACTTTTTTTCCTTTTGTCTTTCTCTTTTAATCTGAAGGGAGATCAAATGATGAGGGAAAAACTGCAACAAAATGATCGATTAATATCGTGATTTCTCGTATTTAAGTCTCTGATGAATTTCCTTTCTGCCTCCCCTCCGCATGGTTTCCATTTTAATTTTGGTTAAAAAATTTTGGACTTCTTTCTTTCTTTTTCTTTGCATTTTCATGAGTTAATGAAACTTCGGAGAGATATGATGAAACATAATCTGGTCCGTGTTTCTGATTTCACCGTGACCGACAAACCCTTACCATTATCTGATCTCTCCGAGTTGTATTAGCTCTTTTTAGTCATTTAATAATGACGTAATAAATGCTCGTCAAACTTAAAATAATATTAAAAATTTTCAGAAATAATCACATATTTAGAATGCCGCATGCATTGCCGAAAATCAATATAAAAAACAATCTCGAGTTTGTTAAATTATAATTGAATCAATGAACTATGACAAACTAGGAAAAAAGTGGAAAACATTGCTATTTTTACATAAAAGTAAAAGCACAAGTTGTAGTAAACTCTGCATTTCGCGCAAGATTGTAACGTCTCATCTCAACACTATGCATCGGTCATCACCATGGCATCTCAACTGCTTTCTGAGGAAGCCTGGGACTTCTCAATCAGTAGCTCAATTTTCTGCATTTGTATAGAAAAAGCCAAAAAGGTGTCAATAAAAGGGAGTGAAACCAAAAGCTGTACACCAATAATCATCAAAAGACTGAAAACATGGAGCTATACTTGACCAAAACGGACAAAGGAGTGTTTATCAGTTGAAGTATTATAAGAGACTGAATCTGTCAATGGTGCATCCAGAAAAAAGAGAAAAAAAAAAAACTTTGAACTTGGAATTTCTTAGACTATATAAGACGTAAGAATCAGTGTCTGGATGTCTAAGGGTTGAGTGGTAAGTTCTACGGTCTGTGGATGTCTGAGGGCCAAGTGAGAAGCTCCACAGCAACTCCATTTATGAAATGTTGAAAGCAATTAACCTCAGGGAAAGGGAAGATAACAATGATAGTTTCCCAGATAACTATATGAAATGTCTCGGTATCAAGCATGCATTCAAAATCTATTGTCCGTGCAACAAAGAGAAATGGGGTGGTTCAAACCTTTACTGATTTATTGACTTCATCAAGTTTTTGCAGAAACAACTCTACAGGCACCACTGCTCTGCGCTCCACAGAAGAATGCTGTGGTGAAGCTGTCATCTGACAAACATTCCAGCAATAGTTAGTAAAGCATAATCTAGCTGAAAACACACACACAAATAGAATGCAGGCAGAAAGGCATGACGGGTTAGCAATTCTATTTTCTTGCAAGTAACCATATTTTACAAACATCTTTGCCTTTGTCTTGGGATGCCTTGTTTAAACCACATGTGCAGACATACAAAATTCCAATATTTTGCTAACACGGGATTCAACACTGAACATAATTTTCTTTTAAACTCATACTTAAATACAACTAAAATTCACAACATTCCCAAAATGAACCTCTACACAATGCCATTTCTCCTAACAGAAAAGAATCTAAAACCAATCTTATTCCATATGATCTTACACGCCACACTCAATGTGCTGTAGATTTACAAGTCAACCATAATTAACTAATTGGAATTTACTGATTCCTAAATCCAATTGACCTAAATAGGAAGACTAATGAAACTGTCCAGCACATTCATATTTCTCATACTTAAAAGAGAAATGGAGGCAATTAAGTGCAAAAACTTGAAGGATTCAAGATGTTAAGTTACCTGCCAACTTTTGGCTGGTGATTTGAGGATAGGTTGCCCGTCTGTCCTTGATGCCATTTGAGATACGGTTTCCGCTTCACCAGTGACAGTAGAAAGTTTCCAACTTTTACCAACAGCCTTTATAGCGTTTGCAGCTTCTCTTACAATGATCTGGATGTAAAATTCATTTATAAATTTCACTTAGCACAAGGATCCCTCATGCCTCAAACGCCACAGCAAATAAGCAATCATTTAATCCATAGTTCGTTTATCAAGAATGATCTTAATCAGTCTCCAAACATTACAAGAAATCCAAAGAAAAAAGAAGATAACAATCAACTTGATTACCTTTCTCAGAAGTGCAGGGTTTGCAACCCCTTGAACTTGTAGTTCATCAACAGGTGCAGCTTTTCCATGTGCTATGCTTTCAATTCTAATCGTATGGATACCATATACTGATTGCAACCAGCCTGTAAAGATCTCAAAACATAGGCAGAGAAAAAATACTATGACTGAAAAATAAGATCAATTCATAGACTCCGATTCCACAGATCAATGAGACAAGGAACAAACGTCTTGAATATATATTGCATCATAGTCAAAATGATAGTGAAGTTTATTTCAAACCAGATGCTCCACAAGGCACTTAAAAGTTGATAGATTATTGATCAGAAATGCACGTCATTGTTCTTTTTATCCTAGCTAAGCAATGACAAGACACATTTGATCTCATTTTCACCATTATCCACAACATAGAGAAAGGAAAGCTATTAAACTAGGAGTATTTAGCAAGGCCAGAACTAGTACCTTGTTCAATTATCATATCAATCACCTGGGAAAGAGGCACATGCTTCTCAATTGTTATTATGCCCCAAAAGGGTATGTAAGAAGGCCTTGAAACCTTTAAAACAGAAGAAGAAAAAGAATTAAAGTCAAAATAAACTCTTTACTCTCTCATAGATAACCACCACAAAATGAGGTCCATGGATATGAGTCCAAGATATATATCCATACCTTGTAAACTATTTCACTAGGTGTGACAAACAGCTTCCGTGACGAAATATCCTTCTGAAGCACATATCTTTTAAAAGGCAGGTAGAGCAACATGATGATGCCAACACCCCAGGCCAAAACCAGCAACAATGATATGGAAAACCATATAATGGTGTCATACTGAACATTGTTTCTAGCAAGTTCTTCGAAGGAAGCTGTATATAAAATCTGTTCAGAACTATCTAGCTGGAAGTCATCTTCCAGTACTTCAGGATCAGCAAGTAGTTGATCCCTAGAGGACTGCGATAGACCATCTGTATGACCCATCAACATTCTCTTCTGTGCTCAAAACTAATACCAGAAAAGGCACAAAACATTAAAACCAAAGTCATTTTCCAAAAGCACCACAAATACTAACAATTATTATACCAGACACAATTGGTTCTCAATGAACAATTTAATTCACCCAATTTTCAAAAACATGAAGATTTTGGGACAACAATATTCCTTCCATTCCATGCCAATAAAGGAACAAAAGGAAAAACCAATTTCAAGGAACAAAAGCAAAATTTCCCTTGACATTTGCTTAATAGAACAAATAAAAGTCCACTCCATCATATCACCAAACCCAATATGCCGCTAATAAACTCAAATTCTGGAAATTTCTTAAATAAAACCAGCTTCTCCCAGAAGTTTTACTGGGGACCAAACAGCGGAAATACATTCGATACCATCAAAAGAAACGGCAAGCTGGCGAAACAAGAAATGGTAAAGAGGCATAGGAGTATTATTACCTGATAACACCCGGAAAATGATTCGCAAAGTCCAACGTGAAGAATTAAGTTGGAATTGAACGGATAAATGGTTAGGGTTTCGAAATGAAAGTTTTGTTTCCGGAGTTCACTGCATAACAGTCGAAAAAACTACCAGTCTGAGATTTGATGATCATCATCATCACCATCACCATCAGGCGACCCCTAAAACGGTACCAAACATTCAATTAGCACATAGAGTGAACTAATCTCCTGCGGATGGTCGTATATTGTGTTACATACGTGGCTGATAGAGAGTGGATTTGGGGGCTTCAAGTTATCGTTGTCATCGGCAAGGGGACCCACCAACTAAAAACCTCATTCTGATCTCCCCGTCCGGGTAGAATCAACACGGTGGTCCGCTCCCGTGGCTTTCGCAGGTGCCCCACGTATCAAAATTAAAAAACTTAAAATAAATGAATGTAAGCGTTCAAAAAACTAAAAATAAATGCTTGTAAAGTGATTTGCTAGCCTATAAGCCTTTCTTCTTTTCTTTTTTATCCAATTGGATGGACTGCTAGCCTCTATGTTATAACTTATAAGTAACACCAAAGGTGAAAAACCTCTTATGGTTGCTCTACCATGGGAAGGCAGCCACCAGAGATCTCTTGCTGCAGAGAAATATCAGAAACAGCAATATTTGCCCAATGTGCAAGGAGACTTCAGAAAATATTGACTATCTTTTTAGGAGGTGCTCTCTAGCGCTGAAAATTTGGAGAATGCTCTGTCCATCTATGGAAATTGCAGATTCATTTAGATGGGAAATAGTGGATTGGCTTGTCCTGAATTGCACCAGCAAGCAACCCTCCATATTTAATATACCCTGGAATTATACCTTCACGTTTACTATTTGGAATATCTGGGTCTATAGGAATAACCTTGTGCTTGGGAGAGAGGGAGAATCTATGGATAGCATTTTTGTTAGAAGAATAAAAGAGCAACTTGCTGAATATTTTGCAGTCACTACTAAAGATATTAGAGGAGCCACTAAAGAGACCTGCTTCATAAGCTGGTCACCACCGAAGAGAGGATTCTTGAAACTTAACACAGATGGCTCTGCGAGTTCTAATCCGGGCAGAGCCGGAAGTGCGGGCTTGTTCCGTGATGAATCTGGTAACTTCAATCTAGGGTATCAAAGAAAAATTGGTTTTACCACTAGCATGTGTGCGGAACTGTGGGCTATACGTGATGGTTTGAAGATAGCCTCTGAAAGAAATTTTGATTATATTATTATTGAAACTGACTGTCAGATTGCCATTGATCTGATTCATAACTGTTTTAACATGAATCATGAACTTATTGCTATTATTGATGTGCCTTATGGACCTCTTGAACATCAGAATGTCAGAACATACATGTAGACAGGAAAATGCTTGTGCGGATCTACCAGCCAAAGACGCATTGAATATGGACTGCAAATTCAAGACTTTTGTTAACCCTCCTCGGTATATTTTGACAGCTCTGTTAGCTGATAGTATGGGAGTATCCTTCCCAAGGAAATGTACAATTAGGGACAGTAATAGTAGGAACGCAGGTTCTATTTCTAATATTTGTAACTCTGGGGATCTTATACCCCTAACCTGACCTTGTGCGGTAGTCGGGGCTTTTGTTTGAATTTTCTATCTATGATGTGAATATCCTTCTTTCTGACTAAAAAAAAAAAAAACACTTATAAGTAACAAGAATTCCAAATTTTGGCAACGTTGACTAAAGCCGTTTCTTGCCTCCGTCGCCAAAGAATACCTAAGCCGACGACCCCAAAGTCGTACCAAAAGCGGTTGTAGTGTAGCCTCGTCTTCTTTCTTAATTTCTATATACAATTTATCTGCATGTAAAATTAATGGAAAGGTCTTTTATTTAGAGGATGCTAATTTTGTGATATCTAGAGATAATCTTCAACCGAAATGCTCAAAGCCTCGCCTTCTTTACCCACACTTCCTTCCCATGAGCCACTGCTGTCGTTTTCCCAGGACTCTGTCTCCAACCCCTCTATTACAGCACTGTTTTGATCATTTCCCTTGACTCCATTGCCGACGACCATCAGCTGCGCGTCGATGGCCATGCCAGCGTCCGACGCTGCTTTCTGCACCGACTTGGGAGACATGTTTGCATCAACATTGGGAGGTAACATGGAAGGAAAATTAAGAACATTTAAGGTAGTGGGTTGTCGCAAACAGTAGAAAGCAATGTCGTGGGCAATCGCAGCACCCTCCGGCGTTGAATAAGAGCCCAACCAAAGGCGTTCCTGGCTGCCTGGAACTCGGATCTCCGACACCCATTTTCCCCATCTTCGGCGACGAATCCCCTTGTATTTCCTTTCACCGTTGCTGTCGTTGCTTCCATTTCGAAAGCTTTTTTCGACTGCAGCACTCATTGTTGTTTATTTTCGAAGTTCAAGAAAAGAAATCGAAATAGGCAGATTAAAGCGAAGGGCTAAGTGAGGAAATGAGATGGAAGGTAGAGCTAATATAGGTTGAAGAAGCTGAAAGTCAAAGGCGATGAAAAGTCTATTTATTTTTTTTTGTCAATAAAAAAGTCTAATTTACTACTTTAACGAGATTTATATGGAAGGGGAATAAGTAATGTTAATAATTTAATACAAATTTGAAGAGAGGGTCAAAGATTTAGACGGTCAAAGTAAAAGGAGGGCTGTCGGCGTGTGGTAAAGGTTTGGGCGGTGCCTCTGTGTTGGCATAATTAAGTTGGGAGAAAATAATTAATTACACAACATCAATTTGCTGGCTTGCGGGGTGAGAGTCTTTTCTTTTCTTTTCTTTTTTTTTTAATGAATGGGTTAGTGTCTATTCACTTTGAAATCTTCCCTCCTTTTTTTTTTTTAGGATTGTTTAGACTTTTGCCATTTTCGATAATTTTTTTTCTTTTTGTATAATTCCTGTACGCTTCGTGTAGTTTTATTAAATTTATCAATTATTAGGAATTGGCGCAGGTCATTTTTTTATTTTTAATTAAAATTAAGATATTTACAAATTTGATAATTTTTATTATTAAATTTAAAAATTAAAAATAATAAAATTTAGACATCAAATTTCCATCAATCAATAATATAAATTTGACACTATTGATAATAAATTAGACTTTTTTTAATGTACATATATAATAAAAATAAAAAATAAATAAAAAAGATTAAAAGTAAACAAAAAGGGAACCAATTGGGTGATAAATATACTCATCCTCTCTTAATAAAAAATACAAAAAGAAAAGGATTAAAAAAAAAAAGGAACTAACATGATGACAAACGCATCATCTCTCTCCCTCACTCAAATAGGATATTTATATTTCTATCTTTAGATAGAGTTTATTTATAAATTTATAGATATAGAGTTCATAGATATAATATAAATAAATATATATTAATATATTAAAATTAATAATTTAAATATTTACATTAAATAAATATGATAAAATAATAAATAATATAAAATAATATTATTTTATAAATTTAATATTTAAATAAAAATATTATTTAATATAAAAATAAAAAATACAGTAATAAAAAAGATTAAAAAAAATTTTGAAAAAAAAGGGGCTAATGGGGTAACATTTGCCCCCCCCCTATGTTAGTAATTAAGATATTGATGTCCATATACTATGCTGTGTTGTCGAAAAAATCCAAAAAAAAATTGTGAAAAAGGCCAAAAAAGAAGAAAATTGTGGAGCAGACACGTGGAGATTGTCCTCTTTATTATAGGTATGATGAGAATTTGGTGTTTTTCCATTTATTTTTCTCTGTTTTATTTAGTTGCATGAAGTATCGCCCTTTTGTTTTATACTAGTATAAAGCAAAGGGGTGCTTCAATTTCACACACATTTGTTTTTATTTTAAATAAATGCTAGCATCAATAGACAATTATAAATGGACGGGTGCTATAGTTTAACAACAATCAAAGCAAACTCACATTATTTTAATAGATTCAGCCGCATTAATTAAGCGTACACGGTTTGATCTATGAGTCATACAGGTATCAAAAATGAGTAGAATTGAACTACAAACTAAGCACCCAGCATCTTCACGATGGGGTCCTGATGTCTGAGTAAACTTTACCTGCAAATCATCAATAAAAGCAAGGACTCATGTCTTCGATTCTCCATTTTGGATTCTCGGCTAGTTGTAATTAATCCTGTCTGGCAGATCAACAGCCTTGAAACACAAAGGGATAGATATTGTCATTGATATTTCTGCCTATTGCGCCATCAGACTGCACTTTGATCAGTTTCCTTGTCTCAAAACTGTAAGCAGCAATGACTCCAGGCAGTTGAAAATACAAAATCTCCAAATCCTCATTAAAAGCACAAAGTTTAACGGTGTAAGGTGAGATTTGACAGATATCTTCCTCTGAAAATTGAAGCACCTCATTATTTCTTGATACCAATTCATCCAATCGGATGCAATACTTGGGCCGCCACATTAATCTGCGCTCTTCCCTTTTTTGGTCATCAACAGGATTGTCTGCATAATCCCATATAAAGAATCCACTGCAGGTTGAACCGCAATAATGCAGACGCCCTTCGAATTCCCATAGGCGTTTTCCACAGTATACGGACATTACAGGATTTTGGCTCTTTGGTAGTTCCATAACCTCAAAAGAGTCTTTCCCCTCGTCAAAAACCAGCAAGTATATGCTCCAAATCCAATAAACTTGTCCCTTACGGTAAAGACTAGGGCAAAACCATTCTGTCATGTTGAAATCTTTACTAAGTAATAAAGCAGAGTTGTGTATTATTGCACTGCGTTCCCTCCATTCCCAAGTCTTTGGCGAAAAAATCTGATATGTAATAGTCCCATTCTTGGTATCAGCTTCTTGCCAGAAGTGACATATCACCTTGAAGTCGTGTCCCACCCCATCGAAGACAAGACTCGCTGAAGCAGGGCGCAAGAAATCATGGGCAGGGGGGAGTTTTAGCCATTGTTCTCTTATGGGGCTAAAAACATGATAACTTATAGAATTACTTCCATCTTTTTCACCAAAGAGAAGCAAACCATTGCAAGAATCAATCAACCATGGTAGATTATGTGGGATGGAACTGTGTATATAGCAGGTCCCCTCTTTGTCTTTGACATCAAGCAAAGTTAGTTGGTACTGTAAAGCTCCCTTTGTGAAAGGTTTCTTGGAAGAGAAGGCAAGGCCCGAGGCTGAAGGGGAGGTATGGCGGAGGCGAGTGATCAAAGCCTGCCAAGATTTCGAGACACACTTGAATCTTGTGCGTTGTTTCAAGGGAACTTTACGTACGATTTTTTCCAAGAGGTCGTCGCAAAGAACTGGGCTGTTCTCCCTGGTTGTTTTCTCGATTGGCGAGGATAGAAACCCTAACGTCATGGCACCGGCCGAACCGTGCGAAAGAAGGAGAAGGAAAACTCTCGAGGCGGATTGCAAAGACATATAAGATAATTTATATATATATATATATATATTAACCCTTTAAACCCCCTAACCCGCATTTTTTATTATAACTGCACCTTTCCATCCCATATATATAATAATTAATAATTTTCATCAAAATATATATATTTTTATGATTTTCATATAAATAAATAAAAGGTATTTATATTAAATTTGAAAAAATATAACTTAACAATTAAAATTATTTTTTTATAAATATTTTGAAAATTATACTAAATTTGATATATTAAGCATATATTATATAATTTTATTTTATTAAATATATTTTTTAAAAATAAAATATATATTAGAGGGGCAACCTGCCTTCACCCCACTCCCTGCTAATAGAGGGATGCGGCGGAGGCGGTTGAGGTAATCCCCGTCCCATTGCCATCCCTACCTTCAGCTGCCAACTTTATTTATTTTTCTTTAATTTTAGAGGGTGAAAAATGGAAGAGATTTATTACATATATATATATATATATATATATATATATATATAAACTAAGAGAGTACGGGTTCAGCCCGATACACTTAAAAAAAAAAACTAGGTTCATTGTGACCCCACTGGGCTTAACAACATTATCCCATTGTTTTTACTTTTTTTTTTTTTTGAGCCCTAAGAAGAAAGGAAAAAGGATCCTATTATTTACATGTTACATCCTCTAATCGACCTTTTATATATACAAAAAATCTCATTGCTCAAAGAGAACAAAGTTCAAGTTTTGTTAATGATGATTTAAAAAAATGTCAGTGCATGATTAGATTCAATTAATCAAATGCTCTATAATAAACCTTAAGGTTTTACTTGGTAGGAAAGATGAACAATTGAAAAGAAAGAAAATAGGAGGAGAAGAAAAGTAGAAAGATGGAAAATAATATTAATTTTCTTCTAGTATGTTTGGTAGGAAAGATGAAAAAATGAATGAAAAAATTAATCTTCTTTCTTCTCATTGGTTGGTAGAAGAGAAAAATAAGAAGAAATGAAATCAATTTAATATACATTTACTGCTATATCCCTTATTTAATATGCTAGTGAGTAATAATATTACATGTAATATGTTAGAATGTTTTTAGTAACGAATGATATATAAATAATTTTATCTTAGTTAATTAGACTCACCTTATTTTCTCTCCATTTTCCTTTCCAAATTTGAAGAAATTTTGAATATGAAGTATGAAAAAAAACATTCATCATTCCAATTTTCTTTCCTCTCAAATTTCTCTCCAACCAAGTATTCAAATATTATTTTCTCTCCACTTTTTCCTCCTAACTTTTTCATCTCTCTACTTTTCTCTTCTATCAAGCAAAGCCTAAATGCAATGTGATCTCTAGAAAAATATCATTCTCTAGCTGTCTTAGCGTAGCAGCCTTACTAGTTCCGATTTCTATTTTCTAATGCCTAAACTTTCCCAATTAATGCTTCAAGCTTTGAAACATCCTTAACTTGGTTGTTACTTCATCCCCGGCAGCCATAGGAACACAAAGAGATCAGTTTGCTTTAGGAAGATTAGGACATCAACTCTTTTTTGACATGCATAATGCATACCCAATTGCCTACAGACAAAAAAAAACACTAATATTCGAACTGAATTTATTTAAAATTGAAGAAAAGAAAACTCCATGGACCATTTCGCCCAAAAAAAAAACTCAGTGGACCCTACGAAAAAAACTTAAGCAAAGCCCACAACGGCTGGCAATGATGGCCCACTAAAAACAGCAACTACCAGCCAACGCCAAGCCAAAGGAGAAGAAAAATAGTCGTTGACGCAGTGAAGCACGGCCAATCAAAACCACCCCCAAAATGTTCGTTATGACTTTTAAAAGAGTTAAACTTACACAAAAAGCAAAAGAGAGAGAAAGAAAGAGGAGCTCAAAAAGCATATTCTTTCCTCTTTTCCCAAACGTTCCGTCTTCCACCTTCCCTCGTTTCTGTTCTCGCTCCGACGAAGACCAAAGTCGAAGTCAGCTTAGAAGGAAGGAGCGGATACATAAATCTCAGGTAAAACTTTTCGTCTTAACTTTCTTTCTTTTCTTTCCTATCTGCTTCGGTCGCCTCGTATCTAGCTTTATCCCGGTAATCTGTTTATATGTTTGTTTGTTCTTCATCTTTTGGCGTATTATCTTTTGAAGTTTATCTGGTGTTCAGTTTTTTTTTTCTTTTTTGTGCGGAAGAAGAAAGAAAAATGATCAGCCGTAGGTTGTGATCTTTGAACAATTTCTTGATTTTCATGCTTTCGTGTTCCGGCAGCTGTTCTAGATTTTCTCTCTCTCTCTCTTTCTACCTTTTTTTTCTCCTATCTCGACGCTTGATAGCCAATAGCTCGTGCCATTGTTTAAGGGCGTCAAGTAATTTGTACTTGTATTGTTTAATTCTTCATTAATTGCTGTCAAGCAGTACCTTACGTTTTGAACGAGGAGGAAACTTAATGATTAGATAACGTATTATACTCGTACTTGTTGAAGGATTCGGCTTTTATATAATATTTGCTATTTGCCAAATAGTCAAAGCAAAAGCTAACTCAATTTAAGCAATGAGATATGGGTACTTGTGTTTCTTTCATCTTCTGGACAGAATTTGAAATTAGGGTTCTTCATAATTCTTAGGCATTCCAAGCCATTAGTATTTCTACTTTAGGTAAGATTGAGTTTTGTGGTTGTTGACTCTTGGTCCATTTCTCTTTTGTATTTTGGCTAAGATTTTTTTTTCCCCACTTTCTAATGCTGTTGTGGATATCAGTTTGTGATTTGGAATGGTCAACCCCTCTGATTTTATAAGCTTGTGTGTTTAGAACTTCAACCTGATGACTCATGGATAGAAAACAGCATATCGCAATTTTTACGACAGCTAGTCTGCCATGGATGACTGGAACTGCAGTTAACCCGTTGTTTCGTGCTGCTTATCTTGCCAAAGATGGAGAGAGAAAGATCACGTTGGTGATTCCTTGGTTATCTTTGAAAGATCAAAAGCTAGTATATCCAAGCAACACTACTTTTGGTTCACCTTTAGAGCAAGAGACATATATTCGTCAATGGCTTGAAGA
The DNA here is from genome assembly GCA_030664755.1 of Microcos paniculata. Classification (NCBI taxonomy): domain Eukaryota; kingdom Viridiplantae; phylum Streptophyta; class Magnoliopsida; order Malvales; family Malvaceae; genus Microcos; species Microcos paniculata. Next base: position 38,937,089 of record CP131461.1, read on the forward strand.
CAGGGTTGCATTTGTATCTGGTTTCCATATCCGCTTTTACCCTGGAAAGGTAATCGTACCTTAGGAATACCTGAATTTTTCCTAAAGTATTGATGCTACTATTTGTTTATCTATAAACATAGGCTTGTAAGCATTTCCACTTTGATTAAACATTTTATTTACATTCATCTATTGCCTAATATAGATAGCTAAATGAAGATTGTTTTGAGTTATCAAATTTAGATGTACCTAATTCTAAAGAATATGTTAATATGGTATCTATCTTGCTACTGATCAGGCAGACATATAGTTACTTGTGCTGTATTTTGCTCTGTCTCCAGTGTTTGTTTAGGCATTAACCATCATTTGAGTGGCACAGTGATGCTTTGGTGGTAATTTGTAATATTACTTGTGATGCAGTTTGCTGTAGATAAAAGAAGCATTCTTCCCGTAGGAGACATCTCTGAAGTCATCCCTGATGAAGAGGCAGATATTGCTGTCCTTGAGGAGCCTGAGCATCTTACTTGGTTTCATCATGGGAAAAGATGGACAATGAAATTTCGCCTTGTCATAGGAGTAATACATACCAATTATTTGGAGTATGTGAAGAGAGAGAAAAATAGACGTTTGCAAGCATTTCTTCTGAAATATGTAAACAGCTGGGTTGTTAGCATCTATTGCCATAAAGTAAGTTTACTGATAACAAGTCTTCACTGTCTATCCTTATTAAACAAGTTAAGTAACTTTTCCCCCTTTTGCTTTAAATATTATTGTTATTTATAGGATTTGCATGTTTGCATACTTGAATAAATCTGTTAAAACTTCCTAGAACATTTAATGAAGAAAATAACTACAAACAATTTTGCCTTGGGTGACATTATGGGATCAATGCCACCATGTTGGTCCACTACAATGTGGCTCTGTTTTGCTAATGGTCTGGCTGTTGAAGCTGGTGATAGAGAACAGAAGAGGGAAAAAGATAGAGAAACAGAGAGTAGGAGGGAAACTAAGGTAGAAATGTGTGAGAGAAGAATGACTTGTTCCTCCAAGTCTTGGTATTATTCTATTATAATTAGTTGTCACTAGATTATGACAATGAGGTAATTGCAGGTAATTAGGCTGTCTGCTGCCACCCAGGATTATCCCAGTTCCATCATCTGCAATGTTCACGGAGTTAATCCCAAGTTCCTTGAGGTAGGCAAGAAAAAGAATGAGCAACTACATAGCGGTAACCAGGCCTTCACTAAAGGGGCTTACTACATTGGGAAGATGGTTTGGAGCAAAGGCTATAAGGAATTACTCAAACTTCTTCGTGATCACCAAAAGGAGCTAGCTGGTCTTGAGGTTGATCTATATGGCAATGGGGAGGACTCTGATCAGGTTAGGGAAGCTGCTGAAAAGCTGAAATTGACTGTCAGAGTTCACCCTGGTCGTGATCATGCTGATACTTTATTCCATGAGTAAGCCTCTCTGTCTCTCCTAGTGAATATTATTGTCTTGGTGATATGAATAGGGGGAGTGGGTTCAATGAATATTAATCTTTTTCTTGTTTTTACTTTCAGTTACAAAGTTTTCTTGAATCCCAGCACCACAGATGTTGTTTGCACAACCACTGCCGAAGCATTGGCCATGGGAAAGATTGTTGTTTGTGCCAATCATCCCTCAAACGACTTCTTCAAGCAGTTCCCAAATTGCCGCATGTATGATGATGGAAAGGGTTTTGTTGAAGCCACACTCAAGGCACTCAGTGAAGAGCCTGCCCCCTTGACTGACGCACAGAGGCATGAACTGTCATGGGAGGCTGCAACAGAGCGGTTTTTAAGGGTTTCGGAGCTGAACCTGATCTCTGAAAAAAAACTGGAGAAAGGTCCATTGAAGAAATTTGCATCAATGTCTTTAAACTTGCGGAAGAATGCAGAGGACACTTCGGCGTATTTTCATCATGTGGCTTTAGGATTTGAAGCAACCAGAAGAGTTTTTGGTGCGATTCCAGGAAGCTTGTATCCGGATGAAGAGCAACGTAAAGAACTTGGGTTGGCCACTCCTATCAGGAGAGAACGGTCCATAAATATTAGTGATTGAAACATTCTTTGTAATTAATTTTAGGACATATTGATAACGGGATTTTGCCGTTCTATTGATGCATCAGCCTACGTTGTTGATAAATAAACAAGTTTATTTTACCCTTAATAAACGTATTTGAATTTCCGATACATAGGTGGATCGAATTACGTACGAAAATCTTACAAGTCAATTTCTAGAGTAACAGGTACCACTCTATCAGCTTAAACCGCTTAGGAGATGCACAGCACTAAAATCCAAGCCTATTCTTCATAAAAATTATTTAAAAAAGAAAGAAAAGAAATAGGGGGGGAAAAGGAAAAGAAAGAAGAGATGAGAACTAAGCTACGCTAACGCTAACCGCTAAAACAACTTAATTTCATACGTATACCGATGACAGAGAGAGAGTGAGAGACCGACCCTTTTGAAATCCAGTAACGGCTGATTCTTGAGATTTCTTTCGCCAAAAGTTGCCTCTCAGTATCAATGGCCTCGACACTTCTCGGTTGTCTCTCCCTCTATTTCTTCCTCATTCCAAATACAACAACTCATCAGCTTTTACTCCTAAATTTGTCTCATTTACCATGGAAATTCAAGGACCAAACAAAACCCAGTGAAATCAGAGCTGCACCAACTCTCAGCAGGAATCAATTTCTTGCCTTTTTGGCCATGACCCTCCAGTCCTCCACGTTTTTGTTTCTCTCCGAGCAATGCCACCACGTGTTCTATCAGGCATCTTTTCTTCCTCAAACACTTCCCCATTAATCCCTCCTTCCCACTCCCCTGTCCTATTTTGCACTACAGACCTTAATTTCTATAAACAAACTTAACTTTTTTTTTCAATGGCGGATGCTAAGATGCTTCAACAATCCTTGCAGGAAACCGGTGTTTCTGACACCCCAAAAACTGAATGTCGTGTTGAGATTGAGGTATATCATCCTATAGTATAGTTGATAATCTCAAATGGGTTGCCATAGTTTTATGAAATCATCTGAATTTTACTATCTGTTGGCTAATTGATTTTGGAGATTATCATTTGAAACTGAAGAAGTTTGAAGGTTGTTTTTCCCTTGTTAGGATGAGTTTTCAACTAGCTGATTTGACAGTTGACATGCATGAATTTTTCTCCATTTTGCTCCTAAAGCGGTAAAATGGTTAGTAGAAGTTGGTAGGGCATGACTTGAGGATCTTTTGTTCTCCATAGTTTATCATGCTGATCAGCTGAATTTGATTTGTTATCAAGTGCATTGTTCAAATACTAGTGCCTACCATGTTGCTCCAATGTTAATATCTACTAAGATCTGTTAGTTTTAGACAAACAAATTTGGAATGTCTTAGATTGCATGTTGGTTAGCTATTTATGATCCGTTATCAAATGTTTCATCTAAACACTACACTTGCTCGAATACATACATCTATTAAGATCTGTTGGTTTTAGACGAATAGATTTGGACGTTTGAGAGAGTAATCTGTTTTACCTTCTATATTGTCATGTCAAGCATGCTCTATATGGCAATCCTATAAATTATGTTGGTTATGGGCACATGCTGAATTCGCATTGGTCATGGCGTATCTGGGAATGTAACTGCTGCAAGTGTATGTAGTAAATGACCCATGAAGATAGGTAATCACCTTAATTTGTTCGATATGGTCAAGAGAATCTATTGACTATTTCATCATTTAGGTAATGTCACGTGCTGGTCGTAAGCCAACTTAGTTACCTGATTTTAATTTTTTAACTGTTTCTCAGTAGCTGGTTTAGCTTACTGTACTCTTTCCTATCAATGTATGGATATTCTGCCTTACAAGCGAAAACAAACACATGATACACACTTAACCAAAACATGAACAAATAGCATTGAAGTTGGTTTACCCTTTAAAATATCTGGTGCTATACTATTTTGCCTCTATCCGCAGTTGCTTGCTTTGGTTCCAAAGCTGATCTTTAATAATTCTTCATTGACATACTTTCATGGCACACATGATATTGTTTGAATGCATCACTTCTGTTGTAAATTGAAAGTTGATTGTCGAATTTGTTTGAATGTTAAATAGGTGAAATTCATTACAATCATTGGAAGAATCTTCTTTGTGAAGCATGTTACGCTAGATTAACTATTTTCTAAGAAGAACTCCATATATATGGTTGAGCATTACTGACATTAAAGATTTACTTTCACTATTATTGCCCCTGCCTCACCCCCCCTCCCCCTCCCCACTTCCCCCTCTTTTTTTCCATCTACTTCCTATTAGCTTTCATGAGTCCATATCCAAGCACGATGATTCTCAATGGTAAAAATTAGATATAATATGTCCACATATTACCCATGGCTTCTCCAATCATTCCTCCCGGGTTTTCATAAAACTTTTTGAAAGAAAACCCCTAAAGATAACTACCTCATGCACACTTTACTTACCATTTTCAGCTTAGTTAATGATGTAATTCTCTCTTTCTACTGACTCAGCATTATTTTTGTTTGAATCTTGGCAGTTCTTTCCTGCTCCAGCGAATCCTCACTATCCAGTTCCCTGGACAGAGCAACAGTGGAAGAACACTCTGAGCAAAGAGGAGCTGAAACAGCGCTGCTCACGCTGCAAGGAGATAGGGCACTGTCATCATCACTGCCCTTATCCAGTCCATTACCAAAGGGCAAGTTTCCTATTATGCAGTTCCTCTTAATTTCCTTAATAAGTCTATGCTTATTTTTGCTTAAGCTTGTCATTATGAATTATCAGGTTCAAGATGTAGGAGGCTGTCCTGAACGGGTTGTGGAAGTGGTCTGGACACCTCCGAAAGGAGTATACCGATGCAGTCGTTGTGGACGACGTGGACACAACCGCCGCACTTGTCATGGACCTGTTTTCTATTGAATAGGTTGTTTGTGTTTTCCGCCATGACATGTTTGTTTGTTACTGCCTTTGCTTTTGGCTTTTTGTTTTAAGACTTTAAAGACATAGATAGTTACTACCGTAGTTGAAACAGAAGATGCATTGTTGTCTTCAGGGATAGGTTATTGGGTTTTAAAGCTAGCTTAGAAATGGTCATGACTCAAGTCCCATCCAGATTTCTTGAGAAGTACCATTCGTTCTTGCTAGTAGCAGATGTTGTAGAACAGCCTTTTAGCATGGCAATGACAATAATCACCAAAATAATTGGAGCTCTTTTCGCAATTGTTGCTCAAAGTTTTTTCCAAGCATGTTGGAAAGTAGAAACTGCTTTTATGTAATGCTGGCCATGTTTAAGTCCTTCTACGCTGTCGTTTAACAGAAAAAAAAGAAAAGGAGCGTGCGTCTAATCGTCTATCTTTGTGAGGACATATCCGCGGGTATGATAAATACGACATCGTACAGTTTAGCACCGAAAAACGGAAGGCGACCAGAAACGACGTGGCGCGGTGCGCGTTTTCTCGATTTGCCGATGCAGACGGTTAGCAATTTGAAACGAAAATGAAAATCGGGTTTATCACTTATTCACTTTCTTTTTTCGCTTATTTTAGCCTATGGCTTTCAATTTCTATCCAATTCCATGAAAAATCTATATCCCGGGAAAATAAAAATAAATTAATTTTCAACTAGTTTTATTGTTACTTTCCATAAAATCATATTCGTAATTAGACCACCTTAGCTCTTCAATTAATCATTGCCTTCTTAGTTCTGTTTGTTTATAGTCGCCAATAATTTCATTTGCGATGCTTTTTGATGGATTGATTTCTTAATTGAAGGCTTACTTTGTACCGTTTGAGGTGAGAGGTGTTAATGATGAAACAATTTCTTGGGAATTTGAAATCCCGTTTCCCTTTTTGGGATTCAGTAGTAACAACCGGCGAACTAAAAATTGCAAATGATTAATCGAATCCATCCATTTTTCTCTCCATTCTTTGTAGATTTAATTTGATTAATTGAATTGCTCTTGGCCCTTTTCTTATGCATCTGTGATATTGGTTCAAACAAATGCTTATACTTGTTATCTTCTTCACTTATCATTATTGCATTTCTCATGGTGATAATGAAACTAGCTTCTTAGGTTTGGATGCTTCTAGTTTCAGTCTTTACTCTACCAAGTGATTGTGGTCGGAATTCTTGGTACCGGTACTTTTTTCTTTTTCTCTCTTGATTGGCTAGTAGATTGTTATTATGCTCTTTTCCTTCAGCTTAATCTGCATCTACTGATTGAAGTCAAGGAGATGATAATGGCATCAACTAGTGAGTGTTTAAAGCTTAACTGTTTGTTGCTTTGTAGATCATACTGTCATCATGCAGAAAATTTAGATAAGGCAGTGTTCTTTTTTCAATCAGCCGCTATCTGGTATGCTGTTTATGCCAAAAGCAGAAAGTTATCAGATGCTAGAGTAGAATCCAGAGGCATGAAGAAGGATCAAACAGTGGACTGACTAAGAGCTGCTGCGAAGTCTGGGGTCAAAAACAGCTGTTCCAGGCTTTTGATTTCTCTTTTAAATCTGCTAAGCCACCTACTAGACTTTTGTGTCTTTGGTTTTTGTGATAAAGTGATCATTGTGTGTTATGATTTCTTATAATCTGTTGAGACTCAGTCTTATCTTTCTTTGCCTGGCCAGACAACATGTCTTGCTTATATTGTAAGGGCTGCAAAAGTGGCCATCCATTTCTGCCTGACTTGTTGAGAGGCGACTCAATTTGCCTAGGAAAACTAAGATGGCAGTTGTTTCTGTGGTCCATTGGTTTGTGCCAGTATATCAATATCCCCTTGAACCCTTCTACCATCTTAGCAAACATGGTAAGTAATCTGCGTTCTTTTATTTGTTTGTTCTTATCTGTGTCCCATGTATAAAAAGGTAAAAGAAAACATTTTAGAGAAAACTGCGAACGACAATATTTCAAGAGCTTCTCTTTTCATTTCAGGAACGTTTCAGATTTCCAATTGCAGAACACGTGGAGAGAACGAAACACGTGGCTTTAAAAGTTTTTGATCCTTCCTGAGGATTTCCCTTTTAAATACTCTGTCTCATCAAAAACCTAGGTCTGAAGTGTTTCTCTGACAGAAGAATTAGAGGGAAACTTTTCTAAGCACTGTTGAGAAGTCATCATTTCCCCTATGGCAGACAAGAATTCATCAAAGCCAATTCCCGATCGCTGGAAATTGGTTGTTAAAGACCAAAAGGATGGATCTCTTCTTTCGGTAATTGAGCATTTAATCTCTATTTATTTATCTCTTTATGATTTATATAATTGTAGAACTAGAGATTTGATACATATCAGCCCACTTCTGTCCGCATTAATTTGTTGCATGCTTAATTAATTTTCTGTTGTGATGGTGGATTGTTTTGGTAGATCTGATTTTTGGCTATCCAGATTTTATTACTTAATCTGTTTGGCGATATGCTTTTGTTTGAGGCATGCATGTTGTCTTGGTATGAAAGTTCCTACAAATGCTGGTTTTCTTGTGTGTTGACTGTGTATGAACCTTGCTTTTCTGTTTTGACAAAACTAAGTGAAGTTTCATGTGACGGTTTATAAAGTTTTAACTCCTTTTTAGGCACATTCCCTTGTTCAAATTTGTATATCAAAGGCCCTTTTCTAAATGTAAATTAGATGTTAGAAGATAATTTTACGAATCTAGTTGCTTTGCAGTTTTCTTTTGAAATTGGCAGTCCATCCACTGGTGCTGGAAGGTCATTATCCTTAGTCTTTAGGTTGGGGTCTAATTTCAGAATTCAGAACCTTAGGTAGGCGATTGTATATAGAGCAGGGTCTAGGGTCCTTGCTACCATCATGAATTCATGATGAAATTACCTATCCATCTGATCAGCCAAAGAGTGCACACTGTATAGTACTGAGTACGGTGTTTGGCCCTTCGGCAGCTGTTGCTTGACCCGTGTGATCTATATTAAAGTTTCTGGACGGTTCATGCAAGAGTACTTGCTACAGACTGCTACTGCATGCTAAAGAACTGTGTGAATCCTTGAGCATCCACTTCAGCTTGTTTTCTTTCCTTGTTATCTTTAACTTCATCCACTTATATGGCATATATCCCCTTCATTTCTCTGACTGCCAAACCCCCTTAATGAGATGACCGCAAGGAGTTTCAGAAGCAAGAGTATTTGTGGAAACAATTATTTCTATTTTAGACGGTTGGACTTAGCTAGACCTTGACAAGCCCTCTCACAGGAAGTATTTCCTGTCTGTCTTCTTTGGAGACCAATAAAAATGCTTTTACAGGAGAAGAGAACGTTTGCAATGGTGTGTATGGTCTATATATAGCTAGATTAACGTTTGCAATGGTGCTTCTTTTCTGTGTCAATTAAGATTGTTCCTTTTGTTCTTCATGTAATCCATAATCACTAAGGGTTGTTTTTCTTGTTTATTTGAAAAATATTAGCTAATTGATGAGAACAACTATTCACCCCTAAATATGATTGGACTTGCTTGCCATGAAATTCCTTGCTCTTTCACTATTCTCCTTTTCTTAGCTTATAGGCACAAAAGAGAATTTTGGTGATTGGTGGTTTTAAATGTTTGGATATTGCAGTACTACACATGTCCAGAGAGTGGGCAAAAGTTCTACACATATGAAGACCTCATGCGATATGTGAACTACGCAAAGGCTGCTAAGCTTTCCATCTACTCACCTGTAAGTTTGAACTTATTTTGCTCTAATATAGTGTTGTTAATACTTTCCGTGGTAACCATATTAATAAGGGTTGAAGATCAACTCCCAATTAAAGTGGATGCAACATTAATGCGACGATAGCCTTTTGTGGTTAAAAGATCAATCTGGCCTTTGTTGCTGGATTTGGTCCAGTTTTGGTTTATGAGTTACAATTGTTCTCGTGTTCTCAGTTGACTTTTAATTTAAGATTTTTGTTGTTATGTCCTCTAACCTCCATATTCATTAATGGCTCCTGCCCTTTGTCATTAACGTTTTCATTTGTGAGCCAATTTGTGTAAATGATGAAAGTTGTTCATTTACTAAAATGGTAATTGATGTTTACTTTTATTTGGATTCTTTTCTATTACATAAATCTTCGGATTGCAGAATTTTGGTAAGGATCAACATCTGCGCAAACCAAAGAAAAAAGCTAGCATGGCTGATTTAGATGAAAGTAAGTTCTAAACTTGATTTTTCTTAGTTCTTATTAATCTAATGTGACCCCACCATAGTCCCTTCCTCAACTTTTCTTCTTTTTTCTGATCAAGGCTGTCTGTGCTGTTAGTTTATAACCGGAACACTAATTTGTAAAATAACCACTTTACATTTATTAGTGAAATTGTAATGCAATCAACGTTGAAGTGGATCTAAATGATTAAATACTCAACTTTTGGTTGCTTCTACAACCCTGATGACAAAATAGTGTTCAAAATGATCATATTGTACTGTTTGAAATGTGCAGTTGAGAAAAGCTCAGATTCTGATGATTCTACATTCGAATTACCTACTATTGCTTCACTTGAGCTTTTGGAGGTGGCGAGTCCATCACATTCTGACAAACTTTCTGCATCGGGGGAAATGAAGTCGGAGAACCAGGCATCAAATGAAGCATCCAGTTCTAATGGTCGAAAGGGCAAGAAACAGAGGAAGTGAAGCAAGTGAAAAGGAGAAAGCTATTAGCCTCCTAAATGGCAATAATTCAATAAATGGCATTACGGTTTTTTGTATTGCCAACGACTTTCTTTGCCGAACCCATAGATATTTTATGCTTTGCTTTCTGTGTTGGATCTCATACTTTTTGTGATGCTGTTTTCAAACTTTACCCTTTGTATCGGAGGCTTTTTAATTTCTATGCCCAAGTCATTCAGGTAGCTCTCGTCCCTCTCCATTCTCCCTATTGCTTTATATATGCCGATTTTTCGCTTGTTAACTATTACATTTATGAGTATTGCCATATTTGGGCTTTTACTGGGCCCCGGAGCCTGCGATTTGGGCCTTATGTATATTGCCATGTTCTTCACTTCCAATTAAGCAATTGTTGGCACGAACATCGAAAAGAGATTGCATAGATTTTATATATAATATACTCCTCAGTCCTTATTTATTTATCTCTTTTTGTGATTTTTTTGTCTTTTTTTATCTGGCCCTAACTAACATTGATTATTAATTATTCAAACTTATCCTTTCAAACTTATCCTTTCAAACTCTTTCATCTCTCTCTTAAATGAATAGTTTTTTAAATATAAGTGAATCTCTCTCTTAAATGAATAGTTTTTTAAATATAAGTGAGAATCTAAGAGGGAGAGAGATGGGGATAAAATAGAAAAGTTAAGATAAATATTTATAGAATTTTGTGTCTTAACTACTTTTCTTACCCTGTGTACAATGGTTAATGGAGACAAATAAATAGGGACAACAGAAGTACAGCATAAGGTTTTGGAACTGTTCTTAAATCAAGGAATGCTTGTCTAATGGTTCTGGGATTATTTTTTTCCTTTGGCCAGAAAAAATTAAAACGTTATATATTTTTCTATCATTATTGTAAGGAACCCTTGTTAATGACACAAATAACTGAGATTATTAATTAATCATATATATAAATAAATACTGTCCAAAAACAAAAAGCAAGCCTAATTGCAGCATGACATGATATCTTTTGCAATCTTTCACAAGCAGTTGGGCGCTAAATACCCGTAACGAGGCAGGGGGTCAGGTTTTTTGGGCGAAAGGCCTAAAGGCTAAGTAAGAGTCACGTTAAATCCTCTCTGCTACGATAGAAGGGAACGTAACATACCATAAGATTACCCAACCGAATTTTCACCATCAACTTCAACGGTTAAACTAAAAAAGGAACCTCAATCTCGTAATACAAAAGTAGAACTGCAAACAAAACTCCATCTGTCTGATCACTTTCCCGCCAGACTTTCTTTTTGATTCCCTCTGCAAAAACAAGGGAAACAGAAATAGCCTAATGTTTCACGCCTCTCACTGTTACGGCCCTTACCCTTCTGTTCTTGTGTTTATCTCTTCCTTTTTCCTTTTTTTGATAATGCATTTATCTACTCGTTTCATTTACTCTCTTTCTTTGCTTTTGCTTTTTTTTTTTTAAAAAAAAAAATTTGATTTTGGGTTCTTTCAGCTTCTCTTTTAGTATTTAGTAAGTAATCTTAACCGTTATCTTAAGGTTTTTTGAACGGGAAATTTTTTAAAGGGACAGTAAACAAAGTGTTTGGGATTGTTCTTACAAATCAAAAAGAGAAGTTCGTTTTATCTTTGTTTGATCCTTTGTTTCCTATAAACGTTATGTGTTTGACCGTTATGACTTCACTGGACTTCAAACCTAATTAACTTTTACTTGGAAGGTTAGGAATTTTTTTCAAACAAAGGGACGGGTGTTTCTTGGGTTTGTTTATTTCTGTTTAAGGCTTTCCTTAGTGTGAAAAACTAAAAACAAGAGTACTACCCTTTTTCTCTTTTATCGGTTTAGCTTCAACCATGGAAGAAGTCAAGGAGGAGAGTGATAACCACAGAAGCATTGATGATGATATTAATGGCGTTGAAGTTCCAAAGACAGCCTCTGTTCAAGTGTTTGTTTTCCCCTTTTTTTCCTTTGCTTTTTTTATACTTTCTCTTTATAAATATTTTTAGATAAGTTATGATTTATGAATCTGAACTTTTCTTTTCTTTGTCATCACAAAATTTTGTCCTTTTTCCTTTTTCAGGAGGATTTCAGGTCCTGCTAGGCGATCAACAAAGGGAGGTTGGACAGAGGAGGAGGTCAGTAGCATAAGTAGCTTTTGTGATCATATCTTTTCATGGATGATCTCAGTTTTCTGATTGCAACACTTGAAAAGAATCTGATGGATGAAATTGAAAATGGGCCTTAATTTTAGTATGCTAGTTGTAGCTTACTCTAATCCTTTCTCATTATGGTTTAATTGAACAATTGCTTATTATGTCATCTAGCTAATTTACAAAGCTTAAAAATTTGAACTTTTCTTGGGAAGAAGATGATTTTCTCCTTTAGAATCAACTTTTATAGCTGCTCATGCTTTCCTGTCGTTTTGATCTCTCCCTTTTTTAACAGGACCAAATGTTGACCATCGCTGTTCAAAACTTCAATGGCAAAAATTGGAAAAAGATAGGTATGCATTTGTGTTTGAATACTAAAATTTCCCTGTAAGGAACTGGAATGATGCACATCAAGATCATAATCTCCCCTTGTGTCACGCAGCACATTGATTCTTCAAGTCATTTACTTAACCTTTTGCAGCCGAGTGTGTTCCTCATAGAACAGATGTCCAGTGCCTACATCGGTGGCAGAAGGTTCTTAATCCTGATCTTGTTAAAGGACCTTGGACCAAAGAGGTGCTAATTAAATGATGTTGATTCGTCTTTTGTTTTTATTCATTATTTAACAGCACAAGATTATATATGGCTCTGCTTGATTCAGTTACTCTGTGTGCTCAGGAAGATGATCTTATCCTTGAGCTAGTGCAGAAGCAAGGAAATAAAAAATGGTCCGACATAGCTAAATACCTGCCAGGCCGCATCGGCAAGCAATGTCGAGAAAGGTGTCCATCATTTCTTCTCAAATACATAATAGATGGCTTCAAATAGTTCTAATTCTTATTGTTTTCATTTGTAGACGGTTTCTTGTAAAAAAGGTATGTAAAATCTGAACCTTTGTCTAGGTGGTGCAATCACTTAAATCCAGATATAAAGAGAAGTGCTTGGACGGAAGAAGAAGAGTTGATTCTTATTAGCGCACATGGAACATATGGGAACAGGTGGGCCGAGATAGCTAAGCTTCTTCCTGGCCGGTATGTCTTGAAAACTATCAAAAAAGGTGCATCTGAAAACAATTTTCTTCTGAAGAAAAAGTATGAATATCTGAAAAAGTAAACAAAACAAGAGTCATTTTTTTTTCTTTTGTTTTGGGAGATGGCGTACCAGAAGAGAAGCCAATTTTTTACCTTCGGATAAGTTAAATTTAATTAGTTCTTCTATATTGTTGTGCAGGACTGAAAATTCAATAAAAAATCACTGGAACTGCTCAGTGAGGAAGAAAGTAGAGTTACTTGCAGCTTCTGGCATTAATCTAGGCCATCGTAATAGAGCGGTGGAGTTCATGTCTTTCGGGCTTGGTGAACCTCTTGGACAAACCATTAATCAGGGAAGAAGTACAGACCCTTGTATACTGGATTCGATTTTTGGGGATACCAATAGTGGAGGAAGCAACCTAGCAATTTCATATAAAGAGAATTGCAGAGTGAGGAGAAAAGATGCAAATGTTATAACGAAACCATCCTCTCTAACCATGTTTCCTAAGAGATATGATGATGCATGCGATCTGACTATCCAACAGCACCAACTGCATGCTTATGATGCACGAGCATCCCTTTCCTCTAACTGGTCAGATAAATTTTATCCCTCTTTTGGTGATCATGTGAAATTTCCATTTTTACATGAAAGTAAAACTCAGCATGGCTTGGCTACTAGAATGTTTTCGGGAGCTTCACCCCTTCCATCGAGTACCCCATTAAATGTTGCTGCTGCTGCTGCTGCTTGTGATAGGAAAACTGCTCTTCCATGCTTTTTGGATGGATTCTCTAATTCTTCTGTTAGACCGCAAGATAGAAATGTTGGAAACATTGAAAATGTGGGGTTGAGTCCTGGTTGCTTATGCTATGAGTCGCTGCAACTGAAAGATTTGAATACTTTTCTGACAGGTGGTAGATTTCCTGACACAGATAGTTACATCCGAATGGAATCTAGTCCTGTTTCCTTTGATACTCCACCCCTCAACAGCAGGTGTCCAGAATCAATCTTGAGAATTGCAGCCAAGAGTTTTAGGAATACACCATCTATCATTAGAAAAAGAAGCTGTCAAAGTCAAACCGCAAGACGAACTAGCAATAATAATGAAAGTGATGGAGTCTGTTCCAATGCAAGTTTCAAGTCTCTTAAACTTGAAACCAAGGACGTCATAAAAGCCGTAGAAAAACGCCTGGAATATGAATTTGACACTGTTCAAGCAATCAAATCATCCGGTAATATAACTTGAACATCTGCTGCTGGCCATATCTCCGGCAGTGGCTCTGCTTGAGATGGCCCGTTGGGTTCTACTCTGTTCATTTTAGGTCAGTTCCAATGCTCCATATAAAGCAAGTAATAGGGATTAATTCTTAGGTCTTAGGACGTTGTATTATTTTGATGACGCAAATCCTTATGATTTGAATATGCTCTTACTACTATAATTTCTCTCTCTGTCTCTCTCAATGATGTCCTCTCTTGAATCTCTTCTGTTGGCAGATTGAAAGTCATTCTTTTGTACATCCTGGAAAGTTATCACCCAGCGAATTCGTGAAGGAGAGATCTTGGAGCTTCTGCTCATTGAAAAGAATATTCATTCAAAAATGTATTATTAAGTCATTATTCTTTTGGTTATTTGTTTAACCTTTTTCAAAGAAATGGGTATCAGTCTATCAGATTTGTCCCCACTCTTTAGCCCATTTGATTTTACTTTCTTAATGTAAGCTTTAATGTAACCAAAACAAGCGAAAACTAAAAAAATAGTACTACTAAAAAGCACACTGATGTTGTGTCATGTTTTCATATGTATTTGGACTACGTGGACTAACCGGAATTAGTATTGCCTAACCCTGATACTAAGAGTCCGTAATCTCCGTAAAATTGAGGGCTATAATTATTTTGTATGTAAAGTAAATATATAATGTTTGGTTTAGCACATAAAAATTTAATTAAATTATATGTAAAGTTTTTTTGTAATGTTTGGTTAAAATATATTTTTCTTGTAAAATTTACTTAAATCTTAAATTTATCCTTCTATTTTATATCTTTTTTAAAAAAATAAAAGATAACAAAGTAATTTAAATGCGATGTAAAATATTTTCACACCTCTCCTTATGTAAATACTTTACCTAGTCAAAGGTAAAGTGATTGTAATTGACTATTTACTTTACATCATTTAAATTAAACCAAACGTGATAAAGTTTTTACAATCATTAACTTAAACCAAACGACCTCTAAATAGAAGTCTACTTCGGACAAAAAAAAATAGAAGCCTACCCTAAACCTTAAATCCTAAATATTAAATAATACATGTTTCAAGAGAAAAAAAAAAAAGGAAAACATTAAATAATACATATTTCAGGAGAAAAAAAAAAAGAAGGAAAACATTAAATAAATACATGGAGAACACCGCTGACTCTGCGGCAAGACAAAAGAATGCCAAAGCCCTCTGCAACAGCTCCTACTTCTCAGGAACCTCAAAAGTCCGCTTCTTCTACATCCGATCAGAAATCTCCGTCGTACGCGAATAATGTTCTGCGTTTCTTGCAAAGCGTCGGAATTTCCGATCCCAACGTCGATAATTACAGTTCCAAGGACTTCTACTCCAATATCTTGTGTCATCACCTCAAGACCGACACTGTCCGGCGTGGCCATGTCACCTGCTTCGCCACCGTCAAACCGGCTATCGCCGTAAGCCTTTGCAACATATTCTCGTTTTATCAGAATTATTGTAAACCCTAATCCTCTTTCTAGTTTAGGGTCTTACTATTTTCCGGGGGGTTTTGTTTGGCAGAATTACTTTGGTGGGCTACATGGAGGTGCAGTTGCAGCAATAGCAGAAAGAGTGGCAATTGCGACGGCTAGGACCGTGGTGGGTGAGGATAAGGACATTTTTCTCGGCGAATTGGGCATGTCTTATCTCTCTGCTGCTCCCAAAGATGTACACCTCTTTTCGCTTTTCAATCCCCAATATAGCATCTGATTTTGGTTAATCCCAATTCAATTATGGTAGTAATTTAATATGAAGGCCATAAAGATGGTTGATTGTGATTAGGCCTATCAGTTTTGATGATGTTTATTGTTTACCATGTTGTATCTCCCCTGTTGATTAGAGCTTGTTCAAGACTTCCAGTTTATAGCCTTTTTTTCTTTTTCTCCTTCCATACTAGTATGTTTAGCCTTTTTCTCAATCCTTGACTTCTCTTTTGAGAAGGAAATGCGTATGCAAAGTTGAGAAAGATTCCGAAGGGGATCTCTGGGTTGGATTAAGTTTAATTTTATGCCTGGAATCAACTAATTTGTTTTAACTTTTATCTGTTGCAAGCTGCAACTGAAGATTTGGACTTTTCTCGAACTTCACCATGATCCTCTCATATGAAGTTTGTGCGTCAGAATAAACAAGCTTCCTATCAATCATCTTATGTGGTCTTGTTTAGAGCATGGTTTAATGATTGTGTACCTCGTGTTTGTGCAGGTAGAGTTGATTGTGGATGGATCTATAGTGAGAAGCGGAAGAAATATAACTGTAGTTGGGATTGAAATCAAAATGAAGAATACTGGGAAACTGGTCTACACTTGCCGTGCAACCTTCTACAATTCGCCCATTGCCAAGTTGTGAAGTTTCCACGGTCTGAATACCGAGGCTCTGCTGATAACCATCCTTCATCTTACACCATTATTATTACCAGTTGTCAAGAGAAGATATGTCGACTTTCAAAGTCAGTTACCTCTTTTTTTATTGATAAATAAAGAATATTAATAAGAATATAGAATCCTAGCTTTCTTCTAAATCATTCCTGCGCTTACAAATATTGGAAGCTACTCATTACTTAAGTAGCATTATGCTTACAGATTGCAGGGAAATGGAAGCAGCTGAAGCAATACATTGTCATGTAGTAGAAATTACAATATTTGAAATACACATGATTTTATTAGTCTTACATTCTCACAAGTATGAGCAGTGGCCCTTCATACCAATTATCATCTATGTTAGTTATGAAACATGAGAGAAAAGTTGCATGATCACAATGCTGCGGAGGCCTTTTTAACATATCTGTCACACGCTTGTATACCCACTTGCTGGCCAAAAAGGAGTCTTGTGGCTGACTCTTTTACAACAATATGCATCTACGAGCGTGGCATACCCGATGAAACTGTTCTCAATGACTAAATCCCTAAGAAACAGAAAGAAAATGTAATGGTTTAGTTTAGCAATGTGCATGGTGATTATTAAGATGTTACTAAAGGATTATAAATGGATCCAACAGTTAAGATCCCTTTATTAATACACACCATCCACATTTTTTATGGAAATATGGCATTAACAAATGCCTCTGCATCAAACGGTTGAAGGTCTTCAACGCCTTCACCAACACCCACAAACTTCACTGGAATGCCAAGCTCATCAACCACACTGACCTGCAAAAGGCAAGAACTTAGAGAAAAATGTGAATAAGTTTGGAACCAATCCCTGACACCCCACCCTCACCGGAAAAGCCAAAAAGGGTTTTAAGAGAGGATACCACACAGCCACCTCTAGCCGAACCATCGAGTTTTGTCAAAATAAAACCAGTTATTCCAACGACCTGTCACAAAGTAGAAAGCTAAAGCAGCTTGAGGAAGAGCTCAGTGCAATAAATAAAAGTATTCTGATGAGGAAGGGTAGGAATAGTGCCTCATTGAACTCTCTTGCTTGTGGGAGCATATTCAATCCAGTGTTCCCATCAAGAACTAGGAGGATCTCCTGCACATGTTGCAGTATGGCCTTAAGAGAACTCTTAACAATAAAAACGAGAAAATTCAAAAGAGAAAAAATAGTTCAGTGTATTCATCCCATCTCTAAGGAGATATGCCCTCAAGGCCTTAACCAAATTGAAGGCTAATATAAATAAGAAGTGGAATAGGGACAGACAGAATAAACTCTTAAACATTAGGTACGTCTGACCAGATTTTACTGGAGAGAAAAGACTAATCTTTCTCATAGCCAAAATGATGCTCCAAAGCAGCTTGAACTTACATTTGGTGCACCAGGAATAACTTTGCTCACAGCCTTCTTACAAGCTATTAACTCTTCCATCAAGCTAAAATTGGTGTGAAGACCTGAAATGATAATAAGCACGCTAATGAATACCAGTTTAGAGGTATATAAAAGTACACCAAGATGAAAAGATGAAGGGTCATAACACTTACGTCCAGAAGTGTCACACAAGACAATGTCAAAACCTTGCTCCTTACCTCTTTTGACAGCCTGCGAAAGCACTATTCAGAAAGCAATTTAAAACCACATGTTAACCGTGTAAGACATTGCACTAATAACAATGGCCAAATGCAAAATTTGTGCACTTCCATTCCACCTCTTCCCTTTTGGCCCTTAAAAAATGATGTTCTACTTATCTACCTGATGATGCTTTGGCATTTTCTTTTTCCGCCACAACAATTTCACAACCAGTTCTCTCAGCCCATATCTCCAATTGATCACTAGCAGCTGCTCTAAACGTGTCACCTGCAGCCATCAATACCTGGCCAGAATTTATCTATGAGAAAAAAAAGTACGCAAAAACTAGTTGTGAATAAGTAGGGGTACAACTACGAAGGCCTACATCACATTGCAGCAGTAACAATTCACGTTTTTTAGCAGCTCACCTTTGCCCCTTCATTCTTTAATCTATATGCCAGCTTTCCTACAATGAACCAAAATGTGAAACATCACTTTGTTTTGACATATGTTCTAAACAAGTAACTCTTCCCCAGACATAAATTTAATGAAGTTCCCAAAACTTGTCAATAAAGAAAAGGACTAATTTGATTAACTAACAAAGTACATTCACGAATCTTAACAATGTGAACTGAATAGCAATTATGATATGGTTTGAAGCCTTACCCAGTGATGTTGTCTTGCCACCTCCATTAACACCAACAACCATGATCGCGGCTGGCTTCCTGATAGCATAGCAGAGTGTTCAACAAGAGTTACAAACGAAGCCATTTTAGGAACAACAAAAAAGTTTAAAATCCAACACACGAATAACCTGAATCCAAGTCGAAGCTCAGTGTTACTCCCCTTTTTTGTTAAGAGATCCAACACACTCTTCTTCAATGCATCCTAAAGCCCACAATTAACCCACATTTCTCAATTCATATCAACTGATAAGGCAAAACTCTTCACCCCCAACAAAAAATCCAAAAAACCGTCATATTTAAAGTATCATTACTACAACATTTTCAGTACTAACCTTTATTTCACTTCCTGATTTAAGTTTTCCACTAAGTATATCCTCCCGCAAGCTTTCCACTATTTTAATTGTAATTCTTGGCCCAAAATCAGATACCAATAAAGCCTACAAAATTGAATTTAGAAGAGAAAAGGTTATCCTTTCTGCTCTTTTTAACTGCTCTAAGGCACGTTTATATATAGAGAAGGAAAACCTCTTCGAGTTCGTCAAGGACGCGATCGGTGTCGGCGAGGTTCCAGTATAAAAAGAGTTCATCGATGACGGCGAGGTTATCCCTGGTTTTGGAGAATCCAGAGAATATCTTTTCGACGTCGCTCTTGGCCTTTTCCTTGATTAAACGGCCGAGTCGAGTGAAGAAGCCGGTCTGACTCGCAAGGCATTTGAAACGAGAAGTGGGCGGTCTGGCTGTTGTGGGCGGAGCGAACCGGGATGGAGGGAAGGTGGAAAAGAGGGGTGAGGGTGACGGCTTGGCAACGAGGGAGAGCTGAGTTGGAGAAGCCATCTCTCAGACTCGGCAGCTGAAATTGTGGGAGAGATGAAAGGAGCGGGGCAGGATAACATTCCCGCAACGACGTCGTTAACGTCGCAACGGTCTACTACAAATTGAAGTCGGATAATTTTTTTGTTCCTGGAAATAATTTGTTTAAAAAATGGAGATTATTGACTTATTATGCAAATGCCAAATCATTTAGTGGGTCAACTAAGATAATAAATATTAATCCTGTTTGCAAGGTAATAAGTAATGTATATTGATTCAAATGGTTTGATACTTATTATCTTTAAGGAATTAAATTTCACATTTGATTATTTAATTTTGATAGATTTTTCACCTTAATCATTGAAGTTTACTTTGTTCTAATCAGGTCATTAAAATTTGATAAATATACCAAATTTAATCACTTTAATATTTTTCATTCAAACTAATTAACGAAAAACTGATGTGACAATATAGGCCTTTGTCATGTAAGTTGTCACGTCACAAAAAATTCACATCAATTTTTTATTTTTCTTTTCTCATCAATTTATTTATTTTACACTCATATTTTCTTTGCTAAATTAGAAGAGTGCAGTGAAGATAGAAGCTAACATGGATATTTTGGGTGATGTGGTAATTTTTATAACAAATGGCGTAATTGTCACATCATATTTTCGTTAGTTTGTTAAATAGAAAATGTTAGAATGATCAAATTTGATATACTTATAAAATTTTAATGACCTAATTGGGACAAATTAAACTTCAATTATCAAAGTAAAAAATCTGTCAAAATTGAATAATCAAATGTGAAATTTAATCTAAGTAAGGTTTCAAGTTAATAGAGGAAATTATTGTTGGGAGAGCTTTATTCTTATAATAACAAACTCGACTCGAAAGAGATTAATCTTAAAATAAAAACATGAAGATACCTTTACTTTGAAAAAGAAAACGAAGATGTGTATGTGTTGGCGCAAATTTCGCTCAAACCTTCGTGGCAAGAACAAGGAAACGAAGAACAATTGACTTATCATAGTGCAGCAAAAATAAAATAGTACTATAATGAAAAGGGCGAGATGACTTTTCAAAATATGTTACTAATATTATTTGGATTTGAAACGTTTTCCTTTACGGTGAGAAACTCGTGAGGATGAAACTTCCAATAATCCAATTCCAAAGTCCAAACCAAAATAAGAAATACTACTAGAATTGGCCAATAATCAACAAAAGGAGGTCGATATCAAAAAAAAGAAAAAACAAAAGGATGTCAGTTGGGTCATCCCAAAAAATGCACATAAATCACAAATTCTCCAAATGCGTTTTGAGTGATGGTCGATGTCATGTGCCCGGTGCTGACGACGGGGCCGTGATGTAATTGTAACCTACAAATTATCCAACTCCGCAGTTGAGGACCTCAGTGTTGACATGGTCAGCATTTGGTCTCCCTTTTATTGTTTCATTGTTTGTACCCATTTGCCCATGCTCGCCTCTCAAAACTTCCGTCTCCCTTTTTTCTAAGAAAAAAAATCCCCATCTTCGGTTCTTTAATGCTTTACCTGTTTCCTTCGAAGTAGGCACTAGGCAGGTTCTTTCCTTGGTTTTTCAGTCCTCCTTAAATTAAAAACCACAAGAAAACCAAAAAAAAAGAAGAAGATTTAACGTAATTATAGACTTGACTGCACCGAACGTTATTCTCTAACTACCATGTGTTTTTCTCATTTTTTCAATAAATACGAGGTATACAGATAGGATAGCAATTAATTAATCCTGGCAAGCAATACTTTGTTTTTATTTTTATTTTTTTGGGTTACAGCAGTACTTGTCACTATTAGTATGAGTCATAAACAGACTGGAAAGGTAGACATCACGGTGGTTTGGGGGCTTGTGAGAGGCGCAATTAAGAGAAAAAAATGGGTTTGAAGACTTTTTACTTTTTAGAGTCAAACAATAAATGAGATCCCCCGTTTATCACTGCCCCATGTTCTAAGTTCCAAAATTATACGGGTGTAAACGGTTCAGTTCGATTTAGATATTAAGGTTTTAATACTTTAACGTTTTGATTCAGTTCAGATTTTTTTACGGATTGTCAGGTAGTTGAAATCTATTTAATTTTGAACTTTTTTATTTTATAAAAGCTTAAATAAGATTATAAAAATTTTGAGCCTTTTAATTTTAAGTTAATAAAATCAAGTATTTTTTAAAATTTTAACTCATTCGAATTCCATTCGATTCATTTGGTTTTCATATGAACAATCCAAAACCTTAATCGAATTATCGATTCGGTTCGATTATCGATTTTATCGGTTTACTTTAACAGCCCTACAAAACTATGGTTCGCCGGATATTCACCACCCATGCCTTTCCGCACCTGCCTCGTTGGCTCCCGCAGCCAAACAGGAATTGGTATTTCTACTAAAAATGGTCAAAAATTAAGAATACTTAATACACTATTGACTTTCTATTTGATATGAGGAAATAAAAAAGGAATTTAATTCTTTGAACTAGGCAGTCGATCGTAACTTGGCATCCAGCTTTTGAATATATTTATTTATTTTTCTTTAAAGTAACAAAGAGTAATTCTTACGACTTATGCTTTTATAATTCTATTGTTGATTAAGTAAAAGGAATAGGTGGCCTTTGCTTACCAAAATTTTGTTTTACACGTGGTGGGTGAACCAAAATTATTTAATTAGAGTTTGATTTTAGTAAAGTACTAATAAATTGTTGAAACCGATTGATGAATGGTTAAATTATATATGTCTTCTTCCTCATCATTTAAAAGGAAATCAATGAAGAATGGAAGTATTAAGGAAAAAACGATCTGCATACATATTAGATAATCAAACACGAATGTGAACTGAAATGAAGTTGCAATTCCTTGGAAATATACTACGCTAGAAAACATTAATCAATATGCTTTGAACGTTGAAGAGAATGGGTGGATGTCTTATCATTTTGTCCCAGACTTTTCTTCACAAAAAGAAAAAAAAAAAAGGGGGAAAAGAAAAGAAGGAAGAAAGAAGTAACGATTCCCCGTTTCTCACCAGAAAAACAAAAAAGAAGAAGAAAGAAAGTAACAATGTTAAGGAATTTCCGAAATAAGATTGAGGATTTGCGTGGCAGATAAGATCAGTGTTTGGCTATTATAGAAAATTGAGTTTTACAAAAGGATTTTACTACGCAACTCAAGCCAAAATTGAATATTCCCATGAATTTAACTCGTCAGTCATCCCCACTCCCACACGCACGTTTTTTTCACACGCGCTTCTCGATTATTTATACTTGTACTCGCCGTATTTCGCGGTCTTTATAAACTGAAGCAACCTCTCACTTTCCGCCGCCCTTCTATTGAACTTCCCTTCACACGTTGTATAAAAACCACCTCTGCCTATTCACCCTTTGCCCTTCATCTCATCGCATCAGCCGTCGCCTCTCGATTCTCAAATATTTGTTAAACCCAAGGCACACTCCTTCTATCTGCTTGGTATCTTCCTTTTCTTTTTCTTTCTTTTACTGTTCTTGATAATTACAATGGAGGCCAAGCCCCGCACTCTGGAGATCACAATCTTGTCAGGAGAAGATCTGAAAATTGATAACAAATCGGTTAAAAAGAACACTTTCGTTATCGTTTCGGTCGACTCTTATAACTATAAGATGACGAAGATGGATGAAGAAGGAGGGAGCTATCCCTCGTGGAACGATAAACTGGTGATGGACTTGCCCATGCAGACTCGCTTCATTAACTTGGAAGTTAAATGCAAGGCATCGTGTGGGGATAAAAGCGTCGGATCTGTCAGGATACCGTTAACGGATATCATCGGAGGCTATTCACCCGAGACCTGTTTACAGTTCTTGAGTTACCGGTTAAGGAACACCAAGGGGCTCAAGAATGGAATAATTAATGTCTCCGTTAGAGTAAAAGAACCTGTACACGCTTGTTCTTCGCAGGCTGCATCAGCAGCTTCACGTCTGGGAATTCCCATCGATGGAAGAAACGATTTTGGAGTTGTTACTGGGATTCCAATTTGGAATGGTTACCCATCAAGATGATTTTTCAAGGATTTCAGTTGAAGCATATAAATCAAACTTGTACAAAAAAAAAACATACCAATTAGAATTAATTTATTTTCGTTTTGTTTTTCCTTCTCCTTCTGGAATGAATGAAGTGATTTCTCTCAATTTCCAATGTTTTGCGACATGTTTTTGTTCCTATTTAAAATATAGTAGGAGGGTCAAACTAATAATTAATACGAGCACCATACTTTTCCATACTTTTTTCTTACTAATAAAGAAAAGAAGCCCGTATACATATATATATATATATATAGTATATTATAATAATGTAATGTGGTCTATATATATAATGGTGGCAGCAGCAATAACTCAGTGTACCAGCAACCAATCCATGTAATTGCTTGATCATATTCATTCATTCTTTCTAGGTTTTATTTGATTTGATGAAACTCTATACCGTTTGCATGAGAGACAGAATGTCAATTTTAAATTATACTACTACTTAAATTATAGAACTGGGAATGGAATGCTGAATGCAACCCAAAAAAGGAAAGAAAAAGGTCATTATATACAATTAGTCAATAGTGATCAATAACCGGCTGCACGCCTGCACCCACCCACCACCAGCAGCCTTGTCGCCGGCTGAAAATAGTTCACGCATGTCGGCCGAGTTCTCTTCCTAATATTATTATTATTATTGCGACTACTATTAGAATATTGAGAGAAAATCAAGTTATTGTTTGGAGTCAAAACACGTGAGAGGAGAAAAAGTCAACTTTTTGCTTTTGTGATGCGGCCCGTGACCCAACCTCTGCCTAAGAAAGTAAGAATACAGCCGCCATATATATATATATATATATATATATATAAAGGATTTGGGTTCAATTAATTAATTAGCAGAAGAAACGGCAATAAATAGAAATAGCGGCTCTCCTTCGACCTGCTTTCCCGTAAACTTCCTTTTCGACTAAAAACGGTTACATGCTAGCTATGCCGGTCTTTCTCGGTTATAATTAAGAACTCCAGTTTCTTAGAAACAAGCGATAAGATGTGGTAATGTACGGGAACTTTCCACGGATTTTCAGTACCCAAAAGAAGTTAGTAACAAGAAAAACGCAATTACTACTAGTATTTTTTTGGACATAGTTACGGCGGAAACGACTCGGTCAAACGCCCTTTGAAATTTGAATATTTCACCCATATCTTACACTACTAGGAAGTTAAGGGCGCCAAGTGGTGAAATTTGACAGTCTAGTTATTCTCAATCCATGATTTTCTTTCAATAATTGTGAAATTTCCCATTCATCGACATAATTTGCATGTGTTTTCTCATTCGAATGAGACCATTTCTAACTTCATATAGTCCAATGAGATATTCATGCATATGGGTCGGCAATCCAATCAATCAAGAATTACATGTTTGAATTTATTAATTTGATCATGTATAACATATTTGCTTTTTTAAATATCTGTTCAATAAAAGCATTTTATGTTAGGGGTTTATGCCTACCCACACCTTCCACATGTGATGTGGTCGGTGACAATGAACCTTTTTTAAACTCTTTTTTTTTTTTTTGCCCTTTCCCTACTTTGAAGAGTAGTTGATCACGATTTCACGATGCCACAAATTTTAAAATGTTTCTCATGTTTTCCTTATAATTTTGAGAAATGTTGATTTTTTTACTGAAATTTAATAAGTATATATGTCATTGGCACAATATATTAGTAATGGTGGAACGATTTAGATGCTTTAATTTTCATTATTATTTTGCGTTTTTTTCTTCCTTCGGGTTTTCCAATAATGGTTTGTTGAGTATTTAGACTTCGAAAGGATGAATCACCACATGGCCTCTTTTTTTTTTTTGGTACAAAAGAGCGGTCAAAGACCGCTTTAACTAACAATAGCCCTAGGCCGTGCAACACCTATAAGGTCCTCCTGCATCAAACGATGTAGTTCACCAGGAGGATTGTCCAGTTCAGTAACATCAAAAGGTCCCTGAAAAGCCCAAGTTGCCAAAAAATCAGCACACATATTGGCTTCTCTATATGTATGAACCAATGAGCATTGCCATTGCTTGTTCAAGAATTCCTGGCATCCAAGAATAACTTGAAACAGGGGGTCGCGAGCCTGAACAGATTGCATAATTTTGTTGACAGCTACGAGCGAATCAGATTCAATAATAACTAGCCTAAAGCCATGTGCCCAAGCAAGTTTGAGCCCACAATATATAGCATGAATCTCCCCTTTAGTAATATGCCCCCAACCAACCTTCCTTGTAAAGCCAAACAGCCAAGAACCAGCAGAGTCACGGCATAGGCCACCAGTAGCAAGTTCTCCTGGGTTTGACCGTGCAGCAGCATCCACATTCATTTTGACGAAACCTGGGGGGGGATAACGCCAACTAATAAAGGTAGCTTTCCTGATGCTAGGTAACGTTTTAAGGTGGCCATAGTTCCTGTACTCACAAACGCTAGCAAAAATTTTATTAGAAGCATTAGAAGGCCATTGAAAGCCTTCCTCAAAAAGGTGACTATTGCGCCATTTCCAAATAAACCAGCACACATAAGCGAAGAGAACAGGCCATGGAACATGATTAGCAGCATAAAAATTATTCAAAGCTAAATTATACTTTACCCAGTCATCAAGGGATAAAGAGTTAAAGTGGTCCAATTTCCTGCCATGTAACCATTGATTCCAAATTTCCTGTGAGCTATGACAGTCCCGTAGCACATGTAAGATCGTTTCAGTGCTAGCATCACATCTCGGACAAAAGGTTGTGTTAGAGATACCTCGTTTGAAGCACGCAACCCTGGTGAGAATCCGGTTGTGGTGAACTAACCATAGAAAGTATTTAACCCGTGGTAACACATCAAGTTTCCAAATTTTATTCCACACAACATTTGGAGAACTATTGGCTGTTAACAACTTATAAGCTGATGAAACAGAAAAGTTCCCATCAGGTGCAGCTACCCAGTAATTTTTGTCCTCTTGATTAGCCACCAAGTTTACAAGGCTAAGTTGGTTACGTACCTCAGTAGGTAAAAAAGACAGAGAGTTCCAATCCCAGTCATTTGTTTGAAAATAGTCACCCACCATGTCATTACCTCTATGGAGTGGAATATTAAGATTCCATTTTTCTGCAATGGGTTCATTAAAAAGCCATTTATCATACCAGAAAGAGGTGGAAGTGCCATTGCCTACCAGTTTAGAGCAACCATGTTTAACCACATCCTTGCTAGCATATATACTACGCCAAGTATGTGAGGCAGGTTTCTTCAAGCTTGACTGGAGAAAGGAGCGGCCTTTTAAATATTTTGAGGACAGAACTCGAGCCCAAAGTCCTTTGTCACCACATTCAAGCTTCCAACCCAGTTTGGCCAATAAAGCTTTGTTCATTGTTGCTGTCTTGCGGATGCCCAAGCCACCTTCTATTTTCGGCTTACAAATGCTGTCCCATTTAACCAAAGGCACTTTCTTCTTTTCTATTGTGGAACCCCAAAGAAAGTTTCGGTTAAGAGAGTCAATTTCATTAGCAACAGTAGCAGGAAGTTTAACCGATTGCATGGTATAAGTTGCAATGGTACTGGTAACAGATTGTACAAGAGTGGCTCGACCAGCAAGCGAAAGTTGATTTGCCTTCCAGGAAGCTAACTTGTTCTTAACCTTGTCCAAAATATAAGTGTAGGTATGCTTGTTAACTCTAGAAGTATGAAGAGGCACCCCAAGATACAGTCCAATATCATTGCAATGAGACATGCCAGTATAGGATTTAATGCCATCAAGGATACCAGGCAAGACATTTGGGGATGTGTAAAAATGGGATTTCATCACATTTACCATTTCACCAGAAAATGCACAAAACTTGTTTAAGCACTCCATCATTACCTGGCTTTGGGCGATAGAACCTTCACCCATGAGGATTAAATCATCGGCAAAGAAGATATGCGATAAGTGAGGACCACCCCTAGACAAGGTAAGTGGTTTCCAGGCTCCACTTGTAACCTCATTCTCAATAAGACAAGAAAGCTTTTGTAAACACAAAACAAAGAGATATGGTGATAAGGGGTCTCCCTGCCGCAATCCTCTTGTCGGTTTGAAATAAGAAGTCATTTCACCATTCCACATGAAATTCATTTCTGTTGAACAAATACAGAACATAATTAAAGAGACAAGAGTAGACGGGATACCTAAGTCCATCAACACCCAACGTAAGAAATCCCAATTGATACGATCATAGGCCTTTTCCAAATCTACCTTCATAATCATACCACCTACTCTACCCTTTTTCTTGGAGAGGGAATGAATCGCTTCCTGAACCACAATGATGTTATCAGTAGTACCTCTACCTGGAATAAAGCTGCTTTGAGATGGAGAGATGAGATCATCAAGCATCGGCCTAAGCCGATTAACAATGAGTTTGGAAATGAGTTTAACAGTCACATTGCAAAGTGAAATAGGCCGAAATTGAGAAGCTTTCTCCGGATTCTCAAGTTTTGGAATCAATACCACCAAGACTCGGCTAAGTGCTTCATCGAAGTGACCTGAGGCGAAAGCCTCACGTACAAAACTACATAAAGAGACTCTAACTATCTCCCAATTAGCTTGATAGAAACCCGCTTGGAAACCATCTGGCCCCGGGGACTTAAAAGGAGCCATAGACTTCAAAGCATAATAAATTTCATCATCTTGTGGGGAGTGAAGCAATTGGGTAATCTGATGGTCATATAGTGGCTGATGTGATTTCGGGGCAAAGAGTAGTGAAGTCTCCCTTGAGAGGTTCAGCCATATAGACTGTTTGAAAGTAGGAAATGACACGCTGCTTAACATCTTCAGAATTGGTAATCCAATTTCCAACATCATCTTTAATCAACAGAATTTTATTCTTATTCCGCCTTATCAGGGTAGATGTATGAAAGTATTTAGTGTTTCGGTCTCCAAATTGAACCCACTTAGATCTAGATTTCTGAAACCATAGTAACTCTTCTTGAGCCAAAACAGAATTATACTCATCCATTAATTCCCTCTCCAATCTATACAAAAAAGGGTTTGGACGAGATTCCAAGGCACGTTGAGTACCACCCAAACGAGCCAACAGAATTCGTTTGCGCTGAAAGATGTTACCAAAGACCTTATGGTTCCAATCCTTCAGGGCCAACTGAATAGAAGATAAAGTAGCATGCAAATTATCACAGGAATTCCAGTGATAAGAGAGAACTCCCTGGAAAGATTCATGAGTAAGCCAAGCCATCTCAAAACGGAAAGGTCGAGCTGCTTTATTAATAGTACCCACACCAAAGGGCGAAATTAAAATTGGGCAATGGTCACTATGAGCACGTGGTAAATTTTGAACACATGCATTAGCGAAACTATGCCTCCAGTGGACATTGCAAAGAGCTCTATCCAACTTTTTCTTGATCAAACTTCCAACAGGGTGTTTATTAGTCCATGTAAACTTACAACCTCCAACAGCCATATCAATAAGATTCCTTTGGTCAACCACCCGACGGAATTGTTCCATTCGACGCAAAAGTTCTGGGTTACCACCCTGCTTCTCATCACAGGAAAGAATCTGGTTAAAATCACCAACAAGGAGCCAAGGTGAATCATCAAAGTCAGAAAAATCATACAAATAATTCCAGAAGAGTTCTCTAGTGGAGGGAGTTGGACTAGCGTAGATCCCTGTCAAAAACCATCGTAGCCCACTCGTACTAGTAATAGAAAGAGAAATAAATTGATCACTCTTATTCACAACATCCACTTTGCCCATAGAAGATTTCCATAGGATCCAAATTCCTCCTGAAAAACCTCGTGCATCAACCTTCGTGTGATCATCAAAACACAAGCTTCTTATTACTTTGCCAGCATGTGCACCGCTTATTCTAGGTTCAACGATAATCAACATCTCAACTGTATGCATTCTAATTAACTCTTTGATATTCCTTCTAGACTTGGAACTTGCAGCACCACGACAATTCCAGAACATAATCATCATAAAAGGATGAGAAGGAAAGCAAGGCAACATCAACCTAACATGGGTTGATCACTAGGGATATCACCCTTACAATGAATCATCTCACATTCCGAGGCTACAACAGTAGCAACCATGGCGATGTCTTTAGCTTCAAAGTTTACAACAACTTGACTCGAATCCACTAACATCTCGGATGGTGGGTTGGGTTGAGGAAGAATGGCAGGACAAGCATCCGTGACCATGTTGGACTCAGACTTGTCAACAGTAGGCACATAATTCTCTACATTAGAGACAGACTTTATAACTTGGTTCTCCATAATTTTAAAGCCAGGTAGGGAAGGAGCAACCTTATGAACGGCCAAATCAGCTTCTTCCAATATGATGTGTTCAGCCCGTACTACACTCTTGGGCCTAGGTGCTTTGGGCTTGGAAGATTGACCTGCTTGGAAGTGAAAACCGGGAGGAGGGCCTTGTAATTCAACGTGCTTAAAGGCCTCATTATGCTGCTGCTTATTATTGGCTACCAAATTATCACCAGTAAAAGTAGCCGTAGAATTTGGCTTCTGCTTTAATTTCCATTCTCGTCGTTGCATGGGAGTAGGGTCAACAACCTTCGTAGTAGAAATATCAACCTTCGCGCCTAATTTTCCTCCACCAGAATCAGTGTTGATTTCACCATTCAGTGCTCCAAATCTGTTATTATTATGTAGCCGTGAGTTACTCTCCATAGTTGACTTACCTTTTGAAGCACCATCACTGGTTGGCCGCCGTGATTTCCGTTGTACAAGCATCCAAGGGCCATAGTTCTCCTCCGGTGGAGATGGAGTGGTGGTTGTTGCCGACGATGGTGAATTGTCCTTTTCATTCATTGGTGAAGTAGGAACCTGCATGGTGCACGCATCTCTCCTGTGCCCGAATTCTCCACACTGAAAGCAAATCATCTGTAGACCCTCATATTCAATCCTTTGCAGAAGATTACCAATCTTTAAATGTGCACATAGAGGTTTTGTCAAGTCCAGTTCAATACAAATTCTAGCAAAGCTTCCACGAATGACATATTCGGTTGTTCTATCGATTCGTACCACTCGACCCACACGGGAACCAATTCTCTTAAGAGCCATAGTTGTGTAGAACTCCATTGGTAATTCAGGCAGCCTGATCCATGCTAGTATTTTGTCAATAGTATCTGAACTAGGTTGAAAGTATGGAGACCACTGTCGAACAGTCAAATAATGCCCACCAATAATCCAAGGGCCTCCATCAAGAACATGCCTGTAATCACTCTTTTTTTCAAACTTCAAAAGAAAATAATCATGGCCTAAATCAATTATCTTGTACCTCCCTTCCAATTGCCAAAGTTGTTTTATCCTTGCTGAAAGTGTTTGGAAGCCGAGAATTTTCCCCAATAATTTCACGATCAGAGAGTCCCGCCAAGGTTTGCGCATAGCCACTTTCTCTTCTGATGTAAAAACCACCCGAGACTCATGATCATCACCCTCCTCAGTATCTGAAACTGACTCATCAAAATGGATGTCATCATCAGTAGCGTCGCCATACCAACCATCCCAAGTCGAGCTTTGAGAAGAATCGATACCAGCAAGTTTGTCTCTATAAGACGGTTTGCCGCCAGGATCGCTCGGTTGGCCTGGGTCCTTTTCTACATCATGGTTATGGGGGGGAGTTTCCCCATCCAGATCATTGCTAGAAACAGAGCGTCCCCTCTTGTATTTTTTCTTTGTACGCCGTAAAGCTTCAACTGAGAGGCTGGGAGTTTCGAGAGAATTCTCCATCCCTTTCACCACATGGCCTCTTAACACTTGCAGAAATACTGTTTTAAGAGACTTTCGAGGAAAGAAAACATCTAAGCCTTCCCTATAGTAATATATGCCACAAAAAGGCCATTCCCTAAATTACATATATTGGTCCAATCGACGTTCCTTTTTTGACACATTCAGCATTATTATTTATTACCATGTGCTGTTTTCAACCCCTGGAGGAGGAAAATGAAAGGAAAGTAGGCTATGTCACATTTATAAATAAATGTTTACAGATCGACAAGAAGCACCAGTGGTCTAGTGGTAGAATAGTACCCTGCCACGGTACAGACCCGGGTTCGATTCCCGGCTGGTGCACCTAGAGCCGTGAGGATAACTGCGCTCTTGTGATGTCTAGGGTTTCATCACGCTCGTCTGACATTTGACGATGTGATCACGCGCTTCTGAGCTCTTAAATCTTTTTATCTCTCTCCGCAGTTAATCTGCTTTTAGAATCATTCAAAATCTCGGTCAAAGCTCCATACAGGATTTGAAGACCTCGGTTCCCGTACCGGAAGTTAGGAGGAATTGAAAGGAAAAGTAAAAAGGAACAGCCTTAATTTGTCAGAAATTTGGATATTACAAGGAAATTCCTATGTAGTCATCTAATCCATGTATCAGAAATCAGACAGCAACATGATTGATGATTCCCCACAGCAACATCACAGAAAAACCCCTTTAGGATGACCAACTTCCTTTTCAAGTTAAAAAAAAAATCATATACCATACGAGAAGAAGTCTGGAAATATATTACTCACTCTGTTTCCTTCATCTAAGTTTGCTATATATAGAGATATAAACTAAAAACAAATTGAAAATCAGCTTAGAAAGCAATAAACTATACATGAACAAAGCAACACCAGCACCTCCCTTTGTGGATGGCAAAACCTGTTCTTAAATTAACCAGCTGCCTCTATGAACAGGATGCCAACACGATGTTCAGCGGTATAATTACATTTAAAACTGGGAAGAAGCATTGTTAATTTCTTCCAACCGGATTCTATTCTTTTCCTTTCAGTTTTTGTTACACTTCTTCACTACCACTTAAGTCACCGGTCTTGAGAATATTGAACTTGCAGAGAGGACAGGTAGCGTTCATGTACAGCCACTTGTCTATGCAGGCGCAGTGGAAATGATGATGGCAAGGAAGTTCACGCAATTCGCTCCCATCTTCATAAGCACAGAGGCAGATGCAGCATTCCTGCATATATACGTGATTGGGACATAAAATTTATGTCAAGAAACAGTGCATTCGTTCCTCGAAAGGCCAGCGAACTAACAAAGACCCAAAGAACGGATAGCCACCACTCTCACTTATGCACAGATGAAATGGCAACTTTATAAACTGCCTGGATCTACAGTTCCATATTATAGATTTTAATGATGAAAGTAGGAATAATTGTCTGTCAGAAAATGTCCAGCAAAGATGGTTTTAGCATGTAAAGAACATAGCCAGTGCTCAACATAATTATCAATCTTCAATCACTTGTTTGTGAAGTACCAGAATTTGATTCACTGTCAGACTGCAAATTCTAACCTTTGAAACTGACTCTATTTTGAATTGCAACTTCCTAAGAGTTTCGATGTTTTCATGAAGGCATATAGGAATATACAACAGTATAGAGCACTTACAGCATCCTCATGCGAAAGAATTCGTTCAGCAGGTGAATCAGTGTCACATTCAGTCATCACTCCCTCACGGGATTCATGAATTTCACCATTTAATTTTTCGAAATCACCAACCCTGCGAAATCTGTACTTCGGCAATCTATCAATCTCTTCCTCTGTTGCTCCTTCCTGTTGTGCAGATTGAAGGAGATGTTAACTAAGGCACTATACAAGCATCAGAATATAACATATTTAATCACATTGCCGCATTCAACCACCAAAAGAATCTATACAAGCACACTATGTTGTCATGGGCAATAAAAAGTGTTCCTCGAAGAACTGAGAACAAAGGAACCTCCAGAGCCTTTCCATCAGCCCACGAAGAAGATAATTTGACAATCAATGACCGACTTTTACTCAACTTAAGCAATATTGTTTCTGAAATTAACTTGTTTATTCCAAGTACATTCTTCTCAAAAGTATATTGGTGAGAAGCCAGATTAACAAGATTTATAGTCCAAGGGGAAAATGAGTCCAGAGATGATATGTTAGGTAACAGAGTTCCTATATTAATATAATATTAATGCACCCACTTCGTTAGGCCAAAAAGGAAAAATGCACCACAGAAGTAAACTAAAAGAAAGAACGAAGAAGATCACAGGTGTATTTCTATAGCAACTTAGCTCATCAAACATCAAAGGGTATTTGAGTTTGGTCACTACGGGTTTCCTTAATGATGTTTAATCACCAACTCATTATAGAGTTAATTAATCATAAAGCAAGATTCTGTTATTGGATGTTGTGCTCCACTTCAACAAAACAAAAAACCATCTTTGTCTCTCTCCATCATGATTAAAATAGTCCACTAAAAGGCAGCAAGAGTGTATCAGAGAAATATATTCACTGAATTCAATATTCTCAGTTCCTAATGTAATGTATAAAGTTTGTTAAAAAAAATTTGCACTCACCCTGTCTGTGAGAGCATACAGAATTGCTATGATGCAAGGAAGGCAGCAACAGACAGCAATTCCAATGAGGCACGCTACAGCGACACATATAATCACAAACACTATATCGAATGCAAGAAATGTAACACAAAGCCTGCGAATTTAGAACCAATTTAGTTGGAGTAAGCAACAACCGTAACAAAAAGATGAGAATATAAACAAAAAGAATACATATTGAAAACATGTGGTACCAGTAAAGTTGAGGTGAATGACGCGTCAGAGTTTGTCCATTAGCAGCTATCCAATAAAATCCGATGATCCACCAAAGAAACGAAAACATAGTATTTGCAGACTCCAAACTTTTGGCAACACTGCAAAAATCATTAAGGTTTTGCTTAAGTAATCTTGATTATATTCAATAATTAACTTATAAGTAATTAATTGTCTACCTGGTTTCTGCCCCACTATCCACCTGCTCTGTTTCATAATCCTCGGAATCCCCTGTTTCACTTCCGGACTGAGAATCCAAACCCAAATTCGGATCTTCATTGTTCTGCAAATCCAGAACCCTCCTGTCGTTTCTTCTTCTATATTCTTTGACAACGCAGGCAACGTGAAATAAGCACTGTAAACCGTAACCGGAAATCCAGAGCCGTAAAGGGACGTTGGGCTTCTCTTCAAGGCTGAGTCCTAAAACGACAACCGCCATAACAACAAACGTCAGGTTCCAGAGGATGTCGAGGACTATAATGGGCTTCGAATACGCCCAGTCGCTTTGACGCTCTTCCAGTTGCTCGGCAGCGGTTTCTCGTACACGAACCGATGGCTCACGAAGCATCAAGCGACGACTACTCGCGCGGCGGAGGAGTCTAGCTGCTGCTCCGCGTAAAGGTGGAGGTGGACGACGGAGAAGGCGACGACTACGGAGGAGGTGATCGGCTATGGAATGAGTCAGCAGGGGTGACATGTCCACCGCATCTGATGGAGGTGCTGTCGGAGCTGGTGTATTCCTACTATTTGTCGGATTCATTTTTTTCTCCGGAAATGAAAGAGAAAATGGAAATCTTAGTGTAAATTAAGGTTGTAAGAAAGAAAGAAAACTTGCAAGAAGAGTTGGATTGAGGAGCAATACCCAATTATTATGGAATGATTATAATCAGCCTTTAATGCAAATGATTATATAAATAGAAGGACCTAAATAAGGGCGTGAAAATTGGAAAAAAAATTATTATTAGGAATTTGAATTTTGGTGGGTTTATTTGGTTTTATGTATGTATACATAAAAATTGAAACTTTGAATTCAGATAAGAAAGCAAAAGGAGTATATAGGTGTCCACGTTGAAAGACTAATCTATCATATTCAAATACATGACGTAAATCGAATCTGATTAATTAAAATGAAACTCTAAATATTGAATGAGAAAAAAAAAAGTGTATAGTCTTCCAATTACAAAAAGGCAAAAACTTTGGTACAAAAGGACTCGCATTATTAGGACTGTGGGGGGCCATTGGACATGGCTTCGAAGACGACGGACCATGTGCAAATAGCAACAGCTTAAGTTTTTTGCCCTTTTTTATCTTTTTGAATAAAATGGAATATTAACTTTTCTACACAGAAATTTGATCGAAACCCATCAATACAATCAATCAAGATTTCTTAGTTGAGGGTATTAAAGGGACTTGTGTCATGTCATGGCATCATTGCAATTTTAATTGGAAAGCCGTGGTTCTACCTCAATTAAAACCTGTGTTGGTTACTTAATTGCATACTTAGAAAAGAAAAAGAGAGGATCTCTCATCGAAAAGTTGAAAGCTTTTTGTTTTGGAGATGAATGGTGAAATTTGTTGTGAAGTTTGAATTGATGTTACAATTTCTACTTTGTACTGTTAAAAAAATCCAAGGAGAAAAATACAAAAATTTATTAGCAGAATAAGAAAAAAAGAAAAGAAAAGCGTAAGGAGCCAAGGAGATGAAGTGGGTGTAGATGAAAGTGATGCTGCCAACTGGCAATACGGACAGAGACCAAACTGTCCCCTGCCCCTGCCCTGATACATAGGCTTACAGCTTCATCTGTTTCTGTTCTGTTTCCATGGAAGTTCCCGCCAAGTAGCTTGAAAATAAGCATAAGGAGCTCCATGTCAGTTTTTTACCTTAAAAGGACCCACCTTGTCCCTTTTTCAGTGTGACTTCGGAAACACATTTCTTCCAAAATGATGATTTAGGAGTATTTCTTTGATGTTTTCACTGTTAATTTCATGTCGAATTTACCCCCTGCTTTCGATCTTCTTTTTGTCTGTTTCATATATACTACTAGTATTTCGTTTCAAATTTCAAGCTTTTGTTTCTTTGTTTTTTCCCCTTAAAAAGCCGATTTATTGATAAATTTTTGGATTTAGATTTGAAAAATAGAATATAGGAAGCAGCTCAATGATCAAATTAAATTTAAAAAATCTGAACTTTTCTTTCAAGTCACGTCACCAATTCGTTCACATACGATCAATTCATTTTCATTATACGAGTTCAACAAGTCAATCAAAGCTCGATTCGAATTGGATCTTAAACGTATTATCAAAATCGGGCCGGATCAACGAAGCTCGCAGGCTATTTGACAAAATGCCGGAACGGGATGAATTCACTTGGAACACAATAATAGCTGCCTACGCAAATTCTGGGAAATTAACTGAAGCTATAGAGCTTTTTAAAGAAACCCCAATAAAGAGTTCCATCACTTGGAATTCACTTATATCTGGGTATTGTCGAGGTGGGATGGAAATTGAAGCTTTTGATTTCTTTTGGCGAATGCAATTTGACGGACAAAGGCCTAGCCAGTATACAATGGGAAGTCTTTTAAGGTTGTGTTCCACGTTGGGCTTGCTTCCAAGAGGAAAACAGGTTCATGGTTTTGTAATAAAGACACAATCCGAGTCCAACGCCCACGTTGTTACTGGTCTTGTTGACATGTATGCAAAGTGTAATTGCATATTGGAAGCTGAATGTTTGTTTAAAATGATGCCTGATAAGAAAAATCATGTCATGTGGACTGCCATGGTTGCTGGCTATGCTCGGAATGGTGAAGCATTGAAAGCGATGCAGTGTTATCGAGATATGATAGTTGAAGGAGTTGAGTCTAATCATTTCACTTTCCCCAGTGTATTAACAGCTTGTGCTGCAGCTAAAGATGTTAATTTTGGCGCACAAGTCCATGGTTGCATTGTTAGGACTGGCTTTGAAGCTAATGTTTTTGTTCAAAGTGCATTGGTTGATATGTATGCAAAATGCAGCGATTTGGTTAGTGCCATGAGAGTGTTAGAGAGCATGGAGGTTGATGATGCGGTTGCTTGGAATTCCATGATAGTGGGGTGTGTGAGGCAGGGTTGCGAAGAGAAAGCTCTCTCATTGTTTCAGATGATGCATGCTAGAGATATGAAGATGGATAGTTTCACATACCCCTCTGTTTTGAACTGTTTTGCTTCCATGAAGGATATGAAAAATGGAATGTCTGTTCACTGTTTGATTGTTAAAACAGGTTTTGAGGCTTACAAGCTTGTCAACAATGCTCTGGTGGACATGTATGCTAAACAAGGAAACTTAGATTGTGCCTTTAAGGTGTTCAACAACATGCCCATCAAGGACGTTGTATCATGGACCTCTTTAGTGACAGGATATGCACATAACGGCCGTCATGAAGAAGCTCTCAAGTTGTTCTCTGACATTGTAAATGCAGGCATTTATCCCGACCACATTGTTCTTGCCAGTCTTTTGCGTGCTTGCGCAGAACTAACAGTTCTGGAATTTGGGCAACAAGTTCATGCAAACTTTGTTAAATCTGGCCTACAATCGACCCTATCAGTAGATAATTCCCTTCTAACAATGTATGCTAAGTGTGGATGTATAGAAGATGCAACCAGAGTATTTGATTCTATGCAAGTCCAGGATGTGATAACTTGGACAGCCATAATTGTCGGTTTTGCCCAGAATGGTAAAGGAACAGAATCAGTAAGGTTCTATGAACAAATGATTGCCAGTGGATCAAAACCAGACTTTATCACTTTTATAGGCTTACTATTTGCTTGCAGTCATGCTGGTCTTTTGGAAAGCGGTCGCTCCTATTTTGAATCCATGGAGAAGGTTCACGGAATTAAACCAGGTCCTGAACACTATGCTTGTATGATCGACCTTTTAGGTCGCTCAGGAAAACTGGATGAAGCTGAGACATTATTGAATCAAATGGATGTCAAGCCAGATGCAACTGTATGGAAAGCCCTTCTTGCTGCATGTAGAGTACATGGCAACCTAGAATTGGCGGAGAGAGCTGCAAAGAACCTCTTTGAATTAGAGCCCAAGAATGCAGTGCCATATATCATGTTGTCTAATATGTATTCTGCTTCAGGAAAATGGGAAGAGGCTGCAAGTATACGAAGAACGATGAAATCGAAAGGGGTTAATAAGGAGCCTGGGTGTAGTTGGATCGAGGTGAACAGCATAGTTCACAGCTTCACGTCTGAAGACAGAGGCCATCAGAGAACTGCTGAGATCTATTCCAAGATCGATGAGATCATGCTCCTGATCAAGGAAGCTGGTTACGTGCCAGATATCAGTTTTGCTCTCCATAACACGGATGAAGAAGGGAAGGAGCTTGGTCTGGCCTATCACAGTGAAAAATTGGCCGTTGCTTTTGGACTTGTGACTGTGCCACCCGGAGCGCCAATTCGGATTTTCAAGAACCTTCGGGTTTGCGGGGATTGTCATACTGCCATGAAATATATATCAGGAGTTTTCCATCGTCACATTATCTTGAGGGATTCTAATTGTTTTCATCACTTCAAAGAAGGACAATGTTCTTGCGGAGACTATTGGTAGACACTAGATAGTTAATTTGCCTAACCGTAAAATTGTATCCTGCACATCGTCTCATTTTAAGAAATTATTATTTGATGAAAATGAAAATAATGATCAGCATTCGGGGCCATTTTCCATTTTCCCTTTTTAACATGAGTCTCATTTTCTGTTCTGTTCTTTTCTTTCTCTAAAACAGTAAAACATTAAGAAGCATTGTTAGACTTGGGCTTAAAAATTGAATTTCTTTTCTGATATTACTACTCCAGGTAACACGCCCTTTGGAAAAGAAGAGTAAAATTTTATAAAATACTAATAAAAATTTGGAAGTAAAAAGATATCAGTTAAATTTTAGTGGGGACAAAATTAAAACTTGGTTCAACTTCCAACAAATAAAAATTAGGGGATTTTTGGTGGGGGCAATTGCCCCCATTTCAAATCCGTCTCTGTGGGCAACTAAGCGTTCAAAACCAATTTACAATGCCTACAGATGCCACCTCATTGGATTTTATGTTCTTGCGTGTTCTGGAATAAGACGGTGACGTAGCTCCGAAGATGCGCCAGCCAATTCTGCACGAACGTTGGCATGAGTAATTCCAGAAGAAAGCAATCTTTTAGGAGAAGAATAAAAACGTGAAAGGACTAT
The DNA here is from genome assembly GCA_030664755.1 of Microcos paniculata. NCBI lineage: Eukaryota > Viridiplantae > Streptophyta > Magnoliopsida > Malvales > Malvaceae > Microcos > Microcos paniculata. The sequence continues at coordinate 38,976,392 of CP131461.1, forward strand.
GTAAAAGTAAAAACTTACCTTGTGCCGTGAAATTGAATAAAGGAGGAAGGGCTCGCCCATTAGGCAAGCATGCATTGGGGTCTCTTAAATCATCAAAGAAAGGGTGTGCACATGCCTCCAACTGAAAACCGGCAAGTGACCCGCTCATTAGATAGCAACACAATGAACAAAGGTAAATCTACGTGAAAGACACGAAACTAACACAATGCAACCACAAATGCACCGCAGATGAAAGTAATATTATTAAGAAAGAAATCCTTACAGCAGTGCAACGTAGGTTTGGTGAATACTGAAGCAGCCTTGACACAACATCCACGGCTTCAGGGGGCATTCGCTTGTGAAATATCTAAAATTTATAACTAGAGTAAGATTTCCACTTTTATATTTGCAACATATATTATAATAAGGAGATTAGAAGACAGATCCAATCAGCATACCTTATGCCATGGATGGGCTTTGATTTGGGGAAATTTAAATTCAGTGTAATTTGGATTCATGCATTTAATTTCTTCTCTGGTTGGAGTTCCCAGTACCTGACAAAGCAGAAGGAAGTGAGAAGATGGTAAAAGGTAGGAAAAGGAAAGTAGAATAGAACTTCAGAGGTAAAACTAGAGAAACAAAAAGCCAAAGATGCACACCTTAATAATTTCCACTAGCTGATCAACACCACTTTCACCGGGAAACAGAGGCTGCATATGATGTGATGCGTTAGTTCATACCATTCATATAATATTATTATAGTATAAAACAGGGTTTTATCAAAATATCTAACTTTTACAAGCTACAAATGGATGCTTGAATAGAAACTTGAAAGCTGGCGGATGGTAGATAGATGAAAAGAATAGTTCTGCAAAATGTACTTTCATATAGAATTTCAGGATGTCAAAACCCTAAATAGGTTAAAAACAAATTATAATAAGGGCTCAAATGGATGACTGCATCAGTGAGATAAATCATAACTAGATGCCGAAGCAAAACATAACAACTAAACGAGGAACAGACAATCATGAGAATATGTGAACCATGAATGCTATTCAAGCATTATTAGAGCCATGCAATGCAAGCATTAAAGAGGTAAATTGAGCATAAGCAGACATCAAAGACTCAGGCAAACTGCAGCTTATATACACTCACCTGTCCAAGTAGAAGCTCAGCCATGACACAACCAACGGACCACATATCAATAGCAGTCGTATACTCTGTTGCCCCAAATATAAGTTCTGGAGCCCTATAATATCTTGAGCATATGTATGATATGTTGGGTTCACCTGGCACCTATAGATTGCAAATAAACTTCATCAGTTTCAAAAACAAGAAAAAAGACTTTGAAAACTCCCAAACAATTAAACATACCAACATCTTTGCACTACCAAAATCACACATCTTCAGCTGGTGAGTGTGGGGATTGACCTGCAAATATATCACAACATTAGCTCCGGTATGCTTTCGCATATGATAATACGAGCAATTATCAGAAGAGTTGCAAAATGACATGTTACTCAGAAACAAATATCTCGGACAAAAACCACATTATGAGCGTACTCAGAAATGCTATGACAACCAGTGTAACTGGTGTCACACATTGTAGTGCACTCAACTTGATAACAAATTTGTCAACTTGAGGTGATAGCAAAATTGTCTTACCAGTAAATTTTGAGGCTTAATATCCCGATGACATACACCAACCACATGATGTAAATAATTTAGTGCACGGCAAATCTACAAAAGTGAAAGTAATATAGCTTGTCACAACACACACTATGAATACAAGTTCAAAATGGTTTAGATAAAATGTCTAACCGGTACAATTTTGTAACACACTACAGATTAGCTAGATCAAGGCAGGATGAAGGCTCACCTGGTATGTATACAGCTGCACATAAATAATGGGCATATGCTGACTCATTCTGCTGTAGTGTTTTGAAACTCGGTAAACAGTTTCTGGTACATACTCCAGAACAAGGTTCAGATATAGCTCATCTTTGTCGGTGGTCGAAAAGAAACAATGCTTCAATTGAACCACATTAGGATGGTCAAGTATACGCATAATCTGGAGTTCCCTATTCTTGTATCTTTTGTCCTGCAAAACCTTCTTTATAGCAACAGATTCACCTCTCTCCAAGCACTTAGCCTATACCACAAATATAATGTGTTATTTAGAACTCAAGGAAACAGAATATTCTCGATAAGTGCAACCCCAAGGAAAAAAGGTTATGCTTGCCCATGAGAAAGAGAGAGAGAGAGAGAGAGAGGGTTTCAGACAAGTAAATGCCCCATGCCAATAAGTTTGTACCTGAAAGACAACACCAAATGAACCCGTACCAACCACACGCTCCGCCATATATGAGAGTGTCTGAGGCCAAGAAAATTGCATTGTTATTAAGCATTCATCGCAGCTTAGCCCGAATAGAACGATAAAAGTAAAAACATTACATTCCAAGCATGTAAACCAAAAGTCTAAAACTGAAGACCTGAAGCAATTTTCCATATATCAACTATAGCGCATAGCTTCAACAGAAAAAAAGAATATATGACCACTCCATCAAGAAGAAAAAAGGAGTGGGAAAACCTTCAAGGACTAAAAGGAATAAAGCAACATTAGGCCATTAGCTCACATATAGACTGATAAACATAATTCACAATTCAGATGTGCAGTGAATCATGTGCAGCAAAAAGTCAACCAAAAATTAAAATCACCTGTTTTGGTTGCCCATTTCGACCACCAACAATGGTTGAAATTATCTGACCCGTTTCTGTTCCATTTCCATTAATAACAGTAGGCTCCGCATCCTTTGCAATAAAAGTTACAAAATGGAAATTTTAGATACAATCAAGAAAGCTAGATAAATATGCATCTACAGATATGTCCGGAAGAGTACAAGAACAAAATATTACCTTATCATCATGATTGGCAATTTTCTCGTCTCTAATTCTCATTTCATGCATTTCACTGGGGAGCTGATCAACACCTGACTTCTCAGTTCTAGCAACAGAAGTTACATTGGATGTGCTTGCTACAGTTGCCAGTGACGTAGAAGCCATATGCTGCTCTAGACTAGTGGTACTCCTCTCAACTAAATTTGATTCCTCCTGTACCTTACATTCTGATTCTTGATCAACCTTTGCCCTCTTGGTACCAGTATCCCCACCCTGACAAGCATGATTTTCCCAAAAGAAATCAATACATGAAAAACAAAATATTAAAGAAAACATACATCCCCATAGTAATAGAGTGCCTTCTATATTGCTATCTTACATTTACTAATCTTGGTGTAGACTTCATATAGTGTTCTTCTCAACATAAAGGAATTTCATATATATGGTACGCGGTAACAGTCAACAATAAGAAGCAATTCATACTGCATAAATATTACACAAACAGACTCAGGCAAGTAGCTCATTACATTTATAAGTTACAAATGAACATTCAGTTCAACCTCCTCATTCAACCACTATTACCACTTGCATAAGATTATGCGACTCGTCCAGTTATCTAAACAGCATCCCAGATTAAGCTCAAGAGTTCAGAGAGGGTAGACCAATAGACTACAAACTAAAGAGAGAAGAACAGTCTGAAATTTTTGAAGAGTCAAAGCTCTAAGTAAGTGGTAATTGGCATGCAACTAATAATTGAAGCTTGATTGACACTCGCTCCAGTAGGTGTGAAGCCCAACAGAAAATTCAAAGGGTCAAATGTAATTTTCCAAGTCTCTTTCCTCTATTGACTTGAGTCCATGATTAAATGCTGCAGTCAACATCACAAGGAGACCCAACTATCTAGGTAAGTAACATATCTGCAGCATTTCAGCTCAACAACAATACAGCCCTTACCGAAGAAAAGAAGTTTGTTTAGGACATTACCCATTCTCAAGAAAAACCAATAATGGTGATTTGACCCATCACCAAACCTAACAACAATTCTCTACACAAAATCCAACCACTAAAATACGTCTTACCATCAACCACCCTAGTGAACATGTATCTTAAAACTACAGCTTAACCTATGACAATTACATGCACGATTGCACAACCAAGAAATTCTTCTCGGACGACAATGTAATTGAAATTAGGAAATCCCCAATCACGAAATCAAACAAGAGATCGACGCCGGACTTGATCAGTAAATGAATAAAACACATTCAATGTCGAACTCGAAACAAATATACAATGTAGAATATAAAAGGTATTTACGAAAACAGAGCAACGAAGCCAAAAGGAAAAGGCTTTAGCTAACAATGCCATTCCTGTCCTCAAAATGCGTTTCAACTTTCAACCAAAAAGAGAATTTCAAAAACAATCTCAAAGAGAATAACTTTATACGGAAAAATAAATAATTACTCAAAAAAATCCCACTATAACCCAAATATAATTAATTGCAACGAGAATAACAAAATGAAAATCAAATACGCATATAAGTCCAGCTAACTCTAAATATGAATATAAAAAACTCACAAACACAAAAGAAGAAAATATTTTCCCTATTTAGCTACTCATCGACGAAAAAGCAGGAAAACTATTAAAAACAAAACCGAAAAGGCGAAAACTAAGAAGCAATTGATTTTTTATGAACAAAGCTTAAAAATAATCTAAAAATCGGTTCCGTTTTCCTTTCCTTATTAACAGCCAAACAGAGATTAAATCTATGAAGAAAGGGAAAGACAAAACGAAAACTTACCGGATCAGAAGAAATAGAAGAGCGACCGGAAGCAATGCTCTTGAGACGACGCATCACATTCATGATTTTAGATTTCACCAAACAGAACCCTAATTGCCTCGAACGTGAACGACGAGTTTCGCCTTCACTACAAACAAGAGAAGAGAAGAGAGAAACCCCGCGTTCTCTCTTCTTCTCCTCCGCCTTCAATCCTCTTACCAGAATAACAAATGAATGCAACACAAACAATCCTAACTGAAATTAATATAACTGGTTAAACCTAACCAAGATTCAAAATTGAAATTTGTTTAATTAAAAAATAGTTCTTCAATTTTTCATTCTTTCTTTTCTCTCTGTATATCTAAACAAAACACCAAGAAACCTTCCTTTCTCTTTTCTAAGAAAAACAATTTTCTCTCTCTAGAAAAAAATTTCTCTTCCGTAAAAGCCACCGGATGCCTTTCCTGATTTGATTTTTCGTTGGTCAAAGCCGGATCAAAGCCAATCATTCCAGCCTCATTTACATTGTACTTGAGTCAAACGGAGAACAATAGCCGTCGAAATTTCATCATGGGAGATCCAACGATCGAGAATCGAGGTTTAGCGAGTAATTGGCAGAGCTTAAGTATTTGTGGTAGGACTAAAGTATCCTTTCTTGGTAAGGGGTATTTACGGTATATGGGTATCTTTGCTTTGAAGACAGAGATTGATCCTCACGGAATATTCGGGGGAGCTTTGACCAATCTTTGACGGTTCTTTTGGCGGTTAAATTAGACGTCTTAGCCTTTTTTAAACGAGATAATTCAGGACTCTCTAATTAACCTACTTTTTATTTATATAAAATAATAATAAGAGGAGCTAATATTATAATGTTATTTGATTACGAACATCAATCGAAATAAGTGAAAGATATTCGGTTTTGCATTCGAGTATTGTTAACAGAAAAAATAAATTTAATTTTTTTTATTTATTCGAATATAATTAATTATATATCGTTAAAACAGATACAAATATTTATAATTATTAAAAGAAAATTTTCATTTAATTTTTTAATATATAAATATATATATAGATATTAACCCGTGATCTCCATTATGCAATCTTCTAGGCTTGACCATCACTATATTAATACTATATTAACTTCTTGGGAAGAGAAGAGAGTGTTCGACATTTTATGTAGAGAAAAGATTTGAACATGCCAACAACTTAAGTGGCTGAATGCATTTTCTCACTAATAAGAGCATATTGTTTATATTTATGATTTTACATTATTATTGCCTAAAAATTTTTATTGCTTCCTTTCCCACGTTACCCCATCAAACAAATTCATTTTTATTTTTTATTTTTTAAAAAACATGAATTCCACCTCAAGTGCGAGCTTGTTACATTATTATTATTGTTATTGACTTATTGTGTATATATACTGTCGAAGCGGGCCCATTAGGAGAAGCTGCCATGATTGGAATCACATGAAGACATTAGTAAGTAAGTATTTCCTTTTCCTAAAGAAGATCCTTGCTATTATAAGTAGCCCACCATATTTGTCTGTACCATTTGCTACAACAAACATCTTTTTGAGCTTTTTGTCAGAAATCAAGTTGGCCCAGCCCAATTTATGTACAATCTTTAACCATATTGGGCCAACATACAAATTCACCTCCGAGGATTATTGGGCACAGATTGTTTCCTGGACGGTGTGGGCCCTTTGGTCCAGTCTAAGAAGTAAATTATCTTTTGAGTCCAAATTCAAAACAATCAAACTTTACACGGACGTACATTAAGTTGGGCGAATTCAAAGTTGAAACTAATGATGGGTGAATTTATTATTTTATTATATTGGTTTTGTGTTTTGGCAACAAAACTAGCATAAATTTGTTTCCAAATTACACGTTACTCCTTCCATTTTATAATAATAATTGTTTTAGATAAATTTTTTTATTTTAAAATATCTGTCACTTTTAGAAATTCTATAGAGCATTAACCATCTCATTCCATATTTGTCATTCTCTGTCTTAATTAATAATATTTATTTAAAAAGAGAAAGTATATACTAATATTTATGAGAGTAAAAGGATAAATCAATATTTTTATATAAAAAAAATTGTCTAGATATGAGGAGTTTTATTCGGTTCTTAATTTTTATACAAAATTCTAAAACGACTCTTATTATAAAATGGAGGAAATATATATCATAAATATTATCAATGATGCGTTGGGTTTTTAAATGGCAAAGTAGAAATAAAACGGATTTAAATTTTTGACATCAAGGACGAGCCGGTGCTGGATGTGAATTATTATTGTACGTTGAACTAGAGGGGGAAAAAATAAGTAGCCCTTTTTTTCCTGCAAATTGCACCCACCAAAATGAATATGTTGGGAAGGATTAGAGAGAACCCACCTTCACACATGTCCTGTTCTTTATGATTTTTTTTTTCTCCACACAACCTCTAAAACAAAGACTGCTTCAAAGCCCATTCCCTTGTTTCTTCCCGAGAGATTGAACTTAAGCTTTGTAAAATATCCCAGGTTTTAAGTTGTGAAAATGAATTACAACCAAACGTTTCGAATCCCATTTCTTTAAGAAACACAAAAAGAAATTTGTGAAGAATTGAAATTAGAGACCATTTTAGTACTACTTTGAGTGAGGCCTTGCGGGCTGAGACCATGTTCAGCGTGGAGACAGGAGACCCCATATTTCAAATATACAAAATTTGATATTTATAAGTTTTCATTTTCAGCGAACTAGGGAAGTAGTAATAATTAATACGGCTGCGCACTAGCTAGAATAATTTCAAATTTATTTATAAGTATTAATGATTAATGATTGGCATGGTTCTATCGCAGTATGGGCTGACGATAATGAAGTTGCTATTAGCAATAAATATATTTTAATTTATTATGTTAAATAATTAATAATAAATGATTAATGAGCATGGATAGATAATTAATAGCACTTGCATAATTAGCATACTAAGTCTGCGGTTTATGTTACAAATCATTAATTGAAGCACTTTATCTTTTTTGTATTAGATATATAGATTCATTCATGTTTAATAATGAAACTACTAAAGGTTTTAAAGCCAGAGACGCCCGCTGATAAAGAAAGACTTCGTATAAAAAGGTTTTTCTTTCCTTTTTTTTTTTTTTGGGTGGAATGATTTCATGGATATTCATTTTCCAAAAATCTTCTCAAAAAGATTCAAACGTCTATATGCATCGAAATTTTTGTTGTACACTTGTACTAATAATGAAGGCTGACAGTGACGAGGAGATTAGAACCCCCAACTCCCACAGCCCCAACCCACCCTCGGCCTTTGGTTGTTGCATAGTGATTGCTTTATGCAATTCAACATTTAATGACTTCTTCATTCATTCTAATAATAATAATGAATTTATCTTCTTCTAATAATGTTAGAATAATGCACTAACGTTACGGGTATATATGAAATTTAATTTGATTAATTTACTGTGAGAGAAACAAAAAAAATTAATACGATATAATCTATAACTCCACGAATAACAATTATATAAAATTAATAAACTTATATATAAGAGAAAATAAAAAAAAATTAGAAAGTAAAAAAAAATAAAGAATAAATATCAACACAATTTTTATGACAATGAATTAGGAAAAAATATAAATTTCTCACATTTAATTATTTTTAATAAATATAAAAAGTATTAAAAAAAAATTTTAGACAAAATTAAAAAAAGAATCCACCCCTAAAATTACCAATTGCCAACTTAGAGGTAAAAAAAGATATTTTCTCACAGTATTGATTCTTTTAATACAAAATTATAATTCAGCAAAGTAAACAAGTTACCTTATGTAAGATTAAAGGGGTTGAAAAAGAATTTACTGGGAGATAAAAAATAAGTATAGAAGTATAGATAATAATAAGAAGAAATAAAAACCCTCCCCCAATTTAATTCAACTATTAAAAGTAAAAGGAAAATTGTGAAAAATAAATATATCTTCTGAAAAAATAGAAGCATTCTTGCGTGGTATGAAAAAAGCAATTAAATACTAGTACCATATAAAAATTCAATTACATTTGAATAACATCAGAGTCCGTCATAACTTCTGTTTTCATTCATGCACTTTAATTGATGAATGAATGCTCTCCCAATGGTTTGAGGTTTTGTATGGAAAAAGGGGGAGGAGAAAGGGGAGTAATGTAGACGGTTCAAACAAGATATTCTTTGTACTATTCACTCAAAATCTGGTGGTGACCGAGATAAGTTCGTGTTCATGTGTTTCGCAAGAATCATCAACTCTTTTGACCTTTTTAAAAAAAAAAATTTTACAAAAGAGAGAAGAAAGGTTTCGCAATCTGGCTTTGGTGAAATGGCCCTACTCCCATTAATTGCACCGAAGTGTTGCAATCTTAAGCATCCAGGCTGGTATTTAATGCTACACCAACCTCTTTCATTTTTATTTGTATTAATTTCAATTCAAAGATCATACTATATAGGGATCTCATTCTCATCTCATCATCCCCCCCCCCCACTCCCAGCGTCAATCCCAGCATTAATTGTTTCATAAGTCTCGACTATACAACAAAACTGTTTAATTCGTCGAAATTTGTCACTTATTATTCTCCACCCAGCCTCTCATTCTTCCTGCCCTGCCACCAGATCTATAATAATTCTTCTTCTTTTCTGATGACTTTCAAGTCAAGCCCAACCCTTCTACAAATAAAATATCCATCACTCACTTCTGAGTCCTGACTATGAATCAATACTCTAATAAGTACCAAGTTCAGTTTAGAATTTAGAATTTAGAATTCAGATACCCATTCTCAAAAATATCTGAGAAGTGAGAACAAATGGGAATTTAAGGAAAGTTCTCTCAAGTGTGAAATTTTTACTATGAAACAGAGTAGGTGAAAATGTCGGCTGATTGAGGCCCAGAAGGCACCTCATTGAACTGGCCCAAAAGCCCAGAAAAATCTTAATAAACATCGGATTTTGAAAAATGAAAGTTTCCCCCTCCTAAGCATGCATTCGGAAGACAAAAGCATGATATTTTGGATGCCCTACGCCCATTCGGCCATACCCAGATCAACATTATTTGACTGAATCCGGACATCTTCTCCTGGCTTGTCTAAAATTGGTGCAAAGAATATAAATTATTGCTGGACCAAGCAAGTAAACAATTGCTTTTCCATTCTTCTTCTGCATGCCGCAGTTTATGACTCGTAATAATTTTACGTTGACACTGGAATATTGAAAAGTGTTGTTTTTATGTACAACATATACTAATCGAGTAATCTACATCAAATCAAAACAACAGATAACTTAAAATATTGAAATAATAATGCTGATTCTTTGTATGCTTTATATGTTCTTAAAAAAAGACTAGAATTAAAGCTTGTTGGTAAGCATTATAGAACATTAATGTCATTATTGAAAAGTCAGTGGAAGTTTTCACATTTCCCAACCGATATCTCAATAATTGAATGCCCCAAAAGGTTTTCATTATTAATGAGGAAAGGTTTCTTGTGTCGAAAACAAGACAAAAGGCAAAGAGCCCCACGTCGACTGGAAAACGAAATGGAGAGCAGCAACTCCAACAATTGTTGCTGTTACTAGTCCATTTATCATTCATTCATTCCCCACACTTGGGAACAGATGAATATCGATCGATTGTTTGAGAAGGGAGGAATATGTTGTATGTATATATATCTACTGTCTAGTTTTTTTTTTTTTTGATTTTTTATCCGGTATTTAGGGTTTCGTTCTGATTAATCCAGTTCGATCCGTGTCACGTATCTGAATATGATGAGTGAGTCTCCCAATTGAGACAGTTGCGTATATAAGGTCTCGAATCTGAGACATGTTTAAACTGAAACAAGCCGCTTACCACTCGATCTAACCCTACATTGATATATACTGTCTAGTTCCTTCCATAATATTCTCATTTTAGGATCATTGTGATCGGACAGATGGATCGAGCCAGCTAATTAAAAAGAGGGTTTTTGCAATTGCATAAAAAGACGACAAAATTCAAGTGAAATTAGGAAATTAGATGACATATGCATATGGGAAAATAAAAAAGTAGTAGCCGTAGGAGGAGTACCAGACGAGTAAATAGTACTAATTACCTAATGCTTGCAAAAAGGAGGAAATAATGGCCCACAAAGAAAGAAGAAAAGAAATACTAATGGGAAGTGAAATGAAAGGTGAAAGGAGGATGATTAAAACAGTGGCATATGAATCCCAAGTTGATCTTGATATGGTGTTTTTGAATGAAGAAGTGGAACCCACAAGCATGTGATGAAGTTGGGGAGGGACTAGGGAGAGGATTGTGAAGGATCTGTCACAGGGGGGGGGGGGGGAAGCGGGGCTCTTTTGGATAAATGGGAGTATGGGACTAATGACTAGGAAGGTGGGATTTGAAGATTGAGAAGTAGAAGGTCCAAAAACAATGTCCAAAAAAGCTGCTCATAAGGCTAACTGCTATTCCCCTCTTTCGGATAGCATTTCGTTTTCTTGACTTTAATTGCCTTCGTCCTCACCCACCTGTATCCCACGCATACCTGTGATCCTCACGTGTATCCTCCACACTTTCTTTCTTTTTTTTTTTTTTTTCATTTTCTGCATGAGAATTTGTTCTTCCTTTTTTTATGAGAAACAGATTATTTGCAATTCAAATTGTGGTAAAAAATTGTACACATCAATATTCACTAGTACTACTACTTGCCCCCACTCACATCTCATCTTCCCAAATGACAAACTCCTAGTAACATTTTTAGCACTCATTGTCAATGCTTCACATTTATTGCTTTTGTTTTGTAGACAATGAGGTAATTCATTCTTAAACTTTTACATTTATTAGTTAATATTCCCTTCTTCCTTTCCTTATTATATGATCCTTACTTAATGTTTATTTTTATCTGTCCTTTTATGATTTTAATAAAATATTAATTATTTTTTTCTAAATTTATTTTTTTTTGGAATTGTAAGAATCATTAAATATAGTAGTTGTAATATTAAGACAACTAACTTGTAAAGAGGAGGAAAAATAAAATAGATTTAAGGTAAATTTGAAAAATGAAGTTAAAATTTATATAGAATTTTGTTATTTAACTAACTTTTTTAATCAAAGAGATTTGGTTATTGGGATCAGATATATAAAAATGGATTGAGTATTAAATGGTAATAATATACCAATAAAATAATTTTGGGTTTCACTGTCATTCTTTTCACCACAATCTTTAAAGTTTTTTTTAAAAAAAATTACGTATATCTATATCCGTTTAACGATTTACGATTAATCTTATTCAAATCAAATCGGCCCATTAAGGGATAAAGTTCTCCTAGTGATAGTTTTCTCTATTTATAAAACTCAAACTCGAGACCTTAATTAAAAGAAATAAATATCAAATCATTTAAACCAATCAATCGTGTGTTACAATCTTTTAAAGTCAAGTAATATTTTTACATTAAATACAATAATTTACACGCACTTGAACTTGAGTTGGAGTAGTAGAAGCACTTTCCTTAAGATTTGACATCTCAAGTTCAAGTTCCACCATATGTAAATCATGTGTGAATTTTATTTAATTTAAATATTAGTTTTGTATGTTTGTTTCTTGGTTGTAGGTTTAGTTTGTTTATTTCTTAGTTTGTAGTGGTTTATAACACTTGTATGATTATTTTTCAATAGATGTTTGTATGTAAAAGTTTATCTGATCTAACAAAAATTAATTGTATACCCTCAACTCAAGATTAATGTTACTTTATATAGAATTTGTCTTGTTACCAAGAGAATCTGGAATGAATAATTGCTCACTTTGATTTTTGTTTACCAGGTTAGCGTCTTTCAAATCTGAGCAGCCTAATTCGGGGTTTTGGGTGAGACAATATTTAGGAACAAAACCGGTTTGGTCACACGCATTCCCCTACTTTCCATTAATGAAGAGCTGATTATTTTCCTCAGATTTCATGGTCGCCGCTGCTTGCACACCTACAATTCCACCGTTTTTTTTTTTTTAAGGGGTTCTTTGGAGGAGGGGGATGGCAGGGGTCGAATTCCTACCCTGATGAACACTCTAGCCTGCTTGTTGCCACTCGGCCAAGCGGCGAGGTTCACAATTCCACCGTTTTAAAAGCAACAAATTTGCTCAAAGACAACCTTCAATAGCATGATGAAATCCAACCAGAAATAACTCTGTTATGTACTTGCAGGTCAAATCTTAGCATAATTGGAATTTGTAAGGAGGAAAAAAGATTCCAGCTCATTATAGAAGCTAATGGCCTCAGCAATGTTTAAAATAGAAAGGGTCAGAAAGATACAGCATCAACTTGTAGTCTAGGATTCAACGAAGCTGACTGACGGCTTCATTTTGCTTCTTTCATTACAAGTATATACATACGTACTATATATTGAACAAACACATGACGCACCGTAGCTAGGTTTTCTGATGATATAAATACTCGAAAGCTACACCGGTTTCCTTTTTAATTACTATTTCTTTTTTAATTGTCAAGAGAATTAAGATTAATGTCTTCCAAAATTGGTATTTGATGGTTTGCTTGTTTAGGTATAACTACATTTCACAATTTATTGGGGCGGGCATGATTTGACCACCCTAATTAAACAGCTCTCTGTTAGCTACTCCCAGCTTAATGTTTATTTGATTAATCTTTACTCAAGAACCCGTTGAAATTTCTTCTGAAAGCGAAATCGTGTTCTGTCGTTTAGGTTTGAAGATGAACATTAATAAGTCTTGCTTAATGTTTTCCACAATTTTTCTTCTTTCAACACGACTGATAAACCTAAGAGCCGCCAGCAGCTTCATTGGAGATGTAATTCTGCTACAGCTCATACATACATTCATCTATTTTCAAAGTTAAAGCTAAAGTAAATTGAGCAAATGTTAAGTTACTCGAATTTTTATCATCCACAATTTGGGAGGAAAAATAGAAGATGAAGAAGACTCGGGTTTGATATATAGCCAGTTATATTAATTATTCTTTTGTTTCCATATATATTGGGTTACGGTAAAGACAAAGGTGGCTCTGATGTGGCATGATTGCATGAAGACGAGCAACAATCGTATCACCCCAAAACTTCCAAAACTCATATTCCTCGCAGCCAGTGTGAAAGATTTAACGCATAGCCTGTTACACACAAATCTATCAAACAAACGTATTTCAACATCGAAAGCTAGCTAAGCTTAGCCTAACATCGCAAGCAAAGCTGGCAAAACAGACCAAATCCATAACCATACTCTATACATATCCTTCTGGCTTTTGCCCATCATAATCATAAAGAAAACGCCGTTATTGTCAGTCAGACTTCTCCCTCTCCTCCTCCTTCCTCTGTCTATCTGTCGTATACCTTCCAGCAACGTGGCGCCCTTTCATTGGATTATCCACGAAATTTAGGAGACAACGCCAAACCCTCGGCATTAAATGAAAGCAACGCTTTCTCCCAACAGCTTCTGCTCCCTCATTTAATGCCTCCGTTTGCAACTTACAGCCTACACCCCCTTCTCTCTATCGCCACCTCCCACTCCAACTTGGATCGGCGGCGCGTTTATTTTACATTCTCATCCACCATCGGATGTGGGTATATGGAGTTTTCATGAAAAGGGCACAGTACTTGGGATGTTTGGATAAATTGAAGTGTGGAATTAACACATTTAACATTAGTAAGTTCCAAAAGCAAGCCAAAGCCCCGAAAGAAAGTGACAACTCAATTCAAATTTACATGTTCCATGACACTATGACAGGACCATGCAACAACCCTTTTCCACCAAAAATATAAATAAAGTAGGAATATTAAAAACCCCAAAACTGATACTGAATTTATGGCACCCTTCCTGAAGATTTTCTTTGTTTTTTGGGGTTTTGATCTTTTTTTTTTCCTTTTTTTCAAATTTTCCCCACATTGAGCCATCTTAAAGGGTCAACCTGAGTCAATACCCGAACCACCACCCTTGCCTTGTGCTGAGAACAGTCCCTTTGTGTTAGTTTGCACCGAGTTCCTGCCTGATCATCACCCTGCAAGGAGTCTCCACGCGCGGTTCGTTCTTGACTCAACACCCACAACTCGCTGAGTCACACACACTCACTCTCCCCCTCACACAATAGTAAACTAAAAAGCCCTCTCTTTCAGTCTTCACCACAACCAACCCTATAAATGACTAGATACACAAGAGACTTCCATGTTAAAATTAAAAAAGGGCAAAAGAAAAGGGCCACTACAAAACTAAGAAAAAAAAGAAACTGCCCTCGGAATCACGTGAGGTTTTCTTTTGTTTCTCATCAGCTTTCACATTGAAGGGCAGCTTTGATCTTCTGGACGGTGCATGAAATGAGGTTATTGACTGTCTCCACCGATTCCAACGTAAGTTTGGCCGTTGGCAAACTGTTCACCAATATTTGGAAAGCCACCGTGAGGAGGGACCCACCGACCCTCTGGGATCCGGCACACCCAGCACCAGCGGCATTCCCGTTAATATGTCCATTAGACGTGGGCCCACGAGAGCCTGGACCATCCGGGACGATGGCGAAACCGGAGGGCAGGAGTGCCACGTATGCAGAATCACCACCGTTCATGACCACATGCATAGCTGGAATGTCAACGGGCGCGTAGACCACAAGCGACCCCGCCGCGTCTATGCATGTCTCCTGCAATATCAGCATACTGCTCTGGTTTGCGTTCATTGCCTGCACCCAAATTAAAAAAATTAAAAATAAATAAATACAATTCCAAGCAACCCCGTGGCTTCTTCAAAAATTACAAAATCTACCCATTTTTAAAAAGTTTGTTCAACAATTTGGTCCCAAAAGAAAAAAGGTTGAAAATGTCAGCAAGCATTGTACATTGTGTGTGCGTGGGTGAGAAGAGAAAGAGTCAAAATGGCAAGTCGAAACTTTAAACATAAAATTACATAAAAGAAAGAAAGGGGGATGGGAAAAAAGCTTGGGTCAGAAAAGACTGGGAAGTTAGAAAAGTGAGAAAGGTTACAAGCGTCCTATACTTTGACTTTTTAAAGCCCCTGTTCTCGTATCCTGCTATCAAACTGTCCTCATAGATACTTCCAAATTCCAGACTTGTCCTTTCAAATTCACCTTTTATCCTTACGCGACAAACTCCGGCTGACCCCACTCATTCATCCATTGTCACTTCCCTTCCTAAATTATTACCCTTTACTATTTTCATCAGATTTTTTTAAAAAAATTTTTCCTTTAAAATCTACGAAGATATTACTAGCTTATTATAAGAGAGAGATAGAGAGAGAGAGAGAGAGCGAGAGTTCAGGGATATCAGTAGATTTACGCTAGCTCGGAGGAGGGAGACGCAGTTGCCATGATCTTGGCCTTTGGCAATGTGGGCCATCTCCTGCATGGGTCCACCGTTGGACAATATGTCCCACTCGCTCCGCAGCCGTTCGTCACGTAGAAAATCGAACAGTCGTTGAGGTGACACCGGTAACCATACCGAGGTAGCGGCGCTCAATACGATGCCCGGCGGCTCTCCCGGGTCATCCACGCTTTTTCGAGTCATAACCCTAACGTCTTCGTCCACGTTCCGGGCGTTTAGCTTGTTCCATTTGTGAACCGTCGACGCACACACTCCGGCGCAGAAATTATCCGTCATCCGCTGCGCTAGCTTTAACATGCTTCGTCTCCCACTGGCAGTTATAGCTACGACAAAAAATAAACAAACTTAATACTAACATTCATTCATGTTAAATTTAAATTAGTTACACAGTTGGTTTTAGGTTATATTAATAACAGTAGTATTTGATTATGGTTACCAGTATGATCTCTAGTGGGCACGCTAGAAGACATGAGGATGGCGAGGCATTCGCATTGGCGTTGGAGAGTTGCGACCCAGCGTTGGGCGCCGAAGCCCATTCCACAGCTTAGCAAAGGACGGTAGAGTTGATGAACTTGGCTCTCGTCATACTCTGCATGTTCAACCCATGTAACCTGCCAAAATTTTTCAGAATAACGTCATTGGGGCATATTCCATGCAGAATTTTGACTATCATCATACATATTATTACAATCATTGGTCTAATAGTAATGTGGGAGAAAATGCTTTTCCAGTAATTAATTTAATACTAAAAAGTAGTATAGTAGACTAGAAACATTTACTTATAATATATGTTAAAAGGAACTGAAGCTTCTAGTCATTAGTCAATGTATATCTAATTTGGAGATAAAACAAATGGTTTGAGATAAACATAAATATTAGTAAATGGGACATTTGTATGGTACCGTTATTGACAAATGATTTTGATTTTAGAATAGAAAAATACGAGGCAAATCTTGGAAATGACTCAAAGATTGGGCTCAATGAAAGAAATGGTATCTTCTTCATATTGTGGACATTGTCTCCTTTGTGGTGACTGGTGCGGCATTAAAAAAAGAGAGAAAACAAGATAAAGTTTTTAAAGATAATTGAAGGAACAAGATGCACCGCGAGGTGTGACATCGAGATGTGTACTGATGTCGCCTCAAAGCTCTCAGATACTCAGAAACAAACAAAAGAGCTAGTCTATGGAATTTGACTAAGGGCAAAAAAGGGTCCTCCCTCCCTCCTCGTTTATAAGGGTAGGAAAAACAAACACATCAAAGCGAGGCTGGAACCAGGTCACACGCAGTTACATGCCTTTAATGTTGCTAAAATGGGAGAATCGAGGCAGCATCAAAGATTGGAATAGAAACATCAAATGAATAGTTTTATTTCATCAAGGATACTCACTCAGGATTACTACAATGCATTTTGCGCTCGATGGATTATCTTACTCTATACTATGAAATTATGAAATTAATAAGAGACTTCCATTGATTAAATAATGTTACTTGTAACCTCCATTTGGCTTTATTTTATTGGGGTTTAAGCAAACCAAGTTGTTGAAACTTGAAAATTTAAACAATATTTTTGACAATGAGATGAAGAAGCAGCCAAAATCAATAAAAAATACTACTCCAAAGTGTGTAGGAAGGTTCAGATTCTTTGAGAGGGGAGAGAGAGTTAATGAATTGGTCTGGAAGCAAACCAGGGCACTGACAGTGTGGGGTTACGGTGAGTAATCACTAGACAAAACAAAATTCTTACAAGATGCATGAGCTCTTAGAAGTTGGCTGGCTTGGGAAATTGCAAAACGTCCATGATGTCTTGACCTGGTGTCTTCCCCAAAATTAAATGTTTTCACAACTAAAGCTTCTAATGTTGCAGTTATTTCAGCAAAACTCATTAAAGACTAAAGGGATAGGAAGAACAACCGCTTGGGAAGGACACAATAAATGTAAAAGAAAACACAAAGATTAAGCAAGATGTAAGTCATACTAGTACTGGTAGTAGCTAAAATTTCATTACCTTGGAGTATCCGTTAGGCATATCTTGCACAACACAGCCAGATGGAAGCCTCCTGCAGTTCAGAAATGTCGGTGCGCCCGGATTTTCTCGGATGGTATCAATAGACACATCGACCACTGCCCAAACACCTTCTGCATGCTGCTTGCAATACCTTAGGAAATTCACCTCACGAACTGGAACCAAAGGAGAAAGGACTTGCAGCTCAGCATGCATCTGAACAAAAAGAAAAATGTTTAATTTTTAAGGAGTTATAGTAGTATTATTTAAGATAATAATAACAATAATTAAGGGAATATAGTGATGAGATACATATAAGCATTAATTGTTTTAGCAGGACTTTTAACTTACCAGTTGAAGTGCACCATTTCTAGTTCCTCCCATGCCACTAGATATCACATCAGTAGTTGATGTTCTGGCAATCATACAAGGAAACATCTCCGCCCAACGATTCTACGACAAAAAAAAAAAAGAAAGGAAAAGAAGTAAAGAAAGAAATTTGAAAGTTAATCCCATGGCACAAACCTCTAGAAAAGAGAGAAGAAACCAGAAAAGTCTCTACACTTTGCCAAGCGAAAGGCTAAAAAACTCAAAACCCTCAAATTTAAGGTGAAAACTGACTAACTTGGAGGAGTAGTTCACGGAGTTAATGGCTTACCGAGTCCATCAAAGTTTCAACGAGGGCCAAGCTGTTGATGATGACCACCCCCGTCTCTCTAGAAGCCTCACTGACAAAGCCGCTTGGTTTGATGCCAATGCAAGGAGTGAATGCCGTCAAATACTCCTCATGATTCAACATTTCTCTTCCACCTTCCAAGCTCCTAATCCAAAGTGGTTCATCAGTCTGTGCCATCTTGACCAATTCATCCATGGCAGCCAAAGCAAGTTCCAAAAACATCGATCTTTCCAATGATCTATCAAGTCCAGTTACACCAGTTGTTGGTCTGTTGGGAGGAACCACCGGCAAAGCATTTATTCCACCACTAAAATCAGGCCCCAAAGGCAATGTTGTAGCGACAGTGCTTAAACCTCCAAAACCATTGCTACCTACTCCGAGTTCCAAGCTTGAATTTGGCATAGGAGCTGTAAGTGAAGTAGCTACTGCTGAAATGGGACGCCCCAAAAACTTGCCAGCAAGTGCACAAACTCGATCTAACTCATCTTTTAAACGAGCGTTCTCAATCCTAAGATGTTGCTCTTCAAGAGATATATCTCCAATAATTGCCGGACCCCCACAGTTAGTACAGATTGGGTTCCTCATAGCATCCCTAATAGACATGTTCTCAGTTCGAAGCTTATCGTTCTCTTGCCTGAGCAAAGAGTTCTCGTGGCGTTCCAATTGGGTCTGGAAAAGGATCAAAATTTGAAGTGTACCATACAATCAGAGCTCAAGAAGAATAAGAGAAGAAAGAGATTCCTTTAACCCAAAAAAAAAAAATGAAAACAATATTGGTTCTTGCATGTACCTTCATTTGAGTACGGCGGTTTTGAAACCAAAACTTAACCTGCCTGGTTTCTAAGCAAAGCCTTTTGCTAAGCTCCAATCTCTGTTTTTCATCGGGATGAGGGCACTCCTTAAAGAGACTGAACCAAAACCAAAAAAGAATTGTGAGTTGGGGATGTTCCATGGAAGAAACTTGAACCAACTGAAAATAGAACTTTGCTTTGAAAACATGAAATCCTACGCTTCAAGCTCTTGGATTTGCTGAGGAGTGTGTCGGTGGTATCTCTTCTTCCTCGGAGGATTGTCGGCTGCGTCTTGATCATCACCCGAAGCTCCATCCATGTTATCGCTTCCAGATCTGCTCTCATGTTCTTCCTCTCTGCTTCTTCTCCCCACACTTGCCTCAAAATTCTCGCCCATCCTAGTTCCATCTCCTTGATTATCTATATTCGGTTGCTGCTGCAAACATTAAACAACACAGATCAATCTCCTAACTTAAAAAGCCACAAGAACAAAACAATCTTATTGCAGAAGAGAAGGTTGTTAAGTACTAGTATTATTACAAGAGCAAGAGAGAGGCCTGGAGAATTGAACATGTTCTTAGCAAGAGAGGGTGAGACAAGGCGAGGTTGAGCAATAGCGCCGGTGGGCATGTTGCTGTAAGGGATGTCTGCGACTATTCTTGCACCCCCTCCACCAGAGCTGTTATCAAGAAAACCCCCAAAACTCATCAAAAAAACTCCGTTTTTCTTCTTTTAATCTTTATTTTTTTTGCTCTATTATATCTTATATCAAGCTCTCAACTTCGATTCTGGTTTCTTCCTTTTTCTCTACAAATTTGACAGACACCCGGTCTAGCTCCACTCCCATTTGATTGATTTGCTTCCCTTCCGAGTCATGATTCCGCGCTTTGACCATTAAATTAGTAAATTAGTAACTCTCAAGGGACAAAACCCAAATTTGCAGACTAACATATACATAAAAAAGGGCGAAAATCAATGAAACTTTGTTCTTCAAAAACAGCTTTAATATTTGGATTTTGGACAAGAACCAAGTACCCAACCAAACACTAGTAATTTAAAAAACAAAAAAGTGAGAGAGGATAGAGGAGACAGAAGGATAAACAAACTCCAAATGTCTCCAACTCCCTCTCTACAAAGAAGTGTTCTAACGGAGAGAAAGAAAGAGAAAGTAGGCAAGCAAAAACCCTTTTAATGTTTTATTGCTGCTTAGCTCTTCGTTCTCTATCCCTCTCTCTCTGGCTTTCTCTTTAAGGAAGGAAGAAAAAAGAAAAGCCCTTTCCTTTTTGTTGGTTTAGGTCTGAAAAAGAGGAGGAGGAAGAAGGTCTTAAAACCAGTTGGCCGGGCGTTTCAAAGAGAGTAAATGGGAACCCTAGTTTCGGCGGAGAGTATTTATGTTATCTTCTCGTTCTCTGCATGCTTGACTATTACTACTACTAAGAATTGCTTTTCAAAGGCAATGAAAGTCTTGCTCCCAACAACAAAAATAACAAAGAAAAAGAAAACGAAAGGCTTTTAAAAGACTTTGCACTGAAGAAAATTATAAAAAAAAAAACGAAAAAAGAAAAAGAAAAAACAAATGAAGATAAAACGCACTATGTGGAGTCTTCGAAGCCTTACATATACAAACCACCAAAAGAAGGGTTGGTTGACTCTCTCTCTCTCTCTCTCTCTAAAATGTCTGAAAAAATTTTTCGACTTTTCTCCTTTTACTCTTTTAACCTGTTTTTAGGACGCAGACGGTAACTTACCAGTACTATATAAAAAATAAAAATAAAAAACAGAAAAGAAAAGTCTTGAACTCAAATTTTTACATGGACATGGGACAGAGTTTCAGATTTGCTGCCTGCTTCCCTTTTTCTCTCTCCATAGAAATTTCAATACATTGGGATCTGCAAAACAAAACACCAAATTTATGGGCAAAATCAAACAAAAACAAATTCGGGGGTTTTTTTTTCATTTTCTCTCTCTCCAAGGTAAAGGTTACTACTTTATAAACCCTGCAAAAACAGAAATCAAGCAAAAAAGTTTACCTTCGAGTTTGGCTGTTCTTGATGGTTTCAACTGTGTATTTCTGTTTTGCAAAGCGCTGGCTTACTCCTACTTTTGCTAGGGTTACTGGAGTCGGTGGCTGACAAGTAAAATCTCTAAATTTACCCTAATTCTGCACAGAAAAATAAATAGCCTAAGGCTTCCAGTTATAAATGGTAACTTTTCAAGCTCACCATGTAACTAATTTTCCTTTTAAAAAAAATTCACTTATTAATTTATTGTTAAGGAATATTTATTTACTCATTGAAATTTAATGCTAATAAGCTAATTATTCGAATGAATGATTGCACAATAAAAAAATTAATACTATTTAACTTATGTTCGTACTTAAACATATAGTAGTAAATGTTTAGTGAATTGAATAAATTTAGCCTGGTAAGTTTATAAATTTTCACTTTGGTACTTGACTGCCTAAGCAAATTAACCCCTGAAAAACTTTCTACATTTACATTCTGGTCTTAGATATAGGTTTGGTATAAGCTTAATATATGAGCCAATCAGAATGCTTTGAAGCTTTAGAAATATGTCTATCTTTTGGTTTTTCTTTAGACATCTATTCAAAAATTAATAGATATGAAGGCCCAATAATACTGTTTTAATATGTGCATTAAAATAATAATTATTATTATAAGAATAAAACTAACGTAGCCTTTATGCACTCAAAATGAATATACCTTTTAAATACATGATAATTAATTAATGTTTATTTAGTTAAGGTCAATGAATAAAAAACCTAACCAGTTATTGAATCGATTGGCCATCCGGTTCATGGTTCAATCGGTCTAACCGATTCAATCGGTTCGATTAAATAAATAATTTTATTTTATTGATTTCTTTAAATATTTCAAAAAAATTGGAAAAAAAATCTTTTAAAAATAAGAAAAAGTAAAAAATATCAATTAAAAAACATTAAACCCGTCCAACCGGTTCAAAAACGGTCCAACATCAATCCTGTTTTATGACCTTGAATGGACCGGACTTGTGACCGGTACCTGGTTCAATCGGTTGAATCGACCAGTCCGGTCCGATTTTTTATTTCATAGTTAATGTATAATGAATATGACAAAATTGAAAGGGCCAAAATCCAGAATTTTAATTTCATTTACTTTGTTCAAAAATCATTGATTAATAGTATTATTTTCTTTTGTTCCCCCAAATATATACACACTTTACACTACCACCACTACTATAGTAATAAAGAGAGTGAAAGTCATTTAGTAGAGTAACATAAATATATTGTAATAATTGGAATAGTATTTTAAATAATTGAAATTTTGGGTAGCAAAAGCATAAATACTTTAATTAATACCCTTAATTATCCACATGTGTGTATAGCATCTTAAATTGCAGGTTGATTTATTGGTTTATGGCATACTTTCTCAATAAATCAAAACTTGTAGAGCTAGCTGCTGAGCGCATATGCAGAAGCTTGATTTACTATGAATGTTGCATTGATCTTTTTGTTTCTATCGTATTAATGAACTAAATAAACAAGTTTATTCGGCATCATTAAAGTTAAAGTACTTTCAGAAGAAAATACTATATTGGCTACTTAAATACCTGGATTCAACTTTTATGTATTTATCATCATGAAAGCCCGTGTGTATTCATGTGTAATTAACATATGGCCAAAATTAATACGAGGAAAAACATTTAGAATTTAAGCCATTTAAGTCTATTTAAAAAGTTTGAATCATCAAATTGAAATCCTAATTTGGGTCCGAAGCAACTCAATTCTAAATTAATTGGAATCCAATATAACTATTAAACACCGGACTTAAATTATTATATATAAAGCCAAAAATATTTAACTCCACCATAGTTTTAACATTTGGTTTGATGCATACGGACTTACATATATCTTCATGACTTTCCTTAGATCAAAAGGGCAAAAAAAAAAGTACTGTAATTTGTTTATGGGAATAATCAATAAACCAAACAATTTATTAGGCTTTATTTTTTGTTCACCATTAGGCTCTATTAATTCATATGACCTGGGGGTATTTAATTGCACACATGGGGGGTTAATAAAAATGCCCAACTGTGCAACAAAATTTTGATAAATAGAATTGAATTTTAGGCTTGAATTATCTAATTAAACAATGCCCCACCACTAAAAACTATACTTCACCTACCGGATCAACTTAAGTACTCCCTTTCCCTTTGCCAATAATGAAAATTGAACCTTCACCTTGTATAGATTATGTAACAAAATACCATTATACACCAAGTATGGTCCTTTGATTATCGTTATGACAAGAATAATTAAGCAATCGAGTTTGTTGAGCATAAACAAAACCTAAAGGAAATTCAATTGTCCTGTAAAATTTTATCGGTCGATAATCAATAATCATAGCACGTAAATTATTAATTTGACAAAATATTTTCTGTAATCTATTATTATCTTCCTAATATCTTGGGTTGCTTCAGGGGCATACATCAAATTAAAATTACCCAATCCCCATCACTAGTTATAAGGTTTGAGAGAGAGAGAGAGAGAAGGGGGGAGAGGAGTGGGAACTGGGAAAGATATTAAAGGGTAGGGGTGGAGAGCTTGATGGTCGAGCAGAGTAGTGAGAGACCTAAATGCAATCTTACATAGTTGTTGTACCTGCACACTTTACGTGACTTGGTCTTAGATGGCCACATGCTATGTTTGCCGACACAAAACCCCAAAGCCCAAACCCCAACCCCATTCTTAAGCTCACAACTGCACCAACAAAGACACCCAATTTCACCCCTTAATATTAGAATCTCTCTTAGTACATCTTAATCTTGTAAGTCTCCCCGTCCTAGATACTCTCTAAAGACCGCCACCACAAATTTCTTTCTCACGACATCCAACATGCTGAATCTTGTTTTCCTTTTTTGTTAGGAAAACTTATTTTGATCTAATGAAGTTAATGGCTTAATGTCTAAATTGGTCACTAAACTATATAAAAAATGATAGACTAATCTCTCAACTTTCATTGAAGACAGATTGGTCCCTGAACTTTTATTTTGAAATAGATTGATCTCTGAATTATCAAAAACTTGAAGGATTATGACAAATTTGTCT
Source organism: Microcos paniculata (assembly GCA_030664755.1). Lineage (NCBI taxonomy): Eukaryota > Viridiplantae > Streptophyta > Magnoliopsida > Malvales > Malvaceae > Microcos > Microcos paniculata. Next base: position 39,000,965 of record CP131461.1, read on the forward strand.
ATAAACTTTTATTTTAAGACAGCTTGATCCATAAATTTTCGTTACTTTTTTTTTTATTTAGGATCTATCTGTACCAAAATAAAAGTTCAATATCAATCTGTCTTAAATAAAAATTCAGGACCAATATATAATTTTTGATATAATTCAGGGATTAAATTAAATATTAAACCTTAAATTAATTTAGCACCATTCATCACGGCATGCGACGATGTGCCATACGAGCCTTCCCACTATGCACAGATCGCTCAGTTCTCCACTACACCTCTAATGGTGATTTTGCTTTCCTCTCAGTCTCCCAACATGGGGGCCTAATAAAGTTTATAATAATTCTGTCTCATATATTCTTGGATGGCCTTAACTAATTTCACTTTAATGACTATATATTAATAAGTTAATATGTGTATATCTTAAAGGGCGTGACAATAGTCTGCTAATTCACAAAAGGATTTTTATTTTCGTATAAACCAAAATATATAAAAGAAAGTTGTGTTGGAATGTTTTGCATAGAGAAGGTAAAAACTTAGATGACTAGAATGCATGAAAATTATTAAAAAAAGAAAAAAAAAACTGGGGATCAAATTACTTCACAGCAAAAATTGAACCGATCCCAAATAAGCAAACTAGGTTTTCTTTTTTTTCTTTTTTTTCCTAAGGAAAAATAGTTGTCAAAATGTTTGACAAAATGCAATAAGGGGGAAACGAGAAGAAAGCGAGCAAATAAGCAGAAGAGGGAAGGTGGGGGGGTAAGCGGAAGGGGTGGTAGAGAGTTGAGCATCGGCATTCGGCAGACCCACATGACCTGACCTTTCACTCTCGTGAGGGTTGTAACATCTTTATTTCCATCTCTATCCCCAAAGTCTTAGTAATTCAGCAGACCAATTCCATGACTCCAGGTATACATCTACTTGCATCTCATATTACCGGAGTCAGAGAGACTTTTGAGAGAGAGAAAGAAAGCTAATTTGAGCTTTTGATCAGCTAATAACATTTTTATTTTTATTATATTATATTATTAGTGGCATATATCTTCAGAGTTAGAGAAAGGCCCACCTCAACACCCCACCCTTCTTCTTTTGCCGTTGCATTAATGCCATTCCTATTTTCCAGCCTATCGCCTTTCAAGTTTACATTAAGGCTTTTCCAACTTTTTTTAGTAGCTAATTCCTAGCCTTCTTTTCTTTCCTCATAAGAGAAAACCAAGGCTATTAAAAGCGAAAGCAAATACACTTGCTCCCTCCCACAATTATCCTCAAGGTTGAAATTTTCTAACATTTCATTTTCCCGAACTTTCCAAACCTTCCTTATCTGCCTGGGAATTAAGAATACTTCTACTTATATCTCCCCTTTCTTTCTAACTTTGAAATTTGTCACGACTCACGCCTATTTTCATACACGTTATTATTACATATCCACTTCGACTTAGATTTAGATTTTGAGGTTGAAAGAAAGGATCGATCTAGCTAGCGTCTACGAATCTAAGTAAATGTTTCATCATGTTTCATGCTTTAGGTCATATCACTAAATGTTTAGCCACATGGATATATTTTACGTCCCCTCTCCCCCATTTTGGAATAATTCAAGTCGATTAATAAAAGCAATAAGCCTACTTGATCAGCAACTTTGACCATCTTCTCTTTTTCACTTTGGCCTTGGGAAGGTGGGGGGATAAGTCTAGAAATTGTGCAGCTTCTACGTTAGGATCGTATAGAAGAAGATGGGGGGCTTTAAAAGTTGGATAGTTGTGGAAGCAAAGCACTGCCCCATGCCTATATATTACTTATTGCTTCTAAAAGAAGCTACAGGGTTTTACCTGATGAAGACAGGCTCTCCGAAAGCTTAGCTTAGTTGTCTATGGATGGAGTTATGGCAATATATTGGTTGCTGACATGAAACATTTACGAGCTTTATTGCGGCAGCTAATCCCTTACATTACACAGCCACATTTTTATCCTTGAGGAAGCCACACTGACATCAAATCTCAAACACGAAAGGACGCATCCATACTATTAATGGAGATACTAGGATGAGTATATTTTTTTACCTTCTCAATAATACTATATGTTTGTAAATTGCAGTCTGATTTCTAAAATTTTTTAAAGAGGTTTGCAATTGATCTGCGTCTGCCTTATTAATCCTAATGATGGGGCTTTCCGCATTTAATTTCGTTCCTCCTTTTCGGACTCAGACCCAGTCCTAACGGTAACTCCCCAGTTTTCCCGACTGACAGATTCATGCGGGGAACCGCCCTGGGGATCCACTGGCCCTTTTAACCGATCAAAATAGTAGCCCTTTATTTTTACTTTTTTTTTTCCAATGACTAGGTTAAGAAAGGATGTTAATAAATTCTTTTGAGAACATTTTTCAAGATGAAATCTGATATTTTTTTTGGTCGGAGATGAAATCTGACTTTGAACATTTGGTACAACAAGGGAACAGCTTTCTCTAGGTTGACTACTTCATACCATGGGCATTTGTTTTGCCAACCGCCCCACCTTTCAAAGACTCAAGAAAGTTGGGACTTTAGGAAATTTTGGGATTGGACAACTTTCCTTTATTACTAGCTAGTAGTAGTATTATTATTATTACTATATTAGAATATGTCGAGTAGGATGGAAGATGATAATCTAACCAAAATTATGTTTTGATTAATGGATTTGGATGGGAAATTAATGCAATAACCCATAATAATTACTATAATAAAAGGTTTTGTTTTAGATAACAATTGCATAAATAGAATGAGAATATTTCTTGTCCTTGCAAGATTCAATTACCTCTCTCTGTCTGCTCAGACAGCACGCAAAGCATAATAGAACAATCCACGATGAGTGAGCGCATTTGGAGAAACAAGCCAGCACGTAAAACGCTAATTATTTCATACATCATATCATAATCATAATTATAAACCATAATTGAGATAACCCCCCACTTGATGGGGTATTTAAAGAATAAATCAAATGGGACCAAGAAAAGTGACGTTAAGTTCCTGATAAACCTTCTCGGTATGCGTCCAGATCGCAATACCCAGAACAATAAATTCTGTTTTCTTCATCCCAAATCAGGAGACTCCATAAGACACGTCATATCAATGTCCAATGTCACAAAATCTGACCATGTTCTTTTGACAAAGTGGAAAAGAGGGTTAAGATCATAAAACACGCATTTACAAATTTATTATAGATTATTAAAGATTTGCACCATGCAATTTCCATAAACAGTTGAGCATTTGCTTTCTCTGTTTAACCAATTTCAGTTAATGAACTATCCATGTTGAATTCGGATAAGATAACGCCAGTTTTTTACTGCCAAAACTCGAATTCATCTGTTGTTTCGGTATCTCCAGCTGGCCATCCTTGAAGTAAGAAGGTTAGAGAGGGAGACCACAAAATAGTAATGGGTTATAGACCTCTGAGAGAAAAAATGAATTTCATCATGGACCTCCTACCCTAATAACATGAAACCTAGTAACAAAGGGTTCCTGAGTAACACTCGCCTCATGAACGATCAAAACCACACACAACAGGATCACAATGGTGATGAGGGTACTGCAGAGCAGCACCAAGCCAGTGACAATCAATGACATCAAATTACAATTGAGTATTACTACAAATAGAAATTGTCATTGCCACTAACATTTGTATACTACCATCGAGTTGCAGACGTTGATTCATATACTTCTCTAAATCTACAGTTTCTTGGTATAGGTATACCAAATAAGGAACAAGAAACAAGATTGCATCTATTTGATGCATGGAGAAGAAAACTTGACTTCAAATGATAAATAAAAAAGAAATGGAAAGGAAAAATACCTACATTAAAAAGAACCAAGACTGTCTCAATGGGATGTTGAAGTTAGCTGCCAAAAGGTTTTGGTTGCAACGAGAATTCTCTCTCTCCCATGTGATTCAGGTTCCTTGTCATTTATAGTAGCAGTCCACCTTACTGCATGAGCTATGCGAGCCACCTTATCAATGACTTCAGGAGAGTCTCGAATCACAACTGTTCCTTCAGGACGTAAAATCCGGTCTATCTCCACCATTAGATCCACAAGGTTACACCTGGAGGAACATTATAGCTTATGATAAAATGCACTTAAACTCAAAAGCTGGCAAACAACTCGAAGAGTAAAATAACCGTACAGCCCATTGCATGAATCAATTCAATACCGACAAAAAATGAAAAAGACTACCATAGATGCAAAGATTGCTTTTCTATGTATTGCTTTTGCATCGCCTTTCAAAAATGGAGCTTAAAAAGGACAAAGCAAAAATGATAAAACCGTTACGTTAAGAACAGGAAAGGATTCTGACAAGCCATAATTTAATGAAGAGGCAACTAATTTTCAAGTAATTGGTCAAAATTCCTTGCGTAACTAATACAATAGAAGGAAGTAACTTGTGCTGCTCATACAAATGCTAAGAGATTTAAAGAAAAGCCTAGGACAGAGAAATGAAGGATGAACTCAAAGGTTATATCTACCTGCTCTTGCTTGAACCTGGAAGCTTTATTAGTGATTCAATTCCAGCAACATGGATGAGATCATAAGTACGTGGATATGTTGAGAAAGGTTCACACCTGCAAACAACCAAAAAAAGGGAAAATCAGTTAATGAGAAATAATTTCCCTATGAGACCACCGTAGATCACACCATCACTAGAAAACGAAGGAGAAACACACAACTCAAGCAACCATGACAGAATTTGAGGATAAGGATTAAACAAGGGTCTAATACTCATTCATCCAAGTACATTGCCTTAATCCCAAGCCAGTACAGTTTGCCATAAAAGATTCAATCAATGGAGAATAAGCAATCAAAGATTTGCTTTGAGCAGAAAGGACTCAACATGGTATTTCCATGGGAAAGAAGTAGTCCTAGAAATAGAAGACTAAGCACTACAGTAGACTCTTGTTTATCAAATGGGCAATAAATTCTTAGAAACCTTCAGCTCCTTGAGTGGATCCAATCACCAAAATGGACAGAGAGCATCTAACCTTCACATGCAGTCCCATTTAATTAGGTTTAGATGTGCTTTCGAACTCCCAATTATTTGCATTTCAGGAAATAAGGCTAGAAATGCCACAGTAACTCACCAATCATGGTATACTCCAATAAGTCCTCTGTCATATATAACACCAAGGGTTAATGGTTTCCGAGCAGGAACAACATTCATCGCCCATACCGGATCAGATATAAGTGCTGCTGCAAAACCCCCAAAAAATGCATTCATATCCATGACATTGCGTATTGCCGGACTCCCAAGCTTCACATTCAGAACATTCTTATAATAGGCAACTCTCCTTGCCCACCGCTTTGTGTCTGCCTCAAACAAATCGATCCCGTTTTTGGTAACCAAGGCCCTCGAAGGAGCCCTTGTTAGCCTCTCTGGCAACTTAGGAATTGTCCCAACAGCACATTCACCATTCACTGAAGATGTTGTAGTCACGCATCTTTTTAACTTGAAGTACCTACAAACAAAAATGGAAAAGGAACTTAAAACAATAAATAAACCCCATAGTATAAGTTAGAAATGGGACAACCCGGGACTAACCAAAATGCAGCTAAATTAGGTGGAAAATCATAACAAATTTTGGTTGAAAAATTCTTAGAAAAAAGGGGCAAATCCAACCAGAACTCTAGATTCTTCAAAGCTATGAATGTCCAGGACAATTACCAAGCGCTACTTGGGTCATTAGATTCATCACATAATTCAAGCCCAAATTCATTTTGGTTTGGTAGGCACGAATCTCCATCAGGTTTTTTCCAAATGACCGTGTTTCCGTCCACAGCAATCAACTCGTAACACAATGCTCTTGCCACAGCCTGGAGTTCTGCCCACTCCTTGTCTTGCTTAGGCCACTGTACAGGAGGTCCAGAGATGACCAAATATCCACCTGGGCGCAGCAATCTATCCACTTCAATGAAATAAGTTGCATCTGCAAAAGCCATGTTTCTTCATATTATGACCAAACAAAAGAGGTAGATATTAAATACGAATTTACCAAGGGCACTCCACTAGAAGAAAAACTCACTATAAGCTGTAAAAGGGATCAGGCATCGAGAACAGTGGATAAAGTCAAATGCAAATGCCGGAAATGGGAGTCTGCGAGTGCCAAGCATTAGAACAAAGGCAGGTACCCCTCTTTCCAATGCAAATTGTATTTGTGCTTTGTGTGAATCTCTCGGAGCAAAGGAGAGTGTCAAAATGCCTTCCGATAACAATGAACCACCAAAACTTGCAACCTGAAGCAGGTTAATATATAAGCATGATATTCAAACAGTCTAAGCAAAAGTACAAGCATAACAAGATACTACTATATATACCATATCAACTTACCCCGCATCCCATATCAAGCGCGGTCCTAAGAGTTCCACCACTTATTGGAATGTACTGTCCAAGTTTCTCGATATATGGTGCTGCTCCATCAGGGAACATGGTTCCACCACCAGGGAAAATAAAGTAAGGACCTTGCTCTTTCATCCACCCTTGGTGACCTTTCCTATCAGCAATTTTGTTGTGTGGCATATTGGAATGCCATATCTAACCCATCACAAAAAATAAAAAATAAAAAAAAATAAGTAACGCTAATAATTTGCTTCCATTTGTAAAACGAGATTTAATTTATGGCAACAAACAATGAGAACCAATTTTATACCAACAAATCTAGTTTTTAATGATATTCAATGAAAAAACCGAACAAACCGACAATTTCTCAACAATTAAAATAAAAATAATAGAAGAAACCGACCTTGTGCAAGCTTTCAGGCCACCGAACAGGAATCTTATAGCCAGGAGGAGGAGGAATCAAGCAGAGAGGCATTTCGTCAGGCAAAGGACAATGCCTTTCTCTGTAAAAGTTCATCTCCCTACTGAGCTGGCTGTTACGCCTGGGGTCCTCGCAAGGCATATGGTCGACGGCATCGGCAGGGCAGGCTTCAATGGGCTGGTAGTGGTGGCCCAATTCCACCAGGGCAACCAAGCGATGGCGTTGCCGCGGATCCGACGTGGAAAGCAACAGGGCCTGCCTACCGGAGGCAGCCAAGGAATCCCCAAGAGGAGTGAATACTAAGAGGAAGAACAATAACACAAGGCCGAAGAAAATGGCGGATACGATGTCTAAAAGCTTCCATTGCCGAGGGTTTCGTTTGGATGCAGGCAGATTCAAGTGGCCCATGTTTTTGGATCTTAAGTTAATGGTTCATCCCAGGCTTTGGTTGTGGATCCGAATTGGGTTAGAAGGCTTTGGTGGAAACTGGCGTGTCTGGGTGAAGGGGTTCTCAGATTTAGGCAGTGTTGCAGAGAGGAAATGTTAAATGTGGCAGGCGAGGAAGAGTGGAGAGTGTTTAGTGGGTGGGAGAAGTCAGAAGTGACTTCTGAGGATGAGATAGAGAGAGATTAGAAACAGTGGTAACTTTAGGTGAAACTATGAGTGGCGTGGCGTATGCGGTCGAATGCGAAGCTGTCAAACTGGTGGCAGCGCAACCTTTGGGAAATCTAATTTGCTTACTTCTTTGAACCGTGGAACGTTGTCGGGGGAATTAAATATTTGGCTTTTTTTTCTCCTTTTTTATAACAGTAAATATCTGCCAAAGTATCCCCATTTCCAAATTCCAATCGAGTTAATGCTTAAGCTTTAACTAAAGGATAAAGATAAAGATGAGTAACAATTATTACCTTCCAACGACAACCAAAGCTACGGACGCCGGAATGAGATACCAAAAAGGTTTTACTTAATCCACGAGTCTTTGGTTTTTTTTCACCTCGTTTTCTCCCCGGTGTTAATGGATGCGCTGCAGATTTGTCGAAGATCACAATCTATCTGCTACCAACTTCAATTAATAAAGCAGCCAAAGGGCGTCTAAACTGAAAAACGCAAAACACGCAACCATGAAGTGACGGTCCTATAACCTATAGCCTGAAGGTAAAAAGCCTTGCTCAAAAAATTACCAAGGCCCGATCATATGGAACTATGCAGCAACAGTAGCCAAGGCCTCTGGTGTTTTGACACACCTTTTGAGCCCAAAACCCCCAGCGGAAGTTGTCATCTACCTTTAAATCATCAAACACCAACAGCTATAAATTAATCAACAATGAACGTAGTAACAGATAACACTTCAGCGAATCGTAAGATCCTTCTTCAATCAGATTGCATTTAGTTTCTATTGTAGTGTTATGGTAGGGACATAAAATCGAATCAAAGAACAGGGGCCATGAACAGAAATTTTTAAAAAATGTGTAATAAAACAAATAATTGAAACTCATGAGATAAATTTGAGTATATACAGAATAGTGTATCCTGAAATCCTCAAAATGCAATCCACCACCATGGATAGCCAATCTCCCTTTAATGTCTTACAAGGGCACTTCGGCACAACATCGGAAAACCAGGCCCAGGAATATAGGAAACCTATCAAGACAATCTTGCTCATGCTTCAATCCGAAATTCAGAGTTTCCTGGAAGCCCTAAGATTGTATTCATGCTTGAGAAGGTTTGCTCTGAGCAGCATTGCCCTAACATCCCGATCAAATTCATTACCAGTCTGCAAAACCCGTTGGAAAGTTGCATTTCTTTGATCTGCATGTCGTGCATAAAGAATCTTGTTGTGCGAGTCAATTCGAGCCTGCAGAGACATAAGAATTTTCATTAAAAATGACAAACCAGCGTACATTCAGACCTAAATCCCATTATGAACTTTAATTTTTCCATGCATCTAATTGTCTAGGTTTGAAATGGCTAGCTTCACTCAAGAGAATTAAACACATTAACAAGGATAAAATCTACTTCCTCGTCTAATTTCTCTCCTTGTTTGGGAAGGTTTTGGTGGAGACATTACGTACTTGACTTCTAATTCCTCTCCACTATCAGTTAGATCAATTCAGAAGGTCAAAAACGTTTGAATCTAAATAGGCAATTGTACTTCTTGGTTGCTGGAGAGAGAGTTTAACTAACAAATCAACTTGGGAGTTGGGGCTAGTATTTGAAAAGATGCAGTCTAAAACATGTGAGATGCACGAGAAAACTTATAAAAGCAAGATAATAGTGCAAGACAAACCTGTATCTGGTTGTCAGTAATCAAGGCTTCAAGTTCTTTCTCTAGTCCTGAAACACTAGTTTTGAAGGCATCAGCCATCATTCGCATATCAACAGACACAAATGGATGAGTATACTGAATGAGGGCTTTGTTCCTGATTTGATCATACAAGGTCTCAACATGATCATGTAAATGTAGGTCAAGCAACAAATTTGCTTTAAGATTTCCAAGATATTCCAAGCAGGAAGCATAATGGCTGTAACAAAAAAGAAGGAAGGGTTAAAAATGTAAACCGTCAGCAAAACAGTTGCTTCTAATCAAATGAGAAAGATTATAAATATAGAACTTTCAGAAACCCCAAATCAATTTGATGCTCCATTCTCATTATTGACTGACAAAAATATGAAGATTAAATACCTTGAGTAAAAGTCATTAATTAGCTCCCTCACTTCAGGTACCAGCTCCAGGAAATTCCGGAAGTTGATATTGTCTATAACTTTGTTCTGTAAAGTAAAAGCATTCAATGACTAAGAAATCTATCAAATGACCATAAGAGATGACAGGAAGACAGGAAGATAAAGGAGGAGACAGAGAAAAGGAGAAGAATAGATGCCTTCAGCTCAGTTCGATCAAAGCTTGCAAGTGCACAAAGCCCACCATATGTAGCAACATCTTGAGGAGCAATCACCTCACTGTATGAATTTCCCAATTCTGGACCCACTTCCAAAAACTGCGCCAAAAGAAAGACTATGAATCTGACAATGAAATCTGTAATTGTTCATAAAACTATAACAATTGTCAATGAAAGCAGTTGAAAGAGAACTATAAAATCAAAGAGACCAGTGAAAAAAAAAACCATTAACAAGCAGTGTAAGCAAACTCTACATTAATTAAACCAACAAAATTTTAGGACTGCTTCAGAAAATCCCTCCACAGACACCAGCATCGCACTCCATTACCATAAGAAAGAACACTAGAATAGATGTTTTTCTTTTTGAGAGTATCACACTGGCTAAGTCATAAGTTTTCTACCAGAATCTATTAACCCAAGCCGAAAGAAGATTGCATGCTTTACTCCTAGAAATGCAGTGTGCCAACCACACCTAAAACAGAGATTGCTAGAACTTGGTTCACAAGAAACTTAGGGGTCTCAAGCCCAACCTGGTTTATTTCAAGCTTAAAGGGCAAAACATGAAACAAGATTGTGTCACTTAAGTCGCTTCACTAGCCTTTGAAATTGAGTATTAGACAACTACTTGGTAAAAGGACAAAAAATGGAATCTGATCAATATCTATATTAGCATACAAGATCTTTAACCATGTCATGTCACCATACTTTCAGGAGTCACCATATTCAAAGATACACGTTGAAGCAAAATAATCATACATAATTACAGCTAACTTCCATGTAAATCAGCCATGTCAAATTCAACACAACTGAATAATAAAGATAGTGCATGATTATAATCCTAAAGCACACAAAAACAAAAGCATAAATGAGAAATATCTGAATTAGCCATATTTACACTATATAAGAAGACGAACCTTACGAGCAGCAAGCTTGTACTTTTTAGCTTCCAAATGAGCCAATCCAGCAGCACACCGTAGCTTAGCAACAGTGGGAGGGTCAAGAGCCTCAGGTGTTTGCTCCGCTTTACTAACATAGCTTGTCACATGAGTAAATTGACCCATCTCAATGCTCACAAGAATTGCACTCAAACACATCTGAATAATATGCTTTGACGTAGTACAATAATCTCGGGTTCGAACATAGCTTTTAAAAGCATCCCCCAATGCACCATGAGCATAGTAAAAATCTCCAAAATCATTATATCCCATTCTTATACTTTCTTTAATCAAATTCGTCTGAAAAATAAGAAAATAATATAACAATAATAATAATGAATAAAAGTAAAACAAGCAAACAAACCCTAAGATAGAGTAAATGTACCCTATACGCATTGAGCTCGTTTTCAAGCTTTTCTTTCCTCTGTTCGGCTTTTCGATCAACCACAGAGCACCACGTGGCATCCATAACATAGTTAGGACCCAAACGACCGTCGATCTTCTGGACCACTTCACGGAAAAGTTGAGTGTTCTCTCTCTTTTTGATTTCGTCGTAAGCCATCCTTAGGGCTTCCAACTGCATCCCAGAATTGTCGCAGTGGTCAGCGATGAATATTAGGCGCATGATTTTGGTTCGGCCTGTGTAAAGGCCAGCGTACGCCTCGATGTCGAGCTGTTCGCCGCTTATGATGGGGCGGTTCTTCCGGGAAACTGTGGATGATGAAGGCGTGGGTGTTTCGTCGATGCCGTTAGCGTACATCTCCTCCATCATTGGATTGGAAACATCGTCTTCTCCATCCATTGCGAATTAGTAAGTGGAGGAGATTGGATTTTGGGGGGATTTAGGGTTAGGGTTTTGTCCCTTTGAGAACTGTTTTTAGTTTTTCACAGTACGGTAGTACAAAGAGCTAGTGCTGATGGAGACGCCGAAGAAAGGATGGGCTGGGCTGGCCTGGGACGTCACCTTTTATACGCATTTGCCTTCCCACATAACTACGTCGTTTCGAATTTCGAATCGAATCAAATCATATCAAAAAACTTTTTGGTAAAACAATCATATTGTTATGAAAGTGGACAAATGCAAGTTGTGCAAATTATCTAAGATATAAAAATCTACTGGATAAATAATGCATATCACTATTCATGGGGCCCAGGATGAATAGTGCCAGATGAATAGTGAACTGTACTGCACGAATAGTGAACTGTACTGCACATATGAATAGTGTACTTCAGTTATGAATAGTGCATAGTGCATAGTGATTATTACGTCTATAAATAGACGAACGAATGAAAAGAAAAATAATAAGATCTCTCTTCTGGTTTCTTCATTTCTCTCTCTCTTTCTCTCCTTTATACTTGCTTCTTGTTTCAATTTTAATATATTTTTCACAACACGTTATCAGCACGAGGCTCTGTCAGCACGAGCGTTATAAAGTGAAGCAAGTTTAAAGCCTGGTAAGTTCTTAAGGTTTGATTCTATTATTTTATTTAACATTTTCTTTACACTAGTTAATTTAAATTTTTATTGTGTAAAGATTTACTTCTAAATATTTTTGACACCAGAAGTTGTCAACCAAATTTTGACACCAGAAGTTGTCAACTTAATTGAAACCATTTTTTCAGAATTATGGCAAATATTGAAAAACCCAAATTCCAAATTTTGGATGTAAGTGGCAATAACTACTTGTCATGGTGTCACGGCTTGAACTTTGTGGTGTTAAGCTTACTGAGGTTGAGCTTTTAGAGAAAACATTCTCCACCTTTCATGCTTCGAATGTTGTATTGCAACAGCAATACCGGCAGCGCCAGTTTAAAATATATTCTGAATTGATCTCAGTCCTGTTGACTGCAGAACAAACAAATGAGTTGCTGCTCAAAAATCATGATTTAAGACCTGCTGGCTCTAAGGTATTTCCTGAAGCAAATGCCGGCTCAAGTAAGAATGTTGGCCGTCCTAGAGGCCGTGAGCGCAGGCATGGGAATTTTTTCCGTAAGGGTAGTGGGAGATTTAACCGTAATATAAATAACTCCCCACACAACCCTAAAGGTAAAAGGCCCATGAAGAAGCATGATGATAGTACCTGTCATCGTTGTGGAATGACTGGTCATTGGTCACGTACCTGTCGTACGGCCAGACATTTGGTTGATCTATACCAAGCATCCCAGAAGGAGAAAAACAAGCATGTTGAGACCCATGCCATTGACCTAACTGCGACTGATGCTGAAGTCAATAAGGTTTTGGTCAATGAAAATTGTCATATTCTTGGAAATGAAAAACCTTTTGAGGTTTCTGATTTCTTTTTATAATGTTGATGAAAAAAAATAAGTCCCCAGAAATAGATCCTGAGGGTTTTCATCTATGTTTTGCCATACCCTTGGATAATTATGTTACCAAGGAAGATATTAAATAAATATGGTCGTTTTAAATCCGTGAGGTCCTGAAGTACCAAAACGGACAATATTCACAAGCTGTTTATATTTTGCATCATATTATATTTTGCATCATAACAGTTGGTTTATATTTTGTTGGTTTATTCCATATTTGTTAAATTTGTTGGTTTATATCTTTTATTCCATATTTGTTGATTTATATTTTGCATCATATTATTAATTTGTTAAATTTTATGCATTTTACTGCTTCTTGTTGGTTTATATTTTGCATCATATTATTAATTTGTTAAATTTTATGAAACTTGACACCTGAAGTTGTCAAGATAAATGCAAATGGGACACATTGAGAAAAAGGAAGATATATGTTTGCTTGATAGTGCTACAACGCACACTATACTTTGTGGCAAACACTTTTTCTCAAATGTGACATTGCGCAAGGCAAATGTTCAGACAATATCTGGTCCTGTTAATATTATTGATGGCTATGGGACTGCCACAGTTATTTTGCCAAATGGCACAACATTGTATCTTGAAGATGCATTGTTGAGCGGTAGATCAAAAAGAAATCTACTTAGCTACAAAGATGTACGCCGTAATGGGTACCATCTAGAAACAGTTAATGAGCAAAATAAGGAATTTACTTTGCATCACTTCCTACAAGATGGGCCAGAAGACCATCCATGAGAAGCTGGAAGCTTCTAGTATGGGATTATATTTTGTCCCAATACGAGCTATAGAATCATATGCTACAATGCCCTGGAAACTAATGAACCCTGATGTGTTCGGACTTTGGCAAGATCGCCTTGGTCATCCAGGAGCTACAATGATGCGAAGAATCCTTAAAAATGCTCGTGGACACCCTTTAAAAGATACAAAGGTGTTGTTGTCCAAAGATTACATTTGTGAATCTTGTTCACAAGGAAAGCTCATTACTAAACCTTTCATGACAAAGGTTGATTATGAATCCCTTCATTTTTGCAAAGAATCCAGGGTGATATCTGTGGGCCGATTCAGCCTGCAAGTGGACCATTTAGATATTTCATGGTACTAGTGGACACATCCTGCAGATGGTCCCATGTTTGCCTATTATCAATGCGCAATGTGAACTTTGCTGATGAGAACAAAGCTCCCATCCTCAGTGTGGGGTCATGCTGTTTTACATGCTGCATCTTTAATTAGATTGCGCCCCACTACTTCTCATTTATATTCCCCCCTTCAGTTAGTCTTGGGCCAGGAGCCAGACATTTCATATCTTCGCACCTTTGGTTGCGCGGTACAAGTGCCTGTAGCACCACCGCAAAGGACCAAAATGGGTCCCCAACGCCGTTTGGGCATTTATGTTGGGTTTGATTCACCGTCTATTATTCGGTTCCTTGAACCATTGACGGGTGATTTATTTACCGCTAGATTTGCGGATTGTCATTTTGATGAGACAGTATTCCCATCACTTGGGATACCAAATGCTTCCACATATGGAAAGCAGAAAAATGTCGAGATTTTCTCATGGAATGAGAAAAGTTTGTCTCATTTAGACCCAAGAACACCTGAATGTGAAAATGAGGTGCAACGATTGATCCATTTACAAGCTATTGCAAATCAAATGCCTGATGCATTTAATGAGACTGCTAAAGTTACAAAGTCTCATATCCCAGCTGCGAATGTTCCAGCTAGGATAGATGTTCCTGTAGAACCATCCGAAATGGATCTAAATGTCCCGCGCCTGAAGCGTGGTAGACCGATGGGATCAAAAGACACTGTTTCTCGAAAAAGAAGGGGGAGGAATTTAGAATCTGCTCCAGATGAGCATAATTCTGCTCCAGATGAGCATATTAATCTTTCTCGAGGAAAGCAAATTGCACCTGAAGTGCCACAACATAATATTCAAAGAGAGCATATTGCCCCTGAAGTGGCACAAATTCATGAGCATATTGCCCCTGAAGTGGTACAAACCCATGAAAAGATCACCAACCTTGGGAATACTGAAATTTCCATCAGTTATCATAATGAGATATGGGATCGAAATGAGATAATCATCAATGATGCATTTGCTCTCTCAGTTGCTCATGAGATTATGAATGATGATTATGAACCTCGGTCTATAACCGAATGTCGTCATAGGCAAGATTGGCCTAAATGGGAGGAAGCAATCCAAGCTGAATTGACTTCCCTTGCCAAACGTAATGTTTTTGGGCCTATTACTAAAACCCCGGACAATGTAAAACCTGTTGGATACAAATGGGTCTTTGTCCGGAAACGAAATGAGAAAAACGAGATCGTGAGGTATAAAGCCCGACTCGTAGCCCAAGGTTTCCTGCAGAGGCCTGGGATAGATTATGATGAAACATATTCACCAGTAGTGGATATAGTTACCTTTCGTTTCCTTATAAGTTGGGTTGCCCAAGAAAATTTTGAAATGCGTCTTATGGACGTTGTGACGGCATATTTATATGGTTCATTAGATTCCAATATCTATATGAAAATTCCCGAAGGTTTAAAAATGCCTGAAGCATACACTCCCCGCAACTTATTCTCAATAAAGTTGCAAAGATCTTTATATGGGTTAAAGCAATCCGGCCGCATGTGGTATCAACGTTTGAGTGAATACCTGACAAAGGAAGGGTATATAAATGATCCCATCTGCCCATGCGTGTTTATTAAAATATCTGAAACCGGATTTGCTATTATAGCAGTTTATGTCGACGACATGAATTTAATTGGGACTCCTGAAGAGTTATCTGAAACTGCTGAATATTTGAAAAAGGAGTTTGAGGTTAAAGATTTGGGTCAAACCAAACTATGCCTTGGTCTAGAGCTTGAGCACAAAAAGAATGGAATACTTGTCCATCAGTCAGCATACACTAAGAGATTGCTTAGACGTTTTAACATGGACAAGGCTCACCCATTGAGCACCCCTATGGTTGTAAGGTCTCTTGAACCCCAAAAGGACCCGTTTCGTCCTAAAGAATCTGATGAGGATATACTTGGTCCTGAAGTACCATACCTCAATGCAATCGGGGCTTTAATGTACTTGGCACAGTGCACGAGACCAGATATCGCTTTTGCGGTAAATTTGTTGGCACGTTTCAGTTCTGAGCCAACCCGGAGACATTGGAATGGGATTAAACATATCTTCCGTTATCTCCGAGGAACCATTGATTTGGGGTTATTCTATTCTAAGAATACTACTAACTCTGGTTTAGTAGGTTATGCTGATGCAGGATATAAATCTGATCCGCACAGAGCTCGCTCCCAAACCGGTTATCTATTTTGCTATAATGATACAGCCATTTCTTGGCGTTCCACTAAGCAAACACTAGTTGCTACATCTTCCAACCACTCTGAAATTATTTCCCTCTATGAGGCCGGAAGAGAGTGTGTTTGGTTAAGATCTATGATATCACATATTCACAATGCTAGTGGATTCAAACCGGTGATACATTCTCCCACTATAATTTATGAGGATAATGCTGCTTGTATTGCACAAGTCAGGGGAGGATATATTAAAGGTGATAAGACCAAGCACATCTCGCCGAAATTTTTCTATACTCATGAACTCCAAGAAAGTCGACAAGTTGATGTTAAACAGATTCGCTCCGCTGATAATCTTGCAGATTTATTTACCAAATCTTTGCCAACATCAACATTTGAGAAATTAGTTTATGGCATTGGTATGCGGCGAGTCAGTAAGATGCAAGATTGAATTCCCCATAAGTGGAAAAGTTTAGATGCTCCAGAAGTAGCAATTTGTTTTATTTCAGGGGGAGCGATTATGGACATAGGTGCACTGTACTCTTTTTTCCTTCTGTCCGGTTTTTGTCCCACTGGGTTTTTCCGGCTTAAGGTTTTTAATGAGGCAGTAATAGCACGTCCAATTAGGCCACTGAAATAGGCCTACCTATATTGTCCTGAAGACAAATAGATTGTCCTGAAGAGAAGCACATATTGTCCTGAAGACATATTAGATGGACTTAATTGTATTGTACTCTTTTTCCCTTATGTTCGGTTTTTTCCCACTGGGTTTTTCCGACTAAAGGTTTTTAACGAGGCAGTACACGTCCAAATTTTAATAATGACATTTGTCCAAGGGGGAGTGTTATGAAAGTGGACAAATGCAAGTTGTGCAAATTATCTAAGATATAAAAATCTACTGGATAAATAATGCATATCACTATTCATGGGGCCCAGGATGAATAGTGCCAGATGAATAGTGAACTGTACTGCACGAATAGTGAACTGTACTGCACATATGAATAGTGTACTTCAGTTATGAATAGTGCATAGTGCATAGTGATTATTACGTCTATAAATAGACGAACGAATGAAAAGAAAAATAATAAGATCTCTCTTCTGGTTTCTTCATTTCTCTCTCTCTTTCTCTCCTTTATACTTGCTTCTTGTTTCAATTTTAATATATTTTTCACAACACATATCAAATAATTACTTACTATAATGTGTTATCAAATAGTTTTATGTGCCCCTTAAACAGTGTTACCACTGCCTTTTTGCACCATTCATGTTGTGGGATCGATCATGAACATAATATATAATATATCATGAACATTTATATAAAATGTATCGAATTCGAAATATCTCATTCATAAATCAACTCATTTCTTTATTTTATACGTACTAAAAAAAATACATGGACACTAAGTAAGCATTTGATCTGTTTAATTGAAAAAATTGAGAATTGATTCAACCAAATTTTTATAAAAATCGACTAAAAAGCGACAATTTAACTATCTAAATCGATTTTTAGTGATTGGTTCAAACTTTTTTTCGGATTTCAAGCTAATTTTATATTTTCTAGCTTTTTTTCCCGATAAACAAATATCACCTTTGATTTAAAAAATCTATAATTATTTAATAAAAATGATAATAATAAACAAAAAATATTAAATATATAAATTAAAATATTATTTAATATCATTTAATTTTATAAACAAAATGTTATTTTCATTTAATATTATTATTTAAAATTATTAAATATTCTTATAAAATATTATTTAATATCATCTTTTCAATGTAATATTTAAAAAAACTAAACATATATAAATAATAATAAGAATAAATAAGATTTAAATAAATAATTAAAAATATTTTTATTATTATATTAAAATATATCATTGATTATTCGATATGTTCAATTTCATATTTATAAAAATAAAAAATCGATCAATTAAACTAAATTAACCGAATCATTTTAAACCAAATTCAATCAATTTGGTCAATCTAATAGGTTTGAACCGACTAATACTCACCCTTAATTCTCTCAATGATCGAAATCAAATGCCTATATCTCATTTGATGCTAGAATATTTTACGAGTAAAATAAAATTATTAAGTTATTATTACTTTTTTGGCAAAAAAAAATGTCATTCTTCCTTTTTCCCCCTTGTGGGCTGAGTGGGCATTTTGGGTTTTTTTAATTTAGTCCTTACTCCTTACCTTTGAGATTTTCATTTTATCAAATTTTTTGTAACAAAATTAAAGATATTACTCTTCATTGACAACTTGTTAGTTTAAGTGGTTTCATACCTATTCTCTCTAAATAAGGTTTCAAGTTAGAATCTTTTAAATAGATAAAATTATTATTGAAAGAGTTTTACCTTCATAATAAATCTGCCTGACTCAAAATAAATTAATCTTGAACCAAAAACCTTAGAAAACCAAAAAACAGAAATTATTCTTCCTAGTAGTAGTATTAAATTTAAGTATTTTCCTTTAATCATGTTCTTAATCTATATAATGGGCCTCATTTAGCCTATGAGTATTTCTTTTTGGGCTTATTTTAAGCCTTAGACATTAATAACCGACCTTCATTATAAGCAAACCAATAGGCTCTTGCAATACAAATATGAATATCTGTACATCTATACATCTATATATATTTTTAAATCTATTCCCAAAGAAACTCTCTTAGGTTGTCCATATCAGCCTTTTTTTTGTTATTATTTATTATTTATTATTTATTATTTCTATTTCTATTTCTATTTCTATTTGTTAAATGCATGTACTTTATATATTAATTCTATCTCTAAGTAAATCTCCTTTTTATCTCTTAAATCTGGTATATAGTGACTTATTTGTTCGATTAAATGATAATTTCAAGCCAATGAAGTTAATGTTATGTAAAAATAACTTTTTTACCCTTTAGTTAGCAATTGATAATTGTAAATATGGATTATTTCATAATTTTGTCCAGTGATATTGCTAACAAAGTAAATTTATTTTATAATAATAATTCAGTTTTTTTAATAAAAAATTATAACTATCTTTCTTTATGTCTTTCTATTTCTTTTCCTTTATATATTAATTTCCCAAGAATTAACGATCCTGTTTCCACTGTCGATTCAGTGTATTTTAGCTGCAACTCTTCCATTCTTTAATGATTTTTTCTCATATCTCTATTGTGAATATTTCTTTTAATTTTGGCATTTTTTCTACAGTTCTATCCCTCTTTCTTTCCCATTCATATCTCTGCCTTCACTTTTTCTTGATTTTTCTCCATTCTTCCCTTCTAATGTTTCTTTTTTTTGGGGGGCTTTTTTTATTAAGGATTTATAAAACAGAAATGATAAAGAAATGGATCATATATAACTTAATTTATACCGCTTTAATTCGGCATTCCAAAATGTAAAATTTTCACTGGAAACCTATGGTCCCTAAAATTGTGCATTTCATTTGTTGAGGTTGGTCTCTGTTGTCTAAATTTGTTTGCAAATAATACATTACAATTTATATGACAACCTACGGAAATATGACAACTTTTCTAAGCCTTTAGGGCAATATATTGTTGTCTTATTAATAAAATTTGGAATAGAAAAAAAAAGGTAAAAAAATATTCCTGAATTACTTTAAAACGGATTATATTATGGTTCATACATCTTTAACTGTTTTTGTATTTCATTTGCTTCTTAAATTTTACAAATTAAAAATAAAAAAGCATAAATTATCGATATAACCGCAACGTTAGTACGGGCTGCATTCCTAGTATATATATATAACTGCATAAGATAGACCGATCAAATAAAGAAGAAACGGACAACAGTTAATGTTCCTAAATGTTGATGGCTTTTTTCCTGGATCCCAGACCATCGCGAAAGATAACTTGGAAATCCAAGTCGAGACCCAATGTTACTCTCTCCCACAATTACAAATAGTAACTTATTATTATCTATATATTGGTGATTTGGCATCTTGGTCCAAGCTTTTGAAGGAATTAAGGCATTCTCATTTCCTTTTCGAAGCTTCTACTTCCAACCCGCTAGGGAACATTATAAGTGGAATCCGAATAATGTTATTTCCATTCATCACTCACCACCTGCGATTTTGATTTTTCACAGATAGAGTTAACTAAGACAAATTGGATATTCAAATGCACGCCTAGCATTTACCAATTATAAACAAGAAGACAATTGTCTTTGGCAATTGCTTAATCCAAATGGGTTTCTTTTTTATTCAGCTCCTCAAGTAAACGTTCCACGAAACCATCACGATCATTTATCTTTGATGCCTTCCTCTTCTCAAAAGTTTCATTAATTACCCTCATGAGATGTTTGTTTCCCTTGTTGAATATTCATAATTTGAAAATGTTTAGCTGGGGAAATTGATTAATTCATAACAATTAAGATTACACCTATAAGCTTGCATGATAAGCAGTTCCTGGGATGTTTAAAGGAATCAACTACGTTCTAGTATCCATGAAAGCTTTGACAAACTCTTTAAGAATCTCTCCAGTATTTGGTTCATTGTTCGTAGCCGATTTTCTTAGCGATGTATTCCGGTACCATCTACCATGCATTGTTAGCCCAAAGCAATTAATTACAAAGATTAGGTAATTACAAAAAGGACTTTAATAATCAATGTTGTTTACTTAATTAATATGATTCCTTTTGATGATTATCATATATATATAATCATCCATTTGGATGATCCATCCAATTTTTGCTCACACGTAATGACATTTGCAGCAGCTTGTCTGGCATCGATGGTGCTCTGGGCAGCCCAAACATTTAGATGTCTGCGAGTCACTTGGTTGATTTCACGAATGGATTCACCTCTTATGAGGCTTTCGGGCCTAAGTTGGCGCATGAAAAAACTCCGAAGATACTTGTGGAAAGTGGCACCTAGAACAAATTGGTATTGTTCGATGAGTTTGAGACTCCACTGAGTAAACCATTGAACATGGGGCATATTTTCCTGTTTGAGAATGGTAGAGATTAACTCCGGATCAATTACCATAACCACCTTCTGACCGGCTAGACTTATTAGAGCCATTGGCCTATATCTATAGAGAAGCTGATTATACTTATAATATTTAACAAGTATAGTTTGACATAAAAAATGGTCACATACTATAAGTTGGTTAATTCATAAAATCAATTCAATTGATTGTATTATATTAATGTAAATGAATACAATAATATCTATATAGTACGAACTTTGCAATTCTTTCCTTTATAAATGGCGAAATGTGGAGCAATGGATAAGAAGAGAAGTACTCCACGATCTCACCAATTATTGGAAAACCCGGTAGGAGTTTCCCATTGCATTTGGGATTTTGCCAAATATAGACCCAAACAAGAAACAAAACTAATATAAGGCAAAGAACAACCTCCCATATATTTATAGGTAACGCTAGCTAAATGTATATTATTTGATTTACATCAACCCTGCTAGGTGCTACCCTACTCTACTTACAAATGCAAAGTAACATTGAACGAAACACGTTTATTATTTTTTCTAGCGAAAGAATGATGGAAACATTTGAGTATACAATGGACAAAACAATTTACTAGGAATTTGAAAAGAAAGCCAAGCTCCTATCCTATCGATATTTGGTAGTTAGGAAATGAAAATTAATTCTAAAGGCCCATATGTTTTATTTGCGAATTGCGACCATAGCCCAGCCTTCTTCCTTTTCTTCTTCTTCTTCTTCCATTTTCTTTTTCTTTTTTTGGGCAGATGATAGCCCAGCAGCCTTCGAGTACCTTTTTTTTTCCATCAAAATCAATTCTAAAGTTTGAGTTGTGATATGGTGGTTTTGGCTACCAAATAGAAAACTATTCTATCGACCTGGCAGAGTTGTGGGGACCGTACCATGGAATCAAGTTTGCCAGACAGTTCAACATGAACTGTTTAGTGATTGAGTCTGACTCCAATAACTCAGTTATGGCAGTGGAAGAAGGCGTAGAGCTGAACCACCCCCCGTATCCTTTAACCCAGGCAATAAGAGATATGCTGGGTAGCTTTTGGACTTGGTCCTTGAAATATATTCCTAGGGAGAAAAATATGGTAGCTGATTGGCTGGCTAAATGGAGCTATGCCCAAGAGAGAGAAATATCCTACCTAAGTCGTCCACCTAATGGACTCGGTGCTTGTTTGCTGGTTGATATGATGGGCATTAGACATCCTCATGTGGTCACTTTGTAATTGGGCTTAGGCCCTGTTTTATCACCCAAAAAAAAATCAATTCAAAAGTGAAGGAACAAATAGGTGTTTGAGAAAAAAGAGGTTCCTGTTTATCAGAAAATGGATGCTATTGGACAGGTTTTAAGGGAGTGGACAGAGATCAGAGGGGAATCCAACATGATGAGGAAGAAAGTTACTGTCGAGCTTGTATGGGAGAAGCCGAAACCGAGTTGGATAAAGTTAAACACGGATGGGAGCTGGGACCAGGGGAGAGGGAAAGCTGCTACAGGTGGATCTTTAGAGATGAGTGAGGGAAATTGGCTAGGAGGTTTTGACTACCATATTGGTGATTGCTCTATTGACCTAGCATAACTATGGGGATTGTACCAGGGGATTAAGTACGCTAAGTAACTCAGCCTTAATTACGTTGAGATTGAATCTGACTCGAATAACTCCGTGCTAGCAGTGGAAATGGGCGTGAATCAATGCCACCCGTTATACCCACTTGCACATGCTATCAACGAGATACGGAACGAGACTTGCAGGTGGTCAATAAAATATATACCCAGAAAGAGGAATATGATAGCACACTGGCTTGCCAAATGGAGCTGCACTCAGTCAATGGGTCTCACCCTTCTTAGTCAACACTCCAGGGGTCTTGGAAGCATTCTGCTGGCTGATGTTGTAGGGGTTTGACACGCCCGGACCTAGTCCCCACGTGTCAAGTTGAATATTTATGAATTGTTGTCTGGTTAATATATCAATTTTGACCTTCCATGAATGTTTTGAACTTCATATAGCTCAATTTCAAGCTTAAAAATCCTTAAATTGAAGTTCCGAGATGTGGGTCCCACTTGGGCACGGATTCCAAGGATGTTTGACCGAGTTGACCGGAGTCAACTTGACTCTGTTGATTCCGGCGCCGGAACTGACCAATACCGGCGCCGGAATTGGTCGATTAAATTAGGTCTCGGCTCACCCGAGAACCCCCAATTTCATTTATTCTCTTTGTTCTTCAAATTTTCTCCGAGCTCTCTCTTGATTTTTCTGAATTAAAACCTCAATCTCCTTTCAAACACTTAATCAAACATCAATAACAACTTCTCTTGTCTTCTTGATGATCAAAACAATAAGATTATCAAGAAAATTTTCAAATCTAGAAATCTGGAAATTTGGCGACAGATTGTTCATCAGCTCATATCTTTTGATTCAACCGTGCGTCTTGGCTGAGAATTTGGTATGTTGTTCTAGACTCATTAAGCTTTAATTTGATAGCTTATACGCTTGATTTCATGGTCTGAGCTAAGAGATTTCGTTGATTGAAGTTGATATTTCTGTTTTGTCCGAGATAAGTCAACTCTCAGTGATTTAATTCAAAATTCGAGCATGATTGGTTGTTTGATTCCGTTCTTGAAGCTGTAAATCCATAGATCATGTGTTTATCATGCTGTGTTTCAATTTTGATGCGGATTGGTTGTGAGTCGAACTTAAATCGAGCTGAAAAAGATTATGGCTGAAACTCGGCCTTAATTCCAGAACAGAACCGGCGCCGGTTCTGACTAGTTCCGGCGCCGGAACATCACTGTCGGCAAGGGTACTGTAGCACCAGGGGTATTTTGGTAATTTTGCAACCCTAGACCCCATTTGACCCCAATTGACTCCAATTAGCTCCAATTGACTTCTGGACTTATCAATTTTAGTCCGAGACCTTTAATTGGTGTTGATTTATGATTTGAACATTGATTGAATATTTTATTAATCAAATTAGAATTTAATTTGATTATTTAGGTACGTGATCGTACGAGATTTGGACCGGTAGCAATTTGAACCAAGGCATACGTGGGTAATCGGGGAGTATACAACTCTCCTCACTAGTGAGTGGCTTGGATTATATTGGTTGACCATTGAGGGTTAACCGTTTGCAAATTTATTTATAAATGCTTTACTAAATTGTTTATATATGTTTTGGGGTATGAATTGTCCACCCTCACACACTGAGTTTACAAATGATTTTAAGGGTGGGAATTTCAATAAATTTGATATATTGAAATTATTATTGTTTATGGTTTGGGGAACGATACCCCTGAGAAATTAATATAATTATTGATTATTATTGGGGAATGATACCCCTGAGAGATGAGAGATTGAGTATTGTCCTCGGGGCTCCAATATGTGGGAGCGTGGACCGAGTTGAGATGCATGCGTGTTACTCAGCCGTGGACCGCCTATCGAGGGGCACGGTGAGTCGCTCCTGGTTGCGAGAGGCGCGTAGGGAAACTCGCCAGGACTTCGGATGCTGTGTTCCACCACAGTATGGCAAACGTCAAGGGAATGGGCCAGAGAATAAAGTAAATGTTTTAAAATAGAAAGTAACCCTTGACGGTCCAGTGGATACCCCAGTGCACGGGTATACCTTATTGGGACAAATTTCAGATGCCAGCCCTTATGTAAATATTATTATGAATTTGATATTTGATATTTGATTTGGTATGGGATTTACTATACTTCAGTAAATGATTTATTAAATTGATATTTGGATTATTTCATATCCCCAGCCTGAGGTGATCGGTCTTTATAACCGAGTCTCTCACTGGGTACAAGAATTATGTACTCACCCCATTCACTTTTGTTCTCAGATCATCAGTCTTTGGACGGCGGACGTCCTGGTGGCCAGTGATCCCAGTTCGCTTCTGTGGACACGATTATGTAGGTGCCACCCTTTTGCTTTGTGTTACTTGGCTCGGGATATTATTACATCTTACCTATACATTTGTGGATTTAAATAATATTTTCCGCTGCATGGAATATTGTAAGATGTGATATATATTTTAAATATTTTGAAACTGTATTATTTATGATAATTTAATATGTTTTTCATATATTGCTCGAATATCCTTTATTTTTAAGCCTTGTATCATCTTGGTTGCCCGCCTGACGAGGCACACATCTCGAGGTGGTACGGCGGTTGTCACGTGGCCGAGCCTGCGGGTCGGGGCGTGACAATTAAATTGGTATCAGAGCAAATTTTAAAATATATTATATGTCTATATTATACCGAGCCAAGCAGTTTATATAATTTTGAGATTTTTGATTTTGGGGTAAAAGTAGAGAGTATGATTTTGGGGTTAAATATTTTCGTCTTCTGACTTAGATTTTATGTATAGTTTCACCATGCCACCTAGAAGGATAAGTATTCCGAATCCTTCCGTTCCTACCCCTGATCCCTCTGTACCGAGGAGGAGAGGTCGACCACGTAGGCAGCCTGAGATTCAGCCTACTGTAGATCCGGAGACCACTGAGATTCCGGATGAGCCTATTCCACCTGTTTCACCTGTTGATGAGACACATCATCAGGATGATCACACTGAAATTCCACCACCCCCACCTCCGACGACTGCCACGCCGGTGTTGTTTACGCCCGCTGATGTCGAGCGCATGTTTGATACTTGGGCCAGTAAATTTTTTTCGTCACAAATGGCTACTGGTGCACCACCGACTACCGGTATTACACCACCAGTACATCCATCGCCACCTGTGCCAACACCGATGCCGCCGCACTTTCAGCCAAACGGTGCAGCGAGCACTTCTGCTGGTCCTATTTCTTCAGAGGATCGCTTGGTGAGGTTCCTTAGTATTATGAAGAGACTAGACACCCCAAAGCTCTCTGACACTTCTGCTGATGCAGCATGGGATTGGCTGCATTTTGTCACAAAGAACACACAAGGTCTGGGTATGACCTCAGAGGAGAGAGTTAGTGTGGTTACTCGATATCTCCAAGGACAGCCCTTGAGTTGGTGGACTAATCTTGAGAGCCGAGCCACTGTACCAATGACATGGGAAACGTTTGTCACTGAGTTTCGTGAGAGATACATATCGGAGGAGATGGGAATGAGACGATATGGTGAATTTCTCCGATTGCAGCAAGGTAACAGTTCAGTTGAACAGTTTGAGACAGAATTACGGAGACTTTCACACCATCTTTCATCCATCACTGAGGATGCCCTTTGTCTTCAGTTTGTTAATGGACTTCGATGGGAGATTGTTCAAATGATGAAGCCTACTTCCAAAGCCACTTTTGAGCAGTGTCGACAGGATGCATTGTGGGCTGAAGCCATGATTGCTCAACGTCGACCAGGTGGATCGAGTTCAAGTGGTCCACGATTTTTTGACATACCGATGAATCTGGAGCCGAAACAGACTCAGAGCTTATATTCCCATGGAGGAATATCACGGGGCGGTACAGTTGAGTCTCCAGTACCACAGATGTCACTTTCTCTGCCACCATTTCCATCAGGTGGTCGAGGAAAAGAGAAGCTTGGATTTGGTTCCATAAGTAAAGGAAGATTTGGGAAGAAAAGAGTGGAGTCTGGACCTCGATGTCCACACTGTAGGCGTTTTCATTCTGGCCAGTGTAGGGTGGGACTTCAATGTTTTCGGTGTGGAGGCATGGGTCATGTGGCACGTACATGTCCATCTACTACTTCTGTGCCACCTAGACAGAATTTTAGTCAGCCTCCAGTTAGACCGAGCAATTATGGAGGTTATCGTCCGTTTCAACCTGCACGACATTCTTTCGCCGCACCTTCTACATCTCAGCAGCATTCGGGTATGGGTAGTAGTTCTGCAACTCCGAGACGACCCCCACAGCAACAGCAGCAGCGACAACATACACAAGTTTATGCCATGTCGCAAGAGGACGCTGATGCACGTCCTGATGTAGTCACCGGTAAGTAATATTTAAATATTCATGGATGGTTATATTTTGTGAATAAAGATGTTATCGTATTCGTAACTGCTTGCCGAGTTAAAGTAACCGCTTTAGAAAATTTTTGAACATTAGGCGTTATAGTTATTTTCGATCAACCGGCATATGTGATTATGGACACTGGAGCTGCTTTGTCCTATGTTAATACAAAGTTTGCTGTGCATGCGGATCGAGAGTTATCACCCTTGGGGTATGAGCTGTTGGTGAATACACCGTTGGGTGAGAGTGGAGCTGCTTTGTCCTATGTTAATACAAAGTTTGCTGTGCATGCGGATCGAGAGTTATCACCCTTGGGGTATGAGCTGTTGGTGAATACACCGTTGGGTGAGAGAATGGTTTGAAATACGGTGTACAAAGGATGTGCAGTGAAGCTGGAAAACCTGACTTTCGAAGCAGATTTAATTCCACTTCAAATGTCTGACTTCGATGCCATCTTGGGAATGGATTGGCTTGGGAGACATCGTGCTCAGATCTTTTGCGAGCACCATTTGGTGAGAATTCCACGACCTGACGGCAGCATGATTGATTTTTACAGTGAGCGCAGAGGCACACCGAATGTCATTTCTGCCGTTAAAGCAAGTAAGCTACTACTCAAAGGGTGTAAAGCTGTGTTAGCCCATGTAGTAGATAAGTCCGTGGAAGAACCTAACATTGATGATATTCCGGTAGTAAATGAATTTCCGGATGTCTTTCCTGATGAATTACCTGGTTTGCCACCAGAGAGAGACTTTGACTTTCCGATCGAAGTTTATCCCGGTACGGATCCAATTTCTATGGCTCCATATCGAATGGCACCTACTGAATTGATTGAGCTGAAGAAACAACTCGCCGAATTGCAGGATAAAGGATTCATTCGGCCGAGTACTTCACCTTGGGGAGCCCCAGTTTTGTTTGTGAAAAAGAAAGACGGTTCCATGCGACTCTGCATCGACTACCGCAAGCTGAATGCGGTGACCGTGAAGAATAGATATCCATTACCTCGCATTGATGATTTGTTCGATCAACTTCGAGGAGCCGGAGTGTTTTCTAAGATTGACCTGCGATCAGGCTACCATCAGTTAAAGATCCGAGAAGAAGATATCCATAAGTCCGCTTTTCGTACCAGATATGGACATTACGAGTTCTGTGTGATGTCGTTTGGACTTACCAACGCTCCAGCAGCATTTATGGATCTGATGAACCGCATATTCCATCAGTATTTAGACCGATTTGTCATCGTCTTCATTGATGACATATTGGTTTATTCAAGGAATCAGCGGGAGCATGCAAATCATCTTCGCATTGTGTTGCAAACTCTTCGAGATCATCAGCTTTATGCTAAGCTTTCCAAATGTCAGTTTTGGTTGCAGCAAGTTGGATTCCTTGGACATGTTGTGTCTAGGGATGGTATATATGTGGATTCCAGCAAGATTGAGGCAATCACCAATTGGAAACGTCCCACAACTCCTACGGAGATTCGAAGTTTCTTGGGATTAGCTGGATATTATCGGAGATTTGTGGATGGATTCTCCATGATAGCTGCACCATTGACCAAGCTGACACGCAAGAACGCTAAGTTTGTTTGGTTAGATGAATGTGAAGAGAGTTTCCAGAAATTGAAGGATAAATTGACGACCGCACCGGTACTTGCCTTACCTGTGAGCGGCAAGGAGTTCACTGTGTATACCGATGCATCAGGCAACGGACTTGGATGTGTGTTGATGCAAGACGAGCGAGTAATTGCTTATGCTTCTCGTCAGTTGAAGCCAAATGAGGTAAATTATCCAGTACATGACTTGGAGCTTGCTGCCATTGTCTTCGCCTTGAAGATTTGGCGTCATCATTTATATGGTGAAACTTGTCGTATCTACACTGATCACAAGAGCCTCAAGCACTTTATGACTCAGCGTGAATTGAATATGCGACAAAGGAGATGGTTAGATCTCATCAAGGATTACGATCTCGTAATCGATTATCATCCCGGCAAAGCAAATGTTGTTGCTGATGCTTTGAGCCGAAGTACAGTTACGTCCTTGGCGACGATTAGAGATGTTCATTTGCCAGAGTTGGTGGAGTTGAGATCAACTGGAGCCAGATTGGCTTATGATTTTCATGATGGTGCACTAATTGCCCAAATTCTAGCTAAGCCAGTGCTAGATGATCGGATTCATGATCTCCAAAAGACCGATCTGAGGCTGCAGCATGAACTTCAGAAGTTACAGTTGGGAGAACCATCTGAGTTTTCAGTTCGCAGTGATGGAATTCTGCTATTCCGAAATCGAATCTGTGTACCGTATGATCTTGATCTTAAAGACACTATTCTTCAACAAGCTCATTCTTCTCCGTTTGCTATGCACCCAGGTAGCACCAAGATGTACCGAACCATCAAAGATCATTATTGGTGGCCTGGAATGAAAAGAGAAGTTGCTGAATTTGTAGCGAGATGCTTGACGTGTCAGCAAGTGAAAGCCGAACGTAGAAAGCCTTTCGGGACACTTCAACCTCTTCAAATTCCTGAATGGAAATGGGAGCACATCACCATGGATTTTGTGACTGGCTTTCCGCGTGTTAGACGTGGAATTGATGCGGTATGGGTGATTGTTGACCGACTTACCAAGTCAGCACATTTTCTTCCTGTAAACATGAAATGGAGTGTGAACCAGTTAGCCCAACTTTATATGAATGAAGTAGTTCGACTTCATGGAGTCCCAGCTTCTATTGTTTCTGATAGAGATCCGAGGTTTACCTCACAGTTCTGGGACAGCTTTCAACAAGCGATGGGAACTCAACTTCGTTTTAGTACTGCTTTTCATCCACAGACTGATGGACAGTCAGAGCGTACTATTCAGATATTGGAGGATATGTTGCGAGCTTGTGCACTTGAATTTTCTAGTGGATGGGACACGTATCTTGCAGCAGCGGAGTTTGCTTACAACAACAGTTACCAATCGAGTATTGGTATGGCTCCATATGAAGCTCTGTATGGAAAGAAATGTAGAACCTCGTTGTATTGGGATGAAGTGGGTGAGAACCGAATCTTCGACAAAGCAGAGATTGAACTCACCACTAAAAAGGTGAAATTCATCCGTGAACGATTACAGGCAGCACAAGATCGAGATAGAAAATATGCTCAAAGAAGGAGAACACCTTTGGAGTTCCAAGTGGGAGATCAAGTGTTTTTGAAGGTCTCACCTTGGAAAGGTGTTATTCGTTTCCGTAAGGCTGGAAAGCTAAATCCGAGGTACATTGGTCCATTTCTCATCACTGAGCGAATTGGACCGGTAGCGTATCGCTTGGAGTTGCCACCTGATATGGCACGGATACATGATGTCTTTCATATATCTATGCTCCGAAAATATGTACATGATCCATCACATGTTCTTCAAGCACCACCTGTGAAGCTGAAGAAAAGTTTGGGCTTCAGAGTTCGACTTGTAGCCATATTGGATCGAGAGGTTAGATCCTTGAGAAATAAATCGGTACCTTTGGTGCGAGTTTTGTGGAAAAGCTCGCAGATTGAGGAGCAGACTTGGGAACCCGAGAATGACATGAGACGTGATTACCCCCATTTGTTTGTTGATTAGTTATTTAAATTTCGGGGACGAAATTTTTGTAAGGGGGGGAGAGTTGACACGCCCGGACCTAGTCCCCACGTGTCAAGTTGAATATTTATGAATTGTTGTCTGGTTAATATATCAATTTTGACCTTCCATGAATGTTTTGAACTTCATATAGCTCAATTTCAAGCTTAAAAATCCTTAAATTGAAGTTCCGAGATGTGGGTCCCACTTGGGCACGGATTCCAAGGATGTTTGACCGAGTTGACCGGAGTCAACTTGACTCTGTTGATTCCGGCGCCGGAACTGACCAATACCGGCGCCGGAATTGGTCGATTAAATTGGGTCTCGGCTCACCCGAGAACCCCCAATTTCATTTATTCTCTTTGTTCTTCAAATTTTCTCCGAGCTCTCTCTTGATTTTTCTGAATTAAAACCTCAATCTCCTTTCAAACACTTAATCAAACATCAATAACAACTTCTCTTGTCTTCTTGATGATCAAAACAATAAGATTATCAAGAAAATTTTCAAATCTAGAAATCTGGAAATTTGGCGACAGATTGTTCATCAGCTCATATCTTTTGATTCAACCGTGCGTCTTGGCTGAGAATTTGGTATGTTGTTCTAGACTCATCAAGCTTTAATTTGATAGCTTATACGCTTGATTTCATGGTCTGAGCTAAGAGATTTCGTTGATTGAAGTTGATATTTCTGTTTTGTCCGAGATAAGTCAACTCTCAGTGATTTAATTCAAAATTCGAGCATGATTGGTTGTTTGATTCCGTTCTTGAAGCTGTAAATCCATAGATCATGTGTTTATCATGCTGTGTTTCAATTTTGATGCGGATTGGTTGTGAGTCGAACTTAAATCGAGCTGAAAAAGATTATGGCTGAAACTCGGCCTTAATTCCAGAACAGAACCGGCGCCGGTTCTGACTAGTTCCGGCGCCGGAACATCACTGTCGGCAAGGGTACTGTAGCACCAGGGGTATTTTGGTAATTTTGCAACCCTAGACCCCAATTGACTCCAATTAGCTCCAATTGACTTCTGGACTTATCAATTTTAGTCAGAGACCTTTAATTGGTGTTGATTTATGATTTGAACATTGATTGAATATTTTATTAATCAAATTAGAATTTAATTTGATTATTTAGGTACGTGATCGTACGAGATTTGGACCAGTAGCAATTTGAACCAAGGCATACGTGGGTAATCGGGGAGTATACAACTCTCCTCACTAGTGAGTGGCTTGGATTATATTGGTTGACCATTGAGGGTTAACCGTTTGCAAATTTATTTATAAATGCTTTACTAAATTGTTTATATATGTTTTGGGGTATGAATTGTCCACCCTCACACACTGAGTTTACAAATGATTTTAAGGGTGGGAATTTCAATAAATTTGATATATTGAAATTATTATTGTTTATGGTTTGGGGAACGATACCCCTGAGAAATTAATATAATTATTGATTATTATTGGGGAATGATACCCCTGAGAGATGAGAGATTGAGTATTGTCCTCGGGGCTCCAATATGTGGGAGCGTGGACCGAGTTGAGATGCATGCGTGTTACTCAGCCGTGGACCGCCTATCGAGGGGCACGGTGAGTCGCTCCTGGTTGCGAGAGGCGCGTAGGGAAACTCGCCAGGACTTCGGATGCTGTGTTCCACCACAGTATGGCAAACGTCAAGGGAATGGGCCAGAGAATAAAGTAAATGTTTTAAAATAGAAAGTAACCCTTGACGGTCCAGTGGATACCCCAGTGCACGGGTATACCTTATTGGGACAAATTTCAGATGCCAGCCCTTATGTAAATATTATTATGAATTTGATATTTGATATTTGATTTGGTATGGGATTTACTATACTTCAGTAAATGATTTATTAAATTGATATTTGGATTATTTCATATCCCCAGCCTGAGGTGATCGGTCTTTATAACCGAGTCTCTCACTGGGTACAAGAATTATGTACTCACCCCATTCACTTTTGTTCTCAGATCATCAGTCTTTGGACGGCGGACGTCCTGGTGGCCAGTGATCCCAGTTCGTTTCTGTGGACACGATTATGTAGGTGCCACCCTTTTGCTTTGTGTTACTTGGCTCGGGATATTATTACATCTTACCTATACATTTGTGGATTTAAATAATATTTTCCGCTGCATGGAATATTGTAAGATGTGATATATATTTTAAATATTTTGAAACTGTATTATTTATGATAATTTAATATGTTTTTCATATATTGCTCGAATATCCTTTATTTTTAAGCCTTGTATCATCTTGGTTGCCCGCCTGACGAGGCACGCATCTCGAGGTGGTACGGCGGTTGTCACGTGGCCGAGCCTGCGGGTCGGGGCGTGACAGGGTTAGCCACCCTCAGTTGATGTCTATACCATAGTTGCCTAATACACGATACGATCCAAGTCGAGGATCGGGTACGCATACGGAAAATGATCGTTCGACCGTTTTCGATACGGAAGGGGTAGGCTTAATGGATACGCTTGATTCGAGTCGATATACAACTAAAAATTATATCCGAGTCGATTATATAGAATACATACAAAATTTTAAAATTTTAATGTGAATTCTAAGAAAAAAGATGTTCTACTTATTTAGAGTCCTATCTACTTAAATTATTAACAGTCACTTGTGCATCTACAAATACTAATTCAAGGCCCAAGTTTTCAAAAGTCCAAACAACAAATTCAGCCCATGCACTTTATATAAGGATAAAAATGTAATTTCAGCATCTTCTTTTCCAGATTGCCGTTACTGTTTCCTGTCTTCTCCATCGCTAATCGCTTTATCTTTTCTTCATCGCTAATCGCCTCACTGAGCTCTTCATCTACAAATATTCTATTTATAATCTTTCTCAATCTTTTTCCTTGTTAAACATCCAACCTAAAACCAATTGGCAATAAGGGTCTCAGGTCTGTCAAACATAACCGATGTGGGATTTTTCCACTTTAACACTCCCCCTCACCTGTAGCCCGGGAGAAACAACGAAAACAAACTGACCTACAAGTGGATAACCGGAAAGGGGACAACAGAAACAGACCTGAGCTCTGATACCATGTTAAACATCCAATCTAAAACCAATTGGCTATAGGTAGAGAGGCCCAACTTGAATATAAGGGTCTCAGGTCTGTTAAATATAACCGATATTAGATTTTTCCACTTTAACATTCCTCTTATGTTCTTCCTCCATGTACTATATCTTCTTTGAAAGGTTTGCTTTCCCATATTAAAACTGAAAAACAGAGCCGGAACCATGAGAGCTGAATAGAGAACAACAAATTTTGAGTCGTCCATTTTCGTGACTGAGATCGCGTACCCGACTGATCTAGAACGAAAACGAACTACGATTGAAAATGACCGATCTAGATCGTAAATTAGTGGGGGTAGCGAATCTGGTAATTATGGTCTATACAATTGGCCTTGACCCCGTTTTTTCACCCAAAAAAAAATCAATTTTAAAGTAACACAACCGTGACGAGTCCTTTATGACAGGCTGCACGTACATATAGGTGTTTGATGTCACTATGGCCACGTCAAAAAGTTGAATAAAGGCGCGAATGCCTGTACTTTTTCTGGGTGATTCAATCCTACCTACGGATACCTACCCAGCCACAGAATACGTATATAAATGAGCGTATATATATATATATATATATATATACACACACTATAAAACTTGAAGAGTAAAGAAAGGAAGGCAGTCTTTCGTTTTACCTGACGGTTTCTCCTCCTTATCTCTATCTTTTCTTTACTCACCCGCATTTTGCATTCTTTTTTATCTGTTCAATTTGCTTTGAGAAAGATCGAAAATCGACGGCAATGTCGACGCCAACTCGAGATGCAATCGAGAGTTTCAAGAGCATAACCGGCGCGTCTGAGTCAGTTGCTTTACGAAAGTTAGAGGTACATTTCTTTATATTCATCTTTTTCACTTTTTTTTTTAAATTCTTTTAGCTTCTCAATTAACTTTCTGGATCAAGAATCACTGTTTTCTAGGGTTTATACATTTTAGCTAGGCTTCCTGATAATCGACCAGCCCGTTTCTGTGATGCAATCCACAATGAAAGTGGACAATGAAGCTTTGATATTTTATTGATTTCTATAGATTAGGATTCAAGATCTGAAAATTTTGCTTTCATTTTTCAATGTTCAATGTGATGGATATAGTTTCATTATTATTATAATAATCCTACATTAACTAGAGTATAAAGTTTCTAAGTCAAATTGTTTCTCATTGTGCACCTTGATTGGTAAACAGGAGTACGGTGGCAATTTAAATGCAGCTGTTAGTGCACATTTTCTTGAATTGGAAAGAAGCATGTATGTCTCTTTTTCTTTCTAACGTAACGTGTGCTTTTTCTATTCAATTTGTAATTGATTTAGGACAGATTTTGATTTTCCATCTGTTGCTGTTTGTCTTTCTTATATTAACTTGTTTCCTGGTTTGGTCGATTCATGTTCAGTACGAATCCTGTATCTTCTGTTTCTTCTCAATACAATTCTGTTGATCCAAACCATCGGAATGGTGTTGGAACGCGTGGAGTTCTTTCACTCATCTCTGCCATTAGAAGTTTTAGGCCTTCACTACTACTTGACCCCAACTACAGGAGAAATTTGCTTAATCCTACCGGTGCTTCAAGTTTCAATCAACATGCAACATCTCCTCATGTGGGAGAGGTGACAGGTATCCCTGTTGGGTTTAACAGCAGAAATGAGCACCCTCTGCATT
Organism: Microcos paniculata; assembly: GCA_030664755.1. Classification (NCBI taxonomy): domain Eukaryota; kingdom Viridiplantae; phylum Streptophyta; class Magnoliopsida; order Malvales; family Malvaceae; genus Microcos; species Microcos paniculata. The sequence continues at coordinate 39,036,419 of CP131461.1, forward strand.
CCGGAGTGAGACCTGATGGCCTCATGGATTCAACTGGACCACCATCATATTATGGAGGGCGAATTCATGAGAATGTCTTGAGAGATGATCATCAACATATCAATGATATAGAATCTGAAATGATGCAAGCAGCGATTGAGGCTTCTAAGCAGGATTTTGAGCAGACTCGTATGAATGGGCAACATGGTTCTTCTCACGTATGCATTCATCTGGACAAACAATGTGGTTCTTCCAATGCCTTTTAGATTTTGGCTTATCGTTTTTCTTTGATGCAGGATTCATCTAGAGTTGGGCTTCAACAGAGGCAAATTCAGCAAGAAGACACTGAGCTTGCTCATGCAATTTCATTGTCTTTGAAGGTTTCTGCATCTACTCTTTGCTTTCAAGATTTGATTTCCTTATCTTATGGTCCTGGGTTCTCTCTAAAGTGAATTCTGTCCAGACCGCAGATGAGGAGGAAGCAATGCGTACCATGAAGGATCGTCGTGAAGGACTGGGACTATATGGTTCGAGTGCGAGAACCCAGGCAACAACCAATAGTAGCTTGGAGGTTTGTTTTTATTGCCAGTTTTGTTTGTTACAGATAAACTGTTGCATAAACAAGCTTTTTGATCTGCAGTAATTGAGAAGGCAGTAGAATGTATTTATTGAAATGATACCAACATTTAGTGGAAGCTTTCCCCAGACATTCAGGCTTTCATTTTATTTGCAGAATATTACTTTGTTGTCCATCTGACCAACAAATCTACTGCATATTCTACAGTAACTGTTTTGTTTGCCTGTGCCGGGCTAAAAGGTATTCAGAGAACCATAAATGCACAGCTTAATCTTCTGTTTCCTTTGTCTTAGCTTAGAAAATTTAATTTTATCTTTGTTTTAGCTGATTAGACCTAAAGTGAATATCATGATTCATGAATATTTAGAACGATAAGATAAGAGAATTTTCAAATTCTCTGGATAGAAGTGTTATTTCCTTCTGGTTTCTCATAATAGTACCTTTTTTCTTCCTTAATAAGAGGTTGTTCCCAATTGAAGGCAGGAAACTCATCACTTAGACAACTACCAGTGAATCATAAATCCAGCCATGATTCTCCAAATCATCTTTGGTGCAGTAAAGATTCCTTGACTTCTAATGAGGTATTATCACTCTGGTTATAACACAAATTATCTGCTTCTGTAGCTAAAAACCAGGTTACTGTTTTACTAAATTTATTCATTGCATCTTTTTCTTGGATCATTGAAGTGGGGTGCCATTTCATCAGAAGAGCTTGATGAAGCACTTATGTTGGAGACCCAACATTTTAGCCAGACTTCTGAAGGTGCTTCATATCGATCTTCCCATCTATCCCATGAGAAAATTGGTGCAAGTCCACAGGCTTTATCTCGTCCGCAATCATCATCTTTAACAGAACAGCGTTTACTACGGCTACAACAGGTTTAAGATGACCCTGATCCTACATACACTCATATGATGACTATGTTACATCTGTTGAATTGATCTAATTTCCCTTTTAGGATGATGAGTATCTGGCATCCCTTTTGTCTGATAGAGAAAAGGAAATTAATGCTCTCCGTAAAGCTGAAAGTCATTCTTTGAAAGAAGAAGAATATAGCAGAACGAAGGCTGCAGGAAAGGTCATATTTTTATTTTTACTATTGGCATTTCTGAGTGATATGGAATCTTTTTCTATTGAAGCCCCTGTTACTCTTATGTACATTGAGAGTGGTATGAAATTCTTTATTGTTCAATTTGTTTCTATATGTTGTTTGTTATCTGATTAAGAAGCTTGTGATTCTTGTTTGAACAAAGATAGATTCTTGTAAAAAGAAACATTCTCAAATCACAATAAAACAATATCCAAATATTTCCGGTCAATTAACCTGCAACTGAAGTTAAGAACTAGTCTACTCCAAAAGTAATTTGGATATATAGTACTCACTGCCGATTTACTGACAATTGAAGTTGTCTCTGAAGCCTGATTGATTTTGAATCAACTTCAAGCTGAGCTTTTTCACCTTCAGTTTCTCCGTTTTTTCACTTTACAACTAACGTAATGCATCAGATATTCTAATGGATAATTGCTTTTCCTGTCATCATCAACCAATCTAATAGAGTTTGTTGTTTAATTAACTGTACACTGACGTACCTATTTCACAGAAGCAGGAACCTGACACGGTAATGGTCACAAAAAAGACCTCACTTCCACCTGAGCCAGCAATAGGTAATGAGAATGCAGTAACTATACTTGTTAGGATGCCAGACGGCACCCGCCATGGACGTCGCTTTCTCAAGTCAGACAAGCTGCAGGTAAATTTTCTTAAATTTAAGAGTTTAGGGTTTAGAGATACATTTATTTGCTATATGCTGAAATTCTGGTTTTATTCCTTTGTAGCTTATTTTTGACTTTATGGATATTGGTAAAGTGGTGAAACCAGGCACTTACAGACTGGTGAGTGCTACCTAATTTTCCTTTCTAAAAGTATTATGACACCAGCAATAAATGGTGGTGTCTTATTCTGTCCATCTCTTTACATGGTGATTCGAGAGCTGAGAGTGATACCTTATTCTTCAACACATGAAGTTTCCTGTTTTAATTCGTCTCCATTTAGTTGTCTTTTACCCCATTGCTGAGTATGAATCGGATTATCTGTGATGCTAAGCGAGCAACTAATCGTATATTCTCAATTTTTGTTGGATCGCTTGCAGGTAAGGCCATACCCTCGCCACGCTTTTGGTGCCGGTGACTGCAGTTTGAGTTTGAGTCAACTTGGTCTGATGGGCAAACAGGAAGCTTTGTTTCTGGAGTTCATATAGCATTGACCGTTTGACTCTTTTCTTGCGACTTTTAGCATGTAGCTTTTGGCTAGATATCCTAACTCCAAGGGGATTTTACCTTCATGAAATTAAACAAGAAAGTTACTAGCAAGGTAGGCATGCATAAAGAACCCCAATTTTCCTGAATGTTTGGTCCTTCACTCAGTTTGATTGCGCCTTTTTTTCTTTCTTCCTTTTTATTTTTCTTTTTCTTGTTTTGGGAAATTGGCTTAGTTATAAACGAGGAGAATCTACGCGAACCAAAGGGATACGACGAAGATAAAAATGGGGATTGTAAACAATGGAATATTATAGTAACATCCAAATATGGAAGGGACAAGATCGCTAGACGTCTTAAGAGTTAAGACCAGATTATCAGTCAAATTTTCAAAGCTAATGTCAGGGCGCGTTTAAGATTGAACTTATATGTATAAACATCTATCCAACCGTCATATTGCAGGGGCGAAAAAATGAGGTGTAAACCCAAAAAAAATCTTGAAAAGGAAAGAAATAAAAAGGGTATTGCAATTTTCATCTCTGTGAAACTGATTTAATTCCTTCTTGTTGGTTTTCCTTGGGTGGTGATGCGGTCCAATATTGCTTAACTGCAAAAAGAATCTTCTCTCTCTCATGGGGTCCGTTTTCGTGGTCTACAATTCTTCCATCCCATTGCATAACATCTATGATGCTCTTGATCTTCACCAACACGTCAACATCGTCTCTTATAATTACACTGCCTTCTGGTCGTAAAATCCTATCCATTTCTAGAAGAATATGCTCCATTTCACATCTGTAATGATAATATCAAACAAATAAATAATTTTCACACTAATGATTAAACTGATGAAATTAATTAAGTTGATTTTGATTATTATTTTAATTACCTGTCTTTGTAGAGGCTGAAAATAGAATCAGCATGGATGAAATCGTATGTCCTAGGATAAGTAGACATTGCCTCGCACCTATCAAAGAGTCAAAACACACCATCGTTAATTATTTGATTTACCCAAATTGGCAGTTGGGCATTTAAAAAACTTCCCGTTGGAAAAAAAGAACAAAAAGACCAACAAAGACTTACCAATTTTGATATGTTCCAATCAATCCACGTTCATAGACAACGCCAAGAGTGTTGATCTCAGCCTCGACAGGGACAACGTTCATGGTCCAGACAGGATCATCGACAAGAGCTGCGGCAAAGCCTCCCAAATAAGCATTCATATCTAACAAGTTTCGGTACCTCCCTGTCTCTGCCAGCTGATGGTCTACATTCTTGTAATATGCTACTCGCTTCTTCCACAGCTCCGTATTTTCTACGAATATTTTTTCTGTAATTCCTGTCAAACTTCCACTGCTGACCCTTGGAGGGATGGCATTCAGTCTCTCGGGCCATTTTGCTAGTTGCCCGCCAGCAACTTCCTTTATATTGGATACTTGCGGCAGTGGGGTTAAACAAGTCTCCAATTTTGTGTACCTGCTCCAGAAAATTTGTAAGTACGAAATTTTGGATGGAGAGTAGCTGGAAAAAGTAAATGAAAAAGATTGATGCTTCGTTTAAAAAAAAAAGGCAGGGAAAAGAAAAGTTGCCAAACCAACAAAAATAGTTGGTGAATAGTTTAAAAAACGCAAAAAGTTGTGTTTGAGAGGTAAAAGCTCAACTAAGTGACAACTCTTTGACAATGCCTTTATCACTCAATTGGTTTTGGTATCACTGCCAAAGTGTTCACTTTGTCTGGGAAGAAGTTTTCTTTTTGATGTTGAAAAATAATTCTTTTCTGCAATCAGAAGTCAATCTCTTTGAAATTGGATAGTATGTGAAGATTCTTGACAATGACTGTTTCTTGAACTAAAATTTGAACCGAAATGTTCTAAGCAAATTGAAAATAATAATCTCACCAGGCCATGTCAGGATTCTTCGTCTGGCAAAAGGGTGGCTTCTTGAAAATCTTCCTGTTAATTTGACAATGGATATGATTAGAAGGTTTTTGCCAAATAGCAAGGTCATATTTCTGTACAATCTTTTTCCAGCACAGGGTTTTCGCTACGGTTTCTATTAGAGTTTGTTCTGCTTTCAGGTCATCAGCGGTCCTATTCCAACCTCTCCAATGATGTTCCCAGTTTATCGGTGGTCCAGATAGAATCCAATAACCACCAGGACGTAGAATTCTATCAATTTCGATTAAGTAAAGCCCCTCTGCAACAATCATAAAATCAAAATTAATGAGCAGCTTCAAACTCTAAGCAAAGACAATGAGGTAGTAACCAGCGCATTAAATTGAAGGACCAGGGTTTTACCATACTGGCCCCAGGGGATGAGGCAGCGAGAGCAATGAGCCATGTCGAAAGCTCTTGACGGGTAAGGAAGTCTAATGGAGGCAAGAATTCCAATCAACGCAGGCACTCCTCGTTCAAGAGCAAATTGCACTTGAGCTTCATGCGTGTCTCTCGGTGCAAATGACACTGCCAGGATGTTCCTTGATAGGAGGTAAGCTCCCCAACTTGCAACCTGAATTGGTTCAAAGCAACCAGCAATACAGGATCAATAATCTATTTTGCTTTCAAATAAGTACGAAATTGATGATAAAATGAACAGTTTTTGGGTAGTGTCCGTGTAGGAACAGGGTTATTATATGATCATATTAAATAAAATTAGGAATGAAGAAGTCATGGGGAAATAATCAAGAAATACAGCTAAGGAAAAGACTGATTTTTTTTTGTTAACTACAGGGATGACTTGTAGATCAAGAGAGCGAGCGGTGGTTAGCAAAAGTGTAATAAAAAAATTCATGTGGAAGTTTTATCTGGCAACACAGATCTGAATATAAGTAATCCAATTCAACATCAGCCTGACATTTAATACAAATTCAAAGCACAATAAAGATGATACACTTAATGATGAAGTGCGTTGAACTAGCTCTTATTAATTATGATATTAATTAATATATAGGAGTTTATAGTTAGTTTTAGGATGAATAATGGCCAGATCCAACGCCTTTTCCCCAGTTAGACAGTAACGATAAGCGGGTCTAAACAAAATTATGGGGCTCTTGGTGAACCACTTTACTTGAAACTCAAGACTCTGAACTAACTTGAAAATCTACCAGAATATTTCCTTCGGAGAGACATGTATGGGTGAAGAGGAAGAATTTGACATTAATGTGGGACTTTTTTTACCCACCTAAACGGCTAGAAATAGAATGGAATCTCCATATTTTCAACATTCTCCTTAATTACATGCTAACATGTATGCCAAGTTTTGCTCAATAACTACTCCCCTGCAAATGCTCTGTTTTTTTCCCTAGAATATGAAATCGCCAGCAGAGGTTTTCTCTGCCGGTGATATCATCCTCCCAGGGGATAAACTTAATTAATTTGAATTATGATTCTTTTTTGTGGTCTTTTACTTTTTCTTAGTCCACCATAGTTGTCATCACTCATCACAGCGTAATTAGACGAAACTTGCAAAATTAATTAAATATAAGTGTAGCATTCAATCAAGTAATTAAAAAAATTTTGTCAATAAAACTCTACTTCTTCACGTATTTGCCTTTGTTTTTTCCCTTTATTTAATTAATTAATTTAATTAAATTTTGTCTATATTCTTGTCGTAAAACAAAAGGAAACAATCAAATAAATAATTTGCAGGATCCTTCCTAAACAATCACCTGCTTTGTTTTTCAACTATTTCCAACCGACCTTCCTTCGACTCCCCAATTTCCCATCTCCAAAACAAAATTAATCTTAAAGAAATGAAAAAAAAAAAAAACTAATTAAGCCGGCAATTCCTCTAGAATTCTGACCCGCCCCTGCGTTGGTACGTGTCCATCGCATTACTAGCCGGTTAAAAACTGAACCGGTTCGATTGAAACAATAAAAATATAGAGATTAAACATTAACGTAAGAAACTAAGAATAATAGAACGTACCCCGCAACCGGTATCAATGGCGGTCCTGATTGACCCGTCTTTGAGATTGATCAGGTGGTCGATATCATCGATATAAGCATCAGCGCCACGCGGGAACATGGTGCCTCCGCCGGGAAACCTGAGCCTTTCACCTTCGACCTTAACCCAATTCTGCTTCTTTTTCTCCACGGTCAACTCTTTATGGGGCACGTTAGCGAACCATGCAAACTCCCTACTGGTAGGCCACCTAAACGGGACCTTGTAACCGTAAGGAGCTGGGATTCGACACTTTAACAACTCGTACCGTTGAGGACAGTGTCTTTCCCTGTATATAAGCATGTCCCTGTCGAACTTCAACGACCTTTTAGCGTCCTCGCACGGGGTGTATTCAGAGAAGGAAGGATCACAAGGAGGAAGGTGCGGGACACGCGCCACCTCTGGAGGAGGGTCAGGAGGGAGATGGTGTGGCATGAAGTCGAGTTGGGTGGTTGTGCGGAGGGAGGTGCAGGGGAGTCCGGGGTGGAAACCGTTGGCGGCGGAGGAGGAGTTGGGGATGGAACCTACGGAGTGTTGCCATACTCCAATGAGGTAAAAAGTGGTGCAAAGAATTGAGACAAGTGTGATATAGAAAAAGTTGTTCTTTTTAGCATTGAGGAAGGTGATGTGAGAGAATCTTGTTTGGCAGCAAGACGTTAGCGCCATTGACGAACAAAATCAATCAATCTTCCAGGAAAGAAATAAAAACCAAATAAAAAAGACAGGGACGGAGTAAGACCAAGACTCAAAGAGACAGAGGGAGAGGAGCATGTAATAGGGAGAAGGTGTCTATATATAGGGAGAGAAGGGTTTTAAGGTTAATTAAAGTGAAGTTTTCGAGGGGGATTTTGTCGGGGGTGAGGGACGCGCTTGGGCTCGTGAATTGGAGCGTGTTTGATTTATTAATCGGTATATACGAGGACGAAGGAAGAATTAATTAAATAAATTAAATGTGACAAGTTGGTTATGGTAAGTTTATAGTTGGGTTGAGATTCTCCTTGATTTTACTATGACTTGCCATTTTATTTGCCAAATTGCGTTTGGTCATGGGTGGTCAGTCCATGCATGCCAATGGTAAAAGATTAAGGTTTATATAATTTGAATAAAATAAAATACAAGCGCGTGACGGAATACCCACGGTATTTGGAACTGGGAAGGTTTAGCCGTCCTCCAGTCCATCTTCTGACTTCTTGATGGTAAAAGCAAAGCAATTAAGCAAAGCCAATCCCTTAGCAAATTGCAAGCTTTATCCAAAGCTCGTTTTCTTCTGCCTACTAAGTATAGTAAGTAGGGAGTAATGTTGTTTGATATTTAAATCGACGGCCAAATTGTTAGATCAAACATACAGCCATCTCTAGCTTCTCTAAATCAAATTTGTGCTGACTTTTGTCTTTTAGGCCAAAGAAACCTTTTTCAAAAGGACCAACAGTAATAAATCATGGGTTTGGCCATTTGGGGTTAGTTTTGAAGTGGGTTGGGAATGGGCCATTGGTTTAGTTACTCCTTCCTCAAGCAGGTGAGGGTTTTGACTTTTCATCTTTGTCTGCAGGTGCACATTTGTTTATTTATTTTTGTCAATAGGATTTAATCAAGTAAATAATTATATTAATAATTTAATTTAGATTTCAAAGCAATGCATGATGATTGATTTCGGATTAGGCTTATAGGCAAAGCAAAAATTAATAAATATTAAGGGAGGAGTAGATTAGGGGTTTTATTAATTGGATACATGGTCAAGCATGGGGCCATCAAAGACAAAACTGATAGTAATGGGTCAGTCTCCGGCGAATCTAGAGTTGTTTGCCTTCACGTATGTAATGTATGATAAATTTGCTAAAAGAAATGGTGAAGAACTGAGAAAACATGCATGCATGTGCCTCTCCATTATTCCCGATTTTAAGTATTAATTCACGTACAGGAACTCCTACAATCACATGTGATCACTCTACGCACTGGGCAAAAAATTGTCTTCTTTTAAAGGAAAGACTTTTCGTGTTATACATACCAAAAAGTAGGGGTGAGCATTAGTCGGTTCAAACCGATTTAATCGATTAAATTTATTAAATTTGGTCTAAACGGTTCGGTCAACTTCGGTTTTGGTGGGTTAAAATTTTCGGTTAATTTGATTAGTTCAGTCGGTTTTCGGTTTTTAAGAATCTCCAACCTAACCGACCGAACAACCGATAATATATAATAATATTTTTTATTATAATTTTTAATATAATATATATCATATAATTCATTTTTATTTGAATATATATATAATATAATTTGTTAATACTAAAATTTAAATAAAATAAAAATAAAAAATTATTATTCTTTTCTAAAAACTTAAAGATACTAACATTATGTATGTTTGGTTTTATTATTTTGGCAAGTTTTAAGTTTTTTTTAATTTAATACTTTGAAGTTGCTAATACTTTGAATCTAAATAAACTTATATGTATTTGTATTGAGATGTTTTATTAGTTTTAATTTGATTTTTTGGGGAAAAATTGGAAAAAGAAAAACAAAAAAAATACATTAAAACCGAACAAAACCGACCGATATAGTTCGGTTGTTCGGTTTGGAGTATAATTCGGTCGGTTTGGGTCGAAATTTTTAAGGAATTCGGTTGATTTGGTTTTAAGACATTTTCGACCGAACCGATCGTTTATTCACCCCTACCAAAAAGAATGATAAATAAATAAATAAATACACTTTTTCGGTGGTTCTGAATAGACCTGGCAATTTTAGATACGACACGTTGACACGATACGTGAACGACATGAAGTTACCGTGTTAGTGTTTAGCCTTAAAGTGTTCCGTATTTTAATCACGTCAACACAATTAAGATTAAACGTGTTTCGTATCTTAAGCGTGTTAAACACGATTAAAACACCTAAAACACATTAAACACGGTTACCTTTAATATAATTGAAAATATATTAAATTTTATGAATTTTTTATTTATTATAGAGATAATATAGTAATTTTAATTAATTATCCGTGTTTATACAACACGATTACACTATACGAAAGCTAATCGTGTCGTATTCGTATTTGGCCAAATTCTTGTTAATGGTACATATTTACACGACACGACACGATACAAAAATTAAATATGTCGTATTAGTATTTGAGTTAATGATTGTTAATGACATATATTTATACGACACAAAACATAAATTGTCAGATCTAGTTTTGAAGGAAAATGAAAAGTATTATCATTAAAGCCCGACAGTTAACAGACTAGAACAGTACACTGACCTGCTGAGCAAAAGCCCAAATCCCATATGAAGAGAACGTCCAAAGAGACCGTAAGAAACGGCCTAACACAGTATAACGAGCTTGGGCTTGATAGTGGGAATTTTATTAGTTTAGCCCATTCTGCCATTCGGCCTCAAGCTTTGTTTGTGCCTACATCAGTTTAGCCCATTGTAATAAAATATGTAATCGTAAGTCTTAACTCGATGTTTCTGGCCATTACTCCCTCTCCCCCTCCCAGATTTTGATTTGAAGTCCATTTGGAAATATGAGAGCGGGCTTTCGAATGATGATCATTTGAAATTGATTCTGGAAGAGTGATTATAAAATTTAGATATGGCACAATTATAGTCATATATTTAAAATAAATTATATTTTAATACATATTATTAATTATAAAATTTACTCTAAAAATTTTAAAATTTTTTATTTAGGATTAAACTTGTTTGAACTAATTATTAAACATTATGTCATATCTTGATTCTGTGATAATTTTTATGAAACTGAATCTGTATGATTATTTCTATCAAAGAATGTCTCATCTAATATATAAGTGTTTTTTATTGGGCTAATATTATAATATATATATATATATATTATGGGTTAAGACTTAAATGTAAATAAAGTCTACGAGTTGAATAATTAAAAAAAAAGGTTTAAATATTTGAACAAGAAGCAAAGCTTTTGTTTTTTTTTTTTTTTTTTCTCATTTTTAATTTGATGGTTGATAAGTAGAACGCAGTTTGCGCGTGGATATTCCACAAACAAACCTTTCATGAAATATTTCAGCACCTTGATTGATAGTCAAAGCCTATGCGATAAACCCATGAATCATTTTATTAATCCGATGGTCCTTTAGCATTAGACGGATCCATATCTTTATTCTGCAATGTCTATCGCCTTTGCTTACAGAAACAAGGCAGAGAAAACGAAAAGGGAAAACGCTAAATGAGAAGAAGAAGACGAAGAAAAAAGAATGGTCGGCAGTCGCATATTTATAGGAATACCACCCCAGCTAACAACAGAAGTAACATAATTGGAAGCCTCAATTAGCCAATTTGTTTTAAGACGGAGATTTTGTTGCAGTCAGAAGTCTCATCTCATGTCATGGGAAGCAAGGAGATTTATTTGCTCGTTTATAAATGTGCCGTAGATTTCAACCAAGAAATTCTTATGAGGAACAAACAACCGAGCCAGGTTAAGGTCTTTGGGCCTTAGTGTAACGGGCCCATCATGTTTCAGCTCCGCCACTCTGATAGGCCTTTAGGCCTTGGGCATTTATTTGTCTATTATTCCTATCATGATCAAGGTCTAATTTCATCCTTTCCGTTTGTAAGTTGAAACGCCACCGTATACCGCGGAAGCAGAATCAGAACCGCCTTTGACAGATATAAAAGGAAACTAAAAAGGATGGGGTTAAGCAGAAAAAAACCCCAGTTTGATGACAATTAGAGCTTGTTATAATATTATGTTATTATTAGTATAATATGAAGGAAAATCAAAAGCATTCATTTGCAAGCACCGCTGTCGCCTGCCGCTAGTAACAATTAGAGCAAATAGCCTAAAACCCATGTATATGTGAAGACTAGAGAAAGTCGATAGACAGAAAGAAAGGCCCAACACGGCTTAACATGAGCTTGGGCTTTTTATTTGTTCATAGATAAGTTTGCGTAGTGTATCCAATTCTTCCTTTTATCTTCATTCTCCAACTTTAATCCAATCTACGGGAACGAACAAAAGAGAGAGGGCGATACGGCAAGAACCGGAGACACAAAAAAAGCGATAACTGCAGAGGTAGCTAACTCCCTCAAAGATGAAAGACCCAATCGTAGGCAGATTTTTAAATCTTCTTAACTCCAAGCTTATGGTCATTCCTGCTTCTCCGAGATTTTGATGTGAAGTCCATTTGGAAATACGAGACCGGGAATTCGAGTAATGTCCCCTCCTTTTATCACTGTCCACCTGGTAATACAGTTATTCGTTTTCAATATATATCAATGGCTGCCTCAACTAAACCCGGTAAGAAACTAAAACAGAACGAACCTTAAGGCTATGTTTGGTTTATGGAAAATTTTAAGGAAAAGAAAATACTTAGGAAAATTTTAAGGAAATGAAAATGAAGGGGGAAAATTGCAAATCCATACTCTGTTTGGTGTTGAGGAAAATACCAAGGAAAATTGAAAGAAAAATGTTTTCCCACCACTGTTTGGCTCCATGGAAAATATTATGGAAAAGAAAATATAAGGAAATCTAAAGTTGTTTGTTTAACAAAATCCTATATTTCAAAAAAGAAAAAATGAAAGAAAATATGGCATTCCATATCTGTCCTGAAATTTGTTTACAAGTTGTACATAAATTCAACCAGAAGATGTCATCACATGGGAAACATCAGCCAAGATCCCACTGGCCCTCCTAGGAACCAAACCCCCCTACACGTTCTTTCAAGTACACAACAAACCAAAGGAGAATGAAAAACGATTTCAATGACTAGAGACTGTATAATCACTAACAATTATGACTTCTCACAACAAATCAAGGGACACTTTTGCCAAACGTTCTTCTCTGCAGCAGTAGTATTCACACTGCCGTGGTAACAGTGTTATCCAAATGCAAAAGGTGTTCCTTCACCCCTTTCCAGCACATAATCTGAAACAGTCAAATGGAAACATTGAAGTAGAAGAATTAAATTGAATTAAAGAAAATGACTATCCACTACAAGAAGGAAGAGAGAAAAAATTAAAGGGTAAAGTAATCACAAGGAGGAAAAGAAAAGCGGGAAAGATTATCATGACAGCAGTAGATCTCCAAAACAAATAGAAAGACACGAAAGAACAGTTGAAGATTGGCAATGGTCATTGAATATAAGCAACCTTACTTTGATATAGATGGAGTTTACAGCTGAGAATCAAGTTGACCAAACCAAATAGGATTTCATCTCTGCTTTGCCTGCATCCATTCTATAAAATTGTACAGGATCAATGGCCAAGCGAGGTTTGGATTACAATCCGTAAGTTCCGGGAAACCTATCTGTAAAAATATCAAAAAGGAAAAAATGTAAGCACTTGCTGAATTATTAACAAAAAGGAGCTCTTGTTCAACAAAACCATATTTTTTTATTGAGTAGCCAGCATGATTCTATGGACAAACAAGGCTGAGATGCTTGTTACAACTAACACCAGACTTTCGTAATAGAATGAACTCAACAAGAAAGCTAGAAGAATTATACATATCTTCAAAACTTCACTCAAGTCATCTCTCTTGTAATCCCGATCATATCGATGATCTCGATCATAATACCTATCCCTTTCCCTGCTCCTACGATCATAATCCCTCCCTTGGTCAGAGCTATCTCCCTGGTCATGATCTTGACTGGATTCTCTATCATGATCCTTACTTCGTTCCTTTGATCTATATCATCGATAATAAAACAATGTGAGCATTATAAAAGCCAACTAAACCAGCTTGCCAGCCCACCCATAAAAGATAAAAAAACAAAAGCAAAAACCAATATAAATTACCTTCTATCATCATAGCCAATGTAATTGCCACGAGGAAAACAACGAAAGATTTATATGTTATGTGAAAATCATTATGCCTTAAATCATCAAACAGGAAAAGAGCAAAGTAAATGAGATATGACCTGCTTCAAATACCTCGTATAATTACTAACAGAACAAAACAGAAAGCAAAGCAAAGAATCTGCTTGACCATTCAAATTGAAATTCAAAGCACAGAATCCTACATAAAGCCTTGATGCTAACTAGTTAGAGGAAGCCATATGAATCTGTTTGACCGCCTACCCTTTCTGCACTCGGCCTTGCCCTACATGATAAGCAAAGCAAAGCTCCTTCCTACTGCCAGTATCAATTCTAAGCTCATTAAGCTTGACCTCATCTGGTTCGCCTACTAAAAACTGCCCTTAATGGTACCTTACAGTTCATAGAAAAGGGAATTTCATAGGAAATTATTTGTTTCCTTAGCTGAACTATTACCAAACCGCAACAGAGAAAACAAAATCAAAATAAACCGTAGAGGCAGAAATGGGCAAGAACCGCGAGAAAAATGAGGGGAAAAGAACTTACAAGGAAATGGGAGCTTTGCTGAGAAGTTGCCCGTGTTCGCTTCTAAGCAGAATGCTTTCTCATCGGGCGAGAGCAAGCTAAAATGAGAGAAGACCTAAGAGACAGGGAGGGACGAAAACACGATAATTTTTCCAAAGTTTTTACTCCGGTTTTCCTCAGTTTTTTGCAAGGAAAATGGGGGAAATTTTTTATTCTAAACTTTACCCACCATTTTCCTTATTTTTATTTTCCCCCATATTTTTCCTATTAACCAAACATCAAAAATTAAAATCCAAGATTTTGGATTCTTTTCCTTTGTATTTTCCCTAGTACCAAACTAAGCCTAAGTAAAAATTTTATTCTATTATTTTATAGGATCAATTCAAGATTTTTCCCTTTTAGGAACTTGAATTTGAAAGTATTACACAATTACCTGTATTTTGTGACCATATGATGAATGAAAATGGCCATCTGAAGCTTGGCAAAGTCAGCTCCAACACAAAGCCTTATACCTCCACCGAAGGCCATGAAAGTCTTGGATCCCGCATGCAACTCTTTTCCCTGTATATATGCTTCTGCTTTTACTATTAATTTGAAAATAAAACAGAATGTTTGACGTATCATACATTGGAAATTGGCATATTTTACCTCCCATCGCCAAGGATTAAATTCAAGAGGGTCATCGTATTTGCCAGGACTCAAATGAACAGCTGCTGGGACAACCATCACCAACCAACCTGCCGGAATTGTGTACCCTGCGAGACAACCGACACATCCTTTAGCTTTCAAGGAAAAATACTAATGCTCATCTTGGCTTGATTATTAATTTTTACTACTTTGAAATTAAGATTTTGATCATTTTGGGAGTAGCCCATCAATTCATGACGTACTTACCCTTCATCTTAACATCTTTCAACACTCTTCTGAAAATTCCTGGAACAATATTTGCTAATCTAACTGTTTCATTGATAACCTGAGAAGATGCCAATAAGATTCAAGCAGATATGTTATTCAAAGGGCCAAAGTTTTACCACCTATATTAGTTAAGAAATCGATTGGTGTTGTTGAGAGTAGCAATCATCACCATATGTGTGAAAGTCATTGATTTATATTCTTGCCATGTAAGTCCAGAGTTCTTGTTATCTCGGCTTTTAATGATAGCCTCGTGCTCTTTCTGAAAATTATGATCGTTAGATTTTGGCTATTTTTCGTTGCCCTTGATTTTTTTTTTCTCTCATGAAAAAGGCACAGAGTTATAGTATACGAACTGTTAATTCTTCTAGGACTTCGGGATGATCAACAATAAACTTCGCTGCTAAGGTAATATATAGCTGCAGAAGTGGTCTCATGAGAAGCAAAGAGAAGCACAAAGACCAAGTCTATAGCCATTGGCTCCGTTAAAAACGAGTCTTCATTCTCCACTTCTTTGAGTAAACAATCTAAGAAATCATGGTTGCAATGACTCTTTGATGCTTTCCTCTTTTCAAATATATCTTTAATCACCTTCAGGGCATTTTTTCGACCCTGAATCAAAATTCAAGTAAAAAACTTGAGTGAGAATTGAGAAAGTAAAGAATTTCTCTTAAGGTTCAAATTAAGAAGGAATTTTATGATCATTCTATATGATACCTGCAAACATGCATGATAAGCAGTTCCTGGGATGTTTAAAGGAAATGAGATGAGACCCTCCATGAAGGCTTGGAAATTATCTCTCAATTTCTTCTTTGGAGACGTGTTTTCATCATAGTAAATGAGTGTCTTTGCAAAATATTGAAATACCATCTGTCAATAAGCAAACAAAAGGTCAGGACAAAATTAAACACAAGGATTACTTATCTACGTACAAATTTACCATTGAAAAAAAAAAAAAACCAATGATATGGCTTTCAAATTAATTACAACTTACCTCCGAAGATCCCTCTTTCACGTCCACAGTGCCAAGGCTAGCCCAGGAATTTAGATGTTCGCTCGTAGCCTTGTCCATGTCAGAAAGTAGTTTGCCTTTCAGGTTTTCAGGGCTAACAAGATGGAGGATTAAGTTTTTCAAGTACTTGTGAACCATCCCATGGTGCACGATCAAGCTTTCTTTCCCAAAAATTTCTAAGAAACTTTGTGTATACCATATTAAGAACGACTTGTTCTCTTGTTGAAAAATTTCATAATTAATTTCAGGATCAGTTGATATAATAACATTCTGGCCTACTAAGTTCGTTCGAAACACGGCACCATACCTATAAAAAAGGAATTTAATTAACCGTAAGTTTATCAGCTAAATTGCATGAACATTAACTAACTTAAATTGGATTATTGCTGTTGAGATGCAAGTTGACAATTTTTTTCAATTTCATATATATGCACAAATGCAGAGTTGAAAAAATCTAATCTTATAACTGTTTGTAGTTTGTAAAGATTTTGATGATACTTTCACAGTCTTTTCCATCCAAGGAAAAGGTTATCTTGTTTTATGGCTTTTCTTAACTTTGGAATTCAAGCATATATATATTGATAAACTATGAAAAAAAAAATGCAACAATCTTATACCTTTGCATTCTTTTCTTGATAAATGGTGGAATGTCATTAAAAGAATGGGGAGAGAAGAACTCAATAGTCTCCCCAATGATGGGCAAGCCCATTGAACCAGGAGGCAGTAGGCCATTGCACTTGGGGTTGCCCCAGTTATGCAACCAACGGCTAAATATCCTAACAAGAAGCAAAGCTATAAGACACAGAACTGCTACGGTCCACATTGAATATAGCCAGCTGGGGATGAGAGGAAGTATTTTATTTATATGGTTGCTTCCTATGAACTACTGTCTGTTTGGAGATTCAAATGGCATCCCAACCGAATGGTTATATATATACTAGAAAGGGACAAGGGGTGATCTCTAGAGCGAAGAGTAGCAACTTTGAGAGGGAAATGTGTGCTGATTGAAATTACGGCACAGGGTGGGAGCCTCAAGAGTAGGAAGTTTCAAAGCAATTCTCCAAGTAGAAACGGATTAATTCCAAGGAGTGAGGAAGTTTCTCTCATGTCCTGAGTAGGATAGATGTGACCTACAGAGGCATCAAATCGGGTTGATCGGATAGGTTTCGGGTTCGGGTCAATCAAGTCGGGTCAGTTTGGGTCAAAAATGTTTTTTTGGGTCATTTCGGTTTTTAGGTCATTCGGGCCGCGGGTTTTTTTGGGCTCGGATCTTTCGGGTTCGGGTTTTTTGAGTTTTGTCCTCGGGTTATTCGGGTTTCGAGTTTGACCATCGGGGCTTTTGAGTTACAGGTTTTTTGGATTTTATGTCATTTGGATTTGATTTTTTTCGGATTTAACTCTCGAGTCATTCGAGTTCCCAATTATTTTAAATTGAATTAAAGTTTTGATTTTACAAATTAATATTTAAGAGAGATTTTATCAAAAATATTATTTATTAAATTTGTTATAAATTTTAATTAAATTAATTAAATTGTAATGTTATAAATGTATTAATTAAATTAGTAATATTTATAACTTTTTTTAAAATTTTCCTATAAATATATATAGTTTTAAATAAAATAATTATTTAAGTTTTTATTATTAACTAATTCATTTCTAAATTATAATTGATATATAACAAATTCATGATTCATAATATCATTAATCCATAATTATGAATTGTCCATCGTACAATCATAAACTAAGAAACCAAAATTTGAATATACGATTACAAACTAAAGAGTCAAAATTTTGGTATACAATTACAAAATTTACCAGTTTTCTTTTATAGAATTGAAAATTTAAAAACTTTTGTTTGGTCCATGAATAGGATAGCCGAAAAGGAATAGCCAGGAGCCAATAGGCCATCCAGACTGTTATACAGCTATGGCCAACATGTCCATGAACCATTAATCTTAGTATCTTATTATCTTAATGCTAATGATTTTGTTTTGTTCTTTTCTTTTTAAGACTTGTATATAAACTATACTTTATATTGATTAGTGATTATCATCACCAACTTCTGCATAATACAACAACTTGCACATACGCTACATTCGGATTCTCATTAAATTATTTATTTTGGCGAGAACCAAATTATAAGGAGAAAATATATGACAACATATTGAAATTTTAATTTCAAATTTTCAATGTTTAGATGTTTTTTGTTGGATAGATAATTCACTAATTTGATATGAACATTAGTAATTTATTAATACTACTATAATTTATAAATTTTCTTAGTTAGAATGGAAAATTGTCATTCACGTTAAGAAGTTTATTTCTTGATTTGATCAGTAATGATGAAATTAACATGGTCTTTTGTAAATTCTCAAATTTTCCTTAATAATGTTCATAATTAATAGTATTAAATTTAAGTAATAATATTCTATAAATTCATATAATTCAATCATAATAATAAAATTTAAAAATTTAATTATGAAAAATATTTTTTAAGTTTACTTTGATCAAAATTTTATCAATTATTTATTTTTATTTTCTTTATCAAATTTATTTATTAAATTTGAAGTTTAGGAGGTATATAAAATTACTTCATCTATCCCTATTTGTCTGTCACAATTAACCGTTTCATACAGGACAAAAAAAGTAGTTATGATACAAAATTTCATACATATTTACATTGACTTTCATACTTTATCTCTATCTCTCTTCCTCTTTAATTCTCTCTTCTAGTTAAGAAAATATTCATTTAAGATAGAAAGAAAGTCGTTTTAAAAGGGTAATTTTGAAAAATTAGTAATTAATGCTGGGATATATACAGAAAAAATGGAGAAATAAAACTTCTAGAAACAAATAAAGCTTCTAAGAATGAGCAGATAAATAAGGACAGAGGGAGTATTTCATTAGTTTGTCGGATTCTTTCGGGTTAGATTCTCGAATTTTTCGAGTTAAATTCTCGAGTCTATCAAGTTTCGGGTCTATTGGATTTGGATCGTTTACTTTTTTTTGTCAAACCAGGTCAGGTTAATTTCAGATTCAGATCAACTTTGGACAGCTCTACCTATCATGCGCAGGACATGAGAGAAACTTCAAATGAAGAATTTTCGATCAGTAAACACATGAGAGAAACTTCAAATGAAGACTTTTCGATCAGGAAAGTTCAATTTGATATCTAGGAAAAGGAAAAGCTAATGAGGGTGCTGATTGGAGGGTTGTCCATTCAAAGAGGGTCATGTATTCTAATAATTGGACTGGGAGGCATATTATAAATGTGATATACGTGCAAAGTAATCACCCACGTACATCACAAGTATGTAAAACGGTCAAAGTAATCACCAGATTCGTGATGAAGAATATAGCGCCTCAAGTTCTTATAGTCCATAGCCCATCACAAGCATGTAAAATGTTCTTCTTATTTAAAGCTTTGAATACATGAATCCGTCACGTTCCTTTGAAATTGTGCGGTATGTATACTTTTTCTAATTCTTTAAGTCAATGACGTATTTATTATCAAGTTACTAATTCAAAAATATCATCCCCTGGTGAAGTGGAAAATCGGCATTGGTTGGACTATTTGTTTGTCGAGAAACAAAAAGGGTCTTTTTTCTTTTTGTGGAAAATTTTGTCAATCAGAAGAAAAAATTATTAGGTAAATTAGACCTATCATGTCATTTATAAATTCGATCAATGAATTCATAACATCTAAAAAATTTCTTAAAATTAAGACATGAATTTGACATAAATTTAGTCTTACATTATAAAGAAAAAGAATTTAAATGATAAGTTCTTAAATTTAAATTATAATTATGATAGAATTTTAATAATTATATTATAATTATTGAATTGTCATAAATTCATTGTCTGAATCTATAGATGACATAATAGACCCGACCTATATAATAATTTCTCGTCACCTAGACCCTTTTGTTCAATGCACTGTTAATGGCGATAAAGATGTAAGTCAAAACTTTTGAAAATTTGGAAGCTCTTAGTTGAAAATTTGGTATAACATTTAAGGACACAAGGAGGACTAAAGATTACGTATGAGATTAGACCAAAGAACATGACTGGGCATTCCGTACGAGGTACTCTCAAAGCTGACCTAAAACTTTAATTAAAACTTGCTGCCTTGCATGGCTGGACGAAATCAATACGAGTAAATGATTCAACTAAGAAATCATTATGAGGAATCTTTGATGCCTTCCTCTTTTCAAATACTCTTCTCTATCTGTAATTACTCTGCAATTTGCATGCATTTTAACTTTTAATGACCCAGAATCGAATTCAAGTAAAAAGTTTTACATGATATACATATCAAAGCAGCCGTTCATTTCTGAATTTCAATAACCATTAAGTATTAACCAAAAATCTAGTAGTAATAACTTATCAAGATGTCGTGGGAGGTATAATCAATAGAAGCCGAGGTAATTTACATGGACATATATATTTTATTTTTCTGAAGTAAGGGGGTGGGTGACCATGATTTTTTGCTTTCCTCTCTAATCTCAACTAGGCACCTTTACCTTATCCAATATTTGTGTTGGGCTTCTCTTTTAGTTTTTCGCTTTCCTTTCTATTCAGGGCCTTCGGAATAAGATGTATTTTTTTGGTGTAACTAATGGTATCCTTATGTCTTTGAAGTTTTGATCCAAGATTAATCAATTTTTAGTCGGATTGGTCTATTATGGGGGTAAAATTCTCTCAATAATAGTTTTCTCCATTCACAAGACTCAAACTCGAGACCTTACTTTAAAAAAATAAGTGTTAAATTATTTGAATCAACCAATTATTGGTGGAATCAGATGTATTTGAGATCAAAGGAAAGGAGAGCTGACCGGTGACAAGGCTGAACTGACGGTTTAGCCGGCCCATGGTTATTCTTCTTTTTCCTTCTTTGGAATGAGACGCACCAAAAGGCGAGGATAGGAAGCCTTTTCTTATATAAAAGCCAGCCCGGTTACTATTTTGGGCTTTGAGAGTCATGGACCTATTGCCTCAGCTCCGCCGCCAGGCCTTTACATTGGGCTTTTATCATTCTAGTTCCTATCGAAGTTGGATTTCATCTCTCCTGTAAGTTGTAACTTGTAAGCTGTAAAAGGCACTATATACCCCCAAAGCAAAGCCAGGATGGCCCAAACCGAGGGCTTTGTAAAGGAAGCCATGAATGATGAATTAAAAGAAACAAATCCTAGAGCAGGTTATGGCTTATTTGCTCTGCCACTGGAGTCTGGAGAATGGAGTTCTGAAGCGGGTAGGTAGGTCAAGGAAATTTCTCTTTCTAAAGAGAATGATGGAATCAACATTTAAATTTTAATCGACAAAATTAGTTTCGACTTTAACTCCTACACAAGACAAACCTTTTTTAATGGATGATATCTGTCATTAGGTGAATGCCTGAAAGCCTTGAACGTGTCAGTGGCCATAAACCCCACGTCTTGTCCATATGCCTTTCTGACTCGGTTCCGCGCTGGGGGAGATTGCAACTCTTTGGCTACTTCTTAATTCATCATCCAAAGTTGTTAGTATTGTAATCCATTTATTAAACACAAACAAGGTGGTGGGGAATATTTGAACAATAACTCATTAGATTACGCCAAAGAAACAATTTGGCTCTTTTTCGTTTAATCTAATCTAAAAGAAATCTAGCTTTGTTGCTTTTTCATTTGTTTAATATATAAACTAAACTAGTGGCCGGGAAGAATATAAGATACGTAGGAGAGAGATTAAGATTTTTTGATAGGGAAGTTTTAATCAAGGAGGGACCGAGAATATCGCTTTTCTCGAGTAAAAGTAAAAACTTAGGCTATGTTTGATACGAGAAAACATTTATTGTTTTTATTTTTTAAAAAATATAAAGAAACTAATATCTAAAATATGTGTTAAAAAAGAAAATGTATATATGTTTTAGAAAATAAAAATAGACTTAGAAATGAGAATAAAAAAAATTGTTCTCAATTCTAGGTCCATTTCCATTTCCATTTTCTAAAATATGTATACATTTCTATATACTATACATATCTTAGATGGTGATTTCTTTGTATTTTTTAAAAAATAAAAACAGAAAATATTTTCATGTATCAAACATAACCTATTATTTTATCTGACATAAATTATATCATATCATAACAGAGTTTAAGTTTCAGTTGAAAACTTATGCGTTCTAGTTATATAAATCAATGAAGATTATTAGTCATTATTTATTTAGGCAAAGACCTTCTCATGATTGGGGTTAGACGGCTCGAGGTACCACAATTTTAATGAAATACGTTTTCAATCCAGATATACATAATGGTTGGATGTATCCCAGGCGTCTCTCACTCTGAAACCGTCGGATGTTTTTCAATAGGGTTTTAAGGGATAAGATACATAGTATTTGTCTATTTCATGTTTCTCAAGGCCAACGAAAGCAAATCACACTCAGTTCAGTTAGTGTTTAGACTCTGTTCTGTGCTTCTGTTTACTGTCATGTTCTATGTTTTGGTCTTTAAGGGCTTCCCTGAAGATATATAATAGTACTAGTCTAAGGACATGATTATATATCTGTTCAAAACGGGTTGCCCCCTTGCCATGCTTCTTTACGACTGGTTCCAATCCAATCTTCACAAAATTTTCCTCTGTATAGTGATCGGCAAAAGTTTATTAAGGGGAAGTTTGAATATCATCTCAACCAAATCAATCGTATTAATTGGAGAAATTAAACACTCGACCTATGAAAAATGGCCTGTCGGAGTTGGGGTTGGAGTTGGACCACGACTGCTATACCCTGGCTATTGCCACGTTTACAAAGAATGTTGGATGTTCGTGACTGGGTCAATGAAAAGTAAGCAGCCTCTAATTATTAACGTTCAAACAACAGTGGAAATAGTTAAAGGTTAACAATTACAATCCAGATCGATAGGGTGAGTTTTTTCTTTCGGATTCAGGGGATCGGGGCAAGCAGGTTGGAATGAAATATTTAAAATATCGGGTCAGGGTTGGAGTCGGATCTTAGGGTATGCCCCCATTTTGCCCGGTATATATATATATATATATGTATGTATATATGTGTGTGTAAATAATATATTCTATTTATTTATTTATCTTTTTTAAATTTATAAATTATATTGATAAATATGTTATTAACACTAATTAATGATATTTAACTTAATACTATTACATATTTAAGAGTAATTATAATATAATATAATTAAAAATCAAAATCACAAAACAAAAAACTAAATTCAGGAGGGGGCAAGATAGATGCGGGTTTTTTTTTTTTTCAAGGTAAACGATTAAATTTTATAACCCGATGTGTCAGGTCAGGCAGATATGATTGGGTCGAGTTTGGGAGGACGTGCAAAAAACCGTCCCACCCTGATGCTATCCCTAATCCAGGATTAGGAAAGTCATTATCCTAATTCCTAACAATTGAAAGTGGAAGGAATTCTTGCTTGTTTTGTTTGTCTCTGCTTTCTTTATATGTAAAGAAAAAGGATACACTTTTCATTTTTCTGCAATAAAGGAGTCCAGACCCAACCTATTCGAATGGATAAGGGCTTAGATTAAGTTATTAACGTATAAATTCGACAGCAATGTTCTTCGTTATGATTCCCTTCCCCTGCGTTAGGTGTTTTTCAGCATCCATGTGTTGCTTGAAGTTAGAAAAGGAAAGAAAATATTGTAGGCTTTTTCAGGAAAGAAGATCAAGTAAAGGAAAAAGTGTAAGGATTTTCTGTCTTTTGAAATCCAATGATTGAGTTAAAAGAAAAACGACAACATCAAACAACCTAGTGGCTGTGCTTCTGATTTGCATTTGCTCTTCTGCCAAAACTGCTCTTTCACGTTTCGGCCCTTTGCTATCATCAAAGGCCAAATATTATCTTTCAGGCGGTGAAATTACTCGGAAATTCATCAATTAGTTTATTTGCAGTTACTTAGCTTATCTGAAAACTTTATAGTATAGAGAGTTATTAGGCTTGTTAACGCTCTTTGACCTACCTAATTGTATTGCAAATAGAAAGCATCTTCCAAGGTTGTCTTTATCCAAAACATTTTCTTAAACTATTTTTTTAATGGAAATCATGTTTGATTTATTTCCATTTTTTTTTTGTGATAGATTTAAATCGATTTCTAACCTTCATGTTTGATTATAATTTTTAATTTCTGGAGCTAATAAAATTCAAGATTTAGTAGTTGAACTTGAACTTGAACTAGTATTATTTGTAACAAAAGGAAGAAAATAATGGGGTGTTTATTAAATCAATAGATAATTAAGACGACGTAGAAGTATAATTTTACTAAACAACGCATTTATCCAAAAAATGATCCAATTAATTAATTAATTATTAGTAATATATATCTATATACTATAATAATGCGACTAGTGTTGACCATGACCGTTAATCCGACAAGGCGACAAGTGGTAGCACAAACGCGCCCAGCTGCGGCGCGTTGGAGCAGACATAAAATGGGATCAGTTAACCTAGGACTACTACCGAACCGAGTAAGCAACTGTCCCTTTAAATGTCGAAGTGGATAAGATCCCCTCTCTCTTCCAGCTCAAACAACCTGAAGCTTATTCAGAAACTCTCTTGTCTCTACTTCTTTAACCAATAAAGAAAAAAACAAAAAGACCTCTTCTTCTCGACGCTTCTCCTTTCTATGTTTCTCAATCCTGATGCGCGTACACATTACTTAGGGATCGTCGGCCAAATTTCCTCTCTTTATCTTTGTAATTTGCTGACGCTTATTTGTCTATGTAACAATACGTTGTTCACAAGTATCAGACGCAGGCAGCTTTGAATTTCAGGGTTTTTCTCTTGGTATTTCTTTCTCAGATTTCAAATGACAAATTCTGTCTTATATTTCTCTGCATATCTCTACTTTTTCCCTCTGGTATTTGGTTTGACCTGACGTCAACTTAAGATTTCTATGATCAGTTTACACTAAGGCTTCTCTTTGCCGATTGCTTTTGTTCATCTCTCTGTTCCAAGGACCCCAAAATTTATGCCCCTTTTTCTGTGTCTTTTTGGAAAACCCAGATTTAGAATTGAGTTCTGGGTTTAGGAAGTTAAAAAGGGATTGAATGGGTGCTAATATATCTGCTGCTGTATTGGATGGGGATAGGAATGGGGGTGGTCCTCCATCAAGGCCAAGACTTGATGACATACCAGAGAGCTGTGCGGCATTGGTTTTGGCTCAGTTGGACCCGTCTGAGATTTGCGAATTGGCTCGGTTGAATCGATCTTTTCGCGGTGCTTCGTCCGCTGATTTTATATGGGAATCAAAATTGCCCTCCAACTATAAGTTCATTGTGGAGAAAGTGCTGGGAGACACAACTTTGTTGAATCTGCAGAAGAAAGAACTTTATGCTAGGCTGTGCAGGCCTAATCCCTTTGACGCTGGCACAAAGGTTCTTACAATCTAGCATAAATTCTTTTTTGTCTCCCTCCCCCTCTCATCGCTATCTGTCTCTTGGGTGGTTTTATTTTAATGATGTATAATGTTGGCTTTTCGCTATGTGCAGGAGATATGGCTAGACAAGAATACAGGAGGGGTTTGTTTATCGATTTCTTCCAAGGCTTTGGCGATCACAGGGATCGATGATCGGAGATATTGGAGTCATATTTCCACCGAGGAATCTAGGTGTGTTGATCTTTCAAATTTTTTTAGAATAGCCTTGCTTAGTGAAATTTTCTTTCTCCGTAGAGCTGGTCAATTTGTATGGAACCAGGATTGATACCATACGCCACTTTAACTGGGGTTCTCTGTCTCGAGTCTAAAAGGCCACTTACAATATTTATCTTATTGATCCTTGATTTTTCTCTTTCTTTTTCTTTTGATATTTAGAGATGTTTAAAGTTTATTGGATTTGATTGTTTTAGGCAAGTCCTCAATTTAATTTGATCCCTTAACTAAGTACGAGATTAACACTGTGGATTTTATGTCTTACTGAGTGAACTGAAACCTTTAGATATCAGTAAGCAAGACAGACTTCTTAAATGAGATTACAGAGGTGACACGAGCAATTTTAGCATTCAAGATCGGAAAAGGAGAAAGGTTTTATGATGAAATGGTTGACACGTAACATACATGCCTGATGGCTGATTTTAACATTCCTTTGTTAACATTGGTAAAACCCCATTGGTACATTAGATCCATTTTGAGTGGCTTGGTTTTGAATTTATAATTGCGTTGTGTTTTGGATGTGAATGGCTGCCAGATTAGTATAATTGATATTTCTTCCCTTGTTGGAATTATGCAGATATCCTACAGTAGCATACCTGCAGCAAATTTGGTGGTTTGAAGTAGATGGAGAGCTTGAGTTTCAATTCCCGGCAGGAACATACTGCCTATTTTTCAGACTCCAGCTCGGGAAATCCTCAAAGAGATTGGGTCGCCGGGTTTGTAACTCTGAGCACATCCATGGCTGGGACATAAAACCTGCTCGATTCCAGCTAACAACTTCAGACGGTCAACATGCTATGTCCCAGTGTTATTTAGACAACCCCGGGAACTGGGTTCTCTACCATGTTGGAGATTTTGTTGTTCAGAATCCTTACGGATTGACCAAAATCAGATTTTCTTTGACACAGATTGATTGCACTCACAGCAAAGGAGGCCTTTGCGTGGACTCTGCTTTGTTATACCCTAGTAGTGTGGGGAAAGCGTTTAGATGAGAAAATATCGAGAGCTGTAAATATCGATTTGTGATTAAGGTTAGGTTTTCCTAGTGCTCAAGAGTGTTTGTATTATGGAAAATTAGATCTTCTGCTTATTGTTATCCTTTTGTTTGTGGAGTAAAATCTTGTCATCCAGTTTTTAGTTTTCCTTGAACAAGTGCTGCAGGCCATAAAAGTTTCAGCAAATTTTGAAAGTGCTTTATTTGTAAAGGGAAATTACAGTGATGAATTCGCATGATATACTTCCTCTGTTCTCTTCGTAAATTCTGTACCAGGCAACAATTTATGGGACACAAGCCACAACCGTTATTGGCATGCACCACGCAGGACAGGAAGTTGTCCGAGTTCATGGAACTTGAAATCAGTTCTGGAATCATGCAGTAGCCTAACAGCAGGTAGGAAAATGAAATTGGTAAGTCTCAAAAAGTATAAAGTATTTGCCTGATGAGCTGGAAAGATATGCGTTGACCCCATTGAATCCTGAATAGTAAGCACTCGAGCCTCTTCCGACTTGAATACTTGATGTCGTCGTTGTCTAACATGTAGGACCCTTTTATAATATTCACAATAATAATATATATGTTGCCTGACCTGGGCTTCTAACTTCGTTTTTTTTTTGAGGGAAAAGAGATAAGCTTAGTATTAAGACAGGAAATTATTACAATCAGAGTCAATTAAAGGTTGAAGCCACAGAGGGACTTCCTCCATCCAAAATGTATCCTGTTCTAAACTAAGACCATGCTGTGATAAGCAATCAGCTACAGCATTACCATCTCTTTTAACATGCAAAATCTACACATTGTGTAGTTTAGAAATCACTGAGTTTGCAGCCTCTATATTCGGGCCAACCAATGAGAGATCCTTCTCCTGACTTCGAAGCTTTGTGGTCACACCCAGAGCATCTCCTTCAAGTTGGACATTTGTGAATCCCATATCCAGAGCCCATTCCAACGCCCTCCATGCTGCCAAGGCTTCAATAGTTTCGGGGTCTGCAACATTTGATACCTTACAAGCAAAAGCTCCCAGCACACCCCCTTTCCAATCCCGAGCCACACATCCAATACCACCTATAGAGCTATTTTTGGAAAACGCTCCATCAAAATTGATCTTGACCATCCCTGATATCGGTGGCTTCCAACTAACGCTAACCTTAGCTGTAGATTAAGTCTCCAAGGCTGCTGAACTTCTTAAAAACTCCTCTAGGTAGCTACTAGCAAAAGTCGCAATAGCCTGTGCCGTTCTTTGTTTCTGTTCGTGCAACAGCTCATTTTTCGCAACCCATATTGACCGGGGCTTCTAACTTCTAAATCTGCCGGAAAATTGCAAACCCTAATTTTTTTTTCTCCCCAGGTTATGGACTATACATGCAATTGGCATGGAAGTAGGATAGGGCACATTTTATGCTAATTAATGAGATCAAACTTAACCTAAAGAGGAAATTTCATAACATGCAGATGCAGTGCATCTGGTTGCATGGGTATAAAAGGGAGGGAAAATAATGGAATAGGAATGAATAGAAGAAGAGGAGAGCAATATAAGATATATTCTTTAGAAAAAAAAAAAGTGAAAATGTTGGTGAGTTTCCTTTTATTTCTTCTCTGGATACTGTATAGTATATGGTAGTCGGTAAAAAAAATTTTGGGGTGAATCTCATTTTTAAGTCTCTTTCATTTCAATTTCATATTAGGGGTGATTGATTTCGTTCTTAGTCATCCTTTATTTATGATTCCTGGTTGTTGGTAGTCCGTCTCTTTCCTAAGGCACTCGCACTGTTTTTGTCTTTTAAGTATTAAAAGCAAAAAAAAAGCTAAAATATGGTTGGAACTTGGGGAGCCTAAACTTCTTCAAGTCCGGCCAAGTGGACTAATATTGGTCAATAGCTTAAGGTCTCTTTCAATCCGTTCCCCAATCCCTTCACTTCCAACCTTGACCCCAACTTTATTCAGGAATCAAGGACAATTTCTATTAGGTGTCCTTCCCCCAACTAAACTTACCATGAGCTCGGCGGCATCGATCTCCCCCGAAGAAGGAGATCATCTAACTATTGGTTAATCGAATTGCATTGGGTTTATTTAAACTTCAAAGATTAAAGATGTGTATTGTATAGTTAGATGATCTTGACTTCAGCTTTGGTATTGATTCCTTGGACGAAGATATGATTAATCTTCTAATTGGAATCAAAAGTCAATTTTGTTTGAAAGTCACGAAACAATTTGTACTCCATCCATATAAGTTAAAATATACTAATATATATATGATTCCACCCAAAAAAAAATATAATATATAATAATTGGTTTGCATAAAAATAAAATTTTGTATTGCACCATACAATATAAATAAAAAGTTACTGTGATTCACGTGAAAGGTAAATTATTTGCTACCTTTCATCAGAAAGTAAAATTCATGGTGTTGGTAGCTCTAGCGGAAGCAGTAGTACGTAGTACTACAAATAAATACTAATAATGATAAAAATAATAATGCTGTGGGTAATGTCACACTCCCAAACTAAAACAATACAAATTCAACCATAATGTAATTGGACGATCGATGTCCCCTTTTTAAGGTTTAATGTATTCTCAACAAAACCAAGAATCTTTTTTACTTTCAAAAGCAAGATTTTTTTGTATAAACCCCCTTATAATTGGATTTCTTTGCATAAATGTCTCCAATTTTTTTACATATTTTTAATCTTTTAATATAACAAATTGACTAATTGAATAAGATATTAGAATATGACTGCACCTATGATACTTAAAATACTGTTTGGTTTAAGCCAAAACTATAGTATTTGTTAGCGTAAATGCTTTATTCCACAAATGGAATTTGATGTCTAGAAAGTGTTTGGTTATTTAATTAATTAGTATTTATAAAAGATTACTTATCATTCATCTTTTTTTTTTGGTACAAAATGGTTAAATTACTTATCATTCATCTAATTCAGTTTGTGTAGCTAAAATATTATACTGACGATATGGAAAGATAATAATCCATAAATATTACAACTATTTTAAACTACTATGTAGTAATTACACATAAATAGATAATAGTATTAATTAATAGTATTTATAATTATTCGTATATTAATTAATTAAAAGGCAACTCGTTGAGGAAGTTTGCTATCTACCTCCCACCATTTATACGCCATCTCTCTTCTCTGTTCCAATTATCGCCAACAACAACTACCTCCGCCTCTTCTCTTTGTTCTCCTCTCACTTTCTGTCTCTAGGGTTTCCCCTGTTTGGCGGATTTGGATTTCATGCTTTTCTTCTTTTCTTTTCCCCCTTTCAGCAAAAAGGTGAGAATTTGAATCCCTTTTTCTTCTTAGCTCTTCATGTTTCTTTCCCCTCTGCTTTCTCCCCATCCTACAATTCTCCTTCCCCTTAAAAACTCTCTCACCCCCCCCCCCCCTCCCCCCCTTTCCCCGTTATTTTTTTCTTAAATTCACGGGGGATTGGGTTGAATTTTGGGTTTGGTGCATTCTTTCACTTTTGATTTTGTTATTATGTTTTTCTTCATTTGCTTTTCCGTTATTGCTCGGAACTGCAATTAAATTCAATTGATTGGGATTATTTTCTTCTAATGTAATTAATAATCCTGATTAGAATCGGCCGTTTTTAATTTGTTTTATTCATTACTGAACTGTTAAGTATCGATTTTAATTTCATGCTCATTCGAAAAAAAAAAAGTGATCAAAATCGAACCTTTAGAATTCTGCTTGTTTTATCAATGCCAATTACTTCATTCTTTGTATCAAACAGAAGTTTAAGAATGCTGTCAGATTGATGAACTCAATTCCTCAAAAAAGTTCTATCTTTTTTCCTTTTGTGTTGGCTTCACTTCAATTGCATGCATTTCTGGATTGGAGCTCTCCCCTGTCACGATAAAACATATCAAATTATTTTAGTTTTGGTTGCTCGATAACTTTTGGCATTGTTATTGAAGCCCTTTCTTTATCTGTCAATTTTTCCTTTTGGAAGAACAAAAAGCGTAAAATGGGGTGCATGCAATAGAGCATCATATTTTTGTAGGGTTATAAGCTGTCTAGTTACTTGCATGAATAAGAGGCATGATTTTTTCCTTTTGTATCTGACTATTGTGTTTAGATTGATGGTTCTTTTCAATTTTTGCTCTCTTTTAATCCCATAAATATTCTGTCTTTGCTATTTTTTGAAGCAAAATTTGATTAAATGAGAAGTAAGTAGTAAAAGTAGGTATGAAATGGAAGCTGAAGTGTTAATTTTGTTATGTATGTGAGCTCTAAGATTGTGTTTTTTGCAGTGCTAAAGCAGGACGTCGGGGTCAGTTTGGAACTTAGAAAAAAAATGAAACGTGGTGTGGATTTCTTGAATTGCCTTCATAGTGACTTGTCATTAAAGATTCTCATGTCTTTGGAGGATCCATCTGATCTCGTTCGCCTTAGTGCTGTCTCACGCTTCTGGCGACATTTTGGTGAGCTAGAACATCTTCTATATGCTCTTTTTCTCTTTTAATGTGTAGTTCTTTTTAGTTTTCAAATTCCTACAAATGCTCATTAAATGAAGATTGAATTGGAATGTGCTTGTCATGTTGGGAAAGTTCTAATTGAGCATAACATCATCTGGAATGAATAAGTGTGCAGTTTGGTTGCTGGATTTTCAGTTTAGTTCTGTCTTTTGGTCCTTTGTGTTCCATGCCCTTTTTTCTTGTTCCATGTTTACCAATCAAGGACATTCTGTATTTCGAAGTAAGACAGATTTCAATAAAAATAATAGGTTGTAATCCTCTTGTTTTCCCAAAATCATCAAAGTGTTTTATTGACTTGTGGAATAGTTAACACCAAAGAAACACATCATTTTATGTTTTATAGTCTGTTTGTCATGGAGTCCTGTTGGCTCTGCTCGTAAGGTCTATGTCTCTTGCATTATGCGAACTGTGCTTGCATCTGTACCATTCTGGGATAGTGCACATTTTTATTCCTCATATATCATTATAATTTGAGAACTCACCCATTGGCTTCATTTAATGATTTCTATATAATCTGAAATTCAATTGAAAATACCCAATTGGATAGCGGCCCTTTGGAATGCTGATACAAAGGAGACACTTGTGAAGTTTGTTTGTTTGTCATGACTTTTTATCTTCAAGATATTAATCTTGCTTTGCATGCAGGTTTCAGTCATTCAGTCATTACTGACTCATGAGTTTTTAATGGTCTGCAGTGATTAAAAATGGTCTATCTAAGAATCTGTGTCTGAGAATGTTTCCCCAACTATCCAAGGTCGACCATGTCAATGATCGAACTGAAACTAAGAAAGGGCATGCGGAAGCTGGATCTAGTAATTTTATGGAATATGAAGCTTTGGAGAGGGAGCATAGGGTTTTTGCCTTTTTAGCTCGAGGTTGTACATTGTTTAGGCTCAGGCCGTGCATCTCAAAGGCAATCATTGCTTCTAGCACAGATAATTATCCAGAGGAAAGCATAGATAATACTCTGGAACCAAGAGATAGAGTGGCACGGAGAGCTTCATACTGGTCAAGTAAAGGGCAAAAAAACCCTGCAGTGCCTGAAATGTTGACATATAGATTGGATGCTGATCTGTGTGTTATTACTGAAATCAATATACGACCTTTCCGAGGTAACTATGTTTATCCCATCTTTCATCTAACCTTAACTCTCTCTCTCTCTCTCTCTCTCTCTCTCTAAATTTTATATATGGGTGTTGAATAAATAGCTTGATTTTCTTATAACCTTTGCTTTCACTGCAGCCTATTTCCAGTTTGGTTACCCTATATACTCAGCAAAAGGTGTGAGATTTCGAATGGGTCATATTCGATCCTCAATGGACAATCTTTTGGATGAGTCATCCCAGGGCTCTGGAAATGACAAGTTCGTATGGACTTACACGTCACCAGAGTTTCCAATGGCTCAGGTGTGTTCAACTACCTTGGTTCAATTTCCTTTTTTTAATTGTCTTTCTGATTGGCTTCCCAAAATGGACGCACTTTCATTAGTGTTGCAAGAAGTAACTTACATGGGATCACTGATAACGTTTGGTTTTTCCATTACCAGGAAAATAGTTTGCAGAATTTCAAGCTTCCACAACCTGTGCTTTGCATTGGTGGAATCTTACAGATTGAGCTGTTGGGTAGGGTCCAGAGACAGGAAATGGATGGGTTATTCTATATATGGTACTCTCAAACGCATACCTCTTTTTTACCCAACTTTGATACTGGTATATTATAGAAGGGTTATGGGTAGAATTTGCCGAGTGCTCTAGGAAGTGTGACTAGATTAGCCTTGCTCAAAATGAAAGAAAGAAATCTGATTTAAGCAACACACACGTGCACACAGAAAGAAGAAATTCGTGACATCTGGTCTTTAAACTATCATATTCATATCTTGGTATGCTGAGGGTTTTGTGGCCATTTTGCTATGTCCTTGTTTTAATGCAATTTGTTTTCATCATTGCAGTGTGTCTCATGTTCAAGTTGTGGGACGTCCATTATTTCCTGCATTTGGTATTCGGATATTGGAACCATCTGAGAAATTTGTGCTGGATGCACTGAGTTATGCACAACCAACTTCACCTGAGCCGCTTTCACCTGAGCTGTCAAGTTCTGTATCTAATTTGCAGATGCGTGTACGGGACCTGGAGCAGATAGTGAATTTACTGCAGGGAAATGTAGTCGAGGTTGGGGAATATGTACAGGAATCCGATTCAGAAGACGAAGAATCGGATGAAGAGGAAGAGGTTGATGTAGAATAATGTAAACTTCTGCTGCCTTTTCCGGCCCTACTTCTGAACTTTTAGTAACAGGTCACGTAAACCTTCTGAAACACTAGGAGTCTTTTGGGCACTTGGCCTTACTGCTCCTCTCGAGTGTTATGTGACCTTGTTACGGATTAGTTCTTCTGGTATAATATGCTAGTATTTTTAATATTTGCGAGCTTTATCAAAGTGCCGCTTCAGGCTAATAGGTAATAGCGCTTCCCTGACCGTCCATTTTGTCGAAATATCAACAATCTTATAACTGAACCAGGTGCTGCTTGACGAATGAAAGATTCTTGGAATAATCTTATTAATCTTACCAAATTTGATTAAAATTATTTTTAACCAACATCAACTGTCGCCACATTACCTCATCTTCCATATTGGGATTTGTAATATTGTGTTGATGCCTACGTTACGTATAGCAAGTTAGCAACCTTAACGTTTCTTAAATTTTTCAGAGCATAATTAATGAACAAAAATAGAAGAATTTTCAATAGCAAGTTAGCAACCTTAACGTTTCTTAAATTTTTCAGAGCATAATTAATGAACAAAAATAGAAGAATATTCAATAGCAAGTTAGCAACCTTAACGTTTCTTAAATTTTTCAGAGCATAATTAATGAACAAAAATAGAAAAATTTTCAATAGCATTCGCAAAAACCCAAATTCCATATTCCTTCTGCCAAGTTGATCTCTAACTTTGTCCCGAGTTTCCCCCGTAGGTGTCACTCAACGGGGGCACGCACTTGACCAACCGTATCATATTTGTAAAAGGACTAAGCTAAAAACTATTGAAATTCATCAATGTGAACAAATTGACAGCAATACAAGACACCAGTATATTATTTAGTTGAGTGCCTGAAAGAAATGTGACAACAATGGACCTAAAACAGGAAGGATGATTTTCCGAGTCAGCCCCAGTTGACAAATTCTTTTAAGCTTACACTAATACGAACTTAAGGCACAAGTTCAATTGAATTATTTTATAAAATGATACTCAAACTTGTTGAGCACAAACCAGCTTTATCCTGCTTCACTGCGCCTTGGACTTCGGTGGTGATGGAAGTAACTGCAACACAGAGAAGAATTCTGTCAGCTTCCGAAGTTGTTAAATCAACACAATGTAAGTATTCATATAATAGTCCTACTCTCGTTAGTCGTTACCGAACAATCCAGTAATATGGGTTTTCCTATATATCTCAGTTGGCATCCATTAACACCAATGATGGTTCCCTATTAATTTCTTGTTTTTATAACTTTAAAGATGGTTATGTTTTACTCAGTTGATAATGAATTTTGGATCTAGTATGTCGTACTTCTAAGCTAAGCTAACTCGACAAGGTTAAAATTTCAAGACCATTTAGATCTCTTAAGTCTCATTTCCATAAATTAGTACATGCTAGCTTTACACAATCAGTTAATCTCTTTACAGTCCCGCTAATGATTAACTCTTCCTCAGTTTAGTGATTTCCCATATTTACGGCTAACATCCCACTCTTCATTGAAAAAAACAAAAGATGCCCGCATAAGATTAGAAGCATAAAATTTAATACCTGATAACAGGATATAAGAGATGAAACAAATCCAAAGGCTCCTGTTACACGAGGAGTGACTTTCTTAGGAGACAATTGAAGAAGCCCAACCGCCACTACTATGTCCATCCCTGCTTTAACAAGAGCTAGAGTCCTCTCATTTGATTTTTGGAGCTTTGCGCGGTATTCCTCATTCTGCATTTATGAAAGCGCACTGATTAAAAGGGAGAAATTAGAAGCACATTGCGAAGAATAACATAGTGAACATACCTTGTACTTATCACTGTTCTTAAGATTCTTTTCCAACTTTTTCATCGATGCAGATAGCCTTCCAAGCTCCCCAAGCTGATAAAGGAATAGTACATGGCAAGAAAAAGTTGATGTAGCTGATGGAACATCTTAAACAAAGGTGTACTCATTCTCAAATAATGAAGCACAACAAACCTCAACCAAGGTGGAACAAATTGAGGAACCCATCCAACAGAAAAGGGATATTCGCCCAATCAGCTCAGCCCTTTCTTTGTTCTATAAAAGGCAGAAAATCAAAATTCTTTCCCGTTAATATTTGTAAATGGGTACAAATACATAAAAAAATGCCAAAAATGGAGTGTATTGCATACCTTGTAGATGCCTGTTCTGCCAAGCCAGACAACTTGATCGAGAAATAAGAAAGTTGACAACAGTGCATTTTTTGACTGAAACAAGCATCAGAACAACTAAGTTAGAGAGGATAGAAAATTTTCTAAAGGAAGAAAAATGTTGGAAGTTCATCCACCTTTCCCAGCAGAATAAGAGGAAGGGGAGTCCCTTGAGGAACTGGACTGATAAGACCATGCAAATCATTGACGAACTGCAAATTGAAAGTGTCAAACGAGAATCAAGCCATAATAATAAGACTATATTTGCCATAACAATCCAGTCAATACTGATATTTGCATAGTGCGATAACCTTAAAAAGACGGAAAACTTTCCTAGCCAAGCTGGTTGATTTGTCAACATTTTGGGCTGTCCCAGGCTCCCCATTACTCAAGAATTTTGAACCATATTGTATAGCCCTGCATATCTTATCCCTTGCTTCAGCCTTATTCAAATATAAAACTATAAGAGCAAGTTCTGCTCTAGTTGCATCCAACGTACTCATCTTTTATCTGCAAGATGCCTGAAAAGTCATGATAATTACAGTTATGGGTCCTGAAAGGAATAAGAGCTTGTACTTTCAGACAAAGATAAAGTACATAAAAATTTGAAGTCATCAACTATGCCTCAGCTCATTCTTTTTTTTCTTTTTCTTTTTCTTTTTTTTTTTTTTTTGCTCTTAGCTAAAGTGGTATGTACTGCCTTTATATACACGGACACCAGGGGTTCGATTTGAACCCCTGCCGAGGGTAACCAGCCCTACCAACCTTGGCCATCAGGCCAAAGGGGGCCAGTTATGCCTGAGCTCATTCTAACACACATTCTTTATCATTTTTTTCTGAGGCAAGCATGTAACAACCAATCCCTACATGTTCAAGCATGCATGTGTATACAGAACTATCATCACTGTCAGCGCATAAGATGCAACGAGAGACTGAGTTGTTGCTTAAACAACCAAGCACATGAACATGCTAAACAAATCTGCAATCCCTAAATGGCAGAAAGCTCTAACTCACAGCTTAAACTCAAAATGAAATATCAAAATACACATCAAGATTCTGTTCGATCATTCACTGGCTTCAAGCATTAAAGCATCAAACTCTTTTAATAATTTACTACTGTCAGATGCCTATTTGCCTGCGAAATAAAATATATAAGTGAGCTATTAGCTTGAACAAAATATTCTTCGCTCAGTTTTAAAATTCTTTCCATAAAATAAACGGCAGAACAAGCAATTTTGATACCCGGATGTCCCCAACTTTCCTTCATCACACAGTCCAGAGCAACATGACCCGAACAAATAAAAGGATATAAATTCAGAAATGAATCAAATCATGGACAACCAAACTACCGAGATTGAAATAAAGAACTCAAAATGTAATAAATCAAACAAGACAAGAACAATCAGATAAAAAGAACATAAACTAAATTAAGACAACAAATACCCACAAACAAACAGTTCATACGATATCAACTGAAGCCACAAAAACGACGAGAAGAGCAACAACATACAGCTAACATAAAAGCAAAGACTGTTCTTCTTACAGCTCGCAAAACATACGAATCAATCAAACAACTAGGGTTTTGGTCTATTCCAATAAGTACCCAAATACAAGGAAGAGAGCTAGAGAAAGAGAAAAGAGAACAGTACCGAAGAAAGTGCCCGATGATTTGGCCTCGAAATCCACAAACTTTTGCCCTTTCTTTATTCTTTAAAATAAAAATCTCTGCTTTTTTGCTTTTTGGGCATATTAGAGTTTCTGGGTCGTACTCGTAGGCTCTCTCCAGCGTCAGCTCAATGTGTCGTTTTTTCGTTTCTCTATCTCTATAGGTGATAAAGGCTTGTTTGGTCCTCTCCTTTCCGAAACAAACAAACAAAAAAAAAACCTCATTTAACAACTGGTAGAATTTTCTTGCTTCTGATATTGAGTTTTAAACCGTTGGATTTCTGATCCATGGGACCCACTAGTATAATCCAGGATTCTTGACCATCGGCTGAGATGGTGTGAGTGAAGAGTACCTTAGAGAAGGCCTTAGCAGATAGGTTGCTTCGCACGCATCCCTAGAATGTCAAAAATAGACAGCTCAATGCTTCTGCTTATGGTTATCGCTTGTCCACATTCCACAGCGTTGAAATTTTTGACTTCGTTCCCCGAATCCAAATGTTCGTTCGGGTACTTCGGACAAGCAACTTTGAATTTGAACAGATCAGCACGACTTCGAATTTGAAGGAAGAGTGCAACTTTGTAACTCTTTTATATGATCAACATTCGAAGTCAGTAAATATCACTTCTATTCGGATAGAAAATCATCTTTCAATCTGTTTCAAGTAGCACTCGATGAAATTTTGGAAACAATTTAAAGAATGAAGGGTCAGAAAGAAAGAAAGAAAGAAAGAAAGAAAGTTGTAGTTGTGGGGTTGCCATCCATATCGTCTTCCACAAATACAAATGCCGGTGGGGGGTTGAATTTGAAAAATACCATGTCGAAGCACATTAATTTGATGGGTTTGAATCTGACGGATGCATAGTGGGGTTTCACAACTTTTTGGTGCTTTAACTGCTCCATTAATTATGCATATAACAAACCATATCTTCCATCTCATCCTATTTTTGCAATCTTTTTCTTTGCGGTTATCGTGGAAGAATTGCTATTCCCTCACCCTTCTCAAATTTTAGACCTTCGCTGCTGCTGCTGCTGCTGTTTCTTTTCTTTGTGGGAATCTACATGGAAGACACCGATTTAGGACTTTGTCATGAGCATCTTGGCTTTCTGATTCTTCTTCTTTCATCTTCTCAGCATGTTTTCTGAACCAGGCGAAATCATGAAACTATGATCAAGTCTTTTTAGCTTCAACAAGCATACAGCCATAAAGGATAACGAGATTCGCCTCCATAAAGAAACCTGGATGGAATCGATAGAAAAGATTGCCTTGAGTTAGAAGCAAAATCAGGGGGAGAGTTCCAGAAAAGTGCATTATAAGCCACAAAAATATATTGTGCATTACAGTAACAGAAATAAATACGCCATTTCTTGCACGGCCTTGAACAGGACAATTATTATATGTTTATCCCTCCAATCATTAAGATCCCCAGAACTACAAAGGAGAATTTAGAA
The DNA here is from genome assembly GCA_030664755.1 of Microcos paniculata. Taxonomy (NCBI): domain Eukaryota; kingdom Viridiplantae; phylum Streptophyta; class Magnoliopsida; order Malvales; family Malvaceae; genus Microcos; species Microcos paniculata. The sequence goes on from CP131461.1 coordinate 39,075,099, forward strand.
ATCTTGTAAAACATCAAAAATATTTACCATACGATAAGCCATGTCCGGCTAAAGAATCGCCACAGCAACTGAAAAGCAAAGGATGGGAAAGAAACAAGGGAGAGGGGGGAATCTTATTGTTTTATAAATAAAAATAATATAGCATTGATAGCAAAGATTAGGAACGCTTAAGCGCCTTGGTTTCATATCATTAACTACTTTGTTTCATACGGACAATGAAACACAGATCGTGAGAGGAAGAAGGGGGGAAACCCAAAAAAGGAAAAAAAAAAGAACAAAAGGAGAAATGTCATTATACAAGAGGAGATATTTCCATTCCTTTCCCTACTTCCGGCTGAACAAACTTCTAAGCTTTCCTCTTTCCAACCTCTCAAGAAGTTTCTTGGCACCGGGAATTTCCATCTCTGAAAGCTTCTTCAGATACCCAATTGCTCCATATGATATCATAAGCTTTTTGCATTTCTTACTAGATGACATAGATGCAAGGCAGGAAACTGCATACTTCTTTGCAGTATTTTGGGGACTTGGATCAAGCAACTGTACCAGATTTGGCACACTTTTATCATCCTTTTTGACTTCTCTGCAATTCTGAGAGACAGTTATCAAGCTTGAAAGGGCTTGAGCAGCTATCTCCTTGGCACCGTTTGATTTAGCCTCAAGCAGTCTAATTAAAAGAGCGATGCACCCTGCTTCACCCACCAATTTTTTCATTTCACTCGAACTGCAAACTCGACAGATGGCAGAGGCAGCAGCTTGTTGTGCCCCCAGTGACCCAGATTTCAGGACATGAACCAATCGAGGGAGGAAACCAAGTGACATCAGGATTTCCATAGAAACTGAGCCAACCAAATTCCTCAAGGCTCCAACTGCAGACTCTTGGGGCAAAGGACCATCAAGATATACCAGTAGACTTCGAATTCCACCTTCTGAGACAACAGACCTTCTCATATTCTCATTGCTGGTTGTGAGATTCTGCAAGCACTCTGCAGCATATTCTTTGGAACCTAACAAAATTCCACAATCAAGAAGATTGATCATGACCTTTATAATTCCTTCCTCAGCTAGTATTTGTCGAACCTCAGGGACAGCTGATATATTTTTTAACGTACTAGCAGCTGCAGCCTGTGAAACAGAGTCTCCAGTTCGGCAGATCTCAATTAGTGGTCGAACACCACCATGCCCAACAATAGCTCGGGCTGTTTCTGCAGTCATTGATAATCTCTGAAGTGAAATTGTCGCCTTTTCTTTACCAACTGTGCTGCCAGATTCAACAAGCCTTATGAGAGGTGGCAAAACACCTTCTGAAACAAGCCAGCTCTCACAAATCCCAGATTCTGCAAGTGAGCAGATTACAGTTACAGTCTTTTCCCGGATACGAGGAGAAGTTGCAGTTAACAACTGGACTAAAGCAGCAATGTTACTCCGCCCCATAACAGACAACACACTCTTTTCATCCTCCTTCATGACCTCAACAAGCCTGTCGAGAGCTTTGTGCTTTGCTTCCAAGTGCCCAATCTGCAGCCTCGCAAGCAACTCCTTTAAATGGCCATGTGCTGCAGTCTCTGATTCTGATGAAGGGCCAACCATGGATAAAGGTAGAGTAGCTTCACCAAGTACACCAGTCTTGATCAGAAGTCCACAATCCCGTAAATTCAGATCTAATTTCCCAGATAATGCATCAAGATCACTCTGCATCTTAAGTTTCCCTTCATACTTCTCCTTCAGACATAAATCAGCCAATTCAATTGCTTCCTTCAATGTCCTTGACACAGCCTGCAATTGCTCTGTACAAAGAGCATTTTTTGAAAAGCAAGGATGGCTCGACAAGTCTGACAATCGTGAAGGGATCTGCTCCAACTTGGAAATTATCATCTTCCACCTACCAGGGAAACCCTTCACCTCCCTTGCCTTAACAAGTGCCACGGGACCAAGCTCTTGTGCATGCGATAAGCATTCCTCAGCCGACTGCGTATCAGCCAAAACCCCATTTCCAGTATCTTCTCCCATGATTCAGATATATGGATTTGATCAAAATGATCACTAGAACTGTATCAAGTGAAATTCATAGAAAGCAGCCAAACCTTCAGTAATGATCCAGATGAGAGAAAAGGATAATTAATGCGAAAGAAAGGATATTTTGATAGAAAATAGAAAGGCAGTGGAGCAGTTGAAATCATCAAACATTTCAACTATAAATTAATAATACAATTAAAACAAAACAAAATAAAAAACCAAAAAGGCCAGCATCAGAGAGTTTTCGAGAATCTTGTGTGATCACACAAAGCTTGTTTACTGAAAACAAGACCCGACCAACAAAATTGAAGTAACTAAAGACGCCTGCCCCCACGAGTTCTTTCCTTTGCTTTATCAAGTGATCATTAAATGCCAACTAGAATTTATGATCTTGATCTTAAAAAACAATGTAATCATAAACATGTATTAAAGACCTTTAAAATATAGTTGATGAAAATGAAAGAAGTTACTTTTTAACTACTACAAAAAAATTGCCTCCTAATCAAGAAGCCGTCAATGAATATTTTCAAAAGTACCGGAACACCCTTTTGCAAACCAAGTGAAACAGCATTCTCCAACACTGTAACTTGTGGGGTATATTGGTAAGTAGGTGGAATAACAAAAAGGATCAAAGCCAACTTTACTTTTTAACCATGAAAATCGTGGTATCAGATTTTGGTAGAGATTTTTGATATCTTGACTTGATCTAAGGCCGAGCTCAAGAACTTTCCTAGCAACGAGGGCAAAAATTGGATTCTTAGCTGCACTACCAATTTTAACCTCATAATTGGAGTTAGCTGGTAATGGCATGATCCGGAGAAGAAACTTTCCTTTGAAGAGAAGATAGGAGTCCCTATCCAAAGCTGTATATTTAGAGTGTATTTAAATTCTCCAAGATGGAGCAACCCCACTAACAATATATATAGATTTAAGAAAATTCAAAGCAATAAATTCCAAAAGAAATACCTCAAATTGCTTTGACTTTCCTTGAAACTCACAGTACTACCATTTACAGCCACCAAATAGTCACCACTATCTTCAGCGTGAGGCTAAAAGAGTAGAGCACAAGAAAAAACGTTAAGAAAACATTCGAGTCTAATCAAAACGAACAATTTCAGAGACGTTAGAACCCGGATGAAAGAAAGCTAGAAAGAGAAAAAGATGAATAATTGCATCAGATAAAGGAAAAGAACAAAAATAAAAACCACTTTTTATCTTTTATCAGGGTAGGGATCAAAGAAAGTGAGCTAAAACAACTTCAAGGACCATTATTGAACCAACCTTTAAGACTCAGGTATTCCAAAATTTATCCCTTTTTCTCCAGCAAGCAACCCACTGTAGCTTAATACTCAAACTTGTCTTTCTCTTTCTCTCTCAGTTCCAATATCCAACCCAGAAAATGCTTCTAAGACTCAGCAACCCACCACAACTTTCAAGAAGAGAAAGAAAAATAAAAAGAATAAAACTTCTTTCCTTAACCATAAATCCGAAACCTGCAATGCAGTGATACTTCCAAAAACAGCAATCAGATTTATTTTATAAGAACCAGCAATACCTGGAACCCCTTTTTTTGTTTCCTAACGAAGGATCTTAAATTATGAAGGCAAGCAACAGCTCAAGTTTGAAGACCCAAAAGAACAAAAAAGCCAGTTTTTTAAAGCATTCGAGCTTTAAACAAACCCAGAAACAGACAAAGAAAAAATAAATACACTATATAGCAACGATCACAATCAGATTCAAAAATCAAACCTTCTTCCAAATCTATCTATCTCTCTCTCTCTCTCGTTCTAACATATAGAAGGCGCTGTGTCAGGGTCTTTCAGATTCTTGTTTTTCTCTCTTTATGCAAATAACGCAATATGATTTCTCTTTTACTCTGACAGTGGGGTTTGGATTTCTAAAGAGAGAAACACAAGGTGTTTCCTCTACAGACAGGAGCGTTTAAATGTCGAGCAACTTTGGGGATTGTACGGTTGAGATTCCGGTTTAGGACAGAGGATTCGACCGTTGGGATTGGGTTAAATTTTGAATATATGGTTTTTGTTTTCTCTTGTGGTAAATTTTTTACGTTATCAATGGGCCAACGTGGATGTTCACTGCCACGTAAGATGTGGGGACGGCTGTGACTTTTTTTGAAAAAGGTAAGCCTATGCCTATGGTCGATATCGATGGCACGTGTATGTAGACAGCTTATGGGGAAGAGTGGGGGTTTGGTTTTGTAACCGACTTTGTTTTTGGACAAAATTTCGAAACTGCCACTTCGTCTTCGTTTGTTGGGTTGGAGATTTGAGCTGAATATAAATATACTACTATAAAATAACCTCTGAATTCCTTTTATAGTACCACTATATTAGTACTATACAATTATAATTTTCCAATATAAAAATGTTTGATGAAATTGTAACAGCTGGATTCAATTTTATTCTTGTTATTTGGAGGAGATTCAAATTTTGAATTAGATGGTGAAAGAGTGAGATTGTGTGTTGGGACTTGGGATCCTCAACTAATACCAAGTAATAATTGTCTATATGGTCTTATGAGAGATTCTTTGGATCATCATTTAAATCTTAATATGTTAAAATATTATTGAATATGAAAAATAATTAAACTTTTTTAGATAAACTGAAATAATGAAAAATTTAAATAGCCTTGTCAATTACATAATAGTTGTCATAATTTAATGTGATGATCAGATATTTAAAAAGTTTATATAAAAGATTAATAAATCTTCACATATTATAGAAATATGTTGTAAATAATCACTTGATCTAGAGGGAAAAAAAAAAACCTTGCATCATATAGTATGTAGAAAATATTAAGGACTCAATTTGGGGGTTTTTTTTTTTTGGGCCACGGATTCAATGTGGGTTTAATGCTAAGGCATGGTTTAACACCTCTACTTTGGCCACAAATTCACCCAAAAAAAAGAAACACATTTGGTTCCCAACACATAAAGGTGAAAACTGGAAAGCTCTAATATTGTCAAATCCATATGTGTAATAGTGGTAGCTTTCCTAGGATGCTTAAAGGCGTGAAATAATATCAACATGGCACCGTTAATCCAACAACGATAAAATTATAAAGAAAAAGGGGAAAAATAGCAGCCTTTTGGGTTGAGAATTGAGAAGTAAAGCGAGGCCATCAAGAAGCGTGGGCCGATATTAGCGTCGGCGTGTCCAGGGACGGGACGATGTTGTTTGTCGGCTATACTCAACTATTTTCTTATAGGTTTCTTGAATATTTTTGGGTCATTTAATTTTGGCCCACTTCTACTTTTGTCCTTTTGTCCACCAACCGCGCCCGCTGTGGGAAAAACCGTGTGGTTCCTAGTTCCCTTCCCCCATTGAAATTTGCTCTTAGTTCGCATCAGAACACAGCCTCGATGCCTTTATTCACAAAGAGTCGAAAGAAGTTGAATTTCATTCAAATGTTGTCATTAAAAATTGACAAAGACGGTGGAGAACTCAGAGGCCACTGGCCAGTTTAAGCAAACATTGAGCAATCTGTTACCAAACAATTTTCTACTCTTTGTAAGTATTAATATTAATAGAAAAATGAATTCTCCCTCCAACTGTTGAGTTTGTGAGAAGTTGAGAAATTCATATAGAAAATCTCAGATTTAAACTTTTTCATTCCTCAAATAAGCCCATTTTCCTATTTTTGATAAACCAAAAAAAAATATTAATAGAAAAACCATATAGAGAAAGAGAAGTAGCTTTATAAAGGAGGGACCTCAACTTGTACACTCTTAAAATTGAAAGCATACCAAACCAGATAATGAACCGACCAAATCTCGTGGATCAGTATAGAACGGGATGCCTTGAATCCCATGTGCTTCGAATCAACATATCAAGCCAGCCCCAATATCCTCAGCAGTGGGTTTTCAATATGGTTGGCACTATACCATGTTATAGTAGTTTTCAATACAGGTACGTTGTGTTTTACTAATAAATTTTTATCACAAAAAAAAATAGATGGATCATATATAGATCACATAGTCCCCATATTTTGGGAAATTAAAAAGGGAGAAAAGCTACCGGCGCTCTCATTTCATTGAGTCGTATGGCATATTAATTCCTCCCAAAGTCCGTTTAAATTTGAAAGGACTGACATAGGATCAAAAGCCTGACTTCTAATGTCAAGTCAATTCGTATGTAGTATGATGGTTTTTTAAATACTCCATCTGCCTTTATTTAACTGTTTTTTTATCAATTTATTATAATTTTAATCATTATTTATGATAAAATTATAAAATTATAAATTTTTTAAAGATAAAATTTAAAAAGTATAAATTTTAAATTTTTCAAAATATATTTTTTAAAAATTTAATTATATATATATTTTATAATTAATTGTCAAAATTATGATAAATTGATCGAGAAATGATAGTTAAATAGGAACAGAGGAATAACTTAAAATGTATAGTGACAGAGAAGCAGTGAAGGAACCTAGGAACATTTCAAAAGTTAAAAATGTGTTTGCAAAATGGCATTGGCTGAAACAAAAGTGTGCATATTCATGTTAAGATGTTGAGCAGAACCCAATCAATCGTATGGAAAACAACAAGAAATGAATAGGGCGCTCCACAAAACCATAAGGGCAGCTTTTTTCTTTTCATTGAAAGCTACTACATGAAACAATAATAATTAATCCTTTTTCCTTTTGGATACTGATGACCGATGATAATGCTATAATCATCATCTTTCCAACTTAATTATGAGATTTGCAATTGAACCCCCGCTGGGCATGATCAGGATCGAAAATAACAGTAACCAAACAAGCCTAAATCGAAAGCGATGTGTTCAGAAAGCTAAGAGGATTCCAATTGCGACGGCATAGCCCGAGGATGGGGAGAGGTATAAAGAAAAGGGTACCCATCAGCACCAGATGGACATCAATCTCTGATGAACAAAAATATTGCTTGCCTTAATCTGGACGAGGAATATCTTATTTCATAATGGAGCAAGGACTCTAATTATTACAATGTTTTCTAAAACCTGTCCGGGAAAAGTTAAAAGACACCAGCGTCTTCCAAACTAATCATAGAAAATTAAAATAATTAATGTAGGCTCCAACTCATAATTAGGTTAGGTTTTCTAAATCAATTTCATAATTAAGTAGCTTTGTTTGGTTGCTTTTATCAAGTTCTTAACATGATAAGTTTTTGTTTAGAGTACTTATCAGCTGTACTTTGTCCATCACCTTTGTTTAATGCATTGGCGTCCAACATAATGGTCAGGGGTCCAAAAAATTCAACCAACGATTACCAGTACCTGCTTTTACATTTAAACCATTATTAGTGTCCATTGATAAGCCATTTACCTCCGGCCCTCCAAAATCAATGCTTCCTATATGTATTTGGAAAACAATTTTATTTGTTTTTAACAAAAAGTAAAAAAAAAAAAGATTTTATTTCATATTTGAATATTTGACTCAATGGTTGATTCATTACAAATCTTCCAAAACAATTATAATTAATCATTAATCAATAATAATAAAAATCAATCATTGAACATAAGATTTCGATAATCGCGGCCTAATGAAATAGTGTGTTTGATTTCAAATTAATTGACTACTTACAAAAATTGACCACTCAATGAATCGTCCATGTTTCTATCTTAATTAGTATAATGATCTCTTCATCCTTACACTTCATACAAAGAAATAGTATCTACTAGATAACTGCCAACCGAATTAGTCCCTCAATATATATTTACCACACTTAATAATTGACAATCTTTTTTTAACTAGGAGGATTAAGATTGATAGAGCCGTGTATGTCGTGAAATAACCTTCATGCCAAACCCCAAGGGGCAGCCATATGTACGCAGCACTCTGTTGATTTGTCCTTTGTGTTGTCTGTTTCATTTCATCCTCTGCTTCAAACTGCTTCTCGTACCAAGTATTTAGCTAATTAATTAATATTAGTATAGTAAACAATATACTAACTCAAATCATTCTTTTCTTCTGAATAAAAAACAAACAAAAAAGAGGACTAGTGCAATAAGTAATCTGTAAGGTCTGGCATTCACGCTCCTGCTGCTGGTATTCTCATCCTGCAAGGCTGCAACCAGTTAGTAGTGATGATTCATCATTATGAATGTTAGTGTTGAGCCCACACCATTAAAGGACCACCCAACTGCTCCTCTTTCATTCTCGGTGTACCATGCAATCAAAACAAGACGAAATTTTCCGTCCGGAGAAACCCCAAATTAATCCATTGCTCCGTAGCGGCAACTTGGATTTTCCCCGATGATATAGTATTTGAGTAATTAATTATATATACGGGTAGCTACACCATTAATGCATCAAAACTAGAATAATATTCTTTCGCTTTCATCAAATTGTAGGGTTCCCGAGAGGAGTTGAGAATGGGAAAAGGAATTCTGAGCCTTTTATTAATATGTTATCGCTGAGTTATGATATGCCAATATAGAATTGAAATCAAACTCAAACGTAAGCAACCATTGTTTGGGATTCTGTTTTCACCCTAGCTGTTAGTTGCGGCCTGCGTACATGAATAAACTTGGCTTTCCTATGTCTCAGGATAATGAGCAAAGGCCAAATCTCACTTGACCAAACCTAAGTTACTTCGCATCCAACACTGGTTTTCATTTGTTCTTGTAAAGCCCGCACATTCAACATGTGTATGTAAGTGTAATGAGCATTATTATTAACTACACACTGTAAAAACATTGATAGAAAGGTTCAACCGCAAACTGGGTTTATTCCAACACATCACCGGCATGCTTATGATTGCCTTTTATATAATTTGGACTAGCTAGGTAGGTAGGTAGAGAGCCATTTGACAATTACAGGGCTTCTCTTGGCTAGCTTACCACTTTTGGTCTAATCACGCCAAACTGTAACCTTCTTCTTTGTCCATATGTATGTAGTTTATACAAGCAAGCTTTTATGGAACCACTTTTGGTTTAATGTTTTCCCAAACATCTACTATAGTATATAAAATGCTATGTATTGACCAAACGCTTCATAAAATGCCCTTAATTATCTGTATTAGTGAAAGTGGACCCACTAAAAGTTGGAGGAACCACCACCGAAGAAGAAACCTTGAACCTTTTACTCCTCGAACCATGATCAGAGGCAGAGGCAGAGCTAATTCTTGGACTAACATCCGGGCTATCGATCCACCCCATCAATTGATCTGCAAATCCAGGGTCACACCCAAAACTGACTTCCCCAATGTCTGACCCATCCGAATCGAACCCATGTTGCCGAAACCCAATCCATTCATTGCTACAATCCGAAACGCTGGAGCTGTCCCAAGAAGAACGCGGCTCATCTGCCGCTTGGGGCACAATGATGCTTGGTTGCACCGCTTTTTCAATATTATTCATATCAACCGGGTTTTGGTATTGGTAGTTCCTAAAGTGAAATATGTTTGCAAAAGTAAATTGGTCACTCACTCTACTTTTCGTTGACTTGCTTTCTGTTGTCCTAGCCATGATACTCTGTAAATTCTTGCTCAATTTAGCCTTCAAAGAAGAGAAGCTAAGTCCATTCCGTCCATCAGATTGAGAGACAAACCCTCCACTGGAGGGAGAAGATCCTGATCGATTCGAACCATGATTAACTGATGCAAAATTGGTTCTAGCATTTTCCCCACGTAAGGCTCGAGCTGCTTCATCGTAAGCTCTAGCTGCTTCTTCGGGAGTATCGTATGTCCCTAGCCAAAGTCTCACACGTTGAGATGAGTCCTTGATTTCTGCCACCCATCTGCCCGAGGGTCTTTGCCTAACACCAACAAACCTTCGAACCATCGGTTTGGTTGGTTGAGTCGTGGTGTTGTCTGTGGTGGGGATGACAGTGGTGGCGGTGGTCTTGGCGGTTTCAGGTCCTGCCATCAGCACCAAAAAGGAAAGGTTGCAAAAGGAAAAAATTATACTACTAATTGTTTGGCCGAGAGAGATTAATTAGCCTTTCTCTGATTAAGCGAGGACCAGTTAATTGCATATGTGGCATGGATTATAGTAAGCTGCCGCTATATATATCAGCTGCCTCCAAGGCAGTGATATCAGCGTAAAGTATATACCCATCTCTGTATTAGATTGTTCTTTTCCTCTCCATTTTTTTAATCTTCAATTGTTCCCATGACGCGCTCGCAAATTGCCTTCGGCTTTCGCTTAAGATGCCCATTTGCTCAACTTGCCAAAAATCCAAACTTTTTAAATAAATTAAAGTGCTACGCCTAGCAATTGACCTAAGACAATTTATACTCTTTCTGGTCTTTATTTTCCTCTCTTATTCACTTTACGAGATACCATTTGATGATTAAAGAACGTCTTGAAACACCTTAATAGAATTGGTTATAATTTTATTAAAGAGTGTATTCTTTCCCTGACAAAAAAAAAAGAGCGTCTTGAAATATAAACCTTGACTCCCTTTATTAGTTCTCTAACATACATTTTAGTATCTTCCGGTTATGCATCATAATGAAAATTTTTAACCGCAACGAAACTATAAGCTATTGAAAAGGGGAAGCTTGGTGAACTCATAATTGCCGTATATGGTAGTAGTATGCTGTTTACGAATTGTATAAAGGAAGACTACTAATAAGCGGTGAGTGAAGTGAATAAAAGCCGAGTGAAAGGGGTTGATGATGGAAAATTACAGGGGCAAGCTGACAAAAAAAAAGGCGGTCAGAGTTTGGAAGCTTGTAAATGAAGAACGGATTAGGGACGTTGGGTACTGAATTTTAAAATCCGGCGGGAAAGTTAGTTTAATTACCACTAATAGTCTAATAATGAGGCGGAGTTTACCGATGGCCTTTAGCTCTTGTAGATAGAATGATTTGTGGGCTCCCCACGCTCCGTACCGTGTCCTTTGTGCTGGTTGCATTTTCCTAGCCGAATTGCCTCCACGCCCTTAGGCTTACTTAGAACCAAAATTCATGACCTTTAATTTGCCTAAAACCATAATTAAATTCAATCAACAATAATATATTCGTCTTAATCCGCCAAACCATGGCCCTTCAATTTAGACTATTGTCATTCAAATGCGGCCTTAGATTCTCAAAACTCCATTCATCAAGGGAAGGAACGAATGAGTTTTGTCTATTTTCCTCTGGATTTTGCACATCATGATTCATGACACATGTGGAATGACACGTGTCATGTTTCACGTGTGCCTCTTTCCACTTTCGGCCAATGGGATTAGAGGTTTGCTACTTGCTAATTAAGAGATGTTGACAATAATAAATATTAGATAGACTGTCTCGTACTAACATTACAGGTGAAATTAGTAATATTTAATAAACTTGTCTACATGCGATATGGAATGAACTTTGATATTGATGATATTAAATGTTATATGATGTGAATATATAAATATGGGAAATGCACAAATTAAAATAGCAATTAAAGCAATATAGTTTAAAGTATAATATATGAACCATTTATTTTCAAAACAACTTAAAAACTTTCTATTCTTATTTTCAAAACAATTTTATTCAACTCGCTCAATATTATTTAATTCGTTCCTAATTTAACGTTTTCATATTTTTTTACCTAAGTTCAAGAGTTCAATTTTGAGGAAGAGAAAATTTTATAAAATAATTTTGGGAAGAGTAATTTTTGGAAAAACAAAAATAATGAATGTTACATTTAATTAACTTTATCAATCTTAATTTTTTTTAGTTTTCTTAATTATTATTATTTTAAAAATCCATGTAGAGCTCCCCATAAAGAGCTTTAGGGATAACTTTAAAAATATGTAAGATGTAAGATAAGATGTAAGACTACTATTATAGTTATAATAAAACCCAATTCTCCAAAATTTGGTGCATTATTTTTTAGCTTAAAATCCATGGAATCCGAGATTAAAAATTTAGGGTTTATTAGGGCATTGTTAGTGTTAAAGTACAATTAGAAAACATGGTTCCCTTTCATGATAAATCTTTGTCTGTTTTTTTATGTTGGTTAGCAAAATTAAACTTTGAATTTCCTCTCGATGAAATCGATATATACCATATGTTAATTAATTAAAAAAGGGAGAAAACAGAGTCAAACTAACTAGATTTATCACATATCAAAGCTTTTTTTAGAAAAAAATTGGGTGTATGCTATAACATATTATCTTATTTATACATTTATTTATGAGAAACCATGCCATTATTTTTAATGAATTGGTGTGTAATCCATTTTCCCTGTGGTTAATCAGAAGGAACATGGAAACTGCTTCCCACCCAAGAGTTTGTGAGGTTCTTAGAACACAATGCTTCAGTTGTAACGACAATGTTAAATAGAATAATAATTCAGTAATTGGCTCTTTTCTTACTTAAAAAGAAACAAAAAAGAGATGTTGACAATGAGATCTTGATCAAACAAAAAGAGAAGGGGCTCGGTTATTATAATAATAATTTTCTTTCTTTTTTCTGAAATTAATTATACAAAAGTATAACAAATTAGTGTAATGGATATTTTTATAATCTATATTTCATTTGTTGGTTACAAGTACGTATTTTTTGTTTAGATATTGGGATGGGTTGGGTATAGTGGATACACGAAAACCTAACCCATCCAATCCATTTGTCTTGTATTTTCAAATTTAACATTGCTATCTATAATTGCCAATATAGCCATCAAATTTCTATTCTCTTCTTCTTTTAAGAGTAATTGGATTTGAAGGAGGATATGATGTGACATACTAAGTGTACACACTCATTTGAAAATTTTAATCTTAAGTCTCCATGTTTTAAAAAATAAGCCAATCGAATTGTTAAACAAGTTTCAATTTGAAAAGCAAAAGAAATCCTTACAAGCAAGAAGCTGGTTGGCTCAGTAAGTTCTTCCCAACTCATCATCTTGATCTCTGTTAGTGGACGACATAAGCCACATGGGCTTTGGTAGGTTTGTGATGGTCAAAGCCACCTGCCACCTTTATCCTTTTTGGGCGGAAAAGAAAATTCATTTCAGCTTCAAAAAAGCCCAGTCCAAAATTATATTAGTACCTTGTTATTTTGGCTTTCACTTTATATTTTGGAGTGCTAAATTCAAGCCTTTTCTTCTCAATCTTATGGGAGTTTTCATTGACTTGCAATAAAGAAAGAGTTTAATTTATATTAAGATGATATTAAAAAGTGATTTTTTAGATATCCAATAATTAAGTGACACTTCAATGATTTTAAAAGACATTAAGATTTTAAATATACATTCATCATCACCGAATAATTGTTTTAGAAACAAAAAAAAAGTCTTTTATAATAAAGTTTAGCCTCAAATTAAAATTTTTTTTTAGAGTAAGTTTCAACTCATGTTACATTTATTGTTGTAAGGATTAGTTGAAATAAAGAAAAAAAGTTTATGGATTAATAAGAACTAATTTAGTGTATATGGGTATAAAAAAATGTGATATGCCTTTTAAAATTTATGAGATGTCAAAATGCTATTGGATGTCTAAAAATTTATTTTTTAGGATCATTCTGATGTTAGTTATACTAAAAAAGACACTACAACAAAAAAGGTCTTTTACGACGTTTTAGAAATGACAATTTTCTCAAACGTCGCTATATTCATGAACATGTATATGTATGACGACATTTGATATAAATGTCGCTGTATTTAAATTTTTTGCAACATTTCTATCCACATTTCCTACATATGTTTCAATAGTATTGTTCATTGCAACATTTTTATTAGGTTTTATGACATTTATTATGAATGTCGCTATAGTATTAGCTCTTGTGACACTAAAAACGACGTTATAAAATAATGTCATTATTGTATGCGATGTCCCTTCAACAAGTATTTCAATTTCTTGCGACATTTCTAATCACACTTCCTATAAATGTCTCAATAGTATTGTTTGTTCCAACATTTTTATTTAATTTTATAACATTTATAATAAACATCGCTATAGTAATAGTTACTGTGACGTTTAAAACGACGTTTTAAAATAATGTCGTTATAGTATGCAAAGTCCCCCCTAACAAGTATTTCAATTTCTTGCGATGTTTCTAACTACACTTCCTATATACGTCTCAATAGTATTATCTGTTACGACATTTTTATTTCGTTTTATAACATTTATAATGAGCATCGTTATAGTAATAGTTATTGCGACACTTAAAACGACGTTTTAAAATGTCATTATAACATGTGACATTTCATATATGTCTCGATAAAAAAATAAAAATCAATTTAAAATTTTTTTTTTTCATTGCTTGAAATTTTTTAGGACATATTAAAATAAAAAATTGGTGCTTTAAAAATTGTTGGAGTACTTGTAATTAAATTGAACCTGTATATGGGTCAAACCAACCTAAAGCCCATCCCTACTTAAAAAAAACCCTAATCACCCCCACTTAATAAAAACCCTAGCCACCCTTACTTTCTCCCATCACTTTACTACCGTATAACTCATTCCAACTTTTTAGTTATCTCCTTCTCTTATATCTATTGTATTTTTTGCATTCACTTTTTTTCCCATTATCTTTCACATCTCTTTAGTTCTTTCTTATACATCTTTCAAAGATTTAAGAAAAAAATTGTGACTAATATGTTGTTTTCCCTTTTTTTTTTTTTAATCTCTGGTTCTTGCTAAGGTTGAAAGAAGATTTTTCCATGAAAGTGGCTGACTACTATCTGCTACAAAACAAGGTATCGTTTAATTTCCATATCTTTGTAATTTTGGGGCTTAATTAATTTAACTAGTTTTCTCTATTGTATTTTTACAATACTTTTTTTTTCTTGTTGTTTCTTATTGTTTCAGGTAGGATTTCTGTTTTTGCACAGGTATACTTTTGCTTAATTTTCTTAATCCACTTTTAAATATGGATTTTTAAGAAATTTTATTTATTGGGTGGTTGTTTATTTAGTACTATTTACTAATTGTTTCGGTTCTTTTTCCAGGTTTAGAGTACTGCAGCAAAATTGAAAACAATGAGGGATTTTTAGCCTCTTTTTTTTTGGCATTTTTAGTAGTTTGGTACATTCTCTTTTTTTTTTTTTTGCAATGTATTTTCTATATTTTTTTCATTTTGTATAGTGTATATTTGAAGCGTAAAATGTACAAAACAATTGAAGTGAAATGTAAAGAATTTAGATTGATCACCTAACATGTATACAAATTATATATATTTTTACCAACATTTACCAATGTTATATTAAAGTTATACGAAAAAAGTTACTTTGATCTAATAACATTCAAGAAATGCCACTATAGGAATTCTATACGACATTTAAAAATGTTAGGATATCATCTATGATCACAAATATTGCATAAAATTATAATATAAAGAATTCATTTAATATAATGACATTTATGAAACATCGATATTTAAATTTCTAGTGGCATTTAACAGATGTCGTAATAAAGTATTTGTACCAACATTTAAAATTGTTGCATAAGGTCAAAACTATATATAATTAATATTTTTTACCAACATTTATAAATGTTACATTAAATAAATAAAAAGTGTTATATTCACAATGAGTAAAAATGTCGCAATAATATACATATAGTGACTATTTACAAATGTTGGAAAAATATGTCTCCCTACATTTTCAATTGTCGTAACAAACATTATAAATGTTGGTAAAGGTAGGTACCGACAATTCTTAAAAGTGTCAGGAAAACTTAAAACGACATTAGCAATAGCAACATATAAACGACATTTGACAAAAATATTGGTACAAGTCTATTCCGACATTTTTTTGCCTTTTTCCGACGTATGACGAGTGTCGTAATAGCCATTTTTTGTTGTAGTGAGAAATACAAACATATATTTAAATGAAAAATTTTTAGGGTTTATTAGGGCATTGTTAGTGTTAAAGTACAATTAGAAAATTAAACATGGTTCCCTTTCATGATAAATCTTTGTCTGTTGTTTAACGCTGGTTAGCAAAATTAAACTCTGAATTTCCTCTTGATGTAATCGATATATATACCATAAGTTAATTATTTTTAATTAAAAAGGGAGTAAACAGAGTCAAACTAATTAGATTTATATATCACACAAGCATTTTTATAAAAAAAAACAAAATTCGGGAGTATGCTATAACATATTATCTTTTTTGTACATTTATTTATGAGAAACCATGCCATTATTTTTAATGAATTGGCGGTTTTGCATAATCCATTTTCCCTTTGGTTAATCAGAAAGAACATGGAAACTGATTCCCACCCCAGAGTTTGTGAGGTTATTAGAACACAATACTCCAGTTGTAGCGACAATGTTTAAATTAAATAATTCAGTGATGGTCTCTTTTCTTACTTAAAAGAAACAAAATAAAAAAAGATATATTGACAATGCGATCTTTGATCAAACAAAAAGAGAAGGGACTCGTTTACTACTTTTTGAAGATTTTATAACAATTTTCTTTTTTTTTCCTGAAATTAATAATAAAAAAGTCTAACATATTACTATAATGGGTGTTTTTATAATTTAGTTTTCCTTTGTTGGTTACAAGTATTTTTTTGGTTTCTATATTGGGATGGGTTGGGTATGGTGGATACACGAAAACCTAACCCATCCAATCTGATTTGTTATGTGTTTTTAAATTTAACATTGCTATCTTATTGTCAATATAGTCATCAAATTTCTCTATTCTCTTATTCTTTTAAGAGTAATTGGATTTCAAGGAGGATATGATGTGACATACTAAGTGTAACACAAATTTGAAAATTTTAATCTTAAGTCTCCATGTTTTTTAAAATAAGCCATTCGTATTGTTAAACAAGTTTCAACGATGGTGCTGAGTATGTCCCTCCAGCGAACCGACGCAGAGGGGGAGAGGTTGGTTTGGCCACCATCTTAGAGCGGATTGTAGATACACTTAGAGTTTATACCGAGGTGTCCTATCTGTTCCTAAAGCCAGTGTCCAAGAAGGAGGCTCCTGACTACCTGGACATCGTAGAGCGCCCTATGGATTTGTATGTCGACAATAAGGGACAAGGTTAGGAGGATGGAATACAAAGATCGTGAGGAATTCAGACATGACATCTGGCGGATTGCCTACAATGCTCACGTCTACAATGATGGTCGCAATGCAGGTATTCCTCCTCTTGCTGATCAGCTTTTGGAGGTTTGTGACTACTTGATGCATGAGAATTATGATAGTCTCTGTGAAGCTGAAGCCGGTATAGAATCTAGGGACACTTAATCAGCTGACAGCTGGTTACAGTTTTCTACCTATCAGAAAGCCACAAATACATAGAGCAGCTTCTTGTCTAGGTTGGGGGGTCTCCAGGCTTTGCATTGCAAGAGTGATGTCTCTTTGAAAGAGAATTACAGTTGCTTGCCCGTTCTTTCTGTGTATGGTAATAGAGCGGTATGTATATTAGTATATGTATGGAGACGATTTACAATGGGCGGCAATTGCCCCAGCGGGGAAATCGTAAAATTTTTGGGCTAGAATTATGTAATCAATTCTAATATTATAGTATCAAATATAGTTTTCTTAAAAAAAAAAAAAGTTTCAATTTGAAAAGCAAAAGAAATCCCTACAAGCAAAAAGCTAGTTGGCTGCTTGGCTTAGCAAAGTCTTCCCAACTCATCATCTTGGCCTCTGTTAGTGAACGACATAAACTACATGGGCTTGGTAGGTTTGTGATGGTCAAAGCTAACTGCCACCTTTATCCGTTTTTGGGCCGGAAAAAAACTTCGTTTCAACTGTGGAAAAGCCCAGTCCAAAATTTTATTAGTATCTTCTTATTTTTTCACTTTGTTTTTGGGAGTACTAAATTCAGATTCAGATGTAGTGTAATTGTGTAAAGGTTAAAGTTTTTTTTTTTTTTTAAAGGACCGTTTCCAACTTCCATCTTGCTTTGAGATTTTAAAGAATGGTCTCCGGAAAACAGTTGTTTTCAGCTTTTTATTGTCAATCTTATGGGCGCTTTCTGTGACTTGGAATAAAGGAATACAAACATTTAAATGAAAAGCCTGTTTTTGAGAAACAAACATGATCTTTTGAATTTCTTTTCCTTTTTTTTTTTCTTGAGAAAATGACTATCCTGTTTCTGGTATATCTGACATAATGACTATCTTCCTTACAAAGAAACGAGAATTTATCTTAATCATTTTGCAAAAACCTCAAAATTAATTTAACGAATGGGAATTTTTCGTACAACTGAGGTGAGCAGATTCCCATGTCATCATGTACTTGATGATTTGTTGCTTCCGAGAAGCTAATGCGTTGTCTTTGCGCTTCAGACCAGACCTATCTGTTTGCTTATAATCGATTTTCATGTTTCTGCTTGTCCTGTATTAATTTCTGAGTTTCTAGCAGCAGAATCAGCATGCTGTTGGTCGGTTTCATTGGTTTGATTTCCTATGGAACGGTCAGGGCCCGGTAGAAGCCACTGTCGAGAATGGTCGGTCGAAGTCTCGGGACTTTCCGTGGTTTGAATCATCCTAAATGCTGTTGCTGCTCTCACATGTTTTGCTTCAAAAGACTCCTGCAATGGTAAGCGGCAGACCGGACATGTGGACTGTTTTCTTAGCCATATGTCGATGCAAGAAAGGTGAAAGTTGTGGCCGCATTTCGGCATGATCCGTAGTACTTCTTTCTCTTGGTACTCACCCAAACAAATCGAGCATCTGTTGAACAAAGAAAAACTATTGTAAATAACCCTGTTGTCTATATCTAAATATTCAAACTGTGAATGCATGGGTGAAGTGCAGAAACTAACATTAGCGACAAGCACTCAACTGCAGGGCAGGTTGAATACAATGACCCTCTTTCAAACAAGGAATGAAACCAGAAAACATGCCGTTTGTGATAAGAAAAAAAAAATTCTCTGAACGCGGAAGCAAGATGCCAATAAATGTTTGAAACAGACTACAAGGTGTCCTCAACCACTAGGGTAATTGGACTCTTTGGCTCTCATTGGCAAATGGAATGAAGAATGGAAAACACTGAACTTACTGTGCATCTTCTATAGAACTGAATGCCTCACGGTTGAACCTCATGGTGGGTATTGCGGCAACTACAACTGGTTCAAGGCCTCTTATCTGTTGCTCTGGCTGCCAACAAAGAGTAAAAAGTATAAACCCAAAGCTCAATTACCGAAACATCTGTCTGATACATGAGACATTTAGCTATTCCAAGAGTCAGAACTCAGAATGCATAGAGTCTTGTGAGAGCAAGGAGTATTTGTTTCTTTCATGAATTGATTCCATAGCAATATTCGAGTATATTTCAATATCAAACAAGGAAAGTACCAAAAGATTGCAAAGGGGGAGGAAGCTTTAGAGGTTCGGATTTTAGAACCTAATTAAAGCAATCCCTAATTCCCTACAGTTTAAGAAGCTAACGATCTGAATATTCATAATCACCAAATTCAGAACTCGTAAAAGTCAAAGCACCTTTGAAGAGACCACCTGCTTTATAAATGCCATCTACTAAAGAGGAAAATAAACTGGGAAGTTCTTAAATAAATTTTATCCAACGGAAGAACCCAGTTCGAAGAATCAATTGTACCTGTTCAAGATCGATCCTGGACTCGGTCTGAAACATTTGTCTCGACTGGGCCCTCCGAATCTTCCCACAAATTATTCTTGTACAAACGAACACAATAAAAGTGGCACTCATTCCAAAACCAATGACAGTTGTGATCAAGTTCATGCCTGAACCGAGCATCCTTTAACTTCCAGGTTTTCTTTCCCAAACACAAAATACAACCAAAGGCCTCTATTCCAAGACGAAATCAAGATGTAAAAACAGAGGCACCAGAACAACAACCTCCAAATTCCTATAGATTATAGAAAGGATGATAGACAAAAGGGATTGAACAGACTAAGACGACCCAAAAGAAAAAGAAAAAATAGAAGGGCACAGAGGGGAGAAAATCATTACAAAGAATATACTATAAAAGAAAAAATGTAACAAAGACCAGATCAGAATTTTCCAAGAAACGGCATGTTTGAAGGCAAAACTGGGAAAAGACCAGTTTCTAATCACAAAACAAACCTACCAACATGGAAACTATATCTCTTTGGATGGAGTCAAGAGTTAATATTGAGGGGGCCGTGAATGGAAGGTGGGTCAGAGACTTGGAGGGAAGAGAGTTGTGGAAGGAAGAAGACGGTTCGTTTCCCTTGTTCTTTCATCTTTGGAGTTGCACTCAAGGGGTCCACTTTTGTAACAGTGGACCCTGCAAGCTAAGGATTTTCGTATACTCAGATGGTTGACATGGTAGCTGTTAGTCCGTTTTGGCGGCAAAATTCCAAGAGAATTAACTGTAAAAAAAAAAAAAAGAAAAAGAAAAAGTGGATGTACACCTTGTAAGATTCCTTTGTAAGGTGATATGCTTCAATTCCATGGTAGAGAATCTCACGGTCTGTTTGCGTTGCCAATTGCACCTCTGTCACTACTTTTTTCTTAAACTAATCTAGTCTTTGCTGCTTTTGGATAAGGCCTAGTCATAATAGTTCAACAATGATTGGGTATTCTGGGGAGGGTATACAGCTAAACGGTGCCGTCTAACGATTTTCATTCTCCGAGGGGCAAGAAAGAATCAGGGCTCTTGGTTCTTTGTTCTCCGAAAAATACCATTTCTCTATCTATCTATCTATCTATGAATATTTCTTTGCTTGCTAACGTGATTTTCATTTTTCGATACGCAAAGATCTGAATAGAAGAGATGCTTACCTTACCAAACACGGTCTTTTTCTTCAGTTCATTAATTAATTGAATCCACAGCATGAAATTATTTTCTCTACTGCTTTAATCAAGTCTTAATCAACAATACATCGAAGAATAATGATGATTAACATGCACGCGTAATGCACGAACATAACTTAAATATATATATATATATATATATATTTTTTTCTCTCTGTACTTCTAAGTTGAGATATAGTGTGCTTGATAGTGATAATTGACTTTCTGTTGCTCCCCAATTTTCTTCTATAGTTGTGTGATTTGTTGATTTGTATTCGTTGTTTAAGTAGTGGACCTTGTGTTTCTCAACGTCATCATCATCATCGACCGAGTTATTTCAAGGCCTAATACGTCTATTCGGATCAATCTAATAATCGTTGGGTTTGATCTGAGGATCATCTTCAGGGTTTACGTCATTTTCTCTGATAGCAAAGCAAGATGATTTTCCCTATCTTCCCAGATTTTTTAATCGGGGTCGGATATTTTATATGGTACTACAATGTAGCGCTGGCATAAAGCAAAGATGATCCCTTTGTTCGGGTACTAAACCAACTAGAACCATTTACTTTTAGATGGATGAGGAGCTTTGGGAAATGGGTTTGAAACATGATCTAGCGCCTTAGAAGCTCATAGAAGTTGCCCAGATGAAGTCGAGGCCCATACTTTTAATACCTCTGGTTTTTATGGCAGAAATGCCAGCGAGAGACAACAAAGCCAATCGGTATAAAGAGTTGGGTTTTGACATTTCATTGATTTCAACCTAAAAAGTTCAAAGTTTTAGTCTTTAAACATCGTCATGCAAGGAGCCTAACCATCTAGGAGAATTTGGTAAAGCCGTGAAGGCGATACTGTAGACAGCTAATTTCCATGTCATCAAGACACATGCTCTGCATCATATAGAAAAAAACAGTCAACTAAGGACGACTTAACACAACACATAATAGAACATTATCCTATATATAGCTTCCCTCTAAACTTAACAAAAGTCCTAAACAGAGTCGGTGCCTGCAGACTATCTTGCAAGTCATTCTCAATCATATCCAAACGATGAAAAACTCACCAGACATTGTTATCAGAATTTATTGGCACAAGCAGTGTTGATCTAAGTTGATTAAAAGACTAACTATTAACATGCCTAAACCCACCTCTCCAGTCTCCATCAATCTCAGGTCACCTAGGTTCTGTCTTTATGATATTTAGCCTTAGACATTCACTCAGCTATACCAACTAAAAACAAAAGCCAGGGAGAACTGAGAAGCAGAATAAATTAAGTTGCTGGCCATGAAGAGCAACTCATTTCCTTACTATAATCACTTCAGAGCAGTAATGATCCATAATGGCACTAACCAATCTTCTGCCTCATCAAATTAACAATCTTACGTCTTCCATACTGCAGAGACCAAATATAGAAAAGAAGCTTGCAACTTTATGACATTAGTAGATGATCTATTTGAAACAAACTGAGATTTATTATCACCGAGACACCAAGCGACAATAGTACAAATTAAAACTTACATCATGCCCATCAAAACACATCACAATACACGAAAGATCCAATTAAATCACAATATTAAGGATCGATTTTTCAATGCAAAAAAACAACAATCACTCAAGACGCCAAAGCCAAGAAACCAGTCAGGTCATGAATCACTAGAGCACTCCACGGCAGTGGCACTAGGCACCCGAATATCCTTATAGAGGCATACGTAGGGTGCATCTGAACCAATATAAGGCCCAGTCCACCGCGCTTCATCAATGTAGCTTGCATCCCAAACTGAAGCATACAAAAACATAGGTTTCTCAGGAAATGCCTCACCTTCCTTTTTCTCTGCTCTCCTGACCAACTTCCCGTCAATTACCCACTCTATACAATCAGGATTCCACTTGATCGTGTATTCATGGAACCCATCAGAGATATCAAAGCCCAGATCATGAATCTGCTCTCTGCGTCCAGTTCCTACATCATACATCATACACAACAACCTTAGGAACATTGGTAAACCCTCATACTAGACATCAAAAAAGGTATCTTTTTCTTAATGTCAGAATCTGTGACATTCAAGTAAATGTGGTAGTACTTTACAAAGAAACATTATGTTACTATTTTCGAAGTTTAAGAGGAAAGGCTGAGTCTTGAAACTTAAACCTGTAGCATAGTAATTGGTTTGGACGATCGTTTTGTCTTTGCCGAGGAACTCGAAGTCGATCTCGTCTTGGGATTTGTCTCCTTCAAGGGAAGAAAGGTAGATGTTGAAGTTTAGACCGCTGGTGTTGCCTTTGGGGCATTGGATTTTGGAACTGAAAGTGCCGTAGAGGAAGCGCGTGGTGGAACGCCACCTGGCGCCTCCACGTTCATCGAAAGTGAGCGTGATGGAGTTGGAAGAAGGGCAGTGGGTGCAGGCCTCCGGGGTGTAGTCTATGGCTATTTCTTTGATGGGTTGGGTTTCGTGGTGAGTTGCTAGATCTGCCATTGCCAAAACTTTGCTAGCAGAGGAAAACGGAGAATCTACGTTGTTGCTGGTGGGTCAACCTTCAAAGTGGCATATGCAAATTGGGCGATTGAGTTTGGAACATATTCTCTGTTAAAATAATAAAAAGGGGATCCGAATATGGTAATTGTTTGGACTTTTCAGGAAACCAATTCTGGAACACTTAAATTTAAATGGATTAAGGTAAAAGACCACAAGCATTTTATCAAAACGAAAAATTACTCCTAGCAGAGTAATGGCAATATACTCCTTGCCACATGTTTGGTAGCAGTAATAAGTGCTATGATAATACTGGTATTATTTTTCGTTAAATGAAATAAATTATAGGAGGAAATACTATATTTCTGTACCCACCATCACTAACACCCCTAGCCAAACATAGCAAAACACATTCAAGCACCAGGCGTATGTTAAACCCCTAGCCAAACATAGCAAAACACATTCAATCAGCGCCAATAGCAACTTGACACTATCGGCAATTTGCCAATTTCCAATCTTTTTTAATAGTTGTCCGTGGATTGGGAGAGTGACGGAGAAGCAGAGATAGAATGGTAGCACACGTGGGGCTTACCTCTCTCAGCGTTGCTTTTCCTTCTATGCCTTGTCTTCCCCGACTTTGTTTCGCCAAACGCAGACCATTTACTAGTAAGCAACACTATGCAGACACCACCTTCTCTTTTTCTGTTTCCTGAATTCATTATGCCTAAATTTATAGATGTTGCAGGACCAAGTCAAGGGGTTTGAGGTGGTTGAATGAGTCTGATTTCTAAACTACTAGTATTTGAGAAGTAATCGAGCTCGGTGCCCTTCTTTTCTGAATTCGACTATCCTCAGTTCCTCACTGTCCACCATTCTTTCTGATCTTCTTGGGAAAGAATTTTTTGTTTCTTTCTGTCACAAGTTGCTTTAAACTGTTTTAGCCCACCTTGATTTGCTAGAGTTTCTCTTTAAACGCGAACATAAACATCTTTAGCAGACTTGTACAAGTAGTCCAAAAGTTCATCTTTTAATGGTGAAAGTGAACTTTTCCATATCTTTGGTAGTTTTTGAACTTTTAGCGGATCTAATGTAATGTAAAGGGTGTCTAGAAAGAATATTAGAACCTTTGGTTTCTGGAAGTTATGAACTTTCCTTTTGGGGTTTTGGCTGTGTGCTATGAAGTTGCTTCTGCAAGGACTTAATTTGAAAATGGTTAATAACGCTTAATTTATGGTTTTCCTACAGTGGCAGCATTAACTGATGATCCTGTCCAAGAGTGGATTCTCACGGAAGGAAAGGCAACTCAGATTACAAGGATTCGTCCTGTGGGTGGTGGCTGCATCAATCTTGCAAATCGCTATGACACTGATGTTGGTTCTTTTTTTGTTAAAACAAATAGGTGCGGTACAAAGTTCTAAACTTTTTTATGTATTAGGAATTTATAAATCAGCTCAGTTATGGCATTTACCTTTTTCTTTAGTTTAATGGATTCTTGTTTGTCAAAGGAATGAAAGTTTTCATGTTGTTGAAAACACTCGATCAGGAGTATTGGTCCATCAATGTTTGAGGCAGAGGCTATTGGTTTAGATGCGATGTACGAAACAAGAACAATTCGTGTGCCTAAGCCATATAAAGTATGAGTCTTAGTTTACTGCTGAGCAATTTGTTTCTCAAGTTTTTGCTAAGGCTAGTCTTATGCGAGGAAAAAACTCTAAGTTTGCCTTGTTAAACATTTTAGGTTGGACCCCTACGGAATGGTGGATCCTTCATCATTATGGAATTTATTGAATTTGGTGCATCTCGAAGCAATCAGGTGAGCCAGTTCAATTTCTTTTTGATTTTGGTGGTAAAAGAACTTGCCTCTGTTCTCGTCCTGACTGTTCATCTTCTGTCAGTCTGTGTTAGGAAGGAAGCTAGCAGAAATGCATAAAGCTGGGAAATCTGAAAACGGCTTTGGTTTTCCCGTCGATAATACTATTGGCAGGTGCAATTCTTCTGAACATTATCGTTCTAATTCATAATGGTCATTATGCTAGTGCCACTTAAAGGAAATTCGCATGTTTACCATTTTAGTCTTGATTATTTTTAGAAACTCAAGAAGGTTTGTATGCTTTTAACAAGTAAATCCTTGCTGCCAATGTAGTACTCCGCAGATAAATACTTGGTCTTCTGATTGGATTCAGTTTTATGGAGAGCATAGATTAGGTTTCCAGTTGAAGTTGGCACAGGACCAGTATGGTGATTCAACCATTTACCAAAAAGGTTGTTCTTAATCATCTGAAGGTCAAAGTGCAATACTTTTATATAATATATACTTATGAGAAATATTAACTAGGTCTTAATCAAATGAGGTAGTTTGAGAGACACTAGCAGTTAGAGCACAATGTTGTATTCTTTCAAATACTTATGGAAATCCTGTTTACAGGACAAAGACTAATAAAGAACATGGCACCTCTTTTTGAAAACATTGTTATAGAGCCATGCTTGTTGCATGGAGACTTATGGAGTGGGAATATCACCTCTGACAAGAATGGCGAGCCTGTGATACTTGATCCTGCTTGTTACTGTGAGTAACCATGTTCTGATAATTTCTGTATCTGTATCAAAAGATTTGTTTTGCTTTTTGAACTATTCAGAAGTGGATCATTTTAATTTTCATCCCAGACAGTTTAGTGCTCTAGTAGGAACTAGTATGCTTCTGGTGTTTGTGCTTCTATAAGGATATAAGGTCTAGACAATGTGGAGTTGATTGTCTATTGTGTCAGTGGTAAATTGAATTTATGTGGAAATAGCTGCGCAAAGGACTAATTCACTTCTGCGCCCCCTACAGATGGACATAATGAGGCTGAATTTGGAATGTCATGGTGTGCTGGCTTTGGAGGATCTTTCTACAGTTCTTACTTTGAGGTACTGTTATTTCCAGAAAAGCTTTATAAGTATGTTGTTATTTAAAGAATTACTGGTTTCATAGCCTTCCTATCCTATATGTCATTATTTTGATTGAGAAACCAAAATAATGATCACATTCCGTTATAATTAATCTTTGCACTTGAAAAGATCTTTATAACTTCTGTAGCCACTAGCGCTTGCTTCCAAGAAATTGAAAGGTTGTGCAGCAGCAGTGACTTCCCCCCCGCATTCATTTATTATATCTAGAATTTGTGGAGTTATTTTTGGCCACAAAAAGGAAGAATAACTCCTAGAACTCAAAATAAGTGTTGTAGGTTTGTAGCAAACGCATCTTACTATAACCCGAGCAGTGAACCCCCATTCTCACTTTCTTGTGCTTCTTCTTTTACCAGGTGATGCCCAAACAAGCAGACTTTGAAAAGAGGAGAGATATTTATCTGCTTTATCATTACTTAAATCACTACAATCTCTTCGGCTCTGGGTACCGCTCTTCTGCCATGTCGATAATAGATGACTATCTGAGAATGCTAAATGTGTAGAGACACAAGACTGAAATTACTTGTACACATCTGTGTCTCGAGAATTTCATGTCAGAAAGATTATTATCTTTGGAACAAGTTGTGCAGCATGTGGTATTAGGCTGAGTAATATGAGTGGTTTTTGTTGACCTCTATTTGGATTCAATCATTGTTTCTTTATCTAACTTAGCCCTTTGAAAAGATGAATAAAGATTAGTTCTAGTTTCATGTGCTCCTAAAAGACTCGTTATCTTAGTGGTACTCTTCTACTTATTGATAAAATTCTGGACTGTATCGAGGAGGAAATAATGGATGGCCTGGTTGGAACCAACCGTTTTTACCTTTTAATCCTTTTTTTCTTTCTCGCTGGCTAATCTTAGGGAAGTTGATGTTTTACATCACCGTAGTATAGATAATCTTCAACCGACATTTGGTTGGGTAAATATTCATTTTCTCATTTCTCAATCAATATTAAGGAACCTTCTAGAAAAAGAAGGGGCAAATTATTCACTCAAAAAGAAACATTACACAAAAATGGAATGGTTTGGATGATTGGATCCTGGCCTGAGCTTGTGTCAACCTAAACATCTTTCAGAAAAACTCCTGAGTAATCCCCCAAGGACAGAACTGCTTAGCATACAAAAGCGGCAGTGTCCCTTTTATGTTTTGTATGTACTACCTACAGCCGCAAACAATCCTCAAAACTTCCCAAACTGCTTCTGTCTTCCACTCCGAGCAATAGCAAAACAACAGGTTCAAACGCGGTTTCTAGAGAAAAACAAAACAAAGAACCATGGACAGCAATATAGCCATGTCTGAAGCAGAAACACCACCACTACCGCCAGCGCCTGCGGCGGCAGCACAATTAACAGAGCTCGTATTTTCACTAGAGCAAGCGACCCAGATGGCCAAACAACTTCCTGCTACGTCAGACTCAACCTACCTTCTCCAAATCTATTCCTCTCTCCATCAAGCCCATCATACTCTCTCCTCTTTCCTCTCTGCCTCTACCCAGACTCAATTTCCGGTTCATCCTCTTCCTCCTCAGCCTTCTCCGCAAATCGCAGCCACAGAGAACTCTCTCTCCTCCGCTACCGGGGCCGCCAATGAGGATGGTAGTGAGCCAATGCAAGTGGGGGATGAGAACGAAGCTGAGGCCGAGGAGAATTCAAAGACATCAATTGATAAGGTTGAGGAGAAGATGAGGGAATGCTTCATCAAGAATAAGAGGGCAAAGAGGCAGCTTTCGCCGTCGTATGCGGCGGTGACGGAGGAGAGGAGGATTTGTGAAGATAGATTCGTGGGTGGGGGCATGGGTTTTGATTCTATGGGGTACAAGTTGCGAGCTTTGGATCTTGTCTACCAGTTTCATGGTTGAACCATAGACAGCTGAAACAGGGAAGAAACAGAACACAGGATATGCAATGGAGTCTTTTGTTGTTTTGTGCATAAAGGCAATTTGGTTCTATTTCCTTCTAATTTAATCATTTTCTTCCTTTTACTCATTTCTCATTCCTTATTTATCGCTGTGTGTTAATACCAACAAAGGAAGAGTGGTGATGAAGGACGAAAGCGAATCTGCAATCTCAAATTTAAGTGGCAATTAGAAATCCCTTGAATCAGATTTTCTTAATAAAATCTTGTTCAGGGCTTATTTTCAAGGAAAAATTTTGCTTGGTGGTTCCCTATGAAGGGTATGAATGTATAAATCCCGAACAAAGATAGATGCCGTTTCTAATGGTTGACGTAATTTAATCATTTTACATGCAAACTTAAGAGTCACACAAACTTTACTATGTTTGATTCAATTTTAATAATGTAAAGTAAATGATTAATTGCAATCACTTTATCTTTGACTCGATAAAGTATTTACACAAGGGAGGTATAAAAATATTTTACATCGCATTTAGAGTTACAATCACTTTACATGCAAAGTTTAGGGCTGCAATCACTTTGTATGTAAAATGAGTTTGTAATGTTTGGTTTAGCACATAACAATTTAATTAAATTACCTGTAAAGTTTTTTACAATATTTGGTTAAAATACATTTTCCTTGTAAAATTTATTTAAATATCAAATTTATCTTTCTATTTTATATCTTTTTAAAAAAATAAGGGATAACAAAATAATTTAAATACGATGCAAAATATTTTTACACCTCCCCCTGTGCAAATACTTTACCTAGTCAAAGGTAAAATGATTACAATTGACAATTTATTTTACATTCTTCAAATTGAACCAAACATGATAAAATTTTAACAACCCTTAACTTTACATGCAAAATTATTAAATTACATCAAACCAAATAGCCTCTTAAATTACTTTATTATCTCTTATTTTTTAAAAAAGATACAAAATAGAAAGATAAATTTAAGATTTAAATAAACTTTACAAGAAAAGTGTGTTTTAACCAAACATTACAAAAACCTTTGTATGTAATTTAATTAAATTTTTATATACTAAACCAAACATTACAAACTCATTTTACATACAAAATGATTACAGTCCTAAACTTTATAGAAAATTACTTTGCATGCAAAGTACCAAACGGAGAATTCTCCCCGAAAGATTCATTTTTGTGACGTTTGGTACTTTGGTTCCACTTCTGGTTTCATCTGCTTCCAATGACTTATCTCCATGTGACTTCCTCTCTGCTTAGCATGAAGATAGAAATGGAAATACTCCCCAGTCGCAAGTCGGAAATAAAAAATTTGGGTCGATTACGATGCACATGTCCTCTGTACACTCATCAGTATTAAAGACGACAGGTCATATATGAATGCATTTATATTGATATATGTTATGATAGTTGGACCTGTACTGCATTGAGATAAAAAAGACATGGCAAATTAATTGCTCTTAAGTCATAATCTTCAGTTTCCTCAACAATATACCTTCTGTGAAAGAGGCATTGCTTTTGAAATGGAGTGTAGAGATCAACAAGACTCTTATGGCACTGTCCATCTCCATTGACTTCCTACTTAGATGCATTTGCTCTTCTTTTCACCCGATCATATGGTGTAAGAGACCATATTTTATGGTGTTGTGTAAGGGTTTGCAGAAACAGCTGTTCTTAGAAAGGAAACCACAGGCATTTGCGATGACTAAATGTCCGCAATTAGGTTATGCAGCTTCACAAAATCATCTAAGGTAAGCTCCTCCGGTCTTGACTGCATGAGTATATTACTGGTTAAGCGAAACTGCATATAAAACAAAAATTGGGGGAAGAAATCTTTACTAGTAAATAGAAGGAAAGTGTCAATTTTCATAGTAACTCACAGTTGTTGGAAGGCCAGCATCTCCAAGAGCTCTTTCAATCTCACTGGATGGACATATGTGCTGGAGTGATCTCCTCAACATCTTACGTTTTCCATTGAATGCAGAATTCACCTAAGTTTACTAAGAGTTAATAAGTAAAGAACTTCTTGGATATCACTTCATTTATGCAGTAATCATCAGAAAATATATGGATGTTATCCTATAACAGCTCAGAAGCCAAGCTTGAAGGTCTAGTTTAAGTTCTTACATGGACTAATGTTGATTAACAATTACTACAAGGTAAGGCGACTCAATGTGGAAATCAACTAACCATTGAGAAAAAGCTTTTTGTGGAGGCCACTGAAGGATACTCTGGAGCTTGCTTCAGTTTAAACGTAACAACAGCTGCATCAACCTATAGAAGCATAAAAATGAAGCCTTAGCATCCCTACTTTATTAAGTCAAAGATGGCTCATAACAGTGGACCTTGTTAGAGAAATAAGGAAATTTGCCAGGGGAAGCTAGATTAGTTTCTCATTGCATCTCAGAAAAAACAACATATGATGCCTTAAATGGTTTTTAGATTTTAGATGGCTTACATTAGGTTGAGGAAAGAAATTTGTTCTTGGGACTCTGAACTTGTGTTGAGGCTCTGAAAAAGAAAATCACAAAATGTGAAACATGTCGTAGAAGTTTTCAGAAACAATCTAACAGTCGGGAATACAAGGACAAAACTCTTCCAGTTGCATAAAGTTGAAAGCTCAAAAAACCAATTGAACCAATACCAGGCAGAGGACTTAAGTAAATCAAAAGCAAATGATGCATTTGAAATATAGGTTATATACACCCAAAACAAAGGGTTATATATTGTGTAAATACCTGAATAAAAATTAACAAAGATGTTAATGGGTCGGTACTCAGATGTACGCAAAGATGATTCCACCAATCGAACAGCTGTTTCCTCCTGGTATTATTCAAGCATTACAGTCAGTAAGCCAGCTTGTGAATACTATAATGATGCCAACAGCCTGAGACAATCAACATAGAGAGGTCAAAGATTTTGCCTTCAACGTCATATTTCTAACTCATAAAATACCACAAACGTTCAAAAATTTTGATGTCAGAAATTGGTTTCACCTAAAAAATGTAAAATAAAATCTTTACCAACCTGGAGCAAGAGGACAACTTCAGAGACCATATCCCCCATAGGAAGAAGTAACTTAACTACATCTGTACTTACGTTAAAAGGTATGTTAGAAACTACCTGCAACAAAAAGAGGAATACATTAACAACGGATGAAATTGACATGGGATTTGGGAAAGAAAAGATAATAGCAGTTTACAGCAGCACATTAACGTTCATTTGAAGCAACAGTAAAAAAATTACTTTGGCCCGAATTGAGCTTGGGTTCAAAGCCTTTCGACTTTCCAACATTGGAAACATATGCGAACGAATGTGACATTTGACAAAATCCTCTTGCAAAACCTAAAAATGTTGACATGATAAACGAAAATATTCAAAACCCAATGAAGATAATCAGTAAAGAAGAAGTGATATTTATCAGACATATAAGTAAATACACCTTGAACCGGTTCGTGCTTTCAAATCTCTCTCTTACAAGGGCCACCATGTGAGGATCCTGCCTCATATGAAAAACAAAGGCTCATAAGCTAAATTCAATTGCAAGATTTCATGTCCAGTACTTGCAATATTGGGAAAAGACTGACCTTTTCAATGGCTAGAACGGTGGCGCCGGAGTTTATAAGAACATTGGTTAAAGAACCAGTTCCCGGTCCGATTTCTAAGACCACGTCACCTTCTTCTACATTGGCCGCACGTGCCAATTGCTCGTTAATCTCAGCATTCAACATGTAATGCTGCGTGTATTGAAAATTCCTCAATAAATTGGGTTTTAAGTTATGCCCATACACCAAAAATGGAAAGAGGTTAGAGGGGTAATTAGACCTGGCCAAGGGATTTTCTAGGGAAGCGGCCTCTGGAGTTGAGAGCTTTGAGAGTGGCGTGGTAATCGTCATCTTGGTTCCTCCTCGAAGCGCAGGCTATCAACGACGGCATTTGGTTTCGTGCCCCGCCGGCGCTACTACTGTTTGCCGCAACATTGGCATTCGGGAAGGAAGCATTTGGCGGGAGACGGGGGAACTGGAAGAGATGAGTTGCTGTGCTCATGTCTTACCTTTTAGCGAGGAATTTGGACATGGAAAACGCTTAGGTCGGTTAAGTGATTAGATTTCTTTGTCTCTTGATAATTTTTATTCCAAAATTACCCAACTTAATTTCAGAATTCCCGCCTTTAGGATGCGACGTCCCTCGAAAGTCAATAGTCAAAAGTCAAACACTTACCGTTAGTTTTCACTTTTCACGAGATTTATTTATTTACTGATAATTTACGATTTAATTTTAACATCCGCGTGAAAGTGAAAAAATCGACTTTGTATGAGAGACCAATACCAGAAACTGCACAAATGCACGTCTTTGAAGCTCTTAAATTCACACAGAGAGTCTCATCAGATTTGAAGATGTATCAAAGAAAATTTACTTGGCAGTTGGAAATGAAAACTGCATGACATTTATCTGCTACACCTGGGACGACAATCTGTAGTCAAATATTATATTTGTCCTAAGTACCTAACTCTATCAGCTGCCTTGTTATTGAAGTCATTTCATCTTTAACAATACCTTCGAATTTCTACCGGCTTTGTCGCCTTCTTGCTACCTTCCTGATACATGACCAGTATCCGAGGTCGATAAAACCAGAACAAGACAAGTTAAACAAGGTAAAATCAAATGTACAAAATCGAAGCCGGCCGTAAAGATTAATAAGTACTTGCTCTCAGATCAGCTTTGAAAATTCAGCATACAAAGTATTTAATTTATCATTATCATCAGGTTGCTCGGGAATATCATCACTCTCCATCAGGCAGCTCAGGGCCAACAAACGATCTGAATTATGTTGTCGTGGTTGAGAAGTGGCAAGGGGAGGAGGCAGCATAGATCCTTTTTGTTGAAATGGGTTGATTGATGTGAAAGGATACCGACCAGAAATATCTTTACCATAGGGCTGTGCAATTGAGGAAGCTATGTTTCTTCTGAGAACATTAGAATTACCACGTAACCAGACATTTTCTATGCCAGAACAAAAGTTTCCGTAATAATCACCAGCTGTTCTAAAGTAACCTTGGTGACCTGTAAATGGCACTCCAGTGAAGCTCGCAGCGGTTGTACATTGTTCCGTACCCAATCCCAAAATTGACTGATTAATATTGTTTTCTGAAATTTTATAAGCTGAGGATGCAATTTTTAGATGCTGAAGTCGATTATTTCCTAGGCTACTTCCAGAAAGTGACGGTAAATTATTTCCCAGATTTCCCATACATTTGTAGGTCAAGGATTTTGGTGAAGTTAAACTCAGATTTTCTTGGTCAGATTCTGAACTAGAGGATGGTATGGAAGACGTGAAGCTAAATTTTGATCTCCTCGGTAAGAATCCCAACTGTGTTCCTTGTTGAAATTGCTTCCTATACTTCTGCAAGCAAACTTTTAGTAGGTGAACAGAGATCCGCGCATAGTTAACTACTGCCCTTTCCTTTTTTCTTTCTTGTTTGGTGTTTGGGGTGGGGGGTAGTTTTCTTGCAAAGCAAGTAACTCAACAAGCAGGAACAACACAAGGTATTCTGTCTTTTCTTGAGAAACAGAAAAAGGAAAAGGAACACGAACCTGCAAATGACTTGAAATCATCCGTTTCGTTAGGCCAGGAACATTCATAAGCTCAAGTATTTTCTGAGGAAGAATCCCTGAAATCATCAACCAAAGGAGTTGAAGCACGAGAAGATTATTTATATGAAATTTTAAATCTTTTCAACTAGACTAGTCAGTTAATCCTACTTTCATGTTCTAGCTGCTTAATGGCTTCCAAGAACTTTTCGTGCAACTCCTGAGTCCAAATAAGCCTCTGCTTTATGCGGTGATCAGAACTGTCTTTCCCTAGCGCCTGCTGGGGTTGGGGTTGAATTCTCTGAAGTGGTTCTTTTTTAGGTCTTTCATAACCATAAGTAATAGCTCCACTCATCAATAAACTTTGTCTTGTTGCTAGTACATGCTGCCAGAGGCTCTGCACACTGTTATGGCTTATAGCTTTTGCAAAGTAGAGTGAAAGACCATGATCAAGACCTCCTAGCACAATTTCCTCATTTCCATCGACAGACATCCCTGTATTAGATCATAAAGATTAGTTGGCCAATGAAAGGCAATATGCATTCATACAGTTTCACCATTCTGTTTTCATTGCTACCAAGCCACATGGACAAAAGAAAAAGAACGAAACTAACAGTAAGTCGATTATCCAGCTAGTCTTTTACGAGATTCCAAGTTCTCTTTCCTACCTAGTTAGTTTTTTACTGAAAGCTAAGAAAAGCAGAGCAATAGGAAAGACAATGAACGGTCTAATGAAGAAACATGCATGTCTCAAATGATATCAAGGTACTTACGAGGAGCAGGCCGCTGAAACACCTTTTCAACATGCTCGAGGAGCTCTAATCTGTTCGCATCAGGCATCTCAACATCCATTAGCACAAGATCCGGCCTGGCCTTCTCCTCTTGAAGAGCCTTTAAAGCATCAGTACTGCTTTCAAATTGCAGAACTGAAGAAGAAAATAAGGAAATTAAAGGGCTTCAAGATCATGAGTTCATGAAAAAAAGTCATGTGCCAGCTCAAAGCGGAATATAGTTGATGGCTAATTAACAAGAGGCACGTAAGTTACAAAACACACCAAACAGTTCAGTGACTGTAAAATTACTTCGGCGGGCAAAGAAGATACTAAACATCTGTCTTTCAAAGCATACCTCTATGGTGGCCCGGATGAAGCACAGTGGTCAGAATAATATAGCATGTCAAATCAGCATTTGCCATCAGAATAATGATATCTGAAGAACAATCTTCAGGTTTCATTGGTTCTAAGCTGTTGTATGTGCAGCACTCCATGATTCAAAAGTTCTAGAGTACCGTATGCAAAGAAAGAATGCGTCTTCTGGGGCTATATGAGATTGAGGAGATCAAAAACAATTATATATAATCTGTGTGTGCTAAAGACATGCAATGAACCCATGTAGAATGGCAGGTAATTAAGGACATAAATATTGCAAACTGAAATCTACATTGTTGCCTTGTCTAGAAAAAAACAATGCAGATTAGTTGAAAATTGCTTCAACAGAATCAATACAGTGAGCAGTATAAGTCAAATTGTGTATTTACTATCTTTGAGCATTATGATTTCGGGTGAAACCATGGCTTACTTAGTTGTTAAGTTCCCACTTTATGATCTTGTTACATTTATGGTTGATGTTCGAAAAAGCATTGCCCTTACCCTCATCAGAAAACATTTTTAAGATAAGTTTGATCACGATGCTCGCATGCTAGACTACCAATTAAGAAAATATCATGTGTAGAAATTCCATGTTTGAATAGAATATAAATGGAACATAGTATTCTAAAATGAGCGTCCGATAGAGATTTCTTATGATATTATTCTAAATGAGCTCTCTCTCTCTCACACACACATAAAGGAAGTAGATAGTTTGAAGATTGGGGGCCTGGATGAAGACATTTATCTCCACCCTCTGAAAGGTAGGCAGTCCTTAGACGAAGGCTTATTGTGAAGGCTTAGCAGAAGAGCGAGCTTATTCTACAAATTTTACCGTTTATTGCTAACTATAGAGAGTTTTGATTTGAATGATAGCTTTAAAAAGTCATGCATATGTCCAGGCATGTTAAGTATGTATGACTTCTAAGCCTAGTGCAAAGACGAAAATTGAAGTCCGAAGTTGTTGTGCGGCGGATGCACGATACGCAGAAGAAGTAGGTAGGAAAGGAACAACTGACAATGGGAATTCATAGAGGAAAGGAAACTATCATAGGACAGGACAGTTCACGTATCATGTTGTGTTATATGTAGCTTCCGAGTTCCAACCCCAAAACTACATTCCCTGTTCAAAGTTTCAAAAAGAAAATAGCTGCCATTGCTTTGGTAAGGACTTCAGCCCATTACTGAAACTAGAGCATGGATTTGACTACTAGAAATCACCAAAAACCTCATCAAAAAATAGATCCCTCGCTTCTTTTTCCATGGTAAACAGCTCATTCAATTCTGTTCTTTCAGCCCCGAAAACATCATGCTCCTCTTGCTCCTTTGGTGGTGGAGGCAGTTGCAATGGCTCTGGTGGCACAAACTGTTCCTGTGTTTGTTGTTTTTCCGGCGAAGAACCACCAAATTCGTTTGGCCAATCCAATAAACTTTCCAACCCAGAATCTTCAATGTTCAAAAAATCAGTTTCTGCCTCCTGAAATTGTTCTTGTTTCTGTTGTTTTTGTTGCAAAGTACCATCAAATTCTATTGGGCGATCTAATAAACTTTCCAACCCAGAATCTCCAATGTTCAAAAAATCAGTATCTCCCTCCAGAAATTGTTCCTGTTTCTGTTGTTTTTCTTGCAAAGAACCAACAAATTCTATTGGGCAATCTAATAATCTTTCCAACCCAGAATCTCCAGTGTTCAAAAAATCAGTTTCTCCCTCCAGGAATTGTTCCAAATTCTCCATCTGAGGGAAATCAACCAGTCCTCCATTATTGATGACAGCGTCACCAGACAGATTACATTCAGGATAAGCAGAACCTTGTGTTTTATTGCACGGAATCTGTCGCTCAAATTCAATCACTGATGCACCATTATGATTTGAATCAACATGCTTAAGCAGATGTCCAGAGCCTGAGGAAGGAATAGGCATGCAAACATTAAAGTTCCCCTGCACTAGGCCATTGGTATATAGTTGGTCTGCTACTGTCATGAATTGCAGATTTGAAAATTGAAGAGACCCATCTTGTGCACTGAGTGGAGGCAACAGATGATGAAAAGGGGCATGTAATGCAGTGGAACCTCCATTCATGGTCTTCTGGTTTGCATCTTGTTCGCGTTTCAAGGAGAGACGATATTTCTGCAAAATTAACATTTAACAAGTTTTCTTGCCAGATCACTATGATAAAATAAAACTTCATTTCAGAGAACAAACCTGTAAATGGCTGGAAACATGTTCTTTCCTTAGTCCTGGGACATTCATATGCTGAAGTATTTTCTTTGGATGAGCTTCTAAATGAGAAAGGCGATGAGAATAAATAATCAGTAAAATAAGATAGAATGAGAATCAAATTTAGAATTCAAGTCTAGAAACTTACCATCCATACCAAGCACTTTGATAGCTTGCAAGAATCTATCATGTAATGCATTCGTCCAAATTATTTTTGTCTTCTTTGGAGCTGCAGAACCATCGTTATCCTCCCCCAGAATATTGTCCATTTCATCTGAGCGTTTTCGTTTTTCACTTTGTTGATTCTGCCTCTCTTCATGTGTAACTGGTTGAGACTCTACATGCACATCTGATACTTTCTCCAGTGATAATTCCTCCCCAATACCAATCTTCTCTTCGGCGGCAATCATACTTCCTCTTTCCTTAATGAATGCAAACTGCCATAGATTTTTAAGATCATTCATGGTGATTGGTTTGACAAGGTATAATATAGCACCTTTCAAGAGGCCACCTAGGATCGTATTCCCGTCATTATCGGCAGACATGACTCCATATGACATTAACAAGCAACCACAAACAATGTGATTGAAAAAAGAATTAGGTGCTTGAGAAATATTTCATAATATAAGAAGAAAGGTTGCAAACTAATACAGGAGGCAACTGCTTACAAATAACAGGAATCTCAGACATTTCCTTTATTGTGTCAAGCAGCTCATATTTATCCATATCAGGCAGGCAGCCTTCTGCTAGAATAAGATCTATTTTGCACTGACTGTCTTGTATGATGCAAAATGCATCAGTTGCTCGTTTAGCAGTCATGACTACAAGGGAAATCAAAGCACAAACATTTAGTACATAATGTGATTGAAAAGAAACTCTAAAGAGGTGGAAGTTTTATCTAGCTTTTAAGAAGAAAGGGTAAATGAAAACAATCATAAATTTAGAGTATAGCATCTTTTCCAGAAACTAAATTGAACATAATATCTGAATTCAATATCAAGGATCTTGGGCAAGAGGTTCTCTCAATTATCTTACCGAAAAAGGAAATAGAAAAACAGATCCAAAACATTGTGATTTGGTAGACTGTCAACAAAGGCATCACTGAACCTCAACTCTTTGAAATTCTCAGATTCGTGACAAGGATTACAACTTATTACCAAGTTGTAAACATGAACTACCTATTACCAACTTTCCCCTATGAACAACTAGGCAATTCCTAGATATTCCCAGGAATTCACTGTAATCATAATCACCCTTAATGATATACTATGCTGGATGTTTAGCCAAGAAGCAGGGGAACTTAATGTGGGTAATTTTGGAAGATAATGGAATGGGAAGAGGGGAGTTTGAAACTCCAGTTAGAGAAATATCTCTGTATGCAACATGAAAACTAAAAGAACAATTATGGCCGTACAACAACATGAGGAGGATTATCAGACAACGAGTATATCAAATTTCTACCCAAGGTTGAGATGAAAGAAGTGAACTGTACCTCTATATCCAAACCTGCGAAGCATTTTTGATAGGATAGTAAGGCAGGTTGAATCACCATCAACAAGCAAAATGGTAAGACCTGCACATGCAGTGTTTAGGCTGGATTCGACTGAGATAGTCATCTCACTATTCATTTGTGCAGACAAGAATTTTGTTATGAAGTTCAAGTTCACAGAGTTAACGAAGAGGGGAAGCTTATTCTGTAAACATAATATATGTTCCTTTAGCAGCTGAGGTGCTTATATATAACAAATCTAACTATGTGGGCATACTATGGTCACTAACCAAAATATTTTCTCCCATTTTTTTTTCCTTTTTTTGTCTAAAGTTACATTAGCAATGACACAAAATTATTCCTTTTTTTCATACATTCCATAAATGAGTGGTTCTCTATCCAGTTTACAAGTAGATTCTAAAATGCAGCAAAGTAAACAAGAAAAATAAGCCTGAAAAATATGCGAAAAGGAAAACAAGAGTAAAGTGGACTACCGTGAGTGAACAGCTCAAACAGCCTTTATGCCAAGGGAAATTGCCCTGCACACCCTGTTTCCATCTTAAGAAGGTTGAAAATTCTATCATATTAAAAGTATATTAAACAAGTTGCCATACAAAATTTGTTCATTTTCTCAAAAAAAAAAAAAAGAAACTTTGACCATTTGACTGCAAGGTAGTTGAGGTTATTAATGTGCTAAGAATGTTTCCATAATATCACCATCCTAATCTAAGCCATTGATACTTCATAATGAATATTAGAAACAGTATCAATAGTAAATCCAACTACGACAATAATAGTAGAGAAAAATATTAAATAAACCCTTTTACCTAATGGAAAGCAATATTGAAGAGCTCACAAATCCAAACCTCATGCAAAATATCTTGGTACGTTTATCATAGCATAAAGTCTAACCATAATCGTCAGTTTGCTCAACAGCTGGAATAATAAAGTTCTTTCTTATACCATTGACATCTGAGCATAAAAGTCTTATGATGCTCCAATGGTTTCCTTAAATTCATCACATGCCCATTAGTTGGCATATATAGTGTAGGACAGTTCATGCATTATGAGAATATGATCCTCTGCTTTTATTAAACCACCCCTTACCTTGATAACTTTCCAACAAGATTAGATCCTGCCGTTGCTAACATTCAAATAAGGAAAGAGAAAATAGGCCTAATGGTAAAATGCTGTATAATTCTATACCCAACTTTAAGCGCCTACAGAATTTTCAGCTGCCAAGTAGCCTATACTGAGGTAAATGAGCCATAGGCAGGTCAAGTTATGCATAATAAAGATATTTATTTTATTTTATCAAACTGCTTTATATGCCCATTATCATGAGTAGGGAGCAAGGAAGCTACATACCATTGCCTAAACCGCTTCTAAATAAACAGTTCAGTGTTTGGCAATTGGAATACTTAACAGCAAAGTATTATTGCAACAAGAAATGGCATTTGGGCTTCAATTCTGAGCTGAGGCATTTCAACAGCAATGACTTAATTAGATGTGGAGGATTAAACAACCAAGGATGAAAGAAACTAACAGATAAAGGGGCAATATATTACTCAGATAAGATAATTAAAATCGTTCTCTATAATATGGTAGTCATAATGCAGAATAGAATGAAAATCCTTTTAAGTAAGATAAACAAAATGATAACAGTAGGACCTGAAGCAAACATAACTTTACATCTTAAGTTGGACATGCTGTACATCAAAAGTGGCAAGAAATTCAGCAACCATGAAATCCTTAACCAAACAAAAGCCGCCGTCTTACAGCCTTGGACAGGTGAGCACTTGAAACTTTCCTGTTTTTCTTTGATGACCCATCACCTGGATTATAGGAACACTTGGCTAAACCTTCTCCTGGGTTCACCTGAGATTGTGTTTTGGTTGAGCGGAAAAATTCAGTGATACTTCGTTGAACACCGTGTGGTTTTGACAACTCTGACACTTCTCTGGACCCTTCAGTTCTTATGGTTGAAGCCTTCCTTCTTTTGACTTCTACAAGTTTCTGCCAGAATTTGGCACAGGAAGGAAGAAGTTAAAACAGCAGCCTTAGAGGCCATTTCATTTCCAACATCCTCATATACCAATAGGTGATGATAACCATGTATTGTTTTGTTAGAGGTTGAAACATATTTGTTCATGTATCAAACTTAGTAAGTCAGCGAAATAACAAAGAACAAGAGAAAAACTCAGTTGTTTGAATGGGATCACATCTCTGGTAAAATTAAGCCACACATGCCTTTGACAATTAGTCTATCAACCAAAACCAACATAATACTATAATGCAGCAGGCAATGCTCAACCTTCCATTTAAGCAGGCTTCAATGATTCCTTTATATAAGTAACAACTTTAATTTCCAACATATGCATCTGAGTCAAATTTCATTGTTCTCAAATTGCCATTGGTTTGTTTCAATGTCAGATCAGCCTAAAACATTCCTGTTCCTCCCCTTATGTACCATCAGAAAATCTCATGCTACACATAGATTCCTAAGAGCCTAAATATTTTGTTCTCAAATCTTTTGTCCACTATTGGAAGGGGATGAAAGGAGGAGGAGGACGGCCGGGGGGGTGGGGGGGTGGGGGGGAGGGGAGAGGATTGTTGGGGTTGGTCAAAGATCATACCTTTTCCTGTGTAAACTTGACAACTTCCTTTGGAAAAGCCGCACGAACTAACTCTGGAGCTTCGTCAGTCAAAATCCAGCAGCCATCAATATGAATTGGTGGATCAACAGACTCATCCAAGAGATCAACAGGCTCATCATCAACTTTTGTAAATTCTTCTTGCATATTTGACTGTTCAATGGGGATTGCAAAACCAAGTTCACCAGATATGGCTTTCTTCCACTTGACCACATAATACTGGTGCCCGTATCTTATCTTCACACGCTGAATGGAATGAAGTTCATATTGCCCAACCAACAAAGTTTTAGTTGGATTTCTAGCTATTTCTCTCAAATACATAGTAGACTGCATTGGAAGCATCCGTTGCCGAACATAAGAACGCTGCCATGACAGATGATAAGCCAAAAAATCAACTACCAGTTCAGTTTTTGGGTCTCCCCATGCTAACAAAGCGCCATCTACAGCAAAAGAAGAAGGAAATTCTTAATACAAACACGAAGATCTCAACTCAAAAATATGTATCTAAAACTACGAAAAAGAACCACCTCACTCACACGTAGAATCGATATCAAATGAAAAGAATATCAAAATTCATGCGTAAGAGGAAATCTAATACCCTGGACACCCCTAGCCAACAACTAGGCGGTTGGAGGGAGTCAGGGCCTCATTACCAAAGACAAACCAAAATATAAGAGAATATGCAGGACAAACCAGTAAATACTGCATGATTGTCGCACGTGTACATTTCAATTATCTCATCACTTGGGAAATTTGGTTCCATGGTAATCTTGTTGCAAACTTTAATCCACCAATTCTCCTGCTTCTTCTTGTCCTTTTCTTTTCTAACCTGACATTCATACACCATGAGAAGTAATTAGAAAAGAAAGGATGAAACTGACATTGGCCAGATTAAGACTATAAGGCATTCCAGCTTTTAAAGACAAAGTAGACGGTACAAAATGCCCAATCAGCAAAATAACTTATGAATACTCTGTGAGGTAGGAATAATAGTAACCAAGGAAAAAAGACAACTAAGAAAATGAACCTTATCACAGGATAAGCAGTTACACTTAAAGTCTAGAGACTTTTTCAAGCATCCTGCATTATCATCAGTAAGGCAATATTCACAAGAAAACTTAAAATGTGATTTTTTGCTGCCTGGGTGTCCGCAGAAGGAACAATGAGATTGTTTTGGCTTTGGTGAGCTATCATTCGAACAAGGTGTAACATCATCTACACATCTAATTCCATCCTGAAATAGCAGTAAATCCCCTTTTCCTATTTCATATAATCTGCATGAAAACATCATGTACAACAGATGTGGTAATTAAATCATCATATACTCTTCACAACTACAGAAAGCAAAGAATTCAGAAAGTTCATATAAGCAAGCATACTTATCCAATATCTGATCTTCACTAAATTTTTGTACAAAACGAAGTGCCTTATCAACACCAATCCCTTGCACCCCATTTCGGTCATGGTCATTTCCAACCAAAAGAGAGATGGCTATCAAGTGTTTCCTCTTCAGTCCAAGCCCAGTTTCAATATCTGACATATTGTAGCATTCAACTGGTTCCTGCATATAATAACATACCCATGATTGACACTGCTAGAAACCAAAATGAAATTCCAATTGGCAAAAAATATTTGGTCAAGTTGATTCAAGTACAACTTACTTTTGAATTGGGCCTAAGACATTTAATAACACAAGTAGCCCCAAAGAGGAACGCATCACTGTCAGCTGTAATACAAGTATCTACATGACCTTCTTTATTTAACTGAGCACACAATGCTTCGGCTTCACCTTTTGCTTTAAGCACTGGCATTCCCAGCAGTTCAAGCAGCTCCTTTAACACAAATCACTCATTCTCAACAACAGAAATACTAAACAAGTTAAAAATAAAAGAACCAAAAAGAAAAAAAGAATAGGCTCACCACACAGTCATTAACACATTTTAAGAAAGCTGAGTTCCTCTCCTTGGAGACACCCTCTTTGACCACAGTCGAAGTATCAATGCCAGAAAAACGGAAAAAGCGAGCAATCCTTGCTTGAGATTTCAACGGTGACGGAGTTCCATCCAAAATAAATACCGGAAAGGCTCCAAACTTAACAAAATTTTGGGAAAAAA
Organism: Microcos paniculata; assembly: GCA_030664755.1. Classification (NCBI taxonomy): domain Eukaryota; kingdom Viridiplantae; phylum Streptophyta; class Magnoliopsida; order Malvales; family Malvaceae; genus Microcos; species Microcos paniculata. The sequence goes on from CP131461.1 coordinate 39,118,242, forward strand.
AAACACACACACACACAATATTATGATTCCCACTCTCATAAATGGAAAAAGAAAAAAGAAAAAGAAAAGAAAAGAAAAGAAATAGGAAGTACCTTAGAGAAGAGGTTGATGGTACGGAAGAAAGTAAGTCTGAGATGAGGATTATTAACTTGACCCTTGATCGCAGTCTCGTGCTGCACTATCCAATAGGAGAGATCAACGGCAACCTTCTTGTCTCTCAAGAAATCAAATCCTTCATGTCGAGCGTAGGGTTTTAAAAGTTCCCAGAATTTGCCTCCAACCCCCATTTCAAATATCTACCCAAAAAAAAAAAAAGACAGAAAATTACTGAAACAGATAATAAGCGCTAATTTTCCTAAGAAGAAAAACAAAAGAAGATGAAGCTGAAGAAATTGGCACCGCCACTATTTGCATTCCGTACAACTGTCAGTCCCTTGATTTCTGTACCGTTGGAAGATATTTAAAGAGCCTGGCGGGGGCCCATTAGACGAAACCCAATTAGTTTGCCCAAGTAACATTAAACGCCGTACAACTGCCAGTTCATTGGTTTCTGTGTCGTCAGAAGTTTTTTAATGAGCCTGGCGGGGGCCCATAGACGAAGCCCAATTACTTTGCCCAAGTAACATTAAGTTAGTAACATTAATATTTCGTTTACGTTTAGTGTTATCTTTTTTACATTCAATGTATCTAAACATTTTCCGGCGGGGCATAAGTAAGCATAGGAGAAAAGGAGAAACGACTAGAGAATTACTTTAAATATTGAGCCCCGACTGACCCATTAGCTGAAGCCCAAGTAGGGTTGTTAACTAATTTAAGTGGTCTAGAGAAGCCCAATTAAAGGAGGCCTGGGCACAGGCAAAGCGAATAGCAATGAGATCGGGACAGCATCGGATGCTGTCTATTAAAAGGGGTCCACGGATCCGAGGAACTAAGATATCGCACGTGTAAATGTGGGTAAATATTAGATGGCTTACATCACGTCTGAATAATGACCTGGCACTCTGGCAGGAGAAGTACTAGACATTCTTATTAATTACTATTTTCAAAATCTGAAAACAATCAGAGATTTTTGACATGGACGACCATCTCTGTTTCTGTTTTTCAGTGTTTGTCCTGAAGAGTGGAGAACCTTGAAGCAATTTCGGCTTGTTAATACTAATCCTAGTACTCTTGCACACGTCCACCAATATCAAGAACAAGTTACTTGACGGAATATTGGTGTTTTCAGACCGGTTTCTTCTTCTTTTTTTAACATGATTATGTATCACAAGGCCACAACTAATATGAGCAAACCGGGGGGACGAAATCGGTTTGCAAGTTGAAGTTTGATACGGATCATGAGATCTTCGATTTGCTGCTCCCAATGGGTTGCATGTGATTGTTGCAAGTACACAGCAAATAGACAGTTAAGTGACTTCCCTCAAACTATAAACCACCTGATTTATTGTTGGGTGATCAGTCAAACATTATACTGTCGTCGTCTGTCGCTAGCTTCCCCTCGACGACATTTTTTTGAAATCTTAAAGACCTCTTAATTTAATCAAATCTGACTTACTTCCATTTAAATAGAAACATCCACGCTTCTGCCTCTTTTGTCATTTCTCTCTGTTTAATTACTATTTTAATCTTATTTTATTTTACTACAAAACTATGGACTCTTTACTTGTATTAACCTCATCTTCTTACCTGGACTCTCTGGAGATCTCCCCCCGCTGGAAGCTAGCTCTCTGTTTCTTCTTGACTTCTTCTACTTCCCTTTATATTTCCCTTTCACTTACTTCTCACTTTCCCACTTCAGTACTCTTGCACTCTCGCATTGTTTTTAGCTCTTTTTCTCTTCTTGATTCATTATTTTTACGTAAATTCTTGTTCTTTTTCGCTTAAATGGCTGCTTCCTCGTCATTCATTTCTTGTTCCAACTTAAACTCTAGACAGAGAAAGCATTTACCATTGGAACGGATGCCTCGAACGCTAAAAGATTTCCTCCTCGATGACTTCAATTCATGTTCCTCAAATGGGTTCAAGTCTTTTCCGAGAAAACCCTGTCAGGATTCTAGCATCCGAAATCTCATCCTAGTCGATCTAAATTCAAGCCATGCAAATCTAAACTATGGGCAGAGACTCCAAAGAAGCCGATCAAAAGCTGCGTCGACAACAATCTCGGCACTCCAGGCAATGATCAACGCTGTCAAAAACATCCATCTAGTGGCTTCGGTTAAATCCCCTTCAATCCTGCCTAGAATCCTTTCACGTAAACTGTCAAAACAGAAATCACAGAAAGAAAGTGAAATCAAAATTACCCTGAGAGTCAAAGATATCATACGGTGGAATTCATTCCGTAATTTGGTGGAGGAAAAATCTCTACCGCTTGATTTTGCTTCTTCGCCTCACCATTGCACAACCTCCACCGTCACCACCACAACAACGTGGTCCACGTGTACTCCTTGTAGTAGCAACGGATCAAGCTGGTGTGACAGTGATTTTACCGCAGAATATTTACCGTTCGAGGAATCTGGTCAAAATGAAGTTGACGACGTCGGGGTTAAAAAGTTCTTACCATGTGTCGGCAAGGATCCCATGGAGACGACAACACAGGAAGCAATATATACAGCAGTGGGACCAGAAGTAAGTAATTATTGTGCATCACATTTCTTTATAAAATCTTATGTGTCTGCTGATGAGGGTCCTAGATGTTATAAGCCGGTGATGGTGTTGTAGTTTAGTTAAAATTTGGTTGACTTTGGCGCTGTCGAATGGGTACTCTGTGAGGGTATATATGCCTTAGCCAAAGCCACTTGCCTTTCTTTAATGCTTTGGATTTGTCTGTTTCGAAGACGGAGTACATCATACTTAAAGGTACATAAGACTAAACAGGAGCATTATTATTATATAATAATAATAGTAATAACTAAATTAAATTTCATTTTGAGTTGAGAATCAAGGAACACTGAGTTGGAGCTTGGAAACTTCCTCACTTGTCACTTGACTATGCTTAGTAAATTAAGTAATTAACCTTGACTTGATTACTCAATCTGTAGTATACTCGATTGCGATTTTTTTTTTTGGAAGAATACTCCGTTGGGATTTTTAAACTTAAACTAATAATTTTTCATTATTTCATAAACAACTTCAATTTTTAGACAATCTGTTTACTCAATATGATTGTTAATACTCATTATCAATCAAGATTTGCATTAAAATATGTGGTTAAGTTATCATCCAACATAGTTAATTAGTTATTGATTTGAAAGATTTTATTATCAATTTAAAATCATCAACTCAATGGATGTCGGTTTTTTTTTTTTTAATTTGGTGTCATGATCATCATCAGCAGCAGGGGAGGAAATATGCAAGTGAAGAGAAAGAACAACACAGTCCACTTCCAGTGCTTGATGTCAAATATGAAGAAGTTCAGGAAGAGCCATTATCCTCTTTCAGTAGATGCCTGACCACAATGGAGAGTATGTTCTGTGTCTCTTGCACTTTTTCCCTTTTCCTTTTCTAAAAATGAAATTAATCGATGCTAACTGCCAATTAAATTGTCCTCAGGGAAAAGGCAAAAGCTCATGCAAAACATTGAGCGTTTCGAGAGTCTGGCAAAAATGGAACCTGTCAACCTAGAAAAATGGATGTCCTCGGAAGAAACCGAAGAAGAAGACGGTGAAGATGATTGTGTAGAAGAAGAGGAAGAAACGGATGAAGTCGAGGATAAGGCATGGCAGCTGCTGAATCATGTGAAAGAAACAAGTTCATTAAAGACCTATAGAAACATTAGTAACGACAAGCTACTTTTGGATCTATTTAGAGAAGAATTAGTAACAGAATGGAATCAAACAAGAAAACAAGAGCTTGAAAAATATGTGGTTAGGCAAGCAAAAGCATGGTTTAATGAAGAACAGAGCGAGACAGCAAAATGGGGAGTAGGTGGAAAAAGAGAGGCTTATATTAGACATATGGACAGGGAAGGAAAGTGGAGCTGCAAGTATGAGGAAGAGCAAGGAGAGTTAGCCTTGGAAGTTGAGAGTAGGGTGATGAACACTTTGGTGGATGAACTATTAATTGATCTGCTATATTATTTCTAATCAATTTGGGAAGGAGAGTTCAAACCCTACCATGTTTAAGATTGGGATCGTCCACCAACCAATCTGCCTCAATTCTCACCACATAACCAAATGTGAAATGGCATGTGCCTAAGCTACCACTGGAGTCGGTGGTACACCTAGCGAGAGAGTTTCCAGGATCAGGGTCAGGAATCTTGCTTGTTTTGATGGCCATTTGAATATCGAGGAAGAGTAGGAATATGTAAGGCAAAAAAAAGGGTAAAAATGAGTTCCTGGGCATGTTTCCTAGGGAAAGACTGTAAGGATGGGGAGAAGATCCATAGAAAGGCATATCTCATGCCCTTTTTAGTTGGGCTCGGGCCCCTGTAGACTGGTGACCAAGTAGATATAATCTTAAACTTTGTAGAAAGAAAATAAAAAATGTACTACCATCATATATTTCAATTGATGATTTATTTATATCGGGATAAAATTTTTAGTTTTATACTTTTTTATATAATTAGACGTATAATTAATATTTTAACAATCTGATAATTAGATTTAAAAATATATTCGAATATATCATGGACGTAAAATTTTAAATAAATTCAATATTTTTATGATATTAGTCTAAATTTTAACATTTTTAGATATTTTTAATATATTTTAAACGGTAAAATATTCATCGCATTACCAACATATACTAGACATTTTAAATTAATTCAAAATTTTACATGTACGATGTATGTAAATAGAGTATGAAATTTAACAGTTAGATTAACTAGATATTAATTATACTTAAGTTATAAAAAGATATAACACTATTAATCTTACATCAAATAATCTTATACCAAATATAAAATGATCTTATATATATATATATATAGATATAACACTCTTAATCTTACACTAAATTTAAAATGATCTCATATATGTATATATATGGATGGTCAATATCCGTATTGCAGAAGAAACTAAAAAAGCAGCTTTGTATTCTGTTTCTGAAACAAATGTACTTCGTTTATGTGATCAAAATGGATTGCTCAACTTCTTTTTTTTTTTTTTTGGTGAGGAAAAAGTTTCAGAGCAGGGGGTTTATCCCATTTTCAAGAACAGGGTAAATCGTCAACCCTTTCAAGGATTTACAGATCCATTAAACTTTCACCTGTAGATTTATCGGACTTACAAATCACCTACCAAAAGGGACTTATGAAGGCTCGAACCCAGATACTTTTGCACCACAAGAGCAAGCTTTAACTATGTGAGCCAACCCCCATTGACGGATTGCTCAACTTCGAAGAGCTGCTTTTTTTTTTTTGATACATTACGGGGTCTTAAGACCCGGAAGGAGGGATGGGGATGGCAGGGGTCGAACCCCTGCCTTGGTGACCATTAAACCTCTTAGCCACCAGGCCAAGAGGTTGAGGTCGAAGAGCTGCTTTAACTATGTGAGCCAACCCCCATTGACGGATTGCTCAACTTCGAAGAGCTGGATTGGTCAAAGAAAGGGGCAAAAAGGCCCTCCAAAGAACTTGAACGAATGGCTGAATGGGCCATAAACGGGCCTTAATCTACAGAAGAGCGGGCTTTTGTCAGAATATGTGGACTGCGACTTGTTGGTATTAAAGCCCAACACATTTAAACAGATTTCTACCCACAATTGTGAAATTGTCGAGTTCTCTAGTAAAAGAAATATATATAAAAGAAGACTTAAAAACAAATATATATATATATAAGTTAATTTACATGCATGAATAAAGGCATGAACATGTGCGCATATATAGAAATGATTTTGATCTTATTATCTTCATTGATATCCACACACTTATAAAACGTACGTCAATTTGCTATACATGCTGCTTAGAAATTAGAAGACGCCAGCCTTAAGGTTCTTCTACGTACTCTAAGGCGATGCCAACCTTTTTCAACCAACATGACCGACATGTTCTGTTCCTCTCTCCCCTCCTTCTCTTTTCTCTTTCATTTTCTTTTTATCTTATTCTCCTCGCAGTCTTTGCGTTTTTCTTTTATTTTATTCTCCTTGGAGTCTTTGAAGAAAAATGTTGATGGTCCCTTGCCTGTCAATCCAAGTTTCATTGTTCGGAGCGAGGTGACCTGTCAATGACATGTTGAGCAGGAGGCAAGGATCGATATTAACCATATATATTATAATAAATAAAGGAAGACCAAAAAGAGGAAAAAATAAAGGATGAATTTGTTTAACGATCTACCATTAATTTTATTGGAACTATATTAAACCTCAAATGAAGGAAAATCTATAGCCTATTTAATACCATAGCGTACTGACCCTGTACAAGAATTTATACCATAGTCCATAGACAATTTGGCAGCTTTACCGATCACCTCCCCTCCGGTGCCACTAAAATTAATACTACGTTTGTGGGCTAGAGATGATAGCCTATATACGTATAAATTCATATATATGCTTCATGGTTTAATTTCAACAATATTCTATTCTAATAGTAATTAGTATATGTGCAACTAATTGATTTGATTAAGTGCCTTTTATTTTAATACTAAAATAAAATTCATACCAATTGGGGCTTGACAAAGGTTAAAAAACAGATCCTTTTTCTGTTGTGGTTTTAGAGGAGTAAAAAGATAAAAAGATGTGGTGACCACATAGTTAAGTCGAGTCCACAAAATGAATCCGAAGCAGATCTCAAGTTTCAATAAATAAATTCTCCAATGACGTTTCTCGTGCATTGAGGTTTCCAAGTTGCAGAAACAGCAAAAGAGGCAGCCGAAACTACCTTCCAAATTTAGGCTTCTCTGAAGTGGTCTCTTTTATTGATTTTCTGTCGGCGGTTCCCTCAGGGGCCCTGGCCAGTGGCCACCAATCAAAATTTTTGGCTTTTTTTTTTTTTTTGGGAAGTAGCTGTATCAAGTTTTTAATAAGAATTTTTTTTAAATCTATTTTTTGTATTCATAAGATTAGAATGAGAAATATTACTCAAAATTATTAAATCTATTAGTAAGAAATATTACGTTCCTCTCACTAGACTCAATGTGAATCACAGTCTTTTACATATGGTAATATTACTCAAAATTTTTGATAATTTTAGGATCGTGTGTCTGTGCAATTTGTGAATCGAAATTTAGCTCTTCTGTGTCTCGCTCTCTCGCTCTAAAATTACGTGACCGTTACACTTCCGCTAACACCAAATGGAAAACGTGACAGTCTGGAATAGTACGAAGTTTTTGTTTTCACGTGTCATGCTTACGATACGACTTCTTTCCGGTCTTTCTCTCTCTCTTGTTTTTTGTTTTTTAAGACATTATTAAATCCTCACCACAAAATCTACACTTATTGATCACCCTAGAAAAGGATACTAATTCCTAGTTGCCAAAAAAAAAAAATACTAATTCCTAGACTTTATTAGTTACAATAATAAATTATATTTTAGAATGTATAATTGAATTTTTTAATCTCTTATTCTTATAGTTACCGAGAACCTTAAAAGAAAGTAGTATTAGTACTATTTTTTAAGTTACCGAGGACCTTAAAGGGAAGTAATATTACTACTATTTTTTTAAGTTACCGAGAAGTCGAGAACATCAAAAGAAAGTAGTACTACTATTTTTTTTTTCAGGAAATTAAATTCCATATAGATATATATTAGATACTCCCCATCATGTACTTAATTCTGGATAAGCATCTTATCATAAATAAATGCGTGGCGCCTATGCGAGAACTTGACTAATTATCTTGTCAAAAATCAAATTAATTTTTTTTATAATCATATATGATATCCGTGTGTTCTTATCCATATCCGTATTTGTTGAACGGTTTATGATTATAGTTATTAGAATCGCGTCGGGTTTTAAATAGAAAAAATTCTCTCAAATTTATTTTTTTTATTTACAATCCTTAAATTTGAGATCTTATTTAAAAAATATTAAACTCTTTCCACTTAACTAAATTAATATGAATTACTTTTTCAAATAATAAAACTTTTAAGGAAATATGAAAACCATATCCATTTTCAATGTCAACTCCATTATATTACTATCGTGCCCAAAACAAAAGCCTCTATGTTTTTGTTCATGTTAAAAGTTTTCCAAAATTGCATCCACAAAGACACTTTTGTTGTTGAAATAAATTATTTCAAATAATATAGGTGAAAGCTATTAATTTTGGTACTTTTCCATATGTGGCTTTCTATCGCCTAACTTGAATTTTCTTAGGCTTTCTTTGGGAGACCATAAAGGCACATTTAAAGATTGAGGTCATATTTGTTATACTGGATTGGAGTGTATAGGATGAAGAATAAAATTAGATATAATTTATAATATGATTTTATAATATTGACATAGATTGATATAAATTTGTATTGTATGGAAGATTATTCATAGATGACTTAATTCTCTAGAAATGGAGATGATTATTTCATCCTATAAATAATTATTCATACAATACAAATATATATAAATCTATATAAATACTACAAATTACATATAATTTTTTACTTATCTTATGTAATTCAATTCAGTATAACAAACATACCATAAATATGCTGCAATCATCTAAATGAGAGTTTTAAGTGTGGGGGCGGTGCAATGGGGTTTGCTTGTGTGGCAACCTTCTAAACACACCATGGTAAACGCAGCCATATGCTGCAATGAGAAATCTCTATTCCTACCACAGCTCTTTTTTCAATAATAATCCTCATATGCTTCCTTTTTCTTTTACGTTTTAGACTTTTTTGTTAAATAATACCCCTTTTAGTCATTTTATATTTTTATCTCACCATCACCGTTGTTTTATCAAATCATCATTTTTCTCTTACTGCTGGTTTTATCCTCATAATTATAATTTTAATCTCACCACTATAATAATTTTAATATTTCAATAGAAAAATATTTTTTGACCCTCTAATACTTAACCCTCCTAACATGACTTTTTTTGATTTGTCAAGCTTTTATGAGTATCACAAAAGTTTAGCTCATCATTTAATAAGGTTTAACCCCGTATTAAAAAGTTACCATATTTATGGCTTAAGTTTCATTTTCTTAACAAATATAATGATAGGATTTTAAAAAGAAAATTAAATAAAACATGCCATGTTAGAAAGATTATTGGAGGGAAGGATTTAAGTGGATCATATAACAAATATCATTTCAATATCATTGAAATGAATTTAATAGCTCTACAAAAAGTAGCCTTAATGGAGAGTGAGAAGGGCATCAAATCATCTCTTTATAAGCATTCAAAGTTTTTCATAACATAAGCCTAATCTAATCTTCTTTTAAAACCTAATATAGCTGTAATTAACAAATAAAACGAGTTAATTAGTCTCTAATCCAGTGTGGCAACCCTCGTTCAAAAATCTTTAAATCCTATCCAATTGTTCACATGATCAAACTCTCGAATCCTAATCCTAAATGATAAAAGCCAAAAACTTAGCCCAAAAAATCTAATTATTCAAAACGTTGTCCATAAATGGAAACTCCATTTTTCGCAGCCGTTTCAACCCAAAAAAAAAAAAATTCCTTCATTTTCCCACTACTATAACTCTATGAGACTCTCGGGAAAATGGCATTTAGGAAATCCACCTCCGTCCTCTCTCTCTCTCCCCTCTGTTTCAGCAAAAGGCGGAGCGAAGTATTAAAAAACATTTACTACTGGTACTTGAACAGTATAATTAAACGTAACCAAACCGCAACTAAAGTCAACATGCAAGGAGGAATTTTTAAAGGAAGTTTGATTGATTTTTTTCTTTTACACTGCTGATATGATTCAGCTTCGTTTTTGCAGTTTTCATTGATTACTGACGGGCTTTTTTGTTTCTAAGCAATCAACTTGGTGAGGGGGGGAAAAGGGGGTGGAAGCAAAAACAGAGACATCAATGAAAAACGAAGAGCAAGTTCGTTCTTTGTTTGGGATTTCGCTTTCTGATAAACCCAAGTGGAAACAGTTTCTCATTTGCTCTTCTGGGTTCTTCTTTGGTTACCTTGTCAATGGCATTTGTGAGGTATTTCTCCTTTCATTCCATTTTTTCATATCTTTTTTGGTCTATGGGAACTGGGAAAGTTCTAAGGAAACAGAAAGAAACGAAAAGTTAAAAGAGTTTAAAACTCTGTCTTTTATTAGTCGAAGAGATATGTAGATATGTAATATGAGGCACTTAGGGCTCTTTTGGTACAAAAGAAACTGCTTGAGTTGATCTGTTTCTTTGGCCTTTTAAGTTTGTCTACACTTTTTTAATCCAGTTTCTCAGCGACCAAACAAAGTCTGAATCCTATCATGTTAAGAAAGTTTCCCAATATGGTTAGTTGGTGCTGTGAGATTTTATTTGTCGAAATCTCCTATTACTTTAAGCGATCACTTTTAACCGTTTAAAGAAAAAGAAAATCATTTAATGCTGGGATTTTTTCAAGATTACATTTAAATGTTATTGCATTATATCTGCTTAAACTTATTTTTCTTATATTATATGATGGTTATATATTATATTTGCGACTTTTCAGGAATATGTATACAACAGGCTACAGTTCAGGTAATTGCTACAGTTTTCTATTTCTTGGTAATTAAGATTTCAAGTGGAGTTTTAACAACGGCCTGTTTGTTGAAAAACTGAAGATAGTTTTCATTTTCTTTTTCTCAGCTATGGCTGGTACTTCACATTTGTTCAAGGGTTCGTTTACCTTTTTCTGATTTATCTTCAAGGCTTCACACCAGAGAAAATGGTGAACCCATGGAAGACTTATGTGACACTCTCTGCAGTTCTTATGGGCTCCCATGGGCTTACAAAAGGGTCGTTGGCTTTTCTTAACTACCCAGCACAGCTCATGTTCAAATCCACCAAGGTAAACAGCAAATTCATGACCTGCTTCTACTTTAACTGCTTCATCGTCTTGCTAAGTTAATTATATATAAGTAATAACTGAGTTAATTTAATTGGAATTGGAATTATAATCTTCAATGTATTTGCTTATCTTTTCTTAATCATGTTCCTCCTTTAGCCATGATCACTCAACTTGCATTATGACTGGACTAAGAATTTCAGTAAGGTGTCAGTCTTTTATGCTAAACGTATTAATTTTGAGAACTGATACTGTTGGTTTTGCAGTGCTTATAATTAAGAGAGAAAAGGACATTTTTCTGTCTATAATAATGTTAGCTTTGGATTTAACATAAAATTTACAGTTTAGACCTTGATATTCCCATTTGTTGTTTTGGGTTTTTAATTACCTTTTGGTGGGTCTCAGGTTCTGCCTGTGATGGTAATGGGTGCCTTCATACCGGGTTTGAGAAGAAAGTACCCTGCACATGAATATGTTTCCGCAATACTTTTAGTAGTGGGTTTGATTCTCTTCACTTTAGCTGATGCACAAACTTCCCCAAACTTCAGTGTCATTGGTGTGGTGATGGTAACCGGTGCTCTGGTAATGGATTCCTTCCTTGGTAATTTGCAAGAAGCTATCTTTACCGTAAATCCTGAAACAACACAGGTGATTTGCACTTGCGAAATCATCTATTTCCTGACAATTAGATGTGTAAAAAAGACCTTTCATGGAAAGATTGTGACACTGCATTTAATGCTTTTATCTTAATTATTGAACATAGATGGAAATGCTTTTTTGTTCGACCGTTGTTGGTTTGCCATTCTTGATCCCGCCCATGCTTTTAACAGGAGAATTATTCAAAGCATGGAAGTCATGCTCACAGGTAAAGATCGTAGAGTTCTCACTTTTCTCTATATACTCCAACAGTCCACATGAAGCATAACCTTTAAAATCCATCTCCTTCTGTTTTTGAGCAGCATTTATTTGTGTATGGCGTGTTAGTCTTCGAAGCCATGGCCACATTCATTGGACAAGTATCAGTCCTTTCCCTCATTGCCATTTTTGGTGCCGCCACTACAGCAATGGTATCCATTTCTCTCTTTTTAATTCTGTCCCTTGCTCAAATTTGTCAAATTATAGCATATGTAGCTCAATTATTCATGGTTTGAGGTCATAAACATTGAATATCATCCAGCTAATTTGAGATTTTTTTCCTTTAAAAACATCGCACATGCATTAGACTGTTGAATTTCTGCTTTTTTGGGGTAGTGGTCTAATTTCTCATTGAATGTTGATCACAGGTGACAACTGCAAGAAAGGCAGTGACTTTACTGCTGTCATACTTGATATTTACCAAGCCATTGACTGGACAGCATGGGAGTGGACTGCTCCTTATAGCAATGGGGATCACCTTGAAACTCTTGCCAGCCGATAGCCCAAGCAAACCTGCAGCTTACAAAAGAGTCTCAAGTTCCGCCTCATCAACAAATGAAAAAATTGATCAAAATCCTTCTACCAGTGAAGAAATGAGGACTCCATCAGAAATTGATGAAGAAAAAAGGCCCTTGGTCTAAGAGTCTAAACTCCATTAATAACACTCCATTACTTGATTGTTGTTAGCACGTTGTTTCTTTTAACATGTTAAACCACCTTTCGAAAGAAATGAAAATGCGAAAAGAATAGTGGCAATTTTTAACGTGATCTTCTAACTTTCTGTCCACTTTTCTCTTTGGTGGGAATTTTCTGTTTTACCTTTCACTTGGAAAGGATGAAAAGTAATCCAAATTACTGCACCAAAACAAAAAAAGAAAACTACATAGCTGATGACATTTGACAAGCAAACAACAAGTACAGTTGTCACCGACCTCATGTTATAGTTGGCTTCCATGCATGAGTACACGTAGATACAAAATCATTTGTTTACTCCTCAAAGAATAAAACCCACGTGTCTTTCTTTTACGTGAACACAGTACACACATGAAGGGGTGAAAAGATAAGATCCTGAACACTAAAAATTGGAACTCTTTTATCTGCTATTGGAAGTCAAGGTGAAGAGAGAAAAACAGTAAAAATGAGCGAGTCTGATCATGAAATAACTGTAGAGACCATCAGTCCGCTGCTCGAAGCAGAGGATCGAGACAATAAAAGAAGACCGAGGGAGCCTTGTTGGAAAAGAGAGATGTGAAGAGCATCGTTTATGCAGGCCTGGAAGCCATTGTCTCTTGCTTTTCTCTCATTTCTTCCATAGCTGCCAGCCATCTCTCCTCTGGTATAGTTATAACTTTTAATTAAATCCCATATATATCTCTAGTAGGACTGCATGCTAAAATATATATATGTCTTTAGAAAATCGAAATCTAACCGTTATAGGTATACATAATTACATATACATGCAGTCAATGAGACAAAATCATTAAATAGTCGAAGGTCTTTTTAACTAATAGCTGCTAGGACTTTGGTTGGCTGCAGTCTGACAGAAAATATTCATACCTTTACTACTGAAATTTAAAGCACCCCTCTTACCAAAAAAAAAAAAAAATTTAAAGCACCCCAAAAATGGAAAATTCAATGCCAAACTAAAAAAGCGCCCACCGTGGGGCTCGAACCCACGACCACAAGGTTAAGAGCCTTGCGCTCTACCGACTGAGCTAGACGGGCATCTCTGATGCGTCGTTTTAATGGTTTTAACTTTGTCAGAAACGTATTGGTGCTGGGCATTGCAAACCTTATAGCCGATGCAATATCACAGAGTCTTGGAGAATTCTTGTCATGTAGCACGAAGGAAGATTTAGCTAAGGAAAGGGCAGTGACAGAATGGGATGTCACTAACCATAAAAGGGATCAGCAAAAACGGCTCCTCCAGCAGTACCAAAGCCTTGGCATGGACTTTATCGACGCCACCGCGGTAATGTTTAATCAGCCGGTAAGAAGTTTGTATTTTCATCAGGCCTCATAAAGAAAAAAGTGTTAACAAAACGGTTTTTTATTCTTGTTATGCAAGGTGGTAAATATATTTGCCAAGTATGATGACATTTTGATAGATGAAAAAGTGACGGCCCAGAAGGGGATGCCACCGCCTGACCAAGGAAAAAGAGCAGCCATGGAAGAATGGTCTTGTAACCTTCTTTGCTTTCGTGGTTTTTGGAACCGCACCACCCCTATCTTTCATCGTCCTCAAGCCTTTTACTGATAATGATTTGGTTATGTTTATTGGGGCTTGCTCCATGTCTGCTCTTGCACTTGCTCTTCTGGGTCTAGCCAGCACAAGAATTGCAGGCAAAAACTACAAATTGTCAGAGGGCACTGTCCTTTCAAATGGTCCTCTTGCTGCTGCAGCTGCTTATTCACTTGGATGGATGCTTAGGAATGTAGCTGGTCTTGAAGAACCAATTAAGACGAAAGTAGAATAGAACCAACAAATAGGACAAAGCGACTGGGCAAGGAGGAGGTCGCAGACTGCACTAAGTTAGAATTTTGCAAAACATATACCACATCTTCAATGTGGAATTTTGTAAAAATATGTGTTACATCTTGAATGTGGATAATGACAAGTTGTAAGCAACTAACTTAGCGAAAATGGTTATATGAGAGGAATTCATGTAAATACTCAATTTCCTTCACTTAGAGATAAATGCAAGGCGTGCTCTGCTTCCTTGAGGAATAAACGAGTCAGTTCCTTTTGCCCCCTCCGATACACTATACTAGACCACCTGTTCCTACTCATTAACTTGTGCTGGGCTAAGTCATTTGTCTCCCTGCTACAAAGATAAAACAAATATATGACATCCAACATTAATCAAACGACGCCATCATAATTGGAGGGAAAAGGGGATTCTAAAGCAGTCCGGATGATTTGAAAAGTCAGAACCAAAAACGAGAATGAAACCATAGATAGCAGTGAAAGTGTTTCTTCCACAAAAAGGGGAAAATTTTAGACTTCTCATATACCTTGTATTCTGTTCTGTGCTTCTAACATTGTGCGCATTGTCAAGGAGCTCAGAATCACAGTCCTCTGTTCCAGAACTCTCTTCAAGGTCCATAATCCTTGTCCATACAGGAATTTAAGTAAATTGTTGGACCTTTTGTTCGATAAGCACGTGTATACCAAAAAGATTCTATAGGAACTTACTTTTTCTGAAGAAGGTCAACGAGCAATTGCAGAGCTCCTGAATCCCCACAGGCCTCCCATACTGCTGATCTTATTTCTGTCTCAGATGGCTGTCTTTCTCCTTCAGACCCAGCAAGCTAGGTAAAGAGCAACATTATTGGTTAGAGACAAAGCAACCACTTGCCGTTTTCAAGATGAGAACTTTACTAATTTAACTAACAGACACTGTGACTCATTCAAGGATCAAGGTGATGCGGCAGAAGAGAAAACCCACCTCTTCCAGTAATGAGGAAACCTTGGAAACCTCATCTTCTTGCATGGCTATGGTCCTCAGGGCAGTCATGAAGTCTTCAGGAAAAACCAGCTTATTCAAGTATGAAGGTGTTCTGCGGTTACCACTCCAATTAAAATTGCAAATTTTGTTAGCTTCACAGGTATTATTTGCTTTATTGCTAGAGGATCCTGTTGGAAAGAACCCACAATCCAGTAAATTTTTAGGTAAGAGACAACGCATTGCAGCCTTCTGTAAACCAAAACCAGATATATCAGTAAAACAAACTTGTTCTCAGGAGAAAAGAGAGAAAGCCCAAAAGAATAAGAAAGCTAATATTTATACTAACGAATATGCAGTCATTGGAAGGATACATCTCCATTAAAATATTAACATAGCAGACACTCCGCAAATTATGAGTTCCTGGTCATTGACCTGTGCTATAAGTAGTTGTCCTTTGAAGTCAGAGAAGGATATATTTTGAATAGCCTCCCCAGGATAATGAACCTGCATATATTTGACAGATGTCAGAACATATGCTAATAAGAATATAATAAGAGAAGTAGGGTCTGGTTGAAAGCCCCCAACCCAACTCATTCAGTTGAATCTCCTCCCGACATTGTCCAAAATAATAATTGATATACTCGGAAGAAAAATACAATTAAGCGGAAAGTTACACAGTTCTGCATAAACATACCATGAGATAGTCATCTGGATTATTATCAATAACAAACCCATATAAGTAAAGTAATTCCTGCATCAATCACAAGGTAATCAATACCTGTATGCACCAGATAAGGGTCGCAAGGAATTGATTACTTAATTACTATTTTGCCATGACTAAAACCTTAGACAATTTACAGAGAACCAAGGAGCAGATTTTAACAAATTCGTTCTTCTTCTTTTTCTAATTTGTGAAGGGCAATTATCCAATTCAAAGAAATCATCATTATGAGATAATGACTCAAAGAGACTATTAAATATGACAATAATACGTGGACATTGAGATACTTAAAGAATTCACAGATATGCTACTGGTCATTTATAGCATGCAATACAACCATCTTGAAGTTAACAAGAGATTTGAGAAGGCTAGCAGAAACTACCACCATTAACATATAAACCTTTTAGAAAATATACAAGAATGAATTTGTGTCAGGAAAAAGGAATCTGTCCGAGGACAAGTTGAAGTACCTCATTTCCTTTGTTACCATAGCTAATGGAAATCTCTTTGTCAACTGGCAATGGAGTTTGTAAAGCTTATGATTTTGAGGAAAAAGCCACTGCTGGTTAGATTTCCGGATATTTGAACAAAAAAATGAAAAAAAGACTTCAAAGTATTGCAAAAACTGAAACCCATAGCAGGCAACGAGAACACTACCAGAAACAAGGTACATGGATAAAGGAAATTCAGTTATTGACCCCGTTTCATCAACTTCCCATGTCGCCACTGCCTTAAAGTCTAATGTTAAATGAACAAGCAAAAACTTCAATGAGAATCTAGATTAATAAACAATAATAGATAGAAACAATTAGGAACTAGAGAGCAACTGATTAATAAAACTAAAATAAATACCATGGTTGCAAAAATCAATGCCAGGGATCAGACCCTCTACCCACACAGTTTCTTCCTGTCCTGATGTCATAGCCTCTCCATTGACTTCACTATCATTCAAATGAGCCTCAAATCCTTGCATAAAACAATAATAATAAAAATCTCTAATCACAGTTCAAAATTGACACGGGTAAATTCTTCAACTATAAAAACATCTTAGAGGAAAAATCTATGCCAGTAAATAAATGGCAAGCAAGAATCATAACCTTACTTTTTCCATCATTTTCAGTAATAGGCTCTCCATTAGATGTATAACTGGTGGACACCTCACGGTTTCTGTCAACTGGAGAGGACATGTCCTGATCTTCTTGAATTTGGGGAAATACATAAGAATGCGGAAGAGGAATGTTCAAAGCACGAGACCAAAATATAGAATTTGCCCTACCATTATGGAAATCATGCAATATCAGCCACCATATTTTGAAATGCCAGAAATGTCAAAAGAAACTATTTCCTTCTTCCCCCATCCCAATCAAAAAGGGGAAAAAAAGTGTCAATTCAGGAGATTCCTACCAAAGGAAATCCTCGAAGCACACCTCACTGTAAAACAAGCAAAACTAAATAAGTATATGCTTGACAAGACCAGAAACTCAAAAATTTGGTCGCAACATTTGGTTGAAACTTTTTTATTCGAGCAATAGATACAGACCTTTCTGAATTTCCGTCAAGAAACAGAAGTTTCTTCACCAAATCCTTCACTGTATCTTCGTATACAGACAGCAAATCCTTTTTCTGTAGAACAATTAGACTGTCTTTCATCATCGTAAGTAGTAAAATTTCATCCATTTTTGCTTAAAGGGAAACGAAATTTAACCAAATACTTTAATATTTTACCCTCAATTCAGTTGCTCTGTACAAGGTCGTCCCTTTCAACTCCGAAAGCTCATCATCAGTAAACCAAAGTGGATTTCCAAAAGTAGTCGGAAGCATATCGAGATACCTGAAAGAATCTTTCAATTTACGTAAATAATTAACTAACAAGAACACTTAAAGAGAAACTAAACTCAGCTAAATAAATGAAATACATACGGTTTCCATGAAGAATTCTTACGGAGCCGCTCCACGGTCAGAAATAAAATCATTAAGAACCTATCATCAACTTCTCCTTCTTCGAACATTGCTCTACACTCTGCTCCCATAAGAGGATCTTGCAATACCCTCATCGGAGTTATTGCCAAATTCAATGGAACAACAAGAAGAACGCCTGAACAGATTTTCTCCACGAAATCAATAAAAACATCGTAAACAGCTAAGACGGTTTTTGTTTTAGTTACTAACCATCTTCGGGAGAATCACAGGAGGAATAAATACCCAAGCCTTTGTTGGAATCGCAGTACTTGATTTTGCAACCGCGGAATTGAGTTCCATTTACCTGAACCAAGATCGTTGTTGGTTTAACGTGAGAAATTAAAATGATAAGAGTTAGCGCTTTAAAGTGATATTGAGTTGAGGGTTGTTGGGAGTTAAACCTGAAGCCATTGAAAGAAGAGTTCGAGTTTTGCTTCCTCAGGACTCGCCATTTTCGTTGGTGATGACAGGTTACTTGGCTTTACACCTCTACCAGCGTCAGGCCAGGGAGGCTTAGCCGTTTTAAGGGCTTCAGTGTAGCATCACCACGACGTCGTTTTACACATGGGTTCCAAATCTCACTCTCGAACTCAAACCCAGGCTATAGTGTTAACGTCTATTCTGCTTAATGGCAACGGGCCACAAGCCTGGCCCAAAATCCTATTTCCTTGAATGGCAACGGACAATGGACCATGGGCCTGGTCCAAATGTCTATTTCAGGGCTAGTCTTACTTCGAATTTCCTTTTCTTTTCTTTTTTTAATTTAATAATAAAGCACTTACCATATGCTTCATATAATATATAATTGTAATTTGAAAACATTTTTTTATCACAAGGATCAATACTATACATAGACACGATGCTAATAATTAAATTAGCATCATAAGCCCAAAATACACCAAGTCAAAGTCAATTGACAAAATTACATACAAATAAAATACTTTCATAAAATAACAACAATGTGTAATGTTGACATAAAATATTTTTAAGATATGATTCAATTACAATGGCACAACTGAGAAAGTCCCCTTCGCCTGATGGCCAAGTTGTTAGGGCTTCTTACCTTCATGGCAGTGATTCGATTCGAATCCCTAATTTTGTAGTTAAATCTATATATAAATAGCCATCTAGTCTAAAGTAGACAAAAAGAAAAATTACAATGGCACAACCATTGGACATATTTGTGCATAGTTTAACAAATCATTCATCTCAAAATTGGAAACAATGGGGAGCACAAAGAAAAGCCAAAATGCCATCTCATGAATCATGCCACTCCTACTCTATTCTTCTAATTAAGCTTTGCATTCAAGCTTCCCCATTACTAGCTAGTCATAATCTTCATTCATCATAGTTTGAATCTCTAAGCAATTAGATATTGATGTTGATTTTAGTAATCACATTGCTTGGCCAAGAATGTATCATCAAAGTATAAAGTTATACTCCCCATCAAGACGTTGAAGGAGACAAGGACCTTGCTTCCCTCTTAAACCAAAAGTTTAGTATCCAAAGGGGTCATATTGACCGCCACACCTTGCTTAAATCAAATCCCAACGTTCTCTTTCTTTTCCCCCATGAAATTAAAATTTCCTTCTTTATGAAATGCACCACCAGCATACCGACCAATGACCATCACACTGGAAGCAGCAAAGCAGCCCACCGCCCATTCATCCAGACCCAGAGTCTGCCTGCCCTGGGCCCGCAGCCCTTTTAACTCGTAATCAACGCCGTGAGATGGGGAAGTTTGAGCTGCATGGTCATTTGTCCACCTCAACAACTCAATAACTCTTGGACTTCCTTTGCCCACCTTAATCGGTTCCTACTAATAAAACTATGAACAATAGTCCATATTACATAATTCGATAAATAAACTTTAAACCTCCAGTAACTATTTGAGTACATACTAATGTACTATTATTAATTTTTTTTTGGTGGAAATACTAGTATTAGATTAAATATACGCGCAAGTTACTCAACCAATTGAGACGGTTTTTTGCTTTATTTTCGCTGGCTTATTTGATACCTATTTGCCTAGCTTTATTATTACCGGTGTGTTTAAAATTTAGATACACAAACAAGAAATTAATTTAGAAAAAAAAAATGAGAATAAGAATAAGCCTACAGAAAGATGAGAGAAGGCCAGGCAACAAGAGGGAAGGTAACGATGAATTGAGCACTCAAACGTGCGGAAGGCAACTGTAACTCTCCACTCTCCTCCTCTTCCCTTCGTTCATATTTCGTCATTTCCATTCTCTCTCTTTCCCTCCTTTTTCCAGATCTGCCAGTAGCCCGCACGCTACCGACGTCGTTCGACTCCAATACGGTAAGGCTAAACTCTTCTCTCTCCCTTTCCTTATTGTTTTGGATCTGATCAATCAATTCTCGAATTTGATCCAACATTTTCCCATCTCAAACATTGCTCCTTACTTGATACCATTACTAATTACTGTATTGGTTTATTCCTAATTCGTCTGCACTAATGTTAAGTGTAAGTTGTTTTGTTAAGTATTATTTTTGAATGAGTAGATGAAATGGAGTTTGCTTTTGCAGGATTTTATAAATCAATTAAAACCAGTCAAAATTCAAAGTTATGTTTGAAAGTCCTACAGGTATCCCTTCTTCTCACAGTCCTCATCTTCGAAAACCTGGCGGCAAACCTGTTTTATCTGACCTAGGTATTACTAATTTTGCCCATTTCATCTCGTTTCATAATGGCTTACCTAGATTTATCTTATCTGCCAAAATTAGCTTCTTTTTTTGAATTGTTTGTAGGCGCAGCAGAACTTGGGAGTAGTGTTCAAGAAGGTTACGTGTTTCCCTTAGTGTTAGGTGAAATGAAGGGTACAAGTTCGCCTTTGCAAGCTGCAGCGATATTGCCTTCTCCTATCTTTCTATGGAGATTTAAGGTTTGCTTTTCTGAGAATAAATTTACTATTCAAATTTTTATAATTAGTTGGATTGATTGTTCGAATCAAAATTCATTATTTATTTGTTGTTTTTTTGGAAAACAAATTTATCAATTTCTAATTTAAGTGATTTTTCAGGTCATATTGTTTCTTATATGGGGCTTCACTTGTTGTAAGGTCAGTATTTATAACAATTAGCTAGGATGCCATGCGATGTTACTGAGAATTTGCCTTGGAAATTCTTGATTGCTTTTATTATATATATATATTTTTTTTCTGAAATAGATTGGATGGGATTCAGTCATGAGAATGAGCATAGACCTGCGAGACCTATTCTTATATGAGGCATTCTTATATTATAATCCTCTTCTTCTTGTGGTCAGTAAGATCTCTACGCTTTTAACCGTTCATTGTTCTTTGATATCAGATGTTTCTTGAATCTTACTTCGTGGTCTTGCAATTGTAGACCATGATGGTTTGGTTATGGGGAGTGTGTTTATGGGTCTTCTCTCAGAGTAGTGTTAATTATGCGAAAATATTTGATCTTGATCAAACCCATCTTACGCACAGAGAGATATGGAAGGTAACTAAACACTCTGTGTTATTCGGATTCTTTACTCTGCATATGCTTTATTGACCATTTGGCCCTCAGATTACAGTGCAATTCTAATAGACAAAATTTAATATCCTTTTTCTAATTTCCAGTTATTTTTCTGTATGCAGTGTAGCATATGGATGACAATCATAGTTCCAACTAGCATGACAGCATACCTTTATCTTTACTCCCATGGAGAAGTATCATTGGCAGCATCACAACCAGTGTATTATCTACCCTGTTTTGTGGCATTATCCTGTTTCATCACTTTTAACTTCATATATGCAAAATATTAGCCTCTTTTTGTTTCCACTATTAGGTTTATTGATTATAGATTTAGTTTTTGATTATTGCCTGTTAACTTCTTGCAGTAAATATGAGATGCCAATGATGATTTTGTGCGAATATGTATGAATATATATGTTTTTGAGAATGTGTTGAGTATCTTGCTGTAGTTTCTATATAGACTTAACATCAGACTGTGGGTTTTCTGACATATATTGGTGGCTCTGAACTTTAAAATACTAATTGTAGGTGATCCTGTACATTGCTGTGGCTTTGGTTTTGATATTCCCCTTTGATATTTTTTATTTGTCATCTCGTTACTTTTTGCTAAGAACATTGTGGCGGATAGCACTCCCACTGCAGGCAAGTTTCTACTGAAACCTTTTGTCCTTTATACTTGTGCTAGCGAGTTGCTTTTGCAGATTAGCTTTCCTTCATATTGGATGTATATTTTTGAAGTTGGGTCTCTTTCATCTCTTTTCCCATTTTTTTTTTCTTTTAAGAAGAAATTACTTGAGTTTCTTCGTGCCTGACTTGAATTCACGCTTTTCACTTGTTTAATTCTTGTCTCACAGCCAATTTCATTTCCTGACTTCTTCTTGGCCGACATTCTAACTTCTATGGCCAAGGTATGAACCTATAACCTCATTTTTTCGTCTTAAGCAGCTCTCTGTTTGTTTTTCATAATTATAAGATTGTACCCATTAAAGGACCAAACCCATAAAATGCTCTATCATACTTATGGAGAAAGTTTCGTGTTGTTTAAATGCAAAAAGATTGCATGTCATGGTACCTACTTTTTTGATTTCTTATGTACTTTTATCCTACTGAACCTACTTTAAAGTTATGGTATTAGAATTTGATTTAGAAGAGGAGCTGCATTTATTTTTCTAATTGCTTCTAATTGCTATTTGTGTGAAGGTATTTTCGGATTTGGAGCGTTCTGTCTGTCGAATGGTTCATCGTCAGGTAATTCTAGTACCACGGGCCTTTTACGTAGGTTCTTTATAAAAGGATAAGAGCACTCAAAATCTCAAATCTAGTTCCTCCGTGGGAATTTTTATTTCATATCAAATTGACTGTAGTTAAGATGTTTAACACCTTCCTTAACTGCCTAGCGCTTTGATGGCCCTTAGTTACCAATGTCTGAAGTTGTTAAATGGAGGAGAAGGATCATAACACTAAAGACCAAATGAATATGTTGCAGTCATTACTCTTGTTACTGGTTTTCAGGAAATTTAAAACTAACTGAGCTTAAGGCTTGATGTTTTCTCATGTGATGCCTTAGAATAGAGCTGTTGAATTGCATGGATGAGGCCTTCTGATAAAACCGATGCTTGAGGTTATTTACTAACTGTTTTGTCTATTTATTGGCAGTGATATAAAGAAACAATAACGATTATACTGTATCTTTCTTGGGACTACTGAATATAATTATGCTTAGATTTGGATTTGGTCAATTCCTATCATAAGTTGAACTGCCAAAGCTTTTTGTATTGAGGCAAGGTTGATCTTCTTATAAGATGAGGTTTCTCTTGGGATGTAGGTGGCAACAATTGCATGGTTTGAAGCTGACTCAGTTTGCGGTAGTCACTCAGTTGCAATTCCACTAGTGCTCGTTATCCCTTACATTTGGCGGCTAATGCAATGTCTACGGCAGTACAAGGACACAAAAGAGAAGGCAACTCTGTTTAATGGTAACACATCTAGGTCCCTGATGCTTACTGTTTTTTATTATTTTAGATTTAGCAGCTGTGGATATGGAACTGTGGACCGGTAAGGTGTAAAATGTTATGCCCTACCAAATTTCTTAAATTTTGTGGTCAGCACACCCTTACTTTATCAGTGCTTTGTTCTGCTAGCTCGTACTTGTTTTATCTGCTGTGTGACTATTGTACATCTGATTATTCCTCTATCTATTTTCCCTTTAAATGCTATTCCTTTCTAATCTAACCCTAGCTGCACGTGGTTTTCAGCTTTAAAATATTCAACAGCAATCCCAGTGATTTTTCTTTCAGCCCTTAAATATCATGTCTTACCTGATAGGTGGACATATGTTTATCGGCGACTCTGGCTTTTTTCAAGTGTTGTTAACTCGCTCTACTCATTTTACTGGGACGTAACTCGTGATTGGGACCTTAGGTATGTGAGATATCCCTTTTCCCTGGCAGATACACTCTTATATAAGCGTTGCTTTGAGGGGGCTTTGGCATTTCTTGCACTTAATCTTAAGTTCATTATTTAAATATGAGATCTGTAGCTGCCGAAACATAACTTGGAAAGCTTAAGAGTGAAAATTGAATCTTTAACACCTTTTCTACTTAATACTGTCAATATATTGTTAATTAATAAATGCTGCTTTCACTTGACTCCATTCTACTACAATTTTATTCACCTTACCTGAACCAGATAGTGCTACACATCCTGTAATGTTAGAATCTTAGAACTTTCAATCATGGCATGCATTCTGATGCTCTGTTCCCTTTATTTTCCCAGTGTCTTCACTAGAATTTTCAAGTTCAACAAACCAAGTTATTGTTCCAATCTGTTATATGGGCGACAATGGGTAAGAATCTTAGATGCTGTTAACTTTTCGTGCAAGTTCGTTCTGCAACATACTTAAATGGCACAACGGCAGTTAACATGCATAATTGCCTTTTCTTTTCCCTACTTTCCGGTAGGTTTATTTTTGGGTCATTGGAAGCAACTTGATTTTGCGTTGCACATGGACGTACAAACTGTCTGCTCATCTACGCCACAACTACTTGACTGTGTTTATGGTTATGGCATTAGAGATGGTCCGAAGGTTTCAGTGGATATTCTTTCGAGTGGAAAATGAGTGGAACAAGATTACCAAGTCTGGCTTTCAGATTCCCATGACCGACATCCCAAGGGAGGATGAAAAGTTACTAGGCTCAACCAATCACAATGTATAATAGATTATACAAGTCTCTGGGTTTAAGGTAGCATCAAATTAAATTCATTCTTTGCGCTGATGTCACATATTATTTCAGCCTAACGCAATCGCTGCATTTTGGTTGCCCCCTATTTCAATGGTAGCTTGGACTTCCATTCCTTACAGTTTGTTGGGGGGGGACCCATTTTGATTCGTGGACGCGGCTCAAATGTACCAGTAACGTGACTGAACGTTTTATCCATATTGGAGACTTAGTCTAGATTGGAACTAGTTTCCAAAGGTGTCTCATGTTTCTTATGTTTTTGCGGCAGTGATGCTTTGGTTGCCATATTACGATCATAAGTTAGAGAAAGACTAATTAAATCTGAGAATCTTATAAAGTGAGAAAATTGGCTACTACTGTGCTGACGATGATAACAAATTGCATTAAGAAGCACTTCCGGACGCAAAATAAGGGACCTCCGCTTATCACAATTCTATCGTGCCGCTCGTTGGCTTTGGCATTTCTATTCAGAACGTGGAATGTTGGGGTTTGGGGTTTTAGCAAGAGCGTGGAAAGTATTTCGTTTCCAATCCTATTGGTGAATGGTGGTCTCTTGTCCGCACATATATATGTATATATATATTAATCTCAAATGCACAATTTATGATACGAAACTGAATAACTAACGGTATATTTTGGATTTTTTTTTTGTACAAACTAAAACAAAATAAAGGCACGAAAAGTATACCGTATTTGATAATATTCGATAAGCAAAGAAAGTGAATAAACAGGCATGTTTTTAGGATATGATCACATTCTCGAAGAGACATTAGAAAGAAAAAGAAAGGGATAAAAACACAATATTTTCTCGCAGAAGCAAAGAAGTACTTCTCCCTTTTCACAAAGCCGAAACAGAAAGCAAATGTATATTATTAGTATTTCCCAGTCGTAGCTGGCAAATCTTTTGAGGTTTCGGTTTCAATTCAACGACAAATGTATATATGTAAATGTAATAAATAAAGAAAGAATATCGGCCTGAACTCAAACAAAGTCCTTTTTCTGGTTGGTTCTTTTTCATTTTTTTGAGGCCCTTACAAAGAGGGTGACTCACGTAATACAAATCGTGGCATCTTTGTCAAACCCTCCCGTACCCTCAACTCCCCCTCTCACATCCCCCACCACCATTATAAACCGCCAAAACTGGTCCTCACACCACGCTCGTGCATTCTCAAAAACCTTTCTGTTCTTTCTTCAGTAATTTCTTTCCCTTGTGTATATATATATATATAAATTTCCCCAAGGCCGGAGGCCGGCCATACCTTTGTTATATATATGGCCATGGCTTGCAACAACCTTTCTCGGAGTCGGAGGCAGATTTTTGCATTAAAATCTGTAGCGGATGAAGCTTCTTGGTGCTGTGTTTTTGTGCTGGTAACCCTACTCTTACTAAACTCTTTCAAGGAAACAGCTAGTAGCAGCGATGATGATGAGGATGAGGATGTGCGTAAAGGGAGCCAGCTTTTGGAGAGAGCATGTGATGAAATCTATGTAGTGGGAGAAGGGGAAACCCTTCACTCCATCAGCGACAAGTGTGGTGATCCGTTCATAGTGGAGCAGAATCCTCATATTCATGATCCCGACGATGTTTTCCCCGGACTTGTAATCAAGATTACTCCTTCTATCAACTCTGGGAGTGGGAAGCCTTTGAGGCATAGCTAGATAGTTTATAGCTTAGCTATTAATATTAATTAGGAGACTTAATTGTTTTATTATTCACAAATCAGAACTTTCTTCATGTTAGTATTATTATGTTATTAATTAATTAGTATATATATATATATATATATAAATATGTAAACATGTTTTGGACATACGTGTACAGACAAGATCATTAACAGCTTTGAAAACCATTTCCTTCTCCCTTTCTTATTTGTTGGTCAGTTCCGTTAATTACTACTACTAGTTTTTTATTTGTTGTAACATTTTCTATTTTTCATTTATAAAAATAAATATAAAATAAAATAAAATATATTTATTTATATATATATAATTATAATCGAAAAGAAGTCCGGAACAAAGCCCGGACATATTTTCTAGTTGGATAAGTGAAAAGTAATGGAAAAGAGGTCCAACATCCACACTACGTGGCTATGGCAACATCTACTAGTGGCAACTAAATGAGACCCATAAGAACCCAACTCCAATACAAGGCCCACAAGCCCACTAACCCTAACAGAAAGAAAGCTTAACACGCATACTAACTTCCCCAGGACACCAGCCGCCACCTCTTCGGTAACATAGATTCACGTCCACCCTCATCGCCACGATATCCACCATGTCCAAAATCGGCTTCCCTTTCAGGTGTCGGCTTCGCCTTTGATCATTTTCTTTCATCTTTTTGCTGGAGTTTTGAGTCGCCACGCCACCATCAGCACTACCATATCATTTTAATCAATAGTATTTTTTAAATATATTGAAGAAAAATAAATATTTAAAATAGATCAAATATTTTATTCAATTTATTTTTTTATATATATTATTATAGATATAGATTATAGTTGTTCTTATATAGGTTGATTTTGCTTTTATTTTTTATTTTTTAAAACTTTGTAATTGTAAGTCGTTCGTAATATCATTGTCATAATAAAGTATTTTGTAATTTTTTATTTCTGTACTACTTTTTTTGTAAATTCGCTCTATTTCTTTTTTAATTCGTCTTTTTAATTTAATACATTTGAGCATCAAACTGGTCAGGAAATAAATTCTTCAAATCTTAATGGTCAAGAATTAGACAGTTTTGGTTGGCCAAAAAGAAGAAAAAGAAAAAGACAGTTTTGTGCTCAACCGCGTAAATGAATTGGAGGCCTATTAATGAACAATTAAGATTTAATTTTCCAAGTGACCTATTTAAGTCCCAATTGAAACTAGTTAAGCCCAACTAAAATTTGACGTTCTAATTGAGTTTAATATACGGACCAATAAAAAATTTTCACTCCAATTGAGGACCATTTGCGGTCAATCATGTTTGGAATTGGATATATCAAGGCGGGGCCAATTTTAGGTCCGACTTTGAATTTATATACATATTTCAGTCCATTTAGGGGCCAACCAAGAATTAACGGCCCAATTAAGGCCCAACAGAGATGGAAATTAGTGTCTTGCTGCCAATTTTCGGCTCAATTAAATAAATGTGGAGACCTTTTGAGGCAGGATTTGGGCCCAACTTGAAATTTACTGTCGATTGGAAGCCTTCTTTCGACCTACCAAAAAACTCGACCTGCAATCAAAGATGTAGCCATCATAAAGGGCGCCATTCGAGGCAAAAATAAATTAATTTCAAGTGTTATTGATCATTGTAAAACTTGTAAATTGGTAAAAAGATTGTCACCATCAAGTGATCATTGCCAAAAATGGTTTATAAATGATTAGTAAAATCACAGAAGATTAGTTGTTGAGTAACCCAAATCATCGAGTTGAGAAGGTTATTCACCTTCACGACTTTTATAGTTCATAAATGGTTAAAAAAGGTTACCGAATTCATAAATAAATGACTAAAAAAAACAAAGTTGAAAAGTGGGGAAAAAGAGAGTGCCAATATATTTATTATTATCAATGTATGATAATTGCAGAACATAGCAGTAATATAAGAAAGAAAATAAATTATACCACCACAATATAGATGAACAAGGTCACTTTATGCTTTCATAGAGGTGCGAAAACGCATTCCTTTACAAGGCTTTTGAAATAACACATTCTAACAATTACAACCCCCCTTCCTTTTACTGTTTACATCAAATAAGTCTTAATATATAAAGCATCTAGATCTAATGGAACATTAACCTAAAATTAGATAAGAACGCCACTATTGTATCCATAAAATCACCTTGAAACAATAATACTATAAAAAAGAACAAACAATGCACACCAATATAAATATAGAACTATCCAATCACGAATTATCAATTAAATCATAAACCCCATGCAATTTGCTAAGACAATTAGGGCATAAAATGAAATGAAAATTAGTTTCATCATAAACTTAAATGAATGAATACACGATAGACAACTCAAGGGCATATAATGAAATGAGAACACAAATTCGAATGGATAAATACATAAAACCACAATCATCAACCTCGCAACCACAATCACCATCATCATCTTCGCCATCGTCATCATCAAAAACCTTTGTGATTCACAAAGGATTGGCAAATTTGATTTTTAAAAAACGCATGCGTAAAGTCACTATCATCAGCCTAACCGTCGTTATTATCAAAAGCTTTTGAAGAGAAAAACAATACACCCACTCGACCCCCTTTCCAGCTGTAACAAGTCCTCATTGAAGCTTTTCCATGCACTCTCATTGCCAAATAGATAAGCTGTAACAGAAGTCACATGATAAATTATATGATAATAGAAAAGCATCGACACTAGAGCCTGGTTAGGTATTACGCAACTGACAGGCATCTCCTCGATTATTCTATTTCACAATAGGCTAAAGAGTCCTTAAGCGTCCTATGCATCAGTGAGTCACTATCCTTTAGTGCCAGTACTTTAAAAACACCCCAAAAATCACAATCAAATAATTATCTTATCGCACAAAAAATCACAACAAAGCAGCCAATTCACACAAAAAATAAACGAATAAAGCCTAAACAGTACACCATGTATCCCAAATAAGTCTGGAGAGTAACATGTGTGAGAATTGGTCTCATTCAACTGCATATGTTGACAATAAATTCTCAAGAAGAGGTCCTAACACCATCTGCACCATCTGCCAAATGCTCCAAGTTATCATGGTTTTGAAATAATGCTTTACACTGCACTAAATTCAATCTGTGTAAGATCCCATGTTCCAGGTCTGAAAGAAGCTGAACACATCAGAAGAAATGCATGACTAACGGGGCATACCTAGACAAGACACAATATCTGAACACATCTGTGATTGTAGTAATCAAACCAATTCTGAATCTGCACACAGCTTCAAGTAACCAAAAGAGTCATAAAGCTCAAGTGAGATGAGAAACTATATCTATAAACAGAAATCAGCAAGACACATACTTGCTTTGCTCTACTTAAGCCCTGGAGATGTGTGCCATCTCTACCCACCATCAATTTTAACTGTATTTAAGTCACGAGGAATAATATTATAGGACTTGAAATGTAAATCATCCGCATTTGACCACAGAAACTCAATTGCAGATACATCCATTAGAGTCAAAGAAAACACAATAATATAACAGCAACTAGCCTACTTAAAACAATCAACATTCAAAAACCAGCAATAAACACAAACAGGGAAGAAATTCAATTGGTGTTTCTTTAAAAGCACAAGGATTGCAAGATACCTGATTCCATCACAGTGGCAGTGCACCTAGCGTTAGCAAACATCACAGCAGACCAGGGGCGTTGATTCTGAATCTCTGTAAACCTGCAGGGTTGTACCCAAATTTAGTGAGTTCACTTTCGGCAGCAAATATGCAGCATGCTGGCATTCACATGGCTACAACAGTTAATGAAACAAAAGTAGCCCACAATACGCGTACTGCGTTTTTTTTTTTTTTTTTAATACCAAGGAACAATTTCGGGAAGGATGAATCCATTCCAATCCTAAAGTCAAACACCACTAACTATCAGAAGAATCAATTTACCTTCAAACATACAGGGCAATAATTTCCCTTCACAAACAGCCTTCCACAAGCATCCCAACAAGTGTATCCCAAGAAACATCTGCAAGATTTAGAAGAAAATGACAAAAAAGTAGTCAAACGCTAAATGATGGAAATAAACATATTAAAGAGTCTCACTGGTTTAAAGAAAACTGCAGCATCTATATGAATAAAGGTAGACATTTTAGGTGCAAAAGTCTTCCATATGGATTAACAATCATACCGCACGCTTAAACCATTTCCAGGAACATTGGACCAACAGCCGTGACACCTTGTATCCTTTGAACACTCATATCGCCCAGAAGTTACATTCTGCAAAATCGAGGAGTATCAGTATATAAGCCATTCGAATCAAAGATATAAAACTTAGGACCAAACAACGCACACCAAGCTTGTGTGATGGATGTTAGCAGTAGCAGTATAATCAAGCACAAACACAAGCAATTAGTGGGAAAAAATGCAGAAAAGAAAAAAAAATGGATGCTAGGGATTTAGGGTTTGAATTTCGTTTCAAGGCTTTAGAAAAGGTTTTTGAGCAATCGTAACAGTGAAAAGGGAAAGTAGAAGGTGGAGAACAACATAGCAAAAAATTGGAGCTATCTGACGGTGAGCGCCGGCTAGACCTAGGTTTGTTTAGTTTCGGATTTTTGAATTTTAGAGAAGAAATAAAATATTCTTGAATAAAAAAAATTAAATTATTGGAAAGAGAAGATAGAGAGGAATAGAGAGCATATTTTCCCATGATTTTCTAACGCCGGTGACCGGCGGGGAAGGAGGATCGCCGAACTGTTGAAACTACGGGCACTATTCTCGGAGGTCTTGGAATTCATAGAGAAGGAAGAGAATAGCAAGTTAGAGAGAGAAGGGAAAGAATAGAATGACGGTATAAGGGAAGTTTTGGATTTAAACGCATTCATTAAACGACGTAGTGTTAATGCTGGTGAGAGAAGGAAAAGGGCTCGTTTTTAAGCCCAGATAACGGATTCTCAAATGTTGGGTTTCTCCCAACCTTGTTGGGGCTGGGCTCGACGATCTTTGAGCAAACTCCTCCCTCTTCTTGGGCCTGACCTTGTGAGGTACTATTATTAGTACAAATTCCTTAGAGTTGCTGTCGACTCGTTTGTCCAAAGTCCTCCTTCCTTTTAAGTTTCATAGGAGCCCTCATCCGAATGACGTTTATTCGTACGTAGCAACGAATATTCATTCATATGCACATATGCTTCCATTGTGGACGACAATTTCTGGGCAACAGAAATTCATTTACTATTACTTAGAGTTAAAAATGACAACTGACAATGAAAAATTATGATTAAGAACTTTGATTGGACTCATGATCAGAGGCGATATTTCCCTCTGAGATTTTTCATGCGGAAGTTGACTTAATGTGGTCCTCCATGTATCAGAGATCAAAGACATCTTCTTTTTTCTTTTTAATTTTCTGGTTTTTGTTAATTTTACAGCTACCAATCATGATTTAACGAAATCCCACGACTGATCTGAAGCTGACATATGAACAACTTTGTGGGTATGGCCCATCTGTACCTAAGAGATGGAAATCTATGGAGTGAATTCTACCACACAGACCTCTGCAAACCCAGGATAACGATGCTTCAGGGCTTGGTTTGGCTTTACTGCTTTTATGGCCTAAATGTGCTGCCCGATAAGCCGACAAATACATATCTTTATCTTGGATTTCTAAATGTATTACTTTTATCGGCTACCATGGTCCGTGCAACTTAAAAATCACCAATATTTTAACATTTATTTTATAAAATTTTCTCCAGATGAATGAGTAATTTCCATTGAGACTAATTATTATAGAATAAATAATTAAGTAGGCCTGCACTGCTCCAGTAACTCCACTCATCAAAGTGGAGTAGATAGGGGTGGGCTCCGGATTGCTACGGGCTTGAAGCAGAGAATATGCAACGTGATGGTTTGATATATTAACTTTAATCATGAATTCATAATCCAAGTCTAACTGCAACATCCACATCGGGCAAGTTGCAATATAAACATTCGATTACTCATCTATATATCAAGTCCACTTTTAGCCCTGCTGGCTTTGAATTTTAAACATGCTAATAAACCAATTTTCAGGAATATTGGCCATGTACCTTGTAGTTCATTTGATGATTCAGTCTTATATATCTGCTTCTCTGGAACTATCCATCTCTTATAAATGGAGTTTATAGTTAACTTTTCGACATAAAGAGGTTTGCTCTAATTCCATGTTCAAATATCACAAACCAAGTGAAGAGGATATCATGATTTTATTTCGTCGTCCAACTTGCATATTTCTATTATAATAACACCACATATCTAATATCCCCCACTTTTTTTTTTTTTTCTATCTGAAATATTCCCGGAAATCTCATTTTAGCTTACAAGAGAATATTTAATATTCATTGAAGAAAGAAAATTGCAGAAAAAAGGGGAACCAGACTGAATTCATCAAAACGGATAAGGTTCAAAATGGAATATTCAGTAGATTCTTGCTGGACCAGATACAAGAATAAGGTTTTTGTGTCATCTGTGAATGTTTAGCAGACGGACAAACGTCTCTAATGGCCCCGAAATATTAAAACGACCGCTGGGCTCAGCTCAGCTATAGCCTATTGCTGCATTCATGTTTCTTGTCCTTAGCAAATTAAGGAGCTCGATTCCGCCAAATCCCAAACTGATGAAATAAATATACTTATTCAGAGTTCATGTCAAAAGAACAAGTTTGCGGTCATCTGTGCATTATTATATATATATATAGTACCATAAAAGCTTTAAGTTGAAGTTCACGATGAATCTATCTTTGTCTCTGAATTCCAAAAGCAGTAGCTAGGACAATTTTTTAACTTTATACCAAGGAATATACTGTTAAATCCACCTTTCTAGATTTAGCTTTTGATTTTGATGACAAACAAAACAACAACAGTGAAGGGTTGGTACTTGGTATTAAAGTGATCAAGATATTGTCTTAGATTTTCAGTATTACCGTAGTAGTTGAGTTGATAAGATTTTGAATATTTATTTAAAAAATTTAAGATTCGAATCGTGTCAATAATTATTATTGATGAATAATTTATAAGTATTATTATCAATTCTCTTTCAAATTTATGACATATCCTAATTCTGAACTAAAATAATCTTCCTTCAACTAAATTTTTTTTACCAGAGATTTCAGTACTCCCAATGACAGAGAACTATTAATTACTTTACTAACATAAATATTTATTAATGGTTGTCAAAAGGAAGGTTTAGTGGTGACCCTTCAATATTGTAAGGAGGCAGACAGTTAGGAAAGGACACGTGTTCTCTAATGATAGCTGAATAGTATTCCTCGTCCTATTCATCAGGAGAGGCTGCTTCACTTTTTTATGTAAGTGGAGCTTAGGCCACTCCACTCCATGCATTTCCATCCTCTTCTTCCTCCGGCACCTCTGAACTATATATATATATATATGTATATATATATATAATGTCTGCTTCACTTCTCCAGGTTTTAACTTAACAGAAGTAGCCAGTTAGGCCATCGAATCAAGTAAAAGTTTAGCAGTTTTGGGCCCAGCAGCTCACTCACAAGCTCGCAGTTGCAAGTCAATCGGTGGAGCAGCTTTCGCTTGTACGTACCTACTTTTTAACTTTTGCACCTGAACAAGTTTTAAGCGTTTACACTGCTTTTTCAACTGCCTACCTGCTTCAAGATTACTCGTCTTAATTAGTATATTTGGCTGCTGTAATCTAAACATCTAAACATTAATTAAGTTGCAAAGACAGATTAAAGGTGTGTTTGTCTCAAACTCTCAATCTCCACATGAACAACAGTTTATGCGCAGAAAACTGTTTCTGCTTGTCCCTTTGAGTTCATCTTTGTAGGGAGTTACTGTCATTTTACTATGAACTCATTATTTCGATTTGGTAATTAAAAACCTGAACATGTATGGACCTGGTTGTGACTTCCGAGTAGCTCCCCAAGCCCAGGTCAGATGAGGCCTGGCCGGAGTCTACCGTTGCAATGAGCCCAGGGACATTTTTTTCATTTTCAATTTTAATATTATTTGATTCGATAAATCAAAAAGGGGCAAAAAACCGCAGGATCCATGGAGTTGCGGTGTGTTATGTACACGTGAACGAGCATGACAGCTGTCACGTGCTTTCCTTCATTTAAATATATATTAATATATATAATAATCCTTCTCGTAAAATATTGCTCTCACACTAAAAAGTTAAAAACGAAACGGCATTACAAAATTTCGCGCGAGTTTCATGACGCTTCTCAAGCCTCAACTCAATTCACGCCTCTTTGTTCTCTTCTAGATTCCATCACTCCGTTTCTGTCAGCCTTTAATTTCGTTTTCTTAATTCCAAATCAATTCCCAGGCTTTCTTTCCTTCTTTTGAGTTTGTTTCGGAGCTAGTATATATAAAAATAAAATTCTTCTACCCATGCAAAACCTTTTCAACACCTCCCTCGGTCTTTTTGCCTTTCCTAGTTCTTTCCTAGGACCCAGTTTGGCTACTGTCATCTGCTGATACTCCACGCCAATAACAAACACGCCGATAGCAAACATGTCCAGACTAAAGGCAGTTTCTACTTCGTTTTGCTCATCTTTCTACGATCTTTAAGGCCCTAATAATGTTTCTGGCGTTTTGTTTAACTGGTCCCGACTGCTCCTGTAATCTGGGGTACTGGGTCCCCTTTCTTGTTTTCTTTTTATAGTATTAGATAACTTTTCTGGGGGTCTTAAGGATCCGAATATTTATAAAGAAGTCCATATCTCATCAATCATGGTTTCCACTATATAAACTGGAAATTTCTAGAATTAGTCTGATGTGTGATACTTTACAAGATTCTGGAGCTTGAATTAGTCTTATATATTTTAAATTGTGGGTTTTCTTTGTGATAGTGAGTGAATTGGCTTTTGATTGAAAGATGGTGGCTTTTGGGAAGAAGTTGAAAGAAACACAAATTCAAGAATGGCAAGGGTATATATACACACTCTGATTGCTAGTTGGGTTAGTTTTTGTAATTGCTTCAAGTATGGCTGAAATGTGCTTATTTCCAGGTATTATATTAACTATAAATTGTTGAAGAAGAAAGTTAACCGATATGCTCAACAACTGGAGGTTGGAGCACAAGATCACAGTTTTGTTCTCAAAGATTTCTCAAGAATGCTAGACAGTCAGGTAGCCTAACATTCATGAATCTTGTTTTACGTAATAATTAATGCAAAGATAAGCCAGTTATTAGTCTTTTTTAAGGGTATAAATACCATTTTCTCTCTCCTCGTTTGGGCAAATTTTAGATTGAAAAGATTGTATTGTTTCTGCTGGAACAACAAGGACAACTAGCAAGCAGATTATCTGAGCTTGGAGAACAGCATGATGCAGTTTTGCAGCAGTCAGATTCAGATCAGGGCTCAAAAATATCTGAGTTACAAGAAGCATACAGAGGAGTTGGACATGATCTTTTAAGGCTTCTCTTTTTTGTTGAGATGAATGCTACTGGGTTGCGAAAGATTTTGAAAAAGTTTGATAAGCGCTTTGGCTATAGATTCACCAATTACTATGTCAAAACCCGCGCAAATCATCCTTATTCTCAGCTGCGACAAGTTTTTAGACATGTGGTAATGCATCCGAACATTAATAATCTTCTCTCTGTTTCTAATTTATTAATAGTTTTACTTACATTTTATAGGAATTTCATAGTTGCAGCGTTTTTCTTTTCTTTTTTGATACATGGCATGCAGAATTGCAGATAACTATACAAGCATGAATCAGGTAGCTTCTATAGTCTCTTCATGTGAATGAAAGCTTTATCAACTACTAGTTGAAAAATGCAGGGTATTGGGGCTGTTGTTGGAGCCATATCTCGCAATCTTGCTGACCTGCAACATCATCAAGGGAACTACATATCCATATACGATCAGCCTGCTTTATCCCATCCGGTTTTTCCTTGGATCATTTCACTATTTATTTCATTACTCTATTGTTTATTTCTAGCAATTTTTATACTGTTTCATGTAGTATTTCTTCATACTTGTTTGTGTGCTTCAATTGATAAGTAAAAGCGAGGATTGTGAAACTTGCAGGACCCTGTGGTTCATTCTATAAAAGCAGCCGTAAACAGATTATCAAATTCAACAACT
Organism: Microcos paniculata; assembly: GCA_030664755.1. Lineage (NCBI taxonomy): Eukaryota > Viridiplantae > Streptophyta > Magnoliopsida > Malvales > Malvaceae > Microcos > Microcos paniculata. The sequence continues at coordinate 39,154,648 of CP131461.1, forward strand.
TTTCTCGAGTTTTTGGGGAAGCATGCATTCATTATGCAAGATGATTTACGGACTCCATCTGGAGAAGATGTTGCAGAGCAGAGATATCATTTCATGTCGCTTCTCCTGAATTTGGTAAACACGTTTCTGTATATGGTCAACACATATATCATTGTCCCAACAGCAGATAACTACTCCCTTAGCCTTGGAGCTGCAGCAACTGTTTGTGGTGTTGTAATTGGGTCAATGGCTGTTGCACAAGTTTTCTCTTCAGTTTATTTTAGCGCATGGTCGAATAGGTCATACTTGAGGCCACTTGTTTTCAGTAGTATTGTGCTTCTCATTGGCAACACCTTGTATGCTCTGGCCTTTGATCTCAATTCAATAGCAGTTCTTCTCGTCGGTCGACTATTTTGTGGGTAAGTTGTCTAATCACTCTCTGGTTTCGTAATATATAACAAGCCAATCAGGAAAAATTTTCAATGGTAAAATGATCATCTTCACCTGTTCTGCATTATTGATGGAGAAGTTGATGCTGCTGATACTTCCAGGTTAGGTTCTGCAAGAGCTGTAAACAGGCGTTATATCAGCGATTGTGTGCCACATAAACTGCGGATGCGGGCATCTGCGGGTTTTGTCAGTGCAAGTGCTCTCGGGATGGCATGTGGTCCAGCTCTAGCTTGCTTGTTTCAAACTGATTTTAAGATTTACAAACTCACATTTAATGAGGATACTTTACCTGGTTGGGTTATGGCTCTTTCCTGGCTTGTCTATCTACTGTGGTTGTGGATCTGCTTTAGAGAGCCTCCTCAGGAGATCAAGGAGAATACCCTCCCACAGGAAGTTCATTCTGGTTGGTCAAGAAGAACAAATCTCATATATTTTTCACTATTTTTTCTTAATTTTTGTAATTCAGCTCATACCATTTTGTATGACGTGGGCACTCTGGGTCCAAGATTTGATATTTCATAAAACCTCCGCATTGTCTCTTGTACTTGCAAGTCCATCATTGTACAATCCCGTTCAAAACTTAGTCAAGGAACTAACTCTGTCCGTTTTAGGCTCATCAACGAATTATGCCGTAGAGAATGGTTTCACACAGCCACTGATATTGAACATGGAAGCCAAGCAACAAGGTCAAAATGAAGACCAATGCGATGATGGTGACGAAGATTCTTGTGAGAAATCTCACAAACCTGTCACTTCAATTGTCTCAGCATACCATTTACTCACACCATCAGTGAAGGTATAGAGTTGATTTTTCCATTCCAATTTGATCTTGCATCAACTCCTATTCTCTGAGCTATCTTTGATTTGCCCTTCCTTACTGAAATTGTGCTATTGTGTATCAGGTTCAACTATTTGTTTACTTTATGCTTAAATATGCAATGGAGATAGTGCTTGCTGAAGCAAGTGTTATCACTGCATATTACTTTATATGGTCAACCAGTAGTGTGGCAATCTTCCTCGCATGTCTTGGGCTAACAGTACTTCCGGTGAACATTGTTGTAGGAACCTACATCAGCAACATGTTTGAAGAAAGGTAAGTTCAAGGATTAAAACTGTCAAAGTTTAAGGTGCAACTGTTTGAAATGCTCTTAGTTGCAGTTGCATTTAAAACTTTATCCAAACTTGTCATCAAGCTCACTTGGAGCATAATGATCAAAAGAAAACTGGCAGAGATATTTCTATTTCTGCCTATTTCAGGCAACAAGATGGAGAGCATAATCCGTTCATCTGATAAGCTGAACCATCATACTCAGGGCCTTATAAATCTAGATTAGCTCTAGTAGAGTCCAATTCTAATGTAGACCATTTCTGCGTAAATTTGTTTACATTTATTCCAAGCTGACAAGCATCTAATTTAACCTGATTGCAGGCAAGTTCTGCTGGCATCTGAAATCATGGTTCTGATTGGTATACTCCTAAGCTTCCATATTGGAATCCCTTATTCTGTGCCTCAGTATGTTGGCTCTGCGCTGATCACTTTTGTATCTGCCGAAGTCCTTGAAGGTACTTTTTTTCCTCCTGTTTACTTTATACGGGGAAAGGAAAAAAACCCGCATTATTACTGACGTAGGCAAGGATGATTTGGTTCTAGTGTCTGCTGACATCTAATTCTGAAACTTTAAATCTGAACAAAACCTGCTATAGATTCCGTTGTAGATTATGTGGCCAAACAGAAGCATACAGTTAATGTGTAGTTTTTGCTTCCTAAATGTAATAATTTGGTTCCCTTCAATGATCAAATCCAGGTGTGAACCTGTCGCTCCTGTCCCGGGTCATGTCATCAAGGCTATCTCGGGGAACTTACAACGGAGGGCTGCTTTCCACAGAAGCTGGAACGATAGCTCGAGTAATTGCAGATGGAACAATAACACTATCTGGCTACTTGGGTGTGAGCAGGCTCCTGAATATTACCTTAATTCCTTCACTCTTCATCTGTATCGCCTCCATTGTTGCCACCTGCTTCACCTACAACTCTCTTTACTAAAAATCTTGTGCGCAAAAATTTTGTAAAGTAGCAGTACTATAAATAAACCCATGTTCTAATCAGTTACCAATAATAATTAGATAAAAATTCTCCAACCTCTACTCATTCCTGATGTGAAAAAAAAAAATCCATAAAGCAGTCAGCGGCAGTTATCGTAGTGATTCAGTCACATCTTTCCAGGAAATTGGTATCATCCCAAAGCAGTTCATCACCTGGGACTCAGGGGGAATTGTTACTGTACTTTTCTCCTGCCAAATCAGTTACATACAGTGATAGTAATACATTTTTTTTGGGTGCAAGATAATACATTTTAGTACTAGCAAGAATAATCCAATTAACTTTTATAAATAGATACAATAAAAATTCTTTTAGGGGTTTTAACCTTAATTGTAATAAAAAAAACTTAATATAGGTTTTTTGGTAATTACACTTTTTTTTCGTTAGATAATAATTACATTAGTTTTTTTGATGTAGCCAAAGTTATCCCTATACCTTTGATCCAAGACTAATCTCTTTCGAGTCGGGTTGACCCACTATGGGGGTAAAATTCTCCCAATAATAATTTTTTCCATTCATAAGACTCGAACTCAAGATATTACTTAAGGGTAATAAGTGTCAAACTACTTGAATCAACTAATTGTTAGTAATAATTACACTAGTTTAAGTAATTACTAATAAGTCTCCGGCAGGCCGTCTGGCCTTCTTTTGTTTTAATGAAGTTTTCCCTTTCTCACTTAAAAAAATAAATAAATAAAAAATAAATCTCCGGAAAATGTAACCAAAAAATAATAAATAAATATAAAATCTCTGGAATGCACGCGCGGAGCAGATTCATTCATACTCCGTCTGGGACAAACTCGTCTGACTGCCATCTCACGAGTTCGATTCGTACATTGGTTTAAACGCGAGAAGACAGACAGAAAACCTCTTTAGATTCACCCTCAAAATTTCTGGAAGGGAAAGAAAAGAAAGCCTCCCCGACAAGTTTTCTGGGTTCTTCCAACTCCTTTCTCCGTTTACACAAAAAAGAAGAAGAAGCTTTGTTAGAAGGATGGCTGATATTCAAGATTTACCAGAGGCAAGTGTGCAAAACATACTGGACCAAGATAGCCTGAAGTGGGTTTTCGTTGGTGGGAAAGGAGGTGTGGGTAAGACCACTTGTAGCTCGATTCTTTCGATCCTCTTGTCTCGGGTCCGATCCTCTGTCTTGATTATATCCACGGATCCTGCTCATAATCTCAGCGATGCCTTTCAACAAAGGTTCACGAAGACTCCCACTTTGGTCAATGGCTTCAATAATTTATATGCCATGGTACCCCTTTTTATTAATTTTTCTAAACTTTTAGTTGATTTCGGATTTCTGGGTTTTGAGGGATTTCGCTTATGATTGCTTTACGAGATTTGCAGGGGGTGTTTATGTTGTAAATTTTTTTTTTCTGGAAAAATTAGGCAAAGCTCGGGTACGTTTTGCTTGATTGTTGATTTATCAATAATTTATACTCTTTCATGAAGTGGCATATACTCTGTTCATAAATTCTCTATCGTCAATTTATTTCATATGAAAAGAGGAACTATTACATCAATGTGATTTGAATTGTAATTTACTATTGGATTCACCCTGGTTCATTGCTTGGCTTGTCAAAGTTTACTCAAGTTTTTTCTACATATGATGCATAATAGGAGGTGGATCCTACAGTGGAAAATGAAGAAGTGGCTGGCCCTGATGGAATGGATAATTTATTTTCTGAGTTGGCAAATGCAATCCCAGGGATTGATGAGGCAATGAGCTTCGCAGAGATGCTTAAGTAAGAATATTGTTCAATTCTCTTGCTTCTTTTTAGTTTTTTATTTATATAGCTTTTCTATATTGAGAATAAGTGTGGTTGTTTTATTGAAAGCTTTTAACTTTCTCGACATAGTTCCTAATCTTGAGTAACTATTTTCAACAAAAAGCCTCAAAGAAGGGCAAAAATCTACTTATTTCATATAAAAGACTACAATTCAGCTGTGCCAATTGTGGTCGTTCTTTAGATTTTAGCTTTGAAAGTTTAATTCACATATTCGAATATGGCATAAAGGCCCAATAGATTACCACAGGGAGGACTTTGCCTATGTGCATGCTTTGTACTATCCTTGTTTCACACTTCACGATCTATTTGAAAAAAATCTTCTCTTTTGCCAGATATTTAACATGAATTATGATGGTTAGTCTTATTGTAAACTGTCTTCAATGCTCTTTGTCATCTTCTCCTTGTATTTTTTTTGGGCTACATCTGATCTTTTGTTGTCTGAATGTAATCCTTTCCTGCAGATTGGTGCAAACAATGGATTATTCTTGCATCGTATTTGACACTGCCCCAACTGGCCATACACTTCGGCTTTTACAATTCCCAGCTACCTTAGAGAAGGGACTTGCAAAAATGATGTCACTGAAAAGCAAATTTGGTGGATTATTGAGTCAGGTATGACTTTGCGTATTAGTATGTCTTGTCACTGGACATTGCTAATCTGGTCTTGAAGAATTTTCTTTTCACAATGAGCCTGTAGTTTGATAAAATCTGTTTTAAGCTTTATGCTATATCCATTAAGACTACTAACCTTTCTTTAATGTTTTATCTCAACTGATCAATTCTTTCAATCATGTCTCACGCATTTCATATTAATATTCTTTATGATATAGCTCATGAAGTTTGAAACTCGTCATGGCAGATGACCCGTCTCTTTGGGGTTGATGATGAGTTTGGGGAGGATGCACTTTTGGGGAGGCTTGAAGGCATGAAAGATGTAATTGAACAAGTTAATAAGCAGTTCAAAGACCCAGTAAGATATACCATTCTGAAGTCTTTTTCCTGTACAAAATGTTTTTATGTTCCTTTCGGATTGGTTAATATATGAAATTCAACGGGAAAATTGGCAACAAACCTGCTTGGGAGCCATCAGAGGCAGTATATTAACTAAGCTTGGACCTTTTCTTCTAGCATATTAGGAGCTTTTATAAACAAAATAGTTGATTGCCATGAAGTTAGTGAAGTAGAATGCTTAACCTAGCAGAATAAGTTTCCATGATACACCATAGATTAAAGGCTTTATTATTGTGATAAATTAATGCAGTGAAGTAGAAGGCTTAATCAGCAGAGTAAGTTTCCATGGTATACCATAGATTAAAGGCTTTGTTATTATGATAAATTAATGCAAAGGGATAGTTTTCTTTTCTCTCACTATCTAGTTTGGCATTGAAGTTGGAAGTGCTTGATAACTTCCAATGTTTGTAATTGTTGTTCCAATTTCAGGTTCTTTTTTCCCTGCTTCTTTGTAATGCATGACTTTTACCATCTGGATTTTGTTGTATCTCAATTGAAGTTTTTGGGTGCCCATACGTTTAGTGTAATGCACTTTTCCTTTTGGCAGGACTTGACAACCTTTGTCTGCGTCTGCATTCCAGAGTTCCTCTCTCTCTATGAAACAGAGAGACTGGTGCAGGAACTCACCAAGTTTGAGATAGATACACACAATATTATCATTAACCAAGTAATTTTTGATGATGAAGGTATGGCTCTTAATATGTCTATTGCTTTCCTTTCTCCCACATTAGAATTGTTTCTTAAATGAAATGCTTACCGTCAATTTTCCTGTATTGTTATTTCAGATGTTGAGTCCAAGTTACTAAAAGCGAGAATGCGGATGCAACAAAAGTACCTTGATCAGTTTTACATGTTGTATGACGACTTTCACATCACTAAGCTTCCACTGCTGCCAGAAGAGGTGAGTTCAATTATACTTTATGTGATCATTTACTTTTAACTAAATGCATAAACCAGTTATAACGTAGAATTCATCTGTGTTGATAGTCTTACTGGTTTGATTGTTTTCCCCACGGCCTCCACAATGAATGTTTGTAAGCATTTTCATTTCAATAGTCGCAGCTTTTGATTAGCCTTGTATGGTTATAATAGGTTACTGGGGTTGAAGCTCTGAAAGCATTTTCACAACATTTTGTTACACCGTATGAACCCTCAAGCACTAGCGGGACAGTAGAAGAACTAGAACAGAGAATATCCACTTTGAAGCAAAAGTTGTCAGAGGCTGAAGCAGAACTCGAGACGCTCCGAAAAGGAAAGCAAAAGGCCTCTGATTGATTACCGTATATGAAAAGGCCTTTTCTTGCTTGGAGATTCAGCTGGCCACATATAATAATGTGTGGCATCCTAGATTGAAAGAGAATTTAAGATCCTATTTTATTTTTGGATAATGTTGCATAGCATAATTTATTTTAGAAGAAAAAAATTACGTTGCCTTTTCAGTGTTTACATGCATACGCTGTAGTAATTATATCCAACCTTTCGAGGGCATTCTTTTGTTTTTTTGCTCCCCCTTTTTTCGTATTTTTAGAGCGTCAGCACTGTACTTTTTGACCATACACAATGGCTGTTGCCATAATAAATTTTCCTATTACCATTCCCCCAAATTTGATATGCTTCCAAACAATAGGTTGGATACAAATATTGCTAAGCTTCCTCCGTCGTAACAAAAGTGACGAGAAAGAGGGACCATAATGGATAAAAGCTTGTTTCAGTTGGCTTCTTAAATCCAACCATCGGCAATCAGAACTGAGTTTCTATAAGTAACAAGCATCCATAAGGATCATATTCTGTTTTGGAAGAGTAATAAAAAGAATAACATTAACATCCAAATAAAACCACAGGCAGCTATGGCAGACATACATTAACCCATATCTTGAATAATGAAGTTCAGAGGCAAAATCTCAAACCCAAACTCTCATAGTCTCGTCATTGTGTTTGTTTGTAAGGTATAGGACGAATCATCTAAGATCGTAAGATACTATCCACCGTGCAAGGTCGAAATAAAAACTACCACATCTTTCTCCTCCAAGGTCGTATCAAGTTGGCCACTCAACTCCCAATCACAATCGTTTACCAGGACAAGGACACCCGGTCTCCTACACAAACCAAGCCCTCGACCAGTTTAGCCTTTCATTCAACACGTTGTTTCATAGAAAAAAAGTATTATGATCCTTTAAAACTTACACAGACTCCCCTTTCATGAACATTTCGGGTCTCTCCTTGATTAAATTGGTGCGAACCCAAGACAGCAAATCTCTCATTGTCAACTGAGAAAATGAAAGACCAAAACGCAATACTATGAGACAGTTCTACATAGAGTACATCAGAAAGCTCATACCAAAATAAGCTGTTTACAAACAGTTTCCAACATCCCAAGTTCAGAAGACGAAGAGGTTCACCTTTTCTGCTCCTTTTGGCAGATCAACATTCACGTTATGTACTTTAACAGATTGACATAAAAGTTCCAAGCCACCACTGCATCAAACATTGAATATAACAGAAAGATGTTAAAAGCTAGCACGAGTAAAGCAGATTCGGCATACGCTCAAGACAAACTTCACTGCAAAAAGCTCCAATACAGAGGCAAAAGAAGAAAATTTGAACCAATCCCAATATCGTTCATGTATTTTAATCCCCTTTTGATATAATTGTATAAAAAACAAAAATTTAACCGTGCCAGAAGCAGAAACCTTTTTTTTTTTTTTCCTAAAGAAAATCGAAGCCTAAATAAGTACAGAATATATTAAGAGATTAATACTCTCGGGCAGTTTTAAGAAAACCTTAAAAAAATAACATGTTTTGATCAAAGAAGAAAACGGAAGTAGAAAACTTACCCCAACTCGAGAGTCAATTGCATTTTGTGCAAATTTTGCAGAATCTCAAAAACCCTAATTGCAATTTTTTTGCAAGGTAGAGCTTTGTACTACTCACGCAATAACTGGCTTTGTACGGCGTCGTTTTATGGATATTGAATGGTCTGCCTTCTTTGGGCCGGCACGCGCACTCAGTCATGGGCCTTGCCTTAATCCTCTCTATGGCAAATTAGAGCAAATTTTTGTCCCTCCCTTTGGACCATATATTTCGTGAATCAATCACTGACCACTGTGAACTTTGATTAAAGCCTTTGCCCTTATAAATATAATTGAACATACCCACTAGGTGGGGAAGAGATGGTTATGGGTTTCTTATCCCTTAACCCGTGATCTCGGTTTTGAGCCCTGGGAATGGCAGGCCATCCCGCGGGGAGCACCTTACCCTTTGCTGTCCGTAGGTACAAGTAGGAATAGTTGCCTCCTCGCCCTTTGCCGTCCGCAGATGCAAGCAGGAATAGTCGCCGATCGTAAAACGGAGACGGAGACCTGTGGCTAGACCAAAAATATAATTGAACAATTTATCTTTTGGTATTACATTACATATTTGTTATTAGGAAAAGAAAAATGATACGACTATAACTGTTTTCTTTTGTTTCTTGACGTGCAAATACTCCATTTCATTGATTGCGATATTCCTATCTACCATAAAACTTACAAGATATTTTCTACATAAAACATCGTCTATCTATACTTTTCTTTTGCTTTCTTTGTCAAATAATAGTAATGGTAGTAATGTAGGTATAGAAGTAAATGAAAAAATAAATAGCCTCATGATAATATGGTTAGCTCCAAGTGCTAAAGAGTAATACAACTAATTGTCTCCGTTTAAACAATAATAATAATGACGTTAACAAACTACTCTACTTTCCCTTTTTAAACCAAGATTACATTACAAACACTTGTTGCTTTCTTTCCTTAGGAAAAACAAAAAAAAAAAAAGCCTTGTTGCTTTCTTAGAATCAATTTGACCATATGATTATGTAAGCTGATTTCGTTGGTATTACCAATAATTTATTGGGGTTAGGAGATTGACGATTCTCCGTGGTCAATGACTCATTGGGGTGCACAAAATCCTTTCTCTGTTTATTTCTTTCACTTTTTCTGAGTTCCTTCTCCTTTTACTGTTTCGTGTGATTCTCTGCTTTCATCGCCTCTAAAGCGCTATCTCCTCATCGCTCGGATCATCATATAAAACAGATCCAGACATAGGATCCAACATCATCCCTATCAACGGTCAAGGATCACAACCCCAAATTTAGTCTGTACCTAAAGAGGCACACCTCATTACAGTTCTCACTTTCTGCGATTCACTTTCAGGAGGCACCCTTCCAACTTCTCGTCAATATTGCTTTCCTTTTTCACTGCAGAATCGACGTCCACGGTTAAATTGGAAAAAAGGGGTTCTTTGTTTTGCTGTTTGCTAATTTGGGCTGGTTTCAAAATTCCAAACTTGGCTAAATTGAGCATGAACTGGTGGCTTGGTAGTGACTCAACGCGTTAGGGTTGCAATCTCTGTTTTTGGTTTGTGATAAAGCTTGTGAATCAATGGAGGCTTATAAGACATGGGTTAGGAGGAACAAAGACTACGTGCACTCCCTGGAGTCTCTTGCCAACGTAAGTCTTTATCGTTTTCTGCCTACTATATCATTACATCAAGTCCATTTTTTTTGTTCTTTTTGCTCGGGAAGCTTATTATCATAGCTACATGGACGGTTATTGATAAAATTGTCAATTCTAATTTTGTAAAACGATTGTTTTGAATGTTTATGCTATTGCTTTTGCTTTCAAATATTAGCTTTTCAATCTGTGTTTCTATAAAGTTCATTTCTTGTTTGATTTTAGTTCAAACTAAAAGTAGTTGACTTTCTGGGTTTCAATTATGCTTGTTGGTCTGGATTTTGGCTACGGTCTTTCCATATTCCCTTTGCAAAGAATGAATAAAGATATTGTATTTGCAATGTAAATTGAAATGCAAAAAGAGACCAAAAAAAAAAGGAAAAACTTTTTACCCCTTTTTTCAACCTTTTTGTTGAGATATTGGATCAGAAATCAGTGGAAACGGCAAAACGAAAGGTATTGGGTTGGGTTAGGAAGAATCATGATTATCTGCAATCTTGGAGTCTCCATTGCTTTGAGTAGATTTTATGTTTCTTACCTTTATGCAGCGGGTTGGTACATCTCTCAAGTTAAGATTTTCCATGTGTTTTGAAACTTGAATATTGCTATCTTATGCTGTTACTGAAAATTTTTCTGCAGGGATTGACGTGGCTTCTTCCTGAACGGTTCTCCACTTCAGAGATAGGGCCAGAAGCAGGTTTTGTGAAATTTTGGTAACATTGGCTACTTCTTGATAGCTTAGAAACTGATAACAATTCCCCCAACCTCAACCACTACATTCTTTGAAATAATGATCATATTTTCTGCCAAAGTTGAAAATAGAGTTCATTGCTAACATGTTCAATATGCTCTTTTCCATTGAGTGTTGCCAGTTTTCCTCCATTGAACAATTTGGTAACTTTGTGCAGTAACCGCAATTTTGGGCATAATCACTGCTATAAACGAGCATATAATTGATACAGCACCTAACGAGAGGCATACTGGCTCTGCTGACCCTTCATCACTCCCTTATGGGTTGTGCATATCTGCCCTAAAGGATTTGGAAACTTTGATTGAAGTTGTTGCAGAGCAGTACTACGGTGATAAGAAATGGAATTTTATTGCTGCTACAGAAGCTATCAAGTATGGAACATTCATTGTCGTACATATGACACTCAAATTCTTCACTTGGGCTTTTCTTTCTAATATACTTATTCCTTTGCCTGCTAATATGATACTTGATGTACATCAGGGTGATTGTGAGATTAGCTTTGTTCCGGAATAGTGGATATAAAATGCTTCTGCATGGGGGAGAGACGCCAAACATTGAAAATGATTCTGACGATACAAGTTCACGACAGAAAATTGGGGGTTTCCCAACGCCTGGAGGCCATCATGGACCTGGTTGGTTACATAACAATCATGGACAAAACCCGTGGAATCTTGAAGGAAGGGCAATGTCTGCTTTGAGCAGATTTGGAGAGAGCGCTAGGATGATATCTGACCCAATATGGATGCAGAGAATTCAACAACAGCATGCGATTATGGCACCTCCAAGTGATTATTTCTATAAAATTTTATGATTGGTTTCTACTTAAAGTGACAATGGAAAGGTGTGTTAATTTTTGTAATTTTTCCTTTTTACAGATAAAACGATTAAAAGACCGACTCTTTCCATGATTTTATCAGAGAAGGGTGTTAATGGAGCTTTATTTGTTCTTGGGGAGGTCCTCTTTATTACAAGACCACTTATTTATGTATTGTTCATTAGAAGATATGGAATTAGGTCATGGATTCCTTGGTTTCTTTCTCTGGCTGTGGACTTTATTGGAATAGGCTTTCTATCACATGTTATGAAATCAGGGAAGGGTGGAAGAGAGCAAGGATACCAGCTTTCTGCTTCCGAAAAGGATGAGGTTAGCATATCAGATATGTTTGAATTACATCTAACTCATCGACCTTGCTTGTTATTGTTACAATAGAACCGCGCTGATGTCAAGTGTTTGATCCAGGTAAAAAGACGGAAACTGTTGTGGGCACTTTACCTCATGAGAGAACCATTCTTTGAGAAGTACACCAGGTAATGGATAAATTCATTAACGAAATTACTTCCTGATTTATGCTCAATGCCTTCCCCGTGGTAAGGAATTTAATGCATTAGCATATAATTTTGTCTTCAGGCAAAAACTTGAAAGTACTGAAAAGCTATTGGAGCCTGTTCCATTAATTGGGACTCTAGCAGGTGCGTTGCACAGATTCTTTCTCATTCCATGTAATATTTTTGATGAAACCGATTTAGCTCAAATTAATATCATTTCTTTATATCTGTCGACAGCAAAAATTGTTGAGCTTGCGATTGGAGCTCAGTCAAGGTATACGTACATGTCGGGATCTTAAGAGGAAGCTGCAAGAAATCATGCTTCAGGACAGTGTTTCCTTTTTGTCGGTTAAGATATTAGGTGAAGTCTCTCCAGTCTCCAAACTAGATGCTTTTGTTGCTGTTGTATTCTTTTAACTAAGAATATAGAAATGATATACACAAGTGTTGCTTGGTCACCATTACAGCGTAGCGTCTTAATGGCAAAATCTATAACCATTGGATTGGGCCATTGATTCTAGACTTCTCTTTCAAATGGGTTCAGCTGTTTTTGCATGGAAAGGGCGTATATCTGTATGTGAACGTCCACCCTTAATCGGGCCTTAAATTCTGCCCAAGTTCAAGTTGACCAGTGCTGACTTGGCCCGGCCCGGACCCAAGTTCGTAACCTTTCTTTATCGCTTTGTGTCCATAGACGTTTTATTAGACTAAAAGGGAGGCCAGTGTTCAAGTTACTCATGTTAACAGGAACAGCAATGATGTTGCTCATTCCTTAGCTAAATATGGACTAGGCCTTGAGTATGATTCTGTATGGGTTGAAGAGGTTCCACCCTGGCTTCTCGATACCTTGAAAATTGATTGTGTAAACTCTGATGTTTTGCAATGAAAGCCTAGTCCTTTTTATCTCAAAAAAAAAAGGGAGGACAGTGTTTCAAAGACAGTTCAGACTCCAGAGTGCTATTACTAACTATATCTCCAGTTATTTAAGAAGCAAAAAAAGAGAAGGCCCAAGTGCGATTCCCTTTGGTCTGTTACTCAAAGATGCCTCCTATTGATGGGGTTGTCAGCCTGTCACACAGTGAATTAAATCTTGTGGTTTCGCTGCCATAAAATTGTGGAACGATATTCTTTTTCTCTTTTGGTTACACAAGTCGTGGAATGATATTCATTAACATAAGTTGACAACAAACACCCCAAACCCAATTGGCCATAATAATCAAATCCCAAAATTAATTAAACTAGTAACAATAATCTCCAATGCTAGACCCCAGCCAGTCCCACCTATTAGTCTTTACTGCTGCGATTAGATCCACGCATTTTAGCGAAGGCAGAAAAGAGAGCAAGCAAATGGTCCCAACCCAAGCTGCCCCTGCCCCACCAGGAAGATGAACCATGAATATGATATACTATTAATTAATTAAGTAATAAATAATCAAAATGCGTGTCACAATATCATTAGTGGATTGTGGTGGGCAAGGCTTTCCGTCTCCGGCCCTCCCTTCTGTCGTGCAGCTGAAAAAGCAAAAAAAAAAAATACAGTAAAAAATGTGGTGCAATGCGATGGTGGGGTACATTACCTACATGTACACGCACGCATCGAGTCCACAATGTATAGGAGACGGTTAAATACTTTTTGATCTTTTTTAGAAAAGGAAAATAGAGGGTACTAGGGTCCCATCCAATTAGGGGTCCCCATCCAAAGGAAAAACTGAAAAGGGGACCACTTTTAAAAGGGGCAAGTGGGACTGTGGCCGTACGCCCATACGGCCATACCCCATAGTCGCACTGGCCTAGCTTACACTACCCCACACCAACACCACAAGGAGATGAGCCTGGGGTGCGGGGTGCCCCCGGTTCGGGCCCCCTCCATGGCTCATGGTGCTTGCTCATTCATGAGACCAGTGGAAATGGTGGGCTCCCACCACCTTCACTGGGTCCACCACCAATTGCTTCGAATAGGCCCCCACCTTTGGAAGACTCTCACCTTCGTTCTTGCCTTCCTCCCCCAGACACTGTAGAAGAAGAGGAAGGCCTGGGTGGTAGGGTCCACTAAACTATAAGGCCGTATTAGTGGTGGAGCCGTCGGATTTAACGATTGAGGCTTGGCCCCCCACCCTTAGATCTCCTGCCCGTACACCACAGCTTGGCTGATGCGTGGGCAGCTTTTCAGACGACAACTTATATGTAAAGTTGCAACAAAGTCGCTCGAAGTAAAATCATGGTCTAGTACATAATTACCACGAGCACATTGTTAACTTACCTAATCCTTATTCAAAAAAGCATTACATTACAAGGATAAAACTTAGATTATATTTGATACATAAAAATATTTTCTATTTTTATTCTTTAAAAATATAAAGAAATTATTATCTAATATATGTATAATTTATAAAAATATATGTATGTTTTAAAAAATAAAAATAAAAATTGATCTAAAATTGAAAATAATTTATTTAAATCTCATTTGTAGGTCTATTTTCATTTTCATTTTCTAAAATATGTATACACTTTCTCTTACAACACATATCTTAGATGGTAGTTTCTTTTTATTTTTTAGAGAATGAAAATAAAAAATATTTTCTCATATCAAATATAGCCTTATATTTTGATATTTTTCATGTTAATAGCCGTTAAAATTTTGTAAAGTATCCATTCATATCATTAACTAGTTAACTCATTTTTAATATCGTTAACCTTTTTTTTTTATCTTTTTTTATTCCTCTCGTGCTTTTTTTTTCTAAAAGTTTATCACAATATATTTATTTTAAAAACTTTAATCAATTTTTTTTCTAAAATCCTACACTATATTTATTTTAATATTCAAAAATTACCCTTAAATAACTAACTTATTTAAAATTTGAGACTAAACTTTGTGATACGCAATAAAATTTCTTTTATTTAAAACCCTACACAATATTTATTTTAAAATTAAAAACTTATCCTTAAATAGTTATTTGTTTAAAATTTGGGGTTAAATTTTATTATACGTATTTTTCTCATAAAAAGAAATAATGATAAAATAAATAAAAAATTATTTTAAAAAAAATTTACTTCCAATGATATTAAAAGAGTGTTAAATGGTTTATAATATAAATGTACACTTGATAAGATTTTAATGGCTATTAACATGAACAGCACCTAAGAAAAAAGATATGAGTTATGTCATTTTGGACTTTTGAAAAGTCGATTAACTAATAAAACCTATTTGGTTAGGTTTAAAAAATCTCTCTCTCTCTCTCTCTCTTAACTTTGCCTTATATAGAAAAATTACATTAAAATTAACTCATGCCAAACAAGTCTCGGTGAATTTTGAAGTCAAACGCATGATATCCTTCCCTCATGGGCTGGGCAACCCAAAAGTGAAATATCTACCTACGTGAATTGAATGTATTAATTTGTTAGTTAAAGCTTAAAAGTTGTGAACAGCTAAAAGCCATCTCATTTTAATCTCACCGGGTAAACTCATCATGCAATTGGTGGGGAGTGGAGCTTATATTATGCTATTAATTTTTCGTTTCAAGGCTGTCCATTTCATATAAACCTTTACTTGATAAGTTACCCTACAACTTCGTTCTATTTATTTGAATTAAAAAAAAAAAAGCTGATTTATTTATTTCTTTCCAACTTCCTAGTCTCAATCAAGCGAAGCCCGGAGGAAGCAGGCGATAAAACCAAGCTTATTGGCTCACTTTCCCCCAGCTCTTAATATTCTAGGTAGGCTTAGGTAACATGCGCAAGACATTAATTCTACAAGAATCATGTGTCACTTAAGTTACAACTTTTGTTTTACTAGGATGCCACATAAATTTATGGAATTCATCGATTCTTTTCTTTTTTGGTGTCCAATCAATAAAGATATTTATTAAAAGAAAAAGAGAAGATACACACACATATTATCATTTTAACTGTTTTCATTAAAAAAGAAAAAGAAAGGAAAAAAAAAGAGAGGAAGATAGAAGGGCAAACAAAAGGTCTTGTGGTTATAGGATGGGAAGAGCGTTGAATATAGCACGGCCATAGTAGTGAAAAAGTTGGCAGCAGCTTGGGCACCCATTGACTGTCAAAACCGTTTTCTTCAGCGGCACGTGTTGTGAAATGGGGCCACAACACTAGGCATGCCAACGAGGCAATGACCCATTACCTTTCTCGTGGGCCATTCGACTTGTTAAATATACTACATTTATGCTGCCGGCTTCTTTTAAACTAAAGTTGATTTCAATTTTCAACTGCATCAATTTTCTCATCTTTCACCGGTGCCATGTACTCTTTTCTTTGCAAACGTGTGGAGGAAAAAATGATGGTGCATGTGTGTAGGGTGCGTTTTGAGGGAGTCAAGCTTCATTGTCAAAGTTCAACTGTTCAACCACCAAAGGCAGCTCCGGCATGCATACATGATGGATTGATGGCGGTGGGGGAAGGGCTCATCCCTCATCCCCCATCTCCGGCCCCCTTATTTGCTTGCTACAAATTTTCGGGTTTTGGCCCGTTGGCCGCCACTACCAAATTGGTCTGTAGTCTTGTTCCAGTTTGTTGATAACATTAGGCCGAATACTAAGTATATTGTATTAACAATAATTATTCTCTTGTACGCATTTCCACATTATATTGGCATCCAACGAGTTCGAAGCACACAAAGAGCTAATTAACTGCTTTAACTTAATTGAAAGTCCACGGCTTTTAATCTTAGAAGTGTCACGTTGAAGATATTAAGCATGATTCTTCTAATTTATTTAATTATTATTATTATCTTTATTATGGTTTGAAAAGACCATTGTGAATGTTGACTTTTATTTTCTTTTATAAATAGGCCTTTATTTTATATACTATAATAAAATCTAACTTTATACCACTTCATAAATCATAATCCTACTCAAATAACTTTATCATTTTGAGTAAAAGCTTTTTTGGATTATTGAACTTCTCAGTTTTCCACACAAAATATTGTGTGCATATTTTATCTTCTTAGTTAGAGTAAGTATCCATTCAAAGCAATTCACACGAAAAAGAAGAATATAGTACCATTATTTTTATACAGATGAAGATAAAAGTAAAATCCATTGAAAGCTACGTCATTTGAAAACTATATCATTTATATGGATGTGTCATTTTTATTTATATGGATATATAACTTTAAAAGCCCTGAACTTTTTTTTCTCATTATTAATTCCATGATAATTATCTTTGGCAACAAAATCATTAATTAGCCCCTAAAGTTTCAAAATCACTAAGCTAACTAATCAGAGTCATTCGCTATAGCAAAAACCAATTGTGCTACTCTTAGTTTTAGCACAACTAGAGCGAGTTGCCACCCTGAGAAATGGATAAGAAACATTTTTCTTTGCTTTTCGATTTCATGATCATCCATGCAACTTGGAAAGACCTTATATATAAAATGAAAAAACCCCAAGGAATTTGTATTTTGGATCTTTGGACTTCGGAGGCATCACCATTCACCAACTTTGACCCTACCGATCAGATATCTCATAATCCAGTGGGGATGGGACCCACCACGTGTCATCATCCTGTGGGTCCAACCCCTTGCTTCATGATCCGAAGATAACCGTAGATTTCTTTCTCATCAAGATATTATCAAAAACGAAATGCCTGAAGTCTTCGTTTTAAATGGTTTAATGGCATACCCCATTAACGCTTTCCCCCCGTTGTATATATGCCAAACGAGTTTTATCTGTCGTTCGAACTTGTTAAAGTCAGTACAAAAAGACTTCCCTCATGTAACCCACCGTTTTGTTTTTGTTTTCCTAGTTTTATAAAATTCAAAGCTTTCAGTTTCTCTCTTTTCTCTTTGTTTTCCTTCTTCAAGTGGGTTTCTGCTTCTTCTTGAAATAAAACTCATGGCTGCTGTCCAAAAGCAGGAAGTTGAAGAAGATGAAGATACAAGAGCCGTTGATCTCAGCATCAACGGCGGTCGAGAGCCAACCGCAACCTCAAAGTATCCCAAAGAAGAGCCAGACACAGAAGCAGCGATAGGCGTGATGCCCATGGCGGTGCACGTGCCGTCAGCTATTCCCATGCCGCTAGCAACTCCACCATCCGCCGCGCCGAAACGCGCGTCCACCAAGGATCGTCACACGAAAGTCGAGGGACGTGGTCGGAGGATACGAATGCCTGCCACTTGTGCGGCTCGGATCTTTCAGCTTACCCGAGAATTAGGCCACAAGTCCGATGGAGAAACAATCCGTTGGTTACTAGAGCACGCAGAACCAGCGATAATTGCGGCAACCGGAACCGGCACCGTTCCCGCCATAGCTATGTCGGTTAATGGGACCCTTAAAATCCCAACTACCTCCAGCGTTAACCCCGACTCGGGTGACCCAAATAAAAAGAAGCGTAAACGACCCGTTAATAGCGAGTACGTCGACATAAACGACACCGTGACAGTTTCATCTGGTTTGGCCCCTGTAGTTACTTCTCAACAACTGCAGCAGCAACCGCAAGCCGTTTTGCCGCAAGGGTTGGTTCCCGTTTGGGCTATACCATCAAACGCGGTGGTTCCAGGGGCTTTTTTCATGGTCCCACCTATGGCATCCGTTGCTGGTCCTTCCACCCAGCCTCATATATTCACATTTCCAGCCACCGCTACACCGCTAATTAACATTTCGGCTCGGCCCATATCGTCGTTTGTATCCGCCATGCAGCATGGTGGTGTAAGTATAGCAGCGACACCTGCGGGCCAACTTCAACTTCAAAGTAACGTCGCAGTTACGAGCTCTACAGTTCCCGCTTCAAAGAGTATGGTTAAAACGACGTCGATTATGGCACCGAGTTCGAGTTCTGCCGCTACTATTTCCACTAGCAGTGCTACTAATACTTCTACTTCGACAACGACTCAGATGCTGAGAGACTTTTCATTGGAGATTTACGATAAACAAGAGCTTCAGTTCATGACTCGATCTTCGAAGCATTGATTGACAAACATAGGAAAGGCAAAAGAAAAGAAAGAGTCTTTTCCTTACTATGTTTGTTTGGTGTTTGCCAGTTCGTTCATTTACTTTCATTGGTGGCCTCGTTTCGTTGTTGGTGCATCCGCCATGAACGAACGACCGTAGCTAAACGAGCTTTTTCCTGGCCGAAGCGTAAAAGGGCAGTAGCACGTGCTCACGTGACGGGAGGTTTTTAAAGCTGTGCACGTGTAATGTGGGGTCGGATTAGGCGGAGGTAGGGTCCACATATGTGGTGGGTCAACACTCAACAAAAAAAGGGCAGAGAGCGGGGAGGGCACTCCGTGGACCGTGCAAAGAGTAGGATTTTTTGTTTTCTTTTATATTTTTAATAATGCTGCTGCTAAATCTTTTTTCACAGGTGAGACTGAGGAGGGCCAGGGATGATGGGCCAAATGGGCCACCTCATCGCTATGTCATGTGATATGGGGCGGGGGCCCCAATGGTGGGGGAGGAAGAGTGGACCCTACGGGACCGTTTTTGCATTGTTCCCGAGGGAGCCGTGTGGTGGTCCCTACGTGGGGGCGTCGGTTCGGTGGTCCGATCGAGACGTGTGGGCCAAAAGCTTAGTCAGTCTAGACTCGCGACACGTGTCCGAAACTTAGCTGTTGATAGTAGGCACACCTTTTTTCCCTTCTTTGACACGTGGGACCTTTATTGGTGGGGTCTATAAAGATAACGTGATCGTGATGAAAAATGAATAAATGATGATGAAATGAAGATGATTCTGGCATCAGATACTCTTTCTTCCCTTGTCGATATATTTATTTTTGGATTTTATTTTTCTCTTTTGAATTGTTGTTCCCAAATTAGGATTGAAATGAAATTGTAAATAAATTGATAGACTTAATAAGGTAACCATGAAACCATGACATAGCTGATGCTGCTCCATTACATTTCAATTTCAGTGTCAATTGTCAACTTTTCCAACTTTTCTCATTTCTCTAATATTCCATATAATTGTATACACAAAGTTAATGGGAGAAATTAAAATTAATTATTTTAATAAAAAAGAATATATGCATTCCTAAACGAAGAAAGAATATATGTAAATAGAGAAAATATTTGATCAACACTGTATATAAAAAGGAGAGTTTTACACCTCATATAATAATACATTACGTTAGATCTTTTAAAATTTTTATAAAATCTATATTTAGTTAAAGTTTAGTCTCAAGTTAAAGAAAAGATATATAGAATATTATTAGGATAAATTTTAATAATTATAAAAGAATCTTCAATTTTATAAAAAAAAAAGATAAAAAGAGTATTTTTATTAAATAATTGTATGTATTATAATATATTGTAAAGTTTTATAAAACTTCAAAAAAATATAACGTGAGACATTATTATTGGAAGGCGTAAAACCTCTATTTTACAAGTCACCTTAATCAAATTATTACTCCTGTAAATAATACTTGATCTTATGTCAATTTATAAATTACTAAGTTTTCTCATACTTGAGCTTATGCCGATTCAGATTAGTTGAGTTAATAAGACCTTAGACTTCTGTTTGAAATGATTGATGTTCGAATCGTACCAAAAGTCCTCATTGGTGGGTGATATGTAAGTATCACTGTCAGTCCTATCTAATGCTCTAAGGCTTATGGCATACCCTGACTTTGGATTGGGGTAACCTCCCATCACCTTTGATAAAAAATTTTTTTTTCTCATCAATAGAAAAATACTATTACTATTGAATTGAATTAAGAAAAAATACTAGTTTTTTTGTTTTTTTCTAACAAAAGTTTAGAAGTATGGTAGGTAATATTATCTCACCTTTAAGATGAGAGTAAGTTGTCAATCTTTTTAAGGGTTTATAGATTCCAATCTTTTGAAAATTTTTAAATTTACAGATGGTTTACCAAAGGAAATATGTGAGAACTCGAACCCGAATACTTTACACAACCAATCAAAACTTTTATTACTTTAACCAACTCACATTGACAACAAAGAATACGACTATTATTATGATTTGAAAATCATAGGTAGATTGAAGGGGTAAAGGTTGTGTAGTTGTGGATAGCAACTGACATGTGCTCATCCAATAGTGCTCTTTATTTCCAAAGAAAATTTCTAATATAATGCTCCATTATGGCATTAGCACCAAAATCGTACATCAATTGCTGCATTACTCGGATGATTAAGAAATTACATAAAAATTAGACAAAAGGATTCCCTTTTAAGGCATAAAGCCTTAAACCCTTTTATAGAGTTCTTAATCTGCACCCCCCAAAAATCAAGAATTAAAATATTTAATCACTGAATTTTCTTACCAATGAAGTAAGTTGTTGTCATTAACTAAAAGTAATACTATAATATACTACAATAAGGCATCAGAAGTACTTAAGTATATTTAGTATAAAAATTATAGGAAAACAAGAGAAGAAAATTGAAAAGTGAAGATTGTGCGTTGTTAGTTCACTTAGTTGTGACTATGCGATCTTGATCGGACGGTGCAAACAGAACAAGTGGGACCCGTGGGGCTAAGATGTGGGAATACTTACATAAGATAAAATTGATCCGTCCGCGCTCCTAGGGCTAGAGGAGGTAGAGAATAGAGACTAGTGAGTAGAGAGAGTCCCCACAATTTTTTTGCTTTTGTGGGCTGCAATCCACCAAACACTGGGTCCACAATCCAAAGACAGTCTGGATTCAGGCAGGATATGGTCCACGTGTACGGTTGATATCGAAGTTTTAATAAAGTCTCCCTCCGGCCCCACCCTTTGAATTTCTCATGTAACTCCTCTGCCAATTTTAGTCCTGTGCTGTCATATTTATTCTCAGAACCAACCCATGGCCATGGGCCACATCCAACAGGCCCAACACCACCATCGAATACTAATATTAACCAATTTATTAAACAAATTTAATGTATAAATAAAATAATTAAAACTAGTATTTATTGTTTGAAAGGACTACAGAGGAATTATTGTATGTATATACAAGAAGGAAGATTGCTTTGATAATGTAATGCCCAGGGAAAAAACTATACATCAAAATGGGCTTGAAAAAACTGCATTCATGACTCAACAATCTGGGCAAAAAAAAAAAAAGGACTATCCGTATAACTTTCTTGCTCAAATGGTGAGGTTCTCCTGTATGCCAAGGAATGAGCCAACTATGTTCCCTCCCACATCTGGGAAAGTTTCGCATCCTGGAAGGGGCCTCACCTTACCCTTTCGATCAACTTCGACAGGATACTTTAGCAAGTGCCCTCTCATCTCTGTCACTTGATCCGCGGCGAACTGTTTCCAGTTCATCTCAGCCATTTGCCTAACTCGCCTTACACATTCTATACTTTCTGGTTCTGCGAAGCAGTCCTCAACAATTCCAAGATGTTCTGCCCACAATGACATTCGATATCCATAGATCTACAAAAAAGCACATATTTGCACAAAAGCAAGCAGAAAATTAAGCACCATGATCTGGTGTTAAAACAATGGAAAGCTTATCGGTGAATATGCTATCCGCATTAATTGCAACGGAAACACGAAACAGAAAGATCCATGCATGCTTGCATCTCCATGCTCACGTGGCTCCTTCAATAAATAAAGAAATTCATCACTATTATGATTTAGTGATAGGTTTACCTGTCCATGTGGATTAGAGTGTTTTCTTGCCCAAGTATGTTGAGGTTGATATGCTCCCATTGCAATCTCAGTGTCTCTGGTGCCCTCCATGGAGCGTTGATTGATGTTTGCAGACCCCAGTATTACGTACTCGTCATCAACTATCATACCTTTCGAATGGACATAGATCATAAATCTTCGATTTTTCCGGCTAAGGCCCTGGAATGAAAAAACAGAGGAGTGAATGATCTTCATTAGGTTCATAAGAAGGGGGGAAGTTGAATTTGAAAAACTTTTAGAAGTCTTACTATAACTAACAGAAAAGAGAATTATCAAGGCAATAAAAGGTAGAAAAGAGAAACTAGCTGATTTTTGGAACTTGAAAACTTGATAAAGAGAATTATCCTTTAATAGAATACAAGAACTTTTTTACTTTAAAAGCCAAACTGAAGGATCTCTTCCCAGATTAGAAGGTAGACTTTTTTTTTTTTTTACTTTGAAGGGATTTGCTTAGGCTTCAATAGAGTAGCTAGTCCGGGCTCAAAAGCTAGACTCATTCAGTGGAAGGCCCCAGTCAGGCTTCTGTATCATTTCGGGTTCAGACATTCAAAATAGGATTTTGACCTGTCATTTGATGTCCTTAACTCTATCTAACCACGCTCTAACCCACCTTGGACTTTAGGCAAAAATCTTGATATTGAACTACCTAAAAATGGTTTTGGGTTATAGTATACATTACCTGAGGTGTATTTGCAGTGCTAGGACTTTCAAGGCCTGAACTTTGAAATCCATCAATCTCACGATTGCCAAGACAGAAGAAGTTCAAATAGTCTTGCGGTGAGAAAGCACCCTCAAGCCCTGCCTCCACTAAAGCCCTATAGATAGTCTCGTACATCATTTGCATAGTTTTGTGCTGCAACAATCAGAAACAGTTCAAGAATGGTCTTTTAAAATCTACTTATAAGGTCACGGGTCCGAAAGAACAAAATAAACCAAGAAGAAACTAAGCACGTTGATTACCAACCAATTTAAATTCCATGAGTTTCTTCATTCAAATTCATGCCTGAGCAACAGATTGTGGTTTAGCAATTTATCATCATTATAAGAAAATTATGTGCCTAAATGTTTGAATTTAATCAAGTTAAACATCAGTGGCCATGACAAGTTTGTGCTGACCTTGCTTCAAAGCACACATTAAATCTTGTTAAAATCCCAATCACAAATAATGAAATAAAGTCAAAGCTCTGAACAATTTAATGCCAAGTTTATAGTCAAAACACCCACCTGCCAAAATAGAATCCTCTGAGTGGCAGCACCAGTCGGAACACCCTCTGGCCACATTGGAACAACGATATATGCAGCAAATCGCTCATTTGCTTTAATTTTGCTGGCAATCTTAAGAGCAATTTCCATTGGAATCAAGTTGTTAGCACCTGCAGAAAGAGTGTATGATTAGACTTCTAATTCAAACCACAAAAATATGCCTTAAAGATTTCAACAAAACATTCAATACAAGAAATATCACATAAAACCATGAACAAATAGGAGAAATCAAATCTCTCCTATTATTGTTTTGAAAAGAATACTTAGTCAGTTAGTATGTTTCCCTCTGATGCTTCCTGATTATGTTACAATGACCTAACCAACTAAGCACATGGGCTCTATAATCTGATATAAAATGAAAGATTGGTTGTTGATTACTATATCCCTTCTATATACAGGATACATCCTATTCTCAAACTTGTACCTTTCTTACTCAAAGAAATTGGCATTGGGCTAATTTTTCGGCTGACGTTAGCTGAGATTAAGTAAAATTAATCATTTACCTTTCAAATTTTAAAAAGGAATCTATTAAGTCCAATCTGACCCCATTAATTAACCTCATAGAACTGCAGAATTCATGCATTCATACAGACCAAAATAGAAATGCCAGAGCAAGATGTAATAACCATTTATCAAGTTTCTCACTTTAGTCACAAAGATCATGGTCATCAAGAGTAATGAATACTCAAGTTATGTTCCTTACCTAAGTCTTTGTGATTGTTCCAGTTGTAGGAGGATCCTATGAAATATTGATTTTCTATATAAATGAAATGCTGGGCGGCACGTATGGCATTCACGTATGCTGTATGTATGCTCATATCAATAAGTACATTTTTTCCACACACCAAATTCTGTCACAAAAACAGATAACCTGTCAGCTTCTAAATGCAGGAAACTTTAAAACAAGCTAATTAAAGCCACAAAAAAGTGAATGTATTGCAACCATTTCTTTTACGTTGCTTGTGGCATCTTTTGGATCCTTTGGGAAGCCTTTAACAGAATTTGAATCAATTGAGCGAAAAACCTGGATTTCGGTACCCCACACCAATAAATTAAAACATTCAAAATTTTCAGGAAACTAAAAAAGTACAAAAGAAAACTGCTATTAAGAATAACATGGGAAAGCAAAATATACACCTACGACCAATTTGAACCTCACCCACCTGCCCAACTCATTTATCACTAAAGCAAAGTTCAAGTTAAAATTACCTGAACATGCCAAGCTTCAGGATCATTGTCATTAACCTCGGGAAAATCAGAAACACCAATAATGTCTGGAATCCTTTCTATCCGCAGCAATGCATCATCATAAGACATTTTTAGTTTTTTAATTCCATGAGGCTTTGCAGCCTTGAACCATCGCTCCTCAAAGTTAACCAGAACATCATATGCAGCTGGCCCATCAATTCGACAGTGCAAGTCATGCCATGGTTCTCTTGGACAACCAGCAACATTACCCTGCTCAAGTAATTACCATTTTAATAAGAGCAGGACTTCTTTGTTGTGATAAAGTACCGTTAAACTTGTAGCTACTCAAATCCATAAAATAAAAGGAAAGAAAAGGTAAGCGATTACCGTAAAAGTTGGGTTATGATAATCATCTTTATGCACTGTTTGTAGTGTCCTAAATATAGGATGCTGTGGAGTATCATATCGCCCATCACATAAGTCAAGGCCACCAAGAAAGGCAATGATTTTTCTTCTATTTTCCCCAGCATCAGCGTCGACAATGACAGTTTTCTGATGGTGAGTATAGATTGTTCCAACTTCCTGATAATTGAATATGTCAGAAGAAATATAATGCAAAAGTTTATGGCAAACATAAAGACAAGTATAATATATAACAAAAGGTCAACAAATTAGGGTTAGTGGTTGTTAAGTTTGACAGACCAACTTATTACTTAGAATATGAGAAAAATAACATGATACTGGTTTAGACATTACTGAAACAAGCTTTCTTTGAGAAATACGAAATATCTAAGGCAAATAAAATTTTCCAATTGCCAAAATATCCTGTTAGTATGTGGTAGGTAGGTATATTGCCTAACACAGCAATCACATGAGGAACAATGATGTAGAATGTGACTCAAAAATCTTGATAAGGCTGATAATGATTCCCAATAATACAACAATCTAGCAGCAAGCCGACAAATGTCAAATAAAACCAAATTGATGTGGGAAACTCTGTACAGTTAAGGGTGCATAGCTTGGGGTGGAAATGCTAAAAAGAAATCATTATTTGCACCAAACCTTTTGCTTGATCCAGCTATGTCGTTTTCCAGCAATACGAGGACATAGCAGCACTTGCACAGAAGAGTGTTTGAAAAAACGTCGTGTTTCCTCATCATGTGTTTGCATTATTCCATCCTGTCAGTGAATTTAAAGAGGTTAATCTAAAAAGCATCATAAGCAAAGTTTCTTTAAAGTCAAAACAGAAAAGTGATGAATTTCCAACTTCATAAACATGTATGAGAAGAAAACACAAAAACTCTGTATGATTGGAGCACATGCAGAGCAATATGGTTTTGTTCTTCTCAAGTTCTTTCAATTAGATGCCCTCCACTATCAATCCAACCAAGAATGCACTGAGACATGCATGAAAAGAGTGACAACACAGGAACACAGCCACAGAAACACACAACAAACACACACATAAAAGACTGAGTTTGCATTCTCCCATTCTTATCATTCAAGTTTGCACATGTCATTTTCTCCAATAACCTGACAACCGCACTGATCACCGTATACTTTTATGTCCTTTATGTCATTAGGATTAAACTCTCCATTTCATTGAACCTAATTCATAAATGGACTTCATATACTCATTTTTCTCAAATAACCTGCCAACCACAACGATCATCGTAAACTTTTATATCATTAGGTTTAAACACTCCATTACATTGAACCTACATTGTAAATGGATTTAATATTCTGATAGAAAGAAAACTGTCCTAAGTGTATATAGCTCACAATTAACCCTAAGCTATAACATAAAGCAAAAAAAATAATGTGATATAAGTTACTCACTGTTTTGTATCCCAAGATGCTTCTTGAAGTAGGGTCATCCCATACCAAAAGCAGTACTCTCACTCCTTCCCGGGACTTCAACCTGAGAATATCCCCCAAAGTGCAATCTGAACCAGGACTAGCATCCCGCACCAGTATAACTTTGTGCCAAACCGACCACCCTGTAATGTAAATCAAGCGCCTAGCCTGACGAATTGCATCAAATATGTCATGCCAACACTTTCCATGCTCATAGGTCATCCCCCGCTCAAGTTTCAAGTTGGGAAGGCACCCATCAGGTACATGGGCATCTTGATAAAGAGTCACACTTCCACTCTTCCTAAGAGGAAAATATGTGCCAGGAACACCCAAATAATCTGGACCTGCCCCAACTCCATGATGATAGAAGCTCAATTTCTCCATTGGTGTGTACTGAATTGATAGTCTCAAGACAGCTCCAGGCTTACAGGGCTTTCCATTATTATTCAGAATTGGGTAGACTCCCTCAATCCTTTCCCCCGAGTATATCTGCTCCGCTGGAATTGGCACAATTCCTATCAACTGTGACCCAACAACATCACTGTCTTTAACAACAAAGTGCACTTCGGCAGCATGATGCGCAACTGGAACATAGAAATGTTGCATCCAGACAGGGTTTTCACTATTGCTAATCACATAAGTCCTTCCCAAAACAGCACTTCCAATTGCAATAGAGACATAAGGATCACTTGTAATCTTCCGGTTCATATGTCCTTCAATCTTGTTGGTGACATTCCCAGGTAACTTCCCAAACATATCGCCTAAAGTCTTATGGAACATATCCATGTTGGGGAGATTATTTGCATCACAGACCCATATATCTAAATTCCCATGTAGGAGCAAAACTTTCAGTGAACCTTTCTGGAAAGGTACAATCTGCATATTCTGGCTATGTTGTGATCCACTGAATGAACTCGAATGCGAAAAAGCAGAGTGATTAGACGAATCCATCCGGCCCAAAGAGGACCCCTCCCAATTACTAGAAAAAGAGTTATTAGTATATCCATAAAACCCCCCTGGACGGGCATGCCCATAGACTGGACTATCTAAAGCAGTTGTCGAAGAAGAAGCTGGCAATGGAGGCCCTGAAGGTGCCGGTGGTGATGCAGGAGCTGTTGGACGACTATCAGACAAATGCACATTACTCAAAAGATCATCCAAAGGCGGATAAGCGGAGGCATGAGATGGCGTGCTATCAGCATCTGTTCCTAAAGAACTTGTACTTTCCTGCCTGTTATGACCAGAGAAGCTACTGTCTCTTTGGAAAAGCTGAGGATTACTTTCGGAAGGAGGGTATTGGGCGGGCTGTGGATGAGTGGAAGATACCCGTGCATTACTTTCAGGGGGCGGATAAGGCCCATGTGGCGATTGTTGATGAGGGTAAGGAGATAAACCATACTGAAAACTACCCTCATGTTGAAGCGTAGGTGGAGCAGAAGTGTGAGGCACTGGATTTGGAGAAACTGGGTATTGATATTGGTAAGGAATTGGTCCAGAATGAGGATGTGAAAAGTCTAAGGAAACTGAATGAGAATGAGAGGGTTGGGGGGGATATGCAGGTGGTGGATAAGGGTAAAGGGGAGAAGTATAAGGGTATTGATACGGTGGAGGAGGCGCATATGGATCTTGATTTTGAGGAGGAGGAGGGTATCCGTGGTGATAAGGGTATGAATATGGATTCTTGTAGGGGTTATCCATTAAAAACCAAACAGTCTAAATCAAATTATGGTTCTTTATGATGGCAATCAGATCGTGTAAAGAAAAGGAAAGTTTTTTCTTCATGCATATAACTAAAAGGATGCAGAAGAAATCATATTGAGATGTCTTCCTCAGTTTCAAAAGAGAATTCAATTCTAATAACCGGGTTTGAATTGAAAAAGAAAACCCCCAAGACGCCAAAAGCTACGAAGAGACCTGACAAGCGAAATGAGAAGAAAAGATCTCTCTCCTTTTTCTTTATTCTTAAATTAAAAAGAAAAAGAAACAAAAGAATAGAGAAATGATTAAATTAAAATAATTTTACGCAGAAAGAGAAAGAGAAACAGTTACCTCCCCGGAATCTTTGATCATATAATAAGAAGGTGAAAAATAGTATCTATTGTTCTGGGAATCTTCAAAGAGGGAAAAAACAGAAGAGAGAGGATTTGCAGAAAAAAGGCGGTTGACAGAAGTTTCTTTAGGTAAAAATCACTTTCGCGTTGACAACCTGTGCCGCGGAAGCAACTAGGCATTGCCACATTACCGTTTTCAGGTTTCGGCTGTCTGTCTATAGATTTTGTTTCACAATGTACATTAGAAAGAATCCGAAGACAAGCCAGTTCTGTTTACTTGTTAAGGTTAGCCACGCGGTGAGCATTTATTGGAGCTGATTTATAAGTTCAACCTGGTAGACACTTATATTATTGATAAATGGTTTAATACTCAATTTAGTCTATAAATTATATTAAAAGAGACATATTGATTTTTAAATTTTTATTTGAGATAAATAGGTCATAAATTTTTATTTCGATACAGATAAATTTTGAACAAAAAAATTAAAGAAAACTCAGAGATTAATATATTTCAAAATAAAAGTTTATTAATCAATTTATTTTAATCCGTCAAGTGTTTTATCATTTATGGACCAATCCGTCCTAAAATAAAAATTCAAAGAACAATCTGTCTCAAATAAAAACTTAAGGATTAATCTATCTTTTCTTATATAATTTAGGGATCAATTCGAAATTTGGATATTAAGTCATTCATAATTCAAATACATATATATATATATATATTTGAAGAATAATTCAAATATATATTAGTACTACTATTCTTTGGGAAAAAAAATTCAAACGTGAGAATGATTTTTAACAAATCTTTAGAAAATAGGATCGAATTGGCCACGTTGACGCAAGTTTATTTGTTAATTTTGAAAACTAACACCTGTATAGTTTTTCCATTTGTTCAAGACCGAGTCAAGCCAATGAACAAAATCTGAGTTGAGGAAGAAAAGGAAAGTGGAAAAATATATTATATATATTTAGTTTTTTTTTTTTTGGGCAAGGTATTTTGTTAAGGTTTGAGTACATGTGAGGACTAACTTTTAATCCCACCACCACCACTGAAATAATTAAAGGAAACAACCCATAAAGACCTTATGAGGCTTAAGTACATTAAATGAGATTTTTGACATCTTCATTTATGCTTATAAAAACTTCCCAAAGTATCTACTTCTGTTAAATTATTTTGGACAATTTCCAAATGTTTTACTAATTTATTTTATTTCTTCAACAATGGTTCCTGGAATTTTGAATGACTGGGAGGCATCTCCCATTCAAACTCAAAGGACTTTTGCCATCTTCAAACCTAACAATAATCCCAACACTAAGTCCAAGATACCGCTATAAAGCTTCTGACACGATATTTCTGAAAGCATTGCCAATCTATAAACCCGAAGGAGGTCCCCTGGGGTGTTTTTCCTTTCTCTTCTGAGAAAGTAATTCTGTAGCTAAGCTTCTGGCCTGGCTTTTCGAACGTCAAAGTTTCTGGCTCAATCATAATGGAAACCCCAATTGGACCATTCGCTTGTACTACGTAAGTAACATTAGGAATCCCAACGTGTGTCACGGTCCTTTTGAATGTGACTCTATTGCTTTTGCTGTTTCGTTTGAAATTAACAGAAAAAGTAGGGTAATTTAGGTCGCCAGGATGCATGGTTGAATTCATCGGACAACTAAAACCTTCATCTGCGAATATGGCTATCTGGGAAGTTGAATAATTTAGGGTGCACAAGTAGTTCTGGTAATCTTCTGGGGTTATGTCATAGATCAATCCTGGATCAGAGGCCATTTCGGGGTCAACATGACCCGCACCAAATGCGAATGGTGTAGCGACGCTCAAGTTACTAGAGCCGGCATCTACAATTTGCCCGTGCTTGTTGTCCAGAACAGAAGCTGTTGTCATGAGAGCCGATTTGATAGCAGCAGGGGACCAGTCTTTGTGCACTGATTTGAGAAGTGCTGCTATGCCGCTAACATGAGGGCAAGACATCGATGTGCCTGAAACTATATTGAAGAGAACACTCCTTTTGTCACTCTTCAGCTGAGTTGGGCTAGTCAAGGGAGGCCATGCTGCCAATATATTCATTCCTGGTGCAGTTATATCAGGCTTGATCAAGTCTGGTCCGACCTCATTCGGCCCTCTCGATGAAAATGCTGCCATAACTGGTGCAGTCTTTCCATAAACTGTTCCTTTGAATGTAATTGAAGCAGTTGGCCTTGTTGTTGAATTGAGGTACTTTTTGATGGCTTTGCCCGCTAAGGCTCCTAAGGAAGTAGCTGGTAAAATGTGTGCATCTGCGAAAAGTTCCTCACCTTGATTGTCGGTGTTTACTAGTAGCATTCCAGCTCCGCCAGCCAATTTTACTTGCTCTCCTTTTTCGGCTCGACTATTGATTCCTCGTTGGCAGACAACAATTTTGCCCTTCACAAGTTTACGCTTGAGGGAGCCATCAAGGCAAAATGCAGCTGTTATATCATCACCAGCTGTTTTTCCGTACACGAGTGGTAATTGTTTTGTTGCCTTGCCAAGGTATAGAGATGAACCCTCAAGAGTTTCCCCATCTCCGAGCTTGACAGTCGTTGCAAAGTTCCGATCAAGATAGCTTGCAGCCACAGTCATAATCCATGGCGCCGTATTGGAAACAGTTGATCTAGATGGGCCCGAGTTGCCTGCAGAGCATGAAACAAAAATGCCCTTTTTGATTGCCTGAAATGCTCCTGTGGCGATTTTATCGTTATAATAAGGCTTTGCAGAACCCCCTAAAGAGAGTGACAACACGTCAACAGCATCAAGGATGGCTTGGTCTATGGCTGCTAGTATATCAGAGCTAGCACAACCGTCAGACCAGCACGCTTTATACGCTGCAATTCTGGAAGTGTATCTCATTCCACCCGCCGTGCCCTCGGCTAAGCCAAAAAGGCTTGCATGTTCAATCAGGTTGCCAGCTGCAGTTGATGCAGTATGTGTCCCATGACCTTCCGCATCTCTTGCAGATCGATAATCTTTTGTTTCGTTGACTCTGCCAGCTGCCGCCTCATATCCTTGGAAGAAAGCTCTGGCACCAATGAGTTTCTTATTGCAATTTGATTGTGAGAACTTTGTTCCTTCCTCACAAGCACCATTCCATCTTGATGGCACTGGAGGCATGCCTTCATCCTGAAAACTGACATGCTCGGGCCAGATTCCAGAGTCCACCACGCCTATTATCACATCAGAGCCCAAATTGGTAGCATTCCAGAGTCCATTCCCCAATTCTAGGCCAAGAAATTGAGGGGAGCGTGTAGTGTGTAGAGTCAACATTTCATCAGGAGCGGCAGAGAGGAAACCATTCAGATTCTTCAGCGATTCTAGTTGCTTGGGTGAGAGCTTTGCAGCAAAACCTGAAATTGCAGTTTTGTAGACATAAATTAGCTGAGGAGATGTTGATTCAGGCTCATCAGTTTCTTCTTCTTCAGCTGAGAGTTCAGATATAGAATCGATCACTGCTTCATACCATGCTTTGGGGTTGGCCGGAGAATGGTCCGAGGTTGTTATCTTGTTCTTGTCTATGTGAACAATATAAGTCTGCCTGTTCATCGAGGCAAGTGAAGTTGAAGTTGTTGCTATGAAGACTAACAACAGCAATGTTGTTTTACGCATCATAGTTACTATAACAAACAGGCAAAGAGAAAATAGGATATAAGTTACCTAATCAATAAATGTTAGATCACAATTTACTCTTTTTTTTAAGGAATGAAAATGAAAGGAGAATTACGCAGAGAAATACTAAATCTTCAGATGTTGAAAATGACCTATATATGTTAAGTTGTACATTACAAACTTCAGCAGATCAGCAGAATTATTCATAATGGCCAATGTCATCCATGATTATGATCGGAAGATTCGGCCAGAAAAGAGAGTTTTCTTGAAAATAAAAAGCTACAAAATGGGAAGTATGATCAGGGCATTCATACAATGGATGCTAAAGTTATGAATAAGACAGAATTTTGGATTCAATTATACTGATCGAATAATGTTTCATTGAAAGAAGAAAGCTGACAAACAAGAATTTACCTGTCTTTATAGCATAGCCCAAGAGAATGAGAAGGAATCTATGTACAGGACGAGCAATGACCTACCAAGAGACGAGCTTATATAGGCAAAGAGTGGGCTAAAAGCTTTACTTCTTAAGCTCAATGCTCATTAGTAGTAGTAATTACTAGACAACAAAAGCGTTCTTTGCTTGATTAAAAAGGTGCATGCTTTTTGAGTGGATCAATGGATGGTCGAAAAGAGGCAAAGCCCGCACATTAATTCTTCCTCCAATAGCAACACATATGAGGACTATAAACTTAAGATTATGTCACAACTCACAGCTATACATTTAAGTCCAAACAACATCAATGCTAATAGCTTCTGCTTTCTCAAAGTTATAAAATGGGCTTGGGAAATGAAACGAGCATGCTTCAAATGAGTCTATATGGTAGTCATCGGAATAACAAGAAATTTGGGTAAGAAATCAGTTGATTAAAGCCATTTTTAACGGGTTGAAACTTGAAACGGTGCCGGACAGGATACTGAAATAGTGAAATCTATATACCTAATGATTATGGGGCATGCGTCTTTGCCATGTTAAGTGATTCAAAGCTGGCTCTGGCCATTTGCCACTTTCGATGGTGCTGAATCCATTAATGATTACTATTATGAATATCAAGTTAGTGGAGCATTAACATTATAAACTTGTACACATGGAATATTTCTTTAAAGCCGCGTGTCTGATTTCTTTGGTATTGTCCTATTGGAGAATCTAATACTGTTCTTGCAAATTTGTTGCCTATTTTCATATTTGATCACTTGGGCACACAAAGATAGAAAAGAGATAAGAAATGTCCCTAAAAGGAGAAGGGAAAAACAAAATCATAAAACAGGGGCGTGCGCAGTGACAGAGTTGAATATTTGCTAAATATGATACCTTGTTCGGTTATTAGTATATTTCTATAACTTAGTGAAGTGTGAGCAACGTGACGTTTGAAATTTTAAAGAATTCACACCGCCAACTTAAGTAAGGCAGGCTGCCAACATGATAGGAAGAAAAGAATATCGAGAAAGGGAGAGTGCCTGAAATGGCTGCTTTAGTGGGGTGGGTTGGGTGGGGGTGAAAATGGGGAGATGAGCTATTTTGGGGAGAGGAAGAATAAAGGGTCTTTTAAGCCACGAGCGTTTTGTCTGCAAGCTAAAAATTACAATATTGCTGTTTAATTTGTGGTAGCTTTATTTGCAAGGGAAGTAGTAGGACCAGTAATGAAGAATTTTTAGATTCTCTTTTCGATATATACCGGGCGGTAATATATGATCAATCATTCGAAGGTTTTCCCTTGAGTCTATTGGAAGCTATATCCTGTCATAGAAAAAGCCTGCAGGGCCCGAGGGAGTGAAGTGGAAGTGGTTGAGGATTAACGAAAATATGATAAATTTTACCAGCTTTATGCATCGGGACTTTAAACTCCTTGCCTTTGAAGCCTGGTTTCCTAATCCAACCCTTTTTGCTTCTTGAAAGCTTTGCTGTGACGTTTGTGTTATGATGGTGAATTGGTGATGGGATCATGAATCATGATGGAGGCTTGACAAACGGTAAAGCAAGTTTCTAACCGCAAGTGGAGTGAAAACCGGATCAGCGAGCTAAGGACTGTTTGTCGTAACAAATTTTTGAGCCCAAAGATCTCAATTTCTTCCAAGTAACGACACTCATGACTCATCAAGGCCCAGCCCTCCCCGAGTTCAGCATATAAAAGGGAAGGACCGAAAGACCGAATTGACGTGGGCCTCCAAGAAATGTGGGACCAAATAAAGAATCACGTGCCTCTTGGGCGTTTCGACTTTTTGATGCGAGGAAGCATAGGTGGCCATTTTTATTATCCACTAAGTAACTTGACCACCATGCAGCAGGCCCAGAATAACCAATTTAGATTTTTTGGACCAACCATTTATCCATCATCAAGTCCCAAGTCCAAGTAGAACTCCCCTACGCAAAGGCATCATTTGTTAAGTTCACATTCAAACCATGGAAAATCTTCTTTTGGTATATGTATATATGTATAGGTGTAAAACTTAATTATTTTATTTTACCCTTACAAAATGTACAAAGAATCCTAAATAAGCCCTTTCAAAATGCAAGATGCAAAATTGATATAGAAGGAAGAAGAACAAGAGAAAAAGTGCTGATTTCAAAAACCGCTTTAGAGTAAATTGGTTAAAGCAACGCCTGAAACCAAGAAAGTGATATTGGGCCGTATCGAGCAATAAGGCCATCAACTGATCTCTACCTATTGGCCTGGTGACTAAGAGGCTTGAGAGGTCACGCAGGGATTCGACCCCTACCATCTCCCTTCCCCCGGGTCTTAGTATCCGGAAATGTAAAAAAAAAAAAAGGCCTTCAACTTGCATACCCTTGTTCGGATCTTTACTTTTGGGTTTTGAATCAAGCAATTAATCAACACCCTTTATATGATACTATTGACCTCTTGCCTTGGAAGTATGAAGCCTGGTCTCGTAATCCCGTTTTACTTGGAAGCTTTTGGTGACGATGGAATCCTTATGGTTGAACTTGAATGGAGGTTCGAACTCTGAACTCTGAACTCTGAAGCAATGATTTGCTGGGCTTTACTTTTCTCAATGGAAGCCAGGGCACTGGTTCCCTTATTTTGAGCCTTTACTTTGAAAGTGTCAGCGAATTAATGCGAAAACCGAGATTTAGGCTTTTTGTATTTGGAGAACTCTAATTAACTACTATATACCAGGCCCAAGAATAATCCGAGTTTGTTTTTTCTCGGCTGAAAAAAAATATAAACCCAGAAAAATTTGTAAGTTAGAACTTAGAAGTTTAGAGAAAAGTGCCAAGTAGAAGAGAGATTTATTAGTGAACGTTCAGCATTTGACATGCTCTTTTTTCCTTCAACAAGTTACAGGCACACATTAACTCTAGTTAAGGAAAATAGAAAAGGGAAGTGCAGAGAATCCTCGCAATTCACCTCGAGGATTTCTTATTTCTACAGCTTTGATAATACTACGGAAAATGCACACAGCCCTATTCCCAAGTCACAGCTATAGGACTTCTAACTCTGTATTTTCCGGATACCCATACCAAAGATCCGAAGGATGAGCTACCAGCTTTTCCTGTTATCAGCCCTGTAAAACTCACCTTGTAACTCAATTTCTCACCCAACTTTGTAAAACTTAAAATGCTCGGCTTCACAATAACAGATACTCCTTTCAGTTCTTCAACTGATACTTTGTATGTACTTGCTTCAGGAATCCCAACGTTGGTAACAGTCCTTTTGCAGGTGACAGTAACATTCTGAGCCTTACCCTTGAAATTCACCGCAAAAGAAGGGTAATTCAGATCACCGGGTTGCATATTAATTGCCTTCTTAGGACATTTGAAACCATCTATGAACACCGACATCTGAGCAGCATTATACTTCAGGCTGCATAGATAGTACACATAATCCTCCGCGGTGATGTCATATATTAACCCTGGATCAGAAGCTTTAACCGGATCAACATGACCTGAACCCATTCCAAATGGCGTAGCTTTAGCGCCATAGAACTCAAGATCAGCAATTGGTTTTCCTCTGTTGTCTGTTGCGTAAGCGGTTGTCATGAGGGCTGATTTTATTGCTGCAGGTGACCAATTTTTGTGTTTTGACTTCAAAAGTGCAGCGATACCACTAACATGAGGGCAAGCCATTGAAGTACCTGATATTATGGCAAACTCGACCCTTCTCTTGTCACTCTTGAGAAGGCTCGGGCTTGCCACAGCTGGCCATGCTGCCAATATATTTACACCCGGAGCTGTTACATCTGGTTTGATCACATCTAACCCGACTAAATTTGGCCCTCTCGATGAAAACGCTGCTAACTCGGGGGCACGATTTCCATAAGTTGTCTCTTTGAAGGCGATGGAAGCTGTTGGTGATTTAGTCGAGTTCACATACTTCTTGACAGCTTTACTGGATAATGCTCCTACGGAAGCAGCAGGCAAAATGTGCGCCTCAGCAGTAAGATCTTCATCATCTCCACTTTTTACTATTACCATTCCAACTCCTCCCGCCAATCTCACTTGCTCTCCCTTTGCGGTGTTCATGATAATTCCTTCTTCACAGATAACTATTTTCCCTTTCACAAGTTTCGGGTTGAGTGAGCCAGGCTTGCAATATTCTGCTCCTTTGCCACCGGCAGTTTTTCCATATACAATTGGCAATTGCTTTGTAGCCTCACCAGTGTATAAAGATGTCCCTTCGAGAATCTGCCCATTTCCAAGTTTGACAAACGTTGGAAAGCTTCGATCAATGGTGCTTGCCGCTACAGTCATTATCCAGGGTGCGGTATTGACAGCACTATATGCATACGGCCCACTGTTTCCAGCACTAAATGTAACAAAAATCCCGGTTGCGAATGCAAGAAACGCTGCTATAGCATTAAGATCTGCATAATATGGCTCAGCTTGCGAAGTAGATCCTAAAGAGAGAGACAGTACATCAACCCCGTCTTCAATGGCTTGTATCGTCGCAGCTAGAACATCAGCAGATGAACATTGCGGCCAACACACTTTATACACTGCAATTCTTGAAGTATATCTTGTTCCGGCGGCTGAGCCACTGGCCAATCCAAAAAGGCTTGCATGTTCTACAATATTACCAGCTGCTGTTGATGCTGTGTGCGTCCCATGTCCAGCTGCATCTCTTGCAGATATATATTCTGATGATTGGTTGATTTTGCCAAAAAAGGCAACATAGCCTCCATAGAAAGCTCTGGCACCAATTAGTTTCTTATTGCAGTTTGCTGATGAGAACTTGGTGCCTTTCTCACAAGTACCTTTCCACCTTGCGGGTATAGGAGGCATACCGTGGTCCTGGAAACTAACATGCTCTGGCCAAATTCCAGTGTCTATTACGCCAATTATCACATCTGACTGTAAATTAGAAGAATGCCATAGTCCCTTGCTCCCTTCTAGGCCAAGAAACTGTGGACTCCGAGTTGTATGGAGGCTTAGCATTTTGTCAGGAATGGCAGACACAAAACCATCTACCTTTTTCAAGGATTCTAATTGCTTAGCAGACAGCTTTGCAGCGAAACCGAAATGTGCTGTTTCGTAGGAATAAACTAGTTCGGGAGGTACTGTTGCTTCCAATTGCTGTTCTTCTTGAGAAGAGACATCAGCTATAGAATCAAGGACAGCTTCGTACCATGGTTTCGAATTCCCAAGGGAATTAAAGGTGTTTGTGATCTTGGCCTTGTTCATGCGAACTATATATGTCTGTCTGTCCGCTGAAGCAGTTGAAATAATGGCAATGAATGCTAGAAGCAGCGACATTGCATTAAAGATCTTGATCATGACTGAAAGAGAAAATATAAGGTAAAGTCAACATCAGATTACAAATTTTAAAATCAAATAAAACTGTTCAACTGAAATGAAACTCCCCAAATTCAAGCATGACTGAAACCAGAGGTTCTGCATGAGGGAACTTTGAAGAGGATAATTTAGATTTAAAACTGTGAAGCTGACACAATCACTTTACTCATGCAAACAAAAATAAGTCCTAATGGATACCTGTAAGCTAGAACTATACGCACACTAGGAGTACTTCCAAATTTTTATGAAAAAGGATTAACCGAGCTTGCATGCTACCCTGAAAAACATTTTAACGCATAGAATGATAAAAAGCATTCGATTTAGCATATTCACCGCGCAAGAATTGTTAGACGCTACTTTATCTTAACGCCAGTCGGCATTGAAGTAATGGAAAAAGAGAAAAAAAAAAAGAAAAAGAAAAAGGTAGAATTACCGGTCTTCGTCATGCCTAGATGGCTGTAAAAGAACAGGAAGATAGAGAAGAAACGGGAAAGATGAGATGTTGCTTGCTTATGACTATGAGATCAGGGCATTATATATAGGCAACCCATTGAAGGGGCATACCACTGCATGAGTGTAGCTCTATCCTTCGGACAAAAAAACCCCTAATCTAGATGTAAGAATATATATTCCTTTATCACCCTTCCCTAGACGTGCTATATCTTGTAAATTCCTTTATGTTTTTCTTTTAACTTTTTTTTATATTACTCTATGCAAATGGAAGAGAGCTTGCAATGGGATAAAGCCAGGATAAGACCAATTTAATTTGTACAAAAGCCACGCGTAAATGTAAGGTCATCCACATTCACCCAACATCCTTTTATATAGGATAGTACTTTCTCTTTCTCTCTTTTTTTCTTGGAGGATAACTTTTTCCTTTGGAGGATAACTTTTTCGTTTTCTAGATCAAAGAATCGCCTCACTCATTTTAGTTTCACTTTATATTTCATATATCAGAAGAATATGTCACGTGTTTTTTTTATTTAATTTTTTTTATTTTTTATTTAGTTTTAAAATTTTTTAAATAAGAGTTTCTAAAGCTATTTTAGAGTGAAAAAAAATCTTTCTATAACAAAAGTTTAATTCTAAATTAAATTTTTTTAATTTTGATTGAAAGTTTATACGCTTATGATATTATATCAGAATATGGTTTTAATTTAAATTAAGAAAAAAAAATTTTTTTATTTTGTTAAAACCAAATAAGTAATAAGAGAATTTCAATAAATAAGACATGATGAATTATGGTATATGAAATGCAAAGTAGAATACAAAGATGGGGCAGGGGAGGTTTTCTTGAGGGAGGTTTTTTATTCGTTTTTCACGTTCAATCATCCTAATAATTTATTGATACAGACATACGGTAGACTTTAAGTGGGGTCTTCGCATTTTTTGTCTGGTGAAAAAGATACTTGAACAATTAAGGGAGAAATATTACTAAATTTTAGTATTTGATTCGAATTGTATTTGTATTTCAATGAGTAAGTTATGAGATTTATGAGATGATCGTGAATTTAAAAGTAAATTATTAAAACTCAGGTAAAATGTATTTCAATTATGAGACGTACGTTTTGTCGTCAAAGAAAACTCTCATCGTCATAGCAATCAGATTGTTACTACTATTTGCCAAAAGCAGCCAACAGAAATCATACAGCGAATTAGGGAAAGATCTTTTCGATGTGTTCTATATTTTGTAATCTTCCCCGGCAATAGTGTTCTAGTACACATGATTGAAAGTGGTGGGGCTGACTGGCCTGAACCGGCCTCAACATACGCCAAAACGACCGAGACTTCTCTTTCCTTCTCCCCTCCCCAAGCATCAATCGTTGCATTCCATTTAATTCCTACAGATTATGGATGTCATTTTCATTAATTAATTGCATTTCTTTTTCTATTGATGCATAACATGGCAAGAAGAATTTTTTTTTTAGGAAGGCAAGAAGAAATTGAAGGTAAACAAGGAAAATGTTAAAAAGCAAAATCACTTACCCTATATACCCGATCAATTCAATTACATATGGAATGAATATAATTATAGGAAAGAATGAGGATCCTGGTTTTGTTATTAATAGTATTTCTTACTACTTGAAGTATGAACTTAAAACAGAGGTTAGTGATTAAAGAATAGAAGCCTCTGCCATTTTAATGATAAAAGCAATGCGGGACAGTAAAAAGCAAAACAAGGGTCAAAATTAATGATAGAAGATGAAATGGTGGGTCTCCTAGGCCATGGCAGACATCTTTTTGGTACAAGATGAAACAGACTCGAACCTAAGATCTTTATCCGTTCTCCAACCCACCGTTATCACTCGAGCTACATGGCAGACATCCTTAATTCCCTGAGCTTTGCTTTCCCATTGATAGAAAAGAAATAAGAATGGGCGAATCGAGCGTTTTGATACCACTTTTAGTGGCAGTCCATTTACAGAGGCAAGGTTCTTGTGACAGTATAAAGAAACCGAAGGGGGTCAATATTACGTTGGCCATCACATCTTAATGGCAGACATCTTTCTCCGCCTGCCCTTTGATAAAAATGTGTGAGTAGATGATAAAGTTGCAAAAGTGCACAAACAAATTAACAATTGTTGCCTTTTTATTAACAAGTTTTTTTTTTTGGTACATCGATCCGTCTCCCTGACTCTTTCAGATAAATCATATCCGACCATTCCTATTAGTCTTGGAGACTGTAAATAACAATAGGACTTCTGACAGTGTGCCGAATGCTTTTCCATACAAGCGAAGCTGAGAGCACTGTGGATGTAGTGCGTGCTACTGGCTTCGCCTTGACCACAACCTTAAAACTCCGCATTTGCAATGGACGAGTGAAGAAGATACTCGTAGGCTTGACCGTGATTTCCACTCCTGCAGGAGCCTTAACGGTTGCATTGTACACAGACGGGGGACCTACATTGGTGACTCTTCTCCGAAAAACACCTATTGTTTGCTGTTGGGGATTTTTCATGTGAAGCTGCATTGATGGGTAATTAAGAGCATCGTGGCCAATTCCAGGTAGCAACGAGGAGCAATTTATGGATTTTACACCAGCTAAATGTGCTATAGATGATCCACTGAAGCCTTCATGACATAGGAACTGAATATAAGACATCTCATCCATGTCATAAACTAGGCCCGGGTTTAGGGCTCTGGCAGGATTCACTTGACCAGCACCGTATGCAAATTCAGCATCTTCGTTCACCCTCCGGCTCATTGGTTTTGCTTCATGGATCATTAGTATATTACAAAGTGTAAGCGATGATATATTTTGTAGTAGTAAATTAAGTTAAGAATGACTGAGAGGCCAATTACCTGTGGTCATGATTGCAGATTTGATTGCAGCCGCTGACCAAGTAGGGTGAAATGATTTTATATAGGCTGCTACACCAGCAACGTGTGGGCAGGCCATGGAAGTGCCAGACATGAAAGTGAACTTTGAATGCTGGGTGTCGCCTTTCAGTCCGGTGAGGGTGTTCAAAGGAGTGAAAGCTGCCAAGATGTCAACGCCAGGGGCTGCAATATCAGGCTGTCACGTACAGCAGAGACTATAAGTTTAGATATCAACAAAAAAGGAAAGGTTCGCTGGTTTAAAGGCAAAACTCAATACCTTGAGGAGAAGTGAGTCAGGACTTGGACCCCGAGACGAAAATGAAGCAGCAAAAGGAGCTGAAGTTTTGACTTCCTGGGAATGGTATATCACTGCTGAAGGTGAACTGGCAATCATGATTCCATACAGAGCAGGATTTAGGATTAAGGCATTTAGTGGCAAAACTAGGCAAGCAAAATTTTTAATATAGAGATTCCTTAAGGGTGCATTTCAGCAACTGCCATTATCAACAGGAAATCATTTATACCTTGTCGAATGTATGTAATTATCTACAGTTTCTCCAACAGTTACATTAACCACGGTCCCAGGTGCCATAAAAATTTGAGCAGTGTCAAGGTTTTGGTCACTTTCAACTATCGCGCCTATTCCTCCAATGCCCTTGACAACAGAATCAGCTCCCCACTGGCCTAGTATGCAGTAAACAAGCTTTCCCTTCACCTTGCCAGGATCCAGTGCGTCCTCATAACAGAACCTGTAATTACAAATTACAATTAAGCCTTCACTTTTTTCCCCGATATAGTTGAAGATTTCTATGCGAAATGCTTCAAGAACAAAGTACTACCTTGCATCTTCCTTGTCTTGTGAGTTTTTGGGAACATCAGCCCCACTGACAATGGGGTACAAACTTTCCTTTGGCTCAAATGTGTTAATCCCAATTCCCTGCATATCAATACAGCATGAGTATTCAAGATGGCAAAAAGAAAGTTCAGAGAATATCTGTGATATGGTTTCAATTCTCATTTTAGTCTTTATATGGTGTATAAATTAAAACTTACCGAGATAATTTTCCCATTACCCAATTTGACTGTGCTCCTAAACTGTCTGTCAGTCCCACTGGCAGCCACAGTAAGAAGCCATGGGGAATAGTTGGAAATAGAACTCGAGCTCGGACCTTCATTCCCAGCGGAAGTCACGGTAAGAATTCCCTTCTTTAGGGCATGAAATGCACCTACTGATATAGAATCTGTTACATAATCCTGGGTCGCCCCGCCTATGGATATTGATATAATATCCACACCATCGCTAGCAGCATCGTCGAATCCTGCAAGAATGTCCATATCGGCACACCCCGAGCTGAACCAACACACCTTGTACACGGCTATCCTAGCTGAGGGCACCGCACCACGAGCCGTGCCCTTAGCTAGCCCGTAAAGACTTGCATTTTGAACCAGGCTGCCGGCTAAAGTAGAAGACGTGTGGGTGCCATGGCCATCCACGTCTATCGGTGATAAAATGTCAACGGGGTCCTTCGAGCCATCAAGCTTGAAGTATTTAGCTCCTATAATCTTGCTTTAGAATCCAAAAATGGTGGTCATGAGACGAAACAAATAAAAAAAATTAAAGCATGCAAGTGCAACTTTTGATTTGTAAAGAAATTGACACTAATAATCCATATTGATTTCACTAAGGCGATACTTTCACAAAAATTATACTAACAAAAAATCAAGCATGCTTCTTAATTAAGAATGATCACTTTAAAGATTTAATTTTTTTCTAGTAACACGGTTTGTTAACTATTGAAACTGACTTGAAGCAATCAATTTTCACATTTAAACAAACATTACTTGGTATTCCACAAAATTAATTCGTCTTAATACATAAAATAGCCCTCCAACTTGTATGAAATTATCATTTTAACTCTTCAACTTTTATTTTATATTTTTTTACTCTCAAACTTTGACATTTTGAATAATTTAGCTCTTGGCGCCGACACGGCATAACATGAAAATTTTATGTGTCGGTGTCTTAGTAGGTTATGTCAGCATTAGGAATAACATTATTTATAAAATCAAAGTTTGAAGGTTAAAAAGTCTAAAATAAAAGTTGAAGGGCTAAAATTATAATTTTGTACAAGTACGATGGCTATTTTATGTATTACACCAAATTAATTCTAATTTTTTAAATCAAGTCGCCATTACTGCAATTAATTTTGCAGCAAAAGAGGAAAACAAGCTGCGAAATTTTGCTATAATTTAAAGAATACATGGATTTTACTTGTTGCATCCTGAGAAATTGGCAAAATGGCGGCATGTTCCTTTCCATTTGGACGGTGGTGGACCGAATCCGTCATCGTTAAAGCTCTCTGACTGAGGAGTGATCCCTGGCAGTGGTTGCAAATTGTTCTGAGACATCACTAAAAAATATTCTCATTCTACTAGATAAAAAATGAAAGTTTTCTCTCAACCTGTATCAAGAAGACCCACGATTATGTTTCTCTCCAACTTCAAATTTCTTTTAGCCGTTAGAGGAAGTCCAATGAAGTCCCATGATTTTGTTGTGTGTAGCTTACGATATCGATTTGGAATCACAGAAACCACTTCATCCATTTCTGAACATTTCAACACAAATTCAAGCACATTTCGGGAAAAAAAAGGGGTGATTCAGTGAAGAATGAACCGTCTTACATACCTATTAACATTTTAGCTTCATCTTTGGTTAGCTTGGCAGCAAAGGCATTGAAGCTCTTGGTGTAGCTGTAGACCATGGACTCTTTGGCATCATGTTCACTGTTCAGATAATAAATCTAACAGGAATTAGATTTGCCACATTTGAAACCACCATGGCAGCTAAAATTTAAAAAATTCCTTGCTGACGTGCTCTTAACTAAAATAACTCAAAAAAAGAAGAAAATTTTATTCTCAATATGTGAGTGAAATGCGTGAATGCTTCAGCATATCCAAATTAATGTGCAGAGAGTAATCTTACCTTCCCTTGACAGAGGAGAGAAGGCGTATATGTTTCTGAACTGCAGAGTTTTCGCTCGATGGACTATCTCCCAAGTAGACAATATAAAAATTCTGTCACATTGAACACTTTCAACAACAGT
Source organism: Microcos paniculata (assembly GCA_030664755.1). Lineage (NCBI taxonomy): Eukaryota > Viridiplantae > Streptophyta > Magnoliopsida > Malvales > Malvaceae > Microcos > Microcos paniculata. The sequence goes on from CP131461.1 coordinate 39,199,304, forward strand.
CAGCGAACTAAACAAAAAACAACACAGCAAAGTACTAATCAGTCGAAGAAGGGATACTAGCTATAACCAAAAGGCAAATGCACCTTTGTTTCTTCTCCAGATGCAACAATATTCAGAATTATTGAAATCAAAAGAAGAAGAAGAAGAAGCTGACGAGAAAGAGCTGAGCAAAGAAATCCTGGTCTTGCCATCCTAACAGGTTTGGATTTCCCCTGTTAGCTTCATCAAGGTCTAGTATTTATATTAATAACACATTCAAGGCCATTGACAGGTCTAGCTGGACTGACAACAAATAACAAAATGTCTATGGATGAGAACGACAAACGTATACTGCACTTCTTGGCCTCAAAATATTGCTGGGAGGGCTATACGATGGGAAGCCTTAAAAGAAAGACAACAAAATTCTGGTGCAATTGCATTGACAGTCAATGTCACATTTAGCTTGCAATTGCTTCTCGTGTCGAAACGGGCTATTTCAAGTTTTCAACCTCTCTTCCTTTTTTTGTAATGCTTCTGTGACAAGAATTTATCTCGCAAGCTACAATTATAATATTAATAATAATTAGTAGGCATGCAGGGATTTCTATTTTGATCGGGGTAAGGCAAGCTTAATTAACAATTATAGCTTCAAAATGATTAAATTTCTATTGCAATAAGCTTGATAATATGCTTTAAGGGCTATAGCATAGAGCATTCATCAAAATGTTCTCTTGGGCATTGGCTTAAATAGAGTTCATGGACCACTTTCGATTAATATCAAGTTTAAATGGGGAAGTTGCTTCAAGAAAAAGGCACATAAACATCAAGAACCCCTCTGCCTTGATTTCCAATTCAAGCAATTAAAGCTTTCAGAAGCAAATAAAATGAATAGAATTGAGAGTAGCTTTAAGCTTCCTGAAGAGATTGTTTAACTCAAAATCATTTCGCTTATCTTACAATGTTTAATGTAACCATTCCATTTAGGAGGAAAAAAAAAAAAACAGTTTATAAAAAACAAAGCTAAAGTTTTATTTTGGCCAAAACAAAAATAAAGTTTTTACGAAGTTACCAATTTACCCAAATTGAAATCCCAAACTGGCAAGTGAGAACCTTAAACCCTTCCTCTTGGATTCTCCCTCCCTCTGTTCAAATCTGACAACCTTAAACCCTACCAGTTCTAATGATCGTAGTTCGGCTGTCGCGACAAAAGCAACAACCATTTTCAACCACCTTCACGCTCCTCATGAGCCACCTCTCCGCCTCCCCGTCCTCCTCGAAACTCCGCGACCATTACTCCTTTCAACCACCGCCGTCCCTTTCTCCAAACGCCCAAAGCGGTAAACCCAATCATACCCCGAACAAAAAGCAGAAGCCCAAATTCCGACCCCCGTCGTCGCTCGATCAGATAAAGCCGACACATTCCGATTTGCCCTTCGATTTCCGTTTCAGTTACACGGAGAGCAACCCGACTGTGAGGCCCATTGGGCTGAGAGAGCCGAAGTACTCGCCTTTCGGACCAGGTCGGTTGGACCGTGAATGGACCGGGGTTTGTGCCCCCGCCGTGGACCCGAAGGTGAAGTCGGTGGAGGGTTGGGAGGACCCGAAATTAGAGGAAAAAAGGAGGCGCTCAAGGGAGAGGATTCAGGGGACGCCTCTTACTGAAGCTGAGAGAAAGATTTTGGTGGAAAAGTGTCAGAGAAATAGAACTAAAAGGCAAATAAATTTGGGTATTGTGTACAGTTTTCAATTTTATTCCTTTCTGATTCATCGTGTAATTCTGGCATTTGAGCTTCATGATAATTTCTTTTCTTTTCTTTTCGTTTGTTTTTCCTTTATGAGTCATTGGTTGGTATAATCAATTGAGGTGTTCTTTGGGTTTAAGTTTTCTTGTTGAACTCAGAATGATGGTTATCTGATTGATTGAGGTTGTGATGATCTGATGGTTTCTTACTAGTTTCAGAACGTTGATTTCTTGTAGTATATAGGGCTTTGAAAGTCGATGTTAATATTAGAAGACAAAGGATCATCAAAGAAGTTATTTTGGAAATTTTTGTTTGTATAATTTTTTAACCTGCTAATATAGGGATGAGAGAAGTAGGTTTCCAACTTCCCAAGGTCTAAAACCTCATATAAGAAGCTATGATGGGGTTTAGGAACTCTTGAAGGAGAAGAAATGCTATTTTATACGTGGCTAAGCTCCCTTTTATGTGGTCTGGCACTGTGATTGGATCAATCTCTTCTTTCATCAAATGTTTGCTACTCTACTGCATTGCCTTCTAAGAAGATATTTTTAATGGAATTTTCCATCATTATTTTCACAGCTTGTCTTATAACATGGTGTTTTGTTGTCTTCTTTTTTAGGGAGAGATGGTTTAACACATAACATGTTGAATGATATTCATAATCACTGGAAATTTGCTGAAGCAGTCAGGATTAAGTGTCTTGGGGTCCCCACTGTTGACATGAAGAATGTATGCACCCAGCTTGAGGTAGGTAAATGGTTTATACTAGTAATGTAGATGGTGCATTATCTTCAGCTCTAGCATTTTAAAGCAATGGAATTTCCATTTCATATGGTATCTTTATGTCCTAGAATGTTATGAGTTTCCCACCTATGGTCTTCTGTATCTTATGTACAGTTTTTCTGTTGTCTATTGATAAACATTCTATCATGTGTTTCTAGTTTTTTTCCTATGTTGTGAATTGATGTATGAGATATTCACTTCCATGAATTGTGAATAACTATTGCAGGATAAAACGTTCGGAAAGATCATCCAGAGGCATGGTGGTACACTCATTTTGTACCGGGGCCGGAATTATAATCGCAAGAAAAGGCCTGTAATTCCTTTAATGTTGTGGAAACCTCATGAGCCTGTTTATCCCAGGTTGATTAAAACTACTATTGATGGTCTAAGCATTGAGGAAACAAAAGAAATGAGAAAGAGAGGACTAGCTACCCCTGCCTTGACGAAACTTGGTACTATTTGTTTCTTCTTGTTGGCTCCTAATTGGTATGTTTTAAGTGGTTACTTATTTGCGACTTGATTTTGCAGCCAAGAATGGTTACTATGGTAGTCTGGTACCCATGGTCAGGGATGCTTTTCTTGTCAGTGAGCTGGTGCGTATAGACTGCACTGGACTTGAAAGAAGTGATTACAAGAAAATAGGCTGCAAACTCAGGGTAAAGTTATATTTCGTTTCAAGATATATTTTAACATTCTTTGCTGAAGGGACAGGCAGTATGAGACTGTTTCATTAGCTTACCAGCATAGACATGCTTTGTTCACAATCATATTCAAGAACCACTGAAGTTTAGTCTAGCTTACATATCTACAGTTTCAATAGCTTTGTGAGTTTTTGCCTTTGTTAGAGGGATATAAACCTACTATGTACCATCCCAGATGTTTATTCGGCAGACCTTACACAAAGTAATTTGCAAGGGAAAAGAAAGAAGTTTTGTTGCCTTGGTTCCTCGCATTCACTTATTGTGCATGTTTAAAGTTACTATTACAGGAACTCAAAACTGGAGAATATGAGACAACTTTCCCGCATCTTCTAAAAGAAGAGTATTTCTTGTCTTATGCATTTGTAATGCTTTTGAATACAAACATTTTAGCCAACTTTAAATTTTGTTGCAGGACCTGGTTCCGTGTATCCTTGTGACATTTGACAAGGAGCAGATTGTGGTGTGGAGAGGACAAGATTACAAGGCTCCTGAGGAAGGCCATTTCTTCACCAACCGAGAAATTTTTGATGACTCAAGCGGTGATGCGGAGAGATTTAATAGCTCGGACGAGAATAATGTTCAATAGGTCTGCATCTTTACAACGTATTCACCCCAATGTAATTATCTACGTTTTCTCACATATGTAGGAATGAAAAGATCGAATCTGCGGAAACGTAGGATCTGATGAGATATGCCCTTTCGGGTTCCCACATTCAAAGCAAATTGTAAATCTTTGCATGCACATGCGCTGTATCTGTCAGAGTTTAGATCTGAAATATATAATGCCATGTTATCAACCGGGAATCCATCTTGGTTTTTCATTTTATATTTATTTTGTCTTAACGTTCAATCTTTCCCCTCCCAGAATGATAGAGTTAATATTTGCTCTGTCCTGATAAATTTGTTAAAACTCCTAATCGTTGGAGATCAATGCCAGGTGCCAACTTACTTTTACAAATCGTACTCATTATCTTCCAAAGTGTCCTTGTAAGCTCAAGTGTGAAGTTTCGTGTGGTTTGAGATTTGCATGGACAACAGTGCACAGGGTCTAGGGTCTAGTAAATAGTAATCCTGTTTGAACATTATTGGACTGGTTTTGGATCTATTCTGTATGTCCTTTTTCTAAAGCCTAGGGCTAATGCAAAAGCTAGTTAGTGGGAAGCACCATATGTCTAATATCCCCAACTCAAGTCGCAGGAACGTCGTAATTTCCACTAAACCGTTCATAGTGATTTCGGCATGTCGACAACAAGAGGAATGGGAATTTTTTTTGTTCGTCTTGTAACCATCTGGAGCATTCGTCGGCCATCAACTGCAATTGCCAATTTCGAACCAGGGGGGCCCGAATATTTCTTCGAACATGATACATAAATCATGCAAATTTTTAGTTTTCATTAAAAAAAAAATTGTAACAAAAGACCTCTTGAAAAGATCCTTTTATTATTATTTCTTATTTATTATAGAATTTCGTATTGTTTTTTTTGAATAAAATATAACTTTCACTCATTCAAATGGAATTATATCCATAGTACTAAAAAAATTGAAAATTACAATAGATTCAAACTTGTTATCTTGTAAATCTAGATCTTATTTCATAACCTGAGTTATCTTATCGATTATTTTGAACTTCTAACATTCTTCATGAGTCTTTAACACGTTCATTATTTTCTCGTTTTTGTTTCGTATTTTTTCCAACCGAAGGCTTTCATTAGCGATAAAGAAGTGATGATTCGAAATCCTCCTTTATTGACCCATAAGACATAAAACAAAATCATCATAATCTAAGGTTAACAATCTTAGATCCATTGATAAACTGACTCAACAGACTCAACAAACTAACTAACTAACTCAGATAAAACTGTGACTTAAAAACCCATATCAAAAGATTTAGGACCTATTCAAGTAAAAAAAAATAAAACTACGATGAAAGGACCTATTCGAGCAAAAAAAAATTAAAATTACGATGAAATATAAATCAGGCTCCCTCCTCACCCTTAACATTAATAGTCAAGTATACTATAATCCTCTTTTTCTAAATTCTAATTGACCTAAGACTCCTCGAAGGATTTTACACTTAAGGTCTCGTTTTTCTTTTTAAACTCTAGTATAATGATATTTACATTCTGTTTTAATTAATAAGTTTGTAATTCAAATCCAACCTCTATCTTAGTGACTACTCACAAGCCGTAGCCATTAGCCATTAGCCATTAGCCATTAGGCCAGGCGGGGCTTATCTGAAGGTCTCATGTTGTTTTGTTGTTCACAAGGGGGGGTAGTTGGTTGAAAACGTCCCACAATCTTGAATCACCAACAATCGACTCTCTTGCTTTTAGGAAATTTCTAGATGTGTTGGAATTTATGTGAGAGTTTGTTATAGAAGAATGTTTTCTTTATCTCCAATTCTCCACGTCTTGGAATCAACACATCCGTCCAAACTCCGATGGCGATAGGCTGACTGAGATGAATGAATGCGTGCTGTCCCATCCCACCCCACCCCTTCACAAAAACATCTTTCGCAATAAAACCTATCTTTAATGCTTAATTAATATAAGTAGTGATTTTCTGAAACAAAAATTCTATAAAATCTTTGACAAGTGTGTAAAACAATTTTGTGTTTGAAGACGTGACACGAAATGGTTTCCAGTTCCACGCTATCAAAGGAGCGGGGCAGATGATGGCAGGAGGCCACGAGCCCAGCAGCAGCCCACAAGCACGGTGGACACTGGATAGGGTGGGAATGGGATGTGATGTTCCTCCCTCGCCCTCGGCCCTCAACTTGCCGTTGGATTAGTCCCTTATTAGTTACTATCATGAACAGAATTGCGATGGGAGGGTGGAGACTGGAAGGTGGATACTGCTACCTGGCGGTGTCCTCCAAACTCCACCTAATCGGCTAATCCTGAAGATGGGGCAGAGTCTGAACACGTTCTTTTCCCTTCTTCCAATTCAAATCAAATAGTTAAGCCTCACTCTGTCATTCAATGATTGGACTTCGATCCTCCCCAGCAGGCAACACCGCTAATAGTAGCCTTTCCTTTTTGGTAAATTTTTGTTGCGTTATTGACTTTACCCTTTAAAGATGATGAAAGATAAGATAACTTTTGCAAAAGGCATTACAATTTCTAATCCCAATATCTTAATCTAATGGGACCAAAAAGTTTGCATTTTAAGGATCTAAATATTGGAAAGGAAAAAAAAAAACCCTAAAATCCCAAATGAACCCAAAATTTCTAAACATCTACACATCTATAGAAAAAACAAAGGTTTCAAGATACACAATACGAATTAATTACTCCATCCTCTCTCTTTTTTCTGATTGAGTAGCATTTATGTATTTCGCAATTCCCAAACTTCATTAAAACAAAGGCATAAGTACAAAGTGGTAGTAGTAGTAATTAAGAAAATCTTTTTTTGGCCAAAAAAAAATAAAATGTTTAGGATAAGAAAAAAAAAGTAGTTAGCCCACATGCAAATCACGTGGCTACGACCGCAATAAACGAACACCTTTCTCTGTCGCCTTTTGTTTTTTACCTTATGTTTTGGTCGGAAAGCCAACAAATTCAACTCGGCCACATAAACTAGAACTAGAACTCTCCCAACCCCATTTTTATAATCTCCGCTCCTCCCTCCTTTTCTTTGTTCCTGTCCGAACTCACTTTTCTAGTTTTTGCGAAAACTATAGAAAAAGTTACGCCACTTCTTCATCTTTTGATCGAGTGGGATGGCGGAGCATGATCTTATTGAATCACTCCTCTCCCCTCGCTCCTCCGATCAACCCCAAACTGTCCTAACCGTCAGCGAAGATGAAGATTCTGAATCCTCCGATGAACCGCCGTCCAGTCAGAAGTCTTCCCTTCAAGCCCGCATTCCTCATCAAAGTCGCAGTCAGTTCCGAATCAACCACGAGAACGGCCACGCCAGCTCGCCTAAACCGTATGAGTTTCTCGGGTCGGGCGAGCTATCTGTTCCGGCTCCGACCACCATCGATCCGTTTCGAAACGGGACGCCGTTTATTTCCGGTGTTTACGAAGTAATAAAGATCGTGCTTTGCTTGCCAGTTGCTTTAGCGAGATTGGTCCTGTTCGGGGTGTGTTTGGCAGTCGGTTACATCGCGACCAGGATAGCGTTAGAAGGTTGGAAGGATAAGCAAAACCCTATGCCCAAATGGAGGTGTAGAATCATGTGGGTCACTAGGGTCTGCGCTCGCTTTATTCTATTTTCCTTCGGGTAAGTAAAAATATATAATTTTTTCACTCTTGAGTTGAATATCTACTGCTACTATTTAGTTTACCATGGTTGATTTTATTTTTATATTTATTTTTCTGTAACTGTTTTGGTGCAGCTATCAGTGGATTAGAAGAAAAGGAAAACCAGCTCCAAGGGAAGTTGCTCCAATAGTTGTATCTAATCATGTATCATATATTGAACCTATCTTTTATTTCTATGAATTATTTCCGACAATCGTTGCCTCAGAGTCCCATGATTCCATTCCTTTTGTTGGAACTATCATTAGAGCAATGCAGGTAATTTGGAATGTTAGCTTTGCATTGATCATCTGTTTGAATTGTTGCTGTTTTTTTATGCGTTTACTGAATTTCTTGTCTTTTATGTTCGTAGGTGATATATGTTAATAGATTCTCACCAGCATCAAGAAAGAATGCTATAAATGAGATAAAGGTAGAAAGTTTCTATGACATTTGTATTTGGCGTGTTTCACATAGTTGTTTCGAAAATCCTTAAAGTCAATGCAATGAAGACTATGAAAATGTTTAAGAGTTCAAGAATCTAAGTTAATTCTAAGGAAGTAAAATTTATATGATTTGTATGAATTTATAAGCTATTTGATACAGAAATGTTCTTTCAAGGATCTGAATACAGAGAAGGGCTTCTTATGATACATTCCCAAGAGTGCTACTATTTCCAGAGGGAACCACAACTAATGGGAAGGTCCTTATTTCGTTCCAACTCGGTGCATTCATCCCTGGTCACCCAATTCAACCCATAATTGTTCGTTATCCTCATGTGCACTTTGATCAATCTTGGTAGGATTCGATTTCTTTGGTGAAAACATCCTTCTCTTTTTTGTTTCCATATTATCCCCACAGACTTCTAAATTTTTGAGGTGCTTTCTTGTTTAGGGGCCTTGTTTCTTTGGCTAAACTCATGTTAAGAATGTTTACACAATTTCATAATTTTATGGAGGTATGTCATGCAGCTTATTCAATTCAAATTTTAATGTCATGTCACACAATTTAGCAAAATTATACTATTACGTTTAAATCTAATTCATGGCCTTTTCAATTGACAGGTAGAATACCTTCCTATTGTTATGCCCCCTGACCATCAAAAGCAAAATGCTGTCCGTTTTGCGGAGAGGGTGAGTTTTAGCTTGTAATCAATCTAATTTTGTTACTTAACGTTTAAGGTCTGTATTTTGGGTTCTATAGGAGCAAACACCCAATGCACACATAGTATGATAATTTGTTGGAAATTCTGTACTTTTAGTAGTGAATACCCCCGGTGCTCCACTTTCATTTCCTATGGTTGCTTGTGGATCTTTACGGATATGTTGCGGCGGTGGGTTGTTTGTAATTTTGTTTTCCCTTGTAATGTTGGGTCTTGTTGATATTGATTAGTTCATGTCTGTCTGCAGACTGGTCAAGCTATGGCAAGTGCTCTAAATGTTGTACAAACATCTCATTCTTATGGGGATTTAATGCTCCTCATGAAAGCTGCTGAGTTACAACAGGTGTGTGCTTCTATCCATGATTGTTTTATAAACTTTTAAATTGATGAAAGTTGGAGTTCATGTTTTTCCTTCTTTGTAGGTAAAGGATTGGGAATAAATCTTGCAGAAAGTAGTTGTAGTTAAGATAAAGCATCAAGAAGATTTGTGATTGTGATTTCTATCAGTTGGTGGCTTGATTTAATGAATTATGTATTCTAGAAGAGTCATTATTAAGTCATTTCTTATGAGCAGAATTTGAGTAGTTCATTTAGCTAATATATTCCATAGTTTCAAAGAGTAAACTGTCTGCACTAATTTAAGCATACATGCCTGTAGTCTTTTCATTGTATCTGGTATATTGTGTGTGTTACTCTGAGAGTTGAATCCGGGTGCCCTTTTATAGTCTGTGTTAATAGTTGTTTGATGTAAATTTTGCAGGAAAGGCCCTGGAGTTATATGGTTGAGATGGCCAGGATTGAGTCGGTGAGTCAGACATTTTAACTCCTTATACTTGAAACATACGTGTTTTCTTGTCTTTGTTGGAAATACATTTGCAGTTTGAAGTTCCTTTAGCCTTGTCTACATTGGTTTCTGTGAAGGTTCTCGCTCCTAAGTTTTTCTCCACAGGTCCTCACTCTGTAAAGCTTTTTGTTTCGTTTTGCAGCTATACCATATTAGCAGTTTGGAGGCTGTGGGCTTTCTGGATAAGTTTCTTGCCATGAATCCGGACACCAGGTATTGCTAAAGCATTTAGGATGAGGAAAAGTATTCCTTTCTTGTTATAGCCAACCAAGAGCCGCAGATGCTAGACTTGTAGAACCACAGCACTTCTAATTCAGAAACACTGACAGATATTTGTTCCTTTCTTTTGTTGTAATTCTAAGTTTTTGTTAATCATCTCTTCTTGCAGTGGTTGTGTTAAACTTCATGATTTTTTGAGGGTTCTACAACTAAAGGCGTGTACACTTTCTGAAGAGGTCAGTTGTGCTACCCTGTCTTTGATGTTGGAATTGTTTACTGTCACTGATGATCAAATCAAGTTGAAATACTTTAAAGTAGTTGCTTAATCTTTTATTATTGTCATGACATTAATCCCTCTCTCTTGTATTGTGATTATTTTCTTGGATTTCAGATTTTTGGGTTCCTTGATGTGGAGAAGAATGGATCAATAACATTTAAGCAGGTACTTCAACAGCCCATTATTTCTTCCTATCTTCATGTTAGCATTTGTTTGTGTGTGTGCTGCGACCTGACCAAGAGCATGGCAGCATATTTGTAGTTCTCTAAACATCTCTAGAGAATCTTTATACTTTATGCTGCCAACCAAATATGTGCCCCATTTATTCGACCTTATTAACCTGAAGACCAAAACTCCTCTTCTCCTGCACAAAGAATCTAAATTCTATCCACTCTATTTCTCACATTATGTGATGAATGTGAGGACTCACTCTGTTTCTTCTATAAGTCATGATTTGTGAATTGTTGGACTTATCCCCTCTTCCTTTCCAGAGGCATAATTTTCTTGGTGATAATCCTTCCAGTATTCTTTTCTATTCATTTTTTGGATTTCTCTAGCAGATGAATCTCACCAAATCTTTATAAGACAAAGTTATATTGTAACTCCTTAAGCAAAATTTGTTTGCATTGTTGACGACAAGCAACAAATTTATTTTCTTGGTGATAATCCTTCCAGTATTCTTTTCTATTCACATTTTGGATTTCTCTAGCAGATGAATCTCACCAAATCTTTATAAGACAAAGTTATATTGCAACTCCTTAAGCAAAATTTGTTTGCATTGTTGATGACTAACAACAAATTTATTTTCTTCTTCGTAGCAGTTCTTATTTGGATCAGCTCATGTTTTGAACCAGCCATTATTTAGGCAAGCCTGTGAATTAGCATTTGCTGAATGTAAAGCGGAGGGAGACAACTACTGTATTGAGAATAAAGTATGTTTTTCTTTCTTTCCTGACCTTAGTTTTATACTTTTTGTAACCTTCATCAGTTAAACTTCTGTACGAAAATTAACTCAACTCTTTGTTTCTAATTGCTTCTCTTATCAGTTGGGAGAAATATTGAGACTCGCAATTCCAGATCTATGTGAAGATGAGGTAAGAATATTGTGAAAAAATGTTACTTATTTTGGGTGGTCCTTTCTGATTTGATCTAAAGAACAATGCGGTGCTGGGTACTTGTAGATGCATAGGCTGTTGAAGCTATTTGATACGGACAATGATGGCAGAATCAGCAGAGATGATTTCTTTTCCTGCCTGAGAAAGAATCCTTTGCTGGTAGCACTGTTCCAACCAAGGTTGATGCGTAAAGACTCGTCAAAAGCTGGTAATAGGATGCCGGAGGAGATCGTGTGATGTATGGCGTGGGCCTTTGTCTTAGAGTTCATAGTAGATAGGTTTTAGATTTTTGCTTGCTGGGCTTTCTAAAAGGGGAAGAGAGGAAACGGATTCTTGCAGATCGTCGTAATTTATTCAAGTACAATTATATGGGCTTATAGTTTTTTTGACCTTGGCCCATGTTGTTGTTGTTGCTCACATGAACGAATATAGTATTATATAAAAAAAAAATACATTCTCCTCTATTTTTCCTTTCTAATAAATAAATAAATAGATAATAATAACAAGTTAGTATTGTTTTGCCCTTTGATCTTACATAGGTTCTGTGTCTCTGTGTCTGTGTGTCATGAGTCACTGCTAATTGCTAAAGCTAGGGCTTTCCCCTTTTAGTTGCTACTGCTAGCTGCCCTTCTACTCTTTAACTAGTTAGCACTAGTTACTAGTGCTTTGGGTAGTTGACGTCTCAGAATGTTAGAAGGGGAGGCCATTTTTTTAACTTGGACGTCCTGTCCTCATGATTCGTTATCACAAATGGATTTGATTTCCAATTTTCCACTTCTTTTTGCCTTTTTACTATTTTTTTTCCCTGATTCGTGGAATATTGTTTTTGACTTGCTATTATCTTTATCTTTTTATTTATATATATTTATATATAGCCGGCCAACACCAAAATAGTAGTAGTGGGCAACACTACTGGATTCATGCTTCTAACCAAAGCACAAAGGAAATTAAGATCAGATAACAATTTAAAAAGCGATGATTAACAGTTGAAAACCACATCCATCCATCCATGTATACATCAAATCAAAGACTTATTGGACTTAGAATAGAATGATTGTTGAAAGCTGTCGGGCCTCAATTGGGTGTTTTCAAACATTTTAAATGATTAAATAAATTGTTTTTAACGGTGGATTCCTTTTCTAGTATCCGCATTCTGTAGTCTGTACTCACGTTATTATTCTATTATTAATAATTAATTATTAATAGTACCAGTATTTGAATTACTATAATTCTCACAAAAATTTCATTTGAACGTTAATAACATCTAATCCAACGTAAAGACTTCAACATTATCCGAAAAATGATAGTATTTAATTAAGGAGTTTAACTTATATTAGGATGATCTTAAAAAGTGACTTTTTAGGTATCCAATAATTAACTGTCACTTCATTAATTTTAAAAGATATTAGGATTTTAAATATACATTCACTCTCACCAAATAATTTTTCTAAAAACTGAAAAAATAGTCTCTTATAATAAAGTTTAGCCCTTAATTAAATTTTTTTTTTATTTTTTTAAGGTAAGTTTCAACCCATGTTATATTTATTGTTATAGGGTTTAGTTTAAATAAAATTTTTTTTTTATGAATTAATAAAAATTAATTTAGTGTAGAGGGGTATAAAATAATTGTGATATATCTTCTAAAATCTATGAGGTGTCTAAATACTATTAGATGTTTAAAAAGTCACATTTTAATATCATCATAACGTAAGTTGTACTCTTAATTAAGAGATAAAGTGATCACTATGGGAACTCATTATAAAAAATCATTAAATCAACATTTTCCTTTCTCCTTTTCTTTTTTTTTTTTTCTCTGAGCTCAACAACAGTGCCCACGTTTTTTTTCATTTGCATCTCTCAGTACCGTCGTCGCCCGGTAATAAAAGTAGCATCTTGGTGAATTTTCATTGGTTAGTTGTGCAACGTGATGTGACTCATGTCATGTGAGGGAACGGTCGAATTCGAGTGTATATAGAAAATAATGGGCCCCAACAAGGCCTAAAACTGTTCTTAACAGTGTCTGCCTTCTCTACGGAACAACCAGTGCCAAATATTGGCCCAAATTGGGGGACCACCCAGCGTCCAAGCCCTTTCCTTAATCGAAGAAATCTGAATCCAGATTGATACTAGTTTCCTCAGACTCAGAAGAAGTTTACCGGATAAATTAATACAGACCAAATGACATGATAAGTAACTTCTTTCTTTTAATTTTATTTAATTAAAAATACTTATACTACTAGCACAGTAATAATTTTGAGTTTTCCATGATCTCACAAATGCCAATATTATTATTATATTATTAACTAACGAACCCTTTGATTGAATCCTGAAGAGGGGATTAATTAAAAAAAAAACACACATGGCACGCTTTGTGGTCCCCCTCACAGCAGACCTCAGCCTTGTTTGTCAAGTCTGAAACGAACAGTGAGGAGAGAGGAAATGGGGGGCCCCGAAGTCTCTGGACAAACAAACCTAAGCCAATGCCCACAAACGGCATATAAAAACTAATCCAACTTACTGACAAGTGACATGTGTCGGCAACTTATGAATTTGTTTTACATAAAAAAATGAAATAAAAAAATATCCAAAGGGCATCCCCGGGGAAGAAAAAAATAAGTTCAATATCTCAATACCGTATCATCCCACCAACACAAACCCAGCCAAGCCAGCTACTTTGCCCAATTTGCCATTTCCACCGCCAAAGCAAAGCACCTCATCATCATTCTCTTTTTCTTTTATTATTATATTTCTTTCACAAAGTGGTATAGTTTGTAGTACGTAATAATATAAAAAATGGTTGGCTTTCCTTTGCGTTTATATTTTGTAATAATATTGGAGAATACTAGAATACATAGATTTTTGTTAAGCCTAATATTGTAGGAAAAGAAAGGAAAGGAAAGCACGTTTTTCAAGTGTCAAAGTTTAGACAAACTTATGCAAGTAATCGAATACGAACACGATTACCTAAAAGCAAAGAAAGAAAAACAAAGCACTTTACTAATAGTAAAATAAAATAGGCTCATGCCCAAAAAATGAAAAAAACAAAACAGCTCCAAGAAAAAAGAATTTTTAAATGAAAAATAATAAGAAGAGGGAACTTGGTGCAAAATCCAAACTAACCAGGCCAATCTCTTGAGTCTCAACGCAAAAGAAGAGGTAAAAAATCCAGTAGGGTCTCTCCATCTCTCAACTAAATCCGTGAAGCAATGTGAAGGTGATTTTTCTTTTTTCCTATTCTGCTAATAGTATTATTTTTGGAAGCGGGGATTAGGACAGGGAAATGAAAAGTGATAATCAGCCCATTGCGAGTTTTCGAAACCTGATTGGTAGGCTGAGTACGGAATTGTACGGAAGATGTTGACGTTTTTCTAACATTGTACCATCTCCCCAGTTCCCATTTTTAACTTGGGACTCTCTTGCTTTTTCCTTTCTTTCCTTTTTTTTTTCCCAGTTACTTCAACTACAAAAAAAAATAAGAGGCGCTCCTATTACTACTGCATCATATATACTTATAATAATATTAATTAATAATTAATATTCCACCAAAGAATTAATTAATAATTAGTACTTAAACATAATTCTTTGTTTAGAAATTCCTCTTAGACTTTTCGCCAAAAATTTTAATTTCTCTTGGACATTTTTCAGCCGAGTTTCTTTCTCTGTCTATCTCTTTGAACAGCTTGTTTCCTTCTTCTTCTTTTTTTCCCTTTTTCATGTAAGTCTTGGCTTTTGGGTTTGAATTATAAGTTTACCAAAACAAGCAAAAGAAGAGGTTTTATTGTTTAATACTAATAATATATATGCAATAGTATCCGAGGAGTATATATCTTTACACCTCTGTGTGTGCGTGTGTGTGTGGTAGGCTGTAGGTGTGGGTGTGAAAATGGAGTACTGCTATATTGTTTTGTTAGTTTCTTAATATGGGTGGGGTTTGAGGAAGCAACAGAATGCTAAAAGAATAGATGAATAAGGAAAGGTTGTTGTGTGTGGGTTTAGGGAATTCCCCTTTTTATTTTTTTTCTCCTTTGGTTGTGAGTGGTGACTAAAAAAGGGTCTGCCCCCAATAAATCAATCACAATAAATTTTCTATCTTGGGCCTCTTCTTCACAACAACCGTCAGATCATTTTCTTTCCTTCTTTCTTTCTTGCTTTTCTTTCATTTTTCCTTGGTCTGCTCCCTTTCTCTAAACTTTCTGGGTTTCCTTTCCCGATTCGGTGAGTCGTAGGCTGAATTTAGTGATCTCCTCTTTGACGTTTACTTCTTTGAAGCTAATTTAGTTGAGTTTAAGGGATCAGATCACCAAAAAGATAGTACTATATGTTTTCCAGTTTATCGGATTTTCTAAATTTTGCATAGAGGCCTCTGATCTCCCTTTGCCTCTACCATTTTTTAACCCTTCTTCTTCCTCCCTTGCCTATTTGGTATTGTTTTCTGTATTTTACATATCCTTTTCTTTCGAACTCGGGGGAACTTTTTTTTTTTTCCCACGCTTTTTGGTGCCTTCCGAACAGCTTAAACAACATAAAACATCCTGTTTTGCTGTGTCTTGTTTACATTGAAGCAATAGTTTATCTCCTCAGCTCCCTCATCTCTGGCTTACAAATCAACGTTATTTCTCATCTTTCTCGGATTCTTTGTCCTCTGACATCATTAAAAGGCTTTCTGGGTTTTACTCGGTTGGATTTCCTCTTTAACTTGAACTACTCTTACTCATTTACACTCTTAATTTGCTTTCTTTTGCATCCTGTTTTGTTCCTCCTACTCATGGGGAAGTGAAACATTTTTTTCTCTCATGTTTTCTTAGTGTGTTTGCTGCTGTTTTATTAGTGCTGATAGATTCAGTGTTTTTTCTTTTCTTTTTTCTTTTTCTGCTTGCTTGAAGGTGCGGAGATGGTGAGAGGAAAGACTCAAATGAGGCGCATAGAGAACGCCACAAGCAGGCAAGTTACCTTCTCAAAGCGGCGAAATGGGCTGCTAAAGAAGGCTTTTGAGCTATCAGTTCTTTGTGATGCGGAGGTTGCCCTTATAATCTTCTCTCCTAGAGGCAAGCTCTATGAATTTGCAAGTTCTAGGTATTTCTCAGTTTCTCATTTAATTTTCTGCTTCTACTTTCTCTAATGAGTTCAACAATTTTCTTGTATGCGAAGTATTAATCTCATAAATTTTATTCCCTTATATATGGGAATTGCAACGTAGGGTTATATGATCTGACACACATATAACATATTCTATCTCTCACGTAGAGGTTTTTTTTTTTCCAAATTTTTTTTTTAAAGTTAGATTTTAATAGTCCCCATTGATTTCCAGAGATATTTTCATTTTTCAAGTTAAAATATTTTTAATTAACGTTCACAGAGAAAGAAAAGTGAAAAGCTGATGAATTATGCTTGAACTCATGTACTATATACAATGCTTCGTACGTTAAAAGTCTACATTTTTCTTCATGTGGGGTTTCCAAGAATTAAATTACTTTTAAACTTAGTTTCCTGAATATTTCCATATTCTTATAGTAGTTTAAGTGTTAATGGTGTTTTGGGATGAGAGTTGGCTATCAAATTTCCAAGTATAATTAAAAAACCCTTTTCTTTTTGGGTGAGGGGTTTGGAGAGGCAGGTAAACTTGGGTCTTGTTAATATATAGTGTACTATATATTTGAAAAATAAATAAAAACTTATTTCTACTTATCAATGTGAAAACTAACCCTGTACCTTCTTAAAAAAAGTATAAATTCTAAATTGTAAGGTCCTTCTACTTCAGTCCTTAACATTAAAAATGGTTTCCCAAATAGTACTTAGAAATTTAATTTTATTCAAGAAATTAAAAGGGTACAATTTTCTGATGCCTTATGTTATGAGGGAGTACTGCTAGTTTTCATCAGGTGCTGGGCGGTAATTTTTGGTTTGAGTTTATATAAAATGCCCTTATTTTGTCTTTCAAGAAATGTTGTCTACTGTTTCTGTCTATGCCTAAGGTCGACACCACAGTTTAGTTTGATGTACCCTTTCCTAAAGTAGAAGGGGGCCTTGAAATGATGGGATCCTCCTGCTATTTGTAGATATATTTGTTTTATCCATGTATATTGGAGTCACATCCTCATCCCCATCCAAACCCACTATCAGGCTTCGTGAGGTACTAAGAAGCTGAAAGCAAAAGTTAATCATTGCAAGTGATTATGATTGAACTTAATTTATATATCTCGCCATTACTGTTTGATTCAACCACAGTCATTACTTTTAAGCTATACATGGTAGAGAATAAAATTGTAAAGATGAATAAGGGAGGATGGAAAAGTGGAGAGAAAATGAAATTTGTGAGGCTTGGTAGGAAAGAAATTAGGGAGGAAAGAAAACGGTAATCTTTCTAATTTTGGAGTGATTGATTTTATACAAGGAGAGAAAATGAGAGTGATGTAATTAAGGAGTGTATAAATACTACATTGTCCACACTCAACATCATATTTTTTTAAAATTTACCTTATTATTTAAAATTGTAAGAGATATAATATGATAAAAGTATATCATTTTTATTTTCTTTCCTCCCATTTTTCAATTCTAACAAACAATGAAAGGAAAGAAAATTGATTTTTCTTCCAATTTTTCTATCTTTTCTACCAAGCACACAAATGAAAGAAAATAATAATTTTTTCATCTTTACCCTTTTCTTCCCTTTTAATTTTCTTTCTTTCCATTTTTCTTTCTCTCCTACCAAGTAAAGCCTTAAGGTTATGATACTAATTGCTTCTTTAAACATTAGCTTAGTGCTTACTTCAGGTAGGATGAGAAGTTCAGTATAGATCACAATCCTAATTAGTATCCCATCCTTTTCCAAACAAGAACAGCCAATCTGTATTACATCTGAATTAACTTACGAATATATCCCACCACAATTCTTAAGACCAAGAGATAAATTTTATACAGCTGTGACTATATGTGAAAATGCTTTCACATATATGGCCATGCTTTCTGGATGATTTCAAGTTCCTTTGCTTTTGAAATTAAGTGCACGTAAAGGAATCTCCGTGGAATATTTTCGTTTCTATTATTTTTCCAAGCTAGTACTACTAATTTCTGTAAGTGATAAAGATAAAGATTGTTTGAACATTCATGGACCTAAACCCTCCCAACATAATTGTTTTTCTTTTTCGGTTCAAGGATTTGACTAAGTTATCTATTTGCCTGGTTTTATAAACTTTCTCAAATCGAAGTCAGAGCTTTAAGAAAATGCTTGCCAAAGTGTTTTTTTTTTTTGGGTTATATACGTACATTAATTTCTAAATATGTTATTTTTGAGAAAATAAGTTTCATGCATAGGCAGAAAACATGAGCCTTACTCTCTGTATGGTTTTATCCATATATTTGTTTTGCCGCAATCTTATATACGTATTCGTGACTTCATTTCCATGCTGCTGCCATTTCTTCTTGTCAAGTCCAATAATTTCTCTTATTCTCGTCGATTTCTGGGAAATGATTTTAATTTTTAATGACTTTTAATTTGCATCACTTTGTTCTTCAAGCAATTGAAAGATAGCCTAGAGGTAATGCGGGCAGCAGTTGGTATCTATATGCTATGGGAAACACAACGTAGCCTTGATTGATGGGTGTTTTCTCTCTCTCTCTCTCTCTCTCTCTAAACTGATATTGATTCATCGAAGAAATTCATTTTTATTGGTTTAAACATGAATAACTCTTTCTAATAATCAAGTTGAGACCTTGGCCTTGGGTGTAAAAAGGCACCTTTCTCCTTCACTTGTTATTGCATCGATGCTTCTTATGAAATATAGCACCCCTCGCGATTGCTTTCTAGCTAGCTAGGCAGTTTTACTTGCTTTTAAATGACTACTCACAGGTTATTTTTGACATGACCTATACAATTGAAAAAGAACAGAAACGTATATATCGAAGGTTTTCTGTCCACGAAATGGAAAAAAAGAGAATAAAAACTGTCTCATAAAGGTAGTCTAGGTATTTAATGGATATAGGTAGAGTGCTTGATTGGTTATTAGAACAGATGCGTCTTATCCTCTCTTTTTTTTCCCAATCTCTTTTTGGCAATCTAGTGCAAATAGGGCTATTGTAAAATCCTATCAATCTTGAACATCCAATCCTATTTCAGAAAGCACCATGCAATTATTAGCATCCAAGATGACAGAATTAGTGGCATAAATTCAAAGAAAACTTCGTAATGCCATCATCTCGTCCTTGTCTCTACATTTTTCTCGTTTGAACGTTGAACGATGATGGCTTTGTTAACTAATGCAGGGGAGTGAAACCATTAGGTACCTCCTAGAAAGTGTTTTGAGTAAAGTACGCTATGCATGCAATTTAAAGATGCTAGGCCTTTTGTTTATGGCATGTATGTATATGTTTGAATTTTACACGTATAAAGATTTTTTGAGGGAGAACTGTTGAACTGTTTAAAATTCTCGTAAACTTGCCGGTACTATGTAGATTTTAGTTACTTTAATATTTCAATTGTTACTGTGAAATAAGACAGATGCATTGATTGTATTGCCTACTGGATTTCACTCTTCAGCATGCAGGAGACTATAGAACGGTACATGAAGCATACCAAGGATGCTCGAGCCAAGCCAACTGAACAAAACATGCAGGTTAGGCTTTTTCCAGCTAGCTTTTCTTAATCTTTTTTTTCCCCCTTATTCAATCAAACTATTTGTTGATATATTTCATGCATGCTCTAATGATGAGCTTGTGTCCAATACCTAAAACTAATTAAGTTCAATTTGGATATCACGTTTCATGACAAAACTTGGTTATGCTATTTGCTGTATATTTACCATCTGTCCGCGTAGCAACATTTTGACTTGGTTTGTTACGTCTCTCTCTTGCACGCTGACTCAAATGTCATGCAGCACCTGAAGGCTGAAGCAGCAAACATGATGAAGAAGATAGAGCTTCTTGAAGTTTCAAGGCGGTAATAGGCCTAGTTAACATTCTTCCTGGCCCCCACACCCTCCCCATTTCTAATACATTGAAATGCTAAAGATAGATTCTGAAATTTGAGCTGAAATGCCTCAGGAAACTTCTAGGAGAAGGCTTAGGGTCATGCACTCTAGAAGAACTACAACAGATAGAACAACAGTTGGAGAGGAGCGTAAGCAGCATTAGAGCAAGAAAGGTAAGCCATGACACGGAAACTACTACTAAAGTTTTCTTAACATCATATAAAATGATCAAAATCTAACACGCATGCTTAATCGTTGATTACTTTTCAGACACAAGTTTTCAAGGACCAGATAGAGCAACTAAAAGAAAAGGTAAGCCTTCACTATTCTTATTCTGAACATAATATGTTGAGACCTCAAGATAGTGTACATATTCACAAGAGGATGCAACGTAAATGTTAGAGAAGAAAGGAAAAGCTTATTGGTTGGGAATATTAAGGAAGAAAGGAAAGGAGACTGTTTACGTAACTTGATCAACTTTCTTTGTCCAACCAGCAGAGAAACTAATAATTCTTCATTGCTTATTGGGTGAGTAACTAAAGCTGATTGCTAATAACCATCTTACTGTTTCTTTGGCGAAAATTCAGGAGAAAATCTTAGCTACTGAAAATGCAAGGCTTTGTGAGAAGGTAAGCCTCTTTGCCATTAATAAGATAATGAGAAGTTGGATAGTTTTCACAGGTTTGCTTTCGGCATCGTAACTTTGATATCCTGGATACAGTGAAAAGGCTAAAAGTTTGTGTTGTTTCAGTGTGGAATGCAGCCATGGCAAGGATTAAAGGAGCAGAGAGAGAACAATGGAGCAATCTATGACGAAAGCAGTCCAAGCTCGGAGGTGGAGACGGAACTGTTCATCGGACCACCAGAAACGAGAACAAGACTCTTCATGCAACACAACTGATGATTTGATGGTGGAGGATTATGGCCCACTTTGATCCCACAATTGCCTGACAAATATGAATATATTACATGTTTAAGGCAAAAGGTTCCTAAAATTAGGTTTCCAGTTGTTTTGTTTGCATTAGTTTCCAATAAAAATTTCATACCCGTAAATGGTATGCTAAGTGTAATATTGTTTTTATTGGAAAAAAAAAAAAAAAACTCGATTGAATTTGAACATGACCCTCACTAAACGATATGCGCTATATAAAATATCTTGTTCTGTCTCATAATCTAATCTATATCTTTGGTGATATTGATTTTCCTTGGAAAAAAAAAGGCAAAAGAGGTGGTGACAGCGGATGGACCCACAAGTGATAAATTGCCCATTTTGGGTCTTCAATGTTGGGAAGTTAATAGCCCAACAATATTAGCACGTAGGCTACTACCGCGCCCACGAGGCTGTTACATATCTTCATTCTTCATACAGATTCAGTTCAATGGGGCTAGGCTACGGTTGGGTTGGAATGGTAACGTTCATAGTCTGAATATACAGCTGTCAATTTCGGGCCCCGCCTTGTTCGGCCCAGACTCTGGAAATCCACGAGTTGACAACACGGTTAATTAAAGCTTAAGCCTGTGGCTTTCGGGCTCGTGTTTTAGGCTTATATTTAAAACTCGTTGATTAGGACCAAATTTGTTCCCTAAAATTCAATCTCGTTCGTGCTCTAACAAATTCACAGAGATCTACTAGACCAAAAATCAGCACTGTAATGAAATTAACATAAATATATATACCGAAGTTGTTACATGATCATAATCTTGAATCAAATGCTCAAACGGTTTTAGTACCTGAAACATAAGGCGGTAACAAGGTTTATATAGTATTAATTATAAATAAATATATGTGAAGAGTATTATCCCAGAAGAGGAGGAATGCTTCTTTAAAATCCAAGCATTTTCTTATGTTGTACGCCCGAGCAGGCGCCAGATTTCAATTATTTTAAAACAAAGAATATATCATGGAAAAGAATCCGTGGGTGATGAAGTTTAAGGGTATACCATATTTGTAAAACAGGTTCAGGATCACAATCCATAGGGTGGGCGTGAGAAGGATGCAGAGGAAAGTTGCTGTTTTCAGCTGCTGCTGCCCCAGAAGCACTCCATAAGCCTTGGATTGTTTTGAAGCTTTGTCCTTCTGCCTCCAGCTGAAACACAAATATATTAGGTTACAGTGATGACTTGTGTGCAACATATAAATAATACTGTCATGGAGCATGTTGTAGACGAATGTTCAGTTGCAACCTTAATTTTCAACTGTTTGTTAAGGTCTCCAAGCTGTCGTTCTTGCCAAAACATCACAAAGTAAATGTTAGGCATGAGTTCTGGGACCAAACCTTTCTTGTAAAACTAGCATTAATTTAAGCTAGTAATAACAAAAGCTTCAAAAATACAATTGGGCAATAATCAAAAGAATGGGTGATGATACCCATCAAGGTACATAACTTCAGAGATAAATTAAAGAATTAATCATAATCCGAGCCAGTTCATAAGGAATCCGGTTCCTAATAAAAAGAAAGATTATCTATATGCTTCACCATTGGAATCATATCTCAATTAGTAAAACTAAGAATTTGTTTAATTGGCTCACATTTTATATGTTTATTAGTAATTGTTTAGGTACCTTTTGGCGGAGGTCTTCCATTTGTTCCAACATAATCTGCGTCTACAATTAAGAATAGAAATAAGGCATATATCATGCAATTATATAAGTATTAATTTAAAAGGGTTAACATTAAGTGACTAATATATAGGATTAGCTTCAAAATTTTTTATTTCAGCTATTCCTCCTGAAAAACCTTTTGAAACAACTGATAAATGTAGTCATACAATTAGTAAACCTTGTTGTTTTATATGGAATCACTCATCAAAAAGTGACTATATCAAACTGAAAACTTCTTAGTTAAATTAAATATCTAGAGTTACCTTTCTTTGTTTAGCCAGTGCAAGGGCTCCTTCAAGATGCTTCTCAAGAATTTTGCAGCTCTTTCACACTCAATGGTCCAAGATCTTCTCCAAGTAAAGATGTTTCACATACAATGAGGTTTCATTGATTTTTTTTTTACCTATGCAGAGAAAAAACAATTCTCAGCAATAAAAATCTCGATTTCGGGTCATTAATTTTCTCTATGGCTCAAAACCTACACCCTCTGTAGAAGCTTCCATATTTAGTATGATGGGTGAATTACAAATTTAGTCACTTAATTGTTAGAGGTTTTCTATTTTGGTCACTTAACTATAAAAAGTTACAATTTAGTCACTTAACTTTATAAACTTAACTATTTTGGTCACCCACCTCTTAAAAAATAATAACTTGGTGGTGTGGTATGACCACATCATCCAAAAGGTCACTTGCCAAGATGACATGGCAATGCCATGTAATCAAATATGTCATGTGAAATAGCCTGTCATCATGCCACATGGCATATTGAGTGATATGGCATTGAATCAAATTTTTTTAAGGGTCTGGTGACCAAAATGTTAAATTTTACAAAGATAAGTTAAGTGGCCAAATTATAAGTTTTTATAGTTGAGCGACCAAAACAGAAAACCTTTAAAAGTTAAGTGGTCATTTATGTAATTTACCCTAGTATAATTACATCTATGACAAAGCAGTTTTTCAACTCTGTCAAAACTACAAAGCAATGGTCATAATATTTAATCTTCACTGCAAACAAAATAGAAGAGAGCTATATTGCAACAATTTAGGGCAAATATGAAGTTAATATATCACCTTGAGCTCAATATTTAAGAGCCTATGTTGGACAAAAAGAATTCGGTAATGTACTCTTGTAAATCGATTTACATGGCAAATTATCAATACAACTAAATACTAACTAATTTGTTACCGATAAAAAAAAAAAGTTGTGTGTAATTTTATAAAAAGAAACCTGATTCAAAGGTGCAAATTTTAACATTACACTATGTAAGAATAGACCTCAAAAGAAAAATAATTCGAGTTTCAAAAAAAAAAAACAAATGAGAAGAAAGAAACTGATGAAATAAAGAACTCTTAAAAGGATAATAAGTGACAAATTAAGTAAGAATTATTCATACCACTTACCTTGGATTGAGGCACAGACAACTAAAGGTTAAGAAGAAAAAAAAAATAGAAAAGAAGAACACCTGTGCACCCACGCAGCTAAACATGTGACTCCTCCGATGAAGAGAAGAGAAAACCCCAAGAATCAAGCAAAAAATGAATGTTCGTCAGTTTCTGCACAAAGGGTGTTGCTTGATTTTGGCATCCCCTACAACTCCACAGCATTTATGTTATGGCTGGTTGAAAAGACGGTGAAAGAAGAAACATTGATAAAACCAGAAGATTAAAGGATTAAGATCCATTTGGTATGAAGGAAAAAAAAGGTAAGGAAGAAAATTAAACACCCCTATAAAATATGACAAATTTCTTACACATCTTACACATTATATTAAACAATACAGTGGCGTTAGAAATGGTAAACGCCTTAATTTTATATGTTCTACTGACATTTTGTTCTAAACGCCACTAATCTTTTGCCACTATTTCTCACTTTTTTGTAGTGAAAATCCAGTAGGGTCTCTCCATTTCTCAACTCAATACGTGAAGCAACGTGAAGTTGGATTTTTTTTCCTATTCTGTCCTTATTGTTATATTCTCATCTATATAAATATATTAAAGTTAACACCCTATTAAATTTCATATATAACCCTATTCCAATTTCTGTAGTTTCAACTTTAATGTCCTTTTGGTCTTTTTATAATGTTTTAAATGACTATATGTGAAGTTTCACAAATAAACCTTGGATTATTTCTATAATTTGAAGTTAAGTGTACTTATTTATCTTTTCTATATAATAATGATTTAAATTTTCATAATATTTCTTTTTCTTAAAAAAATTAAGACTTGACAAAAAAAATTAAGGACTTTAAATTAAAAAAGTAATTATTACATATTATTTGAAGAAAAAAAGAAAAACTTCTCATCCATAGAGAATAAAAAAAAGAAATCCATATACATACATACATACATACATACATATATATACATATATAAATATAAATATATATATATATATATTTCAACACAGTATAAAATCTCAATTATAACTTTCTATTGATTTCTATGAAATCAAATTTAATGTACATATTTGTCTTTCTATAATGATTTAAATATATATATATATATATAAATTTTCGATATTTAGATTTTTCAACTCTTACTTAAGATCATAAGAATCTTTCTACTTTTTATTTTTTTATACTGTGTTTTTACTCTTACTCAAAATTGGATGTTGTGATATTTTTTATGACTTATGACCTTTATTTGCTAAATAATAAAATCTTTCTTTGCCTTTCAAAAAAAAATCACAACAATTTCTCTCATTTCCTTTAAGTTCTATCTTAAGTTTTTTTTTTTTTTAAATTCTTCATCTTTCCATAAAAAAGCAAAAAAAAATAGAATACTTACGGTCAGTGTTAAAAAGCAAAAAAAAATCATTTACCCCTTTATATATCTGAAAAGTTTTTTTGAATTTACCATCCTTCCATTAATAAGAAAAGAAAAAAAAAACCCCTCCTCCTTTAGTTATTTTGAATACCGATTTTTTAGTGTAGAATTAAATGATGGAGTAACTTTTAAAAATGATTTCACTTATTTTATACAGTTAAACCAAAGGAACCATATTTTATAACTATTAGCTCACTGTTAATTTCAGAAGTAACATGTATTTTATGTTTACACTATTTCTATTTTTCAAGAAACCATATTTCATCTTATTAATTATATATTGATCATGTGATCTTACTTCTCTCTATCATAATATTGTTAAAAATATGTATATTTTAACAAATATAAATAATTTATTATAATTTTATATAGATTTATAATAACTATAAGATCCATGAGATTCGTATAAATCTAATATAATTTTTTTATATATGCTCTAATAAATAAAAAATATAATATAATATAATTTTATATAATTCGACCACGTTAGCTAACGAGGGTCAAAATTGATAATTTAATATTATTTTTGAAAGCGGAGATTTGGCCAGGAAATTGAAAAGTGATAATCAACCCATTGCTAGTTTTCGAACCCTGATTGGTAGGCTGAGTACGGAATTGTACGGAAGATGTTGACGTGTTTCTAACATTGTACCATCTCCCCACTTCCCACATTTAACTTGGGACTCTTTTGCTTTTTTCTTTCTTTTTTTTTTCCAGTTACTTCAACTGCAAAAAAAAAAAGGGTCCTATTACTACTCCATCATATGTACTTATAATAATATTAATTAATATTCCACCAAAAAAATTAATTAATAATTAGTACTTAAACATATTTCTTTGTTTATAAATTCCTCTTAGACTTTTTAGTTTTCACATAAAATTTTAGACTATATTTGATATGAGAAAACAGATTTATTTTTTGTTTTTATTTTCATAAAAAACAGAAAATGGATGTAAAAACTTGTTTGTTGGATAAGCTGGAAAATGATTTGTGAAAAATGAAAATAAAAATGGTTGAAAATTAGAAAACAAAAAAGTATTGTTTTGAACCTTTTCCATAAAAATGTTTTGTGCATTTGAAGATTTTGAAAACACGGGATTTGTAGAAAATTTTACCCAACCTCCCCCCCAACTTACATAACGACCCTATATCGAATCCCAATATTGACAAATTTGTTATCTTTTGTTTCTTTTTTTTTTTTTAACTTAAGAGAGAGTATTGAGCGAAAAAAAGGAACAAGACAAAAATGGGAGAATACACGGACTCATGGAGTGAGTACTTCCATTTTCTGATTTTCACTGTTTTTTTTTTATTTTTATTTTCTTTAACTAAAAAAAAGCCCTTTTTGTAATTGTCCTTCTCATTATGCCTTTTTTTAAGGTTTTAGAGAAAGGCATCAAACGTGCACATCATTATGATTCACCTTTCATCAAAGTCTAGTAATTGTAAAATGAAAAAAAAAGTCTAGTAATTGTAAATTTGTAATATAATTTCTTTCCACAATAATCATCAATCATTTACATTGTATCAGGTATTATTTTAATTAATAAATTACTTAACTAATAATCTAATAATGATATTTTATTTTACATTTAATTTTGAAAATGTAGATACCAAACACATTTCACTATTTTTATTTTTGAAAATAATTTTTCGTTTTCATATATCAAACATGTTTTCTAGAATTTAAAAAATGAAAACAAAATTTAGAAAACAAAAAATGAAAACAATTTTTAAAAAATAAAAATAAAAAATATTTTCACGTATCATACCTAAATTTCTCTTAGACTTTTTTCAGCCGAGTTTCTTTCTCTGTCTATCTCTTTGAGCAGCTTGTTTCTTTTTTTTTTTTTTACCCCTTTTTCATGTAAGTCTCGGCTTTTGGGTTTGAATTATAAGTTTACCAAAACAAGCAAAAGAAGAGGTTTTATTGTTTAATACTAATAATATATATGCAATAGTCTATCCGAGGAGTATATATCTTTACACCTCTGTGTGTGTGTGTGGTAGGCTGTAGGTGTGGGTGTGAAAATGGAGTACTGCTATATTGTTTTGTTAGTTTCTTAATATGGGTGGGGTTTGAGGAAGCAACAGAAAGCTAAAGGAACAGATGAATAAGGAAAGGTTGTTGTTTGTGGGAATGTGGGCTTAGGGAATTCCCCTTTTTTTATTATTTTTGTTCTCCTTTGGTTGTGAGTGGTGACTAAAAAGGGGACTGCCCCAATAAATCAATCACAATAAAGTTTCTATCTTGGGCCTCTTCTTCACAACAACCATCAGATCATTTTCTTTACTTCGTTCTTTCTGTTCTTTCATTTTTCTTGGTCTCCTCCCTTCTCTAAACTATCTGGGTTTCTTTTGCCTATTCGGTGAGTCATATGCTGAATTTAGTGATCTCCTCTTTGACGTTTACTTCTTTGGAGCTAATTTAATTGAGTTTAAGGGATCGGATCACCTGTAACCCCAAAAAAAAAAAGATCAGATCACCAAAAAGATGGTATATGTTTTCAAGTCTATCGAATTTTCTAAATTTTGCTTAGAGGCCTCTGATCTCCCTTTGCCTCTACCATTTTTTAAACCTTCTTCTTCTTCTACCTCCTTTGCCTGTTTTCTGTATTTTTACATCTCCTTTTCCGTCGAACTCGGGGGAACTTTTTTTTTTCCACACTTTTTGGTGCCTTCCGAACAGTTTAAACAACATAAAACATCCTGTTTTGTTGTGTCTTGTTTACATTGAAGCAATAGTTTATCTCCTCAGTTCCCTCATCTTTGGCTTACAAATCGACATTATTTCTCGGCTCTCTCGGAATCTTTGTCCTCTGACATCATTAAAATTTAAAAGGCTTTCTGGGTTTTACTTTGTTGGATTTCCTCTTTAACTTGAACTACTCTTACTCATTTACACTCTTAATTTGCTTTCTTTTGCATCCTGTTTTGTTCCTCCTACTCATGGGGAAGTGAAACATTTTTTTTTCTCATGTTTTCTTAGTGTGTTTGCTGCTGCTTTATTAGTGCTGATAGCTTCAGTGTTTTTTCTTTTTTCCTTTTCTGCTTGCTTGAAGGTGCGGAGATGGTGAGAGGAAAGACTCAAATGAGGCGCATAGAGAACGCGACAAGCAGGCAAGTTACCTTCTCAAAGCGGCGAAATGGGCTGCTAAAGAAGGCTTTTGAGCTATCAGTTCTTTGTGATGCGGAGGTTGCTCTTATAATATTCTCTTTTAGAGGCAAGCTCTATGAATTTGCAAGTTCTAGGTATTTCTCAGTTTCTCATTTAATTTTCTGCTTCTACTTTCTCTAATGAGTTCAACAATTTTCTTGTATGTGATCATTTTTGTTCCTCGTACTAAGTATTAATCTCATAATTTTTTTTCCTTATATATGGGAATTGCAACCTAGGGTTGTATGATCTGACGCATCTCTCACGTAGAGTTTTTTTTTTTTCCCTAAATTTAAAGTTAGATTTTAACAGTCCCCATTGGTCTCCGGAGATATATTTTTAACTAACGTTCACAGAGAAAAAAAGTGAAAAGCTGATGAATTATGCTTGAACTCATGTACTATATATAATGCTTCGTACGTTAAAAGTCTACATTTTTCTTCATGTGGGGTTTCCAAGAATTAAATTACTTTTAAACTACATTTCCTGAATATTTCCATATTCTTATAGTAGTTAAGTGTTAATGGTGTTTTGGAATGAGAGTTGGCTATCAAATTTCCAAGTATAATGAAAAAACCCTTTTCTTTTTGGGTGAGGGGTTTGAAGAGGCATGTAATTAAACTTGGGTCTTGGTTAATATATATAGTACTATATATTTGAAAAATAAATAAAAACTTATTTCTACTTATTATCAATGTGAAAACTAACATGCACCTTCTTAAAAAAAGTATAAATTCTAAATTGTAAGGTCTTTCTACTTCAGTCCTTAACATTAAAAATGGTTTCCCAAATAGTACTTAGAAATTTAATTTATTCAAGAAATTAAAAGGGTACAATTTTCTGATCCATATGTTATGAGGGAGTACTGCTAGTTTTCATCAGGTGCTGGTGGTAACTTTTGGTTTGTGTTTATATAAAATGCCCTTATTTTGTCTTTCAAGAAATGTTGTCTACTGTTTCTGTCTATGCCTAAGGTAGACGCCATAGTTTAGTTTGATGTACCCTTTCCTAAAGTAGACGGGGGCCTTGAAATGATGGGATGCTCCTGCTATTGATATATTTGTTTTATCCATGTATATTGGAGTCACATCACATCCTCATCCCCATCCAAACACACTATCAGGCTTCGTGCTGAAAGCAAAAGTTAATCGTTGCAAGTGATTGTGCTTGAACTTAATTTATATATCTCGCCATTACTGTTTGATTCAACTTCAGTCATTACTTTTAAGCTATACATGGTAGAGAATAAAATTGGAAAGATGAATAAGGGAAGATGGAAAAGTGGAGAGAAAATGAAATTTTTTGAGGCTTGGTAGGAAAGAAATTAGGGAGGAAAGAAAATGGTAATCTTTCCAATTTTGGAGTGATTGATTTTATACAAGGAGAGAAAATGAGAGTGATGTAATTAAGGAGTGTATAAATACTATGTTGTTCACACTCAACATCATATTTTTTTAAAATTCACCTTATTATTTAAAATTGTAAGAGATATAATATGATAAAATTATATCATTTTTATTTTCTTTCCTCCCATTTCTCAATTCTAACAAACAATGAAAGGAAATAAAATTAATTTTTCTATCTTTTCTATCAAGTACATAAATGAAAGAAAATAATATTTTTTTCATCTTTACACTTTTCTTCCCTTTTCATTTTCTTTCTTTCCATTTTTCTTTCTCTCCTACCAAGTAAAGCCTTAAGGTTATGATATTAATTGCATCTTTAAACATTAGCTTAGTGCTTACTTCAGGTAGGATGAGAAGTTCAGTATAGATCACAATCCTAATTAGGATCCCATCCTTTTCCAAACAAGAACAGCCAATCTGTATTACATCTGAATTAACTTACGAATATATCCCACCACAATTCTTAAGACCAAGAGATAAATTTTATACAGCTGTGACTGTATGTGAAAGTGCTTTCATATATATGGCCATGCTTTCTGGATGATTTCAAATTCCTTTTCTTTTGAAATTAAGTGCAAGTAAAGGAATCTCCGTTTAATGTTCTTTTTTACAAGCTAGTACTACTAATTTCTGTAAATTCTAAATTGCAAGGTCCTACTTCAATCCTTAACATTAAAAATGGTTTCCCAAATAGTACTTAGAAATTTAATTTTATTCAAGAAATTAAAAGGGTACAATTTTCTGATGCCACATATGTTATGAGGGAGTACTGCTAGTTTTCATCAGGTGCTGGTGGTAACTTTTGGTTTGAGTTTATATAAAATGCCCTTATTTTGTCTTTCAAGAAATGTTGTCTATTGTTTCTGTCTATGCCTAAGGTAGACACCATAGTTTAGTTTGATGTACCCTTTCCTAAAGTAGAAGGGGATTGAAATGATGGGAGATGCTCCTGCTATTTGCAGATATATTTGTTTTATCCATTTATATTGGAGTCACATCCTCATCCCCATCCAAACACACTATCAGGCTTCGTGAGGTACTAAGAAGCTGAAAGAAAAAGTTAATCATTGCAAGTGATTATGATTGATCGAACTTAATTCATATATATCTCGCCACATTACTGCTTGATTCAGTCATTGCTTTTGAGCTATACTCGGTAGGTAAGAAAATTGGAAAGATGGGTAAGGGAGAATGAAAAAGTAGAGAGAAAATGAAATTTGTGAGGCTTGATAAGACAGAAATTAGGGAGAAAAGAAAATTGGAGAGATTGATGTTTTCTCTCCTTAAGTATAGAACAAGTCACTCCAAAATTGAAAAGATTAATGGAGAGAAAATAAGAGTGATGTGATTGAAGAGTGTACAAATACTAGCTACATTGTCCACATTCCACAGATCATTTTTTTTTTTAAATTTACCTTATCATTTAAAGTTGTGAAAGATATAATGGTATATATCATTTTTCTTTTCTTTTCTCGCATCTTTCAATTCTACCAAACAATGAAAGAAAAGAAAATTAATTTTTCTTCCAACTTTTCTATCTTTTCTACAAGCACACAAATAAAAAAAAATATTTTTTTCATCTTTATACTTTTCTTCCCTTCCAATTTTCTTTCTTTCCATTTTTTTTTCTTTCTCCTACCAGGCAAAGCCTTAAGGTTATGATATTAGTTAGTGGTTACTTCACGTAGGATATGAGAATATTCTTTTTTACGAGCTAGTACTACTAATTTCTGTAAATGATAAAGATTGTTTGAACATTCATGTACTTAAAACCTCCCAACATAATTGTTTTTCCTTTTCTGTTAATTGATTTGACTAAGTTATCTATTTGCTCGGTTTAATAAATTTTCGCAAATCGAAGTCGGAGCTTTAAGAAAATGCTTGCCAAAGTGTGTTTTTTTCTTTTGGTTATATATGTACATTAATTTCTAATTTTTTTTTGAAAAAATAAGTTTCATCCATAGGCAGAAAACATTAGCCGTACTCTCTCTATGGTTTTATCCATATATTTGTTTAATTTGCCCCAATCTTACATACGTATTCGTGATTTCATTTCCATGCTGCTGCCATTTCTTCTTGTCAAGTCCAATAATTTCTCCTGTTCTCGTCGATTTCAGGGAAATGATTTTAATTTTTCATGACTTTTAATTTGCATCACTTTGTTCTTCAAGCTATTGAAAGATGGTGGCTTTCTTAACTAATGCAGGGGAGTGAAACCATTAGGTACCTCCTAGAAACAGTTTTGAGTAAACTACGCTATGCATGCTATTTGTAGATGTTAGGCCTTTAATTTCTTTATTGCATGTGTGTATATGTTTGAATTTACACGTATAAAGATTTTTGAGGTAGAACTGTTTAAAATTCTCCTACTATATGTAGATTCTAGTTACTATAATATTTCAATTGTTACCCTGAAAGAAGACAGGTGCATTGATTGTATTGCCTACTGGATTTCACTCTTCAGCATGCAGGAGACAATAGAACGGTACATGAAGCATACCGAGGATGCTCGCGCCAAACCAACTGAACAAAACATGCAGGTTAGGCTTTTTCTAGCTTCTCTTAATCTTTTTTCACCCTTTTGTTTTAATCAAACTATTTGTGGATATATTTCATGCATGTTCTAATGGTGAACTTTTGTCCAATACCTAAAACTAATTAAGTTCAATTTGGATATATATCATGACAAAACTTGGTTATGCTATTTGCTGTATATTTACCATCTGTCGGCGTAGCAACATTTTGACTTGGTTTGTTACGTCTCTCTCTTGCACGCTGACTCAAATGGCATGCAGCACCTGAACGCTGAAGCAGCAAACATGATGAAGAAGATAGAGCTTCTTGAAGTTTCAAGGCGGTACTAGGCCTAGTTAGCATTCTTCCTGGCCCCCACACCCTCCCCATTCCTAATACATTGAAATGCTAAAGATAGATTCTGAAATTTGAGCTGAAATGCCTCAGGAAACTAGTAGGAGAAGGCTTAGGGTCATGCACTCCAGAAGAACTACAACAGATAGAACAACAGTTGGAGAGGAGCCTACGCAACATCAGAGCAAGAAAGGTAAGCCTTGACATGGAAACTACTACTAAAGTTTTCTTAACATGATATAAAATGATCAAAATCTAACACGAATGCTTAATCGTTGATTACTTTTCAGACACAAGTTTTCAAGGAACAGATAGAGCAACTAAAAGAAAAGGTAAGCCTTCACCATTCTTATTCTGAACATAATATGTTGAGACCTCAAGATGGTGCACATATTCACAAGAGGATGCAACGTAAATGTTAGAGAAGAAAGGAAAAGCTTATTGGTTGGGAATATTAAGGAAGAAAGGAAAGGAGACTGTTTACGTAACTTGATCAACTTTCTCTGTCCGACCAGCAGAGAAACTAATAATTCTTCTTTGCCTATTGGGTGAGTAACTAAAGCTGATTGCTAATAACCTTCTTACTGTCTTTTTGGCGAAAATTCAGGAGAAAATCTTAGCTACTGAAAATGCAAGGCTTTGTGAGAAGGTAAGCCTCTTTGCCATTAATAAGATAATTAATGAGAAGTTGGGATAGTTTTCACAGGTTTGCTTTTGGCATCGTAACTTTGATATCTTGGATGCAGTGGAAAGGCTAAAAGTTTGTGTTGTTTCAGTGTGGAATGCAGCCATGGCAAGGATTAATGGAGCAGAGAGGGAATAATATTGGAGCAATATGTGACGAAAGCAGTCCAAGCTCGGAGGTGGTGACGGAACTGTTCATCGGACCACCAGAAAGGAGAGCAAGACTCTTCCTGCAACACAATTGAGGATTTAATGGTGGAGGATTATGACCCATTTTGATCCCCAATTGCCTTACAAATATGAATATATTACACGTTTAAGGCAAACGCTTCATAAAATTAGGTTACCAGTTGTTTTGTTTGCATTAGGTTCCAATAAAAATTTCATACCCGCAAATGGTATGCTAAGTGTAATATTGTTTTTATTGAAAAAAAAAATAACCATAGCTTGAGGAATGCTCCTTTAAAATCCAAGCATTTTCTTATGTTGTACGCTTGAGCAGGCGTCTCTCTTTCTCTATAACATAGATATGTTGGCAACATTATAAAAATCCCAAATACAGAAACATCAAATATTTATATATTTGTAGGTTTGTTTTGACGTGGGAGACGATGGATCGCTCAAATGACCCATCCGTGGATGAAGTTGGTCTCACCAGTCATGCTTTTGGGGACTGAAGATCTTCAGCCTCAACATACTGATGGTACCTGATATGGCAACGTTTTAACTTTGTCAGAATGCATTTTCGCCTTCCCAGATTTCAATTATTTTGAAACAAAGAATATATCATGGAAAAGAATCCGTGGGTGATGAAGTTTAAGGGTATACCCTATTTGTAAAACAGGTTCAGGATCACATTCCATAGGGTGGGCGTGAGAAGGATGCAGAGGAAAGTTGCTGTTTTCAGCTGCTGCTGCCCCAGAAGCACTCCATAAGCCTTGGATTGTTTTGAGGCTTTGTCCTTCTGCCTCCAGCTGAAACACAAATATATTAGGTTACAGTGATGACTTGTGTGCAACACAGTGGCGTAGCCAGAAAATCTCTAAAGTGGTGTCAATAGATTAATATAATATTAATATTTAAGATGTAAATATATAAATTTAAATTATCACAATATAATTTTTGCATAATAACACTTCCTAAAAAGATATAAATATAAAATGAGAAGTGTAAATATATTTAATTTACAATTCTTCGTGACAAATTTTTATATTTTAAAACCGTTATATAATTGTTTCATTATAATTGATTTACTCTTTGTTATCTTCATTACTCTATAAATAAGTAAAAATAGATACTAAGAGAAATCTTAAATTTTAAAACTATATTAAAGTAATCTCCTAAAGGAGATTCAAGGATGGAGGGTTAATTTTGCGGGTGTGGTGGGGGTAGTGTTGGTGGGGGCCATGTCATTTGGCGTCCCCCCAACGGTTGCTTTTTTTTTTTTTTTTAA
Source organism: Microcos paniculata (assembly GCA_030664755.1). Classification (NCBI taxonomy): domain Eukaryota; kingdom Viridiplantae; phylum Streptophyta; class Magnoliopsida; order Malvales; family Malvaceae; genus Microcos; species Microcos paniculata. The sequence goes on from CP131461.1 coordinate 39,234,330, forward strand.
CTTTAAGAATTAACCATGGTTAATAAATTGTGTTTTGTTACAAGTAGTAGTTAATTTCTTTTTTTCTCAAAAGTCAAATAGAATCAGATGATTTTATAGTATTTTTTTTGTGAGATCAATGGTAAAAGTAAAAGTGAAAAGTTAAGTATAAAATTCTTATTAATTTTAAGTTGACCACATGAAATTGGGTAATATATATATATATAGACCCCCAAATTTTCATATTTTTCTTAAATTTAGACATGTACTTCCAAAAATTTTTAAATTTAACTAGGGTCATTTCACCACACAACCTATAACGTGGCTACACCATTGGTGCAACATATAAATAATACTGTCATGGAACACGTTGTAGACAAATGTTCAGTTGCAACATTAATTTTCAACCGTTTGTTAAGGTCTCCAAGCTGATGTTCCTGTCAAAACATAACAAAGCAGATGTTAGGCATGAGTTCTTAACAAGCCTGCTAGCATTAATTTTAGTAATAACAAAAGCTTCAAAAATACAATTGGGCAATATTAATCAAAAGAATGCGTGAAGACATCCATCAAGAAAGGAACATAACTTCAGAGATAAAATAAAAAATTAACCATAATCCAAGCCAGTTCATAAGTAATCGGGTTCCTAATAAGAAGAAAGAATATCTATATGCTTAACCATTGGAGTCATATCTCAATTAGTACAAGAATTTGTTTAATTGGCTCACACATTTTCTATGTTTATTAATTGTTTAAGTACCTTTTTGGGGAGTGCTTCCATTTGTTCTAACATAATTCGTGTCTACAGTTAAGAATAGAAATAAGGCATATATCATGCAGTTATATAAGTATTAATTTAAAAGGGTTAACATTAAGTGATTAATATATAGGATTAGCTTCAAAATTTTTTATTTCAGCTATTCCTCCTAAGAAACCTTTTGAAACAACCGATAAATGTAGTAATACAATTAGTAAACCTTCTTGTTTCTTTTGAATCACTCATCAAAAAGTGACTATATCAAACTGAAAACTTCTTAGTTAAATTAAATATCTGGAGTTACCTTTCTTTGTCTAGCCAGTGCAAGGGCTCCTTCAAGTTGCTTTTCAAGATTTTGCAGCTCTTTCACACTTAACGATCCAAGATCTTCTCCAAGCAAATTCTTTAAACATATAATTGAAATATAAATAAATATGTAAGTATATCAATATGTGTTCTTGAAGGCCATTAAACATATTGAAACCACCTAGAAATGCTGATTTGATCTCAAAAATGACCCAACCTTTGAGTGCGTTGCAGTGATTCGTATTTTGCCTTTAACTTGGTTACCTTTTGGTACCAACTTTGCATTGATAACCAAAGACAACTTAAGAAACAAAGTCAAGCTCACTGATTATTTCCAAAAGGTCATAAGCATCTAGGACAAAATTATTGTGGAAGGACTTGAAATGGTAGCAATTAATGAGAGATGATCTCATAGACTCGGTTTCGTTGAAGTTACCATGGAACCAAGATGTGACATAACTATGACCACATATTTAAAATAAATTTTATCCCAATAAATGTCATTAATTATGAAACTTGCCCAAAAAATTTTAATAATATTTATTTGGGGCTAAATTTTTTTAAACTAATGGCTAAACTATAAGTCACGTCTTAGTTTCATGATAACTTCTATAGAACCGAGTCTGTTGGATTATTTCTCAAAATTAACTGTCCAGATATTGCATCCTGATCATATATACTGTACTAGAACAAGACACAGCTACTACAAGATATAATTGCCAATCCCAGAATGCAATTTCACGACAAATTCATCATAGCTATAAAGTTATCAATAAGATGAAGCGCTTTAATAAAGATAGAAAATAAAGACTAAATTTCCTTTTGAGGGTTCATAAAATATTTGCTAGACCAAGCAACAAGTCTCCAAGAGAAATTTTAGTGATAAAAAAACCTACGTTTCACGTTCAAGGCTGTTCTCTTTAGGAAAAAAAGCAGCAACATTGGTATCGCTCAAGGGTCTTGGTTATACTGCAAAAAGAAAGTATAATTGAACATCAGCAATCTACTACACACAATAATTGGTCCAAGGAACGGACTCTAGGGGTTCGTTTGGTAGGAAGAAAAGAAAAAGAAAAAAAAGAAAAATTTTCTAATCCAACAGATGATCTATAAAATAGGATGTGTAATTATAAATTATAACCATTAAAATTAGTAAATTTCATTCCTTTCGACCAAACGGATCCAACTTACACATCTGAGCATAATCCAAACAAGGACTTTAAATCGAAAATACAGTCACTGGAATTTGGAATCCAGTTAAATGAGGGAACTTTGATATCTCAATTTAGCTAATTATCTTTACAATGAGGGAACTTTGATATCTCAATTTAGCTAATTATCTTTACAATGAGGGAACTTTGCAATGTATAATCGTAACGTGCTTAGCTAACGTAATAATCTCTAGTTGGCACCCTATATATAATTTTGTTTTTGGTCCATCCTTATATTGCTTCCTATAGTTAAATCGTGAGTTCTAGTAATATATCAAAATTCATTCACAAAATTGCAAAACCATTGAAATTCCAGTCGATAATATTCCGGGAAATGAATGTGGATTAAAATACCTTAACTCTTGTTCTTTTGCTGAAATTTTCCAAATAGCTTAAGTATAAAACTTAAGAAAATATATGAAGAAAAAATAAATACATAAATCCCATATATATAGCTTGAGCCGCTTAAAAACTGACCGTTCTCTTCATTTTCTTCCTTGTATTATATAAGATGTTTCACATACAATGAGGTTTCATTGATTTTTTTTTACCTATGCAGAGAAAAAACAATTCACAGCAATAAAAATCTCGATTTCGGTTCATTAATTTTCTCCATGGCTCAAAACCTGCACCATTTGTAGAGGCTTCCATATTTAGTATGATTATCTTTATGACGAAGCAGTTTTTCAACTCTGTCAGAACTACAAAGCAATGATCATAAGATTTAATCTTCACTGCAAACAGAATAGAAGAGAGCCATATTGCAACAATTTAGGGCAAATATGAAGTTAATATATCACCTTGAGCTCAATATTTAAGATCCTATGTTGGACAAAAAGAATTCGATAAAGTACTCTTGTAGATCGATTTACATGGCAAATTATCAATATAACTAAAGACTAACTAATTTGTTGACGATAAAAGAAAAAAGTTGTGTGTGTAATTTTATTTTAAAAAGAAACCTGATTCAAAGGTGTAAATTTTAACATTACACCATGTAAAAATAGACCTCAAAAGAAAAATAATTCGAGTTTCAAAAAAAAAATAGAAATGAGAAGAGAGAAACTGATGAAAGAAAGAACTCTTAAAAGGATAATAAGTGACAAATTAAGTAAGAATTATTCATACCACTTGCCTTGGATTGAGGCACAGACAGCCAAAAGTGAAGAAGAAAAGAAAAAGAAATAGAAAAAAAGAATAGTCTTAGTTTTTGGTTGGTTGTGTTCTCTTAAGTCTCTGATTGTCGGTGTTTAGTTTATGTTGGACTTTTCTATATAAATTCTTTTTGTGTCCTTTTTTGAGGTGATTTTTAGATCACTTTTATTAATAATATTTTCTGTTTTTCAAAAAAAAAAGAAGAAACGTTGATAAGGAAAAAAAAAGATTAAGATCAAAGGATTAAGATCCGTTTGGTATGAAGAAAAAAAAAGATAAGGAAAAAAATTAAACACCCTTGTAAAACATGACAAATTTCTTACACATTATATTAAACAATACAGCGGCGTTTGGAATGGTAAACGCCCTAATTTTATACGCTCTATTGACATTTTGTTCAGAATGCCACTAATCTTTTGCCACAATTTCTCACTTTTTTGTAGTGAAAATCCAGTAGGGTCTCTCCATCTCTCGACTCAATACGTGAAGCAATGTGTGGTTGGATTTTTTTTTCCTATTCTGTTCTTATTGTTATTATTCTCATTTAGTATTATTTTTGGAAGCGGGGAATAGAACAGGAAAATGAAAAGTGATAATCAGCCCATTGCTAGTTTTCGAACCCTGATTGGTCGGCTGAGTACGGAAATTGTACGGAAGATGTTGACGTGTTTCTAACATTGTACCATCTCCCCACTTCCCATATTTAACTTGGGACTCTTTTGCCTTTTTCTTTCTTTCTTTTTTTTTCCACTGCAAGGAAAAAAAAAGGTCCTATTACTACTCCATCATCTGTACTTATAATAATATTAATTAATATTCCACCAAAAATATTAATTAATAATTTGTACTTAAACATATTTCTTTGTTTATAAATTCCTCTTAGACTTATTTCAGTTTTCACCAAAAATTTTAATTTCTCTTAGACTTTTTTCAGCCAAGTTTCTTTCTCTGTCTATCTATTTGAACAGTTTGTTTCTTTTTTTTCCTTTTTCATGTAAGTCATGGCTTTTGGGTTTGAATTATAGGTTTACCAAAACAAGCAAAAGAAGAGGTTTTATTGTTTAATACTAATAATATATATGCAATAGATATCCGAGGAGTATGCATCTTTACACGTGTGTGTTAGTGGCGCCACGTTATAGGTTGTGTGGTCAAATGACCCCAGTTAAATTTAAAAAATTTTAGAAGTACATGTGTAAATTTAAGAAAAATATGAAATTGACCCCATTAAAAAAAACAAATTTGGGAGTCTATATATATATAACCCAATTTCATGGGGTCAACTTAAAATTAATAAGAATTTTATACTTAACTTTTCACTTTTACTATTGATCTCACCAAAAAAAACTATAAAACCATCTAATTCTATTTGACTTTTGAGAAAAAAAAGAAACTAACTACTACTTGTAACAAAATACAATTTATTAACCATGGTTAATTCTTAAGATAAAAAATCAATAAAAGTAAAGTTAAAAAAAAGAAAAGAAAGAAAAGCAACCATGGGGGGATGCCAAATGACATGGCCCCCACCAACACTACCCACATCACACCCCCAAAATTGCCCCTCCATCATTGAACTCCTTAAGGAGATTACTTTAATATAATATAAGTGTTATTATGTAAAAATTATGCTGTGTTAATTTAAATTTATATATTTACATATTAAATATTAATATTATATTAATTTATTGACACAACTTTAGAGATTTTCTGGCTACGCCACTAGTGTGTGTGGTAGGCTGTAGGATTGGGTGTGAAAATGGAGTACTGCTATGTTGTTTTGTTAGAGCATCTCCAATGAATACACCAAAACACTATTTTGGTGTAAAATTTGGTGTAAAGTCACTCCAATGAAGGCACCATTTTACTACTATCGATGCACACCAAATTGGTGTTGCTACAGTATTACACCACTGTAGCAAACACCAAATTGGTGTTTGCCGGGGTTTTTTTTTTTTTTCAAATTTAACCTTTATCTTTTATTTATATTACTTTTATATCCTTTGTACTTTTTGATTTATTTATATAATTTGATAAATGTTTAAATTTAACATTTTAATTATAATGAAAAAATGTATGATTAAAAAGATTTCATGGAGACCTTTAAAATGAGCTCAATATTGAATATGTTTTGACTCTATTTTCAATTATTACTTATAAAAGTAATTTTTGTTGTTGTTAAAATTCAATAAAATAATATACTTAAAGCAATTAAATTAAAAGTTACTTAAATTAAAAGCAAAATACAAGCTAAATAGAGTACATATAAATTACAACATAGATTAAAAAAAATTACAACAAAGACTAAAATAAACAGATAGACATTAATAATTTAATATAAGCATCTAAAAATTTGGAAAATCATCCACATTTCCTCCTAATCCAGCAAAATATTGGTCAAAGATACTAGATGAGCCAGCTCCTTGAGATTGTTGATCACGAGTTCTTTTTGCGTAAATTCTCATTTGTTCATTTTTTAAAGCATCACGCAACACTGGATCTTTGATGGAATCTGCATCCTTGTATAAAATTTTATTTTCTTCTCGTCGTTCTCGCAATTCTAATTTCTTGGCCTCATTTTGAGCTCGCAATAATTGAAGCTCATAATTCTTTTGAAGCAAAGATTGATTTTGTTGCAAACAGTCGTTGCTTTACTGGAACATTCCTTTGATTTCTTGGCTTTCTTCTTTCACGGAATTAAAAATTTGCTTCATTTCCTCATTTTGTTTCTTTTTCAATTTTTCTTTCTTTCTCCTAGTAGGACGTTCGGTTGTATCATTATTGTCATTAAATTGATCTTCAATTTCAAAGTCATCATTTAAATCAATACAAAATGATGATGATCCGATTGACTTATCTGATCTGTTGGAGTCTGACTGCGACATTTCATTGCAATTTGTTCGTTTTCTACGACCAGGTATTTCTTGCTTGCTGCTACCTTCAGCATATTTCTCTATGTCTTTAAGGATGGGTCATACATGATCAAATTTGAATCCTCTTTTGAAATTTGGATCTTGTGCTAGTAAAGCTTTTGCTTTATCTAACTGTAAAACACCATTAGAAATAACAATTTTTCAAATGATATCAAATGAATGATTAAAAGTAATAAACATATTTATATTAATCAAATTTATCAAATACTTACAATATCCTGTTCTGAAGCCCCACTTGGATTCAAATTTTCAATTTGTCGAACGCATCCTCTTAATTTGCCAACAGCTGCCATTATTGTTTGCATTCGAGTTTGTAAAGATCTTCTTGGTCGAACATTACTGATATGCGTTGGTAACATTTGATGATAATCAGCTTCAATGCGAGACCAAAATTGACTACTAGATTGATTTGTACCAATAATTGAATCTTGAGAAACATCAAGATATACATGGCATAGGACTCGATCTTCCGCATTTGAATATGAAGCAGTACGTAACGTAGTTGAAGACTTTTCACCTAACTTCGAGTTTGACATTTTGAGAGAGATTTCAAGGAGTGTTTAGAAATAAATGCTTTCAGTTTGATGGTAGAAAATAGAAATCCATTATTTATAGAGATATGGTATGGAAGAGTTAAGAATTTAAATGAACGGTTTAGATGAATGCTACTTTTAATCCAACGGTTGGGTGAGATAAAGTCAGATTCTCTGAAGTTTCTTGAATGTTGTGTTAGATTTTCTGATGTTTCTTGGATATAGTGTGCAATATGTCAGACTTTAAATGAATGGTGTAGATGAGCATCACTTTAAATCAATGGTTGGATGAAGACAAAGTTAAATTGTCTGAAATTTTGTAGTAGATTGTATTAGATTTTCTGACGTTTATTGGATATGGTGTGTAAGATATAATATTCCAAATGAACGGTTTAGATGAATGCTACTTTTAATCCAACGGTTGGGTGAGATAAAGTCAGATTCTCTGAAGTTTCTTGAATGTTGTGTTAGATTTTCTGATGTTTCTTGGATATAGTGTGCAATATGTCAGACTTTAAATGAATGGTGTAGATGAGCATCACTTTAAATCAATGGTTGGATAAAGACAAAGTTAAATTGTCTGAAATTTTGTAGTAGATTGTATTAGATTTTCTGACGTTTATTGGATATGGTGTGTAAGATATAATATTCCAAATGAACGGTTTAGATGAATGCTACTTTTAATCCAACGGTTGGGTGAGATAAAGTCAGATTCTCTGAAGTTTCTTGAATGTTGTGTTAGATTTTCTGATGTTTCTTGGATATAGTGTGCAATATGTCAGACTTTAAATGAATGGTGTAGATGAGCATCACTTTAAATCAATGGTTGGATGAATACAAAGTTAAATTGTCTGAAATTTTGTAGTAGATTGTATTAGATTTTCTGACGTTTATTGGATATGGTGTATAAGATATAAGAATTTAAATGAATGGTGTCTATGAATGTCACTTTTAATCTAATGGTTGTTAAAAAGAAAAGGACTAAAATTCAAGTTTTACTATAAAAGGCAACACATCACCATCCATTTTATCATTCAACCCTCTACCATATTATCTTCAAACATGAGTTCCAATGTTAGTCAATCTCATATATCATCTTCATCTTCATCCTCGTCCTCATCTTCAGAGGATGATTTTGATCTTACTAATGCAATAGAAGCACAAAGTCAAGCTATTAGAGTCCAACAAGCAGCATTACTAAATGTGTATGCTAACACCAACCTTCTTATGGCTTACTATACAAACAATGAAGAGAACCAGCGAAGACATAGAGGCTCGGTTCCTGGTCATAGAGTGATTTATCGTGGTCGTGCAGAGGCTGAACATAATCTATGGGTTGATTATTTTGCAGATAACCCAAGATATAATGAAGCAATGTTTCGTAGGCGATTTCGAATGAGTCGAAGTTTATTTTTACGGATTGCCAACGCTGTTGAAACTCATGACAACTACTTTGTGCAACGAAGAGATGGATTCGGTAGACTCGGATTATCTAGTTTGCAAAAAATAACAGCAGTATTTCGAATGTTGGCATATGGTGTATCAGCTGATTCTACTGACGAATACATTAAAATTGGGGAATCGACTGCAATTGAAAGCATGAAGAGATTTTGTCGAGCAGTTGTAGAGGTTTTTGGAGAACGTTATTTGAGAGCACCAAACGCTGATGATGTTGCAAGGCTGCTTGAAATTGGTGAGAAACGTGGTTTTCCAGGAATGCTTGGGAGTTTAGATTGTATGCACTGGGCTTGGAAAAACTGTCCAACGGCTTGGGCAGGACAATATAGTGGACGTAGTGGATCCCCAACTATTATTCTTGAGGCTGTAGCTGATTATGATTTGTGGATATGGCATGCTCATTTTGGTTTGCCTGGTTCGAACAATGACATTAATGTGTTGGAGGCATCCCACTTGTTCGCAAATCTTGCTAAAGGTATAGCACCTCCGGCTCATTATGTTATTCAAGGAAAGGAGTTTAACATAGGATATTATTTAGCTGATAATATATATCCTAAATGGTCAACTCTTGTACAAACCATTCATGATCCACGAGGTCCAAAAAAAAAGTTATTTGCGATGATGCAAAAAGCATGTAGGAAGGATGTAGAACGTGCATTTGGAGTTCTTCAATCACGGTTTGCAATTGTCAAGGGACCAGCATGGTTTTGGCAAAAACACATTTTGCATGATATAATGTCATCATGTATCATAATGCACAATATGATCATTGAGGATGAACGTGATGCGCATACGGAAATTGAAAATTGGAGGGACACACCAGCCCCTGAAGTTGAGATGGTACAAGATGAAACAATCCGATTTCAAGAATTCCTTAATCGGCACAGGCAAATCAGAGATAAAGAAGCTCATTTTGCACTTCGTAATGCATTAATTGAGCATCTATGGGAGCGATATGGTAATTCAGAAAATTAAAGGTTAAATATGAAAAAAAATGTAATCTTTGTAGTAGTGACCAAATAATTGGTAGAATTATGTGAAATAATTTTTGTTCGAATTGTTTTTGTAATAATATTAAGTTAAAATAATCATGTTTAATGTGAGTAATTAATTTATTAGAAAATATTATTAATTATTATTTAACAATAATTTTTTTATTTTCAATAAATAAAATAATATTGCAAGCATTATCTAAATAAAAATTGATTCTATTGTATAAATAATTATTTTATTACTGTTTACACCAATTTGGTGTAGAATACATTGGAGTGAAAAAAAATTTAATGTAAACATATTCTATAAAGATTCTTTTTTTACATCAATTTGGTGTAAAATTTGGTGCAACACGTTGGATGCTCTTAGTTTCTTAATATGGGTGGCGTTTGAGGAAGCAACAGAAAGCTATCAGGATAGATGAATAAGGAAAGGTTGTTGTTTGTGGGAATGCGGGCTTAGGGAATTCCTTTTTTTTTTTTCCTCCTTTGGTTGTGAGTGGTGACTAAAAAAGGGTGCCCAATAAATCAATCACCATAAAGTTTCTATCTTCGGCCTCTTCTTCACAACAACCATCAGATCATTTTCTTTACTTCTTTCTTTCTTGCTGTTCTTTCATTTTTCTTGGTCTCCTCCCTTCTCTAAACTATCTGGGTTTCTTTTGCCTATTCGGTGAGTCATATGCTGAATTTAGTGATCTCCTCTTTGACGTTTACTTCTTTGGAGCTAATTTAATTGAGTTTAAGGGATCAGATCACCTGTAACCCCCCAAAAAAAAAACATGAGATCACCAAAAAGATAGTATATGTTTTCAAGTTTATCGAATTTTCTAAATTTTGCTTGGAGGCCTCTGATCTCCTTTTGCCTTTACCATTTTTTAAACCTTCTTCTTCTTCTACCTCCTTTGCCCGTTTTCTGTATTTTTACATCTCCTTTTCTGAAGAACTCGGGGGAACTTTTTTTTTTTCCCACACTTTTCGGTGCCTTCCGAACAGTTTAAACAACATAAAACATCCTGTTTTGTTGTGTCTTTTTTACATTGAAGCAATAGTTTATCTCCTCAGTTCCCTCAGCTTTGGCTTAACAATCGACATTATTTCTCAGCTCTCTCGGATTCTTTGTCCTCTGACATCATTGAAAGGTTTTTTTGGGTTTTACTCGGTTGGATTTCCTCTTTAACTTGAATTACTCTTACTCATTTACACTCTTAATTTGCTTTCTTTTGCATCCTGTTTTGTTCCTCCTACTCATAGGGAAGTGAAACATTTTTTTCTCTCATGTTTTCTTAGTGTGTTTGCTGCTGTTTTATTAGTGCTGATAGCTTCAGTGTTTTTTCTTTTTTCCTTTTCTGCTTGCTTGAAGGTGCGGAGATGGTGAGAGGAAAGACTCAAATGAGGCTCATAGAGAACGCCACAAGCAGGCAAGTTACCTTCTCAAAGCGACGAAATGGGCTGCTAAAGAAGGCTTTTGAGCTATCAGTTCTTTGTGATGCGGAGGTTGCCCTTATAATCTTCTCTCCTAGAGGCAAGCTCTATGAATTTGCAAGTTCTAGGTATTTCTTAGTTTCTCATTTAATTTCCTGCTCTACTTTCTCTAATGAGTTCAACAGTTTTCTTGTATGTGATCATTTTTGTTCCTTGTACTAAGTATTAATCTCATAATTTTTTTTCCTTATATATGGGAATTGCAACCTAGGGTTGTATGATCTGACACACATATTCTATCTCTCACGTAGAGTTTTTGTTTTTCCTAAATTTAAAGTTAGATTTTAACCGTCCCCATTGATCTCCGGAGATATTTTTAATTAACGTTCACAGAGAAAAAAAGTGAAAAGCTGATGAATTATGCTTGAACTCATGTACTAGATATATAATATGCTTTGTACGTTAAAAGTCTACATTTTTCTTCATGTGGGGTTTCCAAGAATTAAATTACTTTTAAACTAAATTTCCTTAATATTTCCATATTCTTATAGTAGTTAAATGTACAATGGTGTTTTGGAATGGGAGTTGGCTATCAAATTTCCAAGTATTATGGAAAAACCCTTTTCCTTTTGGGTGAGGGGTTTGAAGAGGGAGGTAATTAAACTTGGGCCTTAATTAATATATATATATATATATATACATATATATGTCTAGAGAGAAAGAGAGTACTATATCTATATTTGAAAACTAATAAAGGTGATCTGTAAGTATTACTGTCAACCCACTCTGAGGCTTGTGGCATGCCCTGATCTTAGATTGGGGCAGCCTCCTCTCTCACATAAACTTTTTCTCACCAAAAAAAAAAGAAAAAAAATAAAAATTTATTTCTATTTATCAAAGTGAAAACCAACTTGCACCTTCTCAAAAAAGTATAAATTCTGAATTGTAAGGTCCTTCTACTTTAGTCCTTAACATTGACAATGGTTTCCCAAATAGTAGTACTTAGTAACTTAATTTTATTCAAGAAATCAGAAGGGTAAAATTTTCTGATGCACTATGTTATGAGAGAGTACTGCTAGTTTTCATCAGGTGCTGGTGGTAACTTTTGGGTTGAGTTTATATAAAATGCCTTTATTTTGTCTTTCAAGAAATGTTATCTACTGTTTCTGTGTATGCCTAAGGTAGACACTATATTTTTGTTTGATGCACCCTTTCCTAAAGTAGAAGGGTGCCTAGCTAGATATGATGGGGATACTCCTGCTATTTGTAGGTACATTTATGTTATCCATGTATATTGGAGTCACATCCTCATCCCCATCCAAACCCACTATCAGGCTTCGTGAGGTACTAAGAAGCTGAAAGAGAAGTTAATCATTGCAAGTGATTATGATTGAACTTAATTCGCATATATCTCGCCACATTATTGCTTGATTCAACTTCAGTCATTGCTTTTAAGCAATACTTGGTAGATAAGAAAATTGGAAAGAAGGGTAAGGGAGGATGAAAAAGCAGAGAGAAAATCAAATTTGTGAGGCTTGGTAAGACAAAAATTAGGGAGGAAAGAAAATTGGAGAGATTGATATTTTCTCTCCTTAAGTATAAAACAAGTCACTCCAAAATTGAAAAGATTAATGGAAAGAAAATGAGAGTGATATGATTAAGGAGTGTATAAATACTACATTGTCCACATTCCATATGGATCATTTTTTTTAAAAAAAAATTTACCTTATCATTTAAAATTGCAAAAGATATAATGGTATATATCATTTTTATTTTCTTTTCTCACATCTTTCAATTCTACCAAACAATGAAAGAAAAGAAAATTAATTTTTCTTCCAACTTTTCTATCTTTTCTAGGAAGCGCACAAATAATAAAAATAATATTTTTTTTCCATCTTTACACTTTTCTCTCCTTCCAATTTTCTTTCTTTCCATTTTTTTCTTTTTCTTCTACCAGGCAAAGCCTTAAGGTTATGATATTAATTACATCTTTAAACATTAGCTTAGTTAGTGGTTACTTCACGTAGGATGAGAAGTTCAGTATAGATCACAATCCTAATTAGTATCCCATCCTTTTCCAAACAAGAACAGCCAATCTGTATTACATCTGAATTAACTTACGTATATATCCCACCACAATTCTTAAGACCAAGAGATAAATTTTATTCAGCTGACTATATGTGAAAGTGCTTTCATATATATGGCCATGCTTTCTGGATGATTTCAAATTCCTTTTCTTTTAATTTGAAATGAAGTGCAAGTAAAGGAATCTCCGTGGAATATTTTTTCTTACGAGCTAGTACTACTAATTTCTGTAAATGATAGAGATTATTTGAACATTCGTGCACCTAAACCCTCCCAACGTAATTGTTTTTCCTTTTCTGTTAATTGATTTGACTAAGTTATCTATTTGCCTGGTTTAATAAACTTTCGCAAATCGAAGTCGGAGCTTTAAGAAAATGCTTGCCAAAGTGTGTTGTTTTTCTTTTGGGTTATATATGTACATTAATTTCTAATGTTTTTTTTGAAAAAATAAGTTTCATGCATAGGCAGAAAACATGAGCCGTACTCTCTCTTTGGTTTTATCCATATATTTGTTTTGCCCCAATCTTATATACGTATATATTACTGATTTCATTTCCATGCAGCGGCCATTTCTTTTTGTCAAGTCCAATAATTTCTCTTGTTCTCGTCGATTTCTGGGAAATGATTTTAATTTTTCATGACTTTTAATTTGCATCACTTTGTTCTTCAAGCAATTGAAAGATATCCCAGAGGTAATGCGTGCAATAGTTGGTTATTGGTATCTATATGCTATGGGTGTTCTCTCTCTCTCTCTTTTTCTCTAAACTGATATTGATTCATCGAAGACATTCATTTTTATTGGTTTAAACATGAATAACTCTTTCTAATAATCGAGTTGAGACCTTGGCCTTGGGTGTTAAAAGGCAACTTTCTCATTCGCTTGTTATTGCATCAATGCTTTTTATGAAATATAGCACCCCTTGCAATTGCTTTCTAGCGAGCTAGGCAGTTTTACTTGCCTTTAAATGACCACTCAGATTATTTTTGACATGACCTAGACAATTGAAAAAGAACAGAAACGTATATATCGAAGATTTTCTGTTCAGTAAAGTCATGCAGCTCTGTTCTTCATTTTTTTGGAAAGGAAAGGTTGGAAAGGTGGTTGGAGCAAGAGTAAAGTGGGAGACAATCTGCCTACCAAAATCAGAAGGAGGTCTTGGCTTAAAAAAAGCTAAAGAGTGGAATATTGCATGTATGATGAAGTTGATAAGGCTCATACTTTCAGATTCTGGCTCCCTTTGGGTAGCTTGGGTTAGAACTTATGTACTGAAGACTTGTTCTTTTTGGGAACATGCTATTACTGGATCCACTAGCTGGTCTTTGCGAAAATTGTTTCAACTCAGGTAGGTGGCATTTCCCATTTTCCAACAACTGCCAAGAAACTTTAAAGTGCATGAAGCTTGGCAATTACTCAGAACTAAGTAGCAGAAAGTAACATGGCACAGGTTGATATGGTACCTTGGGTATATTCCAAAGCACACTATAATGGCTTGGCTTGCCATTCTAAATCGCCTACCTACCAAGGATAGGTTACAAAAGTGGGGATTGCAAATAAATGACATTCACTGCCTCCTATGTAAACAGCAATTGGAAACACGAGACCATCTATTTTTCACTTGTCCTTACACAAATGAAGTATGGAGAAGAGTTTTACAGCTATGTGGATTAAGCAGATTACCTCAAGATTGGAGTACTGAGTTTAATTGGGGATTGACAAAGCTGAAAGGCAAGTCACTATTAACTACCATATGTAGAATAGCATGGAATGTTACTATTTATTTCATTTGATGTGAAAGGAACAATAGGCATTTTGGAAAATCTGAGAACACAACATCACAAATACTTTTGAAAATAGCAGCTGTGGTGCGTGGAAGAATACATACTTTGAGGAATGTGGCAAAGGATCCTGTCAATGTTCAGCTCTGTCAAAAATGAGGGTTTTGGAACAGCATTTTTTTATATTGGTTTACACTAGTTATAGATATTTTGAATAGTTTGTGGTAGATGCTTGTAAAGTTTGACTTATACAAACCTTTGTACAGCAGTAGCAGCTTCTGCTGCTTTGGATGATATAAATACTAACATTTCAGCTAAAAAAAAAAGAAGATTTTCTGTCCACGAAACGGAAATAAAGAGAATATAAACTGCGCCATAAAGGTAGTCTAGGTATATATATATATATTTTTTGAAAGGCAAGGTAGTCTAGGTATTTAATAGATACAGATGTGTTTTATCCTTTTTTCCTTTCTTTCTATCTCCTTTGGGCGATCTAGTGCAAATTATGGGGCTATTGTAAAATCCTATCAATCTTGGAACATCCAATCCTATTTCAGAAACAGTTTTGAGTAAACTACACTATATATGCATGCTATTTGAAGATATGTTAGGCCTTTAATTTCGTTATTGCATGTGTGTATATGTTTGAATTTACACGTATAAAGAGTTTTGAGGTAGAACTGTTTAAAATTCTCCTACATCTATGTAGATTTTAGTTACTATATAATATTTCAATTGTTACCCTGAAAGAAGACAGATTGACTGTATTGCCTACTGGATTTCACTCTTCAGCATGCAGGAGACAATAGAACGGTACAAGAAGCATAACGAGGATGTTCGAGCCAAGCCAACTGAACAAAACATGCAGGTTAGGCTTTTTCTAGCTTTTCTTAATCTTTTTTCACCCTTCGTTTCAATCAAACTATTTGTGGATATATTTCATGCATGCTCTAATGGTGAACTTGTGTCCAATACCTAAAACTAATTAAGTTCAATTTGGATATATATCACGTTCAGATATTATATAATGACAAAACTTGGTTATGCTATTTGCTGTATATTTACCGTCGGTCGGCGTAGCAACATTTTGACTTGGTTTGTTACGTCTCTCTCTTGCACGCTGACTGAAATGGCATGCAGCACCTGAAGGCTGAAGCAGCAAACATGATGAAGAAGATAGAGCTTCTTGAAGTTTCAAGGCGGTACTAGGCCTAGTTAACATTCTTCCTGGCCGCTACACCCTCCCCATTTCTAATACATACTGAAGTGCTAAAGATAGATTCTGAAATTTGAGCTGAAATGCCTCAGGAAACTAGTAGGAGAAGGCTTAGGGTCATGCACTCCAGAAGAACTACAACAGATAGAACAACAGTTGGAGAGGAGCCTACGCAACATCAGAGCAAGAAAGGTAAGCCTTGACATGGAAACTACTACTAAAGTTTTCTTAACATTATATAAAATGATCAGAATCTAGCACGCATGCTTAATCGTTGATTTCTTTTCAGACACAAGTTTTCAAGGAACAGATAGAGCAACTAAAAGAAAAGGTGAGCCTTCACCATTCTTATTCTGAACATAATATGTTGAGACCTCAAGATAGTGTACATATTCACAAGAGGATGCAACGTAAATGTTAGAGAAGAAAGGAAAAGCTTATTGGTTGGGAATATTAAGGAAGAAAGGAAAGGAGACTGTTTACGTAACTTGATCAACTTTCTCTGTCCGACCAGCAGAGAAACTGATAATTCTTCTTTGCCCATTGGGTGAGTAACTAAAGCTGATTGCTAATAACCATCTTACTGTTTTTTTGGCGAAAATTCAGGAGAAAATCTTAGCTACTGAAAATGCAAGGCTTTGTGAGAAGGTAAGCCTCTTTGCCATTAAGAAGATAATGAGAAGTTGTGATGGTTTTCACAGGTTTGATTACGGCATCGTAACTTTGATATCTTGGATACAGTGAAAAGGGTAAAAGTTTGTGTTGTTTCAGTGTGGAATGCAGCCATGGCAAGGATTAAAGGAGCAGAGAGGGAATAATGGAGCAATATGTTACGAAAGCAGTCCGACCTCGGAGGTGGTGACAGAACTGTTCATCGGACCACCAGAAACGGAGAGCAAGACTTTTCCTGCAACACAATTGAGGATTTGATGGTGGGGGATTATGACCCATTTTGATCCCCAATTGCCTTACAAATATGAATATATTACATGTTTAAAGCAAACGCTTCATAAATTAGGTTTCCAGTTGTTTTGTTAGCATTAGTTTCCAATAAAAATTTCATACCCGTAAATGGTCTGCTAAGTGTAATATTGTTTTTACTGAAAAAAAAAAACCAATTGATTTAATAATGTTATTTGCTTGAGAATGACCCTAACAAACCATGTTCACTATATAAAATAATGTTATTTTGGAGTACATATGGAAAATCTGCCCCACCACCATAATCTTATTCGCATGATTGTAACCACCAGTTAGTTAATAAAATCCCATTTTTATCTTAAAAAGAAAAAAGGCAAAGGAGGTGGTGATAGTGAATGGACCCACAAGTGATAAAAGGGTTCATCTAGATGGCTTGCCATTTCACCCCGATGGTGGTGGTCTTCGGATCCCACATCGGTTGTGTTTGTGAGTGTATTGTAGGTTATATAAGATTTCACGCTTAATAAAATCACCATGGTTTTATTAAGTGGTGTGTCCTGTCTCTAGCCAAAGAAAACAATTGTAGCTTAGGCGTCTTAGCGGGTGTGTGGTATGCTCTGCGCGTGTCCGTGGGCCACCCCGATGGTGGTGGTCTTCGGATCCCACATCGGCTGTGTGTGGTGTGTCCTGTCTCTAGCTAAAAAAAAAAAGATGGGTTGCCCGTTTTGGGTCTTCAATGTTGGGAAACTAACAGCCCAACAATTCTAACAAAATACCACAATATCACCACGTCAACGACTACCCACGATGCTTTTTTTTTAGTAGGGAAACGGGGTCAAAGACCCAACAAATTAAGTAGCCATAAGTCTAGGGTGGCCAATCCCTATAGCATCAACCAACAAAGTATTTCTGAGTCCCAAAAGGGGATGACTAAGAATAGTCAAGCCTCTCTGCTGATGCTAGCTCCATTTAGCAATCCAGTCTGCTGCCATGTTCCTTTCTCTGGGAATATGTTTCAGCTTCCAAGACCAAGTATCATCAAGCATCTCTCGAATGGCCTCCACCAGCAAAAAATATGGATGGCTTCTGTTAACTCCTTTTGTAATGGCCTCAACTGAATTATTGGAATCTGATTCTATCTCCAAAAAATTCAAGTTGAGTTGTCTTGCATACTTGACTCCATGGTAAATACCCCAAAACTCTGCAAGATCAATTTCACAAGGTCCAATATTGAGGTTGAACCCTACTAACCAAATCCCTTGGCCATCTCTGAATAATCCACCTGCAGCAGCCACATGATTAGTTTGGTCCCAGCTGTCATCAGTATTAAGTTTAATCCAGTTAGCCTCAAGTTTCTTCATTTTAGATGGATGGTGACAAGTTTTTTCTTGTTCTCTAACCTTTCATTCTCTTTGTACAACTCCCTCATGACTTTTCCAATTGTTTCCAATTTTCTGTCAGTAAGAATACTACAGTCATCGAAAATTTTTCTATTCCTCCATTTCCAAATTTCCCAGCAAGTATTGGCAAACAAGATAGGCCAGCTCCATTTTCCAAATTTTCTGCTTTTACAAACCATGAGATTGAAGTTCAACCAGTCTTCCAGAGCCAAACTCCAGCTCAGTCTAAAATTTTGGTCAATCATTAGTGTCTCCCAAATACACTTGGCATTAGTACAGTCTCTCAAAATGTGCACAACAGATTCAGACCGAGCCCCACATAGCTGGCAAGAGCTATCTCTAGGTAGATTTCTTATATGCCTATTCTCATTCCCTAATAATCTGTTATTAAAAGCCAACCACATGAAAGTTTGAATTTTCGGCTGGACATTCAATTTCCAAATAGCCTTAATTCCTGGTTTCGATTCCTATTGCAGTTGATCAACAAGAATTCTATAAGCCGAGCTGGTTGTGAACTTCCCTGATGGCGAAAGCCCCCAAATAATCTTATCCTTTGCATTAGTTTGGAGCTGGACAAGGATACAACATATCTTCTTCGCAATATCACCAGGGAGATAATCTCTAAGTTTATGCAACATCCACCCATTTTCATTCATAAAATCTTTAACCTGCCGCTCATCCAGTTCCTTATTGTGTGTCAAAAATAGTAACTCAGCAAGGTTTTGTCATAGTCAAGCCACTTGTCATTCCAAAAGCTGACTTTAGACCCATATCTCACCCTCCATTTTAGTCCTTTATCAAGGAGCAGGGACCCTTCATTAATGCTTTTCCATGTATAAGAACAATTACTAGGAGCACGAGTAGCAGTCAGTCGTTGAGGGTTAAGATATTTATCTTTCAACAAGTTCTGCCATAGACCATCATCCAAATCAAGCAGCCTCAATCCCATTTTGGCGAGTGAGGCCAAGTTCATGTCTCAAGTTTTCTTAAGACCGAGCCCACTTTCATATTTAGGCCAACATATCGAGTCCCAGTTCATTAAGTGGACTTTTCGTTTTATGCTGGAGCTACCCCACAAGAAACTTCTATTCATCTTGTCAATTTCATCACAAACCACACTTGGGATCTTTGTTGACTGCATAGTATAATATGGAATAGGCACAGCTGAAGATTGAATAAGCACTGCCCTTCCTGTAAGGGAAAGTTTATTAATTTTCCAGCCCGCCAACCGAGTTTGCACTTTCTTAATCAGGTTCCAGTAAGTCTTCTTGTTGACTCTTTCATGAATTAAGAGGACTCTGAGGTATTTGCCAAGGTTCTTTGTCCTTGGTATTCTAGTGCTTCTTACAATATCATTTGCGACTCTTTTAGGGGTGTTACTAGAGATAAAAAGTTTTGACTTTGAGAGGTTAACTGTCTAACCCGACCATTTGCTAAATTCCTCCAAAGTTTGTTTGACAACTTCAACTTGTGACAAGGATGCTGAAGAGAATAAGACTAGATCATCTGCAAAGAAAATATGGGACACTCCTGGTCTGTTTCTAGATGTTTTGATTGGTTTCTAGTGATTCAAAAAGACTTTCTCTTGAATGAGATGAGAGAGTTTTTCCATGCCCAGTACAAACAAATATGGGGAAAGGGGGTCCCCCTGTCTCAACGCTCTTGTAGGCTTAAATTCTTCAGATTTCTCACAATTCCATAAAACTTGGAAAGAAGGAGAAGAGATATAATCCATGATAAGAGATAACATTTAATTGCCAATACCGATTTCCTGAAGAACATTTCTGATAAATTCCCAATCCATTTTATCATAGGCCTTTTCCAGGTCAATTTTCCATATTATAGCACCTGAGTTCCCTTTCCTTTTTTTAAGAGAATGAATCATCTTCTGAGCCACAACAATATTGTCAACAATTTGCCTGCCAGGTACAAAGCTACTTTGAGTGGGAGCAATGAGATTAGGCAGGATGGGTCTGATTCTTTCAACCAAAATCTTTGTGATAACTTTGTAGATGACATTGCATAGCCCAATTGGGCGAAACTGAGTGATGCTGGTAGGTTAAGGGACTTTAGGGATAACAATTAAAAATGTTTTGTTGATATTTAGAGGCAAATTCCCCGAGTTAAACGCCTTCGTTACAAGTTGAATGATCTCAACCTTCACAATATCCCAATTTTTCTGATAAAAATAAGCCCAAAAACCATCTGGCCCAGGTGTTTTAAACGGCCCAATATTGAAAACGGCTTTTTCAATTTCTATAGCAGAAACTTCACTGTGGAAGAATTCAAGGTCTCTCACTTGGATAGAAGGAAAGGTGACAGAAATATCAGGAATAACACTTTCTAAATCAGGTTTTGAATAGAGATGTTGAAAGTAGGCTGCTGCATGAGTTTTGAGAGCTTTTTTGTCACCAATCCAGTTGCCGTTGTCATCTTTTAATGCCCCTACCTTGTTTTTACTTCCTCTAATCAAAGCAAGGGTATAAAAATATCTAGTATTTCTGTCCCCTGACTTTATCCATTCTGTGCTTGACTTTTGGAACCATATGAGTTCTTCCCTTTTAAGGATGTCTTCATACCCTTTCTGTAGCTTTACTTCTAGATCAAAGAGAAATGGGTTCGGATTCCTTTCCAAGGATTTTTAGATGCCCCCTAGTCGAGCTTGGAGTCTTTTCTTTTACTGGATAACATTCCCAAAGATCAATTTATTCCAGTTTATTAACTCCTTGCTCACCTTTTCTAATTTATTGGCAAACTCTCAAGTGTTTGAGTTCCAGGTCGAGTTTAAAAAGGTAGGGAAATCTGGGTGGTGCTGCCATGCAACCTCAAATCTAAAAGGTTTAAGGTGGGATTGAGGTTGAGAGAGGCCGTCACATTTCAATAATAATGGACAATGATCTGATTTCAATCTAGGTAAATGGTGCACTACTGCTTCAGGAAATGCTAGTTTCCAATCTGTGTTATAAAGCATTCTATCAATTCTTTCCCATAAAGTGATTATCCCTTCTCATTTTCGTCTCCAAGTGAACTTTTGCCCTATGAAACCCAGATCGATTAGCTCACACTGTGCCATTACTTCTTGGAATTTTCTGCATTTTCCTATATCATTATTAGAAAAGTTGGATTTATCAGCAGCAGAGGCTATCGAGTTAAAATCTCCTCCAACAATCCACGAGTTGATTGAGTGCTGACTTCTGGCATAGAGGTAATTCCACAACTGTTCCCTAGTAGCTGGAGCTGGACTCCCATAAACCACGGTTAAGTTCCACTGCTTACTATTCACCTTAACAGAAGCTGTAAACGCTTGGAAGAAAAACTCTTCAACTATTACGTCGACTATCACATTGTTCCAAAGAAGCCAAATTCCTCCAGCAAAACCCTGCCCTTCTACAATATGCCACTTGGGGAAGTCAATTTTCTTGATAATTTTTTCCGCCCTAGAGACACTAACTTTTGTTTCCATTAACCCCAGAATAGCCGGTTTATGCTGTCTAATTAAATCTCTCACAATTATCAGAAATTCACTGCTTCTGCACCACGCACATTCCAAAAAATTATCTTCATCAAAAAAGTAAAAGAAAATGATTAGTCATGGAGTTCATTCACTCCTTCCATTCTAGCCTGCATATCATCCATTACAGCATCACTGCCAACACCATCACAAAAAGTGGAATTGGCCTGCATATCCTGTGTATTAGTTGCAACTTGGTCTCTATCATGACTGTTCCCAGAATCTCTGATATTGTTTCCATCAGAAATAAGAGGGGGAGATGAGAGGAGATCAACAATAGGTGAAAGAATAGAAGTAGAAGAATTCAAAGCTTGTTCTGGTTGAATTTCCAAGGGGGTGTGGAACTAGGCGTCAGTTGAGAGGTAGTAAAAGGGTTGTTAAGAGGCGTCTGAAGAGAGAACGAGACAAGGGATGGAGGAATAGCGGAGGAGATTAGTTTTTTCTTAGAAGCCTTACCTTTACCTAACTGCTTCTGGGATCCAAGAGAAGAGCCTGACATGAATTGGCCTACGGTTGGCTGTTTGAGTAAAGGGTCTATTTGGGTTTTCTGGTTGGCATTGGTAGAGGTATTTGTGATCTTTTTAAGGGCTTGGGTCTTACCTTTACCCATCATTAGATTGGGGCTTTGCTTAGTGGACCTTGGATAGTAAGAAGGTTGGGCTATATGCTTGTCTTTGCTAGTTGAATTTTGCTGAATTGTTGCATCCTTTGTCAAAATTCTTGAGGTTTCTTGCTTTTCACTATGGAGGATTGAAAATCGAGAGCCACTTGGGCTTTCTGAACTAGTTCCACTTGATTGGTTTCTCCTTTTCGGGTTACCTCCATTTTTCCTCTGGACTACCATCCAAGGTCCAAACTAAGAGGTTCTAGAAGTTTCCTTACTTTGTGGCTTTTCCGTCGCTGGCACTTCCATGTCCATGTTTGCATTCTCCTATAGATCTTCACTAATCTGAACATGGGAGTTTTTTGGACAATGGTTTGAGTCTTTAAGATGCCCATAGCTTCCACAATCGAAGCAAATATTGTCTAATCCCTCATACTCAAAGCTTTGCCAGATGGAACGAACAATTATTCCACCTACAAGTGGTTTTTTCAAATCCACCTCCACACAAATATGCGAGCATATTTACCCCTGGCAGAACCCTCTGTTGTTGCATCAACTTTCACTGTTTTTCCAATCAGATTCCCAATTTCTCTTAGTATCCTTATGTCAAAGAACTCCACTGGTAACCCGGGCAGTCTTACCCATACTGAAGTTGACGAGATTTCCTCTTCAGATGGCTTAAAAAGTGGTTTCCACTTTTTAAATGTAAGATAATATCCACCTACCACCCAAGGACCATCGTTAAGACCTCTCAAATAATCTTCTGGGTTAGAGACTTTCACCAAGTAGAACTTATTACCCAAATCAACCAAGGAAAACTCAGCCCTTAGTTGCCACAGTTGTCTTAATCTGCTGTAGAGGAAGTTAAAACCCAAAGACTTCCCCAGGACCTTCACAATGAGTGTTTTACGCCATGGGTTACATGCTTCCTGGTACTCCTCTTTTGAAACCTGTAGAAAAGGCCATGTACTTTTCTCTGTGTCTTCGTGAACCAGATTAACATCTATCACATCTTTTTCTCCTAAGACCTCATCCCAAGTTAAACTCGTGGTAATGCCACCGTTGATAAAAGCTTCTTTAAAAGACCGATGCTCCTTAAAACCCAAACTAGGAGAGTTTGGTTCAGTTTGCAAACTTCTAAGACCCATAGGATTTGTCTCCATTGTTCTTGATCTTTTTGTAGCCGCTGACCGACGGTAAAAGTCACTGTCAGAATCCCCAGGCGAGGGCGTGATTTCCATAAACTCCAAGGGAAAACTATCGTGCGCCCAGAGAAAGTCTTGTCGTGCACCCAGAGAAACTTTTTTTCAAACAAACGTGTGATGTTTTTCTACGATGCTTTTATATATCTTCACTCTTCATATAGCTTTCAGATCAATAGAGCTAGGCTACAGTTGGGTTTGACAGATGATGTTCATAGTCTGAATATCCAACTGTCAATTTCGGGCCTCGCATGGTTTGGCCAGACTCTGGAAATCCACGAGTTGACAACATGGTTAAGCTTAAGCCTATGGCTTTCGGGCTCGTGTTTTAGGCTTCTATCTAAAACTCGTTGATTAGGACCAAATTTGTTCTCTAACAAATTCACTGAGATATACTGGACCAAAAATCAGCACTGTAATGAAATTAACAAATATATATATATATATCTATAGAAGTTGTTACATGATCATAATCTTGAATCGAACGCTCAAACGGTTTTAGTTCCTAAAACATAAGGCATTAGCAAGGTTTACATATTAATTATAAATAAATATATGTGAAGAATATTATCCCAGAAGAGGAATGCTTTTTTAAAATCCAAGCATTTTCTTATGTTGTACGCTTGAACAGACGTCTCTCTTTCTCTATAACATAGATATGTTGGTAACATTATAAAATCCCAAATACAGAAACATCAAATATTTATATATTTGTGGGTATGTTTTGATGTGGGAGACGATGGATCGCTTAAATGACCCATCCGTGGATGAAATTGGTCTCACCAGTCATGCTTTTGGGGACTGAAGATCCTTTAGCCTAAAGAAAAATGATGGTACCTGATATGGCAACATTTTAACTGTGTCAGAATGCATTTTCCCCTTCCCAGATTTCAATTATATTGAAACAAATAATATAACTTGGAAAAGAATTCGTGGGTGATGAAGTTTAAGGGTATACCCTATTTGTAAAACAGGTTCAGGATCACATTCCATAGGGTGGGCATGAGAAGGGTGCAGAGGAAAATTGCTGTTTTCAGCTGCTGCTGCACCAGAAGCACTCCATAAGCCTTGGATTGGTTTGAGGCTTTGTCCTTCTACCTCTAGCTGAAACACAAATATATTAGGTTACAGTGATGACTTGTGTGCAACATATAAATAATACTGTCATGGAGCATGTTGTAGACGAATGTTCAGTTGCAACCATAATTTTCAACTATTTGTTAAGGTCTCCAAGGTGTCGTTCCTGCCAAAACATAACAAAACAGATGTTAGGCATGAGTTCTGAAACTAAGCCTGCTAGCATTAATTTAAGGTAGTAATAACAAAAGCTTCAAGAATACAATTGGGCAATAATCAAAAGAATGGGTGATGGTACCCATATTGGTACATAACTTCAGAGATAAACTAAAGAATTAACCATAATCCGAGCCAGTTCATAAGGTATCCGGTTCCTAATTAATAAGAAGAAAGATTATCTATATGCTTCAGCATTGGAATCATATCTGAATTAGTACAACTAAGAATTTGTTTAATTGGCCCACATCTTATATGTTTGTTAATTGTTTAAGTACCTTTTTGCAGAGGTCTTCCATTTGTTCTAACATAATCTGCGTCTGCAGTTAACAATAGAAACAAGCTTATATCATGCAGTTATATAAGTACTAATTTATAAGGATTAACATTAAGTGATTAATAAGATTAGCTGCAAACTTTTTAATTTTAGCTATTCCTCCTAAGAAACCTTATGAAACAACAGATAAATGTAGTAAACCTTCTTGTTTTTTTTTAATCACTCATCAAAAAGTTACTATGTCAAACTGAAAACTTCTTAGGTAAATTAAATATCTAGAGTTACCTTTCTTTGTCTAGCCAGTGCAAGGGCTCCTTTAAGCTGCTTCTCAAGATTTTGCAGCTCTTTCACACTCAATGTTGCAATATCTTCTCCAAGCAAATGCTTTAAACATACAATTAAAATATAAATGAATATGTAAGTATATCAATATGTGCTTTTGAAGGCCATTAAACATATTGAAACCACCTAGAATGCTGATTTGATCTCAGAAATGACCCAACCTTTAAGTGCATTGCAGTGATTTGTATTTTGCCTTTAATTTGATTACCTCTTGGTACCAACTTTGTATTGATAACCAAAGGCAACTTAAGAAGCAAAGTCAAGCTCACTAATTATTTTCAAAAGGTCATAAGCATCTAGGATAAAATTATTGTGGCGGGACTTGAAATGGTAGCAATTAATGAGTGATGATCCCATAGACTCGGCTCTGTTGGAGTTACCATGGAACTATGTGGTATAATTATGGCCACATATTCAAAATAAATCTTATCCCAATAAATGTCATTAATTATAAAACTTACCCTGAAAATTTTAAAAATATTTATTTGGGGCTAAATTTTTTTAAACTAGTGGCTAAACTATAAGCCACGTTTTGGTTCGTGATAACTCCTATGGAACTGAGTCCATAGGATCATTTCTCACAATTAATTGTCCAGATATTGCATCATGATCACATATACTGTACTAAAACAAAAAACAGCTACTACAAGATATAAATTGCCAATCCTAGCATGCAATTTCACAACAAATTCATCATAGCTATAAAGTTATCAATAAGATGAAGCACTTTAATAAAGATAGAAAATAAAGACTAAATTTCATTTTAAGGTTCATAAAATATTTGCTAGACCAAGCAACAAGTCTTTAACAGAAATTTTAGTGATAAAAAACTTGCGTTTCAAGCTCAAGGCTGTTGTCTTGAGGAGTAAAGTAGCAACGTTGGTATCGCTCAAGGGTCTTGGTTATACTGCAAAAAGAAAGTATAATTGAACATCAGCAATATACTACACACAATAATTGGGTCAAGGAATGGACTCTAGGGCTCCGTTTGGTAGGAAGAAAAAAAAGGGAAAAGAAGGAAAATTTTCTAATCCAACAGTTGAGCTATAAAATAGGACGTGTAATTATAAATCACAACCATTAAAATTAGTAAAATTCATTCCCTACCCATTTCCTTCCTTTATACCAAACGGATCCAGCTTACACATCTGCGCATAATCCAAAGAAGAACTTTAAATCGAAAATACAGTCATTGGAATTTGGAATATAATCCAGTTAAATGAGGGAACTTTGATATCTCAATTTAGCTAATTATCTTTACAATGAATAATCGTAACGTACTTAGCTAATGTAATAGTCTCTAGTCGGCACCCTTTATATAATTTTGTTTTTGGTCCATCCTTATATTGCTTCCTATAGTTAAATCATGAGTTCTAGCAATATATCGAAATTCATTCACAAAATTGCAAAACCGTTGAAATTCCAATCGATAATATTCCGAGAAACGAATGTGGATTAAAATACCTTAACTCTTGTTCTTTTGCTGAAATACCCCAAATAGCTTAAGTATAAAACTTAAGAAAATATATGAGGAAAAAATAAATACATAAATCCCAGAGATATAGCTTCAACCGCTTAAGAACTGACCCTTCTCTTCATTTTCTTCCTTGTATAAATATGTTTCATGTACAATGAGGTTTCATTGATTTTTTTTTGTGATCTATGCAGAGAAAAAACAATTCACAGCAATAAAAATATCGATTTCGGGTCATTAATTTTCTCCATGGCTCAAAACCTGCACCCTCTGTAGAGGCTTCCATATTTAGTATGATTACCTCTATGACGAAGCAGTTTTTCAACTTTTTCAGAACTACAAAGCAATGATCATAAGATTTAATCTTCGCTGCAAACAGAATAGAAGAGAGATATATTGCAACAATTTAGGGCAAATATAAAGTTAATATATCACATTGAGCTCAATATTGAAGAGCCTATGTTGGACAAAAAGAATTCGGTAAAGTACTCTCGTAGATCGATTTACATGGCAAATTATCAATACAACTAAATACTAACTAATTTGTTGCCGATAAAAGGAAAAAGTTGTGTGTGTAATTTTATTTTAAAAAGAAACCTGATTCAAAGGTTCAAATTTTAACATTACATCATGTAAGAATGGACCTCAAAAGAAAAATAATTCAGGTTTAAAAAAAAATACAAATGAGAATAGAGAAACCAATAAAAGAAAGTACTCTTAAAAAAGATAATAAGTGACAAGTTAAGTAAGAATTTTTCGTACCACTTACCTTGGATTGAGGCACAGACAACCAAAAGTGAAGAAGAAAAGAAAAAAAAATAGGGAAAAAGAAAAGCCTTAGTTTTTTGTTGGTTGTGTTCTCTTAAGTCTCTGGTTATTGGTGTTTGGTTTATGTTGGACTTTTTTATTGATTCTTTTTGTGTCCCTTTTTTGAGGTGATTTTTAGATCACTATCAATCTATCATCAATAATATTTCTTGTTTTTCAAAAAAAAAAGAAATATTGATAAAACCAGAAGATCAAAGGATTAAGATCCGTTTGGTATGAAGGAAAAAAAAAAAGGTAAGGAAGAAAATTAAACGCCCCTATAAAATATGACTAGAGGTGTCAAAAGCTGACCTGACCCGAAAAACCCGTCCGAATCCGAAACTAACCCAACCCGATTTGACCAAAAAAGTAAACGACTTGAACCCGACCGATCCGAAACCCGATTGACCCGAAACCCGATTAACCCGAAACATGTTTGATCCGAAACCCGTTTAACCCGAGAGGCTAACCCGAAATAACCCGAAAACCTATTTAAGTAATATATTACCTTCTCATTCTTAGATATTATTAAATTTATTTAATAAATTTGTTAAAAAATAAAAATAAAAATAAATGTCTTATTAAATTGAAATAAAAAACATATTTCGTATTCTTAAATTTTAATCTTTGTCCTACAATTTATAAATTATAAGTTATACTTTAATATATCTCTTATTATATTATACTTCTAATAAGAGATAGAATGATA
Source organism: Microcos paniculata (assembly GCA_030664755.1). Taxonomy (NCBI): domain Eukaryota; kingdom Viridiplantae; phylum Streptophyta; class Magnoliopsida; order Malvales; family Malvaceae; genus Microcos; species Microcos paniculata. The sequence goes on from CP131461.1 coordinate 39,262,696, forward strand.
GATAGTTTATATTTGAAAAAATCTATTTAATTTTTATCATATGTAACGTGTGACATGTTACATGAGACATGTCACATGTCTCATAAATTATAAGTTGATATAATCCCAATATATTTATAGATTTAATACTTTAATTTGATTTTATCATTTATATATGTGTTAATATGTTGTATAAATAGTATTAAAAAGCAGTAATGCATAATTTTATTTGTTTTAATTACTTACTTATGATTACTTATTTATTTTGATTCAACTTAATAAAATTAAAGTTTACTGTTGAATTAGAAATAGAAAGTGGAGAGCGGAAAGAAAAAACATAAAGAATTGAAGATTGAAGAGTTACTTATTAATTTGTTACTTAATAATTAAGATTTATAAATTACAAGTTTAATTATATGCAATTTATATGCATGAAGACTCGTGCTAGCATATGACAATAAATAATTGCTTGATTTCGATTAGTTGATTACTTGATATATTATTGAAGAGTTAACTTATAAATTTAATTTTTTTAAATAAATAATTGGAAAATCAAATGAAAATAATTTATGAATTAACCTAAAAATCCGAACTACACCCATGACTCATATCAAAATGAATCAATGAACAAATTTGAAAAACCCAAAATCAAATTACCCATGGGTCAAACTCGAAAAACTCAGATTTAAATGATCCGAAACCCGAATGACCCGAGGTCCAAACCCGAAAAACCCGAGCTCAAATAACCCGAAACCCGTGTGGCCCGAACCCAAATAACCCGAAACCCGTGTGATCCAAAATTTTTTTTGGATCAAATTAACTCGATCAGATTGACCCAAACCCGTAACCCGCCCAACCCGTCCATTGACACCTCTAAATATGACAAATTTCTTACACATTATTTTAAATAATACAGTGGCCTTTGAAATGGTAAACGCCCTAATTTTATATGCTCTACTAACATTTTGTTCTAAACGCCACTAATCTTTTGCCACTATTTCACACTTTTTTGTAGGAAAAATCCAGTGGGGTCTCTCAATCTATCAACTCAATACGTGAAGCAATGTGAAGTTGGATTTTTTTTTTTCCCTATTCTGTTCTTATTGTTATTATTCTCATTTAGTAGTATTATTTTTGGAAGCGGGATTAGGACAGGAAAATGAAAAGTGATAATCAGCCCACTGCTAGTTTTCGAACCCTGATTGGTAGGTTGAGTACGGAATTGTACGGACGATGTTGACGTGTTTCTAACATTGTACCATCTCCCGACTTCCCATATTTAACTTGGGACTCTTTTGCTTTTTTCTTTCTTTCTTCTTTTTCCAGTTAATTCAACTGCCAAAGAAAAAAAAAGGTCCTATTACTACTCCATCATATGTACTTATAATAATGTTAATTAATATTCCACCCAAAAAATTAATTAATAATTAGTACTTAAACATATTTCTTTGTTTATAAATTCCTCTTAGACTTTTCATTTTCATCAAAAATTTTAGGTTATGTTTGGTATGAGAAAATATTTTTTGTTTTCATTTTCTAAAAAATACAAAGAAATTATCATTTAAGAAATATGTTATAAAAGAAAATGTATACATATTTTAGAAAATGAAAATAAAAATGGATATAGAAATGAGATTAAAAAAAATTGTTCTCATTTTTAAATCCATTTTCATTTTCATTTTTTAAAACATGCATACATTTCTATATATTATAGATATCTTAGATGATGATTTTTTTGTATTTTTTAGAGAATGAAAACAGAAAATGTTTTCATGTACCAAACATAACCTTAATTTCTCTTAGACTTTTTTCAGCCCAGTTTCTTTCTATCTCTTTGAACAGCTTGTTTCTTCTTTTTTTCTGTAGGTGTGGGTGTGAAAATGGTGACTACTATGTTGTTTTGTTAGTTTCTTAATATGGGTGGCGTTTGAGGTAGCAACAGAAAGCTAAAAGGATAGATGAATAAGGAAAGGTTGTTGTTTGTGAGAATGTGGGCTTAGGGAATTCCCTTTTCTTTATGTTTTTCCTCCTTTGGTTGGGAGTAGTGACTAAAATAGGGACTGCCCCAATAAATCAATCACAACAAAGTTTCTATCTTGGGCCTCTTCTTCACAACAACCGTCAGATCATTTTCTTTACTTCTTTCTTTCTTGCTGTTCTTTCACTTTTCTTGGTCTCCTCCCTTCTCTAAACTATCTGGGTTTCTTTTGCCTATTCGGTGAGTCATAGCTGAATTCAGTGATATCCTCTTTGACGTTTAGTACTTTGGAGCTAATTTAATTGAGTTTAAGGGATCAGATCACCTGTAACCCAAAAAAAAAAAAAAAACAGATGAGATCACCAAAAAGATAGTATATGTTTTCAAGTTTATCGAATTTTCTAAATTTTGCTTAGAGGCCTCTGATCTCCCTTTGCCTCTACCATTTTTTTAAACCTTCTTCTTCTTCTACCTCCTTTGCCTGTTTTCTGTATTTTTACATCTCATTTTCTGTCGAACTGGGGGGAACTTTTTTTTTTTTCCCCACACTTTTTGGTGCCTTCCGAACACTTTAAACAACATAAAACATCCTCTTTTTTTTTTTGTGTCTTGTTTACATTGAAATTGAAGCAATAGTTTATCTCCTCAGTTCCCTCGTCTTTGGCTTACAAATCGACATTATTTCTCGGCTCTCTCGGATTCTTTGTCCTCTGACATCACTAAAAGGCTTTCTGGGTTTTACTCGGTTGGATTTCCTCTTTAACTTGAATTACTCTTACCTATTTACACTCTTAATTTGCTTTCTTTTGCATCCTGTTTTGTTCCTCCTACTCATGGGGAAGTGAAACATTTTTTTTTCTTATGTTTTCTTAGTGTGTTTGCTGCTGTTTTATTAGTGCTGATAGATTCAGTGTTTTCTCTTTTCTTTTTTCTTTTTCTGGTTGCTTGAAGGTGCGGAGATGGTGAGAGGAAAGACTCAAATGAGGCGCATAGAGAACGCCACAAGCAGGCAGGTTACCTTCTCAAAGCGGCGAAATGGGCTGCTAAAGAAGGCTTTTGAGCTATCAGTTCTTTGTGATGCGGAGGTTGCCCTTATAATCTTCTCTCCTAGAGGCAAGCTCTATGAATTTGCAAGTCCTAGGTATTTCTCAGTTTCTCATTTAATTTTCTGCTTCTACTGTCTCTAATGAGTTCAACAATTTTCTTGTATGTGATCATTTTTGTTCCTTTACTAATTATTAATCTCATAATTTTTTTCCTTAAATATGGGAATTGCAACCTAGGGTTGTATGATCTGACACAAATTACTTTTAAACTAAACTAGTATATGGTTGCCCGCGCTAACGCTGTGGGAATATATAAAAGTTTGTTTGATATGTATTTTCCTATATAATCAATGTAAGTATATGACAATGGAATTTTATGTACCTATAAATATGCATAATATTGGTGACCGGCTTTCAACATATGTGGAAAAAAAAAAGCCTTTTTATATAAAGTAATTTAGGTAAAATGATATGATATGATTATAATTAACCATTGAGTGTTTAGATAAGCAATTATTAACAATATTTCACTTTCCAAAATAAAAAAGTGAGATAGTGCTCAGGAATACATCATCAAAGTATCATTGGCTCCAATAACAGAATATTTAAAATGGTTGTTGGAGCATATAAACAAAGTCATCTGTTATCAAAAAGGACCAAAATTCACTCCATCCAGGTTGCAAAAAGGGAGTTAGCTGTTGCTGTGTTTATCCCTTTCCCAGCAAGGCCAGTCACCAAAGATTCTTCAAGTATGTACTGTATATAATTTTTTTTTAGGTCTTCACTAAGAGAATACATGTCATAGTGGCATACACAAACAAACAAATTAGCTAAGATTTTACATATAGGATAAGCATGCACTTCAGTATATAAAGTCTATCACTATCCAATTAAATCTCAATTGAATAAGATTTTACTTATGATCTCAATTGAATCTCTATCCGATAATATTACTATAACCTTAGAAGTATAGGCCACCTTTATATCAAAGAGAATAGCTCTTTGGCATAAAGAGTCCCATCGAAATATGAGAAATCTAAGATACAGTACAAATCAAAATAATATTACCTTCATGGTCTGTGATAGCTACTCTTAAATTTACAACTTTCATCACTTCAATTACCTTGGACTTTGTATGACTGAGTTTGATTTTAGCTTTTATTTTTTCATATTATAATAGTAGAAAGAATAAGACATAAGAAAAGTTTAGACATTTAAAGTAGCTTTGTAGCATATTGAAGGTCTTTTAGTATAATCAATCATCTTGAAGGACTTTTGGTTAATTTTCAACTTCTCAATAAGTAGTATATTCAAGGATACTTGTATATTCAAGGGTACTTGTATATTCCACTATTATTGGTTTAAAAAACCGAAAGTCAGAAATGAGTTTGAAATTAGACCTTCCAAAACCTTCAGTAACATAAACATTCAAAGCCTTAGGTCTTTTAAGATAATACTTTTAAAATAAACTAATTCCTCTATTGCAATAAGCTTGAACAATTAAACTCTCATTGCTACATTATGCTCAGCACCCACACTATTCGAACTTAAATTTGTCAAACAAATAGTATCATCTAAAATGTGAGGAAAAGCAAAACAGAAAACGAATGAAGTTGAGAAATGCAATACAAATTCTACGTTTATCTAAAATTAGGACATCAAAAATTATTGAATAAATCATAAGTATTGATTTCATGGTCTCAAGTCATCAAAATTATCATAGAATCTTGACTTTAAATAAACTTAAATCACCTAAGGTAAATAAATACATTCTTTTATTTCTCAACAAAATTTTGATATTTTACATGAATTCAAAGTTCATAAGGATCCTTACTTCTAACCTCAAAAACCAAACACAAACAAAAATAAAGATATTGATCAATGCTTCAACTTGCTATCCCAGGTCAATGGAACTATAAAGTAATATGAAATATATGATCAAGTTCAAAGCTTTAACGAAGGAAAAAGGCAAAAACTCAAGTAAAAGCAAGTAATTTGAATTGGGTTACGATCATAATTGACGGAAAAGAGAAGATTTTGATGAGTGAAGAATTAGAGTGCAAAGACTTATAACAAAGATTTCAACGCAAGAAGAGATTCAATCACGTCATACCCATGACATTATTCAAAGAATTGATTGAAACCAAAAGAGGAAAACCCAAAAACAAAAGTGATAAAACAAAAAACAAATACCTGTGTGATTATGTGACTATCCAGATCTTGGAATATGAGTGGACACTGTACACCTCCAAATCCAATGCCATGTCCATTTCCAATATAGCATTCTATTCTGTATTCTCCAAGCATTGTTTGAAACCTCTCTTCTCATAGACTCTAAAGGATTTTTTAAATGGCCTGAAAATTATCATAAAAAAATTCATGTCAAATGAATTAATAAATCATAAAAAACATTAGTTAGTGAAAATCATCAAACCATCGAAAACATCAAATTTATTTAATCAATCTCTAGACTACACCAGGAGAAGAAAATATAAAAGAATAAAAAGATGGAGAGCAAGAAGAGGCGCATGAAGTATCTAGAGGTGAGGGAAGAAGAGTTTGAAGATTTACTAATTTGTTGTTTATTTGAACTTAGGCAACCCAAAAGCTTTTCACATCAATTAGTGTTGAATTCAATGTTCTGAAAGAAGAATTATTATTTTTTTTAAGGAAGAAGAAAAGGTTTTTGAAAAGAATAAAATTTAACCAAAAAAATGAAAAATATATATGAGCAATAAATATCTATCATTTAAAGAGATATATTAAAAAGAAAAAAAAAGAAATGCTGATGTGGATGGCTTAAGAAGAGCTTTTTAGGGATGAATATAAAAGTATGTATAGATTTCCTTAATATTTCCTTATTCTTATAGTAGTTAGATGTTAATGGTGTTTTGGAATGAGAGTTGGCTATCAAATTTTCAAGTACTGTTATCGAAAAAACCCTTTTCCTTTTGGGTGAGGGGTTTGAAGAGGCAGGTAAACCTGGGTCTTAATTAATATGTATATATATATATATATATGTATGTATAGAGAGAGAGAGAGAGAGTACTATATCTATATTTGAAAAATAAAGGTGATCTGTAAGTGCCACTGTCAGTCCTCTTTGAGACTTGTGGCATGCCCTGATCCTGAATTGGGGCAGCCTCCCTCACCTAAACTTTTTCTCACCAAAAAAATAGAAAAATAAATATAAATTTATTTCCATTTATCAAAGTGAAAACCAACTTGCACCTTCTTAAAAAAGTATAAATTCTAAATTTTAAGGTCCTTCTACTTCAGTCCTTAACATTAACAATGGTTTCCCAAATAGTAGCACTTAGTAACTTCATTTTATTAAAGAGGTCAGAAGGGTAAAATTTTCTGATGCACTATGTTATGAGAGAGTACTGCTAGTTTTCATCAGGTGCTGGTGGTAACTTTTGGGTTGAGTTTATATAAAATGCCTTTATTTTGTCTTTCAAGAAATGTTATCTACTGTTTCTGTCTATGCCTAAGGTAGACACTATATTTTAGTTTGATGCACCCTTTCCTAAAGTAGAAGGGTGCCTAGCTAGATATGATGGGGATACTCCTGCTATTTGTAGGTACATTTATGTTATCCATGTATATTGGAGTCACATCCTCATCCCCATCCAAACCCACTATCAGGCTTCGTGAGGTACTAAGAAGCTGAAAGAGAAGTTAATCATTGCAAGTGATTATGATTGAACTTAATTCGCATATATCTCGCCACATTATTGCTTGATTCAACTTCAGTCATTGCTTTTAAGCAATACTTGGTAGATAAGAAAATTGGAAAGAAGGGTAAGGGAGGATGAAAAAGCAGAGAGAAAATCAAATTTGTGAGGCTTGGTAAGACAGAAATTAGGGAGGAAAGAAAATTGGAGAGATTGATATTTTCTCTCCTTAAGTATAAAACAAGTCACTCCAAAATTGAAAAGATTAATGGAAAGAAAATGAGAGTGATATGATTAAGGAGTGTATAAATACTACATTGTCCACATTCCATATGGATCATTTTTTTTTAAAAAAAATTTACCTTATCATTTAAAATTGCAAAAGATATAATGGTATATATCATTTTTATTTTCTTTTCTCACATCTTTCAATTCTACCAAACAATGAAAGAAAAGAAAATTAATTTTTCTTCCAACTTTTCTATCTTTTCTAGGAAGCGCATAAATAATAAAAATAATATTTTTTTCCATCTTTACACTTTTCTCTCCTTCCAATTTTCTTTCTTTCCATTTTTTTCTTTTTCTTCTACCAGGCAAAGCCTTAAGGTTATGATATTAATTACATCTTTAAACATTAGCTTAGTTAGTGGTTACTTCACGTAGGATGAGAAGTTCAGTATAGATCACAATCCTAATTAGTATCCCATCCTTTTCCAAACAAGAACAGCCAATCTGTATTACATCTGAATTAACTTACGTATATATCCCACCACAATTCTTAAGACCAAGAGATAAATTTTATTCAGCTGACTATATTTGAAAGTGCTTTCATATATATGGCCATGCTTTCTGGATGATTTCAAATTCCTTTTCTTTTAATTTGAAATGAAGTGCAAGTAAAGGAATCTCCGTGGAATATTTTTTCTTACGAGCTAGTACTACTAATTTCTGTAAATGATAGAGATTATTTGAACATTCGTGCACCTAAACCCTCCCAACGTAATTGTTTTTCCTTTTCTGTTAATTGATTTGACTAAGTTATCTATTTGCCTGGTTTAATAAACTTTCGCAAATCGAAGTCGGAGCTTTAAGAAAATGCTTGCCAAAGTGTGTTGTTTTTCTTTTGGGTTATATATGTACATTAATTTCTAATGTTTTTTTTGAAAAAATAAGTTTCATGCATAGGCAGAAAACATGAGCCGTACTCTCTCTTTGGTTTTATCCATATATTTGTTTTGCCCCAATCTTATATACGTATATATTACTGATTTCATTTCCATGCAGCGGCCATTTCTTTTTGTCTAGTCCAATAATTTCTCTTGTTCTCGTCGATTTCTGGGAAATGATTTTAATTTTTCATGACTTTTAATTTGCATCACTTTGTTCTTCAAGCAATTGAAAGATAGCCCAGAGGTAATGCGTGCAATAGTTGGTTATTGGTATCTATATGCTATGGGTGTTCTCTCTCTCTCTCTTTTTCTCTAAACTGATATTGATTCATCGAAGACATTCATTTTTATTGGTTTAAACATGAATAACTCTTTCTAATAATCGAGTTGAGACCTTGGCCTTGGGTGTTAAAAGGCAACTTTCTCGTTCGCTTGTTATTGCATCAATGCTTTTTATGAAATATAGCACCCCTTGCAATTGCTTTCTAGCGAGCTAGGCAGTTTTACTTGCCTTTAAATGACCACTCAGATTATTTTTGACATGACCTAGACAATTGAAAAAGAACAGAAACGTATATATCGAAGATTTTCTGTTCAGTAAAGTCATGCAGCTCTGTTCTTCATTTTTTTGGAAAGGAAAGGTTGGAAAGGTGGTTGGAGCAAGAGTAAAGTGGGAGACAATCTGCCTACCAAAATCAGAAGGAGGTCTTGGCTTAAAAAAAGCTAAAGAGTGGAATATTGCATGTATGATGAAGTTGATAAGGCTCATACTTTCAGATTCAGGCTCCCTTTGGGTAGCTTGGGTTAGAACTTATGTACTGAAGACTTGTTCTTTTTGGGAACATGCTATTACTGGATCCACTAGCTGGTCTTTGCGAAAATTGTTTCAACTCAGGTAGGTGGCATTTCCCATTTTCCAACAACTGCCAAGAAACTTTAAAGTGCATGAAGCTTGGCAATTACTCAGAACTAAGCAGCAGAAAGTAACATGGCACAGGTTGATATGGTACCTTGGGTATATTCCAAAGCACACTATAATGGCTTGGCTTGCCATTCTAAATCGCCTACCTACCAAGGATAGGTTACAAAAGTGGGGATTGCAAATAAATGACATTCACTGCCTCCTATGTAAACAGCAATTGGAAACACGAGACCATCTATTTTTCACTTGTCCTTACACAAATGAAGTATGGAGAAGAGTTTTACAGCTATGTGGATTAAGCAGATTACCTCAAGATTGGAGTACTGAGTTTAATTGGGGATTGACAAAGCTGAAAGGCAAGTCACTATTAACTACCATATGTAGAATAGCATGGAATGTTACTATTTATTTCATTTGATGTGAAAGGAACAATAGGCATTTTGGAAAATCTGAGAACAAAACATCACAAATACTTTTGAAAATAGCAGCTGTGGTGCGTGGAAGAATACATACTTTGAGGAATGTGGCAAAGGATCCTGTCAATGTTCAGCTCTGTCAAAAATGAGGGTTTTGGAACAACATTTTTTGATATTGGTTTGCACTAGTTATAGATATTTTGAATAGTTTGTGGTAGATGCTTGTAAAGTTTGACTTATACAAACCTTTGTACAGCAGTAGCAGCTTCTGCTGCTTTGGATGATATAAATACTAACATTTCAGCTAAAAAAAAGAAGATTTTCTGTCCACGAAACGGAAATAAAGAGAATATAAACTGCGCCATAAAGGTAGTCTAGGTATATATATATATATATTTTTTGAAAGGCAAGGTAGTCTAGGTATTTAATAGATACAGATGTGTTTTATCCTTTTTTTCTTTCTTTCTATCTCTTTTGGGCGATCTAGTGCAAATTATGGGGCTATTGTAAAATCCTATCAATCTTGGAACATCCAATCCTATTTCAGAAACAGTTTTGAGTAAACTACACTATATATGCATGCTATTTGAAGATATGTTAGGCCTTTAATTTCTTTATTGCATGTGTGTATATGTTTGAATTTACACGTATAAAGAGTTTTGAGGTAGAACTGTTTAAAATTCTCCTACATCTATGTAGATTTTAGTTACTATATAATATTTCAATTGTTACCCTGAAAGAAGACAGATTGACTGTATTGCCTACTGGATTTCACTCTTCAGCATGCAGGAGACAATAGAACGGTACAAGAAGCATACCGAGGATGTTCGAGCCAAGCCAACTGAACAAAACATGCAGGTTAGGCTTTTTCTAGCTTTTCTTAATCTTTTTTCACCCTTCGTTTCAATCAAACTATTTGTGGATATATTTCATGCATGTTCTAATGGTGAACTTGTGTCCAATACCTAAAACTAATTAAGTTCAATTTGGATATATATCACGTTCAGATATTATATAATGACAAAACTTGGTTATGCTATTTGCTGTATATTTACCGTCGGTCGGCGTAGCAACATTTTGACTTGGTTTGTTACGTCTCTCTCTTGCACGCTGACTGAAATGGCATGCAGCACCTGAAGGCTGAAGCAGCAAACATGATGAAGAAGATAGAGCTTCTTGAAGTTTCAAGGCGGTACTAGGGCTAGTTAACATTCTTCCTGGCCCCTGCACCCTCCCCATTTCTAATGCATATTGAAGTGCTAAAGACAGATTCTGAAATTTGAGCTGAAATGCCTCAGGAAACTAGTAGGAGAAGGCTTAGGGTCATGCACTCCAGAAGAACTACAACAGATAGAACAACAGTTGGAGAGGAGCCTACGCAACATCAGAGCAAGAAAGGTAAGCCTTGACATGGAAACTACTACTAAAGTTTTCTTAACATTATATAAAATGATCAGAATCTAGCACGTATGCTTAATCGTTGATTTCTTTTCAGACACAAGTTTTCAAGGAACAGATAGAGCAACTAAAAGAAAAGGTAAGCCTTCACCATTCTTATTCTGAACATAATATGTTGAGACCTCAAGATAGTGTACATATTCACAAGAGGATGCAACGTAAATGTTAGAGAAGAAAGGAAAAGCTTATTGGTTGGGAATATTAAGGAAGAAAGGAAAGGAGACTTTATGTAACTTGATCAACTTTCTTTGTCCGACCAGCAGAGAAACTAATAATTCTTCTTTGCCCATTGGGTGAGTAACTAAAGCTGATTGCTAATAACCATCTTACTGTTTTTTTGGCGAAAATTCAGGAGAAAATCTTAGCTACTGAAAATGCAAGGCTTTGTGAGAAGGTAAGCCTCTTTGCCATTAATAAGATAATGAGAAGTTGGGATAGTTTTCACAGGTTTGCTTTCGGCATCGTAATTTTGATATCTTGGATACAGTGGAAATGCTAAAAGTTTGTGTTGTGTCAGTGTGGAATGCAGCCATGGCAAGGATTAAAGGAGCAGAGAGGGAATAATGGAGCAATATGTGACGAAAGCAGTCTGACCTCGGAGGTGGAGACGGAACTGTTCATCGGACCACCAGAAAGGAGAGCAAGACTCTTCCTGCAATACAATTGAGGATTTGATGGTGGAGGATTATGACCCACTTTGATTCCCAATTGCCTTACAAATATGAATATATTACATTTTAAGGCAAAAGCTTCATAAAATGGTATGCGAAAGTGTAATATTGTTTTTATTGTTAGAAGAAAAAAAAAACCATAGCTTGAGAATGAATGTGTATATACATATACATCAAACTATATTCGCTATATAAAATAATCTTATTTTGGAGTACATCTGGAAAATCTGCCCCACCATAGCCTTTCTTTTTTTTTGGGGGGGGGGGGGGGGGGGGGGGGGGGGGGGCCAATAACCATCCTTATCTATATCTTTTGTGATATTGATTTTCCTTGGAGAGAAAAAAAAAGTAAAAAGCAAAGAGAAGGTGACAGTTGATGGACCCAGAAATGACAAAAGGGTTCAACTAGATGGGCTGCCCTTTTTGGGTCTTCAATGTTGGGAAGCTAACAGCCCAACAATTATAACAAAATACCACAATATTACCACGTCGGCGACTACCCCAGCCCACGAGGCTTTCATATGTCTTCATTCTCCGAACAGTTTTAAGATCAATGGGGCTAGGCTACAGTGGGGTTTGAAAGATAACGTTCGTAATCTGAACATCCAGCTGTCAATTTTGGGCCACCCCCGGTTCGGCCCAGACTCTGGAAATCCACGACTCGAGAACGTGGTGAAGCTTGTGCCTGTGGCTTTCGGGCTCGTGTTTTAGGCTTCTATTTAAAACTCGTTGATTAGGACCAAATTTGTTCCCTAAAATTCTATCTCGTTCGTGCTTTAACAAATTCACAGACATCAACTAGACCAAAAATCAGCACTGTAATGAAATTAACATACGTATATATACAGGAGTTGTTACACGATCATAATCTTGAATCGAATGCTCAAACGGTTTTAGTACCTGAAACATAAGGCGGTAACAAGGTTTATATAGTATTAATTATAAATAAATATATGTGAAGAGTATTATCCCAGAAGAGGAATGCTCCTTTAAAATCCAAGCATTTTCTTATGCTGTACGCTTGAGCAGGCCTCTCTCTTTCTCTATAACATAGATATGTTGGCAACATTATAAAAATCCCAAATACAGAAACATCAAATATTTATATATTTGTAGGTTTGTTTTGATGTGGGAGACGATGGATCGCTTAAATGACCCATCCGTGGATGAATCTGGTCTCACCAGTCAAGCTTTTGGGGACTGAAGATCCTTCAGCCTCAACATACTGATGGTACCTGATATGGCAACATTTTAACTGTGTCAGAATGCATTTTCCCCTTCCCAGATCTCAATTATTTTGAAACAAAGAATACATCATGGAAAAGAATCCGTGGGTGATGAAGTTTAAGGGTATACCCTATTTGTAAAACAGGTTCAGGATCACATTCCATAGGGTGGGCGTGAGAAGGATGCAGAGGAAAGTTGCTGTTTTCAGCTGCTGCGGCCCCAGAAGCACTCCATAAGCCTTGGATTGTTTTCAGGCTTTGTCCTTCTGCCTCCAGCTGAAACACAAATACATTAGGTTACAGTGATGGCTTGTGTGCAACATATAAATAATACTGTCATGGAGCATGTTGTAGACGAATGTTCAGCTGCAAGTATGCAACCTTAATTTTCAACTGTTTGTTAAGGTCTCCAAGCTGTCGTTCCTGCCAAAACATCACAAAGTAAATGTTAGGCATGAGTTCTGGGACCAAACCTTTCTTGTAAAACCAGCATTAATTTAAGCTAGTAATAACAAAAGTTTCAAAAAGACAATTGGGCAATAATCAAAAGAATGGGTGATGATACCCATTAAGGTACATAACTTCATAGATAAACTATAGAATTAACCATAATCCGAGCCAGTTCATAAGGTATCCAGTTCCTAATAAGAAGAAAGATTATCTATATGCTTCACCATTACCATTGGAATCTTATCTCAATTAGTACAACTAAGAATTTCTTTAATTGGCCTACATCTTATATGTTTATTAATTGTTTAAGTACCTTTTTGCGGAGGTCTTCCATTTGTTCTAACATAATCTGCGTCTGCAGTTAACAATAGAAACAAGGCATATATCATGCAATTATATAAGTATTAATTTAAAAGGATTAACATTAAGTGAATAATAAGATTAGCTTCAAAATTTTTAATTTTAGCTATATTCCTCCTAAGAAACCTTATGAAACAACAAATAAATGTAGTAAACCTTCTTGTTTCTTTTTGAATCACTCATTAAAATGTTACCATATCAAACTGAAAACTTCTTATAGTTAAATTAAATATCTAGAGTTACCTTTCTTTGTCTAGCCAGTGCAAGGGCTCCTTCAAGCTGCTTCTCAAGATTTTGCAGCTCTTTCACACTCAATGGTCCAAGATCTTCTCCAAGCAAATGCCTTAAAGATATAATTAAAATATAAATGAATATTTAGGTGCATCAATATGCGCTTTTGAAGGCCATTAAACATGTTGAAACCGCATAAAATGCTGATTTGATCTCAGAAATGAACCAACCTTTGAGTGCGTTGCAGTGATTCATATTTTGCCTTTAACTTGGTTACCTCTTGGTACCAACTCTGCATTGATAGCCAAAGACAACGTAAGAAACAAAGTCAAGCTCACTAATTATTTCCAAAAGGTCATAAGCATCTAGGATAAAATTATTGTGGAAGGACTTGAAATGGTGGCAATTAATGAGTGATAATCCCATGGACTTGGTTCCATTGGAATTACCATGGAATCAAGATGTGATATAATTATGGCCACATATATATTTAAAATAAATCCTACCCCAATAAATGTCATTAATGATGAAACTTACCCTGAAAATTTTAAAAATATTTATTTGGGGGCTAAATTTTTATAAACTAGTGGTTAAACTATAAGTCACGTTTTAGTTCCGTGATAACTCCTATAGAACCGAGTCCGTAGGATCGTTTCCTGCAATTGACTGTCCAGATATTGCATCCTAATCACATATATTGTACTAAAACATGCAACAGCTACTACAAGATATAAATTGCCAATCCCAGCATGCAATTTCACAACAAATTCATCATACCTATAAAGTTATCAATAAGATGAAGCACTTTAATTAATAAAGATAGATAATAAAGACTAAATTTCATTTTGAGGGTTCATAAAATATTTGCTAGACCAAGCAACAAGTCTCTAACAAAAATTTTGGTGATGAAAAAACCTGCGTTTCACGTTCAAGGCTGTTGTCATGAGGAGTAAAGCAGCAACGTTGGTATCGCTCGAGAGTCTTGGTTGTACTGCAAAAAGAAAGTATAATTGAACATCAGCAATCTACTACACACAATAATTGGTTAAGCAACCCACTCTGAATTTACAAATCTTAGCATAATCCAAACAAGAGCTTTAAATAGAAAATACAGTCATTGGAATTTAGAATCCAGTTAAATGAGGGAACTTTGATATCTCAATTTAGCTAACCATCTTTACAATGTATAATCGTAGTGTACTTGTTTAACCAAAAAAAAAATCGTAGTGTACTTAGCTAACGTAATGCGGTAATAGTCTCTAGTCGGCACCCTACATATAATTTTGCTTTTGGTCCATCCTTATGCTTCCTATGGTTAAATCATGAGTTTTAGTAATATATCAAAATTCATTTGCAAAATTGCAAAACCATTGAATTCTAGTCGAGAATATTCCGGGAAACGAATGTGGATTAAAATACCTTAACTATTACTTGTTCTTTTGCTGAAATATCCCAAATAGCTTAAGTATACATAAAACTTAAGAAAATATATGAAGAAAAAAAAAAATATATATATATATATATATATATATATAAACAAATCCCAGACATATAGCTTGAACCACTTAAAAACTGACCCTTTTCTTCATTTTCTCCCTTGCATAAAGTTGGTTAATCTAGAATGAGGTTTCATTGTTTATTTTTCTGACCTATGCAGAGAATAAACAATTCACAGAAATAAAAATCTCGATTTCTGCTCATTAATTAATTTTCTCCGTGGCTCAAAACCTGCACCCCCTGTAGAGGCTTCCATATTTAGTATGATTACCTCTACGACGAAGCAGTTTTTTCTGTAAGAACTACAAAGCAATGATCATAAGATTTAACCTTCACTGCATGCAAACAGAATAGAGGAGAGCAATATTGCAACCATTTAGGGCAAATATGAAATTAATATATCACCTTGAGCTCAATATTTAAGAGCCTATGTTGGACAAAAAGAATCGGTAAAGTACTCATGTAGATCGATTTACATGGCAAATTATCAATACAAGTAAATACTAGCTAATTTGTTGCCGATAAAGAAAAAGTTGTTGTGTGATTTTATTTTAAAAAGAAACCTGATTCAAAGCTGCAAATTTTAACTTTACACCATGTAAGAATAGACCTCAAAAGAAAAATAATTCAGGTTTCAAAAGAAAAATACAAATGAGAAGAGAGAAACTGATGAAAGCAAGAACTCTTAAAAGGATATAATAAGTGACAAAGTAAGAATTATTCGTTCCACAGACCTTGGATTGAGGCACAGACAGTCAGACAGCCAAAGGTTAAGAAGAAAAGAAAAAGAAATGGAAAAAAAGAACAACCTTGCACCCACGCAGCAAAACATGTGACTCCTCCGGAGAAGAGAAGAGAAAACCCCAAGAATCAAGCAAAAAATGAATGTTCATCAGTTTATGCACAAAGCGTGTTGCTTGATTTTGGCATCCCCTGCAACTCCACAGCATTTACGTTATGGCTGATGGAAAAGACGGTGACAGAAGAAACATTGGTAAAACCAGAAGATCAAAGGATTAAAAGACATGAAGACAAGCCATCAGTCTGATTCTCCACTCACTTGTCATGACTTCATGCTTTTCTCTGGAGAGAAGAAAAGCTGTAAAAAAAATACAGCTACAGGAAAGAGATAAGAAAGTAGAAAGAAAAGGGAAAACCCGAGATCTTGCACAGAGGTCATAAGACAAAAACCTAGTCATTTGATTAGATTCTGATTTCTGAGCAAAGTCACCATAATTTATATTTTGGTTTTCCGTTCAGCTGAAGAGAAAGAAAAGAGTCTTCTTTCGTACTAGTATTCCATTACTGGTCGTCAGTGAAATTCATTAACAAGCCCAAGACCCAGAGGCCAGAGAGGAAGAGCTGGTAAGAGAAAAAGAATGTTTTTCTTTTCCCTTTTTTTTTTCTTTTGCTTTCTCAAAAGACGATGAAACGTGTCTATCTGTCATTGGAAAAAGAAGCTGGTAAAATCAGGGTTTTCCTCAAAACATGAATCCAAAAACGAAGGAAAATCATGAGAAGCTAGCTAGCCAGTAGCCCCCGAAGAACCTCTGGGAAAAGACATAGAGAGTGTGTGAGAGATATGCCAGATGTTTGTGAAAGAGAGAGTTCGCTGCAGAGAAGTTAGACTCACAAAAAGAGAGAAAGAAGAAGAGACAAATTTTGATGAAGCTTGAACGACAGAAACAAAATACCAGGATGACAAGAAAGAAATGGTTTGCATAATCAATAAGACCCAGAAAAGTCGATCGAAAACCTTAAAACAAAATAGAATGATTAACACAAAGCTAAAGAAGAGAGACAGAAAGAACAAAAATACTAGTAGTAATCTAGTCAAGCAAAACAGTTTAGTGAGCTTGCTTAATTGCCAAGCAAAAACAGTTAAGCAAAATTGAATATAGTACTATATGTTGAATATATAAGTATGCATAATATGTATACCCTGCGCTGCCAAACTCGTAGAGCTTGCCACGACTAGAGAAGACGATAAGGGCAACCTCAGCATCACAAAGCACAGAAAGCTCATAAGCTTTCTTGAGCAGACCATTTCTTCTCTTAGAGAAGGTCACCTGTCTGTTGATCTTGTTTTCTATCCTCTTGAGCTCAACTCTTCCTCTTCCCATATCTCTTTTTCTTTCTTTTCTTTTTGAGCAATGAGCTGGGGATACTAAATTAACTAAGAACAGGTGCAGGAGAATTATCTGCCAGTCTCTGATGAGTTCTCGGAGAGGAGGGGTTTTTGGCTTTTTGGCTTTTGGTGTTATACAAAAATGGAGAGTGAAGAAGATACAATATGTACTAAAATAATTGCTTTGTTTTGAAGAGAAGTGGAAGTTCTAAATGCCTACATAAATGTAAGTAGATAAATGCAGCAGAGCAGGGAAGGCTCACTGGATCTTCTTTTGCAATAAAATGGAAACCCCATAGTGTTTCTTCCTTTCTCTTTATTCTCTTTTCAGTTTTAATTTTCAGCAATCTCTCTCTCTCTCTCTTGTCTCTCTTTCTTGTACGCTCAGTTTGCCCTCAGTTATTGTTTCCAAGGTTTAGAGAGTTCTTCTCTCTACGCGCCTTAAACAGCACTGCCGTTCACGCTCTTCCAACGATTAGCTAATTCAAAGTATACTTTTCATTCCCTATCTATGTAGCACCAGAGAGCAGTTTTTGTTGGATTGGACTATTGACCGGCGGGCCATAGTGAAAGCTAATTGGACACATATATAATTGGGGTGCATCGTGCATTGCATTTGGGTCCCTAACATATGCAACGCAAGCTGCCACGGCTTCTAATTTGCCTACTTTTGACCTTCGGCCTTCCGCCCAACCATTCCATATTAAGAAACAATCTTCACTCAGTGGCAAATTTTTGATTCCCCAACTTTAACTTTTAAAATGACAGAATTGTAGTAATATTCTTGTCTTCCAAACACGTTTTTTAATTACTCTATGAATTTTTTTATTTAAAATATATATGTGAAAAAATTTATTACCTGTACACACATATATATATATATATATATATTTATCCCATGTGTACGTAGAAGGAAGAAATTATATACTCCGTATGGGACAAGACAAAGACAAAACATTACTATACATACATATACGATACTGATAATTTTCCTTAAAAGGGTGATGTCAGTGTGAAAATTTATAATTGTAAGTACATCCAACGAAAATTTCGATGCCAATATTAAATTTCACGTACCCCAATTATGTTGTAGTACTATTCATAATTAATTTCATCGTAATTAAGCTGCAGGGTAGATTTAGAAGATGATTTAAGCAAGCAAAACCATAGATATATAGTATTATTTGGTATATATGGATGGCAATTTATAATATATGTGTTTGAGAAAATCAAATTGCAGCATTTCAAGTTAGACCATGAATTATGGGTGTCCCCGTAGTGTTGTTCTAATTTGGCCTTAATCATATATAATCATTATACCCATAATATTGCTTAAAATATCAAAGCAAACGAAGAATTCCTACTTGATATGCATTTTTTCACTCCTAATAGTTAATTATATGCACACATAATAAAACAAAATTAGAGAAGATAAGCAACAAAATGTTCCTGTAATCAATCATGGATATCTTTATATATGTATATATATATATATATGTCATATAGTATTTGGCTCTAATGTACCGAAAATATATATATATATATATGTCATATTCGTTCCTCTTTTTTTTTTCCAAAACTTTTCTCAAAAAAAAAAAAGAAGAATAAAAGAAAAGAAAGAAAAAAGAGTTTAATTAAAAGTATGAACAAACCCATTAACTTATTTTGTGTGATTGATAAAAATTAGCATGTCAGCTAAGCTAAATTAAGGGACTAAACTTTGGAGTTTAACACTTTCCCCCTTGGAAAGCAAATGCCATTTAGAATGTTTTGGTTGAACCAATACTCAATGCTAAAAGGGACTAAATCTACTTAACAGAGATCAATTTGTGTGTATATATATATGGCGTCATCAACTAATACAATTTCCTGAATGAATCTCATAAAGCAAAGTGCAGTCCTATGATATGGTAAAATCCCTTAGCCTTTTTTCCTTTGATGGGAAATTAGCTAAAGAAATTATAAAATAATTTACCCAATGGTTTATTTGTTTCCCCATCATCCTTCCTCTTTTGCTTCTTCCCCCCAAGTTCGCTGTTGCACCCTCTACCCTGAATGAGTTTGAAAATAGAAGTAGATATTTTGGGAAGTAATGAAAATGACAGACTGAGGGAAGCCAGATTCCCTTTGTGTTATACTATAGCTGTTAATTCTATTTCTTTTTCCCTCACCACCCCCACCCCCCTAAATTAAATTAAATCAAATTGCCATTAATAAACATTAGCTACTTAGCTTTGCTATTTCAGATATATATTTCTTACAAGTAGCCATACAAAATTTGCGGTCCAACTTCTTCTTCAATCTTCTTTTTTTCCACAGTACGTAACAAGGGCACCTGTATATATTTTCTACATATATAAGAGAATTTATGAATTCCCAACTTAATTTTTTTTATAGCAGTTAAAGGGGGTTTTATAAAAACACAACGGCCTCTTTACGCAAAGCCTAGGAACAAGGTTTGATGGAGTTGTTGGGTGCAATAATAGAGATACAGTCGTCTCTCTTTTTATTTACAACAGTATATTTTCGTTTTTCGCTTATTTTGCGATTAATTTCCTTGCGTGATCTTTACTTGCACACTACAAGTATACAATTCGTAAATTTCGACCTTCCATATTTAATTTTCTAGCTCTATATATTGTTTTTAACAGTTTAATAAGTTATGACAACTTAAGGCAAAAATGGAAAATAAAAAATTGTACGTTTTAAGGGTTTCTTGGATTATGCATTAAGGATTAAGGATTGTCAAGATTATATAATGTGGCCCATGCTTCCATTTGTAATCATGAAATTTTCCCTCTAGTACTCCTGACCATGGTCAACAGAGAATTTTTTAAAAAATATGATAAACTTGCATTATAGTTGAAGTGTCAGCATCCCTGTCTCTCTGGTTCCCTGGAGATTTGATATGATTGGTTCGCGCAGTGGCCATAAGATTGGCCAATATATTAAAACCATAAACGGTCGTCGTTTGGTTGCATTGCATGTCAATACGGCTTTTCGAACTTTAAAAGCTCCTTTAAAATCAGTTTTGAGTGACTGGATTCGCAACCTTTGTTGGAAAAAAAGGATAAACATATAATTGGTATATATATTAGTAATAGATGTATGTTCCTAAGAGAATTTAAACAATTTAAGCGTACAAGAAACCAGGAGGGCATGCCTTAATTGCTTCGGAAATCGCTATCCGTAAAACGATAAAATTTATCACCCCACAAAGCCAAAACTCCATCAAAACATAATCTTAATTAGGCACAATTAATTCAAATTTATCCAACAAACCTTTTTCTCATTTGAGAATTAGGGATCTCAAACATATATTTTTAGACATTTCCAATTCCACACAACAATGTTTCATATTAATAATACCAAACAGTTAAAAATTTTAATCATAAATTTTTACAATAATTTTAAAAAACACTTTTTTCAAACTAAACTTTTTCAAACCGCAATAACTAGCTAGGTCTTACTATTATGCCAAAGAGTCAAGTGCTGATTTATATGCTACTAACAATTTGATATACCATGCATAAAGTAATTAAAACCAGGGAGTTAAGGAAGAAAATGACACTTAATTAATGAAACAGCTTATGAGCGACCGGTAAGAGTAAGACCGATCGAACTTAAAGTGTTGATGTGAACTGTTGGTTCAGTTGAGCTGGCTAAGGGCGCCTTTTCTTTCTCATCCATAGCAACGGAAATGTAGGCACTTGGCCCCGCGCCCGCCCTACTCCCTCCCTTCTTTAATTTGGCCGATTCAAGCCATTATGCTTTTATGCGGAATTCAGTGTTTTTGTTTCCTACAAAATCTTTAACTTTTATCTTTGTTATAAGGGAGAAGAGAGGGTATCACTACTTGAGAACCATATCAGTTGATTGTGACAGTGTAATGTGCAGAACTATTAATTTTTTAGTATAGGAAAGGTTTATACATAATTAACTGGATTCCTTAATATCAAACTTATTATGGGTTTAATTAAAAAGAAAATCAAAATATTGTTTGGCCAAGTTTAGGTTTCAAGCCGATATTACAAGACGTGTTTAAACCCGAACCAATGGCTTAAGAGGCAAAAAGCCTTGGTAATTTAGTCCAAATTAAACTCTTCACTTCCAATCCAAATCCAATTAGCCTTCGCCTTTTATGAAAAAATTTGTCTATGAGGTGTCGCAGGATGGGGCCGAACTTGCTAAACTTTAGCAGAAGCCATGTACATTAGCTTCTTCTTTTTTTTTCCATATATAAAACCTTAATATAATAAAGAAATAACCTCCCATCAGGCCATCACCAGCACCTTACTACAAAGAGGAGCAAATAGGAAAAGAGTTGGGAAAAAAAAATAATGGGAGAGGATAAGAAAATGCAGTAAAGAAAAAATGAAAAAGTATACAAAAAATTTATTCTATTTCCTTTTAGAGTGGGTCCAACTACCCATAGACAGTGACAAACCTAACCTAGCCACATATCCTTGGGGCTCAAAGAAAGAGACGGTGATGGTGGTATTGGTGGTTAGAGGTAGCTTGCTTACCATTTCCGGAAAGCAATGATGGTAGGGCACAAGCTTCTTCAATTCAAATTTTCCGTTTATTGCCCCCATGGCAGTGGCAATTTGCCGTTGGCCCCTTCCCCTTCTCCATGAGCTGAGCTTTCAGTTTGAGGTCCTAGCACTAAGCATGCTTCTGTCTCATCCTTAATGCGGTGAAGGGAACAACGCAGTACACAGTCGAATAGGAGCTTCTTTTGGAATAGGCTAATTGTTCAAATAAGGACCTGAATTATATTGGTATGCTTAAATCAGGACTCAAACTATTAATTGTAACAAATCAAGACCCGAATTTATAATTTTGTAACAAATCAGGATCTCTGTTAACTGACGTTAACGCGTGATATACACGCACCTTAGAAAAGGGGTGAAAGGTTTAGATCAACCACATGTCATTCATTCAGTGGCTTATAGTCTCCTTTTTTTTTTAATTTAAATAAATGTTACTTTTTTTTTGCCATCTAAAAAACAAATATTAGGATTGGCCAAAAAAAATAAAATATTACAATTAAAGAATAAATAAATAAAACTCTAAAAGTTGGAAAGAAAATCTATAAACTTTGATCGAAAGTGAAAAAAAAAAAAGAAGAAGAAGAAACGCCGATTGAAAGAGAGAAAAAGAAGAAGAAAACCAATGATTGAAGGATCTCAGAAGCCTGAAAACATAAGAAGCTTGGAAACTGAAGAAGCCTGGCTAACGTGAAGGAAGGAAAATAGGAGGAGTTCTCAGATTACATTCTGGCTGTCACTATTTAGGTCAGTATAGGACTTAAGATTTTCTGGGTTAAGGTTTAGTTGATAGTTTTTGGGATATTCAATTCAGATTTCTGAATTAATTTGAATAGTGAGAAAAAAGAATAAGCCTTTTTTGTTCATAGTAATGTAAATTGCTGCTAACAACATTGGTGTGGGTTCCACATTCTTCTTTCGCTTTCAGACTTCTAAACCCATGATTTTTATAATGAATTTTAGTCCTCTTTTTAATGGTGTGGGTGCTTTTGTGTTCTTTGTCTGCTTTGGCATTCTTTATGTTGATAACTATATACTTCTTTGAAAAGTCGTACTTTGACTTAATATGCTTTCTTTTACAGTTAAATGAAAATTGGATCTGCTAGTTTTGCTACAACTGCAACTTATTCTCCCGGTGTTTTTACTTCTTCTTCAGTTTCTGTATAATGTGATACATCTGCTCCAAGGACAAACAAAGCTAGAAGAGCCAAATGTGCCAAAACTGCGACTAGTGGGATGGTTTTTGTAGATCAAGAAGGGAGGGTCTGTGGTGGAACTGATTCTGGAATAAGAACCAGTCCAAGATCTAAGGCAAAATTGCTAAGTCAGAATGTTGTTTCAACAACAACAACTAAGTCACCTGCTCAATGGTTTGCTCGGAGCAACAAGAAGAAAAAAATTGAAGGAATTGGACTCTATACAAACACCGTCACAGGTTTGCAAATCTTAAATGTAAGTAACAATGTATGTTTTGAAAGTATGTTGAAATTTAGTTAAGTAAGTTTGTGAAAAAAATTTCATCTATAGTTTTAGTGTTTGTTTAACAGGCTCTTTTTTTCTTAAATTTTAAATTTTGTTTCGATCTTTTTTTCAAGAAGCCATCCAAGTTAAATGAGTCAACTCAGTTGATTTTCATGGCTAAGTTGACTCACTTAGCTTGGATGGCTCTTAACATTAATCACAAAAATAGTACCAGAAATGGAGGCCGTTATCGTTGATACAATTTTACAAATGATTTATCTGATCTGAATTGAGTTTTTGCATAGTAAGATACGCAGTTTTAGTGTTTGTTTAGTAAGGATTTTTTGCTTAGATTTCAAATTTGTTTCCCAGAGTTATCTAAGTTAACTTATTTAACTATGTTATTCTATTCTTTGACAGCTTGGAAGGCCAAGTGAAAGACTCATTTCGATTGGTTCAAGTAAGGGTAAAAAGGCTATCACTAGTACAGATGTAACTGGAACTCAAGAATCTCATATTGCAACTTCCAAAGACAGCATGAGATAAGAGAATACCACATGATTTTATGCATCATACAGACCTATTTTTTACTTTCCTTTGTTTCTTTTTTCTATTACTTTTTCTTTATATATTGACTAAGTTAATTTAAAGTGCTGGCAAATTATAGTTTTTGTGTACTTAAACTCTTGTTTAGATACTATCTAAACCTTGACTCTATTAATGAAGTCATAAGCCTTTTGTTAAGTTAATGAAATAGGGAGTATTTCATATGATATTCAAAAATGTTTCTCAAAATTTAGTTTTTCAAAGATCACCATCTCTGTTTTTCCTTTTTTGAAGCATACCACCATCTCTTTTAACTTTTTAATATTAGTTTAATGTTAAACGGGTAAGAGGAAAAAATAAATGCTTCAGGTTTTGCCTTGTTGATTTTATAAAAAATAAATTGAATTAATTAACCAAATATTTAATGAAAAGAAAATGTTGTTCTATGTCATCAATCGTTAGATTTAACAGGAAACTAACAGTGAGTGAGTACACACACTCTTTCCATCTAAAAAAGATCCTGATTTGTTACAAAATTGTAAATTCGGGTCCTAATTTGTTACAATTAATAGTTTGGATCCTGATTTGAGCATACCCATCTAATTCAGGTCCTTATTTGAACAATTAGCCTTTGGAATATTATGATCCTCTGTCTCTTTTTCCAAAAACTTCCACTACGTACTAATTACCTTCGAAAGTTTCCCTTTACAAAATGCCTTTAATAACTACTCCATTAACAGTATCAATTACATATATAGATGTGACAAATTAGAACATAATATAACAATCATTTAGTCACATCAATTCTAATGAGATTGCTTACCGTGCAAGCAGGGACGGATCCAGAAATTACGTTCAATGAGGGCAAATTACAATTTGCACACTGTTAAATATATGAAAAATATAAAGTCAAGTTATAGGGATATATAGTTTATAATTTTTCTTATAATCATGGATTTAACAAAGATTATCTAAGTTTAATTCAATATATATATCCATAAGTTATACAATATTATATGTTGTTATAGTATTGACTTCCTTTTAAATATGTATTCTATATAATTAAATTTTAGTTAGTATATCGTCAAAAAAAAAAGTTTAGTTCGTATAATTCTTAAAAAAAAAAGATGATTGATTACATGTCATCTTTTATTTAGGATTTTAAATTATAATGAAAGAAATTAACTTTATAAATGAAAAATAACTTTAAAATATTTGACAAATTCATTCTGTTTTATAAAGCATATTATTCAATCTTAATTTCTATAATATATATAAATATAATGTAAATCATAAAGTAAATTGTTTTATCATTATAAACAATAAGAAATAAATACTTACTCACATTAATTAAAATAATAATACAAGTAATACGTAAATTTATTTTTAGGACTTTGAAGAATAAAGTAACCTATTTTAACTTGTGTCGTTACTTAATTTTAATACTTCTCTTTTTTTTTGTAATTTTTAATAACGGGTAAAAAAAGTAAAAAATATAGAAGAAAATAAGGACATGGGAATGTGACCTATAGTGTACAAGAATAAAAGAAAACTAGTAAACTAACTATGTCTTTTACTTTTTGACTTTTTGTTGTTTTATTCTTTATAATTTTGGTTAAAATCTTTATAAATTAAATAATTAAAAAGTCCTTACTTTATTTATAATTTTATTGTCTAACTCTTTTCAATAATTTTGCAAAAGACACTTATATTTTACATTTTTCTCAATTTTAGTGGGGCAAATTGCAAAGAAAGTAAGATATTAACGCATATTTTGCAATGTAATTTTAAGGGAGCTAGGACTTGAGTGGAGGCAACTGCACCGCTCTAGATCCGTCCATGCGTGCAAGAGAATCAAAGAAAGCTTGCAACATTGGACCGGCTAAAGGTGAATTTACTTTGGGCGGAAACTTAATGGGCTAAGAAGGTAAATTATGGTTGGACCACAATCCAGCCAATGCTAACGTGGGTTACGGGCCCAATCCAACAAATCTCATGGATTCAGATTAACTCAGCTTGGCCTAAATAATCAGCTGAGAATAGCTGACCGCGACGGAAGTTTTTGCTAGGAAGAGCTTGCTGCGAAGATAGAAACTTCTGGAGATAGAAAGAAAGATGGCGGGAGCAGCCGATGCACAAAAACGCCAGAGCGGAAGACAGCTCCCACCTTCGGCGAGAGGTCCTCCTCCTCCGCCCCGCCCTCGCTTTGAACCTGTTGATCGCGAAAAGGTATCCCCTTCCCTCTCTCTTTCTGTCTTTATATCCCTAAACGTTTGAATTTCTAGGGTTTCAAAACACATAACCTATGCATTCAAATCTATACATTTTGCATAGGATTTCAGGCCTTTATTTTCATTTGATTCCATCTATCTGTTCTTCATGACCGCCTTTAACTGTTTTCTCCTTATGTTTCTAATGCAGACTTGTCCTCTGTTGCTTCGAGTTTTCACTAAGGTATGTGAATTATCCGGAGGTTTAGACTTCATTTTCCCGGCTTAGTATGGTAATGTTGTGTTTGAGCTGCTTTGTGCTTGTGATCGATTTGAGCCGTGTAGTTTCTGCATGCCCATGATCTTTTCTCTCTTGAGTGTTACCTATTAGTGAACTCAACTTTTGGTACGAGCTCTAGATGGTTAATTTTGATTTCACCCACTTGAGTCTTAGAAACCTGCATCGTTTTTGAAGTTCTATGATTCGTGTTGGGTACTTAGAGCTTTTTCCTTAGGACTTTAACATCGCATTTACAGGTAAACCATTGCGCAGAGCACTTGCTGAAGCCTCTTCGTGTATGGTTCCCCGTTACATTTTTATTTTTATATTAAGCAAAACAATTTGGTATGTTTCCTAGTTGGTTAGTTAACTTTTATCTTTCTGGGAAGATGAACAAGGCCCTGTGTCAAAATATGTGTGCCATGAAATAGAGTAGTTCCATAGTCCATGCTCTATAGAAATTGTGCAGTTTATTTAAATATCAAAACAAGGCCATCCATGATAACTTGTTTAATATGAAAATGTGAAATCGGTCCAGATGTTATGTTTGCTTGTTATAGATAAAGAAGTTTTTTAAGTTTATGATCAGATCATTGAAAAATCTGCAGATTGGGGGTCATCATTCTAAAGAGGATTTTGCAGTGAGAGGCAAGGAGCCCAAGGATGAGGTTCAGATTTATACGTGGAAGGATGCTACGCTTCGTGAGTTAACTGATCTGGTATTGTATTGTCTTTATTCTCGTCAACTTTATCCGTAGTTTTTTCTGCAACATTTTATTCTTTTCTTCCTTGTCTTTGGACTGAGTTGATTCCGCTTCTTGTACAGGTCAAGGAGGTAGCACCAGCTGCAAGAAGAAGGGATGCAAGACTGTCCTTTGCATTTGTTTATCCTGACAAAAATGGACGTTTTGTGGTGAGGGAGGTTAGGATTTTTCTTACTTCTCCAAAACTCTGCCCCCTTCATAACCATGTAGCTTTAAGCTGTCACACTTTTATTACTGATCTAGGTTATGTTGAACTGATTATAGTTTGTATTCGATCCTGTAATGACATTTTAGGTTAATGTTTATCTTGGCTTTATACAACATTGTGAGCCCAAACTTTGTCATTTTAATGGTACCTGATCTATGAATTGTTGTGATATATAGTAAAATGTATGATTAGATTGAATGGAATTTCTACATAGAGAGATGCCTAGATCAATATGTTGTCCGGTAACGCATGATTGTTCCTTTGAGAAAGGTTGTATTCTGACATATTTTTATTGCTTCATCAGGTGGGGAAAACCTTTTCTTATGGTAATGGAAGGCGATTGGATGACACCAAAACCTTAGGTGAACTAAACTTTGAGGTAACGCTGAATCTTGCTTGTAGGCATCATAATCTTACCTTTGCTTGAGCCTTGTCATTAACTTATTGTTTGACTTATGCAGATTGGAGATTACTTGGATGTGGCTATTATGTGAGTGGAGCATTCTACTTTTGGAGCGTAGAGGACAGTTTACTATAATTGAGTCGACTTGCAAATGGGAAGTTGTTGCAATGGTTTCACTTTGAATTTATCCAACGATGCAGGAAATGATCAAAGATGATGCGAGTGTTGTGTGATTGAAGTTTCTTAACTGTTAGAAAGGAACTGTCCTTCTAATTCTATAAGGAATCTTTTTGGTGTCGGTTGCTTCTCCAATATTCAATTGTTGATCCTTGTAAAATTAGTAAAATCGCTGGAGATTTTCAGCTAGTATTTTGAACCTTAATTATGGGTAATACTAAAATATAAAAAATATTTTGCAAGTCGTCAAGCTTTGTTGTGGTTGAGAAGTGTTTTTCATACATGAATTTGTCAAAAGTACTTAACGGTTGTTGCTTTGAAGCTTTATTTATTGAACAGGTTAGGTTCAATTTGTCAACGTAGCCAGTTTGATCATGCTTAATTGCTAACTGCTTCGGCTGTTAGGCTCTTAATTTTTTTTTTTTTTGGTACATTGGGCGGGGGAGGGGGGAAAGACTAGCATGGTTCGAGTCATTGATGACTGCATGAACATGGCTAGCCTAGCTCCCAGTCACTAGGCCGGGACTCCGCGTTCGGCTGCTAGGCTATTTGATTAGATAATAGGAGCCTGATTGGTAATTGATATCTAAGTAAACTTGGATTATCCAGCCGAAAAAAAGAAAGAAAAACAGGCGTCCATTATGCTATGAAGTGGGCCCAACTGGTGATAGCGCCAGACTGGCGATGAAAACGACATCGTCTATGTCGGCTAAGCGACGTTATTGAAGGGAAAATTTATAGAGATCATGATATATATGAACCTGAAAAAGGGCAAATGAAAAAGATTAAAAAGGAAGCTTACCTTTCATAGAAAATGAAAAACCTCCGCCTGTTCCTAATTAATTCGCCTATCTTTCTCTCTCTTATTTTGCCTGGCTTAGGGTAACAAAAACACAAAATTACCACATTCTTGATTATTATTAAATCGATAGTACTACATTAGTGTTAGTATTAATTTGTCGCCTGGAAAAATTTATTAATCTTGGTTAAGCCTCTCTCTCTTTCTACAGCCAGACTCCACTGCTATTCTCCCTGGCCCTGCGTTTCCATTTCCCTTTATCCACACGCTACTTCACCAAAAGACTCCTTTCCTTTTGTTTGTTTGTTTTTTTTTTTTTCCCACTTTTTTATTACTCATAAGTTCTAGACTAACTAATGCCAATAAAAAGCATTTGATTTGATTTGATTAACGCTTTATCCGATGCTTGCTTTCCTATGGATTTCTGCTGCTGCTGCTAGCGTCCATACGCATCTGCTGCTCTCAATTTCACGAGATCTCCTCAGTCTTAACTCGTAATCTTTTCCCTTTTCACTTTTTGATTCTTCTCCTTCTTCTTCTTCTGTTTCCTTTTTCTTAGTGATTTTCCTTGTTGTTCTCAGGCTTTGATAGCCAATGGCGTTGAAGCGGGGACTATCCGGTGTCAGCGTCCACAGGAACCGAACTTCTGGATCTCGATTGCCTATTGTGATACTCATTTTCTTCTCAGTTCTCGCGCCACTTGTTTTCTTTGTGGGTCGAGGGCTTTATACTTTGGGTTCGTTTTCTCTTCATTCTTCCCCCGCTTTTAAATGTACTACTGCTACTTAACAGATCTCGTTTTGCCTTTAATTTTGATATTCATTTGTTTCTGCATTTCAGAGTATTAAGTTCGAAAATGTTGATTTAATTAATTCGTTGCGTGATTGATTTGCAAATGTATCTTTTCGCTTTGATGAAAAGTGCCTTATTATTATTTATTTCAATTTTAAGCTTTCTTTACTGAATTGGCTAAGTTTTTGGTATCTGATTTGATTGGAAATTTTCAAAATCCAATGCTCTAATTTTTCTCAGAAAATCGCTGTTCCTGCTAAGTTTCAATTTTAACTGAAATCTGTTGCTACACTTTCTAATGTTGTATTGTAAATTTATGATAGAACTTTTTACCTAGAAATTGAAATTCAACCAATTTAGTTGAATCTGAAGTTGAGATGCGATTTTTTTCTTATTCGGTTTGGTTTCCTGCCTAGCCGTGGAAAGTTTTTTATACTTAATTTCTTCTGATCTTTATTGATTCTTGTGCAGATCAAAATGATTTTCAAAGTGGTTCCAATAAACAGGTAAATTCTTTAAAAGCTTTTCGACATTGCTTATCTTTTTCGACAACCGACTCTGGTGGCTTCTTTATAATCAGCCGTGGTTTTAAAATGGTTTGAGTTTTGCAGAATGTTGATTGGAGGGAAAGGCTAGCGTTGCAATCTATCAGATCACTTTTCACTAAAGAGGTAAATGCAAGTCAGAGAGTATAAATGAGTTTAATCATGTCTCTTGTTCTGACAGTTGATCGGTTTTAATTGTCAATTGTATACGCTTCCTGATGCCACAATTAAATCAATTTAGGTCATTGATGTTGTCACTACAAGCACAGCTGATTTGGGGCCACTAAGTCTTGATTCTTTCAGAAAAGGCAATTTATCTGCATCATGGAAAGTAATTGGGATAGAGACTTCCGTTGAGGATGATGCTTCTTCTCAGGTTAGGATCATTTTATGCTTAGCCCCATGAGTCACCTCCATTTGACTGTTTTCTGTATTGTACAGTCTTTCGCTGAAAAAGTGTTTCCAATTTTACTTGCTCTGATTGATTGATTCATTGATTGATGTGTAATTGGATTCTTACATGTTCAAAGTCAAATCAAAAGGCTACAGACTTGAAGCAAGAAATGCCACAAGTAAAAGAGGCAAAGGCTCTAGAAGGTAATGTCTTTCTCTGTTGAAAATATCTAAATAATTCTTTGGTGGTTTTTCTTTTATGTTGACTCCTTGTTTCATGCAGATGATCATTCACATGATGCACCTGCGAAAACACTTCGAAGGGTTAGTGTTATCTTTTGATGCACTGGGTGCTTTAGAATTAGAATGAATTATATTAATTACGAGGCATCATACTCACCTTGCAGCAACTTAGAGAAAAAAGGCGTGAGAAGCGGGCTGCTGAGTTGGTGCAACATGATGATGAAGCTACTGTGAAACTTGAAAATGCAGCTATTGAACGATCCAAAGCTGTGGACTCTGCAGTTCTGGGCAAATACAATATATGGAGGAGAGAAAATGAGAATGATAACCCTGATTCCACAGTGCGCTTGATGAGGGATCAAATTATAATGGCAAAGGTTTATGTAAGTATTGCAAAGATGAAAAATAGGCTTGAGTTGCTAGTTGAACTGCAGAGTAAGCTCAAAGATTGTCAGCGTGCCTTAGGAGAGTCATCAGCTGATGCTGATCTATCTCACAGGTAAGAGGATGTTGGATCTTTAATCTCATTGGTTATGTGCTGTAGTCGTTGTTTTTTCTGTTTTGCCTCTTGGTTATTCTCTCAGCTTTTCTAATTTGTCTTCTCATGCCACTTCATTCAGTGCACACGAGAAAATTAAGGCTATGGGCCAAGTTCTATCCAAAGCACGAGAGCAATTGTATGATTGCAAGTTGGTCACTGGAAAGCTCAGAGCAATGCTTCAGACAGCAGAAGAACAAGTTAGGAGATTGAAAAAACAGAGCACATTCCTCAGTCAATTAGCTGCCAAAACCATTCCCAATGCAATCCATTGCTTGTCAATGCGTTTGACCATAGAATACTATCTCCTTCCCCCGGAGAAGAGAAAGTTTCCCAGAAGTGAGAATTTGGAAAATCCAAATCTCTATCATTATGCCCTCTTCTCTGATAATGTCTTGGCTGCATCAGTTGTTGTCAACTCAACTATCATGAATGCCAAGGTGATATGAGTTGCTTCCCTTTTTCACACTCATGGAATAGAAACTTAATTGTTAGATTTTTAAGAATTGAGGTTCGGCTGCAGTCTTGAATCTCTTAACTAAATTCTTCTTCTTGGTGGTATTGCAGGATCCTTCAAAACATGTTTTCCATCTTGTTACAGATAAACTTAATTTTGGAGCAATGAACATGTGGTTTCTGTTGAATCCCCCTGGAAAAGCCACCATTCATGTAGAAAATGTTGATGAATTCAAGTGGCTTAATTCATCCTATTGCCCTGTTCTACGGCAGCTGGAGACAGCTGCAATGAAAGAGTATTATTTCAAGGCAGATCATCCAACCACATCTGGATCTTCAAACTTGAAGTATCGAAACCCAAAGTATCTCTCAATGCTTAACCATCTGCGGTTCTATCTGCCACAAGTCTACCCCAAGTTAGATAAAATCCTTTTTCTCGATGATGATATTGTTGTCCAGAAAGACTTGACTGGATTGTGGTCTGTGGATCTCCATGGAAAAGTGAATGGTGCTGTAGAAACCTGTGGTGAAAGCTTTCACCGTTTTGACAAGTATCTAAACTTTTCAAATCCTCATATTTCAAGAAACTTTGATCCTAATGCTTGTGGGTGGGCATATGGAATGAATGTGTTTGATCTCAAGGAGTGGAAAAGGAAGGATATCACGGGCATATACCACAAATGGCAAAATATGGTGAGTTCATGCAAAAACCACATATCTGGTTTTTATTTCATTTATTTCTCCTTCAAATATACACACCTATACACGTTCACAAGGACAAATCATTTAGTTGTTGAGACATATTGTTTATAATTAATCAACACTTGAGTACAAGTGAATTGTGGTGGGCTGCAACAAAGGTAAAACTTGGTCAAATGACCCTGGCTTATGTTCTTAACATTTAAAAGGAATCGGTTTGTGTTCTGATTTTCTTTTTCGTTTCGTTCCTTGCTGTGAAAATGTTTATCAGAATGAAGATAGAGTGTTGTGGAAGCTTGGGACACTTCCTCCGGGGCTGATTACATTTTATGGTCTGACACATCCACTTGAGAAGTCATGGCATGTACTTGGTCTCGGTTACAATCCAAGTGTAGACAAGAGAGAAATTGAACGTGCAGCAGTTATCCACTATAATGGCAACATGAAACCGTGGCTTGAATTGGCCATGACAAAATATCGACCATACTGGACCAAGTACATCAAGTATGATCATCGTTACCTTCGCAGCTGCAACCTTAGTGAATGAACCTGATTAGGTTTTACCTCACCAGTTTTTTCACTTTAATTGTCTCTGTACCACATTGTTTATTCTTCTTTTGTAATAATTCATTAAATTCATTCCCTTGAGCACTCACCCATTGGAACAAGTTAACAAATTGTACGCAATGTTAACCTGTGAAGACACCCTATGAATTTTTTTTTTTTTAATCTTTTTCACCAATCTCCATTTTGGAGATTTAAGTTCAATTTAGGAAGAATAGTGAACCTGAGTCCACTGTATATTTTGAACAATGGCTCCGTCCTCAGGATTTATATGTATGACAGCAATTATATATATCTTTTAAAGACTCAAGTTTCTGACTGTTTTCTGAAGTAATTTTCTTTGTGAGTTATTGCTGGAATTCGTTGACAGGAATCCATTGTTCTCGTTTCATGGTAGTAATTTTTTATTTTAATTGTACTATGTCAATACTTTCCTAAAGAGCGGCAATCTTGATTCCTTGAGCAAGTAACGGGCTAATGGCTATGATTCTGGGTTTTTCGTGTTCTTCCCCTCTGCTGCTAGGTGATTGGGTAGTGGTACTGTTAAAGTAGACTTTAATGAACTCCTCCAGAGTCCCAAGATATATAGCAGCCCATAGCCCATGGGTTTCTTATGGCAGACAGATCCACCAGGCACCAAGTTAGGGGACAAGTGAAAATTTTAAGTGAGAGAAAGTGAGAAACTAGAAAACTACTCGGTGAAATATTCGATCATCCAAACAAACAACACATCCTTAGTATAAACTAAAAGAAACATAAACTTTGAAGATCAGCTAAGGGGAATCCTTTGAAAGTCTTCGATTTCATTTCTCCAATTTCTTTAATTGGAAAGTAGGATTAGTATTTAATATTGTCGTCCTCAAACGGAACCTGGATCAGCGCCCTAAACGTCTCCTCCTCGTGTTGTTTTCAATTCCATATTCCATGGGTCATAGGATGCGATGGGATACCCATACCGTTATCTAATGGAAGATGACCTTTTACCAATATACCCTCGTAAAGTCAAGCAAAAATCTGGAGTGAAAAGATATTATGATTCCGGCGACTAGATTAGAGAGAGCCAAAATCAGGAAGAATTTCAAGCACAGGGGAGTGAGAACCGTTTCAACTGTTTCCATCTCAAAGAAATAGGAGTTTGAATTTGATGCTTGGGATTGTGGGGTCACATCACAACTTGTTGCTTTTGCCGTAGAACGAACTAGAACATGTGCTCTTACTAGATGTCGCCAACGAACAAAACTCTTTCGTAGCTACTACTTGCTTTTGTTGGCAACTGGCCCAATGACCTTTTTTTTTTTCTCTCCTTTCGGTTGGTCAACCTCAATATGCCACTCAAATTAAATCCATCCACATCTGATTCTTTCTTCATTTTAATTCAGTACTAATTTTTTTTCCCATGTAGATATAGAATAGAATGTTCATAGTATTACTTTATTTTTCATAGGTTGATTTCCCAAGCAAATCCACTTATTATCTCGTGAGTGAAACTGATCAAAAATGGAAAAAACAGAGGAGTTTTTCTCAATCCGAAATTAAAGATTGTAAACCCAATATTACTTCTTTCTTTATCTAACTTATTATCAGAAGTCATTATCCCATTTTCTTGCTTTCTTTTTTCATTCTCTCGTTTTTTGGGGCTCTCCCTTGTCATTCTTCAATTCAATAAGGTTGCCCATTCCCATTCGTATTGACACCCAAAAAAGAAAAAGAAAAAGAAAAAGAAAAATCGTATAAGTAAATAATCTTTGCCAACTGCAATGATAGTAGAGTTACAGAGTTTTGGTGGAGAAGTTATCTAACTTACTATTAAAGTAAATGGGGCATGTTATTTGCTTGTCATTGGGCAAGTTTTCATTGGGTGTGGGTGGGTTGGGGTTGGGGTGGGGGGGGTGGGGGGTGTGTGCCGTCCGGTTTTCTTTTTTTTTTTTTTATCATTTTCATTTCATTTCCTTTTATTCCTCATTTTCATTTTCTTTTCTTTAATTTATATTTTTATTTATTACTGTAATGACACATGAAATATGAGAAAGAAAAATAAAAAATTTATATATTATTAAATTTTGGTTAATAAATTAAATCAATGATTTATATTATCCATACTATATTAAGTCTAATATTTAATATATAAATTTTAATCAATGATAAATTAATTTGATAGAAAATATAGATTCTAATTTACTAAATTATAATATATTATACTAATTTATTAAAGTGTTATTGATTTTTTCATATTATCTATATAGATTTAAAAAAAATTAATATTTTTTAGTATTATTTTTTTGTTCTTCTAGAGTTTATTTAATTATTATTAATTTAGAGTTCAATCAAATTCAATATGAAAATTGTATTTAAAAACCTATTAAGATGTTAAATATTATTAATTTGTATATGTGTTACAAAAAGTTTCAATATTCTCAATCGTTATTTTTTATAATTACAAATTACATTTTTTTAAAAAAATTATAAATTAAATTCATTAAAAATTATAAAAAATACAAATACCCCCGCATTGCGGGGGTCAATGCCTGGTAATACACTAATACTAATAATAATATGAGAACAAACAAAAAGCATCGTACGGGGCACAAAATGTTGGTCAAGCAAAAATGAAAATCCTTTGAAATGATGTTGAACTGATTGGATTCTAGAGAGCAATTACGTCACTTCTTCAAAATACTATCCTACAATATTTATAGTATATAATTAAATTGAGCTTTTGACGCCAGCTTTTCTAATTTCTTGACAGAACCCCAACTTAAGATCACAAATTCTGCAAATCGTATCATTATCAACATTAATTCTTTCATTTGGACAACTGCCAGAACCGCACTTGGTATACCTTTCTTAATTTTGGATTCTTAATTCAAAGACATGAGTTGAGAGATAATCAATCATGATTTAAGGATGCTTATTACTTTTTGGGATTTGATGTGCCTGCATGCATATGCTTATGCAATTATACTATATATATATATATATATGCATACATACATACATATATATATATTTATATATATACACATGAGAAGAGATCATTTTATAGTTATGTAAGATTAAGAGTTTTATATCATTTCATAATTTAATATATCATTAATATTTAATTAATCTAATTATTAAATTTTATACTCTATTCACATGTATCCTATATGTAAAATTTCAAGTTAATTTAAAATATCTAATATATGTTTTAACGCAATAAAATTTTTCACCATGAAATATGTTAAAAATATCAAAAAATGTTAGAATCTAAATCAATATCATAAAAAAAAAGGATTAACATGAAATTTTAGTTATATTGGATTCAAATATATCTTTAAATCTAACGATCGATATGTTAAAATATTAATTATATGTCAAGTTATAAAAAGTTTAATTAATTTTGTTCTCTTTGTCTCCAACTCTTTATCAGTTTCTTCTTACTTTTACATTTTTAGAAACAAAGGTTATTAACTTAAATTGGATCCATGCTATTACATCGTGGGAAATTAAGGTGCCAAAGAAAATAATCCACACATTCATTGATTAATTGACATTGAAAGAAATGCCACCACTACTACTTTTAATTAATTAAGTCTAGAAGAATCATGATATTCATTTATTGATCTTCTGTATCTATATGGACAGAAAAGTATGCATGAGATGAGATGATGGGAGAATATATATGGTTATGGCCCTTTTGTCGCCTGATCATCAACATTGGAAAATTCTTTTTTTAAATGGCATCAAACCATAAAATCAAGGCATTGATGAATAAATTTAAATTAATTTCTTTGACCTTATAATAAACACATTTAATTTTTCGTGTGCTGAAAAAAGTGTTGCCAATTGTTGGCGCCTGATTGATCAGGTCAAAGGTTTATATTATTGATATTTTACCTCTTAAAGGTTACGTTCCGTTCCGCTGTTTGTTTTTTTTTTTTTTTCCCGTTGTTATAAGGCGGCCGCCCGCACATGCGAGGGAACTAAGTAACTGAGTTTGAGGCTTGTACTTGAAACAGTACGTAAAGAAGTAGTAGGAATTAAACAGAGACTGATTAATAAACTACGTACTTGTCGTAAGAGAAAGTTAACATAATTAAGAAGCATTGAGGTCGTTTATTTCATTCGCATCATTAATTCTTGAAGCACTGATTAATTAAACCACAAACAATAACAACGGAAACTATTGATGGCCTCTCTTTGGTGTTTCTATTGGCTAATTCCATAGACCCACCACGAAAGAAATAAATATATGCCAAACTCATTGCTTCTTTTCTCCCACTGGTCCCCACACACTGAAATGCTCAAGGTGTTTTGTTGTTTGCTTCTTGTCCTTGAACCCATTTCGAGAATGCATCAATGGTTTTCGTGTCAGAACGGTAGTGTTTTTGCGTAAATTCGAGCAGAGTTGCCCAGGTAAAGTCAGGGTATATCCTTGGACTTTTACAAGTCACTAAACTGGCAGGTGGCGCCACCGGTTTGTCCAACCTGGGACACAGAAAGAAGGCAAGAGATTTTCTCACAGTTTGATTGTTCACCACTGCTCTGTGCAAGCAACTCTTGTAAATGCCGTTTGATAGAGCCTGAAACAACATCTCAATGTTATTTTCTTCAATTAATCAACCCGAAGAACTCTCATATGCTTATTCTTTACCAAATAAAATTAGAGTAAGATTGGAATCGATCGACGTCTTTGTCCAAATACATATCAAGTACTTACAAGATCTTACCATGAAGGTGTCGCCAATGTTGACAACGAAAGTTCCCGGGACGGGAGTAACAGAGTGCCATTTTTCATCCGCAAACACCTGAAGGCCACCGACCAGATCCTGATGGAGGATTGTCAAGGAAGTAGGGTCAGAGTGAGGCCCCGTTCCAAGAGTCAAATCAGGTTTTTGGCATGGTGGATAGTGATTTAATCTCAAGATGGAATCATTTTCTTCGAAGAAGTCTCTGAAGTAGGCTCGGTCAAGTCCTAGACTTATCCCGATCAGCTCCATGATCCCGAGGGAAAGCTTGCCCATTTCTTCACAATAATCCTGGTAAAGCCTCCTGTCAAATTAACACGAAATGAAAATCGACCAACCAAGGGATATTTTATTAATAAAATGCATCTGCCCCATTTTGTACATACACATTACTCGTTAGGCTAAAAAATGTAGTAAATTAATGTCCCATTATAATAATTGGACAGAGACACACTACAGTTGTAATTTATGTTTAGTAATTGCATTAATTCCTTGGGGGCTCTAATTAATTTGGACGTTGAGATAAGCCCTCGGAGCTATCATGGGATATGGATATAGTATGGAATGCAAAATATATTTATAGCTCGTCGGTTTATGAGGAATTAATATTGAAAAATATGGTAAGATTTTACGTACCCCAATTGTCTAAAATCTTCACCCATAGCATTGACCAGATATTCTTCCACGGTAAATTGACTGTCAGGACAATATCTAAAAGACAGTGTCTCCTTCCATGGCAAGTTGGAGGAGAACCTACCAACGAAGCTACTCGCATACCCATAGCTATCTCCTACCTTTCTCTGCGCCTTTTGCTTCTCAGAGAGTTCCAAGCCGAAGAACAAGTCCATGTATTCTTGAGCTTTATCAATAAGCCCCGAATCCACCCCATGGTTTACAACCAGGAAAAAACCATGCTTCTTGCATACCTCATTCACAAGCTCTGCCGCTTTTGAGATAGCGAGAGGGTCACCAGACAAGAGAACTCCCATGTCAATTATCGGAATTACAAGTTCCGGAGCATCAAGGCGTGGTTTCTCGTGGTCCGGCCATATGAACTGAGAGGGTATGTTGGATTGAGATCTAAGGATTGATGCATCGAAAACCAAAGGCTGACACTCATTCTTTGCTCCGGATGTTAGCAAAGTATTCGGCTTTTGAGACGCTGACTTGCTTGAATAGCCGCAATCCATTGGCTGCACCATTATTTCAATGTTTTTCTGGTGTTTTTGGTGTTGAGAGAGAGAGAAAGAGTAGGAATTGTCAATGCAAGCTAAAGAGGAAAAGGGAGTTTAAATAAGAGAAGCAGAGGAAGAGAGAGAGCGCAAAGACAGAAGGCAAAGACCATTATTTGGAAAGGTACTCTTTTGGAATCCAATTATATATATATATTTTTTCTGTAGCGTCATTCCCCCTTAGTTGGATTTTCATCTGGGTGTTTTTTTATTGGACTGGGTTACCTTAAATTTTAAATTTACTTATTATAGTGGAAAACTACCTATTGAGGACCTCAAATAATTATAATTATTATTTAATTATATATATATAGCAACTAATTCATTTAACTACCAAGTTTTTTTTTTTTTACAACAAGAAAGGAAAGTTCTAGTGCTTAATTAGTTGTCATTGAATATATATATATATATGGTCCATGCCATGCAATCTTGCTCTAATAACAGCATCTTCAATAAACTTGAAAACATCTGGATTTCTTTGCTGGCCCCCCATGATATCTGATATTTCTTTCTTTCCGTATAAAATAGCAATGCACCACAATAGCCATATATCCCTTTTGTTTTTTTGGCCAAACAATAGCTATACATCCTTAAAAAAGGGAAATCACTATAGCTTAAAAAATGGGATATCAGTGATTTCCCTTTCCATTGACTGACCTTCAAGTAAAATCAGAATTCGAATTTGAAGCAAGCCTAGTGAGCCCACAAGAGGATAGAATTCTCTCCCAAACTCTTCGTGAATAGATGCAAGAACAGAATAGATGATCTCTTGTTTCAATAAAGAGATTACATAGCAACCACAAATCAGAATGCAATTTAACTTCTCAAGCAGATAATCCCCCTCTTTTAGGGTAGCCTGTGGGCTTACTAGCTTGGCTTAATTAATTAAAATCTACTCTAACATCTACCGTGAGTGTGTGGGTTTTTATATAGAAAAAACCCCATTCATATATATTAGTAAACAATTTTCAAATAAATAGTTACTAAAGATTTGCAATGGCTTCCACTATAATGAGAAATAGTAATAAATTAAACTATCATTATTGATCAAATCAACCAATGATTGCTCCCTATATATAATCAGTGTTCTTTTTGCAAATGTCGTCATCAAGAAAATTAGGCTATGTTTGATATGAGAAAATATTTTCTGTTTTCATTTTCTAAAAAATACAAAGAAACTATCATGTAAGATATGTATTGTGAGGAGAAATGTACATATGTTTTAGAAAATGAAAATGAAAATAGATTTAGAAATGAGATTAAAAAAAAATATTCTCAATGTTAGGTCCATTGTCATTTTCATTTCTAAAACATACATGTATTTCTATAAATTACATATATGTATATGGTGATTTTTTTATATTTTTTAAAGAATAAAAATAGAAAATATTTTCATGTACCAAACACAGCCTTAAAGTCACACGAAGGACAACCTCCATAAGTGCAACGACTTAGAGCCAACTTTTGCGGATATTAGGTTGCTCAAAAGAATTCCTATTTTAGAAAAAAAAAATGAGCTTACCCATTTCGTTTCATATTATCAGCCGGTACTTGCTGTACATGGCCAAAAATGTCAGGTGGTGATATTGTTAGATTATATTTATATGTATGTGTTCTTTTGGATTCTTGAAAGATAATTAGTCATGATTTAAGGATGCTTCACTTTTTGGGATTTGACGTGTCTACTTGCAGGTTATGCAGTTACAATATATATGCTCCAGGTAAGCTTGTTCTCTTTGTCTATATGGCTTCACCACGGTTTCAATAACTCAGATTCTTCCTAATTTTGCATTTTCGAAACAAAAATTTTAACTCAAATTGGAGGCTTTTTTTTTTTTTTTGCTCTTTTGCCTAGTGATATTTGTAGGATAAGCAACCCTACTGCCAGCGGCTAGAAGGTCGTTCAACTTAAATTAGAGACTTAGGCTATGTTTGGAAGGACTGTGAGATTAGTTCTGGTGCGATTGAAATGATGAGATTAGCTAGTTACTATACATGTGAGATTAGAATTACGGTGGTGAGATTTAAACTAACAGTGAGAAAATATGTATTAAGCGAAAACAGTGATGGCGGTGAGAATATAAAATGACCATTGTAGGTATAATTGAATGGATATATTTAAAATGTAATAAAAAACTAAGGATAATAAAGGAAAAAGAAAAAAAAAGGGCGTTAGACCCATTGGAGCATTTTGCTCCAATTGAAAATTCTACCATTTAGCACAATTAGGACTTGCCATGTCAGCAAGTCCCATCCTGCCATCCAGCACACCTAAGGTGCCTTTTGTCTGATTTGGCGTGTTTGAAGCTTCAAACGCACCAAACTGGACTCCCAAACATAGCTTTACATTGTGGAAAAGGGGCCAAGAAAGCTTTCTCTCTCTTTCAGTCGCTCTACTACTACTTTTAATTCTTGAATCATAGTACTGTTGTATTTATATACTATCTATGTGGACAGAAAAGTAAGTTGCTAGAAAATTAATTGCATAGAGATGATATATATGGTTATTGGGAATTTTTCAGATTTAATATTGTTGAACAGATAGAATTAGGCATTGATGAATAATTTTAGATTAAACAAGTAAGGGATTATAACTTATTGGAAAAAGATTGGTTTTGTTGAAAGTATCAATTGTCAGCTCCTCAATTGATCAGGTCAAGGTATATAATACTATTTGGTATCAAAATTAACGTTTTAACTCTAAAGGATTCCATCGGCTATGAGAACTAGTTATAAGGGCAGCCGCGTGCACGTGCAAGGAACTCAGTAACTGATTTTAAGGCTTGTGCTTCAAGTAATACGTAAAGAATAAAGAAGTCGGAAACAGAATAATTATAAAGTACGTACTTGTTTTAAGAGAAGGTTAAAATGAGAAGCATTGAGGTCTTTTTATTTCATTTGCATCATTCTTGAAGAACTAAATAAACTACTAACAATAACTACGGAAACTGTGGCCTCTCTTCGGTGTTTATGTTGCCCAATTCCATACATACATATATATGTAGCTTTTTGTCCCCCTCTTATTCTTCTTTCATTACCCTAATTATAACACTAATAAACTTTCCAAACCCATTGGTTCTTCTTTTCCCCACGGCCCACACATTGAAATGCTCAAGCTATTTTCTTGTTCGGTTCCTCTCCTTGAAGCCATTTCAAGAATGCATCAAAGGTCTTCATGTCAGTGCGGTATTGTTTTTGCGTAAATTCGAGCAGAGTAGCCCAGGTAAAGTCGCGGTATATCCTCGGATTTTTAGAAGTAACCAAACCGGCAGGTGGTGTCACCGGTTTGTCCAACCTGGGACACAGAAAGAAGGCAAGAGATTTTCTCACACTTTGATTGTTCACCACTGCTCTGTGCAAGCAACTCTTGTAAACACCGTTCGATAGAGCCTGAAACATCGATCTCAATGTTATTTTCTTCAATTAATCAACCCGAAGAATTTTAATATGCTTACCTTTACCAAATTAAGTTAGATTAAGATTGGAATCGATCATCTTTGTCCAAATACTTATTAAGTGCTTACAAGATCTTACCATGAAGGTGTCGCCAATGTTGACAACTAAAGTTCCTGGGACGGGAGTAACAGAGTGCCATTTTTCATCCTCAAACACATGAAGGCCAGAGACCCGATCCTGAAGGAGGATTGTCAAGGAAGTAGGGTCAGAATGAGGCCCCGTTCCAAGAGTCAAATCAGGTCTGTGGCACGGTGGATAGCTGTTTATTCTCAAGATGGAATCATTTTCTTCGAAGAAGTCTCTGAAGCAGGCTCGGTCAAGTCCTAGACTTATCCCGATCAGCTCCATGATCCTAAGGGAAAGCTTGCCCATTGCTTCAGCATACTCCTGGTAAATCCTCCTGTCAAAGGCGAAAAGAAAATCGACCGAGCAAGGGATAGTTCAGTAAAAACAATCTTAGCTGGGGAAATTGAGAAGCAAATAGAGACCACAACGGTTACAAATTAAGCGTCTGCCCAATGCTTAACATCCACATTAATGTCCTATTATGATTTTTTTTTAAAATATGTGCTATTATAAGTAGACAGAGACACACTACAATTGTTATTCGTCTTTATTAATTGCATTAATTTCTTTGCGATTCTAATTAACTTGGACGTTAGGATAAGCCCTCGAAGCTATCGAATGCAAAACATGCTTACATCTTGTCGGTTTATTATGGGGAATCTGCACTGAAAATTGTAGTAAATATTTTACGTACCCCATTTTTCTAAAATCTTCACCCATCGCATTGACCAAATATTCTTCCACGGTATTTTGACTGTCAGGACAATACCGAAAGGACAGTGTCTCCTTCCATGGCAGGCTGGAGGAATACCTGCCAAGAAAGCTACTTGTATACCCATAGCTATCTCCTACCTTTCTCTGCACCTTTTGCTTCTCAGAGAGTTGCAAGCCGAAGAACAAGTCCACGGCGTCTAGAACTTTATCAAAAAGCCACGAATCCACCCCATGGTTTACAACCAGAAAAAAACCATGCTTCTTGCATGCCTCATTCACAAGCTCTGCCGCTTTTGAGATAGCGAG
Organism: Microcos paniculata; assembly: GCA_030664755.1. Lineage (NCBI taxonomy): Eukaryota > Viridiplantae > Streptophyta > Magnoliopsida > Malvales > Malvaceae > Microcos > Microcos paniculata. Next base: position 39,306,033 of record CP131461.1, read on the forward strand.
GGGGTCGCCAGAGGAGAGAACTCCCATGTCAATTGTCGGGATCACTAGTTCCGGAGCATCAAGGCATGGTTTCTCATGGTCAGGCCATATGAACTGAGAGGGGAAGTTGGATTGAGATCCAAGGATTTTTGGATCGAAAACCAAAGGTTTATGTAAATTCTTTGCTCCGGATGTTAGCAAAGAATTAGGCTTTTCAGGCATTGCGTTGTTTGAGTAGCTGCAATCCATTGGCTGCACCATTGCTTCTATGTTCCTCTGGTGTTTTTGGTGTTGAGAGACAGAAGGATTTGTCAGTGTAAGCTAAAGAGGAGCGAAAGAGAGTTTAAATAAGAGAAGCGGAGGAAGAAAGAGAGTAAAGACAGAAGGCAAAGACCATTTTTGGAATGGTCATTTTTTGGAATCCAATTACATTGTTTTCCACCTCAGATTTTCTATCTCTGGGTGTATTTTACCTTTTTAGACATTAATCCATGAGTGCTTGGATTAATATTAAAAAAAGAGTTTAAATTATATTAGGATGATCCTAAAAATCTACTTTTTAGGATTTCATTGATATAGTGATACCTCACATATTTTAAGAGATGTCTAAGTTTTAAAGTGCACCCACTCTCACCAAATCAGTTTCTTAACCTACCTTAACCTGAGTTAATTAAAAAAAATAAATCAAAACACCGATTCTTTTTTGGACAGAACGGCGACCTCTCTCCCTATTCTCTTCCCTCTCTCTTCTTGTTCTTTTCCCCGTTCTCTCCCCCAACCCTTCTTTTTTCACATCGATTTCTCTCTTCCGATTAATCTTGCTCACTGGCAACCAAAAGCAGAACATGAATTTAGATTATGTCACAAGGAATGAAGGCTACAAGTGATCATACCTCTGTGCAGACTAACCGGAAGACCGAAATCGATGTGAAAAAGGAAGGATTGAGGGAGAGAACAGGGGAAAGAACAGGAAGAGAGAGGGAAGAGAACAGAGAGAGAGGTTGCTGTTCTGTCCAAAAAAGAATCGGTATTTTGATTGATTTTTTTTAATTAATCAAGATTAAGATGGATTAAAAAAATTTATTTGGTGAGAGTGGATGCATTTTAAAACTTAGACATCTCTTAAAATAGGTAAGGTGTCACCATATCAATGACATCCTAAAAAGTGAATTTTTAGGATCATCCTAATATAATTTAAACTCTTAAAAAAATCTCATTTTATATAATAAACTATTTTTAGACACATTTTTTTGAAAGGAAACAAGTGTGTTAATTTCTTGGCTAATTTGACTCAAGAATGTAGATAATGGTTGATTGTGTTAACAAATCCCCCTCTAGATCTTCTTACTCTTCTGGAGCAAGATATGATAGAAATGCTTTTACTTACAACTTAGCCGTTTTTGTGCGGTGTCTTTTCTACCCAAAAAAAAAAAAGAAATAGTAGATTTGAAATGGGTTCCGCAATAATAAGTAATTAATTTTATTAGTATTTATCCAAAATCAACCATTGATTGCTCCCTAATCAATGTTCTTGTCGCAAATATCTTCGAGAAAGTTAAACTCATACGAGAAGAAACTCCATAAGTTTCAACGGTTTGGAGCCAACTTTTGCGGAAAGGTTGCTCACAAGAATTCCTATTTTAGAAGAAGGAAAAAAAAAAAAAAAAGGGGGGGGGGGAGCTTACCCATTTCTTTTCATGTCATCAGCCGGTACTTGCTGTACATGGCCAAATATGTTAGGTGATCATCAGATTCTAGATTGAGAGCTTGTAAAAACGACACCATATTGTCTTGTTTCATTTGTATGCATATATAATAACAAAAGAAATACAGTGTATATGGTACTTTTTTTCTTCCATTAGCATTTAACCTTTTCGAAGATGTTCATGACTGAAAGACAGCTTCCAATATTATATCAAGCTACTCGTATTGGTAGCTGTAGCATGATTTTACAATCTAATTTATGGATATGATTGTTATATATGTCACCTTTATTGTGAGGCCATATCAACTAGATTCATGCAGACTTTACCAGCTTATAATTAAAAATTATTATTATTATTATTATCTTATATATGAGATACAATTGGAACACGCAAATAAGATTTTAACGATCTAAATGAAGATCCCACTTTTGATTTGATAAGACTTGTTATACAAATCTTAATAACTCAAAATCAAACTTTTGCGTGTGTATATGCTTTGCAACATGACAACATGAGACATGCAGTGCACTAATACAAAGAATTTTGCAAATGACAACTAGCTAGCTAGCTAGCCACGTATAGAAGCATAGATAATTCCAGAGATAATTAAATCACATCAATCTTGTTAAGAGTCTTGACATGAAAATTAAGGTCTTGATTCTTGAATAAATACAAGAGAAATATACATTTATATGGTGGAAAGACCTTTTGTCTTGGTGCAATATATAGTTAATTAAATCCAGGAATCACTCTTAGTCAAAGAATGGCAACAAAATAGAACCTATTTATAGTAGGTAGCTATATATATATATATATATATATATTGATGAGCGTCGAGCACCCCAGGAACTCGATTAGACATCAAATATGGACGCTGATCAGGAAAGGCAAACTGACAATCTAACTAATTAACTTTACTTTTCACGTGTAGAGATCCAAAACTAATTTGGTTTTATGTGCTTCATTCTCCGATAAAAATTAAAGAATGCTGCAGTTAATTAGATTTCTGTTCATTTGTTTTTTCCTTGTACACGCCCAAAAGCACCATAGTTATAGTCTGTAGAGCCATTACTGTAATTGCTCTGCCTTTATTATTTATTTTTTTTCTTTCCTCTTCACTAGTCCATAACCACTGATATCGCTTTCTGATTATGTCTAATTACCAAGGAGTGTTACGACTTTGATCCTAATTACTAATACGATGCAAAATGCGACAACTCAACTCGGCCCTATACATTGTATCCCGAACGGGAATGAATTGGGCTTATTGGTCTTCATTTAACTCATGTGGGCCTATTACGGATCAACTCTCCAAGGCCCATCTTAGCATGTTATGCTATACTTATTGGGCTAAGTAGCAATGGGTTCTCGTTAAATAATAGAGAACGACTTAAAATTCTAATCATTCCTTTTAGTTTTTACTTATTGCATCTGCATTTGTATGTACATTTTTTTTATTTGCAATATTACGAGATCTAAATACTAATGTAAAGTGTTTCTCTGAGTACTTGTGATCAAGCTTGTTTTATTAACTCAATACCAAAAACCAAATTAAGGAAAATTGGCTAAGCTGAAATGCTTCATTGGAAAACTGGTTTTGTAAGTGATCAAATATACATTTGATTCAATCATCCACGACCGGAGAAAGTAAGTAATGGTCTATTTGAAAAGAAAGCCTCCAAGTTACCCACTGCCGGTTCGGAGGCAGCTGTGAAAGATTCTGGCGTAAAAACAACTCTATGCGGTGAAAGCACCACATTATGTCATTATCCAATTCAAAGAGCTCTTTAGGAACATTGGCCTCGTTCTCAAACACATCTAAACCAGCTCCTCCGATCTCTCCCTTCACCAGACACTCCACCATTTCTTTCTCATTGATAATGGCTCCGCGCGCTATGTTCACAATGATTCCTTGCTTTCCTAGCGCTAACATCACTTCCCTGTTAATCATGTGGCGAGTTTCAGCATTTCCAGTTCATAAACGTTCGAATAGAACGGGTATGGAACATAAGGTTTTTGCTTTCTTGAGTTGTACGAAACGCTGCAGCCGAAGGCCTCGAGCCTTTTAGCAACTGCTAAGCCAAAGCCTCCGAGTCCCATAATTCCAACTCGCTTGCCTCCCAACTGATATACAAGCACAAATACATTAACAATATTGTTTTTCATGTAATGAAAAGAGAAATCTAGACAGAATTCCAATATTGACTTAATCTATGAGTATGAATCTTGCCAGCTGCTATTTTCATGGTCAAAATTTACCTCATAATCTTTCCAGCACTACCAAATTATCCAGAATGAGGATTAATATATAGAACAAATTGGAGAATATACGAACAAAATTTCGACAGAATTACTCTCAAACCATGATTTCTTCACAAGAATATCCATCAGCCTACATTGACGGTTGAATTAGCAAAAGAATGGCAGAATGTTTTCAGTCTAGTTTTCTTCACTATTTGAGTCGTTTTGTAGTTATGAAAATTGAAAACTCAAAACCCTTAAAATTGATCATTAACAATTGCTTAGAAAAGTACTTACTATCTTAGCTATGTATCACGGTTCTTCCTCCACCCAAAACAAAAGAAAATCAATGTTTTTCTAAATTCAAAAGAATTTTCCAGGAAAATGTTTCAAAATGACATATAACTGAAAACCGCAAAAGTAAACTAAAAGAAGAAATATTAATGGATGACCTTAGAACCAAGAGGGTACTCTTCTTTCACAGGCCAAAGACCACGCCGAATGTATCGATCACCAGCAGAAACCTTTCTAAGCACGTCGATCAAGAACCCCACAGCAGCATCAGCACCATCATCTGAAAACACACCCGCAAGGTTGGTCACCGCGATGCCAAGCCTCCTGCACTCTGCCAAGTCGATGTGATTGGTGCCTGCGCTGGCCGTCACGACCAGTTGCAACGAGGACAACATCCCGATGATGTCACGGCTGATAGGGGAGTCGCCGGAGCAGAGGACGGCTAAAACCAAGCCTGCGTAAGTGGTCAAGAATTGACCTAGAGGAAGTGTGGATTCCCATGCTTTTAAAAGTTGAAATTTGATCGAGATGAATTTGTCCGGAAAAAGTGTAAAGACCGGTGGGGGTTTGATGACTAGGACTTGAGGGAGATGATCGCTTCGTTCTTGATGATCTCGTTCCATTGATGAGGTGCCAAGCGAAAGTGTGGAACTGAAGTAAGAGTGAAGGCTAAAATCATTTAAAGTAAAAGGGCGGACGTTTGGCGGCAGCAGCAACAGCAGAATCTAAAGATAAAATCTATACATCTATACAATCTATACAATGTGTTAAAGTTATCCCTAATGCTCCCAAAGATTGACACATGGCGCTCTCTACTTAAAGTTTTTCTTGTCCCAAAGATTGACACATGACGCTCTCTACTTAGAGTTTTTCTTGTACTTCCAAAAATTGACATGTGACACTCTAATAGAGCTTTACAACAAAAAAAAATATGGTGTTAATTATATCTTTTTATGAAGAAAAGGAAAAAAAAAAAACCCAATCACCTTCTATCATCTCTTTAGTTCCGTTGATTGTATTTCGGCATTTGATTTTGCTGCCATTTAGTTTCTAAATAATTTTATAGTCATTTACACCTCTTCGTCTTTTCTTTTTAATCTTACATTTTCCTTTGAGAAGTTTTTTTCTAACTAGGTATATTTTTGAAAAAAAAATTTACACCCTATTCTTTCATAATGATTTACAACTTAGATTTCATTTCGCTTCTAATGATCACTCTTTTTCGATCCTTTCAGATTGTTGTGGGATGTTTCTCCCATATGACTTTTTTTAATATTTGTTGCAATCATTCATGAGTGAAAAATTATAAATGGCGATGAATTATTCGAATCTGTTTATTTATATATTAACTTTTTCAAAATCTAAAATTGTAAACTTTAAATCCGATTTGATTTAGTTTACCACTCTATTTCTTTTGTATTTGCAGGAAAAACCAAAGGTTTAAAGTAACACGTAATAATTAATTAATAAAGAAAGAAATGAATTGTTATTATGATAATTTTTGGAAAAGAATCCTATTATGCATAGATTCAAGCATAGTAAAGTGAAGATGACTGTTTTTTGAGACAATATTGACTCTATTATTATAATAGACCTACATCTATTATTAGAAACAACAAATATATTTAACTAAATCCCAAATATACCCGCAGCGTTAGTGCGGGGCACCCTCCAAGTTAGTAGACAATTCCAACACTCAATGCTTTTTTGGCATCATTGCTCATAAAACTAATCTTTATCGGTTTTCACAATTATTTTCCCCTAAAATTAATGTTTTCACAAGGAAGGTGTGCAAATATAATATTCAAAGTCGACCACAATTTCTTTCACTGGTTGGTATTACATTGATTAGAAGACATCAGCTTTTCAGGGTTACAAGCGGAAAAGGACTGAAGAAAAAGAAAAACTCAACTCTTTGCTGATTTATTTCCTCTTACAAAGCCAAAAAGAATCCCAGCCGATATTAAACCATAAGCAACACTGATAATTTCTTGCAACATTTACTTTTATAGACATTGCTATCAAAGCTCTCATAGTTCAATCCACATATAAAGATAGATAAAGAGTCATCGAGGAATCTGATCAATTAAGATTCTAGTCTTCATAGAGATAAAATTGACAAAAAAGAAACAAACTAGAAATTTCCTTTTTCGTCAATCAATTCAATTCCTTCACAACATGATTTTTTTTTCTTTCCGAATTTGAACAAATTAAAGTTTCATCCACCCTCACCAAAACTTTAATCTAAAGCTAAACTAAATTGGGTTAATGTACCACAAGTGAAGTGAACTCTTAATGGATAGCGTTTTACATAAAAGGTTGGCCCAAAACGAAAAAACAAACAGCCCAACCCATGGGTATTAGGTCGCCCAGGTGTTGGGTTGTGGTTGCCTTGTTGTTTTCAACTTTGTCATGTAAAATGTAAAACGGACGGCATTAATGACAGTTTAGGATGCAAAGCAAATGATGGAAAAGATTACCCACAGTTAAGTTGGAAATCAGAGGGTGGCAAACAGTTTAATCTGTCTGAGCCTTGAACCAAGTTTACCTTAAAGTAGCCTAAACTCTCTCGTAATAACAACCGACACGTGTCTATTTTCCTCGATCCGCAAAACCCTCGCAAAAATCCATAACCTTGTCTCTGTCTTTCCTCCCTGGATCTCTTCCGTTAAATCTCTCTTTTTTCCACTCTCTTCTACTTCTCTCTTTCCATTCCTCCTCATTCATTAACCAACCCAACACAATCCATTTCGCTTTCTGTGAAACCCTCCCACCTTTTCCTTCTTCTTCTTCTTCTTTTAGATTCTTTGCGTTTGAGATCTGTGCTCTCTCTTTCTCTCTCTATCTATTATTACCCAGTTGCTTATTGACCAGAGGCGAAGCCTTGAAGATGTTCCAAAGACTTGGTTTTTTTTCTGGTAAGAATCAAATTGAAAATCTGGGGGTTTGCTAGTGGTTAAATGTTCGACTTATTTCTGCTGATCCACGTCCGCTCTCAAATTTGGCTGCGCAAAAGGAAAAAATCAACAAACCCTCCCCCTTTTGGTTTTATACCTACTACTGTTAGTTAAAAAAGTCATCATTTTGCCTACCCTTTTCTGCGTAGAAGCTCCTAACTTTGTACAGTCCAAATTGTAAAAGACCAAAAACCCATCATAGATTTTCAATTTTCTTTGCTTTTTTGGTCATCTTCTCCACTCTCATACTCGTTTGTAGCTTTAATTGTATAGAAAACTCAAGTAGCTGGAGTTATAAAAAAACAGAGTATAACTAGTGGAACTAAACAGTTTCCAAAAGTGGCGAAAATGAGTTTAAGCGCAGCCGAGGATGATTCAGGGTCAGAGATTCATATACCAGCCGATATAGATTGGCATATGCTTGATAAATCAAAGTTCTTTTTTCTTGGTGCCGCTTTATTTTCAGGTTTATCAGCTGCTCTTTACCCTATAGTAGTCTTGAAAACTAGGCAACAAGTTTCATCTACTCAAATTTCTTGTATTAAAATGTCTCTTTCTATTATGAGATATGAAGGATTTAGAGGGTTTTATAGGGGTTTCGGTACCTCTTTGATGGGGACAATCCCTGCTCGAGCACTTTACATGGGAGCCCTTGAGGTTACCAAGAGCAGCGTTGGCACTGCAACTGTTAGTTTAGGATTTTCAGATACTACAGCAACTGCCATAGGTAGTGCTGCTGCCGGCTTGAGTTCAGCTATGGCTGCACAGCTAGTTATTAGTAAAGTAATAAGAACCCTTTCTTTGGATTTTCTTGTTTGGCCACGTTGGATTTGTTTTTCTTTCTTCGCTATGGGAACAGAACGTGGACAAAATAGCCCACCATGGAGAAGCGGTGGCCATAGATTCCAAGCAAAATGGATGGAAAAGTTGAATTGTGGGACAGATATCGCATGGCAATTAAGGCACAATGTTTTTGGGCTTGGGCTCCATATGATTGCGACATCATGTGGAGCACCTAAGTTAATGTCAAAACAAAAACTCATCAGTCATCGGCATACTATTCCAATATACCAAAAGCTCAAAAGTCTCTGAGCTTGTGGGCTTCTTAATACTATAGAGCAACAAAATAATACTACGATGCTAAACGTTTCATAAGGCTTTCTCCAACATATGTCTGCCAATGCGAAACAAAACTGACATATTATGATACATTGAGATTTTGTTTTATGGACAGCTAATTTGACTTTGGCTTTGGCTTTGGCTTTGGCTTTGGCTTCAATGTTCACATCACATGGGCATAGATATCGTCTCCTACATGTCAGAATTTCTTAAACCATAACCACATGGCCACTTATAAGTACTTAGGTCCACGTTGTTTTTATTATTATAAAATTAGCCCATCAAAATTTCTTTGCTTTTTGCGTTTTGGTGTAAGAAAGAAGGTAATAATGAAGGAAGATCAGATTTCAAATCTACATTGAATAAGGACTCAACTCACAACTACACTTTAAACCATGCTTATCATATAATCTTTTATTGTATAAATTAAATGTATTATTATTATCACTGATACAGATATACTCATTATAAAAACGGAATATAACAAAAAAGCCAGCATCCTTTTCTTCTCAAATGCTCTTCTTATTAGTATTTTTTTTCTATAAACATCAATTCTCTAGCTACAACCAAAATTGTGTATGTTCGGAAAATTTGCCTACGTCACGTAGTCAATAAAATAAAAAAAAAGCCAATTAACTTCATAACAGACAACACAAATTAATTTGCCTACGTAAAATTAAAATATACTTCAATTGTATTGGAACTATTTATTAAATTAATAAAATTGAAGTACATTTTATTAAAAAAAAAATTAAAGTGTTCTAAGAGAAATCGAACATACTAATATACCTTCCTCTCTATATGTGAAAATAAAAATTGCAGCAAAAACAAATATTCTATCTCAATCACACATCTATTTCATTTCATTCAGACCATAGTATCTTTTACAAAGAATTAAATATGAGAATCGAGATCATTCATTCATCACTACTGGGGTTAGTAAGGGTTTATTAGAGAAGAAAGCTTCAAAATTCCCCACCACAAGTTCACACAAACTCCGTAAAGTTTCCTCTGAATGAACAGCTCTATGCGGTGACAGCACCACATTATCCATCGCAAACAGCTCTTTGGGAACATGAGGCTCCTTCTCAAACACATCCATGCCAGCGCCTCCGATCTCTCCTCGCATCAAACTATTGGAGGGAAAGCCAAAGTCTGAAGCAACTCAAACTCTGGGATGATCACATCTTATCTAATTGTTTTGTATTTAAAGTAGTTGTAATTTTTCTGTAATAATCGTATATATCTTATCACTTGTATTTTGATTATACTGATGTAACTATATATACTCATCAATACATCAAAGGCAGTTTAAGCCTTCTCTTCATATTTTCTGTGTTCATCATTTTCTGATACAAACACCCCACCATTTCCTGTTCATCGATCACGGCTCCGCGTCCCATGTTAATTATCACTCCTCCTTTCCCCAGTGCTGCCAGGACTTCCTTGTTAATCATGTGATGAGTTTGGTCGGTCAGTTCACAACAAATTACAAGAATATCAGTCAGATGCAAGTTCATAGATATTAGAATAGTATGGATAGTGTATGGATGGCTTCTTCCTCCTGGAGTTGTATGAGATGTTGCACCCGAGTGCCTCCAGCCTTCTTGCTACTTCTGAGCCGATGCTTCCCAAGCCCACAATTCCAATTTTTTTGCCTCTTAACTGAAATAATCAACCCCAATTTCATGGTCATCTAGAATGCCTTAAATTACTTAGAAATAGACACTGTTTGTCCTTACCGTTGTTTTCTATTTTTGGCAAAGTCCTTACCCATTGTTTAGAATCATCAAAAGAAGAGGAAATTTTGGCAATTCCTAATCAAACTAAGGTGCTAAAATAAACTGAAAAATAAATATTAAAAAATTAAGTACTAAATTTGATAAGGGTTGAATTTGTATATAAAAATTATTTGATAAATAAATGTTTAAACATAAATATATTATTTGAAAACCATAAATATTAAAGATTTTTAAAACTCATTAATGTCTAAAATAAAAGTAATTTAACATAAAAGAAAATTTTCAAATTAAAACCATTAAATTTTTTATCATCAATGTTTCCACCTATTTTTTAAATTCAATACTTTTTTGTTAAAAAATTTTTTTACTATCAAAAATTATCAAATATGTTAATATCAAAAGTTATCAAATATATTAAAAATCTAAAAATGTTAAAAATTTTTAAGAGTTTATCAAACCCTCCCTACATAAATTTCAGTGAAAGACAATTTATTTTGAATTATTATAGAATGAGATGTCAAAAGTTTACCATATCCTGACCATTGATTACAGGGTTAACACCTGAAATATAGCCTACTTTAAGAAACAGAGATTTTTTTTTTCGATACATTGTAAGAAACAGAGATAGAAAACGAAAAAAGTCTCCTAAAAAATAGATCGACGGATCAAAGTCAACGCTATGAATAAAAGTCAGAAGGAGATAAATCACCTTGAATCCAAGAGGAAACTCTCCATTACAGGACCAAAGCCTTCGCTTTATGAACCGATCGACAGCAGAGATTCTTCTGAGCACATCAATCAGCAAACCAACAGCCAAATCGGCTACATCTTCAGAGTACAAGTTTCCAGCATTGGCTATGGAAATTCCCTGCGGCACTCCGACAGGTCAATATGGTTGAGACCGACGCTGGTGGTAACAGTCAGCCCCAGAGACGGCAGCAACCGTAGCGTGTCATACGTAACCGGGTGGGTGCCAGGAGAGAGGAGGGCTCTGACCGATTGTGCCTTGTGGATAGTCAAGAATCGGTCCAGAGGGAGCGGCGATTCCCATGCTTTTAAGAAATTGAAATTTTTAGACAGTTGGTTCCCAAGAAATTTAAACACCGGCGGTGGGTCAAGGACTAAGACTAGAGGAAGATGTTGGGATGGAGTAACATCGCTTTCTTGGCCTCTAGAATAGGCCATCGCCCAATTTTGATGAATTTCTCAGATAATGGGAAAGTTTAAGCCAGAAAATAAATTAGTCGAAGAAAAAAGAAAGGGACCTTAACTTAGCTTTGAGGCTAAAGGCTCAATTAAGGTTTTAAATTTTTAAAATTTTATCAAATAAGGTCTTAAAAATACAATTTCAACAAATTAAAGTTCATACTTAACAAATTGTGACAAATTAGGTCTTCCCTATATGAAAACCAATGCATGTCATGCATGGACATTAATTTTGAGAGAAAAATACTGTCAACATATTAATTAAAAATCAAACAATATTAATCTAAATAAATTTAATATACGTAGCATGATATAAAATTTTCAGGTACTTTCAATTTATATATATCTCACACACTATAATTAACTAACAACGAGTCCAATTTGTCATAATTTTCTAAGTATGGACTCTAATTTGTTGAAATTATGTTTTTAAGGCCTTATTTGACAAAATCTTAAAAGTTTAGAACTTTAATTGAGCCTTTAGCCTAACTTTGAGCAAAATCCTTCATTGATTTTTACTGGTAGATCAAACTTTGTACCAACACTTTCTGAGTTGCTGTGATGGGAGTTTTAAAAAGGATAAAATTGTACAGTACTAAATTTGTAATTATGTATTGTCTCCACTTTTGCAGTTTGGTAGTAGCCGCGGTAGGTTTGTTTGGTAGAGTTTAATTTATATTAGGATGATTTTAAATGGTGATTTTTTACGTATCTAATAATTAATTGACATTTTATTGATTTTAAAAGATATTAGAATTTTAAATATACATTCACTCTCACCAAATAATTTTTCTAAAAATTGAAAAAAAGTCTCTTATAATAAAGTTTAACCCCTAATTAAATTTTTTTTATTTTTTTTGGGTAAGTTTCAACCTATGTTATATTTATTGTTATAGGGTTTAGTTTAAATAAACAAAAAAATTTTATGAATTAATAAAAATTGATTTGGTGTAGAGGGGTATAAAATAATTGTGATATGTCTTCTAAAATCTATGAGATGTCTAAATACTATTGGATAACTAAAAAGTCACATTTTAGGATCATCCTAATGTAAGTTATACTCATAGTGTAATTAATTATATTTCTTTTTGATGTAACCAAGATATTTCTAGAACTTGGCTAAGATTAATCTTTTTTAAATCGAATTGGCCTATTTATAAATTAAAGTTATCTTAATAACGATTTTTTCTATTCACAAGACTTAAACTCCATATCTAACTTAAAAAAGAACAAGTGTTAAATCATTTCAACTAATCAATTGTTAGTTAATCAATTATATTTCTCTTCCTTATTTATGTCCACGAAAATGTTTGATGTAGTGATTTGTACTGTACCCATTTTAGTACAGTCCACTAGATTATGGACCGACAATCTTTGTGTTATTTTCTTTTAGGAAAATTTTCATTATTTTTTGGGTGGAAATATGAACAAACATATAGAATGAATCAGTAATAAGTCTGGAGTAAGTAAACCCTACAACATCAGCAAGTAACAAAAGACCCAAACTAGAAGGAGGGTTCTCAAAGCAAACAAAATTTTGCTTACTACCACAGCCAAACTAGCCATTAAAGATCAATACTTCGGCTAGCTTCTCTATATATTTTACACACTTGCCGTTGTTGAAATTGGTGAAGCATAGATCTGCACATGTGAATAATCATAAAGTGAGGATGACAACTATGAACTCCAGAAGAAAGAAAGTTAAAAACAGTTGGGGAATCAACTTCCAAGATGATTCTTTTGCATCCCTTGAGCAAAGCAAGCTTAAGTCCATCATAAACATCCCATAACTCAGCAAGAAAACTAGAAGCATGACCAATATTTCCAGCAAACCCACATATCCATCTTCCACATTCATGTCTAATATATAAGTCTCCCTGCTGTCTGCCCTGGATTACCCTTAGAAGCTCCATCCGCATTTATTTTAACAAATCCAGTTGGAGGTGGAAACCATATGATTTGAATGTTTCTTTTCACCTTAACCATATTTGTAGTACCCATAATAGCCCAAAACTCCATGGCTTTTCGTTGGGTAAGCTGGGAAATTACTTCAGTTTTTCATATTCTTATTCTGAAAAACAAAGTTATTTCTGATTGTCCATAGGTTCCATAAAATAAAAGGAAAATAAACCTTCCAAGGAATCGAGTGGAAAACATTCTTAACTTCACAAGTGCAGAACATCTTTAATCAGTTAGCCACAATTAAGTTTAAAAATTCATCACTATTAATTTGAAATTGATGTACGAAGAACTGCCAAACATCTTTAGCTTTAATACAATCTCTTAACATATGTAAAGTAGTCTCTCTTCTTTGAAGACAAACCGGAGGGTTGATGTTAATACCCCTTTGTGCAAGTTTACCATTAGTCGGGATGGAGTCCATGACATACTTCCATAAAAATACCTGAGTTCTTTATACAATTATACTGTAGTATTTTGTTATTTAGAGTCATAGTAAATATTAATTAACTGCTCTCAAAAGAAAGAAAGAAAAAAGTCAGAGCATTATCTCATTTGTTTGACTTTTATTTCAATTATCGATTTATTTTTATTATCTCTTGTGTTCTGTCTCTCTCCAGATTTACTTTATCTTATCTAATGCGATTTTCTCTGTGCATTATTTGACATTTCTTTTTCTCTCATTTATAGAAAGAAGAAAGGGAGCAGTACGTCTTTCTCTGGTCTGCAATCAGTAATTAATTCTCCCTCTAATCTCTCTGAATCGGGTCAGTGTAGGGGGCAATCATAAGTCTTGAAGTTGCATCTTTAATTAATACTAATATTTGCAATAGATAAGATTTATTTACTATGCTAATCAATTGATGATGGGTTCTTTGTGCACGATATGGCATCATGGGTTTGGTTTGGTTTCCCATCAGCCATCAGTTCTCAGCGCAGGCGGGGGCTCTTAAATACTACCAGACTAGAAGTTTGAAAAGAAGCGAATGGGGCTCGGGTTCTCTTAAAATTTTGAGGGGGGAAAAAAAGGTTTAGTTGTTCCGACCCCATAGATATTGAAATAAGTCCAGAGATCTTCTCTTGGACTAATAAGATTTCGCCAAAAAACGCTTTATAATAAATATATGCAATCACATTAAACCACTGCTCATTTTGGGTGAAAAATGGTTATGGGCAAATTACATCATAGATTCCCTGCCTCTGCCAAAGGAATGTTGCATCATTGACAATTTTAAAATGGTTTAATATTTAATTTGGTTTATGAATTATAATAAAAATGATAGATTAGTCTTTAAATTTTTATTTGAAACAAATGAATCTTTAAATTTTTATGTTGAGACTGATTGATCCCTGAATGGTCAGAATCTTGATGATCTTTGAATCATCAATTGATTAGCGTAATAAATAAATCTTTAAATTTTTATTGATAGATTGATCCATAAACTTTTATTTTAGAACAAATTAGTTTTTGATTTTTTTTAATTTTTTAATTTAGAATTTATCTGCCTCAAAATAAAAGTTCGATGATCAATCTATCTCAAATAAAAGCTTATGGATCAATCTGTCATTTTTAGTATAATTCAAAGATCAATTTAAATATTAAACCATTTCAAAATAGTATCACTACTTAATTAAATTCAATATGTAAATTAATAAATGATCAACCAACAAGCATAACCAGAAGCTCTTTTTGTTTTTCTCCTTTTTCTTTTTTGAATTTAATTTATTTATTCGAAACAATCATGTCATGCATTAATCCTGCGAAGACAACTAGAGTTTTAGTATTAAATATATACATATTGAGCAAACAAAAAAGCTAAAAAAATTACAAAATGAACTGAACGTAAGGGATGAAGAGATGAATTGGAATTCCAGTTTCTTCCAGCTTATGATGTAATGTAAAGCCGGGCCTGTGGCTTCTTATCGTTCAAGCCATCCATAACTGGTGTTAGTAAGGGTTTATTTGAGAAGAAAGCTTCTAAGTTTCCAATCACAATCCCACATGCTTCCTCAAAAGATTCAGGTGTAAAGGCCGCTCTATGCGGTGAGATAAGAACATTGTCCAGCCCAAAAAGCTCCTTGGGAACCTCGGGCTCATTCTCGAACACATCCAACCCAGCCCCTCCGATGTCTCCTTCCACCAAGCATCGTACCAATTCCTTTTCGTCGATAAGTGGTCCACGTCCTACATTAACTATCACTCCTTTCTTTCCCAGAGCCGAGAGAACCTCCTTGTCAATGATATGCCGGGTTTCATCTGTTAATGCGCAACAGATGACGAGGGCGTCGCTGTCAGCTGCTAGTTCTGTAATGTCTGAATAGAAAGGATATGAAATCGAAGGCTTCTTCTTCCTCGAGTTGTACAAGATGCTGCAGCCGAAGCCCTCCAGTCTTTTAGCAATTTTCAGGCCGATCGATCCGAGTCCAACAATCCCTACTCGCTTGCCTCCCAGCTGAAATTATTAATCATCCCGTCATTTACACATTTTGGTGGTCTCATATGTATATTATAATTTTAAAAAAAAAAAGGAAGAAGAAGTCAAGAAGAAGAAAACCGTTTTGCTGTTGTCTAATTAGGTACTATTAGCAAGGGCCTTCTCAAAAGTCAAAAGTCAAAGTTCGGCGTTGGAAAATCTAGCAAATATTGTTCAAGTTAGAAAAGCATTACGTTCATTTCTTCTTAGTGTTTTTTTCTCGAAGAAAACGTTCATTTCTTTTACTATTTTTTTTTTAAGGATCTTTTACTAGTATTTTAATTTAACAGGAACATGTTAGTGATTGGCGTCTAATTGTACAAATTAAATATAATTTAAGAAAAGATATTTAATTATTATTTTATAATAAAGTAGTACTCTAAGTACTAGATTAACATTTACCTATCCTTAGACAATGTCCATATAAAGTTATATTAACACATGCCGATTGGATTCTTGTAGGAAAATATGCTTGAATCTAAATGGAAAATTTATTATTTTTTCCTTATTAAGAATGCTAAAATCAACTACCCTTTCCGTTATGCAAATCAAAATAGTAAATGGGGAAGAAAAAGATGGATGAGAAGCGGTTCTCTCTTTCCAAAAATGGGGCAAAGCCAAAAAAGAAGAAAAGGAGACAGACGGTATTACCGGTAATTGATTCGATTGGTTCAAAACAATTTGACATTTATTTCATTTAAATAAGATATCTAATTTAAATATTATAGATGAAGAAAATTATTGTTAATAGAATTTTATTTCCACAACAAATCAATCAACTCAAAACAAATTAATCTTAAGTTAAAACTCGGGATACCTGGTTAAAATATATATATATATTTGGTAAATTATTATTACTACCTTGGAACCAAGGGGATAGGTTCCGATGACAGGCCAAACTCCATTTCTGAGATACCGATCAGCAGAAGAAATATTTCTCATCACATTGATGAAAAGCCCAACCGTCATATCAGCAACGTCATCAGCGTAGACGTTTCCGGCATTTGTGACCGCAATTCCCCGCTCAAGGCACGTAGACAAGTCTATATGGTTGAGACCGGAGCTGTCCGTCACTACCAGCTGCAGGCAAGGCAGTTGGGCAAGAAGTTCCGCGTTCACGGGGGTGGCACCGGAACATAGCATGGCTTGAACCGATTGTGCACGGGAGATCAAGAACTGATGAAGAGGAAGTGGCGACTCCCACGCTTTAAGCAACTGGAATTTTTGGGAGAATAGGTCCCCGAATACTCTGAGAACCGGCGGGGGGCTAAGAACCAGAACACTCGGGAGACGAAGATGACCATTCTGGTGACCATAATGGTTTTCATAATGATTTTGGACATGATTTTCCATCTCGAGGCTTTAGGGGTTTTGGATTTGTTTGTGGTTTTGGACAAGAAAATTCGGAGGGGGTAAGTAGCCCGATATATACTAAGGTTTTGCTTCCCATACTTGTGAGGGGAGCATCTTATAAAGACTTGGCAATTGTTGTAAACACGTCATTAGGGCCCCCTGTGGAACCACTTTCGGGCCCCGCCGAACCTCGTCGTTCCTCAGTGGTGAAAAACGTGAAGCAACCTCGCAGCAGGCACCAATCAGCAGGTCAATATTATTATATTATTATATTATTATATACTATATTTTTATTACTGTAATATAATACTAATAACAATACTGTAATAATAATGGCGTAAACAATAAAAGATTTTAGGAGTTGGTCTTACCTCTCCTGTGTTGAGAAATGCTGCTCGGCACTAGCTACTTTTGAAAAATACTGTATATATATATATATGTTTTCGAAATATTTTTTGAGCATTCATCGTTGTTGGGGCAATTTGGCCGAAAGGGACAGCGGCAAACTGAGACTATTACAGGCCCAATGGCACACATAATTGTTTGTTTGTTATTAAGGTTGAGGAAACGCGAGAAATTTCAGAATATTCTACATCCAACATATCTTAATGTTGAAATTTGAGTGCTTTTTTTTCACTTTATATTCTATGTCACATATCATTAATTATTTATATATCTTATGGTATGATGATCTAACTCTAAGCCGACTAACATGTCTATAGTTTTCTTCTCTAGTCTTCAATACCAATAAATGTAACCAACAAAAGATTGAATCAAGTGGTAAGTGACTCATTCCAACTTAAACGGGTCTCAAGTTCGATACCTTGCGTATGCCCTAACTCCGTTGGTTAGGGGTGAGCATTAGTCAGTTCAAACCGATTAGACCGATCGAATTGATTGAATTCGGTTTAAACGATTCGGTTTGTTCGGTTTTCGGTTTTAATCGGTTAAAAAAGTCGGTTAGTTCAGTTTAATCAGTCGATTTTCGATTTCTAAAAATATAGAACCGAACCGACCGAAAAACCGATAATATATTACAATATAAAAAAATAATTCTTTTATTATTTTTTTAAAATCTTACTTATTCTTATTATTATTTATATATATTTAGATTTTTCAAATATTGCATTGGAAAGATGATATTAAATAATATTTTATAAGAATATTATTTATAATAATTTTAAATAATAATGTTAAATGATAATAATATTTTGTTTATAAAATTAAATCATATTAGATAATATTTTAATTTGTATATATTTATATTATATTTTGTTTATTGTTATCATTGTCAAATATGATGTTTGTTTGGGAAAAATATTAAAAAATATAAAATTATCTTAAAACCGAAAAAACCGACCGAACCGACCGATCAAGTTCGGTTTTCAATTTTTCGGTTTATAAAATTAATCGGTCGGTTTTGGTCGGTTTTTATAGCAAGTTCGGTTTGTTCGGTTTTTCGATTTTTTCGACCGAACCGACCGAATGCTCACCCCTACCGTTGGTAGACTCATCCGTCATTTTAGATGCGCAACACGAGTCGGATCCGAATTAATGGAAGCAAAGCTCCGAATACCGGATGTAAAACCGAAAAAATACCAACCATTCACAAATTAAGCTTTGGAAGTTGAGAGAGCACACATTTGCAAGTAAAGTTCAACCTAGAGGTGTCAAAAGCTGACCCGACCCGAGAAACCCGTCCAATCCGTCCGAATCCGAAACTAACCCAACCCGATTTGACCAAAAAAAAGTAAACGAACCGAATCCGAAACCCGATTAACCCGAAACTTGTTTGATCCGAAACTCGTTTAACCCGAAAGACTAATCCGAAATAACCCGAAAACCTATTTAAGTAATATATTACCTTCTCATTCTTAGATATTATTAAATTTATTTAATAAATTTGTTAAAAAATAAAAATAAAAATAAATGTCTTATTAAATTGAAATAAAAAACATATTTCATATTTTTAAATTTTAATCTTTGTCCTCCAATTTATAAATTATAAGTTATACTTTAATATATCTCTTATTATATTATACTTCTAATAAGAGATAGAATGATAGATAGTCTATATTTGAAAAAAATTACTTAATTTTTATCATATGTAATGTGTGACATGTTACATGAGACATGTGACATGTCTCATAAATTATAAGTCGATATAATCCCAATATATTTATAGATTTAATACTTTAATTTGATTTTATCATTTATATATGTGTTAATATGTTATATAAATAGTATTAAAAATCAGTAATGCATAATTTTATTTGTTTTAATTACTTAATAAAATTAAAATTTACTATTGAATTAGAAATAGAAAGTTGAGAGTGAAAAGTGGAAAGATAAAATATAAAGAATTGAAGATTGAAGAGTTACTTATTAGTTTGTTATATAATAATTAAAATTTATAAATTACAAGTTTAATGATATGTAATTTATGTGCATGAAAACTCATGTTAGCGGATGACAATAAATAATTACTTACCTTCGATTAGTTGATTACTTGATATATTATTGAAGAGTTAACTTATAAATTTAATTTTTTTAAATAAATAATTAAAAACTCAAATGAAAATAATTTATGAATTAACCTAAATCTCCAAACTAAACCCAGGATTCATGTCAAAATGACTCAATGAACAAATTTAAAAAACTCAAAATCAAATGATCTATGGGTCAAATCCGAATGACCCGAGGTTCAAACCCGAGAAACCCGAGGTTCAAATAACCCAAACTCAAATGACCCAAAACCCGTATGACCCAAAATTTTTTTTGGATCAAATTAACTCCATTCCATTGATCCGAACCCGTAACCCGTCCAACCCGCCTATTTGACACCTTTAAGTTCAACCAATGCTCGTTATGCTTCACTTCAGTCTCCATCCAAAATGCAGAGTATATCTGGTTTTCAACCATGATTGAATGACAATTTATTATTGTAGATGACATGTGGAAAAGTAGTTTAATAATGACAAATGACAATTTACCAACTCTTTCACTTGTCTCATCTGCCATGTTAATTAGACCTTTTTACCCTGCATTCACCCAAAAACAGCATTGTGAACTAGAAATGAGGAAGAGCGATGATGAATTGATGATGGATGGTGTTTGTGAGAACTGAGAATGACATGACATTGCCTGGAAACTACTAGTATGTCAATTGTCAAACAAACATAAAACCTTTCAGCTTAGCATTATTAGGCCATGAGGCTATCGCCAGGTATATTGATAGGAAGAAAATTCGTTCATTATATTAAAAACAGCATATCCCTTTCAATCATGATGTAGAGAATTAGGGCTTATCGGATTAAACTAATAGTCAAAAGAATCTTAAGTCCTGAAAATTAAAAGCGTCAGTCCAATTCCTAGTTTGAGAAGAAACTAACCTGAGAAATGCGGTTCATCATCCAGGACAACAGGAGTTAATAAGGGTTCATTCAAGAAGAATGCTTCCAAGTTTCCCACAACAAGTTTACGCAGCTCTTCAAATGATTCCTCTGTAAAAACAGCACAATGGGGAGACATAACAACATTGTCCAATGCAAAGAGCTCCTCGGGAACATTAGGCTCCTGCTCAAACACATCCAAACCGGCACCTTGGATCTCTCCCTGAACTAAACACCGCACCAATTCCTGCTCGTCAATAATAGGCCCACGTGCTATATTAATGATGACTCCATTTTTCCCCAAAGCCAGCAACGCTTCCTTGTTGATCAGGTGGTGGGTTTCATCGGTTAATGCACAGCAAATTATGAGAGCATCGCAGTTAGCTGCCAGTCCAACAACATCGGGATAGAAAGGGTATGATACAAATGGTTTTTTATTTCTTGAGTTGTATGAAATGGAGCAGCCAAATGCCTCCAGCCTTTTAGCAACTTCTGATCCAATACTCCCTAATCCAACAATTCCCACTCGCTTACCTCCCAGCTGAAATTCGTTAATTACCCAAATTATCAACAACAATTAGTAGTAGTATTTTGAATATAGCCCTTTTAATTAATTCGGGATAAAGGTAAAGTTTAAAAAATCTTGTTGAACTTTTCCCTTGACAAATATATACAGTAAAACAGAAACAATGAGAGAAGAAAGGATAGGATACGACCTTCGACCCAAGAGGATACTCTGGTTGGGAAGACCAGAGGCCTTGCTTGACAAAGCGGTCAGCGGCGGAAACCTTCCTCAAAACGTCAATCAACAAGGCCACCACGGAATCGGCACAGTCAGTGGAGAAAATTGTTCCAGCGCCAGCCACGGCGATGCCACGGAGACGGCACTCGGAGAGGTCGATGTGGTTAAGGCCCTGGCTCGTGGTGACAACCAAACGCAGGAGGGGAAGCCGACGGATAGTATCGGCGGTCACAGGAGCGCCACCAGAAGAAAGGACGGCTTGTACGGACTGAGCGTGAGCGAGTAAGAACTGGGAAAGAGGGAGTGGAGATTCGTAGGCTTTCAAGAAACGGAATTTGGGGGAGTTGAAGAAATGGTCGCCGAAGATGGCGAAGGATGGTGGTGGTCGAAGGATGAGGACATAGGGCAAGTCGTCGTTTTGGGAAGTAACATGTTGAGATAGGTTATGAGTTTGAGCAGTCATTGGAAGCGAATTTGAGTCTGCGTGCGTTCAGACTTAAGATTGATTGCTGTAAGATTTGGTTGGACGGAATCTAACTAAGTACCTAGCGATGCTGGAGTGCCGCCGGGGAGTGGAAGAATGCATATAATTTCCATTCAGTTTCCAACTTCAGATGAAGGGTGAAGGATGATTGATCAGCATATGCTGCTGCACACGTCAGCAACACACAGTCAGACGATAGCTGAATGGTCTTTTTCAGAAAGGGGCAAAAAGTAGCTACTACTATTTATGTACATGGTCGTGGGAACGATGCATGATGTCATGACGCATCATAAGTTCCCCTTTTTATTTCGAATAATACTAATACTAATTTCCCTGAAAAAATTACTGATATGCTTAAATACTTAAAAATACTTAGAAGATCTTATTATATTTGAATTTCAGTACCTAAGGCTAGGACCGACGGTGAAGTACTTGTAATAAATATGGAAAAAGAGAAGAACTTGCTACCACTACTTACTAACCTAATACTCTATAAAAGGAATTAAGACCTAACCTAACAATATGATACCAATTAAGAGAAATCTCCTTGATTTAATTGTCAAGTTGTTAGGACTTTTCATTCATATTACAATAAGAAAATTGGATTCGACTTCTTGACTTTATGTGGTTAAATATATCTATAGCCAATTAGTCTACAAAAAAGTAATATGAGACCCCCTAAAATATTAAATATTCCCCTTGACCGCACACCTTTCATGTCTTTTTGAAACTTTTCTGAAGATACTATGACCACATATTATTGAGGGGGCGCCCCCACGTAACATCAAATTGTTCTAATGCATTTGTCGCCTTGAAATGTCTTGCCAAGCCTAGCCCTGCCCCCCGCCGGAGAGGAAATTTTAAAAATATCCAGCACATCTAACCAAATTATAAGAATCATTAATGAAAAGCTTTTCCAACTTTACAATTGAGGCACCCCAAATCGACAAGGGAACATCTAATTCATTTTTTTCCCCCAAGAAAAAGGTAACGTATAATTCGATTTGATGTCTTGTCAAAATTTGGTAGTATATATAATTAATTAGTACTGGATTATTAGATCATTTGCTTGAACAGGCCTACAAGTTTCAAGCCCTCTAGGCCCAAAGCCCATAAACAAGGCCCGACTAAATTTTCCATTAGAGACGAAATAAGAAAAGAAAGTCAAATTGTTCAGAGAGCTTGATCGATGGAAATGGTCAACAACTCTAAGATGGCCTCAAAGAAGCCTAATCTCAGGCCCTGTTTCAGGAATCCAGCCAGGTGTTTTAGGAATTCTGTTTCGAACTTCCAAACAAACGAGAACAGCAACTTTCGAATTAATTACGTCATGTAAAACAATACTAGCACTTTTTAACTGTCTTCTCCTATCAAATCTACACTCAAAATCCTCTGCAAACCATGTCGAAATTCGACCCATACCAGCATCTAAGCGTCCGTCCCAACGCTGACGGTACGCTCACTCGCCTCACCAACTTTCCCGCCACCGAGGCCAACCCCGAGGCAGTTCCAGGTCTCCCCACCGTCTCCAAAGATGTCACTATCAACCCCGAAACAAAGGTGTGGGCACGCATTTTCCTCCCCACCAAACTGCCCTCTAACGACAACACCGTGGCGCGACTCCCCATCCTCTTCTACTTCCATGCCGGCTACTTCATCTTCTACAGCTCTGCCAATGTCCTGGCTCATCAAGCTTGCTCCACTCTTTGCAGCGAAACGCCGGTCATCGTCGTATCAGTCGATTACCGCCTCGCGCCCGAGCACAGGCTCCCTGCACAATACGAAGATGCTGTTGATGCTATTCTCTGGGTGAAGAAACAGGCTTTCGACCCACAAGGAGAAAAATGGCTTAGAGATTACGGAGATTTTACAAGATGTTACCTTGGTGGACGTGGCAACGGTGGCAATATCGCTTTTCATGCTGCTTTAAGGGCTCTAAGTACTGACATAAGTCCATTGAAGATTAATGGTATATTTTTGAACCAACCAATGTTTGGCGGGCAACAACGAATGACATCAGAATTAAACTATGCGACGGATCAGTTGATGCCATTGCCAGCGCTCGATCTGATTTGGGAGTTAGCATTGCCTAAGGGAACCGATCGTGACCATCGATTTTGTAATCCATTGTCAGATGGACCGTTCAAGCATAAGATCAGCTCGATAGGGAGGTGTTTGGTGATCGGATTCAATATGGACCCTTTGTTTGACAGAGTCCAAGCATTTGTGGAAATGTTGGTGAAGAATGGGGTTCAAGTTGACGCACGGTTCCATGATGTGGGCTTCCGTGACATCGATCTTGTGGACCCACGAAGATCTCAGGCAGTTTTGAACATCCTTACGGAGTTTATCATTTGAAGTGTTACACGAGTTTCAGTTAGTTTTTCTAAGTCTCTCTTTTAGGGGATAGCAATTCAATTAACGAAGATTAATTTGTACATGATCCAGATGCAAAGAGCTTATCATGTTGATGCAAACATGATTGGCGGTGGAATAAAAAGTTAGTATAATTGTTTTTCCTTTTTTTTGCCCTTTTTGGGCCACACAGAAGTTACTTATTATAACTTGGCTGCAATTTTCATAACACTTTTGGTAGAACAAGAGTAGAAGCAGTTTAAAAATAACACAAAACCCTAATTTAATAACTATATAGTCAACTTACCAAATCACTGGAAATTTTGGACCAATAACAGTACTTGTAGTAATAATTATGTTGTCAACATAGGCCTCACAGGGTTGATTTGGCAGCAGCCAAATTAACATGCTGACATGAAGCGTTGACAAATTCCTTAATGCTCTCTAGCAGTGCTTTAGCCTTCGAAGGATCAAAAATTTCTATTCCATGGCAACCTCCTTCCGAGAACTCTGCCACCACCTCCACGCCACACGCCTCCAGCATTTTGACAAACTCCCTCTGCTTGTCACTCAGAGGGTCACCTCCGTGTCCTGTCACTAAGCACCTTGGAAGCCGTACGATCTTATCCTTATTATAATGTGACCCACCATCATCATCGACGGTAGTCATCGGATTGCAATACTCATGGTCACGGTTGGCTCCCTTTGGCAAGGCCAAGGACCACAGTAGATCATTGGCTGCTAAAGGCACAATTCGATCGTTGATGAGTCTCTTCTCTGATTCAGTCCTCTCGATCCCACTGAAGTATGGCTGATTCATAATGAGCCCTATGATCTTCACGGGAGAGATATCGATGTCCAATGCACGTAATGCTGCATGGTACACTATATTTCCACCTGCACTACCGCCGATCAAAAAACACTTGGAGAAATCTACGTATTCTCTTAACCATGGATCACAGCCGTTGATGTCCATCGCCTGGTTTCTGACCCACATGATCGCTTCTATGGCATCATCGTATGCTGCTGGGAGGCGATATTCCGGTGCGAGACGGTATTCAAGGGAGATGACTAGAGCTGGGAGCATTGCTGCCTTGGCAAGGCATGCGTCGTGAAAAGGAAGGGAAGCAGCACTGAGGAGGACAAAGCCGCCACCATGAAAATGTATTAAAAGGGGAAGCTTATTGTTAGTGTCCGGAGGAGGAGTTGGAGGCCTGTAAAGACGAATAAAGGTTTCATAGTTGGGGTTTAAAGGGATATCCTTAAAGAGAGAAGGTTGAGATGTGGTGGAACCGGTGGTTTCTGATACTGCGGCTGAAACTGAAGGGAATTGTGGGATTCGAGTGAGTGATCCGTCTGGGTTTTGGACGATTTGGAGGAGTTTGTAGGGATCCACGGATGAGATTGCTGCAGAAGAAGATTGATGCGTCATGGCTCCGAGATAGAGATTAGAGATCAGATGAATTGCTTGAATATTGGATGAAGAGAAGATGGCATGAAAATAACGTTTGCGGTGAAGGTAGAGCGTGTGAGGAAATGCCGGTGGTGGACATGAAGTGATAAGATCAGAAGAACATTAACTGATTCTTGTTTTTGTTGGTTCAAATTAATAATGCCCATCTACTTATGGTGCAGAGTTTTAAATATAGGTAGGTACCAAATTAATGCGTTTTTGCGAGGTTTGATCAAAGATTTTATTGTTATGTGTATATATACAATATATATATATATATATATAGGTCATACGGTACGGCCTACTTGCTTAGAACCACAACATACCCTCTAGTTGTATACTTCCATTCCATACGAGATTTTCCTTCCTTAGTATAATTTCCAATTATGGTTGTTTGGAATTTTCATGGAGGATTACAAAGTTTACCCCCAACCCAATGAATGATCCATCCATCCTTCGGAATTAAAGTTCCCAAGTCAATGGCTGCAATATTCAACTTTGGGCTCTTTATGTTGAGTACGTTAAGCCCAAAGTCTGACCCATTTTAAAAGCATTACCTATAAAAAAATGTGGGCGTTGATGTTTGTGAAGCCTGACTTGATAATAAATGAAATCGAAGGGTTGAGGCCCAATTTGAACCGGTCTGAATCGCCATTCACCAAAGAAGAAGGGCATTTCAGTGACCCAGAAACAAGATCGACTGATTTGAGCCTTGTTGGTTTTGATTAAGAAATTTGACGCTTTGACCTCTTCTTTTGTTGTATTTCTTCGTATCACCATCATCCAATCACGTCCCAGGCCGCGCTTGGTCTTAGTCATAGATCTAAAATAAGAAGACACCTTCCTATGTTTGTGCTCTGTTTCACCTTGGATTAGATGTGCCAAGGCAATAAGCTGCAACAAACTTCAGAGAGTCTCCCACACCTTTCATATGAGCAAATTTTCTCACAAAATAGCAAGCAGCCAATAGTCTGGATAAGGACCAAGAATCTCAATTTTTATCAAAATCAACATTCTTGATCAACAAGCAAACTGAGAATCTTCCAAGTGTAGCTCATGGTAAGCAAATTTTAGACACTTCAATTGCACTTTTCCTTAAATAAATTATTAAAAAGAAAAAAAAAATCCCAACACTGTACCCATACAACTCAGAAAATAGTACTGATCCCAGCACTCTTTGGAATATCCCCGCTGGCCCAAATACTAAGGTACAGTCTCGCAAAGGCCGAAGAAAATAAGTTAGAGACAAAAAATAGTATAAATAGGAGCACCTAGAGCAATATCTCCTCTTGCACGGCAAATGTGTCATGACACCTTGACCACTGCTCTGAAACATATCTTTCTCCTTCCACTCCATTGCTTTCAATTTAGGAGAAATTGTCCAAACATGAATATCAGGAGATTGACTATAAAAGTAGGAAAACTAAGTTTGAAGAAGGTGATCACTGTCTACAAGGAAACAATGCTGAGTATTGAGAGTGACAAGATTTTTATGGCCATCCAAAATCACTGGCAATGCATTCACAGAGAGAGCACAAGATGGAATCCTACCACTCCGCAAAGAGCAGGGTATGAATGTATTTGCTGTGATAACCAAGAGTTGGCACCATTAAAGCAGAACAGTATACAACCTCCAAGTTCTTATAGCAAGGTCCAATGTATTCAATGCATTTGATTATCACATTTTTTTTTAAATCTTATGGTATTTGATAATCACATTTGACTTGATTAATTTAGAATCAAGATATCGGACCTCAAACGATAAAATGTTCTTCTAAACATATTTTGTCTATTCACAAAACCTTATTTAAAGAGTATTGAGTTTCTTTCACTCAATCCAATTATTGTATTTGATTATTAATTTTTAATTATTTGTGTTGATTGGAAAGACAAATAAAAAGACATTTGAATAAAAAATAAAAGATATTACTATTATTTAGAGTTACTAAATTCATTCAATGTATTCCAATGTTATGTTTACGAAAATTTGGGTGTTGATGTTCGTGAAACCTGACGAGTATGAATGAATCGAAGGGCTGAGCCCAATTTGAACCGGAGCGAGTAAAGTAAACAACGACAAAGGGCATTTCGGTAACCCACTAACAAGATTGACTGATCGAGTCTTCTTGGTTTTGAAGTTTGATCAAGAAATTTGACGCTTTGACCTCTTCTTTTATCACCATCATCCAAATCCAATCAAGTCCTAGGCCGGGCTCGGTTTACTCATGGATAAAAATAAGAAGACACCTGGTTCTACCGTAGGATACGGATCTTAATTTGGGAAGAAACATTAAACATCAACTTCACCTTAAGCCACACCAATATTATTATTGCGCAATTGGGATGTCAGGGTAATAAGCTGCAAGAAACTTAAGAAAGTCCCCTACACCTTTTTTATGAGCAACTTTTCTCACAAAATAGCAAGCAGTCAGTAGTCTGGACAAGGACCAAGAACTCAATTTTTATTAAACATCTTGTTTAACTAGCAAAGAGACCTTCGAATCCCTCAGCTCTCTTCACATTATGCCAAAAATAAACTCAAAACTTCGAGAAATGAGAATCTTTTGCTTATGAAGAAACTACGGATATTCTGACATTGGAATAACTTTTTTTGCTTTTGATTTCTACCATTATAAGCAGTGAGAATCTTCCAAGTGTAGTTCATGGTAAGCAAATTTTAGACCCTTCGATTGCACTTTTCCTTTTCCAGAAAATTGAAAACCAATGTCCCTATACAAGTAAGAAATGTGACGCTTAAGTCATTTGGAAAGTAGAAAGGCTAACATACCAAATTACCATGAGCCAGAAAAAAAAAGGGCTAACATACTCCCGGCTGCAGCTGCTTTCACTGTGTAGAATCATATTCAATTCAGCAAAAGTGAAAGGCATCAGAAAAATTCCACTCCCAAGACATCACCATAATAACTTACTACTATAATTCTTCGTTCTTGTTGATGTTCCAAAGATGTCCCTTCTAGAACTTCTGATATTTCAAAGTAAGGAAAAAGCAGAACTCAAACTAATCTTTCAGCAAGTTCAGTTTCTATTTTCAGAATATTTTCCTTTTCCTTCACGAATATGAATATCTATCTAACATGTTAGCATTGTGCTTTTAAATTCTGTTTCAACTTTTGGCTATTAGCCACACCATAGCCTCAAGAAACAATTAACCCGCACAGACCACAGCACTTCAAGATGCAAGAACCATGAACTCATTCGAAGAGTAGGACAAAGTTTAATCATTTATTTTCTCAACAACAAAAACAATTTTGTGAGCGACTGATGATTTGGGGCCTTGGACTAATAAAAGATGATTAGAGAGACTATCACTAAATTTTTCAAAATTGTTTCAAGCAAGGATCAGATTAATGGAAACCATTAGGAGGGGAAGGGCAGAGATGGTAAGTCATCAGTGGAGCTAAAATATATTGAGAGGAAAATTTGTTTCTTGGATTTCAATCTAAACAAGAAACACTAGGTACTTATCAATCCTTACTGAAGCTGGAATGCCATAAAAGGATTTTCTTTATCTGTGAATTATGATAGTGGAGAATGGCAAATAAGGAAAGTAAAGGGCATACGCAATTACAAGGATTATATCGCTACCTTCGTTTGCTCCCTATCCCTTTCATGCTAACTTCCACATTCTCCTGTTTCTGTGTTGTTTGTTTGAATTGCGTATCTGATATCTAAAGCTGAATATGGCCGTGCAGTCATTATGCAAAATTAAAAGACTGGGACCAAGAGTTGTCCCCTGCCACTGAATTTCATGATCCTTGGGACAAAAATCAGCTACTTTCTAAAAGGTAGAAGACAAATGAAAAGGGTTGTATACTCTGGGCCCTATATGTCCAAAAGTCGGGAAAAAGAATAGTAGAAAACTGCTTGTCTAAACCCACAGCAACAGGCACCAAAAATCAGTTAATTAAGCCTCAGAATTTACAGGTCCTAAAGTTAATCCCCTAAGATTAGAAATAGAGCAAATTTATAGGATTTGAATTTGATTAAGGTAACTTATCCGTCCATTAAGTAAAAAGTAACATATAAATTAGCTTTACATTTACCGTTAATCCTGGGATTCCTAAAACTCAACAGCTAGTGGACTAGTGGAAGCAGAGGTCAAGTGTGGTGGGGTTGATCCTAAAGCCATAGCTGTTGATAAGTTATATTCATTAAAGGGCGACTTGTACACTGAAGCAAACACCCAAGAAAAGAAAACTTGAAAAAGAAAACAAGCAAAAAGAGATACATTTATGAGAGATATAAGCAACCTTTTTTTTTTTTTTTCCATTTTTTGTTTTGCAGCTATTTCTGCATAAGCCAGTAGTAATCAAATGACCTACAACAGGTACATACTACACACTCTACAGTTAAATCAAAATGCTAGTATCAAAAATCCAACACTCACCGAGCCTTCTTCCGGGACTTAAAGAGGAAATTTGACGGGGGAGAAGGGGAAAACTCGAAAGGCAAATGTGGTGGCTCAGCCTCACCAGAAAGCATCTCAACGATCTCTTTCATATTAGGCCGCTTGCTAGGTGATCTTTGCAAACAAAGCAATGCAATGGTAATGCAAAGCAATGCTTGATCCTTATCCAGTGAATGAATGGAGGGATCGACAAGTTCCAAAAGCCTCCCGTTGTAAGCCAGTTGCCTTGCCCAAGATATCAAATTTGCCCTCTCAAATTCAGACATCGGCGAGGCTGTAACTTGAAGTGGTCGGCGGCCAGATATTATAACCAGAACCAACACCCCAAAGCTATAAACATCGCACTTCTCTGAAAGCAAACCACCACCGCCATACTCAGGCGCAATATAACAAACCGTTCCCCTCATACTTGGCGTACTACTAATCCCACCGCTCTTCGGTATATCTCCACTGGCCCAATCTTGACTATTTCTTCTCCCAATTTTGAATTCACCACTAAATCCATCTAACCACCAATCAATGCTGCCTCTACTACTCTTCTTCTTCTT
This sequence comes from Microcos paniculata, assembly GCA_030664755.1. NCBI lineage: Eukaryota > Viridiplantae > Streptophyta > Magnoliopsida > Malvales > Malvaceae > Microcos > Microcos paniculata. The sequence goes on from CP131461.1 coordinate 39,336,466, forward strand.
TTTCCTTTCCATCATTTCTTCATCTCTCTGCCACCAGAATTCTCCATTATTACTCGAACTAAGTCCTCTTTTCTTCTTCTTCTTCTTCTTCTTGGTAAGTTCTTCACAAAATTCTTCTTTCCACCACTCTCTCGGCTTCCTATTCCTCTCCTTCCTCCTAATTCTCTCCTTCTTCTGCCCAACATTCGAACTGGAAAGCTTACTATCATTAATGTTATCAACTGAGCTTGGAGAAGCAAACCATTCATTTTTGGGTCTCTCTTTCTTAATCTCATTCCCTATCCACTCCATTACGTAGTCTTTAATTCTCCCTGATTCAGACCCATCTCCAGGATCCTGCTTCCACCACCAATCTCTTCTCGAACCACCCTTTTTATTACTAACCAAGTCTCTCCCACTTTCCACACTAACCTTATCAAAGAACCCTTCAGACAAGACACTACCTTTTTCCACTCCCATCTCCGGTGACACAGCCGGGGATGCCTCCGAATCCAAAACTCTAAGTACACCGCTCTCTGGTGACCTGTCAGCAACGGTCAAGCTCGCCCCTTCTTCTTCGTAGCCAGTGAAAACACTCTCTGTTTCTTCTAAAATCGATCCGTTATCTTCTCCAACGACATCTTTTTTCCTCAAGTCTTCACCTTCTTCAAGCCCTTCAATTAGATCCTCCGTTTTCAATCTAGCAAGCCCAAAATCACCAATCTTGGCCTTGAATTCTCCATCCAAAAGAATATTACTTGGCTTAATATCTCCATGAATAACCGGCGGATCACACAAATGATGAAGATACTCGAGCCCTTTAGCCACATCATTTATAACACAAAATCTTCTTGTCCACTCCATCAGCTCTTCGCATTTTCTATCCAACAATGCGTCTTGTACGCTCCTATTTTCCATCAATTCGTACACCAAAACGAACCTTCTTCTTCTGGAATCTGAAGAAAACCCAATGAGAGGTACAATGTGGGGAGAATCCAAGGCGCGTGAGAGAGAGAGTTCGTTGTGGAACTCACGCTCTCCCTGTAACGAATCAGTTGAGTTCATAACTTTGATTGCAAGTGGTTGGGGTGAGGAAGGGATAGTTCCTTTGTAGACCGAGCCGAATCCCCCGTGTCCTAACCGGTTGGAGGGGGAGAAGGAGGAGGTGGCTCGGCGGAGGAGAGAGTAAGAGAAGCGGCGGCAGTGGCGGTGGCTTGGAGATTCTGATGGAGCCGTGCGGTTGCGGTAGAGCTTCCGGTAGATGAAAATGATTAGGACAGCTACAAGGATTATGGTCACAGTTATGGTTCCCGCTAGTAGCGGAGGGAGCAGGTGGGAGTTCCTGTCATGGTGGTGATGGGGGTGGAGCGGTGGCGTCTCCGCCGCGATTTCTGGTGGCGAAAACCGCGATGGCATGATTACAAAATAAGAGAGAATCAGAAGCGAGTATTTAGGATTTCATTTGCTTCCTTTTTCTTCTCTGTTTTTCAGAAGAAGAGTTTGCTGCTGCTGAGTCCGAGTGAGCACTAGAAATTAGAAATATTGATTTGTTTCTATAATTTTTTACATTTTTCTTTTTCTTTTTATTTTTAAGGATAAAAGAAAGAGGGAGGGCTGAGGAGAGTGTGACGACGAATTTTTTATGATGGAGATTGCTACGTTGACGTGTCGGCATGTGGTTGGAGGTCACAAATTGAATCGTGACCGTTGAGTGAGAGGGGTTTAATTTGTCAATTCAGTGATAACTGATGCGATAGTGATGGGGTAGGTTTGGGATTGCGGTTAGAGGAAGGTGATGGACACGCGCGAAAGTGATGAACAAATGGGAGGAGTAAGGGAGTCACGTGGGATCGAGATCTTCAAAAATCGAAAGTTGTTGTCTTGTGAGAAGCCATTGATGGCGGGTTAAGGAAGGTGAAAGAAGAAACACGCCGAAGGAGTCGCGTGAAGTGATGTGTCTTGTTAAGTGTGTGTTTGTTTTCTTCGGAATTTCAACTCTTTAATTATAAGCTGCATGATTTTGTAGTTAACACAGAGACGGTGTGGGTGTGGGTGTGCACTGTGCAGCAGAGCTGACGTTAGCACACCCTAAGCCTTAAGTTCTTAACTGGCCTTCGAGTTTGACCTGTTGGACACTGTTCCTTTCAGTTTCCAAAAGAACAAGATTTGGCTTTCAATGAAAAGACGGAAATGCCATTGAATTATAAAAAATTAAAATTAAGAAAAAAGTTCAGAATATTTCTGTAGTATGTGTAAAGGGTATGTTAGTAATTTGGATGGTAGTTTTGACTTTTAATAGCCTTGGTAAAGGAATCTCACCTTTCAATAATCATTAAAGAAGAAAAAAGGGGTATGTTCACAGCTTACGAGAGAGCGTAGAGTGTTGAGAGTTGGCCTGGGAAGAGGTCAGAGGATAAAACAAAGTGAAAATATAGTTGGAAGTTAGGCGGTTCAAGTGAACCGAAAAACTTGATAATCGAACATAATTGATAATTTAATTAGGATTTTAGACTGATCATATGAAAATTGAATTAATCGAATGAAAATTGAATTGAACCGAATTATCCAAATGAGTTAAAATTTTAAAAAAATGTTTAATTTTATTGGCTCAAAATTGAATTATTTAAAGTTTTTATAATTTTATTTAAGCTTTTATAAAAGAATAAAAGTTTAAAATTGATTTTATTTGTTCAAAATTAAATGAATTAAAATTTTTATAATTTTATTTGAGCTTTTATAAAAGAATAAAAGTTTAAAATTGAATGAATTCTAACCATTCGAAACCCCGTAACAAAATTTAAACCAAACCAAAACGTTCGGATATTAAAATTTTAATATCCTAACCAAACTGAACCACGTACACCCTGGAAGAGACTGAGATCATGTGAGTCCCACTTGCCGCTGTTTCCCTAATTGTAATTAATTAATTTTAATTAATTGGTCTTAACAAACAAAGTCTTACAGGTCACGCCTGTCGGGGTGGCTCTGGCTCGGCGCTGCCGCTGAGCGCTGACCCCGTGAGCGACATTTCCCAGGCTGCTAAGAATGTGATGGTGGATCTTCAATCAATGTGCTCGATTTTAATTAATCAATTATAGTAATTAGGAAAATGCTAAGGCACGTTAGCACTAAATTTTGAAGTTGATTTTTTTGAAAAAAGTAAAAGTATAATAAAATGTAATAATGATGTAGTATTTTTTCTTTAAAAAAGATAAAAGTGTAATAATGGTATTATTTTAATTTTTCATTCTAACTATAATATCTTTTAATAAAATTTAGTCTCAAATTAAAAAATATTTAGCCCCAACTAAATTCTTTAATTTAATTTTAAGGGTAAGTTCTAAAACTTAAAATATATTATTGTAGGGTTTTAAAAAAAAATCTACTAATTTTCAAAGTTTAACCACTAATTAAAAAATGTTTAGCCTCAAATAATTTTTTTAATTTAATTTTAAGGGTAAGTTCTAAAATTTAAAACATATTATTATAGGATTTTAGAAAAAAAATCCACCAATTTGTCAAAGTTTAGCCACTAATTAAAAAATTAATTTATAGGATAAGTCTTAATATTTAAAATATTTATTATTTGTAAAATTTTAGTTTAAATATATATTATAATTACATCACTTTAATTTATATATTAGATTTTTATAAAAATTTTCACCTTCATAAAAATATTTTTATTAAATATATATGTAAAGGTGTTTTTGTCAAAAAAAATTAATATTTACCAATTATTTTTTAATTTATGATGCAATTAACCTTTTTTATTAGTGTAATTAATCATTTTGATCATTATTATATCACTTTTTAAGCAATGATTGTTTCTTATCGGGTGCCTAGATAAGAAAACCCTTATAATTAAAGATAAATAATAAAAAAATAATGTATCTTAATTACCCTTAAAGCAAACAGTTAATTTGAGCGTACTGTATTCCCTCAAAGATTGTGTAGGATACGAAGGCATTTGATTATAACAAGTTAACAACTTTAAAATTTTGTTGTTTTTCTTCACGGATTTGATTCCCGTTGGACGACGAACCAAAGCTGTTTCTCGGATGTTTTACCAAAAAAAAAAAAAAAGCCGTTTCTCGGATTATAGAAAGAGACCACGAGAGTGTGCTACTGCTACAACTATAGGACTGTTTTTTTTTAAGCTAGTGTCACGGACCAAGCTCTTCTGGAGTAAAGGCATGTGGACGTACGGATAAGTCTGGCACTGGTGCGGGCATGTTGGCTCGAGTGACCAGCACACTGGCCATTGTCGTCCGTGAAGTAAATACAATTAGGCCTACATCCAGGGTAATCAGCAGCCACGACAGAGAAAGTTCAGCAATTTCCTATAAACACGGATAGATTAGCCAATGAGAAAATCTTCTCCCAATTCCTTGTGTCCATATCCAGTTTAAAAATCTCAAATTCTCTTGTTAGATAGGTCTCTTGTTCTACAACCTCTCCGCTATCACTGGTAATCTCATATGGCTCGATAATGCGTGATAGCAAACAAAGATTTCCACCTAAATCAACTATATATTTCCCATCAGCAGGGTGTGTTGGGGGCGCGGAGGCAAATTCCACAGCTTTAGGATGAGGTCCATCTAAGTCTTCACATGTAAAAAGCTGACCGGTATTTCGAGCAGCAAAGAAACTGCCATTGAAACAGATGGCGTCATCGAATGGAGGGGAACCTTCAATAGGTGTCCACCTTTCATCACCCGGCTTTGCAAAACCTAATAAGAAAAATTCAAAATATATTGCCAGAACAATGCAATCGGAAGACTCTGGACTGGAGGATAAGACGAGTTTGGTTATGAAGAAATTGCGCAGGTCTTCAGACGATCCATTTTGCTGGTGGGTGAAGGTACGCAGTGGAGGAAGGGGAAGGATGGCTCTAGATAAAGGAATAAACAATTGAATTTCCAGACCAAGGCTACGCGTTACTGTATCAAGCAACCAAACGGAGACCCCCGACACTTCCTTCCTCGAATCTCTGGCAATTCGAGCTCAACAGTTTCCCTCCTATATATTTCCGCAAGCATCAAACAAATGGGCAAGTTTATCTTTCATATCTCCGACGGAAGCGTGCCAAGACCGACAGACCGCGCCCAACCGAACACGATCTTGAATTGAGTGAGTCTTGTCTGCAATGCATCTCAAAAGATCACTGACAATATCAGCCCAATCTGAGCCAATCACTAGAGACATGATGAATAAACGAAAAGAATCTCCAGAGTGTGCGTTCTTTTGTGTTTCTGCAAGTGAAGAATCCTACGTCTTGGTTTCCTTTTGTGTCTGACTTTGACATTAAATGTATGTCCATGCTTTTTATATTGTGTTTGATCTTTAACCATATACTAAATTACATGCAAGTGTGACAACAAACTTCCGTTCCCACGGTTATTATTATTATTGCTATTATTTAGTCGGAATATATATATAATGGTATATGAAAACACTGCTAGCGCTCAACGTTAGAGAGAAAAGGCATATGCGTATCTCAGAATTATTTCATAAATTGTAAACTTTGTAGAAACCACCTCATACCCTGAGAGATACAAACCCCGGTCTCCCCATGATAAAATAGAGATTAGTTGACCGACAAACTAAGGATTAGTTGACAGAGTAGTTAGGAGTGAGTATGAAGACTTCTGAATGATATTCAAACGATTATTACACCTTTAGTTACAAACACACAGATTGAGATCTAACACTATGTTGGATAATGAACAACATTAACGCAATCAAATTCCAGACTACCGTAAAGAACAGAAGCAGAGAATAACATACTAGAATTAACCGTTTTGTGTTTACTCAGAAACATGCTACAACCTGAAGGCCGCATTCACCTGCTTCACCGATGGATTTTAAAGTGGCTTTGCACCACCATTTTCTTGGACGCTATTCACTGGAGTGGAGGATCCACTTCTTTTGCTAGAATGCCCTGTTATTGTCCTGCCCATAAACTTTCCTGCTCTGCTCAGGCCACTGCCGACAGCTCCAAGACCACTCCCGACAATCCCAACTCCCGCACCAACACCACTTCCCACAAGCCCAACTCCAGCACCAATTCCAGTTCCGACAAGCCCAACTCCAGCACCAATACCGGTGCCCACCATTCCAACACCAGATCCAACCAGTGACACTGCTCCATCAAGTGCATCCATTGTGCTTCCAATAACTCCTGCTTCTTTCAATCTCTTCCTTGCTTCTAGGATCCTCTTCTCCTCCTCCAAAGCAATCAACTGTTCCTCCTTGCTAAACTGATGATATATAAGCTGAAAGTATATAGCAGAATATTATATTCGTTAGAAACACACACACCAGTACACCACTAGACTGAGAAACAGAGAAGGAAATCGCCATTCACCAGAATAGTAACAAATATGTGACTAATGAGATAATAATGAGAAACTACACATATCTGGCATTACATTGGCATCAGAGAGGATATCACATAGATAAAGCTAGAATCAAAAGGAGGATGTAAATCAATTTAATGACATCAAGACCAACCATAATAGTAGTAAAACATCTGAGGACAAACATAATTTCAAAGCAACATATCTACCTTAATGGTACAGCTTCCTCTGTCCTTCTTATCTTTTACTTTAAGTGTATCAAGTGAAGACAAAAGGCTCAAATTAACTTCCTTTGGCGTCCCTGGTTCCAGTTCACTCAAACGAAATTTTGCAATTCCTAATCTCTTGTCTTGCCCAATGTCCTGGTCAAAAACCTGTTTGAAGCCAAATGGAAATTGCATAAGTTAACTGTAATGGGTATGTACATACCAAAATATTATCAAATAAAATGGGGGAAAAAAAACAGAAAGAAATTTCTCATTTGCTATCATGTCAGGGAGTGAAAGGAAACTGCCAAGCCTGAATGCACACAATAGAAAAATACAGGAATCATATGTAACATGTCATTCTGTAACAAAAACAAAAACTTTGGAATTTCAAACATTATAGCACCATGGTCAATAAGAAGGCAGCTATGATAGCATAAGCAAAAAGAGAAAAACCAGAACTGGTTCACAACCTCAACAATAAGTGCCTGTGTTTCTCTGTCTTCAGCAATCAACTCAAATGTTTGATTCCAAACAGGATTTAGGTTGTTGTCAATGACTTTAGTTTTAACCTTGAAGAGAGGTCGTATGTGCACAACCACATAAGGATCAGATTTTCCAATCATTTCCATGTTCTTTAGATCATTTGCTTTGACTACTGTAACTGTCAGCTTCCCCTCTGGTTTAAGCTCTAATTCACTGCAAAACAAAAGGAGAAGTTATATTCATCCAACATACCAAGAAATTCTTAACATTCAAACCAAAATCCGTATGATGCTAAGCTTTTCTAGGTTTTGCAAAATATAAATTTCCAATACCATGAGAATACAACACATGTTAGGGCACCTGGGTCATTATGAGCACAGCATATGGAGGAAGATACAATGCAATTTTATAGATAGAAAAAGTTGAACCAATAATATCTCATAGAGAATTTAATCTAAATATTAGGTGTAATTTGGCAAAAAAAATTAATCACATTCAGTTTTCCATATGCCATAGAAATGCAGTTTATCACCTAAAATGGCAAATTAGCATAGAATAAAAAGTTTCAGGATCACCTTGTATCAACTGGTATACCGCCAATTGGAACAACAATTCTGTGTGGCCACTGAAGCATGTCTGTGACGATTGTATTCACAGTATCCTACAGAACATGATAAAAGAGTAACAATCTACAGAATTAACAAGTTTACCTCAAAATGCCAAATCAACAAAGACCATGAACATGTTAAGTGAAAAATGAAAATCAAGAGAAACTTACATCAATCATATCTGAAATTCCAGGAATTGCTGTTAAGCTTCCACCAACAGCCTTCAGAGTGTAATCAATTCTAGGCTTTGGCTGATCGAATATAGAAAAAAGAATGACTAATTTCAATCAACAAAAGTATAGAAGTAGATTCTTCATGTTACTGACTTCAATTCTTTAAATTTTTTATTAAAACACATGTATATAGCTTTCTATAGCAAAGGTTAGACAAAAGTAACAGAAAATTTTAATAAAAAGCAGAATGGACGCCAAGAAAAGGTTTCGATTAGTACACTTAAAATTTTCAAAGAAACAACTGAAAGATATAGAGCTAATGATGTCAGCTGTTTGAAACTCAATTTGCATTCTAATATTGTCCCTTCCAGTGCCTTTGTTTGAGATTTAAAAAAAAGTCAAACTAAACTTCAGAAAGGAAAACAGTATTTTCAACCTAAACTTCAAAGTCAAACTAAAACCCCTGTACGTTTGCAGCAATTCAGATATTACATTTATGATACCTCAGAAAGGAGAGCAACAACGACAGCAGAAATACAAGGTATCTCTTCAGCAAGTTGGAAGATGACACGAATTACAGTGAAAACTTGAAGATCCTTCAACTGCATCATACGCATCATACAGAACACATCGTAAGATTCAGATTCTAAAGATGGCAAACTTAAAAGCGTTTAAAACATCATTACTATAGATTTAATATCTGTGAACAGGTTGAAGGGGGGTTCATGCGCCAACCTGAATTGGTATTGATGCAACAAGTGCAGCTTCAACACCTAAAATTATACTTGGATCACCACCCCAACGAAGATCAATATCCATTGTGATTTGACCTTTCTTAAGGCTCTGAACTCGGATACCTGGATTTCATAAACATGCATGTCGAAATGCTCAAAGGCGAGAGGCTCACAATAGTTTACACAGAACATACAAAATCAAAGAGAGCAAAAAAATCGTCCCCAGTAATCTCCATGCTAAAAGTTGCATTGGCCATAAGAAGTAAAGAAAGTAAAATGAGGTTACATTCTACATTGAGTCATACCTTCAATCTTGGGAGCAACAGTGCCAAGAGACAATTTGCTGAACTTCAGTGAAGTAATTCCCGGAGGACGATATTCTTCCAAGAGTGGTTCAACAGATTCTTTAATCACAGCTGATGCTGCCTGAAGATGACATATTAAAAACCCTTTGATCAATTTATAAATTGAACAGTTATAGAGGACACCCGTATAAATTACTATGGATTCTTCCCTCATGTGTCACTCTTACTTTGCCCAAAGAGAGATTCTTTTCGACACAACAGGATAACTCAATTTGTTTCCGTTAGAATATATGTCATGCTTGGCATGCATAATATTGAAGATGGCAACTTAATGCGCATGTAAAATAGTTCCATTTACTTTCACTCCATAAAACATCAAAAGAGCTTAATAGGCTGCCTACTCTAGTCCCTTATAGTGGAAAACCTCAGTAATGCAAAAGCCAAATTTCTAAGTCCTTTAGCATTTACCGGCATACCCTCTCTCAGCCTTCTCACAAGTAATGATACTAGATAGCCACTGTTATAAGTCTTATTGGAAATAAAATATACTGAAAGATACAAGCGGTTTACCTCCGCAACAGAAGGCCATAATTTGCTCAATTGCTTGTTCAACCATTTTACCTAGAAGGATCAGCCAACGAGTATAAGATGTAAGCAACTACAAAGCATGAACTCTAATAGCAAAAATGAAAGTAAATCTTTTCTAAACCTAAGATATGCAAAAATACATCTAGCCTTCATAGATGAATATGCAAGCCCAAAAAAGTTAATGTTAAATATGACTAAAAATTAAACCCAATTGCCTCAGACAAAATGATTGTTCTCAATAATATCAAGGAAATGAAATTCTTAAGCTACTTGAACACAAACCCGAAAAAGATAAAAATTTAATTGATCTGACACCATATACCAACCTGTTCATAGACAGGGAAAGATATCCATTCAGGAAAGTTATCACCACATATTTTCTTCAGATCATCTCTGTTGAGAGACCCAAGAACCTTTATATCAGCTGCCTGTCAAAGATGACAAATGAAATAATTAATGAACATTAAAAAAAATGAATGCATATAAGAGTTAAAAGTTAACGAGTCACAAGATCTAAATTACCCCAATGTCAATTAAGACAAACTAAAATGTAGATGCATTACAAAACTGAAAAAGGCAAGGAACATATGCTTCTCCCACATTTTTGTATCAAACACTCAAGCATACAACAAATCTAAGCAGAATCCAAGCGAGCATTGTACAGTAAGCATAGAAGAATATACTATAACACCACCCCCAAAATCCATTTAACTTCTTATTACACCCAACCACATATAAATTATAATCAGATTTAAAATGAGAATAGCAAATGAAAATATATAAATCCTTCTTCTCCTAAATATGCTTGTACAAGAAATTAATAACTTCAGCAGACATAGTCCCTTGAACTAAACACATATTAAACTTTCAACAACTTACACATCTACTGATAACAATGGCAAGTTCATTACAAAGTCCTTCAATGAATTTATTCCTTACCGCTTGAACTCAATGGCAAGCTCAGAGTTACTGCTTGAACTCAATTCAAAACACCAGACTTTATGCCAGGTTGGTCTAGATTTGAATCAAATATGATGATTGATAACATAACAATTGCTTAATGTTCTGCACAGATTTAAACAATCACTAAAGGCAATACTTATGTTTCAAATTCCTAGACTACAAACTCCAATTTCACTTTCTAAAACTTCAGCCACCCGACAGTTAAAACCACAAATCAAGTCAAACGGTTGAAACCATGGTTATTAATGGAGTCTGACACAACAGAAATCATAATGAATTTACTCCGCCAGTTTTCAGAAACTCCAGAATTCTCTTGGACTCATTTCATCAATCAACGAAAATAGCGAAACTAACTAGAAGTTTAAGGAATCGCGATTAATTCAACGGAGGAATTGGATACTGAACTAATTAAAGAAAACTAAGCAGATTAAAAATATGATAAATCGAAACTTTCATCTAAGGATACCTTTGCGATTCGCTTAGTGCTTCGGTACCTCATCATATGACGCCAGCCAGCCATCAACGAAATCCCGAAGATCATCCCCATCAGAATCCCCGAAATCAGCCCCATTTTCCTGGAATCCAGACAGAAATACGTTGAAAACAAAGAAAAGTAACAAATAGAACGAATTCCAAAAAATTGAAATAAAGTGGGCTTTACAGAGAAGGAAAGAGAAAAAAGAAGAGATAAGCGCAACTGAAAATTGAAGACAAATTGGGGATCGGATAAGGAGAGACAAAAGGAAATTTACGCTAAAACACTTCGGTTTCTGTAAACTTTCTCACTCCAAATTATTCAGTGAATTAATCGCTCTTCTCCTGGTGTAGGAAATACACTTAATTTGCTCCAAATAAAAGGAAAAAAAGGTCTCTATCAACAGAGTTGAATGTGGCCGTTGGCCCAAGAAAGAAAAATGAAAAGAAGCATTCAAGTGAGGTAGGCCAGGCTACGAGGCAGGAGGAGAAGAGAGAGAGCCTCTTCTTTGGTTCTTTCTTTCTTTCTTTCTGTTCTCTGTCTTTAAAATCTTCCGCATTCATTTTTATCCCCTTTTTTTAATTATCACAAGTCTGTCGGTTTTGTTTCTATTGAAGGGAATGGGGATTAAATAAAGAAATTATAATAATTACTAGTAGTAAATAAAAATCTCTTTCGGGAGGCGTGAGTTCCACAAAAGCGGATTTTGTACTACTACCATTTTGTAATTTTCCTCTGTCCTATTTTTTACTACACTTTGTTAGAGTCAGGTGAGTCCGGTACTTTTGGATTTCGGGGGAGAGCAACGTAAAAGGTCTATTCCTGCTTCCTGGAAAGGCTTTACCAAGAGAAGAGAGTCACAGCATAGACAGAGAGCGTCATGGACCCAATTTCTTTTCGATGGGCCTTTGCTGTTCGAACCTCAAATAAACGCAGTGTGTATTTGTGATCAATTCCCATGGGACCTATGGCTTTTAGAGTCCGTTTGGTACTTTTTTTATAAAGTTATTATAAGGAGAGTAATTTCATAAAAAGTAATTTTAGAGAATCACTTTTTAGGGAATCACTTTCTCACCCCCCTCCCTTAGAATCACTTTCCCTCATATGAGGAAAAATGATTCCATTAGAAGCACCACTTTCTCTAGTTTTAAAATATATCAAATCAAAAGAAAGTGTTTCCACCCTTTTAAAATCCATAGTTTAAAACAAACCAAACTATAGAAAGTGATTCCATCACTTTACTTTTCAAGAAAAGTAGATTAAAATCCTCATACCAAACGAGCTCTTAGTTTCTTACCATAAAAATAAAAGCCATTTTTTGTTTTTTGTTTTTTTAAATTTATTTATACTGTTGGGCGAGTTGCTAGAGTTTATAGAGTAAAAATTATATTCTTCAGAAGAAAAAAAATTGTAATCCAAGCACTCGTAACCTTTTGCATTTGTGTGAGTTAAAAAAAGAAAAACAAGAAGAGAAATTTAACTGGAATGATTTCAGGCATGTCACACGTGGTAAAAATGGAACGATTTCATAATGCTTTCCGTTTTCATCAACCCGAACCCGACCCCCACTTGGAAAAAGGTCAGAACAAAAAGTGGCCACAAAGCCAGACCAATTAGACGATGCCTAAACCGTTAAGGTAGGATAAAGATACGATTAGTTAGTAAATAGTGTAGTAATTCTTAAATACATAAAAGCACGTTGGAATGCTTAAGCCTTAGATATGCCACGTCAATTGCTTTTTTTTCATGAAACCACGTGGCGCTCCTTTTTTTCTGCTTTTTGATTGATACAATTCAATTATTGTTTACTTTTTTGCTCTAATTCATTATTGGTTCCATGTTGACTTCTTTGCTCTAATTAATAAAATACAAAAATCCTTCATTGAAAAGAAAAAGCCCTCTTAATCTTATCCTCTTCTATTTCTCTCTCCAACCATTCGTTTCTTTTTTTTCCACAGAATGATTACCCTTTTCAACCTTTGCTCTCTGTTGATAACTTTTGGTTTATTTAATAAAGTTTATTCAAGGATTGGACATCTTGTATGACAAATCTTTGAAATCTCTACAAAAGGTCACGGCTTTGGAGCTAGGATATGTAGATCTGAAGCTGCAATCTAGAAATCTGGAGCTTCGTCCTTGCTATCACACTTCTTGGCCCAGTCTAAGCCCTCGACCGAGTTTTGGGCAGATTTATAGATCGCTAGATCTGGAGATGGCACTTCTTGCCTCTCTCTGAACCTCAACCGAAATTTTCAAGATAAAGCAAAGGGTATTTTTTTTGCCTTATCCTTTGTGATAGTTTTTTTTTGGGTATCTAACTACTAATGTTTCTTGATATGGCATTGGTTTATTTTAGGCTCCATATCGGTGAAGAGAATGAAAAAAAAAAGAAAGAAAAAAGGTAACTTTCTTATTTGGCCCCCATTAATTTTTTTTCTCTGTTACCTTTGTTCATTCATTGTCATTTTTAACATATGAGAAGAAAAAAATACCAAGAACAAGCCATGGAAGATGATAATTGTGGGTGAGTATTGAAAGATGAAGAGTGAGGGGTGAGATAGAGGGTTTGTGAGGTCTCATTTAACCTGGCTTTGGCTTCATCATATTTGTTTGTCCTACATCATTTTTTTTTTCAATTTTGTTTTGCAAACATGATTAGATTTTTTCCGAAGGAAAAAGAAATAGGAATCTTCTGTTGTTTACTTGATTATTATAATTTTTTAAATCAGACTTGGTTTACTTTTTTTTACCAGATAAAATGAAGACAATGATGGAGGGACATAATGAAGTTGCCAATTGTTTCCCCAATAATAATATTAGATCTACTGAAAAAAGAATATATAACAACAACAGAGAAAGGAAGATGATTTCTTTTTAAATGATAAGAAAATCGTCTCAACCTCGATCGTGAAAGCAAGTATGGCTGCTCTTCTCCATAATCTCTCAACCTTCTTTTTTCAATAATTGAAGTCGTGCGTTTTCATTATCACTTTTTTTTTCAAAATTTATGCTAACAAATTTTGTTTCTTCAGATTTTCTTTTGATTGTATTTATTACAATTGCTGTTGGCATCTTTTTGGCTCGATGAAACTATTGAAAAAAAAAGGGAGACAAAGGGGGGCCAAGGAAAGAAAAAAATGTTAAGAGGGGGACCAAGCGAAGAAAAAACGTAAAGAAGGGGACGGCTGAAGAAAAGAAAGGGGTCAGGGGTGTTTGAAACGCATAACTCTACATCATTTGGGAGGATGAAGACAAGAGTGGTTGAAAAAAAAATAGAGAAAGAGACCATTCGAAGGATGAAAACAAGAGTGGTTGAAAAAAAAAAGTAGAGAAAGAGACCATGAGAAAATGCTTAAACGTTAGATATGCCACGTCAATTACTTTTTTTTTATGAAGCCACGTGGCGCTCCGTTTTTTTTTCTTTTTGATTGATACAATTCAATTATTTTTACTTTTTTGCTTCAATTGATTATTGGTTCCATGTTGACTTCTTTGCTCCAATTAATAAAATACAAAAATCCTTCATTGAAAAGAAAAAGCCCTCTTAATCTTATCATTTTCTATTTCTCTCTCCAACCATTCGTTTCTTTTTTTTCCACAGAATGATTACCCTTTTCAAACTTTGCTCTCTGTTGATAACTTTTGGTTTATTTAATAAAGTTTATTCAAGGATTGGACATCTTGTATGACAAATCTTTGAAATCTCTACAAAAGGTCACGGCTTTGGAGCTAGGATATGTAGATATGAAGATGCAATCTAGAAATTTGGAGCTTCGTCCTTGCTATCACACTTCTTGGCCCAGTCTAAGCCCTAATAGGAATCGTTTGTTGTTTACTTGATTATTATAATTTTTTAAATCAGACTTGGTTTACTTTTTTTTACCAGATAAAATGAAGACAATGATGGAGGGACATAATGAAGTTGCCAATTGTTTCCCCAATAATAATATTAGATCTACTGAAAAAAGAATATAAAACAACAACAGAGAAAGGAAGATGATTTCTTTTTAAATGATAAGAAAATCGTCTCAACCTCGATCGTGAAAGCAAGTATGGCTGCTCTTCTCCATAATCTCTCAACCTTCTTTTTTCAATAATTGAAGTCGTGCGTTTTCATTATCACTTTTTTTTCAAAATTTATGCTAATAAATTTTGTTTCTTCAGATTTTCTTTTGATTGTATTTATTACAATTGTTGTTGGCACCTTTTTGGCTCGATGAAACTATTGAAAAAAAAAGGGAGACAAAGGGGGGCCAAGCAAAGAAAAAAATGTAAAGAGGGGACCAAGCGAAGAAAAAAAGTAAAGAAGGGGACGGCTGAAGAAAAGAAAGGGGTCAGGGGTGTTTGAAACGCATAACTCTACATCATTTGGGAGGATGAAGACAAGAGTGGTTGAAAAAAAAAAGTAGAGAAAGAGACCATTCGGAGGATGAAAACAAGAGTGGTTGAAAAAAAAGAGTAGAGAAAGAGACCATGAGAAAAAAAGGAAATAGGAATCGTTTGTTGTTTACTTGATTATTATAATTTTTTAAATCAGACTTGGTTTACTTTTTTTTTACCAGATAAAATGAAGACAATGATGGAGGGACATAATGAAGTTGCCAATTGTTTCCCCAATAATAATATTAGATCTACTGAAAAAAGAATATAAAACAACAACAGAAAAGGAAGATGATTTCTTTTTAAATGATAAGAAAATCGTCTCAATATATCTAAAGCCAACAATAATTGACTTAATCAACCGTAAAATATAAAGCATTTCTCTTGTTCTTTTTCTGGATCAAATTTTACTGTAAAGACAACTATTGTTAAATTAATCATTCAATGTATCATTCAATAATCGTAAAGTCCTTTTTCTTTTTATAATATAGTTATTAAGTTGAGTTTATCGTACTTATGCGAGAAGACTAATTTTATATGATTTTAAATTAGGCTAGAAAATAACAGTATAATCAAGATTTTATTCCATTTACTTGTAGTAATAAACTAATGGGACTTGACTTTCAATCCATTATTCCGAACATCTTCACCATGACTTTTAATTAATTATTCCGGACATCTTCATCATGACTTTCAATCTATTATTTCGGACATTTTCATCGTTAACTAATATTCATGAACTTTTTGCAATTCCCCATTTACTTTATCATGTAATGGAGATGCCATGTCAATTACTTTTTCTTCATGCAGCCACGTGGCGCTCTTTTTTTTTCGGCTTTTTGAAAGAAATAAAATCATCAAAATACAAACAATATATCTAAAGCCAACAATAATTGACTTAATCAACCTTAAAATATAAAGCATTTCTCTTGTTCTTTTTCTGGACCAAATTTTACTGTAAAGCCAACTATTGTTAAATTAATCATTTAATGTATCATTCAATAATTGTAAAGCCAACAATTGTTGACTTAATCGTTCAATGTATTATATTCAATAAAACTTACTAGCATCTATTGTTCCCTTCTGTGATTGATGATTCTTCCCCCAAATTCAACAATCTCACTATCAGAGGAAGCATCAATAGTAAACTTAACATTAAATGAAGAGTCATGGCCAGTGCATGCAAGTAAATTCAAAAATGTCAGTGTCATTGCTTTCTTGATCAATTTTCACTTTCTTCCCAATTCAATTTTTTTAAGATATCAGGGCCAAAATTTCAGCAGTGGGGCCGTGGCCGGTGGAAAGTATAAATCTTAGAGAAAAAAAAGTCTTTAACGTTTCTTTCTTTTTCCTCTGTTTCATTTTTCATGGTTGTTATAGTCTAACATTTTCTTCTTTTCCTTATTTTCTGCTTTTTGAAAGAAATAAAATCATCAACAAACAAACAATATATCTAAAGCCAACAATAATTGACTTAATCAACCGTAAAATATAAAGCATTTCTCTTGTTCTTTTTCTGGATCAAATTTTGCTGTAAAGCCAACTATTGTTAAATTAATCATTCAATATATTATTCAATAGTTGTAAAGCCAACAATTGTTGACTTAATCATTCAATATATTATTCAAGTAAAACTTAGCATCTATTGTTCCCTTCTGTGATTGATGATTCTTCCCCCAAATTCAACCATGTCACTATCAGAGGAAGCATCAATAGTAAACTTAACATTAAATAAAGAGTCATGGCCAGTGCATGCAAGTAAATTCAAAAATGTCAGTGTCATTGCTTTCTTGATCAATTTTCACTTTCTTCCCAATTCAATTTTTTTTAAGATATCAGGGCCAAAATTTCAGTAGTGGGGCCGTGGCGGTGGAAAGTATAAATCTTAGAGAAAAAAAAGTCTTTAACGTTTCTTTCTTTTTCTTCTGTTTCATTTTTCATGGTTGTTATAGTCTAACATTTTCTTCTTTTCTTTATTTTCTGCTTTTTGAAAGAAATAAAATCATCAACAAACAAACAATATATCTAAAGTCAACAATAATTGACTTAATCAACCGTAAAATATAAAGCATTTCTCTTGTTCTTTTTCTGGATCAAATTTTGCTGTAAAGCCAACTATTATTAAATTAATCATTCAATGTATCATTCAATAAAACTTAGCATCTATTGTTCCCTTCTATGATTGAGATTCTTCCCCCAAATTCAACAATGTCACTATCAGAGGAAGCATCAATAGTAAACTTAACATTAAATAAAGAGTCATGGCCAGTGCATGCAAGTAAATTAAAAAATGTCAGTGTCATTGTTTTCTTGATCAATTTTCACTTTCTTCCCAATTCAATTTTTTTTAAGATATCAGTGCCAAAATTTCAGCAGTGGGGCCGTGGCAGGTGGAAATTTTGCAATGATACATTGAATGATTAATTTAAATTTAAGATATAAAGCATTTCTCTTGTTCTTTTTCTGGATCAAATTTTGCTGTAAAGCTAACTATTGTTAAATTAATCATTCAATGTATCATTCAATAATTGTAAAGCCAACAATTGTTGACTTAATCATTCAATGTATTATTCAAGTAAAACTTTGCATCTATTGTTCCCTTCTGTGATTGATGATTCTTCGCTCAACAATGTCACTATCAGAGGAAGCATCAATACTAAACTTAACATTAAATGAAGAGTCATGGCCAATGCATGCAAGTAAATTCAAAAATGTCAGTGTCATTGCTTTCTTGATCAATTTTCACTTCCTTCCCAATTCAATTTTTTTTAAGATAGCAGGGCCAAAATTTCAGCAGTGGGGCCATGGCAGTTGGAAAGTATAAATCTTAGAGAAAAAAAAGTCTTTAACATTTCTTTCTTTTTCTTCTGTTTCATTTTTCATGGTTGTTAGACGGGTTTCATGTCATTCTCATCATGGCTTGGATCATTGAATTAGTTTATTTATCTGAAGAATTAAATTTATTTTAGATGCGATTTAGGTTTCTAGATTTTTCTGATTCTTGTCATGAGAACCAGAGAAGTATATGTCGCAATTTATGACTGGCTTAATCCTCTTATAAGAGATAAGAGGATTGGGTTGCTGCTATTCATCTTTGTACCTACAAAAATTACTAGGGGAAAAATACACCATTAAAACAAATTTCACATGTATATATGTGAAATTTGCTTTTAGTCTTTTTAGCTTTGCAATTTTCCTTTATGAATTTGGAATACTCTAAGTTATCCCATGATTTTTCCACCATTTAGAATGATAACGTCAATTACTTTTTCTTCGTGAAGCCACGTGGCGCTCTTTTTTTCTGCTTTTTGAAAGAAATAAAATCATCAACAAACAAACAATATATCTAAAGCCAACAATAATTGACTTAATCAACTGTAAAATATAAAGCATTTCTCTTGTTCTTTTTCTGGATCAAATTTTGCTGTAAAGCCAACTATTGTTAAATTAATCATTCAATGTATCATTCAATAATTGTAAAGCCAACAATTGTTGACTTAATCATTCAATGTATTATTCAAGTAAAACTTAGCATCTATTGTTCCCTTCTGTGATTGATGATTCTTCCCCCAAATTCAACAATGTCACTATCAGAGGAAGCATCAATAGTAAACTTAACATTAAATGAAGAGTTATGGCCAGTGCATGCAAGTAAATTAAAAAATGTCAATGTCATTGCTTTCTTGATCAATTTTCACTTTCTTCCCAATTCAATTTTTTTTAAGATATCAGGAACAATGGAGGCCAAGTAATCCGATTTACTATAATCAGTCAAGGAAAAAAAATTACTACTATCATCTACTAACCCGTATGCAGTTTCATGTGCTAAAGATGATGGGTAATTATTATTATTATTATTAGATTGGATGAGCATTTGGCTATGTGAAATGTCAGGCTGATGATAAGTAGTTGTACTGTGGGGAATCATTTCTTTTTTCGGTTCAGAGGTGGTAAGGAACTGCTCTGAAGTTGGTAAAACTTCTTGGACATTAAAAGGAAAAAAAGGAGAAAGGGAAGTGGTGTTATCAGGGTATATAAAATTTGTTTCTCTCCCTTTCATGGAAAGTGCAGCTTTATCATAAGCAATAGCTGCTTCTTGAGCTGAGTTAAACGTCCCAAGCCAGTACCTTTTTTTTGGCGTTGATGAGTCTCTGATTTCAGCACAATATTTACCCAAAGACCGCTGTGACACCCCAACAAACTTGCCGGGCTTCAACTTCCTTTTGCCTCTTCTCTTACCATGGTAAGGTAGGGATGGGTTTCTGCGAAGCCAAAAAAAACCTCTTTCAGTTTGAAGTTCCTCATATTCAAAGGGATTATCCAAGGTTTTTGGTGTAGACATCTCTGTCAAAAGTATATATGAATAGCCTGATAATGAATGCAGGGAGATATTGTTAGTGTTTGCTAGATAATTAGAGGAAAATACTGCTAAAGAAAGAGAGAGCTCTAGGGCAAACAGCGTGAATGTAGAGATGGAAAAGGAATACAGATAATTGTTTTCAATAATAGAAGTGTGAGAAAAGAATATAGAAAAGCCTATTAAAGAGACATATTTGAACAAAGAAAAGGAACATAAGCACACTTAAGTTTTGTCATTCCCTAAAAGACGACAACCAGCCAACCTTTTTCTGCGTAATTTACAAAAATCTTTTCATTTCTTCCAATTTCTGTTAAACTTTCTTGCCTAATTGTTTTGAATATAAAATCTAAAGTATTTGCAACTAGATAATGTTTCAGTTTCAAGAGGTGATCGACGTTTGAGAAAAATTGTCACAAAAATCCCAATCCAAGAAACATTTTTACCGTAGTGTAAACTACTGACTGTAAAGTACTGTTTCTGCTCCATTAATCATCATGATTCTTCTTTTTTTTGCTTCAGCTGTATGTTGAAACTGGACTTATATATATAATCTAGCACAACTTGCATAGATCTGAATTAATACATGGTCAATGATTTCACATTATCATCACATTATTATGATGTAACATCACTAGATTAATTAGAAATTATACTTATTAATCATAATAAATGATAATTTTCATATATAAAATCCTTTTTTTTGTAAAAGTTAATTACATTGTTGAACATTCCACTAAAGTCCAAAGCTATTTAAGAAGGAAAATACGTTCTACAACCCCACATTGGTCAAGCCTTATAGAATTCCCTTAACAACGATCTCACATAGAAACAAATTCAAAAGCTGCTTGAAATTATCAATTACATATAAGATTTCCTTCCGAGTCTTTTCAAAATATCAAATCCTTTCAGAGCAATGTTCAAATTACATTGTTCTTGTTGCTGAACATTGTATATAAAGAAGTTTTCGAGACTTTGTTATAAGCCAATTACTCTTTTGTAAATTTTGTATTGACTATTTATCTTTTAAATTAATTATCTCTATTGCTATGTGTATTATATGAACTCAAGAATGTCTTGGTTGCATATTCCGCATATATTATGAGCATAGAATGAAATTGATCTTAACATTCCTCTCATCTTTTGTGTCGTATTTGTTGTTATGGTAAGTTATATTTTTAGATATGGAATGAATTTTTCTTTTACAAGATTAATAACTATGCTTTCTTACAGGTTATGGTCACGGACTGTACTCCAATTAGATCATTGGCTATTGGTCAAAAGAATGCAAAGGTTTTTGGAAGAGTTTTTTGGATTTGGGATGCAATTAACATGAAAGAGAACAATAGGCTCATGAGTGATGAGTTTCTAATTGTTGATGAACACGTAAGTTTTTTATTAACATCTTAAAAGGTTAGAATTTGTTACTTTTGTAATAAATAAATAAAATTGGTTATTATTTCTTGTTTTTCTCTATGTTATAGATCAATTATTATTGCTTCTCTTATATGGTAGGTCCCATTGCCAAAGCCAATATAACAAATCAATATTGTCATTTACAAATGTCAAGACAATGTGAAGTTTGTATTTTCCTTCCCCACTTCTCTCTCGAAAACCGAAACTTTCCTGAAAATTTGTTCTAACCCATTTGCAGTTGGGATGTAGCCTCCTCAAAATGCTCCAGTCCGCCACAAATTTATTTTTAATAGCTAAATTTATCAGAAGAAAATAAAAAAAAACTGTTTTAATACTATAATATGATAAAAATTATTCTTGAATTTAATAATTACATAAAGTTTTTAATAGAGTATGCTAGCATAGTGCAACAATCATGGAATGGATGGGCTACCTTATGGTAACACCTTCGCTAAGACGATGGCTATATCTTTTTGTTGTTTGGTTGATTAGCTGAAAAATTAATAGGTATGACTACTGCAGAATTAGTTGTGGATCCAAATTCAAGATAATAACAAATCAACAAGTGTTAGTAAAAAACATATAAGATTGAAACAAAAAAACAAAATAGTATTTATATTTTTTCCACCCACCTTCTATAATTGACTCTTTATTGTCTTTTTTTCCCTATTAACTTTCATTAATAGTTCTTAACAAATTCTATAATTAGGTATACAACTTAATTAACAAATATTAAGTTGTTTCAGTTGAATCCAAAATCATTCTAAACCCAAGCGAAAACAAAAAAAACTGATGGTTTTTTTACTTTCTTGTAACTTAGTGATCGGGAAAACAAGATTGCCTACGTAAATATGAGCTTATTTGTGTTGATGCATCCAAAAATATAGCTCATCACTTGTTGCTGCATTTATTTTTAAAACTAAGTCTAATACAGCTCCTTTAGCCTATAAAATTTCTCTCCACTATCCTTATGGAAAACTGGTCCATGTGAAGAAAGTAGAAAAAAAAGGAGAATATGTTTATATCTTCGGGCTCTAAAATTTGATTTTGTATCATAAGGACTACTAGGCAATGAAATTTGTGAAAGAGGACTTGACCTTTGCTTTCACATCTCAAGATTATTTGCTTGTTTTTTCTTTATGTTTTACATCAATTATTGTTGCTTCTCTTATATGGTAGGTCCTATTGCCAAAGCCAATATTACAAATCAATGTTGTCAGTTACAGATGTCAAGAAAATATGAAGTTTACATTTTCCTTCCCCACTTCTCTATCGTTCACCTAAACTTTCCTGAAAATTTGTCCCAATCCATTTGGAGTTAGGATGTAGTCTTCTCAAAATGCTCCACTCCGCCACAAATTAAATATTAATAACTAAATTTATCAAAAGAAAATCAACAAAAAACTAATTTAATACTATAATTTGATAAAAATTATGCTTGAATTTAATAATTACATAAAGTTTATACTAGACTATGCTAGCATAGCGGAACAATTATGGAAGGGCTGGGCTACCTTATAGTAACAACTTGGCTAAGACGATATGGCTCAGAAAAAAATATAGCATAACATTATCCACGTATCTATTTAGATCCAGTTATATATAATGTAAATTTAAAATTATATTAATAAATCAATTATATGAATATCCTTTTCAAGACTGTTATTAATATTAAAAATATAAAATAAACATAACAAAATAACAAAATAACAAAATAACAAAATTAATTTTTAAAATAAAAAAATATTGATTTATGTGATTAGTCAATGTAGCCCATTATTGCTTTACATTTCAACATAGCACATTCATGTGAATCATGGACTACAAGCTATGTCAACCTTATTCTTTAAAATAAATGGAACAACCCAACATGACCTATAATTTTTTGTAAGTCAGCATAACTACGTTCATATTTATGCGTGCAGTTCTTTTTTGGACTATGTCAAGCAAATGCACACATATTGCCACCACTAAGTTATAGGAAATTAAAAAAAATATCAACTTTTAATTATGAAAAAAAACAAAGATCATATACTACCTGACAAAGCATTTAACAAACTTAAATAATAAAAATGTTCCCCTAAAATATTTTCTAATTAAATATAATTATTTTTTACTAATTTTTCTATCCTGCTTGCCGCTGTCTATGATTTTTATAACACACTACTTTTCTTTCATGGTATAGATGTATATGAATGTATATTATTTATATAATCTATGTAATCATTTAAAACAAATTTCATTATTATTTTATAATCTACACATTATTTATAAAAAAAATATTTTTATTAGATTTATGTATTAATTTGCAACACATTGATTTATCTGCATAAAATTTATCTATTTCTATGCCGTACTTTAAGAGCATCGAAGAATGTTTCAGCTCAAAACTAGAATCATGAAAAATCAAAGGAATATAAATTTGTTTTGTTTGAGAAAGTAATGAGTTGCTGACTCCATGTTAAAGATATGTTTATGTTTATCTGTTTTTGTATGTGAGTGTGCGTGTATGTATGTATGTATGCATGGTCTGAGAGAGAAGAAAAGGACTTTTCGATGTTCTGTGGATAAGAACTAAAGGAGAGGTGTAGGACAGCATTTGTCCTTAAAACCTGCTTACCCAATAATATTTGATAAAAAATTATGGAAATTTTTTTTTTGAAATGAATATAATTATCTTCAAGATGATAAATTTATTAATATTGTTGATTGTTAATTATATTTAAAATATTTTTTACTTTAGTTAAATTTTACAATATTTATTTAGTATTTCATGTCAAATTTCATTTGATATTTAATATGAAAGTAAGATTTTATATGTATGTTAAGTCGATCATCCGGACATTACCAGTTGTCATCATTCCAACCTTAATCGTTTTTTCGTTTCAACAAAAAAAAGAAGGAAAATTGTCAACGAAAGAAAGGAAAAAATAAATATCTTTAATAGAAGAGATAAAGTTCTTGTGAAGTAAAGGTGGAAGGAAAATAATTTTTGAAAAAGACAAGAAGCATTTCTTTTACATAAATGTTAGAGTGGGTTACTTTTTTTTAATGGTACATATGTATATTAATATATATTATTAATATATTATATTTAATCGCAAAATCATGAAAAATCGAATAAATATAATGTCATTTTGTTTGAGAAAGGAACAAGTTGGTGACCCCATGTTGAAGATATGTTTATGTTTATTTGTTTTTGTATGTGTGTGTGTATGTATCTGTGCGCGGTCTGAGAGAGAGAAAATAGCTTCTGGATGTTCTCTGGGTAAAAGCTAAAGGAGAGGTATAGGAGAGCCTTTGTCCCTAAAACATACTTATCGAATAATATTTGGTAAAAGAATTATGGAAAAACATTGCTGAAATCAATATAATTATCTCGAAAATGATAAATATATTAATATTGTTGATTGTTAGTTATATTTCAAATATTTTTTAGTTTAATCAAATTTTACAATATTTATTTAGTATTTCATATCAAATTTCATTTGATATTTGATACGAAAGTAAAATTTTATATGTATATTAGCTCGATTGGGCTTTACCAATCGTTATCATTCCAACCTTAATTTTTTTTTCACCTAAACAAAAAAACAAAGGAAAATAGTCAAGCAAAGAAAGGAAAAAATAAATAACTTTAATAGAAGAGATAAAGCTCTTGCAAAGTCAAGGTGGAAGGAAAATAATTTTTGAAAAAGACAAGGAACATTTGATTTACATGAATGATTGAGTGGACTACTTATTTTTAATGGTACACATGTATATGAATATATATTATTAATATAATATATTTAATCATTTAAAAAAATTTTGCATTATTATTTTATAATCTATGAATTATTTATAAATATATTTTCTAAAATTTATGTATTGATTTGCAACAAATTGATTTGTTTGCATCAAATTTATGTATTTTCATGTCATACTGTTAGTGTGTTGAAGAATATTATAACTCAAAACTAGAACCATGAAAAATCAAAAGAATATAACGTTGTTCTCTTTGAGAAAACAACAAGTTGGTGACCCCATGTTGAAGATATGTTTATGAATATCTATTTTGGTACGTGTGTCTGTGTATCTGTATGTGTATATGAAAGAGACTAGAGGGCTTCTGCATATTCTGTGGGTAAAAGCTAAAGGAAAGGTATAAGAAAACCCAAGGAAATGAAATGCAGAGAAGAATTTAAAGGGAGAAAGTTT
This sequence comes from Microcos paniculata, assembly GCA_030664755.1. Lineage (NCBI taxonomy): Eukaryota > Viridiplantae > Streptophyta > Magnoliopsida > Malvales > Malvaceae > Microcos > Microcos paniculata. Next base: position 39,361,695 of record CP131461.1, read on the forward strand.
GGGCGGTATGGTCAAATAAAGTCACATATGCTACCTTTGGTGATTCCTAACAATCCATTACTTTGTATTTATTGTACATGCTTAGCTTTGGTTCCCCATCTGGCTTTCCTTTTTAGTTTTAAAAAAAGTTAAAGGACATAAGAAAAGGATTTCGCGTATTAGGACACCCTTCTCTTGCTTTTATTAATGAATAGTTTATAAAAATTATAAAGAAAAATGAGAGAAATTCTTTTTGATAAAAATCTTTAGAACAAAAACTATACCCGGCAAAATTAAAAAATAGAATGACCTGGAAGAAATCCACAAACCACAGCCTTTTTTATTCATGCAACAGAACGTAGCGGTTGCTTAAACAATTAGTCTCCAAAAAAGTGGCCAACCTTGATGTAGTTATATAATCGACTATTCTCACATAATTTCTTTTCTAAACATTAATATCTGAGAATTTTTTTTTCATAATGTATTATCTAAAAAAAAATTCTTATATTATATGAGAAAAAAAATTGCTGAAATGAATATAATTATCTCGAAAATGATAACTTTATTAATATTATTGATTATTAATTATATTTCAAATGTTTTTTCACTTTAGTCAAATTTTAGAATATTTATTTAGTATTTTATCTCAAAAAAAATGAAGGAAAATGATCAAGCAAAAAAGGAAAAAATAAATAACTTTAAAATTAGAGATACAGCTCTTGTAAATTCAAGGTGAAAGGCAAATAATTTTTGAAAAGCACCAAAAACATTTCTTTTTACATGAATGATAGAGTGGAGAGATATATTTTGTCACTTGATGACGTTGAGAGTCTTAGGTGAGTGACAAAAATCTATAAATATTGTCCGTGGCTATTAGAAGAAATCTATACCTGCTGAAATCTCTAAGTCTTGGGTGAGTGACATATATGTATAAATATAATCCCTGCTAAAAGTCTTAGATTCTTGCACGATATACAAAAATCTTTTCAAGCTAAAAGTTTTGGATTCTTCCACTATTTACAAAAATCTCTAAGTCTGGCTATCTACTTTTCTTAACCGCTTTGAAGACAATACTTTTATCTCAAACTCATTATTCTGCTAAAACTTCTTGCTTCATTGCAGGGACACCAAACAGGTTAATGGATCAACCAGTTAAACTTTCGCTGAAACGAATGCTACGCGAGATCGCTGAGAATGCGAACTTCCCAGACCCAAACTTTGACTTCGACCTTACAAGCGATGGACTTTTTCATGGGTTTGTCGAGATAACCTTTCCCATTCCCTCAAAGATATATGGTCACCCATGTGCGATCATCGAAAATGCATTAGAGTCCGCTGCAGAAACCTGTATTCACATGTTAAAGGAGAGCAGCGACCTCCAAGTTCATGACGCAAACTATAGCGAATTGATGGATAAAAAAAAAGTGGTCCATGATGTCCAGAAATCTGTAGATATTCTGTAGGATCAAACTACTCACTTACTAAAAGGATGGTTGAGTACCCACGAACAACTTATTCAACGATCTGAAGTCCACAGTTCCCTACAAGAGCAATCGCAGATGCTTTTGCAAGAAAACTCACTTATGAAACGGCAGAACGTTGCTCTTTCTAAGGACAATGCAATGCTAAGGGACCAAATAAAGCATCTAAAGGATCAGCTATCATTTTATGAAATCGTGCAATCGCAACAAGCAAGTTCACCAAGTTACTAATATTAAGGTATATTCACTTAAACTAATTAGAACATTTAATGACTATTATCTATCCTATGCATGTATTTAGCTATCAACCATTACCTATAAGTATGTATCTTCCTTTCCTATCTAATTTATTGCTACTTGGTATCACTATATCACAAATTGGTATCACTATATCTCTTTAATAAAACATCTCAGTAGCTCAAACTGTTAAGAAAAAATTAATTCGTATCATTTTCGAGGATTTACATTCTGATTTTATCCTGCTTCGTTATTCTAGATGGATAAGGTAACCATGTTTTTAATACACTGCTCGGTTAATAGTCACAAAAATATCATGTTTACCTTTTGAACTAATATCTCTCTTTTATTGTGAAAACAAAATATTTATATGGTAGTGGTATGGCAAGATGCACTCACATTATTAGGAATCATGATAAATTGACTTCTTTCCAATACTGTTCTCTACATCTGTAAATATTTGTATTAATAATCTAGCCAACGTTGAAACTGTTAAATATTACTTCCATTCATAAAATTCTGTATGAATCTCATTTACTTATTGAAACATTTTCTCAAAATAATCCTGGTTCATTATTCTAAACGAATAAAGTAACCATGTTTTTAGCACACTGCTCCGTTAATAGTAAAAAAAATATCATTTTTACCTTATCAACTAATATATCTCTTTTATTGTGAAAACAAAATATTTATATGGTAGTGGCATGGCAAGATGCGCTCGCATTATTAGGGATCATGATAAACTGATTTCTTTCCAATACCGTTCTCTACATCTGTAGATATTTGCAGTAATAATGTAGCCAACGTTGAAGCTGTTAAATATTACTTCCATTTATCAAATTCTGTATCAATGTCTCATTTACTTATTGAAACATATTCTCAAAATGTTTATTATACTTTTTGTAGGGTGAAGGTTGAAATCTTTTCTTGGCAGTGCTTTTGATGGTTATAGATGAACTCATGGAAGTTAAAATGGCTTTTTGTTATAGATAATGAACCAAAAAGCCAATAGTTGAAGATTATGTACATTGCTCTAAACTATGAGTGGTTTCTTGTCATTGTCAACATCCTATATGTTGAATAAGGTCAACTTTCCTTTTTTTTCGAAGTGAACAACCATAGCCTAATGTACTAAATGTTCTACTCTAATAAAAAAGAAAACTCCTATAAACAAATCCATTTCTTAGTTCTACTATTACTACTATTATGATTATTATTAGTAGTATTATTACTATTATTATTATTATTATAGCGCCTTGTACTGGTCTTAAATTGAAGCTTATATATACCATGATATTTCTGCCTCGCTCTGCAATTTGCCAGCAATTTCCTGATGCATAACGCCTAACATCCATTCTTTTTATTCTTGTTTTTTGAATTCCTTTGAATAATGAAGCAGATTTTCTTTTTGTCTAAAGTGAAGTAGCCAAGAAAATTTAGCCCCAAACAGCCAAATTGGGTTGAAAAAATCATCAAGCAAATATGTTGTAATTTAAGAACTTCATTGTTTTAGGCCTGTACTTTGAAATCAAATTTCCAAGTTGATTGTTATAGGCCATTTAGACATTTATGCTGATCGAACTATAAGAATATAACATTCTACCATTAGTAAAGGTAATTAAGAAACACAATACGATTATAAATTAGCAAGAGTAGATAACTTGAGAAATTCTTAACCATGAACAACTCCATATGACAAAGCCATCAGCAAGATCGCTGCTTCCTTCTCATCTTGAGAGAAAACTCGATGAAAAGCTGAATTCTTCATCAAGATTATCCTTAAATCTTCAAAACGAAGCTTTTTTCTACCTTGATGTGCAGATTCGGAGCTAAGTTTGCACATTTTATTCTTTAACTGCAGAGCAAACCGGTTAGTTCTTGATCTCTTAGCCTTCACTTGAACCTTACTTTTCATACCACTCAGCGTCGTCTCAACGGCAAAAATAGTACCATTACCCCTCGCTTCCGCTACTGCTACTGCCGCCCCACCCATAGCTCTTATTTCTTTCCTTTGTCGAATCCCGCAAGCGTTGCAAAGGAACTGGACCCAAAAGAAAAAAATTCATGTCAAAATATAGGAATAGTAATTGCCTTTGACATATACTATAAATCTTTACTTATATTAGTATATATAAAGAGTATGAATTTAAGAACCTTTGCGCCTCTAGGACAACGCCTCCAACAAGGAGTCTTAGTTGTATTACAATCAGCACACACCCTAATTGTATGGCTATTGTTGTTGCTATTGTGAAAAGAATTGCCACAGCTATTATCTAAGTATGATGATAGTTGCTGCTTCTGATCTTCGAATCTCGACGTCAGTGAATTATCTACTTGATCTAAGCTCATTGTCTTCCTCTTCATCCTCATCTTTGAACAGATCGACTCAGCATAACTGTTTTCACTTCGATGACTCTGATTCGTTTTTCCTTCTTCTTTTACGCAGTTCCAAAATACTTTATGGAAGAGTTGGAAATTTAATTTCCAATCAAATGAAAATTACTAGAAGACATAAAACTAAACTAAACATGCTTATTTTAATATTATTTTAAGTAACCTATTTTAAATTTTAAAACAAATTGTAAAATTCTCCTAATCAAACGCTTCCTAAAGGTATTTTCTAATTCAAAGTTCGTAACTATTACATATTTGCCATATTTTTTTTTGTTTAATTTACACTAAAGAGCATGCCTTTACACTAGATATGGAAATATCATTAATGTTAATATATAGGTGAAATTGTATATTTAGTTCATCTACTATATGAAATGTGCGCATTTAGCACTTTTACATTAATTTGATCAAGTTTATTCTCTTTAATTTATTATCAATTTTAGTCTAATAACTAATGGTATGTAGCATAAAATAAAAAGAAATCCATTATCGCGAAAAATATGATATGTAGCAGAAAAAAAAATTTTTTTCTTATTTTTTCAAGAGCATATGAATGACACGTCAACATAATTAACAGTAAATATTTAACACCATTAGTGATTGGATTAAAATTAATGATATATAAAAATAAACGAACTCAATTTAATAATAAACAAAAGTCAATGTACTCAATTTTATTAAATTGAAGCAGATAGATTAAGTTGACACTTTTAATATAATAGAGAGACTAATTACACAATTTAACCTAATATCTACTTTGAAACCAATACATATATAATCTGAAAGCACATTCCTTTAGGACTTTTTGAATTTTTTTTTCAAAAATTGAAAAACAAAGCCTTAATTTTTTACCTACAAATTCCTACATCTTTCTAACTTTTTTCCCTTCATGTCTATAATGTTTCTCGAATACTTTCAAACTTGTTTCCTTTCTTGTCTATGGTATCAAAGAATAATAATATCTTTCAACCACTTTCTTTTTTTCAATATCGTAGTCTCCCCATATAATGTCTAATTAATAAATTGATTGTTAATAAATGACTTATGACAAATCAACAAACTCTTAGTAAAAGATCTAAAAAAAATAAAACAAAGAATTCACTGTTTTAAAACAAATTAATGCTTACTAAACGATTTGGCACAGCAAAGCAAACAAATAATCCCCAATTTAAATACGAACTCTTACTAAAAGATTTACATAACTAAGCACATAAGTAATCCCTTGTTTAAATCAAAGAAGCAAAGCAGATAAGTTACTTGAGAACTGTTACTGCGAAACAGGGAATATTTGCGAATCTTAAATTAAATCAATAATAATATTGAGAAAGATTCCTTCCCCTAATCCTGTCGCTTCTAAACAATTTCTACCTTCTTTTTAGATTTTATAGTCAATAAACCAAGCAATTCGTAGCATAGGCTATACTATTCAGCCAACAAAAGAGATAGAGAACCAAAAGATAGCAACGCGTTTATGGAGGAAGAAAAATAGACGCAGTAATGTTGATACTCAAACTTTTGAATTACATTTAAAAAACAATAACGTGATACTATTCTAGATAACTATTTAAGCACGCGGATTCATCAAGCAACAATAGTCAATGATAACAAGTAGATCTTTATGAATAAGAAGATTTATTGCAAACACCCCTTTCTTTTTGACCAAAAATCTTATATAAATACAAGAATCATTTAGCCTATAAAATTTTTCTCCAGTATTCTTATGGAAAAATGCTCCATGTAAAGAAAGTGGGAAAAAAGAAAAACATGTTTCTACAGGCTCTAAAATTTGGTTTTTGCATTATAAGGAGTAGTAGGCTGTTCTGCTTTAGACTACTAGACAATGAAAATTGTGAATGAGTACTTGACCTTTGCTTTGACATCTGAGGATTATTTGCTTGTTTTTTCTTTATGTTTAGATCAATTATTATTGCTTGTTTTATATGGTAGGTCCCATAGCCAAAGCCAATATAACAAATCAATGTTGTTAGCTACAAATATCAAGATAATATAAAGTTTGCATTTTCCTTCCCCAGCTCTGTCTCGAAAACTCAAACTTTTCTAAAAATTTGCCCCCACCAATTTAGAGTTGGGATGTAGGCTCCTCAAAATGCTCCACTCCGTCACAATATCTTCTTATTCTTACTATTAATCAATTAATTAATACAATAATAAAGTATAGTAATTTCTCATTCATATATATATATATATAATATTAGGACTTATTTTATTGTTTAGCTAACATCGGAACATTATTTGCAATTTTTTCTTCATCTTTAGATCAATTTACTCCTACGTTGCTTGGCTTATATGGTAAGTTCCATTACCAAAGCCCATATAACAAGTAATATTATTAGTTGCAAATCTCAACACAATATAAAGTTGTTGGTTGCACTATAGTTATATAGTACTTGGAGTTATTTTATTGTTTAGCTACTTCGACGTATTATGAAAGTATTATAAAGGGGACAAAATCTAAAGAAAACTTCCAAAGGACAGCTGAACAATGGCCACAAAAATTGTTGATCATATTATAATTGAGGGAAAGAAAATAGGGAACCTTTTATTCTATACCAATTACTTACTGAATTATATAGAAATAAAAAATAGCTTATTTCTTTAAAAAAAAAAAGGATATGTAAAACAAGGTTTTTGACAAAAATATATAACTAGCACATGATCAATATTAATCAATATTATCAATGGAACCACTTGCAAGAAAAAAAATAGAAATATGACTAATGACTATGTTCAAAAAATTATAATTCAAACGATAAACAATTGAAATAACACCTAATACCTTATTATTTTATGAGATCCTTAGCATTTTCAGAAATAGGTGGCAATGGTTCCTAATCAAAATCTATTTTCCCTTGTAAAACGTACCGGAACTTACCCATTTCAGTTTCTGGAGGTAACAAGGAAGTCAAAACAACAAATGGTTATTTATTATTACAGAAACATATGTGGATTTAGACATGAATATTGTTTTATAAAACCTAAACATATGTGGCTTTACATTGTTGTTTGCATATTTCAAAGACTTTTTTATTTTCCTTTTAGCTTCAAAGGGTTTCAGCTTAGCACCGTTGCAAAATTAAAATCACTTGTGAGTCTGAACTCCGAAAGCATAAAAGAATTTGGTTTTTGTTCAGCTATCTCCATAGATACTCTGCAACTCTATGTTCATTTTTTGCCTACACGATTTCAGATCGAACCATAATGCACCATGCACAAAAAGAAAAGATAAGATAAAAGATTAACTGAGTCAACTTAGATTTACAATATTGGATAATTAAATATATCTTATAACATAATAATTACTGTATTAGTTTTGAAATAAAATTTTTAAATAATTACCATATGAAATTACATAATAATTATCGTATGAAATTACATAATTTTGTTGCTTTGTTTTGAATAGACGTATTGTAAAAAAAATTTTAAATTAAGAAATATTAATTCAATTGTTGACTTCTGAATTGGAGAGGAGGACTTATAAAAGTGAAACAACCCAAGAGAACTGTTCATATGCATGCGTGTGTACTGTCAAGCATGATCATCATGTGATTATATTTTGGTTTTTGATTGTGCGTTTGCCCCTCCCCAGGCCCCCACACTAAACATCTCTAGGTTTAATTCACCAACACCTAGAATTAGAAATAAGGAAAAAAATTAATTACCCAACGTTTTAATTGCAAACGGCTGACTAAATTTTAAAGAGAGAAGTAGAGAATAACTAGAAGTAAAAAAAGCTTATCTCATTATTGGGAGAAAGGCCACTCATAGAAAATAGAAAGACCCATTTGCTCCAACAAAGTTCATGAGAATGTTAGGATATAGTACGTTATTGAGTTTTATTTTTTTTGCCCTTTTCCCAATATGATTTTCATTATGCATGTATCTAATTTATGTTAAATATTTTCTTTTAAACCATAACCTCAGATGGATTCTATTGAATTGTCTTCAAAGAATTTGTTGAAAAAGCTTCTTAAAAAGCTTATCATGTCTCATGTACATATTTTGAAGACTGCAAGCTTAAAATGATTTCGAATGCCTTTATTGATCAATAAGTTTTTCTAACAACAAGTATTAAATGAATTTGACTATATTAGATAGTATGTTACCTATGATGTCATCAATCAACTGTCTACACTTATAGGATAAGATTTTTACAAATTTTCTCTTCTTCAAATTTTACGTTTTGATGCTTTTCTTATCCAAAACAGTTTAAATAAGGTCATGTGAATACGTGATAATGTACAATGAATTAATTTGTCCCCTGAGGTATGATATAACTTATTATATTGATGCATACTCAAGATGATAAAAATTACTATAATTCAAGACACTGGCTATTCATATATGACAAATTGGCTTACACAATATGTTCAAAAGCGAATTATTTCTAATTAATTTAGTAATAACTCATCAAAATAATGTCGTAATAATGTTAAATAAATTTTGTTTTACATTATCTTATAAATTTATACTAACCATTAATGTACAATAATTCTATTGTTGATTTTTCATGTCAAACAAAAATGGCCTTTATTACTCGGGGCCTGCTCTCTCCACCCAACACCAAGTTGGAAGCAAAAGACCCAAGCATTGAAGACACCAACATTGTTTCGTTACAGTCTTCTCTTTCAAGTGATTATGTGTCCAGGAATAGTACAAGTCATGATATTGGAAAGCAATTACAAGTTTATTCTGAGTCTGAGAGGAACTTTGAAGCAATAGACGGGAAGAAGATCAAAAGAAGAAGTCTTTCTTTCGAACCGAGTCATGTTTGCTTAGAATTAGGGTTGTCTCCTTCAGGTGATTCTATAAGCATGTCGACCGAAGAAAACAAGGAGATAAGGTTTTTTGAAGGAGGTCAAAGTGGCAGATCACAGTATCAAAAGGATAATCAACACCAGATTCTGAATTCCAAGATTGGAGATCCTTCTGCGGAATTGAGTTTGGGTTTTAATGATGTTTTTTCCAGCAATAAAAGAAATACACCAGAGAGTGAAAGCAGAGTTTCGTTGCGTAGAAACAAGAGAAGCAAAGTTGCGATAGAAGAAATCATGACGCAATTGCAGCTTGGGCCCCCGCATGGTTATGGTCCTTGGTGCATTAAAAAGACGCTTTGTGAAAGCGATCTTGGCAACTTGTGTAGGCTGATGTTGCCTTTAGAGCCCATAAAAGCTCATGTTTTCCCTTTGTGGAATACTGATCAAATCGCAAAAATTAGGGACGGCTTACTTGTTTCTGTATGGGATTGTGATACGAAGACAGAACACGAGCTGGTTTTCAAGCGGTGGAAAATGGCGGCCTACGTGCTTATCAAGAATTGGGTTGAGGATTTCGTGAAGAGAAGGCAACTTAAGAAAGGTGATGAAGTTGGCCTTTACTGGGACGTATCCACTTCAAGATTCAAATTTGCAGTTCTCAATCGATCTGTAGGGCCTCTTTATTGTTAGTGAAGGAATATTGTTTTTGTTTCTTTCTTAATCTTTATTACGCAATCTGATGATACATTTAATTATGTGACTTAGTATTAATCAAATACTCTTACTTAAATTGTTAATAATTAAACTTAGAAATTATTAGAGTTTTTTAGGTGTTTGGTACATCTCTATCAAAAGTATATATGAATAGCTTGATAGAAAATGCGGGGAGATATTGATAGTGTTTGCTAGATAATTAAAGGAAAATACTACTAAAGAAAGAGAGAGGTCTAGGGCAAATTGTGTGAATGTAGTGATAGAAGAGAAAGGAAGACAAATAATTGGTTTGAATAATAGAATTGTGAGAGAAGTCTATAGGAAAGTCTGTCAAGGAGACATATTTGAACAAAGGAGAGAAACATAAGCACACTTAACTTTTGTCATTCCCTGAAAGACGACAACCAACCAATCTTTTTCACATAATTTACAAAAATCTTTACACTTCTTGCTATTTCTAATAAACTTTCCTACATAATTGTTTTGAATATAAAATCTAAAGTACTTGCAACTAGATGATGTTTTAGTTTCAGGAGGGGACGTTTGAGAAAAATTCCTACAAATATCCTAATCCAACAAACATATTTATCGTTATGGAAACTACTGTTTATAAAGTACTGTTTCTACTCTACTCCATTAATCATCATGATTCTCCTTTTTTTTGCTTCAGTTTTATGTTAAAACTGGGCTTATATCATCTAGGACTACTTGGATGGATCTAAATTAATACACGGTCAATGATTTTACATTATCACAACATTATTATGATGTAACATCACTAGATTAATCAGAAATTATACTTATTACTCAGAATAAATGATAATTTGCATATATAAAATCCCTTTTTCATAAAATTTTATTACATTGTTGAACATTGTACTAAAGTCCGAATATATACAAGAAGGAAACTACGTTGCACAGCCCCATATTAGTCAAGGCCTATAGGATTCCCCTAACAATGTATGATCTCACATGGAAGGAAATTCAATAGCTACTTGGAATTATCAATTACATATCAGATATGCTTCCCAATCTCTTCAAAATGTCAATTCCTCTTAGAGCAATGTTCAAATAGCTCTGTCCTTGTCGCTCTCAAAAGCAGAAATCTATGGTAAAAACATTAAAGATAGCATCCCTATCAGTACAACAGTTCAAATAACTTTATGCATAAAACTGACATGGAAGGCCAAATAGATGTTTTTTTATTCAGGTTATATTCACTGTTTAGGCAACATAAAATTTTTGTTAGGTTTAGTTTAGGTAATTTTAAAATCAAGCCTATTCATTCTGGTCCTTTTATCACATTATTGTAATTATTTCTAAGACTTGAATCCGAAACAATATTCTATTACAATAAACTAATATTGTTTGGTGCATTGAATTTGCTAAGTCGAACGAAGCAACATTCTATTACTTTATTAGTTGGAAAGTAGATAGAATTACTCTATAACTTTATTAGTTTATGTATACATGTATATGTGCATGGTCTGAGAGAGAGAAAAAGGCTTTTAGATGTTCTGTGAGTAAAAACTAAAGGAGAGATGTAGGAGAGCTTTTGTCCTTAAAACCTACTTATCAAATAATATTTGATAAAAAAATTATGGAAAAAATTTGCTGAATTGAATATAATTATCTACAAGATGATAAATTTTTTAATATTATTGATTGTTAATTATCTTTCAAATAGTTTTTACTTTAGTCAAATTTTACACTATTTATTTAGTATTTGATGTCAAATTTCATTTGTTGATCATCTGGGCTTTACCAGTCGCCACCGTTCCAACCTTAATGGCTTTTTCATATTAACAAAAAAACGAAGGAAAATGATCAAGCAAAGAAAGGAAAAAATAAATAACTTTAATAGAAGAGATAAAGCTCTTGTAAAGTCAAGGAAGGGCAATAATTTTTGAAAAAGACAAGGAACATTTCTTTTACATCAATGATAGAGTGGACTACTTTTTTTAATGGTATAGATGTATATAAATATATATTATTAATATAATATGTTTAATCAAAACCAGAATCATGAAAAATCGAAGGAATATAACATCATTTTATTTGAGAAAGCAATAAGTTGGTAACCATATTGAAGATATGTTCATGTTTATTTGTTTTTGTATATCTGTGTATATGTATATATGTATATGTGTGTGGTCTGAAAGAGAGAAAAGGGCTTTTAGGTGTTCTACGGGTAAAAACTAAAGGAGAGGTGTAGGAAAACCTTTGTTCTTAAAACCTACTTACCAAATAATATTTGATAAAAAAATTACGGAAAGAAATTGCTGAAATGAATATAAATATCTCAAACATGCTAATTTTATTAATATTGTTGATTGTTAATTATATTTCAAAATTTTTTTCTTTAGTCAAAATTGTACAATATTTATTTAATATTTCATGTCAAATTGCATTTGATATTTAATATGAAAGTAAGAATTTATATGTATATTAGATCGATCATCTGGGTTTTACCAATCATCATCATTACAACCTTAATAATTTTTCGATCTCAACAAAAAAACGAAGGAAACTTGTCAAGCAAAGAAAGCAAAAAATAAATAACTTTAATAGCAGAGATAAAGCTCTTCTAAAGTCAAGGTGAAAAAAAAATAATTTTTGAAAAATACAAGGAACATTTCTTTTACATGAATGATAGAATGGATTAGTTTTTTTTATAGGTACAGATGTATATGAATATATATTTTTAATATAATATATTTAATCATTTTAAAAAAATTCCATTATTATTTTGTAATCTACGAATTATTTATAAATATATTTTTCTAAAATTTATGTATTAATCTGCAACAAATTGACTTGTCTGCATCAAATTTATGTATTTTCGTACCGTGCTATTAATAGGTCCAAGAATATTACAGCTCAAAACCAGAATCAAGAAAAATCGAAAGAATATAACATTGTTCTGTTTGAGAAAGCAACAACCTGGTGAACCCACGTTAAAGATATGTTTATGTATATCTGTTTTTGTATATGTGTCTATGTGTCTGTACGTGTAAAAGAGAGAGAAAAGGGCTTCTAGATGTTATGTGGATAAAAGCTAAAGAAGAGATGTAGAAGAGCCCAAGGAAATGAAATGCAGAGGATAATTTAAAAGGAAAAAGTTTGGGCACTTCTTAAATGACAACATATTTGCTTGATAAATTTTTTAGCCTAATTTGGTTGCTTGTGGCACAATTTGCTTCGCTATTTCACTTTACACAAGAAGAAAATGTGCTTGATTATTCTAGCAAATTCAAAAAAGAAGAATAATAAGAATGGATGTTAGGCGTTTTGCATAAGAAAATTACTGTCAAATTCTACATTGAGGCAGAAAAATCATAGTATATATAAGCTTCAAGTTAAGACCACAGCAAGGCACTATAATAATAATAGTAGTAGAATTAAGAAATGGATTTGTTAATAACAATTTTCTTTTTTCTCAGAGTAGAACATTTAATACAGTAGGTTACAGTTGTTCACTTGGAAAAAAAGAAAAAATTAGTCGACCCTATGCAAGATATCATGATGTTGACAATTACAAGAAACCACTCATAGTTTAAAGCTATGTACATATCTTGAAATATATAGTGAATATACAGTGAAATATAGCTTTCTCATGCGCTCGTGTTTTTCTTCGTTTCCCAGTAAAACATTCGATTAATCAGACATTGCATCTGATCTTTGAACTGAGTGAACTCAGTAATCTTGGGTTGACTCATGGATCAACTACCCCTTCTGACTGAATAGTTCTTTCTTCTTCGTTAAGAGTGAATTCTTTCTCGAAATTAAACAAGAATTTCCTAAGCTTTCGCAATAGGTTATTCTGTCTTCGGATTTCAACTTCTGTGATTTGTTGCAGATGCTGAAAGTGATAAATCTGGCTTTGAATATTTTCAAATACCATATTAGTTCGTTGATAGATTTCTCTTGGCGTGGCTTGGATAAGTCCATGTCGCCATTGTCGTTAGTCTTCGTGCTCTACTGCTACAGGTTGATAGACTTCTTGCATGCCGTTCATTTTGGTGGATTGCTTATTGTCGTGGGCTTGTTCTCGTTCTGGAGATAGAAAGTGGTTCCTTTCTGACTTCCTCTGATAGATTGCTTTCTCAATGTAACCTTTCTTCTTATGAATGATTCTATTGTTCTTCCTCTTCCTTTTTAGTCACGCAGAAGTAATATGTTCCCATTGACTCACGCGGTTCTCAACCCTATTCCCTACCTTCCACAGGTATCCTTTATTTGCATCTTTCTCTTTGCCCACCTGGCTACTCTCTAGACAGCTTATCTCAAGAATTTAATTTGCGAATACCAGGCCCCGGCAATGCGAACTGACATAAATGGAAGACTTTGGAAGAAAAGATAAAATTTTATTGATAAGATTCCTTCCAACTACATAATCCTATCACTTCTAAGTGATTTCTACCTTCTTTTTAGATTTTATAGGCAATAAAACAAGTGATTTGTAGCATAAGCTATACTACATAGCCCAAAAGAAAAAAAGGAACCAAAAGATAACGATGCATTTAAGAAAGAAGAAAAATAGATTGGTTTTGGTTTGCATTGGAATTGAAGACGTGAAAAGATGCTTTTTTTATATTATTTTGTTCTATTACTAACAAAAACTGAAAACTCACTCCAACCACACAAAGCAGAAAGTGAAGTCCACATCAGTTCATAAAAGATCAAAAATCTTATATAAACACAGGAAAAGTTCTTTAGCCTATAAAATTTCTCTAATATCCTTATGGAAAACTACTCCATGTGAAGAAAGTGGAAAAAAAGGACAACATGTTTCTATCTTCAGGCTCTAAAATTTGGTTTTTGCATTATAAAAACTACTAGGCTATTCTGCTTTAGACTATTAAGCAATGAAAATTGTGAAAGAGTACTTGACCTTTGCTTTCACATCTGAGGATTATTTGCTTGTTTTTTCTTTATTTAGATATATTGTTTGTTTGTTGATGATTTTATTTCTTTCAAAAAGCAAAAAAAAAATAGAACGCCACGTGACTTCATGAAAAAAAAATAATTGAATGATTGAATAGAAACAAAGAACAATAAACCAAATTTGTGGCTGATTAAGTCAACAATTGTTGGCTCCACAATAAAATAGAAAACACGATGAAAAGCAATGAAGAAGAATTCAAAAGAAATAAAAACAAAATGACAAAATCATTGAATAGAAACAAAGAACAATAAACCAAATTTGTGGCTGATTAAATCAATAATTGTTAGCTTCACAGCAAAATTTGATCCGAATAGAATCAAAGAATGACAAACAAAAACCGTGTTTCATTGTAAAGCCATGTGGCGTTATATTTTTCTAGATCAAATTTTGCTGTAAAACCAACTATTGTTGAATTAATCATTCAATATATCACTCAATAATTGTAAAGCCAACAATTGTTAACTTAATCATTCAATGTATTATTCAATAAAACTTAGCATCCATTGTTCCCTTCTGTGATTGATGATTCTTCCCCCAAATTCAACAATGTCACTATCAGAGGAAGCATCAATAGTAAACTTAACATTAAATGAAGAGTCATGGCCAGCGCATGCAAGTAAATTCAACAATATCACTGTCATTGCTTTCTTGATCAATTTTCACTTTCTTCCCAATTCTATTTTTTTAAAGATATCAGGGCCAAAATTTCAGCAGTGGGGCCGTGGCAGGTGGAAATGATAAATCTTAAAGAAAAAAAAGTCTTTAACGTTTCTTTCTTTTTCTCATTCATATATATAGTACTAGCAGTTATTTTATTGATCAGCTACTTCCATGTGATATGCAAGTACTATAAAAGAAAACCGCGTATTTTATACCAATTACTTATTCAATTATATATAAATAAAAAGTAGGTTTTCTTTTAAAAAAAAGGTTATGTAAAACAAAGATTTTTGACAAAAATATCTAACAGGCACGTGACCAGTATTAATCAATATTATGAATGGAACCGCTTGCAAGAAAAAAAAATCGAGATATGAGTAACGAATATGTAAAAAAAATTATAATTCAAAGGATAGAAAATTGAAATTATACCTAATCCTTTAGTCTAGGCCCAAAACTACTTTTAACTTTGAAGGATATAAATAGAAATTGATTTCATATTGATTGAGTATAAATTTCTGGATACTCATATTAAATCTTGATTAATTTGAAAGCTAATCCTATCGGACCGGACTTCAAACTGAAAGAAATTCTCTCAAATGTATTTTCTCTATTCACGAAAGTATTGAAAAATAGTAAATGAATTATTGACTACTACATTTAATTTAATATAGAAATAACACGACTATAAATAACGAAATAACTAACCTTAAAAAGTACCCCTAATATATAATTGGCGGACAAATTTCAAGAGAAAATTTCATGTTAGCTACATTTATTTTGTTGATGACGATGGTATCCAAGGCTAAAGCTTATTCAATTATCTCGATAATCTGTACAATTAAAGATGCTATTTTTTTCGTCTTTTGCCAACAAACTTCTGTGAGGAACAAGTGCACAGAGCAAGTCCTTTCCTGTCCATCAACTATCTTGGCAAATAAGAAGTGTGCTAATGGTAATGGCCCATATGCCGTCAAAATCATCACCAATTCCCATATCAGCAGTGCCCATTTCCATTATTGATGAGATTGAGATTTTGCTATCTTTATTCTTTATTATTCAGATGGTAATAATCTCACAGCCAAAAAACGGAAAAGCTAGAATCAACACGCAAGGAGATTTTTGCTGAGTGAGATTGATACTGTAGGAAAAAGGAAATGGGAAAGCAATAAAAATAATTCTAAAATACCATGTGGGTTTCACATATTCCACCATCAAATCTGGGAGATAGATGGATTGCCAAATATGGCATTAAGTCATTGAGTCAGCCAATGAAATATAAATAATAATTAAGAAAAAAAAAATAACCCACACGGAGTCATGTATGTTGTAGACTTTGCTCTTGTCTTGGTTTAGACTATAGGAGTGCATGGTGGGGCAAGTTCATTTTCACTTTCCTCAAAAACTAGCAGTTTTAATGTTTTATTTGCATCTTTCTCTTTGTCCACCTGGCTACTTTCTAGACAGCTTATCTCAAGAATTTAATTTGCGAATACCTCGCCCCGGCAATGCGAACTGACATAAATGGAAGACTTTGGAACAAAAGATAAAATTTTATTGATAAGATTCCTTCCAACTACATAATCCTGTCACTTCTAAGCGATTTCTACCTTCTTTTTAGATTTTATAGGCAATAAAACAAGTGATTTTTAGCATAAGCTATACTACATAGCCCAAAAGAAGAAAAGGAACCAAAAGATAACGATGCATTTATGAAAGAAGAAAAATAGATTGGTTTTGTTTTGCATTGGAATTGAAGACGTGAAAAGATGCTTTTTTTTATATTATTTTGTTCTATTACTAACAAAAACTGAAAACTCACTCCAACCACACAAAGCAGAAAGTGAAGTCCACATCAGTTCATAAAAGATCAAAAATCTTATATAAACACAGGAAAAGTCCTTTAGCCTATAAAATTTCTCTAATATCCTTATGGAAAACTACTCCATGTGAAGAAAGTGGAAAAAAAGGACAACATGTTTCTATCTTCAGGCTCTAAAATTTGGTTTTTGCATTATAAAAACTACTAGGCTATTCTGCTTTAGACTATTAAGCAATGAAAATTGTGAAAGAGTACTTGACCTTTGCTTTCACATCTGAGGATTATTTGCTTGTTTTTTCTTTATGTTTAAATCAATTATTGTTGTTTGTCTTATATGGTAGGTCCCATTACCAAAACGAATATAATAACTCAATGTTGTCAGTTACAAATGTCAAGACAATAAAAAGTTTGCATTTTCCTTCCCCACTTCTCTCTCGAAAACCCAAACTGTCCTGGAAATTTGCCTCCACCCATTTGCAGTTGGAATGTAGCCTCCTCAAAATGCTCCACTCCGCCACTATATCTTCTTATTCTTACTATTAATTAATTAATTAATACAATAATGAAGTATAGTAATTTCTCATTCATATATATAGTACTAGCAGTTATTTTATTGATCAGCTACTTCCATGTGATATGCAAGTACTATAAAAGAAAACCGCGTATTTTATACCAATTACTTATTCAATTATATATAAATAAAAAGTAGGTTTTCTTTTAAAAAAAAGGTTATGTAAAACAAAGATTTTTGACAAAAATATCTAACAGGCACGTGACCAGTATTAATCAATATTATGAATGGAACCGCTTGCAAGAAAAAAAAATCGAGATATGAGTAACGAATATGTAAAAAAAATTATAATTCAAAGGATAGAAAATTGAAATTATACCTAATCCTTTAGTCTAGGCCCAAAACTACTTTTAACTTTGAAGGATATAAATAGAAATTGATTTCATATTGATTGAGTATAAATTTCTGGATACTCATATTAAATCTTGATTAATTTGAAAGCTAATCCTATCGGACCGGACTTCAAACTGAAAGAAATTCTCTCAAATGTATTTTCTCTATTCACGAAAGTATTGAAAAATAGTAAATGAATTATTGACTACTACATTTAATTTAATATAGAAATAACACGACTATAAATAACGAAATAACTAACCTTAAAAAGTACCCCTAATATATAATTGGCGGACAAATTTCAAGAGAAAATTTCATGTTAGCTACATTTATTTTGCTGATGACGATGGTATCCAAGGCTAAGGCTTATTCAATTATCTCGATAATCCGTACAATTAAAGATGCTATTTTTTTCGTCTTTTGCCAACAAACTTCTGTGAGGAACAAGTGCACAGAGCAAGTTCTTTCATATCCATCAACTATCTTGGCAAATAAGAAGTGTGCTAATGGTAATGGCCCATATGCCGTCAAAATCATCACCAATTCCCATATCAGCAGTGCCCATTTCCATCATTGATGAGATTGAGATTTTGCTATCTTTATTCTTTATTATTCAGATGGTAATAATCTCACAGCCAAAAAACGGAAAAGCTAGAATCAACACGCAAGGAGATTTTTGCTGAGTGAGATTGATACTGTAGGAAAAAGGAAATGGGAAAGCAATAAAAATAATTCTAAAATACCATGTGGGTTTCACATGTTCCGCCATCAAATCTGGGAGATGGATGGATTGCCAAATATGGCATTAAGTCATTGAGTCAGCCAATGAAATATAAATAATAATTAAGAAAAAAAATAACCCACACGGAGTCATGTATGTTGCAGACTTTGCTCTTGTCTTGGTTTAGACTATAGGAGTGCATGGTGGGGCAAGTTCATTTTCACTTTCCTCAAAAACTAGCAGTTTTAATGTTTTATAGCTACTTGTTTCTCTTCTGAGTTCTGACCTTTTTCTTGACTCATCTTCTCTTCCAGCTTGATGGTTAGCTGAAAATGAGCATCCCTCAAAACCCTACTTCACCCTACATAGACATTACACAGGGTTGTGTTTTGACAGATTTTAGCAAGCTTGTCTCACCTCAATTAATATTTCAATAATAATAATGGACTAAAGTTCTTGACTGTTCTCTGCCAGTAAAAAAAGTTAATTGTTCAACAATCTTATATCTAATGAAATCTTTCCAAATCTAAATTTGTAGCAAAAAGATCTTATCAAATGATGGGAATTGATCCAAATGAATGAAAACACCCAACAACTATAACTCTATCTATGTATACTTCATAAACTCCTTAATTAGTTTACTTTAAATTTTGATAAAATGTAATGAAAAGCCATCTTTGAAAAAAAAAACTTTTAGAAATCTGTTTCCTCCTACTTGTTTCTTTGGTAAAAAGTTGTGTTTCAGTTGTTTTTTCTTTATATTTAGATCAATTATTGTTGCTTGTCTTATATGATAGGTCCTATTACCAAACCCAATATAATAAGTCAATGTTGTCAGTTACAAATGTCAAGACTTTTCCTTCCCCATTTCTCTCTCGAAAACCCAAACTGTCTTGAAAATTTGCCCCCACCCATTTGCAATTGGGATGTACCCTCCTCAAAATGCTCCACTCCACCTAGTATCTTCTTATACTTACTATTAATTAATTAATTAATACAATAATGAAGTATACTAATTTCTCATTCATATATATAGTACTAAGAATTATTTTATTGTTCAGCTACTTCCACATGTCATGAAAGTACTATAAAGGGGACAAAATGTAAAGACAACTTCCGAAGGATAGCTAAACATTGGCCAAAAAAATTGATCATACTGTAATTGAGGGAGAGGAAGTAGGGAACCTTGTATTCTATACCAATTACTCAGTCAATTATATAGAAATAAAAAAATATTTTTTTAAAAAAAAAAGTTATGTAAAACAAAAGTTTTTGACAAAAATATCTAACAGGCACGTGACCAATATTAATCAACATTATGAATGGAACTGATTGCAAAAAAAAAAATGGAGATATGAGTAACGAATATGTTAAAAAAATTATAATTCAAAGGATAGAAAATTGAAATTATTCCATCCAAGTTATCATCATCCTTAATTGCTATTAGGAGTTATCTTCAATTTTATCGTAGCTTTTTTCTTTTTCCTTTTTATGATAAGCTTTCATATGATTGCTCAATGTATACGTTCTCATGGCCAGATGAGAAAAAATTTAAGATCAAATTAATACTACCATATTCGGGTGAATATGTGGTACTCTATATTTTTATTAAATATAAATAATATATGCCAAAAACAAAATAATGTTGAATTACTTTTTTAGTCGAATTTCTTAACTTCTCTTACCGTTATCTAATGAGACTGCAAATTACATTCCTGATTGTAGCAAAAAGGATTAAATACCGCATTAATCAGGATCTAATTTCATTATAAGATATCATCTGACTTATAAAACAAAATAATAAAGTAGAGTGGACAATGTAGTTACAACTTCAAAGACAATGAATTGAGGGCCTTGGTCTCTTTACTACTATGAAACATAGATAATAGGGAAAGTACAATAATTAAACTACTATGATTAATGCCAATTTACTATTGCCATTTGCTTATCTAAGTAAGTGCTAATTATTACTAACTTTATTCTTAGTAAGTCACAACTCCACGTAACAGATTGCACACAAAAGTAATTTTCAAGTCGCATCCACAGGCTTTACAATTCACATCATCTTCGTCATCGTTTTGCCACCCTTGTCTTATTTTATAACTGTGTTGGTATTGCATTAAGCAACGTTTAGGCTTTGGTTCCAAGAAATTATTGAGCCATATAACGTTCGTTATGTCCTTCAATTTCCTTCGACTTTCTTTTATACTTTTTTCCGATCGTACATAACTAAGAAGTCGTCTACCTTCTTGCTCTTGGTCTGGTTCATCTGCACATAGTAGGATAACACCTAGCACGTAAGAAGCTCCAAGATGTCCTACTTTTCCTGCACTACGTAGACAGCTGACTCCTTCTTCGACCTTTGAAAAACTAAAGTAGTTAACCTGATTAATGAACAGGCATGATAATTTTGGTTAAGTAGACACAGGGGAAGAAAACAATAAAAGGAAAACACAAACATTTTAAGTACCCACCACCCCTTCTCTGAATAGGACTTCTGGGTGCACGCTCTTTTTGCACAGCTTCAAGAACACATCTTGCTTTTGTTTAGCTGATGGACTCCATGAGATAAAAGGAACCTTGTCAAGGGACACATGTTGAAGTACGTACTTATCACTGGCAATATGATAAAATGCCTTGCAACTACAACAATATTATACAAACAAATTAATGAATACACAGAGAGAAACAGAATATTCAAATCATATACATAAACTTGACGAATGAAAGAGATCAAGAACAAGAAAATAAACCTTAACTTCATATGAAAGAAATCGCAAAATGAAGAAGCAGCCACCCGAGCTAAAACATCTGTGAGCAGCTCAATTGGAAGTGAGAAAATATTTCTCTTGCAATTTCTTGCTTTACTCAGTGTAGGAAAATTCTCAGATGATGATCTTTTATCACCTTTCATTGTTTTAATCAACTTAAAGCGATGTATAAATCTCTTTTTAGTCGTGTTTCTTCTTTTGCTTCTATGAGATTGAGATCCACTCATTAAAGCTGAGAGATAAAAGAGAAAGAGATGATAAGATCTAAAAGCTTTAACTGAAGGAATTGAAAGAGAAAAATAAAAAGCTCTTTTAATTTTAATAGATTTCAATACGATAAAAAAATACAATATTATGTTATTTATATTCCCTAGGAAAAGCATTACGTTGTCCTACAATGACTAGGATTATTACAACTAATACTTACAATTCATTAAAGTTAAATATTTTTAATAGAAGTGAGAAGGGTTTCATTAACTGAACATGCAATTTATATTCCTTGTGTCTTTAGAATTTGCATGTTACCTTTTGCATTCGGTTGACTCCTACAATACTTGCCACCTCGACAAGCTAATTTCTTGTAGGATGCAACCACAAAGGAAACATCATTGTAAAATTGGCACCTATTCAAAGGATGAATGGCACCATTGCAATTATCAAAACCTGTAATCACAGAAAATTTTTTCAGTATAAAATCGACCTTGACAAACAATATGTGCCTACTGGGACCATAAACTAAGCAATTGTCAAGAGATAAAGCTCTTGTAAAGTTAAAGTGGAAGGAAAATAATTTTTGAAAAAAGACAAGGAACATTTCTTTTACATGAATGATACAGTGGACTACTTTTTTTTAATGGTACAAATGTATATGAATATATATTATTAATATAATATATTTAATCTTTTTAAAACAAATTGCATTATTATTTTATAAATTCCATAAGAATAAGATACGTATCTACCAAAAGTCCAAGGCTATTGTTCCCTAAATCTTTCCTATCTGTTGTTCCCTAAATAAAATTTGTTGACTTTTCCCATTCTAACCAGTAGCTTCCTCTTTTTCTATTGTAAAAAAAAAAAAACCAAAGAAAAACTTCCTCAGCAAAACAAGGCATATCAACACGCAACGTGGCAATATACTGGAAAGGATCAATCTAACATGGCACTATGAGAATATCTTCAACATTTCGCTCATTGAAGTGTTCCATTTGCTTATTGACTTCTTTGTTCGAAGTTCGAACCTGTAACCCCAAATGGATATGCTAATGGAGAAAAAAGTTATGAACCAGTTTACTAAAGCATTTAAGATGGGCAAGAAGGACTTTTTTCAGTAACAAGCCATGAGGATTGTATATGTATACTACTCCCTCTATCCATATACATCACATCAGATTGATTCTTTCCAGTATATTGCCACATTACGTGTTGGTATGCCTTATTATTTATCTCTCTATTTTTTTTTGGCTCTGTGTTCTTTATGCAAATCTTGGAAAGTTTTATTTAAGCCTTTTCAAGTTGCAAGGCAAAGAAATCAGTGAACGGTGAACAAATTAGACAAGAAATCAAATGAATATTTAATGCCAGTGTGTTCCGAAAAAAAAACAAAGAGAGAAATACCAATATATATCAACATGCAACGTGGCAATACACTGGAAAGAATCAATCTGACGTGCCGCTATGAGGTTTTAGCACTCCAAAGTGCTTTATGTATTATGAATTGAATTGAATTAATTGCTTTGACATCTTTCCAACCAATTTCTTCCCACTTGTTTTTTTATTAAAAGAAATAAATGTAAGATATCCAAATCTTGGAAACTTTTAATTGTAGATTAGAATTGAATGAATTGTATACGTGTATTAATAGTCACACATTTAATGCAAACTAATGATTCATGAATTGTATTAAATGAGCCAAAGATTTGCTGAAAAAACAAATCTACCAACAAGTCTTAAAGGCAAGGAAATTCCTTGCCTAAAATTCATTCAAACTCGTCATTTTCTTTTTCCGTCCTTTTTACTCTTTATCTGTCATTTTCTTTATCCATCATTCATACTCTCTTTCTCTCTAACTTTTATTTTTAAAAATGTTGTTAAACTTCGTACAGGGCCACATTCGTACAATGAAATGCGAACTATTAAAAAGGTTGTCCATAACTCTTATAGATCAGCTTGTAGCGAATTCTCAATGACAATATTATTCGAACAAAAGTAATATTGTGATGGTATATATTGAGACAAGTTATTTCCTTTCGGATCATTGCGATTTTAGGTATATTTTAATTGTGTCTATAAAGGATAATATCGATGAATGTACCTTTCTATTGTTTGGACGGTTGGCTGAGAAATTAATAGGCAAAACTTCTAAAGAACTCGTTTCTCACCCAAACTCAGAGCAATACATACAACCTAATGAGATTTAATCAATATGTTCAAACATTACCTTGGATTGTTCTTTTTTCCAATCATTGAAAGGATCTACAATATCAAATTATTCCATTTTATGATCTTGTAATACCTCTATATAAGAATTGGATTACAATGACTCAATTATAACAAAATAACAATAAGATTAACTTGGTTTATCAAAAGTTAATAAATATTCTATATTTAAATGGTTGATCAAAATTTCATAAAAAATTTTAAAAAAATCATTTTGATAAAAATATATTGGTTGGTTGAGAGTGGTAAAACGCTGCTTTCTTTTTTGCTTCTAAAAGTTATGATTTAACGTGGTTGGCAAAGTTACTATAAACACTGATACATGTAAGCACTTCTTCTAACATGATTTAAAAATGTCCATCTAGCCCTCATATTCTATTAAGGATAGGGTTGAAGGAAAACTCATTTTCGATGTAATCTCTAATAGGAACGTAAAGAAAACAATATCATAATTAACAAACTTACATCGGCTTTGTCGAATCTAATAGAAAATCTGGATGAAGCATACATGATAACAAACACTGGTTCAAAAGCTTAACACATGTTAGTGAATACATGGCTTGGACTACCCCAAAACCTGCTCTGAGATCTCTTCTCCTCTCCTTATAGCTCACCATAAGACTAGCATTCAAGGAAAGAACTCCAAGCTTTGAGTAGGGCTTCGATGCTTTCTCTTAATCAACAAGGAAGTTAGTGTTTGGCAAAATAAAAATTTCTTTTCTTAATTAAGGTGCCCAACACAAATAGTTTTTCAGATCATTCTTCAAATCATATTCAACTACTCACATCGAATGTAATAGATTTGAACAGAAACTCTATACATATAAAAGCCTTAACAACACAAAATGTAACAAGAATTTACAAAATCAGATCTGCATTGAAGCACTTATATTCCTAAAAACTTACTAAAACCCTACCATCAATTTATACCTATTTAGTTACAATGACAATGCCAGAACTATCAAAAGGAAACTTCACCAACCGTGGGTAAGTTGGAGGTTTCAGTGGCAAAGGTATCACCAATTTCTTAGGAGCCTCCGACTATCCAGGCACTATTTTAGAGGGCAACTGTGCCTCCAAATCCAATTGTTCCCCATTTTCTTTTTTATTTTCATTTTGATTTCGATTCTGATCTTCCTTTTCCTTTCGATGAGAGGCCAGAAATCCATACCATATCACAAGAAGCCATACAAGAAACAATACTAACAGTACAACACCAAAATACATCTCTGAATTATTTATAAAAAAAAGAAAAATATAACAACATTAGTAATCAAACAAGGATAGAATTTTAGCTAATAAAGTTAGAAAAATTAATTTTACCTGTTTCGAAAGATAAGAATATGGAAGATTGGAAGTTGTAGAAAAAAATGGAGGAAAGAAAGAAGAAAATAGAGTTTTTTAAATATAAAAAAGAAAGAAAAAGAGCAAAGAGTACAAAAGAGTCGACAATATTGGAATTTATACAGTTACACTAAGTTTAACCTTATTTTACCACTTCCTCTGTCCTAAAAAATTTATCACTTTTCACTTTTAATATTATTCCACTCAAATTGTCACTTTAGAAAAGTCAAAAGGTATTAACACCATTTTTTCTTCTTTTACTTTTCATTATATATTAATTTAACTTTCATTTAAGGTTTATAATGTCCAAATGCATCAATATTATGAGTTGTTTTCCATTATTTTAAACTCTGTGTATGGCCAATAACTGACTAGAATTTTGTTTTTATAATACAGTTATTAAGTTGATAAAACAAATATATTTAATACGATAAAAAAGACGAATGAGAACTTTATTTTTTGAGAATGTTAATTAAACAAGTAGATATTGAGAATGTCTTATTATTATATAAGAAAAAAATTTGCTGAAATGAATATAATCATCTCAAAGATGATAAATTTATTAATTTTTTATTATTAATTATATTTCAAACTTTTTTTGCTTTAGTCAAATTTTACAATATATATTTAATATTTCATGCCATGTTTCATTTAATATTTAATATGAAGCTAACAATTTATATATATTTTTTATATTAATAGTTAACTCTTAAAAAATTTCATTATTATTTTAAAATCTACGCATTATTTGTAAGAATAATTTTTTATCAGATTTATCTATTAATTTGCAACAAATTGATTTATATGAATAAAATTTCTCTATTTTGATGCCATATTGTTAGCACATCCAAGAATATTATAGCTCAAAACCAGAATCATGAAAAATCGAAGGAATATAACGTTGGTTTTTTTTAGAAAGCAACAAGTTAGTGACCCCATTTGAAGAGATGTTTATGTTTATCTATTTTTGTATGTGTGTGTGTGTGTATTTGTGCGTGATTTGAGACAGAGAAAACGGTTTCTTGATGTTCTGTGAGTAAAAGCTAAAGGAGAAGTGTATGGGAGCCTTTATCCTTTAAACCTACTTACCAAGTAATATTTGGTAAAAAAATTATGGAAAAAAATTGCCAAAATTAATATAATTATCTCGAAGATGATAATTTTTTTAATATTGTTGATTGTTAATTATATTTCAAATATTTTTTACTTTAGTCAAATTTTGCAATATGTATTTAGTATTTCATGTCAAATTTCATTTGATATTCAATATGAAAGTAAGACTTTATATGTATATTAGGTCGATCATATGGGCTTTACCAATCGTCACCATTCCAACCTTAATGGCTTTTTCATATGAACAAAAAAAAACGAAGAAAAATGCTCAAGGAAAGAAAAGAAAGAATAAATAACTTTAATAGAAGAGATAAAGCTCTTGTAAAATCAAGGAGGAAGGACAATATAGTTTATTTAATCAAAACTAGAATCAT
Source organism: Microcos paniculata (assembly GCA_030664755.1). Classification (NCBI taxonomy): domain Eukaryota; kingdom Viridiplantae; phylum Streptophyta; class Magnoliopsida; order Malvales; family Malvaceae; genus Microcos; species Microcos paniculata. Next base: position 39,388,371 of record CP131461.1, read on the forward strand.
GAAAAATATAGATCTATATGAATATATATTATTAATATAGTTTATTTAATCAAAACCAGAATCATGAAAAATCGAAAGAATATAATGTCGTTTTGTTTGAGAAAGCAACAAGTTGGCAACCCCATATTGAAGATATGTTTATGTTTATCTGTTTTTCTATGTGTGTGTATGTGTACATATGTATATGTGCATGGTCTAAGAGAGAGAAAAGGGCTTTTGGATCTTCTATGAGTAAAAGCTAAAGGAGATATGTATGAGAGCCTTTGTCCTTAAAACCTCCTTAACAAATAATATTTGGTAAAAAAAATTATGGAAAAAAATTGCTGAATTGAATATAACTATCTCAAAGATGATAAATTTTTTAATATTGTCGATTGTTAATTATATTTCAAATTTTTTTACTTTAGTCAAATTTTACAATATTTATTTAGTATTTGATGTCAAATTTCATTTGACATTTAATATGAAAGTAAGACTTTATATCTATATTAGGTTGATCAGATGATCAAGTAAAGAAAAGAAAAAATAAATAACTTTAATAGAAGAAATAAACCTCTTGTAAAGTCAAGGAGAAAACGCAATAATTTTTTAAAAAAACAAGAAACATTTCTTTTACATCAATGATAGAGTGGATTACTTTTTTTAATGGTATAGATATATATATGAATATATATTATTAATATAATATATTTAATCAAAACCAGAATCATGAAAAATCAAAGGAATATAACGTCAATTTGTTTGAGAAAGCAACAAATTGGTAATCCGATATTGAAGATATGTTTATGTTTATCTATTTTTGTACGTGTATGTATATGTATATATGTATATGTGCGTGGTCTGAAAGAGAGAAAAGAGCTTTCGAATATTCTGCAAGTAAAAACTAAAGGAGAGGTGTAGGAAAGCCTTTGTTCTAAAAAATTACTTACCAAATAATATTTGATAAAAAAATTAATGGAAAAAAATGGCTGAAATAAATATAAATATCTCAAACATGCTAATTTTATTAATATAGTTGATTGTTAATTATATTTCAAATTTTTTTACTTTAGTCAAAATGTACAGTATTTATTTAGTATTTCATGTCAAATTGCATTTGATATTTAATATGAAAGTAAGAATTTATATGTACATTAGGTCGATCATCTGGGCTTTACCAGTCATCATTATTTCAACGTTAATCATTTTTCCATCTTAACAAAAAAACGAAGGAAACTTGTCAAGCAAAGAAAGCAAAATATAAATAACTTTAATAGCACACATATTTTAAAGTCAAGGTGAAAGAAAAATAATTTTTCTTTAACCATTTTTAATATAATATATCAATATTTATTTTTAATATAATATATTTAACCATTTAAAAAAAATCCATTATTATTTTATAATCTACGAATTATTTATAAATATATTTTTCTAAAATATATGTATTAATCTGCAACAAATTTACTTGTCTGCATCAAATTTATGTATTTTCATACCGTGCTATTAGTCCGTCGAAGAATATTACAGCTAAAAACCAGAATCAAGAAAAATCGAAAGAATATAACGTTGTTCTGTTTGAGAAAGCAACAACTTGGTGAACCCACGTTAAAGATATGTTTATGTATATCTATTTTTGTATGTGTGTCTGTGTGTCTATATGTGTAAAAGAGAGAGAAAAAGACTTCTAGATGTTCTGTGAGTAAAAGCTAAAGAAGAGATGTAGAAAAGCCTAAAGAAATGAAATGCAGAAGATAATTTAAAGGGAAAAAGTTTGGAGACGTCGGTGGCATAGGCTTAGCGATTTCCGTTGCGTAAGTATTCCCTTGAATTAGTCCACTGGTAATTACTTTTAAAGTTTATTATTTTACTAAATGATTTTTAATTAAAGTTTTAATTGTTTTACAGCGATGATATCCATTTCATGTCTTCGGTGCTTCTGGTGTTTCCATTCCATTAATCATCATGATTCTCCATTTTTGTGGTTCAGCTTTACGACTCCTTGGATAAATCTGAACTAATACACAGTCAATGATTTCTCAATATCACCACATTATTATGATGTAACATCATTAGACTAATCAGAAATTATACTTAATAATCAGAATAAATGATAATTTTCATATATAAATTCCTTCTTCATAAAATTTAGTTACATTGTTGAACATTGCACTAAAGTCCAAAGCTATACAAGAAGAAAAGTACATTGCACAACCCCACATTGGTCAAGCCCTATAAGATTCCCCTAACAACGATTTCACATGGAAGCAAATTCAATAGCTACTTCGAATTATCAATTACATATCAGATTTCCCTCTCAATCTTTTCAAAATGTCAAATTCTCTCAGAACAATGTTGAAATAGGTTCATACTCATTGCTCTCCGTAGCAGATATCTACAGTAAAGACATTAAAGATAGCATCCCTATTAGTATAACAGTTCAAATAACTTTATGCATAAAATTGATGTGCGAAGCGAGATACGGGATTTGGAATTCAGGTCATATTGACTATTCAAGCCACTTAAAATTTTGGTTAAGTTTAGTTTAGCTGATTTCAAAATCAAGCTTATTCATTCTGGTCCTTTTATCACATCGTTGTATTTATTTCTAAGAATTGAATTCGAAACAACATTCTATTACAATAAACTAATATTGTTTAGTGTATTTAATTTGGTAAGTGGAACGAACAACATTCTATTACTTTATTAGCTGGTGCGTAGGTACAAAGATAAATAGCAGCAACTGAATCTCTTATCTTTTATAAGAGGATTAAGCCTGTCATGAATCATAACATATACTTCTTTATTTCTCACGAAAAGAATAAGAAAAATCTAAAAACGTAAATCACATCTAAGATAAATTTAATTCTTCAAATAAATAATCTAATTCAATGATCAATGTCACGATGAGAAGGACATGACATGCTGATTTTTTAGTCTTTCAAGCGTAGGATATTATAATTGTATATTGAATTAAATCTTTAATATCATATCACTGTATCAAAAGTTAAAGATTCATATAGAAGATCTCAAGTTTAAGACCTTTAACTCCCTTCCTCTAAAAAATTTTTTTTCTACCTTTTATGCACAACAAAAAAAAAAGATAAAAGATTAACTGCGTCAATTTAGATTTACAATATTGGATTATAAATAAATATATCTTATTACATAACAATTAACGTATCAGTTTTGAAATAAATTTTTTAAATAATTACTGTATGAAATTTCATAATTTTTTTGTTTTGTTTTCAATTGACGTATTGTAAAAAAATGTATTAAATTAAGAAACATTAATACAATTCTTGACTTCTAAATTGGAGACGAGGACCCATAAAAGTAAAAGAACACAAGAGCACTGTTCAAGTGCATGCGTGTGTACTGTCAAGCATGATCATCATTTGATTATATTTTGGTTCTTCGTTATGCGTTTGTCCTTCCCCAGGCCCCCACACTCAACATCTCCAGGTTTTATTCACCAACACCTGGAATTAGAAGTAAGGAAAAAAAATAATTACCTAAAGTTTTCATTGGATGCTGCCGACTAAATTTTGATGAGAGAAGTAGAGATTAACTAAAAGTAAAAAAAGCTTACAACTTTAATGATATTATTTACCTAAGAGTTTAGAGGTTATAGGATACCTGGTAATCTTACGAAAATGCTGATGTGGCAGAAATGTGAGATTATCCAAGTTATGTAATTCCCTTAAACCAAACGCATGAATCTTACATTCCTAAGGTCACATTAGCGGGGTTATGATACATTACTCCGAACCAAACGCCCCTAACAATTAAATAAACCTGTACAAGATTTAGTTCTTGAACCAAGATCTGTTTTGAGCTGGCTGAAAATATCTTGTCTCCTAACTTCAAAATTTGTCCATATAGCTATGAAGCTATATCTCAATTGTCCAAAGGATTTTGCTCCTATACTCGAAAAGAAGCCTAGCTTGCAAGTTGGCCACTAATAGTAAGGTCTTTCGAAAAGGTTGGATTATGTTTTCAATGAACAAAAGATATTTACAGCCATCTCTGAACGGATCTTACTCCAAGAATCAAATCTTCTGCAAGATTGTTGTCTGACTATTGGAGAGTAAGGTCTTTCGAAAAGGTTGTATTTTGTTTTCAACGAAGATAAGATATTTCCAGTCATCTCTGAACAGATCTTGTTCCAAGAATCAAATCTTCTGTAGGATTGTTAATAATTTTTTAAACAGCACTTTCAAATATTTAAACATTAAATATAATATTTAAAACTTCAAAAACACGTCACAACAATCCCCCTTACTCTACTTTTTTCCCTCTATAAAAGCTTAACTTCTTCTCCTCCGACCTAGTACCTCTCACCCCTCCTGCTGCCTTGAAACATTTTCCCTCCTATCGTCCCTCTTTCTTTATTTTTTTAATATACACTTTATAAATTTATTGTTCGTTCATCTTTTTAATTCCAACATCCATTCATTTCAACTTGGTTTTTTTTTTAAAAAAAAAACAACTTTTATCTTACAGCCCTTGTTTTTCCATCTTAATTCATTAACTTCACTATATAACTTATTTCTCATGTTTTCAACATCTTCATTTTCAAATGTTTTATACAACCGATAAAAAATTTAAAGTGAGTATAATCTTGGATAAAACGTATCAAAGTGAGCATAATCTTGGATAATCAATATCCATATTGATTATGTTTTTATATATTATTTATAAATTTCAGTCCATTTTCTTCCGCTTTCTTATGCATATTCTTTTGCATAAATATTACAATATTTTCAATAACAACATCAACAATTTATATTTATAGGTAGACGCATATTACTACTCACAATTGTTCCATTATACAAGCCAATTACAATGAAGATAGTTACATTATTCCGTCACACAATTCAGTTAGTGACGATTATCAGATGCATCAACAATGCACGTGAAGATGATCAAATATATGGATTGTTAATGTTGGTACTTTAGGATTATTGGATTTAATTGCTGGTCCATTAATCCGATAACAAGAAGTTATAGCAATTTCTCATAAAAATATCATAAGAAGTCAGATAGAAGGAAAAAATCCCAGCTACAAGTTCAGATATGAGAGTCGCTCAACTTTTTTAACGTTCAGTCAAATGAGTTAAACACTATCAAATAAATAGGGTTTAAATTACAAGTGTAAAACAAAAAAAAATGTACTTTTATTTTATTCTTATTATTTTGGTAATTTTACTTGAATATATATATATATGTAAAAATAATATTTTATTTAAATGTGTTTTGGTTTAATCTTATATATTAATTTAATATTCATGATTCCATTCGAGTTAATGGATCACTCTAAATTTGTTACCGTTTCACATTTAATTAAGGTTAAATTGTTTAATTTATCTAAATTTTTTAAATTAACTTTTCATTGCATTAATTAACAATGCCACCAAACACATATTCTAATAAATATACATCAATATATTTCTTTCTAATCTCGGGGCGTAGCCCGGGTCATTACCTAGTCTTTTCAAAACCTCCACCAAAAAGAAAAAATCTTTTCAAAACCAACATATTTCGTCTTTGTACTTTGTCCCTACATATCGTTTCACTTTTCTCCAAAGTTGGTAACTCAATTGAAAAGTCAAAACATTTAATCAAATCAAATGGTGTATGATGAGTCATTGCTGTTTCAAATTATCTATCAACGAGAGATATATCATTGAAAAAATTATTGATGCCTCCTGAGAAGAAAAAGGTCATCCGTGTTAAAAATAATACTTCCCTAAACCTACACGCAAACACACCGGAACAAATCCTGGCCGGCAGTCAACCACGGCAAATAACCAAACTAACAACACCCTGGGAATTCAAAAATGCCACCCTTGACCCCACTCTCAACTTCAGGACATCAGCATCCCTGCAACCGTAAAGAGAAGCGAACACAGCATCACCCCTGCATCGGCACCCAACCCCATTGCACCATTATCCAACGACGGAGATCGACCAGAAATCGTGACCGGCGGAGACTGAGAAGAGTCAGCTGCAGGGGGCTCAATGTAGGGAGGAGGTGGTGGCTGGTTGAGACTGGGAGGCAATCCAGCGCCGTGATTGACGAGGATCTCGAATGCCATCCCACGCTGGCACTGGATACCGTCGTCGGCGTCGGAATAGTAGTAGTTTGTGCCCTGAATGGTCAACGGCACTGCGATGGTCAAGGGTTGATCGAAGTCAGGGCTGCCTCCGTTGTACTGGAAAGTATCAGTGTCTAAAGCGTCGTCCATTGTGCAGCTCCGATATGTTGTCTCATTGTAGGTCTGGATCACCGTCTGATTCGTACTGGTCCTAAATACTACGGAAATTTCAAATAAAATAGTAAGATGACATTTGAAGAATGAAAAAAAAAAAGAAAAATGTTAAAAGTTTTGGGACTTACTGAGATAGTCACCGAGATTGAAAGTTTGATTAGCAGCCCAAGAGGAGTAATTGGTGGCGGTTGTATTAGTGTTGGAATCGAAGAACCATCCGGCGTCGCCACCAACGGTGTGGTTAGTGTATGCGGTTGCCGTGGCGACGATGGTGAGGAGCGATATCACCGTCAGATTGAGTTTGATGTTTGGAGCCATGACCCCGTTGAATTTGAACCTGCGCGTCTGATCTGATTAATCTCAGCTTTTGAGTTGTGGCCTGTGCGGTTTTATTTTAAAAAGGGGGAAATGTCAGCGAAAGGAGCACTTTTTTAATTTCCGGGTACAGGATGGACCGGTTCGGTATCGACCCTGTTACAACAGTAACACCTATCCGGCGAAGCCTTAAAAACCCGGGTAGGGCCCGGCCTAGCAGCATAAAATTGAAAAAATATGTATTATTAAAATAATCTTTTTTTTACCGAAACATGCTACTTCACAAAATTATAACAATTTTAAAAATAATTTAATTTAATACACTACTTTTAAAATAAGAGTATTAGTTCTATGGTTTGACTTTAATAACCAAAGCAATGCGATGTGCAGGAAGAGGAAGGCGGTTATGTGGTATGCTTCCTTACCATGTACAGCCCGTAAAGTGGGACCCACAAATGGTCCCGCTCTCTGGTCAAACAAACTCCTTACTTTTCTTTCTTCCTTCCTATCCTACGTTAATCATGCCATTTATTGCACTTCTAGCATTCTTCTGCATATGTGGTTTTTGAGACGACTAATGGCTCAAATCAGATCTAAATTATATATGGAAATTACTAAGGGATGTCTAGTTAACAGATAATTATTGTCTTATTTTTTATGTGAAAAATGGAAAATTATTATAGACTTCATTTATTATGGACTTTTACAAATTTTTAAGGACAATAATATCCTTAATTAAGTTTAACAATAAAATTATAAATTTAGTCCCAAATAAAAAAATTTTAATTTTAAGAGTTAGTTTTAAAATTTTAAATATATTATTGTAGGGTTTAAAAAAAAACTTATCAAAATTTAACTCTAAATAAATCTAAAGATATTTTTATTATTCAAATATTTTTTGACAATAATTATTATTCTTTACAAAATTCAATTATAGACACTCGCAGTTTTGGCCAAATTCTTCTTTGCTATTTTTTTTTTCCAAATTCTTCTTTGTTAGTTATGATGCCTTTTGTGATGAAGAGTTTTCACAAGCATAAATTCAAGAATTGGCTCTCAAATTCCAATTATCAAACGGTGATGATGAAACCAATAGCATAAATACTCAAAATTTGTTAAGTTCTGAAATAGAAACGGAAACTGCTTTTGATTCCAAAGCAGAATCTTTGAGATTCAACAACAAACCATTGATCACAAACCACCGTCATAGTTAGAGAGAAGGGGGGAGAAATAATCTTGTCAAGCATCGAATGGAAAACCAATAGCTTTGATCTTCCGCTTTCGCTTTGGATTATTAAGAGGAAATTACAATGGCAAGACAGGTTTTGAGAAGCAAGGGAATCGGCTTATGTTCAATGAAAAAGGCTTATTAATTCTTGCATACATTCTATTTGATCTTCTCATTTTCTTCATTCCCCCTTCCCTTCATCTTTTCACTAGATCTATCTGTTACCCTCATCGAATGTGCACTATCCAATGCACGCCATTGCAGTATAAAATGCAGACAAGTCCTGAAAAACCCGAATCCTTCATGTTTAACACATGATTGACACCATAATGAAAGGCAGCCAAAGTCCTCAAACCAACTTCTCTAATGGCATCAACTTCTCTAATGGCATTAGCATCTATCCAGTGATAAATCTGTCTAATGGTTGAAAATCTCCTTGAACACCTCCTTGTTGGAAAAACAACGGTATATAAGGTCCCATTCTCTAATGTGCCAATTGCATAACCTTCTTCATTCATGTCCTAAGCACCTAGATTTTGTGGATGTCCTGCACGTCCAAAGGAAAAAAAATATGGATGTAAATAGAGCGTATGTGGGGCAAGTTGCTGGGCTGAGTTGGAAGTTAGACTATGATTAGAGCTGTCAAAAACTGACCCGAACCATATAAATCGACCCGACCGACCCGAACCCGAAATTAACCCGATCTGGTTTGACTAAAAAAGTAAACGACCCGAACCCGACCGACTCGTAACCCGATTGACCCGTAACCCATTGACCTGAAACCCGATTGACCCGAGAATCTAACCCGAAAAACCCGAGAATCTAACCCGAAAGAACCCGACAAACTAATGAAATACTCCCTCTGTCCCTATTTATCTGCCTCCTGCTAGAAGTTTTATTTGTTTCTAGAAACTTTATTTATTCCTTTTTATCTGTCTATATCCCAGCATTAATTATTAATTTTTTAAAATTACCCTTTTAAACTACTTTTTTTCTCTCTTAAATAAATATTTTTTCTAAATAGGAGAGAGAATTAAAGAAGAAGAGAGATAATGATAAAATAAGAAAGTCAATGTAAATATGTATGAAATTTTGTACCATAATTATTTTTTTTGCCCTATATGAAATGATTAATTGTAATAGACAAATAGGGACAGATGGAGTATTTTTATATACCTCATAAACTTCAAATTTAATAAATAAATTTGATAAAGAAAATAAAAATAAATATTTGATAAAATTTTGATCAAAGTGAACTTAAAAAAATATTTTTTCATAATTATGGTTTTTAAATTTTATTATTATGAATTTATGATTGAATTATATGAATTTATAGAATATTATTACTTAAATTTAATAATATTAATTATGAACATTATTAAGGAAATTTTGAGAATTTACAAAAGGCCATGTTGATTTCATCATTACTGATCAAATCAATAAATAAATTTTTTCATGTGAATGACAATTTTCCATTCTAACTAATAAAATTTATAAATTATAGTAGTATTAATAAATTACTAATATTCATATCAAATTAGTGAATTATCTATCCAACAAAAAGTATCTAAATATTAAAAATTTGAAATTAAAATTTCAATATATTGTCATATATTTTTTCCTTATAATTTAGTTCTCGCCAAAACAAATAATTTAATGAGAATGCCGAATGTAGTGTGTGTGCAAGTTGTTCTATTATGCAGAAGTAGGTGATGTTAATCACTAATCACTATAAAGTATAGTTTATATATAAGTGTTAGAAAGGAAAGAACAAAACAAAGTCATTAGCACTAAGATAATAAGATACTAAGATTAGTAGTTCATGGTGGCCATAGCTGTATGAATCATGAATTTATTATATATAAATTAGAATTTAGAAATAAATTAGTAAATAATAAAAATTTAAATATTTATTTTATTTAAAACTATAGATAATTTATAGGAAAATTTTAAAAAAAGTTATAAATATTACTAATGTAATTAATGCATTTATAACATTACAAATTTAATTAATTTAATTACAATTTATAACAAATCTAATAAATAATATTTTTGATAAAATCTCTCTTAAGTATTAATTTGTAAAATCAAAACTTTAATTTAATTTAAAAAAATCGACAATCCGAATGACTCGAGAGTTAAATAAAAAAAAATCGAATTCAAATGATATAAAACCCAAAAAACCTGTAACCTGAAAGACCCGATGGTCAAACCCGAAAAACCCGAACCTGAAACCCGAATGACCCGAAACCCGACAAACCTGAGGATAAAACCCGAAAAACCCGAGACCCGAATGACCCGAGACCCGAATAACCCGAGACCCGAATGACCCGAGATCCGAATGACCCGAAACCCGAAATGACCCGAAACTCGAAATGACCCGAAAATCTCTTTTGATCCAAACTGACTCGACTTTATTGACCCGAACCTGAAACATACCCGATCAACCCGATTTGACACCTCTCACTATGATTGAGCTTATTTGGTCCACTCCTAATATCTACTACTTCAGAACAAATTTTGTCTACTACAATCTTTGACTAATGTGCTGCCTGGGCAATTCTTCTTACAGCAATATTCCAATCTGTTAGATCAGCCGTTATTTTTTGACCTGTACCCATAGTCTTACTATACTTTTCAACTGCCAGAATTATCAATCGTGCTTGCTCAATTAATTGATCATCCACGTGTTCAAAAGCTATGCGATTGTGATGATTCTGAAACAGCAAGGGAAATCTTGGTTCCAGAAGCGGAAGTGTGTTTTCAATTTCATCGTGTAGTTCTCACCAGTGATCTATAACCCTTTCTTTGTGATCTACTATGGTAAACTGACCATTGGGCCAGTGACGGGCTAAAATTAAGCATGTAAACAGGCCCATATGAGTAGCTCCGTAACAAAGAACGCGTAGATTTGGCCCAAGGTTTATGGGTACAGGTCTAAAATTCGGGTTGTTCATGAAGTTGTATTTGGGTTCTCAATTGTCTAACAAACATGCAATCCAATAAAAATTGAACCTAATTACAAATCTTTCTTTTCTTTTTTTTTTTTTGTAAGGAAGTGTTAGGGCCATATCTTGTTAATATAATCATTGCCATGCAATGTTTAATGAGCATTACATTTCCTTATTGCAACTTCCTGTTTCTAGCACCACCATCTCTACTTCCCAAGCAGTCAAGCACCAGCAGTGTGGCTTCCAATAGGTTGCAAGACAATGGATTAGGCTTGTTTGATTGAACTTGAATTAGAGACAGTAAAAGAGGTTATTTTGAGCATTTACCTCGCTTGGTGCACTTAGGTAAAATATCAGAAATGAGGAAGCTGTACCATTAAAGTAGGCATTTTTCTTTAATATGTTTTGTATCTAGGTGCTGGATTTAAGTGTATTATTGCTGCTGTTGTTGTCATTGACTCTATTTATATCCTCCTTTTGCTTCTAACTTTATTTATTTGATGCTCTTCCTGGTTCTATTGGAATACCAGAGTTGGGTTTGCTACTTGTGATGCTTTATCTATATAAATCATATTTAGTAAATTATTTTGCTAGTTATTCTCTTTTATTTTCAGTCTAGTATAAAGGTGCTTCTGACTATTATAAGATCTATTTTATACTTTTAGTTTCTATACCGTTAGTTAAACAAGAAGGAACAAGTTCGATTGTTTTTGACAGTGAGGGGATCGAGGATCCATTCGATTGAAAAAATCGAGGGTTAATTGAAGCACGAGAGACGCACTTGATGGAGTAGGGATACTAGTTGGGTACAGTGTTGGAATGGGAGGTCCCGCCAGTTAGGCGGATTTGGGCTTGTTGGAACTGGACTTGGGTACTGGAGTGGGATTGTAGGTAATGGCCTTGGAGCTGTGGGCAACGGGCTAAGGAAAGTTTATGGGCACTAGGCACGATCATAACGGCCATTCAACCAACAGAAGTGGAACCTCGACTCCCACTGAGTAATAACGAGTATGGTGGTGCCAAGGCAATTTAAATTCTTAGCGTTGAAGCCCGTTTCAGTTCGTTCGTAGCGTGTAGTGCTTAAACACGAAACAGTTTTGCTCTTGTTCTTTCTGGAATTTGATTGCATAAATATGGTTAATTCTCTAACATGATGTTGGTTGCAGTCACATAGTATCTGAATCTGAATCTATGGGTTTGTTACTGAATGTATAGTAAACGTTTGAATATCATTCACAGTTCTTTGCATGTCTGTTTTTATTGTGGGGAATTTGCATATCCAAAGTACACAAAGCCTAAACAATCCTTCCATTGGGGCTATGGTCGGGAGACTCAAGGCAGTATCAAAGGAAAATGTGCATCAATCCCCTATATCCATTTACTAATTCGGGCCTGTCATTTATCTGAATGAATGATACACTTGAAAGTTAGAAAAATCTTCCCAATATGTTTTGGCACACAAGAAAACCGGAGAGAAAATAGATAACTTTTAACAGCTATCATCATAAATGATGATTTGTATATAAATATATTTCACTTCATAAATGTTGCCAATTTGTAGTCTTCTTTCCATAATTAAACACTACTACCACATTCTATTTTTCTTCCCTTAGAAGCGACGATTAAAATTTAAAAATTACCGTTATAAAAATAAAAAAAAAAAACTACATAAAAAAAAGAGTAAAAACGAAGCCTCTACTACTACCTAGTACTAATAATATATATATACAACTAATAAAATAAGTAAAGGATAGGTGAAAACTAAAGAGAGGGAGAGAGAGAAGAAAGTCCTCGGCTGTTTGCCTGTATCATTTAACCACCTATCTTCTATATTGTTTTTGACTGGGCAACCATAAGGAGGGCCTGTTGCTAATTACTTGCTAAATCCACCTTCTCTCTCGCGTCCATTTCGCTCTCTCTCGTCTTCTCCGATTCTCTCTTCTCATTTTCTAACAGAACTTTTTTCTTATTTTTCTCCTTTTTTTTCTTCGCGCTTTCTGGATTTATTTATCGTTTTCACTTTTAATCGATATATTTAACAGGAAACTCCAACGTTGAACCCAACTGATCCAGTTTTTCACAGGCATGTTCATCATCTTCTCCATTGCACGTCACATTTTCATATTTTCAATAATTTTTCAAATATGTGACTGTTAAACTCTGATCTGGGCATTTATCGGAATTGTTTATACTTCAATTAGGTTGGATCGGTCTTTTATTGTCTACTGATATCTCTCATAATATTAGTTTGTTAATTTCAATCCCAATAGATCGATTTGTCAATGTGAGAAGAGATCATCGTCTTTTTAAGGTAATTAGGGAAGTTATATGCGTGTTTATATTTTTGAATGTCCGCACGCTTGATGAGCTAGATCCGTGTATTCTTGTTAATTCTCACGCTTTGGTTCAAATCTGAATTGCTTTTGTCTGAGCGATTCGAGTTAGTTGCACTTAGTGGGATAGAATTTTACGTTCTGTATTTAATTTCTTAAGTGTTAATGTTGATAGTCAAAGATAGGGCCATGTTTCGCTTAGTTTGTGGAGAATATCAATTATCAACTGACTTTAGGCGCGCTTCATGATTCTTCTTTGATTTATGCTAAACGAGCAATTTCTCCTGGTTGATGGTCATGCATCTTTAAACTTTGTGATTGTTGGTATTTTAAGAATTGATTGGAGTGGCTGTTTTTTTTTTCTCTCATTCTTTTTGCTTTTGCAGCTGGAATTGAAGTGAAATAATTCAAATGAATCTGTTAGGTTTTTAAATTATTAATAAAATGGAAGAGGAAGAGGAAAAGAAGTTCAGTGAAACTTCTGTACAGAGTTCAGATACTCCTAAAGTAGCTCCTGTTTTGGAGGATAGGATTGGAGGATCTCATCAAGAGAATGTTAATATTACTGGTGGCGAGGAACCTATTGTGAGAAAAGATGATAATTCAGATTCACAGGGAGTTCATTCTGCATCTCTGATTGGGGATGAAGAGCACTTTGAGCCTGTATCTTTAGAAAATCAAGATAAAGCTGTTCAGGAGGCTCATGTTGTTCAGGTGGACTCAAATCGGTCCTCATATTCAGACTATGACAGACACTCATCTGGTGGGTTTGAGGATTATGATTATTACTTAATGCCTGAACCACGGCATGATCGTTCTACTTCAAGCCCTGGACCTGAAAGACCAACGGATTATACCATTAAGCAGTCAAGCTCAACAACTAGTCTTGATTCTGCCTATTATGCAGATTCTGGTTACTCCCCCCTTGGTTCGCCAATGAAGCCTAAACCAAAAGCTGTTATGCCAAATGTGTCTCCTGAGTTATTGCATTTAGTGGATTCTGCCATTATGGGGAAGCCCGAAAGCTTGGACAAGCTTAAGAATATTGTAAGTGGGGCTGAGACTTTTGGAAGTGGGGAGGATATGGAGAGCATTCCTTTCTTGGTTGTTGATTCACTTATTGCAACTATGGGTGGAGTTGAAAGTTTTGATGAGGATGAGGACAACAATCCTCCTAGTGTGATGCTGAACTCTCGGGCTGCAATCGTGGCAGGTGAACTTATTCCTTGGCTTCCCTGGGAAGGAGACAGTGACATTCTCATGTCTGCCAGGACACGGATGGTTAGGGGCTTGCTTGTTATATTACGGGCTTGTACGAGAAACAGAGCAATGTGCTCTATGGCTGGTTTATTAGGAGTTCTTTTGAGGTCAGCTGAGAATATTTTTTCCCAGGGTGTTAGCTCAGAGGAGCAGATGAAATGGGATGGAACTCCCTTATGCTATTGCATCCAACATTTGGCGGGGCATTCACTAAGTGTTATTGATTTGCATAGATGGTTTCAGGTCATTACAAGAACACTTACTACTGTTTGGGCGCCTCCCTTAATGCTTGCATTAGAGAAGGCCATGAGCGGGAAAGAATCTAGGGGACCAGCTTGCACTTTTGAATTTGATGGTGAAAGCTCTGGTTTGCTTGGTCCTGGGGAAAGTCGTTGGCCATTTACCAATGGATATGCCTTTGCAACATGGATCTACATTGAATCATTTGCTGATACCTTAAACACAGCGACGGCTGCTGCTGCAATTGCTGCCGCTGCTGCAGCCAAGTCAGGAAAATCATCAGCTATGTCTGCTGCTGCTGCTGCAAGTGCACTTGCTGGTGAAGGCACAGCACACATGCCTCGTTTATTTAGTTTCTTATCTTCTGATAATCATGGAATAGAGGCTTATTTTCATGCACAGTTTTTAGTGGTTGAAAGTGGGATTGGAAAAGGAAAGAAGACTTCTTTGCATTTTACTCATGCATTCAAGCCTCAATGTTGGTATTTTATTGGTTTGGAGCATGTATGCAGGCAGGGACTTATTGGGAAAGCAGAGAGTGAATTGAGATTGTATATTGATGGATCCTTGTATGAAAGTCGTCCTTTTGAGTTTCCTCGCATCTCCAAGTCGCTTGCATTTTGTTGCATCGGGACAAACCCCCCTCCTACAATGGCTGGCTTACAACGCCGCCGTCGTCAGTGCCCTTTATTTGCTGAAATGGGTCCAGTATATATCTTTAAGGAGCCAATTGGGGCAGAAAGAATGGCTCGTATGGCTTCTAGGGGAGGGGATGTCCTGCCATCTTTTGGTAATGGTGCAGGACTTCCTTGGCTAGCCACAAATGATAACATGCAAAAAATGGCAGAGGAAAGTTCTCTATTGGATGCTGAAATTGGAGGCTGCATTCACCTACTCTACCACCCATCTCTGCTTAGTGGGCGATTCTGCCCAGATGCTTCTCCTTCTGGTGCTGCAGGTGAATAAATTCATCTTTGATTCCAGCATATACATAACTTTCTAGCATATGACTTTTGGATAGTTAACTCCGTTAAATGTCTGCAAAGAAAGTTCTCCTTCTGTGAGCAAACTCGTTTCTTACCTTACCCTTTTTTAATTAATATATGCTCCTGTATCAGATAATGGTTTACAACATTGAGCCAGAGCAGAGAGATGGTTATTATATTATTCCATTTCCTTTGTAACCCTTCCCTAAAACTTCTTCTTCTCTCTTTGCGTGTATTCATGCGAGTGTTGGAGGGAGGGATGGTGGGTGGGGGTATGGTATGAAAGTTTTCTCTATATACAAGATTTTGTCTGTTTATTCTTAAATTACCTATGTGGTGATTCAGGCATGCTGCGCAGACCTGCTGAGGTTCTTGGGCAAGTCCATGTTGCAACAAGGATGAGACCCACGGAGGCTCTCTGGGCTTTAGCGTATGGAGGTCCCATGTCTTTACTTCCTCTAGCAGTCAGCAATTTGCGCAAACATAGCCTCGAACCAGAACAGGGCAGTCTTCCACTGTCTTTGGCTACAGCTGCTCTTGCTGCGCCAATATTCAGAATTATTTCTATTGCCATCCATCATCCTGGGAACAATGAAGAGCTATGTCGTACGAAGGGACCTGAAATTCTGTCAAGAATCTTAAACTATCTTTTACAAACATTGTCTTCTCTTGGTGCTGGACAGCATAATGGTGTGGGAGACGAGGAGCTTGTTACTGCTGTTGTTTCCCTTTGTCAATCTCAGAAGCATAATCATGCACTTAAAGTGCAGCTTTTCAGTACACTGCTTTTGGATCTTAAAATTTGGAGGTTGTGCAGCTATGGACTCCAAAAGAAACTTCTATCATCACTTGCAGATATGGTATTCACAGAGTCATCAGTCATGCGAGTTGCCAATGCTATGCAGATGCTTCTCGATGGCTGCAGAAGGTGCTATTGGACAACTCGTGAAAAGGACTCCCTGGATACTTTTTCCTTAACTGATGCTACCCGTCCAATGGGTGAAGTGAATGCTTTGGTTGATGAGCTCTTAGTCGTCATTGAACTTCTAATAGGAGCAGCACCACCTTCATCAGCCGCAGATGATGTCCGTCGTTTACTTGGATTCATGGTTGATTGCCCACAACCTAACCAGGTGAGTTCATGCTGTTTCTTGTTTCCTTTTGCTAGTGCCTTTGAAGATGTTATTTTACTTCTTTCTTTTTTTTAGTGTTTTTAGATTAAAGATGAAAACTATGTCGGTTTAAGAGGCATGAGCGGAGCATTTGGTTGTATGCCTGCCTCATTTTCTTATTCTTGCACTAGACATTACTCGTTACTTTTTTTGTCAGGTTGCCAGGGTGTTACATTTGATCTACAGGCTAGTGGTACAACCAAATACGGCCCGAGCTCAAACATTTGCAGAGGCGTTCATGGGCTGTGGTGGGATCGAAACACTTCTTGTCCTCCTGCAACGAGAAGCTAAAGCTGGAGATCACCACATTCCTGATTCTAGCATTAAGGCTGATGAAAGCTTGTCAATTCAAAAATCCGAACCAGACCCAGAAAGTAGTGGTACGGATCCAGAAGGAAGTCAGGATGAAGAGTATCCAAAGGAGAGGGATCAAAATTCACAAACGAAGGATAATCAATACCAACAGTTTGATAGTGGTAATGGCCTTGTGGCCATTTCTCCTGATATGAAAGTCGGAAGGATGTCATCTGTTTCTGAGAATGCTTTTATGAAGAATTTGGGTGGAATAAGTCTTTCAATTAGTGCAGACAATGCAAGGAATAATGTTTATAATGTTGACAAAAGTGATGGTATTGTTGTTGGGATCATTGGGCTTTTAGGTGCTTTGGTAGCCTGTGGGCATCTGAAATTCGGTTCACGCGTGTCCTCAGAGATGACGAGCAGTCTTTTTGGTGGTGCACTGAATGATGCTGGTGGCGGTATGTTTGAAGATAAAGTTTCCCTTCTGCTTTTTGCATTGCAAAAGGCGTTCCAGGCTGCTCCTAATAGGCTCATGACAAGCAGTGTATACACAGCTTTATTAGGGGCCTCGGTATGACGATGAATTTTTCGTTTATTATTATCTTGAACTTGTTGATGATAATGATGTTTCTGCATATATTTTCCTTGCAGTTTTGTCTGTTGAAAAGCTTATTAGTCTACCATTTTATCGATTCTGTGCTACTTTCTTTTCTTTTCTTTCGTATTTTTTAATTATGTTATTTTGGGGAAGGGAGATTCTAACTGGTCCTTTGCACTGTGCCCCCGGGTGGTGGGGGGGGGGGGGGGGGGAGGGGGGGGTCGTCCTGCACCAATTATCAGGCCAAATGCTCTGATGCTACTACTTTCTCTTATTCTTTCTTAATTAGGCACCAATATGTGGTATTTTTTCTGCTTGGCTACCATGCTATGATATTTCAACTTGCTTAAGGAAAAATATTACTCTGCTTTAGAGCGCTATCGAAGCTTTCTTATATTGCACTTGCAAATACTATTGCATGCTGAAGTCATTTATACTTCTTTTTTCTTTTAACGTCCTCAGATCAATGCTTCTTCAACAGAGGATGGATTGAACTTTTATGATTCTGGTCATCGTTTTGAACATTTACAACTGTTGTTGGTTTTGTTGCATTCACTGCCCTATGCTTCTAGAGGTTTCCAAAGTCGGGCACTACAGGTATGATTGTCTGGATTATTGGTTGCAAATTTTGTTTTCCTTTTGTTTGAGTTCTTAGAAAACAAGCTTTAAGACTAATATATACTTACAAAACAAAATATAATTTACAACCATCATATCAGTTTGTGCATAGCATATCTCATCCTGAATTTATTAACTACATTCATATCTTGGTCTGTTGCCTTTTGTTTTTACACTTTTTGTTTTCCTGATTGTATAACTTCTGATTTTCCATTAACTTTCTACATTTTTTTCTTTCTATACGATTTCAGGATCTTCTGTTTTTGGCTTGCAGTCATCCAGAAAATAGAAGTAGTCTAACAAATATGGAGGAATGGCCTGAGTGGATATTAGAGGTCCTTATCTCTAATTATGAGGTAATCTTTTGTGAACTCTAAAGTTTTTCTCTCTTTCAACTAGACTTGCATGTTTCTTCCCCTTGTCATTTTCGATGATTTATCACAATTAAATCTGGTAGTTGATATTGGTTTGTAGTGGAACCGTAGAGTTTTCTAATTAGTATTTGACCCTTAGTAGCTTTAAATATTAGTATACTCCTTGTACTGAGGATTATACATTGTTGCTTGATTTTGCAGATGGATGCTAGAAAACTGTCTAATTCAGCTAGCTTAGGAGACATAGAGGATCTCATACACAATTTCTTGATTATTATGTTGGAGCATTCAATGCGCCAAAAGGATGGATGGAAGGTTTGTCTATATCCCTTTTATCCACTTTATTGCATCTTTTCATATACATTTGTCCACCTAAATGTCAAGGATGTCAGTTCCATTTAAATTTTCTGGTTATTGCTTCCATTTTACAGGATATTGAAGCTGCAATTCATTGTGCAGAATGGCTCTCTATTGTGGGCGGATCTAGCACCGGGGATCAAAGAATTAGGTATTGTCTCAAACAATACACCTTTTGCCGTTTGAATGTGAATGACATTACTGGAACTGCTCCTTTTTTGTTCCTTTTCCCTGGAATGTACGTAAAAAGAGCTCATCTCAATGTGGGAATATCCACAAGATGCACTTATAATAAAAATAACCAAGTTTGTATTCTACATGGATAAAGAGGTCTTTTACTTGCCATCTTGTAGAATCACTCAATCATTGGATTTTGGCCATGCAAAGGCAACAAAAGGTTGTCTTTTGACCTTGAGAAGTGCAAAAATATGGAAACTTTATTTGTTTTTTCTTTTGCTCTATTCTAAAAGTTTTGAGACATCATGTAAAAACAAACTGAAAATGTTCACATGGGATATATTGGCAATAAAACTTCAGCGATTTATTTAATATTGACTCATTGATTGTTTTTCATAATATGCTCTTCATGGAGTGAATAAAAAATTTGAAACTTCCATAGAGTTCTTGAATAAGTCTATACTAAAATACTCTAGGCAACTATTGCTGTTCATCCTGAAAGCTTATCTGTTTGTGTGTGTCTGTGTGGGGGTGTGTGTGTGTGTACACATATTGATAAACAAGTATAGATATTAACTGATCGTAAATACCAATGTGGTTGTGTTCTGAAGGCGTGAAGAATCTTTGCCGATATTCAAGAGGAGGCTCTTGGGTGGTTTGCTTGACTTTGCTGCCAGGGAACTGCAGGCTCAGGTAACAGTTAGTTGCTACTAATTGCAGTTATTATGATGCAATGTTGATGGCTTCTATCTTTTTAATAATTAACAGAGTTTCCTTGCAAAGACATCATTGTTATATGCGATAATTAAAAAGTAAAATATCTTCCCTCTTGGAATTTTTTAGAACTTTTTGTCATTTTGCTCTTCTTGACTCCTTTCCGTTTTTACACAATCATTTGTTGCCTTCATCATTGCTATTCAATTAAGTTCCTACCACTTGAGGGAAAATATTGCAACAATCCTTAATTGAGCTTTTCTTCTGTGGCAGACTCAAGTTATTGCTGCAGCAGCTGCTGGGGTTGCAGCAGAAGGTTTGTCCCCGAAGGAAGCTAAGGCAGAAGCAGAGAATGCTGCACAGCTTTCAGTTTTTTTGGTAGAGAATGCCATTGTCATTTTAATGCTTGTCGAAGATCATTTACGGTTACAAAGTAAGCTTTCTTGTGCATCACACAAAGTCGATGGTAATGTATCTCCTCTTACTCTCGCATCTCCCCTAAATAATCATTTGAATTCAACGGCATCAATTGGTAGAGAATCATTTGATTCCGTGGATGATAGTGGATCTGGCAATTCTGGCGGACTCGCTCTAGAAGTAAGTTATTGTTCTTTGAAAAGAACATTTATATGCATATGTTCAATTGTGCATAGTTTATAATCTATTATTTTCTTTATTTGCCAGAATGTCTAGCTGGGTTTAATAAGCTGTAGCATTGGGCATGTTACAGTTCGTCTTAGGCCTGATTGTTAATTATTTTGATTGTTTGTTGTTTCTTTTTTTGATTGTTTGATAGCCCAGTTGAATATTACTTTGACTTCCTTTCTACTATGCTTGATTATAATATTTGGTATTCCCCTTCCTGTTCTGTTTTCACACAAGGTCCTTGCTTCAATGGCTGATGCAAGTGGGCGGATTTCTGCAACAGTAATGGAACGGCTTACAGCAGCTGCTGCAGCTGAGCCTTATGACTCTGTCTCCTCTGCTTTTGTGTCATATGGGAGTTGTGCTATGGATATAGCTGAGGGTTGGAAATACAGGAGCCGCTTATGGTATGGTGTTGGCCTTCCTTCAAAAGAAGCTGCCATTGGTGGTGGTGGCAGTGGCTGGGAGCCATGGAATGCTGCTTTGCAAAAAGATGCTAACGGAAACTGGATTGAACTTCCCCTAGTGAAGAAGTCTGTAAGCATGCTCCAAGCTTTATTGTTAGATGATTCTGGACTTGGTGGTGGTCTTGGTATAGGTGGTGGATCAGGTACCGGGATGGGAGGAATGGCAGCACTTTACCAGTTATTGGACAGTGATCAACCATTTTTATGCATGCTTCGTATGGTACTTCTTTCAATGAGGGAAGAAGACAATGGGGAAGACAGCATGCTCATGAGGAATGTAGGCATAGACGATGGAGAAGGATCATATCGCGAAGGAGGCAACATCTTGTCCTTAGATAACAGTGCTAGAATGGCAGCGAGAAAACCACGATCAGCTTTGTTGTGGAGGTAAATTTTTAACAGAGGGCTATCTTGACCAATAAGCACATATGATACATAAGTATACATATCTATGCACTAAAAGTGCCTCTTTCTCTCTTTACATCTCTCTACATGTTAACAACTTAAAACATTGAGTTTGATTATCTTGCAATTATTTATACATCTCTTTACTTTCTATAATGTACACCTTTTTATGCTTTTCTCCTAATACACATAAGCACTTTGTAACATATATGCTTTTGTTCTCTTTGATTGTATAATGCAATCCTATTGCTTCCACTTCACTCCAAGATTCATGCAGGATGAGTTTTAGAACTTATTTTCTTCAATTATGTGCAGTGTGCTTTCTCCTATTCTGAACATGCCAATTTCTGATTCCAAGAGACAAAGAGTTCTGGTAGCATCATGTGTTCTCTATTCTGAGGTTAGTTCTAAGTGAATGAGCTCAGTTGGCAATAACAGCCTTGATTAGTTTTTATAGTTTACTTCTTATTTATGCTCTTTTTGTGGCATAGCAATATGTTGTTTTCTTCTTTGCTTATTTCTCATCTATTAACATATTTATTCTATCATGATAACATACTTGAGCATTCAGTTTTGGTTTCATCCTTCATACTTAATATGGTTATCTGGGTTGTTGTTCGACATTTTTTGCGGTGACTTAAGTAAGTTGTATGGTGCAGATATGGCATGCTGTTGGGAGGGACAGAAAGCCACTTCGTAAACAGTATCTTGAGGCCATTGTACCGCCTTTCGTTGCTGTTTTAAGGAGGTGGCGACCGCTTTTGGCTGGAATTCATGAACTTGCGTCGACTGATGGCTTGAATCCTCTTACCGTTGATGATCGTGCGTTGGCTGCTGATGCACTGCCATTGGAGGTTACTACATATCATTATCGTTTTTAACTCCTTTAATCAATCCCTGCTAAGAAGGTGTATATTATGTCTGTTTTTTGTGCCAGCAATGATAACTCCCCTTTCTTAATATCTTTGTGTGTTTGCATGCTTCTCTAATTTCTATGGTAAATTTTTTTGGTGGAGTCGATTCTTGACCTTATTCTACATTTTCCCCTTATTTTCATTTTCCCTTGTTGTTTCATCACTTTAGGCTTCTTGACTTGTCCTTGTTTTATTTTTTTTCCTTTTTCAGGCAGCTCTTGCAATGATCTCTCCAGCTTGGGCTGCTGCTTTTGCATCGCCACCAGCTGCTATGGCATTGGCAATGATTGCTGCTGGTGCTAGTGGAGCAGAAGCTCCTGCCCCCACAACAACAACACAGCTTAAACGTGACTCCTCCATGCTTGAGCGTAAAACAACTAAGTTACATACATTTTCAAGCTTCCAAAAACCTCTGGAGGTGCCAAACAAATCACCATCTCTTCCAAAAGACAAGGCAGCTGCAAAAGCTGCTGCCTTAGCTGCTGCACGTGATCTTGAACGCAGTGCGAAGATTGGTTCTGGAAGAGGTCTCAGTGCTGTTGCAATGGCTACTTCTGCTCAACGGAGGAATGCTAGTGATATGGAACGTGTGAAGAGGTGGAATACTTCTGAGGCCATGGGAATTGCGTGGATGGAATGTCTGCAGCCAGTTGATACAAAATCAGTCTATGGGAAAGATTTTAATGCTTTATCCTATAAATTTATTGCTGTCCTTGTTGCAAGTTTTGCTTTAGCAAGAAACATTCAACGATCAGAGGTTTGATTACTGCTTCCTATCATGATTGTCTGCTTTTTGGGAACAGTAACAGTTACTGATAGAGATTTATCTATTCTTCCTTTTCAGATTGATAGGCGCACGCAAGTTGATTTAGTTGCACGACATCGATTATTCAGTGGGATTCGTGCATGGCGCAAACTTATCCATTGCTTGATAGAGATGAACTGTCTCTTTGGGCCATCTAGGGACCAATTCCCTAGTGAGGAACATGTAAGTTTTGAGACTTCACTATCATTTCTCCTTTTGTGGGGAAAAATATATGCTGCTAGATGGCTGATTTTGTTCCTTGTCCCCTTTTCCAACTTTTTCTTCTCCTTTTATGTCACATATAGATTTTCTGGAAGCTAGACTTTATGGAGAGTTCTTCAAGAATGAGAGCTTGCTTGAGAAGGAATTACACAGGGACTGATCATTCTGGTGCTGCTGCTAGTTACGAGGATCAAAGTGATGTGAAAAAAAATCAAGAGGATGCCATAAGCTCATCTAATGCTCCTATTCTGGCAGCAGAAGCAATCTCAACAGAATTAGTTAATGAAGATGATGAACAAGGAGAAATTGATCATGTGGATAACAGAGCCTTTGAAAAAGACCAAAGTGGGGAGGATCAGGCAAGGCAGTCTGAAACAATTGAGCAGCCCTTGCAGAAATCAGTAGAATCCACTGCTACTAAACTTGCCAGTGAGCAAGATATGGTCCAAAGTTCATCAGCAGTTGCTCCTGGGTATGTTCCTAGTGAACTTGATGAAAGAATTTTGTTTGAACTCCCTTCATCTATGGTTCGGCCACTGAAGGTTATACAAGGAACCTTTCAAGTAAGTTTCCAGACTTGTGTTAAAATGCTTGCAGATAACATTCAGTGGTCTTGTTGCTTACAATGGACTTCATCATTCTTAGATCTTGATGTTCTTAACTTTAGCCCTGTTAATTTCTGAAACCTAGATGGTTGCTTAAGTTATGATAAATTTCTGATGCCCAAATTCTTAAAAACTTTGGATGGGATAATTGGGGTGACATGTTCTGCATATAACTCGTAAGAGGGCAAAGACAGTTTGTTGATGAGAAGAACCATGCTATTTTTCTGGAATCTTCACAAAATAGTGGCTTTTGTGATATTAGCATTTTGTGGATTTTGATAAAACTGTGTTAATTGAAAGGGAATATAATTTTTAAATTCTTTGTTTCCTGAAGAAATCTGCATGAGTTGCAAAAGCCAATTAAAGGTGATAAACTTTGCAATTTATTGGAGAACTTGTTAGGATGATATGTGCTTGAAACAAAGCATATTGGAGAGATCTAAGAGGATATAAGATAGGAATTTTAGATATGAAACTTGTGCTAGTGTTTTTGGGCTAATCAATTTAAGATGAAAAGCTTGCCTTGTTTAAATCACCAATCTTCTTCTTTTTTTTTTTGCCTTTTCTCTCCGTAACTCCTCTAACTTTGCTTCACCTCAAGCTATGGGGAATTCACAACTAAGCAGCCATTAACATTTATCAAGCATCCAACATCAAATGTCTGGCCAGTTGCCATGGAGCATGCATCCACGTATTGTCCTGCCTGTCTTTAGAAATTGTGAAATATGAAAGTTTAGGGGGTTCCCGTATGAGTGACATACGATCCTAATTTCACTTGATTTCTCTTTCCCTCATATTATAAATGACTCTGGCTGCTAGTTCTATGGATTTAAGACAAAAGAGGTTGCATTTTGTTTTGAAAGCATGACTGGAAACCAACTTGCAAATTTAGTGTGACCTTTTTCTTATACCTTCAATAATTGTTATCTTGTCCAAGACAAAATTGATCAAGTTAATGAACTATTCTCCTTTTTTCAGGTGACCACTAGGAAAATAAATTTTATTGTTGATAATACTGAAAGCAACACAGCAATGGATGGTTTGGAAGGCAACTCTGAAGTGAGAAATGATGAAAAAGACCGTAGTTGGTTGATGACTTCTCTTCATCAAATGTATAGCCGAAGGTGAAGTTACAGTGAAGAAAATATGTTTCTTTTCATACTCTTTTTTTTTTTTTTTTGTGCTGGCTTTAGAAAATCTGAGCGTGCCTACCATGGCCATTGGCTTTCAAAGTGACAACTTTTATCATTTGGCATTCTATGTGGTTATATTGATCATCATTTTCAGACCAAAATTGTCTAGATATTATATCTGCCTTTTCATAGTAACATGCATGCTGGCACATTTTTGAAAAAAAACAAGATGCTTGCCTGGGACATGGAATGAGAAAAAGGTGTCCAGTCATATTTTATGGTTTTTGTGACTTGGCCTTTCTTTCTGCAACTCATTGTGCATGTTAACCACCAGAAATTTACTACAAATTCTTCAGTGTTCTATACATGTCAATTTTAATGTCTCCATAATATTTTGCCAAAGTTGGAGGTGACTTGCACTTGAGGATGTTGTTTGACTCTAAAATCCAATAAAATGTAGACTGAATTTCAGGTCTTCTGTGTGCTTATTGCATATAATAATATTACCAGGAGTTTAGAGATATATTTGATATTACATTCTGTGCAGTAAATCCATAACATAGTTTTTATATTTTTCCGCATTTGAGAGCTTGAATTTTCCAACTAATGTTTTGCTTTGGCATCTGCTGTTGCATCTGATTTTTCTGGTGTTTCCTTCCCACAGATATCTCCTAAGAAGAAGTGCTCTGGAATTGTTTATGGTTGACCGTTCTAACTTCTTCTTTGATTTTGGGGTATGTTCCCATTCGATACACCTTCAAAATTTTCGCTTTGTGATTAAAAGAAGTATGCTTTTGATTGTTGTTGATCCACACTATTTGCACCTCTTATCTGAATGTTGGCTTTCTTTATTTAAAAACTATTTTTCTTTTCTTATGTTAAAACAATAATGATTGATCCAGAGTTCTGAGGGCCGAAGAAATGCTTATCGAGCTATTGTTCAAGCACGACCTCCTCATTTGAACAACATTTATCTTGCGACTCAGGTTTGCACATGGCCTAGAAAGTTTTTATTTGGAAAGGCCTATCGTTCATTGGGCATTGCACATAAAAAAACAGAGAATATCATTTGTATTTAAGAGGAGAAGAGTAGAAATTTTATGGATATTTTATGCCACAAAATTGTGTCCTTTACAAAGTACTTAAATCTCTTAGCTGCATCTTACAAGGATTTATTTCCTATTCACATTCCTAAACTTGCATATACTGTTTTCTTCTGTAGAGACCAGAACAACTCCTGAAAAGAACTCAATTAATGGAGCGCTGGGCTAGGTGGGAGGTATGAGTTTTAGTCATGTAATTTAAAACTTCAAATTATCCAAAAAAAAAAAATTATATGTAAAATTTGGATTTTTTACTGAAGTAGCATTATCACTGACCTAATTGTAACCTTTCTGCAGATCAGCAACTTTGAATATTTAATGCAGCTAAATACATTGGCCGGACGCAGTTATAATGACATAACTCAGGTGCGAATTTTTTTTAGTGTGCATTTTGATGTGTAATCACTCATTTTTATGAAATAGCGGTCTGCATAATATGACTAAGCTGCATTTTCTGTCTGTCTCTCTTTTTCTTTTGACTTACAGTATCCAGTATTTCCGTGGATTCTTTCTAACTACAGTTCAAACAGTTTGGATCTTGCTGATCCTTCAGCTTATCGGGATCTTTCAAAGGTGGTTTAGCTTTAGCCTTGCTGGCACTTCGTTAATCTGCACTCTGAATCTCTGTTTTGCCATCATAACTTCATGTGTATTTGCAGCCTGTTGGGGCCTTGAATCCAGATAGGCTGAAGAAATTCCAAGAGAGATATGCTAGCTTTGATGATCCGGTCATCCCCAAGTTTCATTATGGCTCACATTATTCAAGTGCTGGAACTGTAGGTTTTCTATTCTTTTCAACTTTCCTGGTTTGTATTTTCTTAGTGGTTATTTAAATTGCTTGATATTTTTAGGGGTACTATTGGATGTATACCTGCAATTCATGAACAGGGTTGATTTTTCGTCATTATTTATATCTGTCATTAGAATTATTTTCATGGTTAATTTGAAATGAATGATAGCAAGATGTTTTCCTTGCCTCTAATTTCTTATTTTCTATTCTTTGGTTTGCATTTTCTGTCATTGTTTTAATTCATAATTCCATTTTTACGACAATAAGTCAATTAGGTGAATTTTGCTATCATAGACTCATAGTTTGAACTCTACATAAAGGTTATCTATTATAACTTCTGTCAGATCTGGTGCTTTCTTTCAGGTTTTGTATTATCTTGTTAGAGTTGAGCCCTTTACAACTCTTTCAATTCAGTTGCAAGGTGGAAATTTTGATCATGCAGACCGGATGTTTTTGGATGTTGCTGCTACTTGGAATGGAGTTCTTGAGGACATGAGTGACGTCAAGGAACTGGTATTTGTTTTCTTTTTTAATCTGCAGCATGAGAGCATCGAACTTCTCCATTTTGTAAAGAACAAAAGCATAATTATCTTGTCTGCGATTGTTGCTTATCTCATGTTCCTAATCATTTTGGGCTTGCATTTGTGCTAGCATATATCATCAAAAAAAAAAAAAATCCTGATCTGGATTTATTTTGGTTTATTTACATTTTAGGTTCCTGAGCTATTTTACCTTCCTGAGATGTTAACCAATGAGAATTCAATTGACTTTGGAACAACACAGTTAGGAGGAAAGCTTGGTATGTACCTCAGTGTCCTGCTTTCATAGCCTGAAGAGAAATTAATGCCAGTTGCACTAAGTTCTGATTTTTATATATATATATATATATATATATATATTTTTTTTTTTTCACTATGCAGATTCTGTCAAACTCCCACCATGGGCTCAAAACCCTGTTGATTTCATTCATAAACATCGGATGGCTCTTGAGAGTGAACATGTCTCTGCACATCTGCATGAATGGATTGACCTTATATTTGGGTATGTTCCCTTGTACTTTTCCTTGCCTAAAGAGAAATTTTTTATTTCACTTTTCCTATAGAGTCTTCACTCTGATATTCTTTCCAATAATAATTGGTCATTGAGATTTTGTTTAAGAAGACCTTTGACATTACCGGAATTGACATGAGTGAATTGGAATGTTCAGGTATAAGCAACGAGGAAAAGAAGCTATATTGGCAAATAATGTGTTCTTCTACATTACATATGAAGGGACAGTTGATATTGATAAGCTATCTGATCCAGTAAGTTTGTTATGCTGTGCTTCCCCCCCCCCCCCCCCCCCCCCAACACTAATATCTACCCTAAATGCTTCCTTATTGTCTTACGTATGTGTATAAATAAAAGGTACAACAACGTGCTACACAAGACCAGATTGCTTATTTTGGACAAACTCCATCCCAACTTCTGACTGTTCCGCACATGAAGAAGATGCCACTTTCAGAGGTTCTTCATTTGCAGGTAATAATTCTATTATCACTTTTCGTATAGCTTTATTTGAGTTACTTCTCATGTGGGAAGGGTCTTTCAGTTATGGTAATCTTTTCCTGTGAAAATGAATGTGTTAAGACTGATTCTGATTAAGATTCAACATCAGACAATCTTTCGGAACCCAAGAGAAGTCAAACCGTATGCTGTCCCTGGCCCTGAACGCTGCAATTTGCCTGCAGCTGCTATTCATGCATCTTCAGATGCTGTCATAATTGTTGACATAAATGTTCCAGCAGCTCATATTGCACAGCACAAATGGCAGCCCAACACTCCCGATGGTCAGGGAACACCATTTCTATTTCAACATGGAAAGCCAACAGCAAACTCGGCTGGTGGAGCACTTATAAGAATGTTCAAAGGGCCAGGTGGCTCTGGTACTGATGAGTGGCAGTTTCCGCAGGCACTAGCGTTTGCTTCATATGGGATCAGAAGCTCATCTATTGTTTCCATCACATGTGATAGAGAAATTATCACAGGTAACCTATTGATTCCTAATATTTAATTTCAGAGCAGTGGAAAGCTGCTGGAATAACTCTATTTTATGATGATGATAACTGTTCCTATGCCATTTCTCATGAACCTTTACCAAGACCAGCTGATGCTATTCAATATTTAAGTGCTGCCTGTTTTGCTTCCCTTGCCATTTTATCCAACAGCCGACATTAATGTCTGCATTTCTTGTATATACTTTCTGGATTGTAACTAGGCGGACACGCGGATAACAGTATCAAGCTACTGTCATCTGACGGAGCAAAAACACTCGAAACGGCTTTTGGACACTGTGCTCCTGTCACTTGCCTTGCTCTATCACCAGATAGCAACTATCTTGTGACAGGATCCAGGGATACGACTGTATTACTTTGGAAGATACATCGGACATTTACAGCGCACTCAAGCAGCACATCCGAACCAACCACTGGCACTGGCACACCGACCTCAACGAGTAGTGGTACTTTAGCTAACATCTTGGCTGACAAAAGCAGGAAGCGTCGAATAGAAGGTCCCATACATGTCCTTCGTGGTCATCACAGGGAAATTCTTTGTTGCTGTGTCAGTTCCAACCTAGGTATTGTTGTTTCATGTGGCCGTTCATCAGATGTTCTCTTACATTCTATAAGAAGGGGTCGCTTGATGAGACGCTTTCTCGGTGTGGAAGCTGATGCTGTCTGCCTTTCATCGGAAGGAATCGTATTAACCTGGAACCAATCACAACACACTCTCAGCACGTTCACTCTGAATGGGGTTCTGATTACAAGAGCACTACTTCCTTCCTTGGGTGGTGTCAGTTGCATGGAAATTTCAGTCGATGGTGAGAGCGTTTTAATTGGAATGAACTCATCTTTGGGCAACAATGGACTGCACAGTAGCAACCGAGACTCAAATTTGAAGAAACCAGTGATTGATGATTTTGGTCTTGAGTCAGAAGAAACCAATGAATGTAACAGATTAGATATTCCATTACCGTCAATTTGCCTTTTGGATCTGCATACTTTGAAGGTATATGAAAAAGTTTTAAAAAGATGCTATTATGCTCATATTTCAAGTTTAAAACTGTCCGTAACCTGGTCATTTGCTCAATGGTAACCTGGAAAAACTCTTTCATTTGCAGGTTTTCCATGTGCTAAAATTGGGAGAAGGACAGGATATTACAGCTCTTGCTTTAAACAAGGATAACACAAATCTTCTAGTATCAACTGCAGATAAGCAGTTGATAATTTTCACGGATCCGACCGTAAGTTAGACTATTTTCTTTTGTTAATACTTTGGTTCTCCACCAATCTTTTAGTCCAAATATTAACATTTAGAAGTACTTTGTATACCAAAATCATGAATCAAAACTATTTTGACGCTATGTTCTTTTATGGATATTGAACTTATCCTGTCACTGCCTTGCCATATGCAGTTGAGCTTGAAAGTGGTGGATCAGATGCTTAAGCTTGGTTGGGAAGGTGAAGGTCTTAGCCCACTTATAAAGTCATAGTGTTCAGCCATTGGATCATTTTTTTGTTTGTTTGAGAATGACTATAGAAGAATGCAGCATAGATGCCAAGAGGGTCAAGGTGTGTGCCTTGAGTAAGAAGAAATCAGATCAATGACTGGAATTCCTGCACCAGCTGCCCTCGAATCTGTAAAATATGTATGTATTCACAAGTTAAACAACCCTATATGTGATTAACAGCGGCAGGGTTTTTAGGCAGATTTTTTGATTTGATTAGTGGTAAGGTTCTTACCATTGAGATTGATGAGCTATACGCCTAGGCTTGCGATCTTCATTTTTGTTCATCATTTTTCGATTTTTTGAGATAAAATAGAGAATGGAAATAGGACAGCTATTTTGTTCCCTTTCATTTCATTTGTATATTACTGAGATATTGGCTCTGAACTCATTCGATCGCCCCCTCCTTTCCCTCTCTCTTCCTCCCCTTTTGAGTACAGTATAAAAAGCATTGCTTTTGGAGATCCTTGTAGGAGTATCAGTTGCATATACGTTGCCATCTCAATGAAATCATTAATCATCATTAGTCGAACTGAAAGAATTAGAAGAAAATCTTACCTGGCTGTTGATTTAATTCGATAGTATAATTTCTTCCAAAAAAAAATGATAGTATAATTATTTAATATTCCAAACACAGTAAGGGTTGTTTGATTAACCATTGAAAATAAAAATTTTCAATGCTTTTATTTTTTCAATGTGTTTGATAATAAAAGTTAAAGAATCACTTAATTGGAAATTTTCAATGATAAAGTTAAAGAACCACTTGATTGGAAATTTTCAATGAAAAAGCATTGAAAATAATAAGTAGCTTTTAAGTTACTTATTTCATTCAACAGTTTCATTTAAGGAAAAATCTTACATTAATTACATTTAATGTTGTATTCTTTCCTTTTAATCACTATTCTTTCTTTTTTATTAATTATCAATGCATTTATTTTTCATAAAATTACATTTCTCTTATAATAATTCAAAAACAAATTTATTCAAACATAATAACTTATCAAACAATTTTTACACAATAAATTCAGTACTTAAAATTTTCAGAAAAAATTTTTAACACTTAATTTTCAGTGCTTAATTACTTCAATTTTATCAAACTGCACATAAACTATTTTCGAGATACATACCGGCCCAAAATATTTTTTATATGTACACTTTCTAACTACAAAAATTTTCTTTTCTTTTGGGTTTCTGTCGTGAACTGTAACAAAAAAAGAAGAGGTAAAGTTTATACTTTATATTTATAGTATGGTAATTTATCTTAGGGCCTAGGAAAAGAATGGATTGGGCTGGGTTTGAATTATTTTTATTGAAGAAAAGGAGCTTTTCTGGGATGTACATGTGACATGACCTCTTGTCTCGCTCTCACCGACGTACACGGTGAACCGTTTCGATATCCAGTCCGCGACAGAGTCACCAAACAACAGCGGCGACGAGTAGGGTTGCATTAGTTTTGACTTTTGTATTAGATAGAAACATGGGAGGCAAAGGAAGGAGGAGGAGAGAAAAGAACTATAGAGCTGCTCATGGTGGTCCGACTAGACTCCCGCCGCCTCCTGATCCCTCTCAAGCCGAGGCTTTACCTTCAAAACTCCGCAAAATCCTGTCCTTCACCTCTGATTCTCTTCACGGTTCTCTCTCCTCTCTCTGCATTCCTTTTCTTTTTCTTTCTTTCTTTTTTTTTGTTTTTCTGTTTTGGTTTCCTTTTCACCTATTAACGGCTTTATTTTCCCTCCAATAGGATCTGCAAAGGTTGCAAAGAACCAAAAAGCACCAGATGGAAAGACTGAGAAAAAAGTGAGTAATTGTCATAAATGATTGATTACCTTATGTTGTAAGGTTTAAGTCCACCGTTTTAAGTTAGTTCATTATATGCAGAAAAACCGAGATGTGAATGAAATTAAGTCAAAAGTTAAAGGGATCAAAGATGGAAGTGAGGATGAGGATTTCAAGAAATCTCAACATTCAGATAACGAGGAAGAAGCTATTCTGAATAGTAAAGAAGGAAAGAAGAACAGGAAAAGGAAGAGGAACCAAGTAACCGACCTTCGGTTTGAAGCAACGGCTGATAAGTTAGGGGGCACTTCTAAACGAAAGGAGCGCAAGAAAAAGTAATAAAATTTTCTTTCTCTCTTAATTGGCAATTAATTGGTATGGTAGAGGTTTAGTAAAGTTTTAGTTTTTTAGTTTCATAAGGTTTATAATACTTGGATGATAAATTATCTGCTGGGTGCTGAATTCTGGGTATGAATTTTTCTGCTTTGCACATGCTGCATTTTGCTTCTACCTTTTATGTATAATAATTGATCAGCTTTTAAGCTGCATTTTGCTTCTACCTTTTATGTATAATAATTGATCAGCTTTTAAATCTATGTAGGTATTTTGAAGCCAAGAAGAAAAAGCATAAGAATCCTAAAACAGAAGACAACTTGGACTTCCCTGGAAGAGAGAACATAAAATTTGGAGATGTGGTTGAGGCTCCTCCGAAGTTGGTTACAGTACCTAAGGTAATCTTTGATCATTTTGATTGTTACAGTTAAAAGTTATAGTAGAATTATCTCTGTACTCAAACAAGAGTTTCTGTTTTTCTAGGGATCGAAGACCTTGCAAGATGCTTCCAAGGAGAGGTTAAGGTTACAGGCCATCGAGGCCTACAGGAATCGCAGAGGATGGACCTCAAGACCAGGGGCAGCTCAACTGCCCCTGTGACTATATGATTTTTGTTGAAGACTATTTTGACTTGAGATCTTAAGCTTCCATTGACATTGTAGAATTGTTTCTTCTGGCATGATCCGTTTGGTGTCCACTTGTTTGAGTGTGATTATCATGCTGTTGACTGCGAGCTCAATTTTGTTAAAGAAAATCCATGTCCTTGATTTTGTTGAATTGTAGCACTAGACAACTCATATGGCCAATATCTTGTTTAAATTTAATGTTAAACATTAGGATTCCTTTCCTAATGATAAATTATTAACATGATTTGTTTTGCATGCGAGGAAATTTCACCTAGCTAAGGGCCCTGCCAAAAGGCTGGGAGAACCAAGTTGTTGCTTCAAGAACCTCTCCGTATTAAGGTCATAGGAAATTCAGGACATTCCGCTTCTATGCTTCTTCGTCTGGTCTCACGCTTTATATTATTCCAAGCCTAACTACCCAATCAGCCTCATGAACTCTCTGGGATATTCTACTAGAAATTCGAGCAGGGATTTCGAATCTGAGTCATTCTGATATGATGGTAAGGTGTCAACAACTTGGTTTCTAGTTTGCAGAAGGAAGCATTCTGTTAGTGGAAGTAACCATTCATTGTATTTATTGTTTTGTAAGAAAATACACAAGTCGTATTTATTCGAAGTGTGCAATTGCCTGGCATGAAGAAATGAGCAAAGCAGAGGAAACCTTGGTCCAATAAGCCATTAAGGCGAAGTTAAGTCTGACATCTGTGAAATGCGCGAACATGAAGGCCACCATCGACATGTAGATTGATCATCGTCCTGTATGTGACTTTTTTATCCTCATCACTCAGTTTGAATACAAAGCAGCGCAACAGCACAGCAGAGAAGATCTTCATCTGCCTATAAGCAAATTCCTTACCCAGACAAATTCGAGGTCCGGCCTGTTAATCAAGAGAAAATAAAGTTGAGTTTAGTAATTTCACATCTTCAGCTGGTAAAATAATCACACCTATGAAACAAGAGGAGAACTTTGAACTGTGGTGGTAAGAGAAAGACCCATAACCAGAAACCGGAAAATAAAAATAAATAAATAAAAGAAAAAAGGAAAGAAAGTGTTTGAAGCGTACAACTTCTTCCAATGAGCTGACGAGATATTCTGCATACCTGGAATGCAGTAAACTTGAAAGGGCTTTCTGGTCGGAACATGCCATCCTCATCAAGCCATCTCTCTGGCCGGAACTCCTCTGCATCATCACCCCAAATGAATTTCATTCTGCCCATTGCATAAGGTTGATAAGCAACCATATCCCCTTTCCTCACACTAAACCCATCTGGTAGAGTATCATCAGACAAGCATATCTTTGCATCCTGCCAATTCGAGTGAAGAAATAGTGAGCAGCAAAGAAAACCCCCAGAACAGAGCAGCGTTTTTCTACATAAATGCCGAATGAGTTTACAGATATACAATACGAAGTTGAGTAGACAGTTGGAAAATTCAAGATTCAGGGGAACTTGACTTACCACTGGAACTGCGGGGTAGAGCCTTAAAGTTTCAGTTATAGCTGCATGGAGATAGTGCATTTTTTCTAAAGATTCGTTCCTCATGCTAGCAG
Organism: Microcos paniculata; assembly: GCA_030664755.1. NCBI lineage: Eukaryota > Viridiplantae > Streptophyta > Magnoliopsida > Malvales > Malvaceae > Microcos > Microcos paniculata. The sequence goes on from CP131461.1 coordinate 39,423,169, forward strand.
CAAATTCAGAAAAATCTTTAGCCTGCGTCATGCTAGTTGCCTCCTCCACATCTTGAGCAATCTTTTCTTGAACATCAGGATGCTCGCAAAGCATGTATATAAACCACGACAGAGTAGCTGCTGTTGTGTCTTTCCCAGCAATTATGAAGTTAAGGATTATATCTCGCAAGTATGTTGGGTCATTATCAGTCACTTGTAGAAATCTTGATAAAATGTCATCTTTCTTCATCTGCATAATTCGTACAATACAATTATTTTCATAATTCCACTTCAACTTATAATATAAACAGTTAATTTTAGGTGGCTCAACTGTTATAGTTCACTCACTGAAGAATCATCATTTGAGTTGCGCATTTGCTCAATCTTGTTATGGATTAGCTTATACACAAAATTATCAACCACTTTGATGTTTTTCTTTAGTGCAGCTTCCGATCCAATATTCAGAAATTTCTTGATCTTCCAAAAGATATCGACATATCGAAAAAGGACTGCTGCACTTGAATCATCAAAAGCAGTTGTAAACTCTTTGCCTTCTACATTTGTTCCACACATGCTGTCTAGTTCAACTCCAAATGCAACTTTGAATATTGAATCTAAAGTAGATTTCAGAAACAAATCCTGAAAAACATTTTGTTAGAAAAGATCCCATTTTAGAAAACATTACTCTGTCATTGATCTTTTTCCCCAGGTGATCAACTTACTTGAATATCCATTATCTCGTTGGTATTTGCTGCTTCAGACACTATATTTGCAAGTTTTCCCACGTTTTTCCGAAAAACCACACTGCTGAAATCCCTCAAGACCTTTGTTGAGAATTCATAGCTTGATAACTTCCTCTGTTGACGCCACTTCTCACCATCGACTGTGAAAATGCCATCACCTAGTAAATCCTTTAGCAAGGTGTAATTGTAGTCACCCTGCACCAAAAATTACACAAAATTGAAAAAACCAAAACAACCCCACTATTTCTGCCTTTGGGGGAACCCTTACCATAATTAAAAAGCCATTTTCTTAATCTAATTCTGTTTTTTTTTTTTTTTTTGGGGGGGGGGGGGGGGGGGGGGTCTAAGCTACTTTTTCTTTGTTGCTTTTCCTGCTAAGCTATTCTAACCAAGGAACAGTACTGGGGAGCTCAAAATTTTCGAGACCAACAAGGTATTTGTAATTCAATTTGAGGTCGAGAACATACCTTACCGTAATTCTGGAAGTTTGTTTTGAGTATATATTCGACGTTGGCAGGTTCGGAGGTATAAATCTCATTCCTGAAAGGGCTAAGCAGCCTGTAGGTTTTGTACTTGGCTGCAAGATCAGTCATATAATGATGCAATCTGTTGAAGTTGAGGAGTTGGTTAAAAACCGTGCCCCCAACTGGATGGTATTTGGTCGTGCTCATTCTCTGCCTTTTTCTCAGTTTTAGGGTAAGGAACTTGACAAGAAGAAGGGTCGGGAGTAGAAGCAGAGCTGTCAAGGTAAGTGGGTTCCAGAGATCCATGGAGATGGAGATTCAGCAGCTCCCCTTTCCCGGTAGTAACAGACAAGCTGTTCCGATTCAATGTTAGCCAGCGAAAGTTGGGAGGCATGTGAAAGATTAGAAGCCTAATAAAATTCATAAATTATCTATGCCGAAAAAGCCGTTCAGGGAATTGGCCACTTTCTGACGACTCGCAAACGTGGTATTTTTCTTGAATTTCACGATATTGTTTAAGTTTAATGCAAGAAATCCATACAAGTCCAAATTCGTAATAGAGAAAAATAAGACCGACTAAATAATAATCCAGTAACAGTCAACGTCATTGGTAACCAAAAAAACGAATAGTCAACGTCACTGTGTATTAAGGTGGTGGGTGTCTTACGTACGAATTAATATAGTAGTCCTATACTAGATCTGGTTAAAGTTTTTCCAAGCTCATATCATGTGTTGGAGATTTTGACACGTTTAATTATTATTCGTATTATTTGACATGGTGTTCGTATTTTTTTTTTTTTCAAATAATCTCTGTGTCTTGACGACATTATTACCTAACAGGCTACCATGTATGTATGGTATGGTATAGGAAACCCATTTTTATTTTAATTTTTGAAATGGGTATGCTACCTTCTTAATTACAAAATGGGAAGATATTTGTGATCTTCCAATGGGTCCAACCAAACCAAATGAGGGAATTTAAAAGGAAAAGAAATCTATTGAATGTGACTTGTGACTCAAGGACAATATCAATTCAAAATTGATTATATCAATTTTTTAGAAGATTTCGACCAAAAAAAATTTTTTTAGAAGATAAGATCGATATCTTTTATTGTGAAAAAAATGCTACGGTATCCATCCAAGTATTCATTAGACTTACTATAGAGCAATGAAGGACCATTACACTGTATACAAATACAAATATACATACGTATATGGATAAGAGAACTTTCGCTACTATATATCATTCGGCCAATTTGAGTCCAAATTTGCCCTCCACATGACTTGTGCGAAGTCTCAATCTGATCTGCAGCGGTCAAAGGTGCATATAGATACCAATTACCTGATGACTCAAATATGTTTCTTTTTCTTCGGAACTCTCATTTTTTCAGAAATTGTCAACATGTTCTAGGAACAGCGTACAGATGAAGGCCCCCCTTCATATGAAGTGTGAACATCGTCCTGTAAGTTGCAATTCTGGTATCATCAACTAATTTTAAGCGGAAGAACCGAAGAATGGCAATTGATACAATTTTCATCTGCCGGTAAGCAAAATCCTTGCCTAAGCAAATTCGAGGACCCGCCTGCATCAAAATAATGGCAACACCAAGAGAATTAGTAAAATCGTCAGACAACTGTGACCATATATAGAACAATGATAGAAATGAACAAAAAAGAGCACTACTGACATGAAATGCTATGAATTTGAAAGGAGATTCCGGCTGAAAAACTCCGTTGTTAAGCCATCTTTCTGGACGAAATGTGTCGGCATCTTCTCCCCAAATCCTAGGCATTCTACCCATTGCATAGGCCAGGTAGTATACTCCGTCTCCTTTCTTGAGTTTGTGGCCATCGGGGAGAATGTCATCCGCCTCCGCACTCCTCCCATCCTGATTCAATCACAGATTAGGACACCATATAGTGAAATATGCAGCGAGAAAGGAAAAGAAACGAAAATCTGTAAGTTTCTAAGTGAACTTACAATGGGGGCTACCGGGTATAACCTTAAGGTCTCTGTTATGGCTGCATGAAGATAGTGCATTTGCTCAAGGGTTGCATCGGTTATGGTGGTCGTGAAATCATCAACATTTTTGGCATCGATGCTTTCTTTGCTACAAGTGATTTCAATCACTTCTTGTGCAACTTTTTCTTGTATCAAGGGGTTCTTGCACAGCATGTAGAAGAACCAGGATAACGTGTTTGCAGTACTGTCTTTGCCGGCGAACATGAAGTTCAAGATTATATCTCTGAGATATTTGTCATTCATTGTTTCTGGATTCTTCTCGCTTTCCTCTAAGAATCTTGAAAGTATATCCTCTTTCACATTCTTGAACCCAAAACAAACAAAATTAACCATGTATATTATTAGCAAATCTTAATTTTAATTAGAATGGATTCATTTTGATGCCGGTTTATTTTTAGTTAGATTGAAATGAGGTCGACAGAGGAAGTTTTGGTAATTTCACATATAATAAACCATAATACTAAAATAGTAACCACATTTTTTTTTTTTGGGTGAGAATAGTAACCACAAATTTGTAGCATAAAAAATATAACTCACCGAATCTCGTTCCATGGCTAGCAATTTCCTCTTGGTGCTGATGACATTGTGAACAAAATTATCAACGACTTGGATCTTCTTCCTGAGGACAGCTTCAGAGCCAATGTTAAGAGACCTTTTCAGCTTCCAGAAGGGATCCACATAGCGCCGGTTAGTAATCTCATTGGAATCATCAAAAGCCTTCATGAAACTATTCCCTTCTTCATTTGAACCATCCATGCAATTTAAGTCTATGCCAAACCCAACTTTGGCTATTGAATCCAGAGTGCATTTCATTAAGATATCCTACATATTTTTAAACAGAACCTTAATTCTGAGCATATTTAAACAGAAAAGGTGTAATGGCAGAATTTTTTTTTTGGCGTCATAGTGGTAGAGTTTAACGTTTGAGTTTGAGAGGTAGTAGAGATTGCTCACTTGCATGTCAAAAGCTTGACCCGACACCGCCAGCTCCGAAATAACCTTGACCAGCTTGGCAGCATTTCTTCTGAAAACAGAGCAGCTAAAATCTCTAAGAACTCTGGTCGAGAACTCAAAGCTTGCAAGCTTCCGCTGATGCCGCCACTTTTCTCCGTCCACCGCAAAAATCCCTTGTCCCAGAAAGTCCGAAATAATTTCTTGATTATGTATACCCTTAGAGTACTTTTCAAACTTTGTTTTCAATACGTGCTCCAAATTTCGCGTATCCGTCGTGTATATTTCACTTTGTTGGAGTGCAAGTAGCCTATAAGTAGGCTGTTTTAGGGCAGCTTGGGTTTGGTAGTCGTAGAGACAGTTGAAATACAAAAGCTGGTTGAAAATACTGCCCTTCACCGGTGGGTAGTCAGGATTATTGAAGGATTTTCGGGCGAAGATTTTGATTGCGAGCAAAGTGAAGATCAGAAAGAGAGAGAGCGGTGGCAATAATATTGTCAAGAACAAGATTGTGGAGAGAAGACCCATTTTTCTTTTTCTAATGAATGCCGGAGTGGTTATAAGTTGTCACTACTGATTAATATTAAGGCCATGGATATCCATATATTATTGAATTGGTGTCCCCTCCTTTACCCTCCAATTGTGATCAGCAAAGTCACACACTTACACATCCAGTATCTTTTGTCATTTTCATGGGAAACCAAGTCATTGGTTTAAGGGTTTGTCATTTCCATCAATTTGATCTTTCTTACTACTGTAATAATAAAGTTGCTGTCAGCCTATAACATCACCTCTCTCTGTTTCAAAATGTTAGACTAACGATTATATATTTATTTATATTTTGTCTTTGAAAATCATTAGCAACTCCACCATCCCCCAAAAAGAAAAAGTTCATTTGAAAATTGGATGAGCATTACTTTTAAACATAAAAAATGAGGGGAAGAAAATTTCAAGAACGCAACGGAGTAGAATAATTTTGGTATTATGAAAAAAAGACAAAAACGAAATTTTACCCTTACATCAACAATCTATGGATTGAAGGGGTCTGGGGTCTGTTGCTCATCCATTTAAAGGAGCGTCGTAGAAAGAAATGCAGATATGCAGCCCAGGCACAGCCTGCCATCTACTTGGGCTGGGTTTGGGCTTCTTGATCTTCTCATGCGATAGATTATAAAATTGTTACAAGCCCATGTTTGTCAAATTATCTGCATTTGGGATTGGGAATTTGGGAGTAGGTACTAGACACTGGAAATATGCGTTACACTTTGTTTCCTTTTCCTGGAAACTCTGCCACACAATCCGGCCCTGCATTTCCACCTTGTTCAGGCTCAAGTGAGAAATTGATGCACCGTATTATTATATTACATGACCCAAATTTCGATCTTCAACACAATCAATGATCAATGATTAACATGAAAGGGGTCAAAAACCTGAATTTCATGTGCGAATTAAGAAGATAAATCCGACTCATGTACTTGTTCTATTGAAAATATATTATTATCAACAACAAACAATTTTGAATGAGTTGGTGTACTTGTTCTATTGAAACCTGAATTTCATGTGCGAATTAAGAAGATAAATCCGACTCATGTACTTGTTCTATTGAAAATATATTATTATCAACAACAAACAATTTTGTCACAAGGATATCTTGGTGTGGCATGGAGAGAATAATGGTATTTATACTGTTAAGAGTGGCTATCGTCTCCTCCTGTGCAAAGAAGGTGCGACTGGTGTTGGTGAATGTCCAAGGTTGGAGGAGGAGGATAAATAAGCCTTTCATAAAATATGGAATGCAAATGTACCACCAATGATCAGAATCTTTGGATGGAGACTTTACCATGAAATTATTTTTGTGAAGGAGAAATTGTTTCAACGAAAAGTCACTGAGGACCGCATCTGTGCTATTTGTCAAAGGGGCGATGAAACAGTACAACATGCTATTCGTGAATGTCTTGCTGCTTTGATGGTGTGGCACTTAGTCACCCAGGATTTCAATGCAAAAGGGGACATGGCAAGTGAAGGGTGGGATGGGGGGCAATGTAACAAGACAAAGGTGGACATGTGCTGGTTTGATTTGGCATTGACTACTGCCTGGGCATTTTGGGGAGTGAGAAATGAATTGTTGCATGAAAAAATAGCAAGGACACCACATGTTATAGCTGCATTTGCTAAGAGCTATTTGGAGGAATTCTTGAAGAGCAATTCTGCGTTGGGTAATGCTCCTAAACCCAAGACAAAAGGCCAATGGAAGACACCAGCAGAGGGGATGATTAAGATCAACTTTGATGGTGCTTTTGTGAAGACGAGCTTTATGGGTGGTGGGTGGATTTGGAGGTGTGGCTAGAGATTGGCAAGGGGAAGTGCTTGGATCTTTTACTGGTCGGGTGGATAATGTGGCTGATCCTGAGACCATTGAGGCATTGACAACATGGAGAGCACTGGAATGGGCGTCTAACATGGGCTTTAACAACATTCAATTAGAAGGAGATACATTAAGTGTGATCACCAAACTGCGAAGCCAAGCTGTTGATCTCTCATTCGTGGGCCCTTACATTACAGCTATTACTCGGCTTATGTCTGCTTTTCAGCAAGTGCAAATTTTGCACATTAAAAGAGAGGGTAATGCTGCTGCGAACTGTTTAGCACAACATGGTCTTAGCTTAGAACATGATATGTTTTGGATGGAAGAAGCTCTTACGTGGCTTCAACCATTGATCATTGCGTATTGTACTAATTCCACGTTTTAATGCTAAGTCTATTATCTTATTCTCAAAAAAAAAAAAACAATTTTGAATGAGTTAATTCTTATGAAATGTATTGGGATTAGGATAAAGAAAAATTGGTGTAATGAACAAAAAAAATTGACTGATAAGTGTAATGACAGATATATTTCTAGTTTGGTGTAATATATTAAGTTTTTTTCCATTTTTACCCTTCATCATTCATAAATCTAATTCTTTTCTTCAAAGTTTTTCTTTTCTTTTCTTTGATTTATTTAAAGTTTTTCTTTTCTTTTCTTTGATTTATTTAAAGTTTTTCTTTATCTTTTATTTTCTTCAATTTATTTCTTTTTTATTTTTAGTTTTTAATTTTATTTCTTTATAATTTTCTTTAATTTAATACAAATAAAAGTATTAAATTGGAAACGGAAAGTTCATAGCCTAGGTAAATAAAATAGAAGAAATAGGAGACCCAACCAACTATAATAAAAAAGAAGAAAAAAGGTTGGTAAAAAGGTTATACCATTAACTGATATCTGTTTGCATTTCATAAAGGGTAAAATAGATAATTTATTAGCAATCCATTACACTCAAGTGGACATATCTCTCCAAATACATCTTACTCTCTATTTTTCTTTCCATTACACCAAACATTCATTTTCTTCTTCCCAGTACACTTCTTTATATTTAACCCATTTTGAATTTTCTATGCGTTGAAATTCCTTAAAATTAAATCAAATCATCCTCCTTGGAACAGCATAGATACGAAGGGTTTTATTCATCTGAAGAGTGAAGGTGGTCTTATAAGTTATATTTTCTGCATTATCTGCTAATCTAAAGCGGAAGTAGCGAATCAAGGCTATTGGAAATATCTTCATATGCCAATACGCAAATTCCTTACCCAAACAAATCTGAGAACCCGCCTGAAAATAACACAAAAATCCAAAAGAGGAAAACAAAATGTAAATGTTCAACAAAAAGTATTATATTTATATATATTGATGGAAATAAAGAAGAACGAACTCTTAACATGAAATGTCACGAATTTGAAGGGCGATTCGGGTTGGAAAACTCTATCCTTAAGCCATCTTTCTGGTTTTAAATTGTGAGCGTCTTCTCCCCAAATGTAAGGCATTCTAGTCATGGCATAAGCGAGGTAGTAAAGATTGTCTCCTTTCTTGACCTTGTGCCCATCGGGGAGAACATCATCCCCCTTTGCACACCTTCCATTCTTCAAGTACAAAAAAAAAGCCAATATAATAATTGAAATGCTAATTAAGACTTTTTAATTTTGATTGACGGATAAAGTTACCATTGGAATTGGAGGGTAGAGTCTTAAGGTCTCTGTTAATGCTGCATGAAGGTAATGCATTTGGTCAAGGGTTGCATTAGTTATACTTGTGATCATGAAATCATCAACATCTGCCATGCAATTTCCTTCACCTCCCGTTATGTCTGTTATTTCTTGTGCAATTTTTTCCTGGATCAAAGGGTTCTTGCAGAGCATATAGATGAACCATGACATAGATACCACGAATGAATCTTTGCCTGCAATCATGAAATTCAAAATTATGTCCCTCAGATATTCATCAGTCATTATTTCTGGGTTTTTCTTGCTCTCTATTAATAACCTTGAAAGTATATCTTCTTTCACATTCTTGAAACCAACCAAGAAAATATGTCAGCAAGTTAACAATACAAAAAAGAAACATCAACATTAATATAAATTAACCACAAAATTAAATGACTCACGCAATCTGATTTGGCTGCCAGCATCTTCTTTTTGGTGCTAATAGTATTGTAAACAAAGTTGTCAATAATTTCGATATTCTTCTTTAAAACAGCTTCAGAACCAATGTCAAAAAGCCTTTCCAGCTTCCAAAAGGGATCAATTATAAAGCGCCAGTAGACCAATTCATTGGCATCATCAAAAGCCTTCATAAAATTGGTCTCTCCTTGACTTAGACTATCAATACAGTTCAAATCTATGCCAAACCAACTTCGAATATGGAATGAAAACTACGTTTCATCACTAAATCCTACAAAATAGGAAATCAAATATACTCCTCATCAGTTCCTACTTATATTGACATACATGTAAATAATATGATACTCACCTGTAATGGAATAACTTGACCCGACGCTGCCAGTTCTGAAACATCTCCTGCAAGTATTACAGCATTTTTCCTGAAGACAGAGTAGCTAAAATCCCTAACAACTTTGGTGGAAAACTCAGAGACTGCAAGCTTGCGTTGATGTTGCCATCTCTCTCCATCCACCGCAAAAATCCCTTGACCCCAAAGATCTGCTACAATTTCTTCACGTTGTTTACCCTTGAAGGAATTAGTAAATTCCTAAATTCAAGCACTATTGCTGTAATCTTCCAACTCTGATCCTTGGAGTTCTCCTTCATTATTTTGACTATTCCTGCAGCATAACTTTCAAAGATTACTTTATTACATTTCTTTTCCACACCCGACTTTGCCCCTTCTTTCAAAGCTATTGCCGCAGCCATTTCTGCATTCTGCATCTAGAACCTGCACAGCTTTACCTATCTTACTAATGAAGTCCCCGTTTTCATATCTTACCGCCACTCCAATAGCTGCACAGTATTATATTTGATTTTGTTTTTTGAAAAATCACTTTATAATAAGCCAAGGGATTGGCCCGTCTGTGATGTTCGTGGGTCTGGGCTAACATGAGTCTGGCCATGTTAAGATTTATCCGGTTAAGGCCCGATTTTGGAGGAAACGAAATGCCTGCATTACTCAATGGGTAGAGGAGACTCGAGAGAGGAATGGGCTTTGAGACCCCATGGCTCATCATTATAGCAAACGACGTCGCAGCTATAGAGCAAAACTGCAAAAGGGGAAATCCTCAAATCAAATGCTTATATGCTCCTCGTCTTCGTTCGTTTTAGTCTCGCGTTGCTACCATGAAATACAATTACGGTACTCTAATTTTCATCCCAGAGCTGAGAATCTTCGAAACGACGCAACTCGTGTTTCTTTTCCTGTATTATTTTTATTGCTTATGATTTGGAAGTTTCCTCTCTCTCTCTCTCACTCTCATCAATTGAATTCGTGAAAACTCCTTTGTTCCTTGTAACGAAAGATGAACTTTTGTCTCTGAAAATTCCCCTAGTTTTTCATAAATGGTTAGCCAAGTTACACGAATTACCGATCTTCCTTGAACTATTTTCAACTTGATCTCTTGTCCGGAAATTAATCAATTTCGTAATATTTATATATTTATTTTGTAGATATGAGTTTCCTCAAAGGCATAGTCGACTCTCTAAGCTCAATCCTCTCAACCGGTAGCTCACCGTATGAATCAACAGAATACCCTAACTCTTCGACGGGTCAAACCATGGAGGGAATAGCCGGAAACGAACGCACCGCGTATAAGCTCAAAGGATACTTCGATTTGGCCAAAGAAGAGATCGACAAGGCCGTTCGAGCTGAAGAATGGGGTTTAGTTGATGACGCCGTAATTCATTACAGAAACGCCCAGCGGATATTGCTCGAGGCTAGCTCCACTCCCGCTCCTCTGCATATGAGCTCTAGGTATTCTAATACTAATTAGCTTTGAATTTTTAATTTTCGTTGAATGCTCGATCGTCTGATGCTTGATTAATTTTGATTTGTGGTAGTGAACAAGAAAAGGTGAAATCTTATAGGCAGAAGATATCCAAATGGCAAGGCCAAGTATCTGAGAGACTACAGGTTTTAAGCCGCCGAGCCGGTTAGCGTTAAGCCTTCTAAATTAAAAGCTTAAACAGCTTATGATTACTTTTTGTTCCTCTTCTTAATTAATTTTTCGTCTTCTTATTTCAGGCGGCCCGTCCACGAGCAAGGTATGGCTTGCGCAGTTCAATCCTTAAAATTGTGTTTTTTATATGTTGATTATGTTAATTGGATGGCAACTGTATCAATGGCCATTGACATTCTATCATTGATTGATTGAAAATTTATGAAGTTTTTAGCCACTGCCTAGTCCCTACTGATGGTGATTATTGTTTTACCCCGTTTTTTATATATAATATATAAAATATTTGCAGAGCACCTTAACTCATGCACAAACTGCTGCAGTTTCACCCAGAACATCAAGTTCTAGGAGAGATGCTTTGCAGAGGTCTCTTCCTAAGCCAGTGGTGAGAAACCAGGCAGATAAAGTTGGAACTTCAAAACCAGCACAAGAAGCTGCCAGTGGTTATGAATCAAAGTTGGTTGAAATGATAAATACAGCGATAGTGGATAGAAGTCCTTCTGTTAAATGGGAAGATGTTGGTAAGATACTGTAGAAGCTTTCCCCTTCTTTTTGTTTTTTCTTTCTAATGCTTGCTTATTCTTCTTCTTTGGTTTTGTTTTTGTTTGTTGTTTTCTATTGCTTATGTTGAAATTATGAACTTACTTCTCCCAGTTGTTTGCAGCTGGCCTAGAGAAGGCTAAGCAAGCATTAATGGAAATGGTTATTTTGCCAACTAGAAGACGGGACTTGTTCACTGGCCTTAGAAGGCCAGCTAGAGGTAAACTCTTGCAAGATTATCACATTCAGGAAACTATGTTTGTAATACTAAGGAATTTGTTTAATGAACAAAATTGCTTGGAACCTTGGTTTCTAGGTCTGCTTCTTTTTGGCCCACCCGGTAATGGGAAGACAATGCTTGCAAAAGCAGTTGCGTCTGAGTCACAGGCAACATTCTTCAATGTTTCTGCATCCTCTCTAACATCTAAATGGGTTTGTCTCTATCCTTGCTATTACATATCCTTTGAAAAAAGAAAAAAGAAAGTTTTTTTTTCGATGATTCCGGCTATGTTCTTCATTTTTCTTTAGTCCTTTATGTCGTGGCCTTTACCAGTTCTTTTGATAATCAATTAGGTAGGAGAGGGTGAAAAACTTGTCCGGACTCTCTTCATGGTTGCCATATCCAAACAACCATCTGTAATTTTCATGGATGAAGTATGTTGTTATCTCCCATTTCTTATTGGATTTGGATTTCTATTATTACTGCTTCGAGATTGCTATTTTTGCCGCTTTATTCTGTTTTTTATGTGCTACCTCTTGAGCTGCAGAACACTGATAAGACAAATTGGTTACTTTGTTATTTCTGCTGGGTTTGACTCCTGCTGCTGGCTTGAATAATTTTTATTGGTTTTCAGCTTGTGTGTGGTATTGAACATCCATAATCTCTTGACAACCTTAGCTTTGTGTTTATCTGCCAACTACCATTAGGTGTTCTGAAGTAAAGATACATTAATAGAGCTTCTGACCCATTTCTCAGTTTCTCTATCCCTGCACACTCTACATCTATGTCAATGTTAATGGAAGTGAAATTATTTCTATGTTGCATTCAGCTACATGTTATGTATTGTGTTCAACTGCCATCATTCACATCAGATTACCTCTATTTTGATATTGCCATTCCCTTACTTTTATATGGTTTGGATCCTCATAAAACTGATGGTAGTTAGTTAAATGTTGGTTCTACCTAAAATCATTGACATTTTAATGTTACATTTTTTGTTGTTTACAGATTGATAGTGTCATGTCAACTAGGTTGGCAAATGAAAATGATGCTAGCAGACGGTTGAAGTCAGAGTTTTTAATCCAGTTTGATGGGGTGACCTCCAATCCTAATGATTTAGTAATTGTCATTGGTAGGTTGTATTTTTCATTTCTTTATTTTCTGGTTATGAGGATCAAATATATTGAGATTTGTCAAGTGAAAATTTGACAATGGAATCTATAAACCTTCCGTTTTTACTTGTTTCAATAATTGGTTTGAATTACGGACATGTGATTCTATATGTAATTGCAGGTGCCACTAATAAGCCTCAGGAATTGGATGATGCAGTTCTTAGAAGATTGGTTAGTATTCTATTACGTGAACTTGTGCAACTTGATTTTCTTTGTAACTCAAAGATATGGCATTTCAATGATGTGATGTTTGTTATGAACAATTATAGATATAGCTTCTTGATTAACTAATGTAGCTCACTCTGGAACCCTGGACCAGGTTAAGAGGATATATGTACCTCTTCCAGACGAGAGTGTTAGGAGACTTCTTCTACAACACAAACTCAAAGGCCAAGATTTTTCTTTGCCTGGTAAGAGATGCTCTTGTCATGTAATTTGTATGGATGTGCGCTGGTCTATTTCTATGAGCTCATGCATTGGGAACTTTTGCTGTGTTTTTCTCTCTTTTTCTGTAGAGATAACAAATGCATGCTTAGAACCTAGACTTGAGCAGAATTTAACGCATAAATTGGCCTGTACTTGACAATTCAATTTCAATGTTTCTAATAGGTCGGGACCTTGAAAGACTTGTGAGAGAGACAGAAGGTAAGATAATTCTCCATACAATGCTTTTGAACATGGTGTTTTGTGGATGGCACTGGTTTATCTTCATTATTTATGGTTAGCAATAAGTTATTATCGAGTCCTAGGGCATATTACCTTCTGTCTTCTGCTTGGTCCATTTGGTGGTTGCTATTTTGGCCAATTTAAAGTGCACTCAGGCAATGGTGCTTGACAACATTAGTTTTCCTTTTAATGTAAGAGCTTATGGCTTTATTTTATTAATAGGATATTCTGGAAGTGATCTGCAAGCATTGTGCGAAGAGGCAGCTATGATGCCAATTAGAGAGCTCGGTTCAAATATACTTACAGTCAAAGCAAATCAGGTACTCATTCTTATTGTGCCTAAGTGAATATACTAGACGATCCCCCTCCCCACTACTACTATGACCAAGTAATGTTCAACACACCTACGACGCCCCACATTGAGGTTTATTGGTTGAAACGGTATTGGATGGAAGCCAAGCCAGTCCGGTGAGATGATACTGAAGTTTGTTTTTGGCAATGATGGAGCATAGAGATGACTGCATTGCCTTATGCCAAAGTGAATTAAGAGTGAAGCCGTCATGAAAATCACAAAGACTCAGATTGTATTTCTCCTGTTTAATGAGATTGCTTGTTGGTCATCTACTTTTAGCCGTCAGCTTGGACAGCTAAATGCTAGGAAGTAGGAGCATTAGAGGTGTCCTTACAGGCTCATTATAGACGTTTTTCCAACTAAGGAATGTTTACAATTACAGGTGAGACCGCTGCGATATGAAGACTTTCAGAAGGCAATGACCGTTATTAGGCCCAGCTTAAACAAGAACAAATGGGAAGAACTGGAACAGTGGAACCTGGAGTTTGGCTCTAGCTGAAATCAGACTGTTCATAGTTATTACCATTGCCCTACTAAACCCACGATTCTGTATAATTCACAACTCACACTCACAGCCTGAAAGGTCAACACTAGTGAAGGATTGTGGTAATTCTTTAGCAAGGTGTCTTGTAAAGTGCGGGTGGTAAAAAGACCGATTATCTACCCTTTATTATTTTATAAATATAAATATAATACTCTTCCTCTGTTCCTCATGTTTATGGTGTACGTATTTCGTACAAAAAGCATCTGTTTGAAGTGGTAATTAATATATATAGGAGCATGAAATTTAATTTACGGTTCTTCTATAGTTGTATTCTTGAAACTTGAAAGAGAGGACATTCCCCTTTTTAGCCTTTTTGTGAGGGTTTTTTTTTTATAAAAAAAAAAAAACGCTTTTTTTTTTTGTAGAGATGAAATGGTGAACTGTTACATTGTTTTAATAAGATAAAGTACAAAACATTAAGTAACGTTTGTAATTAAACCAAGTAAGAATAATAAACAGTACCATAAATAAAAGGGTCAATTAAAATTCGTAGATGGTGAGCCCAAGATCCCTGGGGTTAGTGGGACTCTCTTTTGTTCCAATGAAAAGCTCAAGGCCCGAAGACATGGGCGGGCTGGTTCTAATATTCAAAATTCAAAATCGATCTTCTCCCCCCAACCATATCCATATGGATGAGAAATCGCTTCCCATCCCCTGTCGTCTGTCTATCTGTCCGGTCCCTGCTTCTCTCTCATTTCAATGCCCCGTAGCTTGTAGAATCTCTGAAAAAGAAAACACAGATCGATTTGGAGAATCGGAAATGACTTCCCAACACGAAGAAAAAGAAGAAGAAAACAATGAAAAACGAGACTGGTCCCTAAAAGATTTCGAGATCGGAAAGCCACTGGGCAAAGGCAAATTCGGTAGAGTCTATCTCGCCAGAGAAGTTAAGGTACTCTCCTCTCTTCTCTTTCTCTTAGATATCATCTCTGCTATGATCATTCGTTTCTCTTCTCTCACTGTTCCAAAATTTGGGCGGATTTTTTGGTAGAGCAAATACATAGTGGCATTGAAAATCATATTCAAGGAACAAATAGAGAAATACAGAATCCAACATCAGTTGCGGAGAGAGATGGAGATTCAAACCAGCCTTCGTCACCCCAATATACTGCGCCTTTTCGGTTGGTTCCATGATGACGAACGCATTTTCTTGATTCTCGAGTATGCCTTTGGGGGTGAGCTTTATAAGGAGCTTCGAAAAAATGGTCATTTCAGTGAGAAGCAAGCTGCCACGGTTACTGCCCAAACTTTTATCTCTCTTTCACTTTTCAATTTTCAGTTTTCAACTTTGTATATAGATTTCGGTTTCTAATTGTTCAGATTTTTTTACTTGTTTTTTATTTTCTGAAACTCTGTTTTAGTACATTGCCAGTCTGACAAAAGCCTTGGCATATTGTCATGAGCAACATGTAATTCACAGAGATATCAAGCCGGAAAACTTGCTTCTTGATCATGAGGTAAGCTGCTCTCCTTTTTCATATTTCTACTTTTTCTTAATTTTAGTTTTTGTTAGTCCAACATGGGAATATTTATCTGGAATCAAATCTTGGCTTTTTTGTTCTGGTATTCCATCATCACTACATAAATAGGGCCGGTTGAAGATTGCGGACTTTGGGTGGTCCGTACAGTCAAGAAGCAAGAGAAACACAATGTGTGGAACTCTGGATTATTTGGCACCAGAAATGGTGGAAAACAAAGCTCATGATTACGCAGTTGATAACTGGACTTTGGGCATCCTTTGTTTTGAGTTCCTCTATGGTGCTCCTCCATTTGAGGCTGAGAGTCAAAGAGATACATTCAAAAGGTCGGCAGACATTGGTAGTTTCTAAAACTTTTATGTAATGTAGATTGAAATTTATGTGATAGTTAAGGTACTGAATCACGGTTTCTTATACAGGATTATGAAGGTTGATCTGAACTTTCCATCCACTCCTCTTGTCTCCATGGAGGCTAAAAATCTCATCAGCCGGGTAACTATGCCCTCTTCTCTCTCTCAACTACCTTTACATGGACGCTGATCTATGAAGAATGAATGTAGAATTTGACATCTGAAACTCTGAATACAATACTTTAAATATTATTTGCAGCTTCTAGTGAAGGACTCTTCAAAACGACTGTCTCTTCAGAAGATCATGGAGCACCCTTGGATTATTAAGAACGCTGATCCCTCGGGTACCTGCAAAATGCAAAACTAATAAGCAAGGCCCTTCGGTTATATTGACCTCTGCTTTTGTCCTTTCGTCCAAACCGGCTTACAGCCATTAATTTGATGGCAGTAACTATGACTTTCGGGGTATTGGCTATCTAAGTACTTGTCTGGGTCAATTTCTGCATATTATTAGCTTGTTAATATGCATTACTGAGGATTATGCTTGAATCTTGATTTTACTGAGGATTATGCTTGAATCTTGATTTACGGACATATATTCAAGATTTAAGAAGCCGAGCTTTTGCGGGCCGAAATGAAACAATTATAAGAATATATATATATATATATATATGATAAAATTGCAAATTAAGCAATGTCACTCTTCAGCATTGAATCTTTCAGGAGTTTCCTACAACTACTCCACTTCATAGTACGCAGTTTCCTTTTCAATAAGAAGCCAATGGGGTCTCCCTTATTAATTAATGTTGTTCGAGAACAACTTCAAATTAACTACCACCCATTTTCAGTAATAAGTTTTGAAGGCTCTACATTTCTAAACTTAACAATTATACTTAGGAGTTTTATGCATTATTATCTCGTAAAAGAAAACTGTTGATGTCATTTTAGCTCAACCTGGTGATCTATAAGACAAATTCAGTTAGAGGACACTAGAGGTGATCCTTCGGGGAGCACTCTGACTGTCAAGTCAGTGTGAGAAGTAGAGAGGTACGAGAGTAAAGAGCTCAAAGAGTAGAAGAATAATGAGAATTCGTTTATGAGAGAGTTTTGGCCTTTACCTAGAGAGGGGTGGCTTTTTATATTGAGTGATATATCTTGTATTTGTGGATTTCGCTAGTCAAGTTCGATGTAATCAGGCCCAGTGTAATCAAATTATATTCAACAAAATTGAAAAACTGAATGCTAGAAATTAGATCAGAGTAATCATGTTTCGCAGATGTCAAAGCACACGGCAAATAGCATTAACCAGTAAATGCAAACTAATTAAGTAATTGGTAATACAACTGGATCGTGTGAGGCCCAAAAACGGTTTAAAGTTGGGCCAAAGGGCTAATTGATAAAACGGAAATGTCAACACTAAGCCTGTTAATTGGAACAGTTAATCGAGTAATGGTTCGGATACTAATGTAAAATCATCTTTCAATAAAAAGAGAACAGGAAAATAAATTAACCTTAATAATGTTAAAGGGG
This sequence comes from Microcos paniculata, assembly GCA_030664755.1. Lineage (NCBI taxonomy): Eukaryota > Viridiplantae > Streptophyta > Magnoliopsida > Malvales > Malvaceae > Microcos > Microcos paniculata. The sequence continues at coordinate 39,440,672 of CP131461.1, forward strand.
AAATTATATTTCATGGAAAATCAAATCTCAAATAAAACTTCTAACGCCATTGCCAGCTTTCACTTCCTGGAACACCTGTTTTGCCAGTTTCATTGTTTTGGATTTCTTCAACAGCTTAGCTCTCTTTGGTCCAGGATGATGTGTGGAAAGCAAAGAACCATCACCATAGGAACGGAGCCGGTGCTCGTACACATCGGGTGCAACTTGAGGGTCATATCCGGCTGAAGCCATTAACATTAACCCTATGTAATCCGCTTCGGCCTCCCTCCTTGGTTAATTAGGAACAAAATGGGATAATAAGTAATTATAATAAGATGAATGGAAATCTAAATTTAATTTCTAGCATGCGCAGAAGCTGACGTAAATCGATAATTCATAGTCCATCTAATATAATCCAATGAGTCAATTAGCTATCCAATTCCCTTCCAACTTCCAAGTTTGTAAATATAAAGGGTTTTGGTTTTATAGCAAACTTTGCTTTCTGTTATGATTTACTCCCTCTTTTACTGTTTAAGGGTGTCATCTTTTGGTCAAATCATCCTAACTTTGATCATTATGTGTAATGAAATTATAAAGTTATAAATTTTTTAAAAATAATATTTGAAAAATACAAATTTTAAACTTTTCAAAACATATTTTTGAGCATTTAATATACATTTATATATACATATTTTTTATAATTAATATCAAAATTAGGATGATTTGACTGACAGTGAAATAGTAATCAGAGTATATAAGAGAGAGTATCTAGATTTTGTAGAGCCGAAAAATATAAAGTATTCTTTTGAAAGAATCTGAGAATGAATTAAAAAATTAATGTGATTATCAAATTAAACAGTACCTTCGGTCAAAGAAGCACAGTATTGATCTCGTTATCCACGCTAATCCCTGTGAAGCTTGTGGAAGAAAATAATAAATATCTTTAGCACGCAATTCCGCGGCCACTGAAAACAGCAGCAGGGGTAAACGCTAGTATTAGTGTTACAGGCATCCTCACGATATGTTCTGCTACATGCCGAGCTACAGCACGCCCTATCTGAAAGAGGACAAAAATTGTCATATAAAATGCAAGAAAATAATGCGATGCAAGTGATTACATTTGCAAACAATGGTTAGGATTCACTAATAATATAGTCCTGAAATATTAATTACCAAATGGGCAATAACTGTAGCAATCTCTTCGTCAGACTCGAGACTGCGAAGCGACCCACGGTCAACAACAATTTTCCCATTAAGAAAACAGCGAGCATTGTCCCAAAAAATATCTCCAACATATATTTCCCAAACTTTTCCATCCAAATGCTTAATGGCAGGTTTCCATATGAGCTTTCTTCTATGATTTACCTGTCTTTGTGGTTCTCCAGCACCGGTATTGGAATTCTGTGTCATATCTTTAAGCAGGCTTGGATTTTGAGAGTGTTCTGTAAACATCCTGGCCTGCTCTTGGAGCATCAATCCTTTATTCATCGCGTGAAGTATCTTTCTAGCAATGGACTGAACCCGAATTGAACGAGGATCGGATGGCGGGAGTAATTCCCCTTTATGTTCTTTCTCAAACTTATTATCCCATCTACATCGGCCCAGCGTCTTCTCCAGTCCATTAGATATTGTGAAGTGAAACCTTTTTGAGTATGGAACTCTTTCTATCCTAACCGAAGAACAATAACAAAAAAGAACCCTCTGCAGCAGTAAAAAGCACCCCACCAGGAGTCCTGTTTCTGGAAGCCCTAGTCAAGGATTTTGTAGAACTTGCTGAGACCTTTACGAGATTGTGATTGGAATGATAAAACCTCCTTGCTCCTTCAATAAGACCACGTGAATGTGGTCGTCGAGCAGCCCCTACCGTGGTGGCTACGGAAACCACATAGAACATTGTAAAGCTTGTTCCGGAGAATAAAGGGCTATGTTCAAGACCCCGAGGCTTGAACCCTCTAGTTGTTCTCTCAAGTATTTTTCGAATTGGAATTGATGGCGAAACCCTGTTTGCACAAGCATTGAACAAAATCGGCTTTATTTTCGATTTTATGTAAAGAGAAACCATGACGATCCCTTACTCCGGGATCTGGCAATACTTGCACAAATATCAAACGATTTTTCTCTTTATATATTTTTTCCCTCAAATAATTTCTTGTTCGGAAAGAAACAGGGGATGGGATTTTTTTAGTAGACTCTTATAGCATCACCGTATCAGGGCTTCATATAGAGAGGAATTCTACCCTTGGCTATCAGGGTACTATTCTATTTATTTTTTGATAAATGTCAATTTTTTATTCTAATTTTTTATTTAACTGAATAATCAGACAGATAACTGAACAAAGGAGAATTTGACGTCAAATTACAGCTACTTTCATTTTTTTAATCTTTCTCCTCTCTTTTCAATCCAAAGAAACTTCAAACCGCAATAAAAACTTGAAAGAGCCCAGGATTACTACAAACTCCTTTAGAATCTGTGTTAAGTAAAGCAGAGATTTCGTCCAAGTCTTCTAACTAATATCATTGCAGTAAAAGATAGCTTACAAAATCCCAATACCAAAATTAAGTACATTGGAGTAGCATCTGTAAATGTAACCTATTACAAAGCTATATATCAAGGAACTTAAGTTTTGCCCACCTTAAAATACCAAGAAGGCGCCCTTTCTTTTCTTGACAGTTTTCAATTCAACAATGGATCGCGGATTTAATGCATGAAAAAGAAGACAGAGATCGGGGCATGAAGTTCTGCCACCACCATTTTCCCCAACTTCTTGAGTATAGCTCAATGCAAGATGATGCCTAGTACTCTTGCTCCTCTTTATGAAAATGTTACAAAATCATCTCAAGTTACAGGGCGTTAAAAGGTTCTAAAATCACAAAAGTTTAACCTTTAAAAAATAAGATGACATCAAGAAAAGTTACCATTATCGAAAATATTGATTGTGGTGTCACTGATGGAAGTTTCACTGCTACTGTTCTTATTTTTTTCATCATGTGTAATGAGCTGATGACTTGGAATTGAAATAGAAAGACTGGTGGTCACGGCTGCACAAGCCTTTTTGCTGGCCATTTTTAATCTACTAGATGGAGAACCAACGACAGTGGGAATGGCAAAAGACTGAGGAACCTCAACATGCGTTTTTGCTTCCCTGTGCATGTGCCATGCACAATATTTCTGACAAGGAATAACATCCCTGCTGCACTGCCATTTTTTTCCCATCTGTCCTCCTACACCTCCCTGGTTCAAGTTCTGTTTCAGTTCTATAAACACAAGAAATGCTGCAGCCTAGAACTGAAGTAACAATCACAGGAAAGTCATTCTAATTAGCATATAAAGGCTTAACAAGGGATCAAACTTTGATGGCTGATGCTGGGCATATAGCCCATCCTCGGATTAGTATGAAGGGTCTTCTACAAGAACTTTAGGGTGATCAATTTGCATGCTAGCATATAAAAGTGACAATCAATGGAGACTATTAAATGATTCCTACAAGAAAAACCCATGGACCATAAACCTTTGCATTTTAAGCAAATGTAAAAGGCTTATTACCCAAATGATATATACCACATCTGTTTTCATAGCCAAATCAGAGAACTTGACGATTATACTAAGATTTTTATGCATTATTATCTTGTTAAAGAAAATGACAAACTGAATTAATGCTAGAGATTAGATCAGAGTAATCATGTTTTGCAGATATCAAGCACACAGCAAATGCCAGATATCTTAAACTAGTAGATGTGCAAACTAATTAATTAAGCAATTTGATATGGTAATTGGACAGTGTGTGGCCGAAAAACAGTATAAAGTTGGGTCAATGGGCTTTTGGTAATTGATAAACGGAAACCTCAGTCCTAAGCCTGTTAGTTAGAACAGTTTATCGAGTATGATGCGGACACTAATGTAAAATCATCTTTTAATAACAAGAGAAGAGGAAAAGAAAATTGACCTTAATATAATCTTAATGGGAAATCGTTTCTCATGGAAATAAATCTTAAACAACACTTCTAACGCCATCGCCACCTTTCACTTCCTCGAACAGTTGTTTTGCCAGTTTCATTGTTTTGGGTTTCTTCAACAACTTAGCTCTATTTTTCCCAGGAGGATGTGTTGAAAGAAAATAATCTTCATCATCATAGGAACTTAGCCGGTGCTCGTACACATCGGGTGCAACTTGAGGGTCAAATCCAGCTGAAGCCATTAACATTAACCCTACGTAATCCGCTTCCGCCTCCCTCCTTTGATTATGAACAAAATGAGATGATAAGTAAGTAATTATAATAAGATGACTGAAATCTCAATTTAATTTCTAGCATGCATAGAAGCTAACATATGAATCGGTATTGATAGTCCATCTAATACAACCCAATGAGTCAATTAGCTATATCCCCTTCCAAGGTTGTAAATACAATACCCATATATGGTCATCTACACCTCCTCCTGACCTGACTTAGAGCTCAAGAGGGTTCTGGTTTTATAGCAAGCTTTGCTTTCTGTTATTGGTTATATAATTGAGACTAGCTAGATTCTAGTCTTAATGTGATTATCAAATTGCTGATAATTGTAAGCTAAGTTACTAGTCTAGAAGTTAAAATCAGCTTATTGTTGATCATGTTTCTGCAGAAAGCAATCTAGATGTAGATGAAATGAGCCATACAAATAATTAAACAGTACCTTCGTTGAATGAAGCACATTACTGCTTTTATTATTAAGGTTAATCCCCTTGAACTTTCTGGAGAAAATGCTTTAGCATCGATAGTAAAAAGCAACAGCAGGATAACCGACGATACGAATATCCTCACGAAACCTTCTGCTATATGCCGAGCTACAGCATGCCCTATCTGAAAGAGGACGAAAATAATATGGCATAATAGCCAAATTTGCCCTCAACTTTTCACAAATGAACCAAATATGTGCCAAACCTTTTTTTTGACCCTAATTGGCCCCCAACCTTTTATTTTTGACCATTTTTACCCAATTTGGACGGAAATTTCAAATTTCACCAACGGACCGTTAAATTAGTTCCACGTCATTTCCAGGTCATTTTTTATTTTCCACGTCAGGTGGGGCCCACCATCAGAAAAGTTGAGAAAGGACCTGAAGACAATTTTCTCTCTCCCCGATCTCACTTTCTCTCTCCCCGATTCTCACTCACTCACTCACTCTCTCTCTCTCTCTCTCTCTCTCTCTCTCTCTCTCTCTCTCTCTCTCTCTCCCCGATCTCATTTTCTCTTTCCCCAATTCTTACTCTTTCTCTGTTTCTCTCAGTTGGCTTTCTCTATCAACTAGCTATCATCTTCAACATCAGTTCCTTTTAATTTCAAATCTTCTTTTATACCTTTTTATTCTCTGTAGCTACATAGCTACATGGCTGGTCAAAAATCGTCACTTGTGAGTTCATCACAGATGGAGTATGCGAATGATGGAGAAGAAATACTCTGTAAGTGCAAACAACTATCTCCAATTGTTACGTCATGGACAGATGAAAATCCAGGAAGAAGGTTTTATGGGTGTGTTAATTACAAGGTCAGTGTTTGAATTTATTGGGTCCTCATCTCAATTTATGGTTAATTTTTTGTTTACTCATCAGGGAATATTAACATTGCAGGTTGGTGGTTGTGGGTTTTTTAAGTGGTACGATGGTCGTGTTCCTAAACGAGTAAAGGAGTTGCTGGTAGCTTTTCGAAATAGTGAGAGGGAACTTGCAAAAGAGAATGTGTTATTGCAAAAGGAGAATGCAATCTTTAAAAGTCAGCTTCTAAGTTTAGGGTTCACAACGGATGAAATTGTGTTTTCTGAGAAAAAAAAAGAAGACAATGTTATTGAGGTAGGCAGTATAGAGAGCAATGTGGTTGATGGAACAAAACAAACTAATTTTGTTCGAGATGTTGATCCTGCTGATGAATTGATGAAGATGACAATGGAAGTAGAGTATCTCAAAAACAAGAATCGAAAGTTGAAACAAAAGGCACGGTCAAACAAGAAGGCAAAACAAGTTTACAAATTTTTATTCATTGTAGCTTTTTTTTGCTATCTGTGTCTTTTTTTGAGTGTTCGGACCAGTTCAAATGGAACTGGCATGTTGTCTTTACCTTATGGAAAGTGAAGTCATGTATGGGACTGTAATTGTTTTTTGCCTTGTTTTCTCATTGCCATGCTTCTTGTAATATATTTAACATTTAGCCTTCCTAAAAGTGAGATTTGGCAAGTTAATGGTGATTACCCCTTTTGTAGCCACTCTGGAACATTTAAAGAGAAGAGCATAATACATTCTGCCATTATGTATCAAATATTCCAAGAAGTTAGTACAAGATTGACTAAATAAGCATTTCATACATTTTTCCACTTGAACCCCAAAAAAAATCCAGCAGGTACCTAATGTTACTCCAGTGAACTAATTGGCTCAACATAGAAAAAAGTTGCAGATGCCAACCTAAAATATTACAATCCTGTGCCATTTTTCACATGATGAGATAATGTGAATGCTCACCAATATAAAACCTATAATGCAACAGGGAACACAAAAAGGTTGCATAAGTCCACAAAGTTGCATAAGTTTATATGACTTTTCATGCACACTTATTTTTTTTTCTTGACAGATTCTTGGGTCCCAAGCGGATCAGCATTGGCCTTCCTCTTCCCACGGGTTGAAGCCATTGTGGCTGAAGAAGTCCCAATTGATTTAGAATTTTCAGCTTCTCCACATGATAACTTAAATGGTTTGAACCCAGACTGCAAACAACATAATGAAATGAGTTTTCAGTAGCATTTAGAGCAGCAAAAATAATAGACATAACAAATAGAAAAACTTACATAATAGGTGTGCTTCCCTGTTTTTAGATTAGTATATAATCCATATCCTTTAATTGAAGGCTTTCTAAGCCTAACTGGTCTAGACACATCCTCTTCCTTTTTCTCTTTCCCTTTCCTTTTGGCTGCTACTTTCTTCCCATCTAAATCAGAAATAGGTGTTTGCATTTTCCTTTTCCCTTTGCCTTGATCATTTGCCTTTCTTATTTCTCTTATTCTGGCAGCAGGTGGTTGTTCAACTAGCTGACTAGCTCTTTCTTTTCCCTATGTAATAGATTATAGTGTCTTCAGCGTAACCATTTCATTTTAACATTGCACATCAACACAAAACACAACATTGAACTTAGTAACTGTACCTTAAATTGATGTTCATTTCCAGCAACTTTTAAGACAGGTTTTTTAGTAGCCTTAGATCCTTGCTTTCCAGCAACCTTAGAGACACTTGTTGTAGCATTAGATCCTTGCTTTCCAGCAGCCGTGGAGACACTTGTTGGAGCATTTGATCCTTGCATTCCAGTAGCCTTGGAGACACTTGATCCTTGCTTTCCAGTAGCCTTGGAGACATTTGATCCTTGCTTTCTAGCAGCCTTAGAGACACTTGTTGGATCATTTGCATGCGCAGTTGTTGCATGTGAGTGTGAAGCAGTGGCAATGTTATCACTATTACCCTTTGACAAAAAAAAAGTTAAATAACATTAATAGTAAACATAACACTTCACATATAGAACACAACATTCAATTCAACATTTAAATCCATAAACTAGCCCTCAAATGAACATAAGAAATTGTCAAGGAATCTTACTTGATCATTTCCAATCTGAGTCGAACAACTTCTTCTATTATGCCCTGCTTGACCACAAAGTTTACAAGTCATGGTCATGCCTGTTCTTGGCATAAAACCAGGTTTTTTCACAGGCTCATCCTTAGCCTTCCTTCTATTTTTCTTTGGTCTTCCAGGCTTTTTGTTTTTGGCAATAGGTGGAAGAAGAGGATCTTGTTGTGTTTTTTTCCATTCATGGGCTCCATTAATTGGCATCAATGAATACTGATATGCCTTTGCATATGTTTCCGGGCTGTAGCAATGGTGAAGATACTCATCCGGGTCACCACCACTATTCCAGATAGCACAACAAGCATGAGTACAAGGCACCCCTGAAATTTGCCATGACCTACAGCTACATGTCATTCTTTTTAAATCCACAATATACCTATATTTACCTTTTTTAATCTCACAACCATTATCACCAAAATCTACCATTTCCCATCCACCAGCATCTTTCTTTCTCTCATCAAATTTAGAATTGACCAATGGTCCACACCCATTTTTCCACTTTGTAACAAACTTCCTTTTCTCTAAAATCCGTTTCATGGTTTTCTCCCTTATATCCTCTAACATGCTAATAATGCTTAAACACCTAGCATCTAAAATAATTGAGTTAAAAGACTCACAGCCATTGTTGTCAACCATGTCGCACCTGCTGACTTCTCCATAGAAGGCTCTTGTCCATTGTTTAGGTTCAGCAACTCATAAGCAAGTCTTTTATCCCTTAAAGCCAATTCATCAAATCTTTTTTCCCATTCCCTTTCTGTTGTTGCTTTGACAATGCCCCAAAAAGCAAGCTGAAAAGATTTAGCCTCTTTCCTCCCTGACCAATTGGCAAAGACATGTCGAGCACAGTTTCTATGCTCTGCCCTTGGGATTTCTTGTTCAATTGCCACCCTCAAACCCTGTTATATGCATCGGCATTAATTAGTTCAATAAATTATGAAACAAGTAATTAATCAAATTAATAGAAACTAAACTACAGGCACCAACCTTTTGCTGGTCACTCATTATGGTAAATCCAAATCCCTCTCCAAGATCTAAATCATTCTTTAATAGACCAATAAACCAACTCCAAGTTTGTCTATTTTCAGCTTCAACCACAGCCCATGCAACCGGGTACATTTGATCATTGCCATCTTTTCCAACTGCAGTAAGTAACTCACCTTGAAAAGGACCTTTTAAAAAACAGCCATCAACTCCTATAATTGGCCTACACCCTTCTTTCCACCCTCTCTTCAAAGCATCAAAACAAATATAAATTCTCTTAAAATGGAGAGGTGATTCTGGTGTGACTCTGTCAGCAGCAACTTTAATGGTACTTCCTACATTTTTTTCTAGTAACTCATTGGCATATTCCCATAATTGGCCAAACTCTTCATTAACATTTCCACTCAAAGAAGTCATTATTTTCTTCTTTGCCCTAATACACTTTCTAAAACTCACCCTAACCTTCAACTGACTGCAAACTAACTTATGAAACTCCTTCAATTTCAGCTTTGGAAAATCTCGGAATGTTTCCCTAAATTGTTCTGCTATCACATCTACAGTCACCAACCTATTTTTCCAACTAACACAGCAAGTGTGCTCTTCTTGAAATGACCTCACTTGAAAACCCTTAGCCTTTTTACTCCGAGCAGCATATATAAACCATGGGCATCTCTGCGCAGCATTACACTTTACTCTAATCCTCTTCGGTTCATTTCTAACAATAAGCAATTCTCTTCTAAAAACCCTCGAGTATTTTTTGATTGCCTCTTTAAACTGCTGCCCATCTACAAACACCATGCCAATAGAAAATTCAGGGAACTCATCATCAGGCTTATATTGCGTAAATCTACTTTTTCTTCTTTGACCTTCTTCATGATCTGGGTCCTCATCAGTTTCAACCAGGCTGCCATGGTCATCTGAATCATAATATTCAGACATGTAACCCTTGTCAACTTGCCCAGCATCATCTTTATCAGGAGCAGCAGCTGATGCATTCCTATTCTTCAACGTTTGCTGTAATGGGTCATCTTCATCATCACTGCAACCTTCAACAGGTATAGAATCTTCAACAGATAAAGAATCTTTAACTTTCTGAGCCCTTCCAACGTACTGCCTTAATTTCTCCCTGGCAGTTTGTAGTTCAGGATCATCTGCACCTTCTTCAAAGCACCTAACCCTCACTAAATAAGCCTCACTATCACTATCAGATCTGTTATTTTCATCCCTATCCTCTACATTCAAATCATCTTCCACACCTTTTGCAGTTAAATCCTCAATCACAGACTCAAGACCTGTACAAACAGATTTACCACTGCCCAGCCCATCATCTCTCGGACCATCACACGATCCAACCCCTGGCTCATCTCTCGGACCATCACATGAACCAAGTTCTGGCTCATTTAATACAGCACTAGTTTGACCCTCGCAAACCTCAGAGGGCCTAAAAGTAGTATTTAAGTCATTACCTAACCACTGCCCAGCAACCAATTCTACTGGTCCCCCACTAACACCAATATTCACATCAAAATTAACTTCACTAGGCCCACAATTAAAATTAGCACCACCCACATGCCCTTTGTCAACACTCGCACATGTCTCACCGATCCCCTCCTCTTCATTTTCCACACCAGTCAATAAATATATATCATCTACCACCTCAGGTATATCTACATCATGTTCTACATACAATATTATTTCCCTTGTTTTTTTCCACACATTAATCATTGCAATTGTTGATTCATCATTCCAAACAAGTCTAACCCCCTCATCAAAAGACCTATATGAAGGGTCATAATAAAACACTCTTAACATATTCTTGCATTTTAACACATCATGAACTATGTTTTGCAGATCAAAATAACATATTGTTTCAGGATCCTCTATACCTCTAATCTTATCCCCACCCATGTATCTGAGATTTGGGTCTCTAACAAACTTACCACCATAATAAATAACCATGTAATAGCTCTCCCCATCATCAAAACCATCACAGTCATCATCCATCTATTTAAACAGAAAAACAAACTTTCTATGTTCAGGTAATAATTCAACCAAATAAAAAAGACTTGGTCAACCAACAAAATTACAACAAAGTCAAGACACTAACAGTGTCAATTTCAAGATTGCTACGTTTATAGTGGACAATCTGGGACCACTTTGAATATATAAAAAAGACAAGCAATGCTGCCTTTTCTCTTTTTAGAAGAACTAACATATTTTCTTTCCAATTAACATTCTTAAATTAATAAAACAAAAGCAAAAGAAGCAACACAGAAGCATCAGCATACTCAAAACAGCAAATTCAATACCATCGAACCCATCAACAACCTCACATTGAAAGAAAAAAAAATTACCCAAAATCTGAAACCTGTTAACCCTTTATCGAAGTAAGCTAATCCCTTAATTAACAGACTAAACAACCATTACAAGCCCCCATGACTTTATTAACTTATCAATTTTTAATTACCAACTTAACCCATTACAACCATTGGTGTTAATAAAAAACCCCTAAACCCCGAATTGAAAAACCCCCAAATCGAAACAATAATCGAGTAAATGCAGAACGTACCTTCCACGGGTTGTCTTCTTCTTACTTTTCTCTTGGATTTGCAGCAACAATGAAGAATCTTCCTGAGTCCTTTCCACTTTCTTTTCAGACAAAGCAGTAGACAGAGATGGCTCCAGTCGAAAATGAAAGGGACAATGAATAGTGTTTTATTCGACTATTGCAATGTTTTTACCTTTTTCTCCTTTGCAGAGAAAGAGTGCGAATCGGGGAGAGAGAAAGTGAGATCGGGGGGAGAGAGAGAGAGAGAGAAAGAGTGAGAATCGGGGAGAGAGAAAGTGAGATCGGGGGGAGAGAGAGAGAAAGAGTGAGAATCGGGGAGAGAGAAAGTGAGATCGGGGAGAGAGAAAATTGTCTTCAGGTCCTTTTTTTCAACTTTTCTGATGGTGGGCCCCACCTGACGTGGAAAATAAAAAATGACCTGGAAATGACGTGGAACTAATTTAACGGCCCGTTGGTGAAATTTGAAATTTCCGTCCAAATTGGGTAAAAATGGTCAAAAATAAAAGGTTGGGGGCCAATTAGGATCAAAAAAAAGGTTTGGCACATATTTGGTTCATTTGTGAAAGGTTGAGGGCAAATTTGGCTATTATGCCAAAATAATATACATGTAAGAAAATAATACGATAAAAGTGATTACATTTGCAAATAATAGTTAGGGTTCACTAATAGAACTCAAACATTACCTCATGGCCAATAACTATGGCAATCTTTTCGTCAGACTTGAGAAGACTAAGCAACCCATCGTCAATAACAATTTTCCCATTAAGAAGACAATAAGCATTCTGTATATAGTATCTGCAACATATATTTCCCGAACTTTTCCATCTAAATGCTTAATAGAAGGTTTCCATATAAGCTTTCGTCTAAGATTTACCGGTCTTTGTTCTCCAGCACCGTGTGCATTCACTGCCAGGGCCAAGCCTTTACTTTTACCGGTATCGAAATTCTGTGTCATATCTTTAATCAGGCTTGGATTTTGAGAGTGTTCTGAAAACATACTGGCCTGCTCTTGGAGCATCAATCCTTTATTCATCGCGTGAAGTATCTGTCTAGCAATGGACTGAACCGAAATGAACGAGGATCGGATGGCGGGAGTAATTTCCCTTTATGTTCCTCCTCTGCCTCATTATGCCAGAATTTATACTGGCCCAGCTTCTTCTCCAGTCCATTAGATATTGTAAAGCGAAACCTTTTTGAGTATGGAACTCTTTCTATCCTAACCGAAGAACAATAACAAAAAAGAACCCTCTGCAGCAGTAAAAAGCACCCCACCAGGAGTCCTGTTTCTTGAAGCCCTAGTCAAGGATTTTGTAGAACTTGCTGAGACCTTTACAAGATTACGATTGGAATGATAAAACCTCCTTGTTCCTTCAATAAGACCACGTGAATGTGGTCGTTGAGCAGCACCTACCATGGTGGCTAAGGAAACCACATAGAACCTTGAAAAGCTTGTTCCGGAAAATAAATGACCATGAGCCTGAGGCTTGAACCTGCTAGTTATTTTCTCAAGTATTCTTCGAATTGGAATTGACAGCGAAACCCCGTTTGCACAGAAAGATCTAGAAGCATTGAATAAAATCGGCTTTGTTCTCGACTTTTCTCTTTATTACCATGACGAGCCCTTACTACTCCAAGATCTGGAAATACTTCCACAAATATCAATCGATTTTTCTCTTTATATATTTTTTTACTCAAATAAACAGGGGATCGAATTTTTAGGTTTTTACTGGACTTCTAGAGTATCACCGTATCAGGGCTTCGTAGAGAGGAATTCTACCCTTGGCCCGTTGGCCGTTAAAGTACTATTTTATTTATTTTTTATAAATGTAAATTTTTATTTAACTAAATAAGCAGGCAGACACCTTCTTTCTTTCTTGGCCAAAAAAAGGGAAGGAAAGGCAGACAGATACCCCACTAGGCATTACAATGTAAACTGGTAATTCAATGTTACGGTCTAAAATTAGTTTAACTCAAGCTTCTTCTTGTACAGGCTAGGCTGAATTAAATTTTTTTTTTTTTTCACTTTTGGGCCATTATGTTATGAGCTCATAGGTGTTAAGTGCAAAATATATACGGTTAACAGCTGAATGTAAACTTTATCAAAGGAAATGAATTGAATTGTTATCTTTTTCCCTCAACTCTCTTCTACTGCTCTCCCTATTGCTGGAATTTTGTTCCAGATTTCTTATTCCCCTCTTAACTTCTTATCTTGCTCAAGAACTACCTGTAACATTAAATAACGCCTGACTGGCTAAATGTAAGATTTTTTATTTTTATCAGAAACCAATTGGTTTAGGTTTAGGTTATTGCAAAAACTATGAGTAATGACTCGATTGAATAGGACTGTACTTGAATCTTGATTTTCACATATATTCTGCTAACGAAATTGTTGGTTTCACTTTCAAACATTAATAAAAGAGAATTTACCGTTCAAATTACTTCTGCTCAGTTTTCTCCCCATCGATCCGACCAAACTTTCGGGCGCCCTTCAAGAGCTGCTTGAAGGTTTGTTCAAATTTCAACAGAAACTTGAACATAATGTAAATCATAGTCTAAATTCTAATAAGACAAAGAATAAGAGGGAGAAGCTTTGATGGGAAATCATTGTTTCCGTGAAAATCAATCTTAAACAAAACTAGATTGCAATAAGACATGACTCAGATTTGATTAAATTTAGATATCGTTGCCTTCGAGGTAGCCGGCAGGAAACACTACCGATCAACAGCCCTTTTGAGTTCTCAGGTCCCGGTGGTTTTTCTTTTATAATGGCAAGCTGGATTCCAGTTTTGAAGCCTCCATGGGCAGTTCACATTTTTCAGAGCCACCTTATACAATATTACTGAATCTGTTCAGGATGAGGCAGCCAAAAGAAAAGGAGATGATATTGGCAAGCAATGCCACCCAGCTTTGTACCTTTCAACAGTTTCTCTATAAACACCATCCTTTGCTTCTATGTTCAGTTTTTGACGTCCAACAAACAATAAAGGATAATTTGACGTCAAATTACTGCTATGTTCAGCTTTTTCTCTTTACTCTCTCTTTTCGATCCAAAGAAACTTCAAGGGCTGCTTAAAGGTTTGGTCAAAATCGCAATAAAAAACTTGAAAGCGCCCAAGGTTACTACAAACTCTTATAAAATCTGTGTTAAGTAAAGCAGAGATTTCATCACAAGTCTTCTAACTAATATAATTGCAGTAAAAGATAGCTTACAAAATCTCAATACCAAAATTAAGTACATTGGAGTAGTAGCATCTCTAAATGTAACCTATTACAAGGCTATATGTCAAGGAACTTAAGTTTTGCCCACCTGAAAACACCAAGAAGGAAACCTTTATTTTCTTGACAAAGTTTTCAATTAAACAATGGATCACGGATTTTGTGCATGAAAAAGAAGACTTCTTTAGTATAGCTCGATGCAAGATGATGCCTAGTGCTCTTGCTCCTCTTTATGAAAATGTCACAAAATCATCTAAAGTTGCAGGCCGTTAAAAGGTTCTAAAGTCATAAAAGTTTAACCTTCCAAAATAAGATCACATCAAGAAAAGTTAGCATTATCGAAAACATTGATTGTGGTGTCACTGATGGTCGTTTCACTGCTACTGCTCATACTTTTTTCATCGTGTGTAATGAGCTGATGACTTGGAACTGAAATAGAAAGACTGGTGGTCACGGCTGCACAAGCCCCTTTGCTGGCCATTTTTAATCTACTAGATGGAGAACCAACGACAGTGGGAATGGCAACAGACTGAGAAACCTCAACATGCTTTTTTGCACCTCTGTGCATGTGCCGTGCACAATATTTCTGATGAGGAATAACTTCCCTGCTGCACCGCCATTTTTTCCCATCTGTTCTCCTACACCTCCCTGGTTCAAGTTCTATTTCAGTTCTATAAACATGGGAACTGCTGCAGCCTAGAACTGAAATAACAATCACAAGAAAGTCATTCTAATTAGTATATAAAGGTTCAACAAGGGATCAAACTTTGATGTCTGATGCTGTGCATATAGACAGCATAGAATTAGTATGAAGAGTTTTCTAGAAGAACTTTAGGGTGATAAATTTACATGCTAGCATATAAAAGTGGCAATCAATGGAGATCATCAAATGATTCCTACAAGAAAAAACATAAACCTTCGCATTTTAAGCAAATGTAAAAGGCTTATTACCCAAACATCTGTTTTCATAGCCAAATCAGAAAACTGGATATGAGGTGGGGAAAAGGCTCGCTCTAGCAATGACTATAAGATCATATTTCAATTTTTATGGTCCTACCTTGAAGAACACTCCTAGGAGAAAAGCCTACTCCAGGGGATGCACTATTACCAACAGCGGCATTGTCTCTACTCTTGCTGCTTCGCAGGATGACATTATTGTCACTAATTGAGAGTTTCTCTTCACCTTTATCACAACTATTTGGGAAGTTTTTGCTCCTTTTGCAATCATTCTTCTTGTGGTTGTTTGTTACAGTGATAATGGAAGTGCTAGTGGTGGCATTAGTTGACATGGGGTTTCTCTTACTGCTATCCATAGCAGTGGTAGCAATGGTCTCTTGGCTAGGACTGGAATTACAGCAAGATTGGTTCATGTACCGAAAACTTACAGGGGCTGAAAGGTTGTTTGAGTTTTCTGGTTCTTTGTTTGAATTTTTTGATGGTGTTCTATCAGGAAAAGTAACTTGAGAAGATTCCACAGGCTTTCTTGAACGCTGACGACCCCTATGCATGTGCTGCTGACAATACTTCTGATCCGGAATCACATTCTTGCTGCACCGCCATTTCTTCCCATCAGTTCTTCTACACCTCCCTGGCTCCGGATCCAACATGTTCCTATAATCAAATCCCTGAGGACTAACTCCTACAACTGAGACAATGAAAGTGAAATCAATATTCAAATTCTTCAGCCAAATTCACATTATCTAGAACCAAATCATTATTGAAAGGAAAAGTTCCTTTATAAATCTGTCAGCCTAAAATTTCACTAATGTTGACAGAATTCATCGGTTAGTTTAAGTTAGTCTCGTTTAAGTTCATAGAGGCGAAGCAGTGTAATCCTTAACGAACCTCAAATTCCAAATTCAAGTAGGTAAAAGCGTGTCAAAACCAAAGTAAGACTTAAACCCCCCCCCCCCCAGGAAGCCAGTTTTCACTTTTCCGGAAATACTTGGAAGTTTAATCTACCTATTAATTAATCATTGACAGAAGGCCATCTCAGATTATAAGCCCACCAAACATCAAAAGATTGTTTTATTTTCCTTTCCAATAATTGAAATCAAACTATCTTTAAACAAATGAAAAAAGACAAAGTAAATTACCCTCAACTCTTTAAGAATTGCATAAATTTTGAACTGTCCAGTGAAAAAAAAAAAGAATAACAAAATCCGCGCGAAATTTTCTCTAACAAATTCATGAAGGAAGCAACCGAGAGAATTTTCTAACAAACAGACAGCAAACGTAAATTAACGAATTGAAAAAAAAAATCTAAAATTCCATGACATGAGAAAAAGAAAAAGCCGATTCTAGGCAAGAGAAAAAGCTACAAAATGAAGAAAGCTTACAGCTTGGATATTGCTCATAGATACTGCCGTGAGAAGAGTCAAATGAAGAAGCAACGCTTTTCCAAATGGGCATAACAAGGTGAAGAGGAACTGGGATTCCAGCTGCTACGTGCTCGAAGATAAGAGCTTGTAATTGCAGCTCATGCAACTGTGCTGTCGTAAACACACACTTTCCGTGTTCCATCACTGGTTTTTCTTTCTCCGACGTCTTTCCATCAATCCCGAGGCCCAACCTGATCGACGGTGATCCTTCCTCCTCCTCCTCCTCCTCCTTCACCTCCGACCTCTCCGTGGCCCCACTCCCGCCGCCACCTAGAATTAAGGCATGCTTAAAATTAATTAACCAGCCACAGTACTTAACAACTAGCACTAAAATAAATGTGGACAGAGAGTACCGGAATCTGAAAGAGTTGGGCATCGAACCGGCTTGGCTGCCATTGACGACATGCTAATCGGAACTGCGAAAGGATTAACAGTACGTATACTGGTTAACTGTCTTTGAACGTTAGCAAAGTAGACAAAATTCAATGGTGATTTTAGTGGAAGCTGGAAAGGGGACTTTCAAGACAGAGTTGCTAGAACTTAAACATGATCAACTTATAACTTGTTCAGTTCCGTTTTATCATTTTATGAAGGGAGCGAGCGAGGAGTGGGACATAAAGCGAGGGTTAAAGCGCGTGTCAGGATTCTGACAGTATCATCAGCCTTTCGCAGTGGTCTTCCCGCAGGCAAAATTCAGTTTCTTTATTTAACATGCCACGAAGATCAAGTTCTAACTCTCAAAATCGGCGTGTGGAAGCGACGGCCCAATGAGATATTGACAGCGTCGTGTTGTTGCAGACGGTGACAATTGGTGGGTTGTAAATCACGCGCATTGTCAGATTGATTGCCTGGCACTAGCAAGGGGCCTAGGAGGACACGTCACTGCTTTCTGTTATGCTGGGACCTACAGTGAAGCAAGGCGTCGCGTTGCTTAGGCAGGGGGTATGGGGGCCCGTTTCTGCATGTCAGCAATGACAGGTGGACTGTTTGCAGTTTCACCAAGTGTCCAATGGTAAACTTATTTGTGCGTTGTCGTTTGTTTTTGTTTGGACTTTGGATTTGGATTGAAGATTTATAAGTGGCTGAAAAGATATATGTTTTAGGCCCATTGATATTTGCAACTTATCTCTTAGTCAAAAAATTAACCAATTTGAAGTTCCTCCACGTCATAATTCTCCATTGTGGGTCGGCCCATATAAATCGACCCAATAATATTCCTAGCATATTAGATTCATTTTTGTTTTTTTTTTTTCCTGAATCATAGTAGATTCATATTTTGGAATTATGCATTCGAATCTGAATGAATCTATGCATTTCAAACTTCCATTCCTTACATAATCAGTGTAATTCAAATTCCATCCAATTGATATGTTACTACATCTTGACAAATGGTACTTGGAGAAAATGCAAAATTTCACTTGAAAAACTCCCTTTTAAAGTGCTCTCCCCTAGCAAGAAGAATCGCTAGTTTAACTTGTATGCAAAAAAAAATGTTATCGAGTTGTCAGCAGAGTGGAGGCAGACAATGAGTGGACCAGCAAATATATTTGTTTAGAAAATCTTAATGGGGGCACATTGTCATTTGTCACATTGCAGACTAGCATCCAATGGATAACAATCTCTGCATATTCCACCCCCTTCGTTGATTTAACGCTTTGATGCCCACTTTGTTGCCGACAATTTCAATTTCCACAACAACCATACATCAAGTTTGATGGTCCAAATTATACGCACATTTTTATGATTTATGCACAAACAGCCTTGATGCATCGTCTGATGATAGGTTAATTGCCTTGGCAGTCACCTGCGTCCATAATTTCCACCGTTCCATCTATTTTTCACTTTTGTCAGTCATACTCGTGCTATTGAGACATATGTCACCGGGTGAAAATTTTATGCTTCCCGTGATTGAGACCAAGATTTCTCTTTAATTTTATCAAAAAAGTTTGAACCTTATAAATGAAGAAAAGATCAAAGAAAAGGGATGGAAAAAGATGAGAAATTTGACATTTTCATTGTGTCAATTTTACAGCTGAAAAGGATTCGGGTTGCCTTGCTTCAATTGGGGGCATGCAAAGATGCCCCATCAATAAGTGCATTATCGTTGCAAACAAGTTCATTCTACTTTAACAAGGCATGAGGCAAAAAGCGTAAGACAGATATTAAAGTTCACCCGCAGAATTGAAAAAATCAATTAATTAACACGATTACTCATGTATTTATACTAATGGGTAGTCTGGCATTGCATCATTGCTCAAGAAAAGGCTCTGAATCACAATTATTATTATTTTTTAACAAGAAACATATTAACAATACAATATCTGGTAAGGCACCAAGGGCCACACAAACAGAACCCAAAAGCAAAGATAGAAAATAGGAGCAGAATATTGAATGGCCGAAGAATCAAAGATTGTGGTTGCTGTGTGGGAAGTGGCGTAGGGTACGAGCTGTATAAAAGGAAATTCTTCAGATGAATTATTTATAAAGGTTTTGATGCTATTTTAACTCAAAATACAAGGAATTTATGTAAAGAAGCACATCAAACTGACCCACTTTCATCAATTAATACTATTTACTATGCATGATAGCTAATTATTACAACTGAACTACCATTGTGGCCATAATTATCCAAGTAAACATGATTTCATTTAACGATAATTTTTATTAACCATTTTTAGTGGAGTAATTAATTCAAGTTTCAAAGTTCCAACACAAACCACAAAATTGACTATAATAAGATAAAGAAGAGCAAGCCAAGCGACTGCGAGCTGTGTCCTTGGGTTAATAGCCGTTACCAAAGGCCCGTTTTCACCAATCAATCATCACCACCATAACGGATAGCTTCAATTTAATGATGGTTGGTAATGGTATAATCGAAAAGCTCAAGTCTATTATTGTAAATTCACTTAAAAAGGAGGGAAAACCCACTCTACATTCCAGCTGTGAGCCTGTGACCAAACCAAAGCATGCCTGCCCCCTCTCACGTGGCCCCATTCCATTCTCCAACTATACTAAACCATAGTTTAACTCAACTCTGGTTAGACTTCTGCCTTTTTCCTCGCGGTTCCTCCTTTTTTTTTAGTTCTTTCACACAAACTCTCGCTCCTCAGTCTCCTCTGCTTCTAAACTCTCTTTGGCTCCGCCGATCACTTCCGACGTTCATAATGGGCGCATTTCACCCACTCAACCTCTTCCTTCTCGCACTCTGTTTTGTTGCTATTTCAGCCGATGCCCACAACATTACTGCCATTCTCGAAGGTTTTCCGGAATACTCTGCTTACAACAGCTTCCTCTCCCAAACGAAGCTGGCCGATGAGATCAACAGCCGACAAACAATCACTTGCCTTGTCCTCAACAATGGGGCTATGTCTGCTCTCACCGCCAAGAATCCTCTTTCCGTCATCAAGAACATCCTTAGTCTTCATGTCCTTCTAGACTACTATGACCCGCAAAAGCTCCACCAAATCTCAAAAGGCACCACCCTCACTACCACTCTTTACCAAACCACCGGAAATGCCCCTGGAAACCTTGGCTTCGTCAACATTACCGATCTCCAAGGTGGAAAAGTGGGCTTCGGCTCCGCGATTCCCGGCTCTAAACTCGACTCCTCTTACACCAAGTCGGTTAAGCAGATTCCCTACAATATCTCTATCCTCGAGATCAGCTCTCCGATTATTGCTCCGGGAATCCTAACGGCTCCGGCACCGTCGGCTTCGGACGTTAACATCACCGGTTTGCTCGAAAAAGCTGGCTGCAAAACTTTTGCTAGTTTGCTCATCAGCAGTGGCGTGCTTAAGACTTACGAGTCAGCGCTTGAGAAAGGTTTGACCGTATTTGCGCCGTCTGATGAAGCTTTCAAGGCCGAAGGTGTCCCTGATCTGAGCAAGCTCAGCAATGCCGATCAAGTGTCACTTCTGGAGTACCACGCCTCCCCAGAATACACACCTAAGGGGACATTGAAGACGAGGAAAGATCCGGTTAGCACATTGGCCACAAACGGTGCTGGAAAGTTCGATCTGACAGTTACGAGTGCCGGCGATTCGGTCACGCTTCATTCCGGAGTGGGTTCATCCAGAGTCGCCGAACCGGTTTATGACTCACCACCAGTCGTCATTTTCACCGTCGACAATGTATTGCTTCCTTCTGAGTTGTTTGGCAAGTCCCCGTCGCCCGCACCCGCCCCCGAGCCAGTTTCTTCACCTTCACCGACACCTTCTGTGTCTCCAAGTCCAGCTCCAGCATCCGAAGCACCGTCGCCACTGGCCGCTTCACCACCAGCTCCACCAACAGACACTCCTGCCGGATCGCCTACAGATGCGCCAGCTGGGTCGTCGGAGAACAGCACCTCGCAGAATGCTGCTGGTCACGTGAGTGCTCCTCTGTTGCGCACAGTTACTGTCACTGTCTTTGCCACTGTCGTTTCTTCTGTTCTCTTGTCCTGAATCGTAATTACGCCGGTCCGTTAATTTGTTCCTTTTTTCTAGTTTCTTTCTTTCTATTTTTGAGTTGTTATTTTGATTAGAGAGGGTTTTTTTTTTAATCTTTAATTTATTCTGGAATTTTAATTTTAATTTATGGTGGGTGGGTTGAGGGGAGGTGAGTGAGAGCTAGCTGCGGACTTTGGCAGCATCTGGGTGACTGGGTGTGAAGTGGAATACTGGAACGGTGTTTTTCCTTAAACATTTTTTCTTTTTTTGGTCTTTTGCTAATTACATTTTCTTAGTGTTTGTTACTACTTTGTTTATTTAATTAATTTTTGCTGTGAAATTTATCGTTAGGTATGCAATCTGAGTTTTATTTATTTAATCTATTTTTTCACATACCTCGGCAAGATGTTTATTTAATAGTAGTAAAACTTAGGAAGATTAAGTTAGATTATTGGCAAAATCAGAAGGATTGGATTATACTAGTATTTTAGTAATTGGCTAAATTGGGTTGACCGTTGACGTGGATGCTCCATGGATGCTAGGGTTTGACTGTTAGCGCACGTGGAGAGATTGTGTTATCGGGCTCCACATTTGAATTCCGTAGGGACCGGGACCGTGGTTTCTTTTTTCTTTATAAATTTGTGCTTATTATGGTTGTTTTGTTTCCATGTCTCTGTGGATTAATAATTTCCAGATGTCCCTTTTTTTGTTTTTTTAATTTTTGTGCGGCAAATAGAATAGGCTAGAAGCTGGAAAGCAATAGTGCGTGGGGTTTTAATTATGGCAAAACCATGGAGTACATTATTTATACAACATAACGTAACATAGATAGTAGTAGATACTTGGAAAGACAAGATTTTCATTTTGTTGGGTTGGTGGTGTGTTGGTGGACAAATGGGAGCCTTAAATGTTCTGCCGGTGGGTTAAGATGCGAGTAGTCCTCTTTTGGGCCCAATTTGATGAAATAGCACATTTTGCACTGCCAAATCTTGCCCACGTTCGGAAACCAATTCTTTCCCCCGTGATTTCTTCGCCACTTACGCTTTAAAAAATTTTAAATATTATTTTTAATTTTTTAATAAATTTTAAATTTAAAAAATGATTTTCTTTTTTTATTATATTTTGTTGAAATTATTTTTAATGTATGATATAGATGTATAAATTGTGGTTTTATAAGTTAGCTTTTAAAATTAGAGAGAGAGAATAATTTTAGAATAAGGGGAAAAAGATTAAAAGAAATAAAAGTAATTTTATTCCATCTTCAAAACAATACATAAATGTATGAGTAAATTAATGTTATGGAAAAATACTTTTTAAAAATATATTCTATATATATAACAAATATAATTAAGATAATTAATAAAAGTTTTATTTTAAATTAAAAAAAAGTGGAGGACTAATAAGAAATGTAAATAGTATTTCAAAAGTATTTTTAATTGACTTTTAAGAAGTACAAATATAAATTTTTAAAAATTTAAATATTTAACTCTTATTTTAGAAAAATTTTAAAGAAAAAAAGAGGATTAAAATGAGAATGACAAATGATACAACATTTTTGAAGTAAATGATTATTAATGATTTTTTAAAATAAATTTTATAGGAATTTCAAAAAAAATTAAGACAAAATTTAAAAAAGAAGAATGATAGAATTCTTGTAATTTTATCTTAAGTAAAACTAAAAGAATTTGAAAGCCTTCATTTTTCAAAAGTCAATGTAATTTAAGATATAAATAAATTACTAAAATATATAAAAGATAAATAGTTTTTGTTTCCCTTTTGTATAAAAGGAGGAAGAAATTTTAAAAAAAAAGAAAAAATTTAAAGAAGAAGAATGATGGAATTCTTGTGATTTAAAAGACGCTTCCTTTAAAAATATAAGTGGTTATGGGATTTTTTGTCAATTTTTTTTCTTAAAAGGAATTAAAAGAAATAATATTGTTAGAATTCTAATATTGGAAAAATCAATTTTTTTAAGGAATTAAAAGGAATATTACTGGAATACTATTAATTATTATAGTGAAAAAGAAAAATAAAGACATTTTCTTTTAAAATATAAGAATAACTGAAAGGATAATCTTGACAATTCATATATACGCATTTAAGCCATTAGAAAAAAATTCAAAAAGGACATTAAACTTATAACTATGAATATTTTATGTAATTATGTTAGATGTTGAAATTTATATATATATATATAAAATAATAATAATTCAAAATCCATTTGAAAGCACTTGATGCTTCAACTTCTCCAATTAGATAGTAGTAACTTTTCTTTTTTGGCTGATAGTGTAAGTGGTATTTACATTTAATATTTACAATAAGATGAGGGTTTAAATAGAATCTCTGCCACCAAGGTTGGCCTTACATAGTAACTATTCTTTATTAAAATTAAATTAAACTTTTGTTTTAAGTTGAGCCTCTTCTGAAACTCAATGATAGAAGTTAAGAAAGGTAAAAGGAAAATAACGGGTGGGTTATGAAACCGGGGCAGTGATAGGGCCCGGCTAGTTCATATGCAACGTGAGTCTCATCTGGTAACAGAGCGCTCAAATGCAAATGGAGTCTAGTTTAGTGCACCTGATTTGATTGATGGCAATACCTTAAAACACATTAGTACATTACAATTGTAGCATCGATAATATAAATAAATAAAACTGCCACGTAAATCATTGAGATCCACAGATGAGATGATCATCTCCCAAGTCAAACGTTTAGCATCAAGTTATTGAAAGGAGAAAAGAAATTTAAGAGATAGCACGTGCAAGGAAATTTGTGGAGAAAAAGGTCAGACAGCCTCCATGCCATTTTGTCGGTGACCTGACCTAGTATGAAATGAAACTGCTTCAATTCAAAGTTCCAAGTCTTATCATATTCATATCTGATAATATGCTTGAGCCCTTGACTCTTTAATCTTCCAAAGGTCCATCTAGTTGAATAATTTTATCTCAAGTCAGCCACAACTTAGTAGGTGAATGAAACCTCTCAAACTACGTCAACCATTGCAGTTTGCAAGGCATCATTTTTGTGAAGACTGAAAGAGGCATTCATGAACTACATTGGGCCAAACGGGTAGCCCTGCCTTGCCACCTTCATCCTCGAAACCCAAGTTTAGGCCTGAATTCAGTCCATTCTACTATTTCAAGTTAAATTTAAATTAAAATATTGGGCTACTTGGCCCCAAATCAACTAACCTGCTATATAATTTACTTGGGCTTATCTCAAATGGTAGGGGTGGGATTGCGGGTAAAGATCCCAGAGTATAAAGGAACAGGAAACTGTATCATCAAAGATTATTTGTAAGTCTTAACGACACAGGAACCCAACCGACGAGGCAACAACCATGGCGAGCGAGCCTCTTCCCGTCGCTTCAGCCGCCGCGACTTTGCAAGAGAAACGACAGCGGTCAATATTCGACCTCCCAGCCAACTTCTTTGATTCCTGTCGCTTGCTTTCTCCTTCTTTGACTACAGCCTTCGAGTCCCTCTCGACTTCTGAGAATTCTGCTCTAGAAAACGATCGTACCGACGACGGGGAAGAAACGAGTTCCAGAAACGGTGTCGCTGTGCCTAGGTGGACTTGCAACACGTGCAAAGCGGAGTTTGACTCTCTCCAGGACCAGCGTTCCCACTTCAAATCCGACATCCATCGCTTCAACGTAAATTTCTCACCTTTATATTTATACATGTCCTCAATTATAAATTTGCTTTATTTATCGCAAAGAGAAAGAAATGGTTCCTCTTTAATTTCCACGCGATGAACAATGCCAGTATTTCTTTTGATATGAATATAGGTAAAATTGAACATTGCTGGAAAGGATATTGTAAAGGAAGAAGATTTTGATGAGTTGACTACGGATTCTTTCAAAGACTTCGAGGTTTCGAGTATTTCAGGGTCGGAGGATGAAGCTGACAGGGCATCTTATTATCCTCGAAATGATGCGCGCAAGGGATCAGTGGAAAATATCAGACAGAAGTTGTTTATCCGACTCAAAACGGGAGAGCGAATTTCAATTTCGAAATCTTTAATATTGAACGAGTCTGAAAGTGTTCCGCCCGAGAATGATAAAGAAGTGTGGAATGATGATGGTGGGTGTTTAAGACAAACTGAGGTGGTTGGAAGATTGAAAACTTTGATACAAGAGGCCAGGGACAATACGCGTTTAAGGATTGTGCTGCTTTCGAGTGGTGGGCACTTTGCTGGCTGTGTCTTTGATGGTAACTCAGTTGTGGCTCACAAGACCTTCCACAGGTCTGTAAGTGCTTTTGTTGTTGTTAGAATGTTTTAGTAATAAAAAGCTAAGCAAGCATCTTGGTTCTTAATGTTAATGGAGTTTTAATGTTTTAGTCCCTTTCATCATCATGTAGATACGTGGTGAGGGCCAAGGCTGGTAGGAAACAGTCATCAAAAGATGCAACTGGGAAGGCCGCACATTCTGCTGGAGCTGCACTCCGACGGCATAATGAACTTGCATTGAAGAAGGTATTTGGCGTATTCTATTTGTCCTTAGAACCTTATTCGTTTGCTTTGACTATCCTGAGTTTCAGTTGTGTCCATGCAAAAGATGATCTGACAGTGTTCTGGTGATGTTTTGAACACCTAAATGTTTTTAATCATTGAAATTGTCTTATTTCAGTTACTTTTTTCTTGGGTGCAATTATTTCAGTGGCTTTTAGTTCACCAGAGTTGCTGTTTAACCAATACATTATACATAAGCTTGTACCATTGATGTAGAGACTTCTTTTTTAAGACTTTGTCAGGCCATTATAAATCAGCTAATTTGTCTTCTTGTTTATTTTTTACATCTAGATCTACAAGTTTTTTCATTCTTTTGCTGTTAATCTTCACAATTAAGTCATTCTTGTCTACATAATTTATGCTTTTCTGTTGCTTGAGAGTGATGCCACTAACCCTTTTATGGGTTTTCTTACAGTTCTAACATTGACTGATTCTTGTTTTATAAATATTTTAGGAAATTCAAGAGTTGCTTGCTGCTTGGAAGCCTTATTTTGATGCTTCCTCTTGTGTTTTTATTCATGCTCCTTCAAGCAATCGTAATGTTCTTTTTAATGGGGATAAACCTTATTTCAGTCACCAGTTCTGTGCTGTTCGAAATATTTCATTGACCGTTCGTAGGCCCACCTTAAAGGAAGCCAAGCGTATATATAGCCTGCTTACACAAATTGTTTATGAATTGGAGGAGAGTGAACTTCCTGCAAATACCAAAGAAGATCTGTTGTTAAGTGGTACCGCCATTGGTTCTGGAAGCCAAGATCCATGCCAAGAGGAATCGGAGCACAACTTGAATTGTTGGGATCCTTCTAAAAACCCTTCAATCAATGTAAAATCTGATGTTATATCAAGTGAGGGTGAGAGCGATAGTGAAGTTGTTCGTACTTCAACACCTTTGCATGAAGCAGCACAATCTGGAGATGCTCAAAGAGTTTTAGAACTCCTAGAACAGGGTTTAGATCCTTGTGTTAAGGATCAAAGGGAGCGAACTGCATACATGCTGGCCAATGAGAAGGAAGTCAGGAATACTTTTAGACGGTTCATGGCCTCAAACCTGAATAAGTGGGATTGGAATGCGGCTAAAGTACCTAGTGCCTTAACTAAAGAAATGGAGGAGTCTCAAGCAGCTAAGCAGGTATGTTTTAGTTTTTCTTCTTATTTGTTGCTTTTCTAATAGTATTCTAGCTTCAGGGCATTCGTCAAGAGTTTTCTTGTTGGCAAGTTGATTTTGTAATGTCTGATCACTTATTATGCATTATAATACACCACTAACACATAAGATTATTGTAAGAGAGAAGTGCTTGTAAGGTTACATTGTGGAATAAGCAGGCGAAGTATTGGTCTGTAGGTTCTTTCTTCTTTTAGATCTTGCTTAGGATTATCGAATTAGTCTTTCCTAATTATTGTCTTCTAAACTGGGGAACATCCCATCATTGGAAATCTTGTTGTTGCTGTCCTTGGATCTTAGGTCCTTTATTTGCTGGCACCTTTATGTTCCATATCTGCTTTTGAGGTACTGATGAATGTGTCCACTCTCTATGTATGGTTGCTCAGGCTGAGAAAGATGCAAAGAGGAAAGCAAAAGCAAAGGAATTAAAGAAATTGCGTAGAGCCAGGGAAAAGAAAGCTCAGGTAAAGATTCCCATTGATTAATTCAATTACGTAAGGAAAATATTTACCAACCTTGCCTCCCTGCCAAAATAGGAAAGAAGTTATATCTCTCTTTTTTATGCCATGCTGCCTGTTTTTCTCACTTGCATTTTCTAGTTACAAGTTTGTTGTTAGATTTGGTTTTTAACATCATAACCTTGTTGATATGCAGGCTGAGGCTGCCCAGTCCAAGAATACTGCTGCAGTTTTAGATAACCGGGCCGCTATACAATCAGTTCCTAAGGGACAATCTCAACCTATTGGTGGATTGAAGATCTCTAAAGAGGTGGGGTTAGATTTTTTTCAGTGGTGTCTTGGTTTGAATTTTTTATTCATTCTCACTTCTGACCTTTCAGATTTCCTCTTTGTTTCTGTTATTTTTCACTATAAACCGCCTTCCCAATAAGGGACAATATGGACCATTCTAAACTTGTTTCCTCTGTTATTATTTAACAGGAGGAACTTAAGAGAGCACAGGCTATTGAGAGGGAAAAAAGAGCAGCTGCTGCTGAGAGGAGGATAGCCGAAGCATCAACTACCTCACAAACTAAAGGTGGAGTAGCAGGTGATATTAACTGCTCCTGTTGTAATACATCATTAGCCGGAAAAGTTCCGTTTCACAGATATGACTACAAGTATTGCAGCACATCATGCATGCATGTCCACAGAGAGATTCTTGAAGAAGGATAACTTCAATCTTCTGTGGTGAAGTTATAACTATTTAAATTATCAATTTCAACGTAGGCATAGGTGAAATTTTGTTTGATTTCCTTCTTGTTGTATCATATTTAACATATTCATTCAAAAATGAAGAACAAATAATATATATACATGGGCTGGACAAATTTGTTTTCCTTCTCCCCCTTGCCAAATGCATAATATCTTTTTAATAATCAGAACGACTCATTTCTGAGTAAGCCTGTCCAATATTTGAGAAACTAAAATCAACGTGGCCTTGTCATCAGACTGGAATCCTGAGACAATATCGGTTTTTGATTTAACAGTGGCAAAGTATACATAAAGTATCTGATGCGAGAAAAAGAAAAGGTAAACGAAGGAAAAAGGCAGCGGTTGATACAAAGAGAATGGGCCTTTGGGTAAGGCCGATTGAGAGATGTTATAGTATTTGACTCGTCAAAGCAATTGTAAAAAAATCGTTGCCTTCGACCTTAAGAATTAAGATCGAGAAACGATGGAACGAGTAACATTACTTGTCTTCATTACATCTTTTCCTGCTTGCCTGGAAGACATTTCTGCTCCCTCTCGAAAACATTTCCATTGCTGTTTCTTTTTTCTGACTTCACCCTTCTCCCTAAAACCAGTGAAAACGCTGTTTGTGGTTTTTACAAGCTCGTCCTACAAGGAATGGAACTTGGAAAAAATATATGAAGCTCTGATCTGAATTTTGCTTTCCTAACTAGTGAGCTCCTTCAAGCTCCAACTTACATAGAAAGAAACAACTCCGGTATCAGCTCTTCCACATGTTGCCGATCAAGTTGCCTCTGTGTGAATGCCTTCCTCATATTGCTGATCAATCGTGTGAGCGCCTTCCTCATGGTTTTTATCAAATCGCCTCTTCGTATGAATGCCAATAAAAATTGTAGCCACAACAGATGCACAGAACCCAATAACGTTGAATGTTATCTGTTTAGCAGAAAGAGCTTTCCTGTCTTTTGTTGCCTCTGCGAAGGAGCGTATCAAAACCCCACTGCAGAAAATAGAATTTAAAATTCGAGTTACAAGAACGAAACAGAACAGAACCAGGCATGGAGCAAGCTAATCTGCTTTATGCTATATATGAAGACATCGAGGAGAGGAGGAACCAACCTGTAAAGTGCAATAAAAACTTCAGGCACCATGCCCACCAATGTCCCCAACAAGTAAGGACTGTAATTGACATTCGTAGCCACGACGGCATAATTAAAAATAATATAGGGTAACGGAGAGATTCTAATCAAGGTTACAGCTTCAAATTGATGAAGCCAGTTTCCTTCTCCGGCTAGTCTCAATATAGAAGCCTGCTTTGGATGTTTTTCTAACAACCCCTATGTTAAAAAGATTAGAAACAATGAATATCTTTGGTAAGGAAGCGGAAGAAATCGAGGCAAAACAAACGAAAGAACTCACTTGGATTTTGGGTCGAAAGATGGAACCAACAAAATAAGGCAATGAGACACCGACAGATACCCCGGCCATAACTAGTAGAAATCCATTTCCATAGCCGTAAGTCATCCCAGCCACCCACATTGACGGTGTCGACGGTAGACATATGGCTGGGAATAGGGCTAATGAAGCAAAGATCACGATTACGAGCTCGAAACCGTTAAACTCCTCTGCCTCCCATTGTATAACAGGGACGATAACCTGTTGCAAAACCAAGGCATAAACATGAACATGAAACACAGATCTACATTAAAAACATTCACGTAAGAAAAAAAAGGGCGATTACTTACCTTTTTCAATAGAAATGGTCCGATGTAATGGATTCCAAGTGCTGCCAAAACTGCCAAAGAGATGAAAATGGCGATCAAATTCAGCAGATGCTTCCATGATTTGCCATTGCTAGGGGTTTGATCGGGTACGGATTGTTCGTGCAAGCCATATCCAAATCCAGCATTATCGCAAGAATCTTCTTCTATTATTCTCTCATAGTGATAGTCTACGTTATTAATTTCCATTGAACGGCTAGCATCGTATTCGTTTTCAATTCATTTGTTTTGTAATAACAACTTCAGACCTTTTATCACTTTTCACAAAAAAAAATATAGATCCTTTATATGAAACCAAAGAATTTACGATTAAGAAACAGTGTGAGAGAGAAAGGCCTTGTCTTCGGCACTTTCATGGAACATAATTCCAAAAACGGTTGTGTGCGAGATATTCGGCCATGAATTCTCTGGAATCTATTAAGTTTTTGTGGTAAGTTGAGACTGGCTGCCTAAATTAACGTTAGCCAACTTTGTAAAATTAATTTAATTAGCGTTTAATTAGCGTCCTAGAAACTAGAAACTAGAAAATACTAGTAAAATAATGAGTTAATGAACTAGGACAAATTTGATTTTGGGTTCACAACTTTATTTTGAAAATAAAATTAGATGAATTAAATTAAATAAATAAGGTACATTTGCTATGTAATAAAAAAAAATTCTCATGATCAGAATTCGTACGCATGCCTCCCTATGGAATCTTATAATTTATATATATACTAGTAATTTAATGAAATTAGAATCTAATTTTGTTTTTTTGGTTTTTTTTTTTAACTTCAAAGTTCAGAGTTTTTGTTGGGCCAGAACATAGTAGTAATACATATAAAAAGTATGCAGTGGGCACTGGCCCACTTGGCGAGTAGAACCGACTTGATTTTAGCCGGCTTATATAAGGTATTAAGGTGGCGGCGGAACCGCAGCCCAGAAAGTTCTTGGAAAACTACGTGTGTAATTCTTAAGCTTTTTGGCCCAAAACCTCCAGACTCGAAGGAGAAAAGGAACTCCAAATTTCCGATTCGGACACTCACCGGAAATCTGACGCCTCCTCAGTCCACGAGCTCCGTACAGACTTCTGTCCTCAGCCCGCGAGCTTCGTCCTGACTTCTGAGCATATATTAATCCTAAAACAATATGGTGAGTTTTAATTGCGTAATTTTATCGAGTATATAAACGGCTTGCGATGCAAGCAAAACGGAAGCTAACAATTTACTTGATGTTTGGTATCGCAGTCAGTTACCCTGCACACGAATCTTGGTGACATCAAGTGCGAGATCTTTTGCGACGAGGTTGCTAAGACGGCAGAGGTTAGGATTTAGGAGTGTTAAAGACTCTCTTTTCCTTTAAAAATTTCCTTATTTTTTTCTTGTTTTTCTTTTCAGTAGTTAAATTTTATTTGTCTGAAAAACAAAAGACAATTTCTGAAGCTTGTCAATTGTCATATTGCAAGCTATTCATAAAGAAACCGAGGAAATGATAACATATAGATATGGCTACTCTTCAGTCAAGGGGACGTAGTTAATAGTACTATATTTGGTGCCCCAAAACTAACTTTGGAATTAAATTAGCCCCAAACTGAGGAAACTAGAGACAAATTCTATGTAGGTTTTTGAGATTCTCGTAGATAAATTTCCCTTAATTTCATTGTACAGGAGAAATTTGACTTCATTTGGTGTAGAATGTCCAGGTGCATTTGTTTTAGGGAATTGCTTTTGTTAATTATTTTCTCATTACATCTTGTTTCTTACTATTTTCCATGTTAATGATAGTAATCTTTCATTTGGACGCAGAACTTTTTAGCACTATGTGCTAGTGGTTATTACGATGGGACTATATTTCACAGGAATATTAAAGGTTTTATGATTCAAGGTGGAGACCCAACAGGAACAGGCAAAGGTGGAACTAGTATATGGGGCAAGAAGTTCAATGATGAGATTAGAGAATCCCTTAAGGTATGTTCGGATTATGGTTAATGCAACAGTAAAACTTTTAAATCGCAAACTTTAGTCGTGCAATCTCTTAACATGTTTTGAGAAGATTTAGTCACCAACTTTACCCATTAAGACTAGTGGAGAGTAGTTAAAGGGAGAAGAAGAAATCTCTGCATTCATGTGAACTTATTATCACCATGCTTGTTGGCCTGCTGATTAAGACGTTTGTTGGGTTTTCTTTCATTCCGATTTTATAAGCTTGTTTGTAATGCTTAGTTCCAAGGTTGACTCCTACTAGCTTGTTTGGATCCTAACTTAGCTGGGTGGTGCTTTGTTTATTATCTTGTTCATTTAATGGTCATGTTGTTTGGGTTTGAAATTTCGGTTTCTATTATCCTCAACCTTCCTCTAGTTTCATTCTGAAACCAGGGTGACAACACATTGTGGCATATTTGGCTCAAGTGTTTTGTTATAATTATGCTTTTCAAATTCTTAAAACTTTTCCATCTTTGTCAAGCATGATAATGCCTAGTTTTAATGTTATGATACAAGGTAACCCACATGCCATACATTGAGATAGCCTACTGGTTATGAACCTGCTGTATACTATGGCATAGATATTTAGATGCTAATTTTGACAAGACTTTTGTCTTTTTTACAGCATAATGCGAGGGGTATATTGTCAATGGCTAATAGTGGTTCTAATACTAATGGAAGTCAATTCTTCATAACATATGGAAAGCAGCCTCATCTCAATGGATTATACACAGTGTTTGGCAGGGTGATCCATGGTTTCGAAGTCCTGGATATCATGGAAAAGGTATATTTGTAACAGAATACTGTCATATTTCGTGCTTAATTCTCTTTGATCTAGAATGTTTTGTTCCCAACTTTTGTTTCCTGTTGACCAATTACTTATTTAAAGATTTGGTTATACTGCATACCCTTTTTCTTGGTCCGGGTGACTCTATCTTGATAAATATGGCTTTTAGGCCTAAAAAGAGTAGGGAAATGTCGGATTCTTTGAACTGATGGGATAACAGAAAGAAACGCATTCAACCTGATACCTAATTAATAGTTTTGTAGAAACCCAATTTCTTCTTTTTCTCCACTACAATTGCAACATTTTCTATGTGTTTGTAGAAATTTTCTGCTGCTGCAATTGTGTGTT
Organism: Microcos paniculata; assembly: GCA_030664755.1. Taxonomy (NCBI): domain Eukaryota; kingdom Viridiplantae; phylum Streptophyta; class Magnoliopsida; order Malvales; family Malvaceae; genus Microcos; species Microcos paniculata. The sequence goes on from CP131461.1 coordinate 39,473,606, forward strand.
TTTTCAGCACTTTCCCGTGATTAACTGAGTGGAATTTTGTTTATGCAGACTCAAACTGGGCCAGGTGATCGACCTCTCGCGGAGATAAGGCTCAACCGTGTGACGATACATGCTAATCCACTCGCTGGCTAGTCTTTACCTAAAGCAATTGTGTGTTGCGGTCCGGGAACTCCATTGAATCAAGGCCATGGATGATTTTACCATTCAATGCACCCCCTTTGGTTTAAGAACATGAACATGAACTAACAAGGAGAGCGTTTGTAATTTTCCTCACATGCATGATTATATGTATAGTAGCAATCAATTAATCAGACTGTAACAATTGAAGTATACACTTCAGCAACATTACTAGAAAATTGCCATTTGAGGTTGTCGCGGTGCTGGTGGACAAGGATTTTATTTCCCACTTTCTATTAGATTATTATTGGCTTTGTATTTGTAGAACAGGTTCTTGATTAGAAGGTGAGGAAACGTCACAGACACCGTAAGGAGGTGCAAGAGGGGGCGGAGAGGAAGACCGGAGCAGACCCTGAGAGATGAATGTGTGGTGGCAGGTGGTGGTTTCAGCCTTTAAAGGCTGGAGACTTGAAGTTTGTAATGTAATTTGTTTTCAGAGCTTTTGGAATGTCAAGTGTGTAGGTTCTTTGGCTAAAATTTCATCAATCCTCTCAAGTGTCAGAAGAAGACTATTTATAGGTAAAAATGATTAAGTAACCATCATTTGGAAGTTACCTCAAGCAAGTCCTGTTTATAAGAACGTGGGATAGTAGGTTTTATAGGTGGTGAGTGATAAGTAAATCATGGGATAGTGGAAGTGTATGTGCTACAAATGAGGACCCACGATTTATTTAAGAATGAAATAAACTGGCATAGTTAGGAGGGGTTATAAGTAGGGTAACATCACTCTCTCATCAGGGAAAGGTTAGGAGGGGTTTTCAACTACCTCCTAGTTTGAGCCTCCAAGCCAAACCCTCCAGCACATCCCATGATGGGGTTGATCTTGAAACCCTGTCACACATCTTAGATCAACACCATCACTTATATGAAATTTATAATGTCGACAAAAATCAACATCTACAGTATTTTTTGGGCCAAATTTGATATTGGGTAGACTTTCTATTAGATTATTATATAGACTATTATTATTATTAGTATATATATATATATATATATATATATATGGTATAGTAGAGTAGCAAAAAAAATTTATATAGTATAGTAATGAACAGATACACCCGTACTCAAATGTGTCCGGTTAACTTCATAAGATGACGAATACCGATTAATGTCAAGAACAGAAATTAGAGGGCGAAAAATCACTTTCACCCGATTTGATCGAACGGTCAGGAAATTCCGACAGAAAAAAGTCAGTAAAATCAAACAAGCCAGACCAAACAAAGCAAATCTTCCAAGACAAGCTTCTCTCCAAAGTCACAACTTCCCGTTACCGTACATATATATAGAAGAAAGCCGCCATTTTTTCCTACTCACTTAAGCGTGCCTTATCAATGGCTACGAAGGAGAAGGAAAAACCCGAAACCCCAATCTCTTCGAAACCGAGTCCAAGCCCCAAAGACAATGTGTCTCAATCGGCGTCGCCCCAGCCCAAGCAAAACGAAACATCTCCGCCCTCAAATGCACCGTCTAGTCCCAGAAAGTTTATAGCCTCGGTCGCAGCTAACATCTCTTCTCAGCCTCTGCCAACCCGCGATCCGAACGTTTGGGGCGTTCTCACCGCTATTTCTAACAATGCCCGCAAACGCCATCAGGTTTCCCTCCTTTTAAACCCTACCTCTTTTCTCTCTCTTTTAAATTCTGGCTGCAAAATTTCCACCTTTAAGTAAAGTTTCAACTTTTATTCTCACCGTCGTTTGAATTGTCTAACTGGTTTAACTGAAATTAAAATCGTTTCAAATTGCTTTTACTTAATGTAAAAAAAAGGAGAAAATTTTAAAGTATTACAATGTAAGTGAAAGAGTGATGAAAGCTCATCTTTTTAGGGTATGAATATGCTTTTGACTGCGGATGAGCACTGTATTGGCCGATTAGTGGAGGATGCGAGTTTTCGAATTGAATCAAATTCAGTGAGCGCGAGACATTGCAAAATTTGCAGGAAGAGAGTCGCCAATGAAGATACGGAGCAGTCGTCCAACTCTTATGCATCTGTTTTCGTGAAAGATATGAGGTCAGTATGCTTTTTATTATCTTTTCTTGGCTTCAATATTACTGAGTTCTAAATTTTCATTATGTTGTGCATCGTTGTAGCACGAATGGGACGTATCATAATTGGCAGAAGTTGAGAAAGAATAGTCCTGAATCAAAAATTGAACATGGAGACATCATTTCATTTTCTGCTCCTCCTCAACATGGTAGTTGTAATATCTGTCATAAAGGATTGTCATTCTTTGTTTCTTTCTTTGCAAACGAGGTTCGAGGCTTGGAATGCCTTAGAAAGTAATTAACTACCTTCTTGGTTACAGAACTTGCATTTGCATTTGTATATCGAGAAGTTCTTAGTTTCGCTCCCTCAGCTGAACGTGCATGCACAAAAAGAAAAGGAGGTATATATCTACAGCCCATTCTTGCCTTTTATGTTCAGACTTTTAAATTTACCTTAATAAATCATCACCACCTTGTTTTGGATTAAATTTTCTATAAAACTGGTATAAACGTCATTCTGGAATAAATGCCGTGACTGTTGTTAATTTCCAAAATATTAACAAAACAATATGAATGGTTAGTTGTAAGATTTATTTAATCCCTTCTACATCCTGGACCTTTCTATTAAGGAAATATTTACTTAAGTACTATGTACCCCTCGTAAAATTCAAATATGTACTGTTCACTATTCTCCAGAGGAGCTTGCTTGTGAAAACAAGAGACTAAAGGGTATTGGCATTGGTGCTCCTGAGGGTCCTATATCACTCGATGATTTTCGGAGTCTTCAGCGGTCAAACAGGGTACCTACTTTGGATTCATGAGCCTAGTGATTGCTCAAACAATTAAGTTCTGTTGCACGGTAAGTTATTCTGAGAACTGATTCATGCAGGAATTGAGAAAGCAATTGGAAGATCAGGTGCTTACAATAGATACACTGCGTAATGAGAATCATGCAATCAATGAGCGTCATGAGAATGTATGCTCTCTGATGGCCTATGATCACTCCTTTTCTCCCTGATATATGTTTAATGCTTTTTTAACCTCATTTAAAACAATAATGATTTATTATCTTTATTGTTGTGTGATCCTTGGTAACTTAAGATATACTCTTATCTGCTTCTGCAGGCAATCAAAGAGATGAAAGAATCAGTTGAAAGCTCACACCGTGATCGACTTAGAGAATTGAACGATTTGTTAGATGTTAAAGAAAAGGAGCTTGCAGAGGTCAATAGGATATCAGCTGAACAAAAGCATTTTGTTGAAGAACTTAATGAGAGACTAAGTGCTTCCATGCAATCATGTGCAGAAGCAAATGAAATTATGAAGAGGTGAGAAATAATTTCCTGTTGGCTTTAATACTTTCTGCCAATTTATGCACAAGAAATTAGTTTATATAATAGTCCAATTTCATACTTTTAGTCAGAAGGCATCTATAGCTGAACTTAAGGTTCAATTAGATGAAGAGCGAGATCAGAGACGAGAAGAACGAGAAAAGGCTGCTGTTGATTTAAAAGCAGCAGTGCAAAGAGCTCAGTCAGAGGCTCAAGAGGAACTGCAAAAACTGTCAGATGTTGCTTTGAAACGAGAAAAAGAACAACAAGAAATAATTAATAAGCTTGAGGTCAGAATGATTTTCTTCTTGTGCTTGCTTGAATTTCCTTGATGCATAATTTATTTTAAAAGAATTGAGAAATATTATGCGTCTGCATTCTTAGGAATCACTGAGAAAGAGCTCGTCACAAGTGGAAGGTCTGGTGTCCAAACTGGTATCATCTGCATTGCCATCTTACTTTGAAATTTAAACACATGACCAGTATTCCATCTAAATTCTCAAAGGGTTTTATCTTTATTCCTTTATCTACTGCAGGAAGACACTAGGCAGAAATTGGTCAACTCTGACAATAGAGTTCGTCAATTAGAAACTCAAGTTTCTGAAGCACAACTGGCCTCCGGAAATGCAAGAAAAGTAAGCATGTCAATGTCATTTTGTGCCAGAAAAGCAAGCATGTCAATGTCATTTTGTGCCTGCTTACGTGGACTAGCTTATGCAAATAGATTCTGAATCTGACATTTAATGTGCCATTGTGAATTTCAACAGAAAGTGGAAGAGCTTGAACATGAAATAAAGGACTTGAGGAATGAACTTGAGACAGAAAAGGTATAAATTTTTATTAGTTTCTTTCTATAAAATGATGATGTTATATTGTTTGGTACGAACACATTCTCTCTAATTCTGATTTACAAGACTTGAACTACTTATTACTTCTGTTGATAGCTTACTATCATTTTTATAAACCTGTGCGTCAATTTGGGTTCTGCTTGCAGCTTTTGAAGGCATAAAAAGGAAAATGAATGTAATTGTTATGAATAAAAGTTATCTAAACATGCTACAGTGGATTTGTTTAAATCTATTTAGGTATACCTTTATCAGCTAAATAAATAATCAATTTGGGTAGAGATCTTCCTTACAAAGTCTATTGTTAAGCTGAGATTTCCTTTGCTGTTGATAGCAGGCAGCCCGAGAAGAAGCGTGGGTTAAAGTTTCTGCTCTTGAGCTTGAAATAAAAGCTGCAATGCGGGATCTTGGTTATGAGAGGAGGCGGCTAAAAGGTGCCAGGGAAAGAATAATGCTTCGGTATGACTTATGGGACAATATTTATTGTTTGATAGTCAGTTGCACCTATTGTTGTAAGCATTTTGGCAATCAAGGTTCTATCATTTTGTATTATGTTCTTTGGTATTAACATGGATGCTTTTACAACATCTTTTGGTTTTCTCAATTATACATGGTAACATATATATGGCTGCTCTGCAGAGAAACACAATTACGAGCATTTTATTCTACAACTGAGGAAATCTCCATACTGTTTGCAAAGCAGCAGGAACAACTGAAGGCAATGCAGAGAACTCTGGAAGATGAGGAAAATTATGGTAGTACATCTATTGATATTGACCTAAATGTACCAATTGGGAACTTAAATGGAATCGCAGTGAGAGAAAAGGCTACTACTGCCTATCATGGGAAGGGTACCAAAAAGGCTGGCTCCATTACTTCAGCTCACAGGGTTAATATTTCTAGTGATGAAGCAAGTGTTACTGAGAAGCATGACTGTGACATGAGAAGTCAAGAGGTTGGTGAAAACACACAGGAGGCAGAATTCACAAGTGCTGACCGTTGTGTTAAAGGTGGCTTTGGTTCTGACATCGATGGTGTTGGTACAGCTCCTGCTCTAGGAGATCCCATTGGAACTGAGCGTGTTCTTGAAACGGAAAGCCTTGGAGTCGAGGTTGAACGGAATATTGATTTGAACAATTGTGAAACTTTAGGTGGAGATACAATGCAGTTTGATTATGAAACCAATGGCAATGGGTATGAAAGCAATGAACAGATTCGGTCAACTTGCCCAGATATAAATTCTCAGTCAAATAAGCCTCTTGAGACTCAAAATTCCATGGAAGACACAGAAGCCGGGGCCACAATCAAGACAGCGGACCTTTTAGCTTCTGAAGTTTTGGGTAGTTGGGCTTACAGTACTGCTCCCTCCGTCCATGGAGAAAATGGATCTCCTAAAATTGGAGTCAACGATGAGGATTCTGCCATGCCCGTGCATGATTCTAGTGGTCTGTTAGGTGAGAGTCAAACTATGCCATCTTCTGAGGCTGCTGCTGCCAGACGTAATGATGAACGCCAAGCGTTGAGTGAAATGATTGGTATTGTAGCTCCTGATTTGAAAAGGCAGTTTGGCGGTGATGCTGATGATGATTCTGACCAACAAAAAGGAAAACAGAGTTTTACTTCTGACTCGGATACCGAGGATTGTGTTGACAGCGACGGTGATAATAACAAAGTTTCTGCTAAAAGAGTGTCCATATCAGATTCAGAGACACAGGGTTGTGACCAGGCTGATGAAGATGAAAAGCGTAATAATGCAATAGACGAGGATGATGAAACTAGTGGTGAAGATTCCGTTTAGTGGCAGGGGATGGCTATGTGGTATGAAATCTTGGAAGAAGAAGGGGGTAGCTGTCTGTTTTGCTAGTATACTGTATATATTGTTGGATTAGAACATAAATTTCATTTTTATCTGTTTCTGGTTTCAGTTTGGTTAGGTATTTAGCTTTCATTTGCGTGTACATACGGTTTTTTCTGCTGCGCTTTTACTCAGGAAAGTCTTGACATTATTTTACTTATGCTTCAACAGTTGTAAAATACTTACACAGTGGATGAGTGGAAGGGGCTCTCCTACGTATGCCTAATCTAATTCCCATTTTTTAATAAAACTCCTTTCGCAGCTCATGGCGGAGGAATAGGGAGAATGATAAAATGATTACGTTTGACAAACCACACCCAGTCTAATCTGGTTTCTGAAACAGTGATGATCGGCGATGGCAAAGAGGATTGGACTGCCCTTTTAAGAATTTTATTCAGGCCCTTGGAATGTAAGAACAAGGAAATGAAGGATGAGAAAATGCAGAAGTCAAAAATGGCTGGATTCAAGTTTTTTCCATCTCTTTCTAGTAGCTGGTAACTAATTCGTGCCTCAAAAGTCAAGAGACATCAATGAGCTCGCCAACCATCGGCTCTGCTGTAGTAGAATTTCTTCACTCGGGCACTAATTAAATTCTGAATCTCGCCTTTTCATTTTCTTCCAATCACCGTTAACGCCAAAGCTTTGATACAAAAAAAAATAATAATAATAATAACGCCGAAGATAAAGACTAGCACGTTCCATCGCATAAGAAAGGCCGGAGGGTGCAATATGACGAGCCATGAGGCCCATGGCTCATTTTGGTTTTATCGATAAGCCTTACAGTCAGACTCCGTATTCAGATCCGAATAATTGAATTCGGACCTGTCTAACTAAACTGCATGGAAAAAACAAAGAAATCTAAAATCTTCCTTTCTTGCTTCCTTTTTTTTTTTTTTTAATTGGAACCCACCAAAACCAATATACTGTAGCTATTTTCATTTGGAAAACCATAATTGAAAAAAAAAAGAAAAAAAAAACCCACTTTTTTCATTCGAAATTCAATTCGAGATAAAATTAGGCTCAAATAGCAATCATCCTTTAACTCAACCACGACTATGATGTGTTGATAAAACAGTGTGCAGATTTGATATTCATACGAGCCATAATTGCATATAGTTTAGGCGTCATGATGGTAATAGAAAAAAAGGAAAAGGTAATCAGGGACAAGCAGCATTCGATAAGGGATAGTCAGCGATGTTCATGGATTTCTAATTTGAAAGTTAGAAGAGTATGGGGATGGTGATTTGGACCACATGGTCTGAAGAATCGAGAGCCTAGGAGAGCTGCTCCACAGCCCCATCAATGGTGCATGTGAACCCATCATCCAATTCCAAACGTTACTCTCAACATATTGCAACTCATTCTAATTAGTTTTTTCTTTTCTTTCCTCCCCCTCCATTATTTCTACTCACTTTGTCTTCCATATTACAATTGCTCCCAGAGAGTCCAGCTTCTCCATCACTAGATAGATTTATTAGGGCGTAGAAGGAAAAAAGTAATGAGGCAACTTCTATGGACATTCATTGTTTTATTACTTAAATTCCAATATTCCAGAAGATACAAGAAAAAAGATCCAAAAAATAGGGGTAATTAGATCGATTTGAAATTGGAAAGGGAAGATCTCATTTGGTTGTTGACTACTTCATATCATTCCATATAGTAAGTATTTGAGTACTTTGTTGTAGTAATACAAGAAATGAGTGAAGAGCTATAATAGTGGTCTAACTCTCCATCATCTATTTCCTCAACCTTCTATATTTTTCAAATCAACATGATGAGGCAACTCTTTTTTGGGCCAATCCCCCACCCATTTTCTTTATGGAAATGTATTGAGAAAACAAGCTACCCCTTTTCTTTTTTTTTTTTTTTTTTTTGTTACACTCCTGAAAGAAATTGGCATGATTTTTTTTACATTCACTAAAGTTATTGACAGTAACCTCCCAATTTGTGCCTTGATCCTTGCTTGCTTCTTCATGAAACACATAATTCTTTTTTTCTTTCTAGGGGTGGGTTTAAGCTTCATTATAGTCCCCACCCAATTGTGGGCTGACAAAGCCCAAAAATGCCCAAGGAGAAGGACCGTATAATGTGAGTGAAGTGGGGTAAGGTGAAATTGGACCAAATGCAGCCACCCCCCATTGTTTATCTCATGATGATGATAGATAGATAGATGCGAATGGCCAGTGGTGATGGTGTCTTTCTTGAGGACATGAATGGATGATTATGATGATTTTGAAGGAGGAGGAGGAGGAGGAAGATGGAGATCAAGGAGAAATAGGAAGAAGAGATGAGTCCAAAATGGGGGTTCATTTTCCAAATAAATGAGCATGGCTTCGGTACTCAATTACATGAAAGAAAAGGGACAAAAGAAGAACCTAACCACATTGACTACTCCCTCCCATCCGATCCCCCTCTATCTCTTCGGATGTGTTTATCCCACTCATTTTCTTTTGGATTCTTCTTATGGCCCCCCACGTCCACCCCCTTTATTGGTCCACACGTGATTTGCACGTGAATTTCCATGTGCCTTCCCTTTCCTCCTGATTCTTGATGGTCACTTATTATTATAATTTTTTTTGGGTTACAGAGGGCACTTCTTGGTTTTTCCTCCTACTTCTCTAATAATAATAAAGGAGTTAACAATAACTAATCTGATTGTTCGGTTTTTTTTTTTCAAGATCTAATTGTTTAGTTTTAATTGATACATAATGGCGTGAAGGAAAGCGTCTAAAGCATGGGAAATAAGTCGTGAGCAAAGAAAATATTTTAGGTTGACAAATATTGTTTTCACATTAATCTTAATGATGAAAATGATTAAGCATAATTAACGTGGAAAATTAAAGCAAGTGGGATTGATTTGGATTTTACATTGTTTGGAACTTTGGCGAGTCCAAGACGTAAAGGATTTCTTCTAAAAGGCAAAACCAATTGGAAAGTAGAAAGAAAAAGAGGGACCAAAGATTGTGTTAGGCTTTGTCTGCTTTTCAGTTTTCACCAAACTTTTTTAAGAACAAACATATCCAAATTCGTTAAAGATTGGTTTGTTGACCATACGACTTTCTAATTCTCCAGTGAAGTTATGCCCATTTGTTGATTTACCCAACATTTCTGCTAATCAGATGCTCGCCGGTCAACAGATCTAACAAACTTACTAATAAAAAAATGAAAAAGGTTTTGGCCATGAATCAAATCTATTTCTGTTATTGAATTTCTTTGAATAAGCACCTCGAAATCAAGGGATCCATTAGGATTTATGTCCCCCCCTCCGTTGTTATGAGATTGCAAGACCCTAAGCCCTTTCTAATCTGACTCGGTACTTGTCAAATAAATCTGCCCATTCATAATAAAATCACGATCACATCCATGATCCATACCAAAGGCTAGGAGAAAAAGATGCCCGCCCAGTGGCCACTGGCCAGTGCCCATCTCTCTCTCTGTTAAAGCTAATTAAAAGCATTTCTTTTCTTTTGAAAGGTGAACATAAAGGAAGCAGGATTTGATTAATTGAAGCATATTAATCCAAATTCGACCTGGTTTTTTTTGTTGTTTACCATAATTAACCCCTTATCCTGGGATTTGGGATTCAAAGTTTGACAGCTAGATATATGAACTTTTCTTGGACCTGTCATTAATATAAACCCTGGATCAAGTTCATGAAACAGTAGAGCTAGGCATAGCTTGTCAAGTTTGAAATTTCAATCCCCCAGGGTTAAATTTCTACAGCAATGATAGCAGGAACTACTTGCACCCAATTTTTTTTCTTTTTGTATTACAGCACATCACAAACATGAATAAATAAGATTTGACTGTGCATGTATGGTTAACGGGGAAGGACCCCTCAAACGTTTAAGAAATAGAAGGGGAAATTTCTAAAATTTCAAAAAGGTGAAATGAACAGGGTTGAGGGAATAGTCCTTTTCTGTGTGCCCAAGCCAGCCAACCATCTTCGGGCTTAAGTCTTCGGACACTCAAAATCACATAAAAAAAAAAGAAAAAGAAAAACCCTTTTCTTTCTTCTTCCTTGTTCTCTCTGCATTCTTTCCTCTATTGCTGCCTCCTCGGTAATCATGAGTCCTTTGCGCCATCATTACTATGAAAAGCCTATTTCTTTTTCTCTCTCTTTCTCTTTCTCATTTTCAGATACAAACACAATATCCCAGCTATATAACACTTGTTTTCTTTCCTTCGTTGGAGCACACAAGATAAGTTAGATAACCCTATAATTAATCTCTCGCAACTCCTCTCTTCTATCTCTTCAGTTTTCTTTTCTTCCTGTGAAAAGAAACACTTACTTCTCTCTGTCCCCCTTAATTTAATTTTCTCAATCTTAAACATGTGCATTATTAACTCTTCAGAGCTGATTCCAAGCCGTTCCTTCTATTCCCCATCCCGACAACGTCCTTCCAAGCGACAGAACATTCGTGTTCGAAGACTCAACAGGTTGGTCTATTCTTTATTTATACTGTTTCTTTCATCTTCTTCCCTTCTTTTTTTTTTTTTTTTTATTTCTCTATTTTCACTCTGTCCAATTAACTAACATGTGTTATATAGGTGGAGAAGGTTAAGGAAAGGAGCAGTCAGAACAAAGAAGATGGTTATTGTCGGCCGGATTAAAACAGATATGCAGATGAAGAACTTGAAACTGTACATGGAGAATCAAAGCATCATAGAAGAGAACGAAAAGCTGAGGAAGAAAGCTCTTCTCCTCCACCAGGAAAACCAAACCCTTTTGGCTCAGCTACAAAAGAAGTTGTGGAATCCCCAAAATTCCTGCTAAAAATAGCAAAGACAAAATAACCCGCTAGCTCGCATTAGAAATTAAATACTAGCTTAGTTACACTTATGCTTATTGGTGATGGAGAGAACATAGGAATTGAATGATCCACTACTTGACAGGGGAAGTGATGAAGAATGTGTCTCATGTTTCGTTCATTTCTTTTTTTAAACTTCTTTTTCCCTTATTAAATCTAAAGTGAGTTTTTTCTTTTTATAGATTTGGTTGGGAATAATTTCACTTTTAACTATTTGTCTATTGTATTGAGAGTGGGAAAATAACACACAAGGTTTCTACTGTAGAGTTTTACTTTTAGCAGCTGCATGAAGTTTTACATTTACATGCTCTTCTTGTTGGGTTTTGAATGACCCGGAGTAGAAAAGAAGAGTAACTCATCTCAATTTGGGTTTGGGGGAAAAAAAAAAAAAGAACTCAATTTGGGAAGAAAAAGGGTGTTTGTTGATTATTCCAAGAGGCAACCAGAGACAAACACAAGATCTGTAGTCCAAAAGTGCGAGCAATATGCACTTTTTGCTTTTCGACCTTCATTATATCTGTATCCTTAAATAAAGGAATAGTACTACTTTTTTTTCTTTGATGAACCAGTATGCATTCGTATTATTTTAACAGTCCATTACTAATCTTATTCGAGTCAGATTGACTCATTAGGTAAATCTCTTTCAATAATGATTTTCTTTCATTTATAGGACTCGGATACTATATTTCTCCGGATTTTCATTCAGTTCAGCGTAGAACCAGTATAACAGAATCTTGCCATTTGATGCTATCAAATCCTGAATTTAAATTCTAAGTATATATACACATGAGAATATCATCAAACCCAACTTGCGTGGCTGATCAAACAGCCAAGAGTTAAATTGAAGGCCACATCGTGCAGTCGTTCAGCTGAAATGAGATTTCGTGAGTAGGCTGTAAATGAAAATAACCCACGCATAACGTGTAAAGCAGTTTGATCGCAAGCTTTTGGAATGCTTCATCGTTTTTTTTTTTTTTGGGGTTTTGGGGTCATGGCTTCTTTTTTCTGTGGTGGGTCGGGGGGCATGGCTTCATTTCCATTTACGATTACAAACTTGCTTGTAATAATTTGAGCAGGGTGTATGGTACGTTGTCGGGTCCAACATGAATGCAGTTCGGTCACCATCTGTGATTGGGCCGGATGCATCCCGTTACAATGCACCCTAACTAAATTATAAGCGGCAGGAACCGAAAACGACGGGATGTGGGCTTCAGGTTTACCGTCACAAATTCAAAAGACACGATTAACTACTCAACAAGGATAACTAACATCGTTTGAAATCTATCAATATCTGTTGGATTAAGTAAAAAAAATTTAATATTCCTTAAATAAAGTTTCGAGTTCGAATTTTATGCATAAAAAAAACAGATTTAAAAGAATCTTTCCTTTTATGGGATCCAATGTGACTTCTCATATGAGATCTATCCTAACTTGAATATGATTTATCATAAACAGTTAAACAGAAATGTAGTTATAAAAAATAAAAAAATACAAAATACAAATTACAAATAAAACCTCATTCGAAAAGCTAAAAAGCTAGAGACAGATTCACTCATGGTCCCAGAGCTCACGTAAGTCACAATCATATTTTGGTGCTTGCAGTTTGTATTTGTTTAGATGCCGAGAAACAGAGCTTTTTATTACAGTCGATAGTATAATTGATTGCTTCCCCTAATCAATCCTTGTCTGTAACCGGAGATGCAGAGATGCAAAGGCAAACGCGAAACCAGTTCGTATAAGCAAATACCCCAATACCCAGCTAGCATCATTTCAAACAAACAGGTAGTAGCACTGTTTTTCAGTCATAATTTAAACAAGCAGGTAGAGTTTATTTGTAATTATAATGTAAAATTCCAAACAAGAAATTGGGACACCAAACCGGACTCCTAAAGATTGACAGCCAACTAATACCGCCCAACCAAGATGAAGTCATCATCATCCAGAACCTGGACATCTTTTTCTCCTACAAAATTCTCCCGCCCGATTTCCTTGACCAGATTAACAAATTCTACCCTCTTTGCCAGAGGAAGAGGTACATAGGGTAGCCTGAAAACTGGCCTCACAACCCCAAGTTGTGCAAGGGCTGTGTTTAGCCCAATGGGGTTAGGCTCCTGAAAAAGCCACTCGATCAGAGGTAAGAGCTTTGCATTAAACGAAGGGTTTTTTCCTCCAAACATGAGTTCTTGCATCAAACCTGGGATCAGGTTGCTTGTAACAGAAACTACACCAGTAGCCCCATGGCTCCACCTAGCATCATGGCACTGATCATCATTCCCACTCCACACTACAATTCCATTATCTGTATACTGCTCAATCCGGTCATTTCCAACACATTCCTTAATACCAGCCAAGTTAGGACTCTGTGCTACTGTAGTGATGACACGTGGGGGGATATCTTGGCCAGTTCGTGATGGCACATTGTATATGATGGTGGGGCCCATTGGCAGCACACTATCAAAGTGAGAAACCAAGCCCTCCAGAGATGTTTTGCCGTAGTAAGGATTGATGTGAAGGGCAGCATGCATTCCAACTGCGAAACCTTGTTCAGTAGCATGAATTGCTTCCCTTGTTGAATTGCTTCCTGTGTTACCAATTACCTTGATCGATCCACCAAAACAGTTAACTGTATGACCAATAAGCATTATGTGCTCATCCCAGCTCATCAGCTGGCCCTCACCAGTTGTGCCACCCACAATTACACCTTCAACACCGCCGTCAATTTGCATATTCACCAAGGCATCATATGCTTCAAGGTCAAATCTTCCATCAGGTAGATATGGGGTTTTGATGGCAGTTATCAATCGAAGAGATTTTATATCTTCTGATGATGTCCTGCAATTATACAGGAGGAAAGATCATCAACAACAGCCTTTCTTTCATAGGAAAAGTCATTTCCAGCAAGATACTGCTCCCAATAAAAATCTACAGCTAAAAGTAAACCAACTCTCTATGGATGCCAACAAATAAGCATTCACATCTTACAGAGAAAAAGCATACCACAGAACCATCAGAACTAATATGGCACAGGTGTTCATCGCATTATTTTCTTAAATCAAAAGATAAGATTATAACAAGTGTGAAGTGGTTCCAATTGAAATTGTGCATGGATCAGAACCAAGGTGTTTAATTATGTTTATCTTGCATATATCCCTTATGTTACCTTCAAGCATGCCATAAGAGTTTAATAAAAGAAACCTCAAGATAGAGGTCTGAATAACAGAACAATGTCTCAACACCTCCATATTCCTTGTAGCAGCTATAAGAACAGGTGATGCAACCCTTATCAACTGACTGATATTGCCAGAAAATGCATTATTCTCTTAACAAATCCAAAGATACAGCCCTTAGCACAATGACAATTGAGCAACAATTGACCAACCAACAACCACTTCTACCCCGTAAAACATCAGTGGGATAGAGATAGCTAAAGAGTTATTCTGTTACCTGTTTTTAACCTCAAAACTACGCATTGGGAGATGGAAATTAGGAATTACCGCTGCTTGTGGAGACCTCCATTTTACATTTCTCCTGCCAGAAAGTTAAAAAAAAAAAGGAAAAAAAGATGGCGATCAAATTAAGAAGATACAAGTTTCATCAGATATTAAGCTTGCTTCTCATTAACACCCAGCAAGGATGACTTGACATTAGCTAGGAAACAATAAAGCAAAATCTTTCAAGCTGATTCTAATAAATAAAGTTTTTCACAACAATGAAAAGATGCGCATGCCGCATGAAAGGAAAAATATGGAATAATTGTCTATCTAGTTCTTGGCACACGCCCAATAAAAAAAACGCAGAAAACGTAAAGGATTTCAGCTTATTACCAAATAAGCCAACAAATAACATAGATTAAAAAATTAATTAATCAATTTAACGACTAATGCAATTAAAAAGAATATCTTATATAGAGAAAGAATGTAAAAACCTCTTGTAAGTATCGCCGCTGTTGGGACGCGGAAACTGGGGAGTAGACTCTCTCAAGCACATTCCATAGCTCTTCAAAATAGCCATTTTTAAACGAAACCAACAGCTAGAACCCCGACTGCTTTGGCGGTTAGACCCGACCCGGCCCGAACAACAATATTCCAGATAGCGCTCGAAGTTGGCTTCAGTAACAGTCTATATAGTCTGACGTTAAAAACGTGTGAGAATCCAAGGGTGGAAAGGAGTTTTTCTTTTTTTTTTTTTTTCAGTGAATGGTAGTGGTGATGATAGTTGAAATAGCGGTGATAGTCGTGGTGGACACGGTAGGTCGGAGGGTGCGAGGGAGGAAGGCGGAGCTGACTAGACGGTGGTTGTATTGAGCCATGACACGAGAATCCGGTGATGAGGTGGCAAGGTTTATGTGAAGGGCGTGAGAGGTGCAGGAATAGAGAAAGCAATGGACGGCTGCTTGAATTTATGTGGTTTTAGGGTTTTGTTTTAAGGCTTCTGGGTGACGCGTGGGCTGCGTAGTTTTGTACTTTTGTTCCTACTTCTACATGAAGATTGGACAACATCGCTTTTGACTCGTCTTCTTCTTCTTCTACTTCTCCTTTTTCTTTAATTAATTAATTAAGTTTATTTATATTTGTAGTCCAAACAGAAATAATGACTTCTTGAGACTTGACTACTAGTATTAGTATACCAATTACCAAGCGAAATTAGCAAGACTTTTCAAAATTTTCTCCTTTTTTTGCCATATTAAACTTTCAAGTCTTCTTCGGCCCCCCCAACCCCCAAAAAAAAGTCTTCAAGTCGTTTTTTGTTTAATGTTTTTATGCATAATATTTTAGCTTTGGATAAGAGACAAAAGGGGGATTTCACTTTGAAGACAAAAACCCTTGCTAGGGTGTACATGGTTTGGTTCGATTCGAGTATTAAGGTTTTAATACTCGAACGCTACGATTTTGGTTCGGTTCAAATTTTTTACGGGTTTTCGGGTTGTTAGAATTCATCCAATTTTGAACTTTTATTCTTTTATAAAAGCTCAAATAATATTATAAAAACTTTAATTCATTTAATTTTGAACCAATAAAATCAATTTTAGACTTTTATTCTTTTACAAAAGCTCAAATAAGATTATAAAAATTTTGAATCATTCAATTTTGAGCCAATACAATCAAACATTTTTTTAAAATTTTAACTCATTTGGACAATTCGATTCAATTCGGTTTCCATTCGGTTAATTCAATTTTTATATGATCAATCCAAAACCTTAATTGAATTATCGATTCAATTCAGTTATCGAATTTTTCGATTTACTTGAACAGCCCTAACCCTTGCCACCTTATCAACCCAAGCCATGTCCGTTTTCGAGCTAAAATTTAGAAGGGAGGAAAAACGCCAAGGTCCAAAGCCCAATATGATAAACTTCCGGGCCATTAAGTTTGATGGGCTCGCCCAAAATGCACACTATTTGTAGCTCTGTGGGGTACAAAGTTTCTGAGTTCTTCTAAGTACATCCGTAAATATATTCTAAGATTTTTCCTTTTTTCTCCAGTTAAATTGTTTCAAGTTTTTACCCCATATATTTAAATATTTAAAAAGATTTAACGTCAATATTTGAAGGAAAAAAAAATTAAAAGAAGATCAATTCGAGATTATCTTAATGAGGCTAAACAATGATATACTATTTGCTAAAATCATAAATATATAAGACTTTGATATTGATGTTACTGTAGTCATCCTTCGTAATCTTTGCCTCTTTATAGCCTTCAATTCAATCTTCATGGACAACTGGACAGGGTTCCTTTGATTTCGACATTGAAGTTGAAGTTATGAAGCCATGTGGGATCACTTCGATGCTATCAAAGTTATGTATTCAGTTAAGAGTTTGAGAGTCCTAAAACATCATTATGAAACACATGAACATGCGCACATAAACTACAGAGAAACGACATCGTTTGTGGTGAGAAAGTCCATTTCTTCCGTGTTAGTACTATGTGGGGGAAAAAGGACTCCATAATAGGTTGATGTATGATTTTATACTAATTTTACAACCTTTTAATCTTAAAATCTTATTTGTTCATAAACCATTTAACATTTTTTTTTTCCTTTTTAGTTCCAATAATAATTCGTGCATGAGATGGAGTCCTTTTTCGCCAATTATTTTGTCATTAGTATTTTATTTTAACCTTGTGTTGAACGTAAGTTGGTTGATAGAGAACACGAGAAAGAAGAAGAAAATATTGCCGCTGAAGATTACTATTTTTCTCCTTGCTCTAGATTTGAAATAATCAGTCCATTCATCCACCAAAAGGAGAAAAAGATTGGTGGATTGTTTTTTAAGCTTAAATGAAGTTAATTGAATTGACCCTGTCTGTCATCGCATTAACTTCCCATACAATCCCATTTCACTTCTAGTCGAATCCCACATCTCGTTTATGGTATTCAAAGCCCATCATCAATTCCTTGATCATTACAAGCATAAATAAATTCTCCACCTTCCAACTTAAATAAATCAAAAATATATTACTGCTACTATATACTAACTATTTAATGTTCTTTTGAGTTTTCTTAAGGAGATCACGTTTTTAGGTAAAGTGACAACACACTACAATCTCAGACAGTAGTTAGTACAAACTTGTCGTGTCTTCTTCCTCTTCCTCTCGTGTTAGAGCTTAAAATATCAATCCAGAAAAAGACTACATATTATAGTATATTATAATATATAATAATAAAAAATAAAAAAGAGACAAGTTTTGTCATTGTTTCGGGCCAAAGAAAACAAAAGAAAAAAAAATTGTTCTATGATGGTTTTGGCGTTTTTCCGGCGACATGGTAGAACCAAAAATGTCCAAAACGACGAATCAAACTCAAGTCGGTGCTACGATAAAGATAGGGTACGATAGTAACAGAAAAGAGTTTGGCTCCAGTTTAAAGTTTCCTGCTTTATTCAATGATGATAATCGTGCGATGAGAAGGGCGATTTTGTCATTTGAAGAAATTGCCGCGCTGGATATGGCACGAATGCGGAATGCAACAGTAGGCGGAAATTAAGCGGCCCACTAGATCCAGTACTCAATAATGGTTCGTTTCTAACAAGTAAAAAGTAGTAAAAAGAAAGAAAGAAGACAAGAGAAGAATAGTTATTTTGGTAATTTTTGGGAAATTAATGGGCCCATCCCTATGAAGCTGAGACCGTCTCTGTCTCTTTCCCAACTCTCTCTCGAGCACGGTGGGTCCCTTCTCTCCCTCCATCATCACTTTGTTTTGAACTTCGAATCCACCGAACCCAAAATCCAACTTCCAAACACCAAAAATAAATTATTCACTGTAACTTTACTTCATCTTTATTTTTCTCTTGCTTAAATTTTTTTTGAACATCAAAATAAGCAAGCCGGGAAGAGGTAAAAGAACTACTATAATCAAAGAAAGCGATGGCTTCCAATGCTTACAGAAATGGTGGTAACAAGGGAACAGTAAAGCCTCTGCCTGCAGCAAATTCATCGAATCTTAAGTCATCTTCATTCAAATCAAGACTTCCTTCGTCTTATAATCACTCTCCAGGATCAGCTGTTCGCCGGACTAACTCCGATGATGGAGGTTGCATTTTTGCTTTTCATTTATTTCCTTTGTTGGATTTCATGATGCGATTCTTAATAAAAATTTAAATTTTCATGATTATGTTTTATATTGCTCACCTTTTCCCCCCTTTTTTACAGTGCCTGGAAGAGTTCGAGTAGCCGTTAGATTAAGGCCGCGAAATGCGGAAGAGTTGGTCGCAGATGCAGATTTTGCCGATTGTGTTGAATTACAACCTGAAGTAAAAACTAAGAGCTCTCTAATCTTTAACTTATTTTAGTAATCGTGGCTTTCCATGATTATCAATTGCCTTAATTTTACCTTATTAATTATTATTTCGTTTTACGCTTGTTAATTTTTGGCAATATATATATATATATTTTTTTTTTTCTTTAATGTAGCTTAAGAGGCTTAAACTTAGGAAGAACAATTGGGATTCAGAAACATACGAGTTTGACGAGGTGCTTACCGAATTTGCTTCACAGAAGCGTGTCTATGAAGTTGTTGCTAAGCCTGTCGTAGAGGTCTGTTTCAGAACATTTTCTTAGCTTTACATTATAATGTCATTGAAATATCCATTTTTAATGCTTATTTAAGTTGTTCTTATATCATTTTTTTTATTAGCCTTAGCATGCAAGAACAGTAGTATGTATTGATGTTGCTTTGGCTTTCCCAGAGCGTTCTGGACGGTTACAATGGAACTGTTATGGCTTATGGCCAGACTGGAACAGGGAAAACTTTTACTCTTGGACGATTGGGAGAGGAAGATACCTCTGCTCGCGGGATAATGGTGCGCTCAATGGAGGACATTTTAGCGAATGTTTCTCCCCAGACGGATTCTGTCTCTGTTTCATATTTGCAGGTTGTTGGACTCATGATTTGTTTTCTAGTATGTTAATTGTGCCTTTAATTTAATGTGATTTCTTTTATGGAATTACTCGTTGGTAATCTTTCTGTCTAATATTCCTATTGGGCCTGTATGTCCTCAATAAGAATATTTACTAGTTTTTTTTCTATGTATCACTGTAGCTTTACATGGAGACCATCCAGGATCTCCTAGATCCAGCGAACGATAATATTTCTATTGTGGAAGATCCCAAAACTGGAGATGTTTCATTACCTGGCGCAACTCATGTAGACATTAGGGATGAACAGACATTTTTGGAGCTATTGAGGTTAGGAGAAGCTCATCGAATTGCTGCAAATACAAAGTTGAATACCGAATCTTCCCGCAGTCATGCTATTTTGATGGTGACTATTTTGCTGTTCTGCTCTTTCCTTTCCCAGTCTTTATGCGCCCATTTTTCATCATCATACCTGTATTTTCTTATACTGCCCTTTGCGATTATCTAGTGAAGTTTCATATACTCAATCATGTTAGTGCAGGTACATGTTAAGAGATCAGTTTCGGGAACAGAAGATGCCATTCCAAGTGAAATGGACAAGTCTTCTCACTTTGTGAAACCTCCAAAACCCCTTGTTCGGAAAAGCAAGTTGGTTTTGGTAGATTTGGCAGGTTCAGAGCGTGTTCACAAGTCAGGTGCATACTGTGGTCTTTTTGTTCCCCCATACAGTTACAAGTCAGTTGGATACTTCATTTTGGAGAGCCTTTTCTTTTTCAAACACCTGATTTGTTGAGCATTGCATGTGGCCAGTGTTGATGTCTTTGCCTGATAAATTTTACCTGTTTTGCCTATTCCTCCCTCTAACAGTGGTAGACTTTCCCAAGTGCTGCATGTCTCCTTATGAGTTTAATTACTTGGATAGGTTGTGAGTTTGATTTGCTTTGCTTTTGGCAGGAAGTGAGGGACACATGTTGGAGGAAGCTAAGTCTATTAACCTTTCTCTAAGTGCTTTGGGAAAGTGCATTAATGCTTTAGCAGAGAATAGTGCCCATGTCCCAGTTCGTGATTCAAAACTTACAAGGCTTCTTAGAGATTCATTTGGAGGTGAGTAAATGAGTAATCTTTTATGTTCTTGTAGGTCAATATTTGCCTGGGCTTTTGACCTGAACTAAGCTTTTAAGCTGATTTCTATGATCCAAATTTATAACTATATTATCTTTTTCTACTTCTTTTGGATTATTTTTATTAAGTTGAATGCTTCCCAGAATTATTATGGGTAGATTTTATATTATTGCAGGCACTGCCAGAACTTCATTAATCGTGACCATTGGCCCTTCCCCACGACATCGTGGAGAGACTGCAAGTACGATATTGTTTGGCCAAAGGGTGAGTTCTGATATCAAAAAGAGCTCAAAGCCTTAAACTATAACTTTTTATCTGATTACTACATGCGATAACTGTTATCAAACAACTTGCAAATTATAAAGTAAAGAACTTTGGTCAGATGCACTGTATTTATATTTGAGGTATTTTTCATTCTTGTTTAAATATCTTGATTTTGTTATATCTTCATTTGTTTACTGTTGTCTCTAGTATATGTAGAAGTGGGTTTTCACACATGACAGTTTGCATGACCACATTCCTTACAGGCTATGAAGGTGGAGAATATGTTGAGAATAAAAGAAGAGTTTGATTATAAAAGTTTGGCTAGAAGGCTTGAAATACAGCTGGACAAGCTCATTGCAGAAAACGAAAGGCAACAGAAAGCTTTTGATGATGAAGTTGAAAGAATAAGCTTAGAAGCACAAAACCGCGTCTCAGACGTTGAGAGAAATTTCACAGATGCCTTAGAGGTTAGTTCAATTTATCGTTTTCAGGATGGGTGATTCTTTCACCTCACGAATTTTCTTTTGTCAGTTATTTTTAGACATGTAACTTGCTTGAGAGCGTTATATGTTGATGCTGAACTTTCGTTATGCTCCTTTTTTACAGAAGGAGCGGCTAAAGTGCCAGATGGAGTATGTGGAATCGGTTAAGAAGCTGGAGGAAAAGATGATAGAAAATGAACTAAAGCATGGGTGTGATGGCTTCAAGATGGATAAATGTAATGGAGAGGTACTCTGCATCTAGATCCATATTTTCTTGTGTTTAAATTTCACTTTCTAGAAGTGTAGTAGCAATTATTGCCCGTTATTTGAGTGGGTCCTTTCTAATTTTTCTGGGGTATGTATCCATCAGGTCAATTTTTGTCCCATAGTATGTCAACCATCTCTAAAAGCTTTCAGGAACCACAACTCTTAAATAGTATTTTCTCTTTTACAAGTTTGTTTGAAGAAGTGATGAAAGTCAAACGTTAACATCCTTTATCTTCATCTTAAGTATCAGGGGGCTGGTTTTTCCATTGCTGAGGATGTTGCTGAGCTCAAAAAGCTTCTTGACAAAGAAATTCATATGAGAAAGGAAGCTGAAGAGGAGGTCAACAAACTTAAGAGTCAACTAGGGCACTGCACGGATTCAGGGGTATAACTTCTTATGCAGATAGAATATATTCTTGTCAAATTCTCGAGATTCTATTGACTTCTAGATGAGGAATTGGTGGTATGAGAATAATTTTGGTGTATTAGGCAGGTGGAGCTGCTGAAATCTTGAAGCTCCAAAAAGCTTTGGAGGATGAGGCTTACCAGAAAAAGAAGCTTGAAGAAGAAATAATAATACTAAGAAGTCAGATGTTACAACTAACTTTTGAAGCTGACCAGGTATTGGAATCTTGGAAGCATGCTTATGATGCCATTATTAACATCTCTTGTTGATACGGTTGGGACATGTTTGTTACACCGGATTGGATTGGATAGGATGATGAGGAAAACTACATATAATTTGTAGTGTAGTTTTATAATATCATTGATATGCATTGGGGGGATGATTATTCATAGGATGAGTTAATCCTCTCCATATCTAGAGGATTAAGTCATCATATAAACAATCCTCCCCATAATGCAAATCTATGTCATTACTATAAAACCACATTACAGATTACATATAATTTTCCTCCTCCTCCTATCCAATCCAATCCAGTGTGACAAACATGCCCTTGATGTCCTGATGCATCTGCAATTCCGACCGTTAAGTAGTTTTGAGCTTTTCAGTGTTATTATCTCATGAGAAAAATGATGATCTAGTATCTGCTCACAATATAAAAAACTTAGAGCAAATCAAACGAGCTCCATAAGTTTTCTAACTTTTGCTGCATGCATCTTCCCTTAGAAAGAATGAATGACACATTTGGGTGATAATTTTTCCCATTTAGTACTTTGAGTGAAAATTTTGGTGCATTTACTGTTATCTATGAGACTTGCAATTCTTGTCCATCCTGGGCATTCAGAGACAAACAGACATTAATTCTGGCTGACCATTTCATTGTTTTTGGTTTTATATATGCAGATGAGAAGGTGTCTTGGAAGAGGTGGTTCTGGAAATGCGTATACCGGTTTAGATTCTCCCATGTCTCAAGTTAGAGACTCTTTAAATGGACATAAGACACCAGTTGCTGCACTTTTCGAACAAGGTGATGCAATAGTTTTTAAGCTATAATATCATTTATAACATTTATTGTCCCTATATGGTTCTTATTGTTTCTTCTATCAATATAATAGTTGGACTGCCAAAAATCTTGGCATTGCTCGAGTCTGAAGATGCCAATGTACGAATTCACGCGGTAAAAGTGGTTGCCAACTTAGCAGCTGAAGGTGAGTAAGAGCTTCATTTTCTTGTGCTTTTACTTAAGGTGCTGTGGATGAGGAGCTGACGATGAGTTGTAGTTGGTTCTATTCTGTAGTCTTTTATTGAGAAAGATTACTTGTAGAAGAACCTTGGGTGCTAATAGCTTATTCTCCTGTTGTGGAGTGATTTTGGGTGTAAATAACCACATTGTGTGAGCTCTAAAAGTCGATCATTAGAACCCACCCTGAATATTACTTCGTTTGTTGCTTTAGCAACAATGTTTTTGGCTTTATGAGTAATGAGGTGTACTTTTCCATGTACTGAACAGAAGCGAATCAGGAAAGGATTGTTGAATCTGGTGGTCTTACTTCCTTGCTGATGCTTCTCAGAAGCTATGAGGATGAAACAGTTCGCAGGGTAGCAGCGGGCGCTATTGCTAATCTTGCAATGAATGGTAATTGATCTTTAATATCCTTCTTATCATTTTGTCTGCCGGCTTGCTGTTAACTGGTATAGTTGCTCAAGATTTTTGGCTATGAATTGGTTCTGAGTTCTAAGTACATTGTTTCCGTTTTGGCAAAGCAGAAGCAAATCAAGAACTCATAATGGTTCAAGGGGGAATCAGTTTGTTGTCTATCACAGCATCTGATGCTGAGGATCCTCAGACTCTACGCATGGTTGCTGGAGCTATAGCTAACCTGTGTGGCAATGGTATACTACTCTCTCTTTCACTTATAAGTTTTCTGTTCTTGTTATAAGGTTTTTATAGCCTTTCTCATGGTGATCAAACGAAGGAATCTTATAACAAACTAATTAAAGAAATGAACTGAAACGAGAGTAGTCTGATGTATAGTCTAGTTATGCTCATAGGTGTCAAACCGCTTACTTTTCTTGAACAAAATGCTGCTTCTTTGGTGAGGCAGAAGAGAGCTGCTCTTTCTGCCTCTCTCACATGCGCTCTCATGCTTCTTCCAGATAAGCTACAATCAACTCTCAGGTCTGAAGGTGGAATTAAGGCCCTGCTGGGGATGGTGAGATGTGGACATCCAGATGTTCTTTCCCAAGTCGCACGTGGAATTGCCAACTTTGCAAAATGTGAATCCCGTGCTTCTAGTAATGGTCAGTCTTCAATCTGTCACATTCCATGGTTTGATTAATGATTGCTATAGTTGTAGATGTCTCTTTTGATTATCCTTTTGCAGAGGACTGAAATTGGTTTTCAGTGTTTCCACATGACCATAACTTTCTTCATTCTAAAGTTTGAACCTGATTTAAGCTGTTTATTCTTCATAAATTTTCTTACATGAGCATTTAGCTTTGTAGCATCCGGCACAATGGTCAACATAAAATCTGTTCTTTCTTTAGCATGATTTTCACGTCTACTTGTGCCCCACACCAGGTATAAAAAGTGGGAGGTCACTTCTAGTTGATGATGGTGCACTTCCATGGATTGTGCAAAATGCTAATCATGATTCTGCACCTATTAGGCGACACATCGAGCTTGCACTGTGTCATCTGGCGCAGCACGGTAAGTTGAATTTCCTTTCCCTTGGTAAAAGTCAATCTCTGCGAGACACATCCCTTGAAGGACTTTATTTTGTGACGTTTCAGAAGTAAATGCCAAGGACTTGATAAGTGGGGGTGCCCTCTGGGAGCTGGTTCGCATCTCGCGGGACTGTTCTAGAGAGGACATCAGGAGTCTTGCTCGTCGAACTTTAAATTCAAGCCCCATATTTCGAGCTGAAATGCGGAGGCTAAGGATAGAGTTGTGATTGAGGTGAAGTTGGGCTTTCAGGACTTAATTCTGCGAGTATATGATTCAGGGAAACATAAAATCTGGCCCCTCTATAGCCTTAAGGTCGAGGGAATTTAGAGCCTCAGCTGAAAGAGCACCTGCGGGAGGCACTTGCTTTCCCACAATTTTTATGTAAAGGAAATGTGCCGTGGGTTTGTGATGTAACATATGTTTTGTAGGTTCTTCATTGAGCCTAGAAACTCGCATGTAGGTGAGGGCGGAAGGAAAATGGTTTGGTGGAGAAAAGTTTTGTAGGTGTTTTGACTTGAGTGAGTCGAAATTTCAATTTACTCGTAATTTTGGCGTTTCGCAATCCAAGTTGACGCCCTCATGAAGTATTCTCTGTAGACTGGTAGTGATAACTTTTAACTACTTGTATAAACTGATTTATAACGGCAATGAAATATTGAAATGATTCATTCTTTATTTTTGTTTTGTAATAATACCATTGAAAAATGTCCAATACTCGCTCTTCCTCTTTTTGGGCCTCCGATTTAGCTAAAGCCCAAAGGTTGATTTTGAGATCAGGCCATGTCATTCAATCATTTTATTGGTCATGAATAATAATATATAGTCTGGCATTATAAGACAGACCCAGAACAACCCTGATATTGTCGTAGGTCTAGCCTCTTAAAGACAACCCCATGTAATTTGGAAGGCGTTATTATAAATTAACATTAACATTAACAAAAAAAAATGAACGCCACCTGCAGGGCTGCAGCTATGGATAAACACGATTGCCAATTGTCTTTGAAGTTTGAAGGGATCGATTTATAAATTTTTGTCTGCCAAAAGAAAGCAAAATTAATACAACTACGTAAGTAAGAGAGAGAGAGAAAAAGAGAGGCGGTTTTATTGTTTATCAACTTCATTCAATTATATTATTATTATACATGGCTTTGGGTCTCCTTAATGGGTATTTAATTTGGATCATTCTCGCGGATTTACAAGTGGCACAGAACATTGGATCGGAGGGCTCTCATCAAATTATGCATCTATATTTTTATGTGTGTGTAGGGTGTGGGAGTAGGAGGGCTGAGGCCTGAGGGGATGGATGTTAATTGCGATATATGGTCTATAAAGTGGGCATGATCATGGATATATAGATAGCTCTTTCAGTTTTGAGGATATATATACACACGTGGCTACCAAAACTGGAAAGCAAAAGGCCATTATAAAGCTATAAATTAAATGGAACCTTAATATTTTATGTAGTGATAATCATTGAAGTGTAGAGTTCAAAAGAATCAAAAGAGATGGGATGGATGGATGGATCGATGGATGAAGTTAATGATGAATAAGAACCGTACCATAATGGCATTGTCGTCCCAAGCCCACATAATTAGACACAGACATATATATGTATATATATGGTCCACCAAATTATTACCTCCAAGTTGGGGAAAAAGTGTTTGCACACATAAATTTTTTTATTATATTACTACCATTTATTAGCAATTCCGAATCAAAAACCTTGTACTCAGCAAACTTTTCAATTAATTAATACTATCATCATCATCATCATCCCCATCGAAGCTACCCTACGAAACCCAAAAAAATGCCAAATGTTTTCTAGCCCAATTTTATAGTTGTAGATATATTAATCTACACATGCATTTAATTCAGAAGAAATCATGAATTAGATATATGCAAGAATATATATTCAACAATTTGATAAAACCAAAAATTAAAAAGAGTCCAGGCTAAATATTAAAACACGAAAAGAAAAAGTTGTGAAGCTAAAAAACGTAAATATAATTAAATATCTTGTCAAGCTACAAATTTTAAGATGAAAAACAATTAAGAAAAATTAACCTTGCTTTTTCTCCACATTAATTAACTGTTGATATATATAATAATTTGGAACCAAAGTAAGAGATTAATTAAGATATATATAATTCCAAAATCAAAAGACCCTGTTCGATTATAATCATGTACGGTTAAGAATCTAAGATGCTGAGAAATATTAATTAAGATTGAAAAGAGATTGTCCTCTCTGACTACATATACTCTATATATATATGTAGAACATGAAATATTGTAACTGATGATGAAGACCGATGAAAGAAAGTCTAGATAAGGACTAAGGAGAAGGAATGGAAGCTATATACTATACAAGAACCAAATGCAGGAAAAATAGATTATATATTCTAAATCTAGCTAGTATCCCAGTAGTAAAGTAACTTTAGCTGGAAAACTTGCAGACATGAGAGCTAGGGTAACTAAAAACTTTTATATCAAAATATGATATAAATATATCCATTCCAGATTATCAATCAAGACAAATTACTTTTTATTTAATTTTCATATAAATATATATATAGTATAATACTAACTTTAACTTACCTCTCTCTCCGGCTCTCCTCCTCTTGTTGATTCACTCCCTCCCACCCTTTTACTCGAACTTGAATGGTGGCAGTGACAGTCTTTTTCAGAGAAAGAGAGAGAGAGAGAGAGAGATAGAAAAAAAACTTTAACGCTTGGATCAGTTTGTCCTACTCCTGCTTCTCGCTTTTATATATGCAAGTGTAATGCATGTAAGAAAAAATGGCTGCCTCGAAAAGGAACCTTTTTTTTTTTTTTTCACAGAGCAGCGCACGTGTAACCCAGTACCCAATGTTCATCTCTGATTCCATAATGAACCCTAGCAAAGTCAGATAAATCAATATAAATCACTTCACTTACAATTACAAAGCAAAGAAAAGACAGCAAAACCCTAAGCCCATAACCTCCCATCACCTCGCTTTCTTCAAGTCATGATTTGCCATCTCCCCCCCGACCACCCTTCAAACTGCCACTAGATTAAATTAACCGTACATTTATATTTTCATATTCATCCCACACATCTAATTTATATTCTTATATAATAATTCCCACCAAAATATAAGAACTAAAATAATTGCAGTACTAAAAATACCAATGAATAGCACCCATATATAGTACTACTATATATACTAGTTTGTGTTTGGAGTGGAAGAAGGTAACAGCTTATATATATTCCTTTACGAAAAACAAAAACTCTTCCATTCTCTATAATCCAAACCATAATTTTTTTTTTAAAAGAAAATGTATAATAGTTATAATGTTTTTTAAGGATTTGGATCGTGTAACAGAATCTGAAACTTAAAAAGTATTATGCACAAAAAAGGAACCCTAATTAAAAGGTGCTTCTTCTTTTTTTAATAAGTCGGAAGAACAATTCTCAGACAAGCTGAAAAAGAATGCAGAGAGAGAGAGGGGGGAAATGACTGCCATCTGCTGGTGCTTCTTCATTGTTAAGCTACTATAATGAGGACAGCTGAAAAAGGCTATTCTTATAAAATATACCAAAAAGTAAAAAAAAAAAAAACCCACCGGAGAGAGAATTCAATCCATGAAATTTGTACATCCTTCTTCAAATCAAAGCCAGATGAATCCCATGATCAACATCCTTAAGAAACTTAATTAAAAACATGAAGCTATCTTATAAAAGAAGAAGAAGAAGAATGAAAGGTGATCAAAAGGTCAAACTAACAAGATGTGAAATGGGGAATAATTAACGAGAAAATAGAAAGAAAGAAACTTTCTGATTTTGTCAATAAGGGGGACGACCTGTGCCCCAGTAGGCCTCAGCTGGCAATTGGACCGAATTTAGAAGATTTGGTGGCAACCCTTGACCAAACGATCCGTTGGGATCCTGTAATAGTTGCTGTTGCTGCTGCTGCTGCTGCTGCTGTTGCCCAACCATGCTACTCGGCGACCCTAAGGATCCACTTCCAGGAATCGTTGGCGCCACCGGCTGCTCCTCTTCCTCCAATGGAAGCCTCTCGTACGCCGCATTACCAAAAGAAGCTGCCATAATCACCAGCGGACCTGACGCAACCAGTGGACCCACCACGCTTCCTCCAACTACCTGGCCTTGACCACCGGCTAAGTATATGGTCAACCCTGATGCAGCCGGGGGAGCTGGAGGAGGTAAAAATGAGCCAGAAAGTGATAAAATTTCGAATCTTCCATGTAAAGTCACGACTGCACCGGGGGCTCCAGGTTGCCTTAAGGTTACATTCGTTACAGTTCCACTCCCACTCAAAATGCAAACCCCTCTTTGTCTTCGCCTAGCGAAAGTCGAAACACTCTCCATAATATCACAGCCGTTGGCAATTTCCATAACATGGGATCGGAGGGCATTGGCACTATCACGGGTTATGATGATCGGTGGCTTAGGCTTGTTCTTGGAACCAGCCGGTCTGCCTCGTGGTCTTCTCGTGATTTCACCTTCGTTTCCAGGGACTACAGCTAGCTCCTTGCCTTCACTCGTGTCCGTAGTGGCAGTGGCGGTTTCTTCTCGATCTCGTTTCTGGCCACGGTTTGGTTCATCTTCGGAGCTTTGTTGCTGGTGGTGGTGATGTTGAAATTGATGGTGTGGATTTAGGTGAAGATCTCTTGTGAGGAAAGGAGGAGGAAGAGGACGGCCATGAGCTGTTACTGGGTCCATGCCCTTTACTTCCCTTCAAAGCTCAAACTTAATTAAGAATTAGCTAAAACATACAATAACCACGTGAATTCTGATGGAGGAAGATACAGAAAAAGAAAGGATAATAAGGTTTCTATTTGTGTTTCCTTTTTGGCCGAGGAGTTTTGGGGTTTCCTTTTTTTCCTTGTGGTTGGGTATATTGAGGGATAGAATATCGGCAGGTTTCACCAAAAAAGGGCAACATAAGGGGTCTGAAGCATCTGCCACCAAATTTTCAGCTGAATCAAGCCATCTTTTTTCTCCCTACACTTCATGTGAGAGTTGAGATAGTTTGATTTTCTTAGGTGGTTTTTGGAAGTGATAGTATCTCTTTGTTCCTAGTCTCGGATGAAGATAAGTTGTTGGTTGAGGGTTTGGGAGGAAATGAGTTTTGGGAGGAAATGAGGAACAAAAGGGGGTAAGAAAATGGAGCCAAATAGAGAGAGAGAGAGAGAGAGGGAGGGGGGAGAGGGTGGTTTATGGGTTTGGGTTTGGGTTTGGGGATGCTTTTGAGCTTTTTGTGGCTTTGGGTACAGCGAGTGTTGGGTTAGGGTTAGGTCAAGGCATCGGATCGATGATGGATGGGTTTAGTTTTGGTAAGACAGCGTGCGCATGGGCGGTGTGTGGGCCCTCCCATCTTTCTTCTCTCTTTTGTCTCTCTCTTCCACCCATGGGGCCCCAACACCCCACGTTCTCTCTCCCCTTTCTCACACTCTCTCTTAAATGTCTCTGTCTTCACCATAAGAGCCTGCAGTCTAAGATCATACTGTCCTTCATTTACTTAGCCCACCCTCTCTGTCTCTGTCTCTCTCTTCTTTCCTCTTTATATCTTCTCTCTTATCTTCTTTCTCTTCTTTCCCTTTCAATACTCTCTTAAGTCTTGAGTCTTAACCACTAAAAGTACTAAAATTCTTTGCTCAGGTGTGTGTGTATAATGGATTTCCCCAAAAAGTTGTGTACTTTGAACATACTTGAAACAAGGTCGATGATGATGACAAGACTTTTCCATATAACCTTCATAAATCTTCGGAAACGAAAGCTAAAAAGTATAGAATGTTTGTCCCTGCAGAGGTCTCTTTCATGGGATTCCTTTGTTTCATCGTCCAAAGTCCAAACCACATATATATTTATAGTATATATAATGAAGCTAGCTAGCATGCAGTTATGAACTGGAAAGGTTTAAAGTTGTTTCATTTCATATATAAATGCAGCAGCAGCACCCTTGTGTTTGAGAGAATATATACTGTAACAAGACTCTGAGAATTGATGGGAATGTGTTTGTAGTGTGAAAAGAGGCGTACGTTATTCTGGTTGGAAAATGACAGCAGATGGAGGAAATAAAAACTGAAAGAGAGGAAAAGCTAGCGTTACGAAAGACGGTTTGGTGTTGAGAGTTGAGCTGAGAGGAGTGAGGAAGAGGGAGGTTGGATGAATGATGATGAGATTGAGGGATGAGGTAATTCGGGGGATGAAAAGAGGGCATTAATGGTAAGGGGAGAGGTGCATGTGGGTCATGGGAAATTGGAGTTTGGACCCACCCGAACAATTTGGGTCAGGAGAGTCAGGGCGTGTCTTAAGGGGGACTCGCGTCTTTCTAGGGAAGAAAAATGTAATGAAATGAATGAATCAAGCTCTCTTCTTTCTTCTTCTTCTTCATTTTCTTCTTTTTCTTCTTTTTCTTATGCTCTCCTCTATTCCTTTCCTATCTGATCTCTGCCTAATTTGTCTCTAAAATTTGATGTTGATGTTTATATTGGGGGGCTCCACCCTTTGCCAGCATCTTCAGAGTTCAGACTCATCACCCCCCCAAGTTTCCCCTTGTTTTCTAGCCCCCCATCCCGCCCTCTCTCTCTCAATTACTCCCTCTATTCTATAATATTTGTCGCTTTAAGGTTTTACACAAGAATTAAAAATAGTATTAAAAATTCTTAAAATTTAGATAAAATATTATGAAAGGGCAATTTTACCCTTTTATTGGAATTGTTTATTCTCATAAATACTTTTTCTTTGATAATTAATGTTTTGTAGAATTAATTTAAAGAGATAGGGATAAAATTAGAAAAAGAGTAGTTAATACTTTCTAGAATTCTTAAAATGACAGATAAATTGGAATAAAAAATTTTATCAAAAGCGACAGTTATTGTGAAAAGGAGAGACTAATTATTATATTATTATTATTGTTATTATTATCACTAATTAAAATGCTGCTAAGTTCTACACATTATTTATATCTACGCTTAATTTCTACCATATAAAATGGGAGGAAAATCACACTAACACATGTTTTTTATTGTATTAATTATATTGGTGTTTCGGTCTTAATATTTACGTGGAAATTATAATCGAGTTATGGGATATTTTCCTGTCTATAAATTATGTTAATTAAATATGAGAACTAAGTATCTTTTTTATTGCCTTCCTAATTAATCTCTTTCCTGTCATTCCTATGTACATTTTTTTGAATAATATATATAGTATTTTTTTTGGGTTACATAATATATATAGTACGATTTGTCTACTACGTACTTATCCTTTTTGTCCCTTAAATTTTTTTTTTGAATAATTTTTTAAATATGCACATTTGACTCGCATGCAATTTCAGAATCATATATTTTGATTTTCAATTTTTTATGCCAAATAATTAATCAAAAAAATCACATGAAAAAGTTATATAAAATCAAAAAGGCAAAAAAAAAGTTATATAGCTGCAGATAAAAAAGGAAGTATAGACTATAACCATGAGTAAGTAATATATAGTAACTACCTAACTATTTGCAGTTTTGCACAGAGAAGGTATATAATTTTAGAATATTCCAAAATAAAGCACATTCATTAATTAATTATATACTGTTAGAAATCAAAAGCAATTTACTCCTTTGGTTTTTTTTTTTGAAGAATACTCCTTTGGTTTTTAAATAAGTGCCGTTTTAAAGTTTATGTATAAAGATTAAGGATTGTAATAAATTATTTCTAAAATTTATCCAAAAAAATTATTATAAAAGGACAGATTTATCTTTTTATTGAGATAATTTACTTTCATTAGTATTTCACATACTCTTTTTAGATAAATTTCATTAATTAAGAAATATAATAAAAGAAGAAAAGCGAAATTGAAGCATATATTTAAATTTTTTAAATATGCACATTTGACTGGCATGTAATTTCATAAACATATATTTTGATTTTCAATTTTTTATGCCAAGTAATTATTTGAATGGTCAATTAATTAATTAAAAAATCACATGAAAAAATAATATAAAATCAAAAAGGCAAAAAGAAGTTACATATAGCTGCAGATAAAAGGAAAGAAAAAATAAGTATATACTATAACC
Source organism: Microcos paniculata (assembly GCA_030664755.1). NCBI lineage: Eukaryota > Viridiplantae > Streptophyta > Magnoliopsida > Malvales > Malvaceae > Microcos > Microcos paniculata. Next base: position 39,506,298 of record CP131461.1, read on the forward strand.
ATGAGTAAGTATCCTAACTATTTGCGCAGAGAGGGTATATATTTTTAGAATATTCCAAAATAAAGCACATTCATTAATTAATTATATACTATTAGGAAACAAAAGTAATCTACTCCTTTCGTTTTTAAATAAGTGTCATTTTAAGATATACACAAGGATTAAGGTTTGTAATAAATTTTTTAAAATTTATCAAAAAATTTATAAAATGACATATTTATTCTTTTATTGGAATAGTAATTTATTCCCATCAATATATTACACATAATCTTTTAGATAAACTTCATTAATTAAGAAAGATTTAAAAAGGAGAATAACTAAATTGAAAAACTAATTAATGTTTCCTAGAATTCTAAAAGTGATAGATTTTGAAACAAATAAATGTTTTCAAAAGAGACACTTATTTTAAAATAGAGTGAGTAATTGACAATATCAGTGCTGAACTGATAATACTGAACTGATCCATGATTAATCACTAGCAGTATTAATTATAATCAATTCAAGTCACAAGACATTTGCTGAGTCTATGAAGTGGTACAAAGAATTAAGGAAGGGAAGTTAGGGAACTGAAGAGAGAAGCCAGAAGAATAGAAGAAAGAAGAGAGGCTGAGGCAGCAAAATTTATGAAGAGAGGGACGTAGGTACGTCAGGAACCATTGGAATTTTGACCCAAGACCAAGTTGCGATGCTCTCACGTAAGCTGCCAGCTCATGGGTGCTCCCCCTGCACGTGCATTTCCCCCAACACGCACTCTCATGCCCCTCTCCTCTGTTATCCTCTCCCAATATTATTCCCCTTTCTCCTCCTTCCTTTCCTTTGCCTTTTAATTCAAGCACACTGTTCTCCTCTTCTCTGATCTCTTTCTCTCTCCCACTTTGCAAGGAAACTACTGTACTCTGTAGCCTTACAAGTCAAGTGATATTCAACCATTCATGCTTCCCTCACATGATGCATTCACATATGCAATCCCTGCAAAAAGTTGCTCAAAGTTTTTTAACAATTTAACTAGAATATATCATTAATATTGATTTCGTTAACTAATTAATCATCTATAATCATAATTTCACACTTGTTAGTTTTGACTGTAAGTTAATTAGAGTAGAAGTACGTATATATTAATTATATGATTTTAGATTCGAAATTGAAATATATACACTTGATAATTATTTCAAGAAAGGGTGCAAGAATAAGCTATTTGATCCTCGGCCTGCTATTAATTAATTAATATTAAAGGGAATATTGAACTGAATAACTTGTCCGTATCATATTATAAGTAATTAAAAGCTACGTGTGACATGCACATAAAACAATATGTTGTCCACGGATCAAATATTGTTTGTCAATAAAATTGAAACGAATCTAATAATAATGCACCCAAATTTGATAAGAATACAGTATTAAGTAATTAGAACTTTTTTTGTCACAGAAGGTGTTATTTCAAACCTTTATAAAATCTTGACGTACGTTTAGTCACTTTGACTTATCTTTCACGTCGCCAATAACTAGCGGAATTCGATGGCTAGGAAAAAACCAGTCAAGCACGAAATTGGCATTCATATTTTATATAACTACTCTTAATTTTCATGTACTGTTGATTTCATTTAGAATCTATAAGAAAGATGATCACTTATTATTATAAGTGGTCCTTTAATTCTTAAGTGAAAATGCCACTTGTTACAAAATTTTCATCCTTATAATGTATTTTTATTTTATTGATGACAATGCCTCTTCAACTAAATTGATTTATTTACGTATACTTTGATTCAATTAGTGAATAGTAATTATAAAAAAAATTAAACCTAGTTGTGATCGATCGACGAATGATTCCCTTCTATTAACATTTATAGACTTTAATTAAATATAATATATGTTAATTAGAGACTATTTTTGTCAAGATCAAGAATATTGAAATCACTTTCACGAGTGTATATATACAAAATCTGTAAAGAAAATAACATTAAAACTGATTGGAGGTATAGATGGATATATAGTTGTAGGTAGCCTCGCTAGCTCAAGGTAAAGAAATGGAGAAAAGGGGAAAAGAAGTACACAAGAAAAGCAATTGAAAACCGACAATGGGATCGTCCAAGGTGGGGTGTGTGTCGAAGCATCAGAAAGTGTGGGCGTGAATGAGAGATAATATGAAAGGAACAGAGAGAAGTTAAGCGTGGGTGGCGCTGTGTCTGACAAACATGCCACTGCACAGATGCCACCCAACAAAAACTGACTCCCACACATTCATCAGAAACACCAAAATTAAGCCACCCAACAAAAATAGCTGCACGAGGGGTCCTGCGATCATCAAAGTTCCGATGAGAAAGAGGAGAGACTATTTAATGGCTAATGGGGAAGAGAATTAGGGCTTTCTTTCTGTCCCTATATATTCACAACCTAGTAGCTACTCTGCTATGACTCTAATTTCACTCATATCAACCCCCCACACCACACGCCCTGAATCCCATGAACCCATTTGATGCTCTGTGTCGGATTTTCAGTACCTTTTGCCACTTTTCGTTCCAACAGAACCTGTCCGGTTATACAATACATTTGGTAAAAGCTCCAACACTCCATATGGTCTTAACGAGATCAGATAAATTACTTAAACAATGGTTTTGATAATGTGGACAGTCTAACTTTACATCCATCATCCATGTCTTAATTTTTCAAAGAACAGAGTCCGTGACACATTAATTTAGGTTTATTTCAGTCATGTAATAATAGAAAAAGTTTTCATTATCCAATAGCCAAAAAGTATGAGTAATGACTAATTAATTTCCCGATTTAATTAATTAATAAGCTCTTATCCAAGCCGCAACATGGGATATTGGAAGAATAAATTACATTTCATGTATTGATTAGTTGGTATAATAGTATTTGCTAAACTTAAAGGCCTTTTCTTGACTGATCATAAGCTACTATACATAATAAATTGCTTTTTCTTGTTATTTATGTCTGTACGAAAAAGAAAATTAAAGTAGATTAGACGACATGTATATCTAATTGAAAGATTAAACAAGTCTTGTTACGCTCCGATTCTTTAATTTATAGTATTTGTCTCTTAAAAGAGGTTTCTATATATATATATATATATATATATGTGTGTGTGTGTGTGTGTGTTAAAACCAAAGCAATATTGGAGGTGATAAAAGGATCAAAGAGGATAATAAGTACGTAGTAGTAGGTGGAAAGGGGTGATAGGGATCGGATGACTGAGGGTTTTGCATTCCAATTTTTTAAGGGATATTAGGAGATTGAGGAATAATGATGAGTTAATGATAGATATAACAAAGAGGCAATTAGACCTCATCCATCTTCCTCCTCAATAATCCCAATGGCGGGGTCAAACGGTCAATTACCAGTTACTAGAATAAAACAAAGAAAGAACTTCATTCAAGTAATGAATTAATCAGTTATAATTAGCTTAAAGGACTCATTCTGATTTGAAATTTTGATATTGCCACGCACTTAAGCCTAATTTTAGGTTATTAATTAAAGGAGATAGTGGATTAATTTCTTTGGTGCAAAGAAAAAGAGAAGTCAAAACTCATCACTCTAATCCCTTACAATTACCTTGTTATCGATATGTTAAGTGGGGAGAGCAAGTAAATTAGATCAATCAGAACAAATAAAACAGTATAAATTTAATTAATTAATGTTTGATATATATATATATATATGAGGAGGGATCATTTGACACCGGGTGTAAGATTAAGAGTTTTACACCCTTTCGTAACTTAACGTACAATGAATATTTAATTAATCCGACGGTCAAATTTCATGCTCTATTCGCATACATTGTGCATGTAAAATTTCGAGTTAATTTAAAATGTCTAGCATATGTTTTGAAGCGATAGAATTTCTCACCGTTAAATATATATTAAAAATATCTAAAAATGTTAGAGTCTAGATCGATATCATAAAAGTATCGGATCGACTTAAAATTTTACGTGCATGATAGATTCGAATATATCTTTAAATCCAACGGTCGGATCGTTAAAATATTAATCGTGCGATGAGTTATAAAAAGGGTGTAAAACTAAAAATTTTACACCGAATGTAAATGGATCCCTCCTATATATATAGGAACAGATAAAAAGGGTTGGTGATTGGATGGAGGAGAATCTAAGAGCGATGGTTCCTCACCGGAATGACCGCTCCGCCTTATCCTCGTCTTCACGTTACTTTCGTCCCTTTCTCATCCAATTTAGCCAACCCTCGCCCTCTCTCTCTTTCTCTCTCTTACAACACAACCAAACAAATGAAAACCACCTTAATATAAATTAAGGAACATGTGTACTCATTATACCAATTTGTGCCCTTCTCTCAACATAAAGCCAGCAAATTAAAAGATAATATAAAAAGTAGAAAAATTTTGCACGGCTGTAATAAAACAAACCGTCGTTGTCTTAGCGGTCAACGTGCCATTCATAGATCACCCCCCTCCTTTTCCTTAGCCACAACAACACCTTTTATTTCTCATACTAACTCTTATTAACACTTTACATGATTGATTGAGTATCTAGATTGTTGGTAATTGTGTTTGATTATTGATTCGATCATGATTTCATGTCAAAGGACACTTGAGGGTTCGATAAAGTGTGGAAATCTAGGCTAACCTGTTTCGATCGGGGTGGTAATTCTTTAATTTACCATCAATTTTAAGACGAATTTAATGGCTTCAATAAATGAAAATAACCTAACGGGTGCAAGCTTACTTAATTAATTATACCTTGGAGCCGGTGAAGAAGTGATGGAAAATTAATTACGGACTACTACGTATAAGTTTGACTTATTGGTTGTCTAATGAAACATAAGCAAACCATTCTGAATTCAACGTGATGGTTGTATCATCAGTTAGGTTGTTTTCGAATGAAATCTCCTTTGAGAGAAAACGATGCTTCTTGCCCACCCAAGTCCAACCTCTATATCTACAACTCTGTTACCTTCCTTTCGATTTGTAGAATTGTAAATGTGAACAGCTAGCTATATTCCACCCAAGTCTCTCAAATGAATGCTTGCCAATTAAATCACTTAATTGAAAATTAGGCTTGGTCCCAAGCCTAATTATCTTGGTCTTTGGGTTCACAAGACCAGTTTACCAAGTCCAATAACAGCGTAGAGTTCACGGGGTTTATCGAAACAAACCCCTTTAAAAAATTAGGTAATGAGTTGAATCTTGTGAAGAGAAGAGGGTTAAGTCTTCAAGAAAATTTTAAGACATAGTCTTCCCTTTAGAAAGAAGATGAAACGAAAGAAAGAAAACAAAAACTGTTGGAGCTTCGGTCTAAATGCAACAATAATACTTTATTAATTAATCTTAATTTAATCCAACACCCTTTTGATTAAACAAATCAAAACCCCATTATCTTGTCCAAATTAACAATAATCAATTATTTTTGTAAAGCTAATCCATCAAAGAGGGTGGACCACCTCAACGGGAAGAAAAAAATGTGCTTCACTTCCATGTGAAGGGCACCTAAATATTTGCTTCGAATCTAGCATCTCTGTCGCATGTTCTCACTCTCTAAGAAGCCCCCGGCCGGCCGCTTTATGGCCAAAGTGGCTTAAGATTGCTGCACCCATTTTCTTTGTCCTCCATGGGAAAGGGCCAATTGAAAGCTTTCATTCCTTACTTTAGTTAATTAATCCAAAACACATCGAGCACTGGGAATTTTTTAGAGACTTAAACAGCCGACCAAACTGAGGTTGCCATGTGATTGATAGCGATTGTTTTGGAATCATTATTGTCATCTCTTCACCTGCTTATTTGTATGACCCTCTTTCAATTCAAAATCACCAGTGCAAATGGTTGCATAATGTCAACGGTTTCTTTCCACTTAATTTGATATCTAAATCCATGGTTAATAATAATAATAAATGGTTGCATAATGTCGACCTAGCTACTTGGTTTGATTCTCTTTGAGCAATCGCTTTCATATGAATTTTTTTTTTATAATCACAGATATCTGTATCTGTTTAACGTTTTACAACTAAACTTATTCGAATCACATCAGACCCCATATATATAAGAGGAAGTTCTCCCAACCTGTTTTTCTGTATTTAAAAGACTCAAATCCAAAATATTACTTAATGAGCATTGAGCTCATCCCACTCAACCCAACAGGTGTTGGTTCATATGACATTTTTGTTCAAGGCCGGAAGTGACTTTCTTCTTCTTCCTTTTTCCCTTTAATTTGTCCATAATTCATTATTTTAAATACTATAAAATTTCTTCAATCTTGTTGACATTTTGGAACTAGATTTACAACATATATATTAACCATCTACAAGGTTATTTATGATTAGAATGACTACCTACCTATTGAACCCATAAAAAATGATACATATGTAATCAATTAATTAACTATGATCATTTAGCATCCTAGAAACCTTTATGCTCTAAATTATTTCTTCTAGGTTTTGAAGTTCCGTTTAATTTATAATTCACAGAGCAATGGGTTTGCAAGTGAACCTTTTTTAAATCCCCAAAATAGTAATTAAAACATTATCCATATCTAAAAATCAACTCTTTTATAAGACAATTAAGTACAACTGATTGCCCCTATATATAGTACTCTCATATATATACTTTTAGAGGGGAAAAAAATATAAAAGGATCCTTATAAAATTTGTTTCCAACATGTATGGGAGTGTTGATTATTGTTTAGGAACCTTCTTCTGTAATAATATTTTGATTTTCGATCGGAACAGTTTTGGTAGATGGGAACTTGGAGAAATGAAATTTTAAAATATTAATAAATTAAGAAAAGAAATGTTAAGGCGTTGATGTGAGATACTGATGTTTAAGGAAATGTTTCCAAAGGACAAATATAATGATAACTTTGAGAGACAGAGAAGTTACTTTTCTGCTGTCTTTTGCATTCTATTATATACTACTTATCTTTGGGTTATATAAAATTATAGAGAGTTTTTCTTCTTTGATTCGATCGCTGTTTGACAAGGACGATACATAATGGAAGCTTAATTAAAAAGAAAAAAGAGAAAACAAGTCAATATTTTAACATAGAGCAAAGAAAACAGCATGATTGCGTTCAACATGGCCATTGCTAAACACAGCGGAGAAAATAAAAAGGGTGCACAGTTTAGTGCATGTCTTTCGACAACTCAATAAAATATGGTTTGAAACAGCTTGGAGGACAGTGAAATGATGGCAGCTTAAAGGAAGCAAATCTCTTACCCCCAATATTAATGTCAAAATTATAACCAAATGTCTCAAGTATGTTCCACCGCTCTATTAATAAAATCTATCGAAGCCTATATACTTAATTACTTCTCAATATATATTAATAAAAGCTATTGTTGGAGAAATTATTAGGTAGGTCAGAAGTACTATGTCATCTATAGATCCGACTAATGAAGTTGTAATAACTCAAGGATTTTGATACAATTACTAAAATCCTACGACAATTATAGCCTAAATTTAAGGACTTACCCTTTAAATTCTCTTTCTTTATAACGTGAGACTAAACCTTTATCAAATTAGTACCTTAATTTTAAGAAATTTTTTGAGTTAACATAAACTTATTGGTCGGACCTATAAATGACGTAATACACCTGACCTACCTAATAATTTCTCTTGAGATCTTCCTTCTTTTCCTTTTTCATATTGTTCCCAATGTGAAATAATGGAAGTTTCTAATCTATCTCCCAACATATGTAAATCGGTGCTTCCATGAGCTAAGGAAACCCAAACCAATCGATCGAGCCAGCCCCTTGTTTTAGATGAAGCAGTCTTCTAGCTAGCCCAAGTTTTCATTTTTGACTTGAAAGCGAGGCCTAGTTCGTTATGGGCCACGATGTCTATCAGAATTCCGAACCCAATTGCTCCTATTAAACAAACTTTGGGCTATGTTTTGGGCTAATATGGATCTGAATCTGACTAAAGAGCTATCAAAGGATATTTTCCGGGGACACAAGATCAAGCGATTAGCTCCAATATCTGAAAAATCTGAAGGTTCCAACTGGTCGTGAGCTTCGCAGAAAAGCGAAACCGGCTGAAATGAAGATAAATCATGGTACCGTATGGTATATACTTACAAATGTGAAAAAGAAAACTTGAACATTTGAAACTCAGGGATTTGTATTTTTGTTAATGTCAAGTGTGGAACAATACTTGGGTGTTGTCAAAAAAGTTGCCGTGTTTGGCAATGTAGCCGTGAATAATTAACTCCAACGACAAAGACTTCCTAAGAAGCTATGTTGTACGGGACAAAATGATGGGAGGAGACCCATACTCCAAATACTTGTCTGTAAGCTTCTTGTGAGCAGCATGTGGGCAGTGGGCGTACGTGTGGATGTGGGATTGACAGATAAAGGAAGGAAAAATACGAATACAGGACCACTTATTTATATGGGGCAGAAGCCAGAATCTAAAAATCTTCTTACAAACTTTGAACTTAAGGGGTCTACATCAGTAAAATCTGCCGTAATTCTACTTTAATCGTATCGGCTATATTGTTCTACATATTCCTATCAAGTTCAAGGCCCCTAAAGTTGTGGTAGTAAAATTTACAAAGCTTTCCTATCATTTCATTACATTTTAGACTGAGCTTCAAATGGTAACGTTCTTTACTCCTCGTTCTATACAGAATATAAAAGGAAAAGAATTATTTGGGTACCTGGAGACTATATTCAAAGATTAACCACTTTTATTGACTTTCTCTCCATATTCAAGTTGTACCCGCTGTCATCATGAACCGAAATTCTTTGAAATCCACAAATCCATCTCCATCCTTATCAACAGCTTTGATCATGCGCTTGCACTCTTGAAGGCCACACTTTCTGAACCCAAGGCTAATCAGAACCTTACGCAGCTCTTTGGCCGAGATTAACCCGTTTTTATCAGTATCAAAGACGAGAAAAGCATCCATCAGATCATTATCACCGTCGCTGTTGCTCTTGATTGTTTCATCCGTGTGAACTGCATGCATGAACTCATCCAAGTCGATCAACCCATCTCCATTAAAATCCATTTCTTTAATCATTCCTTCAGCTGCTTCAGAGGCTGTAGATTTCTCATGTCCAAGGCACAAAAGCACTTCGCTGAGCTCTAAGGATGATATCTTCCCATCTCCATTTGCGTCGAAGACTTTGAAAACTTGTCTGAACTGATTCGACAGCTCCATGGTCCCGAAAGACGATGTTATCGAATCAAAGCTTGACGACAATCTACGGTGGTTTCTTCTCTTGCATCGCTTGACACGAAGAAACAGTTTAGCAACTCTCTTATAAAGAGAGATCCAACATGTTTTGCAAGGACTTAACATAATTAACCCAAAGAGAAGAACAAAGAAGTAAATAACCGGCCAAAAATGATAGTTAGATGGTGCCAGGAGCGTTGATGTTCCAAATTACTGTATGTGTATATGGGTAAAGAGAACTGAAAAGTTATGGCTCTTTTCAAGAAACTTGGTAATTTGTCATCTAGCAATTATTTTGCGGGCACCATACCCTGCATAAAGACCAAATGATCCCTTTTTGGAAGCGATATTCCGCAACCATTGAACCTAGAGAATGGGATAGAGAGAAGGGTATGGATGGAGAATTAATCAAAGATTTACGATTTTATGACTCCGTCCTTTAAACGTTGCGTTGATCCAGTCGTCTGGTGGATGCCAGCCGAATTTCGTATAACAGCAAAACCAAAAGGGGCCGGCATGTTTGGTTTTCAATTACCCTTTTGTGTTTGTTTTATATTTATTACGTCGTGGTGGCCTCCGCAGCTAAGGCTCCAGTTATTTGGAAAGGCAAGGCAGTTATAACTACGCGTCTTTCTACCAAACATCTACACAGTTTCTGTAATGAAGTGAATTTGTAACGAAGGCGGGATCATCCGTTCCAGATAAGAATTTGCTTATTCTGTTTTCTAGTGATAACTGTTGTTGTGAGTTCACCTTTTTCCCATTACCCATCTGCCAACAAAATGTAGAAAGTTTAAACAAACGGACAAGAGAACCTTCAAACAGAAATTTCAAATTTCAATCACTTAAAATGATCATCAACTAATAATTGACAGCCGCCTAGTTTCAAAATTATCTAATCTTTCTTAACGGACAATAAAGGTTGAGTAGATTTCATTATAGATAGGCTCACGGCCCACCATTTATATTTTATACATGCCTAAGTCGTTCAAGAAAGAGTCATCTAGAAAGGCAAAGAGTACCTTCTTAGGTTGGGGACCACCAACCTTGAAAATCAATGTCTATACAACAAGGTCATCAAATTAATGAGAAAGCTTCTTACAGAAAATTAATGTTCTCATTTACGAAATTCATTTTAAAAGGAAAAAAAAAATCAACTACTACCATACAACACAAAATTTCCCCCAACGACATCTATAAATTCTCCCGCAGTTCAGAAGCAAACCGGCTCTAACTCTTCATACACTGAAAACTATATTTCCGGAAATAATTATTATAAACTAAAGGATATAATGAAATCTATGGAATATATCAGAGGTTAAAAAAAGAAGAAGAAACATATTATCATACATCCAAAACACAGTCCAATTCCACCAGGATCAACATGATCGAAGCAAAACAGGACCCACTGAGGAGCTAAGCATATCACTGAGAGCTACCTGGACCTCATTTGAACCATGCTCACAACTTATCAGGCTCGAAAGAAGAGGGAAGAACTGAGGTAAGTTCTTCTCAAACAAAGTGTCTCCCAAACTACAGATTGCCTGGAGAGTTGTCACAATAAGAGGTGCTCGGGCAGCCAATTCCCTTCTTTTCCCAGACCCTAAAGGAATCACCCATTGGGTTTGCCCATTGGGAGATGTTTCAGAAGCCTGCCCAGAGCGGGCAGTTTCTATATAAAACAGTAACACCTCCCTGCAAAGATCAACAAGATGAGACTCTACTGCAGCCTCCTCGAACCTTGGAGGCCTATCCAATATCAAATTCTGCAAGAAAGTCAGGCAAAATTGATACGACTCATTCTCAAGACGCAATAGAGGAGGATCTTGCATTTGGGTCATGGGACCAAACTCTTGAAGCTTGGAACGTAATATGGTATTGTTGTTGATCCTGTGAGCATGGGATGCCACATCATGCATTGCATCAAAGAGGACTAAAGTGTTCTTAGCTGAAAGGTGGGTTCGATACATGTTGTAAATTTCCATCACGGCCTGTAAAAAGAAAAAGTACAGCAAGATCATGCCCAACAGTCAAAGTTAGCTTATTTCAAACGAACCTGTATTTAGTTAGATATTCATGAAATTTTAAATGTAAAGACAAATTACAAAAGGAAACAAATGAAATAGGGTGAACCAAACACTTGTTTATTTTAGAAATTTGCAATCAAATATGGTATGAAAACTCTACCTGAATCAGTAAAAGCTGAACAGCAGCTCGGCACTTTGCATCAGATAAAGAAGCATAAAGACGTTGTGTTCTCAGGCTATCTGAATCACTGTGAGGTGTGTCAGAACCAGAACCAGCAGACACTTCACTGCTTTGTCCATTCAAAAAATGGTCCGTGCTTCCAACCATGCAATCTCCGCTAACAATATAAGAAAAATCAGGGAGTGTTGCATTAGCTGCTTCTTTTAATGAAGAAACTACTTCAAGCCACTTCTCCTCAGAAAAAAGATCACCAGCATTGCTCATCAAACGTACAAATGCAGCAATACCAATACCAGCCAGGCTTTGGTGGGGACGTTTGATGAAACTTACAAGAAGTGAGAGAACCTTCCTCAAAAGTGGATTGACAGTGTTATAAAAATTCACAAAAAGATCTACAACTAATTGGAGTGCCAATGTACACGTCTCATAGAGCCATGCATCTTGATCCAGTTCACCCAAGTCATTAACAATTCCCTGCTCAGGCGAGTCACCACCTGCTGGATCAATAGCATGACGCACATAGTCAAATATTGGAAAAAGGACAGATTCGAACACCTTTTCCCACAAAGGTAGTGAGAAGAGGTGACCATGGTTCCGCAGGGTTTCAAACAGCACTTGTAAAGCGCTCTTCCTAATTTCTGGCCTAGGGTCAAAGCTAAGTTCTGATAAACCTGCACAGGGAAATGCAATGTAACTCAAATTAATATCAGAAACCAGAAAAAAGAAACTATGGAAACTCAAGCAAGTTGATGCCTTGTAACATGAAAACAACTTGTTCATTTTCCTTACCAGCTAACAATGGAAACCAGAAATAGAGATGACCATCTTTATCCATCAGCTCCCCATTATCTTGTCTTCCCTCTTTTCCCTTGTGAGGTGAAGATGGAGAAATCTTCCCAGATTCCTTATCCTTATTCTTCAATGAGGAGCCCAGGTCCCCTTCTGCAAGTTTCGTGGCACAGAAACGAAGAAAAGCAATTGCATTGAGACTGATGTCTTTGTTGAATCTACTGTTGGTGAATGCAATTAGGCAATTCACGCAATCTGTGAAGGTGGTTGTTTCAGTTTCAGTAATGTATGGGAAATAGTCTCGAATTATCTTTTCCATTATTTCAAAGGCTAACAGTACAATGTTTTTGTGGTCGTCATAAGCTGCAGTAGTGAAAACCTGGAAAAAAGATTTTCAGTTCAGTAATAAATTGATTAAAGGTTAAGGTCTCAAAAACTAGGATCTATGTAATCCTCATTAAAAATTCAATACCATGAACATGCTCTTCCACCCTGATTTGACATGATTAACACGAGATAACACCATCTGCGAGACGCATCTGATGATTAATTCTCGGATTTCAACCGCACTACTCTTGCGCATAACAATGACAAAAGGCTTCATAAATTCATTCTGAAAATTGTAATTAGCTAACTCTTCCCGCTCCAAAAATTTCATTGATAGCTGCCGTAAAGAGTCCATTGCAAAAATTGCAATTGACAAGTTTTCAGAACAGCCTATTGTCACAAAGAAATCGGAGAGTACAAGCCAGATGCTTGACCACACAAGCCTGATCCGGTTCATATTATAGTGCCTGACAATAGATCAGAAAACTTACAGATAAGAACTATGAACAAATATCTTGCATTAAGTGAAAAGAAGATAAGTATAATGATTATTACGCAATCTCAACAATCTTCGTAAGGCTAAAAACCCGAGGATCAGATGTAGATCGCAACTCCTCCATGGACACCTTGCAGAGAGCCTTGACAAAGTCTATTATGGCCTCACTGTTTAATTTTTGACTACGTGTGAATATACGATTCATTTCTGAGCTTCCAACTTGTTCTAACATGTTGAGATTAGAGACTAGATTGTTCATCTGTTCAGATGTGACTGCCCCACCGGTATTGCCTCCAATACCAGCACTATCATATGAGCCCCTCATCACAGCAGCAGCTGCATACTGAATTCTTCCTGGTCCCTTCTTCTTTAAAACAGGAAGGACAGCTGACTTAGCTTGCTTAGATTTCTCTGACTCATTCTGAGGAAAGGCAAAGAAAGTGGCATCTGGAGGAGCACCCTCTCCCAAGAGATGCAAATGCTCAAATCGGGACACACATGTCAAAATATGCTCCCAAGCTTCTTGTAAATAATTGCCATCTTCATCTGCAATTGTAACGATTGCCTTGTAAATGGCAAATTCCGTGTCAGATCGACAAGCAAATGGAAACTTGCTTAGAGGTCAAAATTACACTGTTTTGGAAATTTAAAGAAAATGGATTTCACAGATTAAACACAATCAAGAAAGTTTTTGGAATACAAATAAAAAAGGATTGCTAACATATTTACTGCATATGAAAGAAAATACTAACCTTGATTGCATCTATATTTTTCTGCTTGATATCTGCAGGAGAGTGCAGCGAAGTAAACTTTGCCAATGAGGTCACAAAAGCATCTCTATGAGTCTTCATGGACATCACAGCTGTGATGTGGATTGCATAGCGGAAGCCTTCAAGACACAATGCTATCACTACTTCATCATCACTTTGGTCAAGTGGCACACTGAAGGCGGCCAACATAGGAGCCCAGCATACCTCCACCATGAATCTGAGAATAACCACATTTGTGGCTGCATAATAAACTGACCTGCATATTGCCAGTACAATACAAAATCAAAGGATTATCAAAAACAAAGTTTCTTCTTCAAACAAGAAATGGCACTTTCAGGAAATAAATGCCTAAAATAGAGCTTATAATATTTACAATATCAACACATTACCATGAAAAAAATTGAGTGAAAATAATACCATCAAAATTTCAGCTTATTCTGAAGACATAAAATAGATTCGGCAATACATGGTCAAATAGAAACCTGTCCATGGTATAGGGTCGATATAAAAGCTTAAAAGACAGTTCATCTTACTCAGTTTTGCGAGCTTTCTCCTTAAATTGTTCTTGCATGTGCCTAATAAGATCATCACTGGTCTCCATATGTTGGTCTTCATCACGCTTGCGTATCACAATATTCAGGATGCTGTCCAAACCTAATATTCGGTTGGAGTTAACTGACGGCTTCTGTTGCACAGACAAATCATCTTCCTTCATTTTGATCTCATTTCTTGATATCCGCTCAAATAATGATCTTAGGTACTCTTCTGGCAAATCTTTTCCATCATCTATGCCACGATTGTTTCTTATGAAATCATCAGCTGACATCTGCACATTTAAATTTAGAAAAAGGGGAAACTTCATCAACTTTCTAGCACTAAACATGAACAAGATCAGATAGAGAACGTATATGCACCTTGTTCTTAACCATAGGGTTATGAGCATCGGTATTCAGCAATATGACAGAGTAAGCAAGGACATAAGCTGTATCAGCACTGATGAAAGCCTTGGGGTTACATTTACAGTAATGCTCAGCGAACTTTTCCATGATACGATCAATCTTTTGTGCCTCACCAGGCAATCTAAAACCTTGCAAAAAGGCTCGGATTGCCTCGTCAAACTCCATGCCTCGAAAGTCAAAGGAATCAACATAGGCATGCATCACCTTAAGTGATAAATCTTCCCTTTCTCCAAGATAATCACCAATCAATGTTTTGTTCAAACCAGATGCATTTTTAAGAAAAGCAGCTATCTCCTCTGGAGAATCACCAACCTTATTTGCTTTAATTAGAAACTCAATTCCTTTCTTAGGTTTCCTATTAAAAATAGATATACCTTCCTGCCAAAAAAATTTAAAATTAGACTTCACAGATGATAATCAGCTAAAATGAAGACAAAGGTAGACCAACTTCACCAATCATCATCTACACAAGATACCTGAAGTTCAAGCTTGTAAGCTCGACGTTGCTCAATGGTTAAAACATCAGAAGCTTCACTCGAGGCTTCAGAATGAGAATCTGATCCTTCAACAGGCTCATCCCCATTCCCATTTGCCACAGGGGCATTTCCAGTTTCAGGACTGATCTCAACTGCTTCAAATCTCTTGGTAGAATGAGGATCCGGAATGCGCAGCTGTTTGTTCATCCAGTCTCCCATTGATTTCAAAACAGCCACTAAACACTTCATAGCTTCAAGTTTCATCGTTGCTTCCTGAGGTGGCAATAATGTTGTAGCTGTACCAGGAGGAACACCTTGAGCTGTTTTCAGAAGTCCATTGACCATTCTGGAGCAACCATTACAGCAAAATGAGAAATATGAAGATGTTATAAACTTCTACAAAAACACATGTTGTTACTGATCATAGCATTCTCAGTAGGGACATACCTCTCAAATATGTTTGATGAATTGACATCACAATCGTAGTTGATAAAGATATCTACCAAGATCTGTGAATCAACACAAAGTTTGTCTAGAAAACGAAGAACTATCATCTTTTGCTGAAAATTAGGTTGGGCAACATTTTCCAAGACCCTGAGAACAATCATAGGAAAAAATACTCCAATCTCTGCTTTCAGTCCAGCTCGAAACCTTGACACCAGACTAATAAAAATGGAGCAAGAAAGCTGGAAAACAATCATAAGAGTGGAAGCACTGTTCTTCAATAGTGAGAGACACAAGTATTGCTTTATGGCACCCAAAAACCTGTACCACCACAAGCATATCCACAAGAAGAAAATTTCAAAGTCTGGGATAAAAAGGTAATGTGAGCAAACAAAAACTTAAATGTGCATCAATTATAACCAAGCATATCCAACAAAATCTTGATATCTATCTTTAAAAATTTGATAGAAAAGGTGCTGTGATTATAAAAATAAAATAAAATCTTAAATATTTACCATGAACTAGAGGTGATGCTACAAAACGAATGCAAACAAAAATATACTTGAAATGCTGCCAACAAGCAAATGCACCATCGCTTTCCAAACCAAATAGAGGTGATGCAACTAAATTGTTCAATACAAGGACACATCAATAAAACGCCCAGAGCTATTCACTAAATGTCTGTGGGTTTAACCACAAGATTACCAAACAAGAGGGTTTAAAACATTCAGTGAAATACTGAACCACCAAGATTTACTTTAATCTCATCTTGTCAGGAAAAGTCACCTCCAGTGTTTTCAAATCTCATAAAATGCTATGATGTGTTTGCCAATCCTCCAAGACTCACTAATTACGTGCCTGTACCTTACTTTCTTCTATATATAACCTATTTTCAATATATACAGATACCTCTGGCGCATACTAAATGCCTATGCAGCAAACAAAAATTAAGATGGCATACAATAAGTTGCATATCACATTTCCCACGAACAAAACAGTAAAGCAATGAACAATTAAAGCTCTATCCTTAAGAAACTTTTCAAAATGTACATTAGAATAGTCAAGTAAAATCGGAGATATCTGTACAGAGAGAGAACGTTAAAGATACCTTTCACTCGTTCTGAAAACAGCTCCAGCATTCTCCAACAAAATCTTCAACAACTCAAGCGCCACAATCTTCCCTCTCATCAACTGGGGATCAGCCAAAGCCTCCTTAGGTGGCGTCTTCATTGACAACTTGCAAAGTGCTCTAAACACCAAAAACGCATCCCTTCTCAACTTATTCCCAATCTGAACCTCCAAATCATCATCTCTCTCTACTTCTCCATCCGCCAACTCCCCTTTCCTCCCTTCCAATGCTGTCTTATACATACTAATCTCCCAATATTTTGCATCCAGCATATCCTTATCAGTTGAATCCAACAAATCAGCAGGATTCGTGGTTTCAACAGTAGTAGTTTCGAACGCACCATCATGGCCACCCAAAGAAACCTTACCCGGTGCCACTGGATTCAACACTCCATCAATGTCCTGCATAATTTTAGTTATAAAACCTTGAACAAACTGAGTCATTGATCCATCAGCGTCGGACTTCTCGACAGGCTCCATCAATTCAGCCACCACGATTGGCTGGATTGGAACCGTGGATGAATCAGCCTCCATTCTCCTAAAAACAATCACTAACATTTGAATCAAAGACGCTTTTGCCGTCGTTTGATTAACCACATTTTTACTCCCTAGGTAAATATCGTAGCAAGTTCTCACAATTTGCAACAAACAGTCACCGTGAATTCGCAGTGAGAAGGAAGTTACCGCGGATAAAAGCGTCTTCAAAACCAGCAATTCAATGGCATCATCGCCTAAATCGTGGCATTTACAGACGGATTCGATCAATTTAGATAAGAGCTGCGCCTCAGGGCCTCCAGTGGGGTCGGCTTCGCCACGCAGGTAGCCGTAGGCAATTAACTTCTGAATGCAATCAACAGCCGGATCGACGATCTTGTTGAAAGCGGTGGCGCAAGCGTTGATCAAAGGGCTGAGAATGGACTCTGATTCAGCGAGGGAATATTCTACCGGACCGCCGTCGTGGAGTGGGCCAGGGATCGAGTTGTCGGGCTCCGAATCCGACGGAGACAGAGGCGACTTGGTAGGAGAAGTGAGTCTCTCGAGAAGAGATTTGCATTGGTGAGCAAGTTTGGAGTGCTTCCGCCACGAAGCGTTCTTGATGATCTTCTCTAAGGCCGGGGCTACCACTTGGGTCATGCGGGAATCGGCTTCCGAGGAAGCCATTCCCGAGTCAAATATAAGACGTTACTCACCAACTCAGATCTAAGAAATAGATAAGGAAGTGCTAGGGTTCGCTAATTCTCTGTTTAGTGGAGAGTAGAGTGAGTAATCTGAGAGAGAAATGAAGTCGAGTTGACCCGTTGAGTTTACAGGGTTAGCTTCGGTTCAAATTGCATCAGAAATAGAAACGTAAAGTAGAGCGAGTAAGGAGCAGAGGAAGGAGAGAAAGTGACGACTCACATGGGCAGAGGCAGAGGCTGGGAGGGAGGGGGAGGGGTTGAGATTCAGATCGCGTTTTGGTTTGTTTTTTTCAGCAAAGTCCAAAGTTTGAAAGCCAATAGACTAAAATGCCCTTTCTTTGCAACGGGCATGAGCTGTGCGGTAAGTAGATGCAAAACTTGTTGAATGGTGAAACAGTTATATTGTGAGATGAAGGAGGGCAATGCAGTCATTGTGAATTAAGTAATTCATAATCTTCCTGGTGATCGGCTCGGCGGGACTCTTGGACTAGCTAAGCTTCCCGGTTACTTCCCGGTAATTTTTTTAGCATTTGGGAGATTTGAAGTTGATCCTTGGGCAGATAATTATATGTTATCAATTAATATGGAGATTATTTTATTTATTTACTAGAGAATACTGATCATTATTATAACCCAAAAAAAAAAAGACAATAATGATTATTATATCTTATAAGTTAGATTAATTTTTAAATTTTAAAAAGGGTTTATAAACACACAAAATGATAAACTAACATAATTAATTATCCACCATAACGCTGGAATTTATTCACGGAACAACACAATTGATGAAATATGTTGTCCCTAGAAGACTATAAATGAATTCGTGGCTTTGGCTAAAGTTTTGCCATCGCAATTCATTGTCAAAGGATTATCATATTTTGCATGTCGAATAAAATCAACATTCAAAAACAGATTGAGAGCCTTTTGTTGACATAATAGTAAAACAAAAATTTTTGTCTTAGTTTTTGACCTGTGGTTGCTTCATGTTGGATCTGTAAATAATTAAATTGCACGTGCATATTTGCAATGCATGGCGACATTTTTTAATGAAATTGCAAATCGTTTTGCATCTTATCCATCCTGTAATTCTAAGTTCTAACATGGATTTTTATGTTAGCATTAATAATAATTTGAAAGAGCTTTTCTCCATTTGGAATTCAACGCGACTTTAATAAGATTATAAGTAGACCGTTAAACAAATATAGATACATGTGATTATATCAAAAAGTAACAATGGGCAAAGTACGAAACAGATATCTCAATCCCAGGTAGCTGGAAAAGGCAAGATGATAACGAGCTGGTATCAACCTATATTAGCCAGCAATATCGAGAGACATGTAAAGGCGAAAACTGTTGATTAAAGTTTCTTGCTTATCTTCATCAAACCTGGTGTGCTGCTGCCTTCTATTAATTGCTCTGACATTTGAGAGCTTTTGTTTCAGTTTTGGTAATTGGGATTTTCATATATGCTTCAGTTTCAGATCAGTTGTTGAAATGAAACCCCCACCCCCCCCCCCCCCCCCAAAAAAAAAGGACTGTAAACTGGGGTGAAAAATGAAATGACAGAAATGTCATGCTTTGGTATATATACAAATATTCTCTTCTCTGCCTTTGGGTAGATTGATATTTTTCTGCGTAGTCCATGAGATTTGATCCAGTCTAAAACAAGAGAAATTGAATGGGGGATTGAATGCTATTTGGTCTGTATGCTAATAGCCTAAGAAGTAATTAAGATCCCTCCCCAAAGTTTTCTTTTTTTTTGTATAACCACAATTGTCTTTAACGGTTTATGATTAATTCTGTTCGAGTTACATCAGATCCTAAATGAGGGGAAACTCTCTCAAATCAATTTTCTCAATTCATAAGACTCGAACCCGATATATTATTTAAGGGATATTGAACTCTTCAATCCAAGATGTGTTGGTCCCTCCCGAAAGTTCATGCATATATAGATGCAAATCCCAATCACATACGTTTTATTTGTTTGATTTACTACCATATCGAATATCTTTATGGCATAATAATAGTCCAATTAGTTTTCTAACATAATAAAAGGCCAAATGGATTGATAAAAAGGTCAATTACTTCTCTTACAAGGTAGATAAATGGTCCTATTGAATCAATTCCGTGTGGGTTATTACAAAATTAAGATGTGACACTAAGTTTGGTTAATAAATTAGAAAATTTATAGTAGCATTTATTATAATGGGTTTTAAAGATAATAATTGATACTATTAGAAAAATTAGGGCTACAATCACGTGATGACTTTTCTCCCAAGGCAGCAGGAGAGACTCATTATTCTGGATTGTCCCCTTTTTTTCCTTCGTTTTCCAAGTTTTTATGGTATGATATTATGGAATGCTATTAAAGAGGAAAGTAAATAGGAACAGTAGAATTATCACATGCGATAACGATTAAAATATTTTAAATAATTTAGTTTTATAGATAATTGCATATGGTCTTGTTTTAGGGGAAAAAAAGGAACACTAATATTTTTTAAATTTTTTGAGATTTTCTCCTATTGAATTTTAATTTCGAGAATTGTTATTTTTATTATATATATATATATATATATATTTCAGCAATATATATATATATATATATTCCCTCTAGGGTTTATACATATGGCAGTCTCTCTTTTCCAACCGACGTCGTACCCATCATAAAAGCATACAGAAGGGTGTAATAATTCTAATTCCTTCTTAACAGTATAGTCACAGTCCTTTGTCCCCCGTTGATGATTCAGTGCAGATTCACTTAGATTCAGTCTAAACATAACCAAATTACCTACAATTGTCCCTTTTTCGTTTTTAATTGTCTCTATATCAGCATCTATGGCTGCTAACCTGCATGGCCCCGGGAGTTATTACATGGCTACCCTAGAAGAGCTTAACACTTGCAATGAAATTCACAAGAGATATTTAGATCTCAATCTCCAGGTCTTGCTTCTTGACCAACAACTCAGAAAACTGGTTCAAGATTGCAGCGAAATAGATGTCAGTGAAGTTTTGTATCCAAAGAAGGCGGTTGAACAACTGAAGAATGATCGAGACAAATTGAAGGAGAGTTTGAGTGACTTGCTGAGTATCTTGTTTCAGTCAAAGTGCTCAATGGATATTCGTAGCCTTGAAGGTTTTGTTTTGGAACAAGAAGTTTATGATCAATTGCTAAGCACAACCAAAATCGAGGAATTGAAATTTTTTATGGCGAAGATTGAAGAGTTCACCAAGTTTGTGGATGACAGAAATATGAAAGCAAGAGATATGCAGAGGGAACTTGATCGAATGCCAAAGAATTTGAATTTGGAAACATGGAATCTTGGTCCATCTGGTGACTTTACAACTCAGATTCCTCAACAACAAGGGTTCAATAATACCAGTCATATGGGTAACATGGAGAATTGTCTGAGTAAAGTGATGGCTGTGATGTATGGGTTAACACCTGATGTGGCATTGGACATACAGAAATCTTTAGCAAGTCGAAAGCTGGTTAGTGAAGCGTTCAAGATCAAGAAT
Source organism: Microcos paniculata (assembly GCA_030664755.1). NCBI lineage: Eukaryota > Viridiplantae > Streptophyta > Magnoliopsida > Malvales > Malvaceae > Microcos > Microcos paniculata. Next base: position 39,527,747 of record CP131461.1, read on the forward strand.
GGTTCTATGTTTCTTAATGATCTCAATGGGAAGAAAGAAGAGTTTGGTCCACTGGATTTTCTGGATGATGAAGTTGTGTCTGAAAATTGTGAGCCAGATCTAGATGCCGAGACCCTGCATTGGAAAAATCTCAGCGTCGTGAAACGAAATTTTGAAGATATGGTAAAGGACTTACTCAATGAAGATAAACAAAATGTTGACAGAAACTGTTTGAGAGATGAGATTCTACAAGCAACAAGGGATTTTGTGTTCCATGTTGAAACTGTATTGTGTGATCTCGTACATATCTTTTACAATATGATGTCAGGCTATAACCCGGCAGTGAACAAGTTCCAGAAATTTAAATCTGCACTCAAAGAATTGAGAGAGAGCCAAAATGGGATGGTACCAATCGTAGTCTACAAGGTACTTGCCATGAACAACATTTCGTGCCAAGGAGTGGAAAGTGACAAGGAAGCCTTGTACGAGGAAATTGAATTTGACCGAGTGATTCATACTTTCCGGCGAATATTTTTGCATCTGGCGTTTGTATTGAAGAAAAGTACTTCACATGCACAGGCAATATTGAACATGAGAATGTTAATTGCTTGTCAAACAACCCTTAGTCAATCTGAGAAGTTAATGAGAGAGATTGCACTGAAGATCTATGGAGTAAACTGCAGACTACCAAGAAATGAGAGGATGATGAGCCGTGACTTAGCCATATACAGATGTTAGGAAAGGGAAAGGATGATATGATGGTGCGGCAATGAGGACTCTTTCTGGACTACATCTCTGGGGTATTGTATTGTTAGGATCTCTTCCATAGGCCTTAGGGCTAATATTGTTGCTATTTTCTCTTTTCATTTCCTTTTTTTTTCATGAACTTGCTGGAATTTAATTTTGGTTTATGCTCCTTTTCTTCGGTGGATGTGGGTTACTAGGATTGGAATATATATACATATTTAAGAACAAATTATACTATAAAGAAGTTGACCATAAATACTTCCTGAATTTCCCTTTTCTCTTTGGTTTGCTAATATCTTTGGGGTTTCTATTAAGCTGTCCCCTTAGCAAAAACTTGTTTTGAATTACCTAACAAGGGACTTTTTAACCAAACTGAAAGTAGAAGAGGTTCCTCTTAGAATGAAAATCCCAACCCTATTTGACCTGTTAGTAGGGCCTTCTGTGAGAATTAGTGGGGTCTGAAGAAAACAATGTTTGATTCTAACTTTCGTTGGTTTCCTGTGTTCACTGGCTGACAAACCGTTTGCATCTCTGTAACCGGCTCTATTTCTTAATTTTCTTTGGGTGTAATAAAATCACTTAATTGTCACCCAAAAAAAGAAAACCATTTCAATCCTATGCAGGAAAAGATAAAAGCAAGCAGCTATCGTAAACATGGTAGAAAAACACAGGTAGCAAATTAAAATGAAATAGAAAAGGAAAAAAAAAATCACTTGGACCTTCTCGAAGGGCACATAAAGCGCATATCAACGCTCGAGTAAGTCACGTTTTCTCCAAACATCCTTTACAGGAGGCTCGATATTTGCTAGGATGCCACCAGATATCTAATGATAAAGATAAATATGCATAAAGATATAAGTTGATATTTGCAGTCTCACTTTCTTCCCCTGTTGCCTGAGAGCTAGATAAGATTGTAGCATCAAGCAACTCAACCCAACGCTTCTCCAAGAAAACAAACTTTAAAAGTTCAGACCGCTTGGGGTCGAGTTGACCATCTAGGAAATGCAAATAACTCTGCATCATCACAAAGAAAATCTAATGACCCTGGCCAGGATTTGACAAGTAATGTCCGCTCCTGGAGAGCAACATCTAACGCACCTACCTGGTTGACCTTGTGAGAATATACACGGTAAAAAGATCCGTCTAAATATTGCAGCAAATGGAGGATTGTAAAGAGAATAATCTGAATAAGATCCCTGGAACTCCAAAGCCTTTCAAGTCTGATCACCAGGGCGACATGTGCTGATATGGATAATGCCTCACGGGCCTCATCTCTGTGCAAACAGAAAACAAGACAACCTGAATTTTTTGTACTCAAGTACAAGGTGGCAAACATTCCAGGACGTCAGAATTTAACCCCAACTTAGGCAGCTCGATAACCTCATCAGTGAAGGGAGAGTACAAGAAAAAGCAATAGCAGCGACTAGGATTCTCCCCTTGATGTGTCCAAAAAGCACCCAACCATATCAAGAACTCTGAAATTCTGCTTGAACAAAAAGAACTCTCTCGTCTTCCCCCTTGTTTCCTCTGTCGACGTAGTATAAGGTTTTGGGGACAGGGTAGTCACTAAGCAAACAAAAACTCTTGACTCCGTCGTCAACCCCTGGTTGCCGTAGCGCAGCTATCGGAAGCCCATTAGCCATTGATCTTTATCAATATTCAATAGTCTGAATCCCATGGTGAGAAACCCCAACCGACTCTCGCAGACTGCACGAATTCTGATTCGATTCGCCAAATAAAGTTTCCCGATTATGCGTCCAACAATGTCAGGGGGAAGGTCAAACCAATCTCTTTCTTCCTTGTTTCGCAGAGCCATAGGATTCAACTTCTCCATTTCTCCATCCATGTTACACTCCAAGTCCTTCCTCTACTCTATGCGATAACGTAATCACTCTAATCGCTGGCCAATTATGACTACTGTCTGTGATTATATATACTAAATGGGGTTTAGGAGTTTCTTTTTTTCCCTTGCTTTAAAATATCCATTAATCCGCCCACCCCTTTCTTAGGTTCTTAGATGCAAATGAAGGGCTTTTGTTTACCACTGTGCTCATTGTCGTTCTTTTTTATTCATTTTTATGACCAAACCCACCTGCTCATTGTTCAATCCCTTAGAATTTTGATGGTTGAATATTCATCTCCGTCCTCAAATTATATCAAAAGAGATAAATTGGACCATAAACTTTTATTAAGGACATTGATCCTTCAAATTATTATTTTGAGATAATTAATCATTTAAAATTTTATTTAAAACAATGTAACTTTTGATTCAATACAATTCTCCATTTTCAAATGAAAGGCATTATTCGGTTTAAGGGTTATATTGTCCTACAATCATAATTTGAGAGGGTTAATTATTTTAAAATATTAATTTAAAGGATCAATTATCTCAAATATAAACTTAAGGACCAACACATCTAAAGAAATATAATTTATAATAGCAACTTGGGTATCAGCCAAATTTCAATTTACTATTATAGTACTATTACTTTTGACCCTGAAGGTGCCATAATACCCGGCTAAGTAAAGTAGTAAACAATCAAAGAACTAAAAAGAAAAATGGTTTTTACAAGTGAACTGAAATATAATAAAATTTTAAAGAAAAATGAATGAGAAATATCATATATTCTTCTAATAAAGCCCAAATTCTGGCCGAAAAATAAATAAAGCCCAAATCTTTTATGGGTTTAGCCCATTTTTCTTGTCGTTCTCGTTCTCGTTTTGTTCTTCTTTCTCCCCCTGGAATTCCAGAACTCACAAAAACAAACAAACAATTGCTCCGAACCACTTCCACATCCTTTCATGATTTCATCTCAATTCCTTATATTTCCTGTCTAAAGCTTTCCTTATGATTAGCATTTTTCTTGTACTTCTTTAATTTTGGTTCTAATGATGGTCACATCTGCTTGTAATATAGCTTCTTGTTCTTACTTAGCAAACCCATTTATCAACAAAACCAACAATCAAATTCACCCGCAATCTTGGGGAGACAGAAACTCATTGTTATTCCAACAAAAACCAGAAAAGTTGAATTCTTTCATAGTCAACAGTCAGCCAGAGATAGCATTCAGCAATGCAGAAGAAAGAGGAAAACCAGAAACAAACGAAGAAAAAAGAAGCTTTAAGTGGGTTGAGATTGGTCCCGACATCACAGAAGAACAGAAACAAGCGATAACTAAACTCCCATTTAAGATGACCAAGCGATGTAAGGCTTTCATGAGGCAGGTTATTTGTTTTTCTCCTGAAAAAGGTTGTTTGGGTGATTTGTTGGCTGCTTGGGTTAAGATTATGAAGCCCGGGAGAGCTGACTGGCTTGTGGTTCTTAAAGAATTGAAGAGAATGGAACATCCACTTTATCTAGAGGTATGGAGTACATGTTCCTCTTTTTCATATGATTCCTATATGTTTTCCGTTTATATGGTTCCTTCGTTTTATTTCATTAGTCTGCAATCAGGGAGAATGATTGATTGAGCTTTGTGTAGTCTGTTGTAGTATATGGTGTTAATTGGTCGTGTTAAATCTATTGGAAGAAATCTGATAAGAATTTTGAGGAATGGTCGCAAGCATATGTACACAGTATATAGGTAGTTTTAGTCTTCTCTTTGTTACTGATTTATCAGCTTCATTTTAATTATGGGACTTGGAGTATAATCTCAGAAAACTGTGCTTTCTTTAGAAACTCTCTGTGTCTGTATTGATGAAATAAATCTGGAATGAAATGGTTAACCCCTTTTGCCTTGCGAACTTGTTTCTCTGCTCAATTTTGAATTGAGGAGAGTGGAGGAGGGGGCACTAGAAGCGCATTTATAAGTAAAACGTTTCGATGTATACATGGTACTGGCATGAAAGTGTCGAAGATTTTAAATCCCAATTAAATCTCAATGGCATATTGATGAGCCAAAAAACAAAAGCTACTTGTTTTTCATTTCTAGTTTGTTACTTATTTTGGTTCTGAATACAAAGATCCTTTATGTGCCCATGCCAATTAGAGTTAAGAAGTTATGCTGTAATTCACGTCTCATTATTCTTTGTTTAGGTGGCAGAGCTTGCGCTGCTTGAAGAATCTTTTGAAGCCAATATTCGTGATTACACTAAGATAATCCATGGCTACGGGAAGCAAAATCGGCTTCAAGAAGCTGAAAACATTCTTGTTGCCATGAAGAGAAGAGATTTCATTTGTGATCAGGTTACTCTAACAACCATGGTTCACATGTACAGCAAGTCTGGAAATCTTAAGTTGGCTGAAGAAACATTTGAAGAGATTAAGTTGCTTGGAGAACAACTGGATAAAAGATCATATGGCTCCATGATTATGGCCTACATTAGAGCTGGAATTCCTGAACAGGGAGAGGTTTTGCTTCGGGAAATGGATTCCCAAGAAATTTATGCTGGCAGTGAGGTTTACAAGGCACTATTGAGAGCGTACTCCATGCTCGGTGACGCGGAAGGTGCACAAAGAGTGTTTGATGCCATCCAGCTTGCTGGTATATCCCCCGATGCTAGGCTCTGTGGGCTCCTAATCAATGCTTATCGAGAGGCAGGTCAAAGTGAAAAAGCACATACTGCTTTTGAAAACATGAGGAGAGCTGGTCTTGAGCCTAGTGATAAATGTATAGCTCTGGTGTTGGCTGCTTATGAAAAGCAAAACAAGCTTGATAAGGCCTTGGACTTCCTGATGGTTTTAGACAGAGATGGAATTGTGGTTGGGAAAGAAGCTTCAGGTATACTTGCTCAATGGTTTAAAAAACTTGGGGTAGTTGAACAGGTGGAACTTGTCTTGAGAGAATTTGCTGCTAAAGAAACCTATGGCAAAGTTCCTACTACTTAGTGTTGCAAAGTGTTAATACAATAATCTTCTAGTTACTTTTTTGCCACCTTATTGGGGCCAAAAACTGGGAGATTGACGCTGTAATCATTCCATATCATATTTATTGACCTAATTTTACTAAGACAATGTTTGTCTTTGGTATGTTTCAAATTCCGTGTACACTTAAAAAAAGATTTTACGTTTTCGCAAGATTTATCATTTATCCACAACTGGTTACACAACGTTTCTCCGTCAATTAAGAGGTATCTTCTTCCCTTCCAAGAAAAAAAAAAAAAAAACAGAGAGACATCTTTTTGGGTCATTTTTGGGCCTAACTATTATGAAGTTGGGCCGAACCTTGGAAGATAGATGTCTTCTTGGGTCATTTTCTTGAGCCTAATCGAGTTTGACTACTATTATGTTATTCTAGGAAGTTACAAAAGGCATCTACTTTTACCCGTACGTGTGGGATTCACTGGTTGTTTGAACGAATCGAATTTGACTGCCCCGGCTGCGCTGAGATTGAGAATGTTCCAATGAATATTTTGTGCGAGTCTGCAGTCCATTTCCTTTTCACAAAGCAATTCATCACAACAATTTGGAATTCAAGATCTCACAACAGAGACAAGATGATTTTTTTTTTTTGAGATAATGATCAAAAGATGATTTGAATATTGGTCAGTCCAAGTCCAAATTTTAATGGGAAAATACCCCGTTCCTTGCACACTTGGCTGATTATAAATAAATATATACTATACCCTTTTTTAGAACTTTTTTTTGTCGAGTCAATTTCATTTTAGGACTTATTTGCCTTATATTATTAAATAATTATTATTATTATTATTATAAGGTGGTATTTAAGTTTCTTCATCTTAGAAGTCTGACGAAGATGACGTTTCTGGCCAGCTTCAAGACAAGTGGAAAACATGATCCTCGTTTGTAGAAGATAAATAATTAAATAATGACTTGTACGCCTTCAGAAATAAACTAAATTTCAATTCACTGATATCTCCAAAAAAGAAATAAAAGAAAGAGCAAAAATAAATATAGAAGGAGAGAATAAAAAATAACAAGATTAGTTATTAAAATTACTTGCCCAATGAAATATAACATGAAAATTAAGCTCCCTTGCCAGCTATAGTATGGGTAAGGAGAGATTTCAAGGCAAGTATGTACTAAGGGAAGGAAGGTCAGTCTCACTTAGAGAGAGATGGTGATTGTGAGGCATCTGTAATTGGCAAAGAACCTTGCTGCGGAGACCCTTGTCTATGGAGGAGTTCACGAGCCAACGCTTGAAGATCGCCGCTACCTGCAGATGCCGATGAACCGCTCCCTCCGAACTGGCGTGGGTCGATGTGCCTCTGCTGCATGGGCCATGAAGGTTGCACCATGGGATCAAAAAGTGACGACAAGTCGTATGTGGCTGGCACGGTGGAGGCTGATGGGAGGTCTGATATCGAGAGAGGAGGCGGTGCCATTAACGATGCTGGCGGTGGAGGCGGCGGTGATGGAAGCTCTAGTGTAGCTAAATGGGCTTGTAAATACGATAGCTCAGCTTGCAAATTCACCACCTGCCATATAATATTTGCCAAAAATATATTTAAACGAATATTATAGATTTAAAAAAAAACCAAAAGAAATGTATGCATTGGGTATGGTACGAGATAAAAAGGAGAATAATTTGAATGAATCATGTACAAACGAAAGGAACCGGTACATATTAATAATGAGAATTAAACAATATTTGAGGCAATCTTAACTAAGACTTGCTGTCTTTGTTTACACTAAAAGGATGCTCGGATTATGTGCACGGAGAACATGGCATTGCCAACAAATAAAGTTTCCTTATGACACAGGAATGACAGTGCTGACTGCAAAGAAATTCTATAGCATTATTGCCGAGAAAGATGATTAATTTAGTCATTTCTAGCTCTATTAATTAATTAAAAAGAAACTCTACTTGTTTGCAAAAATGTATAATATATGGGAATGGTAAACTAATTAAGTCTTAATGAAGATTTTCATTTTCATCTATGAAACAACTAGCTAGGATGATTAGCTGATTAGACGATTAGACTACACAATCAAGCTAGCATCATATATACCTTCTTTTTTTTTTGTGGACACCCGTCGCTGTTAAATAAAATGATGCAACTCCATCTTTTCGGGGAAGCGAGAGGATTTATATATCGCAGTAATTGATTGATTTTGCTTACAAGAAATAGACTGAAATACCCATATTAATGACTGTATTGTAGTAATTGGGAAGATAACTAATTATTCTTTAATAAGGAATTAGAGGAAAACAACCCTTGCCCAGTAGCCCTTCATGACTTGTAATGCTTACGGCCAAAAACAAAACCCGTGCTTGCAAAAGCAAGAAACCCCAGAACAAAATTTTTAAAAACAAAAAAAAAAAAAGAGAGAAGGGGAAAACCGACCAATTCCTCAATATCTGCAAATACCAGAATTTGCACAAATAAACTGGCCATTCCTTTGAGGTAACCGCCGACCAAATGATTTGTTAATAAGAAAACGTTTCTAGATTTCAGCAAAGTGTAAAAACCTGCACCCGAAGCAGGATGCCCCATTACCGTACCACCACCATTTCTTATCCGTCAGTCCTTTTAACTTTAAAGATACTAGTTACTAGTATGAAAAGGACTCCTTATTTAGGTTATACCAAACAAAATTCTCTTCTAAATAGTAAGTTCCAAAGCTATGAATATATGCAGAATCTGAGATCAGTCAACTTGATCCCTTTGAGATGATATAAACGGCAATGGAAATGGCCTCGACGAGATTATTAGTTCAAATCAAAACGAAGTGGTCAATATGGTTCAATGTCAACTTCATCACCACAGAAGATAAAGTTTTAACATGAAAATGAAAGTTCTCAAAAGAACAAATAAAGGCACCTGAATTTACTTGATAAAGCAAAGGGTAAAACTAGAAAAAAGACAATATAAGCAACAAAACAAACAAAACTAAACTGTCCTGCTAAAAGCGCTGAAGATGACAATCCTTTTCAAAAGATAAAAGAGTAGTACTAGTAAAATTTACCTGTTGTTGAAGAGCAAAGATATGAGCAACACAACCATAAACAGGATCTCTAAGCCGAGCCTGAGCCTCGTAACATATGGTAACCACCGCATCGAGCCGTTTGTGAACAGGAATATGAAGAAGCAGCTTTGACACATTGCTGGCCCCAAAAACCTTATGAACCGCTGCAAAATGGGCTGCACCTTGCTCCGAGTCAAAATAAGGGGCAAAAATACAACCAGGCACGCATTTCCTTCTCAAAAACTTGCACGCGCCACAAGGTCCACCACCACCACCACCACTACTACCGCTGCAACTCCCAGCACCACCGCCTACACTGCCACCGCTACTGCTAGGGTTTGCACTCATGATTAATGGAAAGCTCTTTTAATTTCTCCTATCCTTTCCTTTTTAAAGTAGTATAGGTCCCATGATTGGGGTGTGGTTGATGGGGATTCTTCTAGAATGTTTAAAAAGGTGAAGAAGAAAGAAGATCAAGAAGGAGGAGGAGAAAGGGCAATTAAAAAGAAGCGAAGAGGGTGTATATTTTTAGGGTTTGGTTTGGTGGGTGTTGGTTTTTTGGTGTTTGGGGTGGTGATGGGTATTTTAATGGGGGATTTAATTAAAACGCTAGAAGAAGTCTTTAAAGCCACGCGAGAGAGCAAACCCCCCCATTTAGCTGCTTGCGTGAAGCAAACATGCGATAAGCCTAGCTCTATTTCTCAACTGCCCTTTTTTTTTAATTTTATTGATTTTTTTTCCCATATATCTTCCTTTATCTCGTGAATTTTCTAACAAAACACATGCTCTTCCCCTCTTCTCTATTCTCTTTTAAATTCCCTTTCTCTCTCTCACAATCACAATTTTTCCTTTCTTTTTTTGTACAGCTTTGCTTTCGCCTATATCTGAATCTGTGTTTGCAAAAACAAAAAGAGAAAAGATTTTAGAAGTCGAAACGTGTCATTGGGGTCTGTCTATATTTGCCACTGCGTGTTTTAAGCTGCGTAGAGGGCAAAAGACGCCAACTTTTCTCTCTCTACGTTGAAAATGACTCAGCTATTTGGCTTTCCTTTTCTATATAATAAGCCAAATTAAATCCACTATATTTTTGAGAATATGACTTGGTTACACCCACAGGTTCATTTTTTCAATTTGATTTTTCTGTGTTCATGTTACTATTTATAGTAATGTCTGATAAATGATGGGGTTCTCACTTTCAATCAACTCAAATACTATATAGTAGTACTGATAAAGTTTCTTTAATGGGATGAGAAATTACCAATAAGTGATTAAACTTGGGGAGCTGGATTTGTGAAATCCTTCAGTATTAATTAAATTTTATACTACATTGCCTGTCAAATCTGAATTGGCTTTTGTTAAGGTTACTTCTACAAATGGAAAGACATCACCATCTCATTTAAGCTAGCAAAAATTCTTACGCATAGATTTTATTATTCTTTGGCTTTTAGGATATGTCAGGTAAGCTCGCATCACAAAATCCCTCAAAATGGAAATGTTGATGAAAGCCTAGCTAATTGAATTTGATGATGATGACCAACAACGACATTAACACATGATTTGTGGTGGCCAATGCTGATCATCCTCCTCATCACTTTTCCTTCTTGTTTAAGTTGCAAAGAAATTGAAATACCCCTAATTAAATATTATTATTATTATTATTGTTGTTGTTGTAAAAAAAAAATTTGCTTACTGTAATGGACACTGAAGTTTAAAGGAAATGAGGAGTATATTGTTTAAATGAACAAAAGAAAATTTATGTTTAAATTGTTATTCCTGGTTGATGTGAGAAAAGCAAGCCAATCAAAAGGTCAAAACTCCATTTCGGCGTTCAAAGCAGTTGCCAGAGCCATTCGAATGTGTAGCTGCCACGTGTGAGTTCGTGTCAAAGAACGTAACGGCCTGGTAAAAGATGACCTCATTCTTCCACTGGGTCCCACGCGCCGTTCACTTCAATGTAAAGTAACGTTCTACTTTCTCATCTCAAAATTTTTACATTTGAATACAGTTTTTATTTTTTTACCTTTCATTTCCTAAGTATATGGTATGTAGTTTATTACCAAAAAAAAAAAAGTATGTAGTAGTATTTAAAGAGAAGAAAAATACTAGAAAAATTTAAGTATAGAAAGAAAGGAAATACTACATACAGCAAATAAACAGTAACAGTCCGTAACGGCGTGTCACCGCGCCGTCCGGCTCTTGTCCAATCCGTGTGCTGTGAAGAGGAAGCATTGACATGAAATCCTTCTACAACCAATAACATCGGGACACGCGTAGTGAATTACGACTTTAATGACCGGCGGATGACGTTCAAACAGTTCCAAATTTTACATGTCCTGAGTCTGAGCCTGAGCCTCCCCTCCGACGTTGGTACCCCACCCCGCTTTTGTAAGATGAAGAAGATCCTACAGATCGAGAGTGGCTTGGGGGTGCAAATAAAAGAATATAAACGAGCTTAACTACGGAATCAGGCCAGGCGTGTTTATGAGTAAAATGCCTATTCGAGCTAGTGTTCGTGCTGTTTATTTTGTTTGTAAATAGTTTATGAAGAGTGAATGTGTTCATTTACTCTAAATGAACATATTCATCAACAAATACTAATAAGAAATTATTAAATTTAATTATTTAATAAAATTTATCTTAATATAATTATAAATATATTTGTAATTATTAAATATGTGAAAAAAATAAAACTAATTATATTATAAATATAAATATAATTATTTATATTATGTTATTGTATCTAATATCTTAATAAACAATAAATATAATAAACGAACAAATAAACGAATTCTAAACAAACATTAAACAAGCATGTTCGTAAACATAAATAAACTGAACACACCTTATTCAAGTTAAGTTCGTTTACTTATTAAACGAACATAAACGAATCTTAACCAAATCTATTCACGAGCTGTTCATCAAACGGAGTGTACATTTACACCCCTAGGCTTGGGTTGCAACCAAAAAATTACTAGTACTTAAAAGAAAAAATTAGACCGTTCAAAAATACAGGTTTGAGTGGAACCAAAACATATCAACGTATTATAATAAGCAAGTTGAATATATTATTATTATGATTTAACATGTAGGAGGTTCAAGTAACAAAGCTCCCACAAATCTTGGGAAAGCCCTCAGCTGTCCTAGTAATCAAAAACAACTCCATAAGAAACACCATTTAACGTTGAATAATTTTCTTAATCAAAATGTCTCTTGAAAGTGTTAATAGTCCAGAGTAGGTTGTCTTGTTATTTAGGCTATGTCCCAAACTTTAACCAACACAAAAAGTCTCATCAAAGCTGATCAATAATGTATTTATATAGTGTGATTATTATTAAAACGAGGAATACCAAAGATGGAGGACCCCACAAGTTTTCCCACTCGTGCGGTCAAACACCTAGGATGATAGGATTATGATCTGATTAATTAATTATCATTGCTTTAGGAATTTTATGATCTAAAAAATGCATTATAAATTACAGGATGTCACCTTAAGATACGGCAGAGCCGCTGTCAAGTGCTACAAAATTTTTAGGCTTAAAAGGAGTCAAAGAAAAGTTTTGGACCGGCCTAATCATGAAATCTAAGAACAACCTTTTAATTTTCATCTAATTTAGAAGTCAGGCTGCTGGTCAAGCTAATGAATAAAAGTGAAACTCATTTTTATACATGTTTTGTTAATAAAAAGTTATATATATATATACCATGATTTAAATATAACTCATATAAATGCATGTTAATTATGAAAAGATATAATAAAGTGAATGAAAAATGTATAGTACGTATTTTGTATTTTTTATTTCAATTAATTAAATTAAAAAAGTCATTTGAATATTTTTTTCTGATACCAAATAAAATACTACCACCTAGAAAACTTTTTAACTGTCTAGGACTGTAGTAGTGATAAAGAAAAGTGCGTGACAATAGCAATAGGGTTGGCCCCTTTTGCTTCGGCCCTCAATCCTGAAACCAGAAAGATGTGAAGATTTTCAAACTTCTCCCCTTTTAAGCAATGGAAAATTTTGGCTGAGCTCTCAAATCTCGATATAATTAACACGTTTTTGAGCAGTTTCTTGGCAAATAAAATACTAATATGATTGGGTTAATTATATATATTTTCCCTAGGGACAAAAGCTTGAGCCCTATAACCGCGTAAGGACTAAGGAGCTTTATTATTTCCTTTCGCAATTTGGTTAACTATAAATCCTGCGTTTCGATCCATAAGATGAAAGTACAATGGTCCTCCTTGCATGTGACAGTTCGATCGTTTCCCATGAAAACATGAATTTTTGTGGCAAATGGTGGCTTAAAATGTGTTGTTTTTTTTCCTGCAGCTCGAGATCCAGAGCTTGCCTCTGCGATTGGAAAAGGCAGCAAAGCGATGATTGTATCTTTTCGCACCAATTTCCAGACCGCTAAGCACATCACTACTCACTCTCATGCATATAAAGGGTACTCGATGCAGGCATGCATGCACTTTCTCCACAAGCTTTGCTAAATTAATCACTCAACATGAATATGGGTCAGAGCTACGAGTGCTCCTGCCTACTACAACTTTTGTTTGTTGATGACAGTATCAATTAAATTGGTAATAGAGTTATTTCTCTCCAGTTAACTGGTAATAAAACTATTTTTTTTTCTGGGAGTACATACTTTTTAATCTGAACTTAATTAGTCAATACAAAACCATTCATATAGAAGATAAGATAATCCTCCAACGATGAGGATATGATCAAATCATTATCGTTACAATTACCCAAGGCGGCATCTTAGTTTTCTAGTCTCATACGTATATAAAGCTTCCAATGTACTCAAAACATTGAATATTAATGATGATTGAGTTTTTCTCTTTTTTTTTCCCTTCTCTCTCCAGCCTCGTGAGTTGTATAGTTTTTTTTTAATTTTCTAGCAAATGTATAGACTACAGTTTAAATTCAACAATAGTGACCACAAAATTTAACGACAAGACAACTTGGGCAACTTACTGAACAGTGAACATTTATCTCAGATTCTCAACATGTTATTGGGCTTCACTACTGGCCCATATTCTTGGCCTGTAAACCAAAAGGCTGAGCCTTTTTCATTGACATTTTTGGGCAAGAATTTATTCATGGTCCGAATTAATTTTTGAAATTTATGATTAATTAATCAAAGAACCTTCATAATTTTAATAAGTTAGTATAAATATTGTTAATTGAATATAGCCAAAAATTTCGTTGGAATAATATCTGGTTACAAGATTCGACGAACACTTGAAACTGAAGATAACGAATGTATATATATATATATGTGAAGTAATCTAGCTAGCTCTTGCGACCTTTATTGCTGCATTAAAAAAGACTACTATAGTATAAATTACTAGTAGTAGTTTTCTGGGAAACAACTTGGGGAAAATTTAGATGGACTTTGGAAAAAGTTGGTGACGTTAAGGTGGAAATTTGGTAAATAGTAGGAGGGGGATGATGAAGAATTGAAGATGGAAGGAGCGTGGGGGTAAATAAACCTGGCGGGAGAGAAGGGCAGGAGGCCAAAGCTTTCTTCCTTAATTAGTTACTTCAGCGTCTCATGCACGCACCAGACAAGCGGCGAACGGCGCGGCTCTACTTTGCCAATTTTTCAACACTATACTCTTCACAAGCTCTTCTGAAATGTTGTTGCCTTCTCTTAATTTTAACTATATTATTATTATTACCATTCAATTAATCACTAATCACACATCAGCGCCAGTGGCCATTTAATTAATAGTACCATATTGGAAGTCGATGATCAATAAATAACCTTTCACTCACTTCACTATTTTTCATTAGTCGTAACGTTTTCTTCCATAAAAATCTACTACAAAGTTGTAGTGGTAGAAAATTTTCTCTCTTCCCTCCTTGAGTTACTTATATGACTATGTTTTGTTTATTAGCATTATTATTTTCTCCCTTTAAAAATAAGGAAAAAAAAAAAAAAGAACCCGTTGGACGAAACTGTTTGATGAGCTATTACTGACCATGTATAGTGTTATTGAGACAGACGGTGGGGGAATACTGTTTTGGAATGCCACGTGTCGAAATATGATGGCATGGTAATTAAGTGAAGCCTGGTTTTTCGCGCGAGTCCACTGCGGGCTTGACTCATTTCTTTCTTCTCCTTGTTCATGAGTCATGACCTGGCCATTGGCCGTCTTGACCTGACCGTTTCTTTCTTCTCATTGTTCATGTTCAGTGTTGACCATACTTTTAATTAATTTGATTTAATTCCTTTCCCAAATACAAATACAGTATTTTTTACAGAAGTACCGTGATATAAATCCATTTATTTATTGTAAAAGAACAGATTTAGTAACTGTTGCAATTGCAATTTTCCCTGCTGGGTAGTTTTAATGACCGCATAAATTTTTGTTCCTAATTGGAATGAATAAATTGATGTCTTGAAGTTGGGAGTTTTGCAGAGTCCCTTTTTTTTTCCCCCTCTTTTGTTGGTGGTTAACCTTCAATTACAGCTCCAAGTAAACTAAACAGATTATATTATTTACTACTCCCTCAGTCCCTATTTATTTGTCTTTTTAGGGTTTTTTTTTATTTTTTTTATTTGTCCTTAACTAACATTAATTATTAATTTTCTAAACTTACCATTTCAAACTCATTTCTCTCTCTCTCTTAAATGAATAGTTTATTAAATAGGAGTGAGAATCAAAGAGGGAGGGAGAGATATAAGGATAAAATAGGAAAGTTAAAATAAATGTTTATAAAATTTTTGTCTTAACTACTTTTATTGTCCTGTGTGAAGCGGTTAATGGAAATAGATAAATAGGAAATTGACAAATTGTCCTGTGTGAAGCGGTTAATGGAAATAGATAATTAGGGACAGAGGGAGTATAATAATATTGAAGAATTTTTGTGATGACAGCAGCTGGCATTGGCAATGATGTAAGTCATTGTCGGAAGAGTGATTTGGCGCCATGTCGCTACATGAATTACAGGGCAAGAGATATGAACCGTAAAGCTGGACAAATCATTGCCAAAAAAGGAAGAAAAAAGTGTGAAAAGTACGTGTTGTGAAAGAGAGAAACGCTTTGGATACATGCACACGATATCTCTCATTAATTGAACTTACCCAGCTAGTCCAGCGCCAGGGCTGATTTAAAACCTATTAACAACCCAATGTGCAGTACTAGGGGACGACCTAATTGATTCGCCAATTCAACCCAATTTAATTTCATGGAACGATCCATATAGTCCCTAGCTAATTCGAGTAGGCGGTGAAGACTTGCGAATTGGAGTGATAGATAGGCTGTTAGCTTCTGCTGGTGGTGGTGGTGGTGGTGGGTGCATGTATTTGCATTTGCAGAGACAAAGGTGAAAAACAGAACAGTGGAGCGAAATAGAGCAGTAATGTGTGGTGGTGTTGGGTGATGGGGGAGCTGAGAAAGAAAAGCTGAAGTTGGAGGTGACAAGAGGGAAGATGATTGGATAGGATGTTTGTCCCACGTGGGTTTCGCAAGTGGCCGCTACTGCGGCGGTTGGGAGAGAAGTTTTGATTTTTGAAGAGTACTGGTACTGCCACTCTCACCCGCATTTTGTATGTTTGCTTCACGCAAGCTAGCTGCTCTCTTTCCACCACTAGTTCTGGTCTTCTCTATCTTTGCCGTGGCTTTAAAGTTTTAATCCAAACCAATATAGCAAACACTTATACGAAGTACCCCTTCGGCCCTCCCTTCTCTATACTAACACATTGCAAACGTCTAGACTCGCAGATATACAAAACCCCAAATATAAAATATAAGTTTTCCCTTTTTCTATATGATAATTAAAGGTGACTCCTATATACTGACTATATTAATATTAATTATATATTCGAAAAAAAAATACTATATAAAAAAGAGGGACGACTAAACGTTTGTATATTCTTTTTTTTGGCCGAAGAAACTAAACCTCTGTTATTTGATTTGCTAACCAATTAGGAAATATAGATTTAAAAAGGATGGAATGGAACTACCAGTCTCTTTTTCTGGTTCTCCAATGACCCACCACCAGAGGAGCGGTGCTTTCAACATTATCTCTAAACCACTTAACAAAATTAACAAACAAAAGCCAGTCTTGCTCTCTAAATACCCATCTGTCCTCTTCTTTGTTCCTCTCTTTTCTTTTCCTCCCTCTCTCTCTCTCTCTCTCTCTCTCTCTCTCTCTCTCTATAGCTAGACGCCTTGCACATAATTAGTACTACTAGTCTTCGCCTGATCTAGTTCCGATAAAAGCAGAGATAGAAAGAAATTTAGAGAGAGAGAGAGAGAAAGATGAGTGCAAATAACGGGGGTGGACCTTGCGGCGCTTGCAAATTCCTTAGGAGAAAGTGCGTGAAAGGGTGCATATTTGCACCATATTTCGACTCGGAGCAAGGCACGGCTCACTTTGCTGCGGTGCACAAGGTATTTGGAGCTAGCAATGCTTCCAAGATGCTGCTGCGGATACCGGCTCACAAGCGCGTTGATGCTGTAGTTACACTCTGTTACGAGGCCTTGGCTAGGGTTAGAGACCCCGTTTATGGCTGTGTCGGCCACATCTTTACCCTCCAACAACAGGTCAGGAAAGCCCCTGTTTAGTTCAAATTCTCTTTCCCCTTTCTTTATGGTATTCATTCTTCGCTGAGTAATTATTTGAGTTTTATCACTAGTTTTAAAAATGGGAAAGTGACAAACAGTGGAACCTGTAAATTCATTAAAGATGATGTATAGAAGATTTTCTCTTTAATTAGAGATTTTCATTGTCATCAGCTTTGCCTTTAACCTTTGCGTCTTAGGGTTTTGTGCATCCCTTCTTTCTCCTCTTTTTTTTTTTTTTTTTTATGTTTGAGTTCAATATTTCATTCATATGCATGCTGCTAAATACTTCTAGAGTTAAGGTAGAGATTTGTTTTTATAAATTATTTTAAAAATATAATTTGTTCCGTTTAATAGATTAAGAATTGGTACTTGTTAATTCCCTTCCCATGTTCTTCTTCTTCTTACTATTTTGTCTTTTCTGATGCGTTTCATTTTCTAATTTCCTTTAATTAAAAAGTAGTAGTTGTATTTCTTGTCACTAAGACTACATGGAGGTGAAAACTAGTTAACTTCATTGTTGGTGTATTTAGGTACATAAATATTAGTAATTGCATGCACCAAGTTTTCTCAAATATGAGACGGTGGAAGTAATCTAATGCCAACTAATTTAAGTAAAATCTTATACCCAGATTTGGAATTAGTAATAACCCCAGCTGTTTCATAGCATAGGCGATAGGCCTCCGTCCCTAAAGAGAGAAGGTTAAAACTTTAGGTAAATCTAAAAGATTCAGTCATCAGTGTCCATTCTGACCAAAAAAAAAACAGCCATCAGTGACTCAGTGTCCATGCAAACGTGTGTGTCTAGGGGCGTGTAGCAGTTTGGTAAAAGTTTGACAAAAACTGAATCCTATTTATTAATTAGTCAAGGTTTTCACATTTGGGGACCCTATGTATTAATATCTTGAAAAGCAAAAACAAAAGTTAAAAAAACAAAAAAGGTTTTATGAGATTAGGTAAAACTGCGGCTGATCACGTAGGTTGAAAGCCTAATTTTGTTAAGCAAATCTCCATTTAAATACCCTAGTATTAGAAGGATAATTGTTTACTATAGTTTCTCTTTTGGAATAAATCAATAAAACCGTTTACCACAAAAATTTAAACAAGAAAAAAATTACTATATGGCTATCATTTAATATCAGTTGGTGAAATTCAGGCTGAATTTTACCTTGGAAAGGTGGTGTCGTTTTCTTCGGGTAACTCGCCTTGGGATTTTTAAATTGAAACTATGCAAAGTTCATGCTAACTTGCTTTTGACAGAGAGAGAGAGAGAGAGAGCTGGCGGCTGTCATATGGTGGTGAATGGCTAATAAGTGGAGCGGTTGCTTGCCGGAGCCAGCAAGCAATTGCTTAGCAACTCGAGAAATATTCAAATAGTTTTGGCTTTGACTTTGTTACTCCTTTGTCTTAGCAATTTTTTTTTTTTATAACTAGTATTAATTAATTTTATGTTAGCTAAGAGTAGAAAAAATGTAGTACTATTAATCTGATCGTAACCAAGACTAATGATCTGTTACAAATTAAACGTAGAATTGATGGGTGTAATTTCTTCTTGCATATAAATTGTTGGGGGTCCCTACCACATGTGTAGGTTTTGATGATGCTGAACTTTTCCTTCAATCACCAAAAGGTTCTCTATCTATCTTCTTCTTTGCTTTCCCTTTCAGTATGGTGAGATTGATTACTTGTAAGGATTATCTTCTTCACGAATCGCCTTTTCCAAAAGTACTCATCATCATGCAGTAGGGATAACCCGTACTGCTATCTTATTCACCACTTCGTGAATAACGGGCCTTTCATGCCACAGCCAAAATAATTCCCAAATTGATCAGCGGAGCTTTATTTTTATTTATGGGAGATATATGGTCGTACTTTGTGGGAGGAGGAAGATGGTCGGTCCAAAATTGTGTAACTAGTTTTAATACGGATTCAACAAAGAAATTAGGACACTGTTTCAGTGTTTCTTCTTTTCTTTCCACTTCCATTTGTTGGGCAGATGAACACTAAGAGATCATTTTACTATGAACTTTAATTATTAGGTAGGTTACCATTATCTTCTTATACTGTTGACTTATTTTAATTAAACTCTTCTTTCAGAGAGGTATATAAGACAATTATTAATTGGTTAATTTATTTACATAATTAGAAAAGATTAGTTTGTAACTCAAACATAATTAATCGTGTTTTATTGCTATAAAATGATGTGATTAAGATGGACGCATGTTATGCATTTTGACTATGTTTTGTCCCTTATCTTTGTTGATAAACTCTCTTTCTTTTTTGTGCATTTCGTTATCTTAATTTTCTACTCGGTTTTTTCGTTCCACTGTCGGTAGGCTATTCCTTCGTTCGATTTTATAACCCCCTCCAAAAAAAACACCTATTATTTATGTTATATTTGCGAACAGCAATATAATGGTTAAGTTTGAACTTTTATGTTATGATTGTAGGTAGTGAATTTACAGGCGGAGTTAGCGTACATTCAGGCCCGTCTTTCAACGTTGCAGCGGCTCCCTCTATTGCCGCCGTCTCAGGCCCAATGCCCATCGCCGACGAGCCTTCATTCTTCATCAGAACTAGGATCGGACTTGGTGTCTTCTTCTAACATGTCGATCAACTTCGATCCGACACAACCACAGCAAACTTCGATTGAACTGACCAGCTTCCCAAATCCCTTTGATCAAGAAGTTGAGAACGAGGAGCTTCAAGCTTTAGCCCGGGAATTTGTCACGAGACATCTCCCCGATGTTCCGTTCCGGCCATCTAACTCCGGTTAAAATCTACCGAGATTGTTGTTAACTGTTACTGATTCTAGTCTAATCCTAATCGCACTCGCTTTTTTCAACTAGCGTCTATAACCCCCTTTACGTGCAATGTCAGCAGCACCGATTCTTATTTTGGGCTTGTAATAGAGTACGCATGCGTTCGATTTGTTACATATTGAAACAAATTCCTTTGAAGTCATTCATGCCCTTTCATTTCAAAACCCCCTCCCCCGACGCGGATTACAATATTTGCGCCAGATTGGTTTGTAACGGTCAAAACAAGAGCCCAGCACAGCCCAAGCCCATTTCAAACCACAGTCCGGCCATGTTCAATAATAAACCATCTTAAACGCACACTGTAAAAGGACACTCCAAAAATCTCATCAGATTTTCATCATGCATTATCAATCATCTGCTCTTCTCTCATTTTTCATCCCCTTTCCAAAGAAAAACTAGTCTTGACAATTATAGCTCAAAAATATTATAAGACCACCAAGGTATCCAAAATTTCATCTTTCTGGAAACTAGATTTCGTTCATGCATCCTTGACCCCACTATAGTTGTTTGTACGATGAAAGAAATGCACAAAAAATACAACCTACGTCCTAACCGAAGAAATGTTGGAAGAATTAATGAATTCTGACCCCTGAACTAAGCAGTTAAAGAAGAACTAGAGAGATGAAAGAATAAAATCCATTTCATACAGGATGATGTATTCCCTAGTAAAGTAATATAGACGTTTCTCATCCTCCCACATTTCATGCTCCGCTGTATATGGCAAGACAGGTGCAAGTGCAACATCTCCACGACAGCAACAGAGAACAGAGAACAGAGAGTGAGAGACATGCATGCCCATTCCGCATAATCTCATAGTTAGAAGAAGGAACTACTCGTCCAAGTCTCCAAGATTTCTTACCCTCATCAGTCGATTCAAGAATGCTCCTGCTACATGTACCAATCAAGCCATGCCTGGAACAACCAGCGCATCTTCCCCACACCGAAGATCCTTTAGTGTCATTTTCATATGGGTATTCCCCACAGTGAACAAAAGCTCCTTTTGAGGAAGTTTGACATGGCATTATTAGTGATGCGACACAAATACCATTCATAATATAAACAAGCATTAAATTATCTTTTTAATTATCAGCAATTTTTAAGCACATCTGCAGATCAGAATGTCAACAGGAAAGGAAAGCTACATATCAGGGGCATACCATGTGAGCTTATAACCTCTTATTAACTAAATTCCATAATTTCAAGTAACCAAATTTGCCAAACTGCTAGTATCTCACGCTGCAGCATAAACTGACAATAATTGCAATTACAATAGTTAAAAAAAGGGTTGGGGGGGGGGGGGGGGGGGGGGGGGGGGGGACACACCAAGTGCCTTTAAAACTGGAAGGCATTCATGAATGTTCCAATATGATATTATGTCTAGTGATTAATTTAGTGAAAATCAAGGCACAAAAGGAAAATTTATACATATGAAGTGTGAAAAGTTGCTAACCTTTACACCTGTTTCACAGTTAGCCTGCCACTACAGTTAAAGGAGAATGAGGATGAAATCAATTCCTGAAGAAATTGACTGCAAAACTAAGAAGGATTAAAGAAAAAAATTTGAATCAGTTTATAGTCCAATTTGAAAGCTGCATAACCTCGTATTTAGACCTGGCTTTGTATAATACATCTCCATATTATCAATAAAATAAGGGTTCTAATACTTTCTAAATATTGAAACTAACTAGAATTGTAGTTCATGCTTAAAGGTATTTAACTGATTTCTTTTCACTAGAACAGGGGACATAGATAAACCATGAGTTTATCTACATCTGGATTCATCTAAACTCAGTCTGGAACACGGTTTCTACAGAAAGCAGAATTTTCTTTTCATTTTAATTAACTGATTTATAGTACATACAAAGAAAGCATCATGTCTGCAATGTATAACCTCCCCACTTTGACTCCCATATAGCTTGAAGGATTCATATTTCCCGCAAGTCTTAATTGTTTCCGTGTACAAAACCATTTCTGACATAAGACAGGACATCTTTGCCATAGAATCAAATTCCCATACTCAAAAGATCTCGATTCAATTGAACCATAACTACATAACAGAAAATAGGTAACCTACCATAAATATACAACCAAACACCTTTACTTAACCAAGGAAGGAAAAATCTGAGTATACATATATTGGGTTCCTATGGAAAAAATAAGGATAAGTCATTCAAATAATGGCAACTGTGAGTCAAAATAGGGTTCCCCCACAATCTATCGAGTGCAATGAGAGCCCATTAATTATAAAGTGGCCTAGTAAGTATTTATTATATTCTTTTCATAATTTCAGTCTAATTATCATATATCAAGCTTGCAACAAAACGTTAAGATAGTTTATCATACAAGTTACACATCAGGCCTTGGAGAAGTATTATTAAATTGTTCAACAGATAGCATAAGAGAAGACAAGCATAACTTTTAACTATAAACTCACTACATGATCTCACTCTGCAGGGCAAAATCCTGGTCTGATTTCCTGCCAATACTCAGGGCATAAGTTGCAAAGCCTTAATAAGTACTGTAAAAGTATGGTATAAGAGCCGGTCAGTGATTACCTAAAGAGGCACATTAGTTGAATTTCAATCATTATATTACCATTGAGAGAGAGGGGGGCCAGGGGAAGGGGGTTGAGAAACTTAAAAAAACTAAAGAACAGATTAAGTAGCTTGCAGTAGGGATAACCTAAATCGTAATCAGTTCATTCATCCAAATTACATGCATTTCAAAGGACAAAATGCATATGCTGAGTCTTTCTCTAAACAAAGAGTACTATAAGGACTTGAGCAGGGTCTGCTATGATAGGACTCCTACAAAGTTAAGAGCATCCATATCAATGAAAAGTCAGTCAGATGTTAACTAGAACTACCAAATAGTATATGAGAGAGAAAAATTAATAGTTATAAGCTGTAGCCACATGAAAAAGAACATGGCAACACCTACCAACCAGTTGAACAAACTTCCTTGAAGAACTTGCTCTCAAGCCTTCCACGTAAAAGGCATGAATGCAATGATGCACCTCAAGCATTCATGGATAATCACTACTAAGCATCAGAATACGCATGGTAGTAGTCGTAGCACAATAAAAACAAGCATAGAAAAGGAGGATAAGAAACATACATGATTAAGAAGCCCCTAGAATCATCCAGACAATTTGACCATAATACAAAGGGAACGATTATAACCATCAGCATGATCAAACCAACTAGTAGATGGTTCAAACTCTTTGAAATTAGTAAAGAGAGGCGAACTCTGTCATGTGTTAATTGAGCTTTAAAACAAAGGAACAGAATAAAAAGGGAAATACACATCATAATGAGGGCCAGATAAGAAAGATTGGACATATAATACATTATACATACAAGTATCCAAATGAAAGGGTGATGTAAACAGTCACTGGTGTCCATTGTAAGATGGACCCAGCTAAGAATCATATGAATGTCCACAACATGGTTAACAAATAGTTATAAATAAGGTATGTGCAGATGAGCCTGACTGGCTATACTTTACAAAAACCACACACAAAAAAGACACCTAGAAGCATGTGAGAAGCTCCAATCTTCAGTATACATAAATGTACAATCCAGTACCAGCTATGAGAAGGGATAAGGGGACAATAAAAATTCATGATTATGTTAGAGTGGGTTAACCTGGCTCTTCAGGATTCTAAACAATCTCCCCATGTCTAAATCCACTGTCACCACAATCTGTGCTGGAATCTAATCCACAAGGAGAGTCATACCACTTAGGATTATCTTGGTAGAAACTATCGACCTGAATGCCGACAAGACCTACATCTGTCACTATACCATCATCATGTCTCATGGGCTTGGTTAGTTTAGTATCTTCACAGTCAAGAATGCTCTTCTCATCAAAATCACTGCATTTCAACCATTTATCGGTCTTACAAGGCTCACTTATCAGATCCTTTTGACTCCTACAATCCGTCCTCATTTGCTCCCAAGGAACAACATCCCCAAGTGTCCTTCCAAAACTGTCTTCATCATCTTCAATCAATTCTGCATCCTTGCCATCCCCATATATCCGATCATGGTGGTGATCGCTCCAGTGTGCCAAATCATTCTCCCCTACCAACATGTCATCTGAATGAGGCTTGTCCGAAAGCAACTCCATTGACTTTGAACCCTCTTCCCCTAAACCTCTAACTTTACTCAAAATATCAAACAGCTCCCTGGATACTGAACCCAAGAACTGACGTGGAATTTTGCCAACCCTCCCCTCTAACAACCCAGTTTCAGCTCTCAACTCCTGCACCTGCTGCAAAACTGCAAGCTGCAACTCTCCTTCATCCTTCCCCATCAAACCAAACGCCTCACTATCCAAATCCTCAGTTACTCCATAAACCATATCTTGATCCATCAAAAAACCCCCCTTATGCCCAACCACACGATGCATAATCCTTGCATTGCCATCCAACGGCCCTGGCTCATGCCCAGAATGCACTGCATACAACTTAAACACCGCCATCCCTTCCTCTTGATATACAAATGTCTTATCCTTCTCATTATAATTAGCAATTGGCACTATTGCTCTAATTCTAAATCCACAACCACACCTCTTTGATGCATAAGGTTCTCTTTTCAAAATCCTTGACTTCTTTGCTGCAGGCTCCCCAGCTCGATGACAAGCATAATCCTTCACCTCAGCCATAAAAGGCTTATACCTAATGTATTTCTGCCTAATACAGAGCACTACCTTGTGTTTTGCAGCCAATTGCTGCAGCCTGTGAGGAACCTCCTTTGCAGGCACATCAAAAGACTCTGTGTACTCAAAGCGACGCCGTTTACTCCTAGAAGCAGACCCCGTGGAAGCATTGCATACATGGCATGCCGCAACACAAACCCTGATGTAACTCTCGGGAATTCCATAGAACTTAGCTCCTACAGTCCACACTTGCTTGATTCTCTCTACAGTTTCTTTAAGCCCTAAGTGTTTTAAGTCAGCGTCGCCGTGGAAACTCATAACAATTTCTTGCCATTGATTAATATGGGAAACGAATTGATTAGAATTGTTTTTGAAGCAAAGGAATTCGTTACCAGAATCGGGGTCCACGTGCGCGGTGAGCTTGTCTTGGATTCGTTTCCAGGCGGTGAGGTAAGCGGTGTCCTCGTTGCGGTCCTTCCAAACGGCGCGCCAGGATTTGAGGACGGAGCGCGGCGTGGCAGCTCGGATCTCGGCCGGAGTGGCCAAACGCTGCTCGCGGATGCAGCGGATCATAAGGGAATGGGACTCGGCGTTGAAGGTATAGAACTGAGTGGAAATGTGAGGTTCGGGACTAATGTAGCCGAGGGGCTGATTGGTAATTTTATGGGTAGAGTTTGTTAGGTCAGTAGTGGCAGCGGTGGAGGAAGGAGCGTGATGGTGCATGGTAGCGGCGTCGTCGTTATCGGAAGAGGAACGGCTGGGAGAGTCGGCGGATGAGGAGGAGCGGAAAAGGACGATTTCGGGAAGGGAGAAGGAAGGGTCGGGGGGGTCATCGTGTGGGGTAATGGGCGGCTGAGATTGGGCGTGGATGATCTGGGGAGGTGGGCCCAGATCGTGGTGGTGATGGAAGAGATCGTCTTCGGTTTTGTGGGGATTCATACGGAGAGGAATGGCGATTGGAGAAGATGATGATGAGAGAGAAGAAAGTTTCCCACTACGCTTTTTGTTCAGTTTCTCTCTGACATTTTTGGAACTCAAGGGTTTCTCTACTGTCTCCCTCTCTCTCTCTAAAACTAAAACAAAATAGGACACCCTTACTCTCTCTCTCTCTCTCTCTCTCTCTTCCTCCTTCGATTTAAATTTTTGGAGTTTCTAACTTTCTATTACAAGCATATATTTATTTACATTTTTTTTTTTAAAATTTGTTTTGTCATGGTTCTTGTTTTGTTTCTGTAGCGTGCTTTTTTCTCTGTTTTCTACAATTTTTTTTATTATTAGTATTATTATTTATTTATTTATTGGAATGACCGGATTTTGATTGGATGTACATTCGAAGATGTTGGTAGTTAAGAGCCACACAGGTCGATGCCACTTTGGATTATTCACGTGCTCCCCCCCTCCCAATTCACCCTTTAATTTCAATTAGCAAAACCCTATATTCACCTAAGCATGTGTGTTAAAATACTAAAAGATTAAAAAAAAACTCGTACTAGTTGTGATCAGTGAAGCAACTGTTGAAAATGAATGAAAAAAGAAAAAAATGTATTTAATTGCAAATGCATGTGTTAAATAAAGTAGCAAGATTGATGATTAAAGTCCTCATAACAATCATAATCATATATTGTAGCTGTGACATTTATTAAGATGTCAAACTTGTATTTATATTTATGTTATTAACTATATGATAACTACCGTAGCAATTAGGAGGTTCTATGATTTCCAAAGCTTGGCTTCCACATCACAATGTATATTTACTTCTTTTATTATTGAAAATATATGTAAAATACTATGTATTTGATTATTATAGTTGCAATTACTTCATATGTAATTTAATTTCTTTAATGGGTTAATCACAAGTTTGGGTTGGGAAAATTAATGAGATTTGAAAGCAAGACTCTAAACTGAATAACGAAAATCAATTCACTTTGTACAAAAAGGATTATAAAAGTGAAACCTGAATTGTTTTTGAGTCCATGTCCATCTCTTGATAAATGGTATTCCCATTGTTACATTACTCGTACTCTAGAAGGCATCACAAACTTAAAGTAGTTTGGTTTTGAGCTTTAATTACTAAAATTAAGAATTTAACACTCTATCAATAAGTCACGTAATTACTGATTAGGCATTACTAGTTTCATGACATAAAGTTTGATTCAATTAAGCTAATGCAACATTTAGTGCCACATAAGTTTGTTTATCCTTGGACGTTATAAAAATCCTAGAAGAAAGCTTAATTTTTTTCACTTAAAGGGCAAATGGATTAAACATGTTTTGGTTAAAAAGTTCAAATCAATTAAACCAATGTGATTTTGGGAAAGTACCAAGGCCCAATCATGTTTGTAGGCCCAGCCCCTATATTATTAGAACGAGATGGTTATGGACCTTAAGGTTGCCTGCGGCCGACAGTGAGAAAAGTTATGGGCCTGAATTGGGCTGCCCTTCCGTAGATGCAATGAAAGTTATTATTCCGCTCAATGGTTTCAAGTTTCAACTCTAAAGTTTGAACGGTGTTGAAATTGGACCTTCTTTTCCTTCTTGTTTTTCTGCTTTTATGGATGCCTCCTTTTCTTCCGCAATTTGCTTTTCTCAAAAGATTTGGATTAGCATTTGACAAATTTGCTAATGTAACTCAATAGTTGCCAACATTAAATTTAAACCATCCACCAATTTGAAAATTGAAATTCAAAAATCTCATTATGCTTCATCGACGGCCAAGTCGATCCCCATCGTCGAACAAGCAAAAGCAATAAAGAGCTCGCGCCCCCCTGATTTTGCCACACGTATTGGACCCCACTGAATCCTATGACGTGGCAACATCAAGTTCAATTTAGTTTTATATATTGCTAACCCCTCAGATAACGGCTCCTTCCGCGCCTCCTTTTCCCTCACATAATCTCACTCGAAATTTCAAGCGTTACAACTTACAATTCTCTCTAGATTTACCCGCAATTCCTGATATGTTCAATCACAAATCCAAATCATCGTCTGGAATAGGATCTTGGATCGATCATCAATCATCTACGTGCGGTAACGAGCAAGAACACTTCGTCAATATCAAAAGTTCACGGTAATTCTGAGATTTGCTTTTACGTCGAATCGATGTTTACATGTTTATCTGTTCAAATTTAGCTTAATTATCAAGGCATTTGTTTGGTAGATAAGAATGTGAAAGAAAAAGTGAAGACACCATTGTTTTGAAGTCAGGCATTTGATCAATGTGTTATCCACTCGATAGATAATTGAATAGAAAAGCTCGAGAAGTTCATTTTCTTTTTCTTTTTTTTTGGGAAATTCAACCAAAAGAAACGCTAAAACTGTAGAATCTTACCGACCATTTGGTTAGCTGAACTTGAACGTTGAACTTCTCAACTTCGATTGTTGTAAAATTTCCCTATATTACTTCACACTTCGTTTTCATTCCTCTTTATTGTGAGACTTAACAGGCCTCTGTTGTTGCAGAATATCGGCGACTAAAATGTCGAATCATTACAGTGAGCAGTTTGCGCGCATCGAAACAACCTGCGGATCGCTGTTGTGTGAATTACAGGTACTCCTTGAGATCTCTCATTATATTCTTGTCATTTGCCTCTTCGTTTGACAGATAGTAGTTGCATATTTTGAACGTTAATCTTCGGTTTTATAACAGAAAATTTGGGATGAAGTCGGGGAGGCTGATGCACAACGGGATACAATGCTTTTCGAACTTGAACAAGAATGCCTCAAGGTCTACATGAAAAAGGTAGACGACGCAAAAGAATGCAGAAATAAATTGCTACGAGATATTGCAATTGCCAAGGCAGAAATTTCAGAAATCATTGCTTCTATTGGGGAGAATTCATTGCATGTGAGTGGTTAATTAGTATTGCAATCAACAAGTTACTATAAGTGACTCTATAGTTGCTAACATATTTGTATTAGTTAATATATGGATTAATCTGAATATAGCGAGTAATTTTATGTTGTTATATATATTCACAGCATGACTTGAAGCCAGGTGGGAACTTGAAGGAAGAGCTCGAAACCCTTAGTCCTCTTTTGGAGGATATGCGTAGGAGGAAAGTGGACAGAATGAACCAATTTGTTGGAGTTTTTGATCAAATACAGAAAATATCTAATGAGATTATGGGTATTAGAGAACAGAATGGAAAGAAAATGCTTGTTGACGAAACCAACCTGTCTCTAAGAAGACTAGAAGAATTGCAAATGGAGTTGCATGAACTTCAAAATGAGAAGGTTAGATCTCCGCTATGATCATTTAGCCCTAATGATGATACTAGTTAGTCACCTGCAATTTAGTATATTTCCCAGTTACTTGAGCAGTACTATAGAAGTGACAACAATCTTTTACTTCATTCAACATTACTTGCAGATCAGTCGTCTAAATCAGGTGCAAGACCACCTAAATACTATAAACTCTCTGTGCACCGTTGTCGGAATGGATTTTAAACAAACAGTCTGCAGAATCCACCCAACCTTGGATGATACTAATGGTGCAAAAGATGTAAGTAACGAAACTATTGCAAGGTTGGCCGCTGAAATTCAAAGTCTGCAGGAGCTGAAGACTAAGAGAATGCAGAAGGTTAGTATCAGTATAAATATAGTTATTATTTTCATTTTTATAGTTTGACGCCTTGAACATTTGTTTCTGTTGTGTACTTCTGATTCTTTGAGCTGTGCCTCTACTAGATTCAAGATCTTGCATCTGCCTTGTTGGAGCTTTGGCATCTCATGGATACACCGTTAGAGGAACAACAGATGTTTCTGAATGTAACCAGTAAAATTGCAGCTTCTGAAATTGAAATTACAGAGCCCAACGTGCTCTCTTTTGAGATTATTAAAAATGTGAGAACACTATTTTAGAGTTCAGACTCATGATTTCAAGTACTTCTCAGTTATCCTGTCAACTTTTATTTTTAACTTTCACCAAGTTTATATGGGGAATGAATTGTATTTAACTATCTGCATGGGATGTTTTCCTGTAGGTTGAGGAGGAAGTGGCCAGGCTGGAGCAACGGAAAACAAGTAGAATGAAGGAAATAGTTCTCAAAAAGAAGGTCGAATTAGAGGATATGTGCAGGAGGACTCACATAGTGACTGAAGCCCTTATTTCAACGGATTTTTCAATTGAAGCTATGGAGTCTGGTAAAATATCTACCAGAAAGCACTGCTAGTTATAACATTTCATAATTTGAAATAATTTACCTGTGTTGCTCTGTGACTCATGAGTTTTCACTGGCATGGTTAATGGGCTACCAGCATCCTGAATGTTAGATGTGCAAGAGGATTCATTTTTGTTTTTACTTGGATTTCCATTTTTTAGTAATTTCTTATGTGTTAATTTTAAAATGAACTTTGCCTCATTGACTGGGAGAGCCTTGATTCACTAACGTAAATATTTGCTATCTCATTGCAGGTGACATTGATCCTCTATACGTGTTGGAACAAATTGATCTTCTGATTTTAAAGGTAGGGGAGGAAGCTTTCAGCCGCAAAGAAATACTCGAGAAGGTGGAAAAGTGGTTGGCTGCACGTGAAGAAGAGAGCTGGCTCGAAGAATACAATAGGGTTGCAATCTAACTTATCTTGTTTTTGTGAATGATTTACAGTCTTTTTACCAACCCTAAATTGAGGACTTAGATATTGTTCAAACTTTTAGGATGACAACCGTTATACTGCTGGAAGAGGCGCGCACCTCAGTCTGAAACGTGCTGAGAAAGCTCGATTGGTGGTTAACAAAATTCCTGGTAAATTTCTCCACCAAATTTTTTTACTGTGCCATGAATGTAATGCATCAAACGAGGTGTGTTTCACTGAAAGATCTAAAAATATCCCGGTTGTCACAAAGTTTTCTTTGGTTTAATCACTGGCCGTGACGTGTTCACCTTTTTATAACTGATCATTTAGAAAATTTCTTTGTTTTGGTTGAGTTTGCTGCAGCAATGGTGGAAGCTTTAACCTTAAAAACCGTAGCTTGGGAGAAAGAGAGAGGGGTCGAATTTTTATATGATGGGGTAAGCAATAATCTTGAATTCTAATAAATTTTATATAAGTTGTGCACTTTGACTCGACACCTGATCAGCAAAGCCAAGTTGCCAATTGCCATGGCATTGTGTTTTCCTAATTCCTTTTCATATATTTGTTGTGGCCAATTGCCATTCCCATATTTTCTAGTACTTATAATTGCTTTTTCCCAAGTAACCGTATGATGGTTTTCCACAATAGGGACGACTTCTTTCTGTGCTCGAAGACTACAGCAACCTAAGGCAAGAAAAAGAGCTAGAAAGGCAGAGGCAGAGAGTATGTGCTCTCTTTCCGTTAAACTTTTAGTCCTCAGTTTGACGATAAAAGGTTTCTCATCTTAAGCCCTGCTTGAATTTTGTGTGTTTTTAAGGATCAAAAGAAACGTCAAGGACAGCTGATAGCGGAGCAGGAAGTCCTTTATGGCTCAAAACCCAGTCCATCAATAAGCGGAAAGAAGGCTTCTAGAACTTCAACTGCCGTTGCCGGTAATGGGAAACTCTCTCTCGGTGGAACAATGCTTCAGCAAGTAAAGCCTGAAAAACTTGCTACCCGTCTCAATCCTAATAAGAAGACCTATTATTTCAATCAAAACAGCTTGCTAACGCAGCAGCGATCCAGTGCTTTTTCAACTCCCTCCGGTATAATTTAGTTTTATGACAAGATATGATATGCATAATACTGCTTTCTTTTTTAGGCGATGATTATTCTCTTCATTTGTCTTTTGTTTTATAGGTAGGAGAAACTCCGAGGTCCCTGGTCGTGTTGTAAAAAGGCAACCTTTAAGTGGAGCGAAGGTACGTGAGATTGAGTCACCAGCAGTTCGAAAGGCTCTTTCTCCCGTTTCTTTTGCAGTGAACTCCAGTGCCAACATCGTGAACGGGCAAAGATCGAATCCTGATTGCAAGACACCAAAGAGTATATCTGCCAAGCCAATGGGTTATGATGAAAACAGAACCCCAAAAGCAATGCCAATTCCGATGCCAGCAACTCCTTCAACAGTGTCGGCTCCTATGCTTATGGCAGTAACACCAGCTACCCCGGCAATCTTGGGTGCTTATAAATTTGAAAATATTGCGGAACAAGTGCAACAAGTCGAGTATTCTTTTGAAGAGGTAAGAGCTGGGTTTTTCCTGTCCTAAATCCAGAAGAAGAAACCAGTAGTCGAACTTATTCCTGCCAAACTTTTCTCTTTTGAGTTTTTGATATACACATACAGAGGGGTGGGAGGAGAAAAGAATTCTTCCTTTTTATGTGTGGTTACAAAGTCAAACTTGATTGCCCTTTTCAATGTCGTTGTAACTAAGCATACTACTAATCGACCATGGACTTTTGTGTCAAAAACCATTTGACTGATGAGAGTTTTTTTTTTTTTTGAGGAAGACTGATGAGAGTTTTGAATGTGGATCATACTTGACGCTTTTTTTGGAGAATAAAACGAAGGTTGGTGGGTTTAGAGGATTTTATATTATTATATATATTTTAATATGTGAGATATTGAATTAGGTGATAAGTGATTTATTTTAATTTAAATAGATTTTGGATTCGAGATCTTATATATGTAGTTATCCTTTTTAAAAGATTTATTCACCATATTCGTGTGAGACGTAGATCAAATTTAAATTAATTAGAACAAAATTTTGAATATAAGATAAAAAATAAAAAAAAATATTTCATCAGTGCGGGTCAGGCAGTCGCCAGGAAAGAAGTCACTCGATCTTTTCGGGTAGAGACATTAATTTGGGGTTGAGGACCAAATCCAAAATGTCCTAGTACTGGTCAGGGTAAGTTGGGGACAGCTTATCTTAAATAATCTTTGAAAAGATTCAAAGAGGTAGGGCCCTGTGTTGATAGACATGTGCACTATATTAACAACGTGGCTGTCTCTCGGGCAGGCATACCTCGGACAAGTGTAACATAACGGATTCACCAAACTTAGGTCAGGATTTCATTTGACTGCTCGCACATGAATGGGACTCTCTCTCTGTCTCTCCCTCCCTCCCCGCCTCTCTCTCTCTCTCTCCGCTGAAAAGTGAAAATCACCAGCCAATCAGATTCGTCCAGCTGTGACCAGATTTTGCCCTGGGATTTTTAATTCAATTCGTGGATACAGCTTGCCAATTTGCCATTGCCGCGGCTAGTATTTATTTCCCATGTATTTTAGTTTAAATTTAATGAGACGATTATTTCTTTACTCCGTGAAACTTTCTCTAGGACTTGAATGTTGCGAAGGACCTGAAAGAGTTAATGGATTTAAATACCCTTGGGGAAAACGACATGGAAGCATTGCAATTCTCTTAGGAGTTCAAATTTCAAAATGACAAATACAATAATCTTGCCAAATTCAAACTCCATAATTAGTGAACCTTATATTGGGAAAATAATTAGGTAAGGGTAATCGAGTTGGATTAAATTCATTTAATGTGGCATGATCGAGATTTGAGGCAGGAAAGAGGAAATCCAGCAAGCAATTTTTCTTCCTTAGCAATCCTCAGACAGTCATTGGTCCAAAGCTGTCTGTATGAGGATATGCCATAAAGGGCAAAAATAACCTGGCATGACGCATTCAGGGTCGCGTGCCAGAGTATCCAATCATATTCTACCATCAGATATCTGTCTTTCACCCTCTGGTGATGCAATCACCACTCTGTCACCAGCACTCATAATTACCAGGAGGAAAATAACAAGAAAAGAAATGCCAAAAGAGTGAAAGACCAAAAGAAAAAGAAAGAAAGAACAAAACAGGCAAGAAAAAAATTTTAAAAAAAAAAGACACTCCGGACTCCGGAGGCCAGACTCTACGGTGGCATAACTGTGATTAAGAAAATAAAACAAGGGCATAATCTAAAATGTTCATTCTTTATTTGCCGAAAAAGACAAAAAGCAGGTCAGCGGCAATAAAAAGGTCGGCCCTCCAACGCCAACTTTGCAGCTTTAAATGGAAGACACAAATATAAGTATATTTTAGGAGAGCTATTTACTTTACTTTTATTTATTTATTTGCCGATATCTTTTTGACGGAATTTACTATTTTACCCTATTTTAATTCAATTTTCAAATTCAATTTCCCCTCACGGACGTGAAATTCCTTCTTAACCAAATTTTATATATCGGGGTTATCAATTTACCTACTAATTAATAATTAATTTAACCCTTTATTAAAATATTTTCTTTTTGATTTATTCATATTTTGTATTTTTTTCACTTTTTTTCCTGTGTTCTCTCAAAGTAAGTCTCTGTTCAGACAAGCAAGAAAACTGGCCAGCGGTTTTCTCATTTCTGAAAGCAGTGTTTGTGTTTTTTTATCTTTGTAAAACAGTTTTCTAAGCAGAATAAATAGTTTATGTCTTTCTTTATTGCCGTACTTTAGTTTTTTCTTTTCTTTTAATTTTTCGGGAAAAAATAATTCTGTTTGGTTGGCTAGAAAAAGCTTTTCAAAGTACTTAGCTTTCAGTAGTGGAAAAATGTGAAGAAGCCTGAGAGGAACAGTGTCAGTGAAGAGTTTTCTGGGTTGTACTTATAAATTACAGGTCATGATCTCTACATTTTAACATCTTTTAACTTCAAAGTTTATTTCTTTTTTGTTTTGTTGTAAAAAAATCCCCGTTTTAATAAATTTTCTGTTTTTCTTTCTTTGACATGAAAATTGAAGTTTTTATTTTTTTAGTTACAGTTTTAATTTTTACAGTCTTTATAAACAAGGTTAAGCTAAGCTAGGTTGTTTTGGATGTTTTCATGTTCCTATGTTTAACTTTTGGCAGTTTTCCTAGTTTAATTATGTAATTAATTTTTCATAGTAAATATGTTTTTTTGGTGTTCTAATTTTGTTCAGAGACTGTGATCTTGTGAATAAACAGAAAGCTGAGCTTTGAGTAAAGTTAGTTAGCTTACTTGTATCACGACATGCATCTTTCTTTTTTAATAGTAATTTCTAAGGATCTTTATGTTTCTGAAAATGTCTGGGACTTTTTTTTTTTTTCTGATTTTGTCGGTATTTTTCTAATCTTCAAAATTTGCCACTTGGGGTCCAAGTGACAAAGAAGCGATCTTTTAATGTAAATTATTTTTAAGTACAACTTTCATGAAAATTTTTAGCTTCTGACACCATTTTATTTCTTCTTTGTTCCCGAAATTTTTAGTGAATTTTAAAGCTGGAGCAAACTTTGTTTCAGCTACAACTCAAATAGAACAAATGGTTGAGTTGAGTTTTTCTTTTACTAGTTAGTGGCTTTTCTTTTGATTTTACTGTGGGAACATTGATTGTGTTGGTTTTCTGGTTTTTAATTGATGGATTTCTGTTTTGTAGGTGGTTGGCTGGGAGTCTGTAAGTTAGCTATAGTTATTGTGAATAGTTTTGTGTGGAATATATGCATGGAATCAAATTCAGGAGTAACAGTTATTGGAGCAGAAGCTCCATCGGCATATCATATGGCGCCGAGGACAGAAAATGCTAACCAGATCGGTGGTAACTCGACGACAGTAGACGCCTCACCAGTTAGTGTAGGATTGACTGGAAGTACAGAAAAGAAGAAGAGAGGTAGACCTAGGAAATATGGTCCAGACGGGACAATTGCAAGGGCATTGTCGCCAATGCCTATTTCCTCATCTGTCCCGCCTGGAGGAGGTGACTTCTCTAGCGGAGGAAAGCGTGGAAGAGGGCGAGGCAGTGGTTACCAGGTTAAGCACCACAAAGGAATGGAAATGGATAATTTAGGTAAATAAGCTCTTTTGAAGATAGTCGTTCGTTGCATAGTTTAAATTTTAGCATGCTGCTCTTTGGTTTGAGCTTGGCACGTGTATTCATGGAGGAAGCATGAATTTCATGTTTAAAATTGGTTTGCATAGTAATGCATACTAATTTTCTGGTTTCTGTTTTGTTTCTTGGGGTATGCTTCAAATTAAGTTCAATTACTTCTGCACTAGGGTTTTGAAATAGGTCACCCGATTGATTTGGAGATTTCTGAATGCCTCTGTGATAGATTCCATATGTGAAGTCACTCCCTAATAATACTTGTTAAACTTTTTGTGGGACCTTATCTTGAGATGCTCTTGTTCAGATTTGGAAGTATAATGCTGGTTATGTGAATGAAAAAGTGGCCCTTTTGTGGGGTTGGTGTCACGGCGTGAGGTTGAGGAATATTCTTCTTGTGGCTAAGATTTATTTCCTCTTGCCTTTTCATCAAGTATCTTTCAAGATGCTCCCAATGATAGAAACAGAATGAAACTTATTAAAGCAACAAGATTGCTTGATTGGTAATGTCTTTTAGTAACCAAGGTTAAGGAGACAGAAAATATGTTTCTATTCCTTAACTTCTGGAATCTGGTTTCCTGAAGTATTAAAAGGCTTTGTTCCATAAATTTGTTGATTGTTCCTAATTGAAATCCTGTGCTGAATTCATGCCAAATCCAACCATGTCGTAGTTTGTATTACTAGTTTGACAAACTGATGTGTATGTTGGACTTTTTATTTTATTTTTTGCTTTAACAGAGAAATTCCATATGTATATTTAAAGATGTTCCTTAAATGTTTTGTAGGTGACTGGCCTGCTACTTCTGTTGGAACAAATTTTACACCGCATGTCATCACCGTCAATGCTGGCGAGGTATGCTTGATATGGAAAGAGATAGGAGATTAGCTTTGTTAGATTTTGAGGGAAACAATCTTCTGATTCATTTCTATCGTTGTCAAAGACTTATCTGACATTTGGGGTCCATTCTTTTTGTGGCTCCTACTGATCCTTCCAATTGTGGTGAATCTTCCTTGTTCATATTTTCTAAACCTTAGTCCTTCACACATGGCCACTGTCAAATCTTGAAGTCTGGTTCCAACAATTGAACTGTTAAAAGAACTAGTAAACTGTAATAGTCTTGTTTGCTATCTTAGTTTTGCTTATTGAACTATGAGATTCGTGTCAATGATAAGTTTGGTGGTGGAACTTATAGCTATTCTTTTCTTTACTCCACGTGAGGGTGTTCTTTATCTGTAAATACCTTTTTCCTTACTTCATCTTTGATTTTGTTTCTGGTGTTTAAGGATGTAACGATGAAGGTGATATCATTTTCTCAACAAGGACCGAGAGCTATTTGCATCCTATCTGCTAATGGAGTGATTTCAAATGTTACACTTCGTCAGCCTGATTCTTCTGGGGGTACTCTGACATATGAGGTTAGGGAAATTAGAAATTACCATGACTAATTAAATTATATTGAGTTTCCATTATTATAATCTATAGTTTGTTTTTGAAGTTTAGTTTCTCAGTAAGGCGGGCATAGTCTGTTATTGTTACAAAAACAGTAGTGCATCTAGGCATCTGTTTGATTCCAGCATGTGAATAAAGGTCTGTTGCATCATGTGCCTTTATACAAGGTTTCAAATGATACCAATGTGTTGACATGGAAAACTTGTAGTATGATTTTTATGTTTGCAGGAGTTCTTTCATGTCCATAAATTTGTCAAGTTATTAGTGTAACTTGAAGCTCTAACCAGCAAGCATTGTATCAGGACTGTTTTAAATGATCAGCACATAAAACTTAAGCCTGTTTCACTAAGAGCTGATAATAAGCAGATGATTCATATTATTCTCCAGAGAAAATGCTACTTTAGTGTGTTGAATAATTGCTGAATACTTGTGGAATCAAAGGCCCAAGACACATTGTTTGAATGTAAAGGAGTGGACATAAACTTCCAAATCTGATAAGGATAGTGTTACAATGAATCGGCTATAGTTTGTAGTATTAATCTTAGTAACTAATGGCACATTACGAGAGGTAAAAGAGAGAAAAGAAGATTTTCTTGTCCCTGCTTGAACTTTACACTGTTTTGATTTGTTAATCCTTTAAAGGTTAAAAAAGAAAACCCACATTTGTCTGATTTCCTTGTAGGGTCGCTTTGAGATACTTTCCTTATCTGGATCTTTCATGCCTACTGAAACTCAAGGAACAAGAAGTCGGTCTGGTGGGATGAGCGTTTCTCTGGCAAGCCCCGATGGCCGTGTTGTAGGGGGAGGAGTTGCTGGGCTTCTGGTTGCTGCCAGTCCTGTACAGGTAAGCTTTTCAATGTTAAATTTTCCCTTATGATTGGTAGTAACTATAGGCCGGGTCTCTCTTGGTCCTAGTGAAGTTTGATTGGTTGTGTATTGGCACCCGTGCCAGTAGTCTGAACAGACAGGATTATTGCTATGTATGAGAACATGAAATTGCATCATTCAAAAACATACACCAGACATGAGACTTGTTCAAATCGTACAAAACTGGAATCGTCTTGGTTAACCTATGCTGAAATAAATCTTGGGCTTGAACTCTTTTGCTAAGTTTTTGTTCTATTATCAGGTTGTTGTAGGCAGCTTTTTACCAGGCAACCAGCATGATCAAAAACCCAAGAAACAGAAAAATGAGTCCATACCAGCTACTGTTGCAACCAACCCGACTGTAGCTACTGAACCTGCTTCGAATGCAGAAAAAGAGGACAGCTTTGGTGGACCTTCGCAACAAAATTCGAATGCCCTGAAACCAAACCTTGCTACTGCAACCTTCCGAAGAGATAATTGGGCCACGATGCAGGAACCAAGAAATTCAGCGACTGACATCAACATTTCTTTGCCTGCAGGTTAACTTGATAAAATGACAATAATTCATCTCAGAGGCTGACTTTATGGATCCCTGATGTTTCTTTCAACGAAGAGTGGAGTGTATGTGTTTTCGAGTATTAATGTAGGAGGAAGTAGGATTAACATTCCTGATTTGCAGCTAGGTTTAATATTTCAGGCAAGGACATCGACATCATCCCCTTTTATCTGATTGATGAATTTATTGATGACAACTGTCCTAGATTTTAAAGTCTCCCAATTATGGAGTAGTGAAATTTTAGTCGGCTCTCTTAAATTTCATTTCATCGATCCTTTAACAAGCACTTGGTTAAAATCTGATGAAAGTTGCATGACATGAAAGAGTCGTCAACTCGTCATCCTTAATTTCTCAGCATTGTCATCCTCGACCAACTATTTCTATTTCTACCTAAATTTTTTGTTATGGTTGAGCGACCACACAGAAAGTTTGTAATGGCCTATTGGAGGACGCGCAGCTCAGCACTTTATCATACGATGATGCTGATGCAAGCTCATGGGATGACATTCTAATCTAACCCATTGACTATTTTCCTTTTGACTTCAAAACCCAAGTTGAATCGAGAGACTAGGTAAATATATTCGACCAGTATTTATTATTATATATATTTAGTTGCCTATTTAAATTAATAAAACCTATTATGGAAATAAATTATTTATAGAAACTTTATTTCCCTTCGTTGAATGACCAACGCAACGCTCCTGAGCGTTGTCTTTAGCAAGCGTCAAGCATGAAAACTTTAAATGTTTTCTCCATCGAAGATTCAATAATAATATATAAGATAGTTAAAAACTTGGAATAAGAGTGGAAAGTGGGAGCAATTCGTATCTTCCCCGGCACTTTCCGGTCCTTTTACGGCCTGCTAAGTGCTAAGGAATCATTAAACCACTATACAAATCGTGTACTGGCCTTTGAAATTCATAACCAAAACTATGCTATATAAACGATTTTTTTTTTGGTACATGCTATGTAAAAAATCGTTTATATTAAACGATTTTAATTTCCTAATTTCATCACTACATAGCCATAAATAGGCAATAGCTATAATTTTTTAAAATTTTTAATATTTTTGGGATGAATCTAGTTGTTATGACATGATGACGTGTCATCTGAAATTTCCTTTGACCGATGTTGAGACTTGACGGGAAATAATTAATGTCGTAGACAAAGGAAAGGACGCTTCCTGGTTTTAGGATAGATCGTATCATAGATAATCTAGCAGGTGACATACTACTACCATATAAAATTAAACAAAGACCAAATGACTTCACTGCAAGTTGTTCACATTTTATAATATTCTCAAGTAACCAAATTCCAATTTTCCTTTGAATAACTTGCACTCTTATTTTGTTAGATATCGTGGTTTTTCCACAGATTCCACTAGTATCCTCTAGTATTAATTTCAGTCACTTTCTTCATTGATATTTGTTTATATAATTTTTGCTTTTGGTTTTGTGTTCCTATCACAAAAAGTGAATGCTGAGAAATTTCCAGGCAACCTAATATAAGTTATTCTTAGGGCTTTAAAATAATGTAAGATTATTATTTACCAGAGAATGGCATATGTACATTGCATGGTTAATTATTATTATTATAATTAACCACAAAAATTAAATTAACTAATCCTCTTTGCTAGCTTCCATATAAGTAGACTAACTTTGTTAACTCTAATTAGTAAGTTAACCACCCATTTGTTTAGTGCCGAGTTTTTCAATATAAAGACACTGGCACTGTTTATTAACTCCATCGAGATTCCACTTGGAAAGAGAGCAAAATATCACTACGAGCATGAAGGGAGCTGGGTTTCCTATCCTTTGGTGTCTAAGCACTATTCCTCTGGTGATCTTGTTGATCTTCTTCACGATATTACTGTCAGTTCCTAATAAGCATCTTCATCATGAACTTCTTTTCTCCACCTACGACCTACTCGTCGTGGCGAAATCTAGTCGTGAAGCTGTGTTTGTCATGTTCAACGTTATCATTATCACTGTCATTATTGGAAGCCTAAGGCCATCCAATTATCATAAGCAAGCTTCTACTGATCATCTGTACTTCACCAGTACTCATCCAGCTCCGGAATACGATATACTAGATCACACAAAAGATATTGCAGAAAGTGATGGCAGTGATATTGAGGATCTCGATGGGTATTATGATCATGGCTATGGTGGATATGAGGAAGAAAATGATGATGATCTCGACACAGAAGACTTGGAAAGCGAAGAAGAGGATAATTATGAATTGGAAAGAAGAATAGAGGAGTTCATAGCCAAGGTCACTGGGAAATGGAGAGAGGAATTACTTACCGATCACAGGCTTCTTTGCATAACAGCAAGTTAATAGTAAGTCTCAACTCTCTCCTGACTAGCTTCCCCATGTTATATATATGTGTACATATATATATATACAGAGTTTGCTTCAGTACATAGATAATTAAACGTCATGGTATAAAGAAAGATCAGGTTTGCTTGTCTCCTTGACTGAGCTATTTATATATTAGTGTTGGGGCTCACAGGAGATTTGTTAATTTTTGTAAATACTGAAGCCCCTTGAGAATAATTCCTTACTGTTTGAAGAAGATGGTTTGGGACGGATCAGCCGATCGATCGTTTTAAGCTGGTTTACTGTAAATTATTAATATAGAAAAAGTGCAATTTTTGTAATATATATAAGAAATATGCAATATTATTGTGTATATACTGTACATAATGCATGTACCATGCATGCCGTATCAATGATATGAATGGGTTTGAAGATGTAATATTCTAGTCCTGTGGATGATTGAATCTTTTTAAATAATGATCTTATCAAAATATTCATTCTCAGCGGTCGTCATAATAACTCAATATATAGGAGTAATGAAGGAGAATCCTTTTTTCTTTTCTTTTTTTTTAAGGATGTAAGGAGAACTGTTCTTTTTGTAAATACCCTAATTTCCGATTTTGTGTCTTGAAAGTAATGTATTGCAGTTGTATAAATTACATATCAAAATAATTAATATCGATCTCATTTAATTAAAAAATTTTTTAAAAAAGGAATAAAGCAAATTACAGATGGGACGTCCACGTCTGTTTAATTTCCACCAAAGGGAATTCCCAAAAATTCAAGGACATTGAGAAGTGGGTCGGTGAAAAGAATGTTGCTCCGAAAAGTTCATTTGAATGAAGTTGAGAAAATTAGTTTAGTGGCCGTCAAAAAGGAAACTGCTTAAGCTATACGAACAGATTTGATAGCATCAATTCATAAATATGGAGTATCATCATGTCAAGTAAGAAATGGTCAGTTTGAATATTTGAATTGTCGAAAAATCAAATTGAATAGGCTTTGGGTTACATCCTAAATTACCAAATCTATAGCAAACATGTCTCTCGTCCATCGTTTTAATGTGCTGTTTCACCTTCGTTTTCTTCTTGGAGCAAAGTCTCATTTTTCTCTCTGATTTCAGCTACAAATTTTATAAGCCTATACTGTTCTTAATTATAATAACAGTATATATATATATATGTGCATATATATATATATCCTAATTAATTAGTGATTACATGATTATTTATATTAGTTAGATCATAAGATTATCTAAATTATGTGCGTGTATCCGGACAGTTTGTGGGGAAAAGTGCATACTTCTAATTTCAGAATTTAGCAGATTAATCAATTTTATCAGTAAGTTGCCAAAAAAAAATCAATTTTATCAGTAACTTTATAATTTATATATATATATATATATTTAACTTTATAACTTAATTAGGACAAACTAGCGTTTCGTTTTTCTCTTTTTGACTATTCAAAAATACTTTAATTTTTCATCTTTTTCTTTGCCACAAATTCACATAATTAAAACATAGCCTAAGGTTATATTTGGTATGAGAAAACATTTTCTGTTTTCATTTTTAAAAAAATACAAAGACACTACCACATAAGATATATGAAGTGAGAGAAAATGTATGTATATTTTAGAAAATGAAAATGGATCTAGAAATGAGATTAAAAAAAATTGTTTTGAATTTTAGGTTCATTTTCATTTTCTAAAACATGCATACATTCTTATAAACTATACATATCTTTGATAGTGATTTTTTTATATTTTTAGATAATGAAAACAAAAAATATTTTCATGTACCAAACATAACCTTAATTTTGTTGTAAGACTGTATGTGCATGAAGAATGATACTTATGATGATTCTTTTTGACTTGCACATTTTCCCTTGTCTTTGCCCCGGCCCTAATGTCTCAATCAAAGTTTCCCAAGATTATGGGTTCCACAGGGGATCAACTAATTCCCATCTTTATCCACAAAATTTCTCCGCGTTCAAACTTCAAACAAGACCAACTTTTTTTTTCTTTTGAAGGGGGTTTTTTGGGGGAGGGGGATGACAGGTGTCGAACCTCTGTCCTGATGAACACTCTAGCCGTTTTGTTGCCACTCAGTCAAGCGGTGAGGTTCTCAAACAAGACCAACTTAATCCAAATGCACAGTTGGGTAAAGTTAGGGTGACTCCATTTCTTTTTATTTTCTAATGCTGTATATCAATCATCAATTTATTGATAGTAAAGGCGGCACGCTAAGTTGCCAGGTGTGAACTCTTTCTAACCTATATATCTATGAACAGATCATTCCCCAAAGATGCGAAATTAGTTGGTAAATTTTAAGTTTCGAGCGTGTCTTAAACTCTTAATCCAATTGGAAAGTTGTTGGAAAGTTGGATTTGATTTTGAGTTAGTTAGACCGTTATTTACAGAGGATGGCCTATCATGCCATGTTAGCTTATTGTTCATCGTATAAAAATCGAGTGCTTTATTTATTTTTAATATTAGTAATAATTAATTATTACTTACTTGCATTCGACTCAAGGTTATCGAATAGTACCCATCGGCTATATATCTGCAATTAATGAAATAAACGTGTTTTGTACAGAAAAATATTAAATAAACATGTTTTAATATAATATAATAATATTTGAAAAAGGATTTTAATATTTAAAAATGGATTTAAGGCACTGCTTCGTTGAAAAATCAATTTTCTTGGGTGTAATCAAACCTAAACGGCTTTCGCCCAAAAGAAAACAAAAACCCGAGCTAAACAACTAGCCTAAAGTGGGGACCATTCATGGACCTTGCAGATCATTTGTTGTTATATTGATCATATCATGAACCCCAGAGCTCTCTAAAATGTTATCCAGCCCAGACGAACCCATCTTAGCCCAAGAGCTAAAATTCATGGACCATTTTGGGACCATCAGAGATCCAAACTCCAAGCTTTCATCAATGATCAAACATTCAAACTCAATTATCGAGCCTTAGCGCTCTACTGCGGCTAGAGACTGTAGCCAGGGCGAGCAAGCCTTTTATAACATTTTGGACGCGGCCCGTTGCGTTAGCTTGATGTTGAAACTGAATACCGATTTCTGAAATTGTAATGTATTTGACTGATCTTCATCTTCTTATTCATTTATTTTTTATTTTCTGAGGGAGTATACGATATGTTTATAAACATTTAAACTGGACAAATTATAAGTGTGTGGTACAAATTAATGTATAATTGTCGTAAAGATGAATCCGGTACCAGAAAAATGTGCTCAAAAATAAAAGGAGAGAAAGCTGGCGGATGGCACCATAACATACAAGACCGTAAAACGGGAATCCAGTGTTTTGTAGTTTTGAGTCAGTTCGTGTAAGAAAAACCTGAAAATGCCGATAACCAAATCTCAGCAATTGGTGGAACATGGAGGCATTCTGCATTTTGTTTTCTCAACAAATTTTGAAGCCAAAACTCTCACACATTGCTCAATATAAAAACTTACAGAGGACACAAAATGTGGAATTAACGATCATCATTTCCTAGAGTCCAAAGGAACCTGACAACAGATTTTGCAAACACAGAGTAAATATGTAAGTTAATCCATGAGATGAGAGTATTATAACAAAAAAAAAATTAAAATAAAATGATTGTCAACTTTACCAAAATAGAGAAAGAACTAAAAGGATTATAATATAGCCAAGTTTAATAAGACGTTGCTTCTTTTCCCACTTCAGCTGATTAAAGATCTCCGTTACATCAACCAAATGCTTTTTCCTCAAATACCTGTTTC
Source organism: Microcos paniculata (assembly GCA_030664755.1). Classification (NCBI taxonomy): domain Eukaryota; kingdom Viridiplantae; phylum Streptophyta; class Magnoliopsida; order Malvales; family Malvaceae; genus Microcos; species Microcos paniculata. Next base: position 39,572,139 of record CP131461.1, read on the forward strand.
GTTCATCGTAAAGTTACAGAGTGTATATATTATTAGCTTTGCAATCAGAAAATTTTCATCATATATTAGGAAAATTTTGAAAGCAACCCATGTTTGAGGATAATTTAGAAGGATTAACTTACAATCTGTAACTGTAATTGAAAAGGAATTATTGTATTGTAAGAAAAACTTACAATCTTAAATTATAGAGCAAGTTTGGGAGAGACAGGAAAAACATAAAGGAATGTCCTGTCATTAGACAGACCAAACAGAAAACGGCTTGTAAGACAAACTCCGGCATAACGACCACGTTTATGCGTGCGGCCGAATCATAAAGGTTAATGTAATCAAATTCCAAATCTGCAAAACAAATGAGCTGCAATGCAAAATTACCAAGGATGATGATTACGTTTATTTAAAATTGTGATTAAAACAAAATACAAGTTAAATTAAATTTTGATTAAAATTCAAGGAAGAGAAAAGTTGACCTGATAACCGACGATGGCGAGATGAGATACGAGGAAGAAGAAGGTCAGGAGCCATCCGAACATATTCGCCATGGCCTCCTCCTTCTCTCTCAAATCCAATCTCTGTTTTTTCGCTTTGTTTTATTTCCTTTTATTTTCATCTAATATTAGATTATTAGTGCAAAATTTCCATGCCACCTAAAGGGCCGTGCCGTTGGCATTAAAATAAATTTTATTCCGCCACTAATTAAATTCCAACTGGTAAAGGTAATACTAATAATACTGTAACTTACAGTCGGATTGGGATACGGCAAACGGGTATTAGACTTGGGTCTAAATGGCATGGGCCTAAAACCGACCCAATTCGATAAATAAAAGCTCCATCCTTTATTTTCTTGTTGGCGAAGCCAAACTTAAATCTGAGGAAATAAAAAGTTCTCCAAAGCCAAATTCTTCAGTCTTCTCTTTCTCTTTCTCGACCTAGAGTCCTTCTCTGCCTTCTTTCGCCATGACCAAGCAGCAAGCTAACTGGAGTCCTTACGACAACAATGGAGGGTACTTCTTTTTTCAACCAAATAGAACCCTTTTTCTTTTAAGAAAAAAAAGATTCAGTGTTTGATTTCGCTGTTCATTGATGTTACGTTTTTCCCCTGTAAATTGCAGATCTTGTGTTGCGATCGCCGGAGCCGATTACTGTGTTGTCGCAGCTGATACGCGAATGTCTACCGGCTACAATATTCTCACCCGTGATTACTCCAAAATCTGTAAACTGTAAGTTCTTTTATCCAATCCTTTGTATTTAGCATTGGTTAAGAAGAAAATAATTGAAACTAATAGAACTTTGAAGTTGAAAGCACCTGATACCTAATACTTTCTTTTAGAAGGAATAGTCTTTCAATTGTTCTTAGTTACAGAAAAAAGCACTAAGGTGCTTTCACCCTGGGACTCCTAAGATTTTTAAACTCCTTAATTTATAGGAATATCAAGTTTTGGTCTTTTCAAACTAGCTAGCTACACCGAGTTTGAGGATTTGATACTCTGTGCAAAAGTTAGGAAATTTGCTAAAGAAGATTGTTGCTCTGGTTAAAATAAAGGTGTAGAATTTTGCAAAAAGTTTTCATAAATTGTTAGATAGTTGTTTGGGTGATATGGTTAATAGATAAGAGAGCAACCAACATGTTTTGAGAGCCAAATAGATAAGAAGGTAAAGAAACATATATGACATAGTCTCAAGATGTTTGGTGCATTTTGGAAGACGACAGTTAATACTTAGACAATGACTCCTCAGTTGGTGCTTCTTATTGTTTAAAGTACGTGTTAATGGAGATGAAATGGGTAAGAATAATAGTATTTAATGAGTGGCTTCAATTCTTTTCAGCAATTTTCTTTCTCTTTTCTTCTGGTTTTCTAATTAGTGTCTACTACTTTAACATTGCAGAGCGGATAAATCTATTATGGCATCATCAGGATTTCAAGCTGATGTTAAGGCTTTACAAAAGCATTTGGCTGCTAGGCACCTGGTAAGGTTTCAACTTTCCAATCTATGATGGAACATTCCATTTGTTAAGGACATTGATGCTGGCTTGACTTGGTCTTTTGCATTATTGTACAGTAATTTCAAAAGACAGAGGCTTTAATTTTAGAATTGCTTAGAAATTTGAGAACAAAACTATGATTCGGTAATCCTTTTAATCACAAACTGCGGCTAATATAGTAAATATATGATTTTGATGGTGCTTCTCAATATACAGGTTTATCAACATCAGCACAACAAGCAAATGAGCTGTCCTGCAATGGCTCAACTGCTGTCCAATACCCTTTACTACAAACGCTTCTTTCCTTATTATTCTTTTAACGTTTTGGGTGGCCTTGATGAAGAAGGTAATATTGTTTGAGCTTTGGTTGCCAGTTTGAACCTTTCTTTTTATTATGAATATGAATTAATCTTCTATGTTAAATCATTAGGAAAGGGTTGTGTCTTCACATATGATGCCGTTGGATCCTATGAGAAGGTTGGATATAGCTCTCAAGGTTCTGGTTCAACACTCATCATGCCTTTCTTGGATAACCAACTGAAATCTCCCAGCCCTCTCCTATTGCCTGTACAGGTATGCCCCTAATTTGATTATTTATATGTTGGTTCACTTTACCTGTATTTCTTCATTTCAAACCCATGGCCTATTGCAGGACGCTGTTACTCCACTTGCGGAAGCTGAAGCTGTTGATTTGGTAAAAACTGTTTTTGCATCAGCTTCTGAGAGGGATATATACACCGTAAGTTCTATATTATTTTAGTTTCTCTAATTGGAACCAGAATACTGATTTCTGCCTTGCCATTTCTTAAACCAAGTCTGCTTTTAATAGATTTTGTTCCCATTGTGTTAGTATTTATTTCTTCCTTTCTTATTCTCTGAAGATTTCAGTCAGATCCCTCTTGGGAATGCTATTTTTGTTAACTTCTAATAGAGATACGTTAAGTTTGAGCTTATTTTGGCCAAGATACACTGTAGGCTTTGACCCTCGAGGCATTTCTAATTTATAAAGAATTTGAAAGCATTCCACCCTTATCTGCATAAGATGCTGAGTGCCTTAATAATAGATGAGCTCCCTTGATGCCTTTTGCCATCTAGGTATTCTCTACGTCTTAGTATCGGGAGCTGAAAAATCAATCTCACATGTGAAACCTTTCAATTTACCTAACAGTTGCATGATTATCCTCCGTAGCACTTTCGCTTAGAGTGATTTACCTTATTAGTCTTGTGTAAAGTCTCTCTAATTCTTTTCTGTATTGGTTATGGATGTTTAACAGGGAGACAAACTCGAAATTGTTGTCATAAATGCTGCTGGTATCCGCCGTGAATACATGGATCTCAGGAAAGATTGATGGATTAATACTTTGAACTGAGTTAGAGCACTACTGTCTGGAATTTGATGGAACGATCATTAGGATTTTATGGTTGTTCTCGTATTAATGTGGCCGATGCTTGTATTGAACTATTTTCTTGTATTCATACCGTGATGGTACTTAACTTATGAAGTTGATTTTATATGATTTATCTGCTTTTAGGAAGAAAATAGACTTGGATAATGGCCTTTTGGATGGCATGAATATGTGTTCAAAATAACAAGAAAGGTCCTTTTTATTATGCTTGATAAATTAGAATATAAAGTGTTGCGCCCAATTTTTTGGAATGCAAGAGAATGATAAATTGACAATGCAATCCGTATGTTGTTAAAGATATACGAGACCAGGCCCTTTAATTATGGGAACAAAAAGAAAACAAATCTTAGGATAAATGATTTATTTCAAAAGTTTGAGACTGTTAGTCCACAGATCAATTCTTTGATGACTCCACAGATCAATTCTTTGATGACTATTCTGTCCTGTGAAATGAAAACCAAGGTTGCAATGTTGTAATCTCCTGATCGGTTAAATAAGTGTGCTTGACGATCCTTCAAAAATCAAAATATTTCTTCAGAAGCCCATCCTTTCTTCTCTAACTCTACCCGCAATGCCTGTAAAGGAACGCTTTTATGTATCTTGCTACTTAAAGAACTAGCTAAAAGATATGGAGAATAACTGAAAATTTTACCTTAATTCTTTTTCTATTGATATCGAAATCAAAGTCTCCAATCCGCGATGCTGATCGGTACTCCACGACTGAATTCTTCCCCGGCGGAAACCAGAACTCGACATCATCCACAAACTGGTGTACCAAAAACAGAGAATCTGTTGAAGCCAATTCGCATGTCGTGTTCGTTATGTTTGGTAATAGAACAAGAAGTTAAACTTACCCCCAATATAGGACTTTCATACTCCACAAGCACATAATCGTCTTTCTTCTGCACAATTTTGGGAGTATATTTGTCTGGTTTCGTTGACTTTATCTGCAAGATGTTAACAAAGGTTTTAGCCTTTAGCCATTTTTACAAGTAATTCGTATATACTCTGTTTGAAATTTTACCACTTGAAGAAGCTCTTCCAATGCCACTTCTCGAGTCACCGGCTTTTTCCTATTACGCCCTCCATTGTAGTTCCTGTTTTTACAAAAAGAAAATACAACGTGCATCATATTTTCTTTGACTAACGTAGGGGGAAAAAGAAGCATTCAACGTCGGCACCTAATTTTTTTCATGCTTTTCTTGTTCAGAGTTAACCGGGAGAAAAAAAGGAACTTCAAGAGAAGCCCTACCATGGAGGAGCATAGTGGATGAGATCGCTGACATTCTCAGAAGTTGATATACAGTTCTTGGTGGCAGGACAAAGAGCCAGAGCCGGCTGATTTTTCTGCACTCCCAGATAATCTGGCTTCTTTCCACTTCATCACAAACAAGTGAAAAACTCGTTAGCCATTTTAAGAACCCAAAAATCAACTAATTTAGGAATTGGGACGAGGCAAAGAAGGTGTGGACACAAAAACCTGAAACTAAAGATGGCCCCAATAACAGCTAACTCGCTGCTCCTCAGTATTATCTCCCTTCCAAAAATAAAAGAAACTTGCAATTCTTAGTTTCAAGTAGACACGAATTAACACGTTTTAACTGTTTATACCGGGAGCGAACTTACCTTCGAGGAATTTTGTGGTCGGGTTCCTTGTCGGGCTGCTGGGATTGAGAAAGAACGATACGTTGAACGGTCGAGAGTCTTGGGTTGCGGGCTATTGTTTTGTATCTGTTGTTGTTACAGGAGAAAATGCTTGGAGATGCTGCCATTGATGCCATCCTTATTTTAGTCGTTGCTTCTGTCTCGCTCCCTGGCTTCCTTGGTGCTAGTTTAGCGTTTTATGGAGCTAAAATCCCGAAAGCCTCCGGCCATGAAATTGCTTGGCACGACAACGTTTTGTTTAAACTTGCTTCTTTACCCGACCCTATGCGAGCTTGTTCAATTCTATTTTCATTTTTCTGTCATAGCACCCAGCCACCCACCCATTATGTTGCCCACTTTTACGTGTCTATTTATTTATTTTAGTATTTCTACAGCATGTGCTATTTTAATTTAATTGCAATTTGCAAGGCATAATAAATTCCAAGGAAGGAGTGGCTTTGTTTTTTGCTTTCAATGAGATGCCCCTTCTGTGGATGGTGTCACGGGTTTTGATTCGTAATTGGGCTAGGAAGCCTTTGCCCGTTCAAATGTTAGATGGGCTTCAGCGCATTTCTTGATTCATTGGGCTTTGAACAAGTTATGAAGTAGACAAGTGCGCAGAAGGGTTTTTTATTTCAGAATTCAGAATTCTAACTCAGGGAGTTTTGACTGGTTTTTTGGAATTAATAAAATTACTAACATTTTATCCAAAAAAAAAACTAAGGGAGTTTTAAGTAATTTGGTAAATCTCGCTGACCCCGGGCGGGAAAAAGAAAAGAGAGAGGATAGGAATAGTCAACGATTTTCAAACACTATAAATACCCAACTACCCACTTTTCTTCCTCTTTCAAGTTCCAGCTTCCTCAACACTTTTGCACACACACTCTCACTCTGTCTCTCTTTCCTTTTCTTCCCTCGCTTTTCTTGGCTAGCTTGGCTCTGGCAGTCTGGCTACCCCAATCTTCAATGGCTCGAAACAAGGTTAATTCCGCTCAGCAAGTTCTCTTTCAAACGATTTCTTATTTTTTACTCCTTTCTTCTGCTACAATTTATTTCTCCTTCATCAAAATTCAAGACACCTACTATTGACATTTCTTCGCTCCTTGGCTATCGGTTTAAATTTTTATATTTTTGGTTTATTTTGACAAACCTTTTCCTGTCCTTTTTCCGTTTAGATTTTAGGGTTTTGTTTTTCTTTCAGTAACTAAATTCGTTATTTATTTTGCAATCAGGAAAAATTAGTATTGTTGCTTGACGTCGGTCCATCCATGCACGCGGTACTCCCACAGGTCGAAACACTCTGTTCCATGCTACTGGAAAAGAAGGTATTTCTTTACATTTTAAATTACTATTTTTACAAAATAGTATAGGAATTATTTTATTTCCACAAATGTAAGCAAAATCATTTCTGATTGCCGTTTGTTTGTCTACCTAGCTTCTTTTTAACAAATACGATGAAGTGGGAGTGGTGGCTTTTGGAACCCGAGGTGCCTCTTACCCTTTTTATCATTGTTAGAACATTTTTATTTTTAATAAAATGTCAATGACGGGTTGTTTACAATCTTTTCATGTAATCTACAGAAACTAACATTGAGCTTGTAAAGGAAGTGGTGGGTGGATACAATAACGTCACCCTCTTAAAAGACATCAAAGTTGTTGATGGAGACCTTGTTGACACGGTACAGAGTCTGCCTCGTGGAACTGTGAATGGTGATTGTATCTGCTAATTTTCTTGATTTTTTGCTCAGCTATACTATCTAATTTGGAGAAGCATAAAAGTAATCATGTAAGATAGTTGTTTTAAGCGGCTGTTTTTCTGCCCATTGCTGCATTCTTGGTTCCTTAACTTTGGTAGTTCTTGATGCAATTACCGTTGGGATGGATATTTTAATAAAGAAATATAAAGGTGTATACAATGGAAGGAAACGCCTATGCCTCATCACCAATGCAATTCATCCTATCAAGGATTCTTTGTGCGGATCCAAAGAAGATCAAGTCAGGACCATTGCTGAACATATGACTGCACAAGGCATGAAAATGGAAAGTATTGTTATGAGAGGGAGACTAAGTCAAGATGCAATTAAGGGGACTCTGGATGAGAATGATCGTCTTTTAAGTATATTTTCAGAGCAAACTGGTACGCGCAATGTGTATGTTGATAGTCCAACTTCATTGCTAGGAGCAATCAAAACCCGAAGAATAATTCCAGTAACAGTGTTTAGAGGTTTTCTAGAGATCAGTCCCCAGATGAAGATTAAGGTGAGACTAGGCCTGTCGTAGAAGAATTCTGAATCATATATTCTTGAACTACTTATATACACGTATTTGTGAAAAAGAATGCTAATGCGAATTTATAATGACACATAGGTTTGGGTTTATAAAAAAACACAAGAGGAGAAGTTTCCCACTCTGAAAAGGTACTCTGGAAAAGCACCTAGAAGCAGTAAATCCACAACACGTCGAGTGAAGGTTGATTATAAGTACAAAAGTGTTGATGATTCCAGTAAAGTTGTACCACCTGAACAAAGGATTAAAGGCTTCCGTTATGGGCCCCATGTAGTGTCCATATCGGGTGTTGAATTGGATGCAGTCAAGTTCAAACCAGAAAAGGGGGTGAAGCTTCTTTGTTTTACCGATGCTTCAAACATATTACGGTAAAATTAATATTGCTTTGTTTGGGTATATTCTGATTGAAGTTGGTTAAAATGATTAATTGTTTTATTTTTCTCCCTTTTGCTCTGCGTATTAAACAAAGACACTACTACATGAAAGATGTATATCTTTTCATGGCTGAGCCGGGCAATAAAAGAGCCATTCTCGCAGTTTCTGCCATAGCAAGAGCAATGAGGGAAATGAATAAGGTTGCAATCTTGCGATGTGTTTGGAGACAAGGACAGCAAAATGTTGTTGTGGGGGTCTTGACACCAAACATTTCAAAAAATGTAAAGATTGTAGGTTTTCATCTCTTCTTTCTTTGCATCTTTGAATTGAATTTGTTACTTTACACAGCTATGCTTGTATAGTTTCCCTAGCAAAACTTTTGATGCTTTTTCTTCTTTTAATTATTCTGTGCAGCCTGATTCATTTTATTTCAATCTACTTCCTTTTGGTGAGGATGTTCGTGAATATCAGTTCCCCTCTTTCAACAGTTTCCCAGTCTCATGCCAACCAAATGAACAGCAGCAAAAGGCAGCAGATGAATTGGTGGAGATGCTTAGCCTTGCTCCATCAGGCAATGAGGAAGCATTGTTGCCCGAGTTCACACCAAATCCCGTTCTGGAGGTACTTAAGTATGCAATTATTCTGTATTTACACTTAATATGCCATTCTGATTCGTTTCTTTGTTAAGTGAACTACTACAGTCGGGAGTCTTTGCGTATGTGCATTGTCTCCTCCACCCAGTTAGCCCCCTAGACTAGGGGCTACTTTTGAATTATTGTGTGATTAGATAGCATAGAAACTGACTACGTGCCTATCAATGATGGTTCGGAAATGGGGTTTACATTCAAGAATGAATAGCTGTAAATTTTTCTGAAGCTTCTGAATGATGATTGATAAAGGTGTTTTTCCCATTTAGAATATCATGAGTTTTTTCTAATGAAAGTAACAGTGAATGTTATGCATTGCCAGCGTTTTTATCGTCATTTAGATTTGAAATCAAAGCACCCAGATGCAGCTGTACCTCCACTTGATGAAACTCTAAAGAGGATTACTGAACCTGACCCGGAGCTTTTTTCAGAGAACAAGTCTGTTATTGATGCATTTTGTAAACATTTTGAACTCAAGGAAAATCCAAAGGTCACTTCTCTTTTGTTGCTTTAAAATGAATGAATTTACTTCTTTTCTACCTATGTATTGAGATATATGATCTTTTTGCAGCCGAAGAAATCAACTAGGGGATTATTGCGAGAGAAACCATCAGGCTCAGATCACGAAGATGGTAATGCAGGTCTAACTGATGCTCAAGCTGTCAATTCAATTGAAAAGGCACCTACAGTTGGGATTGAGAAAGTTGGAGATTTAACTCCTGTTGAAGATTTTGAAGCTATGATGTCTCGCAGAGATAGCCCAGATTGGGTTGTGACAGCAATTAGGGAAATGAGAAACAAGATACTTCACCTGCTAGTAACATCCAATCAAAGAGATAATTATCTCAAAGCAGTGGAATGTATTGCTGCCCTTCGCAAGGGTTGCATCATGGAGCAGGTATCTCCTTCTCCCTCCGTTTCTGTGCATGCATGTGTGCATCTGCCATCACAAAATGGCCGCTGTTGCTTTTTATAAATCTATTGTGAGGATCTAGGTGCCTTTTTCACTTTTGCTCGATGGTATGATACTTGAGTCGATTTAATCTTCTCATGCTTAAGGATATGTACTTGTAGGTTGGCATGGAGAAAACATGACAGTCTCCATTCTCCTTTAAGTTAATAGTATATAGAAAAGTTGGCATTGCCTTTCGTTAGTTAAATAGACTTAAATTCTTGAAATCCAATTCCCTGCAGGAGCCAGGTCCGTACAACAATTTAATTCGCTATCTGAACCGGTATTGCCAACGGAAAGGAATTATTGATTTCCCGCAGCTCCTTGCCTTCAGGGGACTAACTTTGATCTCCAAGTCAAAAGCGCCAGCCAGGTTTCATAGCGTTCTTTAAATGCTTATTGCTTTCATTACTCTTAGAATCAATCTAACTTTATGTTTCAATATTTGTTTTCCCTTAACAGTGATGCTACAGATGATGATGCCAGAAGGTTTTTTGGTTAAACAGAGCCCAAACTCAAGGACTAGACCTGTCTCATGTTAATAGTTGGTTCTCAGTTATGTGCAGTTAACCTCTAACTTCTTTTGAAAGAAATATGTATGTGTGTAAATATGTATCGTATAGCATCTAAAATTTCCTCTCTTGTGTTTGGTTTGTAAGACTTCCAAGAAAACATTTGGGGGAAAATGAAACGTATCTTAATGATATACTACATCTTTTGAAGGAAAGTCTTTCCTCTCTCCAATTCTTTATTCTTCGACTAAATTCGGCAATGAGAAACACTGGCGCTTTTTCAATGGTTGATGGGTTAATTGAAATGCGTACTTATATGAATTTTCTTTTTCTTATAATTATAGTATCAGATGAAAAATGAGAAATGAAAAGTGATTTTATATTATTCATTTTCATTTTCTCATTAAAAGGAGACAAATTTGTATTCTTGGGTCACGGACTCGTGGGCTCCTGGGCGCTATTAAAAAATTTAAAAGTTTTTCGGGAAAAAGGATCTTTGCTGACATGGCATAACCAAAATTAAATTACCAGGGACTGGGAGTACCTAAAACTTTGTCGTCTGACTGTAACAAGTCAACGGCTTTAGGACATGTTTTGTGTGCCGGACGGTTTAGTTCAAACATCACGAATTTCTGATCCAAGTCTGAAGCTTCAAACACAACACAAATTTCACCTGAAAGCCGATGGCAACTGTATGCTTTTTAGAACAATAATATGATTCTAATTTCACGATTTAGCTCAAATTTTCCTAAAAGACAGAGCTTAATTCAAGATGCTTTAACTAAAATAGTAAAATTTTTTTCACAGAAACATGGCGGCGAGGAGTCTTCGAAGCTCGTTTTGTATTCATACTGGCGGAGCTCCTGCGCATGGCGTGTTCGCCTCGCGTTAAACCTCAAAGGTTAATCGGTTGTCACATTCCGTTGATTTGACCCCAATTGATTTCTTTGTAATTGAGTTCTCTTTGAATTTGGTTAATTATTTCATGTTCTTTTTAATTTCTCAGTTTCTGAGCTCTATCGCCTTAGCCTAGTTACTTGATGCTGAAATGTTCCCCGATACAAATTTGTCCCTGATTTTGATCTTTCCACAAATATTCACTCCGAATTGAACTAGATTTCCAGAAATTTCGGACTTGTGAGCGGTTTTGGTTGGAATCATACTGGTTTTCATGAGTGCTTTTTAATCAAACAAGTATGGTTTTTTTTATGGATTTGTAGGGCTTTCATACGAGTATAAAGCGGTGAACCTTGCAAAAGGAGAGCAGTTTACTCCAGGTGAACTCAGAGGAGGATGAGATGAGTACTGCTATTATTATATATATATATTAATATTAATATCTAGAGTGAAGATCTAATGGAATTATGTTTTTTTTGCAGAGTTTGAGAAGTTGAACCCTCTTCATTTTGTTCCAGTTCTAGTTGATGGGGATGTTGCCGTCTCTGATTCATATGCAATCTTGTTGGTTAGTACTTAGTACTCTTAAATGGAGAATATTGCTTGCTTCATTTCACTCTAACCTTAGAAGTAGGAACCTGAGCCCCCTGGTACCATCTTGTAAAAAGGGAATAGTCTTCCAGCAAATGTTTTCTTGTTTTCTATTGAGGACTTGCTTTGACTTTATTGTTTGAGATGGTTTCTTTGATGTGCCCATTGTTGTTCATTTGAGCTAAAGTTATTGTTGTTATCCTTGGTTAGTATCTAGAAGAAAAATATCCTCAAAGAACTCTCTTACCGTCTGATCCCCAGCGAAAAGCGCTGAATCTTCAGGTAAATGCTGTGGTCATTGGCCACTATTTCATTTTTGAAGTTGTGTTCAGATTTTGATAAATTTTTACTGACTACTGTATCATGCCACAGGTTGCCAGCATTATCAGCTCTAGCATACAACCTCTTCATATGCTGTCATTTCTGGTATATTCTGTTACATGTATATCCATTGTTGCTCATGTATTTGTACTTCAAACCAATAAGTTACCCTCCATTTTTCTTAGAAATCTCTTGAGGAAAAGATTAGCCCACAAGAGGTACTTAAATTTGCTCAAACTAACATAGAAAAAGGTTTCCTTGGTAAGTGGTTCTATTCATTAGATTAATTGCTCTTCTTCTTCTTCTTCTTCTTTTCGGTGTGTGTATGTGTGCAGATTAATGTTGATTTAATATAGCTCAGTTAGTGGTACTTGAATGAATTAATTTGCCCCTGTTATGCAGCTATCGAGAAGTTGCTGAAAGATTGTGTTGGCAAATATGCCACAGGAGAAGAAGTGTACATGGTACTTTTTTGTTTCTGTCTTGTTAATCATTTTGAGTCTGCAAATTGATATACCCTTTTGGTGGGAACTTAATTTTCCTATATTAGTGCCTCACCTAAAAGATGCATTACCCTTATAAAGGTGCATCCTTTATTGACAATCTGGCTTTTGTCAATTGTAGGCTGATGTATTTATGGCACCCCAGATTGCTGTGGCCATAGAACGGTTTAAGATTGACATGGTGAAGTTTTCTCTCTCCTTTATCCTCATCTCTTTTTTTCTTTCTTAGCTTATGATCATCTCATTTAAATTCCACTAATGGCATAATTAGTTACATGGACATGAAAACATCTTGGAAGCAATTTGCCCTCTTTTGACAAGTTCATCATTGACATTTACATTTGGCTTGAAGAAAGTTGTAATGAACATTGATATGCATGGTAGTCCCAACTTATGTTTCAATATGATGCATCTCCTAGAACTAACTACTTAATTAGTGTTCAGTTTAGTGTCTTTGCGTACTCGTAAAAGAAACATTTATTTTTGTCTATGCAGTCCAAGTTCCCTACTTTAAGTAGGATATACGAGTCCCAGAAGGCATTACCTGAATTCCTTGCTGCGTCGCCTGAAAGACAACCTGATGCTGTGCATTGATGTCGGTGTTCCACCTTATTGTTGAGCAGTAGCGCTGCACCGGAAGCAATTAGCATTGAACTTTGAACATTTTACTGTTGCTGCTCTTTATATGTTAAGTTAAAGAGAAGGAAAACTCCTTAGACATCAAAGTTAAAATGTGTCTTTATTGCGTAAATACTTCCGATGATGTAGTGTCGGCAGACAAAGCAGACACCGCAGCATGGCAAATAGAATTAAAAACAAAAAAAACCTTTTTGTTGGGAAAAAAAAGGATTCGCTCTTAATTCTTTTTTATTTCACTCAATATATACCTAGAAGTTAAATAAGGTCTTCATCGTACTGCGGAAGTTTGTTATTGTAAATTAGTGTAGTTCTCCGGCACGTGGCATTCTCGTGTTACCAATTTGTTACCGTCAAGACTCAAGACGTGCCCCAAAAAGCTTCACTCATATATATATATATATATATATATATATGGGGAGCAGCCGAGCAGACGTACTGATTAGAAACTAAGACGTCCTAAAATTAAGCAAAAATGATGCCATATCAAACCCTCGAGGAAGCAGAGTTGGGCCTGGCCAGAAACCTAACCTTAGCGGAGAAACTTTGGTACACTTATTCGGCTAACAAATCAGATTTCCTTCTTTACAGTCACAATACATTTTTCTTGTGCTTAGTCTTCTCCTTGGCCCCTCTCCCCTATGCCTTCATCGAACTCAGTCAGTCGGAGGATACGCGAATTTTCATATGGTCAAACGAGAAAATTCAAAAATCCCATTGTTGCACCGTGAAAGTTAAATTCGGGTTTCGTTTAAAAAAATGTTCAATCGCCCTTATTAGTATATCCAAATATTAATTACATATAAAATTATTAAGAACTTCTATGCCAAGTTGCCATCAGTCCGTCTAGCTCACTCGGTAGAGCGTAAGGCTCTTAACTTTGTGGTCGTGGGTTTCGAGTCCAACGGTGGGTGGTTCAATTAACTTTTTATAATATGTCTGGTACCTCGGTTCGGTTTCGATTTTGAAACCGAGGGTTCCTGTTTTGGTTCCAAAGGAATAGGAACCTTAAGATTTTGGTTCAGTTCCATCACGGTTCTGGTTTCGATTTTAAAACAATTTAGTTCCCTCTTTTTCTTGCTTTTTTCAAATTTATACATTTTTTATTACATAAATAAAATAGATTAAATGTGCAAAAAAAATTACTTCCAAATAAATACTTTCAAATAAATAGATTAAAGATTGAAGAAAAAGAATTTTCAATAGCTTGAGAGTAGTCTAAGTAGAGAATTTAGATTGAAGATGAACCGTTAGGATGAGGAAAATCGTAAGTGGGATGGCATATATATAGTGTCAGCCCCCCACCACAATAGGTAAAAGAGCCGTTTGAATGATGACCATTGGTCATAGTTATCAGAACTGTATCAGTGAGTGAACCGATGAAGATACTAGGTCCCAAGTCAATGGGTCAATTACTGATTTAATTTTTATTTATATAAAATAAGTAATTATCTAGTGAAAAGTATAAATATTTAATATATTGACATGAATAGATCATTTGACTTAGAGATTAGAGAGTGTTAATTTTTCTTAGGTCTAAGGTTCAAATATCAACAATTACATTAATTTTATAAATTTAGTTAAATTGGTTCAATCATTGATTCAATCGTCCGATTTAATATCGGTTTAATAAAAAAATAATGAATTTGACTTAATTTTACCCGAGTCAATTGTAATTTTGGTCTAATTATTAAACCGGATCGATTTTATGAACAATTCATCTATTCAACCGGTCGGATCAACGATCCGATCCAATTCTGATAATGGTCATCAAAACTAATGACCAAACGGTCACAAAAAAATGATGACCATTGGTCATCAATTCATCATTTGATGACCAAAAGGTCATCTCTTGTGACTTGTCCAGTCATCTTACAAAAAGAGACTGCAATTCTTTTCAAATTTCAAGTTGAATATTTACTTTTTTTAATAAAAATGTTTTTTTAATTTATAAATTCAAAAACATATCTTTTATATATAATTAATTAAATAAAATAATAATAAAACCGAAACCAAAACTGTCGGTTTCAATTCCTTTAAAAATGGAATCGAATCAAAAGCGGACCTATGTCTGATTTCGATTTGGTTCCAAAACCGAAACCTTGAATTTGGTTCCAATTAAGGTTTTTAAAATTCGATTATAATTTGATTCTACTATTTGAACCGAATCGTTGTTAGGTCTATATGTACCCTCCACGGCTCCACATGGGCGGGTTGAGTCATAAGTAGAGGTGTAAATGAATATCTTGTTCGATTAATACTTTGTGAACATGTTTGAATAAGATTCATTTAAATTTGTTTAATAAAGTAAATGAATGAGTTTGAATAAAATTTTAGTATCCATTTAATGAACGAGTCGAGTTTGAATAATATGTTTTCAATTCAATTATGTTCACAAACATACTTCTTTAATATTTGTTTAAAGTTCATTTATTATGTTTATTATTTATTAAGATATTAGATATAATAACATAATATAAATAATTATATTTATATTTATAATTGAATAAGTTTTATTTTCTTTTACATATTTAGTAATTATAAATATTAAGATAAGTTTTATTAAATAATTAAATTGAATATGTTTATTATTATATTTGTTCATGAACACATTCATTTGACTTAGATGAATACATTCACAAATAAGATAAACGAATACGAATATGAGTTTAAATTTAATAGGTTTATTATTAATATTTGTTCGTGAGTATGCTTATTTAACATAAATAAACATGTTCATGAAATGTTTACGAATAAAGATAAATGAATACGAACACGAACATAAACTCGAATACAAAATTAGTGTTCATTTATATAAACAAATCAAGTTCGAATAACTATTTTATTCACGAATACATTTTATTCCGTGTTCAAGCTCATTTATATATGTTAGTCTCTTTAGACCCCCAGTGAGTGCTATTTTTCGTCTTCTTTTTTGTTTTTCCTGGCCAAAGAGCACTCGCTTGATGCAAGAACGTCAGCAAGTTAAAGACTCCAAGCAATTCAACCCAAAATCAAGAGATCACTTGTGGAGAAAATAAAATATTATAATATAGATTACATGAAAGTGTTTGTTGTTTTGTTTGTTTCCCTTTCATACCGTATATGATCATGGAAATTAGACTTTGGAGCAAGATCATTTTTCCTTGGCGTATGGATTTCATCCTTCTTTTTTCTTTTTTATTGCTTAATTTAACGGTTGGCAACGATTCTACATACCGATTGATGGAAATAAAATTTTGAAATTTTACGTAAGTGATTTCAGCATTCAGATAATAATTATAATAGAAATATATGATCATGATGCACCTAAGTGGAATCCTTTCTTATTCTTTTTGTTGAGGCTCTTTTAGCTCAGCTCGACGATCTGCAAGATAAACCCAGTTAGAGGGCACCGGAGGTGGTCCTCCGGGGCGCACTCCGACGGTCAAGTCAGTATGATAGTAGAGAGGCATGAGAGTAAGAGTAGAGAGAGTAGAATAAGAGTTCTTTCTTCCCTTTACCTAAAGAGGAGTGGCCTTTTATACTAAGGAGTGGGGTACCTTGTATTGGTGGGTCTCATTGGTCAGGTCCACTCCAGTCAAGCTTAAATAGATTATACTCAACATTTGCCCCCCAGCCGTGAGGGTGGTTATAAAGTGACCAGCCACACGGCTATCTCAAAGTGGGAATGGGTTGGGTGGGACATATTAAACTTTTCAAGTCGTCTTAAAGTGATGATTAAATGGTGTCAACTAGAAAGCGTCGACTGAAGCATGTGGCTAGAACAGGTGTCAGCTTAAGCATGTCGACTAAAGACCGTCGGCTCTCGCGCCTTGATTATGTAGATGAGTGAGTAGTTGACCATGTACTTCTATGTTTGAGTACATGGTCACCCATGTTGTCAGTTGGTTGACTGGTTGAGCACTGTGTTTGTCACTTGGTGCTTGCCTGTTGACTGCCTTTGAGGTGGTGGACGGATGAGTCGTCGATCATGTCTCTTCCCTGAGATCATGTTCATCCGCGTCGTAAGCCTCGGCGAATGGCTGGGTATTTTTGTGTCTGACACTTATATACCCGCCGCCTCACGTTGTTGTCATGTAGAAGGATGAGTCGTCGATCATGTCTCTTCCCTGAGATCATGCTCATCCGTGTCGCTTCACGTTGTTGTCATGTAGAAGGATGAGTCGTCGATCATGTCTCTTCCCTGAGATCATGCTCATCCGTGTCGCTTCGCGTTGTTGTCATGTAGAAGGATGAGTCGTCAATCATGTCTCTTCCCTGAGATCATGCTCATCCGTGTCGCTTCACGTTGTGGGATTAGTCGAAGGTGAGGTACTTTTATGTTTTTCAACACTTTTGTATATGCTCACCCGTACCATGAGTAGAGTAGATGTAGCTTGGCCGATTGTCAACTATTGAGTAGATGTAGCTTGGTCGATTGTCAACTGTGGTAAATTGGACCACTTGGAAACTAAGCCATAAAAATGACTAAGCCATTGTCGACTAAGCAATGTTGGCTTAGCAATTAGTCCATAAAGTGCATTTATTACACAAGTATATCAATGTCGACTAAACTAGTTAATGATTGGCATGGAATCACGTGGCCTACATATTTCTTACATGAGAAATAAGCAATGTCGAATGTAGATATATTGAAGACAGCAACACCAATCAAGTAATGGCATAATTATATGTTGATTAAAATATATTAGCATGTAGAATGAATGCTTACTTGGAATCAAATAGCAAATCAATGTCGACCAAGCAAAGCTATTAATCCGTCCATCCGCTTGTTCCACAAGTGTAGATATCTACCATTGAGAGAGAAAAATGAATGAAACATCATGGCCATTCGGCCATGGAAATATAGCCATCTAGCTGTTGAAACGGTCGAATGTTCATGCCCCCCAGAGATTGAGCCGACTGAACACTTAATTAATGGAAGATTGAAGAGCCTAAGCAATTGATAAACATGCAAACGGCTGAACGTTCTTGCCCCTCTCTTTTCGTGTGGCTAAATAGTTGGCATGAAAGAGTGAGCCGATTGGACACTTGATTGATGGAAGATAGAGTCGACTGAGCAATTAAACACTTGATTGATGGAAGATAGAGTCGACTGAGCAATTAAACACTTGATTGATAGAAGATAGAGTCGACTGAGCAATTAAGCACTCGATTGATGGAAGATAGAGTCGACTGAGCAATTAAGCACTTGATTGATGGAAGATAGAGTCGACTGAGCAATTAAGCAACATGGCACCATCTTAATTCGGCCATTGCTTAGTCGGCCCAAAGATTGCCGTGGGATAATGCTACCTAAGTCATTAAAGAAAAATGGCCATTCTTGGCAACCGTAAGACTAGGCCGTCATAGTTGACAATTGGAAGACTAAGCGACTATGCCATGCTCAGTCGACTATGTCATGCTCACCCGTCAGCTTATTGTGGAGATTCCAAGATACCAAGGCGTCAGAGTAACTTAAGATAGAAGAGTGAATTAGAAGATATTACTCTCGTGACTTCAATTGCTCATAGAAAGCCAAGCCGTCATTGTTGACTATGTGCAATAGTTACCAAGCCGTCATTGTTGACTAATAAAAGGAAACTTAGTGCAACCACTGTTGACTAAGAAATATTAGCTATTATTATTGACTAAATGCCGACTGAGCAGATAAGGAAGTCGTCTGAACAAATAAAATGTCGACTAAACAAATAAGAAAGCCGACTGAGGCATGAGAAGGCAAGTAATGTCGCCTAGTGCTTTAAAAGGCATAAATGCCGACTGTGCCATTAATTTGCATGACACCAATTACACAAGTATACACGCTTATTACCAAAAGAGATGAAGGGGATGGCGTAGCTACTAGACAAAAAAGACATGTAGTCAGCTTATCTTGAACAGCAGTCGTTGTAAAGCGACGACTGAACTTGGAGACAACATCTGTACTTAACAAAATAACCAAATAAGGTGGGAGAGGATATTCTCGGAATATTCCTTCATCTTCCTTAGCTTGCTTCTACTCGTTATGCCTTTAAGAGTTGATCTATAATGCCCAGATGTTATTTTGGAAGACCTGGCTTCAGATAAACTTTTCTCAAAAATAAAGCAAAGTTTGAAATATACTTTACTTCTGAACTCTTCTACTCTTCTCCAAAATTTTCAAACCAGAGTCAAATGACTCTCAGATCAAGCCGCGTAGAACCTCAAAATCATGAGAAAATAAGAAAGAATGAAGCTTCAGGTACCCATTTTTCCAGAGACTTTGGATACCGAAAATTAAGTTGAAAGAGCATGATTTTTTGCTCGATTCCCACAGACGGCGCCAAATGTTGAGGCTCTTTTAGCTCAGCTCGACGATCTGCAAGATAAACCCAGTTAGAGGGCACCGGAGGTGGTCCTCCGGGGCGCACTCCGACGGTCAAGTCAGTATGATAGTAGAGAGGCATGAGAGTAAGAGTAGAGAGAGTAGAATAAGAGTTCTTTCTTCCCTTTACCTAAAGAGGAGTGGCCTTTTATACTAAGGAGTGGGGTACCTTGTATTGGTGGGTCTCATTGGTCAGGTCCACTCCAGTCAAGCTTAAATAGATTATACTCAACACTTTTCGTTACACAAAATCCTTTTCTTTAGGGATACGATAATTCCTTAGGATTTGTTTTTATATCAATTTCTATTTTTATATTTTTTTTCTCTTATAGAATGTATATGCATATGAACACGTTTTGATTTTATTTTTGTGAAGAAAATTTTCATTTGAATATACAAATGTTTAACATTACAATTATTTTGACAAAATAATGGGGGACAAATGCAATTTTTTATTTTTAAAATCGCAAATCATGATCTGTATTGTTTCATATTTGAGTTATCTTGTTAGTTATATAAAAATATATAAACTATATAGAACATGGATTTATTTTCTTTTCTTTATTTATAGGAATTCAATTCGTACCAAACGCTGGTTTTGGTCAGTGAATAAAAAACCGAACAGGTTGACGAATCCGTTGGCCATCCGGTTCTCGGTTTAACTGGTTTAATCGGTTCGATTAAATAAATAATTTAATATTATTAATTTCTTTAAATATTAAAAAAATTCATTAAAAAAAAGAAAAAGTAAAAAATATCAATAAAAAATAACTAAAAAACAAAAAAAATTAAAATTCTAAGTAAACTGGTCTAATCGGTTCAGCCGATTTACCGGTCTAACCGATTCAAAAATGGTTCAATAATAACCGATTTTTTTAAACTTTACCGAACCGAACTTGTGACCGGTTCATAATTCAACTGATTAAACCGATCGATCCGATTCGATTTTTTATTCACTGGTTTTGGTTTTGCAGCATTCAATGTTCGAGACCTTATGTGCCAGACCCCAGGCAATTACAGGACCCTTTTTAAAGTGGATAAAACAGCTGGCTAAAGCTGTTAATAAATCACAAAAATACCCCATAATTAGTGTTAGGGCCCTTTTCAGCTGGAATCTAGGGATTGGGCCAAGTCATTTTTTTTTTTTTTCAAATTGCAACTTGATACGGATTTCTCGATATGTTGGCCAATTGTCCAGCAACCGCACGTACATATCTGAAGGGAAACTTTAGCCCATTGAAGAAAGCAACAGCCCGTCTAGCTCAGTCGGTAGAGCGCAAGGCTCTTAACCTTGTGGTCGTGGGTTCGAGCCCCACGGTGGGCGTTTTTCTTTTATCTATCTTTGACCTTGAAGGGCTGCATGCCTGCATCTTGTTCGGGATCATGCCCCACACTCCACAGTTTAGTAGTATTCTTTTCTGGAAATGTAACCTTTGACCGTTGGGATTGCTCATAACTAATGTCTTAAACATGGCCAACCGGCAAAAGTCGCGCGCAGTAAAAGGAATATTTCAAGTTGCTGGTCAACTTTTGGGCCACATAGAATATGCAGTGTACGTATATGCCATGCCAACAAGAGTCGCAACAGATGATCTTTACCATGAGAAGCAAACCATGTAAGAGGTATTCTTAGCTTTGATCAACTTTCTTTACAAGAACACACTTGATCCTGGTTGTGTTATCCAACAAAAAATAAAATAAAATAAACGAGATCCAAACACATCCCCACGTCGTATGGATGTTTCAAGCATGCAAAATTTCAGTAAGATCAGACTATTGAAAGCGATGTTTGGAGGATTCCTCTTATCTGCTCAACCGTGCCAACAAGCATTCTACCTTTCTGAAAGCGCTACCTATGTTCTCTCATCAAGTTCTAACACTATCGAAGCTAAGACTGTCTGAGCAGATCTAAAGTGCATCCACAACTGTGTCATGATTCCATGAAAATCATTTGAAATGAATGAAATGATTTGCTTAAGAATTTACTGATGGTGCTGCCCATAATTTCACTTTCTTGTCAACACTTGCCGTGGCCAGAACCTCCACTTGTTCATTTCCTATAGAAAAATAATGTGATTGTAAGAAATATAAGCAACCGAAGATAACTCTCACAAGTGGAAATATAATTTTTACCTAGTGGTATTGTCTTAGGTGACCATGATATCCACGTAATGTCACCTGCAGCAAAAGATGAGGTAAAAGCCAGAATCGCAAAATAGCATTTTGTAATCTATCAATCAAGCATAGCATAATACCACCATATAGCATCAGCATAAGAATCATAACAAATAAGAAAATTAAACGGCATCGAATTGTTAAACAGACTATTCTTTGTAACTTAAGGCCAAAAACTGATCACTTGGACCTAATTCTATCTATAAATATAACATGGATGGACACGAGCAAAAAGAACAAAACAAAATACAAATTTTACTGTTCAGGATATACCATCATGGGCCTTCTCAGCTGTATCCAAAACTTTTCCAGTTTCCATGCATAGCCACTGCAGTGTTGAACCATGTGTTGTTGCCAGAATCTTTCCATCGGGGGATAAGCTGAGACGATTGTAGTGCAAAGTAGAACCACTTGAATCCTGAAGAGGTATTGGAAACACCTTCAGAGTTTTTGGATCCTCATCAAGATGGTATCGAACTTCAAGAAAGCATTTAAAACGGTCAGAAGGGACAAAAGCACTACTAACCACCAATACAAGAAACAGAAATAGCTGGCAAACTATCTCCTCTTAGGCATAGAATTTGTAAATTATCTTCATTGAATATGAATACCACAGGACCAGCCTGATAGTAACATCAATGTGTAACATGCACAAAATCTCCTTGTAAACATCACTCATATCTTTTGAATTTATGGTGGTTATTACTATTGGATTCATCTTCCACCTCCCATCCCTGCATGTCCCTTTTGCTCTGTTAGGCTTGGAAGGGAAAGTGGTTGGAGGGGGAAATAAAACAACCTTCATAAAATTGATTCTTCATCAAGTATGTAAGCATGTATACATGCAAGTGCATGCATAAGAAGGCAATTAGGAAGAAAGATAAGGGGTGTACACACACCATTGATGTTCCAAATTCTTATTGAACCATCCTTGGATGCTGTAATAATTTGCTCCGAGTTGGCAGAAAAGCATAACCAAGTCACTGCACTCTGGACATAGAAAATGAAACAAAAGAAAAATAAATAAATAACGAGGATAGAAACAAACAGCAAGTCATAAAGCTATTACTAGAAAATATGCCATGAAGCCAGGAGATGAATTAGTCCATCAAAGACCAAGAGAGTTAAAAATCATTCAAAGAAGAGCAGGAATTTCCATCCGTGCTAAGAACCATGAACAGAAAACTGAGAGTCAAAACTTTGAGGCACTCATTCTTCGTGTAAATTATCATAACTTTCTGAAAACCTCCGACAGATAACCTTGCAGCTTGTGACATGATAGAGAAACTGTAACTTAAGGAATGAACAAATTGAAAGATAAACAAGGAAAACAATTTATTAGAGAAAAAAATGAAAAAGATAACAAAAGCTTAAGGACTGAGGGGGTGAACTGGCATGCCTTGTGGCCTTTAAGCTGCATAACTTTGGAAACCTCCTTGACAGAACCATCCTTTGAATATACAATCTCCCACACCTAACAAAGTAAATAATAATTAGGACACAAAGACAATTAAAAGTACTAGTCCTGCATGATGTGAAATATCAGTTCCATAAGATTTTAGCATAAATGGAGCCCATTCATGCCCTGCGAATCTGTATGGAATAAAATTGAATGAGACTAGTACGGTCATTTCTATGAAACACGAACGTATGCAATCAAATTCGGTCATGCAATGTCTAATTATATGAATCTCATTATGTTCATGATTACTCGATCCTAATTCAAGACTTCAGCAAAATGCTGGTATAATCAACTTTGAGTATTAAGATGCACAAAGTGTAGAATATCCACATATTGATCATAATCTTGACATTTGTCACAAAGAAGGGAATTTAGAGTTTCCCACCTTCACATCCGCGGTAAAGGCTGCAGCAGCAAGAAAACGGCCATTTGGTGATATAGTAGCCATAGTATTTTTCAACTGATTAGTATCAGCACGCCCTAAAACTTTCCCAGTTTTCCCATGCCAAAGTATGATATCAGTACCTGTGAAGTAACAAAGAGTCACATTATATCAAAACAAAGAGACACATAATATCAAAACTAACAATTGTGCAGTTTCATAATTTTTCATTAATGTGCAAAGCATATCTTATCAGATATGGTAAGAGTGTCACCACATACCCTCTGAACAAGAGGCAATAATGGTACTCCCATCTGCAGTTCCATAACTTGCAGTAGATCCAGTTAAGCTCAGGACTGCTCTTTTCTCATGGATTTTGTGATGTTCCCACTTAATTTCTGGAAGAGGAAGCTTTGTATGCTGCTTCGAGTCATTAGTATTTTTTAGTTTTTCTTCTCCATACATATACAAGGAACAACCAGACAGAGTCTGAGAAGCAACAACTACAGAAGATGCATCATCAGAAAATGCAACAGCTAGTGGATGACCTCCAGCAGGCACATTAATTCTCAAAAATCTGCAGGAAATCACACAAACAGATTAAGAGGCCAGAAAAGAAGATTTAGATATGGTTACTAAGGTCGTCACTAGAGAAAAGGTACTTCCAATTCGTACTTGAAACTTTTACTCGACACATCTTCCAACTTAAACACCCTAATCACTCCATCAGCACAAGCTGTACAGAAACATAGGAAACCAAATATAAGCATGCAACATCCATTGAGCGCAAAGACATAACATTATTTTGTAAAAGAAATATAAAAGCATATAGAAGGGGGGGCGTCCAACAAAAATAAGACATAATTACCAGTTGCCAAACTACGACCATCAGACGAAAAACACAGCCCCGTAACCGAATCTGCATGACCTTTAAGCGTATTCAAATCCAATGGATGATGACGCTTGTTATCCTACATTACATAATAAACAGATAAGAAGTATATTTTTTAGTCAATTTCCTTTTCTCTTTTAGAAATAGATACTAAATCACCTGACTAAACCCTACCAATAATCGATTATCACAAACCCCACCCCCAAACCCCAAAAAAATCGAAGCGAATGCATTAGGCGACGAAACTAACACTAGAACTTGTTACTGTTTCCCGGGTTTGAATTTGCATAAAAATCAGGAAAAGTAAAATTAAGAAATGAAACTTAATGTATCGTTCGCATAAATCGTATCAGTCTCCAATTATGTTAAGCAATCAACACAGAATAGGAAGGGGATTGAATTGATTACCTTGTCAGAGGCATGAGAGTGAGGTTTAGAGTGAGACTTTTTAGAGATGGGCTGAGGAGGCTTCGAGGGCTTTTTGGGATCTGAATGGAGCTCCGGTTTCGCAATGGTATGAACTTCAGATCTTTGCTTGAGAAGGTAGCTTTTGAAAAAAGCGAAAGCGATAATAGCTCCCAGAACAAGTGAAAGCACCGCAACTGAAAGAACCGG
The DNA here is from genome assembly GCA_030664755.1 of Microcos paniculata. NCBI lineage: Eukaryota > Viridiplantae > Streptophyta > Magnoliopsida > Malvales > Malvaceae > Microcos > Microcos paniculata. Next base: position 39,596,762 of record CP131461.1, read on the forward strand.
ATCCATTAGCAAAGGAAGAAGTAACAATCTCTTACTTATATTTTGGTTAGCAACGATAACGATAAAGTTGAAAGTTGAAAGGAATCGAAGCTTTGAGAAGTGGAAATGGCGGGGTGAGGCAGAGGCGTCAACTTTATGCTACTCGTTTCGGCGTGGGAATATCGAAACAGATTGGTACGTGGCGTGCCGTGTGCACAAATGAAATTTACCCCAAAAAAGAGAATAAAAAAAATCTTGAAATAGTAGGAATTGGATCTATAATATAGTGGGAGATAGTCATTTGGAAAGAAGCCCAACCTTATTTTACAAAATTTCACAAAGGAAACGAGCGCATCCCCAAGAGCCCAATTCCATCAATGCCATCCCCTAAAAAGCCCAGTTCGATCAATTCTTTTCCTGCATACCAACCGGTACTAAATTTAAAAACTTGTTTGGCCAAAAAAATTTTTAAAAAACTTGAATGACAATGAGTGATGAGACGCACGCTGGGATGCTTTGTTCAGCTTAAGCGAAACTACATTTCAACTTAGGAGGATTGCACTGAAAAAAAAAGAAGTCGCATTACCCAGACAGCATTCTGGTTTGGCAAGACAACATTCTGGCTGCAACGTAACTTGATGCAATATAAATTTACCCCATGAATACTTTATACGAGAACTAATGATTATGAAGAGATGTACTATCCAAAATTTAGGCAAATACATATGTGAGCTATCCAAATCTCCTGGAACAAGCAAATGCCCCCTCAAAATTTTCCATTTAACGTGAAGAACAACAAAAAGGAATGTATACCCAGGTTGAATTGAAAAAGCATGTGAGTTACCTCCCTAAGACTCAAAATTACATTCTCTCAAGGGGATAACTGTAGTCTGTACAGATGTGATTCGGCCATATGGGCCTTGTTTCCAATCTTTTGGTACCCTTTCTAATAACTAGACAGAGTTAAATCAGCAAATTGACTCCAAAAACCCGGGTATTCAACCCGGCTTGTAAATGGGCTAAAACATACGAGACAGAAGCCCAGAATACGATCTCACCAAAAGGGTGGTTTCGGCGCATCCATGGAGATATCCTTTTCTGATAACAGCTTCAGTTTCTGCAATATAAGATCAAATCGTTAGAAGCCTTTTTTTTTTTTTTTTCTGTAATCAAATCGTTAGAAACAATGTCTCAAAGAAAGTGATCACAAGGAACCGGAATTAAGAGATGAAAAAACTTGAAATTAGGATGGTGAACTTATTTTTCTTATTTTTAAGCATAAAAACTTTTGGGATGTAAGAGAGATCTCAGATAAGCTGTTTTGTACGCATGTATTTGATCGCACAAATGTTGTACCATATCTTATCGTGAAGAAAGGTGAAAAACACTGCTAGGTGTTCTCTACTCACCGCTAGGTTTAACTTCAAAGAGGTAAAGAGTATATTTTGCCACTCTAGACAAAATTCGTCATGAATACCATAATCTCTCAACATCTTATAAAATATATTACGTGGGTAAACTATACATCTAAACATTTGATATAAATAAAATCTTTACCGTAAGATATTGTGGAGGATCATCGAAACTGGTAGAACCTAGGATAACTTCCCTGTTCAGTTTTGCTGTGAGCTTGTGACATACTCTTAACTGACAGCAGAAACAGAATCCATCGCCATCAGGTAAACAACACCAACCATAAAACGGCATTAATATTAACATCCGGTGAGATTCAAAACTTAATCACAAGAAAATAAGAGAAATCCAGCAGCAACTTTACCTCAGATCTAGTTGCCCCACCGATGATAAATACAAAAATACGCTTTCCCATCCTCTTGAAATCAGCACTTGCATTTTTCAAAACTGAATCACTGCAAAAGGCCGGAGAGGGTTAGGTGTTTGAGGCTCCAAGCATTGCAGTTCGATGTAAAAAGAAATAGATGGGAAAATAGCATGGATGAGTACAGAAGTACGTTTATGATCTAGCAAGTACACACAACTACTGTTCAGACAAAGGCACAGTATAAAAGGATTAGATTTTGAGCTGCTAGTCAACCTGGAATATCCATCATCAGAAGAATGAGGCCGTGCCCACGTTGCTGTTCGTCTTGATCTCATTGAATGAGCAGGCCTTTTCTCTGTAGGAGCAGCTGGAGTCGGTTTTGTCCGCATTGATCCGCTTTGGGGTGTCTCCTGGACTCTTGAACTTGGTTCGCTCATACATGAGTATTCATTCTTTGGCAGCTCACCTTTGTTAAGATTTTCAATAAGCTCCTGTCACGTGAAAAGTATGAGCAGATATTATTTAATATGCACGAGGCATTAATAAGAAATTAGAAGATCCACGGAAACATCTTTCTGTTGTACATTCTTTTATGGTGTCTGTTTATACGTTCTTTTAGGAGTGCTTTCTATAATCCATATAGACACTTGATGTTAAAAGATTTAAGAAAAAAATAATTCAGAAAGATGGCGTCTGTTTTTTGTCTTCTGTTGTACCCCTCAGCTGTAATATATGGATAACTAAGCATTAACTTGATGAATGGACGGTGGCCTTTAACAAACCCTATACAGCACACGCTAGCAATTAATCTGACACTTATATTCTACAAAATCGACCACAGAGGAAGAGAAAGTGGGAGATGGGGATTGGGATGCTGCAAATGAGCGTATAAAATCACAGAGGTTTTCATTAGAAAAAAAAAGAATTGCATAAAGACATTCGAATTGGAATAAATCACAGATGTTAGGAGAAGCATATGAAGAATAGATCTTACCTCTATCATGGGATAAAATCGAAATAGTTGCCAAGTTTCTTCCTCTCCAGTTCGGTCTTTTCTGGTTGCTTGTTTTGTCTGGCATTAAAGTAATGTTCACTGACCATTATTTCATAAATCAAACCCTTGTATTTTGATAAAAGACGTTCAGTCCCTACTCTTGACTTCAGTTATTCACTGCTACTTGGCTTACCTTTTGGCCGTCAAACTTGAGTGAGAAACCAGTAGTTGACTTTTTAATTTGTGGTGGTCCTCCAAGCAATTGCATATTGTTAACAACTTTCATATCCTCAGGTGATAATTTAGCCAACTGATGAATGAATAGGGAAAAAAAAAAGCACATTCCACTTGATTCTGTTAAATTGTTGATTTGTTTTGATAAGTAAATTGAACAGAACAATTTGTCCATAATGCTACACAGAATCCATCATTCTGTTATAAAACATAGGGAACCAAAACTTGAAGCCGTAGCTCAATTGCACAAACTTGCATCAAGTTGGGAAGAACAATGAGGTTGAATTATTAATCTACCAAATGGAATATCAAATAGTCTACACAAAGCTACATAAGAATCAAGAATCTGCAATTAAACTTATTGAAACTTGACAATCTTACAACGCATAGTGCAAATGAAAAACAAGTCTGAAAGTACAAGTAGGTTGAAACAGAGATTCATTGTTACAATAATTATCTGTGCACTCCAGCACACTTCAAAAGCTTGTATTCAGAGAAGCACAGGCTAAAATGAAGGTGGTTAAAAGAAACACTGGTCCTAGTTTCCTTCTTGGCCAAGTAGGAAGAGCAGGAGACAAGTCCGTAAGATGAAGCAGGTTACTAAAGTTTTGTTGGTACACAGGACATTAATCATGTCTTATTTTAAGTTTATAAAGCATAAAGGATTGACCATAAAGTAAAAGGAAAATAAGCATTCTCAAAACTATGCTGTTAATCAGAAGATCAAGTTCCTATCAGTTGCTTCACAACATAATCGATTAATATGAACTAGGAATGCAAGTGCTACCTGCATTAGCTTTGAAGCTTTATCACCCTCAAATTTCTCTGGATAGACTGATGCATAAATCATCAGTAAACGCAATTTGTTTTCAGGAGATGCATCCTGTATGGATTAAAGTTTCAAATATTATCAGAATTTAAAAGAAAAGCTAAGGACCAATTTTACAATATTAGATGTTATCTGAATTAACCCATGGGCATCACCTGCTTCGTCCTCAGAAAGTTGATGACGTCCTTTGCTCCAGCATCCCCAAAAACAAGATCCTGTTCTAGTTGTCCAAGCTCGCGAAGTCCCATTTCCCTGATAAGTTTGTTGATTGATCCAGCAATCTGAAATAAAATGATAACAATCAACAGAAAACATCACACATCACATCGGATTTAGCCCTTTTACCGTCTCCTTACAAGTGTTCACAACCTTGAGAATGATGCTCATACTAGGACAAACAGAAAGCTCCAATTTGCATTCAAGAGCCACAATTCCTGCTGTTACCATCTCAAATATTTGAGAATGTATCTCACGGTGAGCTTGATCTTGATATCAAAACCATACATGTTGTCAAGGAATTGTTCAGACTATAAGTTTAAGCAACCAGGTGAGGTTTCATGCAAGACCATGAACAAGTTAACAAAATATGCTGATCACATGTTTTATTTGTTTCTATGAAAAAGTTTTAGTGGTTCAAACTTAATCATGCTGATTACCTTTGCTAAACTTAATCATGCTTATTACCTTCACGTATTAGTTGATCTTGATATTACCTTCCCTGAATATTAAAGATGTTCTAGACATTAAGGCCGTTAATTGTCAGCAGTTGGGTGAGCAAGTTTTAGTTTTAGTCTCTAACCTTATATGAAATGGGGTCAACTCCAAAAAGCAAGACACTGAAAAATTTATTATAGATGGTTAAAACGCCATGTACATCTCTCTCTCTCTCTCTCTGAAGAAAGTGAAGATTGAAAAGAACAGTTAAATGGTAAGGCATCAACAAGCAACGAACCTCAACATGCAGAGAGAGCTTCTCAACCGTTTCGTTATATTGCGGCAAAGCCTGCACAATTTTCTGCAAGTCTCGAGTAGATATTTCACTACCATCTCTGCAATAAACCAAACTTCAATATGAAGGGTCTATGGAGTAGTTGCACGATTATTCAACTTAAATCAGTTCATGTTAGAGAGATATATACTATGTGAAATATTTGTTGCTTCAACCATGCAAGAAGTCCTCAAAAAAAGCCTCTTCCTTTTTATCCCATTATAAAGTACCAAATGAATTCCTAGAATGTGTCTAATTATCTAGTTATAAAATAGCCTGCATTATATTCAACAAAATGCTATGTGTCCTCATGATCACTGCCTACTACTCATGAATCAAATATAAAACTTAAAATTGATAAACCCTCCGATAACAGATAACATTCCAACCAATTCATTGCTAACCTTTAGACTAGACAACAAAAAAAACCATCAGTAATCAAAGTAATACGCTAATGGCAAAGTTACATCAGATACAAAATTTCTTATCATTTCATGAAGTTCAGCAGTGAAGTCACTGACCTTGAGCTAACCTGTGCAGCTTTGTTCCTTGACTTAAAGTTGGTCATCTTATCATGCAAGCGCTCACTTGCCTAGATGTTGATTATGGAAAAGAGAATTATGTTTATATTCATTCCAGATAAAAGAGACTGTAAGTGAGAGACATACATCAGCTATATGTGCATGACGAAGCTCTAGCCAAACTGGATCATGATCTTCTAAAAGGACCTCCTTTTTCTCAGGCGGGCCACCTGATTTGCTAGGAACCTAAGAAACACATGTTATTCTCACATGAAAATAAAACAAAACTTACGGGAAAAAGAAGTAAAAAGGAAAAAAATAGAATACAACAAATCTATTTAACGAAAAGGCTAACCTCAAGTACGTATTTGTTTCCCTCCATATCAAGTAAATCGTGGCACATGGCATCATATGTCCATTCATGAATAACAGGAGCAATCTAAACATCAAACATTGAAAAAAATAAACCTCACATGGCTAAAAATTGAACGACATGCAAAGAGAAAATATAGTTAACCTGATCAACAGATCTATCCAAGATAAGCAAGTCGCATGTTTCAGTCTGTGGAAAGTTGGGAATAGACTTGTACTTCAAAAGGCAGTTCCATACAGCTGCCGCAAGCTTAGAAGGAATTAAGTCACGGGTTGTTGCCATAGCATCTTCTTTGACAGCACGATATCGCACAACTGGAAACTCCTGAGAAAACCAAACAAAGTAAATCACTTGGCATTAACTGCTATTTGAGGAAGGCATTATTTTCCTTCCCAATGTTAAGGCTTCCAGGCATAGAGAGAAGTTACCGCGAGGTCTACAACACCTAGCATATGCGTACACTAACCTTATATGTGACATTCGAACTTAACAAGTGAGGCCATATTCTTATTTTATCAGTATCATAGTACACCCAGTTTCTTATACAATTCATACCTTCAACGAGGCAAAAACTGTAGCAATTCGAGTTGCCATTGTGTTCAAACAAACTTCAAACTTGCGAGACTTCTCAGCGTCTTCACTAAAGAGTTCCCCTAAGGCTGTTTCCTGATCAGTGATAAAACCCTGCATCAAAATCAAAAGTTCTTGGTGGATAACATATTTTAATTATATACTTTCTAATAATTAGCTGGCAGCTGACTCTACAGCCCTAATCCAAACTAAGAGGTAAGGGACCGAACTTTATAAAATTAACTCTCCTAAGTGCCCTTGTTGGGCAGCAAAACATCAGTGATTCCAGTCCTAGCACAAGCTGGTTATACCTTCAATAAACAGTTACCCGGTTCATGTAAACTCTAACTTCAAGGGTAATCATCTATGGCAGATAAGCCATAAAGAAATTGGCATCGGAGGGGATGTCAGATCGTCAGTGTCATTTAGAAAAGATAAATAAAGTTTTTAAAGATTATTAAGATTTTTCTCTAGATTGATAAAAAGGTATAGAAGCAAAAGTTAAGGAAATAAATGTTGCTGTCTTTACCTGACTGTCTATAGGAAAGTATTCCAAATTCATCTGCATATTACCAAACAAGAAAGATATAAATCAGAAAAAAGATCTAAGTAAAACACCAAAGAACACGTAATGATAAAAAGAAAATTTCAACCTCTCTTAATGCACCTATGCGAGGTAATACACTTGTGTCACTTTTGATGTGATTAATGAATTCCTTTGGAACAGGTGAACTGAAAAATATGAATGCCCTGGAAAAAAGATCAAGAGACGGGACCAGAGAACGTTATCAGACAACACCATGCTGAATGATCTAAATCACCAATCACATAAAATCAAAGTTTCCGGGGAAAATCATTCACATACTTCTTGTATAAAGGTTCCCTCCCAGACATGTCAGATAAGAACATGATAACACTGCATACTAGCAAAAGATAGTGTTAAAATGGGTTCAGGTTTTTGAAGCATTGATAGCATTTGTATAGAAAACATCTTAGAAAAGACAAGCAGATGTTAAAAGCAATAAAGAACTATACAGTGAAAGTTAATGAAATTTTGGAAGAAAGAAACAATATACTTTTCTTTTGATGGCTGGATAAAATATATAGCATCCATGGATGGTAACGGCTGCCTTCTCCTGAAAAGGTCTTCTACCACTGCGATAGACAAGAATCTCTTGTAAGTTGCTATAACCAGCTGCCAACAAACTATTCAAAATTAATACTCTCACGAATCTAACTATACAAGCTTACAGGAAACTCCTTGATCTGTAATATCTGCCATTTTACACGAGTGAGACATGACTTTTACGGTCACTTTATCCATTATTAGTACCTGCCGAAAATTAAGCAAAATTGGAGAAAACAGAAATTATATTTTAGACATGAGAAATTATAACTAATTACTCCAATGATCTATTGTGAGCTAAGCATAAGCAAATCGATTATGTAACTGTAAAAACTTTAGGATGTTTATCTAGCGTTTTATCTTTGATAAAGAAAACGGATGAAAAACGGGAAAAAAAAGAAGGTTTAGTAAGATAGAAATCAAATAATGAAATTTCGAAAACAAGAATTATAAGATCGAAACCTTCCAAGCAGATTTTGAACCTCCAGATGTCGAACATCCAAGCATTTCATACAATAGTCCTGGAAAGAAAGCAAACAAGTCATCAATATTGTAAGCCGAGCTTACAGAAACTCAACAAATTCTCCAAATAGTTGACAAATTCTTCAAACAGTTGAAATAAAAACCGTAGCTGAAAACACTTATTCAATCGGGGGCGCGCATTGAGACAGAGCGACAGAGCGCCAAAGATCAAGGTAATTGTAACTTTAAATTTTCAAGATCTTGAAATTCCGCGAAACAAACAGAAAAAATCTAAAACAATGAATTCAAGTAGAGAAGACATACGATCCCGGCTAAACTGACGAAAGACCTTGTATTCTTTTTCACCGCCATGAGAAGACGACTCAGAATCCGAAAACGACATCGGTAATTATCAAATCTTTCGATTTTGCAAACCAAAACAAGATGATTTTCAATGCCTATAAGACAATGATTAATAATTTTTAATCTAAAAAGGGAGACAAATTTTTTTGAAGAGAAAAAAGAGTGCATGCATTTGCGCTTGTAAGATGAGAGAAACATGGCGCAGGGTGAGAATGGTCGTTATATCGCGTGGGGTTAGTGTTGAATAAAATCGCGGATTTCGCTCTACTAAGGGCAAAAACGCGTTAAAACGACGCTGTTTTATGACCTTTAAGCGGTAAATAAACTTGAAGGTAGCTTAGGCTACACGCTAGCTCCTCACTTTATTTTTGGCTACTGACGGTCATTAATTTATAAAGTTATGCAATTACATATTTAATTCTGTGGTTAAATTCTGTGGTCGGTAGTTTTGTTCAATTGCCGTCTGTGTTTCGATCAAAATCTATGGAGTTTTTTTTTGGCCATGAAAAATTCATAATTTCCCAATTCTTGCCACTAGGTACGCTAAAATTCACCTAATTAGGCAATTTATTTATAATTAAGAAATAAGAGAAATGGAAGGCTGAGGAGGCGACACACAGAATTTATGCAATTTGATGATAATCAAATCTTTTCCCATTCAATTACATACTTCTAGCTATTCGCTTTTATTAATAAAAATGAAAACATAAAAAGAGAGAATCAATTCAAATCTCGGCATAATTAACCTCAAAGGATCAAAGATTAGCTTATGGTTTCACTTTCCCTCCTCTAACTTGTTTCTTGTATGGAATCCCAATAGCTTGGTCATCGATGAGACACCACACCATGCTATAGGTTTCCTCCTCAACTCCTGTATTATACTCTGTTAAATCACTCCCCATGGATGATCTTAAAAATCTATATATGACCGTTTGCATTCATTAGGAAAATAAAGAGGAAACTTAATAGCTGCCGAAGAGACAATTGGTATTGAGGAGGAATTATCACTGGGGAATTAATGCATCAGATTTGAACTTGGAGTTTGAATTGAACCACTTATATGTAAGTGAAGGGAGGCAGAATCACCAAAATGAAGAACGAAAAGATCAGATGAATAGAAAAAAAAGCAGAGGGAAGACAATGTCGGCTCAGGAGCTCTAAAGAAGCCTAGGCCAGTTTGGACTTAATGTGCTATTAAAGTGGCATTGATCGTAAGTTTCTTCTACACTTTGAATTCTGAAATGGACTCTAATTCATTCTTATCTCCTTTCACATATGGAAACTCATCCAATGATATTATACTTAAGCATAAAAGAAAGAAGATGTTTCAAGCCATTTTAGAGGTTTGTTGAGAATAAAGTGTAATTTACCATTTTTCCCCCTGCATTCGTTTTTCCTCTCAACTGGAAAGATTTAATGTAGACAATGAAGCCCTTGTTTGTCTGGTTTACATTATCTTTCATTTAGCACTATTTAATGGAATCCCTTCACCTCTACATCCTGTGATTCTTTATTTGACAGTAATGTTACATATTGGAAACTCTGGCAAACATGACCTAAAGAAGGCCTTTATCTTTACAACATTGAAGGGCTCCGGCGAAGATCTGGTCGATGCTGTACTTAAACTTGAATCCAGAATTCAAGAGCTTCGCTGATGACAGGCTAGATCTCCTTTGACCCTTAAAATCCTTCAATCGACTGCCAAAAGGGAGAAGAAAAACAAATCAAACTGATAATTAGCGGCAGTCTAGAAATGACAACATGCAGTAACATAGTCATAAAAAAAATAATAATAATCATGGAAGCTCACTCGATGGCCATTATTTCAAACTCGGGGTATTCGGTAGAAAGATGTTCGAACAAAGCATGAACTGATATATTGATCGATGAACAAATGTATCTCCCTTTCGCATTAGGATGCTCAAGAAGGAAGATAAGGGCATTGGCCACATCATCAGTGTGCACCATATTATAGGCACCGAAAAGGTACTTGTAATCATCACGTTTCCCTTGAAGATTAATTAGCCATGGAAGATCAGTTAACTTGTATCAAGGAAAAAGTTATATAATCGAATTACTGGCTAATTAGATAAAACATACCCAGAATCATGGTCAGCAAGACGTACACCGATGAAGGCATTTGGGGACAAATGAAGGGTCCAACGACCAAAGGAAGAACGAGAGTAACAACTTCTAATCCATGTGTTTCTGTAAATTCCAGGGCAGTCTTTTCTGCCATAATCTTGGAACCCAAGTAGGACATGCTTACAAGCCCGTTGCTTCTGCACAAATCTAGATCACTCCATGTACTTTCATCATTTACGCTTAGGCCTTTGTTATTATACAGTATGGCGCCCGCAGTTGAAGTGTAGATAACTCGTTTCACAGTCTTGGAATTCAAGGATGCCTTTAGAATGCCAAGCAATCCTTCAACAGCTCGTTTTGTCACCATTTCTTCAGGTTCTTTACCCTCAACGTCCATGGGGTGAGCAACATGAAACACTCCCGTACATTCTTGAATGGCCGCTTCGAAGCTAGCTGGGTCATTGAGATCTGCATTCAATATTTGAAGCCCGCGTGCTGCCCCTGGCAGGCTTGTGAGGTAGCTTATATCTCTCTTGCAATCTGCCCATATGTTCATAGATGCAGGTCAAAACCAAATTTGGGTCTCAGTGACAGCCCAACTTTAAACTCAATTCAAATAACAATGAAGAAAACTGGGCCTAAAACAAGCCTGTATGGGCTGAATCGATGTTTGTCTTACCAAGGTCAGGGTCTGACCTGGGCCTCGCTCAACCCAAGCCACTTGCAACATCGTTGACTTTTTGGCAGATGAAGGGAGTAATTTTGCGTTTCATTTGGAAAATATTGCGGTGTCCTTTTAAGGGGGAGAAAAAAGGAAAACCCGTCCATGGATTGAAGAAGGTGATCACGACAATATATGGAAAATATGGCTTGTAAAAATGTCAAAGTGTGATCACGACAATAGACGAGTTCTCTGAAAACGACAAGCTATCTAAAGCATCAATAAGAAAGTCAATTGATTTTCTTGTTGCACAATATATTTTTGATGAACACTCACGGAGCTGATTATAAGAACTTGCAAAACATGGAACTATTAGTAAAATTGGCATACTAAACTCTCCTCTAAAGGTCATCCAAGATTAATGCACATGTGTTTAGAAAAAAAGAAAGAACAACAAAAATAAAAGAAAAGTAATTAACCTGAATCCGATTTAGTACTAAAAGGAAAGAGCAAAAAAAGATTCATCAAGTTTATATACACCAGACGTGTGATTTGAATTTTCGTAGCATCCATTTTCTGAAGTCCAAAGTATTCATTGACAGCATTAACTATGATTTCTTTATAATTTGTCTTCTGTTATGTGAATAAGTATATTTATTGAGCCGTGGTCCATAAGAAATACTACGTGACAAGTCAACTCGGAACTCACCTGGGTCTGATCTAACAGTAGCTCGGACAAAGTAGCCATGCTCAAGAAGCCTCATAACCAGCCACGATGCTATGTAGCCTGTTCCACCGGTTACGCAAACGGTATTTCTATATTCCTCCATATCTCTCCCTCTCTCTTAATTAATCCGTTACCCTTGCTGAATGCTGACTTCTCCTTCTGCTGCAGTACTTAAGAACCATCTACCCAGTTCTTAACCCTTAAATAAGCACAAATGGTAGAGATTTTAAATATATTTTAACGTCGTTTTATTTTGATATATAGAATTAGAAACTTATCAATATTTTCCTCTTCAGTCGTCCATCAACGTTAATACTTGTTCAATTCTCTTGTCTTACAATGTAAACAAGCATTGTTAATTTATATATGTACATTTCTCTAATATGATAAAATTGTACCTCATATGAATATTCTTTCCCGGCCACTTTTTTTTTTATTTCTAAGATATATATGTCATGACGACTATTGTTTGTTGGGAACTTAATTATTATAAGAGATATATGCGATCATAAGAAAATTCGAAAATGCTAAATGATTCACCCATGCACCATTTAAGATACTAAATTTAGAAAGTTTTATATAATTACTATTTTACTTTTTCTTTTTTTTAAAAAAAAATATTTTATTTTTTCTTGAATTAAAAAAATGTTATTGCATTAAATAAAAAATAATTTCCTTAAATAAAAAGCCAACTAATCTTAAAGAGTGCATGAGTACACCGTTAGCAAAATCGTAAAAAATTTTACCCAAAAAAAAAAATTTAAAAGTGACTACAGCTAATTATTCATATATATATATATATATAGGTAGCATGAGAGTTACGCTAAGATATTCTATTCATGAGTTTATATTATATATGCTTTTTATAATAAATTGGTGGGACATAAATAATTAGTCCTGTAATTAGTAGGTGAATGAAGCCAATTGCGATCGAAGCTAAAATGGCGTTTACCTTTAACACTGGCATCTAACCTCCTTTTCAACAATTATATACTCTAAATTTTGAGGTGGATGAGAAGTAATAAACTACTAGAATTATAGACTATATTAAATCTAAAACAACGCAACATGTAAACTACTATACTTTTGTTCCGAGTCCATTATATGAAAACTTTTGCATCTCTTTTAGTGCTTCTGTCTTGTCTTTAATTTGTTACATTGCTCTTGGCCCAAGTTGTAACTTAATTCTCACAATAAGAGGTTCAACATTTTCTTATGCAGCGAATTTTGACTGATCAAAAACACTGCCATTTCTTTTGTTGGTCCATTCTCCCATATGATGAGAAATTTTATTAGTCTCCGGTCAAGAAAGAAAATTTTTCCGCTTTTTCCTTTATGCGTTGGTTGTGGTGGCATGTGGTTTTAGCATTTATAGATCCGACGGTAGCTTGAACAACTTCGTACCGTGTTGATTGTTGAAGAAGCCTAGCTGGCTCCCAAATTCAGGCTTAAATCTAAAATACAATTTACACATGATTCTTTCGTTTGTTTGTTCTCCTTGGACAACCTTACGATGAATCTGTTTTCACCGGCGGCATGTATAATGTATTTCATGAATTTCACTCCTTCGTACTGAAGGTCATCTACGTATGTTCATTTCTCCTTATTCTAGGAGTGTGATCTACGTCTACCCACCATAAATTTTGATCATTATTCTCGAAAAAAGAAAAATTAATATTGGGTATTCATTCTCAATAATACTTATAATAATCAAATGCATAAATATGCTGATTCTTTTCATGGAAACAACAAATATGATTTTTTTTAATTGGTTTAACAATAAGATAATATATTCTTTAGCAGTTTTCTTTACAAAACTAGTAAGTGGAGTATTATTTGATATCAAAGGAAAAAAAAAAAGAAAAAGAAAAAAAAGTGGCAAAAGGAGGAAAAAAAGAGTCAAATTTAACCCGAATAATTAGAAACCAAACAATTAATCATACTGTTTAGTCTTTGATAGAATTTAGAGAGCAACCGATAAAGATAATTACAAACGGGCTGACGGGGTGTTCCACCTTCTAGAATTATGAATTTTGACCAAACAAAGCCCTACTTAAAATATAAAGCAGCTGTTTGTTGTGCGAGAAAAAATCTTCTTTGTTACAAATGGTACTATAGTAGTTTTTTTTTTGGTGGAACAATTTATTTTATTTATTTAGTTTTTTTGGAATAGTATTAAAATTACTCGTTCTACATTAAATATTATTCCCACACTTAAAGCAAATTAGTCCACATTTAACTCCCTGGCTAGTTCCTAATACTAAGTTAGTCTGCCGCATTTACCCTCCTTCTTTGGTCTAGGAGAGGGAAAAAATATAAAAGAAAATTAAAATAAAAAAATAAAGAGTGAGAAATTTTTTTGTAATCCTTCCCTGATCCTTTTGTCTAGCAAACATGGATTCCACACCTTAGCTGCAATCCCAAATCCCGGCCTATTCCAAATCTGATAAACCCTAGATTCACGATCCCACTTTCAGTATTTTTTTTAAGGAAAAAGAAAGCCCAGTTCTTTTTCTTCTTTTTTTTTTCTTATAAAACTTTAAACATTGTTCTTTTTCTTGTTCGTGCGGTCATCCCTGTTTTCTTCTTGACTTGTTCTCTACCATGTACACCTCAGATTATTTTAGCGTCTAAGTTATTCAGACAACGTTAATTAGTTCTTATTAGTTTTTAAGCAGTTCCAAGCACTGTTCTTAAAGATTAGGAAAAATAAATATCAGACTTTTTTATTTGTCTCGTGTGTTATTTGTTACCTGGTATTATGCATAGATCTGGAGCAACGATGGCTTGGAACGTGTTCAAGTTTTGTACGGCTCTGAGAGGTCTGGGCTCGATCATGATCCTATTGGTTATGGGGGTCGTGGGTGTGACATTCTACTCGGTAGTATTGACTAATTATGGCCCAGCTTTGTACGATGGTGGCCTTGATTCCCTTATTGCCGCTGTTGCCTTGATCTTATTTCATTTTTTGGTAAGTGTAAAAGATTCAACTTTTTTTTTTCCTCTTCGATGTTTCTTTTTGTGGGGTGTTGATAGGTTTTAGCTCTCGTGACTCTGGATTAGAAACATTCGACCTGAAATTTAACAGCCTTTTTTTTCTTTGTTTTTTGTTTTGAGTTTCTGTAATTGCACTGAAATAAGCTCCGTTGAAATTAAATTCAACAAAGAACAAGGGCTCGGGGTTCTTGTTTTCAACAAAATTAAATTGGCTCAGAGAGTATTCTAACTTGAATTTTGTGTTTGCTATCTCATTAGTTAGATTAGACCGATCTTTCTGGATCTTAAATTTTATTCCTTTTTGCTCTACTGGTTATGAATCGTTTAAATTTTCATATTCTTTTGCTAATTCTTGTATATCAGGGAAAAGAAAGAACAAATCTGATTCGGGGTTTTGGTATTGAGTACTTTCAGTGCTAAAATATGCTGTGGGTTAGTGGGGTTGTGATTAAAGTACTTACATTTGCTAAAAGAACGTAGAAATAATGGATAATTAAGTCTATGGTGGAAACTGACACTATATGTGAAAATTTTGATGTGATCCCGCAGTTGGTTATGTTGTTGTGGAGTTACTTCTCCGTTGTTTTTACTGATCCGGGTAGTGTGCCACCTAACTGGAGGCCAGCGGTGGATGAGGAGAGGGGGGAGGCCGACCCATTGAATGGTTTAGAGTTCAATGGTTTACAGTCAGACCCATCAAATCAAAGAATTCGGTATTGTCGGAAATGCAACCAGCTGAAGCCACCTCGCTGCCATCATTGTTCTGTTTGTGCGTTCTTCAGTTCCTTTTCCTGATTTGCTAATAATATTGTAATTAGCAATGACCAATTTCTTAGCAATCTCTTTGTTTCAGGTGGGCGATGTGTGCTGAAGATGGACCATCATTGTGTGTGGGTTGTCAATTGTGTTGGTGCACTTAATTACAAGTATTTCCTTCTTTTCTTGGTATGTCTGCTTCAACTTCAGATCAGTTCTCAGACATTTTTATGCTTTCAACGTCCTAGTTGCTTTGTTTGTCTTAGCTTAAAGAAGTTCATATTTCGGTTCTCTTATGGAAGCAGAAATTGAGTTGTGGGATGTTTCTTGCCTTGTATTTCCTTCTTTTGCTTTGAGAAGTTCACATTTTGACTATGAATTTTATACCTCAATGCAGTTTTACACATTCCTGGAGACGAGCCTTGTTACTTTGGCCTTATTGCCACATTTCGTAGCCTTCTTTAGTGATGGAGAAATTCCCGGAACTCCTGGCACACTTGCAACCACTTTTCTTGCCTTTGGTATGGGTTGCTTGGACATTTCTTCTCACCTTTTTAACTTTGTGAGTATCAATTAATGTATGATTATGTTATGTTGTCACAGTTTTGAATCTGGCATTCGCATTGAGTGTCCTGGGGTTCTTGATAATGCACATATCGTTGGTGGCTGCTAATACCACAACTATTGAGGTATCTTCATCTTAACTTTTGATATGATGTCATAAAAGTTGGTGTTTTCTGACAAAAGTCTGTGATTGTCTTTTGGACAGGCATATGAGAAGAAAACCACTCCAAAATGGCGTTATGACCTTGGTCGGAAGAAAAACTTTGAACAGGTTAACAGTTTTTGCAATATATTGCTGTTGTTCCTTGTTTCTTTACTGGTATTCTTGCATGAAAAAAGCAGTCATCTCATGGTCATTTGATGATTGTTCTGGTCAAAATCAATTAATCCTCAACACTATCTTATTTCAGTTGGGTTGTCACTTGTCTGAATTTGTCACTAATAAGTTTTGCTTTTAATTCATCTTCAACAAGTCTTCATGGCTTTGCCACCGATTCATTTGATGGCTAACTTCCAAATATTTCTGCTGACTAAGTTTTATTCTCTTTCAAAAATTAATGGAGTTTGCGTTGCTATAGCTGGCTTCTCTAGCTTGTTAACTGTGATTAGTTTACTCAAGTTTTGGTGTTTGTCTGTATATAGGTGTTTGGAACAGACAAGCGATACTGGTTCATTCCTGCATATTCAGATGAGGATCTGCGACGGATGCCGGCACTTCAGGGCCTTGAATATCCATCCAAGCCTGATTTTGATTCCCAGGAGTTTTAAAACTCCTGCAGGCCAGAAATTTGGAAAATTTTCTTGTAATTATAGATACGGAAGCCTGATGCATCGTTCACTTGTACTCTAACAGGTATAAACTCGCCGGCCAGATTGGCTTCTAACTGTTCATTCCCACGGGCATGTTCGTGTAGAAATAACAGTAGAGTGAAAGGGAGAATATCAGGGAAAGCAGCGTATGGTCGCACAAACGGAGGATGAATGATGGGCTGACAATTTGATTTTCTTTATGTTTCTAATTAGATTCTCGGAAGGCTGGGAACGGTAGTCTTAGGGTATGGATTATGGAATGTATCATTTCACGTTGCGGTTTTAATTTTAGTTCTTGTAGATTTGTTCTACTGATTGGAAACATAGAGAATGCATTGGGATGAAGTATGAATTTCGTTTATGCTTCTCATATCTCATTCGGTAACTGTATATTTGTATGTTGATTTCATTATTTTAAGTTCTTTATACATCAGCTTATAGATTGGATAAATTGTTGGAATGGAAGTGTTTTTCTGATAATATTGTTTCATTGAAACCCCGCTAGATAAAAGGTAAACAAAAGAGTTGCTTTTTGAGAATGTGCAAAACAAATACTACTATCAAACGTACATGGTTATTTTCGTATGATACTTAAATTTGTCTTTTGAGTTAGAAAGTTATGAATATTTGATTTTCCTTTTCTCTCAATAAATTCTTCCGAGTTCAGAACGTAAAATCTGTAAATACTCTTAGATTTTCTAAGAAAATAGTAGAAAAGAAAAAAAAAGGATACTACTTAATAATGAAAGAGAAAATGTTTGATAAGAATTGTTTATAAAACACGGGGTTTTACATCCTTAATAATAACATGTCATCTCAGTTTTTTTAAACTTTTCACAAAACTTTAAAATAATTATTAATGTGCACAATGATTTATAAATAAGTATAAATTTGTTCAAAGTTTAGCCCCAAGTTAAAAAAAGATTTGTAGGGTAAATCTTAAAATTTAGGATATTATTAAGGTAGGATTATAGTAATTATAAAAAAAAATTTCAGTTTGTAAAAAAAAAATAAAAAGTTCTTTTATTTAAATAATTGTGTGTGCTATAATATATTATAAAAATTTATAAAAATTTAAAAAATCTGATGTAAATGTGTGAAACCCTCTTTTACAGTCAGTCTTATCAAATTTTTACTGATAATGAATATCCAAATCCGACCGTTGTCCGAAGTGAAAAACCGGAACATTCTAGCATATAGACGAGAGTGACTTTCAAGGATACGTGTCGCCTACTCGCCTTCTCAAACATTCTAAGTTCCTAATTTAAGGTCGGACTAGCTAAATGGGCTCTTTTTCCTTTACGGACAAAACTAATTCGAAGTCGAAGGACATTCTGATTCCTTCTTTCGCCCTTGGAAGCCTTTCTTCTCTAATTTTTGCAATCCACTCATTTCACAGGTGACAAACATCTTTCTCTTTCTTATTATTTCCCTCAACTTTTGAAACTGCATAATAGCCCAAAAATGTATTGCTACTATGACTGCAGATTAAGAAGTTTCGCAATCATGTTCATGATATTTGAATTTGAGCTAAGAATCTGAATTTTTAAGTTTTTTTTTTTTTTTTCACCTGAAGTTGAATTTCGATTCTTTTCCATGCATGATCATTTGAATTGCTGAGTCTATTAACAAAATTTTTCTAAATAATGAGATAGTTTATATAAAAGGTACAGTTTAAGAATCAAGGATCATCTATCTGAAAGTTTCTTGTTTTGCATATAAATTTGTAGTTTCTGATTTCCTACTTCTGTTCCCATGTGCTTTTCAGCAATAGAACAGGGCATAAGTATCACCCCAGATGTCTATGCAGTAATTAGCTAGTAATGATACTGGGTCGTTAAGTCGTCAATTTAATGATCATCTTTGGAAGAATTCTCTCTCTTTAATTGTTAGATGACGGTATTGGTCTTGTACTCTAATTTTGTTTTAGTTTAAGCTATCCTCTTTATGTAATGTAGTAGAAAGAGAACAAAGATTGAGTTTCAACGTTTTGGAGTTGCTCTTCGACACTTGTTGATATTCTTGAGGTTTTATGAAAGAAAGTGGTATCTTAAATGTGCTTTTTTTCCCCCTTTATACTGATTATACATTTATGCTGCTTTCAGTGGGAATATTGCATACAAAAATGCAGAGGGAAAGAGAAGGCAGAAATGACCTCTTTGATATGGGCCAGGCATTTGATGCTTTCAGGAGATTTGGCAGCTTTGGCTCTCAAAGAACTATGATGCCTAGCCTATATGGAGGCAGAGATCCTTTCGATGACCCATTCTTCACTCGTCCATTTGGTAGTATGTTTGAATCTAGCATCTCTAATCCAAGTAATGCTTTTAATGAAGCACCAGAGAGCAACATATCAAAGGGAATAGTGATAGAAGAACTGGACTCTGATGGTGAGGAGGATAAAGGAAAAGCCACTGAGGATGCTGGGTCCAGCAAAGAACCATCTGTTGAGCACCCAGATGATTGCACTAATGGTAAAGCGATTTTGATTGAGTAGAATGTATATAAGGTCTTGCTTTTAAGTTTTAGTTAATTACGCTTATGTAGGTTCTAATGATTACTGCTGTGTCTAGCAGATGGGAAGATTCAGAATGTGAATCATAGGAATGACTATGGCGGGGTGGAAGGAACAAAGCCACAGGCTCGCACTTTTAGTGTTCAGACTTGCAAAGTGACGTACGGAGGTGTAGATGGAGCTTATTACACTTCTTCAAAAAGCAGAAGGACAGGCAGTGATGGAGTAAGTAACTTTTTTTGGGAGTGCTCATTGGACATTAGATCTCTACTTGCTTTTAATGTATGTGTTGGTTTTCCAGGTGGTTATTGAGGAGAGAAAAGAAGCAGATAAAACGACAGGTGAAGCAACACATAGAATTTCTAGAGGAATTCATGATAAGGTGATTATTCTGTTGCTGATGCTACTAGCCTTTCAAGGAAGATTAGTAAATAAGTCCAAGCATAAGCATTTTGTTATTTATGTTGGTCACCTTTTGAGTTATGAGGTTACTGTAAATTTCGGTGTGTTTTGAAAGACTATATCCTCCATGATATCTCACAATATACCTGTTCTCAAGGAGTAAGTAGTTGTTTGTACTAACGTGGGCAGACATTCAATGCTCTAGTCTAATGTTTTGTCCTATAAATTCGGTATCTAGCCAAATGCTAATTTTGAATATAGTGTTTTTCTGCTGTCTTTCACTGTTATGGGAAATCTGTAAAGATGGTCTAGGGGGAAAAAAGGAGTCGAGTGTCGCTTGCAGCTATTTTGGGTGTTTAATTTTGCTAGGATTGAGGAAGTTTCTTTCTTCATGCAGGGCCATTCTGTTACAAGGAAGCTCAATTCATATGGTAAGGTGGACACAGCCCAAACATTACACAACTTGAATGAAGGTTTGTTCCGTACTTGCTTGCTCTGATTCTTCAAGAGCATTGCGCTTGAGTGGAACTGAACATAATGCTTCTTTATTAGATGAGCTTGTGGATTTTGAAGAGGCTTGGAAAGGCAATAGTCAGGATCATTTGCCCTCTCGGAGTGATGGATTGAACATGCATGCCAATGCTGGTAACATTTCTTTTAACTTTTATAATTACTCTTTTTCGTGCTTTTAGAGTATCATATCCTTCCTTTATATAATATAATATAATATATACGATTAATATTGTTCTGCCCACCTTAAAAAAAAAGGCAACTCTTGGAAGGTTTGATTTTCTGGGTTTACCTAAATGTTGAGGTTCTTCTGTATCCAATGGGAATGCAGGATCTAGCAGTGACGAACAGAAGGGGAAGGCATTGTGGGACAATTGGAGACTTCCATTTAGACAGCAGGTGCAAAAGACCAGAGATCAAGGTCAAGGATCAGATAGTGAAACAAGAAGTAATCCTGGAGGTAGAACTAAGAAGATTGTCAGGATTAATATAGAATGAATGAACCATGGATAAGCAATTACTGGTTATGCCCTTTATTCGGTACCCAAGCCTAGTTTTAATACAATTTCAGTCTTGTAGAAATTTATAATTCCAAAACATGGATGTTTTCTTCCATTTAGATCAAGCAGGTGTTAACCTGCTAGATATGTTTCGTTCTTGTTTGACGCACATGTAACAATTGAGTATTTTCGTTACAGAGTATTTTTCTTTTTATATTGCGTTATAGCACTAGCAAGGATTGGAAAATGCAAAATGATTGTAAGTATGAACAGAACTTCATTGCCCCTCCTGAACTTAATCGTTACAGCTCCGGGTTTGTTTTCTTTTGGTATTGTTTCGCTTTATGTGCCTCGTGAGAATAACAAAGAAACCTCACAAATTTGGCGCATAAAAGCAATCATTTTTTTTTGGGCTTTTGGGCAAAAAGAAAGATCGATCAATTATTGCACCATTTAAAAATCTTCATCTATGCCTTGATATTTGGTACACAGCTTTGTTAAACCAGATCAAAGAACTGATGAAAGAATCAAAACAAAAGAGCGTAATTGTATTGAAGAGAAATCGTGCAAGTCCTTGAAGCCTCTCAAGAGTCGAGCACTGACTAGGAAACAAACTAAAACAGAAGGGCAGCGGCAGAAGACAAGTAAAAGCTGCTTTCAAGAATCCCAAATTGTGAGTGAGACCACAAAACAGTGTAATGTGATGGGTAGGCTGTGATTGTCAATGCACATGCATGAAGAGCAAGGTAATCTAACTTAGATTCTAGTGTTGGTTGTTGGGGAAATAATAAGCATTAATGTACCTTTTTCTAGTGTTTTCCATGTCAACTTGATTGGAATTGAGCATATTTTCTTGCATCAAAGTTTTCAATCTTTGCACCATTTTTCTTATTATTACTAATTATTTATTCACTTGGCCGGTGAAGCTAATTATTATTTATGAGAATCAACAAAATTAGAGTAATCTTGCAAGAGTTTTGTCTCTTGACTATTTTTGTTGGAAACCAGGATACTCTTGCTTCTGAAAATCCATTGAAACATTGATGTTTTATGAAAGATTGGCTCAAAATTTTCTCTGCTTGTTACCAGATAAGAGCATTAGAATGAATCAAACTGCGTGTTATCTAGGTATATGTTGTTAAGCTTCGTTTGGGTTTGGCCGTACAAAACAACTTCGAAGGTACGCTAAGGTTTTTGCTATCCTGCAAAAGCTTCCACATCTTAAAACGTGCCTAAAAAATTTTCTTGTGGTTCACAAAGCAAAGGACATCAGAGCTAATATGTGAATATTTTGGGAATGGGGTTAGTAGAAATTAAGTCAAATTCTATCTGATTCAAAATATCTACGCATTTGAGCTACATTTTCGAAGGTCACAAAATTATAAACAAGAGCTAAGCTCGCGAGTGGTGCGGGGAATTGTTCGTGGGACTAGTTGGCAACATGTGGGAGTCATTGGCTACACGATCCATCTCTGATTCATTAACTTTTAATATTGATCTTGAATTTTCGGACAAAATTTAAGCTAAATAGATTCGAGACTATGGGCTGTGTGTGGTTTTTGATATATAGATTTGTTGAAGCTGTTTACTTCGGGGTGATTTGGGAAGACAGTTGACGAGCGTGAGAGTACTTCCTCAGGGACAATACCTGCAAGACAAGGGGAGAGGCCGGCGTTTGGCCGGCAATTCCCTCTCCGACGGTCAAGTCAGTGGGGCTCCAGAGAGTGTAGTGGAGTAGTAAAGGGTAGAAGTGTGTTACCGTTAGGGCTCTATCTGGGTCCTTTTATAGTGCAAGGCCCGAGTCCCAAGGTCTGACAAGGTTGGTGAGGTTAGAGTCATCCGTAGGATAAGAAGACGTGGTCGTCCACAGGGCGCGGGGAGGCCGATCGACTTTAGGCACTTGGTAGGGCTGTGCTCAACAAGTGCCCCCCAACGGTGAGGGGGGCCATAACGTGGCTCGTCGAACCGTTTTTCGTTTTACTGTGTGTGTGTGTGTTTTTTTTTTTTTTTTTTTTTGCTTTTGTAAGAATGGTCGACTTTTAAGCGGAGAGGGAATCGATCGTCCGTATAGTTGGATTTGAATTTTGAAATGAAGTGCGGGGAAAAATCGAGGCGGTCGGTGGCCAGAGGTACCACGTGTCGACGATCTGTTGGTGGAAATCATGATATAAATATCATGGTCGAGAGCCTTTCCTAACTTTTGACATTCCGCTGTTTGCTCTTCTGTTCTCCGAGGCTCTCTCTCGATTTTCTTCCTCGATTTCCCAGGTTCCGTTCTTTGCCGCCACTGTTGTTCCCGCCGGTGTTGTTGTCCGGTTGAACCGTTACCAGTTTCTCCTTCCGGTTAGTTCGCCTTTCTCTTATCTCTTGTTTAGCTTCGGTTTGCGTCAAGTTTTTGAATTCTTCTAGTTTGTCGTTTTCAGTTTGTTGCTCGTTTTGTCATCATGAGTGAATCGAGTGAAGCTAGTAGTAATCTAGGTTATAGCGGGGTTAAGGGGAATGATGAGTATGGGGATGAAAGTTCAAGCCCCACTTCGAGTAGTGTTGCTGCGTCTGGTGAGGAAGGCGGTGGGGGAACTGTTGACGAGTCTAAGGGGGTGCCGGTTGCAGATGCAGCTGGTTCCAGTCGTCAGATTGCTTCGGTTGCTGCAGTTGACGACGATCGAGTACCCTTGGTCGTCATAGAGGGTAGTGCTTCTGGGTTGGCCCCAGAAGTTCCAGTTAGCGAAGATCCTGGTCGTCAGCAGAGAGATAGGAAGCTTCGTGATGTCAAGGCTGTGGCTGACAGTTGTGACACACGATATAGGAATGGTTCATGCTCAGATGCCGATCAAGAGAGGTTAAAAATGTATTCTTGTGAGTGGGGCTTTGAGCATCTTGATTATGCCATTAGGCTAGTTGGGAAGAAGAGAAAACCAAGTGAGGTGACTAAAGACGGGTGCTCGGTCGTGTTTTATGAGGAGTGTTTCAAAGGTGGCTTGAGGCTACCATTGGCTCCATTCTTTTGCCGAGTGCTCAGGTACTTTGGTCTGGCGCCGAGTCAGCTTGCTGCGAACGCGTGGAGGGTTCTGGTCTCTTATGTCGTCTTCTGTCGGTATAAAGGCTGGACGCCATCCATTAGCGTTATTCGCAGTCTGTACTTCCTGCGATTCACGAACGGCTTCTTCAATCTCCAGATGCGTAGTGGGAAGTCAGTTTTCAAGACTCCTGGCTCCAACCGCGACTGGCATTACCGGTACTTTGTCGTCCATAAGCCCTTGTCGCTTGAGTGGGGTTGTGCAGTCGAGTGGAGGGATACAGACACGGATTTGATAAACAAGACGGACGCCATTATGCTTCATGGCTGGGAGCAAGAACAGTTCGACTTTCTGTCTAATCAACATAATAGGATAGACAGCAAGGATCTCGTTCACCCCCGCCGATTGCAAGTCTGTGGAATAGGTCGTCCTGGGTCTACACCATACGCCCAATCACCTTGTGGTCCGCTTTTAATCGGTGGTAATCTTCATACGATTGGTGGTGAGGGTGAGATTAGGAGTAGACGGAAAAAACGAAAGGGCGACTCCCACCTTGTGGCTCGTCCTAGGGGAAAGGTTGGGACGTCCAAAGGTGGTGCGAGTACTCGTCGTGGGCTTGTTGAAGAACAGCCTGTCGGAGACAGTGGAACAGCTCAAGGCATTGAGGCTGGTTCCGCCATGGTGGTGTATGGGGGTGACGATCTAGCTGAGTTGAGGTCGTCTTCCCAAGCAGGCATATCAGGTGATGGGGTGGGCAATCGGGTTAGGAGGTGTCGTGTAGTCACTAGGTAGTGACCCAGGTATAGTCACTTCACTAATCTGACGATCGTTTCTTTGGCAGGTTCTGGAGTTGCAGACATGGTGTTTGATGATACTCCTATCTCCCTCTCCCCTGCTGCCCTGATCAGGATGAGTAAGGGTCAAAATCCCTTGGCTGCAGGGTCCCAAGGGTTATCTGCCGTCCGTCCTGAGTCTAAGAGGAGAGCTCCTGCTCCTGAAGCCGATCGTGCCAAAAAGAAACCTGCGGGGGCCTCCAAGTTTGCCCACAGCACTAGTGGGTCGTCGTTACCGAGCAGGGCTGCCCAACCTACTGCCTCCTTGCCCATGACGGTCACCGTCCATCCTCCGGTCGTTCTTGTTTCTTCATCGGAGAGGGCGCCTCAACAGCCACAGACGTCGAAGAGCTTGGTCCCGGGATCGGTCATATGTCCCTGGGTTGGAGACGAGCGGTTGAATAATGCGGGGAGTATCCTGGCCCATCCAGCTCGAGCAGCGGATTCTCAGCCGATCGACAGTGATGTGGACCGGGACTTTCTGCGCAACCACATGACGCAGCGGGAATGTGCAGGGTCATCAATAGCTCTCGTGCGCCAGGTAGGACGTTTTACTTGCGCTTCTGTGTTCAAATCCATTCGTACTTACAAGATCGTTTTTTACAGCTAGAAACCGTGATGTATGGCTGGGTGGAGCATATGGCTAATGCTGAGGAGAGCTATAAAAAATCCCAGGACTTTGTCAAGTCGCTGCGCGAGGGCCAAGCAGCTTAGAAGAAAAGACTGGAGGAGAAGCTTGCGATGGCCGATCGCGAAAAAGAGCGTGCGCAGAAAGATGTCGACCTTGCTCTGAACAAGGTCGTCGAG
The DNA here is from genome assembly GCA_030664755.1 of Microcos paniculata. Taxonomy (NCBI): domain Eukaryota; kingdom Viridiplantae; phylum Streptophyta; class Magnoliopsida; order Malvales; family Malvaceae; genus Microcos; species Microcos paniculata. The sequence goes on from CP131461.1 coordinate 39,622,165, forward strand.
CTGACTGATAAGGTGAAGGCCCTAGATGATAAGTTGGCAGCTGAGTCTACGGCTAAAGAGAGTGCCGTGCAATCCGCCAAGGAACTCAAGGAGGAAAACCAGAAACTAAAGGTACGATCGTCTCCTAGTTCTGTTTTGTAGTTGTATTTGGTCGATCGTCTAATCATAAGGATTCTGTAGGAGGAGATGGCAACCATGGAGGCGAGCTTTGAGGCCGCTGTGGAAAAGAAGGTAGGGAGCCTGTCCGCAGCCATGATGACTTATGGCAACATGATGCGCGACAATGCCATTAGGAGGATCCGGGAGGCCTTTCCAAATGTGAAGGTGGATGGGTTGGATTTTACTCTCCCTGATGAGGACCCTGAAGTTGAGCCGAGCCAGATGTCGGGCATCAACGTTGAGCAACTTATCCGGACTCCTGACACCCCAGGATTTGACAGTCATCCCTCCGAAACCGCCGACCCTCAAGTCGACGTTGTTGTGGTCGACGTTCCCGAGGACCAAGAGACGACCGCACTCCAGCCTCCTGCCGAGAAGTAGATTTTGTAATAAGAGTTGAAACAATTTGTTCGTTCGTTTTATGACTAAATTTGCTCAATAATAAATGTCGTGTTTTTTCATTCCCATGATTTGTGTTATCAAAGCGATCTTCATTTGTCGCCCGCTATCCTTGGTTGCTATCGTCGTTTTACTCTAGTAGGTATCTCGTCGGGGTTTGATTAATCCATACGGTTTTGTAGAGTTGGATGAAATGTGGATCGTTGAATTCATTGTCTCAAAATGTACAAGAGTCGATCATGTAGAAATGTCGAGTAATCACATTAAAAGTAGTATCTCTTCAGGTGAATGGCGTTCCATGTACGAGGAACTCGTTTGCCGTTCATACCTTCCAACCGGTATGCTCCTTTTCCGAGAACTTCGATGACCCTATACGGGCCTTCCCAATTAGCGGATAGCTTTTTCCTTTCAGAAGTCGGTCGACTGGCCTCACAGTTGCGAAGGACGTAATCGCCGACCTGAAATTGCCGAGCATTAACTCGTTGATTGAAGTATTTGGCTACCTGTTGTGCTCGTGCTGCAGTTTTCAATTGGGCGTCCTCTCGGGCCTCCTCCAAAAGGTCGAGATTCGAGCGTAGGCCCGCCTCATTGCTTGATTCGTCGAAATGGAGAGTCCGGTGTGTCGGGACCCCGATCTCCGCTGGGACGACTGCTTCGCAGCCGTAGACTAGGTTGAAAGGGGATTCTCCAGTCGTCGTGCTGGCTGTTGTTCTGATTGCCCAAAGGGTATCGGGAACTTCTTCTACCCAAGAGCCGTGTGCGTCGTCTAGCTTTTTCTTAATGCTCCGGAGAATCTTGCCGTTCATGGACTCAACCTGGCCGTTTGCTTGCGGATGGGCGACTGACGTGGACCTTAGCTCGATGCTGAAGTTGTTGCAAAGCTCTCTTACCCGTTCAGCATTCAACTGGGTGCCGTTGTCGACTACTATAGTTTTAGGAAGACCAAATCGGCAGATGATGTTCTGCCATATGAACTTTGTTACGGCTTGCTGAGTGATTGCCGAGAGGGGTTCGGCTTCTACCCACTTTGAGAAGTAATCACTGGCCACGATAAGGAACTTTTTCCCTTTAACGACCGGGAATGGCCCAAGTAGATCCAGGCCCCATTTGAAGAATGGCCATGGTGATCGAACAGTATTTAATTCTTCAGCTGGCATCCTGGACACCTTTGCAAACTTCTGACATTTGTCACATTTTTTGACCAACGCAGTCGCATCCTTTTTCATGGTCGGCCAGTAGAAACCCTGTCGTGCTGCCTTTTGAGCGAGTGTTCTTCCACCCATGTGATTCCCGCACACGCCTTCGTGGATTTCTCTCAGGATATATTCAGCTTCTTTGGGGTCGACACACCTCGCCAGTGGCTGGTTGAAGGACTTTTTGTAGAGCACGTCGTCGACTATGATATATCTTGAAGCTCTCCTTTGCAGGATCAGTGCTTCGGCCTTATCTTGTGGCTTCTCTCCTTTCAGGTATCGAACGATTGGCGTCAGCCAACAATCGTCTTGGCTTATGGTTTGAACTTGTAGAGCATGCATGTTTTTCCAGCTGCTCGGTCGATCGACATATTCCAGGGTCACCTTTCCTCTAATAGTGGAGCTGGATGAGGCCATTTTGGACAGTACATCCGCTCGGCTGTTTTCTTCTCTGGGAATCTGGTGCAAAGAGATTCTGTTGAATTGTTTCCATAATTCCTGGACTGTTTTATGGTAAGCGACGAGGTTGGCTTCCTTCACCTCATATTCGCCCAACACTTGTTTGGCTACCAATTGTGAGTCGACGTGCACTTTTATCTGCCGAACACCGATTCCTAGGGCTAGACGTAGACCAGCGATCAGTGCCTCGTACTCCGCAGCGTTGTTGGATAACGGGAAACCAAAGGTTAAGCCGTATTGGAATTCTTCCCCTTCTGGGCTGGTTAGAAGCAGTCCTGCTCCTGACCCTTCTTTAGTTGCCGACCCGTCTGTGAACAGTTGCCAATCTGTTAGTGACGGTCGTACTTTTATAGTCGACCCTTGTTCGTTGCTGACTTCTTCGGTCGGTGTTGTAATAGCAGTAGGCGCGTTTTGAGGGGCGGTGAAAGTGCATTCTGCGATGAAGTCGGCGAGGGCCTGGGCTTTTATGGCTTTCCTGCTTTGGTACTCGATCCCGAATTCACTCAACTCAATGTTCCACTTTATCAGTCGTCCTGAGGTGTCGACTTTGCATAAAATTTCCCGCATCGGCTGGTCGGTTAGCACCGTAACTTTGTGGGCTTGAAAGTATTGTCTCAGTCGTCTTGCGGCAGTGATTAGGGCAAAGGCCATTTTTTCTAGTCGGCTGTAATTGCATTCCCCGTTTTGCAATGCTCGGCTGACATAATATATGGGGCGGTCTTCTTGTCCTGCTTTCTTGACCAATACCGCTGCGACGGCTTCGTCGGATGCTGCAACATACAGATATAGGTCCTCCCCAGACTCCGGTCGACTGAGTAGCGGCGGATTACACAGATAGCTCTTCAACTGCTCAAATGCCTGTTGGCACTCGTCCGTCCACACGAACCTGGATCTACATCTAAGCAATTTGAAGAATGGTAGGCATTTTTCTGCAGACTTCGATACGAACCTATTTAATGCCGCCACCCGACCGGTTAGGACCTGTACTTCTTTGACGGATCGAGGTGGTGCCATATCCAGAATGGCTTTGATTTTCTCTGGATTGGCTTCGATTCCTCTTTGGGATATCATGAAACCGAGGAACTTGCCAGCTTCCACGCCAAATGTGCATTTAGCTGGGTTGAGTTTCATACCGTACAGCCTAAGCGTCTGAAATGCTCCCTCGAGGTCTGCCAGATGTCGGTTGAAATCGGGACTCTTGACGAGCATATCGTCTACATACACCTCTATTGAGCGGCCTATCTGCTCCTTGAAGATCCTGTTGACGAGGCGTTGATAAGTTGCCCCTGCATTTTTTAACCCGAAGGCTGTGACATCATAACAGTACAAACCATCCTCGGTGATGAACGCGGTCTTTTCCTGGTCTTCCTCCGCCAGTGGAATTTGATGATAACCGGAAAAGGCGTCCATGAAGCTTAAGTATCGGTTTCCTGATGATGAGTCCACCAGCCTGTCGATCAATGGGAGTGGGAAACTATCCTTTGGGCAGGCTTTGTTCAAATCGGTGAAGTTGACGCACATCCTCCAACTACCGTTCGACTTTTTTACCAAGACGACATTCGAGACCCACTCAGGGTAATGAACTTCCCTGATGAATCCCGCTTTTAGGAGTTTTTCCACCTCTTGTCGTATGGCAGTGATTCGTTCGGGGGCAAACTTTCTCTTCTTCTGCTTAACCGGTTTTGAGCCGGATTTGACGTTCAGTCTGTGAGACATGATCGTCGGGTGAATCCCTGGCATGTCCGCCGCTGACCATGCGAAAATGTCTGAATTATCTATCAGAAATTTCACCATCCGTTCCTGTTCGTCATTTGTGAGTCTGGAACCCATTTGCGTCATTCGCTCGGGTTCGGACAAGCTTAATGGTACTTCCAGCGTTTGTTCAACTGGTTGAGCTTTGCTGAGTGTTTCTTCGTCCCTGGTGTCGAGCATATCTAGTGTGCTGCATGATATTGCGAGCGTCTCGCTCTTGTAAAACTGATGCTCTCCAAACCCATGGAATTCTAGAACATTAATCTCCATATCGCATATACCGGTCGGCCTTAATGTAGCTTGCCCCCCAGTTCTTGTTGATTCTAGAGTTTCCAGTTCGTCTCTTGCTTCAGCGGTTTGTCGGGACATGACAAGTGATACCAGATGACACTTTCTGGCCATTGCTTGATCTGTCTGCATGTAGCCTATGCCCCCCGGTGTAGGAAACTTGACTTTTAGGCAGTAGATTGCTTCTACCATCCTTGTCCTTTTCATCATTGGCCGTCCGATAATGGCGTTATACGGGGACGGTTGATCCACCACAATGAATGTTGCCATGTGATTGAGCACATGCCGTCCGTCCCCGACGCATATTGGCAGCTTGATCAGTCCCTTTACTGGAATACGGTTGTTGCCAAATCCATAGATAGGCTCACATGGAGATAACTGCTCATCCTTAAACCCCATGGATATGAATGCTTTGTAGATGATAGCGTCGACTGCGCTTCCGCTATCTACGAGGATCTTGTTTACCTCGTAATTCCCAATAATGGCTTTGACAACAATTGGGTCGTTTCCCGTATCGTATACCAAGTCCGATTCGTCTGGTTTGAAAACGATTGCCCATTCACTGTCGTCTTTCCATTCCGTTGGCTGGGTGCTGGTGCCGATCGAGTAAACGCTTCTCAGGTGTTCCTTTCTCTTAGACTTGGAGGTGGCCCATTCCTCTGTGAATCCCACAATCGTGTTAATTACGCCGTGCACCTGAGGTCGCTTATGCTCCGTTCTTTCCTGCCGATCGACATTTCCGCTTCCATTGTGTTGATTGGGATTTTTACAATAGTTTCGAAGGTATCCCCTCGAGATCAAGTCTTCTATTGCTTGCTTGAGATCATAACATTCTTCCGTTGTGTGGCCACCGTCTTGATGAAAATCGCAATGTTTTCCTTCATTCTTCCCTCCCCTCTTCGGGTTCTTCATAGGTTGCGGCCACCGTATTCTGTTCGACATTTCACCCTTAGAAATGCTGTGCAATATTTCTGTTCTAGTGGCCGTCAGTGGGGTGAAGTCTTCTGGGCGACATCTTGGGACGACCGCCTCTCTTCGTGGTGGCTCCATTCTAGGGGGTGCTTCAATTCTCAATGTTTTCCCTTCCCGTCGTCGACCCCTCGTGTCACGATCACGAGGGCGGGAAGGCCTGTCGTCTGTAGGGGGTCGGCTGTCTTGCCTGTTGTCCGTTCTGCCATCATTTCTTCGATACGCTTTGTCATTTGCTACCTCAGCCTCCTCTGCTTCGGCGTATCTATGGGCTTTGTCAATCAGCTCATGTAACTTGGTAGGTTTGTTTTCTGTCAAAGCATACCTCAAATGTCGGTTGCGGAGGCCGGCTATGAAGGCCTCGATGGCGAAACTTGGCGATAGTTCCTCTATTTCTAAAACTGCAACATTGAAGCGATCTACATACGACTTCAGTAGCTCATTCGGCTCTTGTCTGATCGTCATCAGTGTGGCAGGTGTCCTCTTTGGCTTGCGTCGACTTGAGAAGTGGGACATAAAGGCTACACTGATCTGAGTAAAGTTGACGAAAGAGCCTGCCGGTTGCTTGTAAAACCATGTGCTTGCTATACCCGTTAGGGTTATGGGAAAGATTCTGCATTTTACTGCGTCGGAAGCTCCATATATATTGGGCGATTCTTTGAAACATGAGAGATGATCTTTCGGATCCCCAGTCCCATCATATTTTTCCTTGGGGATCTTAATGTTTGCAGGAATTTGCTCTTTCTGGACGATCGATGATAAGGGACTCTCGTCGTCGTTTAACCACTGCATGTAGTCGCCTTTGGCTTTTTCCAAGTTCTTCACCTGCACCTTCAGTTTGTCTACTTCTTCGACCAGCCTCGGGTCGTGTTCTAATCTGGAAGTTTTTTCTCTCGTCGTGCTCCATCGGTCATCCTTTGAGTTGCTCTTCCTTTTGGTGCCTCGGCTGACACTGTGTTCCGAGCCTGGCGACCGTTCTTCTTGGCTGTCTCGCCTCTGCATGATTGGAGGTTGACTCGGTTGACGGGGTACATTTGCTCTAGTCGACCTGGAATACACGGTTTGTGCATGTGAAGGCTGGGCCCGTTGGGGGGGTTGTATCCGCTGAGACTGGTCGGCTTGCTGTTTGTACTTGTCGAGCTCGGCGGCCTGGTTTTCTATCTTCTTTTGTTGTTCGTTCAGCTGTGCTTGCAGCATTAGCACTTGCTGCTGCATCATGGCCATGTAGCTGAAGAAGTCTGGGCTTGGCATCGTTTGCCCCCCTGCCAACATCGCCAGAGGATTCGATGCTGGCGTTTGTGTCACCGGAGTGGTGTTCTGCCCGGGTGACTGTCGAAATGTGTTGGGGAATGGCGGGTCAGAACTCTGAGCTCCGTTTGGGTTTTCGAAGAGATTTGATCGTGCGGAATGGAGGACCTGCGGCGGAATTTGCTTTGAGCGTTGTCCCTGAGGATTATCCTCTCGGGCTGAACCAGATTGCTCCGGCGGAGAAGACATGACTGTCTTTCCCACAGACGGCGCCAATGTTGAAGCTGTTTACTTCGGGGTGATTTGGGAAGACAGTTGACGAGCGTGAGAGTACTTCCTCAGGGACAATACCTGCAAGACAAGGGGAGAGGCCGGCGTTTGGCCGGCAATTCCCTCTCCGACGGTCAAGTCAGTGGGGCTCCAGAGAGTGTAGTGGAGTAGTAAAGGGTAGAAGTGTGTTACCGTTAGGGCTCTATCTGGGTCCTTTTATAGTGCAAGGCCCGAGTCCCAAGGTCTGACAAGGTTGGTGAGGTTAGAGTCATCCGTAGGATAAGAAGACGTGGTCGTCCACAGGGCGCGGGGAGGCCGATCGACTTTAGGCACTTGGTAGGGCTGTGCTCAACAAGATTGGTTGTCATACTACCCTCGTTGGCCTTAAAATGCAAACGTCGGTCGGACGATTGAAACACGAGAGAGGAATTGTTCTATTCATTCTGTTTTGTTGCTCAAAGGTGTTACTTCAAGTTAGGTACTAGATTTTTCTTTTCCAATCTCCAACATAAAGAATAAGGGACAATGATGCTTTAGTTGCGTTCAATAAACTAATATTTTGTCTCTAGTGTAGAAAAGAAGAAGAATACAGTTAGTAAAGAACAAAACAGAGCTTAGTTGGTATCATTATCTGATTAAATAAGTTTAACTTTTGAAGTAATTATCTTCGTATATACACGATGGTCAAACAACTTACTAAAACTTTTGAAACTACATAAAAGGAAAGGTGATTCTCTGAAATGCTAAGATAATTTGAATCATTTTCATGAATTCTGATTTCTAAAAGGAGCTAGAACATAATATTATTGGTTACATCAGGAGTTAAAAACCTAAAATATTTACAGAAATTGAAGAGACCAAAAGACCATAGTGGATATAAAAGGAGAAAAGCCAACATAACGCGTGCCTTCCCAGAACTGTGATGAATCTAATTAATGCTGCAAGCCTCTTCCCAGTTCCCATACATTCTTGTTTGTAACTGAAGGAACTCTGAGTTTCTAGGAAATTTCCTCCCCCCGCCCCTTTATCTTCATTAATGTCAAAGCTTTATCAGTAAGCCGTTAACTGCAGGGCGGCAAGAGTGAAGACATTATTCCCATAATGAGACAGGACAAGTGGCTGCAACCTGCTGCATATGCGAGATAATCAGATAGTGATGTAAACGTTTGAGCTACGAACATTGCTTTTTGTCCCATTTCTTGTAGGCCATAGAGAATAATGTTAATCGTACATACACTAAATAATGGACTAACAACAGAAGTCCTGTTCATTGCTTCATTTTCAAAGTTCTGAATTTTATTTTTAGTTCATTTCGCACTTAAAAGTTACAAGTGAGTGAAGTGTCTCTATGAACATTTCTAATTTTTGTAGTGTTATATCCATAGTCTCTCTCTCTATCTCTATAAAAGAAACACTGCCAGTTGTCATGGTAGAATCTCTTCAATAAGAACCTACCTCAGTTGATTGCATACAAATATAATAATCCAATATAATACCAAGGAATATGGTACCGGGGCTCCCCCTTCGCATATAAAACCAAAGGCAGTTTATCTGTGTCAAGCAAAAGCATAGTTTACCAAAACACTTTCCAGTTTCGAGTAAGAGAAAAAAAAAAGAAGAAAAAAGCTAAGGAAAAAGGAAAATGGCTTGTTGGTCTGCTGAAAATGCCACCAAAGCTTATCTCAGAGCCTTGAAAATGGTAAGCAAAGCTACCCATCAGTATATCCTGTAAATCCTGCTGTACTATGAGTAGTAAAATTTTTTCTCATTTCAGTGTATTTTTTATAGGGAAAAATGGGCATAGAGCCTGACGTAGATGAGTTCATATCTGCTATCGCGGCTGGCAACAACGCACAGCTGATGGTGATGACTTGCGCTGGCGTTGCTGGATCTAACGCATTAGCCTTGGTCGCAGCGGCTCGTCAAACCGGGGGCCGCGTGGTGTGCATCTTAAATAGTCTCGAACTTTATCAAGCATCCAAAAACGCTCTAAAAAGCTATGGAGATTGTATCAACTTCGTCATTGGGGATGCTAAGACGCTTCTCAATGATTACAAAAACGCAGATTTTGTGCTTGTTGACTGTCATATCGGTGATCACACGGGAGTATTAAGGGCAGCGCAAGAAGGTGCAAAGCATGGAGGAGGAGCCCTTATTGTAGGGTACAATGCCTTTAACAAGGGACCATCTACTTGGAGCAGTCCTGAATATAAGACCCACTTTCTGCCCATTGGAGAAGGCCTGATAATAATTAGAAAAGGTGCATCACATAAGGTTGCTGACGATGGGGTTAATAACTGCAGAAAAAGAAGCCGTTGGGTCGTTAAAGTAGATAAATGGACTGGGGAGGAGCATGTTTTTAGGATCACTTCACCGTACCCGGAGGAGATTATCAAAGCTTAATGCAAAAGATTATCTGGCCGTAGGAACTTTCTGAGAGAGCAAGGAAAAGGAAATTGATTGAGTGAAAATTGGAACAAGAGTTTCCTTTTCCTTTGCTTGCATTGTTCCGAGAAGGACAAGCCGTCGATCCTCTGATTTTTTTTATGCCTAACTTGTAGATAATGGAGTTATTGACGAACACGTAGCACCCATCTGGCTCTGTATTTTTGGAAGAAGTTAGATGTTATATGTGTAAGATATAATATCTGAAATACCCAAGATCTTAAGCAAATATTAGAACACCAATATGATAATAAGATAATATACATACCTGATTGGGCAGCCATCATTATTTAGCGGAAGCAAGTGTCTCTGATCAAGCTATGATCTTCCTCTTCTTCTTCTCCTTCTTATGGCAGATCTCAATGGGAAGAAACTGACGTTATGAAGAGAAGAGGGGGCCATAGCCACTTATTTATATTAACCTTAATTATCCCAGTAGTAATCCTTCCCATAAAAGGCCTACTGGGACAGGCCTACACAACTGCCATACCACACTAATTCAAAAGAGACGTGCAAAGCCCATACAATAAAGATCACTTATCAAAATTAGGCCTTCATGCTTGTTTCCCACATGGACCAAATTACTAGCCTGTTTTAATAAACAAAAAATGACCAATTAATAGTAGCCCACAAAATAGAAAATTCTAACATTCTCCCACTTGAGCAATATTAATTGATGTTTATTTTAAATTTTAGAAAATATTTTCAAAAAAATGACACCAGGCTACTTAACTTAATTTTTGATGTGGCCACAATTTGAAAACAATTCAGTCCATAGAAACAACATCTCATGATCCTGTCCATTAAAACCAACAAATACTGAATCATGGCAGCCTTTGTACCCTTTAATGATACAAGACCAATCCATGGTTACAAGTATAAGTGATCTTATCGACAATAGATCTTAGTGTGGTTGTGTAGCAAGAAAATAGCACCAAATGTGATCTTAATGTGCTACTTTCATTGTCGGTCCTCTTTATGATTTCTCTAAATAATATGAGAAATCTCTTTGGCATCAACAATATGCCTGTATGTCTCCCACTGATCCTTAAGATCACTATATGGTGCCATTTATGAGACATACCCAATTGACAAAACAGTCCTACTTAAGATAGACACCAAATCTTAAGATTTTACAACATATATAAGCAAATCTTCATCAAAGTACATGTACATATGAAAATAGAAGATAGCATGGATTATTCTCAATGAGAATCATCAATCAATCATCATAATGATGTCTCAAAACATAAATGAGTCTCAATATAAATAATGTAAACTATAATGTGAGAATTCATAACTCCCACTAACCAAGTACATTAAAAGACTCAATAATACCCATGCTCTCAACATGTCTACTAAATGCTATAGGTCTCAACCCTTTAGTCAAAGGATCAGCAAGCATACTATCGGTGTCAATGTGCTCAACAACTATGTCACCATTTTTCACAAAATCCCTCACCTTGAGGTATTTTATCTCTAAATGTTTAGACCCGCTAGTAGTTTTGTTGTTGTTAGAAAACAACACTGCAGATCTATTATCACAGTAAATAATCAATGGTCTAGAGATAGAATCAACAACACAAAGGCCTGAAACAAAATTTTTAAGCCAAATAGCTTGCGTAGCAGCCCCATAACAAGCAACAAACTCAGCTTGCATAGTTGAAGAAGCTAAAAGTGTTTGTTTAACACTCTTCCAAGAAACAGCTCCTCCAGCTAACATAAAAATGTACCCTGAGGTGGACTTCATATCATCCTGACATCCAGCAAAATCAGAATCTGTATACCCAATAATCTCCAGATTATCCACCTTTCTATACACTAACATATAATCTTTAGTCTTCTGCAAATACCTCATTACTTTCTTAGCAGCAACCCAATGATCTAAACCAGGGTTAGAAAGATATCTGCCAAGAACACTTACCGCAAAGGCGATGTCAGGTCTGGTGCAAACCTGAGCATACATGAGACTCCCCACTGCACTGGAATAAGGAATGCTCTCCATAGACTTCCTTTCCAAATCATTCTTTGGACACTGATTGAGACTAAGCTTATCACCTTTAATGATAGGTGCATCTCCAGGTTTACAATTCTGCATATTAAACCTTTTAAGCACACGATCAATATAAGCTTTCTGAGAAAGTCCCAATAAATTCCGAAATCTATCCCTATGAATCTCAATCCCAAGCACAAAAGAGGCTTCACCAAGATCTTTCATGTCGAAAGTCTTGGTCAACATCTGCTTAGTTTCATGCAACAATCCAACATCATTACTAGCAAGTAAGATGTCATCTACATACAGTACAAGAAAAATGAATCTACTCCCACCAATTTTAAGGTATATGCACTGATCAACCTTATTCTCCTCAAAACCCATGGAAGTAACAACCTCATCAAATTTCAAGTACCACTGTCTAGAAGCTTGCTTAAGCCCATAGATAGACTTTTTGAGTCTACACACCAAGTGTTCACCTCTAGGCTCCTCAAAACCCTCAGGTTGTTTCATATAAATCTCCTCACTAAGATCGCCATTCAGAAAAGCTGTCTTCACGTCCATCTGGTGAAGCTCTAAGTCAAAATGTGCTACCAAGGCCATAATGATTCTAAAAGAATCCTTGGAAGACACTGGTGAAAAAGTTTCATTATAATCTACTCCTTCTCTTTGAGTAAATCCTTTTGCCACCAATCTAGCTTTAAATCTCTCAATTTTCCCTTTGGAATCTTTCTTGGTTTTATAGACCCATTTGCAACCAATTGACCTACAACCTTTTGGAAGCTCAACAAGCTCCCAAACATAATTTTGAGTCATAGAGCTCATCTCATCTTTCATTGCATCCATCCACATATCAGACTGAGAACTATTAACAGCTTCATTAAAGCTCACAGGATCCACAACATGACTAATATCATAATCACTTTCTCCAAGAAAAACAACATAATCATCAGAAATGGCTGACCTCTTTTGCCTAGTAGATCTTCTCAAGGGAACATCAATCTCATTATTTTGAACATGAGGAACTTCAATTGGAGCATTATCAATATTTTGAGGAGGAGGATCAATAATGTGTTGCCCAGAATCTTCTCTCTCAACATCCATAGGCACCACACTACCTTGTGAAACAGGCAGAGGAAGATCAACATGTCTAGGAAGTTCACTATCAACATTATCTACCACAACATCATCTGCCACATCCCATTCAAGAAATTTCGCCACTTGTGACTCAACAACTTTAGTGCCACGTGTAGGACAATAGAACATATATCCCTTAGAATGGGCTGGGTATCCTATGAAGAATGAGCGAGTAGTTCTAGGTTCAGTTTTCTTTTCAAAAGGATTATAGATTCTAACCTCAGCAGGACAACCCCAAACTCGAAAATGGTTCAAACTAGGTTTCCTACCAGTCCACAATTCAAAAGGTGTTTTGGGAACAGATTTACTAGGTACTCTGTTAAGAATATACAAGGCAGTCTTAATGGCTTCACCCCAAAGAGACTCAGGAAGGTTAGTTCTACTCATCATGCTCCTCATCATATCTTTAAGGGTGCGATTACGCCTTTCAGCCACACCATTTTGTTCAGGACTACCAGGCATAGTATATTGGGCAACAATCCCACATTCTTGCAAGTATTTGGCAAATGGACCCATATGCTGCCCAATTGTACCATGTTTGCCATAATACTCACCACCACGATCAGACCTAACAATCTTGATGACTTTCCCTAATTGTTTTTCTACTTCAGTTTTAAAAACTTTGAATTTTTCAAGAGCATTAGATTTTTCATCAATCAAGTAAAGATAACCATATCGAGAAAAATCATCAATAAAAGTAACAAAATATTTGTTACCACACAAAGTAGGTGTAAGAGGTCCACTAATGTCAGTGTGCACAATTTGCAAAAGGTCAGAACTTCGAGTTGCCCCTTTCTTCTTAGTCTTAGTCATTTTCCCTCTAATGCAATCAACACATGTGTCTAAGTTTTCAAAATCAAGAGAAGGTAAAATGTTGTCTTTTATGAGTCTTCCTTGTTTATTCTTTTTCTCTAACCAAGATTTAAACCTGAGGCAATCGACCCTGACATGACCTTTCTTCTTACAAAAGAAGCACTTGACATCTTTCTTAATGGCAGCATTTGGACCTCTTATCCATTTAGTCTGACCACTAGCCTGTCCCTTATCGTCCTTAACCTTATTAGGAGCATTAAAACTAATCTTCCCAGGTTTTCCAAGGTTCTTTCGGTAATGAGGTTTGGAATGGGTGGTAAGTAAGGCAATCTCATTTTTTTCTTTCTTGAGTTTTTCTTCCTCAGAAACACATTTGGCAATAAGGTCATTGACACTCCAGGTTTCATTCACAGCATTATAGGCAGTTTTGATTTGGGTGAACTCATGAGGTAAAGCATTCAAGGCATGGTGAACAAGAAATTGGTTAGGGAGAGAAATTTGATGGGCACCTAGTTTGGTTTGAATGTGGACCATTCTCATAATGAAATCTCTAACACCTCCTTCACTGTTGTATTTCATACTCGTCAGCTCACTCATAAGAGCCCCAGCCTCAGACTTATTGGATTGTTCATACCTATTGCCTATAGCAGCATAAAGCTCCTTAGCATTTTCAATCTTTTCTAGACCACTCATCAGATGTTCAGCAACGGTTCTCCTAATGGCCTCTACACACATACGGTTTGCTCTATCCCATTGAGCAAACAACTCCTTTTCAGCAGCAGTGCTTTGATCAGTAAGAGTTGCAGGCTTATCAACACGCAAGGCTATGTCTATCTCACTCATAACAAAAGCAAAGTTCAAGTCCTTAGACCACCTCTTATAATTAGAGCCATTCAGAATCTCAACAGTAGCTTGATTCTTATTCACACCAAAAGTCACTGATTAAAACAAAAAATAATGCAACTTATTAGTTAATGGGCAAATATATTAAGCAACAATTCATAATGTGCCAATGAACAACCAAGAGCCCTGGTGTATCATCACAGACTCCCCTTTGGGCAGAGAATGTAACATACTAATAGGTACTCTTCATATAAAGCTAACATGAGATATTCCAATTTTGAATAGCTATCCCCTTTGGGCAGATAGAAATTCTAAACCAGTTTATCGCAATCATAATGCTTTATATAACATACCAAATTGACTTACATAATAACCCCCTTTGGGCAGGCGATTGTATAAAACAATCAAGGTACAATCCTGTAGCCAACAAATGAGATAATTTTTATTAATATCCATAAGTGAGCCACTTTGACAGCCAAACACTTATATCAACTAATAAAAGATTTTTCTCAAACCAGGAAAAAATTAAATTTGCCCAATTACAAAAATTTGTATACTTGACAAAATGTATACAATAGACCATTCAATATGAGATACGGATACCAAATGTATCTCATGGTCTTTCAAAAATTATAAGTTGCATTTAATCACAATGTCTTGATCCTTATCAAACTGATTGGTTCCAAAATTTCAACAAGTCATGCATATATATTTTGGCTTAAATTAAAATAATACATAAATGCCAAAATATTTCACAATCAAACAATGAGTCTTGAAATAATTGCCGACACAACAAGACTTGTTTTAAATAATTAAATAATCATAATAATTAACAATGATTACTAATACCAACAAAAGGTTATGGAAAAGTAATAGATGAATAATTTGAATATAATATATAAAACAAATGCCAATCGTCTTCAACCTCAAGACGGGTATAGCTCAACCCGCTAAACCAGTTTTTCGACCCATTCGGGTCAGCTTTATTTTCAACCAGTTTTAATAAATTTTTGACTACCGAAACTTCATGTAATCTCAATTTCAACGTGTTTATACAAAACCCATGTATCAAAACTTATTAAAACAGCAAGAATTGAAATAATAAGCAAGTATTATGGGTTTTAAGCTAATTCACAAGCCGTATAAAAACTTGATTACCAATGAAGAAGAAATCAACTTTTATACGATCTAAACTTATTATTCGAACTAAATAAGACTTGGGTCCTAATATCACTTAAGATCTAGCTCTGAATACCACATGTAAGATATAATATCTGAAATACCCAAGATCTTAAGCAAATATTAGAACACCAATATGATAATAAGATAATATACATACCTGATTGGGCAGCCATCATTATTTAGCGGAAGCAAGTGTCTCCGATCAAGCTATGATCTTCCTCTTCTTCTTCTCCTTCTTATGGCAGATCTCAATGGGAAGAAACTGACGTTATGAAGAGAAGAGGGGACCTTAGCCACTTATTTATATTAACCTTAATTATCCCAGTAGTAATCCTTCCCATAAAAGGCCTACTGGGACAGGCCTACACAACTGCCATACCACACTAATTCAAAAGAGACGTGCAAAGCCCATACAATAAAGATCACTTATCAAAATTAGGCCTTCATGCTTGTTTCCCACATGGACCAAATTACTAGCCTGTTTTAATAAACAAAAATGACCAATTAATAGTAGCCCACAAAATAGAAAATTCTAACAATATGTACTTAATGTACATGCATTTAGTATATGTATCATGGAATATTATCAATATTTCCCCTTATCCGTATTTTTCATTTGGATAATAATTTTATGTAATTTAAAATTTTGTGTGCAAAAAAGGGAATAATGGGACCTCGTGGTTAAATTTCTCATTTCATGGAATTTATTAATCTTTGAATTCTAATCGTTATAATACCTCACAAGCCGAACATTGTAAATCTTTCCTTTTCGGAGGATAATTTTACATCTTTTAAATTTATGTCTAATTCTAACAACAATATTTTCGGATAAATTCGGGAGAAGGAGAAAAAAAGAGCCCCAAATTCAGAAAGAATGGCACACTTTCTGGCTCATTGTTTTCCTGTAAGCCCAATGTGGGCCTTCTGTTTTGAGGCCCTGATTTCCACCCAAAGTGGACACCTTTTGGACCTTTTTACCTAATTCTGCTTTTTTTTTTTCATTTCTTTCTCGACGAGGCCCACTGGGCATGAAGTAAAGTAATATTTTCCTCGGAGTTTTCCCTCAAGCGTTAAGGGGAGAGGAAATGTATTATTGATCCAACAAAGGGCAGGACCTGACAGTAGGCTGCCATATGGCCCGTATCTCGTCGCTATCTATCATATGGTAGTGGTACTAATTAAAAAACTTACTAAAGTAGATTTATGGGAGGGCAAAAATGTGTGTACACTTGAAAATATACAGGAGGAGTAGTGATATTTCATAGCTATTTACATAGGATTTGCTTTGCCGATCTTCTAATGCCCTCGAGCTCCAAAGCACACAAAGTCTTAACTTAGCCCCTAAAAACATGTTCCTCCCCTGATTGTTGATCGATGTGCTTGATCCAACGGCTAGGCCTCTTCTTGCAGCCTGCACCTCCACCCTTAGCCCCTATATGAGCAATATCCAATCCCTGCCCTACCGGCAAGAACACAGATCTCACAACACGTGTCCCTTTTTCTAGCACGCCGTGCCATCTAAACCCCGAAATGGACCTGTGACATGCATTCTTGCATGCCAAAACCGCACCCTTTTGGCCCAATTTGGCAAACGTCAAAACCCTGGCGAAATCCTTCTGCTTAGAGTCCACCACAAGGAAATCAACACCTGCTAGCCGATCCATCACTTCCTCGGCTTCTCCGACAATCACAACCGTTGATGGCAGCCCGGCTTCTTGCATGGCCTTGACGTAGACTGATCTTGACCGTTCATCCTGGACTATGCAGACGTGCCTGCCGCAGGTGTGATGGGCTGCTATGGCAAGGCCGACGCTGGTCGCTATGGGACCGCCGTATGACCATGACTCGACAATCAGCTTTGAGTTCCAGCCAGCGGCCATGGCCGATAGGAACTCAGCCACGCCTGATTCTTTGAAACTTTTACACTGCAAAGTCAGTTAGTTTAATCGTATTAGAAGACTAAAAAGGTATAACAAAGATAGCAATTTAAAAATATGGTTATGAGAAGCGAAGCTTACTGTTTTAACAGTGTCTATATAAGCTTTTGAAGCTGTTTCTGGAGACCAAACCAGCTTCATGGTGCTCTTTCTTTTTCTGGGTTTCTTCACTTTTCTCTATCCAATTTCTCGGTTCCTCTGACAAGTATTCTGATGTTGTTTTGTGAGGAAGTGGAGACAGAGAAAGAGAGAGAGAATATGGTTGTCAGACTCGGGTATTAGGTTTGCTTTTAAATGCGCTCAAGATTGAAGCTGCTGCTGATTCTTGTGAAGGCCGTTGACATTTGCTGTCCGCAAATTGGAAATTTAAAACGTGTAGGTTAGCGAGGCTTGCTTTCGCATGATATGTAGCTCTAGAACAGTAATGACTACTAAACAAATACGGATATTTTATTTTCCTCTCAAATAAAATAAAGAAGACAAAGACTGAATTGATAGCAATAGCATAGCATAAAAGTCATAATTCTACTAATAAAGAAACGAAATTGAATTTCGAATGGCACTTATAATTATTTGATCTGATGATCTGATCTGATCTGTTATTTCTATCGTTAGAAAAAAAAAGGATTTCTGATTTATCTAAGCAGGGGCTTGTACTACAGAGTTAGAAATCTTACGTTCAATCTGATTGTCAACTCTTATCTTTGTTTTATTCAATTAATCATCTTTTTATCATCTTTTTTTTTGTAGAAAAAAAGTTTAGGTGAGAGGAGATTACCCAATCCAGGGTTAGGGCATATCACAAGTTTTAGAGAGACTGACAGTGGTATTTATAGATCACCCACCAATGAGAATCATTGGCACGACTCGAACTTCAAATATTTCAAAATAATCACAAGTATATCCTTTTAACGATTTAGGACGTATCTTTTGACTTTGTTAGATTTGCGGACAAAACTTTATTTATTATTAATGCATATGTCATAAAGTAATATCTGTATAATTAAAAATTAGAGAGTAAATTTAGGTGGAGCTAGCCTATATTCAGATGTGTCAAAAAACCCACCCACGACAATTGGGATCAAGGCTGGAATTAGTCCATCACAAGATAGAGGCGATTGGTAAGATTATACTGTATGAATAATCCGGTCAAGGTAAATATCACCTCATTGATGAAGTACTCTTCCGTAATTGTATTACGAATATTAATTCACTAGCCAGCCACACGTATACTTTGAAAGCTTGGATGTAATTAAATGACTTTGGTAGCAGACAAGTTGCAGCAAAAAGACAGAGTTTGATGATGTTTGATTAAAAGTTTAATTGTTACTAAAATGCTAGGTCCACGCTTTTCTGTTAGGATTGTTTATATGTAAAACACAGCTAAATTAATGTACCGAAAACACAGCCAAATTGATCCGCAAGTTGGGAGTTTTAATTATTTTGTTTTATCTATTTTTAAATTGTTTGAATCGGTTTGGGCAGAAAAGTACTTATTAAATTCTTATAAAAGTAGATGTTTTACCTTTGATTTTAACGGGGCTCTCTTCTCTCATAAAAAAAATTCTTCGATTTTTCTTTTCTAGTCCCAGGCTCTCCTCCTTCTTGGCCTTTGTTATCAAGAAGGAGGAGGAACTTTATGGTAATTTTAGTTTTTCAGTTAGTTTTCAGTATTAGAATAAAGTTTTTTCTCAGATTTATAGATCTTGGTGGTTGGTAGTCCCGGATCTTTTGATCTGTGGTATCAGTTTTTCTTTTTCAGTTCCTCGGATTTTTAGATCTGTGGGTTTCGAATCGTTTAGTTTGTTTGATTTACGTAGAGTTTAAAATAATATTTCTTTTATGATGAGTATTCTTTTTCTGTTTCAACTTTTTTTTCAACGTCAAAAGAATTACCGACCTTGGGAGGTACAGGCTCGTTGTAAAGATCTACGAATCAGTCGTTTTTCCATCGCTGGTAAAAGCTCTTCTTTCAGAGGAAAGAGCTAAAGCGAGAGAGCGATAAGCGTGGTATTGGCAAATGAAGAAGGTTCTAGATCTAACTTTCTTAATCATTTTAGGAAAGCGCTGTTCTACAAGTTAGATCAAGTTTTTATGGAGATTGAAACAAGTTTCAGATGACTGAAAATTTTCATCAAAAAAATGATTTATTTTCACTCTATCGTCTTAGTTATTATGATGTATTTCATTTATATTGGAACTCTTTATCAATGAAATGAAAGTGCATTTTGTTCAAAAAAAAAAAAAACTTTGATTTTAATGAATGATTATATAAAGTAAAAGATAGGCAGATCAGAGGCAACGTTTTCAACTTGATGAATTAGATAAACACGATAAGATGATAAAGAATTTATGTCTAGAGTTCTTCTGAAATGAGCTGGGAATATTACGCTTGATAATTATGGGCATACAACCCACCCAATATCCAGCTGCAAGTTGAAGCTACGCCGCATATATGCACTGCCCAACATTTGACTTAAAAATCAAATCCGTTATTATTATTATTGACTACAGCTACCTTCAAAATTAGTAATTATTCCCAGTCTTCCTAATACTTTCTTTTCGTACGGAAAGCTTCAGCTTTGTCAATGAATATTGCTTGATGAAACGGCAAGTAGTGCTAAAACTATGCAACCAACCCACTTAACTATATATTAAGTATTTTGTAGCCAACCAACTACGTACTAGAACTATATATATATACTCATTACTCTTCAAACAAACATATATATACATATATACATGGCTCTTATTAATTGTTCAATGGATTCCTTTCTTAATTTTCAGAATTCCAAATGCCTTTACATAAATTTGACTGAGCACGCAAATGGAGGAAGATCAGACGGTTCTTATATATTGGATATATATGATATTATGTGGATTATATGATAGTAGCATCTTTTAAGATAAGATCTTACATGAATTTCCATGGATTTTTTTTTCAAAAAAAGTCAAAATGTTTCTAGGAAAAACTGAGAAGTTGTAGAATTACTTCGCTGCCTTGTATGAACTTTTGATGGTTATTAGCCATCACCAAGGAGTAGATGGAGAGATGCGCCAAAATATATTATAAAAAATCTAGCGGACTAAACTTCTTTTTTTAAGAAATATTTTATTGATGGGATGTACTATATAAAAAGAATTAAGCGGTTTTCCATTAAAAAATACAAATCCAAGAGAGAATCGCTGATCGGAGCATGACAATGATAACTAGCATATACTATATTTAATTAGAAGCTGCTCTTTGGAAAAGAAGTCTAATTATTAAGAACCTGATTAACATAGATATAGATTATGCAAATTGTTAATGGTACACGTCAAGACGACTACGACTTTTCCTAGGTCAATGCTCCCTACTTTTTTTTTTGGTAAGACAGGATATGATATTAAACAAGGATAAAACTATCCAAAAGGTGGGTTAACAACCCCTACATCAGATGGTTGGGAATTAGTCCCAACGCTCAAAAACTGGGATGGAATCCCAACATCAGCAATATCCAATATACGGATACCTGCTTCAACATTCATATACTCTAGAGTTCTATCCGAAACACATCTGTGATGTTTAACACCATACGCATCAGCTAGTAACTGGAGATTAAGAGTAACTGGAGATTAAGCCACGCAGGGCTAATAGTATAAATACAAAAAGAGTCATTTTGGGAATGACTGGCTTTAGCCATTATGTCTGCTGCATGATTCTTCTCCCTTAGGGTCAATGCTCCCTACTTGCACCATATAAAACCTTCTCTTTTTTTTTTCTTTTCTTGTTTTTAAGAGTAAATGTAAGTTTTGGATTAAAATTGACAATTTTAATGAACAAACTTAACATTAACAAATTAAGTTTGAGGTGTACTAATACCTATTAGATTGAGTGAAATGAGTTTAATATCTCTTAAATAAGATCTTAAGTTTGAGTCTTATGAATAGAAAAAAACAGATTTGGAAGAGTTTTTCCCCATTTGGGAGTTCCACGTGAGTCGAATATGATTAATTAATTATAGACTACTAAACGGATATAGATACTAATACTTGTAATTATACAAAAAAAAATTAAGTATGAGGTGTTAATTGATTGACTTCCGGCAGCTACTTCTACGGCAAAGAGATTCGAGCCGTCAAATTAAAGATTGAGAACCAAAAAATACTACCTCATCTTGTAGGTAAAATCAAGTAATATCTCACTGAAATAAATAATTATTTGAGAAAAGTTCAAACTATGAATACTTTTTTTTTTGGTACAAAAGGAAATTACGGAAACGAACCATGAATATTTTAAAATAATTGAACTGTATCTGAAATTGTTGACAGCTTATATATATAAGTTGTAAGCGATAAGATCAAGGTAGCTAATTAATCTATTGCTTAGCTTATCAGGTATGATTGAAACATAAACGATAATTCCCTCAAAGAAAAAAAAAAGAAACATAAACGATAATTAACCAGTTAATGAAACTATCAAGGAGCAGACAAGCTGTTGCCTTCAAACCTACCAGCTGCTTGAAAGCTGAAAGAGACATAATTTAATTAATATGTGTCGCTTTGGTCACTTATAAACATGGGTAATCAACAATTCAACATTGTCTCCTTCACATTTCGTTCTATTTCTTTATTTTATATTAGACAGACTCGATTTGAATAGGATTAGCTGTAAAGCGTTAAACGGATATGAATATGAATTTAACTTTACACCAAACAAATGTTTGTACAAAAAAAATATATAAACTGTTATTTAGATAATTCGGGCGTGGGTCCAATTTAGAGTAAAACTCAGTGAAGTCTTCGTTATAGACTTTTGGGCTTTGATGTATTATTATTTGACCTTTCTGTTAAGCCACTCCAAGGCCCAAATAGAGTAAGATTTCTGGGCTTTGAATGATGTTTTGCCTCTAGGGGGCCTTTTTCAACTTTTCTGGATCTTCGACGTCGTTTAGTCAGAGTTGGGTTTGAGCTCTGCGGGATGACACATGGATTATGGCCGTTGAAAACCGTTAAAATGATAAAATCTGAAGACATAAATATCTAACACAAGACATTGCAGATTCCATAACTGAAACAAAAACCCAGAGATCAGAGTTAAATGCTTCTCTGTGCGAATCTAAACCAGCCTTGGAACTCAACGCTGTCAACTCTCATTCTTCTTCGAAAATGCAGAACTTCGAACGACATAGACCAAATTCACGCGCGTTTAATCACAACCGGTTTCATCAAAAGCCACGCTCTCACCACCAAAATCGTACTCGCATTCTCTTCTTCCCCGTTATCTCCCTTAGTCGACTTCGCTCGCCACGTCTTCTTCAAGAACCATGCTTTCCGTTGCTTTGAACAAGACATGGACCCTTTTCTTTGGAACGCTGTAATAAAATCTTATTCCCATGGGCGTGAGCCGGAACAGGCTTTCATTGTGCTCTGTTTGATGGTTGAAAGTGGGGTTTGTTTTGATAAGTTCTCCTTGTCCTTGGTACTTAAAGCGTGTTCTCGGTTGGGTTTAATGAAGGAAGGAATGCAAGTTCATGGCTTGTTGAGTAAGCTGAATTTTGGGGCTGATTTGTTTTTGCAAAATTGTTTGATTTCTTTGTATTTACGCTGTGGGTTTATTGCATATGCGCGTGAATTGTTCGATAGGATGTCTAGGAGGGACTCTGTTTCCTATAATTCAATGATTGATGGGTATATTAAAAGGGGAATGATTGATTCGGCAAGGGAATTGTTTGCATTTATGCCAATGGAAAATAAAAATTTGATAACTTGGAATTGTATGATTAGAGGTTATACGCTATTGGAAAATGGGATGGATTTGGCTTTGGAATTGTTTGAGGAAATGCCTAATAGGGACTTGATTACTTGGAATTCGATGATTAATGGGTTTGTAAAGTGTGGGAATATGGAAGATGCTCAGGCTTTGTTTGATGAGATGCCAAGAAGGGATGTTGTCAGTTGGGCCAATATGATCAATGGATATTCTAAATTAGGGAAGGTTAATTTAGCCAGGCGATTGTTTAATGCAATGTCCGAAAGAGATGTTGTCGTGTGTAATGCCATGATGTCTGGTTATGTCCAAAATGGAAACTGTGCAGAAGCTTTAGAAATATTTTATCACTTGCAAAGGGCTGGTAATGTGCAACCTGACAATGCTACATTGTTGATTGTTCTTTCAGCAATTGCACAGTTAGGGCACATCGAGAAAGGGTTGGAAATACATCAGTATCTGGAGGATAACAAATTTTCTTTGGGTGGAAGACTAGGTGTTGCTCTTATTGACATGTATTCAAAATGTGGCAGTGTAAAGAATGCTTTGTTGGTGTTTGAAGGTATAGAAGATAAGAGTGTTGATCATTGGAATGCCACGATTGGTGGGTTAGCCATTCATGGCTTGGGTGAGTTGGCTTTCAGTTTGCTCCTGCAGATGGAAAGGCTTTCCATAAAACCTGATGATATCACATATATAGGGGTGCTGAATGCTTGTGGCCATGCTGGCTTGGTGAAGGAAGGCCTAATTTGCTTTGATATCATGAGACGAGTTCACAAAATGGAACCAAAACTGCAACATTATGGATGCATGGTTGACATCCTTGGCCGGGCAGGGCAGATAGCAGAAGCAAGAAAATTTATTGAGGAAATGCCTATTGAAGCCAATGATGTGATTTGGAGGGCTTTGCTCAGTGCTTGTAAAAATCATGAAAATATTGTTATTGGAGAACCAGTGGCTAAGCATTTAATTACACTAGACTCTTGTAATTCAAGTTCTTATGTACTTCTATCCAACACGTATGCCGCTCTTGGTATGTGGAATGCTGTTAGTAGGGTTAGGATGATGATGAGAGAGAGAAACCTGAAGAAAATTCCCGGTTGTAGTTGGATTGAACTAGAGGGAACAGTTCATGAGTTCTTTGTACAAGATAAGTCACATCCCCAAGTTATGGAGATCTATTCTTTGTTGGATAGTTTGTCAACGTCCAATTCAGAGGTCACACCTTGTAGACATCATGGTTAGGTTGGAAATTTACAAACTGAAGGCCTGCAAGTCAACTGTAGATCACAAAGGAACTTGCTTGGTGTAGGTAACTGTAGCAAAGAGGCATCTAGTCTTACCAACTTCAGCAGTAGTCTAAGTTGAAATATTTTGGACCTGTACTGTCTTCTGTTAAATTAATGTAAGTCAAATGTAACCATGTAAGTATGTATGGAAATTAAACATTTTTTTCAGTAACATATTAATGATATTTTTCTTCTGTTGTCTAGCCCATTGTTCAAGTTGCCTACTCTTAACATGAAAGGGACGAAAAACGTTCACAGGTATCAAAAAGGAAAATCAGTGAAGGCTAGAGCCTATAAGAGCCATTTTGTGGCTTAATTCGCATAAAGCCATTGAAGTTGAAGATCATAATTACCGTAATTGATTATGCTAGTCTCTCTATTTCTGCCAGCTGCATAGCTGTAAATACTAACGCTATGTGTGAAATGTTAAAATGCTAAGGTAGTAGTATTATTCAAATTGCAGAGAAAGCATTAGTCCATAAGCTAGTTGGGCCATTCTGGTTCTGCAACATTTCCCACGAAATTCGTCTGTTACTGTCTCTCTGGGTCATCTTCCACGATTTCACGTGTCGGCATGCAACATGTTGCAGTCCTGAAGGAAGAAAAGAGAAAACATTCCCCATTTGTTATTAGCGACTCTGTGCATCTGATGTCTTTTCAAAAGAAAAAGGAAAAAAGAAAGCACCAGAGAACTGTCTCACCCAGTCCCTCCAATAAAGGTTCAAAAGGTTTGCGTATATCTGGTGCCAAGAACAAGATTCAAAATTTAGCGCTTTTCGTTCAACGGTTTTTGAAAACCCAACATCGTTCATTCCAATTTCGCCTTAATTATTGTCTTCTAATCTTATTCGTAATTGTCCTCACCTAGCTTATGAAGCAAAGATTAGAGAAAGAACTATGATCCATCCCGAAAGACTGGAACAATGAAACACGTTGGAGACCTGCTAAAAATTAACGTTAAATTAGTGTCTGCTATTACAGGAAACGGCCTTTGCTTCATGACTCGAAATTAAATTGATACAGTTGGAACTTGGAAGGCAGGTTCCCCCACCACTTTTTTCACATCCAGTTACAATGTTACATGCCTGACATTCAGATAGAGTTCAAGTCCTCGGGAAAGGACACTGCAGTTAGATAACATTAGTAGTAAACGGAGCGCTTCAGTTATGATATCAACCAGAGGTTAGTAAAAGCCGATCATCCTGCCTCAGGTCACTTGAAAATCAAGGCAATAGCTCGAATTACTTCAGGAACAATCCACTCAGTTCATGTATCACATTATCCATGGATGGTCTGTGGTTGGGAGATTCATGGGTGCAAAGCAGAGCAATTCTGCCAAGTTTCGCGGCCTCAGAATCGGAGTAGTTTCCCTCGAGATTCATGTCTATAAAATCTTCAACTTTACATGACTCTGCTGCCTGCCGAATCAGTTGGGAGATATTCCGTTTTCCGCTTAGTATCTGAAATACAATCATACCGAATGCATATACGTCACTCTTTTCAGTGAAACGACCGGTAGTAGTGTACTCAGGAGCAAGGTATCCCATTGCAGCACTAGCTTTGAGAGTGGAGAAGACAATGTCGTCGGCAAGGAGTTTGTGCAGGCCAGAATCTGAGAGTAAGGGATTGGATCGGCTGTCTATATACACTTTCTCGGCAGATATATTCTGGTGAACAAGAGCAGGTTTGCTTCCTTTGCTTCCATGTAAATACCCAATACCTGGTTAGGAATGTCGCATCCAAGTATGTAAATTGTCAGAAACGAACAAATAAGAAAACACATAATTGTTCCTATAAACTCTTCTATGTGATATCGAAGTTTTTCGTCAAAACGATTACATTATTCCAATTAGTTATAGTAGTTCAACAGTTACAATAAAAAATCACATATTCAAGAAAAGATAACTGACCTTTGGCAATGCCATAAATGATAGAAATTCTGGTGGACCATTCAAGAACCTTCCCACTGCCATGCTTTACATCAAGATACTGCAACAGATTTCCATTGGGGACAAAATCATAGATGAGAAAACACTCCCCTCTACCCTTTGAACAGCAAAAACCTCTCAACCTCGCGAGATTTTCATGCTTCAATGAGGTCAATATCTTCAGACCATGCAGAAAGTCAGATTCATCGGACTTGCAGCTTGTCTTGGCAATGCATTTTACTACAACTACAGAACCATCCCTCAGGAATCCTTTATAGATGGCTGAGAAATTACTCTTTCCCAACAAGTTCACTTCTGAGAAGCACTGAGTTGCACGCTCTACTTCTTCTAAGTTGAACATAAAGCTCTCAAAAACTTCCTGAGAAAACCCATTCTCATTCCGACCTTTGTCTAAAGGGTCCCATCCATTAGAATACTCTAAACTAATTAGGGGCGAAACACTCCTCCTGTAAACCTCCTTGACCTGGTCAGTGCTAAGTCTACCATCTGAAGTATCAAAAGCGCTCCCAATTTTCTGTTTTCTTCGACGATACCATGCAAATAAGAAAAGTGCTGCAACTGTCAATACTAGAACAATTCCAAAAATGCCAGAAATTACACCTATTTTCGAACTTTTGGAGAGCCTTAAACAGTTAGTTTTGCTACAATCTGCAGGCTGTAAATCAGCAGACTCTGGGATATCCTTTCTGTTAAGACCACCGGGCTTGAATGGTTCAGGTCTGTTTCTAGATATCTCATTTGAATTTACACACTCTTTCAGGTCAGAAAAACCAACACCACATAGGCCAAGATTGTTTTCATACTGAAACCCAGAGTTCAGTCTCTTCAGTACTGCATTCCATCAAAGAAAAGGATCGGTTAGAAACTTAGAATTTATTTTTACACAGCGAGAACACAAGATACCAATTTGAAAAATGAGTCTACAACAGAGAAGGGATAGACTATATCACCTGGTGGTACATTGCCAGATAGAGTATTGTTACGGATGTCAAACACTTTTAGCATGGGAGCATTAGCTAACTTGACTGGAATAGAACCAAAAAGGCTATTAAAGCTCAGGTCTAGCCTTCTTAACACTTCCAAATCGCCCAAACTTGCAGGGATTGCACCAGTGAGGGCATTATATTGCAAAGCAAGGACATTAAGCTTCTTCAAAGATCCAAACTGCGTTGGTATACTCCCAGTCAACTTATTGTAACACAGTTGAAGAACTACAACCAAAACATGAAAAATTTTTCACAGTTAGCTTATATCAACAGAGAATTTTCATATCAGACAATGCTGCCAAAAGGTATATTTCATGAATCAAGGGAACACAAAATAATAAGACAAAAACCCTGAAGTTTCTCTATATAAATAGCTCTTCTTCCAATGGAACTATAAACACCCGATTGCAGCATAAGCAAACAGATCTAAAAACGTTTACTTTACTTTTGAATCACAAAAAAAAAAAAAAGAGAATAGGATCATTCCAAGATGATTACTACTTTACTTTGTTTTAAAAATGTACATTTTGGCCATTATAAACAACAAATTAACAATATGAAACCAAGTTAATGAAGAAAGCCACATGAAATAAACCAGGATTGATACAAATGCATCAGACAGGACTCAAACATTTTTATGACACATAACAAACCAAACCAATGCAATTAAACACCAACCTAATAAATAAGCGCCGGCGAATATTCAAAAAGATCCAAAAAGAAATAAAAAGTAATCAACAAATCAACCTTTCTTTCTGTTCTGTTTCTCCCTCCAAAACATAAAGGTATATAAAACTTAAAAAAAAGTTAAATACCTTGAAGATTAGTCATGTTGGCAATCTGAGGAGGAATATCTCCAGACAAGTTATTGACATTGAGATACAAATCGCTGAGTTGACTCAGAGTGGCAATCTCCCTAGGTATATCCCCACTCAACGCGTTGAAATGCAGGTACAAGCCGGTCAAGCTCTGGAGTCCACCCAGAGCTGCCGGTATCTGGCCGGAGAGACCCTTCCCTTGCAGTGAAATGTTAGCCACTTGGCCTTCCTCGTTGCATGCTACCCCATCAAATGACACGCTGCTACACGGGTCGGAGTAGGGAGTCCAAGAGGACAAAAACCGGTTTTCTGGGTCCAACGAGGCCTTGATTTGGAGGAGAAGCTCACGTTCAGTTGGAGAAGAGATGGAGAGTGGAACGAGAGAGAGAAGGACGAGAAGGAAGAGAAGGAAGAGGGACATGGTTGGCTGGAAGGAAAGAGGAGGAAAATGGGAGGGGAGAGAGTGGGAAAATTAAGATTGAGTGAGATTCGAATCCGTTTAAGGTTTGAGCTTAGTAGTAGTGCAGAAGAAGTGAAGAACGCAGATAAAAAACAAAGATAAGTAACGCCCGTAAAGAGCTAGAGCTAAGTACGGTACAAAAAGTCGTTCACTTTTTTTGGTTTTCACTTTCTTTTAGTCGAACTTTATTAATACAGTAGTACTATTTTCTTTTATTTTGGTACAGTGAAATTTTTGGGCTGTCGTGGGAAAATATGGTCTGATTTTTCTAATGGGCTGCTGTTTTGGTGAGGATTTGAAAAGGATGGACCCCACTTCCGTCAACACTTAACAGTGTGATTCAGTGAACTCTATTGAGTATTTCGCCCAAAAGCCAAAAAAAAAAAAAAAGTTGCGAAATAATTCATCATTTTGAAAATGGTTTATTCGTCGTGGGCGACTGACATGGCCCATTGGCCCTGGTAAAGAAATGGGCTCCACATAACACAACAATATCTCAAATTATTACAGCATTGGAGTATGTAAATTTTTTAATAGAAATACAATATCTCAAATACAAGAAATAGTACAATAAAAAATTAAAATACTAGTCGTACTAGTATCTTGTCTAAAACATTCTTTATTGAATTATTTTTGTTGTTAAATCTTTGTTTAAAACATTCATCGAGCTTGGAGAGTAGAGCCAAGCTTAAACATTTGTGAATCTACAGACGAGGGTCAGACGCATTGTTGTCCAAAATTTAGCGATTAGTGGGTTTAGGATTATGTGCTGACCATTTGTTTAAAGTAAATGGAATGGAGCATTGGGCCACTGGCAAAAGTCTGAGAACGAGACTACAGCAATGGACATAATGGTAGCTTAAATAACAAATAAAGATGATAATGTTAGCTGTTAACAGAGACGAAGAAGAGAAATTCTCTCATTGGAAAATATTTGGTAAAGTTAGGAGATGGTCATTTTCAAGAGAACATCATCCCATCCCTTGAATAATTGTTCTCTGGATGGTCATAATTTTCTTTGCCCAACTTCAGCGGAAAAAGTAGTGAAGGATTCGAACGCTAAAGCGGGCGGCCCATACCAGGAAAGCTAGATGACCAGATTGATTACTCCACATATTTACTCCAATTTTTATGACTTTTGTTTTACTGCTTAACCAAAAGAGGTGAGTACTCCTTGCCTTTCTCTGGATATATCAACCAAAGAGTGACTAAAGTGGCAAAGACAGACGGGGAACCCCCGTGACTCCGTGAGGGAGGCCATGACCCTCTTCCCTTCACATTTTCCATCGTAAGTACATTTTTCAGCTGCGTAAATGGGAGTTTGATTGATGCTGAATTAGCCGAACAACAATGATTAATGATTATGGACCCATCGTTGTTCAGGTTTCATGTGATCTTCAAAATTAATGTTTCTTTGTTTGTCCCTTTTCAAGCTACTTTAGGTTCCGAGCCTGTGAACTGTAAAACCCCATTAATAAGACACGAGTCTGAGAAAAATCAAATTGGACGGATTCTGTGGGGGCTCCCCAGTCTCCACATTGTCAGCAACTCTGTAGTCTGTAGGTGGGGCGACCACCATGACCTCTTGCTCACCTCACTGTTAACTGAGACCATATTTCATTCCTTTTCTTGTTTTGTTCAAATTTCTCACTTCTTAGTGGGACTGGGGGTGGCTGGATTTAAATTCAGCACATTCAATCGAAATTCAAAATTCTTTATTTTGGTTGTATTCCAATTCCAGGCTTTAGTTAGCTGTGTATTTGAGTGCATTTATACTGCCATCATTCCATCTTTTGAAAGAAAGCGATATGGAATTTTTTTGCCTATCTTGATTGAAGTGGTGACTTATCATGATTGAAGCTGTGACTTGGATGGGGCCTTCGCCTCCGGTTATCTCTCTCTGCATTTTCCATCCCCATCATTTAAAATCGACGCATAGAAATAATGGAGCATCATCCAATCTATGTAGCCTTTTGTCTGAAGAAACTCAGCAACAGTCTCAATCCTTGCTGGACTGCTCTTTTGCTCCTATGGAAAGCGTTTCTTGCTCATGTATGCTCCAGCTTTTCGGCTTTTATTCTCCCTCTTCCTATCTCTCGCCAAATTTTGAAATGAATTAGGAATTAACTACGCCAAAATTGAAATCTGTTTCAGGGCGGAAGGCCGGCTTTGATTCTCTTCGGAGTTCGGACAAACAATGGCAAACAAGACACACGAGAAAGAGACAAGTTGAACTTTAAAAAACTTGCATTTTTCGAACAATGCAATGCAACAATGACCTAGGTCGAAGTAAATAAATGGATAATAGATGTTAGACAAGACACTTCTCGTCTTTATATTCTCTCTTTAATTACCCGTCCAACCCCATCGCACTCTCTTCTTTTGATGCATTTGGCACAACGAAGCCTCTCTCTAAACTGTTTTAGGCATGAACCAATAGGGAATAGCAACTTTTCAAGTCAAGTCTCTAGCTTTTCTACCCACTGTAACCTGCTTTTGTCTACCAAACCAGATCTTTATAGGGTCACACACAAATCTAGATTTTCTCCTTTTCTCTCCATTATTATTAGGAAAATGATGTTTCTAATTTCCATTTTCTTCAAACATTCATGTAAAGGGCCCTTAAAAGAATTAAAGTAAAACAGTATGAATTAATTTTACAATCCATTATTGCACTTTTCCAAGCCCTTTATCGAGCAGACAAGACAGCTCTCGTTTTCCATTTTCTTCACTGTTTCCTCGTAACCCTCTTGGGCTGCAAATTAGCCGAGCTCAAATGAGTTTGAACACGACCAAAACGTGTTCATTTATTTTTAGTTTGTTCAGGTTTAATTTATGTTCGTTAAAATTTTTCAGATTTTGTTTAAATTCGTGTTCATTTATTAATAGGGTGTTCGTGTTTGTTAATGTTCGACTCGGTTAAATAAGTTTATTCATAAATAATAAATGAACGTATTCGTAAACATTAAATGAATATGTATATGAATAAACATTAATTTATGCATAATAAAATTTTTTTTTATACAATTATATTTAATTTTTTTAATTATAAATTTTCTTTTAAAGATTTATATTTGATTATTTATTTTTTTTACATAAGTTAAAAATTAAAATATAAATGATAAATGAAAAAGAAAATAAAAGAAAATAAAATTATTAAAAATAAGAATATAATTACTTAGTATCTTAATCTTAACAAATATAAATAATTTAAACAATCTTTTAAACGAATAATAAGCAAATTTTTAAATAAACATTAAAAAAATTTGTTCATGAACATAAATAAATAGATACATCTTGTTCAGATTCGGTTCGTTTATTAAATAAATACTAAAATCTCGTTCAAACACGTTTATTTATCTTACTAAACGAATATAAAGGAACCTAACCAAACTTGAACACGAACTGTATGATGAAAGTTTTGTTTATTTGCAACCCTAATTCCCTCGTAGTCTCACTATATCATGTGATCGACGTACACTGTGGAAGGACAATTTGGACGACTGTTACTGTCTGCAATGTAACACAATAATAAAGGGCCACACCTAATTACGTACCAATCCGGAAGGAAAGCCCTAATTTTACATGAATGTTTGTTGGAAAAGCCTCGTATTCGTATTACTACAATTATTTGAGTTTGGAGTTTATTGATCTCCGACTCTTAACGAAAAATCAGTCAAGATAACTTTTTTTTATTCTTTTTCTTTCTCTTAAATTAGATAGTTATTTATATATACAATTATCTATAAGATCAGAGGTTCAAATTGAACCTCTGCTATTAGAGTAAAAAGTCCAAACAACTTGACCATTAGATCAAACGAACTTCTCAAGGGGGAGACAACTCTATACACAATTATCATTTCATAACCAATACAGTCCTTATTAGTCCTAATATTCCCCTTCACCAAATAAAATCAAAAGAGTATGAGGTTTTAAATATTTTTATATCAGTTTATTTAATTTACACAATTTTCAAATTGATTCCAACTGCATGATTTGATTTTATAATATTTTTGTACATAGCATAATTCAATTCTTAAAAGTTGACCCTTTTTTTTCCCGCATAAAAGTTGACCAATTAATTAATTAATATTATTATAACCAAAAAAGAAAAAGAAAAGAAGAAACCCATGCGTTCCTATTAGGGTGCAAACGGTTCAGTTCGGTTCGGATATTGAGGTTTTAATACCTTAAAGCTTCAATTCGGTTCTGTTATTTTTACGAGTTTTTTGGTAGTTAGAGTTCATTCAATTTTGGATTTTTATTCTTTTACAAAAACCTAAATAATATCATAAACACTTTGGATCATTTAATTTTGGACTAATAAAATTAATTTTAGACTTTTATTCTTTTAAAAAAGCCTAAAATAAGATTATAAAAATTTTGCATCATTCAATTTTTGGTCAATAAAATCAAATATTTTTTTTAAAATTTTAATTCATTTGAACAATTCGACTCAATTTGATTTTTATTTAGACCATTCGGTTTTTATATAAATAATAAAAATCCTAACTGAATTATCGATTCGATTCAGTTATCAATTTTTTTAAATTTCTTGAACAGTCCTAGTTCCTATAGCTCTTTCATTATATCGGCCTAGTAACCAATCCCCATCGGCCCGTTCTTCAAATTAACTATTTGGGCTTACATAGTAATGACAAGCGTTCTGACCCAATTTGCCCAAAATCCAGTTCTTAAAAACTAAATAGCCATGGCCTGAAAGGAAAGTAACTAAACCGTCAATTGGGAAAAAGGCCCAATAAAACCAGAATAATAAAAACCCTAGCCCGAGCCATCATTTTGTTTCTAGGGTTTTCTTTGCTCAGGAGCAACGCAGAAGCAGAAGTCAAGGGAGCTCGAGAAGCAGCCGAGCTCAGAACTGTCACCATGGGTCGTATGCACAGCCGAGGGTTTGCTATTCTACACTTGATTCATCATTCCTCTGAAAACAATACAATGGTTATATCTTTGATATCTATGGTGCCTGCTTCATGATTGATTTGAATTTCTGTGCAGTAAGGGTATTTCTGCATCTGCTTTGCCTTACAAGAGGACTCCACCTAGTTGGTTAAAGATCTCTGGTCAAGATGTGAGTTGATTATTTTAGTTAATATAAGCCAAATTATGTTTTATTCCTTTTTAAGTGAGGTTACTGGTTCTGTCCCTTACGTGAATTGAATTTTGAATACCTATTATTGATTAGAAGATGTACTGGATGAGAAGAACCTGATGTTTGGTATAGGGAAATTTAATAGTTTGTGCGGGAAATAGTTGTTATCCTGTTTGATTAAATGCAATGGCTGTACTCTGTTTAAAGTCTAAGGTTAACGTCAGTGTTGTAGACATTTTAAACTGCTCTCTTGGTAGCTACACAAGATTGAATTTTATGTGCTTTGAATAGTAAAGCAACTGAAGATAGCTTGAGAGAAAATTGAACGCTGTGGAAGCAATTTCTTAACGATTAATGTTCTAGTTTGATTGTGCGTTAATCACGTTTCAATATATTGTTTTTGACATTTCTGAAATGTGGAATCCTAATGGTCGTTGATTCTTGTTTGTTCATATTTTGTTGACATTACCTTTTTTTTTTGCTTTCTAACATAAACTTAAGGTTTTCCAAGTTTAAGTTATGATGTTCTTCTGGTCTATGTGTCTCTGAAGTGTAGCTTAAAATTTTTTGTGCTGAATCCATGGAGTATTAATAGTGTTTAATTAATTTTCCGCAAGCTATTTCTTATGTTTAGACATCTAATGTTCCAGAGACCTTTTTTTCTTTTTTTCTGGTTTCACATCCTTGCACTGTGGACTTGAAGAAGCCCCATTACTTTAGTTTATTCTCTTTGTATAAGAAGTTTGTACTTTTTTGGGGCAATATTTATTAATTAATCCTGATTTATTGTTTCAGGTTGAGGAGAACATTTGCAAGTTTGCAAAGAAGGGTTTGACCCCATCCCAAATTGGTGTCATTCTCCGTGATTCTCATGGGATTGCTCAGGTGAAGAGTGTAACAGGCAGCAAGATTTTGCGGATACTGAAAGCTCATGGTACATGTCAATTGCGTTGGCTTTCGTTGCACTTTTGTTCAGATTTGAAGCTAAACATTTAACACATTTTTTCTCTTGTCAGGTCTTGCTCCTGAAATTCCTGAGGATCTATACCACCTGATTAAGAAAGCTGTTGCCATCAGAAAGCATCTTGAGAGGAATCGTAAGGACAAGGATTCCAAGTTTAGGTTGATCTTGGTTGAGAGCAGGATCCACCGCCTTGCCCGCTATTACAAAAAGACAAAGAAGCTGCCGCCTGTTTGGAAATAGTGAGTATTTGTGCCCGCTTCCCTTTGATGTTCTTGACTAAAGAGGCATGCTTTCCAGTAAATGTCTGCAACACTGATGAAAGTTGTCTGGGTTGTTGGTTATTTCCTCTACTCTGATTCTGGGACTGGTTGTAAATCTTAACCTACTTTCTTTTTTCCATGCAGTGAATCTACCACCGCTAGCACTCTTGTGGCTTAGAGAGGGTTCATTTTGAACCAGTTTTGCATATCTCTATTGACGTTCTCCTGGATATGCAGTACTAAATTTTTCTATTATTACATGCTATCAATGCTTGTAAGGAACTTGTTCACTTAAGGTCTGAAATGAGATACTTAGGAGGTGAAACATCATGTTTAGTGTATCAGAATTATTTATCTTATTTTTCAAGTTTTTTATTTGTTTGGTCTGAATTTTTAAAGTTTTCTCCCATTTGAAATGTTTAGCGTTTTAAACCTTTGAATTTGTTACGGATCTTGGTAAAGCATAACTGGATATCAATCGATTTCATGTGCCGTCCAACACGCATGTCTGGCTATGTATTCTCTTGCCGGAGTGTGCAGTAAGCGTATTTCGGGCGGTTCTAACGACCATATTTGATGTATATTCATTTTTCTCACGGAATCCTTTCAGAACAAAAATATTAGCAAGACCCTAATCTGGAAATCTGGGTGTAATGCCCATGATTGTCAGAGGCCCAAAATTGGAGCTTGGCCCAATTACCAAGAGAAACACCTTTTGGGCCTATCATGTTTTTGTTTCACTAACACCAAAAAGAAAACGAAGCTAAACACAAAAGGGTTTTGCGAAGGGCCACGTGTAACACAAATACCGGACTTAGACCATTGCTCACTCCGCTAGCGCACCATATCATCATCACCTGCCGCCATCGTCATCATCTTCAAGTTCCCAACTAGCATCAATCTACCCGTATGTGGGCTACTCTGACCAACGGCAGTATTAGAATTCTGCGGTATTGCGTTGTTCGTCTTCCACCTGCTCCCTCTCAGCTCCCCAGGTGTCGTGCCTTACCTTTCATGGAGCAGACGAACCTTAATAACGCTACGTCGTCGTCCTTCTCTTCTTTTGCTCATTCCGCTAGAAGGTAGGCTTATGGGCTCGAACTCGTAGCCAAAATCAATTGATAATGGCTCTTATTTTTGTTTATTTTATTGACTTTTTGGGGCTTGAGAAAGATCAGGAGGCCGTGGCGGCGTTAGCGGCGGCAAGGACAAAATTGATGCTCTTGGTAGACTGTTGTAAGCACTATGTCATTTTAACAGTTTCTCAAACTTATTTCCTCAATCCTCAACTTCTTTTGCTTGCCCTCGATTCATATGTAATAAAGTGATTTTGATTGATTGCTACTAATGCTGTTTTTGTTTTGTTTCAATATCTTTAGGACACGAATTCTGCGACATATGGCTACTGAACTAAACTTGAATATGCGAAGTGATGGTTATGTCAAAGTGCAAGATTTACTGAGGCTGAATATGAAAACATTTGCCAATATTCCGTTGAGGTCACACACGGTTGATGACGTCAAGGAGGTAGGTTCTTTGAAGACGGATTGAAAATGTTCCATTTCTATCCTTGCAGCATTAAATAATTTGTAGTGAAATGGCTTCTTTTTTTTTTTTGGTACAAAAGAGCGGTCGAAGACCGCTTTAACTAACAATAGCCCTAGGCCGTGCAACACCTATAAGGTCCTCCTGCATCAAACGATGTAGTTCACCAGGAGGATTGTCCAGTTCAGTAACATCAAAAGGTCCCTGAAAAGCCCAAGTTGCCAAAAAATCAGCACACATATTGGCTTCTCTATATGTATGAACCAATGAGCATTGCCATTGCTTGTTCAAGAATTCCTGGCATCCAAGAATAACTTGAAACAGGGGGTCGCGAGCCTGAACAGATTGCATAATTTTGTTGACAGCTACGAGCGAATCAGATTCAATAATAACTCGCCTAAAGCCATGTGCCCAAGCAAGTTTGAGCCCACAGTATATAGCATGAATCTCCCCTTTAGTAATATGCCCCCAACCAACCTTCCTTGTAAAGCCAAACAGCCAAGAACCAGCAGAGTCACGGCATAGGCCACCAGCAGCAAGTTCTCCTGGGTTTGACCGTGCAGCAGCATCCACATTCATTTTGACGAAACCTGGGGGGGGATAACGCCAACTAATAAAGGTAGCTTTCCTGATGCTAGGTAACGTTTTAAGGTGGCCATAGTTCCTGTACTCACAAACGCTAGCAAAAATTTTATTAGAAGCATTAGAAGGCCATTGAAAGCCTTCCTCAAAAAGGTGACTATTGCGCCATTTCCAAATAAACCAGCACACATAAGCGAAGAGAACAGGCCATGGAACATGATTAGCAACATAAAAATTATTCAAAGCTAAATTATACTTTACCCAGTCATCAAGGGATAAAGAGTTAAAGTGGTCCAATTTCCTGCCATGTAACCATTGATTCCAAATTTCCTGTGAGCTATGACAGTCCCGTAGCACATGTAAGATCGTTTCGGTGCTAGCATCACATCTCGGACAAAAGGTTGTGTTAGAGATACCTCGTTTGAAGCACGCAACCCTGGTGAGAATCCGATTGTGGTGAACTAACCATAGAAAGTATTTAACCCGTGGTAACACATCAAGTTTCCAAATTTTATTCCACACAACATTTGGAGAACTATTGGCTGTTAACAACTTATAAGCTGATGAAACAGAAAAGTTCCCATCAGGTGCAGCTACCCAGTAATTTTTGTCCTCTTGATTAGCCACCAAGTTTACAAGGCTAAGTTGGTTACGTACCTCAGTAGGTAAAAAAGACAGAGAGTTCCAATCCCAGTCATTTGTTTGAAAATAGTCACCCACCATGTCATTACCTCTATGGAGTGGAATATTAAAATTCCATTTTTCTGCAATGGGTTCATTAAAAAGCCATTTATCATGAGGTGGAAATGGCTTCTTTAGGTGCCTTTCTTGTTATAAGGAAATCTTGGTGATGCCATTACTAATTTACATTCTTGGTGTCCAAAATATTAGTGGAAAGCCACTTCAGTAAAAGGAAGATGTTCTCGTTGCAGCCAAAATATGTTTTTAGTCTTTGCTTCATGAGCTTTCTGAAATGGTATACCAACAGTCATCCCTTTCTGTGATTGTCTATTTCTTGATTCTAGGCTGTCAGAAAGGATAATAAGCAACGATTTAGCCTTCTGGAGGAAAATGGGGAGCTTTTGATACGTGCAAACCAAGGCCACACAGTAACGGTGATGAATCCTTCTTAAAAGACGGATACCTTTGTCCTTTCTCAGAATTTTTTTCCCTTTGGTTTATGGTTAGCATTTGTTCCTGCATTATCTGAAAGAAGATAACTTATGTGTAATTGGCAGGCAGTTGAGTCTGAACGCTTATTAAAACAAATCCTTTCAGCTGATGAAGTGCCAGGTATGAAGTATCGTCTCGTACTATGTCTCTTAGATTGTCATTCTCTTACTTTTATGACTCCTATTTTGCTTAATTCTCTTTCTTTTTATGGAGATTACAGTTTGTGTACATGGAACCTATAAGAGGAATTTGGAATCAATTTTGGAGTCTGGTTTGAAGCGCATGAAAAGATTACATGTCCACTTTTCAAGTGGCTTGCCTGCAGATGGTGAAGTAATTAGTGGTGAGATAGAAAGTCTCTTTAGAGGATTATTGTACTGACTTGTCATCTTTTCCCTTGTTCTTATATATTTTTCTTGAACTGGTTGGATGAGTTTATGTTAAGCCTGCTAACACATGTTTACGGTTTACCCCTTTCTTCTTCATTTTAACTTCTTGGATAGGTATACATGACAAAGTGGTTGAGTCTTATTATTACCACTGTCTTCGTTTAACTAGAGGATCAATGCTAAAGATTATTAAAGGATAAGCTTCTAATTTTCAAATGCGATTTTTGTTTGATAAAATGTTGGGCACTGTTTGATAGTTCTAGTGATAGATTTAGATCCAGTTCCGGTGAAGTTAGATGGTTTAGTGGCTTCTAATGATCTGTACTTTCTGTTCTCTTCAGGTATGAGGCGAGATGTTAACATTTTGATCTTTCTTAATGTCAGAAAAGCTCTCGAAGGTAAGCATTCTAGCTTCTTTCAAGTTTCAGGCAGTCAATGAGCTTGCTTCAGCATAAAAATCACGCCCTTCTCACTCTTCTTTCTGTCATTGCTGAACAGTTATCATTCTTTTCTGGCTTAACAAATTTATGTTTACTTCGCTTTTCCTATCATTGATGACTGCAGAAGGAATGAAGCTTTACATTTCAGACAACAAGGTGATCTTGACTGAAGGTTTTGATGGGGTTGTACCTGTCAAGTACTTTGAGAAGATAGAATCGTGGCCAGATAGACTACCCATACCGTTTTGAATGTACTTTAGATTCCGAATGATCATTTTTGTACTCTCGTTTTAATCTGTGCAATGATCATTTCGATTTGATCTGGTGAATTAATCCATTTAGAGGGGTTTTGTTTGGCAGAGTTCATTAGAGTTGAAACAAACACGTGAACTTGCAAACATTATAGCATGGCTAAATCGACCATGCCTTTACCAACCGATGGGATTTTCGAAAACCGAGGAAAGTTTACTAGTTGAGATTTCTCATTATGCAACTAGCAGTTGGAGGCGCAAATGAGTTTTATTCAGATTTTAGATCTTTGACATCCATTTGCCTGGACTCGACGTCGATCTCACAAAATTGGGTTTGGGCCAATCCTGCGTAGGCCCGTAATATATAAAGAGTGTCCCAAGTTGAAATGCTATAGTCATCTCGGAGGCCCATCTTGAGAAACAATAGGCCTTGAGGCCCAATTTGTTCACTTGAAAAAATGAGAAAAAGAGCTATCGGGAAAATGCTTGATGACACCTGGACTTGGACTCTTAAACACATCCCTAGAGAGAAAAACATGGCTGCAGATTGGATAGCCAAATGGAGCTGTTCCCAGAGAAAAGGACTATCCATCCTAAGCCGGCCTCCCCGAGGGCTCGGGAATACCTTGCTTGCTGATATGATGGGTACTTGTTACCCTAGAGTTATCTCAGTGTAAAGTTTGGGCTGCTAGCCCCGTTTTCCTACCCAAAAAAAAAAAAAAAAAGAAAAAATGAGAAAAAGATGGCACATGGAAACGGCGCAACCGGAAGGAAAAAGGGTAGAAGAAACACAAAACGGTGAACAAACATCGGCTAGCGGGAGAAGAAGAAAACAGTGAAGAGTTAACTCTTGAAAGAGAATTGGGATCTTTTCGTCGACTTACCCAAAATTTCTCCTTAATCGCATCTTCTCGAGCAACCAACTGCTTTATTTCCCGCTTTCTAGTCCAGGTGTGTAAACTTCTTCAATTTCTTTTTCTACTTCTCTCTATCTTCCTATTTTGGGATTTATCATTGTTACTTGTTTGCATGCTTTTGAATCTTTTGCTGGCTATCAATTGAACCCTGATCTGAGAGCCCTCTACTTTTGACTTCTTAGCGTTCCAAAAACTAGCTCTCATGACTCATCATCCAAACATTTTACTATTATTTGTCTTAATGCCGGATTCGCCCAGTGCTTTTGTTGAATGTGGTTATAAATTCAGCTGGCAAAACACTAGGTATTGAATCGATCGATAACATTTATGCAAGGCGGTGGCTTCGCATTCTTTAATTCATAATAATTCACAATTCCCAGTATCTTTGTTGCGGCATCTTAGGCTATTGCTATGGTGACACTAAAAGTAAGTTTTCTCCCATATTAGGCAGTAGCGGGGCTGTAATTGACTGAGAGAATATTGGCGCGGCTGCATAGTATCTATCATTGGAAAAGATTGATTAGGCATGAAAGCATGTGCTGGATGGCGTCGTTTCCTCTTCTGTTTCCCACTAATTCTCATCCTTCCTCGGTTGTTCTCTGGTGGTTGTTCCTCTTTACTACTAATCTATTCAGTTTATGGATTTTTTGTGAATTTTTTTCCCTTATTGAAAAATGATTGTTCTTGCAATGTTTTCAGTTCTGGAATTGCACCAGAATCAAATAGTCGTCGATGACCCCAAGAAAACGACTGAGAAATTTGATGATCAGAACTTAGCGGTAGGAAATGCCCCCAAGAAAAATAACAAGAAATTTGATCATCTGGTTTTTGGACCTGCTGCTGGAGAAGGCTTGCCCAACCGTTTGCAATGCCAAGGTTCTTTCTATTTCCTTGCCTATAGTGCATTAATTTGATAAAAGGGCCCAAAAACTTAGCTCCCACCTCCTAAATTGGTTTATGTGATATTCTATGCGTTTTTCCTTTTATGTTTTCAATATGATGCAGGAGTTAAAGCCCTCAGCAGGACCCATTTTTCAGACCCTTCTCATACCTCTGGTGTTGGAGGTGGTATTGCCTTTGTCACTGTTTTTACCATTTATAACAACTCACCTGAGGCTCTTGTGAATAGTAGATCATCAAACTTGGTTAATGTTGGGAATGCTTCATATAGTAAGCCGGAGAGATCGTTGGCCATTTTGAATGTCTTCATTAACTTCATTCAGGTAGCTCTTCAGTTACAGACCATGCAGTATCATGCTTCCATATAGAAAGGTCTACTAGAAATCCCTGTTAATATGCAGAACAAAGTGCTTATATGATGTTTTTAACTTATCTTCTTTGGGATAATGGAATAATTATATGTACAGCACTTGTTCTAATTGTATCTTAGATTAATTAAACAGAAACATAGATTTGACTGCTCTGAAGCATTTTTTTTTAGTTGAAATTTTACTTCTTTCAGGTGAGAATGCCTCAAAGCAGTGTTATCATTCTGACTGATCCAGAATCAGATCTCTCAGTGCACCAAAACAGGGTAACGGTACATCCCATTGAGGGTGAATACTCCCGAGACAGGTTGATGCTTCAAAGGATCAGGTCTTACATTGTAAGAGCACATCGCATTGATATATAGGTAGAAAAGTTTTGCTGTGTTTTGCTGTTCATTTATAGTATGTCCTATTAACCATACCTTTAGATTTCTTTTCATAAGCCTGGAAAAATTTCTTAAAACTTTATTGAATCTGCTTTGATTTTAAATTCTACTTGTTTTTCCCCCTCCTTCTCAGATAAATATGATTTCCATGTCCCTGCCTATTTGTTAATTTTACTAACATTATTATACTATTTCTTTTCTTGTTTTTCTAATTTACCAAAGAAGAAGCACTGCAACTATTAAGATCAGATACGCCATCTTAGATAAAGCAAATCCCTGAAAAGCATAGAAATCAAAAACCATCTAGCGATGTTTACTTATGCAAGAGGGTGTCCTGATTTATCTGTTAAACTGCCATTTTTCCATGTAGACCTTTCTCCAAGTCAGGCTTGAGAAGCTATCTCAGGAGCAGGGGCGTATAACTCATTTCATCTTTACAGACTCAGATATTGCTGTGATTGATGACCTAGGACAGATATTTGACAAGTACCAAGATTTCCATTTGGCTCTTACCTTCAGGAACAACAAAGATCAGCCTCTGAATTCTGGATTTATTGCTGTGCGGGGTACACATGATGGTATTTTAAGGTTGAGAATTGTCCCTTTATTTTGTTCGCCTTTCACAGATGTCTTTCTTTTTTTGGATTGAAAAAATCTGGTTTTTTTGGCTTATATTCCTAAACCTTCATGTATCAGCTGGCTTATTTATTCACTGAAGAAGCTGAAATATGATTTTGCTTGCAGGGCAAAACATTTCCTACAAAAAGTATTAAAAGTCTATAGTTCCAGATACATGAATGCTTCCCGAATGCTTGGTGATCAGTTAGCCCTTGCCTGGGTCATAAAGTCCCATCCCTCTTTTGATGCAAAAAGGTTTAGTAAAGCACAGGCTTTTGTCAAAAAGATTGGTGGTGCATCGGTGCTATTTTTACCGTGTGCTACATATAACTGGACACCACCGGAGGGTGCTGGCCAGTTTCATGGCATGCCTCTGGATGTTAAGGTAATTAAGCCTTTTCATGATAACTTTGTGTGCTAGGTGAGCGTGAAATTTGATGAAGGGGCTTCACTATGAGTATATTTATGCTGATGTTGTTTAATGTAGAAATTTATTGTCTTTGCATTTTGCTGGATCCAGGTTGTTCATTTTAAAGGATCAAGGAAACGCCTAATGCTTGAGGCTTGGAACTTTTTCAGTTCTTCTACTGACATTTCAGATATGTTGTGCCTGATCTTGAAGAGTGGGAGAACAAAGTATGATTTTTAAGTAATTTCATTTGTTTTTATGATTCATAGGAGAAACATCCAAAATTCATCCGAAGGAAGTGGGTGGGAAACTTCTACCTTATGCAACTACAAGGTTATCCACTTGAGTGGCCGTGGTGACACCCAAAATTGTTAATTAGTGGGGTATGCTTTCCCAATATTAGGTCGAATCTGAGAGTTCGGAATACATTTGAAAGAGCTTATGGAGATATTCGAGATTGTTGGAAGGCGATTGATTCTTTTATTCAATATAGAAGACTATATTAGCAATTTTCAATTCCTTCGATGAAACATTCTTTTAACTCCCTCTCTCTCTCGCAAAACAAATGGAGTACAAATTTTGGTTTTGGTTTAAGCAGATATCCAAGTGAATTTGTTTTTCTTGCCAGTTAGCTGATCAAGTTACTTTTTGACATGTTTTTCTCCTTGCAAAATGCAATTACTATGTGTTTGTACCACAATTTACAATTTTTGGCCGATGGGATAAGAGAGAAACAAGCAGGCCTTAACATGAAGATAGGATCATTCAAGGGTGATCGGCCTAATAGAAGAGATGAGCTGTGGCAAGGTCAGCAGGTTTTAAATGGTAGTTAAAGCCGCGACAATCATGGAGGAGGATCAGCAGCAATGAATCGGCCAAAGATTAAGCCTTGTGTTTAATCTGAAATATTTGAATTCAAACAGGCATAATCTCAGGACCTTGATATTAGCCCGAATACAGCTATAAAAGGTGGAACCTGAGGAAACAGAAGGCACGAACAATCATCTACACAAAACCTCCCAACACACGAAGACTGCCCGATGGCTCTCAATCTTTAGCGTTTCTTCAAAGCTTTTTCAAAGCCCTTTTCCCTTGTCCTTGTCTTTCATATTCCTTTCACTTTAGTTTACTGTTTTGTTGATTAAGCCATCATCGGCCTCTTTTTTCTTCATTGCAATCTAAAGTTATTTTCTTTAATCTTATTCTTTGCAATTGTTTAAAGTAAAATCACCCAATAGGTTTAATGATTTAAACAGTCCGACTGTGACTTTAAATCAGAACCCGCATTCTTTTTCTTCTGCACTTTTGTTGTTTTTGAGCAAAAGCAACTGGCATGCCCGCAAATCGGCCAGGAGATTTTTTGTGACAACATCTTTTTGGCACGCCCGGTGGGATCAATCTGGGTATTTTGCTTTATTTTTGTCATTTCGATTTTTGAGTATTAATGTTTTTTATGGATATAGCTTCAAAGAAAGACACGGGAAAACAATCTGAAGGATCCCAGCATCCTATGACGCTACGATCCTGTGATCGAAGCTCATCAAGTAGCCCGGACAGGAGTCATGCTTCTGGAAGTTTACAAAATTGCATCGAAGCAATGGCCAGATCCATGAATGATACTCTTGCAAGGTTGCTTGATGCACACCAGCAGGTTGGCCAACAGATCGGTCAACAGATCGGCCAGCAGATTCGCCAGCAAACTCGTCAAATTAATCAACAATTTGATCAGAGGCAAGCAAAATTAGTGGCGATGTTGGAAAGGCTCGGGGGGCAAAATCCTCCAATGGTACACAACGTTGGCTCGCCAATAGGCCAGGACAGCCAAAACCTCCTTGAAAAGGTGGCTGACAAGAAAGATCAACCATATGTCCCTCCTCCACAGCAGGAAAACCAAGCTAGGCGAGAGGAAGATGTACCACTTCCAGTCCTTAATGACAACGGTGATGGCCACCAGGCAAATCGGCCTGTTGTCGGCCTTGAACTAGCTCGTTCTGGTTCATTTTCTGGCCATCGGCCTGCGGCTCACATTTCTGCACCTATAACTGCGCAGTCTACTATTTCCGCGCAGTCTGCTCCTATTGCTGCGCAATCTACTCGTGTTTCTGCGCAGTCTGCTCCTGTTTCTGCTCAGTTTACTCCTGTTTCTGCGCAGTCTGCTCCTGTTTATGCGCAGTCTACCCCTGTTTCTGCGCAGTCTACCCCTATTTCTGCG
This sequence comes from Microcos paniculata, assembly GCA_030664755.1. Taxonomy (NCBI): domain Eukaryota; kingdom Viridiplantae; phylum Streptophyta; class Magnoliopsida; order Malvales; family Malvaceae; genus Microcos; species Microcos paniculata. Next base: position 39,667,027 of record CP131461.1, read on the forward strand.
CAATCTGCTCCTGTTTCTGCGCAATCTGTTCATAAGACTGCTTGGCCGACAGAAAATTCTGCCAGGCCGATAGCATATCCTACTTGGCCAACAGTTAATTCTGCATGGCCGATAGCTTATTCTGCCAGGCCGATAGCATATCCTACTTGGCCAACAGATAATTCTGCCTGGCCGAAAGTCAAATCTGCCTGGCCAACGGTTAAATCTGCTTGGCCGACAGCTTATCCTGCTAGGCAAACGATATATTCTACTTGGCCATCGGCCTACTATGTTTGGCCAGCAGCTTACACTGCTTGGCCGATGGCATACTTTCCTTATTACTCTGCTAGTTCATCGGCCTATCATGCTCCATCGGCCTGTTCTGCTTGGCCATCAACCTATCCTGCTAGCAGTTTATTCTATTGGTGGCCTGTTCTAATTCAGTCGGTCTGGCAACAGTTTTATGTCTTGTCTTTCAGTTGCTCCTGTTTCTGCTCAGTTTACTCCTGTTTCTGCGCAGTCTGCTCCTGTTTATGCGCAGTCTACCCCTGTTTCTGCGCAGTCTACCCCTATTTCTGCGCAATCTGCTCCTGTTTCTGCGCAATCTGTTCATAAGACTGCTTGGCCGACAGAAAATTCTGCCAGGCCGATAGCATATCCTACTTGGCCAACAGTTAATTCTGCATGGCCGATAGCTTATTCTGCCAGGCCGATAGCATATCCTACTTGGCCAACAGATAATTCTGCCTGGCCGAAAGTCAAATCTGCCTGGCCAACGGTTAAATCTGCTTGGCCGACAGCTTATCCTGCTAGGCAAACGATATATTCTACTTGGCCATCGGCCTACTATGTTTGGCCAGCAGCTTACACTGCTTGGCCGATGGCATACTTTCCTTATTACTCTGCTAGTTCATCGGCCTATCATGCTCCATCGGCCTGTTCTGCTTGGCCATCAACCTATCCTGCTAGCAGTTTATTCTATTGGTGGCCTGTTCTAATTCAGTCGGTCTGGCAACAGTTTTATGTCTTGTCTTTCAGTTGCTCCTGTTTCTGCTCAGTTTACTCCTGTTTCTGCGCAGTCTGCTCCTGTTTATGCGCAGTCTACCCCTGTTTCTGCGCAGTCTACCCCTATTTCTGCGCAATCTGCTCCTGTTTCTGCGCAATCTGTTCATAAGACTGCTTGGCCGACAGAAAATTCTGCCAGGCCGATAGCATATCCTACTTGGCCAACAGTTAATTCTGCATGGCCGATAGCTTATTCTGCCAGGCCGATAGCATATCCTACTTGGCCAACAGATAATTCTGCCTGGCCGAAAGTCAAATCTGCCTGGCCAACGGTTAAATCTGCTTGGCCGACAGCTTATCCTGCTAGGCAAACGATATATTCTACTTGGCCATCGGCCTACTATGTTTGGCCAGCAGCTTACACTGCTTGGCCGATGGCATACTTTCCTTATTACTCTGCTAGTTCATCGGCCTATCATGCTCCATCGGCCTGTTCTGCTTGGCCATCAACCTATCCTGCTAGCAGTTTATTCTATTGGTGGCCTGTTCTAATTCAGTCGGTCTGGCAACAGTTTTATGTCTTGTCTTTCAGTTGGCTTGTTCAGCTGCAGCCTTGGATTGTCCAATCTGGACGACCTTGGTTTTGACCGATGGCCCCTTAATTTAAGTGTTCAACTATAGGCGGCAAAATAAAGCTTAAACAAGTGCTTCAATTTCAACCGAAATTTCGCACTTGGGGGGGCAATGTTTGTACCACAATTTACAATTTTTGGCCGATGGGATAAGAGAGAAACAAGCAGGCCTTAACATGAAGATAGGATCATTCAAGGGTGATCGGCCTAATAGAAGAGATGAGCTGTGGCAAGGTCAGCAGGCTTTAAATGGTAGTTAAAGCCGTGACAATCATGGAGGAGGATCAGCAGCAATGAATCGGCCAAAGATTAAGCCTTGTGTTTAATCTGAAATATTTGAATTCAAACAGGCATAATCTCAGGAGCTTGATATTAGCCCGAATACAGCTATAAAAGGTGGAACCTGAGGAAACAAAGGACACGAACAATCATCCACAGAAACCTCTTCAACACTCGAAGACTGCCCGATGGCTCTCAATCTTTAGCGTTTCTTCAAAGCTTTTTCAAAACCCTTTTCCCTTGTCCTTGTCTTTCATATTCCTTTCACTTTAGTTTACTGTTTTGTTGATTAAGCCATCATCGGCCTCTTTTTTCTTCATTGCAATCTAAAGTTATTTTCTTTAATCTTATTCTTTGCAATTGTTTAAAGTAAAATCACCCAGTAGGTTTAATGATTTAAACAGTCCGACTGTGACTTTAAACCAGAACCCGCATTCTTTTTCTTCTGCACTTTTGTTGTTTTTGAGCAAAAGCAACTGACACGCCCGCAAATCGGCCAGGAGATTTTTTGTGACAACACTATGCACGTAAAAGGTGAATAATACGATGTTTCACACTTTTTTTTTTCCTTTTTGGTCAAACCATTCCAAGGTAAAATAAGTGCCTTTACCACAAAAATGTCATGTTTCGGACTAAAGATTAAGCATCATTATTTTCCTCAGAGACAAGTGAGCTAACTCAATAGGTGCAAGGACAGGGCAAGGAAAGTTATAGTTTAGCACAGGAGAAAATCTTCGATAAAAAGCTTTTATAAACATACTAGTAAGACCTAAAGCATTCGCAAGATGAATCACACGGGACGAGACGGCAAATCCAAAATAATTAACTATTAGCAAGAAAAGGGGATTCCCAAGGGCAATCCCGAAACTCCAGTCGTAAGCTCTTAAGCGTCAAGGCCAGTATGCAAAGACTGTTAGAATTTCTAGTTTATTACCAATGCTCCTTCAAGTTCATTGTTCAACGAAAGAACTCTCGAGAAATTCACGGTCAGTGGAATTCCAAAAACCCTTATCATACCGAGAGTTGACCAAATCGACTATGGCACAAATCCAAAAATCTAAACTAAAGATGCACTAAGCTCCTAGATTATAACAAAAGGACAGTGATTTTCGTTGTGCTTAACCCAGTAACATCATTTTGACTACACAAATCCTCTCATTGTAGGAATATAAATCTTGCCTAACCCAGTATTGAATCATACGGAATGAGGTTTTCAACACTCGGAAGACTTGTAGTTCATCACTTGTCATTAAGGAATATAAATAAAAATGGACAAACTAAAGTAAAATACATTAAATAGAAGACTTTCACGCAGAATGCTTCAAAAGACATTGAATTTTTAGTGGAAGGAGGACCAGCTTATTATAGACCAAGAATTTCTTGGATTGCCTAGTATTCCACTAATTGTTAACCTGAATGACTCTAGGATCCTGGACCACAAGGGGTAGCACTAGATTAAACAAGTAACCACAGAATTAACTATTCCTAAAGTTCAACAGCTAAAGACAATTTATTTGAATCCTATATGGTCGTGTTTCGTCAATTCTTGAAGTGACTCATACCATAAACATAACAGAGGAACCATATAATATTATGCTCGTTAACATCTTCATAGAATGAAAGGAGCAATACGTCTAGGCTAGGGAAGGAAAAATGCACAATACCTCAATAAAGGAGCAAAGACCAAGCATTCACTCCAAAGCAAAAGAAAAGAAAATGGACAATTAGCTTAAAATGTCCAAATCAAGAGAAAGGAAAAACTTACTGAAATGCAAAAGAGCTCAGCAACACATCAACATCAGCAAGTTATCTTTTTATATAAAATGTAAATGATGGAAATTATTATTAATAAGTAAGCATCCTATATGATTATTATTAGGTATTAGGGTGGAGGGTTTCATTTGAAAAATATAACTAAAAGAAAAATCAAATTTCAAATGTGATCCAACTTATCCACAAAAGGAAGAAAATATTATCGTGTGCTATTTTATTGAAATTGCATAGCAATGACACATGTCCACCAATCAGCATAATCTCTGTCAGTCATCAATTCTACAATGGAAAAACTACAACAATTACATTCCAAGGGGAAGAAAAAGGAAAAATTGAAAAGATTGTTCCAGTGTTCTTTTGATACAGCGTGTGCCTGCCCAGCAAACAATGTCCACAGATCACAAAACTTCTTCAACATAGGACATGATGTCCCTCCTTATATGGCATCATTAAAGATATATGAAATAGCGATAATCGGGCAATGAACAGAGAAATGTTAAAAACAATGATAAGAATCATAATGAACAAGAATTCGGAGGATCCTACCACAATACAAAGAATGAATTATCCAGAAGCCTTCTTCCCACCAGAATAGTAACTGACATACCACCTGACAAATTTCTTCAGCCCACTCTGCAGATCAGTTGTAGGCTTATATCCAAGCTCCATTTGAGCCAAGCTAATATTTGCATGAGTAAACTGAACATCCCCATTCCGTGGCAACTTCATGATATTCCTCTTAGCATTAACCTTCAAAAGCCTTTCCAAGATACTCACGAGTTCCGAAACTGGCACTGGTGAAGTATTCCCCAAATTATATACCCTCAATTGAGCCGGACCTTTCTTCTTCCCTCCACTACCAGTACTCTTCTCAGCAGTATCCAATGCGGCTAAACAACCTTTCACAATATCATCTATGTAGGTAAAATCCCTGGCCACCGAACCATGATTAGCAGCCTCAAATATTGATATTGACTTCCCCTTTAAAATATCCCTGGTGAAAAAGAAATATGCCATATCCGGCCTTCCCCAAGGGCCATAAACCGTGAAAAACCTCAAACCAGTTAAAGAAAGTCCATATATGTGGTTATAAGTATGTGCAATCTCTTCACCAGCTTTCTTAGTAGCAGCATATAAACTAGCAGGCTGATCAGTCCTATCCCTCTCAGAAAATGGAACTTTGGTATTAAGCCCGTAAACAGAACTCGAAGAAGCCCACACAATTGCAGGCTGTGGATTAGCAGACTTACAGACTTCAAGTAAACTAACAAGACCAGCAATATTACTATGCACATAAGAGCCAGGATTTTCCATAGCATACCTGACTCCAGCTTGAGCAGCTAAATGCATCACGTGGGTAAAAGCAACAACCTCGAAAAGTTTCCTTAAAAGAGCCGAATCATTGATATCTCCTTCCACAATGAATACCCCAGTTCGTTCCAAAAGCGCTTGCCGAGCTCTTTTCAGCGAAGGGTCGTAATAGTCATTGAAATTATCAAGTCCAAGAACACCATCTCCACGCCTTTTCAAGGCCGCCGACACGTGGGTACCGACGAAACCAGCGGCTCCAGTAACCAAAACAGAGATGCCGTTACGGGAACGGACACGGGCAGAGGAACGGACCCGTTTTTCCCAAGCAGGTCCACCCCAGTTGTAGGTTCGGAGAGAGCGGCGAGAAGGATCTTGCGGAAGAGGATTGGAGGAAGGAGATCGAAAGAAGAAGATCAAGATCAGGCCCAAGAAGATAAAGGACCAAAATGTGAGCTTTACAAGAGAGGAGTGCCACCTCAGTCTATTGTGGATGTACGGTGATTTTTCCATCTTGAATTTCCCCGGCGTAGAAGGAATGTTGTCAAGATGAGACATTTGTTTTGACATTTCCTCCAGCTGTTGGTGTAAGATTCAGAATTCGGGAAAACTTCTTTTTTTCCGGGTTAGGGATTGGAGAAATGGGATTTCCTATTTGGGGATTATTATTCTTCTCTGGTGGCGATGGCGGTCAGCTTTTTTTCTTTCTTGGGCTTTTTAGATGGTCGGTTTTGGTGGTGGTGGTGGTGGCGGAGGAGGAGGAGGAGATGTTTTGCTCTTTTGCTAGCTCTTTTTCATACTTTTTGCGAAAATGGGAATCTTCTGGTTTCTTGAAGGTATGGGTTGTTTGTTGGTGGTTTCTCCTTTTGGGTTTATAGCTCTTTCAATGGCTCTAAAAAAGAAAGAGGAGAGAGATCAAGATTTGGATTTTCTTTTAAAAAAAGAGTGAACTTGGGAGAGGGGAGAGAGAGTAGGATTTAGAAATTTGGGTGATGGAGATCAAGAAGAGTCAAACAACTGTATTTAATGAAATGAGTTGATTCAATTCAATAGACTTGGTTAAAAATAGGGAGGTTAAGAGTTTTTTTATTTGTTTTTTTCCTTTCTTTTTCATTTTTTCTTCTTTGGTTTGAGAAAAAAAGGACAAAAAAAAAAGAGAAAAATTAGCAGTGTAACAAAAACGGATGATGATGATGAAGATAGTGCTACTTAATCAGGTTTGTCTAATATTTGTATGTGAGGAAACAATTTGATTGGTTGAAAAGCCTTGGAAATTGGGGCCTCCTGATTTATATCAACTCCCCTTTTTCTAAGGATAATTTGCCGGGGAAACTCTTTAATTTTGGGAGCGTTACTTATTTAGATTTGGATTTGTTGGTAAATGGCTGTGCATGTGCTACTGCTTTGGAGGAGGATTTTGATCACTAATTAATTACTACTATTAAAAACCTAAACAAAAATTCTTCCCTCCCCATTTTTTTCCCACCATTTTTTTGTCCTTGGTATGTGATTTTTTGCTGCCATTAATGAAAATTTAAAAACCTGAGACATCTGTGGAGATTTTGAAAATTGAACTTTGTCAATAATTTGAGGTCATTCATGATAATTAGAGTCTCTAAAAAATCTACCAGCATAGATATAAGTATATATTTATCCAATAGTAATTGAATATGTAAATGGGCATTTTATTTTATTTTTTTTGGCAGCACTAATCTTTATAAACTACATTATGATGCCACCAGTATGAGTAGTTGTCCTATTTTTGGTGGGGTTCCTGAGTTCCTGTTTAGAATTCGTAGTGACAGTAGTAATTGTGTTATGTACAAATATACAATTGTTCTAACAATGATTGGTGCTAGAAATCTTTAAGGATTTTTTTGGCCACAACACAACAACCCATTGGCATTGAGTAATCAATTGATTTTAGAAATTAAGTTCGGATATCAAGAAAAATTACTGGGAAAAAAAATGTTACTACTCCACAAAACAGAGAATCTAACGAGATGGGAATTAGATTTGAACCAAATTTTATTTCCATTATTTTTATAAACAAGTGTATGTATTTTGGCAAATAAGTTGCATAGGATACGGTGTAATGAAAGAGAAAAGAGCCCGAATTTGTGAGCGAAATGCGAACAGACTTGAGATGAAGGCAAAAGTTACTTTCCACTATAATTTTCTTAAGATATCTTAGATTGCAATTTATGTTAAGCTAAGCTAAGCATCATGTAGATTGTAGACAGCAATCCACATAGTGAAGGGTTTTTCTTTTTCTTTTTTGTTTTGAAATAATAGAAAGAAAATCGCAAAGCACGGACAGAACAATGTTTACTTCATTTGAAAGCTCTTTTCTCGAAGAGTAGTCTTCAAGAATTACACCAAACTTATGACCCACAAACTCCCTTATATGTCCCTCAACCATCCGTCATCTTCATTCAAAGGATCATCTAAGCTAATTGAAAAAACATCTGACAATATTCATTCTTCGGGTTCGAGTTATTTTGAATTCGGATATTTTCAGATTCGAGTTTAAACGGATTCAGACCGTTGACTTTTTGGTTAAATTGGATTTGATCGGGCTTGAATTCAGACGAATTTTCGGATTCGGATTTATTTTACCATTCCTACTCATAATTTAATAAAATAAGCCCAGTTTTCCTCCTAAACTTGGGGGGACAGAAAGTGAAATCTCTGTGGTTTTTATTTATTTATTTTCAGATTTGTTGACTCAAATGAGACGGACAATAGAGTCTTGATTGTTAAACCTTTGGTTCCTCTGCCTCATCAAGATGAACAGATAAATTAATTGTGAAAAGAAAATTCTAAAAATTAAAATTTCCTCGCAGCTTCCACCAACCCCATGTGAAGATCTGGTGGAAAGAAGTCGAGGAAAACGTCCTAAGTCATCCATTCTTTATAGCTGGCAAAGCGCCAACATGTTCCATGCCTTGTTAGTTAATGTAAGCTGGACTTTGGACCTGGACTGCTTCGACATGATATTGATTTACCAAAAAGTGCATATTTTAATATATTATTTTGTTTTTGGAAAATATATTAGCATCTCCCATCCCATCATCAATTACAATTTACAGCTATCCCTCCCTATCAATATCAAAGAAATCTTATTTAATACACCATTTCCCCTTTGGCTGTGGAATACGCCCTTGTCTGAATCTTACTCTCTCGATTCTGCTGCTTTCTTTCTTACCTTGCAGGCCTCTCTAACAAGAATATGCGGAAACAACACTTTAAATCAAGCGACAGAGAAACCTTGAAAAATGATTTGACTGGGCATTGCAAAAAGAATCAATCCTCAATTGGGTTTATATTTGTTTAATATTACAGTCTTCATGACATGGATCAAACACCAAGTCATCACTCACTATAAGCAGAAAATAGCTTACATTCTAGGAAGAACTGATAACAAACTCAAGTTACCGATATGAAATGGCTATCATAAAGATTACAAGCTGACAGAATACAAGGGTTCAACTGCTTTCTTCTGTCCATGATTTTATAGACAGTGGAGTGAACCTCTATCTCATCTTCTTCTTTATGTCTAGTATAACATAGTAGAAGAGCCGTTTAATGCTTTGTAACCCTCTCGAGAACTTCAAAGTAGTCAGGGAAGGTTTTCCGCGTACAACCAGGATCATTGATAGTGACTGGAACATCTGCACAGGCAGCAAGAGAGAATGCCATGGCCATTCGGTGGTCATCATAAGTATCAATTGCTGTCACATTTAATTTCTCAGGTGGAGTGATGACACAATAATCTGGTCCTTCTTCAACTGTTGCTCCTAGCTGTAATATAAAACCCAAACAAAGAAGTAAAGGAAAATGCGAACTACCACCATGCAGAGGATTTTATAAGTATGAAGCTAGCTAGAATCTACCTTCCTGAGCTCCGTGCATATAGCAACCATCCTTTCAGTCTCTTTCACCCTCCAACTTGCCACTGAGTAGAAATGGCAGAAGATATTATTAGATAAACAGATAGCACAAAAGCTGTCGATAGTCTTTTATTGTGAAGAACAAGAAGCAAATCTGAAAATTTGCATACAATCTTCAGAACCAATAAAAACACTTGCTGCTTACAACTACCGACAACCAAAAGCTAAAGATAACTTTTGATCCAATGGCATTTTGGAAGTGAAGTTTCTTTTAATAAAGATTCTCTCTGACCATTTTTTCTGTCACTCATACCTACTAAAAGCATGTTCATGTTAAAGAAACAAAAAGCAAGATCGTACCATCTCTTATGGCAGTGGCACCGTCAGCATAAAGTGCAACAACAGCAAGAGTCATGGCAACATCCGGCATTTTGTTCATGTCGACATCAATAGCGCGCAATTGATTCCTTGAGGAATTTCTCGGTGGTCCAGTCACAGTGACACTGTTCTCAGTCCAGGTGACTTTGGCACCCATCTTCTCAAGAACCTCAGCAAATTTTACATCACCCTACTCAAAAGAAAATCCAGGAAGACATGCATGAGTTTATGTCCCAATGCAACAGAACATCCAGCGTGGTATGATAACTCACAATTTGGAATATCAATTGAAACGGATTTCAGATCGGCCTCGCAGACGGTAAACAATATTCAACAAAGCTTTTGAAAGGCAGAAAGCACTTATGAAAGAAATGAGAAGTAAAACATTCATGAACAATAAAAGCACCTGTAAACTGCTTGTGCCACATCCTTCTACTGTGACAGTCCCACCAGTGACTGCTGCACCAGCAAGGAAGTAACTAGCACTTGAGGCATCACCTTCAACATAAGCATTTCCAGGAGACCTGAAATATGTATCGAGTTACAACTTTTACTTGTAAGAGGATATTAAACCGTGCAGCTATGTGCACGAATGCGAGTAATAGAAACTTACTTGTACTTTTGACCCCCTTGGATAAAGAATCGATCCCAGCTATCAGTGTGCTCAATAGTGACCCCAAACCTTTCCATTAACTTTATAGTCATTTCAACATATGGGATTGAAATCAATTTATCAATTATCTCAATTTCCACATTCCCAAGAGCCAAAGGAGCTGCCATGAGTAAAGCAGTCAAGTATTGACTGCTGATTGATCCAGAGAGTTTTACCTGCAAAGGGAGGCAAAGAAGCAGAGGCTTACACATCAGAAATAGTTAAAAGCTTCAGACTTTTAATATAATGAATGTGATGTATTTGCCAAAATCAATAGTTAGTTAGAAAGACAGGAATATCTACTTCCCTCAGCTTTTCCAGTTTCAAGAATTTAAGATCATATGTTCCTTAATAATTAATGCTAACTAGTTAACAATATCAATCATTCCCATGTATAATCAGGGACACCTGGCAAGCAAATACCAGAGACGGGAAAATGCAAGAAAAAGAAAATCCAAAGGAAAAATTCTTCAACTGCCATAAGTCTTATTTCGTCAGACAACATTAAAACTGATTCATACTATACCTCAACAGAAGGTTAAAGAAGTGGCTTTCACAAGCATGGAGATTGACAGCTTAACTTAACGCACAATGACATGACATGGAAGCTCATATGTGGCTCCACGTAACTATGTTAGAAAAACAATTTCAGTAGAGGTTCTTGACCTTCATAAAAATAGTTCATCCAGCAATGTAAACACACAAGAATATGACGAAAATTATTTGAGCCCTACCTTCCCCCCAGGAAGACCACCGTTTCCATTTATAAGAACAGGGGGGCAATTTGTGCCAAGAGTACATTCAACATCTGCACCCAGCTGCTTAAGTCCAGTGACTAAGTCCCCAATTGGTCTCTCTCTCATTCGGGGCACACCATCAAGTATGTAGCTAAAAAGATGGGAAACACAAATGCATTAGCATGAAAATGATAGTATAACAAACAAAACAAGAAGCAGCTGCATATAAGCATATAGTTCCATGAATTTGCCAACTTTTCGTTTACTCAACTTACAGAAAACAGTAAAAAAGTAGTATCATTTTAAATCGTCGAATTCACTGTAAAAATTATTACTGGTTATACTTCCACATTAATATCTTTGTTAAATGAAAATAATTGGACAGACCTTGAATTGCCTCCAGCAGCACTAACAGCAGCAGTAAGTGGTCGCATTGCAGTTCCTGCATTCCCAAGGAAAAGCTCGATTGGTTGACCTTCCCCTTTCCCCACAGGAAATTGACCACCGCAACCCTCCACAATGGCTCGTTTCTTTTCACTGTCATGTTCCACATGCAGCCCAAGTTTTCCCAAAGCTACAAGCATGTGATGAACATCCTCACTATTCAACAAATTGTCTACCACGGTAGTTCCCTACATGTCGAGCAAGCATTAAAACATAAAAATAAAAAATAAACGAAATACCAAAATTTTTAACTAAACGATGAAATTAACATACCTCAGATAGAGCAGCAAGAAGCAGAATCCGATTGGACAGTGATTTGGACCCGGGCAACTTAATAGTTCCCGAAATTTCCTTAATTGGTTGAAGCACGATTTCTGAGGCTCTGGATGGCTTCTCTGCTGTTGCCATTGAAGCAGAAACCTTCAGAGACCCAACCTTAATTGTTCCAAACTTGTCATTGCTCTTGAAAACCAAACCACGAGAGCTTGAGAAACTTCCTTTGAGATTTGATCTGAATGAAACCGAAGGAACAGATCTGGGCTTGTGGGATTTTTTGAGATTGGGCAGAACACATGTTTTTTGTGTTCCAGTGTAGATTTTGCTAACCTGTGCCATCTCTCTCCCTCTCAATTAGCCTAAAACAAGATTGCAGGAAATTTTCTTCCTTTGTCTCTCAAAACGAGAGTGGATTTCTGGGATTAAAAGAAAAAAGGAATTACTGATTCCGTGGTTGTTGGATTGAGTCAGTGGAATACTTCACCAACCAACTCCAAGGCTACCAGAAAATGATGGTGAACTTTCAGACGCCGTTTGAGGAATTAATTATTTTTCTTATATTCGAAAATTTTCGTGATGCTTTGGAGCAGTTGTACTCGGTGCTTTAAGAGGTTGTGCTTTTTAACGAGAAATATAGAATAGAAGGCCAAATCGGGGGTTGGTGAGCATCCAGAGTTTGCGTTTCTCACTTTCTCTGGTTTCCTGCGTCACCAACCCTGTCGTCTAACAGGGTCCATGGGCAACCACCCCGGTTGCCACGTAAGTACTCGAGCTTTTGGGCTATTTCTTGGGGGCCCGGAGTCTTTGGTTATGTTGTGCTGTTAGGCCTTTGACGATAAGCCCAAAACCTTTTAAAAGAAGTAAAATTTTGCCCTGGGCTGTTCCATGATTATGTTCATAGTGTATTGGTTCGTTGAGCTTGTTACAACAAAACGGCCCTGTAATGGAAATAAAATTTGAGTTCAAGTTCAAGACAAAGCTTTCCTTAATCTCTAACCGTTTTCCGAATCTCAGTCAGTAGACAAATGAATTTTAAAATGAAATACGCAAATAGGCTATCTTTGATTAAATGGAAATAAAAACAAGAAAGATACGCACCCGAATGGGGTCACAACGGTGAGCCACCTTGACTCCTTGAGGTGATTGGTCCTAAGTAATAATGGGGCCCGAGACGCGGTAGGTCTTGTCTCTTGTTCAACGCTTAAAAACCACACGCGGCTTATGCAGGGTAGACACGAGTTCCCGACAAATCTTCTTGTAAAGCGAGGTTGGTGTAGAATTTTGCTTAATCGGATGCATTTAGAAATATTTGATTCAATGATTGAAATATAATTTCTGAGAGTTTGGTTTGGAGTTTTTCTGAACTACTTATATTTGGGATTTGTAAACGAAAATCAGGGTAAATAGAGAATTTGATCTTATAAATCTTACAGTAATATTTTGTTAGCATTATTGTTGTCTCATCTCATGTCTGCAGTGCACATGTGGGTATTAGGATTAAATACTAATGCGATCTTAAATGACTCTTGCACGTTCCATAATGAAAAATATAGTAGAAGTTCAGGCCTCCCTCCCTTCCAGGCTTGACCTTATTTCCACCACCAAACCAACGGCAACCGGGGGCAAATTTGGAATCAGGATGTATATGTTTCACTACGCGGAAGTTGTTGGAGTACCTTTCAATGTCCAAATCAAACTAAAGACCACATAACATAACATGTTCGTAAAACGGGTCCCATTTCCCATGCCCAATACCGGACTAATAATCTCTAAAAAGACTGAAGTAGTACCTTCATGTCCAAAGTTTGTTGAATACTCCCTCCGTTTTTTAATATATGTTTCTCATTGATTTTCCTTAAAGTTTAAGAAAAAATAATTAATTTATATTGAATTATTTTATTATTTTTTATATTTATTAATATTTTTAAGATTTTGTATAATGATATGATAATAATGAAAAAAAGATAAAAATGAGAAATAAAATTTATTTATGATAAAATATAAATAAATTAAGACTCTAAAAAAAAAAACAAATAAAATAAGACGGAAGAAATAGTTTTTTGATAGTAAAAGACAATGAGGATAGACCGGGAGTGAGGACAGGATCTCCAACGACCACAAACTTATCAGTACGTCAATAGCTTTCCTTCTTTCCCCTAGACAAAAATTTCTCAATTCTTGGCTTTCATTCAATTGGCTTAATCGGTCCCACCCCACCCATAGTAGAGCATTAAACCACCCCTACCCGTTTTGAATGGCTTAAAACCATTTACCAATCCGATTCAGTTTCAATTTCATGTTGCTTCTAGCTAGAACCTAACCGCGAATTTTCAACCACCCATCTGCAGGGTCATATTGGTTATCCGAAAAAGCAAAATTATACAAACTCGCCTTATATCTAAGGTCAAGCATGTTTGATCCAATAATGTCTCCAGGTCTTGACCACTAACCAAAATTACAATGGTAGACAATCCATTCTAGCATTAAAAGAAGGTAAGACAATGGCAAGGCCAGGCTAAATTAAGGCAACAATAAGTATTGCAAAACTCTGGGAAACGTCCAAGAGGAGTTTACAAATTCTTAAAACATACAGAAACTCTACCCTCCCTTTTGCTCTATGTGCCATCGATGAATCATAAGCAACAGAAGAAAATTTTAATTCTGTTTCTTATTAAAACAAAAGAGACTGTCACGATCGGAATGGCCTCTTCAACTGTAATCTCCAATCCAAAACCACAAGTTTCTCCGGAGACTTCTAACAAAAAGCCTAGATGAGTGCTTTTGCTGCTGCAACAACAGCCTCTGGAGTTAAACCATATTCCTTGTATATTCTGCCTGCTGGTGCACTGGCGCCAAATTTGTCAATTCCAATTGACTTCCCCTTGGGTCCAACAATCTTCTCCCACCCAAATGTTGATCCAGCCTCAATACTGACCCTAGCTGATACAGAAGATGGCAAAACACTTTCCTTGTAGGCATCTGACTGCTCATCAAAGAGCTCCCAAGAAACAAGAGAGACTACCCTAACAGCCTTTCCTCCACTCCTCAGTTCCTCAGCAGCTTTAGCAGCAATCTCCAACTCAGAACCAGTTCCAATCAAAATTATGTCTGGCTTGCCTGAGGAATTGTCTGAAACAATGTAGCCACCCTTTTCAACACCCTCAATGGAGGTTCCAGCAAGCTGGGGCAGCTTTTGCCGAGAGAGAGCAAGGATTGAGGGTCTCTTCCTGTTGAGAACAGCAACCTTGTATGCACCAGCAGTTTCATTTCCATCAGCTGGACGAAGCATCAAAATATTAGGCATTGCACGGAAGCTTGCCAAGTGCTCAATTGGCTGGTGAGTTGGTCCATCTTCCCCAAGACCAATGGAATCATGGGTCATAACATAGATAACTCCAGCTTCAGACAAGGCAGAGATCCTGATGGCAGCTCTCATGTAGTCAGTGAAGACAAAGAAAGTAGCACAGTATGGGATCAGGCCAGGGCTGTGAAGGGCAATGCCATTGCAGATGGCTCCCATTCCATGTTCCCTAACACCAAACCTAACATTGCGTTCCTCAGGGGTGTCCTTTTGGAAATCACCATACATTTTGAGCAACGTCATGTTGGAAGAAGCAAGATCTGCACTTCCACCAAGAAGACCGGGGAGTACTTTTACAAGGGCATTAAGATTTTGTTGAGAGAGATTTCTGGTAGCATCAGCTGGGCTCTCTGGAGTGTATGTCTGGAAATTGCAAACAAAGAAGGGCTCAAATGCTAGTTTTAAATTCCAATGCAACACACAATGTATTAATCCTAGGAAGCAGCATTGTCTAAGATTTAAGGCATTCTACTCTGCCTAAAAAGGACAACTAGTGGTCTACTCACTGGAAGTGCCTTTTCCCAGCCAGCTTGTAGTTCACCGGTGATGATTGTCTTGAGCTCTGCAGCTTCCTCTTTGTACTTCTTCTCATATTCAGCAAACTTGGCATTCCATTCGGCTTCAAGAGCAGCACCCTGAGGGACATGGCGGCTCCAGTGCCTGCAGAATCAGCCGGGAAGTTTAAACACCAAACATTAAAAACATAATCAGGTGCTTATATGAAAACCTCGACTGATCTTCTTACCCTTTAACATCCTCAGGTACATGGAATGGCTCATATGGCCATCCAAGGTTTTTCCTGGTAGCATCCACTTCCTTGGCACCCAGTGCACTTCCGTGTACACTGTATGAGTTTGCCTTGTTAGGAGATCCATAACCAATGGTGGTTGTCACCTGCAAACAACACAAAGAAGAAGCAATTCCATGAAAATGACATCTTGTACCAATCAAAGCAATTATTGCGTGCCTAATTCTGTCTATAGAATGAACAAAGAAGATAGGTGTAACTATGAAGAAAATCAAGAACTTCAATTTCTAGTTTTCTGGCGCAAGATTTGTCAGTTTTCAATTAAGGCATTCTTTCTGCTTCTAATACTGATTGAGTATACTTTTAAAAAGCTATAGCAAAGAAATTATTTTAACTGAAAATTCTGTAAATTTAAATTTAAACCATATAAAACTCACATCAATGAATACTACAACTATTACTTCCAGACAAAATGTAAAAAATGTAAGCATGTTACACATATCTGACCTTGATCAGTGTGGGTTTGTCTTTGACAGCCTTTGCTTCCTTAATAGCAGCACGAATGTCATCATAGCCAGTGTTTCCATTCTTGACCCAGATAACATGCCAACCAAGCCCCTCAAAACGTGTACCAACATCCTCAGTAAAGGCAATTTCAGTATCACCATCAATTGAGATGTGGTTGTCATCATAGAAAGCTATAAGCTTTCCAAGTCCCCAGTGTCCGGCAAGTGAACAAACTTCATTCGAAATACCCTCCATTTGACAACCATCTCCCAGAATAGCATATCTACAAAACCAAAGGCCAATTATGACTACAAAAATTTAGCACGCAAAACTAGAAATCGGGCATGCAGGCAATAAAAGATAGAGAAACAGTGAATAATCATACGTGTAGTGGTCAACGATCTCATTGTCCGGCTTATTGAATCTAGCAGCCAAGTGTTTCTCTGCAAGAGCCAATCCTACAGCATTTGCAATTCCTTGACCAAGAGGACCTGAAAGTAAAGGAGAAGGCCACATATAAGTACATATAAAAACAACGAAAGTCACTTTCGCAAAGATGTCTAACTAACCAGTGGTAACTTCAACTCCGGGTGTTTCAAAGTTCTCGGGATGTCCTGGAGTTCTGCTTCCCCACTGACGGAAATTCTGCAAATCTTCTTCCTGAAAGATAACACAATAAACATAACTGTAGTGATCGAGTGCAAAAATCAACTTTTCTTTTGCCATGAATGATCCTCAAAAAACTACCTTACAATTAAACAAACCATCAAAAGAATTAAAGAACCTTACAAAAATAAAGGAAATGAAACTCAGATCCAACTTTTAGCAATCAGAACAAAGTAAAAAAAACACATGGATCCACAATGGAAGAACTCGAAATAGAAATTAATTTAAAAAATAATCTTAAGGAAGCTTACCAGTACGCTGTCGTAACCAGCAAGGTGAAGCAGAGCATACTGCAACATACAACCATGGCCAGCGGACAACACGAAACGATCACGGTTGAACCAGTAAGGATTTTTGGGGTTATATCTCATGACTTCATCGTACAAAATGTGGCCCATCGGAGCACAGCCCATGGGCAACCCAGGGTGGCCAGAATTCGCCTTTTCAACAGCATCAATGGCCAAGAATCTAATCGTGTTGATCGATTTCTCCACCAACGAAGTCTCGGCAGCGGTGCCAATTGTCTCAACGGCAGCAGCACGGACTTGACGGCTCTGGTTGGAGCGCGTGGGAAGGCGTCTACGGTAAGCGGAGGCGCGTGCAGTGGTAGATTTGAGGCCAGAGAAGGTGGGAAGAGAGAGGGTGGAAAGTGAGACGCGGTGATCGGAGGATTGGGTTGAACCATGGTAAGAGATGGCACGAGCCAGAAGGGCCTGAGATAGGGTGAGAGATGAAGTTGAGGCCATTGTTTTTTCGATACAGTAGAGGGCGAGGTTGGTGAAGAGACCGGACCCTCTTTGTTTGATAACGAGAAGAGAGAGAGAAAGAGAGAGGGAGTTAGTTTAATTGATAAATTCGAGGGAGAGGAGGCAAAAGATGGGCAAGCAGTAGCCACTAGCCACCAACTCTCCCATTGATCTTCTCGTCTACACCAAGGGGCAGATAGAAGTAAGCTGACCGTTAGATTCGAAGAGGGTCATGTATCCACCATTGACTGTGGGTAGGATTAAGAATTTGACATTGCCCTCTCTGCCTTACATTTCTATTTTTTTCTTTCTTTCCCTTTTTTTTTTCCTTTTAGAAATATACAAATCTTTTCCTTTTTGAAGGCTGTCCGTCCGTGCGCTCATTCCCAAAATGAAAAATGAAAAATTCTTTCCTTCTAAATTCAAAAAATGTTTTACGTCGGAAAAATTATTAATTAGCTCAACAAAACGGATTTCTGGTTTTTCCGTTGTGCTTTGAGATTACCATTTACCGGGAAAGTTGGAAAATTTTTGTGATTTTTTCTCGTAATTTTCCATGTTTACATATGAGTCCTACAAAACATTCTCTTCTCTATCGAGTTTGGAAGTATCTGTATCTCCCAAGATTTTTCATCCACGTAATAATTATATAAGTATGTTATTACTATTAAATAAAGTTAATATTACTCACAATTGTAATAGGAAAATCACTTGATATTTTCTCTTAAGCAAATTTTTTTTTGAAATATTCTCTTCATCAAATTTTGAACTATACTATTACGAGTACATTAATTATGGTTTGGGTAATTTAATTAGTGCACCGCAAACAAGTTGGAAATATCCAAAAGATAAAATAACAAAAGGAAAAATCTGTGAAATCGTATGCTTAGAAGTTTCAACAATGAATTGCAATCCCATTAGAATTTTAATTCAAGTTGTTAATTACATTATATAAATAGCTAAGGAATGATGAGATTCGCAGACGCAGACCCACATTGGAAGTCAAAGCCGTAAGTTTAGAAGGCACATCTAACCGGATGCCATTTACATTTGGATTTCAAATCTCCAAATAGATAATCGTACTTGAAAGAAAAACAGGAAGATTCCGGCCAAAAAAAAAAGAAAAATAGGAATATTCCTCAAAAAAAAAAGGAAGAAATTCAAAAGAAGCATAGGAATATTACTAAACAATTTCCTGTCACCAATTTATTAAAGCATTCCGGCCCAGAAAATATTATTAAAGCATTAGCCGCCTCAGGAAAATAATGTTAATGGAGGACTAATTTTATTTTTAATTGGACCAATGTTACGACGCCTGGCATCATCAAAAGGCAAAGGTGTCAGGTTGTTGGCAAGTAAAATTCAATCTAGTTCGGTGGAGTTTGGTCCAGAACCTCTAACTTGCTTGGAATTGAATATTGCTTCAAAAATCTGACAAGAGTTGATAATAATAAATTAATAATAAAGGGTGCCGCTCAAACCTCAATCCCACCCTCATTTTTCATATATAATTACTGTTTAATTGCTATTTACGCAGATATGAGATGGCCACATGCTTAATCAAAGTACTTTGAAATAGGCCAATGGGGGTTGACTCAAGTGGTTAAGGCTTGAATTTGTAATGTAAAGTATCTAAATTCGAGCCTCCATAGGCCCCTTTTGGTAGGTGATTTATAAATCCGACAAATCCGCAGGTGAAAGTCTAATGGATCAGTAAATCCCCAATGGGGTTGGCGGCTTACCCTGACCTTAGAGATGGGGTAATCCCCCTGCTCCTAAACTTTTCACCACAAAGAAAAAGGGTACTTTGAAATAGAAGTCTCTCCCCATACCAAAAGTACTATGAAATAGGAATATCCATCTCCCAAAGTCCCAATCAGAGAACTAGATCCCAAAATTAGCTGCACTGAACACAAGCAAAAACAGGACCAAAGTATCTATCAGTCATATGTGCACAAGATATTGGTTCAATTCAACAATCTGGACAGAATAGTTGCAGAAACTTCAAAATACGCAAAGGGAGAGTGAAAATGATATTCACCACTTTACATTGATCAAGAGGTCAATGTGTTATCTACAAATGGCATTTCTGACTAACCCGTTTTGTCATAACTACATGGAACTTGGCCACAGACTCTATTCATGGGAGAAATGTTTCACTATGAAGCACATTTTTTAATTTCAAGTAAAGGCAAGGCATCAAACAAAAGAAGCCATAAATGAAAAAAAATTTTACCTTCGTCAAATCCTGTATATCCTACATCATTTTGATCCTTTTAGTGCTTGATGAGGAATTTCTGATCCCCCTTGGTGTAACAGAATATGCAGTGGATGCGGATCTCAGAGAAGGTGACTTGTCAATATATGCATACCGTTCGTTGCCATTCCAGTATAAAACAATCCGATTTGTGCAAGTATGCGACCAGCTATCACCTACTCAGCATGGTTATACTACACATGTTAAGCGATGTAACTATGGCATTGAACAAGCCTACAACAAATATATTTGTAGGACTATGGCAATTATAAGGGTAAGGAGAATAGAGTTATACGTCAGAGCATAAATGACTGAAAGTTAAATTACCTAAGGCAAGAGTTAATTGAAAGGAACCATCTGTCTGCTTAGTGGTCACCTGATTCAATAAAACAACCTGCCAAAAGTGTAGGAACAAAGATGCATCACCATCATGATTTAGGTAGCCCAAACAAAGTTTTACAAAAAAATATATATAATTTGAATTTTACAAAGAACAAACTTGTGCTTACTGCCAAACTGAACTTTTTGGCCAGCTTCATCAACTTTAAAGCCATTCCACTAAGAACGCGAGTCCTAAGAGCCATATCTTCAAAATCTTGACGGAAATGGAAGGTAACACTATCCACAACAACCACCTTCACCTGTGACAATAATAATATATCTATTTACTGGTTAACGAAAGCTGGTAATTAGCAGCATTGTTAACCAAACAAGCGACAGAAATTGCCTCAACAGAAAAAGGATGGAAGCCAGCATATTACTACTATACCTACATCTTTATGTTCCGAAATGAACCTGTCTAAGTAATTTATCAGGGCAATTTGCTCTGTGTAACTGCAGATGCGGAAATAAAATATGTTTTCCAATATATCCTTCGGTTGTATTCTGATTTTGCATGCTTGCAAATCCTTCCTTAGGAATCTCTTATATTCTGACATGTCCTCTATGCATGCTTCAGCAATTTGTAAAGCACGCTCCACCATAAAACTGCCCTCCGTGTCTAAGTATCATATGATTGCAATGTTAGTAACCTAAATGAAACTGCAAACCAGTACAAAAACTAGCAGTGAGTTATGAAAGTTACCAATATATATCGCCTTGCCACCAAGGCCACCACAATCATGAGGAATTTGAACATTAACAGCAATTTGAATCCTGAAAATGGAGATGGAATTACTGCCAAGCTAATTTGATGTATCATGCAAGCAAAAGCTGGATAACAAGCAAGCAACCCCTACCCCAGCTGTGTTTTACCAATGCCTGGGACTCCACCTATCAGAATCAGATAAAGATAATATCTTCACTAACAAAAACATCTGACAATTTATATATGCTTAAAAACAAAATAAAATTTAGCAAAAATGTTGAATATACAATGAAATAATTAGTCCAAAGAAGTAGAGAGGAGGGACCAACCGATCTCAGTAACTTCTTTGCAATGTATTCCACCACCCAAGATGTTATCTAGATCTGCAGAGGATGTAGTAATGTGCATCAATGAATCCTCCTCACGAAACATGTCCCAGGCACTCTGCGCACCTGCCAAATGTTTGAAAAAAAACGCTCAGAGTACAGCAAATCTACAAAACTATTAGAAGATGAACTAAGCCTGTCGGCATAATTGTTTATCCTTTTTACCAACGGGGAAGGGAGAAAGGCTATAGCAGGGGAATGATAAATACCCTCAATAATTGAATGGTCTCCCTTCGACATTTCCGGTTCCCTATTATGAGAATGGGATGCAATGTTCAGAATATCCAGAGCTTCACTTTCTGAGAGCTTCAATTCTGTACTAAAAGATAAAGAATGTTAGGAATGGGAACACAGTAGGAACACTAATCCAAGCAGAAAAGTGACATCTTCAGGTTCAAATGTTGGGGGGGAAAGCAAAATGGGGGTGGAAATGTAGGAGTTCTTGGTGTTTTGCAAATAATTCAAATTGGATTGGTATTAAAAATAAATAGCTGGTGGGTTTCAAATTGCTAGCATAGGTAGACTAAATCAGCCTCAGCGAAGGGTTTATCACTCACCTCGAGCAAGGTCAAATGAAGAGATGGAAGAAAGGGAAGAGAGGGAAGTGTATCCGGCTGATAGTAGCTTCCCTCTTTGCGATGCTGAGATTGGTAGCCTCCATATTTCCATCTCTAGCTTCCTCGAATTGGCGCCCAACAAAGAAGAACTTGAAACGAGAACGCCCTAAGAAAGAACGCTTCGGTCCTGCCTTCTACACTCTAGGTATGGCACAAACCAAAAGTGAAAAGTAAAACGGCAAAAGGAAAAAAGGAAAAAAAATTCGGTGGATCTGGTGTGGGCTCGACGGAGTTAACCTGGTAAACCAGCCACCTAGTTGGTAGCCCGAAATATATCCTAGGCAATAGTCTGTATATTTCGGGCCTCTCTACCTTTGGGCCCTGCCCACTGACTTAGATGAAAAATGATTCATGTTTGTTATTAGTTACTAGTTACTACTTACCAGTAGTAATTGATAAAACTAATTAAATATCGTGTGGTTTGACCTCGTTATATCGATCTATTTAGGTCTTCCTAGGCTAATAAATCATTAAATAAGGAGAAAGGGAGGGAGAATATTCCGATAGAATGGTTTCCTTTTTCTTTTTACCGTTGAAAATTAGTATGCCCAAAATAAATATCACATTGTTTAATTACTATGTTTGCTATCTTTCTCGGGCTGTATCTTGCCTTTCTTCTTTTTCATTTAAAATCTAATAGGTTAATGGATGTTCTTGGGAGTTTCAACAGGAAATTTAAACATGAGGTGTTAATTTGTTGGAAAAAGCCGAAGGAAGATTATGTTAAGATCAATGTGGATGGGAGCGCAAGAGGATGTCCTGGACTTTCAGCTGCAGAGGGTATTCTTAGAGACATTAATGCTAGTTGGATTTGTGGTTTCACCTTCAGAGCTGGTATTTCCCCTATCTTGCTAGTTGAATTATGGGGTATTTTTCATGGTCTGCAACTATGTTGGAACAGAGGCTTTAGAAAGGTAGAGCTTGAGACTGACTCGCTTGTTGCAATAAGGAAAATTAGAGATCATAGCTCCAACAATGAACCTCACCATAGACTTATCGTTGCTATTAGAGGGTTGCTTGATAGAGACTAGAGCTGCTCGATATCCCATATCCCATATTCATAGAAAGGCAAACACGTGCTGATTGGATAACAACTCACTTTAATAATTTAAACTTGGGATTTCATGTCTTTGAAGAACACCCCCAAGGTCTTTCATCTCTCCTATTAGCTGATGTTGTGGGAATATCTTAGCCTAGAGCCTTGTAATTTGTTCTAGTTTTCTTTTCCACTGTATATAAAAAAAAAAAATATATATATATATATATAACTATTTCAATTTAATGGCCAATAGTTTATTATCTATCTACATAATATATACTAATGTAAAAAAGAAAACAAATATTGAGGCGTCATGTGGTCCTCGATTGCCTTTTAGGCTTTATCCAATGGCTTTCTTGTACTACCTCCTTTATCCAACAGATAGAGCTGAATGATCCATTGTTCATCATGACATTTAGACCATTCAAGGCTCTCTATGAAGATCAAGAGAATGGCAACGTATGCGCCCTCAGTATTTGGGAAAAAAAAAATGAATGGCAATGTCCCTTTGCATATCCATGCTCTTGTTATTTTTGTTGCAGCGAGGCTTGTACAAGAGATGTAAGTGATGGATGAACACGGGCCCTTCTCAAAGAGCGCGCCTCACTTCTGCCTTCCGCATATTCCTCCCCTAATGGCCACCTTGGCCGCAAATCATACTGGTGAAACACAAACATGTCAAATATTATACTCTCAAAATTTAAGTGAAAGTCAAATCATTCTGCCAATATGAACAATTTTTGAAGCAAAAATAGTCATATTAAATAAAGATCTTCCCTACATACCATAAAATCTTCTGGATCGTTGGCAGGTGGTGGAGGATCGTATCTTCCAGCACAAAAGTTCTCGATGCCAGCCCAAGCAATCATCGCCCCTATTTCATACGAGAATAAAAGCCTTAGTTTAGTTGTCTACTTTTATGTAGCAGATCAATGCAACTTCCGACGGTTCACATATGGTTTGGAGCTTTTATCTCAAAACTTTATAGAGCATCTGAATATGTCTACCTGTAAAACCATGCATATAAACAAAAGTGCAAATGATCATATCCCTAATTTGTTACCAAGGTCGACCAAGGGTTACACAGACATAACTTACCATTGTCAGTGCAAAGGTTGGGAGGGGGACAGACAAGCTGCAGACTATACTTATTAACAACCTGATCCAATCGAGCCCTAACATATCGATTTGATGCTACACCTCCAGATACTACCTGCAAGAAGCAAAACATAAAAAAGGTCATTAATATACACCTTTTAAGTGACAATAACTAAAGAGGCACTCAATACTATCAGAAGTAAAGAATTTTTTATTTTGACGTTAATTACAACATCACCAGATGCTTTATGGAAGGCTCAATCTTCAATGCCCATTCAATAGCTCGTTCACACCTTTCTTCTAGATGTAACACTGCAACTCGCTGCAGTACAGATTTTAAGGCCTCAGAAGAAATCAAGAAATGTATTTAAGGATCATCGACTTAATAAAACAGACACTAGAATTAAGGCATACAAAGAAGAAAGGTAGGGAAAAGGAAAAGGAAGTAACCTGAAAAGAGGCGGCAATATCAGCTCGGGAACTTCTGTCTCGGCTACTTGTGCAAGAAATTGGAACCTTAGCATCACTATAACAAATTAATCAAGGAAAATTCATCAATGAGATCAAAGGGAAAAAGTCAATCATCAATCATAACAGGTAGAGGCATGGTCTACATACATATTTCTGGATGCAATCGCTAGCCTCACTTGGGTCTTTAGACCAGCATATGAGAAATTGCAATCTTTATGCTGTTTCATTGGAACCTGAAAGAAGGAAAGTTATATATATACACTAAATAAATAAAATGCAAAGAAGTGTGAAACATAGGATACAAGTACTCAAGGCCAAGATCAAAACTTTACATCAAAAAATAGTTAAACTGATTTATCTAATATAATTTCTGGCATAGGTCAATACAGTTCTGAAGGAAAAACCTACTGAGAATCTGACTGACTCTGCATGGCCCTCTTGAGCAAGTTGCTCAACTGCTGGTCCACCACTCTTCCTCATGTCCAGGCCGAGCCATTTTGCAGTCTTGTCAAATGCCTCACCAATTGCATCATCTATTGTGGTCCCAAGTTGAGTGTATTGGCCAAGATCATGAGCAAGCGCCAACAGATTGTGTCCTCCTACAGGAGACACAAGTTCAATCAGCAATGCTCATACCCGCATAGACACAAGTATAAAGTAGGTAGTATAACTAAAATCATTTTGAGTTTTAGCGAGCAATTTCAGAACTTCGACTTATGCGAAGCGAAAACTTGTAGATAAAACTTGAATTATCATGTTTTACAAAGTATTGCAGAATATAATTACATTATATTGAAAGTACATGTTATCTTCCCCTCTATCTCTCTAACTAGCTTACAAGTGCAGACATGAACTGAATGAGCAAAAGAGACGTAACTACCACAGAACCATAAAATTTTTACCTGATATAAGCAATGCCAAGAAAGGAAATTGCAACTCCTTTTCTATCAGCCTAGATAAAGAAGGAAACAGTCACAGTTAGGGATAAAAATAGGGTATTAAAAAAACCACACCATTTCTTTGAAGTGAAACAACATATGGCTCATTTTAGCATGTCTTACATAAATGCTACTCACTTAATGGTGCATGCCCCATTCTATTATATGAATAGTCATTGCTTCGATACCTGGCTACTAGTGCATGAGCCTCCATGTGATGTACACTGATTATGGGTAGATTGAAGCTGCCAGCAACTCTCCTAGCTTTCTGCACCCCAACTGTACAGCAATTTGAATCAAACATAGGCCGAGGAAAGGTAACATCACCTGCAGCTTTTTTGAAGCAGTGACGGACAATAGAGTTCAGTTAAAAGAAAAGAATATAATTTACAATTACCACGAAGGCAAAGGCTTAAACCAGGTCCAATAGTTACAGCAACAGCAGATAGGTCCCTTTCGGTTAAAATGGCTTTATCAAGTGCTTCTTGAACAACCTGCACTTGATAACCAAAAAGTTGAGTTGTTTCTGTACTGAAATTTGCACGATTTAAAAAGAAAAAAGAAAAAAGAAACACTTTATATACATTAAGGACTACAAATTACTTACAGATAAGTAGTAGATTTTCATTGATTGATACTTATAGTAATATACTCCATATATCTTATAGATGCGATACCTGATCAATGACTTGTGAGTGTGCTTCTTCAGCCATTTTAGGAGCAACGCCTCCATATCGAGCAAGCAAATCAGCCTTGATACTTTCAATAGTTAAAGTTAGATGAAATACGTGCATTCTTTAGGGAAAAACAGGACAAACCTGCAACTCATAAAATAAGAAATTACCTGAGAAGACACAACTTGGCTGAGAATTTCGCCATTGCTTCTCACCTAAATTTACCCAATTATAATTATTACATTTTAAAAGGACATTTGCCTGTCCAGAATTAAGAATACGCGCAAACAAAAGAACAGAAACAAGAAAGCGCTTACGATAGCGGCTGCCGTGTCGTCGCAACTCGTTTCGATGCCAAGAACAACCAAATCATCGTGAAAGGGTTTGGAAGAAATGGAACTTCTTGAAGTGGAGAAATGAGTTGTTAAAGAATTGAGTGGAGGAGGAGAAGAAAGGAGAGGAAAATTCGAGGGTGTCAGCCGCCGTTGCTTGTGGGATTTCAGTAAATTGAGTGAGATTGGAATTGCTAGTAAAGCTCTGGGGACTAAATTTAGGCGGGAAAATGTTGAAGGTAGTGTAAACAGTGAAGACATCATTTCAGAGCGAGGGAGATGAAAGCGGAGAGAAAGACAACTGTGTTTGGCCAGTAGAGGAGATTATAAATGAACGATGCTACAACGAAGCGACGGTTCGCCAATGTATTGAATTCGAACGACACCGTCTCGGCCTATTTTTAAAATTTTTCAGCTTGGAAGTTCAAAGGCGTTGGCGTACCGCTAGCCTTTTGCCCTTTTGCACAACAACATCCGAGTTCTATAGTAATCTCCTAACAAAAAAATAATTTCTAAAATTGAAAAAAATATATTACAGAATGACTCAAAAGTTGTTAAATAAGAAAACAATTAAATAACCAAAAAAATTATAGTAGTAGAATAATAATTAATAACGTATGAACATAAGTACTGTAGAATAATGACTTGATTAAAAATAGTACAATTACAAAAAAGAATACAAGAAAATTACTAAAATGTCTTACCTGTGACAAAATTCCACCATGCAACTACTTGGCAAAGAGGGATGGGGTAAAGAAGGATTGACCCTTTTAAGTCTTTCCAAATCTTTGCCATTGATCTTGCTTTGGTGGCATCATCATAGCCACAGAAACCAAAAGGCCATAACCTGGACATGGACCGGGCCCACGGAGTATGACATGGCCCACAATGCTTTTGTGCAACAAATGTCATGCCATATTAACAGACTCTGGATCTGGAACTGTCATTTATTATATACAGATATACAGATTACACAAATCCAATTCGTACCTGTTTGCTCCTAGAATTTATTTTGAATATGAGTATATTGATATTCTCATTCGTCACCAGGCCTATCCCCACTTTCCTCATCTTTCTTCTGGAATTCCTTACTTAGATATGGAGACAAGGCAACAATCCCAGGCTTCTTCTTCATATAGCAGTGGTATTGAGGTACGAACGAAGTGACATTTTTCTTTGCATGCATGTTTCAATGCTTATTTTATGAGTACATGTAGATTTTTTGAAATTTTATGTTTTGCTGTTTTTAGCATTTTAATGCGACTTCCCCTTGTTCTGGTTTCTTTCTGCCTCTTTCTTCTACTCTTGCGTGGAAGTTGGTTGAGCCTGAACCTGATAATCACTCGGAGGACGAACCCGATGAGAATGCATGCACGAAAGATGGATCTCTTGATCGCCATGGCAAGCCAGCCATCAAGGGTAGAACTGGAGGATGGAGATGTGCAACGTTGATATTAGGTAACAAGCAATCAAGCAACTAAAACGCACAGAACTTTTTCTAAGTTTTAAGATATGCACTGTATCGTGTCCTTGGTGAAGTATTATTAAGGATTCCGCAGTTCACACTCGGATTTAATAAATATCCACTTCAAATTCACAGTTTATTGCTATTTTTTGTCGAAATATGTGGCTAAAATTGCTTCTATTACTCCACAGACCACAACTATGCATATAGGATACCAAGAAAGAAAGTGAGAAACTTTATCGCTTAGATATTTTTTGTATGAATAGCTGATGATTGTATGGGAGAGCGCCGTTCTGTTTGACTCTATCATGAAGCTATTTATTGGCTTAATGGACACTTTGTTCCTAAAGTTTTTAACTTTTGACACTTTGTCATTTAAAGTTTAATTTTGAACGTCTTGTTCCTAAATTTTTTTTTTGAACAATAGTTGCCCCTTCGTCGATGAAAAACCAATGGCATCGTGATGGTACTGACATGACACGGTCCACATCAAATGTAGTGTCATATGGCATGCACTGACTCATGCCATGTGGCACTTCCATCTGACATATATAGATTGTGCCATGTGACATTACCATCTAACATGGACCATGTTACATCAGCACCATCACGACACGACGCCGTTGGTCTTCTGTCTACGAAGGAGGTAATGGCCGTCTAAAATAAGAGTTTAGGGATAAAACGTTTAAAATAAAACTTTAAAGGGTAAAGTATCAAAAGATGGAAATTTTAGGGGCAAAATGTATATTAAGCCGCTATCTTATAGAGGATGCGACTGGGTTCTATATATGCACCGTGAAACCAAATTAAGGATGAATTCTGTTATTTGATCTTGACGCTTCTAAATTATAATGCTTATATGATTGGGGTTTACGGTTATGCAACAGTGAATCAAGGACTTGTTACGCTAGCATTTGCTGCAGTGGAGGTGAATTTGGTTCTGTTTTCAAAGTCTGTTCTAAGGCAGACTAATGCAGAGGCAGCAAACACGTTTAGTAGATGGATGGGAACTGTATATCTTTTCTCTTTATTGGGTGCGTTTCTAAGTGACTCCTACCTGGGAAGATACCTGACATGTGTCACCTTTCAGATTCTCTACGTAATTGTAAGCAATCTTAACAACTCATTTCTGCTTTCTTTGACAAAACGAACTATTCTTTGTATCGGCACGAGTCCATGAGCATATTAATCTGTTTAAAAGCCTTTTTATGTCCACAATGAAATTGATTTTGATTGTTTCCCCATTGTTTTTGACAGGGGTTGGTAGCATTATCCTTGGTGACGCAATTGTTCCTACTAAAACCTCGAGGGTGTGGCAAACTAAGACAGTTATGCGAACCCCATTCTCCAGCTGAAATTGCAATGTTTTATGTAGCCATCTATCTGATTGCTTTAGGTAATGGAGCCCCTGAACCTGCACTTGCTGCGTTTGGAGCTGACCAGTTCGATGAGGAGGACGATGAAGAAAAGCAATCCAAGAATTCATTTTATAGCTACTTTTATGTGGCCTTAAACTTGGGATCCTTGGTTGCTGAGACTGTGTTGGCATATATACAGAACATTGGGAACTGGATCTTGGGGTTCTGGATATGTGCTACTTCCGCGACGATGGCATTTTCGTTGCTTCTGAGTGGAACTTTGCGGTACAGACATTTCAAGACTGCTGGAAACCCCATTTCCAGGTTCTCTCAGGTGATTGTAGCTTCCATAAGGAAAATGAACCTTCAATCTCCCTTGGATGGGGAAAGGCTTTATGAAGTTCAAAGAACGGAAGGCAAAGATAATGGCATCAGAAGAATTCTTCACACCAATAGCTTCAAGTAAATTTTTTGTTTTCCGGCTCCTGGTAGACACTGAAACTATGTTCTTTAAGTTTCTTAATGTCATGTGTAATATTTTTGTTCTGAATGGCAGATTTCTTGATCGAGCTGCCATTATCACCCCCGAAGACATTTTCTTGATAACAGAAGAGGGTGAAACGGTAAATCCATGGTATCTTTGCTCCATCACACAAGTTGAAGAAGTGAAATGCATACTAAGATTGCTACCAATATGGCTCTGCACCGTTCTATCGTCTGTAGTATTCATACAAATGCTTTCTCTCTTCGTCGAGCAAGGAGCTGCCATGGACACAACAATCTCCAACTTTCATATACCTCCAGCCAGTATGTTTGCATTTGACATTGTAAGCACAGCTACTTTCATTCTATTGTATGACAAACTCATCGTTCCTTTATACGTCGGACTAACAAAAAGAGAGCCTAAGCCTCCATCCGAGCTCCAAAGAATAGGAATTGGTATAGCCATGGCAACGGTATCCATGATAATTGCAGGCATTATTGAGCAGCAAAGACTAAAGTATGCCAATAACAATGGTGATAAAGAGGCGAGTGCTTTAAGTATTTTCTGGCAGACTCCACAGTTTGTGCTCGTAGGAGTATCTGAAGCATTGGTCTATGTTGGCCAAATGGAATTCTTTGCATCCCAAACACCGGATAGATTGAAAAGTTTGGGAATTGGGTTGTCCATGTACTCTTCAGCAATGGGTAGTTATATATGTAGCTTGATTTTGACTGCAGTCATGGCAATTACGTCAAAGAATGGGAAACCAGGTTGGGTTCCACCGGATCTGAATGCTGGACATCTGGATAGATACTTCTTTCTTTTAGCTGCATTGACTGCGGTCAACTTGGTCCTTTTTGTTGCTTGCGCCAAGCGGTATAACCCCGTATCTTTCGAGAGGAGAGCTAAAGAGACTGAAATGGAGACTAGCGATCAAGCTAATGAAGCTTAAGCTGTTTTCGAATGTGACTGTCCTTTTTTTTCCTTCGCTCCTAAGAGCTTTTTCATTGCAGCTCCAAACACAAGTTTATACCGTATATATTTTTTCCGTCAAAAAACATAGAATCTTGCTGATAAAATAAAATTTTATTTCTAATATACTTCATTGGTTACATTATTACCATTTTATTTAGAGATTTAAAAGCAGGGGAACAAACCCCACAGAAGTGGTTGCAATATCATCGATTCATTGCCAGTTGCCACAATTAACATTTCATAAAAAACCTCTTACAATTTTCTTTTACATATAACACGGTATGTCTTAAATAGTAACAGTTCAAGTTGCATCTGATCTGGAAGAAAAACTTTTTCAAATATATTTTCTTTATTCATAAGACTTAAACTGATACTTTATTTAAGGAACATTAAAGGTCCATTTGGTAAAAAATAAAGAAAAAGATTTTTCCAATCTAATAATTGAGTGATAAAATAAAATGTATAATTATAAATCACAACTATTAAAATAGATAAATTTTTTTTCTTATCACTTTTCTTTATTCTTGTCAAATAAACTATAAATTTATTATATTCAATTCAACACTTTCCTTTCTTCCTATCAAGTGGAACATAAATTTATTCCACTCAACTCAAAAGAAATCCGTAACTATTGAATTTTGTTTTCTCAAAAAAACCTTATTTTAAAAAGTATAGTAATAATTTTTTGGCAAAAAAAAAAAGTATAATAATTTTCCTTTAGAAAAAAGTATAATAATTACTAAACAGTTAAGTTAGATTGCAGTTAACTTAACGGATATACAAACAATGATATATGTAATAAAAAATGGTTACGCCATCATAGGGTTTACTTTGTCCTGTCTGGTGGACCCTGGACATACGACCAGAAAACCTTTACCAAAGTTTTCCTATTCGAAGCTTGCTTCTCTTTCACTGTCTTCTTTATTTTGTCTGAAAATATTCCCCATTCCCCATTTCGTCCGGCTGCATCTCCGGTCAGGTAAATTTCCTATTCTATGGCCGTTTATTTCCCGATAAACCAAAATAAAAACACGATTAAACCAAAACTTACCTGGTTAACTGTGTTCGATCTAGGTCTTATAGAACCTGACAATCTTAGATTTGGAGTTTCAATTTCTTGCATTTTTGCTCTTTAAAGTAAAGGGCATTTAACCTTAAGGTTTTAAGTTAATAGCTTAGATTTGGAGTTTCAATTTCTTGCATTTTTGCTCTTTAAAAGTAAAGGTTATTTAACCTTAAAGGTTTTACGTTAATAGCTTAGATTTGGAGTTTCAATTTCTTGCATTTTTGCTCTTTAAAGTAAAGGGTATTTAACCTTAAGGTTTTAAGTTAATAGCATTTTGATTTTCCGGAATCTTGTTTAGCCGAAGAGTTTGCTGGTTAAGAACCTGTTACTTACCCTGCCAAAAGAAAATGCATCGCTGCTTGATTTATCTGATCATGCATTGAAATCGTATTAGCTATTGAAAAGCTGAGAGTGGGTCTATTGTTATTAATGATTAATTGTTCAAAATTTTATCAATTACTTCTTCAAATATTGGAGCTTAGGCTTGTGCTCATGAGAATGAGATGGGCTTCAAATGATGAATCAAGGTCACAGAGTTAATGTTTGCTGAAGAAAGTTTTTATTTCATCTATCATATTATTGATAAGCTCTGTAATTTATTTATTACCATTGTTTCAGGTTGAAGATATTATGTTCGCTGGATGTGTCCTGAAGAGGGGTTGTGATCTTTTTAGGTACACCAGGGTCCTACCTTTTCCGCTATAAATGACGCAGTAGTGCTTGTTCTCATGAGGCTGTTCAGCGTATCTTGATCATTTATCCAGTGCTGTTCCTTGATTTCCTTGTTACTCCCTGCAATTACATTTACATCATGTGAAGATGTCCAGTCAAGTATCATGATGTGTCTTTTAATCTTGATATGTGACATGAGCATCCATTGATTTTCATCTCCTTTATTGCCGTAGCAGTTAAAAATTCTGTGTGTAATTTTGCATGTATAATGTCTTTTATGACTATAGAGACTCAACCCTTGCCCCACCCCACCCACCCTTTGTCTTCAAGACACAAAATCTGTGGGTTATTATTTCAGTCTTAGACTCTTGGTTGCTGTCTGTTTTCTTTGATTTCTATCTGTTTGAAGTCTATTTTTGTTGCTTTTTTTTTCCACCGTTCTTTAGGTATTATTCTTATATAAAAGACATATGTTAGTCTTAGACTCTTTGCACTTGGTCCTTAGTTTCCAAAGCTTGGGCAACAAGTTGCACCTGAAACTCCTATTTACAATGAATATTGGCTTTCAATAACCAGCATGTGTGCCAGATGGCCCAGCCTAGCTGTGCAAAATCAACAGTATTTTAAGCATCTGTTGTGTCTGTGACATATCTGAAATGTGAAATGTGAGAAACTCATTCATATTGTGGGTAGACCGGGAGTTAGAATCAAAACTGAGAACCTTGTTGAACTTGCATTGAGTTGTTGTACATTTGTATATTACATTCGGGGGTTAAAACTTAGTACTCATGCAGATATTTATCATGGCTTAAATAAGAGAGCATGCTGAAAGCGGAAAGCCAGGTGTTTTTGTATTCTTATTTCTTGTTGTTTTTTGTGCAATATACCTGAAAAATTGCGTAAGATTTACCAATTGACTTGCTTCCCTGATTCCATTAATAAAGTCATCAAAACTTGCACTTGCAGGTGTTCTGGTAGCAGTATTTTCTCGGGAAGGTTCCATTTCAAGTATCCCCTTGGTTGGTAACAGCTATGCTACCGACGGGGGCAAAAGATACACAACTCCGTGATAGCAACAACCAAAAAGTCCACCCTCAACCCATGGAAGAAACAATGAACCAGAATCCGGAGGCTGTGGAAGCTCTGATATCGAAAATGTTTACAAACATCTCCTCCCTCAAGGCAGCTTATATTCAACTCCAAACTGCTCATACTCCCTATGACCCTGAAAAAATCCAAGCTGCTGATAAACTTGTTATTTCTGAGCTGAAGAATCTATCTGAACTCAAGCACTTCTACAGAGAAAACAACCCCAAGCCAGTCTGTGTTTCTCCTCAGGATTCTCGCTTAGCTGCAGAGATCCAAGAACAACAGAGCCTGCTGAAAACCTATGAGGTTATGGTAAAGAAATTCCAGTCTGAAATTCAGAATAAGGATTCTGAGATTCATCAGTTGCAGCAGCAAATTGAAGAGGCAAACCAGAAGAGAGTGAAACTGGAAAAGAATATAAAGCTTAGGGGTTTGTCAATGAAGGAATCTGAACACTCGGGAGAGGAAAATGGATTCTTCCCTACGGATTTGACCTCTGAGCTCTTCACATCAGCTGTTGAATCTGCATTCAAAGCTATTCATGATTTTTCTAAACCATTGATGAACATGATGAAAGCTGCTGGCTGGGACCTTGATGCTGCTGCTGACTCAATTGAGCCCAATGTTGTTTATGCCAAGAGAGCCCACAAAAAATACGCATTCGAGTCCCACATATGCCAGAGGATGTTCGGTGGCTTTCAGCAGGAGAATTTCTCCATCAAACTAGATAATCTTACAGTTACTAAAGAGAGCTTCTTCCACCAATATCTGGCTCTGAGGGAGATGGATCCGTTGGACATGTTGGGTCAGAATCCAGATTCGATATTTGGAAAGTTTTGCAGGAGCAAATACCTAGCTGTTGTTCATCCAAAGATGGAAGCTTCATTCTTTGGAAATTTAGACCAACGGAATTATGTAAGCGGGGGTGGGCATCCTAGGACTCCGTTCTACCAAGCTTTCCTAAAATTGGCCAAAGCTATTTGGCTTTTGCACAGGCTAGCTTATTCATTTGACCCTTATGTGAAAGTCTTTCAAGTTAAAAGGGGAAGTGAATTCTCAGAGGTTTATATGGAAAGTGTAGTGAAGAACTTGATAATGGATGAAAATGATCAGAAACCCAAGGTTGGGCTAATGGTCATGCCTGGTTTTTGGATCGGCGGCAGTGTCATTCAGAGCCGAGTTTATCTTTCTGGAATGAAGGTTAACGAGTAATTTACTAGCACTATGCAGACCTTTGTTCCAATACGGCGTATTTATTATATAGTGTGCTGTTTTTCCTTTGTGATGTGTTCTTGTTGCTGTACTTGTGTAATTGTAGTAATTGTATTACGATATGAGGAGCTCGTCATTTCTTGACAACTTTCCTGTCTGTTTCCTCTGTCTGGTTTGATGTACAAGAATGCAACATCCTGTCCGGGATTTGAGTACCATCTATTTCACTGTTTATGTACAGGTATATCTTAATTACGGCAGAGTAAATGTCAGGACGAGCTCACGAGTGTGAAAGGTAGTACCTACCGCAAATGCATGTAATTGTTCAAAACTGTCATACTCATATATAGGGCTAGGCCTAATCCTTCCTTTTTTCAACCTGTACTGGACAAGAGGCCTGGTCCGGGTGCGGCCATGTATACCCTTTTTACTCATCTAGCATCTATTGAAGCTTGGAAGTGAGCAAGAGGCTTGGAAGGTCACCAAGGCTGGGTTTCGACCCCTGCCACCCTCCTTCCCCGGGTCTTACTACCCCGAAATGTACCAAAAAAAGAAGCTTGAAAGTGAGCAACCAAGTGTATTTATTTATTCTCCTCTCAGTTCTCACTCCATAAAAGGGAATCACAAAATGAAGGAAGACATTCTCGGGTAAAATTAATACCTCGTGTAAGTGGGGGCCATGTTTGAAACCAGAAAAATAAAAAATAAGATCAGATTCAGAGACCATGTTGGCCGTGGGTAAACATTAGGGAATATATAAAATACAGAAAAACATTGCAGTCTAAAGATATACACTACAGAATATTGAATAAAGATACTCCGAGATAAGCCTGTAGAAAAGCTACACCTTTGATTGATTTTGTAGGTTTGATTTTGCAGAGGAACGACTCAATCACATATTTTAGAGGTGTCCACTTGCCATAAAATCAAATAAAATACCTTCATTTTTAAAATTTTAAGTGAAATACTCAGCTTAAGCGAAGGACGATTTCATCTAGTTGCGTTCGGCCGTGGGCATCGCCGGCTTTCCTCAGCCCGCGGCTCTCATAAAAGTAGTCGTGTAAGGGTCAAACGTCTATCGCAAACCGTACTTTTTGCACAATCAAATTATCTAATGCAACCAAACGGGCTTCCTTCATCTTATTCTCAGATGTATATATATCTGATTCTGAACCAGAAATTCGTCAAGAATACATTTTGGGCGTGCTCTGTTTCCGTAGTACGCTAGAAAAACTTATAAGGTCAAATTGGGATTTGTATCCAGCCAAAATATTTTCTTTGTATATTTCATTGTCGTAGTTCTACGAAGCTCTAAATAATGCGCGGTCAGCGGCAGTTTAACACAATCTGACAGACAATTATTCATAAAATAGTAGTATGATGTTTTATTCTACTTTCTTCGCTAACTCGTTACATACAATTATTTGCCCTTAATTCACGTAAATTGCAAGCTAGCAAGCTTCGCAATAGCATGTGACAATCTATCTATAGTCTTCTTCTCTCTCTCTCTCTCTCTCTCTCTCTCTCTCTATATATATATATATATATATATATATGTACACACACTTGGCACCTCTTTTCTTTCTCTCAAGTCTTAAGCTTCAAATATCAGGTCTTCAAGCTCCCTGCCCAATGGCCAAACATAGCCTCTCCCTCTTGCTCTTCTTTCTCTTCATCTTTTGCATTACTTACACGGTTGAGCCATCATCCATTTCCAGGGCGAGACATTCTAGATATCCCAGAGCCAGGACGTCCTTCATCGAGGCCTCGTGTCTGACCACCCGCTATCCAGCCCTGTGCCTTAAGTCTCTCTCTCGATATGCCAACTCATCCATAATTCAAAACGCACAGCAACTGGCCCAGGTGGCCTTGACAGTGAGCCTGTACAGGGCAAGTTACACGAGGTCATACATGTTGAAGATGGCTAAAGAACTCAAGGCAATGAAAGCCAAGGAGTATCCAGCCGTGAGAGATTGCTTGCAACAAATGGACGATAGCATAATCCAGCTTAGCCAATCAATCAGAGAACTCCGCAGATTGGAACCGAAAGCTGCGGTGACCGATGACTTATTTTGGCACATGAACAATGTTGAGACTTGGGTTAGTGCTGCCCTGACGGATGCTAGTAGTTGCGTTGATGAGTTTCCGGGGTGTAGGATGAGTAAAATGAAAGCCACCATTAAGGGCAAGGTCTTGAATGTTGCGCAGCTAACAAGCAATGCCCTGGCCTTATTTCACCAATATGCTGCAACTGCAAGGTATCAAGCTGCTGGCACCAAGAAGCCATAATAATCAGGCTGCTCATCCTTTAGGGATATTTTGAGCCTGCCTCGTCTTAATTACCGTAACGCGGATATATAATAATTCTATTAAATTAATTGTGAATATACGAAGTTTTGTTTAATAATTAAGATTGTTCCTGATATAATATCATGAGTACTATAACATGAAAATCGAAAAGTGACGTGTTTTTTCCATTTTCAAGAAAGAAATTAAATCACAGTTTCCTTCTACATCACAATTGCTCCTCCCATTCTCTTCCTCTTTGATAAAAAAAATTAATCTTCTTTTCCACTTATGGGATGGATTTTCTTTACTTAATTAATGTTTACGATTATCTTTATTAACTTATTCACATTTTGTGTGATACAAGAAATTCTCTGATATATATATATTTATATATATATATATGACTCAAGTGTTGGAAAGTAGAACGTGAAACTAAGAAGGTGCAGGTGTTGAAAAGAATAGGTACATGTACTCAGACATAAATATGTCTGCTTAATTAGGATTATTACTTAATCAATAGACTCAGAGTTTATATAATGCCAACTAAAATATTTGTAATAACAATAAATTGTGTAGATAACAAACTAGCAT
This sequence comes from Microcos paniculata, assembly GCA_030664755.1. Classification (NCBI taxonomy): domain Eukaryota; kingdom Viridiplantae; phylum Streptophyta; class Magnoliopsida; order Malvales; family Malvaceae; genus Microcos; species Microcos paniculata. Next base: position 39,704,511 of record CP131461.1, read on the forward strand.
CAAATTGGTAGCTATATAGTAGCTTAAACCAACAATTCATACTGAGAATTCAACAATTTCAAATTTAAAAAAAAAAAAATTATAGGAGATGGCGGAGATTATTGCAAGTCAACAATTTAAACAAATTAAGGAATGGAGTAAACGATTTATTACCATGTGGTATTATTATTATTATTATTATTATATAGTAAATCTTAGCTTTCCCGTTTTTCAGAAAAACTTGGGATACTTGAATTAGAATAACCGTCAAATCCGTTTTATTGTGTTTTCTAATTTCTAGGTAGAACAAATCGATAGTTGGTTGGGACATCTGGTTCTCACCCGAAAGACTCAGGTTCAAGTCTCGACAACGGAAGCCAAAGGCCCAAACCATGTTTTCCTTTCTGAGCCCAAATATGTCCCTCTCCATCTTGTCCTTTATGAGCCCAAACATACCCGTCTTATTATCATTTGTGCAGCCCAACTTCATTCGCGGGCGACAGCAAACCGATCCTGTCTTTCAATTCCATCGTAGATGAATCAGGAATTTGATTTTTGAGAGCGGAAAAGTAAAATACGACAAAAGAAAATGGTGGTGGACTGTTAGTCTATCACTCTTAAGTTTCATTAAGAACTAATAAGATTCACGGTCTCATCTCAAATCTCAAGTCTCAAATTAGGGTTTAGAGAAGCCTTTTCTTTCGTTCTGCAATCGATCGATTTCAAGAACGGAAATAGCGCAAAATGTCGGCGACAGAAGAAGAGACTCGGAAGAAAGAGGAAGCGGAACTTGCATCGAACGAAGAAGAAGACGATGAGCACGACTCAAAGGAAATGGTTCTACAAAGATACTTTCTCCAAGAGTGGAAACTGGTGAAATCTCTCTTAGATGATATCGTTTCCAACGGCCGCGTCTCTGATCCCTCCTCCGTCCACAGGATCCGATCCATAGTATACTCTCTCCCTTTTTTCTTTCCTTTGGTATCTAGGGTTTAATCTTTTGAGAATACTTATGTTTTAACTTTAATGATTGGTATTATTATCATTTTTCAGATGGACAAGTATCAAGAACAAGGCCAACTGTTAGAACCTTACTTGGAAAGCATAGTTTCTCCTTTAATGTTCATCATCCGATCTAAAACAATGGAACTAGGCGTTGATTCAGATGAAATTATTCAAATAATTAAGCCTATATCCATCATTATTTATTCTCTTGTAACGGTTTGTGGTTACAAAGCTGTTATCAAGTTCTTTCCACATCAAGTTTCCGATCTAGAACTTGCTGTTTCTCTCCTTGAGAAATGTCACAAAACATCTTCTGGTACATCATTGCGGCAAGAAAGTACGGGAGAAATGGAGGCAAAATGCGTGATGCTATTGTGGCTTTCGATTCTTGTTTTGGTTCCATTTGATATATCCTCTGTTGACACTAGCATTGCAAGTAGTGGTGATAGTGTTGGCGAGAATGACTTGGCTCCTTTGGTATTGAGAATATTACGGTTTTCTAAAGATTACCTTTCGAATGCCGGTCCAATGCGGACAATGGCTGGATTAGTCCTCTCAAAGCTTCTAACACGACCAGATATGCCTAAGGCTTTTGCCAGGTGTTTTATTAGGCTTTCATCTTTGGTTATTATGCTGAAAGTAAGTTAATTGAGTTACTTGCTGTGAGCTAATTGGTTGCATCTTATTACATTCTTTTTCAGCTTTTTTGAATGGACTCATGAGGTTTTATCTTGTACAATGGATGATGTTGTAAGTCATTTTCGGTTGATAGGTGTTGTGGAAGCCCTTGCTGCCATTTTCAAGGTTTGTTTTTGTTACTTTTGTGGCTATAGTCTATACTAACTTAAAGACATAAAGTAAATAACAAAGAGCATATGATATCCAAAGTCTTTATAGCTAATTAAGTAAAAGGTTACTTGAATGGATCTTTTTAGACCTGTCTTTATAGCTAATCAAGTAAAATGATACTCCGGTGGTATCTTTTTAGACCTGTCATGATAGAGAACTTTAATGAACTTGAATTATTCCATAGATAATTCATTCTTCATCTTGGTATCTAATCTCACTTCTACTATTTACCATAGTCAGGCTGGCAGCAGGAAAGTCTTGCTGGATTTTGTGCCCACCGTTTGGAGTGATGTCTCGGTGTTGATCAAGTCAGGTACTGCAGCTAGGAGTCCTTTGCTTCGCAAGTATTCAGTGAAATTAACTCAGAGAATTGGACTCACTTGCCTCCCTCACCGCTCACCATCGTGGCGCTATGTGGTCAGTTTTCCTAAATTCTTTACTCTCTCGTCCTGAACTTCATATGCTTGGTATTATTTCTCGGACACAAAAACCGTTAGATTTGTCTAAAGAGCAAAGTTATGATAATTTTCTGAAAAGTTGAAGTATCTCACTCAAAGATCCTACAGACCATGCCATAGTTTTCATGCAAAGAATGAAAAACTGAAGTATTTACCTGATAACACATGTGTAATTTGTGTATTTCTTTTGAGTCATGACTGGTGCTAAGTAGCTTATACTTTCTTATTTTTAATTTATTGTCTTTAACAATGCAATTTTGGTGAAATTCCTATCTTATCACCTGTCTTGTTTGAACCAGATACAGTTTCACTTTGATGGTGTTTACATTTTATGTAGGGAAGCACCAGCTTGCTTGGGGAGAATATGTCTCTGAATGCATCGAACAAGAATGAGCAATCAGATCATAGTGTGGTTCTAGACAACTCCGAATCAGAAGAAAATTCCAACCGTTCTCAGGATGAAGATATGGATGTTCCAGAGGTCGTTGAAGAGATTATTGAGCTGTTACTTTCTGGATTGAGAGACACGGTATGTCTTAAGGGTGAGATTCTGTTATGTGAACTTATTTCTTTCTTATGTAGACTAGCTTCTAGAAAAGCTTTAGATGATGTTATCTCTAGACTTCTAGTTACCTTGTTGACTTCATGTCTCATCAGTATGTTGTCTTTGGGCACCGTTGTTCATTCCATAATGTTCTAATCCTTCAAGGTACCTTAAACTGAAACTTCAATATGATTGTGAATGGAATTCCCATAGCCCCTCCATTGGAAGAGTTTATGGTGAAATAGGAACTGTAGGCTCTCTTGAAATGTTGTAAATATGAAAATTTCACATCTAGACCGAGCAATTGAAAGTGGTTCAGTCGTTGAAGATGTAAGATAATATTGCAGGACATATCTATGACCAAGCAATAGATAAAAGTTTCTGACATGAATTGATGGATTCTTTTAGATTAGCTAGGTTTTCGTCTTTTCTCTTTTAGATTGCTGGTTTAATTATGAGAGATTGGTTTGTAGGACACTGTTGTTCGCTGGTCTGCTGCAAAAGGTATAGGCCGTGTAACTTCATGTTTAACTTCTGTGCTCTCAGAGGAGGTCTTGTCATCTGTATTGGAGCTGTTTTCACCTGGTGAGGTATGCTGGTACTGTTGCTCACTCTTTCATCTTATTCTCCCCAAATGAGATGGCCGATTGAATGTTATGCATATCTAGCAATACCACATATTTTACGTATGAAAATTTCTTCTTATAAAATTATCCATGAACCATTTTTAGGCTGGAGAATGTAGGAGTCCTGTTGATATGTACTGATTTTCCAGGGAGATGGTTCATGGCATGGGGGTTGCTTAGCATTGGCTGAACTGGCACGGAGAGGCTTGCTCTTACCTACCAGTCTTCCCAAAGTGGTACCTGTTGTTGTAAAGGTTGTGACTTTTAACCTTCCCAAAGTAATTGAGTTACAATGAATGCTAGAAGAAGCTCTTTCCTGAATCCAAGAAAGTTCATATGGTTGTAAAATTCCATCCTGATGATAATTGCATGCGTGAACCTGGTTTACTTATTTGCTGATTATGAAGTTATTTGCTTTAATTGTGTTTAGGATCAAGGTGCAGATATATATGCTGATTACAAGCAGTCTTCTTGACAGGCCTTACATTATGATGTTCGAAGAGGTCCGCATAGTGTTGGATCTCATGTACGTGATGCTGCTGCCTATGTTTGTTGGGCATTTGGTCGTGCATACTATCATACGGATATGAGAAATGTGTTGGAACAGCTTGCTTCCCACTTATTAACTGTGGCATGCTACGACCGTGAGGTGCTGACCTCTGCATATTTGTCTTGTGTCATAATATCAATTGTAATCATGCACATATTGTTTCGCCATGCTAAAGATTTTGCTGTGCCGGTTAGGTTAACTGTAGAAGAGCAGCTGCTGCTGCGTTTCAGGAGAATGTTGGAAGACAAGGGAATTACCCCCATGGAATTGACATAGTAAATACAGCAGATTACTTTTCACTTTCATCGCGAGTGAATTCTTACATTCATGTGGCTGTGTGTATTGCTCAGTTTGAAGGTTACCTTCATCCATTTGTGGCTGAGCTTGTGCATAACAAGATTTGTCATTGGGTATGGTCCGAACTTTAAGTTAATGATATGCCATCTTCAATTTCATCTTTTTTACCTTCTCGATGGACATATGAACATCACATTTCTTCTGGTTGTTGTCCTACTGGATGGAGCATATGCGACCATATCTTTTTAAATCTCATAGGAATTTGCTAGGATATGCAAAGACTTATAGTGGCATGTGGCATGCACCAGGTTTTTTTCTTTGTTCATTTTCGCATGAATTATTGTAGTGGTCGTCTCATTGATCATCAATTTATAATCACCGTTTTATTTTTGTGGCTGTTTTGACATTTGATGTGCAATAGTTTGTAGCTGACTTATTCATGAATTGTAATTGATTTCCTCAGGACAAAGGCTTGAGGGAGCTTGCTGCAGAGGCACTTTCTGCTCTTGTCAGATATGACGCTGCATACTTTGCAAACTTCGTTCTGGAAAAGTTAATTCCTTTCACACTATCATCTGATTTATGCACGCGCCATGGTGCTACCTTAGCGGCCGGAGAGCTTGTTTTGGCGTTGCATCAGTGTGGATGTGATCTTCCAAGTGGTAAGCCACTTCTCTGATTATTCATATTTGGTATGGTTCTATTGCACATTTAAATAGCATAGTGTCATGAATTGAGGTTTGTCGGAGTGACATTTGGTTGTGTAACATAATGTTTAGGAAACATTTTGGCAACAAAATAGAAACTATCAAATGTGGATGTGATCTTCCAAGTGGTAAGCCACTTCTCTGATTATTCATATTTGGTATGGTTCTATTGCACATTTAAATAGCATAGTGTCATGAATTGAGGTTTGTCGGAGTGACATTTGGTTGTGTAACATAATGTTTAGGAAACATTTTGGCAACAAAATAGAAACTATCAAAAGGCTTTGTTGTTTAAGAATGTTTAGGAAACATGAGAGCAAGATCTTATATTTGTAAATGCTTGTTATTGGGTGTCACTGGCAGTTGCTGCTGCGGAGTAAGCTACAGTGGGTTGAGCTGAGTCAATGGTACTCTATCAGCGTTAGATAAGAGGGGAAAAATTATAAATGTAGATGCGTCAGATCCCTCTTATGCTCTTTGTGGAAGCTTAACTCCAGCAAGATTGAGAAAATCAATTTGCTTAAAATATGGTCATCTGCTGCTTTCTTTTGTCATACTAAATATGCCATATATTGTCTTGGTTGCTCATGCAATCTATTAGTCGCTATTTTGTTCAAGCTTGTAAATCCATAAATTAAGCCTTAGTTTTCGCTGCTTTTGTGCTTATATATTTACAGATAAACAAAAACAAGTTTCTGGTATTGTTCCTGCTATTGAAAAAGCACGCCTTTATCGGGGGAAGGGTGGAGAAATAATGCGCGGAGCTGTATCCCGTTTCATTGAATGCATCTCATATTCTCACCTATCTTTGTCAGAGAAAACAAAACGGAGTTTGCTTGATACCCTTAACGAGAATTTGAGACACCCTAACTCTCAGATACAGGTGCTTCTTTTGTACCATAAGATGTGTTTTTCCCCCTTAATTGATTTGACAATTGATGGTCATATTATCTTATGTGTAGAACGCTGCTGTGAAAGCCCTAAAACACTTCATACAAGCATACCTTGTTGCTACAGATAATAAAGGTGCTATAGGTATAACATCAAAGTACCTGCAACTCCTGAGTGATCCAAATGTGGCTGTAAGAAGAGGAACTGCAATGGCATTAGGTGTTTTACCCTATGAATTGTTGGCTAATCAGTGGAGGGATGTGCTTTTGAAGCTTTGTATCTCTTGTGCAATTGAGGTCCATTTGCTACTAGTTGTCAGTGTGATGAAGTTTCTGACCTAAAGAACTGTGGATGTTTGACTAATACAAGTCTATGTGCAGGAAAATCCTGAGGACAGAGATGCTGAAGCACGGGTTAATGCTGTCAAAGGACTTGTATCTGTTTGTGAGACATTAACTCAGGCAAGAGAAAATTCTGATATCCCTAATGCAGAGGATGAGGCGTCTCTGTTATATCTCATCAAAAATGAGGTGATGGTTAGTTTGTTCAAAGCCCTTGATGACTATTCTGTCGATAACAGAGGTGATGTGGGTTCTTGGGTTCGTGAGGCTGCTATGGAAGGCCTTGAAAGATGCACATATATCCTCTGTATGAGAGGCTCTGTGTCAAAGCTACCTAATAGCAATGTTCATGAAGAGAATCAAATCTGTTCATATTTTGACGTAAATCTTGCTACCAATTTAGTGGGAGGTATCACTAAGCAAGCTGTAGAAAAGATGGATAAATTAAGAGAAGTCGCTGCTAAGGTTCTCCAAAGGATTCTGTACCGCAAGGAGATTTTCATCCCTTTTATTCCTTCTAGGGAAAAGATAGAAGAAATTGTTCCCAATGAAGCAGATTTAAAGTGGGGAGTAAGTAGTTATGTTTCACTTCTTGTCCAGTTTGCTCCGTGAGTACTTTTGGATCTTGCATAAAATGTCCTCATGTGCCTGCTTGTAGGTGCCTACCTTTTCATATCCACGTTTCGTGCAATTGCTGAAGTTCAGTTGTTACAGCAGATCAGTGCTGTCTGGTTTAGTTATTTCAGTTGGTGGCTTGCAAGATTCTTTGAGGAAGGCATCAATGTCTGCACTTTTGGAGTATCTTGAGATGGATGAAGAAATTAACAAAGAATCCAAGTTGTACAAGTTATCAATTGACATCCTTTGGATTCTCCAAGAGTATAAGCGATGTGACAGGGTTATTGTTCCCACTTTGAAGGTAACTGATCCTCATCACACTATTCTTGCTAGAAGAAAAGAAATAAAGAAAAAAAAAGACCTCTCTTCATATCTTGTATTTGAAATTAAGCAATATTTATTTTGCATATATTTGTTGCTACTTTGGTGCTAACTAATGGTATAACAGAGGCAATGAATTACTTCGGAATATTATTTATATTTTGTTATATATTTGTATGACATTCTTGATGTGGTATTGCAGACAATTGAGATTCTATTCAGCAAAAAATTTTTCTTGGATATGGAGGTTAGTTTCCCTCTCTCTTTTGCTCCTAGCTTGTAGAGTTGATACTATTCTAGTATTGTTCCACTCATTTATTACTAACTTTTACTCCCATTTACCAAAAAAATGTGAATTAAGTTCCATGTTCTTATTTCTATGAAAGCAGTATATCTTACATCCTTTAGATGCAAATGACAATAGGTTGGTTCTTTTGTAAGCAGTCGTTATAATTTTCTGAGCTTTCTTTAATAGAAAGGGAGTCATTTCAAAACTCATTAACTTTTTCTTAGAACTCAATTATTCTTGCTTTATGATAATTAGAGAACTGGGTTAGTGAAGCTGCATTTGATTAACACAATTGAAACAGATTAAATATGTGCTCAGCCATATATATTGTTTTCAGGTTGGTGTTAATGATTTCCATTTTGGCTGTATTGTGGGAGGCTTTTTTATGCTTTATTTGTGTGGTTTATTTTTGACCTTTTGGTGGATCAAAAACAAGAATCCGTCTTTTGGAATGCATTCTAAATTTTACAATTCTGACTTTCAATTTATAGGCTCATGCTGCAGTTTTCTGTGCTGGCGTTTTGGATTCCCTGGTGGTTGAATTGAGAGGCTCGAAGGACTTCTCGAAGTTATACGCAGGCATTGCAATACTTGGATATGTTTCTTCAGTTTCAGATCCCATCAACTCTCGGGCCTTTTCTCATCTTCTCACTTTCCTTAGCCATCGGTACCCTAAGGTTTGTTAGTGATTGTGCTTGTTGAATTATAGATACACTTTTGCTTATAGAATTAAATGTTTTGCAGCTTACTTGATGCAACACCTACGCTGCTCTACTTGATTAGCTATTGTGCTGTAGTATTTATTTTTGTTTCTAACTCATAAATATCTACCAGATTCGCAAAGCTTCTGCTGAACAAGTTTATCTTGTCCTGCTACAAAATGGAAGTCTGGTGCCTGAGGAAAAAACAGATAAGGCACTTGAAATTATCTCTGAAACTTGCTGGGATGGTGATATGGAAACAGCAAAGCTTAAGAAGCTGGAGTTATATGAAATTGCTGGTCTGGATGTTGGACTAGTAAAAACTACTGAAAAAGTACCAAACAAGGATGTTATGAAATCTGCAGGTCCAGATGAGAATGAATCATACGCTTCATTAGTCGAGGCATCTGGTTTTTGACTGCTGCTTGAAAGGCCACCTTGACCTGTTGTATTGTTTTCAGTTATTCTTCTTTTTTACTTATTTCCATTTATTTATGAGCGAGTTTGTTCAGTGAAGTGCAGAGTGATGTTCCTTTATTGCAAGAGGTGATGCCAAGCATTTGTTTCTCCGCTGACGATAATGAAGTGATCGACTTGCGGTCATTCAGCTGATGATATAATGTACTGGATTGTTGGTTAAAAGGTCATCCAGTCAGCAAGAGACCTGGCCTTTATGCTCAGCTCTTGTGGATCCATTATGTTTGAAGGCGGGCCTGTAGACCCGGTTGATGCACTTGTCTTCACGCGAAAAGTTTGTACCACTATTGTTAAATTTGCATGTGCTAATTGGGCTTATGGGCCAGCACTAGCTAGTGGATTTTCTTTTCTAGTTAATTATAAGGCTTTATACAAAGTTAGGCCTATGCTGAACGTGCGTAACTTAGTACTATGGCCCGGAGAAATATTTTTTAATGGGACTTAGGTGTTCCACTCCACAATGTTTATTAAGGTCTGCACTATAAATGACAAGTTCATAGGCCACAAAGTGAGTTAGATTTCGGCCCAAATGATGCTCATAGTGAGGGCTCTGATCAGACGGATTCTGGGTTAAAACAAGGCGTCAGTGTGGATTCATGTTGGGCCCAACTGAGGAATGAATCGGAGGTTAGGCCTCAGAATGGGTCTGATTGGGCCTCAAATTGGACTAAACGTGGGCTACAGTATAGCCTGAGCTGGGTTTCATTGGGCTTCACAGTAAGAGAAAACTGGGCCTAAAGTGGGCTCAAATGGGCCAGACAAGGCTACATACAAACTGGTAGGCTTTAAATGGGCCTCAAGTTGGACCAAACTGGGGATAAATGTAGGCATGAAACCGGATTCTTATTGGCCTAAATTGGGCCTAGTTTTATGAGCCTAAAGCGGACTCTTAATGGGCTAATTTGGACCCAGATTAGGATGTAAAAGAGAAATTGGGCCCAAATTGGGCCTCATAGGTCTATGTCTGTGAATAAGAGCGGGCCAGATTGAGCCTCAAACTGGGCCATACTAGGCTAAATTCTAATCCATTTACTAATATTGGGCTTTTAGTGGACCTCCAATTAGTCCCGAATACTATCGCCAGGGATTCAATGGGCTTACTGTGCATATTGGTTTTTGATTGGGCTTTTAGGCCTAGAGTCATTATGAATTTGGTTTCATAATGGACTATGATAGGGATTTTATTTGTCGGGCCACAACATGGAGTATATATATGGCCGTCTGGGCCTCAGTGTCAGGTCAAATTGAATTATAACTTGGCCTATTTTAGGCCACGATTTGGGCTATTTAGGCCTAAATAAGTTCGAGCATAGCATCAACGCCCATCAATCCAAAAAATGTAATGGCCCGAAGAAGGCCCCCGCCCAAATCTTAATGTATCCGAGGGTCAACTCGTGAGAGGCCTTATCCTTGGAAAATGCTCTCAAGTAGAATTTGAAAGAGCATTAACTAAAATCTAACTGCGCAGTTTTCAATATTGTGGTAACTTGGGAATTTTGAAAAAAAAAAGAAGAAGCAAAAGTCACACTCTATAAGCTTCTCAATCATGGCACACAGACAATGTACTATTATTCAAAAATAAATAATAATAATAATAAAAGAAACACCCGGAAGAAAGTCCATTTTACACATGATCGCACTGGCTAAATTGAAAATTGCATTATTTTGCCCCCATTAACCACATTATTAACTACAACTACATAGAACTCTCATCCAACAATAAAACGTAACTTGAATAAATATAATGACACTCACTTTACTTATTTAGCCAAGGAAACACATCAGGAGACGTTGATAGCCGGCCAGTAAGAACCTCCACTCCAGTTTCTGTCACCTGCATAATATTCATCAAGCAAGCACAATAATGTCTTACATCACGTGATTCTTCATCATAGAAACACCAATGTAATTGCATAATGACAGATGTTTTACTACGAAAAGTCTGAAACACATTCCAAAGATAAATGAGATATTATTGCATGACAACCATAAGGGTTGCAAATATAAATGGCTAAATCAAGAGCAAAAAGGTCAATTCTAGACATTTTTCTAGAACACAAGACTTCATATTCAGATATCATGAAAGAATTAGAACTAGAGATGCAAAGTTACCAAAAGAGTGTGCTCAAATTGAGCACTTCGTTTGCCATCTGTAGTAACAGCAGTCCACCCATCAGGCCACATTACATCACGCCAAACCCCTATTGAGAAAAATCATCAAGACATAGCCTAGTAAAGAAATCAAAAGGATTTTAGACAAATACACCCCTAATAATTATCCAACTCGAGAGTTACCAGCGTTAATCATTGGTTCAATAGTAAAAGTCTGTCCAGCCTTCATCACCCCAACTGCTTTATTTCCTGCTTTGGTTAAGGCAAGCAATAGATAAAAGAAACAAAAACTACTTGAAATTAAGAATGGTTAAATCAATTTCATGAACACATTCACAACACCGATTGATCACCCATATTTTAGTGCATTTTCCATGCGGCATTAAACTATAGTCTTAACATAAGCAATCGGATTCAGAAGCCTGATTTAACAAAGGATACTTCCATAATGGGGAATATTTGGCGCACAGTGGAAGAGCTCTCCAATACCATGACCGCAATATGACTTCACCTACAGTGACAGAAAACAACAGAGCAACAAAAAGTTAAAAACTATATTTTCCATGGCCTATGATCCAGGAAGTATAAGTGCATAGTCAAATTACACATTACCACTGATAACCCCGAAATTGAAGCATGGCGATTAATCACTTCCCCAATTTCACGAAACCTTACTCCAGGTTTAACTGAATTAGAGCACAAAAAAGAAAGATCAGAACTCAAGTGCAATTCAAGTCCTGAATTACCACTATGGAAATAAGGCAAGCAGGCCTCCGTCTCGGCGTACCCACGTATGGGACAGGGATCTCAAAGAACACAATCCACCTAAATATACCGAGTCCACTTCAAGATTGCTCTAATTAAATGGTACAATAAATAGAACATTGAGCACATGATGGACATATGTTAGAAGAATCGTCTCCAAGAAGCAAAATTCCAAGTACATTATTCCATAATCACTTCATCTTTAAGGAAAATATAACATGAAGTACCAAATTATGAAACACTTAGTTGAACTAATTCAGCAACCCTCTTCAAATCAAGTTAGAAGAGAAATGGCATCATACAAGCAGAAATGGTAATTGAACTACTTCTACAAGCCAACAAAAGTTTTCCTATAAGATGATCTCCAGGCCCCATAAAGTTTATAATATGTGAAGCTCATCAACAGAAAGTCTTTTCGAAACCCAAGCAGCATAAGAAAAATGAGGGAAAAAAATTCATGCTGAAGAATTGCAATGTTGCAAATAGAATATGAATCAAAGACAAACCAATTGATATTGCTTTCTCCAAGCATTCATATGTACACTGCACCAGATGACGAGATGCTTCATCTACATTTCCCACAAAATATGTCTCATTCAAGTCACCTGCATTATGAGAACATCCTTTGTCAAATATGAAGTTTCAATCATTTTAAGCAACACTTGAATTGAGGTCTAAATGTGCAGTAGGTTCTCACCATGAACACCTTTGTAGTAGACAGTCACGTCAACATTTACAATATCACCATCCTCTAATTTCCTGATCAATAAGAACATATTATGCCACCAAATTTCAGTTCAGGTCCATTTTATTAATTGGAAGATACTGTGGTAAATGAATGTTAGAAACTTGATTTGTTACCTTGCATCGGGAATTCCATGGCATATTACTTCATTAATTGACCTGAAAAGACATTGAAATTAATTTGCATAATCAACATAATAAATCCCAGCAAATCTGAAGAATATGTACAGAAGAAGTACCTACGTGCAGCAAGACTTTGGGAAGAAATGATAATTGAGAGGGGATGGATAACCTCCTGCACAAGAGGATACATGTACAAAGTGAAACTACGGAAAAGATAAATGATCACTAATAAATTATGGAACAGACAAGCTCATTGAAAACCAATGCACCTGCAGCAATAGTTGCCTCATGAACCACTCGATCAATTTCATCTGTTGTTACACCCGGACGGATCATCCGAGCAGCTGCATCCAAAACCTCCCTCGCAATCTGACAATAGAAATATAAACACTATAAGATTATAAATTACTCGAAGAAAAGTTAGAAATTGATTCCAAAAAGAATTGGATGTAATTGCAATTCGAAAGGTTCTCCCAAGAGAGATGCACATGCTTCCAATCGAAAATGATTTCTCAATGGTTCATCCTTTCTATATCTCGACAAATTTCCTAAGGTTTGGTTATAGATAAGATAAACCTCGATCTACCTTCTTATTGAATTACTGCATGACATTACGGTGCCAATGTTAAAATCTAAGGAGCCAAGTCTAGGTTCATAATGGGATTTAGCTTCTATATTGAATGGAATAGTTGTACAGATTTGTTATTCCTTGAATTTCTCACATTTTGAGCATCAGTTCTCATATCCGTTAAAAGACTTTAACATCTATGGGCAGCAACCGTGTGTACAGTATAAGGCCAAGGTAAAATCCTTCCAGTTGACAGTACAGTTCTCAAAACCAAACTATGTTGAAGCTCATCTCAAGATAATATGCTTTGTTGAGATGAAAACCTTTATTTCCACATGAAGTAGAGCAATGCAAGATAACAAGACAGTTGGTAAACTCCCACATAAAAGCATAGTTATATAACAGCAAAAGAGAGAACTTACTCGACTAGTTTCTCGCATTCTCTCAATTTGATCTGGAGTCTTGATCTACAAAAAAAATGCAGTTAAAAAGAAAAAACAATATGGAGCATAAGTGCAAAATGTTTTGCTAAAGCAAAACATGCAATCTCAATAGTATAAACCTACCTCGACATGGTGCTGCAAGTCACTGTTGGGCTCAATTTTTGGGATACCCTGCATGTGAAGGGGACAATAAGATGGTTTTAAAAAACGACTTTCCACTCAAATACTAAAAAAATTCAATATGCAACCACATAATTCAGAAATACTTACATCAACAGCCCAGTCTGGTTTATCAATATGAGCAGGTACACTACGCTTCATGGATACGGGATATGGTCTAAGTGATCTGCAAAAGGAGAATAAAAATAGAAAGAACATGATATGAATAAGAGTAACAGAGGAACAGAGGAAGTAACTATCCACGAAAAGGAAAAACATAAAAGCTTGAAAAAAAAATGGGAAGTGGGAAATTGATGCAAAAGAAAGAGGACATGTGGCATAGAAGAGAAACTTAAATCCTAGAAAAGTACCCTGTCCAATCAAAATGAGGAAGTTTAGGACCTCGACTCTGTCCTCTCCGCAAGCAATATAGCCAACCCTCACTGGCTAAATCTGAATTTTGGTCACCAATTGAAGACAGCTTTGCCTTCAAGTGAACTGATTTGTGTGAGCTCCAAGAGGCCTTGAAACAATCCTGAGTGCTGTCAGGAAAAACAACATCATCAATACAAGAACAAAAGGCTTAATCAGATGTCTTCAGCATTTTAATTAAAAAAAGAACCAAAAATAATCAAGGCTTCTGAGTCCTTCATATTAGGCCAAAATATCAGCATCATAAACCATGTTTACGTCAAGGATAGAATAACGATTTAAGAACACCCTTTGTAATTTATAAAACCTAGAAATGCAAGATTTTGTTAAAATAATATGGAGTCAAAATCAGGCAATTCATTCACTACATCATAGTATCCTACATAATCTTTCCCATTGTATTGAAGATAGAGGAGAGAATTTCAAGCTGCAAAAGAAAATGATTACAAACCAGAAAGCAGCACCTTCACGAGGAAGCTTCAACTCCACGCACTTGGGACACCTGCAGGTAAGAAGTTCGCATATGAAAAACAAAGAAGCAACTCAAATTCTCAAGCTAAACTCACAATCATGATCATTTCCAGATGTTAATAGTCTTCAGGTTTTCTTTATATATTACTGTTATTATCTTCTTAGTCTTTTAAGTTCTTTGCCTAATATTTTACAGTGAAAAACCGATTTTTCGTCTCCAACGGTTGAATGAAGAAATTTCTGTGATTCGAATGTGAGAGAACAAACATACAAATCGAAAATAAACTAGAACGAGAAGATGATCACATACTGAAGATGAGCAGGCATGCCGCACTTTGCACAGGAAAGCATCTCCGCCACATCTGAGCCGCCAGCCATCGAACCTTTATGTGAGAAACTAACAGTAAAAGTAAATGTGTAAGGAAGGATGGCAGGCGACAGTTTTAGAGAGATTATAGCATCGACGGCCGGCGATTTTAGGGAGAACTTCTAAGTTACTTAGTACGGCTAGGGTTTAAAGGAGAGACTAGAGAGGGGCTCGACTCCTTTTTCTTTTCGACAGATAGGAACGCGAACATCGAAGAAGAGAGACAAATAATTAAAAAATGGAGAAAAAAAAGGAAAAAACTTATGAGCTCTCAGGTAGCACGCATATACGTAAGGGTATAAATGGAATTGAAAGTAAGCAATAACTTTATTTTATAAAGTATTTTTGTTGAGCGCTAAACCTGACGGTTTTACCCTTTTTTTTTCGGTTTTGCTGAACCTTATATTTTGTTTCCTTGTAGGTGTCACAAACTATTGCCTATCGGTGATGGCTTAAAACAACCGAACATGATAATTTGTCATCATTCAGCTCAAGCGAAAAATCAATCGAATTAAATTGATACAAATGAATACATATAAATTAAATCTATATGTTAAAAAATTTATCTGTTATCCACACATATATGAATGATTCTATATGTAAAAAAAAAGTTATCCAATTATATTTTTTAAAATTGAAACTACACTCAAATAGGCGTACATAGTTGATCATGAATTCATGATCAAGAGCTTTTTGAGTAATTTTACGCCTTACGATTCACCTTTATCCCAAAACAAAAATATATCAAAATTTTTTACATAGAAAGGATTTACTTGTAACTAAGAGTCTAGCCTTTGCTCTTCTTTAGATTTCTTGTTTCACTCTGATAGTATAATAATAAATTGGGTTGATGCAAAAGAAATGAATGCATTTTCATACAATTGAATTATGCCAAATCACTTAAAAAAAATAACTAAAACCAATTTTGAATTATGTCAAATCACTTATTCTACTGGATCTTACAGAGCCCTGTTCACGCACGACATCATTGATCTTTTATAAATGGAATTGAAAGTAAGCAATAACCTTTTTTTGAGAATTTTTGTTGGCCGCTAAACCTAAAACTTTTTTTTTTCTGATTTTGCTAAACCTTATACTTTGTTTTCATGTAGGTGTCAAACTATTGCCTAGGGATGGCAAAAAACCCCATCTCCGATGGGTTCCGACCCATCCCGAACCGATAAGGGCTGTTTTTTTCTTCAAAATTCGAGGGTCGTGGAGGTGCGGGGCGGGTTTATAAATTAAAAATGGTCAAGGCCAGTCGGGTTAGAGTTTCGAGTATTTTGTCCCACCCCGAGATATATATAAAAATAATATATTTTATTATTTATTTGTTTTATTTTTAAAATATTTGCATATTATCTTATAAAAATACTTTTAATACATTAATTAAATAAATTAACTTAATATTATTATATATTTAAAAATAATTATAATGTAATTTATATTAAAATAACAATTTTCATAAGAAATAAAAATAAAATTACAAAATTAAAACTTAATTGGGGGCGAGGCGGATCGGATAGGGATTTTATATTTTATTTCAGGGTCGAGAATCAAATTTGATAACCCAAGGTATGAGAGGAGCAGGTTCAGGAAAAACATAAATATAGTCGGGTCAGAGGGTCGGGGCAGCCAAAAAACTGCCCACCCCGCCCCTTTGTCATCCGTGCTTCTGCCTATTGATGATGGCATTCAAACAATTCTCAGAGAATATTTATTTCTTTTAATCAAACCTTTGTTAGATTTGATTTTCTCAAAACTTTAAATAAATGCCCTGTAGATAATATCATACTCTTTACTTTGATGCCTATGTCCTTGATGTGCAAAGGTTGGAAGAGGTTGTCATTATAGATTTATGTGCAACGATCATAATATATAACTCCATGGTATCATTAATTACTAATTTAGCTTAATAGCCAAGTTGAATCCTATTCATTTAAAAATGAAATAAATATGCCCATATCCATTTTTTTTAAATCCTAATTAGCCCTAATCTTTTATTTTGTTCAATTTTCATCTAACTTGGACGGAATTGACACGTGGGAGACGATTTTCGTTAAGTTAAATAGTTGGCATTGATAGGTTTTTTACATGGCTTTTGAATGTGGCTTTCCCCTTTTTTATCTTTTTCTTTTATTTCGTTTTCCCTGTTTTTCTTCCAACTCTGACAACCGCCAACACCATCACCGTCCAGCACCGATCTGCTCCTCTTCCCTTTTCTTTTTCCTTTCCTCTCTTCTCCTTCTTTTTCCTTCCCTCTCACCAAAATCGAACTCGACTTGATCCTCCTCTCTCTTCCTGCCGTTCAACCTAAACCCAACTGGCCTCACTGACGAGATCTATCTTCCCTCCCTTTCCTCCAGCTATAATTGCAGCGGCGGCTTGGCTTCCTCTTGTTTCGATTTCATTTTACTCTTTTTTCTTTTCGTTTTCTTTTTCTTCCTCTCGTTCGAATTCTTGCTTTGTTTCATTCTTCTGTTTTCTATTTTTTTTTCTTTGATCAAATCAAGTTCTGAACTGATTGTTCACAATTAGTGCCTTTAATTTTGTAAATAATTCATGTTGTTAATATTTTGTTTAAATATGCTCTATCCTTTGGTGGAAATTTAGGAACTAAAGTTGTTATGAAATTACTCATACCTAGTGTCTTTTTTTTTCCTTGCTAACGGTATCATGTGCCTTCTCTCTTATCTGGTGATGAGTATTCTTGATGTTCTTGGATTTGCATTTATTGCTCTTAATGTTCTTGAACTTTTGTTTAGTTTGATCTTTGAAGAAAAAAAATTTTAAAATGTTTTTGTAGAAAAATAAATTGTGGGTTTTTTAATTTTTTGTATAAGTAAAGATGTTCTTGGATTAATTGTTCTTCATGTTTTTGGAGTTTTTGCTACTTTTTTTTTTTTTGCGATTGTCGATGGCTGTTCCGAAACTTTTTGCTCGCTCGTCACATGTTTTACTGACGAGCCTTCCATTGCTTTGAGCTTCCATGGTTTGATTTTTCATTGTTTTTATTCTTTTGGCTTCTGGATATTTGATATTGTAGCTCAAAGTTATGTTTTTTAAACTTTATTGGATTTTCTACATTGGGCTATTTGTTATGGGGACAAAATGTGTGCTTTTCCTTTTAGATTATTAATTTCGTAAGTTCAATCTTGGTCTACGATTGTTTCTATAGTTCTTGATGTTCTTGAATTTTTGTTAGTTTGATCTTTAAAGAGAGAAAAAGGAACTAAAAATGTGTTTGTAGCAAAAATAAGTCTTTTTTTGTAATTCTCAATTTTTTTTACATAATAAATCTGACGTGGAAATGCCACGTCATAAGATAAACCACCACGTCATAAGTCACGTGTTCTCACGTGATTAATTTCTGTCTAAAATGGGTTTAAATAATTCAAAATAAAAGGTTTCGAGCTTATATGAATAAAAAAAAAAATAAAACATATTTGATTTATTTATGAAAAATTACACGGCTATTAAGTCATATGCAAAAAAAGTACGGTCATTCAGCTGACGTCTGATGATATAATGAAGTGGACAGTCGATTAAAAGGTCATCGAGGTGGAAAGAGGTCTCACGGGCCTCCATGCTGGCTTTCTACTAAGTTAGGCCCATGTTGAACATGTGTAACTTACTATAACAATCAAGTTCTAAAAATATTAAATGGCCCAATGAGAACTACAGTCAAGGACTAATAATAACAATTGGCTCGGAGAAATATTTTTTAATGGGCCATAGGTGTCCCAGTCCACAATGTTTATACATGATAAGTTCATAGGCCACAAAGTGAGATAGATTTCAGCCCAAATGATGCTCATAGTGAGATTTAATCGAACCTGTTTGGGGCTCAGATTAGACAGATTTTTGGTTAAAATTAGGCCTCAGTGGGGACTCATATTGGGCCCAATTGGCGGCCAAAATGGGTTCAATGAGTCCGCAGTTCGGCCTCAGAATGGGTTTGATTAGCCCTCAAAATGACCTAAACTTGGGCTTCAATTGGGCCTCAGCATGTATTTCAGTGGGCTTCACAGTACTCGACGGCAGAGCCTAAATAAGTTCGAGCATACCATAAAGGTCCACCAATCCCAAAATTTAGTAGGCCGAAGACTGCCCTTTTCTTCATGGATTAGGGCGTCACCACGTCAGAGGCCTTATCCTTGGAAAATGCTCTCAAGTAGAATTTGAAAGAGCATTAACTAAAATCTAACTGCGCACTTTTCAAGATTGTGGTAGCTTAGGAATTTTCAAAAAAAAAAAAAAAACAGCAAAAGTCACAATCTATAAGCTTCTCAATCATGGCACACAGACAATGTATTATTATTCAAAAATAAATAATAATAATAAAAAAAGAAACACCCGGAAGAAAGTCCATTTTACACATGATCGCACTGGCTAAATTGAAAATTGCATAATTTTGCCCCCCTTAACCACATTATTAACTACAACTACATAGAACTCTCATCCAACAATAAAACGTAACTTGAATAAATATAATGACACTCACTTTACTTATTTAGCCAAGGAAACACATCAGGAGACGTTGATAGCCGGGCAGTAAGAACCTCCACTCCAGTTTCTGTCACCTGCATAATATTCATCAAGCAAGCACAATCATGTCTTACATCACGTGATTCTTCATCATAGAAACACCAATGTAATTGCATAATGACAGATGTTTTACTACGAAAAGTCTGAAACACATTCCAAAGATAAATGAGATATTATTGCATGACAACCATAAGGGTTGCAAATATAAATGGCTAAATCAAGAGCAAAAAGGTCAATTCTAGACATTTTTCTAGAACGAAAAAACTTCAACACAAGACTTCATATTCAGATATCATGAAAGAATTAGAACTAGAGATGCAAAGTTACCAAAAGAGTGTGCTCAAATTGAGCACTTCGTTTGCCATCTGTAGTAACAGCAGTCCACCCATCAGGCCACATTACATCACGCCAAACCCCTATTGAGAAAAATCATCAAGACATAGCCTAGTAAAGAAATCAAAAGGATTTTAGACAAATACACCCCTAATAATTATCCAACTCGAGAGTTACCAGCGTTAATCATTGGTTCAATAGTAAAAGTCTGTCCAGCCTTCATCACCCCAACTGCTTTATTTCCTGCTTTGGTTAAGGCAAGCAGTAGATAAAAGAAACAAAAACTACTTGAAATTAAGAATGGTTAAATCTATTTCATGAACACATTCACAACACCAATATATCACCCATATTTTAGTGCATTTTCCATGCAGCATTAAACTATAGTCTTAACATAAGCAATCGGATTCAGAAGCCTGATTTAACAAAGGATACTTGCATAATGGGGAATATTTGGCGCACAGTGGAAGAGCTCTCCAATACCATGACCGCAAATTGATTTCACCTACAGTGACAGAAAATAACAGAGCAACAAAGAGTTGAAAACTATATTTTGCATGGCCTACGATCCAAGAAGTACAAGTGCACAGTCAAATTACACATTACCACTGATAACCCCGACATTGAAGCATGGCGATTAATCACTTCCCCAATTTCACGAAACCTTACTCCAGGTTTAACTGAATTAGAGCCCAAAAAAATGAAGATCAGAAATCAAGTGCAATTCAAGTCCTGAATTACCACTATGGAAATAAAGAACGCAGGTCTCCCTCTAAGTGTACCCACGTATGGGACAGGGGTCTCAAAGAATGCAATCCACTTAAAGATACCAAGTCCATTTCAAAATTGTTCTAATTAAATGGTACACTAAAGCAAGCAACGTGCACATGCCTTCTATGTAAAACATTGAGCACATGATGGACATATGTTAGAAGAATGGTCTCCAAGAAGCGAAATTCCAAGTACATTATTCTGTGATCATTTCATCTTTAAGGCAAATATAACATCAAGGACCAAATTATGCAACACTTAGTTGAACTAATTCAGCAACCCTCTTCAAATCAAGTTAGAAGAGAAATGGCATCATACAAGCAGAAATGGTAATTGAACTACTTCTACAAGCCAACAAAAGTTTTCCTATAAGATGATCTCCAGGCCCCATAAAGTTTATAATATGTGAAGCTCATCAACAGAAAGACTTTTCGAAACCCAAGCAGCATAAGAAAAATGAGGGAAAAAAATTCATGCTGAAGAATTGCAATGTTGCAAATAGAATATGAATCAAAGACAAACCAATTGATATTGCTTTCTCCAAGCATTCATATGTACACTGCACCAGATGACGAGATGCTTCATCTACATTTCCCACAAAATATGTCTCATTCAAGTCACCTGCATTATGAGAACATCCTTTGTCATCTATGAAGTTTCAATCATTTTAAGCAACACTTGAATTGAGGTCTAATTGTGCAGTAGGTTCTCACCATGAACACCTTTGTAGTAGACAGTCACGTCAACATTTACAATATCACCATCCTCTAATTTCCTGATCAATAAGAACATATTATGCCACCAAATTTCAGTTCAGGTCCATTTTATTAATTGGAAGATACCGTGGTAAATGAATGTTAGAAACTTGATTTGTTACCTTGCATCGGGAATTCCATGGCATATTACTTCATTAATTGACCTGAAAAGACATTGAAATTAATTTGCATAATCAACATAATAAATCCCAGCAAATCTGAAAAATATGTACAGAAGAAGTACCTACGTGCAGCAAGACTTTGGGAAGAAATGATAATTGAGAGGGGATGGATAACCTCCTGCACAAGAGGATACATGTACAAAGTGAAACTACGGAAAAGATAAATGATCACTAATAAATTATGGAACAGAAAAGCTCATTGAAAACCAATGCACCTGCAGCAATAGTTGCCTCATGAACCACTCGATCAATTTCATCTGTTGTTACACCAGGACGGATCATCCGAGCAGCTGCATCCAAAACCTCCCTCGCAATCTGACAATAGAAATATAAACACTATAAGATTATAAATTACTCGAAGAAAAGTTAGAAATTGATTCCAAAAAGAATTGGATGTAATTGCAGTTGGAAAGGTTCTCCCAAGAGAGATGCACATGCTTCCAATCGAAAATGATTTCTCATTGGTTCATCCTTTCTATATCTCGACAAATTTCCTAAGGTTTGGTTATAGATAAGATAAACCTCGATCGACCTTCTTATTGAATTACTGCATGACATTATGGTGCCAATGTTAAAATCTAAGGAGCCAAGTCTAGGTTCATAATGGGATTTAGCTTCTATATTGAATGGAATAGTTGAACAGATTTGTTATTCCTTGAATTTCTCACATTTTGAGCATCAGTTCTCATATCCGTTAAAAGACTTTAACATCTATGGGCAGCAACCGTGTGTACAGTATAAGGCCAAGGTAAAATCCTTCCAGTTGACAGTACAGTTCTCAAAACCAAACTATGTTGAAGCTCATCTCAAGATAATATGCTTTGTTGAGATGAAAACCTTTATTTCCACATGAAGTAGAGCAATGCAAGATAACAAGACAGTTGGTAAACTCCCACATAAAAGCATAGTTATATAACAGCAAAAGAGAGAACTTACTCGACAAGTTTCTCGCATTCTCCCAATTTGATCTGGAGTCTTGATCTTCAAAACAAATGCACCAAAGGTAAAAGGAAAAAACAATATGGAGCATAAGTGTAAAATGTTTTGCTAAAGCCTAATATGCAATCTCAATAGTATAAACTTACCTGGACATGGTACTGCAAGTCACTGTTGGGCTCAATTTTTGGGATACCCTGCATGTGAAGGGGACAATAAGATGGTTTTAAAAAACGACTTTCCACTCAAATACTAAAAAAATTCAATATGCAACCAAATAATTCAGAAAGACTTACATCAACAGCCCAGTCTGGTTTATCAATATGAGCAGGTACACTACGCTTCATGGATATGGGATATGGTCTAAGTGATCTGCACAAGGAGAATAAAGATAGAAAGAACATGGTATGAATAAGAATAACAGAGGAAGTAACTATCCATGAAAAGGAAAAACACAAAAGCTTGAAACAAAACATGGGAAGCGGGAAATTGATGCAAAAGAAAGAGGACATGTGGCATAGAAGAGAAACTTAAATCCTAGAAAAGTACCCTGTCCAATCAAAATGAGGAAGTTTAGGACCTCGACTCTGTCCTCTCCGCAAGCAAAATAGCCAACCCTCACTGGCTAAATCTGAATTTTGGTCACCAATTGAAGACAGCTTTGCCTTCAAGTGAACTGATTTGTGTGAGCTCCAAGAAGCCTTGAAACAATCCTGAGTGCTGTCAGTAAAAACAACATCATCAATACAAGAACAAATGGCTTAATCAGATGTCTTCCGCATTTTTATTAAAAAAAAGAACAAAAAATAATCAAGGCTTCTGAGTCCTTCATATTAGGCCAAAATATCAACATCATAAACCATGTTTAGGTCAAGGATAGAATAACGATTTAAGAACACCCTTTGTAATTTATAAAACCTAGAAATGCAAGATTTTGTTAAAATAATATGGAGTCAAAATCAGGCAATTCATTCACTACATCATAGTATCCTACATAATCTTTCCCATTGTATTGAAGATAAAGGAGAGAATTTCAAGATGCAAAAAAAAATGATTACAAACCAGAAAGCAGCACCTTCACGAGGAAGCTTCAACTCCACGCACTTGGGACACCTGCAGGTAAGAAGTTCGCATATGAAAAACAAAGAAGCAACTCAAATTCTCAAGCTAAACTCACGATTATGATCATTTCCAGATGTTAATAGTCTTCAGGTTTTCTTTATATATTACTGTTATTATTTTCTTAGTCTTTTAAGTTCTTTGCCTAATATTTTACAGTGAAAAACCGATTTTTCGTCTCCAACGGTTGAATGAAGAAATTTCTGTGATTCGAATGTGAGAGAACAAACATGCAAATCGAAAATAAACTAGAACGAGAAGATGATCACATACTGAAGATGAGCAGGCATGCCGCACTTTGCGCAGCAAAGCGTCTCCGCCACATCAGAGCCGCCAGCCATCGAACCTTTTTGTGAGAAACTAACAGTAAAAGTAGATGTTTAAGGAAGGATGGCCGGCGACAGTTTTAGAGAGATTACAACATCGACGGCCGGCGATTTCAGGGAGAACATCTAAGTTACTTAGTACGGCTAGGGTTTAAAGGCAGAGGGGTTGATTCCTTTTTCTTTTCAATTAGGGATGGCAACAGGTGAGGTGGGTACCCGAGAAAATTGCCATACCTATATCCTAATCCTATAAAATTATAGGGTATCCAAACCTTATAAATACTCAATTATTTTTTAAACTCTCTATCCGAATCCTATCCCAATAAAATTCTAACTACCTTATAACTATCTGAATCCTATAAATATCCGTTTAATCTCTGCATGAAAATAAAAATTCTAATTTTAAAGATAACTAGTCTTAGTGTTACGTGCATCGCACGTAATATAACACGTTATACTAACTCAAGAAATTCGTCCAATCAACTTGAACCCTAAATTAATCTAATCCGATTTGATTTTTGAAAGAAATAAACAACCTAAACCCTACTAATCTGAAACCAAATTAATCAGAAAATCGAATGATTCGAAACCAATTGATCCAAAAAACTCGACATGCTAATTTAAATAACTGAAAAATAAAAACTCGAACCTAAATGACTCGAAAAACCAAGGACCAAACTCGAAAGACTTAAGAGTCAAACCGAAAAAATCCAAAACCGATTGCCTTGAATGACTCGAAATTTGAATGACACAAAAATTTCTATGAGCCAATTTGACCCGAACCTGTAACCTACCTAACCTGTCTATTTTACACCTCTAATTCTTAATTGTGCATTTTTTAATTGTATAAAACCTAATATAAATTGATGTCATTCTTTAATACTAATGAGTAAAAGCCATTTAAAATCCTAATGTTCCAATTTAAACTAATGGTATTCTTAGATACTAATGAGTAAAAATCCTTAAAATATTAATGTTTAATTATTAATTTTTTAAAAACCTAATGTAAAAGATAAAACCAAAATCCAATTGTATAGTATTGAAATATGTTAAAGAAAAATGGACATTTAAAGTGAAACAAATCTCTTAATACTCAATATTTAAGTATTTAGTTTTTAAAAGTCCAATGTAAAAGGTAAAGCCCAAATCCAATGGCATTTCTAAAATATGTTAAAGAATAGAGGATATTTAATAAGTATAAAGCACTTACTCAAGTCACACTTTTATATTCCGTGGTCAATTTGACCCGAACCTGTAACCTACCTAATCTGTCTATTTTACACCTCTAATTCTTAATTGTGTATTTTTTAATTGTGTAAAACCTAATATAAATTGATGCCATTCTTTAATACCAATGAGTAAAAACCCTTTAAAATCCTAATATTTAAACCTAATTTAAACTAATGGCATTCTTAGATACTAATGAGTAAAAGTTCTTAAAATATTAATGTTTAATTATTTATTTTTTAAAAACCTAATGTAAAAGATAAAACCAAAATTCAATTGTATAGTATTGAAATATGTTAAAGAAAAATGGATAATACTCAATGTTTAAGTATTTAGTTTTTAAAAGCCCAATGTAAAAGGTAGAGCTCAAATCCAATGGTATTTCTGAAATATGTTAAAAAATAGAGGATATTTAATAGGTATAAAACACTTACTCAAGTCACACTTTTATATATATTATAGATAAAATAAATCTAAGTATATAATATGTATGAATATGACTTTTAATATTTGATATTTTGGACTATGGTTCAAATATTTAATGTTTTGAGCTAAGATTCAAACTCTTGTAAAAGTATATTTATATATTTTTCATATAATATATAATCGGGTATCGGGTATAGGGTACCCGAGAGATGCTACCCGAACCCGACACAAGTAGTAAAATTACTACCCATACCGTCCCGAACCTGATTATAAAGTACTCGAATCCTACATAAACGGGTTGGGTATACACGAGTACCCGATTAAAGGGTATCCATTACCATCCCTATTTTCGACAGATAGGAACACGAACACCGAATAAGAGAGACCAATGATTAAAAAAGAGAAAAAAGAAAATAACCTTATGAGCTCTCATATATAAATGGAATTGAAAATAAGCGATAACCTTATTTTAAGTATTTTTACTATTAGTGTATTGTAAGTTTTTTTGTTGGCCGCTATACTTTTTTTTTATTTTTGGTTTTTCTAAACCTTATACTTTGTTTTCATGTAGGTGTCACAAACTACTACCTATCCTTTATGGCATTCAAAAAATCCTCTGAGAATATTTATTTCTCTTAATCAAACCTTTGTTAGATTTGATTTTCTCAAAACTTTAAATAAATGCTCTAGATAATATCATACTCTTTACTTTGATGCCTATGTCCTTGATGTGCAGAGGTTGTAAGAGGTTGTCATTATGGATTTGTGTGCAACGATCATAATATATAACTCCATTGTATCAATTAATTAATAATTTTAATCAAATGAATGTTTGGTTCTCAAGAACCAAATAAATGTTTATGTGTCCATGGATTTAAAGTAGTAAACCATTAGGAGTATACTCGAGACTAAAAAAATCCCGTCCAAGGGTGCAACTAAAGGAGTAAAAGACACACCAAAACGATTATTAAACTAAAAGATAGCATAATATATATAATTAATCATGATGAGTAACTTAAATTAAGTTTGCAACTCATAACCATACATCCAAATATAAAATCAAAGTCATACAAATAATTAATAATATCCCTAGCTAATATATAGCTTCTTTAGCTCTATATATCTTATACTTTCCATAATGCTTGGATAGTAAATTGGGTGATAAGTAAGGAATATGTAGCATTGTTAAGGTGGAAGATCCATGAGCATTCTTGTATTTGGCACTAACATTCTTTCCCGGAGTTGAAGAAGTTATATTGTTGTTTTTCATGGTGATATTAGTGCAAGGAACGATATTGCTACAATTCAGATTGATAGCAACATCAGTTACAAAAGTCCCTCGAAACCTACTAGACGTCACATTACTTATCTCTACAGCTATTTTCTGCGTATAAATATATTTAGCTTACAAGTCAGAACAAAATCAATCAACATATGTATAATAACATATAAAGAATAATAAAATTAGATCTTATTACGCTCTCAATTGGACACCTTTGGTGATTAAGGTAATAATGTTGATCGATAATGATAGAATTTCCAACATTTGTGAGTTGAATGCCCTCAAAGGAAATATTAGTTGCAGACCCCATACCTCCCTATAGGAGAAAAGAAACATAGGAACAATTAATTCTATAATCAAAAGATAATAGAATTGTAGTTCAATTTTTTTCATAAATTATTTTTAAAAATAATAAGCTAAAATAATTGAATATTATAGTAAAACACATAAACACATGAAGGGAAAGAATGATTGACTATTATAGTAAAACCATTAATCTTCCGTATCGCCATAGATTTTCGCCTACTCTAAAATTAAAATTTTACTTTTAGACTCGTGATCACAGTATCACACCCAAAGGGCAAAAAGATAGAAAACCAATTAACTGGGTCGACAAAAGATAAGATACATGGTGTCCTTTTATTGGTAAGGAAAAATAGCCATAAAAGGTGACATACATAAAAGGGTTTTCTTATCGGGTGCCTATAGCCCATAAATACTTCAAAAAGGTGAAAAAGTTGTACCTCATAAATATTTTGATGGGACACCAGATTTGATAGGAATCAAATTTATGATTTTCAAAATTTCATTTATAAAATACTCTTATTTTTTTTCTTCTCTATCTTTTTCTTTTACTTTTTTTTTTGAAAAGATTGAATTGGAAGATTGTACGTGTACAAACAATGACCAAAAAGAGCATGTATTGTTAAATTATATATGTAAAAAATAATTAAAGTGTTATGAAAGTGGACGAAATGTAGGATGAATAGTACATATCAAATCTGTAAGATGAATAATACATATCACTATCGATGAATAGTACAAATTATTATTTATATATAAAATATTTAAATCATGGGACCCACATGTATAATGTTTCAAAATTTACACAATAATTTTTTCGTTTATAAAAGCGCCGAAACGCTGATGAAAGATTAGAGAACAAATTATTAAGGGTATAGCAGTTATTAAGTTTTATATAATATAAAAATAATATCAATGTCAACTTTATCCATTTTCTTCATAAACAAACAACTGACTTTCACCTTTTATAAATTGTTAAAGGCAACCGTTAGCAAAACGCTACATAAAATTCTACCACTTCTCCTTTCCCAAACTCAAAACATCCTTTTATATTATATAAATAAATAGTTTATCTGGAGCCAAAAAAAAACCCCAAAACATCCTTGTCATATATCCATAGCATCTATAGAATCTTGGGTGGTCCTTTCTGTCCTTGCACCCTACTGGGTTGCAAAATAGGCCCGTTGAATCAGTAAATCATTAAATTCAACCTGGCTGAGGCCAAAATATTATTTTTTCCAACTCTGGCCCCACAAACTGGCTTTTGTGGTCTTTTAAGCAAAATTACTTTAATTATAAGTTGGGTAGAAAGGCTGTTGACTTAGCCTTTCCATAAACATCATTTAAACTTTAAAGTTGGCAAAGCTTGAATTTGGGTATAATTAATGCAGCAATATTTGGTTTTGACCTTTCAGTAAATTTGACCGATGGATATTCAAGGAAGCTACAGTTTTAACAGCATGATCAAACTATCAATTTGATAGATGTGATTTGCTGAACAAAGTTTATTCTTATTAATATTCTTCATGCCCTTTTAGTCAAGTTCTACATTGAAAATGAAAGAATGAATTCACTAAAACGGATTGTCAACTTATTTCAGCTGCTGTTGGAGATGGGTTCATTGCTCGTGACACAACATTCAGAAACACGGCCGGTCCACAAAATCACCAGGCAGTGGCTCTACGTTCAGGCTCTGATCTCTCTGTCTTCTATAGATGCAGCTTCGAAGGGTACCAAGACACTCTCTACGTCCATTCCGAGAGGCAATTTTACAGAGAATGTGACATTCACGGAACTGTTGATTTCATATTTGGCAATGCCGCGGTTGTCTTCCAAAACTGTAACATGTACGCACGCAGACCCCCTAACAAGACCAACACTATCATTGCCCAAGGCAGGACGGACCCTAACCAAAGCACCGGAATCATTATCCACAACTATAGAGTTACAGCCGCTTCCGACTTGATTTCGGAGCAAAGCTCAGTCAAGACATATCAAGGGAGACCATGGCAAAAGTACTCGAGGACCGTTTTCATGAAAACGTTCCTTGATAGCTTGATTGACCTCGCTGGTTGGCTGCCATTCCAACACTGGCCCTGGTTCATCTACATCGAACAGAGTCAACTGGAAAGGCTGCCATGTTCTTACTAGCGCAAGTGAGGCGTCGAAATTCACCGTTGGTAATTTTATTGCGGGTAATTCTTGGCTGCCGGATTACAAAAGCTATAGCTATTCCCTAATTCATTAAATACAATATATATTTATTAAAATTAAGAAAATACCTTAATTTCTTTTTTAAAAAATAAATACATTCATTCATTAAATACAATTTTAGATCAAAATTGTTATGGTTTTGTTAAGTGGTGTATCTTTGAAAAAAAAATACAATTTTAGATATATTAAAAATTCAAAAATTCAAAAGTCATCTCTCTTCCCTAATTAATTTATTAAATACAATTTGAGATATATTAAAAATAAGATCATTAAATACAATTTTAGATATATCAAAAATTAGGAAAAACCTTAACTATTGTGAGGGGGGAAAAGAACAAATGCATCTTGTCTCTAGTCCCTACTTCATTAAATACAATTTGAGATATATATTTATTAAAAAAAAGAAAATAACTTAATTTTTTTTATAAAACAAAGACATCTATTCATTAAATACAATTTCAGATATATTAAAAATTATTAAAAATAAAAAATAAGGTATTTTCTAATTTTTAATGAATATATCTCAAATTGTATCTCTATCCATTAATTTATTTATTAAATAAAAATTAAGATATATTAAAAATCAGTTCATTAAATACAATTGCAGATATATTAAAAATTAGAAAAAACCTCAATTATTGGGGGAAAAAAAGCAAATGGCATTCTTTTTTACTCTCTTTTGGGATTACTTTATTATAGTTTTATTTTATATTTTATATTTTATAATTGTACAGGGTTATGATAAAAAAAGAAATTAATCAAATGGCTGTAACTTGTATAATGTAATTAATTAATTTTATAATAATAAAAAAAGTAAGAGTATATTACATCCACACTAACAGACGAACCAATTAGATTTGAGACCAGAATGGCACACCAGTCTCAGGAATCCAGGACTCTCCTTGTATGAGCCTGCTCACGGTAAAGGGGAGAGCCTGCTGGGCACTGTTGAACACATGAAAACCAGGCCAGTTCACTCTATGTTGGGTCGCAGCACCGATTCCCGTATTCATATACTCTGCGTAGTATAGTGTTGAAAGAGCAAAATTGCCACTCCATTCGCTCCATCCGTTGCGATCAATTAATCCATCAAGGTCTGTCTTCAAAAACACTGTCCTGGAATACTTTTTCCATGGCCTTCCTAAATAACTTTTGAACAAATGTTTGACAGCATCGAAATCAGAGGCTGGCCTCACGCGCGATCCTTGAATCGAGATTCCTGTGTTTTCAGAAGGGTTTTCTCTCCCTTGCGCGGTTATCACGTTGTCTTGATGATTCATCGGTCTCTTTACGAATATGTCACAGTTTTGGAAGACTACTGCAGCATCACCAAAGATGAAATCAATTGTGCCGTAAATGTGGCAATCGCGATAAAACTGCCTACGGGAGTGAACATAGAGGGTGTCCTGGTAACCCCTGAAGCTGCAGCGATAGAACACAGAACGATCTGAGCTTACGCTTAGTGCCACTGCTTGGTATTTGTTTGGACCGGCTGTGTTCTCAAAGGTCATGTCCCTTGCCCAAAACCCATCACCTGACACACCTGCAGAACAGGGTCCAAGTAAAACACTACCGAATACAATATATGAATCCAAATATTTTATGAAGTCTTCTGAGAAATTTCTTTCTTACAAAAGGTGGCAGAGCCGTTAAGTGTAGCACCATCTGGGAGATTTCGGCTACCGGTAACAATTGTTCTATCCATGCCATCACCAACCAACATTATGTTCTTCAGATTCGTGTCTATGTCCACTTTCTCATTGTACACCCCTGCTTTCACATAAACTATTACTCTTTGGGGACGCCTGCTACCCATCCTAGCAACTGCAGCCATTGCCTCGTTGATTGTTTTGTAAGTGCCGGAACCATCCTTTGCCACGATAAAATCAGCCTTTGAAGTTGATGGATTCCAAGATGCTAAAAGTCTTCCACCTTGGTTAAGTTTTGGTCTAGGCGGTGGCTCTGTCAAGTACTCAAGAAGAAAAGGAAAGTAAGCATTTTCGTATATTTGGTCCTATATTTTAGTATATAAATATGTAATTGTAATCAATTGAGAGGAAGAAATGTCCAAATCGGTAATGCAGAAACTAAGAATTTTTTCCATGTGGTTAAATTACCCAGTAAAGTTATGACTTATGAGGACTTTCTTCAGCGCAAGCCCAATAATATAGACACTACAACCGCAAAAAATGAAGTAATTTTTGAAAATTTGCTGTGCATTGACTATATGGCATAGGGCCATTAACTTAAATATTTTGATTTTTTATGTATAAATAAATGAATTTCCTTTTATTACCAATGGAATCAATCTGAGTCCACCAAAGCTAGCGAAAGCAAAGAGAGTAGCTTACCCTGCTCTGCAGCGGCATCCTTTCCATACATTGCCAAAGCTTCACTAAGCAAAGTTGTCAGGTTCTGAGCTGCGGCATGACCTTGAACCCCAAATCCCTTCTCGTCTAACCCCTCCAAACAAGTCCTGTGGTTCGCCATCACGCCACTCAACCAAGTTCGAGCGTCATCAATTGTGTAGCCTTGACGAGAGAGTAAGCGCGAAAGCATAGACTCGCTATCATTATACAACCTAACACAGTCACTTAGACTCATTCCATGATGATTTAGAGTACTATGGTCCAATCCATGTAGGGTGACGGAAGCCTTAGCCCAGTTCCTAGATTGCAGTACCATTGTCCTGGCCATTTGAACCAGCTCTATGGCGGGTGCACACTCCTTTGGTGTCTGAAATTGTTGAATTAAGAAAATAATTTAGTTAGTAAGTTATAATCATCAATAATATATATGCAATTTTATTAAATATATATAAGCAGGCATGATAATAATATACTTTATTCCACCAACTAGCACCCTTGCCATCAATCTGGCCAGGTCCATCAATAGTAATGTTGGAAATTTTCAGATTTCAAAGAATAAATAAAGCTTTGAGGTGTGAATAACTTTCTTTAGTGTAAGATTACTTTGCAATTTAAGCAAGTTACACCAATGATACAACAAAGCTTATTGAGAACAATTAATAAAAATTAAATAACTTTCAAATAATTGAATTGGAATTAATCATATAACAAAGCCCTTTTCATATAAAAAAAAGAAAGTTACCGGTTAAAAGATACAACTGTTAAAAAATAGTTTATCTTAAAAGAAATCTGTTCAATTTAATCTTAACCCAAGTGCCCATCTTTGACTTATAATAAAATTGGGCTAATTAATGGGTTGAGCTTTAACCCATGTGGTATCTCAAAATACCCTTAATTAAATATAGGTGCTTATAAAGTATTCTTCAAGCTCTTCACTTATCAATGTGGGACTTTTGTTTCTTAATGTCTAACAAACTACATAACAAGTAAGACCAGCTACATTTGAGAAGCACAGCCAACAACCATTATCACACTTGGTCTGTGTATTGTTTTCGGGTGCAACAATGTTGCCCAGCACCTGAAATTAACTCATATATATATATATATATAATAAATAAAAATATAGATATATAGGTTAATTAATTTCTCCATTATCTTTCTTTCAATATATATATATATATATATATATATGTATACCTTAATATGAGGGTTTTCTAACTTGCATGGACCGGAAAAGCTAACTTGCTTTGACAGAAAAGTTTTGTTGGAAGGAATTTCCAAGGTGGGGTTACCAGCTGCACGCAGAGCCGTCCAAGCTTTTGAAAAAGCCTACGTGCATGTAATGAAATAGTATTAATCAACGTAATTAATCAACTAATTATGGAGAGATCACAACAAAATAAAAATCTTTACTTTAGATAACTAAAAGGATGAAAAGTTTTACTAGTAGTAATTACCAATGAATCATCTGCTGTACCGTTACCAACAGCTCCAAAATCAGCGACATTGAGAGATTGACCATAACTAACCCCAATGACAACATAGCTAATCAAAACCAAAAAACCCACCAACTTTGCCTGCAAAAAGTAGTAATAAGATCAATCATCATGAAAAGGAACCAAAATTTACGTGCATTCAAAATTATAATAAGCAGCTACATATTGCATTAAGATTATAGAAGTCGAATAGTTAGACTAATTCTCACCATGATCGATAGCCTTGTGCTTCTTCCTTCTGCTTCTTTGTCTTTGTCTTTTAGAGCTGGTTTTGGGGTGCTTTTTATAGGGACTGCAAGCATGCAGGCAGCTACGAAGATTTAGGGATAAAAATATAATAATTTGCGGATAAGGTTGCAATAAATGTTACTTGTGGATGAGTAATTAATTAATTAAGTGGATTTTAACTAGCAGCTATAGTAATAATGATTAGGAATTGCGTCATTAGGTTAAAAAAAATTCATCCATACCATTAAATATTTTTAAGATAAGGAATTTATTATTTATGTAAAAACATATTAACCTGACATGTCACTATATAGTATAAAAAAGGCCTTTAAAATTTATTATTTATTTATTTATGTAAAAGAAGATTAACTTAACATGTCACTATATAGTATAAAAAAGTCTCTTGAAATTGATTATTACGACTGTATAGCCTTTGTATAATCTGTACTTTGTAGTAGCCTGGCTGTTTTTTGAAATAAAATATAATATTTTATCCAAAAAAAAGAAATTAATCAAATGGCTGTAACTTGTGTAGTAGTAGTAGTAATAATAATAATAATAATAATAAAGTAGAGTATTATATTCCCTTGGGATTTAGCTGCCAAATGTCAGCCCTTTATTGGTGGAATATTGATATATTTGAATTTTTTTTTTGCCTCAAAATTTTTGATCATTTAAAATTTAATTGTTTCAATTAAATACTTAAAATGTATTAGTACATTGTTAAGTACTGATTTTTACATTTTAGGTATATATATAATTGCATCACAGCATGAAATAACGTACATAACATATCCCTTTTCTTGGACCCCAAAGAGGCAAAAGAGTTTGATCTCTCTTATAAGTTCAAATCAAACCCATATAGTAATTACTTATAGCCGTCTCCCAACTCCGCCCAAGTTTGTAGGCACTGGTTTCTTGCATTTTAGCCGTTACTGTATTACATCCACATTAACAGACAAACTCATTAGATTTGAGACCAGAATGGCACACCAGTCTCAGGAATCCAGGACTCTCCTTGTATGAGACTGCTTACGGTAAAGGGGAGAGCCTGCTGGGCACTGTTGAACACATGAAAGCCAGGCCAGTTCACTCTATGTTGGGTCGAAGCACCGATTCCCGTATTCATATACTCTGCATAGTATAGTGTTGAAAGAGCAAAATTACCATTCCATTCTCTCCATCCCTTGCGATCAATTAATCCATCAAGGTCTGTCTTCAAAAACACTGTCCTGGAATACTTTTTCCATGGCCTTCCTAGATAACTTTTGAACAAATGTTTGACAGCATCGAAATCAGAGGCTGGCCTCACGCGCGATCCTTGAATCGAGATTCCTGTGTTTTCCTTAGAGTCTTCTCTCCCTTGCGCCGTTATCATGTTGGCTTGATGATTCATCGGTCTCTTTACGAATATGTCACAGTTTTGTAAGACTACCGCAGCATCACCAAAGATGAAATCAATTGTGCCGTAAATGTGGCAATCGCGATAAAACTGCCTTAAGGAGTGAACAAAGAGGGTGTCCTGGTAACCCCTGAAGCTGCAGCGATAGAACACAGAACGATCTGAGCTTACCCTTATTGCCACTGCTTGGTGTTTGTTTGGACCGGCTGTGTTCTCAAAGGTCATGTCCCTTGCCCAAAACCCATCACCTGACACACCTGCAGAAAAGGGTCCAAGTAAAACGCTACCGCATACAAGATCTGAATCCAATTTTTTTTTTTTATGAAGTCTTCGAAGAACTTTCATTCTTACCAAAGGTGGAAGAGCCGTAAGTGGTAGCACCATCTGGGACATTTCGGCTACCTGTAACAATTGTTCTATCCATGCCATCACCAACCAACATTATATTCTTCAGATTCCTGTCTATGTCCACTTTCTCATTGTACACCCCTGCTTTCACATAAACTATTACTCTTTGGGGCCGCCTGGTACGCATCCTAGCAACTGCAGCCATTGCCTCGTTGATTGTTTTGTAAGTGCCGGAACCGTCCTTTGCCACGACAAAATCAGCCTTTGAAGTTGATGGAATCCAAGATGCTAAAACTGTTCCACCTTGGTTGAGTTTTGGTCTAGGCAGTAGCTCTGTCAAGTACTCAAGAAGTAAAAGGGAACTAAGCATTTTCGTAATATTTGGTCCTAGATTTTTGTGTATAAATATGAGATCAATTGAGAGGAAGAAATATCAGAATTACCCAGTAAAGTTATGAGGACTTTCGTCAGCCCAAGCCCAATGTATAGATCACAGTATAAAGGGAAAAATGCAGTAATATGGCATAGGGCCATTAACTTAAATATTTTGATTCTTGTGTGTTAGAAAAATGAATTTCCTTTTATTAATTACCAGTGGAATCTATCTGAGTCCACTAAAGTTAGCGAAAGCAAGGAGAATAGCTTGTAGCTTACCCGGCTTTGCAACAGTATCCTTCCCATACAATGCCAAAGCTTTACTAAGCAAAGTTGTCAGGTTCTGAGCTTCGGAATGATCTCGAACCCCGAACCCCTTCTCGCCCAACCCCTCCAAACAAGTCCTGTGGTTCGCCATCACGCCACTCAACCAAGTTCGAGGGTCATCAATTGTATATCCTTGACGAGAGAGTAAGAGCGAAAGCATAGACTCGCTATCGTCATACAGCCTAACACAGTCACTTAGACTCATGCCATGATGATTTAAGGTACTATGGTCCCATCCATGTAGGGTGACGGAGGCCTTAGCCCAGTTCCTAGATTGCAGAACCATGGTGCTGGCCATTTGAACCACCTCTACAAGTTCTTGAGAGCAAGAGATGGTGGTGGCAGCAGCCATGAATAAGAGAAGGAGAAAGGTGGAAACGCTAGCGCACATTTTTGGCATGAATTAACTATTAAGGGAATGGCATGCATGGACTTCGTGGCTGTACTTTGTTTTGGATATACGTATATATAGCTCGGTGAGATTGCAAACACATGGACTTTTCTAGCCTAGGTGTCACTGTGGTTCAAGCAGCTTTGTATAAAACATCGTGCAATGGACTTATTTGGTAGTTGGTAGTAGTATTCTATTAATTTTCTTACAGCCAGTTTAAAGAAACATGGCTCTTGCCGAGCAGTTTGTAGTAACATTTGTGGATTTGTGGGAAAGGCCATTAAAACGTAAGACTTCTCTTCTGACACGATTAAAATTATGTGACTTCTTTAGAATACTTTAAATGAATGTGAAGAAATTATGCATATGATTGAATAGAGATTTCAAATGTTTGGCCAAAAAAAAAAAGAATAGAGATTTTAAATTATGATAATTTATTGTGAAAAAGAGTAAATATATAGTACTAGTAGAGTAGAGTAGTGTACATAGTAGTTGAGAAACAGGATTGAAGCGTGGGAGAATCGGCATTTGGCAAAGCAAAGACGGGGATACGTGTTGGGTGCTAATCTGTATGTATATCGATCGGTGCAACTTGCAAGTAACGCTCATGTTTTGTCTGCATGCCCGCCGAACCTATGGCTACCTGTCGGCCCCATGTATGAGTCAAATGACAGAATGTTAGATAAATTAAGCACAGTCAAGCCATAGCAACAATCCAGGACACGTACAGGTGAAATGTTATACCTATTAGTTAGACAAAGCAAATAGAAGATAAATGAAAAATTTGAGGAACATGTACACTTACTTGAGGAGCTACTCTTGAAGGTAGTTTTATAGTTTTTCTCCTAAAAGCCAGAAGTTAAAAAGGCACGAATTTGAGGTGGAAAAAATAAAAAAAGGTTTTGATTTAGAAATGACCTAATGCTCAAATTAGTCCCTGAATTACATCCAAAAGATAGATTGGTCCCTAAAATTTTATTTGAAACATATTGGTTTTTGATTTTTTATTTTAGGACAGATTGATTCTTAAATGGTCAAAAATTTAACGAATTAAGATAGATTGGTCCCTAAATTTTTATTTTAGGACAGATTGATCTTTAAGTTTTCTTTCAT
This sequence comes from Microcos paniculata, assembly GCA_030664755.1. Classification (NCBI taxonomy): domain Eukaryota; kingdom Viridiplantae; phylum Streptophyta; class Magnoliopsida; order Malvales; family Malvaceae; genus Microcos; species Microcos paniculata. The sequence goes on from CP131461.1 coordinate 39,741,819, forward strand.
TTAAGATCTATCTATCTTAAAATAAAAGTTCAAGGATCTATCTGTCTCAAATAAAAATTCAGAAACCAATCTATTCTTTTTGGTATAGTTAAATAACTAAATTATGTATTAAGCCATTTAGAAGTCTATGGATGGGCTAATGCATGAGCCAACGTTCGCTCATTTTTCAAGTTAAGATGTTTTCGTTAGAAGATGGGAGTGGGACTACGTAATTTTTTTTTTAAATTAAGGATATTCTCAGGTTTTGATTCAAGATTAATCTCTTTCGAGTTAGATTGACCAATTATGGAGGTAAAACTATCTCAACAATGATTTTTTTCATTTATAAGACTCGACCTCGAAACTTTATTTAAAGAGAACAAGTATCAAATCACTTGAATCAATCAATTGTTGGTGGGACTACGAATTACTCCATTAAAGTTAATATATAAATATATGGAAGGTCATGAATTTTTTACACTTGAAATTAGTGAAAACCAAAAAAAAAAGAAAAGAAATTAGACTCCATAATTTTCACATGGTATTTGTGCTTTGCACATTTATCGAACAATTTTTACATAAGTGCGTTCTTAGGTTAATTAAGTGCTTGATGGCGCTATAGATTTAAAAAAATAATTTAATTTCCCTAAAACACCGGCCTAATGCGGCGTTTAAATGCTTTATTCCTGTTTGTGCATTTTAATCAGATCGAGCCTTCTTTCGATTTGGTTATGATGACTGACGGATTAGGACAAGTTTTATTGCAGCAAATTATTGATAGTATCATTTATTTTTTGCAACCAATTTCCATTCCTCGCATAATTTCAATGGCGCATGTAATTGGGCCTGGGTATTATATTTAAGTCAAATTTACTTTGAGTTGCAAAAGGATTAGAATTATCAAAATATCGAATCATGTCTTAAATCATTCATCTACAGCAAAAGAAATTGATCATTGTCTTAAAAAATATACAAAATTAATTATAGGCATGTTTCTCATCTGCAATTATACAAACCATTTGAAGAAACAAATAATAGCTATGGAATCCTCGACGAATTTTTCACGTTGCCAATTAAGTAATTGAATGCAAAAAAGGGGAAATGACGTGAGAGGATATCAGAAAGCATTTGTTTTAGCATAATTTTTGCTGGATTGAAATTCTTGGACGATGGACTTTGGAAGGTTTGATTTGGTGATAGCTTTCATATAAGCAAAAAGAAGCCCGTTAACATATCTGGAGAGAGCCAAAAGGTCAACATGAAAAAGAGAGATGATTGCGAACCGGTTTCAAATGGGATGATTGTCAGGTTTCAAATTTGGTTTACAATCCCAAACGTGAAGGAACACACTTCAATGGTGGGATCTAATTAAGTCGATGGCCTTTTTGGTTCGGACTCATATATGTGTTCAAATGTCTGAGATCAAACATCCCATGGTTTTGTCCTGTGGAAGCTACCCCGTTTTGAATGATCAATAGTACAAATTCTCTTCTCTTGGACTACAAGTGCAAGTGTGTGTTTTGCAAACTTGCCGCTGGCCAACATCAACTCCTTAATTAATAAGGATAAGGATGATGTAATGATGTTTTGTCTCTTGTGAATGGATTGTAATGGGATTAACACGTATAAACTGACACGAAAACTGTTTCTAAAACAAATTAAGAAGGGAAAGTCAAACTGTATCCGTTACCGGTTGGACGTTTGGGCTGTTTTTTTATTTGAACATTTTTATACTCACAGGTCAACTATAACTTAATTAATAAGTAATTACTATAGTCAAAAGTTATAATTAATTGTTCCCTCTGCGATCTGCATAGGCCAAAACTGTGAAGATCTATTTTAATTTCCTTTCTCCCCCTCCCTTTGGTAATTAATCAGTATGTGTATACACACAAAAGTAACGTAATATAAAACACTCATTCCGGTATTGATTAATTAGTACTGGCATGACATACTTTTGAATCTAGGTTACGTGCATGATGAAGTGTCTACAGAATATTAAAGAATTAAGAAAGAAAAATGTTCAAGTATATTATAAACTGGAGCAATTATTAAATATGACTTGGGAAGTTGAATCCTTCCCTTTCTCGGATATATATAAGTCAATGAAATAGTTGACGAGATTATTAATGAATTAATGTAAAATCATGTAAATAAATATAGTTTAATGAATTATTGGTGCTCCTAAGTTCCAACAGCCAAATTAACATGCATAATTGAAATAATGCCGATTTGTGCAGAGTGAAGTACATACGAATTTAATCCGAGAAAACATCTTTTATCTTTGTTACTAATTTTTTTTTTTAAAAAAAATCAAATTATAATTAAAAGACAAAATCTAGCTTCACCACTAAGTAATAGATAGATAAACAATCTTAACATAAGCAATCTACCTTTCCCTTCCTTGGAGAGGTTTCTTTTTGACTGTACGTATATTCAAATACCTTAACCTTTACAATGTGCATATATATGAAAGGGTTTTCCCCAGTAGGCAGCTGATCAGTTCATTACATTCTTTACGATGGAAATTAGTTGTACTACTTAATTTTTTCTATGGATTGACCATTTCATTGCAACTTGCAATATTACAGGTGCAGTACAATGTATTGCAACCGGTTCCGCGCAGGATTCCTAGTTAACCTGCTCCCTGTTGACCAGGATTATGAGGAACCGGCCCGGTTTTTGGATATCTACTAGCTAACTGGTTTTATCCTAATTAAATAGAAAATGAAAAATCCACGGACATGAACAGGCACCAGACTAGGAACTCAATATGAGCTTAAATAAGAAACAAATTAGGTGGTTGATGAGAAGCCTCATGAATCAAACCAAAACTGTATCTGAATGGCCATTGTTTAATTATAAATTAATATTTCACACGGAACTAAGTTCTTTTTTGGTCGCCGGCTTTACTGGATTTAATTTGAGATATATATCAGGATTGCAAGCAAATTATTGCATATATAACTATACAATAACACATGTAATTCTAGTATATATATCAATTAGGTATTAAGGCAATTAGGCTCTGCATTCTAATTGAACACGATAGACCAAATTTTTGTTCAAACTTGTTTGTTAGATATGAAGAACTATACAAAAAGGACAAATTGATTCCTAAATTTTTATTTGAGATAGATTAGTCCCTCAACTTTTATTTTAGAACATATTGATCCCTAAATTATACAAAAAATGTAGATTGGTGATTCAACTTTTATTTTGGGACAAATTGATCTATGATTTTTTTATTTTGGGACATATTGGTCCATGAGTTTTCTTTGATTTTTTCTCATTCATGACCTATTTGTCTCAAAATAAAAGTTCAGGGACTAATCTGTCTCAAATAAAAGTTCAGGGACCAATCTATCATTTTTTGTATAGTTCAATGACCAATTTGGGTGTTAAGCCAAAAATTGAGAAAACTTGTATAATGCTTCCTTTTTCTCCCTTCTTTTTTATTTTCGTTATCTGAATTATGGAAGGCTATGGACTTCATATATTAATAGTTGAATATCTAAATCAGTCCTCAAATTATATAAAAAAAGAATAAATTGGCCCTTAAACTTTTATTTCAAACAATTAACACTCAAATTATTATTTTGGGACAATTAATCCCTTTAAAATTTTTTTTGGACAATGTGACCCTTAATTCAATGAAACCGGTTCCATTGAATTAAAGGTCACATTATCCCATAATAATAATTTGATGGGGTTAATTGTCTCAAAATAATAGTTTTAGAAGGTTAATTGTTCAAAAATAATAATTAAAGGAGTTAATTGTCCAAAACTAATAGTTCGAGGAATCAATTATTTCAAATAAAAATTTAAAAATTAATATATCCAAAAAAATACATTTTAGAGGTAAATTTAGTATTCAACCATATATTAGTAATATGTGCAAAATGCCAGAATCCGTTGAAATTGAAATTCAAATTGAAATTATGGACCCATAGTTTGAGACAGCTGTCAATATTTAAGTGAATAAGATTGCAATGAATGAGCCAATAAGCATGACTTTCCATCACAAATGGCACGGTTACCAAGCATCCCAGTTCCGAGTTCCGACTTTGCTCGTTAGTACTTATTAAATAATAAAAAATAATACATTTTGCATGTATAAATGACAAAGTCGCTGCCGCGTTAATAATTTTTCTTCTCCTTATTTTTTCTTGAGTCAGTTTTTTTTTTTCATATAATCACAAGTACATATTTAATTTATAATTAATTATATTCGAATCAGGTGGAACTTTAAATGAAGAAAAAATCTCTTAAATATATTTTTTTATTTACAAAATTTGAATCTGAACATTAAAACTTCTTCTACTTAACACAACATGTGTTAATATTTTTTCTTGAGTCGTTATGCATTTAGAAAAAGCGACTATCTTCCCCACAACCCCACATAAAAAAAAAAACGAAAGGGAATTTCCAAATTTATTCCCAAAGCCGTGGCCCAAAAAAAGACTTCCGAAAGCTGAAAACACCAAAAAAAAATTACTTGCAAACAGCCATCAAAATAAGGAAATTGCAATTACTATGGGAAACAGAAGTTTTTCCTCCTTTAATTAATATAAATACCGAATGATGACATCGACATCTATATAAAGAGACCAAAAGGGACTGACAATATATCCACACAAACCCCAAACCTCAAACCTCAAGTCCCTAACCTTTATTTCCAGCACTCATTTTCCTTCCCATCCATCTTGCTGTCTAAAATCATTGGTAAGCCGATCAATGGCACATCTTCAAATTATCATAACAATTTTCCTAGTATCCTTTTCACTTTCTCCGGCTGTTTTTGGCTATAACAAGAACGATGTGAGGTCATGGTGCAGCAAAACTCCCAACCCACAACCATGCGAGTATTTCCTGAGCCATGATCCAAAAAACACCCCAATCAAAGACGAGCCCGATTTTCTCAAAATTTCCATGCAACTCGCTCTAGAGCGTGCCACACGTGCACAAAGTAACATGTACTCGTTGGGCACGAAAAGCCGAAATGAGCGTGAAAAGGCTGCATGGTCCGACTGCCTTACGCTCTACGAGCTAACCGTGCTCCGACTTAACAAAACCCTTGATTCGAGCGGTAAGCTCAACAAAGATGATTGTCAAACATGGCTCAGCACGGCTTTAACCAACGTGGAAACATGCCGGACCGGGTTCATCGAGCTTGGAGTCTCGGATTATCTTCTTCCCATGATTTCAAATAATGTGTCCAAGTTGATCAGTAACACCCTGGCTCTCAACAAAGCACCTTACAAGGAACCTAGCTACAAAGACGGCTTTCCAACGTGGGTTAAGCCCGGTGACAGGAAGCTTTTGCAATCTTCATCGCCGACTACTAGCGCAAATATCGTGGTGGCTCAAGATGGTTCAGGGAATTTCAAGACGATCAAAGACGCGATATCCGCTGCTTCAAAGCTATCCCGGAGCGGAAGGTATGTGATATATGTGAAGGCAGGTACATACAAGGAAAATGTTGAGATAGGCTCCAAGCTGAAAAATATTATGCTGGTGGGAGATGGTGTAGGGAAGACTATCATCACCGGCAGCAAAAGCGTTGGCGGAGGGGCGACGACTTTCAATTCAGCCACTGTTGGTGAGTTAAATTAATTTTGATTAATATCTCGCATAATATTTTCTTTAGAAAAGATCATTTCTTACAAGTTTCATGGAGTCTACTTTGGCAGAAACCAAGGGGAATGGGTCATGCTAAGTAATAGACTGGTTCTAACTAATCATCGTATAGCGTTACTAAAGTCTTCAATATTACTTAATCAAAATTTATAAAATGTCTTTATGGGCCTTTATTGTATATTAGCCTTTTTGCTAATCAACGGGAGCATGCAATTGATGACCTACTTCAATTTAATGAACTCATGTGCAGCCGTAATTTATTATATATATTTAGCGTAGCTTACATAGTAGTATTACATTAATTATTTAATTAATTAATAAACGAGCCTAAAACACTAAAATGAGGTAGGAACTGGTCTCTAACTTTTGGGCTCCTGGCTGCAGTGCTACCTCAAGCTTTTACAACAAATTAAGCTAAAATAATTGAATATTATAGTAAAACACATAAACACATGAAGGGAAAGAATGATTGAATATTATAGTAAAACCATTAATCTTCTGTATCGCCATAGATTTTCGCCTACTCTAAAATTAAAATTTTGCTTTTAGACTCGTGATCACAGTATCACACCCAAAGGGAAAAAAAGAAAGAAAACCAATTAACTGGTCGACAAAAGATAAGATTCATGGTGTCCTTTTATTGGTCAGGAAAAATAACCATAAAAGGTGACATACATAAAATTCTACCACTTCTCCTTTCCCAAACTCAAAACATCCTTTTATATTATAGAAATAAATAGTTTATCTGGAGCCAACAAAAAAACCCAAAACATCCTTGTCGTATATCCATAGCATCTATAGAATCTTGGGTGGTCCATTCTGTCCTTGCACCCGACTGGGTTGCAAAATAGGCCCGTTGAAACAATCTTTTAAGTAAATCATTAAATTCAACCTCTGGCTGAGGCCAAATTTTTTTTTTTCCAACTGTGGCCCCACAAACTGGCTTTTATGGCCTTTTAAACAAAATTACTTTATTTATAAGTTGGGTAGAAAGGCTGTTGACTTTGCCTTTCCATAAACATCATTTAAACTTTAAAGTTGGCAAAGCTTGAATTTGGGTATAATTAATGGAGCAATATTTGGTTTTGACCTTTCAGTAAATTTGACCGATGGATATTCAAGGAAGCTACAGTTTTAACAGCATGATCAAACTATCAAATTGATAGATGTGATTTGCTGAACAAATTTTATTCTTATTAATATTCTTCATGCCCTTTTAGTCAAGTTCTACATTGAAAATGAAAGAATGAATTCACTAAAACAGATTGTCAACTTATTTCAGCTGCTGTTGGAGATGGGTTCATTGCTCGTGACATAACATTCAGAAACACGGCCGGTCCACAAAATCACCAGGCAGTGGCTCTACGTTCAGGCTCTGATCTCTCTGTCTTCTATAGATGCAGCTTCGAAGGGTACCAAGACACTCTCTACGTCCATTCCGAGAGGCAATTTTACAGAGAATGCGACATTTACGGGACTGTTGACTTCATATTTGGCAATGCCGCGGTTGTCTTCCAAAACTGTAACATGTACGCACGCAGACCCCCTAACAAGACCAACACTATCACTGCCCAAGGCAGGACGGACCCTAACCAAAACACCGGAATCATAATCCACAACTCTAGAGTTACAGCCGCTTCCGACTTGAATTCGTCGCAAAGCTCAGTCAAGACATATCTAGGGAGACCATGGCAAAAGTACTCGAGGACCGTTTTCATGAAAACGTTCCTTGATAGCTTGATTGACCCCGCTGGTTGGCTGCCATGGAATGGTAATTTTGCACTCGATACATTGTATTATGCAGAGTATTCCAACACTGGCCCTGGCTCATCTACGTCGAACAGAGTCAACTGGAAAGGCTACCATGTTCTTACTAGCGCAAGTGAGGCGTCGAAATTCACCGTTGGTAATTTTATTGCCGGTAATTCTTGGCTGCCGGAAACTGGTGTGCCTTTCACCCCAGGGCTTTGATTTGATGCAATTGTGTGTCTATGATTTGGAATTATTTCAACTATTCAAGTGGACTATGGCAGGTAAATAAACAAAAATTAGGTAAGGTATATTATAGAATACGAAATTGCCAGCAAAAATGGTTTATAATAAGTTTGTGTACAAGATGCTACTCTTAGAGTTGTCATTCTTTGTGTAATTTTAATAATTATATAAATATATAAAGATGAAGTTTCATTCTTTTCATCTTTTGTGTTCGATCGTACTGTACGGATATATTTGTAGACCTTAATCATTTATTTTCCCCCTTGTCTTGGTTTGGACTTTGGATCATGAGGTTTTTGATGAATTGACAGCCAAAATTAATTAATTTATTTAAAAGAGGGCAAAGGCAAAGGCTTGCCGCAAGTCCATTAACAGTTGGTTAAGGTATCAACATCACCAATCAAAATGTAGAACTATATTTCTTGTCAAACACTCAGTATTAAAAAAGCGTGAGTTGTACATTAACACTTTGTTCCAAATTAAACATCTGACTGGTTCTGGTTTTGTTCTTAGCTGTTCTCTTTGATCAATCAATCAATTTCTGAAATACCGAAGTTATTGACGCTTGAAAAAGACAATTACTTCGTTCCTTCTCTCTTTTTTTTTGGCCGGTGGAATATAATGGCATAATTTGTTTTCTCTTATATAGCCGTTGGCATTATTGAGGACATTCTTCTAAGACCTGAATTTTTTTTTCTAATTCGGCTTGAGAACAAGAAGTGAATGAAGAACTAGAAGCCCATTTATCAACATCCCGAAAAGAAAAACAAAGAAATCCATGCCCACCCAATCCTCGTATGAAATTCAAAATTCTAGCCTTGAAGGCACTCGGCGACTCTGTTTGTCTTCGACCCATGGACTCCCGCTTCTTAATGAGGTCCATATAAAAGTGACTTGTGGCCCAACAAAAAATTAAAGTGACAATGTCAAATTTGACCGTTGAATTTTTTTCAAAATTAACAATTGTCACCATAAATTTTTAATTAACAACATTTTCGTCTTTAAACTTATCAAATTAGAGACAATATCACCTTTACCATTGACAGAGTTGTAACATCTGCTAACATGGTATGTTATTCACGTGAGAGCAAAAAAATCCACATCAACAAACTTAACGACTATGTTACGAAGGAGGGTGATATTGTCCTCGATTTGGTAAGTTCAAGAATGAAATTATCGCAATTGACCATCCAATATGATAATTATCAATTCTTGACAGGTTCTAGGACAAAAATGGGTATTAAACCATACAAAATTCTCCCATTTTCAAAAAAGAATGCTTGATTTATAGTTAGTGGGCTTTGATTTTTTCCTTCGGTAAGTTGATCATCCTTACACCATATCTATTGAATTAATTATGATGCGAAATTTGTAATATTGAAACCCTTGATATAAAGCAGAAAGCACAATTATTACTAACTTTAATCATATGATCAACTTATCTAGAATAATGTGTTTCACGAAAGAATCAAGAGCTACTAAATCTATAAATAATTAAATTTAAATTATGCTGAAGAAAGGTGATGGATCTTGTGAATGCTTACGGGGAACCAGCATGCAGCTCTTTTGAAAGTTGATGGAGATTAGCATTAGGCCCTATTCTCTACCAGAAGATAACATTAATTGCCTCCCTTTGTGACCAAAAACATAATATTTTAAAATTGAAAAAGGTAGCAGACAAAGTTGTCAACGCAATATAAAAACCAACGGTAATCAGTTCTCAAATCATGAATCAATTAACCAAATCTTCCCCAATCCAAACTTGCAAGCAGGGGAGCAGAGTCACCTCGTCTTCAAACCAGTGATCATTTCATTCTGAAAAAGACAAACGGGTCACTTTGTTATTATTTCCCCAATTAAAATAACGAAAAGCGAATCAATGAATGAATAGGTATGAAGTGTATGAAATAGAGAAAAAGATTTTTTACCCATTGCTTTTCGGCAAAATGAGAGGAGAACAATTAGAACCGCAAGGCCTGCTAATACACCGACGATTATGGCAACTGTTTTACCAGTATCATCTTCGTGCGAGGAATCTACAGAAAAGGGGCAAAAGTTATCGAATTTAGTCCTTTACTTAACGTGCTACTGATCAATTAGTATATATAAATTGATAATTGACATTGACAATAAGGCTGCCACTAGCAGAGAGTAAAAACGACGTTTCTTTTTTTCCCTTTGATCCTTTTAATAAAACTTCAGCTTGACAAAGTACTTTAGCTAGAGCAACTATTCTTAACACTTTCTAGATTTTTAGACCATAAATATAGTTGGGAAAGAACAGACCTGAAAATTGTAGTCGAATCTTTCCACTATTTAGCGTTAGAATGTTTTTTTCCAATATTCTACTGCTTTTTTTGCCAGCCAATAATGCTGCTTTTGAGGCAAATCATATGGTTCTTATTCGAATGTGGAATTGATCTTGCGATCGTGCACAGATTAAATGGAATAATATAACGCCTTTTTTATCCATCAATAGGAATTCAACAACAGTGTGATTAGTACAGCAGAATAAAACAATTTACTATACTTCAATAAATTATAATAGTAATAGGAAAGGGGACAAAAAGTTGAGATACTGAATGGAGGCATGACCGAAACAATGCAGTTGCCTAAAAAGAAAGCAACTAAAGTGCTGATACCCCCTTAATGCTTTACTTTATAAAAGGATTATTTGTTGACCCTTGTGGTCTTTGTTTGTGAGAAAAAACAATTTTGAGTGGCCTCCCTCTCCCCTCTTCTCCCCTCTCTGGATACAACTAAAGAAGTGAGTCAATATGATTTAATCATGTTTTTGTTTCGGATTAACAAGAATTTGGGACAAGTTAGAGCTTACAATAACCTTATTAGAAAATGTTCTTGTCATTCTGGACTTCTGATATTAAAAATTACTATTGACTATATAAACCTATGGCGAGTAATTAAGGATAAAAAATTGCACCTGGAGAGAATTGACCGTAGTAGCCAGACGCCCAGTAACGAGCATAACACTGCCCTAAGAACACATCGGCTGCCGCAGCTGATCCACATACACTCTTCAGCTTCCCAACGGCCTCCCCTAGGCAAGAAGAGCAATCGGCCGAGCTCAAATCGCCCAAACACTGAGCAAAACCTTCAACCAAACCCGAAGAACTGACTTTAAAACCGATAGCCGACTGCAAATCAGCTAGAACATCATCCCTACGCCTAAAGAACTCAACATCGTTATTGACACTTTTACTGCATTTCTTGAACTTTAGACTTGTATCGGGGGTCCCCAAGAAATTAGCTTGCTCATATCTTAAATAGCATCCTTCTAGTTGTAAAGAAGCTCCGTAAGAGTACGGGCAAAGCAAGCCAATCTGGTTAACAGCACTTTCCATGCATCTCGAGCAGTCAGCTGTCTGCAAATCGCCCCTGCACTGGTACAATCCATATATCGTGCCTTCGGACGGCGTTGAGCTTCCATTTCCATTAGCATAGGTATTGTAAGAGACTTGCGACGATGAGCTAACAACTGATGCTAGAAAAGAGTTGAGGTAACCTTCGAACGGAGAGTTTGGTGCGTACTTTTCCTGAGAGCAGCCAGCATAGATGAAGATATTTGCTTTGACAAGATAATTACCAAAGTACATGAGAGAGAATAATAGAAAGAAGAGTTTAGATAGTCCTAGGGCTTGGATTTTGTGAGTGGAGTGTGATTGAAGGCTCCCCAGCATTTTTTTTCCTTTCGCCCTTGTTTTTTCTTGAATATGGCTTTGCTTTCTGTTTTCGTTTTGTGCTATGCTTTGGTGGTGTAGAAGCGAGCTAGCGGTTGCTTTTTGGTCATTCTTCAACATGTTCCACCTTTTTCCTATTATTAAGAAAAGGCCCATTTGGTCTTCATGGGCCTACTCAAATTGTTTTACTTTATCTTGACTAAATAGTGCCATAAAGTCGAGCATATAGCGTTTCTTTTGTTTCTAGCCAATACCTCACATTTCCGTTGCATCGTCTGATGAGCTCCTAATAAGGTTGTTAGTGGGTTAATGTACATCCTTTTGACTAGGTTTCTGCATCCATATCCAACAATCAAAAGTAAAAACCGGCCAGTAACCTTTCAGAGCAGAAAATCAGATTATTTATTCTATGTTACCTTTCACCTTTAATAAAGTAAAGAAGATATCCTAAATATGGCCTAAAATAAACAAAAACAGATAACACGAGAACTCAACTTTCGAAAGTGGGAAACTTGGCAAAGCAGCACTACAGCTGAGCAGAATAATAATGGGAAATTTCCCGAACAATGGGTCCGATCCGATGTGAACATTCATGTCACTATCTGGTACTCGCAGAAGGCTGAAGCCTAGATCAACAGCCCAATCTTGTTTATGGTCTTCAGTGCTAACAAGGCAAAGAAAAGATACACCCACTTACTCATCAGAATTCAGGCCTACAGCCTTCTGCTTCACACTTATTTATGACACAGACCCACTATCTCTAGAAAGAGTGAGAGACTTGGGCTTTAGTCTACTTAGAAAATTGGGCTATCTTCTAAAGGGCTATGCAAGAATTCCTGGGCTCAATAAGCCCGGCTCTCTGTGAATCTTTTTTAAGTTTTACCCAGTTGATTAGATTCAGCTTTGTTGGTAATGGTGGGAGAGTTTGTCTCTTTACGAAGCCAATAATGTCACCTTTTTCCAAAGTAAACAAAAACGAATCCTAATTTCGAATGCCATCTTCAATATCAAATGCAAATTGATGACAGAATAAGCAATATTCTTTGAAAACTAAAATACTCACGGTTTACTCAAAGCATCACGTCTCGATATAAATATCCTAATATTTAAATAAATCGTTTGAGTTCTACACATTCTAAAGTTTTATGATCTGCCACTAGCGTCCGTTTTCCTGTTTTGTTCTTACAAAAGGAGAAGTGGCGTCTAGTTTCTGTCTTGCTTCCTCCTGCTATTATATACTACATACGATTTTCATGGTGCGGGAAAAGCGGGTTCTTGCTCATATTACTGCTAGTGGTTAATAATAGCTAATATTACGGCCCTTTTTTGACGTTTGACTTTCTTCAACACCGCAAGCATTGCAAGATGCGCGTTATAGAAAATATTGAATCCCAACATACAAGCAAGCACAGCTAGTACTCAACCTCGCAGGAACTAATGCAATTTCGTGGAGAAGTGTTAGAATTTGTATTTTGCTCCACAATATCTGCGAGAAAATTTTTTTTAATGTTTGTAATCATTTTTACTCATCTTATTTGAATATATATATATATATATATATATATATATATGCTGGAGTCAAGATCTATCTTTAAGTAATAAAATAATTCATCTACCTTTGAATAAATTCGTTAAGCATTATAGTTAAATATAATTAAATATCTTTTCATGATTCTTTCGTAGAATATAATTACTTTATTTATAAGTTGGATACTGATTGTTTCGTAGAATGTTTGTGATTTGAATGTTGTAGAATCAATTAGGGTTCCGTGGAGAACATTTGATGCAGTTCTGCCTATCAAGCCACTGAAGCAGAATCCACACTGGTGCTTTATGGTTCGATCTCTGCTGTGTAAAACTATATATTCAACATTATTTAGTGATCAATCATGTTCAGATGCTATAGAATTTCTTATTTTAGTGACTGGCCCTCAACAAATCAAGTGCCGGAAGAGTTCAAAGTACAATTTCGTGACCAAGTACTTGCACCGGCCCTTCCCCTTTCTCGCATTGCCAACTTGCTCACTTTTTTGTGGAAACTCCAAAGTTCAAAGCAGCAGGCGCCTCAGTTTATGAGCAGAGCATAACAGGAAGATGTACATCCTTTTTTTGCTTTTATTCCTTGAAGGAGACGTCCATCTTTCACGAAATAGACAAAACCCAAATAAATTTTTGGTAAGTATTCAAGTGGAATAAAACGTGCATTAATTTCACTAGCATTATCCGCAGAGAGCATGAGATAGATCATCTAATAGCATATTTTTGAGGCCCCAGTAAAAGGTTTATTTCTGAACTAAAGTTTCCTCAGCTGGGCCACGGGCAACTCGACTTTCATACGCAAAGTCTAGCAGAGTTTCACACAATCTTTTCCTTTGACTCGGCAATCTATCCATTCTTCTTCGCACATGATTTTGATATCGAGTTTGTAATGTTCCCGTTGCCAGTGATAGACGGATACCCAATACATGTTTTGGCTTTAACAGGACTCAAATGTAAAAGGTTAATCCAATCCCCAATTCCCCTTTAAATATCCTTTGATTCGACATCATCCTTGATTGGCGGCTTTATCGGGCCTAACTATTTTCAAACTGACAGTTGGATTGGAAATCATCAAATCGGTCTAGGCAAACATGAAAAAAGGCGGATTAAGATCAAATTTATCATTATTTATTATGGGGTCGTTATTAAAATTTATATAATAATAATAATACTGACAAATTTCAATAAACTGGAAATAAAATGACAAATTCTCTATTAGACCATTAGCTCAGTACGCTGTCATAAATTAAACCTTATCCGTGAAAAATAAAGCCCAAAATACCAACGCAGCGAAGCCATTTCAACATTTTTTCTTGAAGCTATTATACTTGAAATTAAGTTGTAAGCCTTGCATCTGATATGCTAACTTGCTCTTTGGTACTCTAATTAAGGTGTTTACTTATGTTGCCCCCAACACCCCCACCACCCCCCCTCTCCCCCCCCCCCCCCCAAAAAAAAAAAAAAAACCTGCAATAGCTCCATGTATAAAACATGAAACCCCAAATGAAAAGTTGAATCCAAACATGCACATGGCTGGATTGAGTAGAGCGTAATACAATAATGGACCACCATCGACATGGTCCAGGGAGCTTTATGTGGCAACTGTCCTGGGCAATTTCGACTAATCGAAGTATCCATTTGTTTGTTACACGTCAAATTGTGGAGGAATTGCCCCATTGTAGCATACACTCTAACATGTGATTTCCACTATAAGATTCGCCACTGCCACCCTCAAGATGCGTGATAGGGACTTTTATGGTGACAAACACTGTGTCGACCCTTTTCCATTTTGGAGCTAATTTATTTGGAGTTCTTATGTAGTAGTTTCTATTTCTATTACTATTTAAAATGGAAATTTTGAAAGTTCATCTGGGTTTTCAGTTTTTAGTCAATTTCCCGAAATTAATCTGTCCATTAAAATCGATGCACCTACTACATTACCTAAATTCTACTTTTATAGGTGAATGAATAATTCTTTTGAGGAAGATAGGTAAATGAATGAATAGTTGAATATTTGAAAATGCTTTGGTTGTTGTCCCTCTTGATCATGCAATCTTCTCTCAGCTAACTGAGATTCTGTCTCCGGTAATATTGTTTTTATGTAGGGAAGATCTGGTCATTTACTTTTAAAACAAAACACAGCAGAGCACCAAGCAGAGGGTCGACAACCTTAAGATCACTGCAGCTAAAAGACAAACATAAATATGTTTCAGCCAAGAATCTTTAACATTGTTCTAACTTCCTAACCATAAACAAGCAATCAAGCATATCAGACCAATTTCTTTTCTAATGAGAAGCTTTTAAGGGAGAAATCCACTTATTTTCATGTAAAATCAATTTTATATATTTTTTAATTTAATTAATTGTCGAATTTCAATTTTATACTCAATTCATATAAATGGCACGTCTAATTTTAAATTAAATAAATTAAAGATATCCAACTATTTGCTTTTTTACTTAAATAAATCAATTAAAAGTGAGATTAAGCTATCAACATCTTCAATCGCTCTCCAAAAGAAGAAGAAAGAAAAAAAAAGAAAAGAAAATAACAAAACAATTCAACATCATTATCGTGAACAAAATAATTCAATTGAGAATCTTTTTCAGGGAAAAAAAAATGGTGCAACTTGTTTAATTATTCAAACCTTTTATCACTCATTTATTATCACATCAATCGTGGGACACGGTTTGCAGAAAATCTGAAAAGAAAGAGTCTTTAGCAAATTAGAATCGTATATGAATGATCATTATCCCGATCACAATCAAATATACTAAAATTTTAAGTATAATTATTGACACAGTGAAAACTTATAGTAGTAATAGTTACTAATTTTAATTGGCCTTTAGGGTCTTTACCATAAACATCTCAGCCTAGAGAAACAAGATGTCTAACCATTTTCTATCAACGTGGGTAGGATCGAGTGGTAAGCGATTTGTTTCAGTTTAAGTAAGGATCGAGTTTGAGACCTTGCATACGCAGCTGTCCCCGTTAAGAGACTCACCCACCATATTCAGATGCGCGATATGAGTCGAACCGAATTAATCAGAATGAGACTCTAGATACCGGATAAAAAACCAAAAGAAAAAAAACAGTTACTAATTTTAACGGCACATCCAATCCAAAGACGAAAAAGAATTTTCTCCAAAAATGTACACCCGGAGTGGAAATCAATTATATTACACTAAAAAAGACCACGGAAAAAAGTATAGAGTAAATGATAAAGGTGAACAAAACTCTACCTAACCAAAAATTCCAAATACATGATTATCGCAATCATCGACCAAAGTTAATTATCGTCATCATCAACAATTTTTTACCACCACCAGCAGCAGCCTCAGCCAGACAGCCTCTCAAGGGTGGCGCTTCCACGACATTTTCCTTCGACAGTTCCCCGCGGCGATCCGGGTTTGGACGCTCTCAAACTCCGAGAACCGGCAAGGAATCGTGATCCCACCTTGATGGTTAAAACCATACTCCTCTTCGGCTTCTCTCAAGAGCCCGCCGAACAAGGGGTGGTTGAAGTAAATAACTGGCACCAAAACTCTATGAAAGTCGCCGTCTTGTTGACCAACGTAAACGGCCAAGTGTCCTTTCGGAACCGCCGTCGGTTTCTCATTGACAAGGTCTTGGCCTATGGGAACGTAACCCGACCCAGGTCTTACCGAGCAAATAGATTTGGCCCCGTTAGTTAATCGGCGACCCCAACGGATGAGCTTGGAGAAAGGCTTTGATTTACTAAATGACCCTGCTTGCATCAGGCGGTTGTATCCACGTGGGCTCCGAGCTTTGCGAATGAACCATCTGGAGATACGGACAAGCCGTTTCCCGATCTTGAAGCCTCTTATCTTTCTCATAGTTGTGTTTGGTTTCGGACACTAATTAAGTGAAGACAGAAGAGGCTTTTTGTTTCTATCTGTTTTTCTTTTTAAGCGTACAAAAATAGGACTGGAAGGGTATTGTTACAGTGAGCGGGAGATTAGGAAAAGGGCCATGGATCGGCGATGGACATAGTAAGGCGAGACAGAGTAAGGCAAACTTCAGAGAGAGAAGCTGGTATATTTGACATCCTTTTTCCTCTCCCCGGATGAGTATTTCATTCGAAACCCTATTCCAAATTCTCGGATTAATTAGTAGCCCCTTTTCTTCTGTTCTCTTTCCGTTTGCTTACCCTGTTTCGCCTCAAAAGCAAACTCAAACCTCTGTATCTGCAAAATAGGAGCTGTCTATAAATATATATAATAAAGTGAAGATAGAAAAAGAAGGGGGAAATTGTGAGTGGTCAACAATAAGAGGAAATAACTAACAAGGGTTCGAGGTGGGAGGCAGCGCAGTGTGCACGCGTGATAGGAGTGTTGAAGCTTGAAACTTGTAAGAAGCGAAATTGTGATTTAAATAGGAAGGAGAGACCGAGAGAGGGTCATAGGTCAGATAAAACAAGGGCCGTCGGATCTCATAAGTGGCTACGGCTAGATTTTCGCGGTGCTCCTGATTACTTAGTGATTTTAATAATATATATATAATACTATATATAGATTATAAAAATTATTTCCTCCATTTTTTTTGTGTGTCTAATTTAATTGAAATCTTAGATTAAAAAAATAATTATTTTATAAAATTATATATAAATTTACTTGAATTTTTAAATTTACCTTTAACATTTCTTATTTTCCTCTCAACTACTGTATTTAAGATCTTTTCAATTCCAATTGAGAGAGTTAAAGTGGAGGAAGGATAAAATTAAAAAAAAATGAATGTTTTATTAAAATTATAAAAAAAATTCAAGAATTGAACACATAAATAAGAACGGAATGAGTAAAATAAATTTCCTTTTAGAAGACTTGGAGTGAGTCATCGCCGTCCAATTGACAATTTTGATTCCCACGATGACCGGGGACTGGCTTTTCGTTTCTGATTGGGCGGTTATATTTGTACTGGCAATATCTGGGCTATATATAAGGTATATATTATCAGATAGAAACTTGTGGGACTTTGGAATTATTTGGAGAGATGTACCTCCACCACCACCACGCTCCTTCCAGGAAAGCCGAAAGCGTCAGTCCTTGGCCACGTACTCATTCCTTGGATTAGCACGCTTTTAATAACAGGTTAGAAAGTTAGTAGAGACAAAAGACCAAGTCTTAGCGACTTAGGTGCAGCAGACCACAATTTAGAAATCCTGCTCCCGCGCTTACCTCTCGTCCACGTGGCCTCATCAAACACCACTTTATATGGCAGATGGGCCCAGCTCTTATTGTCAAAAAAACTTATAAGGGAATAAATTATTAAGTAGGCCGGGTGTACCACGTTATCTATAGGTCTAACCAATAAATTTGTACCAACTCAATGATTTTGATACAACTATTAAAACTCTACTATAATTACAGCTTAAATTTAAGGACTTATCCTTTAAATTCTCTTTCTTTGTAATGTGAGGCTAAATTTTTGTTAAATTAGTGCCTTAATTTTAAGAAATTTTTTGAGTTGGTACAAATTTATTAGTCGAATTTATAGATGACGTGATACACCCGACCTACCTAATAATTTCTCCTAAAAGGGGCATTACATTTTTCAATATTTTCACTTTACGTGTCAACGTATTGGGTGGTCTCATTTAAGGCAAGTTATTTCGATGTTTATCACGAATTAAATTATTCAAATCAGTAAATCGAATCTTACCCATGGGTAATGCCTAATGTTGTTTGGAATTTGTGTGCACGTGACATATATTTATATCAGTTTTGTTAACGGATACATTCATGCATCATTTAAAGTTGGCTGATTTTTTATTGAAGAAAATTATTTTTTATTTAATGCAGAAACTTTTTTGAATTTAAGAAAAATAAAAATATTAATTATATAAAATTTTCTATATTTAACACTTTAAATGATGCATAGGTACATCATTTAACATTTTCCTATTTATATTTATACAATGGCTTGTAATAGATTACTATACTAGTTGTTCCCTTAATAAGACATTTAAAATTACTGTAATTAAATATGTTGCTTCTTCGAGATATAGTAATTGATTGTTGGAAAAAGAAATTTCTTGGCATTAGCACGCTTTGAAAATTTGATTCAAAACTTAAAAATTTACGATAGACTTTGGATGGTTTTAATACTTTCATGATAAATGTTTTCCTTTTTAACATCAAATTAAAAAATCTACCACCTACCCCCACAAATGAAATTGAAAAATTTCTTATATTCTCATTTGTTTTTTCAACATATGTAGAGATATGAAATATCCTCAGTCAAATGTTGGAATTTTATTATGGCTCCCTTTAGGACTATAGGCTGCTAATTGCTGCGTCATCATAGCGTCAAAATGCAAATGGAAGCACACGGAAGGCACCCTAAGGTGTAGATAGAAAGAAATTAGTAGTAACACTTTCAATTAGATTTCCGTCTACTCTCCCGAGTCCCATCAAACTCAATTTGTAGAACTAAACCGAATTGTGAGAAGTTATTAATTCATTAATTAGTTTTATACTATATTTGCCACACCTCATATGTACTAATATGAATATCTTTGGGGATTTTTTTTACAAATTGTAGCGCTGTAATTGGAATCTAGGATTTTTATTCATTCTTTCACACACTCTTATCACTTAAGCTAAATTCATATGACAAAACTTTGGGATTTTCAATATCCCAAAAATCCAAATAAATATGAGTTTAAATTATATTAGGATCATCCTAAAAAGTCATATTTTAGGATTCCTCTTATATAATGACATTTCATCTATTTTAAAAGATGCATATGTTTTAAATTACACTCATCCTCACAAAATCAATTTTTTAACTCACCTTAACGCTGGTTAATCTAAAAAAAATCAATCAATTAATTACCAATTACGAAAAATCCTCCCTATCTCCTCGTTCTCTTTCTCTCTCTAGCTTTCCAGCCCATCCTTTTTCACATAATTGATCTCTTATTTTTCGATTCAATCCTCTCCAATGGACAATGTTTGAAGTTGTAACCCGCTGCCCACAAATTGATAATCTTGATTATCAATCGTCTTTTTTTCCTAATTTCAACCCAAACCTCATACTAAGATCAAGATTTTATCAATGCCAAATTACCAGAAATTTTAAAGAGGTTAAAGACTTCAAACCATAAGGCAGGGAGATCAAGTTTTTGCAACGTAAAATTATCAATGTACGAAAGGATGAGAGGTATTCAATCCCTTCAAGCAAATATTCTACTTTTTCACAATATGTTGAAGTCCATTACCTGTTAGAACCTTTTGTTTTGTACTCATAATTAGCATCCTGAAATTAATCATGTATCTCATATCTTTGGGTAATTCTTCGAATCCCTCACAAATAATAATTAGAATTTGCAAACTCTATAATTTACATATGGAGTTGGGAATACCAGAAATCTGAGAAAAGAAACGGTAGGGAGCTGGGAAAGAGAAAAAGAATAAGGGAGAGAGAGAGAGGAGGTTATTTGGTAATTAGTGATTAATTGAGTATTTTTTAAATTATCCAGGGTTAAGGTGGGTTAAAAAATTGATTTGGTGAAGATGAATGCAATTTAAAATATAGACATCTTTTAAAATAGATGAGGTGTCATTATATAAGTGGAATCCTAAAATATAACTTTTTAGGATGATCATAATATAATTTAAACTCAATAAATATCTACTTCTAAAACATTTTTCTATACAACTTCAGCAAATTTTCATAATTTTATTCTTAAACTAGTTTATTGATCCTATCATATCTATTCAAAAATGTTTGATTCACTGATTAATATATAATCAATTGATCATTCAGTTAAAAAAATTAGAATTCAATTTTTCCCCTTTTCCATATAAAAAAAATCTAATCTCTGATTCTGAATGCTTGACAAGTGTCGGGCTTGGGGATAACGTACACATCTACTTGGGTCTATCTTAGAAACACTGCAGGATTCCTCGGCTCATGCTATGAAAAAAATCGGGCTGACAGGTTCCGGATTCCGTACAGGAAATGTCGTACTTTACCGTATTCAAAATTCAACGAACTGCTGCTGAAGAAATACGTGGGTCCCTTCGTTGCTATTCGCACTTGACAATAAAGAATGCTTATTGACCTGTTGACACGTGGTCGAATCCCGACAAGTAACGGGGGCATCATTAAAAGTGGTGAATCAAGGCCGTATAAAGTAGCAAAATCGAAAGGTAAAAGCTTGTAAGTAATCTCATTTTCGTGGAGTTCGGTCACTTCCCTATCGCCATCTGTCACTAATAACCGGTCCTCCCAGTTAAAAAGACACACAAAAACAGACAAATTTCTTCCACAAAAATCTGTACGTCATTCTTCTTTCAAAATTTGGCACTACGAATTAAAATCCTTCCTTCAAAAACAAACCTAACTTTTAGAGGTTTCTTTTTGATGAACCTCAAATCTCAAATCTTGTTCTGTGATTTTCTTTTCAGTTTGGAGGACTTTTTATTTCTTTTTAAATTTTCTGGAAGATTATTGAAGTTTTTTTTTGGCCAAAATTGAAATGTTGTTTAATTCATAAAACATTTGACATTGGAATAATTTTGGAAATAATATGAAAATTATTCACATACCAAAATAAAAATATGATTTATAGTATATATACATAATAGAGGTTACGTAAATGAGAAAATGAATAAAAAATTTCAGGATCAATCAACTTTTCTTAAAATTTGTATGGTTAAATAGCTAAATCAGTCTTCAAATTATATAAAAAAAAGATAAATTGATTTCTAAACTTATATTTGAGATAATTGACCCATTAAATTATTAATTAATTTCAAATAATTAAACTTTGAAATATTATTTTAAGATAATTAACCTTTGAAACATTATTCAACCAAACTTTTATATTGATAAATGAGAAACAAATGGTACCACACCACCTCTAACAAGGCTTTTACTACCTTTTAGTAATAAAGGCAAAGATTATCAATTTCTAGATACAAATAAAATTTTTTTTAAATAGTCCATATGGTACTAGATTAAATCCTAAAAGTTGTCTAAAAACTGATTGCGGAATTGCGTACGGATTACCGACATCGAAATTACAATAATTTTTTAAACAATCAACGGACTATTAAACAAATTTTGTAATACCAGTAAACATTGAATAATAAGTTGTTTGTTCAATGCCTATTATAACGGTTCTTTAAATAAATAAACAAGGTTATAGGCTATGGACCATTGCGATGTGGACACCCGAAAATGACTAGGCATGCGTAGAAACCAAGCGACGAGAAAAGAGAAAGTTTTCAATGGCAAAGCGCTTACTTTCGCCCTTGTAGGACACACATGTATATAATAGTATGTTTAAATTAAAGTTGGTACATATTGAATTATAAATTCCAAATTGCTTAGTCAATTGTGGCGTTGCATTCTTATCTCGTGCATTTGGTTTTTCCATAATATATATTTGCAACTTCCACGCCAAACCTGGACCGAAACTCTCATCGAAAGCTCTCTTTCACTGGCTCCTTGTAATTTTAAAGCGCAATTTCAGACCTTGAAAACTACATCTTACCTGTTTTTTGAGTAAGCACAACGATCTCCTGCAATTTTATTAATCAATAAAAGCCGCCTTTGTTGCTGTTGTCCTGAACCCCTTTACTTGATATTCATCAATTCTTGTTATTTAATGTACGGATGCCTGTACCTGCAAGTTCTTCTAGATTGACCTTTTGGCTGGCTCCAAGGGACAGGAAAGATACAGGAATACGTATTTGTACGATAAAAACTTGCTTATTAGGTTTCCAAGATTGACTTCCCTATCACATTTGTTGTTTGTTAGCTTTAAAATACTTCTATTCTGGCTGCTGATCAACTGAACTTGGACCCCCCGGAAAAATAAAATGTTTTGTTACAGACAGCAGCCAGTTCTTTATCTTAAAAAGGGTAATTTAATTTCATTACTGCAAATATGTTGACATTCCATAAGATAAGAGATGAAAGTTAAAAATAAATGGGTGGGGTGAGCAGGATTTCTCGTGTTGCCGCAAAATCAAGCAGATTGGAAATTTTGCAGATCGCCGAAGCACTTTAGCATTAGTCCGAGCTTTATGGGGTAAGGCCAGTCAAATGTGACAGCTGAAGGCCTCTTTGGTAAATTTACGTCGGCATACTCTGCCATCTCTATCACTGAGACGCAGAGCCTAAGCTCTTAATTAAGCATAAAACATTAACTACGGGAATTATTGCTAACCCAGAAAATTAAATATTTGTATCTACTTTCATTTTAAAGTTTAGATTTCTGTTTACCAATAGGCCAATAATTAATTAGACAATAAAGAAGTAGTTGAAATTTGTATGAGAAAAACTGCCGTAAGAGAAAAGTAAAGGGATATATATACTTATATAAAAAAGGTTCGGTTAACCGGTATTCCCTCAGTCCCTATTTATCTGTCTTTTTTTGAAGTTTTTTTTGTCTTTTTTTATCTGTCCCTAACTAACATTGATTATTAAATTTCTAAACTTACCCTTTCAAACTCCTTCATCTCTCTCTTAAATGAATAGTTTCTTAAATATGAGTGAGAATCAAAGAAGAAGAGAGATAGGGATAAAATAGGAAAGTTAAAATAAATGTTTATGAAATTTTGTGTCTTAACTATTTTTCTTGCCCTGTGTGCAGTGATTAATAGGGACAGATAAATAGGGATAGAGGGAGTACCTATTAAGCTCATTTAATAGAGTTAAAAAGTAACTTTAAATTTTGAATTTTTTTTTAAAACCCTACAATAATATATTTTAAATATTAAAACTTATCCTTTATAAATTTAGGACTAAACTTAATTAAGGATATTTTTATCTTTAAACACTAATAAAAACATAAAATAAATACTAAGTAATTATTAAAATAATAATTACTTGTTTAACGGATGCCTATAACTTTCATATAAAAAAATTGAATACAGATGAACTCAATTAGAAGTTTCAAAAGATATTATTATGGGAACCAATTAAACTAGATGGAAAATAGTGCGTTGCTCATTTCAAAAAATATAATAGTGTTTTTAAATTTGGTTGGAAATATCATCGATGGATCTTGCTTCGAGGTCTCCAAAATCATTAATACCATATCGGTCCACACGGCTGTTCGTTATAGGACTCCAGTAATTTAGCCTCACAAGATACCTTTCTTTTTTTATCTCTTGGAATTCGCTTGCTAGTTCATCTCAATGGGTGTGACTCGCGAGTGAGTACGTGTATTGGATAGCCATGAGTCAGGAAATTAACAACAAATAATATCTATTGTGTTTGTGGTTTGAGTAAGCAAGACACCCATCCCATTCTACCATATATGCTTTGCTCATATAAATCATAATGAAAGAAGCTTGCTAATTAAATTGTAACAAAAAAAAAATCTTTCTAAAGTAAATCATAATGAAATACGATCGTCCATTGGCCATGGCTATAAACTTAGTGTTCAATTGGTTGGTATGTAATGACTAATGAGTGGCTCATACAACTAACTGCAGTGGTATTCGGGTAATTTTCAAGTGGTATAATAATCAGGTGGCTGGAGGTTTTTTTTGGGGTGCATGTCAAGATCCGTAGAAGAAGGAGAAATTATTAGGTAGACCGG
Organism: Microcos paniculata; assembly: GCA_030664755.1. Classification (NCBI taxonomy): domain Eukaryota; kingdom Viridiplantae; phylum Streptophyta; class Magnoliopsida; order Malvales; family Malvaceae; genus Microcos; species Microcos paniculata. Next base: position 39,766,249 of record CP131461.1, read on the forward strand.
GTCTATCACGTCATCCGTAGACCCGATCAATAAAATTGTGACAACTCAAAAAGTTTCCTAAAATTAAGGCACTAATTTGATAAAGGTTTAGCCACACTTTACAAAGAAGGAGAATTTAAAGGGTAAGTCCTTAAATTTAGGTTATATGTCACGCCCCGACCCGCAGGCTCGGCCACGTGACAACCGCCGTACCACCTCGAGATGCGTGCCTCGTCAGGCGGGCAACCAAGATGGCACAAGGCTTAAAAATAAAGGATATTCGAGCAATATATGAAAACATACGAATTTATCATAAATAATATAGTTCAAAAGTATTTAGAAATAAAGTCACACATCTTACAGTGCTTCATGCAGCGGAAAGTATTATTTATAAATACACAAATATATATGTAAGATGCAATAATATTCCGAGCCAAGATATACCAAGTAAAATGAGGTGGCACCTACAATATAGTGTCCACAGAGACGAACTGGGATCACTGGCCACTAGGACGTCCGCCGTCCAAAGTCTGATGATATGAGAATAAAAGTGAATGGGATGAGTACATAAACTTGTACCCAGTGAGAGACTTGGTTATAAAGACCGATCACCTCAGGCTGGGGATATGAAATAATCCAAATATCAAATTTAATAAACCATTTACTGAAATATAATAAATCCGATACCAAATCAAATATCAAATCCATAATAATATTTACATAAGGGCTAGCATCTGAAATCGTCCCAATAAGGTATACCCGTGCACTGAGTATCCACTGGACCGTCAAGGGTTACTTTATACTTTTAAAACATTTTTAATTTTACTCTCTGGCCCATCCCCTTGACGTTTGTCTTACTGTGGTGGAACACAGTTATCTCTGACCTGGCGAGCTTTTCTCCGCGCCTCTCTACTCCAGGCCAGTATATTCTCCGTGCCCTTTCAAAAAGAAACGGTCCACGGGAACCTCATATATATTCACCGTGCCCCTTTAAAAAGGCGGTCCACGGGAACCTCATAAGTATGCCTCTCTCTCGGTCCACGCTCCCGCATATTGGAGCTCCGAGGAAATAGCTCAAACTCTCATCTCTCAGGGGTACCGTTCCCCAAACAATAATCAATAATAATACCAATCTCTCAGGGGTATCATTCCCCATACAATAATTAATAATAATATCAATATATATATAATTTATTGAAATTCCCACCCTTTAAATCATCTATAAACTCAGTGTGTGAGGGTGGACAATTCATACCCCAAAACAAATATAAACAATTTAATAAAGCATTTATAAATAAATTCGAAAACGGTTAACCCTCAATGGTCAACCAATATAATCTAAGCCACTCACAAGTGAGGAGAGTTGTATACTCCCAGATTACCCACGAATGCCTTAGCTCAAACTGCTACCGGTTCCAACCTCGTACAATCACGTACCTAATAATCAAATTAAGTATAATTTGATTAATAAAGCCATTCAACCAATTATTAAATCACAAAACAAAACCAATTAAAGGTCATGGAGTAAAATTGGGCAAGTCCGGAGGTCAATTGAAGTAAATTAAAGTCAATTGGGTCAAATGGGATCTAGGATTGCAAAATGACCATTTTGCCCCTGGACTGTGATGATCCGGCGTCGGAACTAGTCAGAACCGGCGCCGGTACTGTTCTGGAAATAAGGCCGAGTTTCGGCCTCAATTTTCTTCAGCCCGATTCAAGTTCGATTCACAACCAATCCGCATCAAAATTGAAACACAGCAAGATAATCACATGATCTAAGGATTTACAGCTTCAAGAACGGAATCAAACAACCAATCATGCTCGAATTTTGAATCAAATCACTAAGAGTTAACTTATCTCGGACAAGACAGAAATATCAACTTCAATCAACGAATTCTCTTAGCTTAGACCATGAATTCAAGCATATAAACTATCAAATTAAAGCTTGATGAGTCAAGAACAACATACCAAATTCTCAGCCAAAACGCACGGTTAAATCAAAAGATATGAGCTGATGAACAAACTGTCACCAAATTTCTAGATTTCTAGATTTGATAATTTTCTTAGAAATCTTGGTGTTTTGATCTTCAAGAAGACAAGAGAAGTTGATATTGATGTTTGATTAAGTGTTTGAAAGGAGATTGAGATTTTGATTCAGAAGAATCGAGAGAGAGCTCGGAGAAAATTTGAAGAACAAAGAGAAAAAATGAAAAATGGGGTTCTCGGATGGCCGAGACCCATTTTTAATCTGTCAGTTCCGGCGCCGGTTCTGACCAGTTCTGGCGCCGGAATCAACTGAGTCAAAATTGACTCCGGTCAACTCGGTCAAACATTCTTGGAATCCGTGCCCAAGTGGGACCCACATCTCGGAACTTCAATTTTAGGGTTTTTAAGCTTGAAATCGAGTTATATGAAGTTTAAAACATCCATGGAAAGTCAAATTTGGTATATTGACAAGACAACAATACATAAATATTCAACTTGACACGTGCGGACTAGGTCCGGGCGTGTCATTATAATTGTGGTAGGGTTTTAGTAATTATATCATAATTTTTGAATTGTCACAATTTCATTGATCAGGTCTACGGATGACGTGGTAGACCCGGCCTACCTAATAATTTTTCGTAGAAGAAGACTCATTAATGTTCAATTTTCGGGCATTAATATTGATGCGATGACAAAACCAGCAATGATGTCTGCTGATACAAAACACGATAATTACAAAAGGTTTTGTAAGAGAATGTTTTAATTATCGAGCTTTTCTTCATTTTGGTGGGATATCGCTTTGAGGAGAATATAAAGTACTACCTATCTACTAGTATTAATTTCTCATTTGATTTCTTTCCAACTTCTCCACTGTATTATTATAAGTTGTATTGGGAGATCCTGTTAAAAATGTTTACATATGAGTTGGGATCCCACATCACTTTGATATTAAGGTGAATTATATACATGAAGGACCCATGAAACCAATAGCTTAGGCTTTTGGTTTCAAGTGGTGTTTAGTCCATGTATGTGGGTCACGGTGTGATGGGCCTTGGAGTCTGGATAAGGTCCGGTTCGTTCCTAACAAGTGGTATCGGAGCTCGGTTGAGACTCGATCGGTGCGGCGATGTGCACGGATTGACCTAGCTGAAGGGGTCAATGTGCTTAGTGGTGTGGTGGTAAGACCTGGTAAGCCCTCGGACCTGGTTTTGCCATCTTTCCCATGGAGGGTAGGTTGGCCGCACGGGGGAGTTCCTTAGACATGGGGGACTTAGCCGTTACACGGGGGAGCGAAGTAACTCACAGGTGAACGGGGGAGATTGTTAAAAATGTTCACATATGAGTTGGGATCCCACATCACAAAGTGATGTGATATTAAGGTGACTTATATACATGAAGGACCCATGAAACCAATAGCTTAGACTTTTGGTTTCAAGTGATGTTTAGTCCATGTATGTGGGTCATGGTGTGATGGGCCTTGAAGTCTGGACAAGATCTGGTTCGTTCCTAACAGATCCGAATATGTACGAAGTAAAATTGAATCAATTGCCAGCCTCTAGGTAGACAATGGCGGTTTCTAGTAATTCATCCAAGTCTTAAAATCAGAAACTTTACAAGTTGATCTAAAATAGTTTTCCCCCCTCCTAAAGAAGAAATTTCAGAATGGTTGGTCTGCTTCTCTTGGCTCAAGCAGTTAGGATTTAAAAATAAGTTATGTTTAGTTCAATGGATTAGGTTTTGAACTGTTAACTCTTACCTTCCTTGTTCATTCAACTGCTACTTAATTTTAACGGAAAAGAGAAGAAGATCGAGCGAGACAGAGGTAGAGGATCCAATATATACTCATCTTGGGCCTCTTTCTAGATACGAGATTCAAATGGGCCTCGCTTGTTTGACAGGGTTTTGTGTCCAGTATTTACAAGTTATCTTAGCTTTCGGGCCAAGCTTGGGTCAACAGAAAGTTGGACGGGTACAGCTGATAAAGCCTTCCACGATTTTAATTTTGAGACTATATATCTAACAATCCTGAGCCCATCTAGATATTTCCGTTTAAGTTCAACGGTCCAGATACAAACTCCAATGTGCCAACTGCCAACTAAGCATAGGAGATCATCTCTCCAAGCATGGTTGACAGAAACAGAAAAACAAAATAGAAGATCAAAATCGAAAATCGAAGCTGAAAAAATTAAAAAAAAAGTACCCCAAAGCACGCAGCAGTAGCAGCATTTTCGTTTCTTCAATTGAATGAGGATTGCTAACTGTAATAACTGAACCAATCTCCACCGTTGGATTCCCATAAGAGCCCTACCTCCAATAAACTATAGGAGCTAATAAGAGCGAGGGATCCGAATTTGAGCGGCGAGGATCCAAATGACGGATCCGAATCTGGATCTGCAAGAATCGGGTTGGGAGGAACTGAGGAGAGAAGCTCGAAAGATCGAGGGCGATCTCGATGTCAAACTCTCTTCTTATGCTAAGCTGGGTGCTAGGTTCACCCAAGGAGGTTTGCTTTTTTCCTGCTACGTTTTTCCAATTTCCTCTCTCTATCTTTAGAATTTCGTTCCTATGATTGTTCTTTTCTGTTTTATGCAATTGCATTTTTATTTTCTTTTGGTAGATTTCTGAAATTGTGAACCAATTTGTTAAAAAAACTGAGCAAACTCCAGTGCTGAATAGATTGGAACTGTCAATTGTTAGGCAGATTTCTTCTAGTTAGGAATTCATAGGAATGTTGTGTGAGCATGCTTTTCCTTTGCGATGATATGTACTTACATTTAGGTTATTTAGATGCCGGTTCGCCAACGCTGGGATCAAGCAGGTCATGGAAGTCGATGGAAATGGAAATTCAGTCATTGCTTGAGAAACTCCTGGACACGAATGATGCTATGAGTAGATGTGCTGCATCTGCTGTACCCACTACCTCAGTAACACAGAAGCTTGCAAGGCATAGAGACATTCTACATGAGTTTACTCAGGTTATTCCGTTGACTATGCTGTAATGTTTTATCTAGACTGTTTTTAATCTCTTGAATTTCCATGTTTATTACAATGTGTTATTAGCCTCAAAGAAATATGAATATTCCATGATATGGAATAGTCCCATTACTTCTAATTCTTCAAAGTACTTATGTAAAAGGAGAAGAAATGGAGCACAAGCAACGCGTTAAAGTTTCGTGCAAATACTTGAACAAGAGTAGTTCTTTTATTCATAACAACACATGAGTACAAAATTTGCAATTGTTTGCTTGTTGCTTTTCATTTGTTTAATCCAGTGGAAGAGTCTCAAAAGATTTTTGGTCCATAGCTTTTCTTTCTCTTCTCTCTTTTGATAATATTGATAACTTCACGCCAATGATTTTGCATATTGTTATAGTAGCTTTGGAGCTCAAACTCTGATAGAGTTTTCTGTCACTCGTTACCTCTTCTGTTTTCTAAGTGTATACTAAATGAAACATTTTTTTCCATGGACTATTGTCAATACCCAAAAACCATTCCATGGACATTAAAATGAACTGGCTGTGTGAAGAACATGTAATTTCCAGCCTTCTTGTGTTTACAAATTACAATTAAAATTTCCCTTATATGCTGTTTTAGAGAAGTGGAAGAAGAGTCTGGAGGTATTGTGGTTGGCCTATTACAGGTCCAACTACTGCCCAAATGCACTGATTCGTGCTCAATTTCTGGATTTTTAATATATTCATGCATTTACACTGCCCTCTAGCCAAAACCTTGGGTTTCTTTAAGTGCATTATTTGCTACCCTGGTACATGGCACCATAAATTAATCTACCCATATGTTCCATAGGATTACCCCCACTTCTTGTTTTGGATGTTTATCATTTGGACAAGTTGATCCGTATTTCTATCCTTTTGAAGTAATGGTGTAAATTTTGTTAGGAATTTAGAAGGATCAAGGGAAACATAAATTCAATGAGGGAACATGCAGAACTTCTGAGTTCTGTCAGGGATGATATCAGTGAGTATAAGGTAATAACACAATTTAAACTCTTTCTTTGTTTCTCTCATTGCCAGTTCTGTTGATGTTTTTCCGAAGTTTATTGTAGCTGTTTTCATGCAGGCATCTGGGAGTATGTCGCCAAGAATGCAGTTACTAAGAGAGCGAGCTGCCATTCACGGAAGCATAGCTCATGTATGATTGCAATGTTCTTTAATCAATTTGTATCTTGGTGCTTGCTTTGTTCAAATTTCACCTTTTTGTTTTGGTCCAAGATGTTTTTACCTAGGAAGGATGCTGGTTTAGATGTTTTAACACACTTCCACTTGACAGCATAAAGTGGAATGAACATATTGGTCCCTAAAATCTGGTATAGTTCCCAAAACTTAAAACTTTTGACAAAAACCCTTGTTATATGAGATACACAACTCTAGAATTAGCCCATATACGTGAAAATATGAAGTTCAAAACTGATTGCGAAATGATATGCTAATGGAATTTTATGTAACCTCCCATGTACATGCTTGCACAAACATGTGGCAAGCTTGATCCTTATCTAACTGTGTACTGGTAAACTTAGGTACCTTAAATGTGTAGTTACATTTTGCTTGATAAGATGCATTTTTGTATACATATCATGTTGGAGTAGATAAGGGGAGGTAGTTCTTTTCAATCCCATAGATCTCGACCATGGCCATCTGATGATTTTAAGTTCGAACTCTTAAGCTTTAAGATGGAGTTTTAAATTCTGATTGTCGGAGTGTTTCCTTGGGGACTCTTGATAACGTTGATGTGACATATAGAAGAGCACTTTGGGCTTCCCATGTGAGTCATAATATATCTTTTGCTAGGTATACTGCGATGTACTAACAAAATGCGCTTGTAATTTATTTATTTTGGGTAGTTTTCCGATTTCCCAATCTGTAGACTTATTTAATTTTTATTTCCTTTCATGATATTTTTGCTTGATATAGATAGATGATGTGATTAATCAAGCTCAAACGACAAGGGCTGCGCTGGGGTCCCAAAGAGCCCTGTTTGGTGATGTTCAAGGGAAAGTCAAACTTCTAAGTGACAAGTTCCCTGTTATCCGTGGCTTGCTTGGTACTTTGTACTTTATCTTTATTACTGAATTTCTTGTTATTTATTTATTACTAATTATGTCCTTTAACTTGTAGGTTCGATCAGAAGGAGGCGTTCAAGAGACACTCTTATTCTCTCTGCAGTAATTGCTGCTTGTACGTTGTTCCTTATTATCTATTGGCTCTCAAAGTAACTTAGAGATGTGATTTGCTAAATATACAAATGTTGAAAGTGGAAGTGGTTTTGTTAAGAGAATTTTTCTTATAATTTGTTAGAACAGATCAAATTTCTCTGTAGCTAAGCTTCGAGGGTACCTTCTTTGCGGTGCCAGTACAAAGAAAATTTTATTTTTGTTTCATTTGCAAATCTCTTCATTGCTGCGACACAGAGGTTTGGTGTAGTCAATGGCGGTTCCTTGTCACGACGTGTGGGGTCAATTTCACTTTGTGGTCACAGGGACTTTGATCTAGTGTCAGCTGCCATGCTGCACAGGGCCTTGTAGTTGTAGCTTGCCTTCAATTTCATCAAATGCTTGCGTTGCGGGCGTTCGGTTGTTGTCGAGACAGTGGCGAGGGGGCACCGGTGACAGTCACACATATCTGGCACTTCAAACAAAATTATCAAAACGTCTAGGTTAAAATTTTCTTTTAGTAATTTTTGAATTTGGATATTGATCAGTGAGTTAGTTAACCCTAAAGAAAATGTCTCCCATTCTGAGTCGGAGAAAATGAAAATAATGAATGAAGAGGGAAAGAATCAAAGAAAGTTGAGAAGCGAGAATTGATCAGAAGTAGCTTACTAGATATCCTGAGAATCCTGCAATACTTGCAGAGAGGTGGACTTTAGCTAAAATTCATACTAGTGCCCATTTAAGGGGGAGACAGTAAACGCGGCAGCGGGTGAGCAAAGCAAAAATAAATGGAAAAGAAAAAGAGGAAAAAGGAGGAAAAGATGGAAAATAGTATGCAAGTATCTTACTTTCAGGTGTGTAAAGCAACGTGCCTCGAGGCTACAGCCAGTGTGAGAAGGGAGAAGGGCGAAGGGAGCCCGCCCCCGCCCATCTGTGCTATGAGACAGTTTGCAGTACGTAGTACGTACGTTGTGTTTTTTTGACAGTAAAACTATTCACCGTCTATAGGGCTACTAAAAGCTAAAGCGCAGCAGAGATTGAGATTTGAGATGCCAAAAGAGGCTACACCCTGTAATGTCATCTTTATTGGACTTCTACCCCAGCAGGCAGCAGGCCACCACAACCACCACCACCACCACCACCACCACCACCACACTAACCAGAGCTCCACCAAGATTAGAGTTCCAGCTTAGCAGGCCTTTTCCAGACTCTGGCTGGACTTCTACCGCGGAAATCTCTGTATTGTACTTTCTATATTAGTCTAACTTGTCTAATTTTTCTAATTATTACTAACTCAGCTCCTATTAATTAATCCTTATTACGAATGGTTGCCGCCCCAATTAATTGAACATGCTATTTATTCATGCGGATTCTTCTTGACTTTGTTGAGAAGTGTAGCTGTGTCATTATGCAGCATTAGATTAAAAATAAAATTAGTACTACCTCAAAATTATTTGCTGGGGCACTTGAAAAAAAAGGATGTCACAAGTCTTAGGAATCATTTAACTTTTCACATATATGGTCGCAAGTCTTTTTAACTGGTTATATGTCGACCATTAGTTGTTGCCCTCTGCGCTTTTTCGCCCTGTCTCCCATCGTTTATTAATTCCTCTCCCTTTGATGTTCAAGAAAAAATGTGCCGATTAGCGCAAAAGCTAAACAAAAGAAATTCGAATTCCCCTGTTTCGAATTGATTATTATTTCAAGGTTTTTTTTTTTTTTGGTCAAACAAGAGAGCCATCATATATTACTCAAAAAAATTTGGGACAGAGTCCCTAACAGCGATTGGGACTTGGTCCCTCGTATTACAATTTCTGGGAAAAATCATTCCCATTTGATCAGCTAGGATATCTAAAGTAATACAAGGAGGAGGTTCGTCAAAAACAACAAAATAATTTTCCATCAAGCAACTGGTTTTTGCTAGCTTGTCAGCACAGTAGTTCCCTTCCCTATAAGTGTGTTCCAGTGCTTGGTTCCTCAAGTGGCTCAAAAAGTACCTACAATCATTCAGAAGAGCAATGTGAGCATGTTTCTCATCAAAGCAATTTTTAATAAGATTTACGGCAGCTTGAGAATCAGTCTCAACAATGATATTTTGGAATCCTTTTTCGATTGCCAACTGCAAAACATCTCTTATGGCCCATAGCTCTGCACATGTACTGGTTGTAGTGCCAATTTTTCTTTGAAAACAGCCAAGAAAGTTACCAAGATGATCTCTGAAAATTCCTCCAGCTCCAGACGACCCCGGATTGCCTTGAGCGGCCCCGTCAGTATTCATTTTTATGTAACCATCCGGGGGAGGTTGCCATCTAACTTCAATGGTTTCTCTCCTGCCTCTTTCCTTAACACTGGGGGAGAGAGCATAGAATTCAGCAATGCAAGCTTTAGCCTCTTTAGCAACAACCATAGCAGGTTTCAAATTCCTTCCAAACACGACGTCGTTCCGTTGCTTCCAAATGAACCATAAAAAGAATGGAAAGACAACCTTCCAAGGAATCGAAAAGATGTTAGATGCAGTATTATTTCAAGTTTGTCTACATTGAGATCATGGAGGGATACATATAATTTATTGAAATTCAGAAAACCTTTTTCCTCAAAACATATATAATTTTTATGCTTTGATATTCAAATAATTTGAAACTAATTATGATAGTAAGAATACAGTATATAACTTCTAACCCTCTTGACTAAACGAACATAGGGAAGACAGAAAGCATGGGTCAAACTGGGTGTTCTGTGGAAATATAAATAGAGAGGTTGAATATCCGAAAACAGTACCTTCTTTATTATTTTTTCTTTAAAAAAAATAATTATAATTATTTTTTATACCTTTTTTTGGTTTAATAATAATGCTGTCGACGTCTGACGACCTAAGATTTTTTTTTTGAGAGACATTAGGACCTTTTTTTTTTTGTTGTTGCTAATATTAATATTATTATTTGCTGATCTCCAAGTCAACATCCAAAATTTTTTTCTTGGCTTTGGGTACAAAATTTTTAACATTTAGTTGATGAATATATATGATCACATGAAGAATGGCATATATATATATATATATTGGTGGTGGGCTAGGGAGGGACAAATTCTACATCTCATATATAAGCATTGAATGTGTCTACCTGCCATACATGTAAAAAATTTGTACATAACAGTAATTAAATGGTATACGTTTCTTGTAAATGTCAGGGTGGGGAACTTTTCAAACTAACTGCAGTCACCACTCACCGCATCAAAATTGTGAAGAATCACAGAGAAAAATGCTATAGATGAAAGAAAATATATAGATATATAATAAGGGCCGGACATTAATAGCGAGTCCAAAATGTCCAAGGAAAAGATTAAAAATATATAATATTAGATAGATGGGATTGTACTTCATAATAATAAGTAGGCCATTGGTCTCTGATGGTTAAGGTTTTGAAATTACAGGATTTCTTTTTTTCTTTTCATGGGAAGGAAAGTCTCCTTGCATGGTAGGATACAGTGAATTATATGTCTGAGTCCTATCTCCCATCCTTCTGTCCCACAATGAAATTAGAATGTACGAAGAGGCCGAAATGTCGAGAGCCATGTTTCAGCTAATATCTTTAATTTTTTTTCCTTATTATATACTAGCATTTAACCCACCAATATTTTACATACGGACTGACTAATTTACTATATATACTAGCTATGTGTATATATATATATATATATATATACTGAGTAGTTAAGAATCGCCTAATAATAAATAGAGTTAAATATAATAAAGAAATCGTAATTAAAAATTAATGGGAGTTGTTTGCCTATATATATATATATATATATATGCTTGTTTTCTTCTTCTTCTTCTTCTTCTTCTACATGCATTGACAAATTAGTAGATTTAGGAAGAGAATCAAAATTACCGCATAAAATGAAGAAAGAAAAAAACACATAATGATGGGTAAAAAAGGTGCATGGTTGCTAAATATGTGAGTCAGGGGGCCACCATTAAGCAATGTTTTTGGGGTGTGGCTCCAAAGGCGTACCATTAACTTCCAACAGTACCTGCAAGGCCAGCGATGCCCTAAACTACAGAGACATTCAAAGCCTGCTGCCCGAAGGCATCTATACAGGACCCACGGTCATTTGTAACTAAGTGACTCAAAATTTTACCTTTAAGGGCAAGATCTGGGGAAGGGAAAACCCTTTTGCACACATGGGGGATATGGATGGTGATAGTTTTCAAAAATGTTAGAAAAATATGACAGCCATCTTTTTCAGCAAAGTTAGGGTTACTTTGCAACATCTCTTGCAACAAAAAGTAAACCCGCCCCCTTCGGCCTTCCCCCCGTCTCTAGCTCCATACAGAGCGCGCAGCAGCAGCAGTAGCAGCAGATGCAGTTTATATAGGTATAGATATGGCCTAACCCCTTTTTTTTTTGGTGATATAGATATGGCCTAACTAAATTAGCTTAAAACCCAGCCAAGAGGAAAAATATATATAGAACCAAAAAAAAAATCTATATGCAAAATTGAAATTGGAAAGGACAAAATAAAGTAAATTCGATTAAAGGATCTCTGCCTTCTGTTCTCACTGACAACTACGTATCTCTGTAAATGTATGAGAGAGAAGATATGTGAGTGGTCAAATCGATATTTCAAAAGCTTTATAGCGTAATACTTTTTGTTTGATTTTGCTATTATATTCTAATAATTTGGGGGTGAATTCCCTTCCAAGGAGGCGCACAGTTTCTGAAAAAACGAGTCTCTCTAATTAAGCTAATTCCCAGCTCCTTTATATAGCAGGCATACCTATTCTTAAAGCTGCCAGCGAGCAAACTATAACTATTTGTCACATTACGGCTCAGCTTTGAATGTTTAAACAGCTGTGTTGACAATTTTATGGTCTTCATTTTTATGAATCAAGTTCAGTGAAATGGACATGGAACCAGAACCAGGAACCAGGAAACTAGGTCAGATATACCGTGGCGCAATTGGAAGTAATAAACCCTTTTGTATATATTTACTACTACGCACCCCAATAACATCTAGCTCAATTATATATTATAATTACGTTTAAGTTTGAAACATTTCTGCTCAAAAGACAAAGAAAACCTAAATGGGTGTCTTGAGATATATCTTTGTAATATTCTTGTTTCTTTTAGCTTCAAGCCCAATATATACAAGTGCAGTCGTTATCGATATAATATAGAACCACCCACGATTCCATTTTAACTAGTGATTCTAGACAAGTACTTTTTGATGACCAGTATGTTTTTGCTTATCTGATGAAGTGATAGCTAGATAGGAAAACTCTTTGCATATATATATAATCCAAATATATACTTCAATTCTATGACTTGTCATGAACGAAACGAATGAATGCGAATGCATGTTGAATATCATGAGAAAAGATAAGTGACAAGTTCTGCATCTTCCTTGGCTTTTCTAATTTGTTAGTGAAATTTAGAGAGAGAGAGAGTATCCCCATTTTCGGCTTTCCTTTAAGCAATATATAGTGGCTTCTTCTTTGATCCTTTTTAGCCGGGTGCCACTTTTTTACGTACATTTATATTAAGCTCTAACAGATAAAACCACCATTTCGGAAGGGGATATACATACTAATGAAAAGACAGATGAATTCCCCGTGTAAAAATGAGTGATGAGGTTCAACCAAAAAAAAAAAAAAGAGTGATGTGGTAGCTAAATTGGAGTGGAGGATGAATGGCAGAAATTAACCAGGTTAAACAAAAAGGTAAAGTGAAATCTATATGAAATAGGTTGCCCGGCATTTAGGGCTTTATTATTTGAACTAAAGAATTTTTTTTTCCCTTTTTACAAAGATATGATACTATGGCCCGGTTTGGAGAGGCACCATGGAATTGTAGAGAACCGAGAAATTGTTATTTTTGTTTTAAAAGTAAAGAAGGAAGAAAGAAAGAAAATAAGAAGAAGAAGCTTTTCACACACCCCCTCTTAACTGTGAAAACAACAGATGAATGAGCCAAAGCTAATCACTCCCATGCAAACGTCCCTTTCTTACTTCCTCTCCCCCACCTCTGCCGCCTCTGCTTCTCTCTCTCTCTCTCTCTCATACAAAGAACACATCCATTGGGAATGCCAACCATTCATTTTCTTTTGCCCTTTAATATCAGCCGTTTATTAGTATTAAATTTCTCTCTTTAATTTTCTTTGGGGACTAACCGGGGCCTGTTTATGATACATCAACAACTTGTACAAAAAACTGTTGAAACTACAACCATGTACAAATGAGCTATATTTACCAGTATATACAAGTGGAGAGAGAGAGAGAAGGAAAACAACTTTCTGGCTCTGTTCCATCTCCTAGTATATTAGTAGTAGTAGTTTCTATCTTTCTCTCTCTCTTTTCTCTATCCCTTCATCCTCTTCTTTGTATCTTTAGGAACTCAACAATCAAGAAGATCAGATCAAAAACCCTATCAAAATCCACTGATCAGTCAATCTATCAATCAATCAAATCAAAAGCCTCAAAAAGAAAAAAAATAAAAAGGAAAGGATGTCGTCCTCATCAGCTGCTTTTTCACCGGACCACCTCTCTCCCTCCGACCAGCTCTGTTACGTCCATTGCAACTTTTGCGACACTGTTCTCGCTGTATCACTTTCTCTCCTTTTCTTTCTTTTGTCTCCATTGTGTTCTTCCTTTTCTCCCCCCAAACCCTTTTGCTTTTCTTACAGTTGCATTTCTTTTCTTTTGGTATTTGTATATCATCATCAGGTGAGTGTTCCTTGCACTAGCTTGTTCAAGACTGTCACGGTTCGATGCGGTCACTGCACCAATCTTCTGTCTGTCAACATGCGTGGCTCGATTCTTCCTGCAGCTAATCAGCTTCACCTTGGCCATTCTTTCTTTACTCCTCAGAATCTCCTGGTATGATACAAATTAGGGTTTCAAATCCACCTGCATCCACACGATTGATTAACCCTTTTCTTTTTCTTCTAATATCCCACTCAACTCTTCGCATAACTTTCTCTTACTAAAATTTAGTGTTTCTGGTTTCGTTTTACACATAAATGCCAGGAGGAGATCCGCGCACCGCCGAACTTGCTAATCAATCAGCCAAACCCAAATGACTCGGTTATGCCGGCTATTCGAGGTGGAGTTGAAGAAATCCCCAAACCTCCTGTGGTCAACAGACGTGAGATTCTTCACATATACTACTTAATATCTTTTTAATGCTTCACGTTGCCTTTTTTAAAAGGTAGAAATTATAAGCTACCAATGGATTTGGGTCGATTTCTTGAGAAGTCATAGTTTCTCAAACCCTTTTGTACTTTAAACTATATAGAAAAATATTTTTTTAATTAGCCTTTTCCAATATGTAAAGTCTCTCTATCTCCAAACTCCAATTAAAAACGGGTTAAGGCAAAAAGTCAAGACCCTATGCTTCACAAGCTTACCTTCCTATAACAGTGCCTTTGCTCTCTTTTTCTTTCACCCTTTTAAAACATGCACGTTTAAAGCAGCAAGTCCACCGGAGGTCTCTTTGGCTTTTGTTAAGTTGCATCACTATTATTATGATTCCAAAGTTGAAACATTTTATTCTGTTCTTAAAGTTGAAAACTTTTATGCCTTCTACAACATATACTTGTTTTCTTCAGACAAAATTTCAAGATTCATTAGAGTATCGTAGACAACATTTTTGGGTATAAAGCTTTCTCTTTTTACACACACGGCTGCTTCTCAACTTCCTTTCTTTTCTATCTGGTACTTTATATTCCGTCAACCCTAGCTTACAAGATGTCACTACTCACTAGCTAGCTCTGTCTCAGTTTTGTCCATGTATATATATCTGAGATAATTAATTAAGAAAGAGAGAGAGAGTTGAGGGTTTTCTCCCCCGGAAAAATAGATGTAAAGAAGAATCCATGCAAAAGATAGATAAGAGAGATAGATCCGTTAGAGATGATGATGAGGTGATGATTAAGAGAGAGAGAGAGAGAGAGGAAGAGATAATGAAAGCCAAAATGTTACAAAAAAAGTCAGCGAGGTGATTTTAATGCATCTGTCTCTTTGTTTGTCTTTGCTCTGTCTGTTTTATATATGTCCAGCTCCGGAGAAGCGACAGAGAGTCCCATCTGCCTACAACCGCTTCATCAAGTAAGTCATCTTCATCATCATAATGAATTATTCTAATTTGATTAAGTAGTAATATACATATAATATTCTCTCATAAATGTTAGATATCTTAGGTCTTCTCACTACATTCTGGTATACACTTTTATTTTTCCCACTAATTTTGGTTTTGCTATGAAGTTTAGATGTAGATACTGTTTTAGGGTTTGAATGAAACTGTGAAGTACATGCATGATCTTGACATCTATCCATCAAATCCACAGGGACGAAATCCAACGCATCAAAGCTGGGAATCCTGATATAAGCCACAGAGAGGCCTTTAGTGCCGCTGCCAAGAATGTGAGATCCAAGATTCGAGAATGTCTTTTTACTCTTTTTATGATTTCCTTTTTATTTTACCTTTTTTCTTTAAAAAAAAATACACTACTTAACAACTATATATAGTACTTGACAAGTCCTTGACTATGTAATTCTAGTTCTAGGATCTCATTTTTGCTGAGGGCAACAAAAAGAGCTAGGGTTTAGTCGAGTTGAAATCGAACTAGCTAGTAATAGTAAACAATTATTACAAATAATTTTTATTTAATTTCGTAATTTATTTGTTTCTTTTTTGTATCTTTTAGTGGGCCCACTTCCCACACATACATTTCGGACTTATGCCTGATCAACCCGTGAAGAAAACAAACGTACGCCAACAGGTATTTTGAACCCTAAGGTGAACTAGAGCTTTACGAAACTCGTTTGTTTATTTTTCTTCTTTCTCTGACCATTTTCGTTTTGTTCTGGGATTGTGAATATATGTAGGAAGGAGAGGACGCGCTCATGAAAGATGGGTTCTTCGCTCCGACCAACGTGGGTGTCACCCCCTACTAAACAAGTGAAAATCTGTTAGGGGCGCCGGCCGGTTTCTTTTATTGTTCTTAATTCTCCGATGATCTCTTTCCATCTACTATTTTAACGTACGGTGTTATTATTAATTTTAAGATATGTGGTCTTAGAGAAGACAGTCCAAGACTTTGGGGTTCCTTTTAATTAGCTTTTATGTTAGTTTGATTATGGGGATGGAACGGAACGGATTTTGATGTCTAGAGTTGATGATGTTTGTGAAACCTAACACCTTTGTGTACCGCTAGCTAGCTAGAAAGAACTTTTATGAAGATGAAGGCTATATATTGTGCTCTGATGAATATATACTCTCAGATGCTAGCCCTTATGTCATAATAGTTCCTTCGAATATTGCTGATATGGTTAATCCTAGCTTTAATCTTTCCTTTTCAGTGTTAAATTTCTTAGTCTCTTTCCTCCCTTTCTTTTTTTCTTTTTTTTTCCCTTAAAAATTAATACGGTCCGTGAATTAACTAAAAAACTATACTCACTGCTGTAACAAAACATAAATGATACACACAAAAACACACACGCACATATATAAGATCCTCGTGATTTTCCTCAGGATCGAGAACATAAAAACTTGACGCTGAAACATTCATTTATTTCTTGAACTGTTGAATTTGATGCTGTTATTTTATTGTACACATGGGAATCGGGATGGGAGACGTCAATGAAAGCAAAGCACCATGAATGATGAATGTAAAGGAAATCTTTTTAACATTAATTCCCCTTTCTGATTGTGACGACTTTAGCTGTTGTCTCATCGGAAGACCAGAGTCCAGAGTCCAGCCTCCAGAACGAGAGCGATGATAAGTAGAAATATGAGAATTAGGTTTACTGCAAATCGTGTTGGGCAAACATCGGCCCTCTGTCCTTTCTCTCTTATAAGTGGGCCATTTGTTTAGTTTGCTTGCCGAACATTACACATGGCCTTGCTGTTCCCTCGAGATATTTGGGCCTCCTGATCATCACACCTTAACATTAAACTCTTTCACATGATCCAAATGGAAAGGATGGGCCTAAGAAATACCCAGACTCGTAAGTCATAACCAATCAAGGGTATAAGAAATGAATAATGACACCAACAATTGATTTTGGTTGGTTCAAATGATTTAGCATTTATTTTTCTTAATTAAGGTTTCTGGTTCAAGTATTATGAATGAAAAAATCATTGTTAAGTGAATTTTATCCCCATAATAGATTATCCCGACTTGAAAAAGATTAATTTTGGACTAAAATACTTGAGAATACTTTTGATTAAACCAAAATGAAGAAATGAATAATAGTGGTGGAAAGGTAAATTATTGTTTAATGCTTCTTTTTAGCCAAGTTGCAGAGAACTTAAAATCTAAAGTAAAGAAGCTCAGACAAACACGAGCAGACAAAAGCATAAAAGCAAAGCTAAACACGAAACGAAATTAAGAGTACCAAACTAGGATTATCTTCCATGGTTAGACAAAACGGAGTATTAATTCTAAAATATTTAAAGAAAATGACGATCCACTGAAATCGTACAGTGACTGCATAGACAATGAGAGAATATGTACGTATAGCAAAATAGCGATAATCCAACCATAGAGCCAGCTTCCTGCCATAGGATATAAGAATAGATTATCATCCGAGCAAAAGTGGCCATTAATTAAATGTGGGATTTTGTTGAGCGATTTCACCAAAAAAAAAAAGGAACTTTGTAAGTTGCAATGACAGTAGGGCCAAAGGGAGCAATAATACGCGGTTGGAATACACAAACAAGCAGGTCAATGCATACAATAATAGGAAACACGAGTACAGAGTACTGGCCAAAATCTCAGTTTGGGCGAAGAATCTAAGACATCATAAGCTGGTACGCAAGATGGAAGGATTTTGGGAGGCCAACGGCATCCAAGGATGAGATCAGGACAAAAGGACCAAACAGGACGTGCAGGTAACTATAAATCAAAAAGTATAATAACTGGTCGGTGTAATAGAACTGCCGCTAGATTATAAATCAAAAGACCACCTGATCCAGACATCCATACGAGTATGTGAACTGGGAACAAGTAACCGATCATATCCCTGTAGTTGCAACTTCCAGATGAATTAAGAATAAAAATAGAAAGAAGAAATCAACTGCACGTACCCACTAGGCACATTCACTGGAAATTCTGCAAGGACTCATTTCCACTCGTTTGAAGATATTGGCCCATTAGGCCGTATGTATGTGAAAAGAGAGCAAGAAGCATAAGTGAGTAAGGTTATTTAGAGGAAGTAAACCCAATAGTTGCACACTATCATTAATAGAGAAGGCAACCAAGCATCAGTTTAAACACAGAGTTAGTAGTACATACTGCGGAAACCCATACTACTCAAATCCAAAAGCTTAGCACCATAGATAAACTAGTAAATTAGAGAAACAGAAGAGCATTTTTTTCTGCAACATTGAAGTTCAAGCACAGTTCTTTTAGAGAATAAGTGCTTAGGTATAGAATCCAATTGGATAATATAACATCAAAAGTAAATAAGAAGATTATTTGCTCACATACATCTCAGAACTCAGCAGATTAAAAAAAATTAAATTATTGGGTCATATAAATTGCAGAGCAATAGTTCTCCTAGCTGGTCTTTTCACCACTTTTCTTTCAAAAATGCAAGTGTAGAGCATAAATGTCCAAACAAAACTGTCCATGGAAGAAGGATAGAGTGTAAAACAAACAAAAAGCAATTGCTTGGGGCCTAGAGCCAAAATGTTATCCATCAATATGAGCACATGCATGTATCACTATGCTCTGGATTCAATTGCTACAAGAAAAGCGATGAAAGAGTCTCTATAACCAACCAGCAGATATGATCTAATACTTGCCAACCTAAAACCAATTAAAAAATTCATATTAAAATACCAATGCAAGTTTGGTCAACATATTTGCTTTAATCAAAGAAACAACTTAAAAGTGGAATAATACAAAGTCAAAGTGTATAAGTAACAACTATGTGGATACACATTTGAGGTAGTATTTTTCTTGTGTCAGAAGAACTCAGAAACCTTAAGAGGGAAAAGGGAAAAATGCTTTACAGACTTTTCTACATTGGAGGACTCACATGAGACTTGTAAGAAAAGAAATTCACAACCTGGAGATGTAGTTGAGTATCAGAATATAGCTAAGAAGTTGCCACATCACGGTCATCCTTCTAGATCGAGTGCAAAGTGCAACAACAAAGTTAGCACTCCTTTAAGTGTATACATGTATAGGTACCTTGCAGACGACAATAAATCAAGGCAGCCACTAAAATTGAAATTTTGATCATTAGGATTCTCGTGTCATAATGTCATCACACCTATAATCCCAGCCTGTTAAGGATTCCAGCCAAATTAACCTTTGCTACAAGCTCCATTTTACCAAGAGGAGTTTTATTACAACTTAGATCTCTATATGATTCAATAATAGAGCATCTAACCCGTACATTTTAATCCACTTAAATAGACCTGAGACTGAATCACAGTCCTTCCAATTTTAAATCCTGGAACCACTGTGAACCCCACTTTCACCCGACTATGGCCAGGCAAGTTATATCTTTTGGCGACATCTTCCATGTATACCACTGAGAAATCAACTCCTCTTTCAACTTGAAATATCTCAACAATGGGATCAAACGAAAAGGCCAGCTCATGAAGTGTCCACATTGAACTAGCCATGTTAACAAATGATTCGTAGAATATGCTCAATGACCTCCATGAATTCAATACAACTTCATTTTGATCCAAATTGCTAAAAATTGATGACTCCATGGTGGGATGAATAAGCTCTTGATACTTCTTCTCACAAAATCTTGAGTATTCACAATTTTGGTTCCTACTCAGCAACTCCATGGGATTGCTAGATACGTGCTCAAGTAATTTCTTCAATGAACAAGTAGCATCATTCCCATTGAACAGCGCTTCATTCTCGCTCAAACCAAACCCTTTCAAATCAAAACCCCGAAACATTCCCAAACAAACATATGACAGAAAAGCAAATCTATTGTGCCCCTTCTTAGCATAATCAATATCAGGATAAACCGAATTCGCCACCAAATCAAGATCCCACCCAGCTTTTCTCATCAAACCAATCAAAATCTTACTGAACTTGTGGGTTGCTCTACAAGCATCATGCAAAACAGATTCAAAAACCCTAACAGTTAACAGAACATCACAAGCTGAATTCAAATTACCCGATAATTTTTTGGATAATTTCGTATTAGCCCATTGAATCTCAGCTAATTTCTTCCTCAAAGATGAAACTTCATTGTCTTTTTCATCAATCTCCTCTTGCAACCGGTTTGAAACCGTTTCCAAAGTCCTTAACTTGCTTTGATTCTCTTGCACTTGAGCTTCCAAGCAAGACCCAAGAGACAACCCATCATCGAAATTCGGATGCTTTCGAAATTCCCTATAGAAACGCTTCAACTCAGACAACCTTTGAAGATGAGAAACCAAAGCTCTATCAGCCGCTTTCACACTTTCTTCCACGAACGGCACGTGCGAAGTTTGCAAAAGCAGATAGGAAGCTTCAAACGAAGAAACAGCAGCAAAAACAGAACAAATCAGAGAGTCAGCTATCTGGGAATCGATGGTTCTCGTCTGGAAACTGTTATTGATCGAGGAAGAGGAATTCGGAGGCGGGTCAGGCTTGATGACGACAACTTTTTGGTCAGTGATGAAGTCTTCGGTGGAGTCGAGGAGGGAAAATCCGTCGGGGTCGGAAGGATTGTTGCCGTTGTGATTGTCTTCCTCGGCGAAGAACTCGAAAGTTTTGGTCTTGAAAGCCAAGGCGAACTTTTGGAACATTTCTGAGATTTGTGGGGGCTTAGGCGTCGTTGGAGCTGGAGAGTTATCCATTTCTGCAATAGAAATGGGAAAAAGGGAAAGAGTTTATTGAGTTTTCAGTTTGCCTCTGTTTCTTTTTGCTCGCTCTCTGGCTCTGGTAGGGAAAGAATAGTTTGTTTTTTGCAGAGGAAAGGGGAAGAGTCCTGCTTTGCTTTTGTGTGGTTTATGCCTTGGATGCCTTCGAAGGAAGGTATGTCACTCGTATGCTCCACTTTTCTTTCCTTCGCGTTTTCTCTGTGTTCTTTTTTTTTTCCTATAAATATTTTAAGGCCCTTTGTTATGCTGACTTTTGTTGTTTTTTAGGAATTTTGGGTAACGGTAATAAGAGGCAAAGTTAGGCTAACAGCTGAGTATGTCTTTTTAGGTGACGGATCGATCTGGTTTCTTCTTTTCTCTGACATTTTGCTCATCATCTTCGCTTTCTGATCTTTCCCCATTGGGTTTGGAGTTGGACAGTTGACTTAAGGCGGTTCTAAGCATAACCATAGAGTTGAGGGTACATGTACATCTAGTTGACCAAATCACTTTATTAGAAGTCTTAAATTAACTTCTCGTTCATTTTATTAATAATTATTTTTTAATTAGATAAATAGGAACAATTTTTTTTATGATTCACAAGCTGCTTAATAAATTAGATGTACCAACACACAATTCATGATTTGTTTTTCCCTCAAGGAAGATTTTAATGCTTCATCTGAACATTTGGCTTAGTTATTTGTAAACCATTTCTTTCTCAAGTGGTCGGCTTCCAATTTCCCCTTTAAAAATAAAATAAAAAAAGAAAGAGAGAGAGATTGACAACTCCAATTCACCCGTAGCCGTAGGAATCTAATTACTTTTAAAATTAATTAATGAATACAAGTCTTCTATTACTACCAAAAACACAGTTAGAAAACGAAAATATATACTCCATATAAAGATTGAAGAATGAGGAGCTTTATTTATATAACAAAATCACATGTATATACTAAGCTTTGTACTATATATTAGGGGTAGGTAAATATCAATTTTTCATGATTGTTTAGCAAAAAGGGTAGGCTATATTTAATGTATCGGGAAATCATTAATTGAACTTAATTTATTTAGTTTAATTTTACAGTCAATGGATTACTCATAATTTGAAAATTGCCCCAGTTTAGGGCAGTTGTCATTACATCAACATGACACCAAAACAAGAGCACAACACTAAGAATACCCTCTGCCGAAACTCCAAAAAAATTTAATGCCAAACCAACTTCTCTATTGTCGTATTAATGTAACAACCTGTTACAATTTCTTCGGCTAAAAAATAAATGAGAGAGAAGCTAATTGCAAATGGCCAAAGGGGTCTAGTTTCATGGGTCCAACAATGGTAAGATTAGATTACAGATACAATCATTGGTTCAAAGTAGCTTTGCATGTCTTTCAAGCTTTCATAACCTGTTGTGTTGATGTTCATTTTTGGGAGCCTTATCATGCTAGCTTTCTGCAACTTTTAGATCTCCTGCGATGCTTTTAACCGACACTTTGTAGTGGCTCACCTCATTACACGCTGCGGTCCCGGCTCTTAATTAGTAGTATAATAATTCCAACAATCCAAATTAATGGTCGTATATAATTAATAAAACCCAAAAGATAGGTTTAAATGGTAAATTAAAATCGTTTGGTAAATGAATTACCAACGAATTGGAAATTTATTTAGGTTCAATGCAGAAGTATACATACATGCTGGAGACGGAACTCATCGTCTGCCTTGGCGACGTCACATTGTGAAAAAGGAGTAAGAAAACGAAGTTTGAGCAGCTATTTCTATGAGTGTAGACCTAGTGGAAGAGAATCTCGGAATAGTTGGCAATGGGTATAACTCCAGCAAGAAACATCCAGAGAAGCCTTTTGGATGCAGGTTGGGATTTCCTCAAAGTAACTTGTTGACTAGAAACAAAGGAATATTTGTTTGGTGAAAAATCGCGCCATGATTGGGAAAGTAGGTTAGGGTTTGTTGGATGTCCAAGTCAAAGGGTGAGCCCATTGATTGAATATGCAAAAGAAACTAAATCAGCTTCATATGTTGAAACTCTGGTCCAAATAACAAGGAACACTAAAAGGAAGGCGACGACAGCATCTTAATTAGGAGCAACGCACTGCTAAATCTCCCTTTTATTATTGCCACCGTAACACACTTTATTCCCCACAGCAATAATTTTTATATAGATGTAAATTGTATACATATATATATATATAATATATATACATATATGTGTGTGAGAGACAAAGACGATAAAAGAGCGATCGAATTCTCTAAAATTTTCTCTTTTCTACATTGAAAATAATATATATTTCCCTTACTATTTTGAAAAATTAAGATCTCAACTACTAATTGTTGCGATTTCTTTTACCAATATGATTAATTCTTCTGTTTTACCTATATGGAAAAGGAAAGAAAAAGAGAAGTATTAAAATCTTTTAAGTACTTAATTATCTTTACAAACTATTTAGTTAGTTAGCTTAATAATTAAAGAGGGATTAATAATTAAAGAGGGATTAATTATTCTTCACGTATCGATAAACTTGGAATTGAGACGCGAGTGCTGTCTGCAATTCAGCTGTAGCTACTAGACATGAAAACGTGGAATTGCTGCTGGTCCTTTACTGTAAAGACAAAAGATAAAGCCTGGTCAAAACCCATGAAACAGGGGACCGTCGACCATTCAACTAATCTTTCATGATTGGATTGTTGGTAATGTATAGCAAAGCACTGGCATGCACCTTTAGGCCACGGCTGAACTTCCCCTCCATTAACCAACCAAAGTTCACTGGCGATGGCATATATATATATATATATATATATATATATATATATATCTATGCATTTGGGGCCTCCTTCATGAGATTGCTGAAGCTTTATTAGAATGGATCCAAACTTCACAAAAGCTTACACAGTTCCATGAAAGAATATTGGTAGCAGCAGTTATTACGGAATATAGCTGAAGAAGACACGCTGAAAGATATATTTTGCTTCTTTTCTTTGATTCAACTGGGACGGTTGAAGTAGTTTATTTATTAAATTGAAATCATGCACGTTTTAAATTGTTTGATTTTGTATATATATAAATGTTTTGAACTCTTAAATATTAAGTAGCAGAAACGACTGCTAGTTTAAGTTTCCATCTAAGGGATTATATAGAGGCAGCAATCAGCCTGGTTTGAATCCTAAAATATCTGTAAGTGACAACCATAGAATAATTTATAATGATTCATCATAGTCAATCACATGTTGACAGAGAGATATCGTTAATCTTGTGGAAGGAATCATGGTGTCCCTCAAATTGTTTGCGCACTCACCTGCCTCTACCGCCAACTAGATGGTAGGATTACTATGTAATTTATATTAATTTTGTTGAATGACCACCCTCTAATCTTTCGAATTTTTTAAGTGCAAACTAAAAGAACATAACTGTAAAGAAAAAGAAAATTTAAAAAAGATTCGAAATATCATACTACAATGATACTGAACATAATAGCATAATAATAACCAGAAGAAAAAAAAAAAACACATTTCTGGATTTTGTGTTGGATTTTTAATTAAAATTAAACAAATTAAAGAAATTAACAAAAAAAAAAAAGGTTGGATTCAGACTTTAAGATTATCTGTGGCCCCAATTGGGACTTTCATTTCAACGCTCTGGGCTTCTTTATAAGCCCAACTTTAACTTCCAAATGGACTAATTTTTTAAGTGTCCAAATTAATACGGAAAGAAACAATATTTTTTGATTTAGGGTATTGAACCACCGTGGACTTACAGATATATTCACCCTTTACACCCCCCACAAGGCCACCTTCCACTGTTTCCACTGTGGGCTACCGACTACTGAGTCCATTGCCGATTCTATATATAAATACAGAGTTGCGTGGATAAGTATTTGCAATGCAATCTCAGACCTAGACCTAGAATTATTCGGACATTCTTTTGTTAAACATGTGTAAACTCGTCGAAACCGGCAACATCAACATCGTCGTCGAACAAGCAGCGACCGAAACTGAAGCTGAAAGTCAAACCAATTCCGACTCTGATTCTCGTTACGCAAACATTTTAATTGCTAGCGAGGGCTCATGTTCAAGCGTAAATAACTACAGTACCGTGAACGAATTGATGAATGGGGAAGTAGAATCCCATCCCGTTGACGTTACGCCAGGTCAGAACGAGGCTCTTCACGACTTTTTGAAGACTTCAAAGGCTGATCAGTATCGTGACCAGCACCAGGACCAGGACCAAACAGATCATGACTAGCACGAGAGAGCAGCAGAAACAGAAGGGGACGGGTACGGAAGAGCTTATGGATGTCTAATGAGGATTTTCATGTATTTAAAAAGGGTGCTACGTATATTAATTATTATGAAAATCGTATCAATGCTAAATTAGATGCGGCCAAGAACTCTAGGGTTATATTCTCGTAATTGAATTTGAGTTCTTTATGTTCTAAACTTCTAATTTCTATAGTCAAAGATTTTGATATCCTCTTATATGAATTTTTTTTTTGGGGGGTGGATATATCCTCTTATATGACTGCCCCTGTCTTTATCGTGCACCTTTGAACATGTTGTCTGATTAATCCTTCTCTAACTAAGAGGCAAGAGGAGAGTTCTCACTTGTCTTTTATTGTACGGCTCTGGACCCTATAACTTATAACTGGGGCGATCATTTTACCTCTGCCTTGTATTTTACCTTGCCTTGCCTTGTTTTAGAAACTACTATTTCTGTTTTATACCTTCAATTGGGATTTTATTCAATGACTGTTACATGTTTTTTGAATTCAAATCTTCATTCAGGATCTTACAAATAGTATAGGCGACAAGATAATTATTTGTGGTGTGAGTTTTGACTAGGATTGAGTTTTTAAGATAAAATGAAACACATGAAGGATATTCAGGATTTTGTTGTGATCGATGAAATTGGGAATTTTCTTTTACATATTTTGTCATTCATCGAACAATGAGAGAGAGTAAGTCAAATCCTGAAGCTGAGGAGCATTTACATAATCATACCTGACAGTGAAACTTCGATATCGTGTTAGGTTACAAAGTTTTGTCTTTATTAATAACCATGCTTTCTCATTTAATTCAAGCTTGTTTTCTTTGCAATTACTTGCTTGTTTGTTTGTTGGTTCCTTCGTTTTGCCTGGCTGGATTGCTCTTTAATTAATTCACCTGCGTCCCTTGTGCAGTTTTGCTGCAAATATTTCAAATTGCAATTCAATTTTTCTGGCTTTTCTTTCCCCCACTTTTTCTTTGTTATGCTTAGAAGTTTACGGTAAATCACCCAATTCTAGATACACTTTTGTCTTTAATTTCTTGAACTTTGCGAGTCCTTGTCGCGAATATTTTACTACCTCATTTGCTTCTGCTTGATTTGTTTATTGAAAACGGGGAAACCGGCCTTAACTTTTAGCCTATATATAATTCAGCTAACTGGGGTTGGTCTAACGTCATAACTTTTTCCAAGTTCTTCGTAAGTGCTGTTCTTAACACTAAGAAGATTTTTCTGTTGTTCAAATTTGTAAGTACTGAAAATGCATTAAAAGTGTTTTGTATAAGTTGTAAATGATTCTGTCTAACTAAAATATGGAGTGTAAAAAAGAAGGGGTAAATTTTAGGGAATGAACAATGAAGAAAACAACACGAAGTTTGGTGGGAATTTTATGATCCTTTATGTGGTTTACGTATAGGAAAGACGTTATCGGAAGATGCGTGAAATAGAGTGTTCCAAAACGTTAGCTCAAAGCCTGAAAGGCTACTTCTACCCAAAAAAAAAAAAAAAAAGCCTGAAAGGCTACCACAACCGTACCATATTATATAAGCAAGTGGTATATAATATAAAAGCTGAATTCAAGCAATAAAAGGAGGATCTGGGGGGGAGTTGACGCATGGACATGATTCGACTGTCGATGGCTGATAGCAAAGTGGTGGGTTTTGGCGCTGCTTTGGCTCAGTGCTGCTGCTGCTCCTCTGTTGCTGTTTGGTAATGCGTACGGTTTTGATGCCATCTCCCTAAGCCCTCTTTGTCTGCAGCAACGCATTACTTGGGCTTACTTTCTTTATATTTGTATTCTGAAACTGAAATTACTTAAACAACCTCACCCCCCCCCCCCCCCCCCCCAACCACAACAACAATCTTGGTAAAATGACTCATATCTGCTTATTTTTGTTTATTGCAAGTAATGGTAGTAGTAAATTACTAATGGGGGCTTTTATGGAGTAGTATATTTTTTCAGATTCTAGTTAGGTCCAATTTTTTGACTATGAATAGAGTGATTTATGGAATGAAAACAACCGGTATTAATTGATTGCTTGGAATTTGAACTTTGAAGCATGTGCTCAGACAAAAATTCTTTCTTTGTGATCTTACCATACGCCATCATAATCATTGTCATTAGCAGTACTATTCCTTTGGACCCTAATCCCTGCGATTAAAGTTTGGGAAATGTACTTATTAACCATGGCAAATTGTAGTACCATTAGATTTTTGAACCATATATTTCAAAACAGTGAATTTCGGCTGACTTGTTAAGGTTCTTGTTTTCTTGTGAAAGGTTCATGAACATATCTGAAATCAGAAGCCTAACTTCTCTCCTAACTAGCTCAACACATGCTATATAATTCATAAAATGGCAAATGTCTAGTCCTTTTAACTTCGTTCATGTCTATTTGACCAGTTAGAAAATTCAAACTAGTTCAAAATCATCCCATCTAATTTGTGAAAGAACCAACCATCAATAATTGAGCAATTGAGCAGGAAATTGAATGGATTAGTAGTAGAAGCCATAGAGTTATCCAGGAGTACTGAATGAGGATTATTACATTGTAAAGCTGTAGAAGAGCTGAGCATGAGCCAGGATTTTGGACATAATCCTGAAAAAGATCCATGTATAGAACTGTAATAATAATTCCATAAAAAAAAAATTGGTCACTTTCTAAAATCCGATGCCACTTGCCACTTTTCTTTTACCGTTTTCCACCGAGAACTGAGAAAGGTCACTGTTTCTGGTCTTGTCATTTTGCACTTAGCACAGTAGAGAGAGAGAGAGAGAAAGAGAGTGTGTGTGTGTTGAAGTAAGCCATCCATCCAGAAAGAACCAAATGGTTAGGGTTTTAGGGTTTTCGGGAGATGGGCTCTTAGTAAACAACAATGGAAGAAGAAAGTTTTGATCTTGAGTTGAATTTTATTTTAATCACTGCTCTTACTCTATTTTTTCTTTGGAAGAACATCACTACTCTACTTTAAGTTTAAGTTTTAATTTTAATCTTTGAGCATTATATTTCTTTCTTCCTTTTCATTTCTACCCTTTCCTTTTTGGTCCTTTTCGCGTCCCCAGTTTCAAGCCGTGGGGGGGCAATTAAAATATCCATTTCTTTGTAATCTTTGCAAAAACTTTACAAATTACACTACACTAGAGTAGACTACAGTGACGTACAAATACACAAGCAAGACAGAGCACCTCTTTAAATGAGGCCAAGCTCTCTTTCTCTCTCTCTCCCCTGTTTTTTTCATTGGTAACAGTAACACCACCCCAGTAGCAGTTGCCAGGCGCCGTTTCTCTTTTCTTGCACTCTCCTCCTCCTCTCTCTCTCTCTCTGTGCAATAATGGTTAGTCCACCACTATCTTCATAAGTTCCTAACCAATCTCTCTCTTCAAAATTCAAACAAGAAAACAATGGCAAGTGTTTTCCTTTTTCTCATTTAAAATTCCTTTTCTTCTTCTCCAGCTTTCTCTCTCTATTCTTACTTCTGAAATCGAGCTAATTGAATTATGGTTTATCAATTTTCCATGTGAATTTACAGTTGTTTTCTCCACATCTACCTGGCTGGCTTCAAGTTCTTCTCACTGAGAAATTCTTCAATGCTTGTATAATTCATGAAGACGCCAAGAAAAACGAGAAGAATATCTATTGCTTGGACTGTTGCATCAGTATATGCCCTCACTGCTTGTCTCCTCACAGCTCTCACAGGCTCTTACAGGTTTCCTCTCCCCTTCAAAATTCACCTTATAAATCTCTCAGCAACCCAACAGTTTTTCTTTTCTTTCCAATTAAGTATCTTGATGATGCCACGATTTCAAGTTTCAACTTTTTGTCATGTTTCAGATAAGAAGGTATGTCTATCACGATGTTGTAAGGTTGGATGATGCAGCAAAATTAATGGACTGTGCTTTTGTCCAAGTAAGTCATGATTTTTGCCCTCAATTCAACTTCAACTAAACAACTTTGTGAGGAAAAAAGAAGAGACATTAAACAAAAAGCGTGTTTGAATTAGTTCCCACTGTGTTTTCTTTGAAAACACTTTTTAGGCTAATTCAATTAATTCCTTCCTTTTTCTCTCTCTCTGCACGCTTTGATATTTATGAACTGTGCATTTCTTCCTACTGACAAACAAAGGTCTTGCCTGAAATGAAATTCAAATTATGTGAATTGACTTTTTGGTCTGCTTCAATTATCTCCTGTTGGTTTAACCGCAAGATAAAATAGCAGTGTTAAACAAAAGGAACTTGAATTTTCAGAAAAGAAAATGTCTTAATTCTGAAAAAAGAGCTCCTCCATGGCGCAGACCCTGCAAACTAGTTGTATTTTGTTATTCTTCAATGATACTCACTGCCTTTCATTTCTCGTTCTCTTCCATTAGTCATACATAACAAACAGTGCAAAAGTGATATTTATAAACCAAAGGCCACAGACAAGGCAGTTCAGAGGCTCCGGCAACTTCTGCAGCACCTGCGACAGAAGCCTGCAAGACCCTTATCTCTTTTGCTCTCTCTCCTGCAAGGTTCCTTATTTTTATTCCCATAACTCCATTACCACCATCCCCCCCACTCTTTTCTTGTCCACTTTTGCACGTCTGTTTCTCACTGTTTCTCAATCATTTCACCCATCCTTTCTCTTTTTCCTTCTTTTTTTTGGTTGTAGCAGGTTAATTATTTGTTAAGAACAGAAGATGGGCTGTCCAAGTTCCTATTCGAGTGCAAATTTTTGCCTTTACCGGAGACGGGTTTTGATGATAGTTTGGTGACACCCGACTCTGTCCTTGAGCCGTCTGGTTCGACCAAGACATCTTCTGGGTCTGGTGGATGCGGTGAAGTGTGGTGCAGGGCGCTTTCTTGCACTGCCACGACGGAGGTAGTGAGAAGGAAGAGGAGTAGCTTGACGGTGGCATGTCGTCCGACTTGCCCTCCAGTATCCGAAGTTTCGGGAAGTTTGATGAACCGGAGAAAGAAAACTCCACAACGGGCTCCACTGTATTGAATTGGTTGTAGGGAAGAAAGAGAGAGAGGTAAGGGAGAATGGGACCTTGTTGGTATTTGATATTTCATTTAAGGCAATTTAGGGATTAAATGATTGAGGAACATCTCCCAATTTTGGTCATGTACACTCTCCTCCTCTTGCCTTGCAAATTATCCATCCTCAAATTTTTAAATTTATTTTTTCCTTTTATATAGTTATCATAGTGAGTAAAATACTGACAGAAAGTGCTGTATTATTGCATTATACCCTTTTCTGTTTAATGGGGGGTTTATATTAATATATACTACATATTTTAAATTTCCAATGCTGTTGTATGCTTTACAGTACTTTTATGTTAATAGTAGTAACAGTTTTTTTTCTTTAACTGTTCAACCTGTAGAAAATCTTGTTTAAGTGTTGCGGTTGAATTTGTCCTTCAAATAGCCTAGAACTCAAAATTGAGAGAATAAGTGAATTGAAAAAAAATGCAATAATTTAATATAGGAAAAATTGAATACTTGATGATTATGTAGATTGTAGAGTGGTGGAGCAGAAAGCTGCAATCTTGATGAAGTGATTGCAATTGCAAATCCAGAACTGTTCTTTTTTTCCCTTGCTTTTCTTTTTCCCTGGACAGGATAGGGACTAGAGTTGGAAGGCAAATAGGCAATGGCATTTCAATTATTTACTGTTTCCCTTCCCCGATGTCTCTTCAATTGAGAAAAGATCAACTCTTTTGAGTCTTGACTAGTCTAATACAAATTTTGCATTTCAATCTTGGTTGGAACTTGTGACATTAATTTGGTGATTAAATATATACTTTAGTTAGTGTTATGTTTTTTACGCATATGTATAGCATTATGCTACTTTGAGATACGTGTAGACCACTGTAATAATAGTGTTTAACTTGATTCTCTTTCCTTTTAATTATTGGGGGTACTGGTACAGTACAAATAAAGGAAATGTGGTTAATTAGTATTGAAATACTAACAAGAACAAGAATAAAAAATGTTGTTCCTTTACGTAATTTTTCCAGGAAAAATTATGCTTTTAGATTCGTAATGTACTAGTATTTAGTCAGCTTAGAGCCTTTGACACTTTATGGGCTTTTGGCTTTGGGGGTCATTTCGGTTGTGTCAAACTTTTCTTTTCTATTCAACCCAAAAAAAAAAAACTTTTCTTTTCTAAAAAGGTCGGGAAATAAAGCTTTTAATTGCTACTGGCTCTTCCATTTATGATCTACGGCTATATACTGCCAATTCTTTCCTCATCGCGTAGGAGCAAGTTGAGGCCTTAGACAATAGAAGAAGTAAGCTGCCAAATTGCCAATGTTTTCATTATGAAGAGAAGCACTTGGACAGCTACAAAGGTATAATGGGTTCGGAGAAGACATTGATTATTTGGATTCTGAAATGGTGAGTGTCATTAAATGCTTCATTTGGAAAATACCTAATCTTTGGTAGTTGGGTTTCCAGCATGTTCCTCCCTCTGCTGCCCTTTTTCTCCAAATTCCAATTGACCCTTCTTCCTAAATCCTAGCGTTGCGAAGTTTCATTTTCAATAACATTATCCATATTTTCCATAGCTATTTTCAGTATTAAATAATGGACAAGAGCTTTGGTTCAAATAATCAAATGGGCAATTATGTCTCCTTCCCCAGCAAAAGTTTACCCTTGTATGTTTTCATATACTATTATATACGGATAATAAAACTAAATAATTCTATGTTTGTTTGTTTTGTTGAATCCAGATATTTTGCTGTTTAGATTTTCTTCCAACCAACGAAAAGAAAAAAGGAGAGAGAAATATCGATCCTTTTGGAAACGGAACAGTAGATGGATTGTATCGGTCACCTGATGCAAGGACAAGTGTTTGGCATTAATTGATCCTTTCCTGCTGTGGGTTTCTGCCACGTATCAGGATATGTATTGGTTTTTTGTCATGTCTGCACATGAATACAAGTTGTAGCCTTCAGAATAGCTTTGAAGCATGCCGACGACGTCTGTATTTAAAGAAGCAGAGAAAAAATTTTACCATGTCACACGGCTCCTGGTTTTTATCATAAGAAAACAAATACTATAAATAAATTATGGGACCATGGTATGCTCCAGCTATGGCTTTGCATAAGCCATCAGATATGAAGTTAATCGCCATCGATCTTACTTGTAGAAAAGATTTTATGTGCTTTCTGGCTTTGTAAATGGGCTTTGCTTGCTTGGTGCTGTTGATTGTTCAAAATCTCTGACAGGAAAAGGAATGAAGAGAGAAGTCGATTTTCTTTTCATTCACACAATCTAAAATGGGTCCAGAAATTTACAGTAAGGTTGCATTCGCATCGGCTGCCGTGTATAGCCTATGGACCAAAGTAGGGATAAATGCTTTCACCATTTATCACACACTTTTTAACTCACTGTATTTGTAGAGCACAAATTCTAACAATAGCAGCAGGCTCTTTGCCTGTTCAGCCCTCAATCTGGCACCCTCCCTTTTTTACCCCTTACGTTCATCCTTTACTTTCTGGTCAAAGCCTTCTGCAGTTCTGCCATTTCTCATTTTAATTCTAAGTCCCGGTATAACAAAAAGGTAGAGAAGTCCATTAATTTAGCATTCCCTCGTCAATTATTTGTTTTCTGTTTGGTCCCAGTGTTTAGCCTGGATTCATCCACCGACTAATTCTAATTCAATCTTCAGGTGTCCACGGTAAATGCTTTACAGCCTTGGGCATGGATCATTCATGGTTAAAAAATTAGGCAGCAGCATCACTTGGCAAATATCTTGGAACTTGGGCTCGGTCTCGATTTCACCCATCCGACTTAAGGGATGGACTTCGTATAGGGCCGGCGTTCGCCGCGTTCCAGCTCCAGCTCCTGCATAGTCGGCCACTGAAGCCTGAACCGGAACCGCCTTTGCCCACTTCAAGAATTTAAAAAAATTGAGTTAACGGCTCAATATGTCTAACTTATGGCCAAGTGCCACGTGGAAGGAACTGCTATCCACAAGCAAAAGAGCGCTTGGTGTGAACCAGTAATTACCACCCTACGCACACACAGACGATTCCATCACCATAACTGGCTAATTGCAGTTCAAACCGCATGTAAACATTTGGGTAACCATTTTACAATCCATAAAACATAAGGCGATAAAGTGTTTTTTGTACATATATTTTCTGCTGCGCATTAGGCCTTATGTTGGATTTCCAGGAACCACCGTTCCTCAGCTATTCGGACAGAAAACAATTAGGATTAGAGAGGGGAGGACCCCACAAAGATAACATGGATTACAGAAGAGGTTTCAGATTACTAAATATACATACAGAAGATGCTCCCATGCTACTACTAGAAGATAATTGGAAAGTTCCGGCCTTCCAGGGCTATTTTATGTCTTTGACACTCACAAACACAATGACTCTTTATATCAGGAAACTCTTCACCAAGTAGAATAGCAAACTTCAAAGACATAAACACTATTAACAGATACTATTATCATATTTCTCTCCTCCATCAAGCATCTAACAGCTTATACCACTGCAGATCAAACTGCTCGCTTCTTCAACAAACCCAGTTTCCCAGACGGATGGGGATCGATTGCATCCAGCATTGCTTCCAACTCATCCAGCATTGACCTTCTAGCAGCTCGAACCATAAGATCAGCACCCTAAGTTCAGAGCAAATATGTGGCCATAACAACAAATTCAGAGCAAGTATGAATAGTTGAACAAAACAAGGGATAATGAGTTGCCATGGCGATAATTCTTCAAATAATTCTCTAAAAAAAACTCTTGACTCCATATAGAACACTACTGCATTCAGTTAAACTTATCCATACTAGTGTAAATTTTAAGCTTGCTAGGAGACTGTTGCCGAGAAATCCTTTACATAATTTGAACACGAGAACCTAGTATCAAGAAAAGAGCTGAATTCAGAAAACTGCTATCCAACTAAGAAAATTGAAACCCACACTGCAAACTTGACTTTTACCATTCCAAAAGAGGGGAAAAAAAAAGAGTTCTTCCCTATTACCAAAGACTCCAAGACCACAAATCTACGATATCAATCCGCAATGTCAATAGAACTGATGAAAGATTATCTAATTGCATGATGTGAGATGAAAGACAATATGGATAAACATAGTTTTAACTTCGTTGATCAGGACTCATCAAATGAGCAAAATAAGCAAACAAAATCAGAACAAAGTCCAACGTAGATAACAGCGAAGCAAAAGCAGAGTGTGGCACCTGAACAGCATCGACGGTGAGGATAAGAGCGATAATACGCTCAGAGAAGCGTTGGCGCTCCTCGACATCGCGTGAAATGCTCTGCCTATAAGAGTAGTTATTAAACAACGACCTGATTTCCTTCAATTTAGTCTTCGCCACGGCCAGCTCTCGCAACGATCGTAAAGCCTTTGACCGACGGATCAGATACGCTCTGAAGGTCCTCTCTATCACCAGCGCAGCTTCATCGGGTGATAACACCTTCCTTTTTCCTCTTAGACTAGACACTGCTCCAGCTCTCCTCCCAAAAGCCTTTCATACATTTTACAAAAACCTTCAAATTAAGCAGAGCGCCAAGCAACTAATACATACGAGACAATAGTAACTATAGAAAGACAAGAAGTCAAGAAACAGTCAAACTGAGTGAGAAGTGCGAAAACCTACTTGTCTGAGAAGCGTAGTCGCAGGATCAGCCGGCTCTTCGATCTCAACGACACGCGCGGAACACTCTCCCTTCGACTTCTCCTTGCCTACCGCTTGGGATCCCAACCCCTTAATCTTGAGTGGCACTTCCTTCTTCTGCGTACCGTTAATCTCAACTTCACGCTTGCCGGGTTTCTGCCTTGCAACGTTTCCATCCTTACTTCCCTTGATTTCAGCCGTCCACCTGTACTTCCTATCAGTCCCGTTCCTCTCCGGACTCTCAATCTCAGCCGTCCACTCGTACTTTCTCCCCTCCAAACCCTTGATCTGAACCGTATATTGGTACTTCGCATCCGCTTCACTCTTGTCCGTACTCTTAACCTCGGCTTTCCACGTGTACTTCCTATCACATTCCTTAAACCGACCGGTTCCAAACTCCAAACCTGAAATCCGATCAAGTAAAGTCCCAGCTCCAAAACACAATCCTAACCCACCTGTAGTTCCGATCCTCTGATAATGCGACGCAAAGGGCGTTTCGAAGTAGCGGGTCACATTTGTAACAGCGTCAAAAGCCTGATCAAAAGGAGAAAGTGGTGAAGTAAACAGGGTGGGACTCGGCTCCAAAATATCAAACGGGAACGACAGCTCAGACTCGTCATATAACAAAGAAATTAGGGATGGCGAAGGATCGAAAAGGTCGAGCGCTCCGGCGAGAGACATGGGCGTCGCAGGTTTCAGAGAGCGTGACAGGATAGACTGGGGGAAAGTATGCCGGGGAGAGTGCGAAAACGAAAACGACGGTGTGAAATCGGGGAAAAGGGAGACGAGCTGGGTAAAATGTTGAATTCACGTAGTAGACTGGGGGACAGCTGGCGGTGGCGATGGAATTGGACGGTCCAAAGGAGCTATGGTTCGCCGCGTACGGAGAGGTTTATTATTGACGTTTTTTTTTTGGGTTACAGATTATTATTGACGTTGACAAGTTACATGGTCATGGATAGGAAAATTAACTAGGTAGTCTCCGACCCAAAAATTATATGTACAAAAACTTATTTTTTTTCTCAAATATTGTTCATGTTAGTAATTATTAAAATTTTGTCAAATGTCCATTTAAATTATAAACCATTTAACAACTTTTTAATATAGTTAGAAGTAAAAAAATTTTCTAGAATAATTTTTATTTTTTTATGAAAACTACTTATCATAAAGTTTAGTCCTAAATTTTAAACAAATAGCTATTTAAGAGTAAGTTTTTAATTTTAAAATAATATTGTGGTAGGATTTTAGAAAAAAAAAATTTTATTGCATATCACAAAGTTTAACCCCAAATTTTAAATAAATTAGCCATTTAAGGGTAAGTTTTGAATATTAAAATAAATATAGTGCAAGATTTAAAAAAATTAATTGGAGTTTTTGAAATAAATATATTGTGGTAAAATTTTAGAAAAAAAAACACAAGAGGAATAAAAAAAGTTAACAAGGTTAAAAAAATTAATTAATTAATGATATGAATAAACACTTGATAAAGTTTTAATAACTACTAATATAAAAAATATCTAAAAAAAATGATATAAGTCTTGTCCAAATTATATAATAGTATTGTGCAATACTATTAAATTCTGATTTTATTTGGCAATAAAAAAATAAAACAAAAAGATACTCCTACACTGGTCTACTACTAGTAATGGCATGGGACAGCGCGCACAACTTATGTTGATACTTGATAATCAGCATGTTGCATGTGAACTCGTTGTAGAAAATCTTCGCAATAAATAAATTCCATAACAACAATCAAAATTTTTTTTCTGGCCACCAATCAAATTAAGTAAATAGGTTTTTTTAATGTAATTATTGATCATCTGGCCAAAAAAAATAGAAATTATCAAACTTTTCCATATTCATT
This sequence comes from Microcos paniculata, assembly GCA_030664755.1. Lineage (NCBI taxonomy): Eukaryota > Viridiplantae > Streptophyta > Magnoliopsida > Malvales > Malvaceae > Microcos > Microcos paniculata. The sequence goes on from CP131461.1 coordinate 39,802,978, forward strand.
TGTCAACTGGTACTAGTAGATATGTATTCACAAGTTTAAACACGTGATGATGACAGCTATATCTATTTGCATAACCAAATTCTATTTTTAATGATAGTAGAAAATTTGTTGAATACATTAGTCAAAGAACAATTGTCGTGATCATGCATGTGTTAGTATGTTACTAATGTTAGTGGTTAGGTGTTACTACTTGTCAGTCATAAGGACTTTAGATGTAGCAGTAGTAGTATGTAGTAGGGGTGTTCATTTTTCTTTTTCTTTTTTTTTTCAATTATAGGTATTCGAATTTGATTAATAGTTTACGATTAATTATATTTAAGTCAAGTTGAATCTCAAATGAAAGAAGTTCTTTTAAAACTTTTGTTTTTTTTAATACATAGAAAGTAAGGAAATAGATTTACATAAAAAAGTTTCGAATCTGAAATTTTTTATATGAATTTATTAACCTCTGATAACTTGATAACTTGACTAAAAAGAGAATTTCAATATATATATATATATATATATATATATTTTTACAAGATTTGAAACTAGGAATGTCAATTTATCCTATCCCTGTTGGGGAACCCAACTCCCTGACCCGACGAGATCGAGGTCGGGGAAGAAATTTGGGGAATGGGGTTGGGGATGAGAATTTTGTTTTATTTTCCGGCGGGGTCTGGGAAGGGGACAAAGAATTCCCTCCCGGCCCGTCCCCATCCCCATCCTCGAATTCCTTTTTATGTTATATATATCTATAATATATATAAAAGTACGAATGGTGTAAAACTTTTGAATCGCCTAAAATACCCTTTTTTTTCTAAATATTTCAGAATTGTCATTGATGTTGTTGATTTAAATTAAAACTCTTTATTTATTTCTTACTAAATATTTTGTATATATTTATTAAATGATATTTAATAATTAACTAATTTTACTTTCATCATAACTCAATTCCCACTCTATTATATTTAAGAAAATAGTTTAATTAGCATTCAATTTCATATAGTTTAATTTGAAGTTTACTTATCTATAGTTTAATTAATATCCATTTTAATGTAACTAATTTTACTTTCATCATAATTCAATTACCACTATATTATATTTAAGAAAATCATTTAATTAGCATTCAATTTCATATAATTTAATTTGAAGTTTACTGATCTATAGTTTAATTATTATCTATTTTAATGTAGTTTATTTTTCTAAATTTATTACTATTATTTTTTTTTGTTATTATTAATATATAACGTATTGTATCACATGCAGAGCATGTGACAGTGAATGACTAGTATATATATATATATATAAATTTATGTATTATATTATGGTTAATAGCAATATATATATATAAATTTTAACCCAAGAAAAGTAAAGATATATATTATATTTTTAAGAGAAAATATATACTATGTTTATATATAATATATATTATATTTATATTAAATGCAATATATCATGATATATATATAAATTTAAAATGAAAACCAAGCAATAAAATTAATTTTATTAACAAAAGACAAACTTATTATTATGTTTATGAATAATATTATGTTTATGTAAATTTTTATGGCATCTTTTATAATAAAAAAGTAAAATATACTTTTTAATAACATAAATATATATTTTTTATATATGCAAATCGAGGTCAAGGATTTCCCATCCCAGTCAAATTTTTCACGGGATCGGGGATGAGAAAAAATCCTTTCCTGAATCAGAGGTTGAGGCCGAAGACAAGGACGGGTTAATAGCGTCGGGTCAGGATGGGGAATATATCCCCCGTATTTTTCTTGCCTCATTGACATCTCTACTTGAAACCAAAACCTTATTTAAAAGACAATAAACTCCTTTACTGCCAAAAAAAAAATCCCAAACATTTAATTGGCTATGTTCAAATTTTTTTGAGAAATTTTGAGATTTTAATTAATTTCTTTATTATTACTATAGGATGGCTTTATGGTTTTCCGTTTTAGAGGGAAAAAAAGGAAGAAGGAAAAAGCCCATCTTATTATGTGTCACTGGCAAACGACATCAAACGACCTTTATGAACTGCTACCCACATCAACGGCTCAGAATGATCACAGATGTCACGAGCATGTAAACTAGTATTCTTCAACGAGTGTTCGTTTTCTGAAACTACACTCGTTTCTGCCGGCCCTTCCTTTTTCTTCCCTATTTCACAGATTTTAGTACTTTTTCGTTTTTACCACGGTTCCTACTTGTTTTTAGTTTTATTTTCGAAAGAAAAAAAAAGTATTTTTAACATAATTGTTGATTAGAAAGAAGCCATGACTGCTGGAGATTTTCTCAATATTCAACCCACAGAGCTTAAATTCCAATGTAAGTTACGCATTCTTCTTTTTCTACTTTCATGTCTGGTTTCCTATGAGTCTTTCAGTAAGGAAAATCAAAGCCAAACAAACGAAACGAAATAAGGAATGGTTGGAGCGTAATTTTTCTGTCTCATCTTTACGTAGTAATAGCTTGCTCAATATCACTTCGATCATTGCGCCCCCCACAAACTAGATAAAGGTTTCTGCAAAAGTTAATTTCGTTGACTTACTTAATACTTTTTCCCCTTCCTATTATTTGGTTATATGGCTTAATTGATAGAAAGTCAGACTCGGGCCTTAGTTGATTTTATTTTGATTTTTGGCTGTGATTTTCTTGCACGGGATATGTGGCATGCAATTTCAAAGTTGAATTGAGGAAGCAAAGTTCATGTTCTATGCGATTGACCAACAAGTCAGAAAAATCTGTTGCCTTCAAGGTAATTTATGGTCATTTCATTATTGGATTCTAGAATGAGATGCTTATATGATACCACTATAAATTCCCTTTTAAAATTTTTAACAGGTCAAAACAACCAACCCCAAGAAGTATTGTGTCCGTCCCAACACTGGCATTGTTTTACCTGGAAGTACATGCTATGTCACTGGTAAGTTTATGCCTTTGATACCTGCAGCAGCTAACTCTCCGGCATTTGATCGATCTTCTCCAATTTTTGTTTCTTAGAATGTATCTTATTTCTTAATGGTTTGTTGATGTGAAATTAATGCTGGCAGTTACAATGCAAGCTCCAAAGGAGGCACCTCCTGATATGCAGTGCAGAGACAAATTCCTTATCCAGAGTGTTGTTGCTCCAGAAGGTGCAACTACCAAGGACATAACCTCAGAAATGGTATGATGCCTATGCCACTGTTGTTTCTCTTGTTAACATTAGGGTCTCTGCTTTCTGCTGTTTGAATCTAAATTACTGTGAATTGGAATCCAGTTTAACAAGAGGTGTGGTTGGGTCGTGGAGGAATTCAAACTGCGGGTCATTTACATTCCTGCTAATCCCCCCTCTCCCGTTCCCGAAGGATCTGAAGAGGGTACTCCTCCCAGGACTGTGCATGAAAATGGGAATCAACATGTTACATCATTTGAGGCTGTAAGTGGCTTCTGTAGTTCTTGGCAGGAAATGAAAACATTATTTGTGCTTTTCCTCTTAATTTTATCGACTATTAATCGAGAATGCCATTGCCCATTGGTAATATACTTCTTCTGTCTTTGTTGCTCAATTTAATACCAAAATTTTAGGTATCAAGATCTTTAGAGGAGACTAAAAGAAAGTCCTCAGAGGTATTTCCATCTCTCTTTTGTTGTATTAATATATCAAACTTTTGCAATGAATTAGCATTTCATCCTTATAGTTGTCAATTGTCATATTTTCTTGGTGCACAACTTACTAGTAGTTGTTATATCGTGACTGCTTAGGTTCTTTAACGTTTCCTGTGCATCCAAGCTCCTTATTGTTATATGAAATATCGTTTGAAATATGTAGGCAGTGAATTTTCTTGTTTTACTATTTGCTTTATGCCAATTGCACTTCTAATAAAGTAGTTATAGACTCCACTGGAGTCATCCTTTCATTACATTGCAGCTAATAGTTCATAACACAATGCAGTATTATGTCATTTAGATCAAGATGACACATTGCCTATTTGCTAGCAAGTTCCCCTGTTTCATAACCCATCATATTAGATATGGACAGTTTTGTTACACTTCTACTTGTCATTTCTTATAGCATTGTTTCAAACGCACTTTTGTCCCCAGGCATGGTCCCTGATCTCAAAGTTGACAGACGAGAAATCTTCTGCTTTGCAACAAAATCAGAGGCTAGCTCAGGAACTGGTATGACTGTCTGGTGGTAGACATCTTTATGTTGCTTATTCTGCACTGTAGAATGTTATTATTGTTATTTGTTCAGCTCATTATGTCTTTGCCGTTTTACCCATTCTTCATGCAGGAAGTGATGAGAAAAAATGCTAGCAAAAGTCGTGCAGGTGGCTTCTCCGTATTGTTTGTGGTGCTAATTGGTCTGCTCGGTGCCCTAATTGGCTATCTCATAAGAGAGTTTAGGAAGAACTGCAGTTGAAACCATGTTCAGAAATATGGGGCAAGCAGTAATTGGCTGCTCTTTTATAATTTTCAAGATGCGTTTTGGACCTTGCTGTTATTTTGTACAAAAAAGCGTAGCCCCGATAACGTTTAGTACAATGATTGTTTATTCTAGTCAGAACAGGTGAATTGCGGCGGTTAGGTACTCTCAAAAGTATGCAAACTAAGATATTCTTAATGAATTGCAATTTTCCTCACGGCTGCATGGGTAATTTGTTCATTAGATCATAAGTTCGTATTTTGAGCGGCTTGGCCAACGCTGATTTTATTATTTCTAAACTGCTACATTGAAATCCTAGTTGATGGATCCCCCGTCTTTTCCAGGAAACAGAAACAAAGAAAAAGAAATCCTAATTATTCTCAAAAAAATTAAAATGGAAAAGAAACAAAAACAGTTAATCAATCTTAATATAAATTCAGATAAAATGCTCCTGTAGGCCTCTTTCCTTCTTGTCGTTCCTGCTTGATATTTGTAGTTAGATTTTGCGTGCGAGAGGGAGGGAGGTACAGTTGAAGCTTATCTTCCCCACAGACGAAGCATTAAAATGGTTGGTATGAGAGAAAAAAAAATTGGGAAAAGAACAAGGAATATTGCCCCATTCTTCATACGATAAAAGAATAATAATACAGGAATGATACACTACAAAACATTGATATAAATTTATTCATAGGTGGAAGTTAATTGGAAGACTTTTTATTTTTTCTGTGCATAGAAAGTAAGAAAATGTGTCTACTTGAAAAATGAAAATTTTCAAATATAAGACCTCCCCATGAATTTCTCAATTTTTAACCAACTCAGTTGGAAGTTAATTGGAAGACTCTATTTCTTGTATCCATTTGTCAGCATCCCATACATCTCGATAGTTGTCACCATAATATGATTGAATTTCCATCATGGAGAAAAACATTACTTCCCTCCATTTTTCCAGGGGCCTTAAGTCCAACTGAGCAACAAGCCAATTTTCATAATCAAACTGCTACAAGACAACAATAAAGTTAATAAGCGAAGAGAGATAGAGAAATATGAGTTTGGTTGTGAAAATTGGGAACCTTGTTCTGCTGAAGCTTATGGGTCTTATCCTTGGGCAATCCAGCCTTCTCCATCTGATTGTAAAGCTCTCGAACGGATTCTGCCATCTCTACTTGGCTCGGGAGTTCTACCTTGCCAGACAAAACTTTTGCCACCCATTTTGCTTGCAATTCTGTTATTATTGAGGGCACTGCCTGATATGTCGAAAAGTATTTAGATGGTGTTAGAAATGGGATATGCCAAAACCCTGAACAAATGTAGAATGAAGATGAAGAAATCTTTGGCTTAGATTGATGGCAACATATCCATTTTTCTATGCTAAACCATTTGATCAACATTTGAGGAAATTTCGGATAGATGACTCCTATTAGCTGGGCTTGAAAGTTGAATTTCTTCTTCCGATTTCAGGAACATTTATTTGCCATGAACCTTTTATGCTTCCTAACTATAACCAAACAGAAGAAAAAAGATTACCCTAATAGGTAGTCCAATGAAAGAAAGCCAAGGGGCTAAGCTTGGTGGAAAAACATGTTTATACAGAGGTCCAATACGGTTGTGCTCCACAGTAATTGTCCCAGTTGATCTAAGAAATGGGAAATAGTATTTGTACCTGCAAGAGATTTGATTTGAGAGTTTCGAGTAATTCTCCAGCCAAAAGAGGAAAATAGTAGAAAGAATAGATTGAAGTATTCAAGTATTTTTGAAAATACCCAGTACAGTGAATAATGGCATCTGCATCAACAATTGATCCATCTTGAAATACCACCTTACCATCTTTACGAGCGCATTCAATCTGCAGACAGTCAGAGAAGTGAGCCCCCTTAAAAGTTTAACATTTAAAGCAACTTAACTGGTAAAATGAACAAGAAACCAGTGAATGCTGCCAAGCGTCATCATGATTTTCCAGCCTTTTCAACCGGATATCAGCTCCTCTAACAGCCTGATGAACTTGTTTTGCAAGAGGAGAGATCTCATTCAAGATGTCACAGGCACTTGTTCCGTTCCCAATGACGATCACTATCTGTCAGCCAGAACCAAGAATCAATTTATCAAAAAATTAAAAAGAAAAACATATTACCATGGACGCGCAGCTTCATGCAGAGAGCTGCAGGGTAGTAATTGAAACAGCAACAATAAACTTCGATTGTTCATTAATGCTCCATACCTTATTTTCAAACTGTTCAGGAGTCCGGTAGCTGTGGCTATGCATTTGCAATCCTGGCCAAGTATCCCTGCCTAAAACATGATAGGTAAAATCAAATAGAGTTGAAACAAATCTACTTTAAATTGGAATGAAACTCGTGTTAATTCCTTGGAAGGAATAAAAAGATAGTAGGATTTTTAAAACTCAATGAGATGTAGAGACCAGGAAAGATGACTGCTAAAACTTAATAATTTGCCTAGTTCGGGTGAAGTGGATTATTATGTAGTTGTCACATTGAGAACGAATTTCATGGATTTGGAATGTTTCAAAACAGCAATAACGAGGAGAGTAGATGCACCATTTTGTTTCTCCAGGAAGGTCGAGATTGCAGCACTAATCGAATACCTGAAAATTCTGCAAGTTTTGGCTCCGTGTGTTTACCATTGCAGACAACCACTGCTTCAAACGCCTCTTCTTTCGATTCCAATCTCGATTCCGTCCCTCGAGTTCTAGACTCAACAACCCACCCATGACTCAGCTCATCAACTCGTTCAACCCGAACTACCTCATGCCCGAATCGAATCAACTCCACCAACCCAAAATCCTGAGCAAAATCCTCAAGATACCTGAGCACCTCCTCATGACCCGGGAAAGATCTCGGATCCCCACCTGCTTTCTTCACAAATGGATAGTCCAAGAAGCCCATTATGTGTCTAGGGAGATTCACTCGAAGGGATTTGTAAAGGCTAGAATGCACTATTTCCCGATCTGGGTCAAGGCCCAAAGGGTCGGTCTCCACCCTTGGGTCATAGACCCATGTGCCACCAACTCTGTTGCTCTTTTCGAATACCGTGACCCGGTGGCCTTCTCTTTTCAGCTCCCTGGCCGTGGCTAGGCCGGCAGTGCCAGCTCCGATGACCGCCACACGAAATGATTGTGCCATTTTAGACACTGCAAGGTGGGGCGACTTAGCTGTTGATTAAGTGGAATTTTATTAATATACTGCAAGATTTTGATTCCTTAAAGCCACAATCGACAATCATTTTTTATCGACGAGAATAGTATAATAGCATAATTTAATGATTTATGAAATTTGGTTGTCTTGGCTCAACTCCGAACAGGGATTTACTTATCAAATATTTTAATCCAACTTGGATGGTTAGAAAGAAACTTGACAGCCATGATCAAATTTTTCACAGAATAAAAATTTTACACGAAGCTGTAAATTGCAAGGCTAAATAACATCCATAGATAGAAAAAGCCTCCAAGTTACATGAAAACTATTGAAAGACAGTCAATTGTTCTAAACTTCTTTTCCAATAATAACAGAAGGAAAGAGAAAAAAAATAGTAGACCCCGAAATCTAAAGCCTAGAATAACAGAATCCCTTTTCTATTGATCTGAAGATCTGATAAAATTATTTTGAAAGGCCGTTGTCATCGTCTATCTTGGTGCTAGCGGTAGGCTTGCGGTAGTTTTCTTCAATGTGCTTGGCGAAAAGAAAGCCCGTATTTGCGAGCTTTCCGATGTTGGGAACGCTATAATTCTGAGCGATGTAGACGCCGACAAGCGTCCCAGCCATGAGAGAGAAAGCGGTCCTTATTATACCCATTTCTTCGATTGGATCCAAATAAGCAAGAAACGAACGGTAAGAGGGACAAAAATGAATAACGAGAGGCGATAGCTCAGTTTCACCGTATTGACTTTGCTCAGCAAGGATGAAGGATGGGGCAATTTAAACCGTATTGAATTTCACTTGGCGGTCACTCAATTGACGTATGGCCCAAGTCTTTCTATTCTTTATTTTGTAAAGGAAAATGCTAAGGGATTGAATTTTGTACGGAAAATAAAAGGTTATTGTATACTTCGTTTAGTATGTATTTTTATAATTTTTTAAAGATAATAATACTCTTAATTAAGTTTAGTTTTAAGCAAAAAATTTTAATTATAATGGTAAGTTTTAAAATTTAAAATATACTATTGTAGAGTTTAAAAAAAATTCTCAACAAACTTGTTAAAATTTAACCTCAAATGATAATTTTTAATTTTAAAGATAAGTTTTAAAGTTAAAAAAATATTATTATAAGATTTTAGGAAAAAAATTTTCTTCAATAATATATTTTCTCGTCCCTATATATGTAAGGAAATTTCTGTTATATAAATTTTTTCTAACAATAATTATTATTTCTTCAAAATTCAAAGTCACTTTTCAACATTATATTAATTAGGCTTAATCAATATCATAGGTATTTGTTAAGCAAACCCTTTTACTAATTAAGTATTTACTCAAATGGTGACCCCTTGTCCAAGGGTCAACCGAGCAATTTCAACCTTTTGTTTTTTTAGGATAGCAATCTCAACTTCTTAGTTCTTAAGCAAATGTTAAAAATTAACTAGAAATATATCACATCAATATAAGTTATTTTGTTGGGGTCAATTTCCCCCTTTTTTGGTCCCTTGGGGAGAAAGTTCGTTCTGACTTCCACTGTTTGAAGAGAACACGAATCATTAGTTAGGGAAGTAGAAGTAAAATATAGAATTCGTTCGAAAAATGATCAAACACTAACAGGATAGATTAAATATTAGCATTCTGGCTGAGGACAATTTGTAGCCCTTTCTTGTGGAATAGCCAGTTGGTTAATTAATTTCGGATTTTGGTAAATTTACCACGGCTAGCTGTATAAGAGAAAAGTTGAGAGATGAAAAAGTTGAGAGAAAATAAATTTTGAAGTGGTTAGTTAGAGAGAAATTTGAGAGAAAAGAAAATTGGAAAGACAAATGTTTCTTTCATATTTCATATTAAAAATCTCTCCAAATTTGAAAAGAACAATGAAGAGAAAATAAGGTTAGTCTAATTAATTAAGGTAAAAGTACTTATATATCATTCATTATAAAAAACATTATAACATATAACATTACTACTCATTAGCATACCAAACAAAGGGTATAATGATAAAAATATATTAAATTGATTTTCTTTCTTCTTATTTTTTTCTTCTACCAACCAATGAGAAGAAAGAAAATTAATTTTTCCACTAATTTTTCCATCTCTATTACCAAGTATACTAGAGGAAAATTAATTTTATTTTTCATCTTTATATTTTCTCCTCCCCTATTTTCCCTTTTTTCAATTTTTCATCATTCTTATCAAGTAAAGCTAAAGTGTCAAAGAAACAAAAAATTCAATGGAAAAAAAAGGGAGAAAATGAATTATATCTTTTAGTGTAGCAATTAGCCTAAGAGGTGGGAGGATTAATGATTAAAATAATATAGATTTTCCGTGATTATTATGTTGGCTTCCGGAAAGTAACATACAGGTTATGTTTTGAGGACGTACAATGAATACCGAAAGGCAAAAAAAGAGGGGGAAAAAATGAGAATGTACCTATAATTGGCAATGCTGATCGCAACATTTTATTTGCTGATAATAGTACTATTTATCACATGAAACCCAATAACTAGCTAATTTCCTATACAACAAGGAGAGAATGGTAAAAGGGGCCCGAATTCAATACCGTAAACAAACCGAAAACACACATCAACAGATCAACTACAACCGTATGTACAAATATATAGTTTTTCCTAACACAAGACACGGCAGAGAACAGATTCAGAAGTAGATAGGTATTAGAGCAAGGCTTTGTTCTTTCAGGAGCTGAGAAGCGTTGCCGTGGTTTGGTGCTGCTCCACTTTCTGCCCTGGATTCGCATCAGTACCAGGTTTCTCTTCGTTTGCTCTGCGAGGACAACCGCGCCGGTTGCCTCCCCGAATTTCTTTTTGAAGGTGGCAGCGTTGGAATCCTCGACTTAAAACCACCCCGAACATGGTCCCCAACAGAAACGTGGCACCCGGCTTCATACTTTTCATTTCGATTGATGATCAACTATCAATATTTGGCAAATTCAGGAGAAATTTGGGATTGCTTTGTATGCAAGTGAAATGGGTTTAAACTTTAAACTATGCTGTTCTAAGGCCTATTGCCAACGATCATTTATACAGAAGGCTTAGACTAGGCTAACCCCTTCTCCAAGGGTCCAGGTCAAGGTCAACCCAGTTCCATTATTTTATCTTTGCTTGAGCATTTACTTTCCTTTGGCTCCACAAAAGAAGTTTCAACTTTCAAATCATGATTCATTAAGTTGTTTCACGTTTGTCTCGAGGGAAGGACGGAAGGTCAAAGGTTTTAGGCAACTTGGTTGGACCCGTTCCCTCTTATGTGGCTCGTTTGTTAAGAAGAAGAGCCCAAACAAATCGACAGGCTTTAATTCTTAGAATTCGAAGAGCTTTGAGCTAACGTCTCTAATTTGGTCCATGTCAGATACGCGCGCTAGGCTTCCGAGTTCCGACCTGTACAACTTTCTTGGAACTTTGGGGCCTTGGGCCAACATTTTCAATTTTGTAATTGGGCTACTTTCATTGAATGAGCTCAACAAATTCTCGGGCTTTTCATGTTAGTAGAATCCAAGAAACTTTTGGGCTGACATCGCTACTTTGTATCCATAATAAAAAAGGTCCAGATGATATCTCTTGGTTTGTTTGGACTTTCTATTCAATTGTATCTGCCGTGGTCAGGATAATGCCATGAGCCGAATTAATGCACTTAAATCATGTGGCAATGTAAACATACATACTATATTTACGGCTATCAATTAGAGCCACAATCTATCTACTGTGCAGCTAAAGGACAAACATAATCTTCCTTTGAATAATGTCAATCACAAATTTATAAAAATCTAGCTTCCAACTCTCCAATACCATCAATTCCTATCGCAACATTGCAAACTTTACCCAAACAAAATTCTCTACAAATTTCTGGTCACAGGCCAACCTTGCTTTTCATTGCGTCTTAGAAGAATAATGGCTTTGAGAGGTTGCAAGGCAGCGGCTCTTTTCATTTTGCTTAACATCTTATTTTTCACTTGCGTTTCATCTCATAAGGTCGCTCCATGCCCTCCACCAAAAACTTTACCTTCGCCTCCCTCTCCCTCTGTCACGAAAAAATGTCCCAAAGATACGCTTAAGTTCGGCGTTTGTGGGAGCTGGTTGGGATTGGTTCACGAGGTGGTCGGGACTCCTCCTAGTAAAGAATGTTGTACACTGATTTCGGGTCTAGCTGATCTCGAGGCTGCATTGTGTTTATGTACTGCGATTAAGGCCAATGTGCTTGGAGCTATCAAGCTCAAAATTCCTATTGCACTCACATTGCTTGTAAATGCTTGTGGGAAAAAGGTCCCTAAAGGCTTTGTATGTGCATAGAATTTCCTTTGTCTCCTGTCTTCTCTTTGTTTTTTGACAGTAACTGTGATCAATAAACTAAATGGTTGTGTATATTGTCCCTTGCTTTTATTATTTACTGGATTCCTTGTTTTTTTGGTCTGCTTCCTTTCCTTAGACTAGTCTCTAGTTCTAACAACATTTTACCTTGATTCGTCCTTTCACCGGAAAAAACCTGATCTGACCCAAACCCAACCAATTCACCTTCCAAATTATTCTGCGTACAGTACAAAAGAAAAGGTTGCTATTAAGGGCATCTATCTTCGGTTTTCCTACTGATTTATAATTCTGGTTTTTTACCACCGGCTTTGCTGTACTAAGATTCTAAACGGTACTTGGTAGATAATAAGTCAGATCATTGAAGTTCACATGATGTCCTGCTCCTGAATTTCTGTCTCACTTTTTATTCCAAGTCGGACAGATTGCGTTGAAAAAGAAAAATATTTTTGAAGACGAAGAAGAATAAAGAAGACAAAATGGCAATCAATATAGCAGATTTTTCTCGATGCCATTTGACATTTGCGCTGTGCATAGCAAAGTCCAAATTCCAAAAGGAAGCATCTGATTTATTATTGTAAGTCTGTTTCATAATCCGGGTTTTTGGATGATTAAGTCATCGATCACCGCCCAGCAGGACAGTAACTACGTCCACAAATTCTTGTCGTCTACGATGATTATTCCACTTTGGGTTTTGTTTTTGTTACCGTGAATTTGTCCCATATATCGATGATTAACCCATCTGCACGTGAACTTTCTTTAACCGCATCATGTCATTGCTCCCTCCTATACCAATACTAAATCAATTCATGGGATTTTGTTGATATATAAGGGTTGAAAACAATCTTAAGTATTTCTTATTCTCTGTTGAACAAAAAATATACTAGCAATATATAGTCTTCTTCCCCATATGGAAAGTGATGGAGCAACGTCACAAATTTGAACTTTGTTTCAGTTAAATGGAATGATCCAATCAATGTAGTTGACACAAGCAGATTTGGGAAAAATTACGGAGCTCTGTTTAACTGCTCTCAGTTCGAATTTTGCTTAGATATAAGCACATATTGCAGTCACAACGAGCAGAAGTGTGGCTCGCTATATTCAAATTCTCTCCGCAACATATATCAATATACGACTATGCATGCTGATTAACTAGTTAATGCTATTAAAATCATTATCATAATCAACATAATACTGTAAAAAGAATCACACCGACCAAGAAGACTAGATGAACATTAATCTAAAATGTTTATTTCATTTATCAGAATGGAGAATACATAAAAGAGCATTATGGATCGAGTTGATCACAACAAACTCAAACTGATCAAAATAACAACGTCAAAAGAAAAAACAATTGAAAGCTTTTTAACAACAAAAATAATAATAACAATAATAATAATAGTAAAGAAAATGGAGATGATCCAAGGCGTTGAGATAATAATAAGTGGAAATTAGGCGCATTGGAAGCCTTTAGGAACATGTTTACCACAGTAGTTCAAGAGCAAGCTCAAGGAGAGAGGGACATTAAGGTTAATCCCCAAAACACTGGCCTTAATGGCAGTGCAAAGGCAAACAGCGGCTTCGAGATCAACAAGACCGTCGATAAGAGAGCAGCAAGGTGTCTTTGGTGGGGTGCCAACAACAAGGTTAAGCAAGCCACCCAACACGTTGGCACATACCCCTAGCTTTAGGGTATCCCTAGGGCAAGAAGCTGGCTTAGTTGGTGGGGTTGTCGAAGGTGGGCCGCTCTTCGGTGGGCGTTTGGGAGTCTTTGGCTGGGGTGGGCAAGGGACCGAAGTTGAACTCACCAAAGTGAAAAAGAGAAGGTTGAGGGAGAGGAGAAGAGCGGTGGTTGCCACAGCCTTGGAAGCCATTTTTCAAACTCTCTCACAGTCTTAAGAATATGCCACCTGCAATAGAGGAAGGTATTTCTTTTGTGCTTGAGCTTGAGAGTGTGGTGATTATAGTGAGCTAGGTAAGGGTTTATATAGATGGGAAAATCGATCGATAGTTTTGGACTTGAAGAAAATGAAAGAAAGAGACCCATGTGAGCAGATGTGATTAGATTTAAACACTGCAATGGTTGGCGGTGCCAACTTGGAGAATAGGCCATGATTTACACTTGGGAGCATTGCTGGATTTCTATTATTTTGCCGAGTTGTTTTTTAAAGACTGTATCCTTTGTTTGTCTACATCTCATCTCAAGTCATTCTTGGCTTCTTCTTGTTAATTTAGCTGGCTAATTAACTTGTTCTGGAGATAAAAGCTTGAAGTGACTGTTTCTGAACATAAAACAGAATTTGTTTTGAGGATCCCATCAAACTGAAGCCCTCCTTAGCCCTGTGACACATGACCTCCCTGGCTCCCTCCCTAGTCCCTAGTACTGTAACTCACTTAAATTTGAATTAAATAATTTTCCAAGAAAAGGATAGCCTCCTTGTCTGCACTGCATTGCATATCAGATTGTCATTTCGGGTGACTTCAGATAAATACAATTATTAGAGTAGGCCTTCAAATCTGGCGTACTTCCTTGAACCCCACACCAACCATTCACGGGTTCCATGTAACCCAGAAAAAAAAGGCATTAAAGAATTAGAATTATGTGAATTCAAAATTGACTTTGAATCTTTTTTTTTGGTTACAATGCGGGGTAATAAGACTCGGGGAGCGAATGGCAGAGGTCGAATCCCTACCTTGGTGACTCTCAAGTCTCTTAGCCATCAGGCCAAGAGGTAGAGGTCAAAATTGACTTTGAATCTGATACTTAGTAGAATGAGTCTGAATGACCTTGTTTACTCATCATGATCTTTGACGATCGGCTTATTCCTCGCAAAATTAGCATCAAGCCAGATGATACAATCCTTGATTGGAAGAATTGATCTTGTTCTTGATTCAGGGAATGTATTTCTTACTGTAAATTTTGCAAAATCGTCTCACTCTCTGCTCATAAAATTGGTCATAATTTGGTTTCAAATGCTTTGACTCCTAATTATCCTACCGGCAGTTCCAACTGGCCAGAAATTTTAGTGATTACTAATTATCGTTCTTTTTTCCCTTCATTTTCCATTTTACTTTTTTTTCTGGGAAAGCAAGGTGGGTCCCCAGTCCTTTGTGAATTAGAGAAAGATATCTCCACAGGATAAAAGATGAAGTGGGTGTTGGGGGGTGGGGAAATTAATGAAAAATCCAAGATCTGTTTGCTCCCGATCGAGAGCATTATCATTTCAACCGGACAGATAAAAGTATGGGTATGCACATCTGATAACAGCTTGGAAGTTCTTTGCTGTTAATTTTTCTCCCTTAGGTACGGCCATCAAATTTTGATGATGATGTACCGACGAGAAAGCTGATAATTAACCACCCATCACTTGAGCTTGATTGGGTGCTTGAGAGACAAAAATTTAAACCATACATAAGTTTATGTGTCACTTCACATCACAAATCAAGATCAGTAAGATATTATAGCTTTGATTTAAGAAGATAAGGATGCAGCCCAAACTAAAGCAACATCCTCGTACCACCAACCCCATGCCAAATTATAGAAACCTAAATTCTAACAGCCATAAGTGCAGGTGAAAACATCTTAACTGCAATGAACAGAGGTCCTTTATTCTGAACCATATTCCTAGAGATGGTACAGGTGAAAACATTGTTCATGGTAGACTCTAGATGGCTATTCAACATTAGAGCAAGTCCAAGACAAATTAGCAATCCGAGATAGAATTCAGTATTCATGAATTGAGGCAATTCATTGAGGCTTCAAAAGAATGATCACACGATGATGTCCAATCCGAGTCTCACTGATTCGTCCGAGGTGACGTAGGACCTGTTAAACAGCACGAGGTGCAATGATCATGCTTTCCTAAATTGCCTAATGCTTATATCAATAACAAACGTCTTGACAGTCTGCAAGGGGGGTTTCAACATTGTTCGATATAAAAAATACTTGAATAACACTCTCTATTTGAACATTTTTATCCCATATATCTTAAAGAAATACAAAACTTGGCAGTCTTGGATCACATACTTATATTCCAGGACTATTTAATCAAATTACCCTGTCAAATATTGATTGAAACAAATCAATTTTCATGACGAGAAAGAAAGGTGAGAAGAAACTCACAGTCAGGATGGCTTTTCCAGTGTTGTCAAGCTTCAGTGTTGGTCCTTTCAAGTCAGATTCAAGGAAAAAATGCTTCCCCTTTACAGCATCTGCTGTTGCAATATCTCTCAGTTCCTGCATATCAAAACCTTGAAAAATTCACTTGAGAATAATAGCTGTTAGTTACCATGTTCAGCACCATTTTGCTGCATGCCAATTGTTTGTAACATAGAATGTGTCTAATGTTGTAGAAACTAGAAAACAGTAAAGGAAAATGTTAAATTCGTATCAGTGCTCTGATACATCTTCTGATGAGATTTGATAGTGCTTATGATTCAATGGAACGACACAGAAACATCAACTGCTATAACCTGGTTAGGTTTCACTTACCAAAGCTCTCTCCCAAAGATTTTCTGCCAGCTTCATGAAGAAAGGTAAACTATTAGCCATGACCACAAGAATATGGACTCTTAAATGAACACTGATAAAAGCTTGACATAAACCTTCTTTTTAGGAGCTCCAACAAGCTGAGCATTTGCCTCACAGTATGTTGCCATGTCATTAATAGCTGCATTGACCTTCTCAAGAGTGAGCCTTCCTCTCATGTATCTGCACTAGTGCAGAGTTAGTTATACACAGAGATTAAACCTGTTGTCGTTGTTATGTCGCATTAAATTAAACAAACCATAAGGGTTCAACAAGGAATTTGTTGTAGCATCAAAATTGAAAATTAAAAAGGAATATATACTCACAAGGCCAGAGAATCCAGTTCACCGGCAGTTATGTACCATAATGGTGGAGAACTGCGGGCCTTCTTCTCCTGCCATCATAGGGGAAAAAAGAAATTAATAAATAAGCCCAAGATCAGATCAATCAGTTCAATTGCTATGGTGCTATTGAAACCTTTGGTAAAGCAGCTGGCTCCTCGTCTAGTTTTGAAGAGCCAAGATTAGGCTGTGGTCGTTGCCGCTGTTTACAGGCTTCTGGTACCAAACTGAGAGAAAAAGACAGAACAAGATGTCACCATTTCTACATCTTAAATTAAAATATAGTCGGTTTTCCTGAATAAATAATTAGGAAAGAGATATAATGTAATTACCCTCTATCAGCATCCAAATTCAAAGTTGTAATTTTTTCAGGCAAATATGAGGGAACATAAACAGACATACTCTGCAATTTCTTCTGCTGCCGCAGTGATGCGGCAATCAGTTTCTGAAATCATCGCAACGATTCAATTCAACAAAAAATTAACTTAAACAAAAAGGAAATTTTCCCAGTTTGAAACCCTAATTCCCATATTGAGACAAAGATATTAAGATTTAGAAGTAAAGTACTTTGGCTTTGGGAATTGCCTCGGTTTCCTCACGCAATCGGTCTTTGATGACCTGTACTTGCAGCTCCATCCCCTTCAATGCTGCATCGATCGCAGACAAATCCGTCACACTGCTTGCCGCGTACACTGAAACCAAACGCAGAGTGTTAAGCTGAAACGTCGGCTTCTGATTTCGCCGAGAAAAAGAAAAGGGGAAGGGGGTGAAGGAACAAATTTCCGAGTTAACTCACTGTTCCGTGCAATTACGAGTTCTTGTAGCTCAGCGATTCGGGTGTTGAACGAAGATATCAGAGAGTCAAGAGATGAACCAGCTTGCTTAAGATCCATCTCTCTCGTATTCCAATGGAATCGATTGGTTTTTCTGGTCTGTGACTGTGATTTCACTTTTCAGTTTTCAGTTTTGAGGGGTTTGAAAGTTATGGCGGGAAAGAGAGTCGAAAACGATCCGAGTTGAGGAAAAGTAGTTCAGCCACGCAAGTGGACAAGGTGAGTCTGAGTCCTGAGAGATCCAAATCCAATGGACCCAACCAAACAAACTCTGGCCCAAAAAATGCGGAGATTGGCCCATGCTCGTAGCCCAAGTAAGGGCAAATTTATTCTTTTCTTAGAATAAAAGTTTAGGCTAATTTATTTATGGCTTAATGATCAAATTGGTCCCTGAACTATATTAATATGGACAAATTGGTTCCTCAATTTTTATTTGAGACAAATTAGTCTCTGAACTATTATTTTAAGACAAATAGATCCTGAATGAAAAAAAACTCATGAATTAATCTGTCCAAAATAAAAGTTCAAGGACCAATCTATCTCAAATAAAAATTGATGGACCAATTTATCTTTTTTGATATAATTTCAGGGACCAATTTAGACATTAAACCATTTATTTATAAAAAAATGTCGAGTGTGGGAACCAGTTGGGAGGCAGTAGCTTTTTTTAAATGTTAACATCGGAAAATGTCAAATGAATCCAATGTGGGATGTTTTGTAATGCGTTGAACCAAAAAGGAAAAAATAAAAAAGTTTAAGATATAGAAGTTCACATAGTTTTCCTCTTAATAATCTACAATGAATAATACACACTTTATTGGGATTTTAAAGGCCTTTTTTTGAATTAAACTATACTAGTTTATGTGGTCTAGCTAGAGACACTCTTGGAAGTGATGCATCTTATGTCTGTTGCACAACTTGATCAGTACTACTTACATTCTCGCCACATGACTGCCTCTTTTAAGGGATAAATTTGTTTTTCTTTTATTTTCTCAGTCAAGTTAAAAATAAATATGGAATAATTGTAGTCAATGGGCACATCATAAGTAAAATTTCAAGTCAATGGGCACATTATAAGTAAGTTGCATCAAATTAATATCGGTATACGTATAGTATTTGTACGAAAATATTGCAGGACAAACGAGTGGAGCCAAGATTTGCAACTTTCCATAACTATCCTAAGATTTTACTGAATTAATGTTGTACCCCACCAGGCCCGCCCTTGACCCTTGTTCTCTGTTTTTCCATGTCGGAAGAAAAATTTTCAGTTGGTACCAACCATGTGCAACAGAGAAAAGATTCAAACGCATCGACTGAATCTGAAAGTGTTGAAATCAACTGACCGTTGGAGAGGTGATAAGCTGCAGCAGCCGCCCTCATTTAATAACAACAACTGAACAAACCAACCACCACATCTTAGACCTTATAACTTGTATATATATACTCTTATGTTTTGTCGACCACATCGTTCATGGTCATGACTCATGATTCATGAACCTTGTGCAAACAGGCATTTACTAGCTAATTTGTATCTTTTCAATATTTTATGCACTCATTTGATAAGAACATTAACCGGAAATTTCCCCAGAGAAAGCCTTCTGGTGAAAATACCGCGAAAGAAATTAGAGAGATCCGGTAAATTGAATTTGTTGGTGTTTTTCTGGCGAAACATATAGCATATGTAAGGAAGATAATTCAGAGGGGGACCATCAAAATGATCATCACGCGCGCCTCTTATATATTGGCCTGAGAGGAAAGTAGAGAAGATTTATATCTAAAGAAGAAAACATGCATGCGCCTCTAACGAATTTCTTTGGTTTGATCGTCTCATACTCTCATTTGTACCTAAACAAAAGCATGAGCCCCGTTCATACCTATAAGTTTTTTTTTTGAAAGGAATACATACCCATAAGTTAGCGGTAATATATATACGTAAGCCAGGTGAGCTGCAGGAGGGGAAAGGAACATGCATCAATAATCCAACCGAAATGCTTTGCTATTGCATGCAAATTAACTTCTATACCGACACCATTTTTTCTGCCTTTGCATCTCTGGTTGTCAATGCTTGGCGTCCATGTTTTCAGGTAACATGCTTGCTGGGACCGCACAAGTGTGAAGATCAAACGCTGTCGCATTCACATAAACTTCGCCAAAACCTAATTAAGGAGTGGAGAAATTTGACTCATATTAAATCTACTACTACTAGTACTCTATGTCGCCTTATGTTTCGGCTCAATCACACGAAAAGATGAATGGGAATAGAGAATATGGTTAGTAATTATCGTATCAAAACAACAATTAACGTTGATAATGAAGCAGAAATATTTCTTACTGTAGAAGAAATATATACATATGATCCATGATCAATGTACATTAAATAGGAGGAGGAAAAAGGCCTTGTATATAACTCATTTTTACTCCATCAGCCTATGTTTTATAGTCATATAATATAGTGCTTGTTGTGCCTATTCTGGGAAAAGATGAACATACTGAGCCCTAAGATTTTGAGGCTCTATATTTTTACAATGCTGGCAGCTTAGCTAGCTAGCTAGCTTGCTATCGGGGCCTCCTTTTGGACAGTCAAAAAGTAAGATTAGTGCTTGATCGCCTCAGTTGTGGGAAGGAGGGTGTGTCTTTGGTGGTGAGTAATCCAGGTTAAAACCAGGATGTTTTTCTTCGCCTCGTTTCCTATGAGGCACCCGCCAAGAAACTGAAGCAGCAGACTTCTTATTGGTTTGAAATGCACCTGAACTGTTTTCTTTCTCATTTTCAACCGTCTTAACAGCATCTTTCAGCTTTTGAGAATCATCGTGATCTGCATGAGACCCCTCGATGCTTTCTTCTTGTTTGGATCCGAGTTCTTCCTTCGACGAGGTAGACTTCACCTCTACTACAACTGTTGACGTGCTCTTTTTGAAACTGCTCTTCATATCACTCTGCAAAAGGTCCCAGAAAAGTTAGGTAATAACCCTAAAACAAATTAGCAACAGCTAGTAATGATGATTATGATGACGACAACCGTAAGCATATTTGGACAAACCTTGATGGACAAGTGAAGTTTCTTTTGAAGCTTAGTCTCATTGTCAAATGCACCAAGGCGACGAGCACTACATGCATGTAGAGAAAGGCATAGAAGGAAAAGAAGAAAACAAGATGTGATTGACATGTTAAGAGAAAATTAACTTGGAAGTCTCTGGAATATAGATTGAAGAAAGCAAGGAAAATTCTTCGCACTGTTGGGAGATCAAGTAGTAGATTATGGTGGTATATGTAGTAAGAGCATTAAATGCAGGTATCCTAAAATATTGAAGAGGAGCTCTCGCAGAACATGCCGATGTATGGGTGAGAAGAGGTAAGAAAGGAAGATGAGATATGGGTTGGCCTCCCTTTGTGTCTTTATCTTTTCACGTTTTCAATCAATTGGGCCCCAAGGACATTCACCTCCCTCACCAGGGAAAACAGAGAGAAGCAAAAACAGAGCTTTCATTAGAAATATATGGAAAGAGAAAGGAGGAGAAAAGTGAATTGAAGAGAGTCCATATGAGAGATTTTCCTTTCGAAATATCTTAATAAATAAAATTGCATATGTACAGGGAAAATAAGAACTGTAAGACAAAATAAATTCAAGAAAATCTAATTACGTCTTCCAAGAGACTCGAATTAAACCCGTATGTCGTTATGCATGTGAGAGAGTTTGATCACCAGCTAGCTACTTGCGTGGATTGTGTCTCTATCCTCGTTTAATTGCCTTTGCCTCACCCATTTGGTCTTGAAAAACTTAAACTCAATATTCTAATGGTAAAACTATAAAAGTATGAAGCCTTTTTAGATCTAAGTCGACACCAAAGGTTTTCGAGAATGATGCATTTAACGACTGAAATGTCCCCTTACTCCACCAACAAAAACACAAAACAAAAGGCAAAAGAATGAATTAGGAATGTATAATACGAACAATTTGGAATTCTCGGTTTTTGAACAATTTATGAAAACTGATCTTTGAAGTCATACTTAAAATGAAAAATAGTACTTATTAGTAAATATTTATTTTGTGAAAAAAGAAGTTGCCATGGCGATTTGGAATTGCTTAATTTGGAAATATTATTAGTCATGTATAATTTGGAATTCTCCTCTTTTGAATAATTTAAGAAGTCTAATCTTTGAAGTCATGTTTACAGTGAGAAATAGTATTACTAGGAAACATATTTACTTTGTGAAGAAAGAAGTTGCCATGGCGAGTAGCAGACCACAGCATATTCCTGCCAGAAATGCCTTTTAGGCCTACATGTTCCATGACATGTTTAAGTTAGCTTCCTTTGATGATCATGCATTCATGCTATACAGCAAAGGTTGTTTTCTTTTCTTGGGAAAACAAACTGGAATTTGACAAAAAGAGACCTTTGTCCTTGGTGTTATAGTGACATACAACCACCAAATTTCGTTAGTTGTTCGCAAGTTATTATTATATAAATATAAATGCTGCCCGCGAAGTTGCTACCTTATTCAAACTTATATACTAATGATATACAACCAATAATTTGGCAGTAAAATGCATCAACTTCGATATGAAAAACTACTATATAGGATTGATAATGATTCCATGGTAGGATGTAAGGGAATTATCAGAAATGTATCTCTATAAATCAACGAGATGAAGAACTAAAATAACGAAACTGTAAACATTCCATTCCATTCCATGGAATATTAATCAGATTTACTGTAAACAAAAGTATGAAATGACGTGAGCCTGCAAAGGATGCAATTGCACATGGCCCTCCAACACCGAACACACTCCAAGCAAGGACCGGATTTGGGTTGGGTTTGATTGGGTTTTAATTGTGGAAAGCATTTTTGTAAGTGGATGGGTCCAGAATTTGAACAATAGAAAACACACGTGGGGCCTACGAAAATGTGTGGAAGGATGCGGTAGGAACAGGGAAGAAGAGCAGACAAGGATACATGGACCACCACTTCTTTGTTTATGTAGCGCGAAACACTAAAACGGTCCCCTTAAGCGTCAACACCGGCCGTATATGACACGCGGCATCCACCCATGTGATTCATTCAATTGCCACGTGGACCACGGCTCCACACCATGCCGCCGAAAGCCCCATTCCTTTCGGGTTTTGCTCCTGTCCCGGTCGTGGTTCACTACACAATTCGTTCTTCAAGGGATCACCAACGAGACGGTGGTGTCGTGGTGTAGTTGGTTATCACGTCAGTCCAACACACTGAAGGTCTCCGGTTCGAGTCCGGGCGACGCCATGGAAGGCCACTTTAATGTTTTGGGTCATAAAATCAATGCTGCGGCAGCCGGCAAGCTTCCCAAAACAATGCAACAAGCTGAGAGGAACTCCTGGGAGATTCACGATGTCAAATCTTTACATTTCATGTTGAAAAAAGAAAATACTACTATATGAAGCCAAACATTATTTTGATAATTTTTATTTAAACTTATTGACAATTTCCAACATATATTAATTAAATTAATAAAGATAAAGGTTTCTATTACTCTCGGAAATATAAATACTTGGCGTGGCGAGATGAACATTCTCATGCTGAAGCATGCATTTGGCTTCGATGTTTTGTTTGTATAATGCATTTGGGAGGCGGAAGTTCGGTGGTGGCATGGGGGGATGTTTATGTTTGTATTGTTGGGTTTGGGAGGGAGCGACGGCGGGACAGGCTCGGGTTCCAACAGGGATGGGGATTCGCGGCAGGGGCGTTGACAAATCGGCTCGAATCGATATGTCTCGTAAAAGTCAAGCAGTCTGGGTCAGCTCGGCCTCCGTTGTCTCCACGGCAATTATACTGAAATAGTTGCATTAATGATTCTAACATGGTAAACTTCCTATTGCCACGATAGTTTGGGGCTTTGTTTCACCTGATACGGTATCTTATATCCCTATGTTTTATGAGCGGCAGACTGCAGACGATTTTCAGTCCAAAATCCATCATGAGAACTGAGAAGCATTAAAAGAGTAATATCTCTGACATAATAATCTCCACCCCCACAACCTGGTAGGGCTAATTGGCTAAACAAATTTATACTGGCGCTTAAGTGAGAATCGCTCTCATTCAGTTCTGACTTTGCATCTGATGGTAGTCAAAGAAATATTAATTCCCTGTTTATGTTTTGGTTCGAACCTTCTACACCTTATACGTAGAAATTCAGTTATAATACTCTTAAAACAAATATAGAATTGGAATCGGTCATAACTTTGATAACCAAAGGGCAACCAAACTATCACGAACAAAAGGACTTTCAACAGTCTTTCTTTTCAGTTCGAAGTTAGGCCGGGTTGATGTGCTAAGCTTCATGATTAAATCCTTATTCAAACCCCATTCTCCAATCTCCTAGTTAACCATAACAAGAATCACTAGACTCTAAACCAGGAGAACCTGTCAAACATCTATCCCCAATCCTTACAAAAATGGGTTGAGTTTCATACATAGGGATAGGATCACATGCATCCAGAGGACAAGCAAAGATTGGATATTAAGATTTAATTAACTTACGATGAAAACTAGTGTTTTTACACAATAAAAACTGAACCTAAATACAGAGTTTTAAGCAACAATATAATAAAGGATACTTTGATAATGCTCATGATTCGAGATGAAACACTTTCGAATTGTCAACCTTCGTTATTTCAACAGAGCATCTTGCAATAATGGCAATTGCAGGAACATATAACACACTTCAATGAATTTTAACTTCTCATTGGTCTGACATTTTAGTCTGCTGCGAAACTATATACAGAGAAACTATACACGTAAAGACAGAAAGGGTCATATATCAGGCATAATGCCACAATTATTTAATTATTATTTAAATAAAGGGAAAGATTAACATGAGAATAAGACGACCGCATGTCTGCTAGCCAAATGTATTTTCGCCACTGTATGTAACATACAGAAACCCATCCTCATCCTTTTTTTCATCATAGATGGTTGACATAATAGCTCCTGCAATATTATGATAATAATAACTAATAAGCCAGAAAATTGAAAATGTGAAATACTAGCACTTAATACTAATCAAAAAGAGAAGAAATTTGGGAAATGAAATACCTGTTGGGGGGAGGACACTGTCCACAAATATGAAGATCGCCCTTTCGGCACTCAGTTTAATTCTCTTCCGGATCACATAGACAAACTGACCCACCGTCAGGTCTGCTGGGACTAAGTATCTGAAAATTATTCAACCAGAATTATTCTGTAAAATGTATTTACATTGTGCTTACGAGTTGCTAATAAACAGTGATGATGATAACAACGAACAAAGGTTTTTTTTCAATGATAAGACCACATTGAATGAACTTGTAATGGAACTGTTGCTTACTTTTTCTTGTCAATGTTGGGAATGTCACTTCTCTCTGCCTTCTCCACAATAACCTAGAAAGACACATGAGCAAAATATCAATAGAAGAAAGGTTGGGGAATCACAAAGTTACAATGTTCTTCTTCCCATTATGGACAGACAAAAGGCCAAACATGCATAAACCAATCCAAGCCCTCCTTCATGTATTCAATGTAAAGTCCTTTTTGGTTGTTAATTCATTTGACGATACAAGTACCGGTCACTCTACAGTTTCAAGCCCTTGATTTCATGCTTTACCTCTGCCTCTTCTACAAAGGGGTTCTCCCGTTTTAGCAAAAGTGGCAGCGTATCTGAATCCCATTAAGATTTAGGATGGGAAAGTATAGGGAAAAAAAAATATATATATATATATATATATATATTCATTACCATCCTGACTATCAGGTATTCTACTTAAGCAATGCCCTCTGAGAAAATTACACTATAACCGTTCTATTCATGTAACCATGGAAGTCCTAACAATACCAATGTTCAACTATGGCTCTTCATCAGCTATGATTCTTGGCAATTACCAATGCATTTCTTAAAAAGTAAACTGAACTCTTAATATATCTAAACTAATAGTTATACAGTGCTCTAAGTCAAGTGAGTGCAAGCCTGATTTAGAGTCCAAACCCTAAGTTCAGATATGAAAAAAAAACCATGTTTCAGCCCATTAATACAACTTAAAAAGAGCTATCCGTAAGCTAGCCAATTGAATTATTTGATTGTCAAAAGCCAAACTTGGTTCCTAACAAAATCAATTAGAATATGACAGATGGAAGTTAAACTCTTAAAACGAATATAACACTACATAGACCAAGAAGGTAGATAAGCCATGGAAGAATCACAATTTCCCTTCACATCAGCAAAACAAAGAGGTGTTATAAAAACCAAAGGTTAGAGCTTGATTCTTACCGGAATTCTATCTGGGTATTTTTCCCTAATTCTGGCAGCCTCAGCACGTCTCTTCTCTGAATATTAAGAAGCCATAAATAAACAAAACCAACCAAAATTGCAAAATAAAACAATAGCTAAATCAACAAGAAGGGATGCTAATACACGATCACGAATAACATACCAAAATCATGCTCAATCTTGAAGCTGCTTTTAGCCATTCTGCTGATATCACTACACAAGAGACAAGAGCCCAAAGTCAACATCTTATACCCAATTTTCACGCACTGTGTTGAACCAGAGACATGAAGTTAAAGAAATATAATCTAGATTCAAAATAAAAAAACAAGAAAAATTTTCAGTTTCATGTAATAAAGAGAGAGAAACGACAATAGCTCGATCATCGCAAATACAACAAAGAAAAACCCAAAAATTCATCATACGAACCCTAACATTTGATTTCGATGAAACCAAGAAGAAAAGTTCAATTCTTTCCTTACGAAATCGAGAGATTGGGGAAGAAAAAAGAAAGAAAGACTTACGGATTGAGAAAAAGAGATATAGATGAAGAAATCGACTGACCGACCAACTTGCTGAGCTGTTGTCTTCAAAGATTATCAAAAAACCAAAAGAGGGTAAAAGGTGATTGGAGTAAGGAGGCAGATACGGAAACTTGGTTATTTAATAGGTTTGGACTTCTCGGTTCTCCCTACGGTTCGCTTCTCCTCCTGTTCGGTTACGTTGCCAACTAAGTATCGCCACGTCAGTATTAAGAATTGGTTTTTTTTTGTTACAAGAACTGGTATTTTGTTCAATACAACTACTAATCTTATCCATCAAGCAGCATGACCAATATAAATTCTTATCCTCTAATTCCAACATTTTTGTTGACTCCATGCCCAATAATCCCATGATAAGAAAATCACTTTAAATCAATCAATCATCAATCATTATAATAAAGTCTATCATTAACTTTCATTATTATTATTTATTATTTTTCTATGGTTATGATTAATAATTATTAATCATAAGATTTATTTTTTTTTTGTGGGGAGCAAATAAGCATTATGATATTAATGAAAATTTTTTTAGCATGAGAAGGTCAAAGGAAATATGGGGTTATTTCCTCATAAGTTAAACCTAAAATCGTAATTAATTTATTGAAAATTATATTATGGGATAAATCATAAATCCATAATTATCATCAGACTGTTGTGGAAGGTGTATTAATAATAATTGGAACAAGAAGCAAGTAATATCAGAATTAAAAGAACAAGGAAGAGAGAGGAAGAGAGAGAAAAGAAAAAGAAACAAAAAGGAGAGAGAAATATCAGAAAATAAACGAAAGATCAAAAGAGAGAGACTTTGTTATTATCTCTTTCATCAGCGCTTCAATGCGCTTTTTATAAACGAAATAGTTACTGTGCAAAGTTTGAAAATTTTTGCATGTGGGCCCCATGGTTTGAATATTTTATACATGAATAGTAATATGCACTATTCATCGATAGTGATATGTACTATTCCGTCGGCAGATTTGTCCAGATCTCATAACACTCCCCCTTGGACAAATGCCACTATTAAAATTTGGACGTGTACTGCCTCGTTAAAAACCTTAAGTCGGAAAAACCCAGTGGGAAAAAAAAAACCGAACATAAGGGAAAAAGAGTACAATACAATTAAGTCCATCTAATATGTCTTCAGGACAATATGTGCTTGTCTTCAGGACAATCTATTTGTCTTCAGGACAATATAGGTAGGCCTACTTCAGTGGCCTAATTGGACGTGCTATTACTGCCTCATTAAAAACCTTAAGCCGGAAAAACCCAGTGGGACAAAAACCGGACATAAGGAAAAAAGAGTACAGTGCACTTATGTCCATAATCGCTCCCCCTGAAATAAAACAAATTGATACTTCTGGAGCATCTAAACATTTCCACTTCTGGGGAATTCAATCTTGCATTTTACTGACTCGCCGCATACCAATGCCATAAACTAATTTCTCAAATGTTGATGTTGGCAAAGATTTGGTAAATAAATCTGCAAGATTATCGACGGAGCGAATCTGTTTAACATCAACTTGTCGACTTTCCTGGAGTTCATGAGTATAGAAAAATTTCGGCGAGATGTGCTTGGTCTTATCACCTTTAATATATCCTCCCCTGACTTGTGCAACACAAGCAGCATTATCCTCATAAATTATAGTGGGAGAATTTATCACCGGTTTGAATCCACTAGCATTATACTGTCTTCAGGACAATATATCATAGATCTTAACCAAACACACTCTCTTCCGGCCTCATAGAGGGAAATAATTTCAGAGTGGTTGGAAGATGTTGCAACAAGTGTTTGCTTAGTGGAACGCCAAGAAATGGCTGTATCATTATAGCAAAATAGATAACCGGTTTGGGAGCGAGCTCTGTGCGGATCAGATTTATATCCTGCATCAGCATAACCTACTAAACCAGAGTTAGTAGTATTCTTAGAATAGAATAACCCCAAATCAATGGTTCCTCGGAGATAACGGAAGATATGTTTAATCCCATTCCAATGTCTCCGGGTTGGCTCAGAACGTGCCAACAAATTTACCGCAAAAGCGATATCTGGTCTCGTGCACTGTGCCAAGTACATCAAAGCCCCGATTGCATTGAGGTATGGTACTTCAGGACCAAGTATATCCTCACCAGATTCTTTAGGACGAAATGGGTCCTTTTGGGGGTCAAGAGACCTTACAACCATAGGGGTGCTCAATGGGTGAGCCTTGTCCATGTTAAAACGTCTAAGCAATCTCTCAATGTATGCTGACTGATGGACAAGTATTCCATTCTTTTTGTGCTCAAGCTCTAGACCAAGGCATAGTTTGGTTTTACCCAAATCTTTAACCTCAAACTCCTTTTTCAAATATTCAGCAGTTTCAGATAACTCTTCAGGAGTCCCAATTAAATTCATGTCGTCGACATAAACTGCTATAATAGCAAATCCGGTTTCAGATCTTTTAATAAACACGCATGGGCAGATGGGATCATTTATATACCCTTCCTTTGTCAGGTATTCACTCAAACGTTGATACCACATGCGGCCGGATTGCTTTAACCCATATAAAGATCTTTGCAACTTTATTGAGAATAAGTTGCGGGGAGTGTATGCTTCAGGCATTTTTAAACCTTCGGGAATTTTCATATAGATATTGGAATCTAATGAACCATATAAATATGCCGTCACAACGTCCATAAGACGCATTTCAAAATTTTCTTGGGCAACCCAACTTATAAGGAAACGAAAGGTAACTATATCCACTACTGGTGAATATGTTTCATCATAATCTATCCCAGGCCTCTGCAGGAAACCTAGGGCTACGAGTCGGGCTTTATACCTCACGATCTCGTTTTTCTCATTTCGTTTCCGGACAAAGACCCATTTATATCCAACAGGTTTTACATTGTCGGGGGTTTTAATAATAGGCCCAAAAACATTACGTTTGGCAAGGGAAGTCAATTCAGCATGGATTGCTTCCTCCCATTTAGGCCAATCTTGCCTATGACGACATTCGGTTATAGACCGAGGTTCATAATCATCATTCATAATCTCATGAGCAACTGAGAGAGCAAATGCATCATTGATGATTATCTCATTTCGATCCCATATCTCAATATGATAACTGATGGAAATTTCAGTATTCCCAAGGTTGTTGATCTTTTCATGGGTTTGTACCACTTCAGGGGCAATATGCTCATGAACTTGTGCCACTTCAAGGGCAATATGCTCTCTTTGAATATTATGTTGTGGCACTTCAGGTGCAATTTACTTTCCTCGAGAAAGATTAATGTGCTCATCTGGAGCAGAATTATGCTCATCTGGAGCAGATTCTAAATTCCTCCCCCTTCTTTTTCGAGGAACAGTGTCTTTTGATCCCATCGGTCTACCACGCTTCAGGCGCGGGACATTTAGATCCATTTCGAGTGGTTCTCCAGGAACATCTATCCTAGCTGGAACATTCTCAGCTTGGATATGAGACTTTGTAACTTTAGCAGTCTCATTAAATGCATCAGGCATTTGATTTACAATAGCTTGTAAATGGATCAATCGTTGCACCTCATTTTCACATTCAGGTGTTCTTGGGTCTAGATGAGACAAACTTTTCTCATTCCCTGAGAAAATCTCGACCTTTTCTGCTTTCCATTTGTGGAAGCATTAGGTATTCCAAGTGATGGGAATACTGTCTCATCAAAATGACAATCCGCAAATCTAGCGGTAAATAAATCACCCGTCAATGGTTCAAGGAACCGAATAATGGACGGTGAATCAAACCCAACATAAATGCCCAAACGGCGTTGGGGACCCATTTTGGTCCTTTGCGGTGGTGCTACAGGCACTTGTACCGCGCAACCAAAGGTGCGAAGATATGAAATGTCTGGCTTCTGGCCCAAGACTAACAGAAGGGGGGGATACAAATGAGAAGTAGTAGGGTGCAATTTAATTAAAGATGCAGCATGTAAAATAGCATGACCCCACGCTAAGGATGGGAGCTTTGTTCTCATCAGCAAAGTTCACATTGCGCATTGATAATAGGCAAACATGGGACCATCTGCAGGATGTGTCCACTAGTACCATGAAATATCTAAATGGTCCACTTGCAGGCTGAATCGGCCCACAGATATCACCCTGGATTCTTTGCAAGAATGAAGGGGATTCATAATCAACCTTTGTCATGAAAGGTTTAGTAATGAGCTTTCCTTGTGAACAAGATTCACAAATGTAATCTCTGGACAACAACACCTTTGTATCTTTTAAAGGGTGTCCACGAGTATTTTTAAGGATTCTTCGCATCATTGTAGCTCCTGGATGACCAAGGCGATCATGCCAAAGTCCGAACACATCAGGGTTCATTAGTTTCCAGGGCATCGTAGCATATGATTCTATAGCTCGTATTGGGACAAAATATAATCCCATACTAGAAGTTTCCAGCTTCTCATGGATGGTCTTCTGGCCCATCTTATAGGAAGTGATGCAAAGTAATTCCTTATTTTGCTCATTAATTGTTTCTAGATGGTACCCATTACGGCGTACATCTTTGAAGCTAAGTAGATTTCTTTTTGATCTACCGCTCAACAATGCATCTTCAAGATACAATGTTGTGCCTTTTGACAAAATAACTGTGGCAGTCCCATAGCCATTTATAATATTAACAGGACCAGATATTGTCTGAACATTTGCCTTACGCAATGTTACATTTGAGAAAAAGTGTTTGCCACAAAGTATAGTATGCGTTGTAGCACTATCAAGCAAACATATATCTTCCTTTTTCTCAATGTGTCCCATTTGCATTTATCTTGACAACTTCAGGTGTCAAGTTCCATAAAATTTAACAAATTAATAATATGATGCAAAATATAAACCAACAAATATGGAATAAAAGATGTAAACCAACAAATTTAACAAATATGGAATAAATCAACAAAATATAAACCAACTGTTATGATGCAAAATATAATATGATGCAAAATATAAACAGCTTGTGGATATTGTTCACTTTGGTACTTCAGGACCTCACGAATTTAAAACGTGTCCACAAGTAAAGGCTTCAGGCCCTGCTTATAAGCACGCACACAATCCCATGTGTGAGTGATGTGGGAACTTCAGGTTCACAACAATGATTTTATTGACGACCATATTTATTTAATATCTTCCTTGGTAACATAATTATCCAAGGGTATGGCAAAACATAGATGAAAACCCTCAGTATCTATTTCTGAGGACTTATTATTTTCATCAACATTATAAAAAGAAATCAGAAACCTCAAAAGGTTTTTCATTGCCAAGAATATGACAGTTTTCATTGACCAAAACCTTATTGACTTCAGCATCAGTCACAGTTAGGTCAATGGCATGGGTCTCAACGTGCTTGCCTTTATCCTTCTGGGATGCTTGGTATAGATCAACCAAATGTCTGGCCGTACGACAGGTACGTGACCAATGACCAGTCATTCCACAACGATGACAGGTACTATCATCATGATTCTTCATAGGCTTTTTACCTTTAGGGTTGTGTGGGGAGTTATTTATATTACTGTTAAATCTCCCACTACCCTTACGGAAAAAATTCCCATGCCTGCGCTCACGGCCTCTAGGACGGCCAACATTCTTACTTGAGCCGGCATTTGCTTCAGGAAATGCCTTAGAGCCAGCAGGTCTTAAATCATGATTTTTAAGCAGCAACTCATTTGTTTGTTCTACAGTCAACAGGACTGAGATCAATTCAGAATATATTTTAAACTGGCGCTGCCGGTATTGCTGTTGCAATACAACATTCGAAGCATGAAAGGTGGAGAATGTTTTCTCTAAAAGCTCAACCTCAGTAAGCTTAACACCACAAAGTTCAAGCCGTGACACCATGACAAGTAGTTATTGCCACTTACATCCAAAATTTGGAATTTGGGCTTTTCAATATTTGCCATAATTCTGAAAAGAATGGTCTCAATTAAGTTGACAACTTCTGGTGTCAAAATTAGGTTGACAACTTCAGGTTGTGATATGAAATTTTACACAACTTCCGGTTGTGATATAAAGGAAAATATTCCCAATATTAGTATAATGGAAATAAGGAATCGAAACAAAATAATTTGAATAAAAATAAGTATGGAGAGATCTGACCTTCCACCATAGAATCAAACCTTAAGAGAGCTTTCTCGTGCTGATAGAGCCTCGTGCTGATAACGTGTTGTGGAAGGTGTATTAATAATAATTGGAACAAGAAGCAAGTAATATCAGAATTAAAAGAACAAGGAAGAGAGAGGAAGAGAGAGAAAAGAAAAAGAAACAAAAAGGAGAGAGAAATATCAGAAAATAAACGAAAGATCAAAAGAGAGAGACTTTGTTATTATCTCTTTCATCAGCGTTTCAATGCGCTTTTTATAAACGAAATAGTTACTGTGCAAAGTTTGAAAATTTTTGCATGTGGGCCCCATGGTTTGAATATTTTATACATGAATAGTAATATGCACTATTCATCGATAGTGATATATACTATTCCGTCGGCAGATTTGTCCAGATCTCATAACACAGACGTATTATTTTTCTAATTAAAAGAGAGAGGAAGTTAATTGATTGAAGGAAACTTGATGGAATTCGACAACAGATCACCTTAGAGGAAACATAAGATAAGTAAATTGAATTGTATTAGAAGATAACTCTCGTGATATTTTTTGTTATAAAAATAAAAATAATATAATACATAAAAATGAACTAAATTATTTTTTTAACTTTACATATAATAACAATGGTAAAAGTAAACTCATTTTGCTTTCGGTTACAAAAATAAGGATTATATAATAGATAAAATTATTTTTTTTACTATACATTGAATATAATAAAAATTATAAGAGAAAACTCTAAAAAAAAAATGGTAGTTTGGTGGAGTGTGAGAGTAAAAATTTACGAAAATATTGATGGAAGGAGAATGATCATCAATCTTTTAGTTATTAAATAAATGAAACAACCAAAAACTTTTTAATTACCAAAAAAATAAATATCATAGCACACAAAATATTTAACATATTTAAACAATCAAAATTTTTCCTTAAAAATATTTTGTGATTAAATATAATTATTTATTACTCCATTTTTTATCCTACTTGATACTCTTTACAATTATCATAAAATATTTCTTTAATATAATGATATAGATAAGTTAATTAATTAGTATATTAAAGAGGGTAATAAGTTGCTTGCAGTCGCTGGGCATTTTCTTTTTGGTCTCGGCAGCAGTAGAGGCTGCATGAGTCGCCTAATTCATTGCAACTCTGCTCGCGACGATTTCATCCCTTCACCATCAAATCAATTATCAATTAGCAATTGAAAAAAAGAAAGGGTAGTAATAATGCAAAACGAAAACTAGCCAACTCTGTACATATTTCAAACTCGATCCAGTCAATATTCAGTTGCTGTAAATGAGCATAAGCAGCAAGTCAGTACAGATTGACCCACTGAGTAATGGGCCATTTTAGAACCGACTACTTTAGCCCAGACGTTGGGTTGTCTTAATAAACAAAAACACTACTCTTAACTAGAAGATGGGCTCGAACAGGAATGAACGAAACCGGTTCTTCTGGGCTGAAATTTTGGGCTCAAAATTTAACAATATACTAACAATTTGGCAGTGGAAAAAGAAAACTTAGGCCGGTCTAGCTAGACCTAGACCTAGCTTAAACAAATGCCGAAATAGCAATGCCCATGGGCTTCTACATAACGTGAAAAAAGGGTAAATATTCATATTTAGACCTTTCCAAAACCGGCCAATTATCAATTATCATTTATCATTTATATGAAACAAAACAGCTAAATGACAAGAAAAGGAAACAAAAGCAATGAATTGGAATGGACTTAGAGCCCACGTCTGCCTAGTTTTATCTGCTCATCCTTCTAAAGCTCCTCTTGTATGTGATCTCTTCGATCATAACACAGGAGGCAAGGGTAACTTTTGACATAAAAGACCAGGCAGCTATTGTCATCGACGGCCTGTGTTTATCCCTACTACAACCCTATATATAACAACCAAAGAAGCAGACATTTATTTTCACTCAATGTAATTAGTCATTCATAACTTATAATTTCCATTAAAAAATTGTTTTAGGACCCAAATATTTGATTTATAGTTGTTCGAAGGGCAAGATACTTTG
The DNA here is from genome assembly GCA_030664755.1 of Microcos paniculata. Lineage (NCBI taxonomy): Eukaryota > Viridiplantae > Streptophyta > Magnoliopsida > Malvales > Malvaceae > Microcos > Microcos paniculata. The sequence continues at coordinate 39,837,476 of CP131461.1, forward strand.
AAACAAACTTCCTCAAACCAAATAAAATTAGTGCGTGGTTTGGCTATTTCACGGATTCACCGTCCATTGGTGGCCACCAATGGGCAAATTCTAAATATTTAATTGGAATTTGTTTTCAACTTGTAATTACTTGCGGAGTTTGCAGTTTCGTGCCGAAGTTTAGAAGGGGAGGCTATGATCTTGATTTATTTAGGGACAATGCAATCCCAATTGCCGCTCTCAACTCAAACAGCAAATGCCAAAACTTGCCTATTTTAATAACGGAAACGTTGAATAACATGATGGAAGACTTTGTCACCAACCGAACCAACCAAATATAAAAAGTCAAAGACATACATTTATTAATCAATCGCAAAACATTTTACATGTATCATGAGTTTGTGTTAATATTCGCTTTATACATGCATGCACTCTGGTCCAGTTTTCTTAATTAAACTCTTTTAATTTTTTTTCTCCTCTCTCCGTTAAATTCCCGTCCCCGAGCTATAAATGCTTGAAATTGATTAACCCGTGATCTAAACTGGCGGCGCTCGTGTCACGGAGTCGGCGTACAGTTAACTAAACTATCCCATTTATTTCCATGTTCCATGTGGACCGATGAATGATTGAATTATCTTTTTCATGTGTATTTTAATCAACGTGAGTGATATTTTGGTGAAGCCGTTCAAAACCTAGTAGAGGCTCCCACGACATGATTCATGATTAGGGTGTCTTCATCTTCAATATGTACAAGCTTGTTATAAGAAGTTTCTGTGCTATCCAATGGAAAGTGATCATTTGGGGTCGAGAAATGCATGTTTTCTGCTTTGTGGTGTTGTTGGCTTGGAGCCTTAGACTACCTAGCAACCTTTTTCTCCTTTGAGTTGCTTGAGATTTGGGGTGTCTTGAGAAGAGAGAAAAGAACTTGTCATCAGCAAGCCCTTTTCAACCGATAAAAATCTTAGAAAGATATATACATAGAGAAGGCTAAAGTTCAGAGGGTTGATAAATGATAAACATTTTAAAATTTTTTATGAGATAATAAAAATTGAAGAGGGAAGCAAAGGGATTATATATTTATGTATTGTATTATATTTTTGAATAGTAAAGGAAGTGGCGAGTTGGGTTCACTTTACACTTCATGAGAGAGAGAGAGAGAGAGAGAGAGAGAGAGAGAGAGAGAGAGTTGTTGTTACCAATCACATGGGGGAGGGTGATAAACTAAGCCTCCTCCCCCTGACATGTCCAAATCATGGATTTCCTAAACAATTCATGGCAAACCTAAGCATGTCTCCCCTCCCCACATTAATACGCAAAATTTCAATCTTGTCACAGTCTAGACAACTAGACACCCAAAAAAATACCTGTTCCCTGAACTTCCCGTAATGCCCTCCTGATTTTTTATCATTCGGAGCCTATAAGCTCTTCTTAATTACAATTATAATTAACTAATTTTCTACCGAAATGCAGATATATATATACACTTAGTTAGATACACATCATTTTATACTTTTATTATACGTATGCAAATCTTGTACTAATGTTTTGTTTGGGATAAAAAATCCAATGAATTTTGTTAACAATGCTACTTCTGGGTGCAAGAAAATGAAAATGACGATGATCATCACACAAGTTATATAACGAAAGGGGAATGTTTTTATAATCAGATTCATCAATCATCATCAATGGTTCATAGGGGAAGTACATGCATATGTAATGTGTTAGAGGGAAAGTGACATTATTGATTCTGAGGTAGAATGACCCTCGAAACAAATCTAGACAAAACCTCATCGCAGTGCCAAGAGATGCAATGAGAAAACAAGGCAAACTGATAGCAACTTTTGACTCTTTTTCTGAAAGGATGAAAAAAAACACACACACACACTGGCATTAAAGAAGGCCGAGAAAGTGTTGAACGAAAGTGGTTGAAAAGATAAAAAGAAAACGACGAGAAGGTTTACCATTGTACTAAATTTATATGTCCCACCCCTTAGGGTTTGTTGTTTTGATAATATATGTGGTTGATTTGACTGACAGTAACATATCGCCTCCGCACACACAATTCTGTTTCTCGATGGTTTTTCATGGGCAAAGCGCAGGTCGACGCATGGGTCTTTTTCGTTTTGTTTTTCCAGGTCTTGGCGGACAATATGATCAAAACCAAGTTATTGGATGAGATATTGTTTTCTCTCGTTTTTAAAATGGCAAACAACGAAATCTAGCAGCTTATTATATCAAGGTTGAGGCAATAATTATACCTTGCTTTCTTAGTCGCTATTGATTAAGATGGATAATCTAAACCCATCTCTCTCTGTCTCTCTCTCTCTCTCTCTCTATGTGTCTAAAAGTTGCATGACGCAAAACACAAGTTAATTTGATTCCAGCCTCCAATTAAACAAACCCAATCCAAACATTTAATCAAATTAGAAATGAGAATCATAGAATATGAAAATTAATCACTTACAAATAATCAAACGAACTTAGCCATTGAATCATTTTATAGTCTCTTATCAACATTGTGAATAAATTATCGGTGTAAAAATAACAGTAAGATGATCGATTTTAGTTGTATTTGTTTAATTAGATTCAAAGCATTATGCTACAGTTTTTAATTTAGTGTTGCATCCATTATTTAATCAAACAAGTATTGTTTTTGTTCCACCATGTGACTGTTGAGACATGATTTTGCTTAAAAATCAATGATAGATAGGTTTGTTAGCCTCCTATGAGTATTTTATTATGCTTCAAGGAAAAATTTTAGTTTCACACAACTTTAATTATCCACCGAAACATTTAATTATCCTTAAATACAAGGAACTAATACTTTTTAAATACTCCTTAAGGCCTTATTTGGTAGAAGAGAAATTAAAGTGGAGATATGAAAAAGTTAGGAGGGAAAAGTGGAGAGAAAATAAAATTTGAAGTGGTTGGTAGGAGAGAAATTTAAGAGGAAAGAAAATTAGAAAGATGGATATTTTCTTTCATATTTTATATTCAAAATCTCTTCAAATTTGGAAAGAAAAATAAAGAAAAAACAAGTTGAGTCTAATTAATTAAGGTAAAAGTACTTATATATCATTCATTATAAAAAACATTCTAACATATAACACTAGTATTCACTAACATACTAAATAAGGGGCATAATGGTAAAAGCATACTTAATTAATTTTCTTTCTTCTCATTTTGTCCTCTACCAACCAATAAAAGAAAAGAAAATTAATTTTTTTACTCATTTTTCTATCTTTCCTAACAAGTATACTAGAGAAAAACTAATTTTGTTTTCATTTTCTTACTTCTCTTCTCCTCCTATTTTCTTTCTTTTTAATTTTTCATCTTTTCTACCAAATAAAACCTAAATCCTACAATCTTACGTATTTTATATTCATATAAATGTATAATAATAGCACCTGATAAATGATAATTAAATAATTAATTACATTGACAACTATGCCCTTCATTTTACTATAAATCTATCAAAGCTCAGCAATTCTGTGGCTATTTACGGTTTTACCTGATGGCTTAAGCCCAGGAAAAGACGTCTCATGCAAAGCGGCCCCGACCCGTTGGTCCACAAGAGTCGAACTCAGGACTTGGACTGCAAATTCAACCACTTTTCTTCTTTGCAAAATAATACCCAAAAATATAAATAAACTCTTTTTCTGGGTAATTTTGAGTTTAATCACAGCCACACAGTTTAACCCGAGTCAAAATATCTCAGCCGTTAAAACCTTCTCGATATTTTCAAACCCCATCTCTTAAAAAAGCCACACTCATTATCTCGTGTCGTCAGATTCAGTTTCGAAAACCAGGCCAGCAGTATCTGTTCATGCGAAATTCCCACAAAACCCCCCCGGAACCAACTCTTACGGAGGCAAAGAACCCAATATTTTCGGACAATTGTAAGGGTATTATAAAGAATGTGGATGAATAACCCAAAAAAAACCTTCTGAGCCAGTTCACCTTTTCTCTGTGTCGCTGGTCTCTGTAAAAGAAAAATAAACAAAACAATTAGGAGCTAAAAAGCGACGCGCCTAGAAGAAACGTGACGAGTGCCCATGCTTGCTGATCCTAACGAAATTTACGAAGTGGACTAATAAGCGGTACAGTTGTTTCCACGCGCTGTTGGGTTGAGAGTAGGGTTGAAATAAAACGACAGAAACCCAACCTGGGGAGATAACTACGTCTACAGACAAAAGCCACATAAAAAATGTACAAGCAAAATAATAATAATAAAATCAATAAAAAGAGAAAAAAATGAGAGAGAGAAAAGATAGAGAGAGAAGAGAGGGAGAGAGAGGGGATGAAGGGCACTTTACCACTTTTATATGTTGCACGCATCCATAGCAGAAAACAGAAGGAAGAGAGAGTAGTAGTACTACAAAGGCTCAAGAAGAAGAGAAAAAAGAAAAGAGAAAAAGAAAAACCAACCCCAAAGTAAAGCCATAGAAACAAGAAGAAAGGAAAAAAAAATGAAAGTACCAAAAATGGTTGTTGAGGTGCCAATAACATCCAAGAATTGAAAGAAAAGAAAGCTATCGAGTAGTAGAAGAAGCTAAACTGGGTGTTGAAGCGAAAAATGGATTTTTCTTTTTCTTGAGCTAAGCCTTGCATGGTAGGAGTGTTTTGCATCTTCCAAAATCTAAGTTGGTCTTCTTCCCATTAAAGTTTGTCTCTTTTTTAACCTCTTCTTTGTAGTATTCAAACAAACCCAATCTCTCCTTTCTTTTTGTTTCAACTTCCTTTCGTTTTTCTTGTATAAACCGGTGGGGTGGTGGTTTATTAATTATTGGAAACTGGAGAGTTTTGGGTGCTTGGGTTATTTGAGGGTACTTTTGTTTCTGATTTTCTTAGATGAAGGCCATGCCCCTACCCTTTGAGGAATTTCAAGGGAAGGGGGCGTTATCTTCTTCTACTACTTCTTCTTGTTCAGATTCATCACTGTTACTCCAAAACCAGCATAAAAAACAGCAGCCGGAAAAGTGGCAAAGCAACAGCAACAACAAAAACAACAAGGAAGGTTGCTGCTATGTGGGCAGTGAGCCCACATCTGTTCTTGATACTAGAAGAAGCCCAAGTCCTCCAACATCTTCCTCAACACTGTCTTCCTCTCTCGGCGGAAGCAGCGGCGGCTGCGGAGGAGGCAGCGGTGCCTCCACGGACACCACCGGCGTGGCGGCAACCACTGCTGTCTCCGGCAACAACAACAACCAGTCCGTAGATATTGGAACGGAAAAATGTGGTTTAGTTATGGAGGATTGGGAGAGTGTGTTGTCCGGGTCTCCTAGTCAAGAACAATCCATTCTGAGGCTAATTATGGGTGATGTTGAAGACCCTTCCATGGGCTTAAACAAGATTCTTCAGTCGGGTGCTGGGTCTCAAGATATGGAGTTCAATGCAGGTTTTGGCGTGGTGGATCAAGGCTTTGCCTTTGAGTCCATTACTAGCGGTGGCAATTTGGTAAGCAACATTGACCCTCCTCTTGCCGGCAGTTGCTCTGATTTTTCGAGACTCGCTACTGTTTCAGCCCCAGCAAATCCCCTCTTTGCATCTTCACCACCCAATCTTTTGCCTAATCCACTCCCTCCCGGTGTCTTTCCACAACAGCAGCAGCTTCAGCCACTTGAAGCTTTGGATGAAAAGCCGCAGATTTTTAATCCGCAGGTTATAATAAACCAAAATCAAGCCCAGTTTACTCCAAACCCGGCTATGTTCGTGCCACTTTCATATGCTCAATTGCAAGAACATCACCTTTTATCACAACCACCACCAAAGAGACTTAACTCTGGCTCAAGTGGACCGAACTATCAGGTCCCAAAGGTTCCGTTTTCGGGTTCAGGGCAGGAGCTTTATCTTCGGCGCCAACAACAACAGCTCCAAATGCTTCAGCAAAGGCCAACATCAATTGGAATGACAGCAACAGCAAAACCAAAAATTGTTGGTGATGAATTGGCGAACCAGCAGCTTCAGCAGGCGATTATTGACCAACTAATCCAGGCCGCAGAGCTGATCGAAACCGGGAATCCGGTACTCGCGCAAGGGATATTGGCGCGGCTCAATCACCAGCTCTCTCCTGTAGGTAAGCCCTTTATGAGGGCTGCTTTCTACTTCAAGGAGGCCTTACAGTTACTCCTTCGTTTAAACGCGACCAACAACGCATCGGCTTTGTCCACCTATAACATGATTTTCAAGATTGGAGCTTACAAGTCATTCTCTGAGATTTCTCCTATAGTTCAGTTTGCCAATTTTACTTGCAACCAAGCACTTCTTGAGGCTTTTGAAGGTTGTAGTAGAATTCACATTATTGATTTCGATATTGGGTATGGTGGGCAATGGGCTTCTTTGATGCAGGAACTTGTTTTGAGAAATGGTGGTGCCCCTTCTTTGAAAATCACCGTCTTTGCTTCTCCATCCACTCACGACGAGCTGGAACTTGGTTTCACTCAGGAAAATCTTAAAAACTTTGCCAGCGAGATTAACATGGCCTTCGAGATTGAAATCATGAGTCTTGAGTCCTTGAATTCTGGTTCTTGGCCTTTGCCTCTGCACTTACCCGAAAGCGAAGCAATTGCAGTCAATCTCCCGATTGGTTCTTTTTCTAATTACCCTTCGACCCTACCCCTGGTCCTTCGTTTTGTAAAGCAGTTGTCACCCAAAATTGTGGTATCTTTAGACAGGGGGTGCGACAGAACTGATGTGTCATTTCCTCACCATATCATTCATGCCCTCCAATCTTATTCGGGCCTCCTCGAGTCTCTTGATGCTGTGAATATGAATCTCGATGCCTTGCAAAAGATAGAGAAGTTCTTGGTTCAACCTGGTATTGAGAAGATTGTCATGGGTCGACATAGGTCCCTGGAAAGAACACCTCCTTGGAGGAGTCTGTTTGTACAATCTGGATTCTCTCCATCGACTTTCAGTAATTTCACGGAGTCGCAAGCTGAGTGTTTGGTTCAGCGGACTCCAATTAGAGGTTTCCATGTGGAGAAGAGGCAGTCCTCACTTGTTCTTTTCTGGCAGAGGAGAGAGCTAATCGCTGCTTCAGCTTGGAGGTGCTGAGGTAGTGGAGCTTTTGTGATATTGGTTCCCAACCAATTCAACTTTGCCGCGAAGGTGCTTCATTATAACTTACCGCTTTTAGTCTCTGATCCTTTTATATTTCCTTAAGATTTTTGTTGGCGGTCGTTCTCTTAAGCTAATTGTCTATGTGCCTTAGGCCTATTGTTTCCAATCAAGAAACCAAACATTTTAGTAACTGGATGACTTTGTACAGTTGTTTTTCTTCTTTTCATATTTTCAATCTCTTACTTTGGATGTGGGTGCAATTGTTTTGGTTCTTTTTCCTGGTTCAGTTGCAATTGTTTGTTGTACACTTGAGACTTGACAACAAAAGGCAAAAACTAGTTATGGGAAAAGGAGGATGAATGAATTTAATTTGACTTCAGAACTTAATTACATCTGGCGCTTCGCTTGTATCTTTGTTTTTTCATGATCAATCTTTCAATTGCTTGCTCAAGTATCATTAACTGATCTCTTATGCTTCAATTTGGAAGAACTATGGATGATACTTTCAACTGTTTTGTGGAATACCTGGAACTCTTCTATAACATGGACCATTCAATGTCGAAAAGATTACTTATATTTCTGCAGTTTTCACGTTGATTTGTGTTGGAATGCAGCACTAAGGAACTGATCATTGTTTTCCAACGAACGTCATATTATCTGAATAAAGTTTTTGGTTGAAAAACCCACAACTGAAAAGGTTGTGTAGAAGTAATAGACATCTTTCTGGTAGCTTTTCAATGAGATAATAATCTTTTTTGACATTTTTGATAAGCACAATTATTAAAGTGATAAGGTATATTGAGCTGGATTTTTGTGTTAAAGAGGGCAGATTCATCTTAACTGCTTAATTGTGGGTGTTGGTATTAATGAATGATAATGAACCGGGTTCATGGATTTCGGCCCTGAATTCCCTCCGGTTCATGCATTAATAAAAAAGCTTTAATTATTCAAAGTGGGTGCCGTATCATAGATAATTAAAGCCCATTATGTTAGTTAATATAGTTTTGATTATTTAATTATAAATAAGATGAATTGATGATATTTTATGCATGCCAACACTTTGTATTGTTAATTACTCATATAATAATACATTGAATTTGCTGTTGTCTGCTTAATTTTTTCTTTTCCATGGCGTCCCCCTAAGGAGATCACATGGGTTTTGTACATTTGGACCCCCACATGATTAGTTTTAAACACTCTTCTTTCTTTCTTTCTTTCTTTTCCCCCCTCTCTCCATTCATAATCTGACTAAGCTTTTCTTAAAACACAATTGCTCTATTTTTTAAGGATAAAGGCCATACATTTTGCCTACGACAATGACTTTAGGGGGGAGAGAGAGAAAGAGAGAAATAATTGAATTGGCTTACTGGTTAATAAAAATAATAATGAATTTTGTTATGATTATAATGATAACTACTTACTAAGTATAATTTTATAAATATTTAATTATTACTACAAAAATAAATTATTGTACGAGAGAGTATTAGTATTTATTTCAAGGCAATATAAAACCTCCAATTTGTAAATTTGTTAAGACTTCGAATATAAAATTAATTAATCACCTCCGATAATTAAAAAATAATTTTTTTAGATAATAAAAAGAATTTTTTAAATAATGATTGATGTACCTGATTTCTTATATACATATATATATAATAATCCCTTTAATAATAGAAGGTTGTTATATAGTGTGTGTCAAATCCTTAATTGATTTCTGACCAAATTCGACTAGAATTGAGTTTGATGAGGAGTTAAGATGGTGACAGGTTAGAAGAGTGCGTGAGCGTGCGAGGGTGCTAGCTCAATTCTTCACCTTACTTAAGCAAATGAATACGATTAAGACGGGAGTTTGAACTTTTTTTCCAAACTGAACCAATGGGATAATCTAACAATTAGTATTATTATTTTTTGGTTTTTTTTTGGTCAGATTATTATTTTTTGGTTACAATCTAGTAACAATTATTATTGTACTATAGTAATTACTTACGTGGACGTAGATTTGAGGACGACGGGTAGACTATGCCGCCTGCCACGACCGCCACCATCCTTATCTTTTCTCTCTTTTGAAAAAAAAGGGCCCTTTTTCATTTTCTAATTAATTCAGGATTTATTCTTTTTGTTGCAAAAATCAAGTTGAATTGAACTTTGTTAATTACATGGAAAGTGAAATTTGTATTGTTTTCATGGCTAAAGGAACAAAATAAATAAATAAATAAAGCTAAAATTTCCATATTTAACTCGGAGATCGGTCGAAGTTTCAAAATACTAGTGTTAGTATTATTTAATTGTGTAATTTAATTACTAGTACGTACTATTACAGAAGCTTTCCTAACGTGTAGCATGCGAATCCAAAGAACTTGTCCTAACAGCACCTCCAAGTAACACGTGGGGCGCTTCCATTGGCTAAAGGAAATGGGACCCGAAATCAATGGGTAAGATACTATGATCTTCCAATCAAGAAGCGCGCCGAAGCCCAATCCAACGATCACCTGATCGTCTCACCTGCTGCATCGCTGGGGAGCAGTCAGATTGAAAATGACAAGCAACGGAAACGATGGATGGAATTGTATGGTGTAATAGCCTCTCCCCTTAAACGAGAAGGGGGGCCGGGGAGGATGAATGGTCGTGATCGTACGTATAGCCACGTGTACGGACAATGCAATAACTAGACTGAGTTTTGCTGATGCTGATCATGATGATGATGCCAGTCCAAAGATCTACGGATGAAAATGGAAGGGACAGAGGTGGGTGGGCCCCTCTGTTTTGCCTGAGGGCCTGAGCCGAGGACTGAGCCTTCTCTCATAGGGTTTGAGGCCAGAAGATGGACATGGAAACATGTCCACTTCCAGATCCCCTACAAACCTTCCTAGTGAAATGTCTTTGTCAACTAAGATTAAGCAATCTTTACGGTCGGATTCATTCTGTTTTGGGACAATCACCATCTGATTTCTTGAATGGGGGTGATATTGCTCCCCCAGGGGGCATCATTTACGAGGAATTATTTTATTGGTTCATTCTATTACGTTATATATATATATATATATATATATATATATGAAATCAATCAATAAGATTTTATCAATTAAAAGTACTTATTAAGATTTAGTCTCTAATTTAGCAACAGTCAACAAATTTAACTCTTAATTTTAATAAATGAGATTTACAAGGTAAATCCTAAATTGAGGACATTAATGAAGTAAATTTTAGTAATTATAGATAAATTTCTAAGTTGATACTCCCTCCTTTCCACAATAACTGTAACTTTTGACAAATTTTTTTATTCCAATTTATCTATCATTTTAAGAATTCTAGGAAGTATTAACTACTCTTTTTTCAATTTTATCCATATCCCTCTAAATTAATTCTACAAAGCATTAATTATCAATGCGAGAGTATTTATGAAAATAAACAATTCCAATAAAAGGGTAAAACTGCCCTTTTATAATATTTTTTCTAGATTTTAGGAGTTTTTAACACTATTCTTAATTATTATACAAAATCTTAAAGCGACAGATATTGTGAAAAGGAGTGAGTAATATTTTATTAATTGATCTCACAACTGACGTGGTGAAACGATCTTATATAATAATTTATCAATCATTTGATTTTTGCAATCCGCCTTCAAAAACTCCTTTTCTTATTAAATACTCAATCTGTCTCAAAATAATTGTCACTTTTGAGAATTTTTCTTATCCCAAAATATTTGTTACTTTTACAAAATCAATGTAATATTATAATAGTTTTCTAGAATTATTCTTGTCATTAAATACATGTCTTTTCTATTTTATTTCTTTTATCATAAGTGAGATAACAGTTAAATAAGGGATAATATAGGAAAGTAAATGAAAAATGTATAAAACTTAACAAAAAAAACCTACTTTTTTTTGTCTTTGTGAAACTTTTAAAAGTGACAATTATTTTGAGATAAAGTGAGTAGATACAATCAATATATCATCTAAATCAGCGACTAAAGTTTTTAATTATCAACAATAAAAGAGATTAAAGTTTTACGTTGCCGGAATAGTGAGTATCTTGCTGAACAACCAATTATATATTATTAATACATTTGTGCTCTAAATTGAGGGAAGAAAGTGAAAGAGAGTAATTATTTGGATGTTTCGTCGACTCTTAATTAGTGAGATAGTATTGTTAATTGTCTTTTACTAGCTTTTTTTGCTGCTTTAAACTTCTTTCTTTTTCGGGGTTTTGTAGTAGGTAATTAGTAAAAACACACGGATTAATTTAGACCATTTTTAATTTCGTCGCTAATGCCTCTAATTAATAATTGATAGACCTTTGAATTTGAGGTAAGGTAAATTAAAGTTCGATCAAAAGAGTCAAAGTACACAATAAATACCACAAATATACATATAACTATATAATTGATGAGTTTTAGTATATGAGAATCAAAAGTTTATGAAGGGAAATCTCAAGATTCGCCCTTCTCATCCAATTTATATTTCTTGGTAGAGAGAGAGAGAGAGAGAGTCCAAAAAGAGAGATTGGTCAACATTAGATGGACATACAAATGGAAGCCTCAAAACAAACTTCTCACAGAGAGTGCATATGCCAAGAACGTGATTAAGTCAGTATATGAGACGTACTAAAATGTTTTCTACTTGGGCAAGGGACAGTTTTGTACTTCAGACCAAGATTTATATCATCCTGACTCCCTGACTTGGGATTTTCTTTTTCCGTCCTTTCCTCGCCTCTCCTCTCCTCTCCTTGTCATAATTCTTAAACTAGAATAATTACTCTTCATGGGGTTTTCTTTTTCCTTTTTTCCCCTCGAAACTTGTGCATGCGTTCAATTCAACTATATCTACAATGTTGTTCTTTCTTGTGAGTTATGACTTCCCCTTGGATGAGATTCCAATTTCTAAACTTGAGAAAACTCTTAAGAGAAAGATCAGGAGTTGTAGTCAGAATAAAATCGAGTCTTTGTTATCCAAACTAGCAAATGCCTTTTCTTTCGAAATTTTCTGTTTTTGAATCACAAATGTAAAAGCAATTGATTTATAGAATAAAAAATTTTAATTTTAGTACATTTTTTGTGACAAGATATTAATAATTGTAAGTATGTATACCAACTCACGCGAGAAAATATAGTGGGATAAATATGATGCATTAAATTACATAACTCCACTTTGGCCAAAAAAAAAAAAATTACATAACTCCACCATACGTGCCTTAAAACCTAAGGCAACCCTTAGATGATGGGTTATTTGGGAACCCAAATCTCAATTTCAGGGTGCCAATCCAAGGAAGCTACGATAAGGTATAATTGGCGGTCAACTAGGAAGACACATGCACATAATTAATGCGAGGGGCAACATGATGCATATCCAAAATGTCCCCCCTTTAAAGCGTGAATAAATAAGGATGGGTAAATCCACATACTGATGCTCCGAAAACCAAGATTTGGGAAAGGCATTTATAATATAGTACTATAGTTTATGGTGTAAGAAGTAAGAACAGAAAGAATAATCTCTGTTTTTCTTATCCATAAATGGGATTTTCAGAAAGACTGCGTTGAGTCTTTTTCAGTCTTAATTAAGGGATGTTTTTAGGTACTTAGCTGGAATTCTTGCCCTCCACAAATTGGAGACAACGTCCCCACAATTTTTTTTTTCCGGGCGCTCCCTGACCCCCCACCCTGCGAGTAGCTTTTCATATGAAACAAAGACAAGTTCCTCCTGACCAAAAAAAGAAAAAAAAAAAAAAAGACAAGTTCCTCGCGAACCAAAGTTTTTAAAGAAACAATGATAAGGACTAACTCATAAGGAGTCTTATAAATGAGTTGGTCTTTCGTCAAATTATATGTACTGAAATTATGGATCGAGTTTTGGTTGTAACAATATTGTTACATCTGTCGGTTTTTTTTTTTTTTGGATGCTTCTAATTACGTGGCCCATTTGGGAGAAGGAAAGGGAAAGAACATAAGCAAATGCATGGAAAAAGTGGCTTTCCCGCATGTATCATTCTTTTCTTTCTCACAAAAACCAAATTCAAAGCCTCTCTTGGGATGGACCTGCCCATAGTGTTGTGTATTGCCTTTAGTCACCTCAACAGTTGAAAGCAGATTCCAGGGCATTGAAGAGGAATAGAGAGAGAGAGAGAGAGAGAGAGCGCAAGATTTAGCTATAGGCTGGGCATCTTCTAGATATGGAAGCCCATAAAAGTAGCACACTTTTGTTTTTGAAGCTCTGAAGAAAAAATCGGTCTTCACCTGGAAAGTATAATGATAAACAACTTTTCATTAAGGAATTGAGGTAAGCACTTTTGTCTTGAAGAAGCCTCCTAGGAGTGAGGGATTCAGTTATACTATACAATTTTTGAAGAACAAAGATATGCTTAAAAAAGACTCTCAAAGACATTTTTGCCAGCTTTTGTCCTCTTCGAAGTTCAAAACATGTTTGGTGGGTCACTAACTAAAAGCCTAATTCTGTAATTCAACAAACAATCTCTGCTGTATCCGAAGCCACAATCGCACCTTGTAACTTCCATTTTTTCTAGAGCTTACAAAAAGCATAGAAAAGAAATAAACAAACAAGCGGGTCCCTCTGCATGGGTAAAGAATATCGAAAAGGTTAAAGAAAAGCAGTAATATTCAATAACCCTTTTTATTAGTGACGTTGGAATGCTAAAATCTTTCTCTTGGTAGTTAGATATATATGGGCTTCAACAAACTTTTTATACAGTTAACACAAGAACTTCGTCAGTGATTAGTGTTGATTTCAGAAATATGCACAATCCCTATAACGTGTCTTTGCTTACGACAAGCTGTAAAGAAGGCTGAAAGTTTCAGGATATGATCTCTCTCTATCTAGCCCGAAGATGGTGTTCCTTTTCCCCTTTTTTTTTGCCCCCAAGCCCTTTAGGGGGTTTGATGTTCCCTTAGCAGCGAAGCAATCTCTTTACGTTTATCATTTGTATTCTTCTTAAAATCAAATGTTTAACCCTAGTCATGATTAATTACTATTTAATTATCCAATTGATTCCCATGATTTCTTCACATTGACAAAATTTCCCCTTGGTTTTGCCGCAGATGAGCACCCTATACATATTGATTAATTTGCAACCACAAACTAATAATTAAAGATGATTTCAATTTGGTAATAGACTATAATATTGCATGCAGCTAATATATATAGAGAGGAAAGTTTAAGTTTAGGAAAAGAGAGAATTGGTTGAGCCATATATAGAGCACACAATGATTGCAGCCTTTTAACACACATGCCAAGACCAAAATCATCACTTGGGTACCAAAATATGAATACAAATTAATGATAGAATAAGTTAAGATATAGTTAACAGAAAAAGGAATGGAAAAAATCATTGAAACAAGCGAAGCTAAAGCCAAAAACCCTTGTGTGAGCATCCAAGGCAAATATGCCCTAAGAAAAAGAAAAGGGAAAGAAAAGCAAAAGTTGTAATGAGGTGGATGTGGTGGGGGAATGGCTGAGCTACATGGGTGTGCGTGTGCAACAAAAGTTAGGGTTTTCATCAGACAATCTTTTAATTTGCTTCTCTTTCTCTCGTTCTCATCCTTCACTTTAATAGATGCTTGCCCACCATATCTTCTCCAACTCTTCTTTAAGTTTCCTTCATTGTTTTATAAATTAATTTTCCGTCTCTCTCTCTCTCTCTCTCTCTCTCTCTCTCTTTCTTCCCTTTTTCCCCATCCTTTTCCTTCTCCATTTCTTAGTCAGCTTAGAAACAACGCGTTCTTTGCGTCCCACACATTTAGGCTTTTTTTTTTTTGGCTATATATGTGTACTGTGTCCTTCCTTTTATACCAAAACTAAAAAGTAAGTACTCAATGCTTGTCAAAAAGCCAATTATGGTAGGTCCTCCATTAACAAAACACACCATTTTCATTGGCTTCTTCCTTTAGATCTTCATGCTCAAGACTCTCTCTCTCTCTCCTTTATATTTGGTGGAAGTTTGGCTCCACAACGATTTTGCATGGATGACTTGGCTGGCTAGCCTCCAAATCCAGTGTCTAGTTCTTCATTTTATCCCATCTTCTTCTCTTATATATCTTTCCTTTTTGTATATTTTGGAAAATCTCATCCTCAATAGGTCAACCTGTCGTTGATGATTTCTTAAGTCTTTTTCATGTTTTAATTCCATTTCATTTGTATTTTATATTACTTTTTTTAAACGTCAAACAAATTATTACAAGTTTAATATTTTTTGGTTTCTTTCTCTGTGGTGCTCTGCAGCCAGCACACGTTTTTTTTCCAAACCCCTTTGAGAAGAAAGTCCCGATTGCTTAAAAGAATTTTTATTATCTAAGCCAATGCGGCAAAGTCAAAAAAATTAAACCAAAACAAAATAAAAAAACGAAGATATATATGTTAGAATTTTCTATTTTGTGGGCTACTATTAATTGGTCATTTGTTGTTTATTAAAACAGGCTAGTAATTTGGTCTATGTGGGAAACAAGCATGAATGCCCAATTTTGATAAGTGATCTTTATTGTGGGCTTTGCACGTCTCTTTTGAATTAGTGTGGTATGGCAGTTGTGTAGGCCTGTCCCAGTAGGCCTTTTATGGGGAGGATTACTACTGGGATAATTAAGGTTAATATAAATAAGTGGCTAAGGTCCCCTCTTCTCTTCATAACGTCAGTTTCTTCCCATTGAGATCTGCCATAAGAAGGAGAAGAAGAAGAGGAAGATCATAGCTTGACCGGAAACACTTGCTTCCGCTAAATAATGATGGCTGCCCAATCAGGTATGTATATTATCTTATTATCATATTGGTGTTCTAATATTTGCTTAAGATCTTGGGAATTCAAGATTTTATATATAACATGTGGTATTCAGAGCTAGATCTTAAGTGATATTAGGACCCAAGTCTTATTTAGTTCGAATAATAAGTTTAAATCGTACAAAAGTTGATTTCTTCTTGACTGGTAATCAAGTTTTTATACGGCTTGTGAATTAGCTTAAGAACCCATAATATCTATTTATCGTTGCTTCAATTCTTAGCTTTTGAGTGTGTTTTAACACATGGGTTTTCTATACAAATGTTAGAATTGAAAATATATGAAGTGTAAGTGGTTAAAATTCATTAGAATCGTGTGAAATTGGCTGCAAATTGAAACTGACCCGAATGGGTCGAAAAACTAGTTTAGCGGGTTGAGCTATACCCGTCTTGAGGTTGAAGACGATTGGCATTTGTTTTATATATTATATTCAAATTATTCATCTATTACTTTTCCTAACCTTTTGTTGGTATTAGTAATCATTGTTAATTATTATGATTATTTAATTATTTAAAACAAGTCTTGTTGTGTCGGCAATTATTTCAAGACTCATTGTTTGATTGTGAAATATTTTGGCATTTATGTCCACTTTCATAACACTTTCCCGACAAATGTCACTATTAAAATTGTTTGATTATGAAATATTTTGGCATTTATGTATTATTTTAATTTAAGCCAAAATATATATGCATGACTTGTTGAAATTTTGGAACCAATCAGTTTGATAAGGATTAAGACATTGTGATTAAATGCAACATATAATTTTTGAAAGACCATGAGATACATTTGGTATCCGTATCTCATATTGAATGGTCTATTGTATACATTTTGTCAAGTATACAAATTTTGTAATTGGGCAAATTCAATTTTTTCCTGTTTTGAGAAAATCTTTTATTAGTTGATATAAGTGTTTGGCTGCCAAAGTGGCTCACTTATGGATATTAATAAAAATTATCTCATTCGTTGGCTACAGGATTATACCTTGATTGTTTTATACAATCGCCTGCCCAAAAGGGGTTATTGTGTAAGTCAATCTGGTATGTTACATAAAGCATTATGATTGCGATAAACTGGTTTAGAATTTCTATCCGCCCAAAGGGGATAGCTATTCAAAATTGGAATATCTCATGTTAGCTTTATATGAAGAGTACCTATTAGTATGTTACATTCTCTGCCCAAAGGGGAGTCTGTGATGATACACCAGGGCTCTTGGTTGTTTTCATTGGCACATTATGAATTGTTGCTTAATATATTTGCCCATTAACTAATAAGTTGCATTATTTTTTGTTTTAATCAGTGACTTTTGGTGTGAATAAGAATCAAGCTACTGTTGAGATTTTGAATGGCTCTAATTATAAGAGGTGGTCTAAGGACTTGAACTTTGCTTTTGTTATGAGTGAGATAGACATAGCCTTGCGTGTTGATAAGCCTGCAGCTCTCACTGATCAAAGCACTGCTGCTGAAAAGGAGTTGTTTGCTCAATGGGATAGAGCAAACCGTATGTGTGTAGAGGCCATTAGGAGAACCGTTGCTGAACATCTGATGAGTGGTCTAGAAAAGATTGAAAATGCTAAGGAGCTTTATGCTGCTATAGGCAATAGGTATGAACAATCCAATAAGTCTGAGGCTGGGGCTCTTATGAGTGAGCTGACGAGTATGGAATACAACAATGAAGGAGGTGTTAGAGATTTCATTATGAGAATGGTCCACATTCAAACCAAACTAGGTGCCCATCAAATTTCTCTCCCTGACCAATTTCTTGTTCACCATGCCTTGAATGCTTTACCTCATGAGTTCACCCAAATCAAAACTGCCTATAATGCTGTGAATGAAACCTGGAGTGTCAATGACCTTATTGCCAAATGTGTTTCTGAGGAAGAAAAACTCAAGAAAGAAAAAAATGAGATTGCCTTACTTACCACCCATTCCAAACCTCATTACCGAAAGAACCTTGGAAAACCTGGGAAGATTAGGTTTAATGCTCCTAATAAGGTTAAAGACGATAAGGGACAGGCTAGTGGTCAGACTAAATGGATAAGAGGTCCAAATGCTGCCATTAAGAAAGATGTCAAGTGCTTCTTTTGTAAAAAGAAAGGTCATGTCAGGGTCGATTGCCTCAGGTTTAAATCTTGGTTAGAGAAAAAGAATAAACAAGGAGGTAACTTATTAACTCTCAACTCACTAGCTCTCGTTTGTTATGAATCCTATTTTGTTAGTGCCCCACCGAATTCTTGGTGGCTTGATAGTGGTGCAACTGTTCATGTTGCTTGTACATTGCAGGGATTCAAAAGCAAACGGAAGCCAAGTGAGAGTGAGGCCAAGCTTAAAGTTGGAAATAATGCTGAAGTAGATGTTAAGCATGTAGGAACCATAGGTTTAAATTTGAGTTCTGGTTTTGAACTTGTTTTGAATTATGTTTTTCATATTCCATCTTTTAGCAGAAATTTGATTTCTGTTTCTGCTTTAGACAAAGTTGGATACTATTTTGGCATTGGAAATGGAAATGTTGATTTGATTTTAAACTCAAATATTGTTGGAAATTTTAAACTTGTTGATTGTCTCTACAAATTGAGTTTATCTCCTAATAATGAGTATAGTTGCATGAATGTTGAAAACATTGTGTCTAAAAGGTCTTTGATTAAAGAGAGGTCTTCCTTGTTGTGGCATAAGAGATTAGGTCACATTTCTAATGAAAGAGTTGGAAGACTCATAAAAGACAACATTTTACCTTCTCTTGATTTTGAAAACTTAGACACATGTGTTGATTGCATTAGAGGGAAAATGACTAAGACTAAGAAGAAAGGGGCAACTCGAAGTTCTGACCTTTTGCAAATTGTGCACACTGACATTAGTGGACCTCTTACACCTACTTTGTGTGGTAACAAATATTTTGTTACTTTTATTGATGATTTTTCTCGTTATGGTTATCTTTACTTGATTAATGAAAAATCAAATGCTCTTGAAAAATTCAAAGTTTTTAAAACTGAAGTAGAAAAACAATTAGGGAAAGTCATCAAGATTGTTAGGTCTGATCGTGGTGGTGAGTATTATGGCAAACATGGTACAACTGGGCAGCATATGGGTCCATTTGCCAAATACTTGCAAGAATGTGGGATTGTTGCCCAATATACTATGCCTGGTAGTCCTGAACAAAATGGTGTGGCTGAAAGGCGTAATCGCACCCTTAAAGATATGATGAGGAGCATGATGAGTAGAACTAACCTTCCTGAGTCTCTTTGGGGTGAAGCCATTAAGACTGCCTTGTATATTCTTAACAGAGTACCTAGTAAATCTGTTCCCAAAACACCTTTTGAATTGTGGACTGGTAGGAAACCTAGTTTGAACCATTTTCGAGTTTGGGGTTGTCCTGCTGAGGTTAGAATCTATAATCCTTTTGAAAAGAAAACTGAACCTAGAACTACTCGCTCATTCTTCATTGGATACCCAGCCCATTCTAAGGGATATATGTTCTATTGTCCTACACGTGGCACTAAAGTTGTTGAGTCACAAGTGGCGAAATTTCTTGAATGGGATGTGGCAGATGATGTTGTGGTAGATAATGTTGATAGTGAACTTCCTAGACATGTTGATCTTCCTCTGCCTGTTTCACAAGGTAGTGTGGTGCCTATGGATGTTGAGAGAGAAGATTATGGGCAACACATTATTGATCCTACTCCTCAAAATATTGATAATGCTCCAATTGAAGTTCCTCCTGTTCAAAATAATGAGGTTGATGTTCCCTTGAGAAGATCTACTAGGCAAAAGAGGTCAGCCATTTCTGATGATTATGTTATTTTTCTTGGAGAAAGTGATTATGATATTAGTCATGTTGTGGATCCTGTGAGCTTTAGTGAAGCTGTTAATAGTTCTCAATCTGATATGTGGATGGATGCAATGAAAGATGAGATGAGCTCTATGGCTCAAAATTATGTTTGGGAGCTTGTTGAGCTTCCAAAAGGTTGTAGGCCAATTGGTTGCAAATGGGTCTATAAAACCAAGAAAGATTCCAAAGGGAAAATTGAGAGATTTAAAGCTAGATTGGTGGCAAAAGGATTTACTCAAAGAGAAGGAGTAGATTATAATGAGACTTTTTCACCAGTGTCTTCCAAGGATTCTTTTAGAATCATTATGGCCTTAGTAGCACATTTTGACTTAGAGCTTCACCAGATGGACGTGAAGACAGCTTTTCTGAATGGCGATCTTAGTGAGGAGATTTATATGAAGCAACCTGAGGGTTTTGAGGAGCCTAGAGGTGAACACTTGGTGTGTAGACTCAAAAAGTCTATCTATGGGCTTAAGCAAGCTTCTAGACAGTGGTACTTGAAATTTGATGAGGTTGTTACTTCCATGGGTTTTGAGGAGAATAAGGTTGATCAGTGCATATACCTTAAAATCAGTGGGAGTAGATTCATTTTTCTTGTACTATATGTAGATGACATCTTACTTGCTAGTAGTGATGTTGGATTGTTGCATGAAACTAAGCAAATGTTGACCAAGACTTTCGACATGAAAGATCTTGGTGAAGCCTCTTTTGTGCTTGGGATTGATATTCATAGGGATAGATCTCGGAATTTATTGGGACTTTCTCAGAAGGCTTATATTGATCGTGTGCTTAAAAGGTTTAATATGCAGAATTGTAAACCTGGAGATGCACCTATCAATAAAGGTGATAAGCTTAGTCTCAATCAGTGTCCAAAGAATGATTTGGAAAGGAAGTCTATGGAGAGCATTCCCTATTCCAGTGCAGTGGGGAGTCTCATGTATGCTCAGGTTTGCACCAGACCTGACATTGCCTTTGCGGTAAGTGTTCTTGGCAGATATCTTTCTAACCCTGGTTTAGATCATTGGGTTGCTGCTAAGAAAGTAATGAGGTATTTGCAGAAGACTAAAGATTATATGTTAGTGTATAGAAGGGTGGATAATCTTGAGATTATTGGGCATACAGATTCTGATTTTGCTGGATGTCAGGATGATATGAAGTCCACCTCAGGGTACATTTTTATGTTAGCTGGAGGAGCTGTTTCTTGGAAGAGTGTTAAACAAACACTTTTAGCTTCTTCAACTATGCAGGCTGAGTTTGTTGCTTGTTATGGGGCTGCTACGCAAGCTATTTGGCTTAAAAATTTTGTTTCAGGCCTTTGTGTTGTTGATTCTATCTCTAGACCATTGATGATTTACTGTGATAATAGATCTGCAGTGTTGTTTTCTAAGAACAACAAAACTACTAGCGGGTCTAAACATTTAGAGATAAAATACCTCAAGGTGAGGGATTTTGTGAAAAATGGTGACATAGTTGTTGAGCACATTGACACCGATAGCATGCTTGCTGATCCTTTGACTAAAGGGTTGAGACCTATAGCATTTAGTAGACATGTTGAGAGCATGGGTATTATTGAGTCTTTTAATGTACTTGGTTAGTGGGAGTTATGAATTCTCACATTATAGTTTACATTATTTATATTGAGACTCATTTATATTTTGAGACATCATTATGATGATTGATTGATGATTCTCATTGAGAATAATCCATGCTATCTTCTATTTTCATATGTACATGTACTTTGATGAAGATTTGCTTATATATGTTGTAAAATCTTAAGACTTGGTGTCTATCTTAAGTAGGACTGTTTTGTCAATTGATATGTCTCATAAATGGCACCATATAGTGATCTCAAGGATCAGTGGGAGACATACAGGCATATTGTTGATGCCAAAGAGATTTCTCATATTGTTTAGAGAAATCATAAAGAGGACCGACAATGAAAGTAGCACATTGAGATCACATTTGGTGCTATTTTCTTGCTACACAACCACACTAAGATCCATTGTCGATAAGATCACTTATACTTGTAACCATGGATTGGTCTTGTATCATTAAAGGGTACAAAGGCTGCCATGATTCAGTATTTGTTGGTTTTAATGGACAGGATCATGAGATGTTGTTTCTATGGACTGAATTGTTTTCAAATTGTGGCCACATCAAAAATTAAGTTAACTAGCCTGGTGTCATGTTTTTTGAAAATATTTTCTAAAATTTAAAATAAACACCAATTAATATTGCCCAAGTGGGAGAATGTTAGAATTTTCTATTTTGTGGGCTACTATTAATTGGTCATTTGTTGTTTATTAAAACAGGCTAGTAATTTGGTCTATGTGGGAAACAAGCATGAATGCCCAATTTTGATAAGTGATCTTTATTGTGGGCTTTGCACGTCTCTTTTGAATTAGTGTGGTATGGCAGTTGTGTAGGCCTGTCCCAGTAGGCCTTTTATGGGGAGGATTACTACTGGGATAATTAAGGTTAATATAAATAAGTGGCTAAGGTCCCCTCTTCTCTTCATAACGTCAGTTTCTTGCCATTGAGATCTGCCATAAGAAGGAGAAGAAGAAGAGGAAGATCATAGCTTGACCGGAAACACTTGCTTCCGCTAAATAATGATGGCTGCCCAATCAGGTATGTATATTATCTTATTATCATATTGGTGTTCTAATATTTGCTTAAGATCTTGGGAATTCAAGATTTTATATATAACAATATATCCCCCCCCCCCCCCCTTTTTTATAAGAAAACAAAGAAATCAGTAATTAATAAGAATGTTGGACGGGCAAACCAAGTAAAGAAAGCAACGAAAGCCTCCAAAAATTGAGTCGAATGGACCCAAAGAAAACAAAAATGACATAAAGAAGAACAAGAAGAAGAAAGAAACGGACAGACATTTTGATTTTGCAACACATTTTGCTTCGGATTGGCACTTGTCATTATTCGATGACATACGTCAGACTATAAGTGTTAAAAACAGACAGGTCCATGTGAAAGTTTAGAGAGCTTGGCAGCCTCTTGTTTATATATAATATGGGAGCTTTTGTCTTTTTAAGTAGTTGTTGCCTCGAGAAATAATGGGGCGACGAGCGCCCATTTCTTCGATTCCCTCTTCTCTTTTCTGTCACTACTGTTGTTTTAAGTTAGTTCTTCGGGTTATGAGATCATACACGACTTTCTCCTCCCCAACGTACACATATTGTAATATTTATTTATAATTAAATTTCAGATGGCACGAAGAGTTGACCATTGGTGAGATGATCAATTCATTTTGCCGCAGAAACTTTAATCTTCTCTGTGATAATTGTCGATGGGATTTCTTAGTGCTCTGCCCCATTGGATCATTTGTCTCTTACGAAGCCCTATATATAGGCTATAACCCACACGTACGATCAATTCAAAGCCATCCAGCTGCTATATTTTCTGATGATCAAGACATGTCAAGATAATTATTATAATCTGTGCCTCACGGTCTTTCACAATAATTGCACCAACATTCCAAGATGATTAGCGTAAAAATTGAGTTGAGATATAGTGGCACCTAAAAAGTAAATTTATTTATAGTAGTACTACTTTGTGTTGCTAAAATGAGTGGTGGAACCGACGAGGAGGAGGAGTAGCGTCAAGGGTCATTATCATAACCACCAACGATGGATCATTGTGATTCTTATATTATTATATTATATTATATAAAAAAAAATTGAATTGCTAATCGTAAGTCCATGTTTATATAGTATTTATAACTATTGCAATGTGGTTTCATACTTTTGGAAGCTAATTAAGTCAAGTGCTAAACGCCGAAGCGAATGCGTGGGTTGAAACGTAAAGGGTTTAATTTGTTTCCAGAGTGCGGGTTCGGGTGGGATGGCCGGGGATCGATGTCTTACTCTTACCCTTTAAATCACACCACCTAGCTTTCAGACTCAGATGGTTTCGTTTAATTTCCTTTCTTCCTTTTTCCTTTTGCTTGGGTTCTCATCTCAGGCTAATACTATGGATGGATACAATACAAGGACGACTGGGACTTGAGACGTTTCTGAAATAAAGAACAGGAAAAGAAAATACCCTAAGGTGCTGTTTGAAAAAATTGAAGTAATTAAGCACTGAAAATTAAGTGCTAAAAATTTTTTTTGAAAATTTTAAGTACTGAATTTATTGTGTAAAAATTGTTTGATAAGTTATTATATTTGAACAAATTTATTTTTGAACTATTATAAGAGAAATGAAATTTTATGAAAAATAAATGCATTGATAATTAATAAAAAGGAAAGAATAGTGGTTAAAAGGAAAGAATACAACAATAAATGTAATTAATGTATGATTTTTTCCTTAAATGGAATTGTTGAATGAAATAAGTAACCTAAGAGCTACTTATTATTTTCAATGTTTTTTCATTGAAAATTTCCAATTAAATGGTTCTTTAGCTTTTATTATCAAACACATTGAAAAAATGAAAACATTGAAAATTTTCATTTTCAATGATTTGAAATTTTTCAATGATTAATCAAACAATCCCTAAGCTGCAATTATTTATTGTTATTATTACCTAATATATTATCTATCGTATTGGGCCCCAATCCTACCCCAAAATGGTGGAACTAAAGATTACTACTTGTCTGTTATCGTAATCAAAAGTTTTATTGGGCCACCCACTTTTCTTGTCTCCAAAAACATTAAATTTCACCAATAAAAAAAAAAGCTTTATTGGGCCAAACTTTATTGGGTCCTTTTACAGTATATATAAATTGTAGGATATAGTTCATTATGTTACATCCACATGTGAAATATCCATGGCTAAGAATGTAAGTAATCTAAATTTACGCACCATGATGATTATGGTTCCATCGCCGAGTCGCTCTTTAAATTTTTTTTTAATCTGCACAAAGGTTTTCTCCAAAAAAAAAAAAAGAAAAGAAGAAGAAAAAATAGTAATAAAGATTCAGAAATATCCAAAAAGTCTCCCGGAAAAGGCTTCAAGGCCCAAAAAAAGAATTTAAATGGCTCTCATTATCCGGAGAGTTATCTTTTACATTATTATTATTTTTATTATTACAAAGCCAAATTTTCATAAATCAACAAGGTCGATAAGACTACAACATTCACAGTATCATGTCGAGTGGGGGTCGAAGTAACTCTTACAAGAAATCTAAGGCCTGTGGTGTGTAGTACATTGATCTTATAGAAGAAATTTACGAAAGATATATAAAAAATGTTCTCCTCTTTCGGTTGAAGATATGGAGATTGGCAGCAGAGTTGCAAACGCAATCTCAGCTTCCTTCCGTTGGATTCTTGAGAAGGAGTAGGAATTTATGATTTCATCTTCTGCACATACCCACCAAAATGTGCTTCTGTACTCCTTTCAATATCCAATCTAGTTTCCAATCAGAAAACCAGAAGAATTTCTCTGGTATCTTCTCTTGTTATTGATCACAATTTACATATCAAACTCCATAGAGCGGTAATAAGATTTTGACAAAAGAGTATGCAAGTGCACCTGTGAAAATGTAACTATCCACTCTGTCAAGTATTCCACCTGCATGACAGTGCATACAAAGTGTTAATACAAAAAATATCAAATAGTTTCTGCCATCAAAGAGGGAGGGAGGGAGGGAGGGAGGGAGAGAGAGAGAGAGATCAACTAGTTTCTCGAATTTTTAAAAGAAAACACGGGGGGAATGATCAGTGAATCCGTAAGCACTGAATGACTAGGCAAATCACAAGAGCGATTATTATTACCATGCCCAGGTATTAGGGAGCCAGAGTCCTTAACACCAGCATCACGCTTGATCATTGATTCAGTAAGATCACCAAAAATAGACCCAAAGAAGTTGAGAAACCCAAAGGCTATTGCACTGACAACAATGAAAAAGAATATGTCAAGTATATGAAAGTTAAAATTTCAAAAGAGTTTTGGATCACACCATGTCTAGTACAACATTGCGTGTGAGATAGATTGAATACCTTAGCCAAGAGACCGGCCAGCTAAATATCTTTGACAATACAACAGAAGTTGCTATACAACCACCCAAACCAACCATAGCTCCTTCCCATGTCTTCTTTGGACTTATACTAGTAAGCGGTGTCCTTCCAATGGCCTGCATCAGAAAAGGAGAATAAAAACAATCATTAGTCATTGGATGATATGTTCATCAATTAAAATGTAAGGAAAGATTCATACTCATGCCGTTTATATAACCATACTTATTGATATAAATGACCAAAACGATACTAACAAAGTGATGACAACAGGACTGAGCTCTAACCAATATAGTAACAATTATTAACTGTTCACAACTTACAGTACTAATTTTAAAAGGAAAATAGCGTCTTGCTCATCAAGTCAATATACCTTTCCACCCAAAAATGCATACGTATCTGCAGCTATTATGCTGCTGAAAGAAATCAAGGTTGCCACAAGGCCTACTGTCCAATGAGCTTGGCCACCAAGAAGAAAAGGCCATCCTGCTCCTATTCCTATAAAAAAGAAGCGATTCAGTAAAACAGTTGGTGAAAATCATCACTCCATTAGTATGGAAATAAATCAGAACGTGAAGGAAGAAAAAATCACATCAAAGCAAGTGAAAGCTATTTCAAAATCCATGATTTATTTAAAATTATGTGACATTACATCTTATAATACAGAAACCAAATCTGTTTCTAGATTAATGAGTCAGAAACTTCAAATTTCTAAATTGGAAAGCACCAAGCTTCTGCAAATATCAGTTTAGTTCTAA
This sequence comes from Microcos paniculata, assembly GCA_030664755.1. Taxonomy (NCBI): domain Eukaryota; kingdom Viridiplantae; phylum Streptophyta; class Magnoliopsida; order Malvales; family Malvaceae; genus Microcos; species Microcos paniculata. The sequence continues at coordinate 39,863,846 of CP131461.1, forward strand.
CCAGTATACTAATATCAGTTTTTCATAAAAAAATTTCTCCAACGTTTGATTTACCAAGAACAGAAAGGCATAAATGTCCAAACTCATACTAGAATTCAAGGCAGGAGCTGCTAAACCACATCTGAGCTTAACCCAGAAACAAGGGAGGTAGCCGCAATAAAATAGCCCAAACATGGTACTGCTGAGCTGAGAAAAACGAGGGTTTCCCCTTTGCAAGAGCAATGCCATAGCCACAACAAATGCAGCCGATGTCACTGAAACATCAATATTGCCAAAGTACCTGATAATAAAGCAGAAACAATAAATAAATTATAACATCAAATGTTTTGAAAAGGCTCTTACACACGAAGTAGGAATTAAAAAATTTGAAAGACATGATGTAGTATTCCAAACAAAGAAAACAAAAGTGAAATACTGGTAATCCCTTATGATGCTATCAGAGAACAAAAGGTATATCCATCAATCTTACAATGTGAGTATGGGCATGAGAGCACAAATAACAGAGCAAACTCGTGAGACATATCGTGGAGGAGGTGTCATTCCTGCAGCAATTCCACGGCTCCTAACCAACTCAAAATACTCACGTGCACCGAGGAAAACAGCAGCAGTCACGGCCACAGTGAAAACCCATCCCCCAGCTAATATAGCACCTCCAACAGAGATTCCAATAACAAGTCCAAAAACAATCCTTTTCCTTAACTGACTAGACTTATGTTGTTGGTCAGAAAGAGAATCCTTTGCTGCTGCTAAGACATGGCCTTTGTCAACTTCCTACACCACAACTGTCTCAGTAACCGTCTAACACAAAAGTTCAACTTATATGGGGCATAATTTAAGAATTGCAACTAAGATTACTTCATGCATTATCGATGACAATTTCCATTGTTAACGAATCATTTTTACAATTACCAAGTTCTCGTTCTTTCTTTTTCCCTTTTACTCGAAGAATTGAAGCTGTTTAGTATTCTAATTTCATAAATTTTAACACATCAAAATGCAACTAATAGATTACTGACAAGTTTCAATTCTGGTTCTACCGTTTTAAAACACACACAAGCTTTGAACTCATGAACGAGCCGAACTATAACCAAAAGGTACCTCCTTGGCATTGCTCTCGTCGAGACTTTCCGGTTCAGCGCGAGCCACGGCCGTGATTTCCCGCCGATTGACGTAAATACGGGTAGGACGAACTGGGAAGACAGATTCGGATCCATGGAAGACTAATTTAAGCTTGAGTTTAGGGGTTCTTCGAGAGAGAGCGAGGGCTTTATTGGACAAGGGACGGCATGGGCAACCGCAAAGTGAAGTCACAGAGAGTGGAATCAGACTGCAACGCTCGATTTCCAGGAAAGAGGCCATAAAAGAATTGAAGCAAAAAGTAATAAGATTGCAAAAGAGCTGGTGACTTTACCGAGGAAAATCCGAACTCACGTTTCCATTCGTTATTGGTTGGGCTTGGTTCGGTTTTTCCGAAGGACTGAAGAGAGTTTGAAGATACGCCTCGAAGGAGAGGCTTGTCTGGTTGTCTTCACTTCTAGTTCTGGGCGTTTTTCTTTTATTTATTTATTTTTTTCTGAAGATTTTACGGAGACGGTTAGGGTAGTCACTTACAGTTCGTTCCTCGTGGTAGTTATGCGGAAATTACAGTAATGGTGTTACTTTTTCTAGAGAAAGAACAAATTACAGTATCTTTTTTTATTTTTAAGGATAAAAAAGAGATTTTTTTTTGGCAAAAAGGATAAAAAGAGAGATTAATAACTGTAAGTAGTACTTTGAAAAGATTAAGCACAGAATGTCTGATTCAAGATTTTATCTTATCTTCTATTTTTGGTTTGAAATCAAAATCTTACTATCATTTTAGGAATTGTGTTAATATCTTAATCCACTTAACATTTCTACTGCAAAAATAAATTAACTTTTTCCTGAAGTAAAAGTTTATTTTTTGGTCTCTTTTTATAAGTAAAATTTGAGTTAAGTTTCCTTTTTTTTTTTCCTGATTTTGTCTATATAGATAGAGTTAATTAAGTTCCTCGTTGGTTTGACCTTAATTTTTTTTTCTTTTTGTTACAATAAACTGTAATTTTTCAAACCATACCAATTTAATTAATTCTCCGTTTCTATAATCTTACCATTTGGCTGGGAATAATTTTTTTTGGCCAACATTTGGCTGGGAATGTAAGAGATGTAAGTGCTTAAAAAGGGGGATAAATTTTTGGACGGAAAGGAAGCGCAATTAACTACTACTACTTTGTTATGGTAAATAAAGGCGCAAATGCAGGGGCAAGATCGTCCTGAAAATGAATGCAATATATAACGGTGGAGGAGCGAAACGCAAGGGAAACAAGGGAAAGTGGGAAACCCTTGAGAAGGAAAACCTCTGTCAACTCTTCAAATCGAGGTCGCGTCTAAAGCCTGTAGGGGAACCAGAATTTCAGAATATAATGGCGAGGCACAAAATCTCTAACCCTGAATCAGAAGAAAGTGAATCAGAAGAACGTGAAAAGGAAGAGATGTTAAGCGAAGAAGAAGAAGAAGAAGCAAACACCAAGCGAGAAAAGCAGGTTATATCAGATTACGAGAAGCAGAGGCTATCGAGAATTGCAGAGAATAGAGCCAGAATGGAGGCCCTGGGTCTGACCAAAATGGCTTCTTCTTTCATGGGTTCGTTGCGAAATTCAAGTCGGAATTCTGGTAAGCTTAAAGGGAAACGCAAGGTCGTTGAGGAGGATGAAGATTACCTGCCCAACGAAAACGATGAAGACGACGACGATGATAAACTTGACTGTGATGACGACGACGACGACGATGAGGATTTTCTTGGTGAGAAAATGCCTCAGTCTAAGTCTCGTCAAAACAAGGTGAGTACTCCGCTATTACTACAATTTAGCCTCCAATTTTTTGGTAAAAGTAATTCACAGAAGCCATTTATTTAAGGTTCCTGAAAAGTACATTTTTGAAACAACGATTCTGGTCTAATCATAAAATTCGTACAACAGTCGATTAAGTTGTTGAGAATTATAATATTGTTGCTTGTTTAATTATTAGTGAAATAAGATTATAAAGTTGATTGCTTTAGAGTGTAATGTTATTGATGTGTTAAGGTTTTTAAGGGTGATGAATCTCCTTTCCTTTTATGCTCTTTTCTTCCTTTTTATTGCTTTGGTTTGTCTGTCAGCATGTTTAGCGGCAATGGTTAGTTGGACCTACTTGTATATTGTATCATTCGGATGGCCATATTTCTTGCTTTTAAGTCACTATTAGTTCTGTTTTGATTTTCTGGAACCTTCTTTGATTTTCTCTTCTCCAGGTGAAAAACAAAGACCCGACACCTAAGAAGAAAGCTCCTGTTCAAAAACATTTGAGAAGTTCAGATTATGTTGATGATGAAGAAGAACTAAAGAAGGTCAGTTTTGATGACTGATGGAGCAAATACTATTCCCATTTCTAGGTTTTTGAGTTATTGCGCCTTCATTGCCCACTTTTCTGACCTTGTATCTTCTGCCATTCTAAATGTTAAGTTTTATTGCAAGACTGATCTCTTGCATCTCATATCCAGGCAATTGCTCTGTCTCTGCAAGATTCTGGAGAAGTTTCAGGGGCTCTACAGACTGATGTGAAAGATGCTACTTTGACTGAAAGAAAGGGAAATGCTCGATTAAAAAGGAAAAAATCGGTTTGTTTCTTTCCGAATTGGGGTTTAGATTTCAAAGAATTTTACTATTTGGCCCACCTTCTCCTTGTAATTTATATTTTCTTCATATTCTATTCATTTGCGGGACACAGTTCACCAGCCGGATGCAGATGACTGAGGATGAAATGGTCATGCACTTCTTTCATTTGGATGGTAATTTCTTATGAGCCAACTCTGTCTCTCTTCATTTCTCTTTTATGTAGGTGCACAGTATCAAGACCATTGAAAACTTAGAAAACAAGAACCATATGAGTTGCATTAGCATTTCTCTTGAAGATTTACCAATTTATAGGCCAAACAGATCTTGTAGTGGCTGGTTGCATATCATTTGAGATGCTATAGGTTATTTTATGTCTTCGATGTTATCTATCTTGCTGGTGAAATTCATTCCTTAAGCCAGTCAGCATTTGTTCGATTAGAACAATATCTACTATACTATTATACAGCATTATGTGGGCATGTGGAGGAAGTTGGTTCACAAGGCTTTGGTAACAGCATTTAGCTAAGAAATAATAGAATTTTGATCGATTTACTTAAAGTGTATGTTTGAGTCAGAATTTTAACTGAATGTGCACCTACCTCATTCGCGTAACTCTGTTTCTGTTGTGATTTTGATCTCTGTATTGTTGGCTTCCAGAAGCCGGAAAGGGAACCATCTCCATGAGAGATTTAAGAAGGGTAGCTATTGCACATGATTTTATGTGGACAGATAAGGAGTTGTCTGATATGATCCAATGCTTTGATGGTGACAGTGATGGGAAGGTGAGTACTTGTTTTAGTTTGTAATCTTTCTCCCAACATGTAAATATATGTGAGTTATGTTCAATATTGGTAAGAGTGGAATGCACCTCTTCTTTACAAGCAGTGGAATGATCAGATAACTATACTTCTCTGGATTTTGTTTACTAGATAATAGAGAAGAAATAAATATAGCTCCTCTGCCTCCTATGCAACTTTGGTTTTTATAGAACCATCTATTTTATAGAGCATTGTTCATCTTTGCTTGTCCATGTTAGAAGATTTGGCAGGTCTGGCGGTTAGGGTACTTTATTTTGATCCAATTGAACTACCGTCAACAAGTTTCAGCAATTTTCTATTGAACTATTTTCGGTAACATCATGTGCCACATGCAATGCTTGCCTTTGATCTTAACTTTTGCCAACCAGCTGCTAAGCTTGTCGTGGGCAACTGGCCGATTAGCATCCTATTGCATCATAAACATCCATGACTTCAATATGATATTTGACTTATTATGTCTTTGGTTCCACTGCAGCTAAATCTTGATGATTTCCGGAAGATCGTTAGCAGATGCAACATGTTACGAACATCTGAATATTCTTAACGGATTCGAATTTGTTCCGTCATGCTATGATCCATTCTGATCGGTTTTGAGATTTGTGATCAAGGATCATTTTACAAATTTCAATCCATTCTTTTCATTCTACGTGTTATTAGAGACAAGTATTCAAGTACCAGTGTACAGTAGGATTTTTATGGAAGTTATATTAAAAAAAAAAATTACCATTTCAATAGGGCTGAAAGTATCCAGTCGAAAGCCTAATAGCAACAAGTAGCTCGTTGCTCGTGCTCACAAATGCAAGCCTTCCCATTTCAAATGATAACAAATACGGAATGACTATAGTCAAACTGGAATTTGCAAGAATTAAGCGCTATTTCATAGCATGAAAAGAAAGCCGAGGGTGACAGAGCTCTGATCAAAATTCAGGATAGATACCATAGCAAAATGTTGTTAAAGAAGTTGGCCACAATTACGAAAATCCAGTGATTCCCACTTGAAAGATCTAACCGTCAATGCACAATAATATCATGAACAACAATTGGTTCTTACCGTCACACATTGGACATGTTTTTCTAGCGTCCATACAAGGCCAGTAAGTAATACATTCAATAACGGCTACAACTTGCCTTTCCAATTTTCTACATTCACTTCTCCAGCCGTGTGAAGTCGCATCAAAAATCAAAACGGTAACTGGGCAGTCATGTTCTTTTCAATAGGTATCCCAAAATGATGCCAATCAAGCCAACAACAATAACATATATGAATGGAATACCACTGTGACTTCTTTTTGCTTCGCGTCTCAAGAGCTCCTGCAAATTAAATTTCAATGTAAGGCTGTAATAAAGCTAACATAACCCTGTGGGCCTCATATGATGTTGCATGAATACAGGATAACAAACAGCAGCATTTTCTCTTCATTATTATTATTACTATTATTTTTTCAATCCCATTTCCTTTCAAACTCTCTCTAACTCTATGTGGAGCATATTTTCGTTCGCTCTCGGTTTCAACAAAAAGACAATGGTAAGTTATAGACAACTGGACAGTGACCACCAATGAATGATGAGGCAAGTGTATAGGTAAGTAACTGGACCATGATAAATTATTGGCAACTGGGCAGTGACCACAGATGAATGATGAAGCAAGGATATAGATAGCATATTAGCAACTGGTCTTTAATTCCTTAGCTATTTTGTGAGTTACATACCCCAGAGGTTCAATTCCATAATACTCTGCAGGGAACACTAGAAAATAGGGAGTTGCTTACCAATTCTTGCTGAAGCTTGTTATTTTGCTGAACGGCAGAGTTTTTCTCATCAGTTAGCTTGGAAATAATAGCCCTTGCCTGCAATGAAAAGTATTATTCAGAATAAAGTGCCACAAACAAACATCATTCTTCCAAGGCTTTTGATCCTAGAGAGATTATCATTCTTTAACGTAATTCAATTAGCTTCTTTTTGATCGCCAACCATATTTCAATTAACTTATCATCAGAGTAAATCTTCTAATGGAGCCATTAACATGGATGTGATGATAAAAAACATACTACATAACATTTCTTATCTAATATGGGGTGATGTGCCATATGTAAAAAAGACCCATATTAGATCTATATATTCTTCTCCTAATTGACATCAGAATAAAAAAGACAAAAAAAGGAGGTTTTATCCACTCCTCACGCTTAAAGTACCCAATTTCACCTAGATGGGATTGTAAACTTGTAAAATGGTCAGAACCACCATTTACATGAGGAATTTAAGTGACAGAAGGATTCTCCAGCATATGAGAAGGGAGACTTTTCATCATATCCCCGATGAAAATCTTAATATTTTACACTCCTAAATAGTCCTAATGAACAGGTCTAAACATGTGTACTGAGAGAATTGGATAAGAAAAAATCAAGAGTAATATCAACATCCAACTAACACGCATAACTTGCTTATTACTAGGTAATCACTCTGTACTTAGAAGTTACTTAAAAGACAACAAAAGTTACAAAACAATAACTAGATCAGGTGATCAGGTTAAAACAAGAAAATAAATGTGGTTATTTCAGTCCATATTAAAATTATTCTTTTATAACACTATGTCTGGCCTGCAAGTGCCGGCCTGACAATAAATAATTTTGTTAACATTGACTACCATATGAGACCTAGTCCATCACAAAGAAGATCAATGATTTGAAACCAAAACAAGTACAACACAAGAAGTTGCGTTATGTCTGAGTGCAAAAAATGAACACCATAGTAATTACTACATGATAATGATATACATACCTAGTAAATCAACACCCTCAAAAAATCAAAAATAAAAGGTCAGCTGAACCATATCTGATGATGAGTGATTGAAAAGACAGAAGACACAAGATTTTCCACACCAAAGATGCACATATGATTACCAGCATCATTAATGCATTGATTTCCTAAACTTTGTGAAATACGTAAACTTCAAACCCAACCATATGTGTTAACTCAGAACTACTATCATTATTAGCAAGAATCACTTCATTATCCTAACAAGGACCTCAGAAAATCCAATGCTAGATGGTAGAAGTACCAAAAATCGTGTGTGTGTGTGTGTGTGTGAGAGAGAGAGAGAGAGAGAGAGAGATTACATCAGATGAGTTATCTTGAGGTTCATGCCGCTCAACATGTCCTCTTGACACCTGCACATACAAGCATACAACCACAACACAACACATCAATATTCAAAGGGAACACACCGATTAACACTAAATCCTTAGAAAGTCAAACAGAAAAGGAAGGAACACTTACAGCTGTAAATTCTGCAGCATTCAAGCTGCCATTGTCTGAGACCGAAGCCCTAGGTGAGGAGCCTTCCTCGGATCCTTCTCTAACTGGCGAAGGAGGTCGAGGAGGTGCAACATAAACAACCCTCAACTTGCACTCCTCGACATTATGCCCAGATTCCTTATTGAACTAAAGAAAATTAAAAGCAAAGAGTTAGAAAACAAGAACCCATTTTTTAAACGAGATGCGATGGAGTTTTTCTATAAATACCATCTCCGGAGTTATATCCTTTGCCGTAGCTCCAGGACTAGCAACCGCACTCTGAAGTAAAAACTTATCCTTGCATTGCATATCAAGAGGTGTTTCCTTTTGAGCTTGCATGGTAACTGATATTCCACAAATTAATCAATAAGTAGCTTGGAAAAGCAATAATAATTATAAAGTTGATATAAAGCTAATGATTACCATTATATTTAATGCAGCAAAAAAATAGGAAATAAACTAGTATACAATCAAACATAATTAACCAAACTAATGATAGCTAAGTCCAAATTTTGGCGGACGGAGAGACAAGGAGAGAGACCTATAACGTTACACGTAGACCTAGGCAGCACAACTCCAGTGTTAGGCCTTACACAGTACTTCTTCGGATTTGTTGTTTTGACCTACAAAAAATCCAAATCCAAAGAATGCGCAGACTAATTTGAATCAAAGTCTTATAGGGCGGAAGAATATCCCAAACAAATTTAGCAAGAAGAAAATTTCTTTTCTTTTCTTTTTGTTTTCACCTGTTAGGGAAAAAAAAGTAGTAGACATGGGAGATTTCAGAATTACAAACACAATTACCTTAAAAGCCACATAACTGTCGGTCTTGTTGGACAAGTTTAGAGAACACGAGATCTGCTTCCTCAATTCAACTAATTAAGGAAAAGTAAATGTTAAGAATTAGAAAAAATAGTAGAAAAGGTAACTTACAACGATGAAGATATGGATCTGGAAAGCAACGCAAAGCTGTTAAACTTTGAAAAAAGAAAAGGGTTTGGGAAGATGCTTACAGGGAAACCGGAGCTCTTGAGGCTCAAGGTTGAGAAGTTCGCCGGTACTCATAACGATGGATCGGTGAGATGACCGCCGGATAAATAAGCGATTGACGGCTTCCGGCAACGATTGCGGGAGGCGGTGAACTTTCCGGTTCACCAGCGAAAGATGAAATAATAATAGTAATAATAATAAGAGAAAGAGAGAGAGATGGGTTGAGAGAGAACTGGTGACCAGTCTTCGAGAGAGATGAAAAGCAAAGAACGTGGGACAGTGATGTTTGTCTTGCTTTCGACTTAACTGCGGTTGTTCCGGTCCCCTATTTTACAGTATCATGCGGTTCCATTTTAAGGCTATAATTGTCTTTTTGTTCCCCGATAATAATTTGGACTTTCGAGCGAAAATACACTCACAAAAGGAAGAGTCGTAGTCGCAATTTCGTAAACCGAATTTTTCTCTTTTTTTTTTTTCCAAAATATTAGGAATGACAAATTATTTTCTTTTTTTATTCTTTAAAAAATACAAAAGAGATTATTATTTAAGATATGTGATGTGAGAAAAAATATATACATGTTTTAAAAAGTAAAAATGAAAATGAACTTAGAAACGAGATTTTAAAAAATCGTTCTCAATTTTAAATTTATTTTTATTTTTAAAACATACATATATTTTTATAAATTATATATATTTTAAATGATAATTTTTTTATATTTTTAAAAAAATAAAAATAAAAAATATTTTCATATACTAAATATGACCTAAACTTATTTCCCAAACACTTCTAAGATCAAAAAACATTTCCAAAAGTCTTGCTTGCTTTTAGATAAAAAGATAACATCTGAAACTCTAGTACTACTGCTACTTTTCGATTGGTTAATTAATGCAAAGTATGGCACTCCCCTTTGAAAGCCCCAAAACCAATGAGTAGTATGTAAGGTTCCTACGTAGATTTGATGTCACCTTCGTTGTCGGAATAAAATACTATGAAGTTAGTTAGGAAGTTTAGAGCACTGGCTGGCATGTGGAGAATGAGAATATAGTGAGGTGGTACCAACCATCAAGATTCAAGAATCCAGATTTAAAGAACTCTTTTCGGACATTTTTTCAAGCCAGTGGAGGAGAAACGCTCATTTTCCATCCTCACACAAATGTTTGGGATCAGAACGCCTGCTTCCTTAACAAAATGCCTTATTCTTTATTTCTGTCTTTTCTGTTGTCAAAACGGGCATCGACCATAACCCAAGCTTCTCCTCCTAACACATATTCCAGTCAACTGAGAACCTAAATACAGTCGCATTTACCTCAAGTTTCGAACAAGTATATTTACCTTTTCTTGATCTTTTACATATACTATAACATGGTATGATAATTTCTACGTATTGACTGGATGACACCCGTGCCATCATTTTTGACATTAATACACACCTGCTGTTATCATTCAAGAAACATTTCTATAAGCTATTCACTGTAAAAACTAAAAAGCAATTCTTACATGCTAATTGGCTGCCTAATAAATGTATTATATAAACCAAAAATGTAAGACATATTTGGTTAGATATGTATACTCACACAGCTATATATCAAGCTATAAGTCCTCTTTTTAATTTATGATACTACTGGCTATTAGTTTTAAGCATCAGCAGAAGCAGAAGACTGCTGTTGACGAGCTTGAGCAGTAAAACCAGCAAACCAAGCAACCCTCATGAGTTGCAGGCCAAGGATCAGCACCCACCAACACACCAGGCCTCTGATTGTGTGCATCATCCATGCTGGTGCACTGAGTTCAGCCCCAAGTTTCAATCCCCTCATTAGCTGCAGCACACGGTAACCCTCGTATACAACTGGGGTCACCAACCAAACCGGTGACTGCCAATGCCAGGTCAACATCTCAGTCAGCATCTGCACTGAAAGAAGCAGAATGTAGGGACCTAATAGAACTGCATATGGGATGAAGCTTAGCTGAGGTTGGAGGTAGCCCTTTTGGGATCCAAATAGCATCATCAAAGGGATCACAAGTCCGGTCAAAGTTGCAACTATATTCCAGAACTGGTAACTGAAAGGAGCCTTGCTCCTGGAAGTTTCTATCAGGTTCTTTGACCGGGCACAATAATCTGCCATGAGGAGAAAAAGGGTTGCACCCAGATTGAAGATGCAATCAAGTCCAATCAAGGAAAGAAGGCTGACCACATTTGGTCCAAGGAATATGGTGGATATTGGCAACCAAAGAGTGGGTACCATGCCCGTGCTGAGGAGAAGAGAAGGGCCCAGCAGCCACATTGGCCATTTAAGAAACTGAAGCTGCGCCACTGGCTGATTAGTTGCATCAGTGAGATCTTCGGCTTTAGTTGCTGAAGACTCACCTCTGTTGTCAGAACGTAGAGTTTCAAATATTTCAGATGATTTTTCCAAGAAGTTGTCGACAGCTTTCTCAGTTGGAGCATATTTGACTGGTGAAGGTTCCCACTGAGATAACTTTGTGCAGCAAACAGGGGACTGTCTGATATGGATATGACCGAAGGAGAGCACATGTGGCACCTTTGAGGCTTTCAACAATTGCAGGTTCTTGGAATGAGCTTGAGGAGCTCTAATGATGGACATGGTAGAAGAAGCTTGAGCCAGGGAAGCCATTCCTTGGTTCATAACAGATACCTTCAGCAGCCTTGATAAGATGACATGGTTTTATTCTCTGATCATATATAAGATGTTAGTGGGAAATCTTCTACCAGAAAGATTAAACATCACTCGATAGCTGTTTCACAACAAAATTCCCTTCGTAGAATCATAGACTTCAAGCAAATTTAATTATCTCACTACAAAGAAAACAAAATTACTACACCATTCAAAGCCCAGTAAAAGTAAAGGCTAACTACTATAATATTTGAACTAGATTTTATTGTTCATACTATAAAGCATATTCTTTGAATGACTAGTTAACAATTCATTGATTGGTTCCTCTACAAATTTCATAAATACCACAACAGAGTTCTTCAAAATCTTAAGAATTAAGCCTAAAAGGGCAAAAAGCACCCATATCTCCATGTTTGACAACCAATATTATTATAAAAAAAAAAAAGTAAATTTGAGAGTTCAGAAGACGAATTAATATAAGAAATAATCAGAGCAGATAAACAAAAAGAGAATTACACAAATTGCTGATGTAATATTTAACTAATAAAAATAATTTTTTTAGTATAATTCAATCAAATATATTAAATTAGGTAACCTTCTGAAAGTAATTCTTCCCATTAGAACAGAAAATGATTAAAACAATCCCGATTTACCCCGTTGAATAGACAATGAATCCGCAAGCTTACCTCAGGTCCAAGTTATATTCTTCCTCACTTCCCAGGGGCGATGTTGCTTAGCAGAGATTGGGAAAATCCTACAATCAGAGCTCCTCGAAACTCTTTCTTGGTAACTCTCGTGTTTCTTCCCCTTCCTATTTTCCACTTTAATTGTAAGCGGCAGGATTTAACTGTCAAGAGGCGTCCCTTTTTCTGGCCAGAAAGGAAAATTAATTTTGTTAATTGAAACAATGGGCGTCCGAGTCCAGCTCAGAACAGATTGGATTCAACGCTGGGCCTTAGTTCAATAGTAAACACAGGCTAAGTGGACACCAAGCCAGAGCACACATGTCGAGAAACAAGGCCTTGAGCTTCTTTCTGTTTTCAGATCGACCTTTTTCGCTAAGGGATTTCACAATCATACTTTCATTCAGGGTTTGTCTTTCAAATCATGGGCTTCATCTATAACCACTTAACCAGCCTGCCATTGGGCTTCGTTAGATGATGATATTGGACTCTAATATTTGTAGAAATCTGCCCCCCCGCCCCTTTTTTTTATAGCAAATAATTGGCTTTTGGCGGTATTATAACAAATTCAACGATTCTTCCTCAAAAAAAAAAAAAAAAACAAATTCAACGATTCTCAATATTCTCTAATTCACTACTTTTTTTTTAATCAAATTTCTAATTCACGATTAAAAATTTGTGTATTTATATACTTATTATTATATACTTTAATCAAACAGGTAATTTAGCCATATTTAGAAGGAAACCAAATTTTACTATTATTATGTAATTATTAGAAGTTCATTTTGAAGAAAGGCTATTGCTTACTTGTAACCACAATCAAGTTTTAATTGGGAACCTGAAATTGAAATAAAGGGAAACGGTGATGCCATTACCTACACTAATAATGACGTTTTACCATTTGGGAATTGGGATTTTTAAAAATTTTAACTGTTTAGCAGGAAAGATTATGAATAAACCCCAATGGTTCACGGGCTAACTACTCTGTTATTGACGAAATACAAAACAAAACAAAGCCAACGATTGATGTAAATAAGGCATTGATCAATCGTCATACATTATGAACATATCACAAACAAATGTATCCACCAGTAATTGGCTGCACGATGCAGCATTTTGTATCATAAACACCCAAAAAGAAAAATATAATAATAATAATAATAATAATAGTATGAGGTTTTGTCTATGTCTTAAACAGTGGCAGCAACACATGTTTCATGTCTGTTTTCTTTTCTCATCATCAGAGGATGGGAATTGGGGAGTTGAGTTGGAAGGAGTGTATGAGATCAGAGTCTGGCAAGTTGAGCGGAGGCAGAGAATAATGGCCGTAAGTAGAACTACCTCTTCTAATTTCCTGCATGCTCAATAGAGCTGCCACCGTATTCCTAAATATTCCTTTCCCTTCTACTGTTATTGCTTCTTTTCGTTCCTTTGTCCTTTCTTCTTCCTCTACTGGGAATACTTCGTCGATGGTGTTTTCACATTCCTTAACCAGCTTGGAAACGAGATCGGTCGTGAAGAACGGCTGCTGCAGCACTTTCTGGATGAAAGGCAGGCGCAATAATCCACCTGTTCGCTTGTCATATTTCTTCAGTATCTTAGCCAAACCTACATATATAAACTCAAATCATTGCCTTGTAAATAAACCAACCGAAGAAAGAAAAAAGGGGCGAGTTCTAGAGGACAAACTAGGACCTAAGAAAGGTTGTCAGAGTGATGACTACCTGTGTAATTGATATTGCTGTAATTCTCTAAGAGGACCATTTCGCCATGGAAATCGACAATATCCTTTCTAATTTTCGCCATTTCTTCTTTATACTCTGCTTCTGAAGGCTTAGTTCCATTGGGACCCCATGTATCTATCACTCTCTTAATCCTCTGTTGCAGTTCCTGAATTTATAGATATATGAGCCTTTGCTTCAAAGTTCTATTCATGATTTTTTTGCAAGTATTAGTCAAATTGCAATTCTAGCAACAACCAAGATCCTCGAGATGTTAAGTTTTATGTGATTATAAGAATAGTTTCAAATTCAATGTCTCTTTGTAGTTGAGAAATGGCCCATTTGTTTTGCTGACTATAAAGGGGGAATCGGTCAGGTCCGTGTGAGGAAGAAAGTTTGCTCCTCACTTATGAACTACTATCATGATTTTAACAAAAATGAAGGTAAATTTCTAACTTGCAGTATCAGTGTCACGGACCACCTCTGTCACACTCAATTTCTTCAAATTAATAAGTTTTGGAATTCCAAATATAATTGATTGCAAGTACATGAGCTTGAATGTCTAGCAACAATCTTACAGTCTCAGTTGGTTTTTTAACCCACTTGAAGAATATATTTTGCATAATCAATACGCATAATATTCTTGTTACGTGCCGTTTCAGTTTAGTTACTATCATATCTTATATTAAAAGAGAAAAAATTCTCTTTTCAAATATTCGTGTTAAGTGTCATTTCAGTTTAGTTACTATCTTCTTTTGTATCGAAAAAAAAGAAATTCTCTAACGTATTGATGGAATCCATTAAAAAATAAATTAGAAGTGTCTACCCATACGGGATACACACTTGCTACGGCCTAGATCAAGCTTTGTTGCCACTGTATTAGACCCTCTATGCAGGTTGAAAAAATACTCCTATATTGCTTGCTTAACCAAAACTTCTGAGTTGACTCAGTTGACTCAACTCGACTGGTCACCAACCAAAAGTGCTCCAGCAGAACATTGCCACTGCATTTTTTTTTTCTTTAATCTTTCTTTTAGTTGGTCTATAAAATCTATATATATAATAAAAAAATAATAATCATGCCAACCGTACATTTCATTGTAAATGTGTAATACTAGCAAATATAGAAGCGTAGCTCGGCTCCATTTAAACTTACCTTATGGCGGATGATGAAGTCCTCCTCTTGTTCCATGAAAAAAGCATTGAACTTTTCGATCTCTTTGTTCAACAAGTAGACAAATTCCGCCTCCGCCTTGCCGCACTCCATCGACTCAGCCAGCAGCGGCGGAGCCGAAGAAATCAATCTAACAAGCTTCTTCAACTCTTTGTAGGACAAAAATTTGTCATGCCAAGCCGGCAAGGTTTCCTCAATTTGCTGCTTCAATCTCTTGCCGAACTTCATATTCTTCTGTTACACAAGTCTTCCGAAATCCAAATTGAAGTATTTGACACAAAAGAAAGATTTTTTGGGTGAAAATGAATGTAATTAAAAGGGTTTGTTATAGTAATGAAGGGAGAAGGAATGGACAGATGAAAATGGATTTTATTAGGAAAAGATTAGTAGAATATTAAAGAGCATATGCTTGGCGTGATGAAGTGGCGGTTAGAAAAGGTATAAAAGAGTCGTTGGGGTAAAGAGAATTCCTCAGCATATTCGGTTATTTGCAAGTCATACCCAAGGCCATTACACCAATGGGAATGCTTTCATAAATTAACCTAATTTTGTAAGTATTTAGTCAATTAAATGCAAGCAAGCGGGGCGGATAGGTTAAGGAACGGCTAAAGTAACCTGGTTGTGAGCTTTTCGGAGTGGAGAGTTGCCATGGTGCGTGAAATGGGTCCTACGTTCCTACTTGTTTCGACAGGGGCTGTGGCGCAAGGATAAGTGAACGCTTGTCACGGTAGTGTTGGTGAAGGGAAGAAAGATATGGGGAGAGGATGATTCTGAGAATGATTCCTTAATTAGAATCTGGCATTCGTATATGGGAATGGAAAATAGTAAATCTGTCTCCTAGTGCTATAGTAATTAAATTAAATTAAATTATATGTAAATAAATGTATTGAAAAAAAGTTAAAAGGAGGAATATGTAAGATTTTTTTATTTGGTTGATGATCGAATATGTGATTTCTTGAAAATGCCAACTTGTTTATTTTGTTTTTCCTTTTTAACCTTTTTTTTTTACTGTGGGAGAGCCAGAAATGCCAGAGCCCAAAAGTGGGGTCACACTCGCACAAACTGTTTTGTTGCAGGCTTGCATCATGCCGGGAATTGGATCGAAAGGTTACTGTTTTAGTAACTTTTGCATAATTTATTTATATTTATTTATTTATTTGTCTTTTTGCCGTAGAGGCAATCAATGCGGAAATACGATGTTGAATGAACCTTTGGGCTTGGTTAAGGAAGTGGGCAAATGGCATTCATTCCCAAAGATAGTTATTCATCCTCGTTACGCAAATGAGTTGGCAAGGACGCTGGTTTCTTTGAAAAATTATTCCAAATCTATCAAAAAACTATTATAGCTGAGTCTCGATTGTTATTATCTACGACTCATTAAACTTGTCACTTATTGATTTTTCATGGAGTCTTAGATAGTGAAAAGATTAGAAGATAAAAATATGATTTGATAATATTATCTTTAAAAATTAATAGTTTTAAAGTGACTTTTTAAAAATGATTTAGTATTGAATAATAAAAGAGGAAAGATAGATATTAAAAATTTTTTATTTTTGTAAAAATGACATTTTAACTGGAACAATTTTAAAAATTGACAATGATAATTTAATTGGGACATGGGAAGTATACACTTGTATTTTATTACCAAAAGAGACAAGACAAGCAACCAGAAGAATGAAGATCATGATCCATTAGCAATTCGGGGAACACGAGCATTAACCTGGCTCGCTCTAGTATGGTGTCGGGCTTATAAATTGGGGAAACGTCAGTTTAAGTTGCATTCAAGACAAATCCATGGCCCAAGCAGTCGCCCTCAACCAATATTTATTTTTGGGCCAAAGTGTCCAATAAGTTTAAACAAAGATTCTGTAAGAAAGCGAAGTTTATTGAGTTTGTAAAGTTTTAGATTTTCTACTTAAAATGTTTGAAGTTCGAATCGTTTCAATAGTCTAGAATGATCTGTAAATATCACTGTCAATCCTCTTTGAATCCTCTCTAAGCTTATGACATAGCAGAAAAAAAAAATTCCGTAAGAAGGACGAATCGAAAATAAATTGCCTCTATCAGGATCACCCTCCGGCCTCCACTGTACCTATCTATTCCTGCAACGTTTTATTTTATTTGTTATTATTGACAGAAAGTCAAAGCCTTCGGTTCATTTTAATTAGGAACTCCCATTCCATTTCTTGATCTTTTGAAGGCTTTCAAAATAGGCTACTGGTTTAACTTTTGACACTTGGATCGAGGTCAAGGTATCAACCTCTTGAGGTATTTGAAAGAAGATATGACTTTTATGGCAGTATATATTATTATAGACCAAGAGTCCGTTTGGTATGAAAATTTTAATCTATTTTTTCTGGAAAGTAAAGTGATAGAATCACTTTCTATGGTTTAGTTTATTTTAAACTATGGATTTTAAAAAGGTGAAAATATTTTATTTTATTTGGTATATTTTAAAACTAGAGAAAGTGGTGCTTCTATTAGAATCACTTTCCCTCATACGAGGGAAAGTGATTCTAAAGGAGGGGGGTGAGAAAGTGATTCCCTAGAAAGTGATTCTCTAGAATTACTTTCTATAGAATCACTCTCCCTAAAATAACTTTCTGAAAAGTACCAAACGGGCTCCAATATTTAGGCCTAATCGAGACTATGACATCATTTGAAAAAAGGTGTAAAAAAAAAACAAAAAGAGTACTTAATTCATTAAAAGGGTTCGTCAATCGTGGCTACCGGTTACATTACCATTTTGATCAAAAGAGTGCATTTTCATCAAAGGCCCAGTCGTCTTTGGCCATATCATTACAACCAACGACAATAACAGTTTCTACCGAGACCAATCTGCGGCCCAAAGTTAACGCTGAAGCCAGGTAAGAGGGCCCGAAGCCGGCCTCGACCGCGCGTGTTACACACCTCCTTACAAAAACAAGTAGCGCTGCACCTTGCACGTGACGTGCTGTAAAAGGGATTTTCATCGACACTTGACAGATGACAGGTGGCAGATCTACCTTAGGACGGAAATCTCGACCGTTTTCCTACTTGATGGTCTGATGGTCACAACTGACAACAAACCAATGGATACTCAGACGACCACGCAGATCAGCTGCAAAGTTGACGTAACTGGAGCATACAGTAGTAACCAGCTTTGGTGCAATTCTGTCTTCCCCATTTCGCTTTCTGGTTGTAAACCTGCTACCATTGTAGAAGTTCTTCCACGTTCCATGTAGGAGGCTGGCAAGTGAATACACTTCACTCCAGCCCTCTTTGATTCTCTACCATACATTCAACCATCCATCTTTAATCAGAGTACTAACCTGTAGCTTAACAAACAAAGAAAGAGAAAGGTAAGAACATGGGGCATAAAAAGTCCAAATAACAGAACACAATTGAATAGGTACCTTGATAACTCCGACACAATGTGCCTCCAATGCTTTGAGCGCTTTGTTTGAACTTAGTTCAGATGCTATACATGTCCATTGTCCAATGGCACCACAATCAGTAAAGCCCAAAACTATAAACTTGGCAGACCATCTCTGCCACTTACGTGTTGGCATTGGCATCCTGCAATACGATGGAGAACAAGAAATAGCTTGTTTTTCCAATTATTTGCTCAAAAATATCACTACTTGGGATAATACAACAAGGGTAAAAATACTTACATATTCAGCCTTTCAGTCTTACATCGACCAAGGTCAAACCATAGAGCAGCACATAACAAAATATTGACCATAACTTGTACAGATCAATTGCAAGATTAAGCTGCAATGCATCAAGTCATAAGTTGATTTAAGGCTGTACTATCTTCCACAAGAACCATAAATCTAGATCTTCTTTAGAAAAGTTATAATTCAAAAGAAAAATCAGCCTTAACACTGTGTTTGGTATGAAGGAAATAGGGAAGAAAAAAAAAATGAGGAAAGAAAGTGAGTGAGGAAATACAACTCTCTTTTGTTTGGTAGGACAGAAATGCACCTAAGAAAAGAAATAAGAGGAAAATAAGAGAGTTCATTTCTTTGGAAATCATTTCCGTTCAAAATGGACGGAAATAGGAAGGGAAAAAAGTGATTGTTGAATCTAACACATAGAAATAACTATTACACCCTTAAAATTTAGTTTTAATTACAAAATTTACCATTATAAGTAAACGATATTGAAAGTAAATTTTTAACTAAAAAGTAAATAATGGTAAAATTGTCATATTAATTAAAATAAATTTTCTTTCTCTCCTATTTCTTAGTTATGCCAAACAAAGGCAATAATCAATTTTTTTCTTTCCTTCTTGTTTCTTTCCTTACTACCAAACATGAGGAAGGAAATATAAATTTATTTCCTTTCCTTACCTATTTCCCTTTTTCCTTCCCTCTAGGCTAAAAGATTTTTTCCTGAAAAGAAGAAAAATTTTGCATAGAATCTCAAAGGAGCATTACATCAAAGTCAAAATCTCCATGGATTATCTTCCTATGTCATAACCCAATCCTGGGATGGCGTAAAAGAAAAAAGATCACCTTAGAGCCCATTTCGAAGGGACTTTCAGAAAGCAATCAAGTCCCAATGCTCCCACTGTTTGAAGACTTTCAGCTTTATGGCAGTAAATGTTAGCATTAGAATGTTTCTGACAAGTATAATTTATATCTTCCCAACTAACCAAAAATATTATAAGGGCAAAACAATACCTTCTGGACCATCAAGATTTCTAAAGCAACTAAAGCCCCTATGATAAGTTGATACTTGGGACAATTTTTTGAAGCAATCTGCACGATGGGTTTAAATATGAATCCATATTGCTTGATAGGGAGGTAAGCTCATTCTCCAGAATAGAATAGGCTTCTGAAAATGCCTGCACTACAAAATATTTTATATATAAGATATGGCAGGGAAATGTTAATGATCAAAGAAATGCATTTCTGAAAAGCTTTTTCATTTGATAGCTGTTACATCCCCCATAATGTAAGCAGTTATACATTAATGCCACCAAAACTGTACTCACAGAGATATGGGCTTAACAATGTACCATGGTTTATACTAAGAACAACAATTCTATAGAGTGATAAGCTAAGGCTTTGCCAGCCAAAAATGTCAATATCTTCCCAAAACTTTTCTCTCATCACTAGATTCAAGAAGTTAACATGTTCATTAATTGAAAAGATCACCACACTGCAATTACTAATTCTTTTCTCAGAAGCTGGTAAAATAAGTGTTTATCAACGGTAAGTCAAAATTTAGAAACATTGAGGCCAAAAAGAAAGAAAGAAAGAAAGAAAGAAAGAAATATTAGAAGCTAAAGTTTATCGTACAGTGGATCAATAACAAATATAAAGACACCCTAACAGAAATAATCACACCAGGGCCAGTTCCCATCAAAAGCTAATAAGTGAAAATGAAATCTTAGCCTGACCTTTATACACTGATGTATCCGAAAGCAATTTCTCCCCACATTATTTGTCGGAAAAAGAGGATCATCAATATGTATAGGATCAATACTACAACAGAAGCATCAAATCATGAGCATCCAAAAGAAGGATAAAGATATAAACCATGTTAAAAGCAATTAACAGCAAAAGAAAATATTGCCATTACCTATAACCTCTCTCTCTGTTTATATAAACTCCACTTCCCTGTACAGAAATACGAATTTGTCGGGGATCAAACACATTCCTGTATATGAAATAATATATTGTTAATGTTAACAAACATTTTATTGCAAAACACTAATTGGGCAACTGTTTTCAACTATCAGAGAGATGCAAACAGCATTCGAAGTCTGTCACTCACCCAAAGAAGTAAAGAAAATCCATTAGAAGGCGTCCAAAGTTCTGCAAGAAACACTGAGTTCAAGTTACGTGCTTTGAAGAAAACTGTCAATATAATTGAAATGAGTACTCAAATGAAGTTCAAGTGAGAAAAGAGAAAAAATAAAATAAAATAAAAACAATTTAAAGTACTAAGTTACTCGGTTGATAGGCCTTCCAAGGTGATGCTCATGCTGCAGAAAACGTATAATTAGCAATACCTACAAGAAATATAAAAGAGAAAGGGAGTTAATACAATGAAATAATATGTTATCCGATAATTGAAAACATTATTATCTGATAATAAAGTGAAACTTCAGTAAACACATTAATATCTGTAGAAGAAAAAGAATTAGTAGAATGCTATGAAGAAATCCAGTGTCTAATTGTTTATTTTCTAATGAAATATATTAACAGACCATCTTTATCTTCAAAAGCAGGATGGTTAAATCATAATTTTCAACCATAAAATCAGTTAGAGACAATGTCTCAGTTCATTTCTATGCCCCAACATTACTCACCAGGCAATATGAACTCAAGCCACCAGAGTAGGATTGATCCAGGCTACGATCTGCTAAGAACTGTTTTAGTACCAAAGCAAGAGGCGTAGCAGCTGGAAATTGGTCAGTCAACTCCTTCACCTGCAAAGAACAATTTGAATATATAAATATCTTCAAAACAGAAACGGCCCATAGCACCTGAACCTAAGATGTAGAAATATGAAACTGTTTGATGAGTCTCATGTACCCACTATCCCCATAAAGGTAGACGCATCTGTCCCATTTCTAGAAAATCACAATTTTAAGGTTCTAGAACCTTGAACCCAGAAAACAAGAGTAAAGAGACACTACAGAAGCTTGTAATGTCATTAGTGGTTACTCAACAATCTTATTCGAATACCCAACGTGGGCAACAATAAAACCCTTCATACTAACATCCTTCATCAGGAAAAAGTTAGGTCAGACAAATATCCTACTCAATTTTCCAGGAAAGAGGCTACAATAGAATCACATGTGATGGGCTCCATTGTCAAACACAATCCAAAAGATCAGGGTTTATGCATGGAATTAAATTCATGTAGAAGATTACCAGTTCGGTGGTTTGAAGTCCAGTATGCGATGGAGATTTGAAACTGATGTCTAGACGAACTGATTTGACATCCTTCATATTAACATAATTTATTTGTGAGCACTTAGGTGAAGCAGAGTCCTCTAAGGTAACGGTATGGGAATGAGAATGATTGCCATGTTCAGCATTTTTCTCTACTTGCTCATCTGTGGGCGATTGCACAGTAGAGGCCGCAGTAGTTATTAGGTCATCAGGAACTTCTACCACAAGCATAATAATAGGAATCTGAATTTGAGAGAGAAAACATTATGAGAAGAGAGATGGAAAGAAATATGTAAAGATAAATTAAAGACAAAATCCATTAGACAAGGTAGTACAGCTGTATTTTCCACAGTCTTCAGAGAATCATTCTTTACCCACTCCTGATTGGCAAGATACCTGGCAGCATGCTGGAAAATAAACATAAAAGAATCAAGATAAATGTAAACGAGAACAATTTCTCAGAAGTATTTTGCAGGTAAAGACCAATTTCACAATACAAGATTCAAGCAGGCCAAACAGCAGGGCACCAATAAGTAAATATAATAACCAGATGGGTATCATATTTTATATTGCATATAGAAAGGACGAGCGGTAAATGCAAATTGTTCCAGAACATTAGTCATGGTAAATAACAGGAAGCTACTATGGTATAACAAAATCAAGACTTCCTAATCCTATTATCTACCACTTGGTAAGTAAAGCATACTTAGTGTAGCTTATGGAAAACTTCAAGACATGTATGAATTAATAATTCAAAGCCTTTCCTTGAAAAAGGAAAAGGACAAAGAGAATAACTGATACTCAACATTTACCGAAGAACACTACAAATTTACTAGATATTTTGATTTCTATATAACACAAAAGCAGTTTTGCTTAAGATGAAATATCAAGAAAATGAAACAAAAAGGTCCACCTACAGCATAACCAATTACAATAATACTAATACCTGAAGACAAGTTTCTTTAATACCATTACGTCCTTCCAAGATCCCAGCTTCTTTTATGGGTTCCTAAAGAACATGGTTGCAAAATAATTCTCTCACTTTGTTTACATAAGGTGTAAGCACATGATCAACAGAAAAATGCATAAGACACCCACCAGATTCCTAACTGGTGGAAGACAAACCACAAGGTCCACGTCACTTGTTGGAAGCGATAAGCCAGTTGCATTTGAACCAAAGACATTTGTCCTTGACCTAGGCCATAGAACTTGGAGAGACCTAGTAACCCGCTTGACAGCCCAATTGATATATGGCTTACGCGCCATATTCTCTGCAGCAACCTTGCAAATGAACACATCATACAAACAGTAGGCAATATTGCAAAGCAGCAAATGAAAGAATAAACAACAGATAACTAGAAAATTCTCGTGCAAGAGATCATAGAAACAATAAAACAGGAGGAAAAACAGAATCCTTCCTTTACAATTTCCTCATCTTCTTTATTTTCTAGGGATCAATAAAATGCTACCTGCTCGCAGAAAGAGTCAATTTCGTCATTAAGGAGGCTGTGCATTGAAGAGAAAGATGCCTTTCGTGCAGGACAGCTCTGTAACTCAGGTGGTTCCAGAGGAAACGATACATCTGGCTGCAGGATTATCAAATAAATCCATGACTTAAACACATAAACCACAAGTTCAGAATGACATAATGCTGGTGATATACTTACGTGTTCCTGATCACGAGCAAGCTGAGACATTGCAATCAAGTGGTCCTGCAGCAAAGCACCAGGAAGAGGATGGATCATTGGATGCGCTGAAAGATTTTTACTTCTCCAAGAAGGCCAAACAACTTCAGTACCATCCATTCGGACACAAGCTTCATCTAAGTTGGGTCCATCATGGTACAGACCTCTCATACCCCAATGTCTAGGGCTAGAGCTACCAGATCTAACTGTTGGAAAACCCCTCTGTTTCCTCGAGTCGCTTACAGGAGACGGTGGTGGTGGACGTGGAGCTCGTGGAACACACAGCACAACTGGCGATGGGGGCCGTTTTATCCGAGGTTGCTCACGCCTAGGAGGAACACAAGGGCTCTTATGATCATGACTACGCTTAAAGTCAGATCTTGATCTCTCCCTTGATATGTTTGGAATGATTATAGGACGCAAAATGGGGTAAGGAAGTGAATCCCCTGTTTTTCCTTCAACATCGCTAGATAAATTGGCCAAAGATCCAGAGGCTTCCTCCTCAGTAGTTGCATCAGGTGTAGCTGATGGAGAATGCAGAACTTTGCCAGACACTTCATTTCCTGGCACAACATAACTAACTGCCTGGTGTCCAGGACCCAAAGGTTCAAAAGGGGAACAAAATGGAGCAGCAGTTGGAGAAGTCAAACCATTTGTACTATAAGACGAGGAGAAGGCAACCATGTCATCAACTGCCCTACTCATGTCTGCTTCATGCCAGGCCCATGAGCTATCATCAGAGCTAAGGGATGGAGGTCTAGAAAAACCAGTCCCTGGATGATCAGAAGGATTCCAATACATTACACCCCCACCAAAGTATTGATTATAATCTATACCAGAAACTGCGTGTACCTCAAATTCTTCCTCCGATATCCAGTGGCTATCACATTCATCACCAAGTTCAGGTGTATTTGCCAGATCTGGCAAGTCAAAGAAATCCCCAGAATACTTTCTCTCATCATCAAGGTTCTTCATATTAAACTGGAACTTTTGAGAAGCAAAACTCTGCTGAAAAGCTGTCTGTCGCCTTGAAATAAACCCAGAGTCATAGTTGCATGTAATAGATGGTGCCAATCCAGAAGCACTTCGAACCATAGGGGGCCAATCTAAACTCATGGGCATTGGATGAGATAAGATTCGATTGCACCCACTTTCAATCGGGTGGTTTCTTGCCTGATGCATGGCGGGCACAAAAGGTTGGCGGATATGATTGTGCCAATTGTGACCAACATCTAGGTGCAATCTATCAGTGGCAGCTGGAACATGCGAATTTATAGAAGGAAAATAAAAGGGAGCTACACTAGGCCACTCATATGAAAGGCATTGTGGAGAGCTTGTGGGTGCGGTATTATAAAATTGTTTATCTAGCACCTGAATTACAGAAACTTCCTCTTTACACTCAAGTGTCTTCGCTGATGGATCAGAAGAAGTTGAAGTTCCCTGAATTTCACTTGCACTATGAGAAATAGGTGTGCTGATGCCTTCAGCAGTAAAAACACTATCATGTTCTGGCACAGGGTTAGTAGGAGGCAGAACATTAAATTCTACCTCACAATTTGAGCCATCTTGTCTGGTAATAATTTCATTCTCAATTATATCTTTTGAGTATGGCTGATGCCCTGTACCTTTATGGCAAAAATCCTTAGAAGAACTGGCCTCAGGATCTTGGACGTTCACAGCAATATCCTCCCTGAAAAGCTGATTATCTGGTCTACTAGGACTAGGAGTTGATTCAAGGATGTTGCTATGACCTATCGAATTAATTGGAACACCCTGTATATTCAGATCATTCAATACCCCATTGGAATTTGTTACCTCATTTTGAAAGATAAAAGACGAAGAGGCAGCCTCTCTGACTGACTTCTTGGAAGTTCTTACTTCGGCTGTATCACTGATGCAAGAGCATTTGTTTTTACTTTTTTCCTTCCGACTCTTCCTTGCAGCAGCTCTTCCTTTCCGACCAACCAAAGATTGGGTATGTTCCTGAAGACAGACTACCAGTTATGATAGTATTCAAAATTTTAAAAATTAAAAAAAGAATACCATCCAAATGAAAAATTGTGAGACCATTTCCACTGGTGAACGTGATTTTCTGTTTATATCTTTCCCATAAGATATAACAGTCATCTTGGTGGACTCTATCAAATCTGGTTTCTTTTTTTGAGTTGATTCATATTCAAGATCCTGACATATTATTAGAAATAATTAAAATTACATTTCTCAACACATATAGATGAATGCATAAACACATCTGAAATGGTTTCAATATAAAGAACAAAGTACCTCGAGAGGTTTTTCTGGTGGGAGGTCATCCATTGCTGTCTTTAGCAAAGGATTTTGCGTTTTTATGTTTCGGGCCCTTCCCTTTTTCTTACGGCTACGTGCACTTAACTTATCCTTTGATTTATCGGATGAAGAGTTAAAATTTCCTTCCCCGAGAAGTTCAAGTTTTGTGTAATCAAGCGAAATAACCATGAGAAATCCTCGCAGTTTTCTTAATATACTATCAGTAATGGTACTTACAGAACCTAATGTACTAAAAAATACCTTTCCCATATCACACTCATTATGATGACATGATAGCACGACGGTAACAATATCCTGAAGCACAAATAAACTACTGAAGACATTGGACAGGGAAGCAGGTTTCCTACAACGAGAATTTGCTGTAATAATGATGCCAAATTCTGCATCCTCTGGGCACATTTTGATGGTGCCCTGCAGTGGTTCTATACAACTATACCTCATTGGTTGTTCCATTCTTCCTGCACTAAAAAGCCACTTTTCATCTTCCGAGGCACTACCAGCTGCCTTCAGAACCTCAAGAGTCTGACAGCCCAAAAAAAGAAAACGTTATGTGTCACCATTCACAAAATTATCAAGAATATGGAAAATTAATGCTAATAGCTTTGGAAAGTTGCAACAAATGACCCGTTTGTGGGTATCCTTAAAACTGAAGAAAGATCCAATAATAACACATTGGAGCAACAAGGAAAGTATGCAAGCCAAGCCTCAAGAAGATAAAAACAGGAAGTTATGAAAGTAAGGTAAAACTACAATTTTTGGTTCTTCTGGGCACTCATAACGAGTTTATATAATTAGTTTACCCCTTTACCAGTCCTCCATGTTTGAACCTCCTCTCCTTTTAACAACGAAACTTACGACAGGAACTCAATTAAAAAAGTAATTTAGTCCTTAATCACCAAGTTAAACTTAAAGCACGATTTACAAGTCCAAAAAGTTAAAACAACATTAACCATATTTAATAACAATGTCTTGCAATAAAATACGTCATCATTAACTGAAAATTCAGGTTTAGAGCTTTAAACCGTACCAGGGATTTAGCAGCTTTTCCAATAATGACAGTCAATACTTTCCTCCTTGTTGCATCACCCAAATTTACCCACCAATCCACACATCCTTTCTTCCTCCAAAACAAATTTGCTGCTATCCCAGCGGCATTCACCTTCTCTTTCAACTTCACCCCTCTTCTCTTACCATTATTACAATTCAACCACGCCAACCTCAACGCCACCTCTAATCTATTCACCACAAAAGCCTCTATACTATAATACCCTTTTGATTTTAACCACTCGAATTCAATCCAATCCGATCCCAATTCGCTCTCTTCCCCTCTCAGAAACGCATCGTTCGATACTTTATCCATGGTTTCAACAAACCGGTCAACATTCTCAACTAACTCTTCAGTCACCGTCATCGAATCAAGACTACTCACCGAACACGAACACTCGTCAATTTTTTCGCCTTCCGTGGATCCGAACAAACGAACCGACTCGAAAACCCGGCGTTCCGACTCGTTGGACTCGGCAACCCTAGAGAGGAGGCCACGTGATTGTTTGTAACAGAGGCCAGGAAGGAAGGGAGGATCACGTGAGGGAAGGTCTGGGAGGATAATGAAGAAACCGTGGCCACGTGTACGAAGCTTGCCGAGCATTTGGAGGAGGAGTTGGGTGAACTTGAAATCGACGATGGTGAGGTGAGCTTGACGTTGATGGACAGTGAGAGATGAGAACCATTTGAGGATCGAAGACCTCGGATTGTTGGCGTTAGGGTTGGGCTGTTGGGAGAGGGAACGGGAATGGTAGAGGGAGATGTGGGAAGTGAGCGAGTCGATGACTTGGTTCTGAGCCACGAGCGAGTTGGTCAGTAATTTGGACAATTGTTTGGGAGGGAGATTAGGGTTGGATTGGGACATTCTTTCGTTTTCTTTTGATTATTTTTATACTTTTGGGGTTTTTATCTGCTTTGTCCGATCTCTCTTCGTAGGTTTTTTGTGGCAGAAAGACGCGAGCTTGACAACAAAGATGGCAGGACTTAGGAGAGAATAATGGCGAGGACGAGCCGTTTGAGCGAGATTTGCGGGTAATGTTAGAATAATTGCGGGTAATGTTATCCGGATCCGGTTTTCTAATTTGCGAATGTTTTCTGGATTCACTTCAGAACAAGTTCCATGTCAGCCGCCGAATCTTAGCATTTTAAGACATACAAACACTTTCCAAAAAAAGACAAGTCAAATGCTTGGAGTTGGATTTAAAGACAAAAGTAGTAATTAGTGAGTATTTTTCCAAGTATGTATAAATAAAAATTAATTGATTACAGTAAATTTTTTAAAAATATAAATTCCAAATGTCGCAATGTCCCATTCATTTCTAAATCAGGGGAAAACATGAATGCTTAGTATTAGTATTTTATTTTTGGATTTTTTTATGAGTGCACATTTTGAATCACTCCTATCCTCTGCACTTCAATCTTCAAATATGAGTGCTTAGTATTTTATTTCTTCAACTCTACTACATCAAAATCAATAAATCATTGCAAGAGAGCGTAGACTTTCAACTCTCTTTGCTCTGTACATGTTACAGGCAGAAAACAAGGATTGATTAGATGTTAACCCACAAATTCTTCAGGGGAAAAATCAATGTCCAATGGTGCACCCCTTCTAAGTTTCTCTTGCAAATCCGTCTGCTTTGGCAAAACAATTTCAATGTCCTTACCGGACATGGCGAAATATCTCTCCAGTAATATCTGCAGCGAACAAAATAACGAGGGATGAGGAAACAGAAATGACCTCAATTCAAATCAATGAGCTTCTCAGAAAACAAACAAGAATCTAACCACCATTGAAGAAATATAGCATCTTTCTAATCATAGCAATATGAAAATGTGAAAAAAAGTTCATTACACACCACAGCAGCATAAGCATCAGAGCTTTTCTGGCGAGCAGATTTGCCAAGACCCCTGAAAGACGAGTCAAAGAATTACAAGAATCGACAACCATTTTTGAACAGAGCGAAATAACAAATTTCGATAAAAACGCTCAAGATAACAGAAGGTAAGTACGAGTTAATCATTCGGTAAGAAGCTTCTGTTGATGTCCCATGTTCATCTTGCAGATAGACTCTCCAACCCCTGAATTTGAGTGGAAAAAACATTCATACGTCAAACATATCCACAAACAGTTCGAAGACATGTGAGATATTAGTTACCTTTCCGCGGCTCGAACCGCTAGCCTTCCGGCAATACTGCGAACTTTGTTGGATTGAGGAGTCTCCTTTCCATCGCAAGATTTAGGAAGCCCAATTATAAACTCATCAGCCTCCTACAGTATTCCACTCCCATTATAGCAAAATTTGCATGGAGAGCTTAAGTTAGTAATTCACTAAGAAGAAAGTAAAAAAACAAAAACCTCGTTCTCGGCTATCTCCAGCAGCTGTAGCTCAAGCTGTTGTCCTCTCAATTTCAAAACCTATAAAGAAAGTAAAATAATTAAACTTAAAATTTAAAATGAAAGAAAAATTTAAGGAGGTTTGTCTTGGGGGCGGGAAATTACCGTAAGAGGACGAACGGAGAAACCTTTGCTAAGGGCAAGGCCGGTGCGGGACAATCCCAAGTCCACCCCTAGGCTGAACCCTCCTCTCCAGTGCGGGTTGGTCTTCCGGCGAAGGGCATTGGGCGGAAATTCTTGGACAGAAGACAAGGCTCTGAATTTTAGCTTGAAAACAGGGGTTGAAGAGATGGTCGAAAAAGGGTTGGTTCTCGAAAGATTAAAGAATGGCTGTGACCGCATTGCAGCCTAACACTAACAGAGAAAGCTTCAACCTCCCCAACAACCAAAAGCCGATTTCCTTTTGTCTTCTACTCCTAATTCATTGCAAGCGCATTAGAAGGTTTTACCAGTGCAAAAACCACGTCGTTTTTAGCGAAAGATAGGAAAACGGGGGCTAAGGCCTACGGCCTATGGGTCTTTTCGAGCCCATCCAATTCCAATTTATTTGGTTTATGCCCAGAAGCTGTATTTATTTGTCTTATTATATATGCTTATAAATAATTATTCCCATTATTCTTATAAATGAATAAATTATTATTATAATATTTGATTTGATTAATTGCTGTTAACTATTCAATCAAGTGTTTTTATTTTTAAGGTTATCTGGAAACATGAAAATTGTATGTACCATTTTTCATACGGCATATATCAATACACATTAAGTTGGCAAAAGATAAATTTTCAATAATTAGTAACGGTAACATTAATTTATTTCATCAATCTACAAACCCCAGCATGCCTGCCAAAAACTTGCAATAACAGTCATATAATACTTTCCAGCGTGAATATAACATACTATTGCCACATTAAGTGGGACAAATAGCATTTTGCTCGCAGCAGTAGGCTACTCATTTTGTTCCTCTACTTCCTCTTCCGGATCATCCTCTTCTGCCTCTTCCGCCTCATCATCTGGCCCATCCAAATTGTTGTCAGATCCTGGAACAGGGTCCACCGACACTGTTTTGCATTCTGCTTTAGTGTCTGTTTCTGACATTGATGACAGCAATGTGTTGCCCCCAGTGGCTAGATATTCCGATGTTGGTATGATCGTGTTATCCATGGGAGGACTGGCTGCCTGATTTTCCCAATCTAATGCTCCATCCTCGGGCTGAGTTTCTGCAGGTGGTGGAAATTCAAACTCAGGAGTAAAATCTTGTTGCTGAGTCACTTCATTCTTTTCAGATTCTGAAGTTTGACTATCTACTTTATTATTCTCAGCAAGTGGTGAAGCTGCAAACTTTAACACACTATGTTGCTGACAAGTTTCAGCATCTGCCTTCACGGCCTCTACCATCCTCAATTCTGATGTGGCTGATGAACCTTGAGTAAACTTATGATTTACGGAACTTGATAACGGTATATATGCCGGTGTCGATGTTTCTGCTGGAAGAAGTACCTGAGGGGCTGCTAACCCTGAGACCTGGGCTTGACTAAGGACATAAGTCAACAGCTGAGCTAAAACAACTTGTGGGTCAGTCACACCTTGTTGAATTTGAGGGATGAAGGAAGGTGATGGAGCATTAACGTTAGATGGATAAAGTGCTTGAAGGCCTGCTTCTCCATATAATGCACGGTGCCCATGGAACCTCTTCAGATTTGCAATATGCTTTTTACCAGCCAAATGGCTGTTAAAAACCACCTGTGATTCACACTTGACGTTGCACAATTCACACACAAAAGGAATACCCCCCTTGGGTTTGGGAGGCTCCACTGGTCTTCTAGATCCTTCATTGCTTTTCACATACTTACCTCCTCGTCCCCCTCTCATCTTACGTTTGAGAACATGGCCCCGGGCTTCAGAGGGATCCCTTAGTTTCCTTTTACCTTCCACAGAATCAATAGTTGCCGCTTCGCAGTTATCCACCATGTCTTTCTGATGCTCAGTTTCTTTCTTATTTTCATTAGTAACAGCCAGGGGCAGTAAAGTTCCCTGTTGTTGTTGTTTTTCCTCATATCCCTCAACTTTCTCCAATTGAACAACTCCCGATTCCAAATTAGGCACTTGTAGATTTTGCTGTCCAGTTACGACTTTGTTCAGCTTCTGCAGCGTTTCATGTGCCTGCAAGTTTTTCTTATGTCGTTTTCCATTCTTATGCTGCTCCAGGATTTCTGGTCTGTTGCAATCAACCCTGCAAAGTTCACACCAAGCCATACGTGGAGGTGGCCAGAGTGCAGCAGTGGGCACTTGAGCTGGTAAAGTTGATTGACCAGCAACTGATGCTGAAGGAGGCATTACAGCAGCTGTACTACTTGGATCTAATATAGAATTTGAAATTGCAGATGTCACACCATTTGAAGAGAATTGCCTATTGCCACTAGGACCACGGCCCTTATTATGAGGAGGTGCCGAGCCATCTCGTCTAGAGCCACGGTTACCAACATGACCCCGGCTACCCCCTCTAAAAGGCCTAGCACCCTTTCTTCCACCCCTATATGCAGGTTGTATCTGTAGAATCAATTCAAAGATAAGGTGCAACATGAAATGATATCACACGGTCACTAAAATTCTAACAAATATCAATTGAAATCATCAGAATAACAAAGTTAAATACAATCTCAACAGAGAAACATTTAAAAAACACACACATGCAAATCACAGGTTTAGCAACAAAATAAAAACATAGGACTCTTAAGTTGTGGCAACAAGCAGAGTTAAATACAATCTCAACAAAGAAACATTTTAAAAAAACACACACACATGCAAATCACAGGTTTAGCAACAAAATAAAAACATAGGACTCTAAGTTGTGGCAACTGCAGATGACTTGACCTTATAATCATGTACAAAACATGTATAAAAGGGTCTGCACACTTAATAAGCAAAAGTGCTCCTTGTACACAAAAGCAAATGTTTCAAGGTTATGAAAAAGAAAGAGTAAGCTGTTCAAAGTCATAGCACTGTTTGAAACTTCCAACAGTAACTTTGGCACACTGCAAGGTTGAAATTAAACAATTAAAGTTGTATTTCTGTAGGTCATAATTATACAACGAAAGCTTGAATTTTCTACAGAGAACACGTATATAATGTTATTTCTATCCATTTCTTGTGCACCTAATATTTGAGCAAACATATGTAATATTCAGACTATCAGCAAGACAAAATTGATTAATGGTTTAACATACAAAAGCAGAGACACTTTTCTTTAAAGGAATAGCAGAAAATTATCCAAAGCAAAACATCAAGAAGGTCAAGCATATAATCCTCCAATTATCAGAATTGTTTGTAAAAGCATTTTCTTTTGATAGTGATGTAACTTCCCTTCAGTAAAGTTCGAGATGGTATCAATTTAAATTAAACTACTTAGGCATAGAAAGCTATAGTTACTTGGTATTAATAGGATCTTAATATAAAGGTTAAAGTCATATAAATATGAAAATGGACGTCCCTATGGCTCAATGATCAGGGAATCTCGGACGAAGGAGGGAATATTAAAAAGGAAAGACCTACCAGAAATCTATGTCAAAAGATTCTCAAAGTGCTCCCCATCTACAGTTCGGTCAGTATCAAGACAGAAGGAGATCAAGCAATCATGAAGAACTCCGAACTTAAAATAGTGGCTGTGGATTCAATGAATCACCTAAGTTTAACATGACAACTAAAGAAATTGAAAACAGTGCATCAACAAAAAATGGCCTAAGAATATAGCGGATGGTAACCAACGAAAAAATGAGATGATGACTGCATCCTTAACTGTGTGGGTGCCAA
The DNA here is from genome assembly GCA_030664755.1 of Microcos paniculata. Taxonomy (NCBI): domain Eukaryota; kingdom Viridiplantae; phylum Streptophyta; class Magnoliopsida; order Malvales; family Malvaceae; genus Microcos; species Microcos paniculata. The sequence continues at coordinate 39,896,966 of CP131461.1, forward strand.
ATGACTCAGTTGAAATCGCTACACAGTTAAGCAGCAGATGAAGCACATAGATGGCTCAGTGTGATTATAGGTATGAGCCAAACCCTAAAGCAACCAGTAAAGATCTATCACTATTCATCCATAACAGGCACCCCGAGCTACAGCCACAAGTATTGGAAACTTTTACATTAGTATCACTGTCTTTATCTGGTTGCTCTAGGAATTTGTGACAAATTTAACTGTTTTGTCTTCTAATATCTAGCAAGTAAGGGGAAGTGCCAAGAATTCAGTACCTATAAGCTCTGTTGACCAATGGATATTCCCATAAAAGCCTGATGGAGCATGACAAGACAGTTACTCCAACATAAATGATATCAATATTATGGAAGCCAAAGAATTACATAACCTTCAACCTAGCAATAGCATAAAGACTGCAATTAACAAAACAGACAACATCTTCAATCAGTATGTAAAATATTTAAGGCAAGCGGAGCCAAGCCAAGAAGTGATATCCTAGAGCTCCACAGAAACGCCAAAAAAAAGTGGTGATTCTGGCTTAAGCCCGTCCAACAAAATTTTGTTTGAGCTAAATTCAACTGGACTCAGCCTGGCTCTTCTAGTAAGAAGTCTTTGCTGTACAATTCTCTTAATTTGCTATAAAATACCAAGGCCTTTAAACAAGAAACTATCTATGCCCAGGCAAATGTAGCATTGGTAGTCTACAGACAGAGAAACATGAATTCAATACAGCAAAGACTTAAGCAAAAGATCATATATAGTTGCTTAACCTAGGCTCCTTTTAACATAGAAACTGGGCATGTGCTAAAGTGAGCCGAGTGCAGGCAACTACTTCTGATAACAGTCCAAATTTTAACACCATGTCAACACATGGGATAAACCAAGAAACAGACATTAGTAATTCATCTCAGAACAAGTTTCAAAAAAGCATGTTTCTAAAACTCTGGATCTTATCATGTCTTAGCTAAACCAATTAATACAATTTCTAATCACCACATCGGCCATTATTGAGCACCAATGACAAATCTTATTCTTTAAACTTTTAGAAAATAAAAGAAAAAATAGAATCAGATAGTGGGCGGTTATGCCCCTCACCCCCGTGGTAAAAAAAAAAAAAAAAAAACTCAAAAATGATTTTTTTTTTTTTTCAAAAAAAGGCCCTAACCTGAGGAGGCGGATTATCCATCTGGACCGTATTGATATTCCCCACAAATTTCGTGGATGCAGCGGCGGAATCCGGAATTACCTGCTGCTGCTGCTGCTGTTGAGGCTCCGCCGCAGGCTGCGGCTGATAACAAACGGTGGGGTGATTGTTGTAGGCGGGGTTTAAGGGGACGCCGGGAGGGTGAATGGGAGCGGCGGCATCGTGATAAAACTGAGAGTAGTGTTGGGAATAAGATTCTTGAGGAGGGTAATACTGGAATTGCTGCTGATGATTATATTGATATTGGAGTTGATCGGGGTAGGCGTAGTAGGCGGTTGATTGATGGTAGTGAGAAGGATCATTCGCCGCCGATGATTGCTGCTGATATTGGTATTGCTGCTCCGCCGTGTATTCCATCGCTTTTCTTTTCTTTCAACCCAAATATAATATTAACATAAATCCATAAATATATAAATTATCTATCCGCAAAGAGAAATTGGAAATATGCATATATATAAGGGAAATCCCAGTCCGGCCGGAACGACCGTTGAAGGTTGTTTGTTAATCTTATTGCTTTGATATTTAACTGTTGGAGATTGTTTCTGAAATTACATTCGTATCCTCGATTATTGTTATATTGACGACCAAGGCCTTACAACTCCGAAGGCATATCTAAGGAAACAAAAGCAACACCGTTTCCGACATTTTATTGTGCTATAATTATTTTTAAATTTGAAAAAAAAGAAAATAATAAGAGATAAATAACCACTACTACTGGTAGTTTATTCTTTAGAAATTTAACCCAAGAAAAAAAAACACATAATAGTAGTGTATATTTCCAATTTCAGCTAGCTATTTATTCAAATTTATTTATAAAGCCCAAAAGCCGCTTTTCGCGCTTCTTCGGTCCCTCGCATGGCTCTGCATGATTATCGACGAATGAATTCTTTTCCTGTACAAAATGGAGTTACACGTCCATCTCATTTCGGGAGGAATAGGTTTCTCCACCGAGCGAATGGTCGCGACACCAAGAGGATTCAGACCAATTCTTGGCCTATAGTACATAAACATAACAGGACAACCAAGGGGTTTCACCAAAAACAGAAACTCCCATTCCAGTGCCCTTCCTAATCCCCCCATCTTCTTTCCCCGCAGCATAAATGGGGTGATTAGATTATAGACGATCATCACCCGAATGAGGAATTACAGCTTCCCTTCAAACCTCAAAGCTTGATCTCATGAAGCTCTTCTCCAGTTTTAGGATCCGAATAAAATGAAGGTGGTTTACCTAGTGCTTCTCCTGGAGCTTTTATTCCCCTTGTCATAGAAAGATTGGAAGCATCACTCAGGTTCCCACTCCAGGATGCTATGCGGCGGGAGTCATTGTCCGCCACTACAGCTGCCCTTTTGCGTACAATATTATCCATGCTAGGAAACCGTTGCATCGTCACTGATGATGATGACAGTGATGCAGGCACAGAAGCTGATGCTGACGTTGATGGTACCGGAGATAAATCTGGCTTAAAAGATGTAGTTGAACTTTCATTAGTCATAACTGTTTCCACCATGCTTTCCCCAGTGTTATTAACCATCTCTCCATTGGGTGTAACAGGAGAAGGGATGAAAAACTTGGGACTTGAAGCAGCCACAGGTTTTGCAGATGGAACAGGTGACTGAAATAAATTTACAGGGCTCCCCCCACTCTTGTTGAATGTGTCAACGTACCTGAAATGATTTCAAAGTAATTGCTTAGATAAGAAAATTTTAGGGTTAAAACATTGACTAAAAATAATAAAATTAGTACAAGAAAGGCAAACACTCTGATAGCCACTAGCTAAGAAGAATAATTAAATCCAAATAAGAGAATAAGTACTGATAATTAGTTAAATGCCCAACCTTCCACAACCCACATGGAGATAGAAGCAGAGAGCTCATAACAACCTAGTAAGTTAATAAATGCCAATACCTTGAGCGGACACCCATTCGTACACGAGCGGAATACTGGTTTGAACTGGGGGGAATTGGTGGTATTCCTGAGCTTCCTTCAGACAAGATGGAACTTTTATTCTCACTGTTTGCATGGAAGCTTTCGATTTTTGGTGCGTCTTTCATAGTGAGATCATTATTGATCATGCCATTCTGGAAAGCTGCACTAGTGGGTGGGGGCGGCAAGGCTGCTTCCTCAGCTGGAGGTTCAGCCCCTTCCTCAACCCATCTCTTAAGCTTTTCATCATAATAGAACTTGTTGGTCTCACCCAGTTTAGCCTGCATGTTCAATGTGGCAAGCAGTAGAAGCTCAATTTAAATGTAACAAAATATACTTGTATAAAGAATCATCTTCAGATGTTTAGGTTCACATCAAAGTACCTGACGGTGTGGCTGAGATCTTAGGACCAAACCAACAGTCTTTTGGAAAAGCTGTGAACCAAAACGACCGAAACGAGATGACCCACTTGACACTGCTGCTTTTTGTTGTGTCCCTGATGAGTTAACTTCATTGGATGAATTAACCTAATCAAATACAAAAACCACCCTTAAGATCATATTCTTCTGTTGCACCAGTTGTCCCAATGAGGGAATAAAAGAAGCGACAGAGAATCTTATCTTTACACTCCAACAGAAAGAAAAGAACTCGTGTGTCTGTGTGTGCGCACGCATGTGTGTAAAGAACCTCAAACAAAACTATTTAAGCAATTACCTTTCTGGCACTTTGACCAAAGACTGGCTCAGAGATGCTTCTACTAGGCATTGCTGAAAGGTCAGTCTGAGCAGTCCATTTACTAATGGGTTCCATTGATGCAGAAGGCATGAGTGATGGCATGGCCATTGTTGATTCCACTGATGCAGAAGGCATGAGTGACGACATGGCCATTGTTGATTTGATTGACGCAGAAGGCATCAGTGATGCCATGGACATTGTTGATTCCGTTGATGAAGAAAGCATCAGTGAAGGCATGGCCATTGTCGATTCCATCAATGCTGAGGACGTTAGTGATTGCAAGGCCATTGTTGGTTGACCATTAGACGCTTTTGAGCCGCCTGCTTGGTGAGCAAACTCATTTTGATGAACGCTGCTATATTGTGTTGAAGGCAGAGGTGGAGGTTGGCCTCCAACAACACGATGAGCAGTATTATCAAAGAATGTGAGCAATTTATCTACCAGTTTGGTTGGAGCCAAGTTCGAATTGTAGCCACCCTGTGCATTAAATTGTTTTTTAATTCTATAAAGAAAGAAAGATTATGTGATCTAATACCAAGAGATACCTGCTGGTACATTCTTAATCGTTCCTCAAGAGATGACACTAATTGTTTCCAAGTCTCCACTTCGGGTGGTCGGCCAGTTTTTGAAGACTTCAAAAGGGCTTGACAGTATCTGAATCAACATATCATGTAAAAGAAGAAAGGCTCAATCTAAATAGTGACAACCCTCACCCAAACAATATAAGTAGTCAGACTTACTTCAAAGAGTCGGACACTTTTCCAACTTCAGCCAGCATGTAAGCATAAATAAGCTTATATGGCTGAAAAGGTAAAAGGAGAAACTGAGGATTTCCAAGCACCTTCGAGTATTCATATAGTTCTGTCCTCTGCAAATAAAATGGCTATTTAAGTGGTGCCGATACGGAAGGAGGAGATAAAATGAATCTCAAAACATTATATTTGAAACCAATAGTTGGTCAAAATTCAAAATTAATATCCACTCGACAAGAACCCAAGAGATAGAATTTAGTTCTAAAATATAAAAGGTTTGCATGCCAGAGACAGCAAGAGAGAGACCAAAATCAAGTTTAGCTATCAGTAAGTCTTAAAATAAAGGCCAGCAGCTGCATCATTATTTGAATGGCTCTATAAATCTTGGATGAAAGGGTAAAGTTTAGTTACCTGAATAGCCTCAGGACTAACATACGTTCTTGGACAGTTCCAATGATCAGCACCAATAAGACAAAGTCTTGCACCATCTGAATATGGCTCAAAGTTGGCTTCAGCAACTAAATAGCATATGTGCGCAGAGGCAACCTGTGCAATTGGTTTTGAGGAAACAAGAAATTATTATGGGAAACACAGAGAAAGGGCAAAATGAAGGATAAAAACAAGTTGGGGTCTGGGTAGCAAAGAGATAGAATGCGTTAACCCAGTAAGAACTGTGTCTGTATGTGACCTACCTCAACCCTCTCCTTCCACAAGCAATCTCCAAGATGGATAATAACAAGCTCATCATCTTTTGTTCTGTTAGCTGCTATGATGGCTAAGTTCTCTCCCCATCCATCCAACATATTAGCTCCAATCTGTAGTACAAAATATACATTTGAACAAGCTGAGAAAAGGTGGTTCAAAAACTCCAAGAAAAGCAACAAGCAAAGGTATAGACAAGAAGAGCATATACACCTGTACAGTTTGGTTGGGAGTATTTATATAACCAGGGAGATTGCCACTAGACGAAACTGTGGAAAACACATCTGCAGGTTGACCTGCAATTAGTAGACATAATGTCCGCAGTGGTGATCCAGCTATGAATTGATTGAGTGCCATTAGCTTCACAGTATCACCATAAAACTGCATGCATTCATAATTTCTATCATCAGCGAGCAGAAATCAAGTATCAACTCATTGCAGGTCAATTCAATACAAATGAAAAATAGATAAACCATAGCCCATTCTGAACACACACATTCAACAGAATAATTAAAAAAGTGAAGTATAATCAGAAACACCTGATCACCAAGTTGAGATGCAAGAATGAGAGCCGGTCCCCACAGTTGGCCTTTTTGTGCGAATTCTAATGCTTCTTTCTTTCTACCAGACACAAGAAGCTTCTGAACCTCAAGAGCAGTAGCCTGAACCAACAATATATTCCTATTAAGGAAAATATCAATGAAGTTTTTTTAAGAAAAAAGCATGACAAATAAAATTACTAGAAGAAAGCAGAAACAGTTCTATTCATACCTGCATCTGTGCTTCTGAGGGCAAGTTCTGCAAGCAATGCATGAAAGCACCATACACACTTGATTGCACTCCCTTCCCTTTCATAGATCCTAAAAGCTTAGCAATGGCTAACTCTGGGTAGTCACTTTCCTGATGTCAAACAAAAGGGACAGACAGAACAACAGAGGGTCAGAGCGTAGCATTATGCCCATGAGATAGTAGCTAAAATTGAGATCTTGCAGCAAAAATGGAGGATATTGAATGATTAGTTAAGCTTATGTTTCTTTCTTAGTAAGAAATCAAAGCCTCGCTTTAGTGAACCAATTCGAACAAATATTAGTTGGAAAAACAGTCACAATCATAAAAGAAAAAGTGCTAGAAATGCTTAAGGAAAAGCATGTTAATTAATAATGACATTTCACTAACCTGTTATAAACAACATTGCAGTAAAAAAACTGTGGTTAAAAAAAAAATGAAAGAGGAAATTCAAACATTTAGGAGTGAGTAATTCACCTTCAAAGTTTGGTCAGAGCCAAAAGGAGACCGAAGTTTTCCATAGTGCTGACATGAAATTTTCAGCAAAGAAAAAAGCAATCTCAAAATTTCTCCGCTATAGCCCATGCTTGAAGATTCGTAATTCGCAATCCTTTCATCAATCCACTTATACAGCTCTTTATTTCCACAATTCCCACCTACCAAAGGACCAGGGAAAGATTGGTAGCACAGTGTCTGAAAGTAATCATGGGCACCAAACCCCAAACTTGACGCATTACTGTTGTCCAAGACAACTTCCATCAGATTGAGTACATTGACCACACCTTCCACAGAGCCCTGCATAAAAAGGCAAAGACCAACATGATGTCTACAGTAGCAGCACAGATATTTTGTAACAAAGAGGAAACTAGAACTACTCGAAATGAAGAAAAGAACATGACATACCTGGTTTCCATATACTGAGGCTGTGGTAGATAAACTGTTGTTTCTCATGATAACAAGTTTTCCACCAAATCCAAAAGTAACTAGTGCATGTGGTGGGCGTCCAGCAGAAGACCTTCCCTCATTGGTTGAATAAGAAAATGAAGTGCCAATTTGAAATGGCTGTTGAGAATGATTTCCTGACTTCTGGGAATCAATGATGGCAGGTCTGAACTGCATCTGCTGGTCTGACTGAACCATTGTCTGATTATTAAACTGAGAATAACTCTGAGTTGGAATAAAGCTTTGAAACCTAGAAACCTCACCAGTATGAAGGAAATTCTGACTTGGCTCTTCATAAGTAGCAACAAATCTAGAAGGTTCGAATCCATTTTGTGGCAGTGCAGGATTGTCTACATGAGCCACAGGACCGTAAGGGTTTCCCAATTGCTTAGTTTCAGCAGTAACTTCTGTTTCTCTCTTGGAAACTGAGTAAGATTGAAAACTATTTAAATTTTGCTGATGGTAGTTGCCTGCAAATTCACCTTGATTCGCAACATGGTCCTGGCTATCTAAAGCTTCAGACTCATAGCTTTCAATATTCTTATGTTGATACTGCTGATCATAGTTTATGGTTGCTGAATGATCTACAGCTGGAGTGTAAGACTCCAACATCTTCCATTCTTGGGCAACTGTGTCATAGTACCAGCCAGGGTACTGGGGATCAAACACCATGTGTGCAGGGTACCCAGCATTTCCTTGTGAAATTTCATTCCAGTTAGAGGTATTGAAATTCCCAAAATCTACAGCTGGAGTGTAAGACTCCAACGTCTTCCATTCTTGGGCAACTGTGTCATAGAACCAACCAGGGTACTGGGGATCAAACACCATGTGTGCAGGGTACCCAGCATTTCCTTGTGAAATCTCATTCCAGTTAGAGGCATTGGAATTCCCAAAATCTTCAGCTAAATTTCCCATCACAGACTGAGCTGTTTGCTGCAAAGAATGGGCATCCATATTTGGATATGAAATAAGATCATAACTAGCTGAATGTGTCACACCCAAACCATCCTGTGAATTCATGGTTGCATTTGCATCATACCCCTCCACTTGATACCGTTGCCCAGTGTTTGGGTCATATCTCCATCCTGAGTAAAGATTTTCCCAGCACTGACTATTGCTCAAATCTTGCCCATCAACATTTTGCTCTGGTTTTACACCATTGTATTGAACATCATTGTTTTGCAGATGAGTAGAAGAAGGAGCCAAATCAGAAACTGAATTCTCCAATAAACCAGCTGTAGCGTTAAATTCCGTAGCTGAATCATCCTTACTCCACACTTCAGCAAAAGGGTCTTCAGAATTATCCCCCAAGTCATTAAAATATTCCGAGTTTGTCCTAAATCCTCCACCACTGTCAACATTTGTATCAGACTTAAACGAGCTCCACTGAACCTCTTTCACACCGGTAGCTGAAGCTACACTATAACTCTTACTTTTTCCACTATCCAACACACCTTCCTCACCCGTCTCCTTTCCACTACAATCATTTACATTACTAGGCATCGCAGAACTGCTGTCATTAGATGCCAGAACATCCTCATTAGCATCCAATAATGCCGAATTACCACCATCTTCTTTGACTGCCCCCTTTTCCGCTTCTAAACTAAAATCAACTCCAGCAAGACTGGTTTCAGAAATTGTCAAATTAGAAAAAGCTTTTACTTCCTCAGAATCAGTAGCTTCCACCACAAGATTACGGTTGGATCCAGTAAAATCAAACTCATCATCATCATCGACCAATTTATCGAAAAACTCCTCATCCAACTGATCCTCCGCTTCAAACGGAGAAGCCATCTACCACAAAAACCCTAAACTCTTCCTAATGATTATCCAATTCACAATTCCGCTTCCCTCCTACAAACTAGCCAACATTCTGATTCACGGTATAAATATAAAAATATAGCTTACAAAAATCAAAAGCAACCAAATCCCATTAAATACCTGGAAAAATAAAGACAAAAGACATGACTTAGCTCAGTGATTTGGGGGTCTTTAAAGATTTCTAGTCAGCTTAAACCAAAACGGTTGAATTGAGATAGTTAAATAAAAATCATTAAACAACAAATCAATGAGAGGGATATTATAATTGTAAGGAAATACGGTAAAAGAGAGAGAGAGAGATCGACTTACCTTGGGAGATAGTACAGAATTGGCAGAAGATTAAGAGAGAGAAAGTATGAAGAAAGATTAAAAACTAGAAAGAGAGAAATTGAGACAAAAAGTGGATTTTGGCGCAGCAGCAGACCGATTGCCGCAACCCGTAAAAAGGAGGCTTCTTTAATTTACCTCTACTGCCGCTACTGTTTTGACTTGAAATTAATCAACTCCTTTCTAGTAATATTTTCTCCCGTGTGCTTTCTACAGGAATTTTCGGCTGCACGTGACGTGAACGTGATGGCCCTGCATTGACCAAAAGTTTTCTTCTGTACGAAAAAAATGTGGGGAGGTAGGTGACCGTTTGATTTTAGGTTGTAAAAAAATAATTTAATTAATTTATTATTTATTTATTTAGTTTAATGATTAATAAGAATTTTATGGAAAACTTTTAATTTTTTATTAAGTTTTTGGATCCTAAAGCAAATTTATTAAAAACAAAAAAAAATCAAGGGATATAATTCTTAAGTGTGTTTATATGTATGATATGACGATTATTATGTTAATAAATTAACAAATCTCTCACTCTCTCTACCTATCTTCGTCAGTAATGAAAGCATGAGAATTAGGTGGTTTTGGGGCAAAAGATAATAAGTAGATGTGATTGAACCACCAACCGAAATCCTTCAATTATGGCAACAATGGAAGGTCTACTTCCTCAAAGTTTCAATTCTATGTGTAAATTAAGTGTGGCAGTGTGGCATGCACTTCAAGACCAAAGTTTATGCAAGGTGGATTTCCATCATAGTTTTTTTTTTTTTTTTGGTTCCAAAGAATGGGAAAAATAGGATTTTAAGCCAATTGTTTTATATATGGACTTAATTAATGCTATTGTTTATAAAAATTTCATCACAACAAGAAGAGAAAAGTCAATGTGCCATATATATATATATATATATATATAGATAATGATGAATAATAAACAACAGAAAAGTCGCTTGGCCATCAACTAAATTTTTAAAAAAGAGAGAAAAAAAAAAAGGAAAAACATACACACCAACAAACAAAAGTCGTGGCAAAGTGATTCACTTCAACATAAAATTAGAAAAACTAATTAACTTAAGGAGTGGTTTAAAAGATGATGTTAATCTGATTAAAAAGTTTTAGTTGAGGTTCATTCATAATTTCATAACATGCCCGTTGCGCGATCATGTGTTTTGGTCTAAAATAACTGGGCTGAGGGCCCAAACTTAACTTATACAACATTTCCGGTTCAACCGCCTTAATTGGTGTGGATTCAAAGCCTTCTATATCGGGATTAATGGGCTTTATGGTCACGGCCTGGGCATCGCTTAAGGCAATCTGCCAAGGCGGCCCGAGAAGGTTTTGTGGCCCAGTTGATAACACAACCTTCTCGGATTCTGGCTCAAAGAAAGTGTTTATATGAAAATTAAATTTTAAATTAGAAATTTGTAATAGAACTTCAATTCCAGAGAGCTTAAGTTAATTTTTTTTCTTGATATGTATTTAATTATTCTTATTGTATTAAAAAGTAACTTTATATTATATATATATATATATATATAATATCTGCATTGAAAGATGTTGTAGTGATTGTTGAAATTATGAAAGAGGAAAAGTGGAGTGTTTGGAACCGAAAACGAAAAAAGAGTACAAAAACTGTAGAAGGAAGAGACCGATGCATGCATCTGGGTTCTGGCACTTGCAAAGTCAACGCCCATCTTGCAAGTTCATCAAATATATAAAAGGTCAGACCTCAGAACTCAAGACAGGGAAACGACATGAAGCCAACTCCCATAAGGTTTTGCTTTGCTTTCAGAAAAGATGATATTATATCGACAAAACTTAGGACAACTTTGATGTAGTCTATGTTGGTTTACTGTTTTTTTTTTTTTTTGTTTGCTTCAATTCTAATTTACTTAATGAAAAGTTCGTAAGTTGAAATTATTACTTTGTTAAGATTAATGTCCTTAATAAACAGAAGATTATAGCAATATAAGTGCAATTTTATGATCCGTTGAAGCTAGCAATTGTCCTTTCTTTTTTTTTTTAATTTGAATTAGAAATTAGTAATATATTCACATGTTGGTCAAAGGACGGTTAGAAACAGATACTAAAGTAAAGGGTAAAATACTGGATAGCAGTAAATGATTTGTTGTTGAACAAAAACAAACTTTAGTTTTGACCACTCATTTGCTCCCTCTTTCTCTCCCCACCCTTAAAAATCAATCATACTTTAGAATAAAATTCAATCACCATTCGTATGCCCGTGACCAGTAACTTTGACTGCTATTTTGCAACCTCTACCACATAAATAGAAAACACACAGCATCTTGTTGAAGAGTTAAAATCAACACAATTCAGTTTCACCGTAAAAAAGATTGACATTTTTAATTATCTTAATTCATTCTTGATTAAGAATCTTAGATAAGGGAAAGTACCCAAAGCAAGTCGAGTAACAAAATTCTTAATTCAATGCTAAAGACGGAAGTTTTTAATTGTGTTAAAACAGGGGAAAAGGCCAAGTCGGTAGCCTACCTCTAACTTCATAGTCCATTGCGTAATGAGTAGGCCTGATTTAACGGTGCCACTGATTCTTCAGGAATTCTTCACCTTTGGCTTTGGTTCTTCCAAGTTTGCCGAGCTCTTTTCAAAGTTTTAAAGCAAGGAACCCCACTAAACCGACCATTTCGACCCACTACTTTAGTGCATTTGCAAATCTTTTTAACAGGGAATTTCTCACGTTGAAAAGTATGTAATTTCTAGTTTAATGCATCCCGTAATTCCGAAGAAAAAATCGGTCCAACTTTTCCTTAACCTTGAAATTTCGTCTTCATAAAAGTAATGCTCTGCCAAGAATTGTGGTCGAGCGAAGCAACTTCTGAGTTAAAAAACGCGTTGATATTGAAATTTCCAGACTTGTTACAAGGGATTTAGAAGTAATTAAAAAGCTTTGCGCCCTTTTTCTAAACAAGAGGAAAATGACATGATTAATGCCATGGGAAAGTCAGCTGTCAATGGATTGTCTTCCTTGGGCCGTTTCTAATTAAAGTCAAGCCAATTTTCCAATCAATTTCATGGGTGATGATATCAGCTGGCTGGTTTATCTGCAGCCGACGTATTAATAGGACATGAAGAAAAAATTGAAAGCAAACACTAAGGCGGGGATGAAAAAACAAAAAATGAGTGAAGAGTTTGCTGTGTCATGTAGCCTAACGTGCAGGAAGAGATACGTATATGCTTTTTGCCTACTTTATCTCCATAGTTCGATGAGGAAGAAAAGTATCTCTCTTAACTACATTTGAATTGTTTTCAAATCGATTTTATAAAAGGAATGAGGAATTACGAAGCAAACTAAACACCCTTTAATTTTGCATGCTTAACTTCAAAGAATCTTTAAGTTTCATTGTGGTCCAAAAATACTTTTCCCTTTTCTCTTTTGGGTTCATTAAAAGTGCATACATGATTGAAATCTTAAACAGTCCGGACCCGGAGGAAGAAGCAAATTTTTTATAATCCCTGACAAAAATCATCTTAGTATATTATCTGCAGTTAATTTGAAAGAGTCTAATTCCAAAAAAAAGCCTAGTGTGGTTTAATTATAGGGAGAATTGATGCGAAGTAGCGACATAAACAAGAGGGAAGCTTGAAACCAGCAGCCAAAAAGCAGATCCCAAAGCCAGACAGAGTCTAGGGAGTTTCTAACTTGACAGCAAAACGAACAAGATATAGTAAGTTCCTGTGTATGTAGTGGTCACAGGTTTACCCATTTTTCGTGCTACACACCCAAACACGTGCCTTTGCTTGAACCAGGGTACGTCAATGGACTTATGGGACCAAATGGGAATATGGAAGTGAATTCAGAAGACAAAAAGGAAGAAGGCAATTTGGGTTAATGGATTTTATAATTTTTTGCCGTTTTTGCCGTGACCAGGTTGGAGATCACATGTGAGACACAACCAAATACTCTGCTTTGGTAGTGTCTGTGTGAGGCGCTTTGAGTGTGCATGACTTACGGGAAGGGGCATCAAATCATGGTGTTTGTAGCGTGAACCAAAGAAAATTGCCCATAAAAGAAGAATTCTATGTAACCAATAAAATATAGAAGTATAGTAGTAATATATAGTAGTAGGAAAAGAAAAGAGAAATGTGTGGAAGATTGAATCCCGAAAAAAGGGTTGGATGATAAGCTGTCGTTATTGATCACATTTCAGTGAGAAGCCACTGTCTGGTTACACTTACATTACATCACAAGCAAAGCATTGAGAAATGTTAATACTGATCTGCCTGCCTCCCTGTCAAAAAAAGGAAGAGCAAGATGAAAGAAATTTCTAGAGCTTTTATCTCCACAATTTCCAACGAGATCTTTGGCACTTTCGGCTTGTGGAAGTGTGGTTTTTGTTTTGATTTGGCAGTTGGGTTAATTAATTACTCAAAATCATCCTACTATAATATAACAGAAATGTTAATGGCGACCAAAACCAGCAGGGTAATTTAGAGTTTGTTAAGAGGTGATGTAATGTTACAGCTTCACAGACAAATATTGCAAGTGAATCTGTTTGACTTTTTTTGCTTGCTTTATCGTGGTAATGTTGGTGGCTGGAAATAAGACAACATGATAACTCATGGATTTTGCACTAGTTTTATTTATCAACCAAATGGGAACAATTATTGCTGCATGTTACCTGGAAATTACTGCATGTTAATTCTGTTATAGGTGTTAATTGTGTAAAATATTCATCAAAGGTGACTTGAAAATTTTCGGCCAGCCTCATTTTCCCTCTTCCTATATATATACAGAGGTTGATAAGAATTTGCTTAGCAGTCCCACGTCAAGTTGCACAGAGACCTGTCAAAAGTTAGCATCAAATTAAAGAATTTGACCATTCGCCTGAATTTCATTTTCTTCAGTTTAACCCGTGACAGTTTACTACTTGCTAGAGTCGATTATTCTATAAGTTCATGCACTTTCTGGCGAATAATGTTTCTCGATCTCCTATTGAAGACAAGGAGTAGACCGCCTACCCAGAAAGTTAATGCTCAAGCAAGTCCTCGTTAGAATTTGTGATGATTTTCGCTTTCTCTGCTGTAAAAATATTTAAAGCCCGGAGACAAGGGCTAACAAGCAAGCAGCGGCAATCACGCCAAGTTCAGTGCTACCGCTAGACTGCTAGAGCTTGGAGCGTTGAACTGGGGGCTTATATATATATATATATATATATATATATGTATGTGTGTGTGTGTGTGTGTGGGTGTGGAGTACTAATTAGCAAAATTTCATTCTGATGAAATGAAAGTGCTTTGCTATATTTACTAAGAAGAACCTAGTATTACAAATGAGTGACAGCGATTTGTACATAGATCACTATGCTCTACAGTCTTGAACTAGGAAGCCAAAAGCGACAAAGTGTTTCTCAATGATGATGAAGCAGGCGTTTGTTAGAACTTTGAAGAAGAAAAAGGGCATAGTGGAAAAAAGATCAGCAACATTGTTGACCTCTTTTATTTGCTTTTGATGTATGTATGGGGCCTTTTCCTAGTCATAAGCCGGCAAATTAAGGGTTGGCCTCTTATTTGTTCTTTTCTCCTCTCTTTCAATTCAAACTTTCACAACCTTCCACCAGTAGATTTGAGAGAATGATAAATTAGGATATGAAATGGCACTTACTCTCACAAACCTTAGCCTTTTAGCTACCTTTGCCTCTGTTAACTCCTTTTCTCTCTACCTTTTGTCATGAGTATTTTTTTAATCTTTTTGAATGGTAGAGTGATTAGTAACAAAAGGCCGACCCACCGACTGATTTGGCCATCTCAAATCCCAACTATAAAGGCGATGGTCAGCCAACCAACTCAAGCTGTCATGCCATTGCTATTCCTCCAGCTCTGTGATGTGTCTGCCTGATTAGCTCAGCATTATTATAGAAAAGTATCATAAAATAGTTGAAGAATAAGTATTAGTACTACATGTACACCACATCATTGAGAACTAACTAAGGGTTTTTTTTTTTTAATATTTTGGGGCATGGATGGTTGTGAAAACTCTCAAGGAATAGGGTACCAAATCCACTTTTAATTGGCAAAAAGCGAGTAAGGGCGGTAGGACTTGAGTGGAAGTTCCAAAATTAAACCCACTTCCTCCATATCAACTAATTCCACCCCTAAACATCCATGTATGACGAAAAGCGAAAGCTAAAAAAGGAAAAGAGGGTACCAAAAAAAAAAAAAGAAAAGAGGAAAACAATATGGAAGAAATAAAAACAAGGCAACGAGTATATTCCCAAACCATAAGTGAAAAGAAAGCGGGTATTACTATATATTCCTTCCAGTTATTAATTTTGCATGTTTTCTTTTTGGTGCTCGATTTTCATTTTTTCAAGGGTAAGGCAGTATTTATAGAAGATATAATGAATAAGTATGAGAATATTACGTGGCATCGTCTAAAAGAATAAATACTGACTTTGTTCTAGAACTTCATTTTTTTTTTCTTCTTTGCACAAATCAAAGAATTTATTTTGAGAAAATACCAAATGGTGTACCCATGTATCATTTAATAGAGTATCAAATATAAAAAGTTTTATATAATTAATGTTTCACTTTTTCTTGAATTCAAAAAAATTACTGTATTAAATTAAAAGTATTTTTCTTAAATAAAAAGTCAACCCATCTTAAATGGTGCATGAATGCACCGTTAGCAAAACAGTTTATTTTGACCTTATGTGGATGCATCACGGAATTAATACTATAAATTAATTAAAGTATGATTCGTTAATTAATTGTTAGGGAGATGCATTTTTTTAGGTATTGTTAGGGAGATGCTAGATACATGATCGATTGAATCTGATCCACGACAACTTATTGGGGTTTTTTTTTTTTTTTCACAAACTTATTAGATTAAGTGGAAGAGACTCGATATTTCTTAATTAAGGTTTTGATAATTTCGAATTTTATAAATGAAAGAAATAAACTTTGAATAACTTTTGACATTTCTTCTGCATTATATGTTGAGCTGATCAATATATAATGTTAGTTGAATTAAATGGCCAAATATTTTACTATTTCAATTCCAACTGAAAAAACAAAAAAAGAAAGACTGATCATTAAAATTTTCTGACTTAAGAGACGTTTACTTTAGCATATTATTATACTCGGGCATCGGGATAAGTAGAATTAAGGCGGCTAATCTAATCTTATTAATTTATATATATTAGACTATTAAAAGGCACAAGTTGGAAGGGTACGAAACTTAAGAATTTTTCTTTTTCCAAGTTCTAATTTTAATCTAAAAATAAACTGCATGGAAGAGACTACATCTCAGGCTTGAATAAATCAACAACATGGTGATGAGCGATGAGAGAATACTGAAGCGCAAAACAAGGCTTTATGGGTTTTGGCTATTTGGCCATCTCCACTAGCCATATTAAATTACCATCTTTTTCAATGCTTAAATTCATGCGATTTGTGGCGGAGCCATATCCTGAATTGGGAGTTTGCCCCCATGTCTTTATAGATTTGGAAAGCTAAAAAGCTTCCAATCTCACTAAATCTCTATACAATTGTATATGGGCGTTTATTGGAACCCTTTTCTTTGGACACTTAAATAAATCATGTATCAACTACTTAATCAATTGCGCTCATATGTATTAATTTAAATCAAAGAAACAATATTTTTTTGGATCGAAAAAGAAGAGGAAAGGAAAAAAAAAAAAACAAAAACAGAGATCATGCTCTTTCTGTGTTCAAGTCATCAGAACTCATTGCATGCTCTCTGACAATTTTCCCATGACTATGATTTTTGCTGTCATCTGTCAGACTCACCTTCCATCTCTTGTACAGTTAAAGCAGCCGCTGCCCTCAAAGATAGCACATTCTCATGCTAGTCCTAACTCTTAAGTGAACACTATTAAACTTCATTATAATTTCCAAAGGGCAACCAATTTTTTTTCACCTTGGGTTTATTTAATATTCACTTAATGAAAGATCTTCTCCAAAGACATAGCAGTTCTAATTCTAATTGCCTTGGAGTTACTTGGACTTGGAAGCATTCGATTAAATGAAAAAGGTATCCTAAAATTAAGACTATGGTAGTATTTAAGAAAATTGTAAGATATTGCTAAAAAAAGTGTACGGTTGTTGTTTCATTTATTACTATAAATTTAATGAAGGTGACTGAAGTTTCTATACATTTTTTCTCTGGTGTCAGTCAGTGGGCTACTTTACTGTTAGCCAAGCTAAGCCAGACACGTTATAAAACGGGGGATTTTGCTTTTTCTCGATTTGTTTCTTTTTTTCTTTTTTAGTTTTTTAGGTTTCCCACATATGGAGAAAAGGCCTTTAATGCAAATTAAAATCAGCTTCACGGCTATTAAAGTCATTAAAAATCATCTCTGTCCTAATCTACTGGTTTAACAGATTTGTAGGTAAAGCATGAAACAGTTTCAGACAGAGAACAGAGAGAAAGAAGCAGCACCACAGCGCTGTGAAAGGGGAGCGAAGAAAACAATAAAGGACATGAAAAAAACAGAAGTAGACAACTGCTCACAGAGAATTCTTGATAAATTTTCTAATAATAATGCCAGTAGCGACAAATGGAAGCCACTTTTTTTTAATTAAAAATATGAAAAATAGTGTATTGCTCTTGGAGAACCTTCTTTTGAGAAAGACTTTTCTTGCATTGAGGAAAAATTAAAAAGAAGAGAAAAAAAAAAAAAAAGACTACTGGCTTTGAAGTTAAACAATTAGCTAGAAAAGTAGAGAACTTTGATAGTAGAACCGAACAGAACAGAACCCATTAACAACAATGCTTGTTGAATTCTTCAACAACATATATAGCAAGCAACCCAGGAATTCTAATCCAACAGTGAAACAAGCTAAAGCATGTTTAAAATTTGATCTTTCATGGGAAGTTGTTCTTAATGATCGGTTGTTACAAACAGTGCTTAAAAGACAATTCAGAGAGAAAAGAATTACAGTTAGGAGAACAGAGTAGAATAGTCGATGAATAACAAGAAAAACCTTATATAAATAAGCCTAAATTTGACTATTGCAAGCTGGCAAAAATTTCTGTGATCACAAAAATCGGCAAAAGCAACCAAATTCTTTTACCTTTGGATCAAAACATTGTTGTAGACCACGAAAAAACATGGTTCATCACTTGATGTGGTTGACAAATTCAGCATCAGAAACCGCAGAAAGCTCAACTTGGCTAATATCATCGTCATCCATTGGAGCAGGGAGATTAAGATCTATCAAATTATCTCCCAACTTTTTGGAACTTCTAAGAGGAGTACTTTCGGTTGTTGCTACTACTTGGCCAGTTACATGAGATCTTTTATGTCCACCGAGAGCTTGTCCGGATGAGAACACTCTAAAACAAACAGGACATTCATGAATTTTCTTCTCTGTCATTGAACAAGTACCCGCATTTTCTGGTTCTAACTGTGTTTCATGAGTTGCAGCCCAGTTGTTAGGTTTGATCTTCTTGTGACTCGCTCTGTGTCCACCCAGTGCTTGGTACGATTTAAAAACCTTGTTGCAAGTTTCACACCTGTACTTACCTCGACTTGTTCTGTTGACCTTGGTTACTTTGAAGTACTCTTCTGATTCATCTGTTTCTTCCATAGACTTCTCTAGTGCTGTTTCTTCCTCCTCTTCTTCTTCATGTTGATTTGCTTTTCTTTTCCATTGGTCCCTTGAAAGCATCATAAGACAGAAAGCGACATCTTCTTCGGTTGTCGTGTCAGAAATGGAACTCACCGGTTCTGGCTCAGCCCAAGACTCGGTCTTACTTACCATCAGTTGGTTGTAGTTAACCTTAAGCTTCTTTGTTTCTTCTTGTTGTTCTTGTCTTTGTTGTTGCTGGTGGTGATGATATTGATGATGCTCTAGTATTTTCCGAGTCCGTTTAGATCGTCTCCGAGTTGGGTTCTTAGACGACTCAGTCTCACTTTCTCTGTCTTGAAGAACAACCGAGCCAGCATCAACAAACTCAGGATCTACCAACCGGATACTTCTCTTTGGATTCTCTCTAAGCCCATAATTAAGCTGCCCCTTTTCTTCTCCTTCATCTTCAGATGAAGACGACGAAGCTGAAGCAGAAGCTGCCTCAGACTCTTCGCTGGGTTGATTCGGCGGCACTTGCGGTCGTTCTTGTTCTTCAACTTTGGGAGGGACCGGAAGATTTAACATGTGAGACCTCATATGTCCACCCAAAGCTCTTCCATTTGAAAAGCTTTTGAAGCATAGCTTGCACCTATGTCTCTCCATTGCACAAACAACAAAACCAGAAATCTAAGAATAAAAACAGAGCTATGTCTGAAAGGCCGTGGGTTGTGGACTCTGTCTTTCCCCTGCGGAAGAGATTTTTAAAGAAGCATAGAAAGAGAGTGAAAAACTGAAAAAGGAGTAGGTGACAAGCATTCCTTCACCGAGAGATATATACAAAGATACAGCAAAAAGGAAAAATAGAAATAAGAAGAAAAAAGAAATAACAATTTTTCTCTGATTACGGGGTAATTTATTTTCTCTTAATAAAACGGCAAATCTCAATAAATATAAAAATTTAATAAAAGCGTATGCATGAAGGGAGGAAGAGCGACATGTAACATGCGAGACTTGCCCGTTTCTGTATTTATTCCCTCTCCATATCTTAGTCTGCATTTCCCCAATCTGCCCTTTCTTACCACTCTGTTATTAATGAGGAAAATTTTAGTTTCTAACATGAAATACAATACTGGGCCGATTTTTTTAATTTAATCTGTGTGAAATTTAGGAAGGATATTTTGGGAATTAAAAGGAGATTGCTAGAATAAACCGGTAGCTTTGCTTGCACAAGTCAAGAAAACTGCTGGGTTTGTTGTAACGACGAAGCAGAATGCGAAACCCACAAGGTGTCCTCAACCGAGAAAATGACCATACAAGGTTAAAGCCCATTGCCTGTGACATAGAACAAAAATGACAAGCTCAAGGAGAACAAATGAAATCTTTGCAACTCTATATGTCTGTCCACGTGGCCACACCAAGAGAACCCATTGGAATTCTCTAACATTGCTTTTTGTGTTACTAAAATAAACTAATTGTCGTGGTTTTTCTTTTAACTGCAATTAAAATCCTTAGACCATCGGTTAAAAATTAAAATTCATTTTTGGAGATTCTGCTGCACCTTTTTGCCGGTGAGATTTGGGCCAACTGTCAGTGTTGGTAGCTTTAGCATGCCGGGTGGACCGGGCACTGCCCTTTTATTAGTCTTTTCCCATCATACATATGGTAGATTATTATAAGGTAAGTAGAAATAGGCATGAAAATTAGTAAATCCAGTATAATGTCAACTTTGTTGTGGTTAAGTTTCCTTTAATTTTGGATCTTTTTGTTGAAATGTCTGATGGAAAAAATGAAGGGTGGGAAATGGGCTGGAAACTAACCTCCCATTGAGGAAGGAGTTTTCTATGGGGAGTAAATGCCGTTTTGTTAGGGTTTGGTAGACCCAGTCCTAGTCCTAGTGTCATCCCCCCTCCCCCTCTCCCCTTCATTCATGTCGACAAATTACTCATTTAAGCATTATTATTTGTTGGAAAAAAGAATTTGTTTCTTTACTTTGTGAGATTTGTATAGAAGCATCCATGCCTTTGATTAATCTGTCAAGGTCTTTGTGGGGTTCACCAGAAAATTTTGCCATAGGTTCGTCCGAATGCATAAGCCAAAGAAATGAACTGCTATTTAATGGCATTCAATTAATTGTATTTAAAAACTTAGCAATCAATACTGACGTGGTTCAATCCCTGTGTTCATATGCTTCCATTTAAGTAATTTTTAGATTCAAAATTTACTGGTATAATCTTCAATGCACAACTTGTATAAAATAATATGACACATCTTATCTTAGACTTAAGAGATTAAACAACTTATATACATTAAGACTTCATGTAAGTGGCCGTATGTCTCAGAGATGTAAAAGCACTTGAAGGCACATTAAGATCGTATCTCTTCAAGTAGTAAATTGGACCAATTCCCTCCCCCCAAAAAAGGACGGGAAGTGAAGGTGGCGTGAAGAAGACCGCATTGTATTGCATGCCAAGTGCTTGGATGACAACACCGGCAAAGCAGTGAGCATTAAAGTACTCTTGGATATGCCCCTCGCCCGTACATCTTCATCATGGGGGGATTTTTGGCCCAAGGCCAACAGGGAGTATGAAATGAATCAATGATCAACAGGGCAGAAGCAGACCCGCCTGTTCTTTTCACTCTAGCACTGTGGTAGCAACCTTGTACATGCTCCGGTACATATAGTTTGGGTCGGGGTGCACCAATAGGACACATCACACTCGTCAATTATCTTCTCCATCACAATCACCATCTCACAACTTCTATCTTCCATCTCATCATAACACTAAGATCAACTTCGGATCTGATAATCATTGACATTGGAATGATAGGAACCAAGGGTACTGCGAAGCCTGAAAGTAACTTTGACAGACCATTCAGGCTTCGTTTTATTCCATTGTTAAATTGGCTTAGAATGACATTGATTGAGATTTAAGATTAAACCATAATGCAGAATTGCAGATGAAATGCCAAAAGTTCAATTGCTTCTCTAAACTAATGACAAAGGTTTAAGCTATATTTGCATATCATTGGAGTAGTTTTCATCGAAAGAGATGGTGTTTTGCTCATGATGTTCAGTATGAGGATATTTATTTGACAAGTCATTTTCGGATTATTGTCATAATGTTTTCAAATGCCCGTTGCCTGTTGGAAGTAGTGGGAAATTACTATTACGTACCGCATTGGCAGAAGTGTTAATTTTATTATTATGAAGATAATGCCATTGACGCTTGACAGGCAGCAGCTCTGTATATGTGTGTCTTTCGTGGTTGTTTTTAGATTGACAAGAACAAGACGCTTTGTGTAATTTGGTCGGTCATTTATACTTTTCCTAGCTAGGCAGATCAAGTGCTCCTTTTACA
This sequence comes from Microcos paniculata, assembly GCA_030664755.1. NCBI lineage: Eukaryota > Viridiplantae > Streptophyta > Magnoliopsida > Malvales > Malvaceae > Microcos > Microcos paniculata. Next base: position 39,919,082 of record CP131461.1, read on the forward strand.
GATGTTAGCAACTTCCCTGCCTGTTCGGACAAATGGTAAAGGGATTGGGTGTATTTCTTGGGTTTCCCGAGGATAAACTTGACTACAATGACAACTTAGTGCTGAATTATAAGTAGTAGTAGGATCCAAAAGGTTGCATGCCCAAGAGAACCAGCCCCCTCACATAATTTTCATTGGTTATAGAAACTAGACTTTAATGTTTTTCCATCTTAATTAGTTACTCATAGAATGAGTCCACCTTGTATGTATAGTTGAATATCTTTTAGTTTTGTTTGCATCTCTTTGAATTCTCTTTTGTCTCGGTAGGTCAACCAATTGATGAACGGATAAATTGTTTGATGAGCACTTAGAATTTGTCTACCAGTTTTATGTTATCAATGCTTGTTGCTCCAATCCGCTGTTTCAAGAACTGGGTTCTGGGAAATTTTCTGACAGGCCCCGAGAATGTGTTTCATGTGGTTGAACACAAAAGGAAGTTCTTTAACTTAGTGGCGAAGGGAACTTTTCGAAAGAGTCCAATGAAGGGAAACTTCTGTTATTGTTTTTTTGAGGCGTGAATAATGCCCTAGGCTGATTGAGATTGAGTGCACAACGCGGTTTTTTGTGAAGCTTGTGAGTCGTGACTTGTGACTCAGTTAGATTCAAGACCCACAATGAGAATATGAAATTTAATCAGGGAATCAAAAATAAATAAATAAATAAATAAATAAAGGAGCAGCAATTTGGACGCATTCCTTTGCCGGTGTCATATGGGGGAAGTTTTGCCCCCAAAGAAGAGTAAGATTTGATCAGATTGCTGAACGAAAGTTTTGCAGGGGAACAAACTACCGATTAAATTAATTAGTCTTTGTTTAAACCTTTTTGCTAAAATTGGGTACTACCACGAGACTTTGTCACGTGAAATTACGAGTTGGAAACACAGAATCCCTTCTTGATTATAAGAAAGGAAAAGGTGTTTTTCTATGATCACATGAAATAATCAAGGATTTAAGAAATACTTATTATTATCAAATGATGAAAATTTGCTGTAACTCGTGAGTTCTATATTTTACTTGTCGGTGGGAAGAAGATGGTAGTCACAGGCCATGGATTTCATTAGAACTTTTAAGAAAAATAAGTTCACTAATTATCAGTCATCGCGCATTTGTCGTCGGTTAGTCTCAATCCAGGGGCCACAGCAGGGCAACTCCAACCGCGTTTCCCTCTCTTCCTTACTCCAATTTTCCCCTCGAATTAGACCTTCCCGAAAGGCCTTACTCAAACTTGCCCAACAACTTACTTACCACTCACTAATTCAACTATTTTTCTTTCAATTTTCGCTCCACTTATTTCATTTGACTTGCACATTTGCCATTTAGTTCAAAAAGGGATCGATACACGTTTCCCCTGCTAATTAGAAGGTAGCAGAGTTTTGAATCTCTTCAATATTAACAAAACCGCCCTGTTAAAAACAGAGTAAAAGAAGTTTTAAATTAAAAATGTTAGACGTGTTTCCTTATCTCCATGATGCGATTCGATTTACTGTCTTTTATTGTGTTTCATGAGTTGCATCTTGCGTGTATATAATCTTATATATATAGGCCAATATATAGGACTAATGAGTAATAACTATATTGGAAGCAAATAACACCCCTATTTAATTGAGTTTTGCCACATGACCCACCTATATAATTTATCTGCCTATAGTTCGTCTGGCATAGCGGGTTCCATCATTTTTTCTTTTTAAAACCCTACCATTATTATTTGAAAAAAAAAATAAAATTTACCTTATAAATATAATAACTTTTCAACTTGAAGTTATATTTTTGTGAAAAGTATTAAAATTTGACAAAGTAGGAAAAGATAGTTATATCTTATATGAGGATCAAAAGTATTTTTCCATTTTAACTCTTCTAATTGAAATCGTTTGCTAGTTGATGAAGTGGGGAACTTCCAAAGTCAAACAAGTGATGGCAGGCATTTTTGTAGGAAGATTCCACTTGAAGATAAGGAGGAGGCTATAAAAGAAACCAAACGTATTGCATTTCTCCCCAACGATGGAAAGGCACCAAACAAGAATCGTCATTCACTACTCTAATTTCCCTCTGTCATCATGATTCAAGGTTAATGATGTAGCCTGTAAGAGATTAAAACAAATCCATTATATATAGTCTATGAAATTCCCTGCTATATGTCAAGGTGATTTTCTTGACTAGTGCAGGTTGCTGTTGGCTTTTTTTTTTTTTTTCACTGAAGTGTTTTTAAGATCAACTTGCGTCTGCAACCAGCTGAACTGTATAGAATACTTCTCGTCAAGTTGTTGTTAGGTTTCTAATAAAAGCTGATAGGACTAAAAATTAATTTGAGCAAAGTCAATGATATATAACAGTGCCAATTTCGTTTTCATTTTTTGTTTTTCTTTGGTGTAGGAGTGGATACAAATAAACCCTTTGATTAATGCAAAAATGAGAATATATATGGGTAATGGAACGATCAGGGTGGCTACCTGCCGCATGCCATCCCACTCCTAGAAGGAAATTACGTGATCGAGAGGTTAAATGAATATCTCTATTATTTGCACTCAAATTTGCATTTTATTTGTAGTCCAAATTCTCCTCCACATGTTTGGAAATTTGGAATAAACATTGTTGTTGGCTTTTATAATAGTAATAATTAGAGTAAGCATGGCACATAAGTAAATTAATTAATCTCCGTTACAAATAAATATAAGCAAGTTGATGAGTGCTGTATGGACCATTCTCATATTTTGCGTGGCGAATATGTGACTATTCTCATGATTCTCAGACCTTCACAATTCGCTTGAGTAAAATGCTACTCATTCAAGTAATTTTAGCCCTCTTGATTGGTTGATTGGTATAAAATAATAAATAAATAAGCTGAAAATACAAAGTGGTATATGAGAGTCAAATTCAATTTTAATGAACTTGCAATTTCGGTTTCGATACTTCACTTGCTCGCCTATAACCTACTTTATAAAGTTAGGGTCGAGTCTCGACTCTCACTGATCTGTGATCTCCGTCGAGCCTTTTTTTTTTTTTCCCCCTCAAAACTGTCGAGTTTCATTAAAAATAAAGATTATTAATTAATTAATTGAAAGGATGGTGGCCGGTGGGGGGATTATTGGGCTAAGGCCCGTGGGCTTCGACCTTTATATACGATATTTCACTGGACTTGAACGGCCGCTATTGAAGCTGTTGATTACTTTAATTTAATTAATTCACTGCCTAAACCGTTGACTTCAAACTTTAACAAGCAAATCAAAGTTGGACGCTTGGTGGATATTTATTACAACTTCTTACAAATCCTCGGCCAATGAAAGCAGGGTAAAGAGCTAATGGATTTGCCATTTTGGAATTGAGTTTTAAATCGTGGTGGACCGTAGAACTTGCTATGGCAATTCTTTTCCTCTCCAACAAGTGTCTCTCTTAGAGTGGATTAAGCTTCTGTCACCTCCACTTTGACTTTGAGCAATGAGGCTGCAAGCAAAACTTTGAAGAGATTAATCAAAGTAGGATTAGAAGAAATAAAATTCAAATTGATAGAATTGAAACTAGAACTAAAAAAGAGTTTTAAACTTGAGGAACAGTATTTGTATTTTTCTGTCTTAGTTTTGTATTGAAACTTTACAAGTATTTATACACCATACAACAGATTACATAATTGGAAAGTGCGTGATTTGTGGTGCTCGAATAGAGGCTTGTTGTGAGGGGTAGGATTGTAGCAGATTTGCAGGAGGTAATTGGTCACGTTTATCTCAAGTCCGGTGGTGTAGCAGATGACTGGATTGATGCCGTGATATCTGCTCTATTAAAAACATGGCAACCCGTAGTTTGAAAGTTCAATATTGGCAAAACGAAGAGGTTTGTCTTAAACAAATTAAAACATTAAAAATTGTAGAATAAAGCTAATTTATATACTTACAATAATAATGCTAAGTTGAAATGAAGAAATAGCTTGAAGGATTGAAGAAAGACTGATATAAATACTCAGATGTGGCATTAATTAAAAGCAGTTTCTGTGCACTTCACTTTGGCCCTAATACCAAAAACATGCCAGCAATAAAATTGTTTGATTTTTGTAATTACAGTCCTTTTATATATAAATACAAAATTGTCCGCAGAAAAATGGAAAAGACAATATATATGAATGAGAATTTTCTCATAAATTCATCACAAAAATGTTTAAGGGTCAGAGCCAACATTAGTAGTTGAACCAATCCCAACTTGCAGCCATGGAGATGAACCTCCACTCATATTGATGTCCTTTAGTTCACTTAGTTTTGCTAACTTCACCTTACTGTCTGCCTCGTCATCTGGATTTTGCGTAGAACTATTACAATTCTTATCAACCTTGTTATCGTTGTCAATTTGCAGTTGCTCTTGATTATCTTCCTTTTCATTTGCATCAACGCCTATCCAAGGCTGCAAATAAATTTCTGTCGACACATTAAAATTCGATGAATTAACAAGGTTACGTCGTAAGAGGTCCTCAGCTGGAGCCGGAAGGTTGAGATCAAGCTTAAGATCGAGAGCCTCAGAATTGTCAATGAACTTTGGTCTTTGCTGTATCTGCTCCATGTGATCTTGGAATTGATGGTGAAACTTAGCCAAAGAGGAAGTATCGGGTGAATTCGAAGTGATCCAATGACATCTTTTGTGGCCTCCCAATGCTTGTCCTGACGAAAAAACCCGGTGACAGATTGAACATTCATGTACTTTCGATTTTCTTTTCGATGTAGAGGCTAATGGGGTACTAGTTCCTTGATCAAATTGGAAAGCAGAGGTTGATTTCGTGGGGAAGAATTCTTCGTGAGTGATAACATCATGGTCTTCATCGGCTTGACCATCATCCATATGATCAAGCCTCGCTGCAAAACATCCCTTAACTTTCTTGTGACTAGCTCTATGTCCACCCAGTGCCTGATGGGAATTGAAAACTTTCTTGCATGCTTTGCACTCAAACAACCCTTTAGCGACGCCTTTGGCTTTATCTATGGGTACCCTACATGCAATAGGAGTAATGAAATTCATCGTATTTCTTCTCTCCTCTTCTTTGCTGGCGGAAGCACAAGATTCCTCAGGCTCGGTTAGGAAAGGATCAACTGTCGCATTAGATAACATCATTAGGCAATTGGCAAGATCTTCCTCCTCGCTTGAGGGGCAATTGGAGGTGAAATTACCCACTTTAGCTCTCAGTGATCTTTTCCTTTTAGACCAACCGCACCCTCTCCTTGTAACCCCGTCGTCCCCGTCGGAACCTGGTGAGGAAACAAGCGATTCAGCATCCTCGGAGCTACATTTACCGTGCTCGAGAAAAGATTTCCATGACAAAAATTCCTTGCCACAATTCTCACAAACCCGACAGCTCTTTAACCGATTAGGGTTCGTTCTTAATGCGTACATTCGCTTGTTGCTAGGTGGCACGTTCCCTCCTAATTTGTCTTCCCAATCACTTGCGGGATCATCGTCGTCAATGTGCCCGCTCTCGTCGCCAATTCCATGAGCCCTCATATGCCCACCAAGCGCTCTCCCACACCCAAATCCTTTCTTGCAAATTTTGCAGAAGTGTTTGAAGTTTGACTGCTGATCCACGATAAAAGCCATACAAAGGAAAAGGAAAAACAAAGAAAAGAAAATGTGATAAAAAGACAAGGAACTAAATTGTTGAAAGGAAAATGGAAAATTTTAATGGAGTTGGGGAAGGAAGAAAGGGGGAGTTTGTTCTTGTAGTGAAAGGTGGTTGCAGAGTTGTATGGTGAGAAGGGGAACTAGTCCTGGTTTTTAGTAGGAGTAATGGCTTGGTTTTGTGTGGATGAAAAAGGGATTAGAATAAGAAGAGAGCAAAGGGAAGAGTTGATGAGTGTGGTGACAAGTGGTAGGAGGAGGAGAGGGTGAGAGACTTTTTCTACGGCTTTGTGGTGGTGGTGGTGGCGCCGCCGGTCAAACAAATTACTACACAAAATTAAAAACCAACGGAGTTCCGTACAACCAGTGAGTGTTTTTGAGTGAGCTTTCGTCGTCTCTGTTTGCATGTGAGAAGGGGGGAGAGAGAGAGAGAGAGTGAATTGAGTCATTAGTGAAAGAGATTAAGAGAGAGTGGTTCTAACTGCCATACCTATTCATATCCCTTCAATTCCAAGCCAAGAAAACTAACCCATGCTTCTCCTTCTCTGTCGGTTGGTTCAAGCTGCTTTTCCACAGAATTTTTATATCTTAACACATTATTATTACCTATTATTATCTTCAAACCCAAACACACCCCCCCTTCCTTTTTTTGGGTAGCTAGCTAAGAGGTAAGTATTTTTTTGGGTTTTTCTCTTGCTTTCTAATATGATAGTGTTATTTTTTTCATCCGAAAAGGAAAGGTAAGATAGCTGCACAATTAGCTTTAAAGGGTATACATCCAAGAGTTTGCTGCTGTCTTAATTGTTTCATATTCAGGCTAATTAATTCCTTAATCAAGCAGCTGATATCCTTCAGCATAACAAAAACATATCATCAGCCTTTTATTATACACAAGATTAATGAATCAAGTTGGAGATCAGAGGGATTAAAAGTTAGGCAAAATACGTTAGAGCTTAATGTTTTAGTATTAGGTTTCAACAGAATTTAATGTATTATTATAAGTTTTTCTACTATAAATTAGATGAATTATATAAGCAAGTCAGTGAAGTACTCTTGGCTAAGCAAAGACTTTGCTTCCATGGGTACGGCAGTGCGTTTAGTCTCTCTAATCAATCAATGGGTATCATGCTTTAATTTGCTTTGATTCAAAGCAATGTCCCCAAAGGCCAAAGCCAACTAGCTAGTCAATTAAGTAGTGATAGTGATTAAGCGAAAGAGAGGATTATTCTTGGTTAATTAGTCCCCAGTCCAGTCCACGTTGAAGTAAGCAGTCTACTTATTGAACTGCATTTTTTAGCTCAAGAAATTCACGACGATTGGGACCATTTTTCTGGTGATTTTGATCTACTTATATTTATATGATTATATCTGAGCTCATATAAAAGCTGGTTGATGGCAGCCACCTACCATTTTCATTACATTTTTTCATTTTTCTTTTTCAGTTGTTTATAAAAGCGTATATGATAGCCTATCCATGCAGTATGTGTGTTTTCTGGGCTCATTTTTGGCCATTCAACGGATAGCATTGCATGGAGTAACTGCAGGCTTCTTATTAAGTTATTTTGAGGTGTAATGTTGCATTCTGCCTCGTATATTTCGTATTCCACAAGCTGGATTGCAATTATTTTTGCTTAATTACAAATTTTGCACCTCATTGTTTGGCGAATTTTACTGTTAGCAGTAATAAATTACTCTAATCATTTCTGGTAAAATCATTAGGCAATAATTACAAGGAAAAGCCTATATTTGTGATCTCACCACTTTGCACTTATCTGGAAATGCGGTTAAAGAAGCAAGGGTGAAGGGTCCATCCTCGTATATAAACTCTTCGTAGGTTGTTTAGTTTTGGGTCCTCTAGACATAGGTTGGGCAACGGGCTAGCCCATTAACCTGGGTTGGCAAGTGGATGATGTGCAAAACCAGAAGCCCAACAAAGTTGGAAAAATTGGGGTAAGAATGGATTTCAAATTGGTACGATTGAAAAGGCCCATTATTATTTATTATTCATAATATTGCAGCAGACAAGCCATGAAGCCAACCAATCGCACCAATTATAAAAAAAATAAATAAAGAATCCACCGAATTAAATCAAGAGGAATATCGAAAAATAAAGGAGGGGATCAAGGTTTCCAACGATAATCTCCATGATCATCTAAGTTGGCATGTTTCGGAAAGCACAGCAAGTAACAGAATATACGAAGACGAGCACGCCGAGGCATAATGCGTTAAAAAGGGCCACACTCTTCCAGTAATTGTTGATGTTGTCTAAAAGCCCGGCCTTGCACGATTGGCAGTTGAAGCATAGAACCCTTTCATCATTATCCCATGCTCCGCAATCTGGATTCTCATACACTCCCTTCTCCTCTGTCCAGTTGCTTGGGCTCCTGTATGTAAATCCACACTCCTTCGACGGCTTACAGCAACCCGACTGCAATATTTAACAAATATTTTTTCCATTCAAATGCACTCACAGTTTTTATTTTTTTGTAATAATATACTACAAAAACACCATACCTGAATAGCATGCAAGGGCTTCTTCTGAAACTTTTCGGAAGTAGTATTATTGGAATATATGCGATAAAAATCGGTGCAGATCTGGGAATCAACCAAACAGCTCTTGATCTTATCCCAATTCCCAGTGTTGTTGACTCTCTTTTGAAGCCAGTGGGAATAGTCCCCTACCCTGTACTCTTTATATCCTTTCCCGGATAAGAACTGTCCCGCGCCTTTGTTCGTCACCACAAAAGCGAAGATGGTGATACCGACGGCGACTAAGATCAGGAAAAACATAAAGATGAGGTAGATGAAGAGCAGCGCAGGCACGCCAAAGAGCGCGCCGATGAAGCCTGACACGGAGAAAATCATGAGACAGGTTCCGATCACGAGTAGCGGCGTGTCGAGGAAGCGTTCGCAATCTGTGTAGGCATCTTTTCTGAGCAAGAATCCTATCGCAAGGATCAGTAGCGAGGTGATGATGATTAGGAAGTTGAGCCATGCGATGAATTCGTTGCTCGATTTCAGACGGCCGGACGACATGATGGTGGCTATTCACTGTTTGGAAAGGGGAAAGAAAAATCGGGGAGAAACGGTCGGAAAATAAGCAAAGCTTCAAGGGAGGAAAGTGGATTAGTAGGAGACTGGGAGGGTTGCCTGGTAGGTTTTATATATGGCGGGATTTTGATTTGAATGGAAAGTCCGTTAATTTAGTTACATGGAGGGAAAGTTGGACCCTGGAGCTTGGTTTATGAGAAATCCGTGAGAATATTTTGGACGCGGTTTCAATACATATATAAATATAAATAAACCAAAGTTATCCCATTATTTAATAGGAGGTTATTGAAAAATGAATGCATTACATGACTCAATTTGGACTGTAATCTTAGTAATTACATGAGTTATGACTAATTTAGTGGGTTTTTATATGGTAATTAATTTTCTTTTTTTTCAATTCCATTCTTTTTTTTCTTTTGCTTTTATTTCCTTTTTCCTTTTTTTTTTGTTTTCCATCTAGGTTAAATCGGTGCTTTTTAATTTTTCAATTCTTTTTCATAGATATATATTTTTGACAATATCAAATCTTTGCTAGTATATGCTTTTTTACCAAAAAATATATACACTATATTTAATGGGAGATTATTGAAAAATGAATGCATTACATGTCTCAATTTGGACGGTAATCTTAGTAATTATGAGTTATGACTAATTTAGTGAGTTTTCATACGGTAATTAATTTGACTTCTTTTTTTTTTCAATTCCATTCCTTTTTTTTCTTTTGCTTTTGTTTCTTTTTTCCTTTTTTTTTTTTGGTTTTCCATCTAGGTTAAATTGGTGCTTTTTAATTTTTCAATTCTTTTTCATAAATATATATTTTTGACAATATCAAATCTTTGCTAGCATAAGCTTTTTTACCAAAAAATATATACACTGTATAGTATACACTATATTTAATAGGAGATTATTGAAAAATGAATGCATTACATGTCTCAATTTGGACGGTAATCTTAATAATTATGACTTATGACTAATTTAGTGGGTTTTTATGCGGTAATTAATTTGACTTCTTCTTTTTTCAATTCCATTCTTTTTTTTTCTTTTGCTTTTGTTTATTTTTTCCATTTTTTTTTGGTTTTCCATCTAGGTTAAATTGGTGCTTTTTAATTTTTTAATTCTTTTTCAACAATATATATTTTTGACAATACCAACTCTTTGCTAGTATATGCTTTTTTACCAAAAAAATATATACACTATATTTTTTTTTGAGGAATAGTATACACTATATTTAATGGGAGATTATTGAAAAATGAATGCATTACATGTCTCAATTTAGACGGTAATCTTAGTAATTATGAGTTATGACTAATTTGGTGGGTTTTTATGTGGTAATTAATTTGACTTCTTTAACTAACTGAAGCCGAACCTGGGTTTTGCCTCAGATTTTTGAAAATTTTTAATATTAATAATTTTTTATTTTAAGAATGGGAAAGATCAATAAAAAATGTTAAATGATATTCTAAAATTTTTTATAATTAATTTTTAGGAATGTAAATATAAATATTAATTAATATTAATTTTTAAAAGAGAATGGAATTTTAATAATAATTTTTTTAAAATTTTTAAATAAATTTTAAACATTTAAATTTTATTTTGTAAAAAAGTTTGAAAAAAAAAAGATGATCAAAATGAGAATGACAAATAGTACAATATTCTTGAAGTAAAAAATTATTAATCAAATTTTATAAAAATTTTAATCATCAATGTATGTCATAAAATCTTATTAATCATTGATATTTTACTTTATATAATTAATTATCAATTTAAAGTAAAAATATATTACTTAATTTTTTATGAGATATGAAAATATATTATTCAATTGAATTGCAAGTTTTGTGTTTTTTTTAATACTAAAATGAAATCTTTTTTATTAATATTTTATATTTGAAGGTGGGGATAATGCAGAAAAATTAAAAATTGTTTTTTAAAAATAAAAACAAGTTGATTTTGATATATGGTCAAAAATGTAAAGATCACAAAATAAATAAAAGAGGAAGGGTTTTTTTTTCTTTTTTTCTTTTTCTATAAAAAATAATAAAGTATGAAAGGTTTGTTGTCTTAATTTTTTAAAATAAATATTTTGATAATTTTTAAAATAATTATTTGGAATGAAAAATAAGATAAAGGAGGAAGAATTTTTTTTTGTTTTTCTTTTTCTATAAAAAATAATGATTTTAAAAAATTACCAAAATATTTATTTTAAAAAATTAAGACTAGACCAAAAATAAATTAAGGACCTTAAATTAAAAAATTTACACAAATAAATTAAATAAACTTGAAACTACATGAATTGGGATAAGGTTATATGTAATTTCATAGGGGTTTTAATATATATATATATATATATATTTATATATATAATACTAATTAATATAGTTGTCTAGGGGCTTCTTAGCCATTAAAATTAACGACTGATCTATAGGTTTGTCCGGGCTGCCAACCGGCCGGAATAACAGCAGTTGCCACAAGGGTCTGACGGGAGTCGAGTGAGGTTAGCCTGATAGAGAAGGGAGCCCGCAAGGTGGAGCCGGTGTCAAGTTTCCAGACAGCACCCCAGGACTGTTGCATTGGTTGCCATGGGTCAGTGTCAAGAGCCTGTTTAAGCTCAACTGAAGCAAGCTCACCGTCTCCATCTACATATTCAACCAAGGTTGCAAAATAGTTTGGATTGGAGCCGGAATCAACATGGAAGGCAATCGTCGTTCCTGGATAGTTGCATTCGACTCTGGCAACCCATTTTGGTCAATATATAAACAGAACGATCAGAAATTGCTGAGAGTATGTATATATAATTAATAGTGAAATGAAGATTAAAATTAATTGAAGGACAATAAAGTTGACAATATTATTAACCAAAAAAATGAAATAAAACTAATCCCCGTAGGCAATAATTAATTAGCTTTGTTTTAGCAAAGTCAATTCCAAAGAATTATATACCTTTCTCTAATTGATAAGAAATTCAAGGAGACAGTGACAGAGACTTTTCTTTCTTCTCTTTTTTTCTTTTTTCCTTTGAAACGCATAGCTCGATCGAGGACTAAATTCTTCGTGGAAAAATTATGTATAATAATTACGTCACGCTACTAATTAAATTTCTCAATTCTCTTCATCTCCTTCAACCTTTCTAACCCCTCCAGAGTCCCAACAATAAAACTCTCATATAGAATTGGCGTAAAACCTTACTTTCTATACTGAATCTGCAGTTGTCCAGCGTTACGGAGGTTGTCAGCCTGGCCAGATTTTGCCATGGCTCCAAAAGCAGTTCCGCTTAAATCAAAATGAACGGACTCGGAAACACAGCCGGGGCATTCATCGGTGATTACTATGGACACGGGATTTCCGGAGCACGCTGAATTGGTCGTGCATTTTACCTGTTTCAACCGCAGACTGTGTTAAACAACTTGAAAATTTTGCGTTTATAAAAATATGGAAATATATATATGCAAAAATTGTATGGGTACCTCATAACAGGCTCCACATCCTTTGCCAGATTTGTATAGAGAAGGGCCTCCAGCGGATATCATAGATGAAAATGGGGCTTGCTCCACAGCACTCCCATGCCCACAAGCTCCTCCTATATGCAAAAGTTAAATTTGAAGAAATTATATATAACCAATAACTTCAATAAAAAAAAATAGTGTGCATGGATGTGTAAATAGTCTCAATCATGCATCTACCATGCTCACTCATTATAATTACCATCACTTCCAGCCCCGGTGGCGCTGCCATACCATGTTGCGCCGGCTGGGGACCAATCAGATGACTGATCATATGCTGCCAATGAGGCATTAAGGAGCTTAGGGTAGAAGCAGTAACAGGAGTTGAATAACAGACAAAATGTGGCTGCAAATGTTAAAAACGAGAACATGTTTTGACGAGCGAAAGCCATGAAAGCTTTGATCAAAGAAAACTGTACTACTAGCTAGAGTAGAGAAAGCAAAGCTAGCTAAATGCAACTTTAAGCTCAGTTTCGCTGTTGGGTTTAGCGGTTCAACAACTAGGTATTTATAGAGCAATGGCTAATGCATGGTTTCTAATGCAAGCACTAAGTTTTTTTTTGGTACAAAAGATGCCATACAAGTCTTAAACTCTTGGGATAGCTCTTCCCCTCATGTCATGTTCTAAAATAGGAATAAGATCGACGGGCGGATCACCCAAAATCCACATCCCCGGAGGATATCTTTGAGCAAAATTAGCTAAGAAATCAGCACACCGATTGCCGTAGATATGCCATACTTCTTTCACCCAGCCTTCCTCAATTAAAGAAATTGCATCATGAACCAAGGTTGAGCAGGGATGGTGACTATCGACATTAGTATTCAAAAACTAAACCACCATGGCTGCATCTAACTCCACCACACTGAAGGGAAACCCATTTTTTTTACTAGTAAGAGACTTTCCCTAATACCCCAAAGCTCTACCATCAGACTATTAATTGAACCAATATAAGTCATAAAACCACCAACCCATTCGCCTTTACTATCACGGATTAAGCCTCCTGCGGAAACAGATTTAGTCCCTTCCTTGAAAGCACCATCTGTGTTAAGAATAAAACGACCTACTCCCAGGGGTAGCCATTTAACCAATTTTAAAACCTAGTTTGGTTTAACCCTGTGAGCTAGAGCAAATGCCGGCTTCTTTAGCCATCTTTCTCACCACAACCCAAACACGTAAAGCATGATCTTGATGTTGCTGAAACACAAGGTTGTTTCTACTCTTCCAAATCAACCACAGTGTCAAGCTGAACTGAATGCACCAAGGGATCGAGTCACAATGCTGATTTCTGCAAGGATTATTAGTCACCAGCCATTCTTTGAAAGACAAAGTGAGAAAAACGACGTTGAGTCAAGACTAAAATTCATCCAGCAAAGCCAAACATCCCAAGAAAATGGACAATCACATAAAATGTGCAAAGCTGAGTCGTCTTCAACCAAGCATCATGGGCAATTCACATCAGCCACCATATTCTTCTTTCTCCTGACTTCATTTGTATTCAACCTATCATGGAAAAGCAACCGCATAAAAACCCTCACTTTTCTACACTTGGGAGTTTCCAAATCCATTTGAATTGTTCTAATGGCTACATGTTTATTCAGTTTGTCTTCAAAAGCTTGTATGCTGAACAAGCAGAAAATAAACCCGACCTCTCTCCGGACCAGAATTTTGTATCAACTCGTTTGGCCAAATAGGAAACTGGGACTGCACTTATCTCTTTTATTTTCTCAACAGGTAGCTGCTGTTGCAACGTACTCAGCTTCCATGCTCCATTATCATCAATAAATTCGGCTACCTTCCAATGTAATTGTTCTTCACTCAAATTTCCAGTAGTGTAACAATTCAAGTGACCATCACCAACCCACTGGTCATTCCAAAAGCGTACACCCTTACCATCGTTAATTAACCATTATCACCCAAGAGAAAGTAACGGCCTACACTTCAGGATACCTCGCCATGTAGCAAAGGAATTTGGCTATGCTTTGACATTCTCAAAACTATCTTGATGAAGATATTTAATCCAAAGCACAGAGCAAGCTAGAGAATCCTTAGTGGTTTCAAGTTGCCAACCAATATCTTCAATAACAGAGCAAGGTTAACCTCTCTAGTCATTCTCAAACCCATGCCACCATGGACCTTTGGTAAGCAAACTCAGTCCCAACTCAACAAGTGACCATGTGAGTTGGTCTCATTACTACCCCATAGGAAATTATGAGAGATCCTATCGATGCTATTACATGTGGATACCGCCGGTAAGAGAGCAATTTGCATTGTATAAATTGAAATTGCATTCAACACTGAATGGACTAAAGTTCTGCATCCAGCCCTTGAGAGAACATTTTGGTTCTAACTAGACAGTTTATTTCTCACAATCTCAACCAATTGGGCATAAGTTTGCTTAAAGGCTTGACCATGAGCAATCGACACCCCCAAGTAAACTCCTAAATCAGCTGTCAATGTAATACCACATGTACTGCTCAAATCATTAGAGACATATCTAGCCACATTTGGTGAGACAAAAAGCTTGGATTTTTGAAGATTTATAGAGAGACCAGATACACCAGGAAATTCCTTCAAACAACTCATCACTCCCGTAGCTTGACCATGATCAGCTTGTGTAAACAACATAAGATCATCCGTGAAAAAAAAATGGGAAAGCACTGGACCATCACGCTCCACTTTAATCGGTTTCCAAGGTGTACGATGAACCCTATCTTGAACAATATGAGAGAGTTTTTCCACGCATAGGATAAATAAATAAAGTGACATAGGATCTCCCTGTCGAAGACCTCGTTGAGCAGGGAAATACGGTTGAGCCTCACCATTCCATATTACTAGCATTTGGTTAGAGGTAACACAGAACAAAATTAATCGAATCAAATGTTCAGGCAGATTGAAATCAACAAGCACCTGTCGAAGGAACTCCCAATCTACACTATCGTATTTTTATGAAAATCAATCTTCATAACCAAGCCTTCTTTCTGACCCTTCATTCTCATCAAAAAGTGAATAACCTCCTGGACAATAATAATATTTTTTCTAATCCCTCGACCCGGAAGAAAACTATTCTAATACGGTCCAACCAAATCTTGTAACAAAGGCCATAATCTGTTAACCAGCAGCTTGGAGAGAACCAGCCATGGTGAGTGGTTTATCAGACTTTGGAATGAGTGTCATCAAAGTCTTAGAGAAGTCAAGAGAAAAGAAACCATCTGCCAAAGCTTGATTGACGAAAGTAAGCAATTGAGAATTAACAAATTTCCATTCCCTTTGAAAAAAACAAGGGTTGTATACCATCAGGTCCAGGTCCCTTAAACCCCTTCATAGAAAACACATCATATCTAACTTCTTCCAAGAAGAAAGGGTTGATGAGATTATCTCGCTCCACCAGAGTTAACATGGGTTGCCAACGGACAAGTTTGACCAACACACCAAATGTATCCTTTCTAAAGAACAAAGAAACATAGAACTCCACTGCATGCTGTTTCAATATATCTGGATCCGTCACCCATGAGTCATCTATTTGCAGACTAGCAATCCTATTTCGGTTCCTACGGACCACGGTGGATAAGTGATAAAATTTGGTGTTCCGATCTCTGTCACAAATCCATTGTAACCGAGACTTTTGATACCATAGAAGTTCCTTTTGGTACAAAACTCTCTGATATTCCCTATTTAATTCCTCTTCCAACTCCTGAAAAAAAGGGAATGGTCAAAGTTACAACTATTCTAGATCCATTTTATTCTTGCAGCCAAAATTCGTTTGTTTTTAAAGATGTTGCCAAAGACATCATTCCTCCAACGACGGATATCCCTTGTTACTTCTTTAATGGCTGATAAAAAATCAAAACCACGTTCCCAACCTCTGGCAAAAGTATCATCAAAGCCCTCATGAGTTAGCCAAGCAGCTTGAGATCTGAAATGACGCTTTTCCTGAGGTGGGGGAGAAGTCATAGATGAATCAAATAACACCGGGTGGTGGTTTGAACTCAAACAAGGCAGATTAACAACTTTGGCTTCTAAAAACAATTGTCCTAAACATTCCACAAAACTCTATCAAGACGTCCCCGTAAGATGACTCTCCCAAGTTGCTCGTATCCAGGTGAATTTAGAACCAATAGCACTAGTATCCGAAAGCTGACAGCTCTCCCATCTATCAACAAACTTTTGTGCACGACCAAAACAGAACTTACCTCGACCCCTTCTTTCATCACAATAAGCTATGTCATTAAAATCACCCATAACAACCCAAGGCAATGCACAAGCCTCAAACACTACCTGTTTCTAATTACTCCAAAAATATCCTTCCTTTGACAATGTGGTTGGACATAAACTCCACAAACCATCCAAACCCCAAAAATATCCTGTACTCGAACATGTATCATTTGGCTATCGGAGTAAACAACCTGTATACTAGTATTATCCAAATTCCATACGAGTAGAATTTCCCGAGCAAAACCAATAGAGGGCACCATGAAGCAAGAATTGACCAAGTTTCTTACCAAACTTCATAGCTGCATCCAGATCACTACATTTAATCTCAACCAAACAAACAACCTCCAGAGAAAATAACCTTTTTTTTTTGTTTCTTTTTTCCTTTTTTTTTTTTTGTCTTCCATCTAGGTTAAATTGGTGCTTTTTAATTTTTCAATTCTTTTTCATAAATATATATTTTTGACAGTACCAAATCTTTGCTAGTATATTCTTTTTTACCAAAAAAATATATACACTATATATATGATAGAGAGAGAATCGGTACGCAACTAAAAAAGGCTATCATATACCTCAAAAAAACCAAAAAAAAGAAGGCTATCATATCAACAATATATATTTCATTAGTAATAAAATAATTCTCCCATACAATAAAGCTTCAAGCTATTAAGAAATGGAAGAATGAATATTAATGTTGACTTAAAATTTGCCAACAGTACGTATGGAACGTCGTACATGAAACAGACACTTTCTTAAGTCTTTTTATATACTAAGACTATTATAGTTGTCTGGGGGCCTTCTTAGACATTAAAATTAACGACTGATCTATAGGTTTGTCCGGGCTGCCAACCGGCCGGAATAACAGCAGTTGCCACAAGGGTCTGACGGGAGTCGAGTGAGGTTAGCCGGATAGAGAAGGGAGCCCGCAAGGTGGAGCCGGCGTCAAGTTTCCAGACAGCACCCCAGGATTGTTGCATTGGTTGCCATGAGTCAGAGTCAAGAGCCTGTTTAAGCTCAACTGAAGCAAGGTCACCGTCTCCATCTTCATATTCAACCAAGGTCGCAAAATAGTTTGGATTGGAGCCGGAGTCAACATGGAAGGCAATCGTCGATCCTGGATAGTTGCATTCAACTCTGGCAACCCATTTTGGTCAATATATAAACAGATCGATATGAAATTGCTGAGAGTATGATAGCGAAATGAAGATTAAAATTAATTGAAGGACAATAAAGTTGACAATATTATTAACCAAAAAAATGAAATAAAACTAATCCCATAGGCAATAATTAATTAGCTTTGTTTTAACAAAGTCAATTCCAAAGAATTATATACCCTTTTCCGTCTAATTGATAATAAATTCAAGCAGACAGAGACTTTTCTTTCTTCTCCTTTTTTTTTCCCCTTTGAAACGCATAGCTCGATCGAGGACTAAATTCTTCGTAGAAAAATTATGTATAATAATTACGTCACGCTACTAATTAAATTTCTCAATTCTCTTCATCTCCTTCAATCTTTCTAACCCCTCCAGAGTCCCAACAATAAAACTCTCATATAGAATTGGCGTAAAACCTTACTTTCTATACTGAATCTGCAGTTGTCCAGCGTTACGGAGGTTGTCAGCCTGGCCAGATTTTGCCATGGCTCCAAAAGCAGTTCCGCTTAAATCAAAATGAACTGACTCGGAAACACAGCCGGGGCATTCGTCGGTTATTACTATGGACGCTGGATTTCCGGAGCACGCTGAATTGGTCGTGCATTTTACCTGTTTCAACCGTAGACTGTGTTAAACACCTCGAAAATTTTGCAGTTACAAAATATGGAAATATATATATATATATATATATATATATGCAAAAGTTGTATGGGTACCTCATAACAGGCTCCGCATCCTTTGCCAGATTTGTATAGAGAAGGGCCTCCAGCGGATATCATAGATGAAAATGGGGCTTGCTCCACAGCACTCCCATACCCACAAGCTCCACCTATATGCAAAAGTTAAATTTGAAGAAAGTATATATAACCAGTAACTTCAATAAAAAAAAAAAAATAGTGTGCATGGATGTGTAAATAGTCTCAATCATCCACCATGCTCGCTGATTAATTACCATCACTTCCAGCCCCGGTGGCGCTGCCATACCATGTGGCTCCGGCTGGGGACCAATCAGACGACTGACCATATGCTGCCAATGAGGCATTAAGGAGCTTAGGGTAGAAGCAGTAACAGGAGCTGAATAACAGACAAAATGTGGCTACAAATGTTATAAAAGAGAACATGGTTTGAGGAGCGAAAGCCATGAAAGCTTTGATCAAAGAAAACTGTAGTACTAGCTAGAGTAGAGAAAGCAAAGCTAGCTAAATGCAGGTTTAAGCTCAGTTTCGCTGATGGGTTTAACGGTTCAACAACTAGGTATTTATAGAGCAAAGGCCAATGCATGGTTTCTAATGCAACCACTAAGTTGAGGACAAGTGTATGTAATTGGAAGGATTTAGGCATAATTTTCTTCGGGAGCGATTCAAATAAGATTCTTGAGATATACGAAATATTATAACCTATACTACGTACGTACCACTATAGTATAGACTTTAATTAAGAAGGAATTTTGGCTAAAAAACTCACATGGCATGGATTATAAATTTTGAAACTCAAATGGGCATAATAAACAAAGTGATAAGTTAAGAATTACGCACATGAGATATCAGTTCACGCATATATATTTTGATTAAAAGAATTTGTGAATTCTGCCTTTTTCAAACCACATGCATATAGGGGGGGAAAATTTTACTTTATATGTTTGTAAAGAAGAAAACAGGGAAGCAATGCTCCTTCTTTCTGGTATCCACCACTGCAACTTGTTAATAATACTTCTCGTAGATTAGATAATTGCAAATCAAAATTGCTATTACGAAACATACAAATTGCAAATACTAATAAGTAATTAACCTTAATGATCATCATTGTAAGTCATAGAATACTGGTTGAGATCAAACCTTTTCTTTTTAATTTGACGCAGCTATCCAAATTTCCACAATTAATTAGTTTAATATGAATATATAGACGAAGAGTTAAAAATATTAAGCTGGCGCCAAAATAACAGAACAAAATGCCAAAGAGTAACACAGATCACCAGAAAGACACAGCCAAACAACAATCACAGATTTAACAGACAAGAACAATAAGGCCAAAGCTCTGAGCAGTAGAAAATAAATTAAAAACACAAGGAAACAATGGAAAAACCAGCCAAAAATTTGGTTCTCTTGACCTCACAAAAATTTGTCCGGACAATCTGCAAAAATCTTTTATGTTGTGTTCAAATTTGGCCTATCCCGAGTAATTATATCATTACTGTTAATTAATTAAGGTTCATATTAGCAAGAACCCATTGGCTCTTTAATTGACTAAATTATACTAATAGTTTTCAGAAAATCAATTAATAATAAGGGATGAAATACGTACACAAGCAGGCTTGAGCATATATGTTAATATGTATATACTTTTACATCAGTAAGGAGAAATTATTAAGTAACCTGGGTGTACTATGTCATTTATAGGCCTGACCAATTAAATTGTGATAACTCAAAGATTTTGATATATTTACTAAAACCCTACTAAAATTACAATCTAAATTTAAGGATTTACCCTTTAAATTCTCTTTATTTGTAACGTGTGATTAAACTTTTGTTAAATTAGTGCATTAATTTTAAAAAACTTTTTGAGTTGTCACAATTTAATTAATCAAACTTATGAATGACGTGATACACCCGACCCACTTAATAATTTCTCCATCAGTCGGATACTCAGATTGCTTGTTTCCAGGCTTTGTTGCCGGAAGAAAATTGCAATCTGATTTGTTTCTCATTTTTCTCTCTTGACATTGGACTTTACCGAAGGAAACCAGAGGACTTATAACGTCTTTCTTTGTCTGTTCTTGCGATCTACCACAAGCGGTTATGTGTCCTCATGTGGGGGCCCCACTAGGACGGTTAACATTTGGCCCCACATTATCAGTAGCTTCAATGAAAGATTTTCGTATGTTTCTCATCGTAATGGTGTATGTACGTGACTGACTTGACTGACAGACCAATGACCCTCTACTCCCCTCCCTAATTTAAGGGCATACGCTTTAATTAATTTCCAAATTATATACACTTAAGAGAGAGCCCCGTACAAGATTTACGGCTTTAATTGAAAGCAAAGACCAAAAACATGTTCTTTAATTTTTCCGTTGATGGTGGTTAGTAGCCGTTGAACGTCGATAGTCCCATCGAACGCCCCAATATTAACCCTGACGAAAGCACTCGAGATTTCCTTCAAAAACTACGGCACGTGATATTTGGCGGGGATTTGGGCTCCCTGCTTTAAATCTTTTTTAAAATTTATAGTAGTACGAGTGGCGGGGAGAAAATGACTTTTTTTTTTAATAGAAGAAAATGACTAATTGAATGATGGAATTGTGATCCAATTCTTTGTTTTATGTGGAAATTCTAAGATTGATATCCCATTGAAAATGAACATATGAACTTTTTTTTGGTTGACAAAATGAACTTTATTATTTTCTACTCCAATAAAAAAAGGTACACCTTTTTTTCAATAGGTTTACGCATAAATTTCATTGCTTTTTTATTAATGGAGGATTATTGACCGATAAAGGGGAAATTTTTCTTATAAATGAATGAATTAGGGTGAGACGGATCACATGGCTATCTTCATCAAAGAAGAAGAATGAGTCCTTAACTCCGAACAAGCTGACCGAGACTACACGTGGCCATCACTTTCAGCGAAGAGAAGGAGGTAATTTTGCCGCAAGAAGAAATCCACCCTTACAGGCTAAACGACAATTTGGGCTGATCGATCTGCTGGCTGAACCTGGGTGGAGCAAATATATAAAGCTCTAAATATAACCATAGAAGATAAGCTTAAGATAGATCCATTTCATTTTTTATAAGATATCACCGCCACTGTATGATCCTTCATCTTGGTGGAACAGAAAGTTGGTCGGAAAACATCCCATATGGGAAAAGTTACCATTATACTGGCACGTGGACGTTGAATATTACCAGTTTATAATTGGAAGACTCCTGAAAGCCAAAGTAATCACCAAAATTAGAAAAGAGAAAACTCGATTATCAGTTGTCGCAAGGATAAAAGATAATATCCAATTTTTGAGATTTTTGTTTACTGATTGATGCCATATACATTTCATCTAATGCAGGGGTTTAGTGTCTCTCCCTTTCAATGTGGGTCAAATATCTTCATATCAATTAATAAAACTTTTCGCTTTTGGATTATTGCCTTGACTTTTTTTATAAATGTTAATACTAATTTCCAATCAGATTTGAATTTTTCGAAGAAATTATTTGAAGAATTGCATATATGGTGGAAAAGAATATTGCATTTTTTCTAGACTTAATTAGAAAAAAGACAGGACACGTTCTCCTCGTTTTGACATTGAAAAACAGACCCAGTTGTTGAAAAGGGACCAAAATGGAGATTAACTTGCTTTCTTTAAACAAAACGAACACTATTGCCACCATTTTGTTTGCTCTCTATACCATAAAAGAAGAGATTTAGGGGGAAATACTGTCTCTGATCGTCTTAGGTACGCATCTGCAGTTCAATGTCGTCAAGGATGAAACTATTATTCCCAACATGACAGGCAGCAATTTGAATCTTTTGGTTTATATTTATTCCTAATCCTTCCCTTGGCGATATTATTCTTTTGAGCAGACTGGGGAACCACCGAGCCGAGAATGGGCCAAATTCCTAAGAGAAACTTAATCTGGGCCCTTCAAGATCCAATATTCCAGTCTCCGGACCCAGTATTTAAAGGCTCAGCAAAGGGCTTCATCAGCCATTCTATTATACCAGGTGGCGTCCCAAAAACAAATTGGACTCACTTAAACTGTATGGACACTATTCGTAGCCCAGTCCAAAATATCAACAATGCCCATGAAAGCTGCCTTCTGCTTTATCTTTGACCTTTAACCAGGAGCGAAGCCATTATCCCCCCCCGAGACTAGCCCACAAGGATCCATTTCAGCCAGGATTAGAACCTTCAATACAAAAGACTAACCGATGACCATCGCTTACCTTGGGCTACTTAAAATCTATTGTTGGAGAGATCGAGAGGACAGAGGAGGGATTTGACTTTTAAATTTGATTTTTTTTCCTTTTTTGGATTTTATTTGGGTCTTCTCCTCAGAATTTAGACAAATTAGCGGCGACGACTGCAAATTATAGTTGAACTGAAAATCAGAAGCCATGAAAACAAAAGAAGAGTCAACTACTTGGTGCTACATAATCACAGGTGCCAAAATACGACGCATTGCCAACTCCCAACCGCCATGCATCTCTTTTCAACATGACAACGCTAAGCTCCACACACGAAAGTCTAAGCGGACATAAAATCAACAGGCATATCGTACTTCTAATTTCGTTGATTAATTAATTAATTAACCATGATGAATGTAATTAAATTATTTGGGTTTGAGCGTTAGGTGCTTGCTGATGGACATGGCAGCATACATAATCTGGATCTAAACTAAGCCACATGTTCATTTAACCGATTGCAAGTTACATAAACAAATGCTTTAAGGGATTGATCATTTCATACTTTTGACATCGACCCTTTATTCCTCTTCGTTTCGGATAGCATGGCATTATCAACAAAACTACAGGAAATATTCTTGTCAACAGGACAAAGCTCCACAATATGATTGCCTGATTGCCAACTTTTTCTTTTCTAACTATATTTTAATACTCTTGACCATACTTAATTTCAAGCGTGTATTATGCCTCTAAATAAAACTGACCTCTAATCTTCTCATAGGCATAATGACAAAGCAAGCCCTTCAAGCTTCAACTATGGTATAAGTAGTTGGAGCATTATTTTGCCATCCCATGATGCCCTTTTATTATAATTCAAACCCAAACCGCGAAGGGTAATAAGAATCACTATTTGTATATTAGAGGCAAAGCCAATATGTGTGTGTGTGTGCATATATATATATATATATATGTATGTATGTATGTATGGTTCATGGCAGAAATGTGGAATTTGGGATTATGAGGAAGAAAATAATTAAGGTCGATGGTGCATCATATCAGGCTGTGCCCAGGAGGAGAGCAAATTGAGGGGAAAGTGTTTGTGGTACATTTAGAAAGAGAGCTGACTTAAATATTGGCAGAGTGATTAAAGGTAATAATAATTTATATGTAAGGAATGGGTTGATAGGGGACAGCCTTAGTTGTAAGAAATAAAGTATAATAAGCTAAGAGTTGAAAGTTTATGCTGTGCCCATTAGAAAGTGGTCGTAAAGAATGATAAGACACCTAGTAGTAATTTTACATGGACACTGCCGCCCTACTCTTAACTCATTTAGTTGTCGTTTTCTCCAAACCCCAAGCTTCCACCTTCCTTCTTCCATCCCCATTGTTTTTATTTTATTCACTGCATTTTTATATTATTAGGGATTACGAGCTTTTAGGTTTCTTTCCTAATAGATTATGAAATTTGCAGGATGATAACCTTTGTTTCTACATTGGAACGGCCACGCAATTTTGTAGTAGGGCTACCCTACCACCGAACAAAAGAAAGGAAAAGGAAAGAGATAAGGGAAATTTTCTCTTCTGATAATCCGTTTCTTTTAGGGAGGCCGTACATCAACATCATTATTGGAATAACTCTTTCCATCAAACTACAGGAGCTTTATGATTAATTCAAAGGCATTTCCTAATTCGGTGTGCATTAATAATTTACTCGCTAGCCCACTTGAGTTGAACAACCACTCCTTTCCAAGTTAAAAAAGAATGGTAGAATAATTTTAGAAGCATGGCAAATGAAACTTTAGCCTTAATCTGTCTAGCAAAAGCAAATTACTTTTTCTTTTGTTCCATCAAAAAGGAAAAATCTTTCGATAAAAGGCTATGATTAATGTACCCAAGTTCAATGGCTGAGAGCTTCTTAATTAGGGCACTCATCTTCTTTTCCCATTGTCCTCTGTGGTTACATGTCCTTCCAAACTAATTTTCATTAATGAAGAATAAAAAGTTTTCGGAGAACAAGCAGATTAAGTGATGCTTTGCGTTTAATTGTAGTAGTCATTTTTGTTGATGTATGCCTGCATTAATGTAATTGCCCAACAAATTACGATTAGTTATAGGCCACGTAGCGCCCGTCGGTGGGTGGCGCGGCTACATCTTATAAGAATCGAACAAATCGTCTTTATTTGGGATGAAACGCACAGCATTAGGCTCATATCCAACGCAATTAGATTCTAAAAACACATGTTTAAGACAAGCTAAATCAAATTAAAATTTTAAATTTGTTATAAAGTTGAATCGATGATCTGAACTCTCGTCTTAGCACTCCAAATCTGGCCTTCTGGCTTCTTCCCTCTTTCCTCTGCCAGAAGTTGTCTTCTGTTGGTAATACATTACATTCAAACACTGATAGAAGTGCCTTTATTGCGTTTATATTTTTTAATATTATCCCTACGGAAGTGAGGAGAGTCTTCCACTTCCTTCGCTTAATTTACTTGCTTCGCAAATGGACTTGAGTTTTTAAATGGGATTTATTGTACAATAATAATAAGGATACACATAGTACTGAATAAAGGGCGTCCGATGTAAGTTTTATGTCGGTGCAGGTGCAGCCCTTTCCTTTTGCTTCAAATTAAGAGCATAACTTTGGTTAGATGAAAATTAATGTTCTTCCAAATGCTACATCCAAGTTTCAACTAACTAGATTTTATTACATTAATGGCTGCACTTTTCTGAACAGAAGTCATTTTCTACTCGAAAACTAGTTGGTTAGTATACCATTCAGAGAATATCTCCAACAAAAGAAGTGTGCCATTGGGAGGAAGCTGGATAATGAGATGAGAGCTACATTTGCCTTGACAACTTTAAATGTGTATATTAATTGTTTCCGCACTCTACTATCTCATGTTTATGTCAAAATTTCCCTTTAGATTAGGAAATATAGTAACTTTAATCTTTTTACTTCAAAACCGAATTGGGTTTTTAATGGACCTCCACTTCTTGACCTAGTGGTCAAAAGCTTGTAAGAGGTAAGGGTTCAAACCCCGCCATTCCCCCCACCACGCCCTCTAAGGCTCGTATCATGTTATTAATTACTTTATGATTCTATAAATGAATTACCACAACTCCATAGCAAGTGTGTATTATATAAAATAAATGGGCCTTAGGCCTTGGCCATATGAGGAAATTCAAATTTCAGTGTGCTTAATTAATTAAATCCCAAAATTTGCGCAATTTCAGCATTTACTTACTTATCATTGGTCCCTAACATCACGGATTTTTATTGTAAATTTCGTTATATTGTCAATGGTCCCATTAAATGGGTTGTGAATTTGTGAAACAAAACGAAACTTGCGAAAAGGGCATATTTTCTAAATGAATATTGCATTTGTCAAAATCATTACCACACCTATATAGGTAGCACTTTTCTCTCTCCGTAGACTGTAGTGGCCCTAACTGCAAACAAACCATCGCATAGTAGTAATATTTTTTACCCATTAAAGTCTTACTGTACACAAAAACTACTGTATAAATTATACCGATACCAATCTGTAAAGCAAAATGGTGAGAATGAGAAATTCCCTCAATATTTGATGTGATTTACAGCATGATACGAGCAATCTGATTGTATCTTCTTTCTTCAATTTGTCTTGATTTGATTTCTTCCGCACATCTTAGAGTTCTCTCGATGTGGTAACCCCCCCCGATGCTCACTTCCCTCTCCAAGTGCGAGCAGTAGCTCTCGAACACACTCACATTTACATGCAACTTGAAACCCATCAAGAATAAGAATTCAAGCTCCAAGTTGTTCAATTCCTTTGTTGTCAATCCTCCTACTCTTGCAAAGTATGAATTTCTGTAATTCCTGTTCGAAAAAACCCAAAAATATCATTAGAATAATGATTGAATTGATTTATGTAAATGAAATTAAAAAACTAACAGAGATGGGAAAAAGTTAAAGAGAAAGAAACAAGACTCACATGTCCTCAACATACTTGGAAGCCACCATGATAGTGGTGATGAGAAGCCTATGGACATTTCTTGCATTAATGCGGAACCCCGGATTTGCCTGGCAAAACCGATCAATATAAACATATGCAACAACATAAACCGATGGTCCAGCTTTGGTGTATCGGAAGATTCTCTCTAGATACGACTGAATTGTCATGTCTGGTGTCTCATGGCAATCGAAGACTCCGCTTCTGAAATCTTTTGTCAGCGCCCACTTACAGTTCTTGGCAATCCTTTCATTCCTTGCCATCGTTCTCTCGATGAGAGAAGCAAGAACTGAAATCACCAGGGGTGTCTCTGCGTCATTCTGATAGGAATAAGAGTAAAGATCGGATCGAAGCTTTCTCGGAGAGATGGTAATCAGAGAAGATGATGCGGCAGCCATTGCTGTGTATTTGGTAAGGCAGGGAGGGAAACAGAGGAATGCTGTTTTGCTAAAGAAAAAGGGCGGTTATGAAGAGGATTTGTGGAGAGAGAGAAATAAAGGGGAGACCTTTAGCTGTGCGGTTTTATTGAGAAAATGTGAGGTTTAAAGAGGATTTATTTATAGTCCTAAAGGAAAGAAAGGGGTTCAGATAATTAGCTGTGAAAGTGAATAAAGAAAGAGAAAATAACATTTGGGTTTGGGCCATTTGGAAGGTGGGTGGAAGCCGAGATTATGATTTTGTTAAAGATTTGAATGCTTCCGCATTGTAAAGCCCCAGTACAGACAAACCAGCTAAGCTTTTCAACATTATAAAATAAAAAGAGAAATACTAAATGGTGTATGTATGAATGCATCATTTAAAATATTAAATATAAAAAAATTTATATAATTAATATTTTATTTTTTAATATAAAAAAAATTAGTACATTAAATAAAAATATTTTCTCTAAATTGAAAAATCAATCAATCTTAAAATGCATGAATGTACCGTTAACAAAATCGAAGGGAAAAAAAAAACAAAAAACTCCAAATTGTAATTAACGATCATCCTCATATTTAGTTTGGTGAAATAAAAATGGAGGTCGCCGACAGAGAGTTGAAGGAGCAAGGATGGACATGAAAGAGAGGGGGTTGGACCCACGAAAACTAGACGGCATTAATAGTTAAATAGATGTACTTGTACTGGCCTTGAGATTCGTGTCCGGAGAAAATCCAAAAGACTCAAGTCCAAGTGGACTGCTTCCCGGTTACACGTGCAGTAGCTATTTTGACTCTACTCGTTACCCCCAATCCCAAATCCCAAATCCCAAAGGCCCAAGTCATCAGCAATCTTGGTTTTCTACTTGTAGTTGTGCCACGTGCATTTTCTTCCTCAGGCTCACATCTTTTTGTAGTGTTAAGCCGGCGATTAGTAGTAGTATTTAGTTCTGACCCCAGATTATTAGTAGTAGTAGTAACTTGGAACCTCCTCCACTCCAAAAAATCTCGGTGGTTTTTCTCTCTATTTTCTCTGTATATTCTTGTATGTTATTTGACGCTCACCGACACTCAATTTTTCTCCTCTATCGTTTTCGTATTGATAAATATTGTGTTATCATGAAGAAATATACATTTGTCTCACCACATTACAATTGTTGTTATTTATACGAAAAAAAACATGAATGTATTTGAAAATTGTTAATAATAATGACAGGTGACTAGCAACTCCTAACAACTAGAAACCAAGATTTCTAATATATTAGCAAAAATTATTATGTCAATCTGATAATACAGTATAAAGAAAACTGTATTTTCAATTTAGTAATGCCTGTGGCCAATTAAAGGCTCTAAAATCATCATTATGGTTTATGATTAATCGCCATTGATTGGATTCTCAGCATCAGGTCTGATTCCGAAAAAGTTGAAAATAAGCTAATACAAGAAAATGATTAAACATGCCAACTGAAATCCCACTTCCCACTTCCCACTTCCCAGCAGATCGAAGATTTGAGGGGTTTTATTTATTTATTTATTTTTAATTTAACTCTCGATTCTCGAAGTTGCCCGAATCCTGAGGTATTTTCACAATGTAAATGTGGGTCGAGTCAAGTCAAGTCCTCTCCACTTAACATGACAAATCGTGGGCCGGAGCTTGTACTCTTACTTGTACCGTATAGCATTATTAACCAAACGCGAAGCAACATCTAGTTTGCAAAAATTAAAGACTTCAAGGGGGATTTTGGCCCTCGGAGGCAGCAAGCTTTGGTCCACCCAAGAAAATATCTAACCAACATTTGAGGCCGAACATAAATATAAAACTACCATTATATATTCCAACAAAAAATTAAAACATTACTACATGTATCCCATTAATAATTATTGTCATAAATTTTCTTAAACACACTATAATCAAACATGTATTAATCTTTTAATCCAACTTGTGGTGTTTAAAAATTCATTCAAGGGTATATATGGAATAATGATCCTAGTTATTAACCCTTTAACTTCGTGTACGTCTTTCCCATTTTCACCTTTAAAAACGATATTTCTCTACGAAATATGTGAATTTATTTATTAGAACCGACACTTCACTGATCCATCCCAGTACTCCTGACCCAAAACTGTTGAGATAGGCCCGAGCAGTTCCCTTGCCGAAAACTATCAAAAATCTGGCTCCAAAATCTCACCTGGGCCAGACTGTTCCAAATCAAGTCCCCATTCTTTAACGTGGTTCACAAATTTTGTTTGAAATGATCTTTGATTGAAACTGATTTGGACTACCGTAATCTGACATAGATCGTTGATTGTGCCCACACCAAAAGAATCGAACACACACTATACAGTAATCTTTCTGAATGAATGAAAAAAAGAGAAAAAGTTGTTTCCGAGCTACTACTATACACCTCTTTTTTGTGTAAAATATTTGTGCAGAGAAAATTCCTTGATTTGAAAAGAACAAATCAAACTTTTAAGGGCACTTTCTTTCAGGATCTGATAAGGGAGCCCAGATTTGAAGGTGACAGCCTGAATTTAATTCTGCCCAAGTTGAGGAATGAGTGGATTTAGTTTGCTAGGCCGGACCTGACCCACAAGGCCCATACCTCCTCAAATTGGTAAAATGCTTCTACTTTACGTTTATGGAGATTTTGGGCTTTTTACAATCCAATGGGTAATTTGATTCTTCGCAACAAATGGGGCATACAGGCCAAGGCCCAAATCCACTTCTTTAGGCGCAACAATCGAATTTCATTTTTGCAATTTTTTTCCCAGTACTACTATCATATGGTAATTACTTGGAAAGCAAATAAAATGACTGATTATACGTACTGACGAGTAGTTCGTTGTCATTCCTTTTTACTTTCTGTGGGATTAAAATGAGTAAATCTTATCCTTTTATTCCCATACCCTTTTATCGTTCTCAGACAATATTGTTTTTTTTGGAAAAAGTATTGTAAAGTTCAAAAAAGTTATGCAAAAGAAGAAAGAGGTGAGGTCATCGGTGATCGTGAAATAATTTGGAAAATGAAAATAATCCAAAGCCAAGTAGAACGTATGATCTTCCAGCACACGAGATTTCTTTTGGATGAATTAAGGATCTATATATAGCCATGCAAATAATTTTCAGCGAGGCCTTTTGATAACGACTAACTCTGTTGGGATCGGTAACAAAGAAAATGGTCCAACACAAAGGGCATCTCCTGATGGTTACGCTACAAGTGTAAATGGCTGGCCACCACTTTTTAAGTTTTTTACTTGGCCAAATTTTCCCATTCCAAAAAGTTGAAAAATCCTTTCACATAATCACTCTCTGATCGATCTCTCCATTGTGTTTTTCATATGAATGAATATAGTATCAACATCCAGTACCACACTCTTTCTTTCTCTTCGAATTGTTGCGTCAACCGAATTTGGTTTTCTTTCATTCATTTATCTTCAAGAGCTCAGGATCAGTTGAAGGGAAGTTGAATTTGATCCTTTGTGTGTGATATAATTGTTCTTGTCCATGGTTGAACGTAGATGAAGAGCAATGCGATTGCAAGCAAGTTGGAACTAGAACAAGTCTTACGATGATGGGACGGGACAGAGCAAATGATGAGTGTATGTGAAGGAATATTTCTAACATTCGACAAAATGGGAAAAAAAGAAAGTCAGATTAGAATATATTATGATCATTTGGTGCTTTTGCTTTCGAGTTTCAAGTTGCTAAGATTTCACGAAGCATATGATTCTCCCTTCCATTACATCTACATTTCGCTTTTTACCTTTTTTTCTTTTTATTCCTCACTTTGTTCCCCCCTTTTCATTGAATTGCTAAGGAAGTGGACTCATCGCTCACTCAAGCATGTAGGATTGACTATAGGACCCTTCCATTTAAGGCCGAAAGACCCGTCGACCAAACCCATCCATATTGGTTAATAATTTTCAATTTGGCCCAAGATGCGTTCCATCCATTATACCCTATACTTTTGCTTACCTTCCATGACTTGAGCTTCTAGGTTCTAGGCCTAAGAGAGCCAACAACCTTTTTTCCTTTTTCACGACCATTCTTTAATAATAAGGAAATAAAATTCTTGTGTATTATCGAGTTTGTTGGGTAATAAAAAATCAGACCATAAATGAATTTTTCCTCAATTATAATGCCTCAAGATGGTAGGGAGAAGTGAGAAATGAAATTATATAAGATAAATTATCTAAATGATCACTTAATTTTTAGATGTTTTCTGTCTTAACCACTCAACTATAAAAACTTACGATTTAATCATTTATTTTTATAAAATTCAATTTTTTGGTCACCAAGTCTTAGAAACTAATAATTTGATGGCGTGATATGATCACCCCATCCAACACGCCACGTGGCATAGTGATGTGGCATGCCACATCATCTCAAAGGTCATTTGAACGTGGCAATGCCATGTCATCAAACATGCCACATGGCATGGCCACATCATCATGCCATGTGACATATTGGGTGATATGGCATTACCACGTCATCAAATTATTATTTTTTAAGACTTGAGTGATCAAAATAGTTAATTTTACAAAGATAAGTGACCGAATCGTAAGTTTTTATTATTGAGTGACTAAAACAGAAACCCTTTAAAAGTTAAGTGACTAAATTTGTAATTTACCCAATTATATATTGCTTTTTGAAATATTAAATTAACTAATTTTTCAGTGGGGTGTGGGGAGAAGCAGGAGGAGGAGGAGGCTAGATTTTCATTTTTGAACATGGAAGCGTTTGTGGTGAGCTCGTCGTCCAAGCGTTTCATTTTCGGATCATATATATATACCCTTAATTATCTGTCATTCCTTTTTAATTTCTCAAAGGGAAAAAATACCGTGTTGGCTGCATGCTGCATGCGGCAATAGCAATGGCTAGCTATCACGCTCACACCATCAAAGCATATAGATGTTACATGCCACAGCTAAATGTAGAGTGTGTTGCCCGTTGGGGTCCCTTTGTTGAAAATGAGCTTATTAATATATAGTAAGTTTTTTCACTTTTTTCTGCAAAGAAAAAAACAAATTAATTAAATTAAAAGCAAGCGGTCCCATTGGCCATTAATCACCCATCACGTTTTTTGTGGTGCTTTCCTTGTCAAACTAAGTACTTCATACTCTCATAATCATTTTGCCATTTTAGTTCATGCTGTTTACTTATAGATATATGAACTAATAATTAATTAAACCCTGATAATAGCTCAATATAGCTTAATCAAGATTCAAGAGCACTCAACTCTCTTGGGTGCCTGGCACTCTGGCTCTCTCATTAATTAATGAAAAGCTCTACACTACTATAGTTTTTCACTTGGCAGCAGAATATGAATTGAGATTAACTAGAGTAAAGGGGAAGGGAAGTGATGCAGGATTCGAGCAGAAAAGAGGTTGCAGCAGCCGGATAATTTTTTGTGAGGATTTGGCACCAGGCTAGCTAGTGGCTTAAAAGCTAAGATAAGAAGAAAAAGGGGTTCTACCGTAGGATTGAAAATTGGCTTCTCTCATGATTGTGTCCAAAATGCCAAAGTCATTCATTGATGTGGGGAACCCAATATTGGAACAAACGTGTGGTCAGTCCTAAATACAAGTTGACAAATGAGCATCCAATCATTTACATGTTGATCTTTTTATGGGCATTTACACATTAGATGTATCCCCATGGCTTTGGTGAATTGACAACAATATCAGATATTGATTGAATATCCACCATTAATTTAAATTACTTACATGCACTAGCTGAAGACTTTTCCAAGCATCTAGTTTTGGGTTTGTATAAGTTTATAGCATCAATGATAAGAAATGCTTTATTTGAAAAAAATATTAACTTGATTCTGAATTGAACTGTAATTAGCTGCAGGAAGCAACAGTGGAATCAAGTTTTCATCACTCGATTTTCTAAATTAATAGATTGAAACATCGAGAGAGAAGAATTTTACACAAAATGGTATGCTACAAGGTTGAGGAAAGGGAAAGATTCGAAGCTCTTTGGCGCATTGGAACCGTGCATACATTATTTTACACAATTAAGGAAAATAATTTTGCAACAGACGACTTATAACTACGTACCCACACGCTCGGAATTGAGATATTAAATATATGCCACATGAACTAACAGATCGATCCTACCAAAACCCTGTTCAAATGTAAGAAATTAAAACCCAAAGTTCAGGTTTTTGTATACAAAAACGCAGGAGTAAGGCATGGAGCTTAGCTCTTAGAACTAGAAGTCGGTGGTTGTTGCATCTGCTGATACATGGCGGCCATTCGACTGTAAGCATCCATCGTCATTGGCTACAACAGAAGTTCGTAACTGGTCAAACAATTGAAACTGATATATATCTCTCACATCAACTATACTACTTTGAAATAACCAAAATTTTTTATTTAGAAGAAAGAAGGATCTGAATCTCTGAATCATACCCTTAAAGCATAGTCCAAAACTGATTCTGAAGAAACTAGTACAAGTTGCCTGTTATTTTCCTTAATTATGAAGCATTGTGGTATGTAACTACTGATTACTATAAGTAACTGAATTTAATATGATTTGACTAATTAACGACCTGATTGACACACTGCAACCACTCAAACTTAATAGTTCAACGCTGAGAAAAACATTAGGCTAGAGCGTAGATCCTTAATTAGAGCCTTTAAAAAGTCCGATAGCCTCAGTGGAGCCACTTTCCATCTACTGCAACAGTATATCAAGATTTTTAACAGGATAGACATTAAGGAAATTCTACCTGTGATTGGCACGCCAGGAATGCGGAGAGAGGGTCTGGAATTACAGCTGCCGAGGCTGCGGCTTGTAACCGGTCACCGGATCCATCCCAAGAAGTCAAAGTCATGAAAGGATTAGGAAGAACAGGGGAGATGCCGGTTATGTTTGGCCGGCCCATGGTGTTTATGTCCATGACTCCCATCCCTGCCATCCCCATCCCCATCCCCATTCCCATACCCATCGGGGCCATCATCGACATCTGTAGTTGCTGTTGCATTGTCATCGGCAACATCATTGGTGGCATGTTCATCCTACTCATCATATTAACTTGCGCTTGTAGTTGTTTCAGATATTCAATCACTTCATCTAGCATTGAAGCTTTGTCCGTCTGTAATGAATAAAAGCGAAAGATTGTGTTAACCAAATTTATAGAAGTGTACTTCGTAAATGAGAACCATGCATGTTCATATATTTCATGATTTTCTTTTGTTACTCTCCCAAACATGCAAAACATCAGAGGTGAATACAAGGCTTACATAGAGGTACGAATCAACAGTTGTTTTAGTTATTTGTTCAGCTCAGAATAGAATGAGCTTACTTAGAGAGTTCGGCGAGGCAGAAGGCTTAGGCACTATTCATGGGTCTAAGGAAACTCACTGGCCCTTGGCGACCGTCTGCAGTCTGCACCAATGTTCATATGTACAATCGAGTATGAAAAACCCCAAATCTCTCCGCCGTTTTATTGCATCATTATAATAGGATTTTACTGCATGCACGACCGACTTGCCAAGCCGGTGTACAGCAGGAATATACTTTCCCTGTACCATTGCGCAGTTAATTTGGATTAGAATCTTGGTAGCGAGAAATTTCAGACAAGCCCAAGAGTAGCAGGTGGCCTACCATGAAAGGGTATTTATGTGGTAGCCGGTGATTGTCTTCTCACCTAACAACCTTCTGTCAAGTTGTCCCCATGATAGATTTGGGTATGTGGCCTAGGATTATTCAAACAGTCTCGAAATTCCCACAACCATTTATATCATTCTATCTCTGCAGGCTGCAGCCGTTTATTGAAGACTAATCTGGGAAGTTTTAATATCCTAATTAATCGGAACGAATATTGTTGGACATATGCGTGCAGTTTCTAAGTCCCTTCGACATTCATAGTTTTCTAATCTGCCAAGGCCCCAGAATTGGTAAATTTCTCTAAAATATGTATGCATACACTATATATCCAAACCAAGCTACCACCGAAAGAGATAAGGATAAATCTGGGATATCCAATTTTTCATTTAATAACACCGTATCAGCCATGCCAGGTTGCAGAAAATCTAGAAGCTAGCATCAGCTTACAAAGTATAACAATGAAAAGCTGTTAAGTAGAAGAGAGGATGCCCGCAACTGCGCCAGAGTATCTAATGGGATATGTTTATAAGATATTTTTCAAGAGATTCGCACGACACAAATTGTCTGTTTCAAGTTTAAGGCAGGACATTTGCACACCTCATCTGCCGACTATAGACATGAATTAATCTGCAAACAAAATATATATATATATATATATATATAAATGATTACTCTTATTTGTATCCTGGGTTGTTGCCACCAGAGGTGTATAAATGTCTACTCAATCCGCTGTGTAACTCCAGGAGAAAGAAACCCCAAAAAAAAAAAATGAAGTATCTAGTTCGAGGATAAGGAGGAGCTAAAACAGAGAGAGCTCAGCCTACAAAATTTATTAAGTGACAGTGATCTGCGCAAGAAGACTCGCTCTAACGATAACAATTATACTCCCTCCTTTTCATAATATCTGTCATTTTTATAAGAATATTTTTTTTAAATTATTTGTTACTTTAAGACTTCTATAAAATATTAATTACGTTATTTCTAACTTTATCCTTCCTTTTTTGAATTAATCTTACAAAATATTTATTATTAAAAAAAAATAATAAAAGAATAAACTTACCTTTTAATAATATTTTATCTAAATTCTAAAAATCTTTAATGACAATCTTAATTATGTGTAAAATCTTAAAACGATAAATATTAAAAAAAAAGGAGTAATTGGTATACTTATTTGTTGGTCAGCTTTTCCATTCTGTTTTTTTGTATTATTGCGTACCTTAGGTGGGTCCTTGTTACCGATCTCCCATATAGATAAGCCTCCAAATCTTTTTTAACTTTTCAGTAGAAAAGTAACAAAGAGATTTACATTTCTTTTTTCAGTTTGGAAAAGAAACCGCCACTTGTCTAAACTGCAAAGTAATCCTACTCCGTGACAAGTACTTCATGGAGAATGACTTCACGGTACAAAAATTACAAAGGAGGATTATTCTTTCATGTCAACGGGTGAAGAGTATTTTGATTTCTTTTTTGGATAAAATGTTAGCAATTTTGAGATAATCCATTTTCAACGAAAGCAGAGCACAGCCAAGAATTGCAGAGATAATTGAAGAGAAGATTTTAATATGCTAGTAAAACAAAAATTCAGTACCTTGCTAGAATTGGGTACCAGCTTCTGTAACGTCTTCATCCTTTGGTTTATCTTATCTCTTCTTTTCTGGGGAAACCCAAAAACAAGTAAAGACGGAACTTCTCAGGCCTCACTCATCCATCACAAAGAAGAAAAAGAAAAAAAACCCATTGTATGTATTTAATTATTTATTAGTAATTCAGCATATTATTCCAGAAAGTCAAATTGCTTTCTTTATCCTGCTTTTTGACTGTCGCAAGTTGAAACTACTCATCGATGCTTACTTTCGCCACCAATAAGCGTAATCGAATCCAATCATTGACAGTGATTATCAGCTTCTTGTCCCATTGATTAAAAACAATTACTGTGTACTAACCATTTTCTCAATCAGATTATTACGTACTTACTATTCTTCACAATTAATTCCACAACTTTTTTTTCTTCAAGCAGTATAATTTTGGGAGAGAGAGAGAGAGAGAGAGAGCGTACACGTTCAGACTGGTTATGGATAGCAGCTGCCCTGCTCCTTTTAGTTGAAACTGAAGATTTTCCAGTTTCTTTCTTCTTCTCTTCCTCACCTGCCTCCCTCTTTAACATATAATAAAAAGAAGAAAACATAAAAAAATAATTTCAATATGTTTTTTTTTAAATCTGGAATTACATGCACATGCAATGATAGAATGGAGAAAGGAACTTTGCCTGGGGTCTACTGTGGCAGACAGAGTCATGATCATCGGCCTTGGTACAGGGTCTCCCAGAGCTTGTATTTTCAGGGGAAGTTGAAGTAAAACCCACACCCAAATCGTTCTCATACGTATCAACAGTAACGTGCTGGCTATCTCTTCCGAAAGTGGCGCTGGCGCTGGCGCTGGCGCTTGCGCTTTGGTCCTTGCTGCTCCACTCGGGAGTTACGGGAACACGCGCCTCCCTTGCGCGTTTCCCTGAGACGAGTACCTCCTTGTCTTGGGTACCAGCTGGGCCACTACAGGATCCCACCCTAGTGGAGCATCCTACCACGCAAGCGCCTCCAACTCCAAGCCCTGGTATAGATTCCATCACGTGCGTGGTCCCGTCCTCGGACCTGTTTGAGCAAGGTACCAAAGCATCCATAGTCATGGTGGCCGATGAAGAGGCCGCAGCCGCAGCCGCTGCTGCTGCAGCACGGTGGTGGTCCAACCAGGGAACGAGTTCCTCCCCTCCACCATCAAGAGTAGCAGCCTTACGATATGGAAAGCGAGTGGCCTGGTTCACTATCGACTCCAAAGTACCGCTAGCGCGTGCGGGTTTATCCCAAGTGTACTTCACGGGAGAGGTGGAGTTGAGGGGTTTGGTCGGCACTCGTGATGGACCTAAACTGTGCATGGCTAGTTGCCCATTTTCCCATGTTAATTCTGCTACTTCATAGTCTAACCTGCAAAGTAAATCACAAAAGAAATGAACAAAAAGAAAAATGGAAATTATACGAATACATACATATAGGAGTAGAGAAAGAGAGGATATTACATGGGGGCGTCAGGGGCAGTGAAATTGGAATTGGAACGGAAGGAATGGCGAACAGTGGCGGGATTGTCATCGAGATCCCAACTAGGAACACACTGACTCATTTTAACAGAAGTTGCCGCGGAGTAGTAACAGTTTAGTTTGCGGCCTTAGAAGAACTTCTCTGCAATCTTTTTTGCCTGACAATTTTCATGTTTCAGACAAAGGGATTTATATATTTGGTCTTTTTCTCTGTTTGGGTTGTTGTTCAGCTCGAAATGGGATTTGAGAATCGAGTCATAGACTCATAGTCGTAGTATAATGCCTTCCCTAGCTTTTATTATGGAGATAAGAATCACAATCAACTGAAGGAAGAAAGAGAGAGAGAAATAGAAAGACAAGGATTCTGGTCCATATGTAGTAAAAAGAACGAGGAAGTGCTAAATAAAAAATACTATTACTACTAAAAAAGAAATTAAATATATAGTAGAAGGTACGGAAATGGTGATGGGGTTACTACGGAGTTACTAAATGCAACAAGCTGGCTATATCCACTGGGAGACAGCCACAGAAAGAGAGGCCAACCAAACCGCCCAAGAAAAGGCAGTGGAAACAGAGAGGAGAACTCAACAAAATTTAATATCGAGCGAATTGTGGTGCGGGATAAAGGCACGCACATTCAACAGTCGGTAACTAAAGAAGCGGGACCCTTTCACCTTTGAACGGAGGCGATTCGGCGAGCTGTTCCAAGGCCGCGCGTGGACAACTCTAATATAAACAAGATGATTAAACGGCGTCAAGAGCCTCGGCAGCGAATACTGATTCTCACTACCACGCGCAACCACTATGTACATGCAGGATCTAAAATACTATTACGCGAGAAAGAAAGAATCTAGTCAATCTACTATCCATGCAGTGTAAAGTATGATTAAGCATCTCCTATTTGTTGATTATCTTTGACAAGAAAATTAGGCAAGAAAAGATGTCATTAAAAAAAAAAAAAGGAAAATTAAGGAAGAAAATATGTTAACGATATGTGGTGGTTTACGCAGCCATGTCAATGTTAACAGGTCCGTGCATGTTTTTTCTTTGTCGTGCAAAATCACTGCCCGAAGGGAAACAGGATTTTAGATCTAATAAAATCTTGTGATCTTTAAATTAGAGCGAAATGCAAACAATGGTCCTGATCAGATACGGATACGGTCGGGTTCCCGTGAGACCCGATTCATTATTTCTACCATGGATGTTTTTACCTGCCCAATGCCTCGAGTTTGCACTTTGCATGGATATATGTATATGTACTCCAATTTCCAGGGTCCAAACATTAATCATCCGAGTGGAGTTGTGGAAACAGCCAACCCCTATTGTTTTCGAAGAAGAATAATAAAATAAATGCTGGACCACCGTGATGGCCTTTTTGATGAGTACCCGTTGAAATTATTGCTTCAACCATGGTCCATGGACTCATTTAATTTCATTTATTCTAGTGGAAAATGATAAAATCTGGGTAATGGATCTTGTACAGGCAGCTGGGCCCAACCTACTTTTCTGCCTAAAGGAACTAAAACCATCTGGCTTCTGCATTCGCATGGGCCTCTTAAGTGGTTCTGTTTCTGTGTTCATCGGGGTCTAGTCTACAGACTACAATGGGCTTTGTCCCCCTTTTCCTCGATTAATTCTGCCCATTTATTGTTTTTACGATTTAGTATATATACTAGCATATTTTTTTATCACACACAAGTAAGTTTAAAAGTTACTAGAATTTATTCTACCCTCCAAAAATATCCAAAAACCCTAGCCGCTCTCTTTCTTTCTCTCCATCCCTTCTTCACAGTTTCTTTTA
Organism: Microcos paniculata; assembly: GCA_030664755.1. Lineage (NCBI taxonomy): Eukaryota > Viridiplantae > Streptophyta > Magnoliopsida > Malvales > Malvaceae > Microcos > Microcos paniculata. Next base: position 39,958,429 of record CP131461.1, read on the forward strand.
AGTTTTTCGTTTCTCCTCCTCCTCCTTGACTTCTTTTGTCAGGGAGGAGGAGGGGCTAATTTCATATTTCTGTCCCTTTACTTTTTGATTAAATAAGTCCTAGATCTTGAATCTAGGTAGTTGAGTCTCAGTTTTATCTAAGTTAGTCAGTCAGTTTTTTTAGTCAGTTTGGTTTTTTTGTTTATTTGTTTCTGTCTCAGTTTACAGTTAATTCAAGATTGTTAACCTTGGACGATGATGATTCCGTTTTATGATTTTTGGATCACTCAAGGAAATCTTCGAATCAGTCACTTCTTTGTCGCTGTTGAAAGCTTTCGATTTGGAAGTAAAAGCGAGAGAGTGATGGACGTGCTAAAGATTTATGAAGAAGGTTCGAAATTCCAAATAATCAAAAAGATGGCCTGGATCATGAAGCAAGATCTAAATCTTCAAGCGAATGAAGAAAATATTCTTGAATCTATTGTAATTTTCAATTTTATTGAATTAGTGGATGTAATTTCATTTGAATGAATGAAAGTTACATTTTCTTCAAAAAAAAAAAGTTACTAGAATTTATTATTCAGGTTCATTTCCCTTGCTTCGGTTTTAATGAACTTGTATTCTCCTCGTGAGTCATGGCACCACCCAACGGCCATAAATTGCAGTAAACAGAAAGCGAAGTTCGAACTATCATCAACGATCAATTGCAGGGAAAAAGCAAGATTCACTTTGATGCAGTCGTTGTGTATTGTACATGTGAAAACAATTTCTTTTCCCCTCTATGTATGTCCTACGCTACGCTATTGGACCTACAAAACTTCATTATCCAAAACAAATCCTTACAAAACTCGGACTTCCCACATTATTTGTTTGGCGTATAGTCCTATTTCATATTCTTCCCCTTTTAATGTATAAATAAATAAGCAAACAACTAGAATAGTGGTTTAGCCTCTAAATGAACCAATCATTCTTCAAATGATTACTAATTTGATTAACTCAAAAAAGAGGAGACCAAGATTCCATGAAGTCACGAAGTAAACGTTTATCTCACAAAATTTTTCTAGAGCCAGGCAGCAACCCCTCCTTTTTGCTTTTTGTGAATTCCATGGGAGCCACTGCTCATATTATCATCATCTAATAATGTACTAATTACTACTATTATTTTGCTTTTCCTGAAAAAGGGTCATCCTTTTTTCTTCAGAGATGATTGATTGCTTTATATTTTTTTGGCCCTTTTCATTTACTTATAATAATTAATAAATAATTTGTTAGCAAAATTGAAAAGGGCCAAACAAGATCTTATCCATCTCTAAAGTCGGCTGCTCAAATGACACATTACAAGAAAGACAAGCTTAAAAGCTTTTGAAGGACAGGACACCAACGTTGTAACTTGCAAGGGCAAACACAAGGATTTATTCAGACTCATTAAATATCTAATATTTCCATATCTTTACAGCAAGTAAATCATCGTGCTTCGAACTCCTATCACCCTATAGTATTACGCCACGTCATCCCAGGGCTTTCCATTTCGCCGACGTGGGATGATATCATTAGCAATTTTTTGCCATTTTTCGAAGGAAAGTATCAGCAAGTTGAAAAAAAAAGGGAAAAGAAATGGTTATGTATGTGTTTTGGAAATCTAATCAAATCAAACCAGTCATGGAAAGAGAGAAACTAGGAAGAAGAGAAGCGAACACGTACTTCAAATAGACAGAGATAAAGACAGATAAAAACAGAGCAGATTAACCAATTAACTAATGCAATTTAGTGTACACTTTGGATTAGATTATAATTTTCTTTTTCAAACTTTTTTCGATTAAAAAAACCCAAACCCTTTAACAAAATGTCACATTCACCAGAATCACCTATTTCCCACAAGACAAACCCTAACCGGAACCTTAGCCCTAATTCAGAGCATTACCACCAAAACTTGAACTTAAAGCCACCGCCATCATCGCTAAATCCCAGCAGGAAGCCAAAGACTCAAAGCTTACCAGACAACTGGTTTAAAGAAGAGACTCTAAAGCATGTTATTTACAAGATGCAGCAGCAGCAGCAGCAGTTCCACCGTCCTACGGCCAGCAACACACCATCAACTTCACCGCCATCCGAGCCTGATTCAACATCGTTTCAGTCACTTCCCATAGACCCTGCTGCACCGGATTACACCTCCCTTCTCTCCGACGAACTCCTCCTCAGAATCTTCTCCAGGCTTCCTATCTCTCAACATGCCTCCAATTCCTTGGTCTGCAAACGTTGGTGGCACCTCAACGGCCGGTTGGTGCAATCCCTTAGAGTTACGGATTGGTCGTTTATTGTTTCGGGTCGGGTTTTTAACCGGTTCCCGAATCTCACCGATTTAGACATCGTCCGTTCGTGTGTCCGGAAGCCGAGAAGCTCTGGCATTTTAGTGACCCACAAAACGATGTCGGTGCATGTCGATACTAATTATAACCTCAACGGGTTTCTTGAAGAAACGGCGTTGTTACCGTCAAGTTCGGTGGACCAAGGGCTTAAAATGATAGCGGAAAGGTACCCGACTTTGCAGAGATTGGTGGCGATTGGGGCAAGCGAAGAAGGGTTGTTGAGAATTGCGGAGGGGTGTTCCACGTTGCAAGAACTGGAACTACATTGTTGCGGGGACTTAGCTCTGATGGGAATTGCGGGGATTAAAAACTTACAGGTAGTGAAATTGATTGGTTTTGTAGATGGGTTTTATAATTCGATAATTTCAGATATTGGGTTAACTTTATTAGCTCAAGGGTGTAGAAGGTTAGTTAAGCTTGAGCTTTGTGGATGTGAAGGGAGCTATGACGGGATGAAGGCAATCGGGCAATGCTGTCAAATGCTTGAAGAATTGACTCTTTGTGATCATAAAATGGATGGTGGGTGGTTAGCTGGGCTTTCTTTTTGTGGGAATTTGAAGACTTTGAGGCTTAAGTCCTGTAAAAGCATTGATAAGAGTCCCGGGGCGGATGAGCACTTGGGGTCCTGTCTCACTCTTGAAGAGTTGCATTTGCAGCAGTGTCAAATTCGAGATAAACAAAGTGTTAAAGCTTTGTTTTTGGTTTGCCAGAATGTCAGAGATATTGTTTTACAAAATTGTTGGGGTTTGGACGATGACGTGTTTAGCCTTACAAGTGTCTGTAGGTACGATTCTTTTGTCATTTGTATTGGCATTATCTTCTTTTTCTTGGGTTATTACAGTTATGTATACTTTCTGGTTCGGGTTTGAAGTAATACATGTGTTTTAATAGGACAGTGGGGCAAAACTGGCTAATATTAGGAGCAAAAGCTTCTACATTACAGTCTTTAGTGTTAGATAATTTGCACCATTTTGTTCCTAGAAAGTACCTTTTATGTTAATATGTTTCATACTGCATTGTTATGTAGAAAGCAGGGTATTAGGAAATTAGTGATCTTATTAGAGAACAGTGTGAAGTGTTAACCAATTTGAGGGGTAAAACTTAGTCATCAGGTTTCAAAGGGCTTCTTCTTTTAAAAAATGGGCCTTTAGTTACGCCGAATGATATGAGGAGAATCTATTGAGGCCTTTGACAGTTGATTTATTCTTAAAATCATCTGCACTAAAAAAGCAATAATTTTCTGGCCCATGCAGAATTGGATGCCAAATCACCGAGAGGGCATCCTCTTCCTTTTGATGCTTGATAGGTTTAAACTTCGAATGTCTCAGTGTTATGCTTATGGCGTGCCTTTTAATTCCCTGTTCAGCTTCTGCCTGTTTCCTATTCAATTGCATATTCAAGTAGTAGTTACTAATTAGTAAGGAATTTAGTTGACAAGAACGATGCATCCTTAGTTGTCTATGTTCCTTTAATAACTTTCTCTGTGGATATCCCCTTAGTCAAACTCTGATTACCGGTATCATTTTTCTTCTCCCCACATTGTAGGAGAGTGAAGCTTCTTTCTTTGGAAGGATGCTCATTGCTGACAATAAAAGGTTTGGAGTCGGTGGTGCTTTCTAGGAAAGAGCTTCAGCGATTGAGAGTGGTGTCATGTAATAATATAAAGGATGGTGAAGTCACACCCGAACTGGCAACTTTGTTTTCTGTGCTTAAAGAATTGAAATGGAGACCGGATTCCAGATCTCTGCTATCCTCAAATCTTGCAGGTAGTGGAATGGGAAAGAAAGGTGGTAGATTCTTCAAGAGGTCAAAAGATTGATTCTTTAGCTTGATGCTATGCTTCCTGGTCTGAATTAAATGGCATGCTCAGATGATTTTCATTTGTGATCACCATGCTTTCTGTAGTTTAAAGATGTTCATTGGTGGTGATAGAGCAGAGGATGATATTGCCATTCTTACACGCGGCATCAAGCCAGCCGAGTGGGGTTGCCATATGAATTATTTTGATTTATTTCTGTGTCCCCAGTTGTTGTAGATGGGGTTTAACTTGTATACCAAAATGTCAACATGGAGCAAGAATAATTTTGTTAAATGTATCTTAGAGCTGGAAGTTTGTACCATCTAAATGTAACTTTTCCAGTGAGGTTAGATTTTCTAGTGTTTCATTAAAAGTTTAGTCATCTGACTTGTTACTTGATGTAAACGGAAAAGGAAGTACTACATTTCACACTCCATTTTTTCCGTCTTTGATCCTACCATTTCCCTCCCTTGGGTTTAATTTTCTCAAAAGTTGCAAGCAAAAAAAAAAAAAAAAAGGTTGTCTACGATGAGATCAAGCTGTTTGTTAGTGAGAAGATTAAATTTCTTCTCAAAATTAGGTTTGCTTTGCCCCAGGAGCCCTACACTTGAATAGGAGGTAAATGTGTTTTTATTTTGCTAATTAATTCCTTGTGAAAGGAAGGTTTCCTTTTAACTTTCTGGAAGTTTGTTTTTCTGGTTTGATATATATTTTATGTATTTTATATATTTTTAGCGACGCGGGGGCAGCATTTCATTTTATTGCAAAAATTGTTATCACTTTGCTATATCCATTGCATCAAAATGAAATGAGTGGTGATAATAGAGTGCAGTTTTGGTAGTGAAATGTGATGCATCGGAAAGATTAAAATTTTTAATGGATTCTAGCAAATTTTAAATATCAATTTTGTACCTAATCCATGATATTTTATAAATGTATAAACTGCTGTAACGAAATATTTTAAATTTATTGTTGACAAAAGACGTTTCGATTTGGCAATTTCTTTCCTAGTGGAGATGTTTATGTTCTAAAAATCATATTTAACGTGGAATAAGGAAAAATAACACAGTTTCTGGGACCATATTAAGCAGGTCATTAACCCCTATCTAGAAGTTTGCCTGTGAAGGACTTTCCTATGGCTGAATGGCACCTTACATTAAGCCGTATGTCCTCAGCCTACACCAGATTTTAGTGTTTTATATTTGAAGTGCATGAAGTATGTTCATGCTTTCATACCAGTGCATTTTACATGTTCATGATTCTCGTGTTCAACGGGTAGTTTTGTTGCCTTTCCTGCCTGCACTATATCATATTGGTTCTATATTATTTTGTCAGTTTTCTTTCAAAACATGTTTTTGGTAATGTTTCTTTTGCATCATCTTGCTGTTCCAGGGGCTGATATCTGTTTGGAGACTGGAGAGGAAAGTGACTTTGGGGGAATATTCAATGTTCATATGTGCATTATACTGCTGTAGAGATTTCAATTTGAACCATGGAAGTGCTCCCCTGTTCTGGAGTTTAGTATGTTGTGGAACCCACCATCTGGTAGGCTGGACTTCATATTATGATGGTCAGGCTGAGGGCAAATATTATCTTGTGGATCGCATGATTATGAAGATGATGATTCAGATGCACGGAAATGTTGCACTGGACCTTACTTGGAGTCTGAAAACTCTCATCCATTCCTTGGATACCATTGAAAGTGAATCGCTGAGCAACAACAGGGAGTGAGAGTTGTCTACTTACCTTGGCATGAAGCACCAAAATACCAACAAGAGTTGGAGGAGACTCTACACGCACGGTTATCGGCTGATATGGTAGAATGTTTAGTTTTACTTGTGTGTTTGATTGTCCTTTATTTTTCTTATCAGCTATTTCATTACTTCTGATTTTTTTGTAAGTCATTCCTCAGTTTGTCCTTTTGTTTTTGCTTAGAATTCAGCTATGCTATTAATTTTTCTGTTAGACCTGCGGGGTTTAAAATGCGAAGTACACTCATTTTTGGTTTATTATTTAAATGTGTTAAAGTATTACTTTTATTTTGTCTTCATAAAATATTTTGAACTGTTGCAATCAATAATATCCTCGATGTCGATGACTCTTATCGAGACATATGCCAAATGATTATGATTTTAATAAAAGATTAATACTCAGCTAATTATTAACAAACGAAGTTAAGTTTTTTGTAGATTTTTATTAAACATTTTTAGCTAGTGTGCTTGTTTTAATGAGTGATCTTTATATACGTCGGTTTTCCTTTTATTTTTTAGTTTTTAAAACTTTTGTAAGTCGTCCGTTCAACAATATCAGTGTCCTTATATAATATTTTGTAATTTCTTATTTTGCACTATATTTTGTAAATTCTTATATTTCTTTTTTTGTTTTGAAAATTAAGGACCAAATTAAGAGGCCCTTTTCTGAAGCAACCTACAAAGACGGTAGCAAGAAAGATCAAAAAGCATGTAAAATATGCTCCATAAAGGAATTATCAACAGATTTTCTACATCAACAGAAACTATGCCAAAAACAGGTTTCGATTTCCCTAATCCAATAACCAATTTTAAGCTCTAGTTATTAAGCATCAAAAACTACATCAACATTCACTCTTTTTTTCATAAAATAAAAATTACAAACCGTGATTCTGTGCTACTTCTCTTTCTTCTTGTATCAGCCCGATAAGTCCAGGCGGTAGTAAGGATGTTCAAAAATAAAAGGCCAAAGATCTCAAAATGGGCCCAAACGGCCCACATGAATCGGGCATCATAAATCCATGCGGTTGAAACTTGTCAGCACGCTTTTCTCAAATAATAAAATGAAAGGCAATGGATCTAAAATTGGACCTACGAGGCCCACAAAATGTGAACCTGATAATTCCACGGTTTCAGATTGGGCCTAGTAAGCCCACCTTATTGTACGCGTCGGAACGGGCAAGTTTGATTCCTACTTTGTTCGACGCTGTAAAACATGACGTGGCTTAAAACAATTGGTTACTGCTGCGTGGAAGTGCTCAGCAGTTGCATTCCTTGGTTATATATTGAAATTGAACTATCTAAAAGCCACCATCTGCATGCAAACGAAACGGAGCCAAGTCAAAGATATTAACCAGAGACGAGAGGCTTGCGATTCGAATTTTGAGTCGACTCAGGCGAGTTCTTCTTCTTCTTCTTCTTCTCCCCCCTTCTCTCTTCTGCCGGATGCCTGCTTTAGATTTTCTTGATTTCGGATTTTATTGAATAGAGTAGATCTTCTGGATTACTTGAATTTGGATCTGAATTCAGATCTGGACCTAGCGCATGCGTCAACCTTTAAATCGAATTAGATTTAAATCTGATTGACTCTCCAATTCTGGTGCATGGAACTGTATGCTTTTCTTTTTTGGGCGATTCAATTAGCCTAATTCAATTGGTGACTCGCCACTCTGTCGGTCACGAATATGCAGATTTCTCTGAAAATTTAAGTTGCAGCTCTCTGAATCTGCCTTTGCTTCCTTGCATCTTTATTTTTGTTCTTATCAATTGTGTAGTTGTCTTCAGAAATTGTGTACTATAGCACATATTTGCATGGAGCTATTTAGAGAAAATGTGATCAATTCATATTTGTTTTGTCAAATACTTTGATTTGGGAAGAAGAAAATACTGTGTGCGTTGAAATTTAAGTTGAGTGGTGGCTTCGGTACAGAAATGGCAACCGGAACAGCTCCACCAAGAGGAAGCGCGGCCGCAACTGCGAACCTGCGGAGGCGGCGAACAACAAGCGGTGCTGGGGCGTCAGGGGGCGCTGCGGGAACCATGCTTCAGTTTTACACGGACGATGCTCCGGGACTCAAGATCTCTCCGAATGTCGTACTTGTCATGAGCATTGGTTTCATTGCTTTTGTCGCCATCCTCCATGTCATGGGCAAGTTGTATTTTGTTCGTAAGGAGGCTTGAAAAGTGCATTCTTAACACAATAGCCAGACTGAATTCAAGATGCGGATTTTCAATGTTTGCTTTATCGTGGATTTCTCATTTCATTAGGCCATGTGACAATATAAGCGTTTTTATTTTTTTTCTAATACTAGATATGGTTTATCCATCTGACATTATTTTTGACAGTTAATGCTCTCTTTTCCAACCACACTTTGAACTAAGCTAAAGCTATCAAATTTATTTAACCGTTATTCAGTTCTCCCAAGTCCCAACCTCTATCAATAGTAGGATAGGCCAACAATGAATTTGAGCCAGCGAAACTTCATTGGGTTTGGGCCTGAGCCCATGAGACATTAATTCACATTTATACATGAATAAATATCATCCATTTACACTAGTCCCATTGTACATTAACTACTCCCAGCCCTCCACATTTACAAGAAAAAAAAAAAAAAACAGGACTGCAAATGTCTTGTCAGGATACAAGGATAAAAACATGATACAGATTATATAGTGGAGAATTTAAAATTAGAATGACATTAAGAAAAGACCCTCAATGTGCGTTGTCAGATACCCAACCAGAAACCATACTATCGTCCACAGGTTTCAGGCCCCCACACGATCTTGCAACAGATTCAAAGAGTTTTTCTATCTCGGGCGCACACCTTATGAATGATCGGTTCCAGAAGTTATATCTTGGATTCTGAAAATATTATACATGAACAACCTCAAGGGATATTCCGTACAAGGAAACTTGAAAATAAGGTAAGATTCAAAATAAATATCATACCTTTATGAGCTCAATGAAGGTAATGAGGAGGCCCCATGGATGGGGCTTATTAACAATTAGCCGTTCCAACAAAACTCTTGTAATTTGCTCTTGAATAATTTCCTGTACAAAACTCATTAATTTCAAACGAGTAGCACAAATGCAATAGATAAATCTAATACCATCCGAAAGAAATTCTCACCTGATTTGATTCGGCAAACAAGTATAGTAAGATGAAGGAGAAGTAATGTGTATGGTTGTTTGGATATCGCAGTTGGTTAGCAATTGCATTGAGAAAAAGATATCGCCCTTCAGTATCAAGTTCCCCTATTAGACTCTGAAAAATATCCAAGGCAGCGCTGACCAAGAACACAGTCATTGGAACAGTATTTGCTGTTGACTGTGCATGAGGTACTCTTGACTGTAGTTGCTGAATGGCCTGAAAGCAATTTTTCACAGGAAGTTAAACAGTGAAGGCAAATAGATGAAATGCAGATGATAAATTTTCAGCGGAAACAGAAGTTCGACCACTAAAAAATGAAAAGAGAAAGAAAAAAAAAAAAGAAAGAAAAAGGAAGCGCCCATCAGACTGACAAGATCACAGATAACATTTAAAAAATGTAGAAGAAACTGTTGCATACCTGCATTCCGACATAAAGCACCAGAGAGTTGATTAAGGGTACATTATAATGAGTACCGGCTAATGCTGCCTCAGTTGGCGAAAGGAGCAGTCTTTGTTTCAGTTCATTTAGAAATGAGGATCCTCCTTGTGGTCTTGTCTGTAAAGAATTTTTCACATGATTTTGAGCAAATAATTTATGATGGCCCATTAAATGGATCATTGAAAAGAATAAAAATTTCCTGTGAAAAGTAACTGAGGTAATACTGTTTTCATATTTGAGAAAAATTAGATAACAATAGCAATTTGAAGTAAAAAATAAAGATGGCAACCATGAAATTTAGGGATGGACAAACAGGCCAGTTCATAAGTCCAAAACACAAAATTACAAGTGAAGTCGAGGTACCTTGAGATACTCATCTACATCAGCCTTCATCTGTTTTGCTTTAAGAGCAGCATCAACCTCAGAGAGGATGCGAGGAGGTTCTCTGATTTCGGGAAGCAAGTCAATCTGCAACAATTGATTATAGATTAAATTCATAATTAAACAATCTGAAGAAAGATCAAGCATGATAAATTGACACCTTTAAATTAGGAGTAGATGGATCTGGCAGCCTCATGTTGCGTGGAAATGCACTAAGGATAATATTCCGCATCTGTATGCAGCTTGGAGGAATCACATCACAGAATGTAAAATGATAATCACACAGGAACTCGGGAAAGTCATGAAGTAGCACAAGCAGCACCCTAAGTGTGCCTTTATACAGAAAATGAACCTACACAAATAAGACAAGAAAAAATAAGTAGGAGCACAGCCATCATAAAATATTTACAATCACAACAATAATGAAATCAATCATTAGAAAGAGGCAAACCGGCACTCCCAGCTCAGCATTCCTTAAAAATGGCTCCAGGAACTGAAGCAAGTCCACCAGCAAACGTTGGACATAGGGCCAACCCTTCTGAGCATTTCCAGTGAGCAATTTCGGCATGAAACTCCTGTGACTGACCAGCTCTAGCCATGCAAAGCTACAACACAGCAACCAATGAACATAAGTAGCAGCTATGAAACCCATGAATAGCATTTCTCAAATTGACAGATTGTAATGTGCATGACAAAATATCGATGCTCAACATTAATAGAAAGCAGGTCACAGAATAGGAAGAAGTAACCACAGAAATCCAGGTGATCTGGCTATTGGACATTAAATAGTTTCACTAAACATGAGAAATAAAGCAGTACAGAAGCACTCATTCAAATCTGTCACAGCAACTATTATACTGGCAAGCAAGAGTTAACTCATTACAGGTGCTATTACAGGACCTATAATAGGCACACAGTCCTGTTAAACCAACACTGCAAGGAAAAATTGATTTGAGAAAAGTCTCAAACTGCATCACAAATGGAGCCTTTTCAAGACGAGACAACACATTGATAACAAAACAAACTCAAAATTCTCACCTGAAGGCAGGAACTTTGAGGGGCTGTAAAGCATGAAATGCATTGGCAAATGCTGTCAAAATCTGCAACAAACATGATGAGAATTAAATATCCAGAGGCAACAAGGACAACTAAGTATATTCAAATGAATTTATACCTGAAAATTTGCACCATCGGCAACCAGATCTAAGAACCCAAGATCTAACAGCCAGTTGATAAATAATCTGAAATATGGTCTTGGATTAAAAGATGATTTCTTATCCTCTGCATCTTTTTGAATAAATTTTACAGTCACGGCCAAAATCTGTTAAGCACCATAAAATAAAAATTAAATATTCTAGGAAAAACAAATAAAATACATATATAAAATGAAAGGAAGACAACATTCACCTTGGACAAAAGAAAGAGTTTACTTGATCCCTGCTCCACTGGGCAGTACTAAAGCAATTGCCAAAAAGAGAGTTAATGCTTTTGCAAGATTAGTTTTAAAGTGAGATCCTACTGATAGAATGTCTGAAGGATATGAAGAGACCTTAAGGACTGACAACACTAGTTTTGCATAAATATCGACGGCAAGGAAAGAAAGAGTCTGTGTTTGCTGAGTTGTTTGCATTGTGCCAGAACTCATAACCTCAGAAGATAGGCAATGTGCAACAGAAAGTTCCTAAACAAAGGAAAAAAACAAAAAATGAGTTTAGCCTCGGTTCTCTGCTGAATATATGTATTTAAATAGAGCGGGAGAGAGAGAGTTGTTGTGTGTGTGTTGTGTGGGTGGTGGGGGGGTGGTTTGTGGAAGGAGAAGATTTACCGTAATAATGCGGAAAAACCGTTCGGTCATATCATCACCTTTGAGCAGTCCATTTTGATGCAATTGCAAAATGTAATGACTACAAGGACCATCATTTGCACCAGGAAGTTCACATATCTGGTACCATTCTGCAAACAGCAAGGAAACCTACAAAATTTTCCAAAGTTAAGAAATAAGAATTACATAATATCCCTACTTTTCTTAGTCATGCAGGAGAAAACAGAGAGGATATAATCACAACAGTACAAACACTGCAAGCCTTCAAGAAGAAGTAAAAGCAAATTCTTAAAAATGGCAGATAACCAGAGACAAGCAGTTGGTTTGAAACATAAACGAGCCTCATCCTATTAAAAAAGAATCCAACTGCAGTAATGCATACATCAACTCATTGCGGTAGAATACAGACCAAAGATTGATTGCTCTTATTTTGAGATTGAGATGGTTGCAGACTAATAGGGCAAGACTCGACAGAAGATACAACAGACTATTGCTTAATGCAGAGGACCCAATATACAAGCTTAAGAGGCAATTTTGTTCAAGATGTGACACCACTAGGTTTAACATTATTCTACCATACAACATAACATCTTTTCTAAAACTTCAGTCTAATCAATATATGATATTTTTAACTCCACGGTAATTATCTGTGAAACTGATAATATGCAGAAAGCATCCTCAATATGCCTTCTAACACCCTGAAACAAAGTAAAAGGAGAAAGGCAGAAAGAAGCAATTTAAAGTAACCTGCTCTTTGAAGCCAGCAGGGTCGGGTTCTAGAGCCTCCATATGACTATTATCTTCCCTATTAGCAGGTGTGTGACCAGGTGCCTGCTTCAAGAGAAAGATTTCAGGTCAAAACAAAAATTTAAGTCTAAAGGAATAATGCAACAACATCATGAATGAGCATGTAACCTTTTTGTCTCTAGATGGCCTAGCCTTGTCCTCCTTCCCAACAGTGGCATTGGACAAACCAGCCACACTAGCAGATGGATTTCTGATCATCTCAATTAACTGTTGCAATGATTCAGGAGATCCAGGTTTTGTAGCAACCTGCAAGTTCAAAAAAGTGTCAATTTAAGAAAAATAAAGGAAGAGAAAATGAGACAGAGAAGAGCCAACACAAAACCCCCCCGCCCCAACAAAAAAAAACAAAAAAAGGAACTAAAAAAAGAACAAAGAGAAGGATGAGACTAACCTTTGCCAGCGCATCCACAAGATTGTGGAGTTCTGAGATAACTCTAGATTCATCAGTGACCAAAGTTTGAAGAAGGGACATCGCAAACTCCGTTGCAGCTTCTGCATAATAAACTTGATTAGCAGAGTTAAGTCATGCAGAATTACCTTAAGTAAAAGTGGAATTCCTTATACATACTGTGCCTTCCCCCATCAATAAGTTTTGCCATGTGAACGTTGTACTCTGCAAGGTTCAGCAATTCGCTCCGAATAAGGCCAACAGTGATGTCTTTGTTGAACTTTCGTTCCTCATCAGAATACATCACCTGCACAAGAAGAATGGATCAACCAAGATGGAGAAGACAGTTCCAGACATATGTAACAATTGAAATAGAAAAAGATGTGAAGAGAAGAAGCAAAAAGCCTCACATGCAGAATAGCCTCTCTTGCAAACCCACAGGGTCAGAACATTATATTACCAATAGAGATAAAAGTCCTAACAATTGTTGTTGGATGATTCATGGAATCAGCAAGACATCAACAACTTTTATATGCATTTCCTTTTTTGCTTTAACAAATTAAACCAGTGACAACTTTAGAACCCAAATCAGTGGATCTAAAGGATTTCACAGACTACTATTAGCAGGTAAAAACACTTGGCTGTCCTTATACACCAATAGAAACAAGTCTTCAACGTGAAAACATCTTCCAAAGACAGGAATGCGGAACAGAACATACCCAACTAGTAAGCTCCTTAACAGCTAGCTTGCAAACATCACGGACCGCGGCAAGAATAGCAAGGTGCGCACTAACATGAAGGCTGTTTGATGCATTCTCATATAAGCCCTTGAAAACCTGTATCAACATTGGGCGACCAAAATAAAAGATGAGAATCATTTTTCAATAATAAAAAAATGTAACCAACATAGCAAAAATTTGCCCAACAATTGGCAGAATACCTTTTGAGCGACAGCCAATGCAGCCTCGTCCCGACTTACACATCTGAGTATGATTTCTGGTACCTCAGAGATCACTCCCTAAACAAAAATGGCAAGAATTAAGTTAAGCTTTTGTACAGCCAAACAAAAATAAAATTTCATTTGACAATGGTGTCAACCAACAAAAGGAGCTATCAGGGGAGAACAAGAAAGCAGAAGAATACACAAGAAGCTACACCTGGCATTGATATGTCGATATGTCAATATATATATATATATATATATATATAGAGAGAGAGAGAGAGAGGAGAGTAGATAGTAGGAGGGAATAAAAAGTACCTGAATGTCAGCTTCCCTGCCATCACTAGTCACTAAAGTTTCCAACTGAAAACATTGGACAAAGAGAGTCAAACATATTTGAGGTTTCAGTTATTAACAGTCAAAATTCAAACTCCAGTAGATAAACACATAAGAGTGGGAGCTCTAGAGCTAAGCGGTCTTCCTACACTCGTGGGAAACTTTGTTTCCTGTTGTATGCCAGTCTTCCTTGACAGGAGATCCAAGCATTCATAATGCAACTATTAAGACCAAAGTAAATAATACCATACATCTCACAAAACTATAGAGTAGTGAAATGCAATATATATAATGGTACACGAAGAGTATAAAATGGCATCTTATCCACCATGACATATATGACCTCCTCGTCCTGGTCAGACACCAGTGTCATACAAGCATCTGACCATATTCCCCACACTCTAAAGGTGATAAGAGTATAGAGCAAGGAAAAAAGCAGAACCAGCACCAACCTTCTGAGCAACAATATGATATTTATCCAATGCATCCCTCGTGCTCAGTGAAGTTTCTGAGATGCTACTTCCAAGACGCTCAGTGGCAGCAGGTGAAGTTAACGGTTGTGAGGTAGGTCCCAAGTCCTAGCAACAAGGTGGCAGCATGAGTCAGCAACAAAAAAAGAATCTCTACCAGTAAAGATGCTAATACTTATAACATTTCTCACTTTCACAGCATCAGTGGTATCCACTGACAGTAACTCAGGGGCTGAAGTTGTTGAAGGGAATGGAGCATTAAGAGGATCATTTTCAGTATTCTGCTGGGTAAGAGCTGCAGCTGAGCTAATATGCATTGAGGAAGCACTGAAACAAAGGAGTTTCAATAAATCAGCAACAAAACCAGAAAAACTGAAAGAAACCAGAGTAGCATTTAAAGGGAAACACCTTAAAATGGCAGCTGATGTAGATTCAATAGCCTCAGAAGCAACATCCAACTGTCCCAAGTTTGTTGTGTTGGATGTGTAACCAGGGGTAACTTGCCCTGATGTTGAACCAAATGTGCCAGTGAGACCACCATCACCAGATAAGCTTGAAGCACCAGATGACATAGAATGTGAACTTTGGCCTGATTGATTTTGCCAAGGAAGCCGAACAAAGTCCTAAAAGGATAAAAGCGGGGGAAAAGCAATACGCAAATGAGCGACTTTTAGTGCCCTCTGAAAACCCAAGCAATCCTCATGCAAATGCATAATCCTATGCATACCTCATAAACTCGCTGCTGAGACAGAGACAAGTGACCAGGTTTAGGTCGAAGAGCCTCAGGTACACCCATAGAACCTTGTCCGTACATGCTTGGATCAAAAAATGACGGATCCCTGTGCTTTCTTCTTAGAGCAAGTTGATTAGCTATTTCTCCATCAATGGTTTGTATTGCCTGTATATCAAAGTCACAGTAATAAAGAAAGATAAAACTTAGAACCAGGAAGAATAGAAGATTAATGAAATTCATTCACTAAATACTTTTCCCTGAAACCCCTGGCTGCAAATGTGTAGCAGAAAGTCCTCATCCATACAGGCAAAACTCCCCCATTGAACAAAGCATTACAATGGAGAAGAAATGCTAGAAAACCAAATGGGAATCTAATAGAACATCAGAGAAAGTATAGCAACTTTAAACTTTGCATGAGAAGCATTCACCATTCAGAGTCACTAAAGCACCCCACTAATGAATGTAATCCATGAGATTTATAAGGAACCAACCAACCAATCCATTGAACAACAAAGATCAAGGCAATCTGTGACACTTTGCATAATGAACATGAAAGCACAAAGTATTCAATAGATTTTTGGCATAAATTACCTTATCAGTGGCAGCCTGTTCAATGACTGCACAGCCAAGATCAAGGTTATCATTAGTAACAAGCTGAACAGCTTGTTCTAGAAGATCACTTGCAACACCCAAACCCTGAAGTGAATTCCTCAATTGACTTGATATAGAGCCACGTAAGGGTTCCTAGAACACCACAAAGAAAGATTAAAACCATATGAAGGAATATGTTTGGGGGAAAAAAAAAAGGAACCCAAAAGGACACTACAAAACCTTGCATGTTACGTGAGCTAGACTTCCAGCCAAACTCGCAACCATCAAGTGTGCTGCATTGTAGATTCGTGTCTCATCTGACTCCATAGCATAATCCTACATTGCATTTGATAAAGGTGATATTACATTGAAGAAAGCTACTATAATGATTACAAATATAAAATAAAGAATTGTGATTGAGTGGCTTGTTCAAAAATTTTCCTAAAGGTCTATACATTTTTCAGTAAATGCTACCAAGAGAGAAGTATAAACCATATAAACAGAAGCTTAAGAAAAAGCAACCCAATGACTGAGATGAAATAGAAACTATAGATAGAATAACAGGAATCATCTTATTAGGTAGACAAGGCAACTGGAAAGTCATCTTATTATGTAGACAAAACAATCAGAAAGCCACAAGACAAGCGTCAAACATGGGCAATAATTCAAGAAACAGCACATAATCTAGAAGCAGTCGGATGTAGAGCTCTGCTGAGTTAACTTTGCAAACCTTTAAAACAAGTTCCTTTGTTGTTTGAGTTGCTATAGAAACACTACGCTGAACAATACCAGCCACGATCTCTTTAATAGCTCTGTCCATCGCAATTGGAACCACCCTGTAATATGTGATATGTGGAGTTCATCACCAGGGAACCAAGTAATGCATACAAGAAGCAGGAAAAAGTTAATACAGGAATAGAATCAAACCTCTGAAAATGCAAGTGCAAGCCTAGAGCACTGAGCTTCTGATTGATAATAACATGAGTTCCAATGTTTGGTATTGCTGTGGAAAGCTGCAAAGAAGACTAGAACCATGAAATTAATAAACAAAAAAGTTAATAACTATTCGAACATGGAAGAATGAAAGGAAAAAAAGGAGTAAACCTGACTAACAGAAAAAGGTGACTGTGATGGAGTGGCTTGAAATAGCCCTTGTGCAGAAGGAAGCTGATCAGACAAGCCTAAAGCTGCTAGTTTTTCATCCTCCATTAATGCACCAGAGGAAAGACGCAAGGGACCAGCATACTAAATCAACTCAAAGAAAGGCATATCAACATATGTGTACATAACTAGGAACAGCAAAGATGAACTGCTGGAAAACGAAAAGGAAAAAGAAGGCTAACCTGAGATAATAAATGTGAGTGGCCACCAGGATTAGGAGGACTAGCAACCTCGAGAGGTAGTTCAACATGATTAATTGGAGAAATCATTCCTGATTTTACTTCAGCAACCATCTGGGGCTGGGATGCTCCAACATCCTTATTAGAAAAATCAGGATTGCCCTCAATTTCTCTTTTACGATCTTTGAGAAGAGAAGTGGGTGTTATGTCCTTCATATCCACACCAAGGTTCTTAAAAAGAACCTAAAAAAAAAAAAAAAAACACACACGCACGCACACACAATAGGTAGATAAATTAATAGATTACCAAGCTTCTATGAGCCAAGCTACAATAATGCAGGAAGAAATAACTTGTCATATGAATGCGTGAAAGATATGTCAATACCTCTATGTCAAACTTGAGGTTCATCTTCAAGTTTGGCATTGAATAAATCTCAGCCAGTAATGCCAGAATGCCCATGGTCCAGGGATTAGGAGGCTGATATGCCAGACTACTTTGACATGGCTCAAGAATCTGCATTTAACAGATTTTTGATAATTCACAACTTAAGTTGAGAACAAGAAAACAAGTTAATCCTAAAACTAATCATACCTTCGAAGTAAATGGAATAACTGCAATCATCAAACCCTTCTCATATGCCTGGAAAGAAGACAAAATAAGAACAAAAACAAATTCAAAACAAGTGATAGACCATGAACTATAACTCCTTGATAAACATATAAATGACGGAAACCTTATGGCATATGATGAACCAAGAAATTAAACTTAAGAGACAAGTACCTCTATAATCAGGGACTTAGGATCTATTTCACGAGCCCTCAAAACTTGATTCCGGCCAATTGTCAACTTCCCAAGCCAACTACCCAAATTTTTTAGCAATGACCGCTCTTCTGAGCTTGATTTTATAAGCTCTGATCCCAACAAGACCTAAAATATATAAATGGGATAAATAATTTTTTCCTGTTAATTGGTCAAATAAATCTCAATGCATGGCCAACAAACTTAAAAGGCAGAAACCTTGCAGTTCTCATATGTAGCTTGGACAATCTCCTTATTCAAAGCCTTTGAATTGACTTTGTCAAGGAACTTCAAATACAAATCATGAAAATTCGGTTCAATACTTGCTCTGCAATAAGATTAGACAAACATGATTAAGTTAATTAATGGCACAACGATGAACAGAAAGTATCAATAAAACAAGCACACCATGCAGAAAAAGGCATGGACATATTTAACATAAGAGTTTCAGAGCTTGACCTTTTCATAACCATATATTGGGCAAACCAGGGATAGTACTGCTCTTTCAATATTTCAGTGAACTCTTTCCCTTTGGCTTCAATATTTGCAACTGAAATGTTATTAATTATAAAAGATATTTTGTCCTGAATCTCAGATGCTGGAGCCTGTAAGCATAGTCCAAATTAGTACAAGGCTACAGTTCGCTTGCAAAATCACACATCAGCAAAAAAATTGAAGGATAAGACATCTTAATTTACTATTATATGTACAATCACCACAGCAATGTACACATTTTCAGTCTAAGTGGAACTCAATGATCATAATTAGGATTTATAGTGTGTTTTAATGAAGGAAACCCAGAACCAGGACAGAGTAAAGCTTTTTATTCTTATCCTACTTGAGAGTTATTTGAAGGGAGGGAAAGGGATTCAGAGGTGAACCAACTATCAAGCCCGTCCACATCCCTCCAATTATCACTTGCTAAATGCCCTCAGATTGCAACTAACAATCAACTTGAATGTTTTTGGCATCTTCCTGGGAGCCTATTATAAATCCTTTCCTCTCAACATAGCCTAAGGTTAATGATACCAATTTCGTTAGAGAGCTACTACCATCAACGGATATAACTTGTTGTCCATGCAATGGTGTGCATGCCATTTGCAAGCTTCCAATAACTAGTTGAGTGGAAGACAGAGAACTTGATTAAATACCTCTATGGGAGTCTCTCTTCTCTCAGCAGCAGCAACTAGTGTTTCAATGTTCAAAGCAGAGCCAAATCCTGCCATGAAAGAGAAGATAAAAAAGATAGTTAGGTAGGCATCTAGATGCCAATGGAAGACTGCAAATGAAACCTCCCAACTAAATTTAAATAGAAGAAAAAGTAAATTCATCTAGTCGAAAATTATTACTAGTAGAAGTAACTCCTCGAGAAGGACGAACGAAACCCGGGGATGCAGACAGCAAAGATGAGCCACTTACTGCACTCTGTGGCTGCAGTTTTAGAAATAATGTTAGTTCCAGAGAACAAATTCCACATGCATCACAAACAATAAGTCACCAGGCATACTTTCTGAATGGTAGAAGCATCAGTTAAGGGAGCAACTGAAGGCTGTCCTGTCGACGATAGAAGTGGTTTCACATCACTAGATGACGTAGGAGGGGTTTTAGTATGGTCATCGACAGAACCATCATGTCTCTGAAGCTGAAGCGAAGAAGACATCTGAGGTCCAGGCTGAGTAATGCTAGAGCTAGTCAACTGCAAGAATGACTCAAATTGAGTAGATACACAAAAAACCATATAAAAGAAATTCAGGATATTTCTCTGTAAGGAAAATCAAATATAATGGTGATCAGATCATTAGCAAGGTACAGATTGCATTTCTTCACTTCTCCAGAAAAATAGATAGTATATTTTTTTTTCCTTCTATTTTTTCTTAATAATTTGCGGCATCATATCAATAGCATATCTTTAGTTTTGATTTATAGGGATGCAAAGAGAATGATCTTCAATACAAGCTACAAAGAGGAAAGAACCAACTTGTTCAGCAACTCAATCCCAATTACAATGATACCAATAACTTTAGATATTATCATATGAAACAAAACACCATGATTTACCTCCACGTTTCCTGAGTTAACCTGCGAGGAAACTTGATGATGGACAGAAGGATTGTTGCTCCCATCTGACTCCATGTGCCCAGATGAAATCCTGGCAAGAGCTCGTTCAATGAAGGCAACAAGCTCTGAATGAGTGGCACGCAGGTGAGATATCTGTAAAATATGGTTGCAGTACTGCGGCCACTCAATCAGGCGATCCACAAACTGCTCCAAAGCCTTGGTTCCAAACAAAAACATCTGTAAATGCAGATAGGCCATCAATAATTCATTAATGGTTCCTTTATACCTTGATGAGCAACCAATGAAGAGAAAGAAGAAAAGACTTGCTAAGGAACAACACTAACTTTTGAATCTGCAGGTTTGCGCAGTGCATCTAGAACACCACGCAAGGCAATTCCAAGGGTGAGGTGAGTTACAAGCTGCTGCTTGATAACAGAGCCTGAAAATTGTCCAAAAGCATGACATAAGTTCAAAAGAGAGTATGTATTTGTTGCTGGTGCTTGACAAGAGAGTGTGAAAATCATCCAGAACTAAGTTGAAAGCAGAAGCAAATAAAACAATAACTGCCGTATAGATTAAATTGAAGTACTAGCTAAATGAGTAAACATGATCATCAGGTTAAATACAAAACTTCGAATCAGTATGTGCCAATCAATTGGATTTCTGGATAGTCCATATTCTTCACATGCTTTAACACATTTGTCCAGATTGATCATGATAAATTTCATATATAATCACTTCATAAAGCATACCCACCCAGAATGATGCCAGAATTTTACCACTAGACCTGCCATGAAACTCTAGTGTCATGAAAAATTTATACATATGTACTGCATACCTAAAGTTTCAGCCTCAACAACTGCAACACTGATTGATAAATTAGAATTATGTTTAATAATAACTCACCAAAAAGGATTGCAGCAATTTTGAGTTGTCTTTCAGGATACTTGGGGAAAAATCGGTATTCTTCAAACAGGTTCGCAATCATGCACTCAAATATCAATTGTTCCCTGCCAGGATTGAAAGGCGCATCAAAACATCATGTCTTAAACAAGAAATTTCTTGTAACATTAAGTTTTCCAACGACAACAAATGTAAAGGCAGATATGTAATATGAACTAAAAGACACAAGCTCCTCTCTCTTCACCCAAAATGAAAAGGACAAGAAAAGACATCAACAGGATCCATGGAAATTGAAACAATAACTTATATCTGTTAAGAAGACCCATAGACAAGGGCATATACCATCAAAGCTAAGACAATATCTTGAACAAAAAATAAGAATGATCTTGAAGCAACAACATACCGTTTCACAGATGATTCCTTGAACCGTGCAAGCATTTGTACCATTGCTTCAATAGTCAGCTGACCAGAAAACATTTGATGAAAGTAAGAGTTTGCTTCTGCCTCAATCTCATCTCCATATCCATCAGAGGTTGAGGACTCTGTGGTCCCCCCATTTTGCAGCTTTGGGTTAGAATCCATAATTGTTGCATTCAACCTTTCTGTTTCCTCCAGAAGCTGAGTAGAGGCTATTATCCCGGTACTGGCTTTAAGGACCTGCATGGGAAACATAAAAAGGAAAAGCGCTTAATATACAAACAAAGGCATATCCAATATGGATCAAAAGAATAACCAACTAATAGAAACAGAACCTTGAGAAAGATAGAACTAGCTTCCAAGTAAATGTTTAAAACAGCAGTAGTATGATGGAAAGGTTGGGTAGAAAACTCTTGTGATCCGCCAAATTGAATCTCCTTGAGGAACTTTAGGCACTCCTGAAAATCGCAGCATGCATGTCAATCCAAAAATGCTTATAACTTAATTAGCTTCAGTAATCATATAGGCACCACAAGGATTGTTGTGAAGACTCAATATTACCTCAAAGAAAACATCTTTGTATGTATTCAGGTTACTACTTAACCACTTCTCAAGATCTAGAACCTCTTTACGGGAAGCAAGGACTGCTAATCTGATGCCAGAAGGAAATGGTATCATCTCCAACACTGATGATAGAATCTGCAAAAATAGATAAGAAACATCATTAACGAAACAAGAGACTTTGGGACTTACCAAAGATAGAAACACAAATACAGATAAGAATCATGAAGCAATCTTTCTAAGCAATAACATATGAAATCATATTGGGGACACAAAGAGAGAGTGAGGAGGAGGAACATGAAATAATCAGCAATCTCATGCAGCAGAAATATTTCCACCAATGTGACGCGGTAGAGAGAAACATCCATGAAATCTAAATTTACCTTTAGCTCTTGACAAATTTCCAAAATTCTAATCATGCCATCTGGCTCAGTGTTGTGCAGTTCTACAAATCCCCACAAGACAAGACTAGGGTTCACGTGCCAAAGTTGAAGTACCATTCCAGCAGCCAGGGCATTTTTAATTATCAATGGAAAAACTGTGGAAGCCACATCATGCTGCAGGAGATTATAAGCAGTCTGCATGTATAGTTACAAAATTCATTAAGCCCAGCATAAAGATTCACCAGAAAAAAAAGGTGAGATTGCACAGCATTATCACATATGTGATATTATAGACATGTACATTAACATGTGCCATCCCAAGAAGCAGTATTTCAGGGCAGTGTTTTAAGGGATACTCAAGCATTGATCGAACAAAGCCAGTATGACCTCTCTCAGCTAGTTGGCACAGTACGTCAAAGAGGTCAAGACACAACCAGGCATGATTTCCATTCCCAAGGTGAAGCTTATGGCCATGCACCGCATCCATATGCGCCTGCAAGATTGATTCAATATTCTTATTGCAAATATGGTGACAAGAAGAATAAAAGGCAAGATCACATTTGCATAGCTCTTACCAGCTGCCTCAAAGAATGGGCAAAGGTAAATACTTCTGGTGGTGCTAATACAGCATACTTTAGAAAAGATAATTGTCCTTCAATATTCTTCCATACAGATCCACAGACGGCATGGAGAGGGAAAGGTTCCTGCACAACTCCAATCCACAGCTTAATCCAACAAATAGAAAATAATGACAAAAAAATTTATAAAAAAAAAAAAACTGAAGAGATACGACAAGCACGCGGCTCGACACATGCCAACATGAAAACAGCAATACCTGGCATGCATGTCGATAGACAGACATAAAAAAGGAGAATGCTGCTTCACTAGGGATGTAGAAACCCTCATAATCCAGATTTTCAATTACTTGAATCCAGTTGGTATTGGGAGCCTGTATTTAGCAAGCATTTTAAAAACAAAAAAAGTATATATGTTTCTTCTAAAACCAGCAATTAGCAAATTGAAAGACAAATGAGAATTACAAAAAGCAAGAAATGTATAACTCACAAGTTGCTTTATAGTTTTTATAAGAACATCAATGTTCCAGGAGCTCAATGGAGGCAAATCAGATGAAGTGCTGCAACCAAGAGCCAGGCTAAATGTTGAAAATGTGGTTGAATTGTCCTCAAGCCCAGCAGACGTGCAGGCAATTGTGCCAAGTATTCTGGATATGGTCATCTCCGTCAAGGGTAAGCAAAGAGATAAAATATCTTTGCAATGTGCAATATCAATAGTGCATCCATAACCTAATTCCTTAATGATATCGCCAATGCTCATCTCCTTCTCCATTTCTGCTAAAAGAGCATCAAAATCATTTTCTCCAGATTCGTTGAACAAATCCATGTTCCTGGATCAGAAAAGAACAGGAACCAAAACAAACATTTACATTGATGGTTTATCACAACATGACATGACTATAAAGGTCGCATGATTAGCTATAGGTTTAAAAGATAAGTGAGAAAAGAGACTACTATGCAACTATCAGCACCTCAAGAAATTAGCCTCGCGCAATTCATCAGAAAGTATTGGGGTTAAAACAAACTGCTCAACATCTTTTGCTTGCAGTAGAGATAACATCTGCATAAAGGAATCTACATGCTTGGAAAGGGCATCAGAGCACTGGAGGAATGTAACAGTATTCTGAATTTGTTCCAAAGAATCAAAAGAAGCTGGATTATTGTGCAATTCCTCAATCTGGGCCATACAGAAATTCTTCCCTAGAAAGATGCAAAAGCCTCACTTTAATCATTCTGATCAACAGCCTCAAATAACCAAACTAAAACCAATCTGAGCACCTTGAACAACCAATGCCCATTCAAAAAGCGAAACTTACCGCACATTCTCGTATCGGGATTTTCTGAGTCAGACAAAGCAAGACCAATGCCAATTCTTTCAGACACAGATAACTGCATTGCTTTTGAGAAATTCTCCAGGAAATCCACACTAATATCTGTACTCCTTAGTGACTGACAGAAGACAGTACAAAAGTTTGGCTTGTCCATGGCATGTCTAAAAATTGATGCTACAACTTGGTCCACTTGTGAGTTATTTGAGTCCGTCTTGTGAGAATGGAAGCATTCCAAGCAGGTTTGCAGCACCAGAATACTTCCCTCAATTCCATATTCAATGAACTGTCAGTATTAAACAGATCACATCAGAATGTTATCCACAAAATTGCATAAATAAAAAAGAATCATATAGAAGCCCCCATCCAATCCTGCTGGAGGCCAAGTACTTGCACACTGTACTAAAAGTTTAGAAATCTTGACAAATTCACTCTTCATTATTATATATGGTGCAATAGTAACAAAACTACCACGCATACTTGACTTACTAAGAGCAACAATAAAATTTTCTAGTCCTGAACTTTTAAATCTAGATTTGATTAGAAAAAGGAAAGCAGCATCTGCAATGCGACACTTTTAAATTGGTTAAAATTTTATTAGCTACGAATTGCATTGAAAGTATTCCTAGGGTTTCTATAAAGAAAAATCAACAGAGATTCTCGCATTTGGTAAGTTCATATTCAACGTTCCAGTATCTCTGTCTCCAATTACGTTTCTATGTATATATTCTCTGTGGATAAGACGGCACCAACCCAGCTAGTCATAGAAAGAAAGAGTTAAAAAGCGATCGAGCAATGAGTTACAGCGAGAAGAAAAGTCAATTTAATTAAATAAACATGCATTAAATCTGAGGCTAACTTTTCCGTAATTTCTAGGGTTTTTTTTGAGTGACCAGACGATTGTTGAGAAATGCTAGATAAGCAATAGCAAATTGGGGCATGTAAGTAGCGAAAAGTCCAAAAAGAAAGAACGAACCTGGTAGAGCTCTCGAAAAATCGAGTCGTAGTTGGCTTCGGTCAAGGACTGGAGCAGGAAGCGAACGTGAGTTGAGAGCGTCAAGGAAAGGTCAAGCATGGTTAGGGGAGACGGATCGCGAGGGTTTTCGGTGAAAAGCGCCAGTTAAATATAAAGAAAGAAGAAGAGAGAGATTAGGGTGATGCGGTGAGGAAGCGGGGCTTTTCAAGATTGAGGAGACTGATGCAAGAGAACCGTCGAGAAAAGTGAGAGTCGAACGTCTGAAAGTGTATTATGTTAGAGCGAGCACAAACGTTTTGTCTCAGTGACAGGCGGGTCACGCTCAATATAAAGGTTTCACCTATCAGAGGTTGTTGTTTGGTTGTTTGGTTATTTGGTTTGATGTAATTTAATTACTTTACATGTAAAGTTAGGAATTGTAAAAACTTTATCAAGTTTGATTCAATTTTAAGGATGTAAAGTAAATGGTCAATTGTAATCACTTTACCTTTGACCAGGTAAAGTATTTGCACAGGGAGAGGTATGAAAATATTTTATATCCATTTAAATTACTTTGTTATCTCTTATTTTTTAAAAAAGATATAAAATAGAAGGATAAATTTGATATTTAAATAAACTTTACAGAGAAAGTGTATTTTAACCAAATATTATAAAATACTTTGCATTTAATTTAATTAAACTTTTATGTGCTAAACTAGACATTGTAAATTTATTTTACATGCAAAATGATTACAGTCCTAAATTTTACATGCAAAGTAATTCCTTGTAAAGTACCAAATGGACTCTCAATGCAAAATCCAAGCTAAAGTGAAGCGGTGCAACACAAGCTCCCATAGACCTTTTTTAGTAATTTGTAAGTCCAAAAAGTTTTACAAAATTATACTCAATAAATCTTTAAAAAGGTTGATTATTTGCTTTAACCTTAAAGATGGGATAACCTAATATGCTCTTAAACTCTTTAAAAAATAAAAGCCGTGCAACACAATGAATAAAATAAAATTTAATATCAATATCAATACCATATTATAAAAGAAATTGTTAGGTTTAAAAATTCCATACATACCTAGATGTGACATCAGCACGATTAAACTTTTCATAGATATCTAAATCTATTCTCTCAAAAAAAGTCCATAATAAGTTTCCCAATTACTACTAATTAAGAACTCTCTCAATTAAAATGAAAAAGAAGAAGACAACAGCACTTCAATCATCAATCAAACACAAAAAAAAAGTACTGGAAAATTTTATATATATAATATGACTGAAAGAAAGGGGACTCAGTGGACGGTGGACACTGTGTGAAGTGTACTGAGTGTAAAATTGGGCTTTTAGTATAAATAAGCAAAGGAATTGGGATTTGGGAGCATTTGGAGTTTGGACTGGAATCTGGAACCCACTCGAGTGGGTAATTTTGACCCGAACAGCTATTGGATCCTTTCAAGCCCAAAGTGTTGCGGGCTTGCAGGTTGAAGCCTCTAGGCTCTAACAAAACTTGCCCAGCCGAAAGGTTTCCCACACCGTAAAACGATTACCGCTGCACCATGGCAACGGCATCTGGATCGCCAGCAGATAACCGGAACCCAAATTCACCATCGCCGCCGCCGCTGCCGCCTCCGCCTAGCGATTTCCCTTCTAAAAGTGAATCCAAAGCGCTTCAGCAAGCGACTCCATGGATCGATTACGCAGTGGAGCAAGCTATTCGATACCAGAAGATCATCGAACAGAACATTAACGCCGCAGTAGAAGTCTCCAGATCTCGACTCTCAGAAATTCGCTCCACTTCCTCTGCTCATTTTAGTCAAACCATTGTACGCTTCTCAAATCCTTTATTTCATTCACTTTGTTTAAGCCGAGGGTGTTAGGAGATGGGAAATTTATGTATTTTTTGATTGCTAGGATTCACTCGAAGATGTCAAGTCCCAGCTTTCTGATTACGAGGACATTGTGTTTGGCAAAGTTAAAGGTCTGTTTCGTGTATCCGAAAGACATTTAAATTATAATTTGTAGTAAGTTTTACCATTTTGAGGTTTGGCATCTTTGTTTGCAGAGGGGCTTGCAATAGCAGTTTCGCATCCATTGATATCGGGTGGTGTTGCTGTTGGCTTGGGAGCTGTGGTGCTGAAAAGTATGGTTCTATAATATTTGTTGGCTATTTCTGTATTCCTAAATTGTAGTTGCAACAATGCCGTTAGTTAAATCCATCTCTATCTTTTTTATTATTTGGTCGCATATGCTGAAATGCTGCAACTTGTTTTCATGAATGTATAGTCATATATTGTTATACACTGAAACCAGCCCTTTCTAACAATGTAGAGGTTCTACTTTTGGCATAACCGATTCTGATGACTGGTTTATGTTTTCTAGAATAGCAAATGATCTCGACTATGTTCCTAGCTTTCAAGTTTTCTAAGTTTCCATATATCGTTAAGGGAAAAATTATGCAATTCTTTTAACCTTCTTATTTCGGTTGTTTTAATCTGTATTTAGAATTCATCTTAATTCTTTTTTCATTTACCTGCAATGTACAGGGCCAAGGCGTCTCCTATATTACAAGACTTTGCGTCTTTTTCAGAGTGAAGAGGTTAGTTGAATACTGTTTGTCTTTATAGGTCTGGTTGGTACTGCCCACTTTTTGTCCTATCTACCTAGTTTTAGTTGGTTTCTTGGTTTGGCTTGTATGGCTTATGGATACATATACTCAATTTGGGCTTATGAACAGAACATGAATGAGATTTCAAAATGCTGACGAAGGTTATCTTATCAATGACTACCCAGGACATTGCATCATGTAATTATGTGTAGAATCCTGTTTGGTAAAGAGTGAATGTGAATCTCATACCAGCAACAGCATCTTCAGCTCATGCTTAGCCTGAGAGTTAGAATGTATTACTCACTCATGAGAAAAAGCATATATAAATGCCTGCATAAATTTGTAGTGAGTGTCTAAAACAAGTATTTGGGTTTGCAACAGTAGAAGGTTCTTCAATTTAAGTTGTCAGGGGCCAGTTTGGAGCAGCTTTTCCTACTTCTTCCCATGCCATAGCCTTCCTCACTGGTGGATTTTTCTTTGTTTTCTATCTATTTATTTTTGCACATGTTGGTACTGTAATATTTTTATCAGTTTTTACTGTTTATGAATTATGACTAAATCACTCAGGAAGCATCTTTTTTTGAAGTTTATCAGATATTTTCTAAACAAAAGGTCTATCACATTGCAGTGGTGGGCCCATCAATGTATTAAAGATCATCATTTACTTCTTTACTATTTGTTGTTGCAGTCCTTGCTTTCCAAAGCTGATACAAGAGTAAAGGAGCTGAGACAGTCGATTGACCACCTTAAGGCTGAAAGTGAGAAATTGGAGGTAATACTTTCCCTTGTGGATCTGATCGTTGACAACTATTGACAGTTATTCCTTCATCATGTGCTTGTGTCATTTCATGCATCAATTAATTTGTACCTCTTTGTCTGTGTAGTGTATAGTATATAGACATGACTTTTTTTTATTTAAACAGTATGGTGGTATGTTTTCAAGAAGGTTAATAGGGAAAATTGAATTTCAAAACTGATTTTTTTCTCTTTTTTTTTTTTTTTTTGTGGGTGTTTATGGTGGTGGTGGTGAGGTGAAGAGAATAAAGGCCAGAACTGATTCTCGAAAGAACCTGCTGGAAGTACATCTAGTTCCTATTCTGTCATAGCTACAATCTTGAGAACAAGTTAAACATATGATGAAATATCTTTTGAAACTTTGCATAGTGCTCAGAAATCATAAGTTAATTATTGCTATGATCAACTTAAAAACACTAGCATTTTGTGAAATATGATCGATATCTACAATAGTACAATTGATGTTTCCAGCGGAGTGCATCAGTAGCTGAAGAAGAACTGATCCGTGGCAGGACAAAACTCAGGTTAGTCATTTCAAATGAAATGCGGTGGAAAATTAACTTATCCTT
This sequence comes from Microcos paniculata, assembly GCA_030664755.1. Taxonomy (NCBI): domain Eukaryota; kingdom Viridiplantae; phylum Streptophyta; class Magnoliopsida; order Malvales; family Malvaceae; genus Microcos; species Microcos paniculata. Next base: position 39,987,673 of record CP131461.1, read on the forward strand.
CCTGAGGCTGATTTTTCCCACTGTAACGTATTCAATTTTGTTTCAGGCAAGCAGGCAAGCAGATCCAAAGTGTGATACGCGCAGCTTACAAGATTGAAAGACAAGCAGCAGGTAATTAAGTGCTTTTTTTCTTAATTAGCTGCGTTGAACATTTCAGCCTTTATGTTACTGAGAAAACGAACCCTTATTCCCTGTTGCATCAGGCTTGAGAGATGTCCTTGGAGATCTTCCAAGCAGAGAAGCATCTCGATTTAGATCGCATGTAAGCTTTCTGAATATTAGCATTAGCATGTAACCTTTGTTTTTAAGATATAAAATGCTAGTACCATAAAGAAATGGCATTCCCACGCCTGTGCTGTTTCCTTTTTCTGTAATCACATGAACTGTAACGATGGATGACTATGTTGTTTTCCTTGGATATTTTGCTTTGCTTATATGGAAGTATTAACCTTGGCAGGTTTCCAACCTTGCTTCTGAGGCAAAGCGAGAACGGAATACTCTGTACAAGGAGGTTTCAAAAATTAGCAATTATGGAATAGCAGTTTGAGGATTGTCCTATGTGTACTCTATTGTCAAAATGCGCTGGAGTTCACAGGTCAAATTTTCCATCTGGAACACACATTTGATATTTTGGGAGATTGCACTTTGGCAGGAGGTTCTGTCATTACATACAGATATTAATTTGAGCCTGATGCCTGCAAATCAGCAAATGTGATGTTTGCACGTCAGGGTACATGTACAAATAAACAAGATAAAAATTTCAAACCTTGTTTTCTGAAATTTCTGGTTCCCAAGGTTGATTTCAAGGCCTGTAGTGGAATCTTTCCAATGCTAGGAATTCAGCAGGAAATGTTTAATCGAATAAGATAAGGAAAGCAACGTAAATCAGATAAACTACTTGATCTTTTTTTCACTGTTCTGCTTCTGCTGTGTATGGTTTAATTGGTTGGGAAAGCCGCTTTTATGCATAGCTCATGTTTCAATTTCGCTTTGCAAAATGGAAAAAGCGACGGGGGACTCCAGATCGTCACCTGTTTAGATAAACCATGTTCTCCTTGATAGGGACATGCTTAATGCTATCGAAATTGGGGTCAATCATTTGATCTTGAAGTAGTATACCAGGGGTACCAATGCGGAGAAATTGGTTAACACGAAAACGGAACCAAAAGGCCTTTTCGGTTGGGATATTCGAAAAATCGATGGCTTCAATCCCAAGTCATTATTTGCATTCCTAAAAGCCCATGTTTCCTTTTGAACAATTTGATCAAAATGTTTGCTGGTTTGAAACTAACCTTGAAATTTAAACAAAAATTAAATTAAATTAAATTTGAAGTTAAAATTTTTTAAACTAATATAATTAAATTTAATATCACGTCTTAATTTTATAATAATTCTTACGGAACCATTTTATGTAAATGTCAACAATAGTCAATCCAGTTGAATTTTAGCCATAAATTTTGATGGAGAAAGAAGAAGAAGGTGAATATTGATTGGGAAAGTAGTTTTTAATGTTTAATGATGAGAACGAGGGCCGGCTCTTTTACAGGAATATGTGGATGAACGTGCCTAATGCACATGCATTATCTTCCTCAATCCTCAATCCTCATCAAACAATTAAGACTCCCACTTCCACTACTACGTTGCTACCAGTCCTACATAATTTCCCCATGTCACGTGAAATCTTCATTCCTTTTGTTAATAAAAAATCAACTTGAAATGTAACAGGAAAAAAAATTACAAAAAAGAAGCATGGGTGGGAGGTGGGTCGATTCATACCGATCATATGATTGAGATCAGACCTCAGAGTCCGCCCCATATCGGGTCCCACCTAAAATGCCACACAGGAAGGAGGCCCTTTATTTATTTAATTTAAGTTAATCCCCCATCAGAATCGGAAAAGGCGCTGACAAAAAAAGCCGGCCCCACCGCACCACCACCGCCAACCTCCCCCAGTCCCCCTCCATTGTCAATTCCATCTTGCCACTCAGCTTCCCATAATCATCTTTTCTTCAATGTAGTAGTACTAAGACAGTGTACAGTGTACAAGTAGGAGACTGAGTTTTAATTTTTCTTTTTGTTAGTATATAGTACAGTATATTGTTCATTTTAACACACAGCTTTTAAATTTTAATGAGAGTTCCATGTGAAAACTGAAAACTCCTTTTTTTTGTAGAGAGAAAGAATATTCGGTTCCGTCTTATCTGCTGCGCCGCGGTGCATCACGTGGAAAGTCACTCTCATTCACGTTTCAACGTTACCATTCTCTCTGTTTCTCTCTCTTAACTTTCAACGATGCGTTAAAGAAGCGACCAATGGTAGTTGAAACTTTTAATCCCCTAACCCCAAACCCGAGCCAATATTTAATGAACTTTTTCTTTTTTTTCTTTTTCCTTTTTTTTTGGTTAAAAAAAGACGACTAAATTCGGAGTTCTTACTTCATCATCATAGAAGAATCATAGCACCCGTAATATAATAATAATAATATATAATAATGATATAAACTAAATAAATAGAAAGGGGAAAGAAAATATATGAAACGAAGCGTTTTGATGAACCTAACCGAAGGGCCCCAAAAGAGGAGTGTCCGATTACACAGTACCAACACTGAGATTTGAACACGTCAGCAAACGTCAAAGTCATGCTGTTGGCGGTGATGGTGGTGGTGACGATAGCTTTGCTCTTGCTGTTGTTGCTGTTTCACCACCTCCTTCTGCCTCCGCAACTCCAACACCTTCCGGTGAGAGTTCGAGTGCTGAGTCAGCACAAATGTCGGACTCGCTGCGGGTCGGTACTCGGGCACCAGCCGCCCCGACTTGTAACGCACCCCGCACGCGTTGCACAACGTCTTGGGTCCTAATGGCCCCGTCCGCCACTGTGGCGTCTTCTCCGATGCGCAGTGCGTGCACCTCCTCACCCCTCCATCCGCCGCTGGCGATGCTTGGCGTTGGATTTCCTTTTTCGTCTTCGACTTTCCCGTGAACGGAGCTACCGCCGCTTCCGACATCGTCGTCCATGTTGTCATGTTCATTGCTGTTGGCGCCCTAGAACGCTTGTTCCGAGCTTTGCTGGAAAAAGATGGATCATTCCTAGGGTTTAGGGTTCCGGCAAGCGAGTTTGATGGGAAGTCGGTGAAAGAATCCTCTACGAACTGCGACAGCCACTCCAACTCAGCAACGTCATCACTCTGCAACCAAATATATATAGTTTTGAAAAACGAATAGAACACTTTAGTTAATTATGCAAAGTAAAACTTAAACGAGAAACTTAATGGGGGTCAAATAAACACTTGAAGAATAAGCTACTTACGGGAAGACAAAGGTCGTGTTGGGTAAAGTCGGGGGAGAAAGAGGGATAAAAGGCGGCAGACGAAGAGGAGGAGGAGGAAGCTGCGGAGGCGTAGCTGAAAGGGGTTTCAGAAGGAGGGAATTGGTCGTTGGTGGTGGAAGTGGTGGAGGTGGAAGCAGAGGAAAAAAGCTCTTCGTTGGACAAATCCAAAAGATCATCAATACGAAACAGGTCGGGAGTAGAAAGCCCGTAGATATCCATTGTTTTCTCTCCCAAAACCTCTTTTTCCCTTTGAAAGAAGAGCTATTAGCCGTAAGCCTGTAACTATAAGGAAGACAGAGAGAGGGAGAGGAGAGGAGAGGAGAGGGGAGGGGAGGGGAGGGAAAGGAAGAAGATAGGGGAGTGATATACTGATGGGAAGAGGGGGCAGGGGAACGTGCGAGGAGTGAGAGCATGCAGTGAGAGAGAAAAGAGAGAGATCAGCTCTAACGTCTAAGGGACTGATTATTTTTTAAAATCGTTTAGAAAAAGGAAAGTATGTCTTTTTTTTTTTTTTGGGTACTTGGGGAAAAAATGACAATGCACAAATTAGATAAAGGGACAACTAGTATATGCATGCATGCATGCATATAATAATAATAGTGAATACTATAGTTGCAGTAAAATAATTTATAAAATATTACTACACAGTAACAAAAAAAAAAACTATAAAATCTTTAATAGTAAAATATAATATACTACTAGGTTATTAGTATAAAAGTACTTACTGGGTATAAAGTGAGTAAGTAAGAAAAAGTACAAAGATGGATGCCACGATAATTGATAATAATGATGGTGATGGCTCCACCACATGCAGTTTCTGAGCATATATGTGTGTTATTGCCATATAAGGGATATTTTTTGGCATACCTGCTCCCTTTATTACATCTAACAATCTATAACAACAAGTAGTAAGAAATCGCCTATGTTCTTTTCCTTTTTACTGCCATCTATCTTCATCTTCCTTTGCTTAGAATATTTTAGTTTTGGGGAGAATTTGCCAAAGATTTTTTAATTTTAAAATAAGCCCTAATTATTAATTAGTCGGTGTATGTACCTATATATGGTTTAAATTTATTATGAGTATATATCTCATCTAATTTTTACAATTAAAAAGGTCAACAACAAAACCTTGTATGCCCTAGCAGTTAGCTGTCAACATTAACATAGTAATATATATATATACATATGTGTACACACACTTACTGGAAGAGTACACTAATTAATAACGAGACCATTATCATATATAATGGTATACCAAATTAATAACTTGCAATCTATCAATCCACTTTTAATTTCATATATAGGTAACATAAGTCAAACAAGATTATAATTAAAAAAGTAGGATCATCCTTAATTTTGCGGATGAACTTTTTGTAAGGTTTGAATTTGAGTTGTCTCCCACGTATTTGTTCATGAAACGAAAGAGATACACATATAATTGAAAAAGCAGTACTTAGGAAGGGCTCCGCTAGCTCTGGCTAGGGTTGATATAACATTGATGGTAGTATCATTTTTTTAGTTAAACGTAAACCCAAGGATTCATGGGGCATTTTCGATTGCAATATATAGCTCGGTTATAGAGAAGTGTGATTAATTTGAGATAAGAAGCGGCTGCTATAAATTAAATGCTTCTTCTGTAAGAAACAACCGTGAGAAATAAGTTATTCTTCTTCTTTCTTAATTAGGGTTTTTATTAGGGTCTCATTTTAAAATATATATATAGATCGTATACTTTGAAATATTTTTTTGCACTAAGAAGTAAAAGGAAAAAACCAATCTGACTATGAATATTTTTATCAATTTTAAACTATGCAAATTACTGATACTCATCGGAATTAAAGGTTTGACCTAACGGCTGTTACTATTTTAAGAAAATTAAAGCTCAAGACTTACCTTTCTCATTTCCCTCTTGTTTGTACCCGAAAAAGAAGAATAAAATATTACGAGTTTATGATGCCAAAAAGGCAAAAATGTAAGAAAAAAAGCTAGATTACCTCACTCACACCGCAACTGCCCACTCTTTCACGAGAAATGCTCTTTCTCAGTTTCTTGTGTTTTTTTTTCCTCTTTTGGTTTCCTTTAAAGGCCTAAAGGATAAAGCAGCAAGGCTACTTGGCCATAGCAATATATTATCTGCAGTTAGTAATGGTAGATATACCAGCTGAATTTATTATTCATCTCAAAGGAAGCTGGAAGCCAAAGCAGTGTCGGTAGCTAGGGTAGAAAAATATTAATGGGATACACCGAGGGCTAGCTACTTTTCCATTTACCCCTTTGGATTTTAGGTTAGAGAACAACTTTACAAAACATTTACTCTGTCAAGTGTCAACTTTTGCCTGTCAGACTTGTTCTGCCACACTTTACCTCCTATATACTTCCACTGCGAAATCATTTAAGTCTGTGGAATGTGGACAAAGAAATAGAAAATGACTTGCTGCAAGTATACCATGTTTTTGTTCTACCACTTTGCTATTTACTACCATATTTCAAGGGACAGTCAAATGATTTTCCATATATATTTATATATATCAGTTGCTTCATGTTTCAGTAGCTGAAAGCTGCAGTGGGTTAGCAGAAAGTTTGTTTAAATTAATCTTATGGGATCAGAAAATTAAGCGAAGAAAAAAGAGAGAAACGTGGAGGCAGGAAGCAGGGTGTAGCAAAGCAAGCCGAAAGGGACCACGTTATTTCTAAAAAGAAACTTGTAACGGCGGAAACTAGAGAGTGGAAAACGAAAGAAACGGGGCGCGTTCCGTTACGTTCGTTGAGTTTTTATTATCCCTGACGCCAACCACACCATGGCAGTATACCCCCCCCCCCCCCCCCCCCCATTATTATTAAACACCGAGAGGTGGTAGAGAGAGATTTTTAACCTGCAGCTACCGACAACTGGCAAAACTGGCATTTTTCTCTCTCTTTTGGTATTTGGTTTGGTTTCTGGGGTCTTCCAATTTAGAATGGGCAAAGGCAAAGGCCAGGGCCGAAGGCAATTATAGAGTGAATTGAAGAGGGGTTGGGGCATGGGTGGCGGTGGAGAGATTTTCTTTTCTCTTCGTTTGGGAAAGGTTAGGAAAGTACAAAGCCCGTACATTGCATTGCACCCCTTTTGTTGCACATTAAGACAAAAGAATGTAGCCCTTTTTTTGTTTTGTCTTTCCCTCGTTTTGCATTGACGATCACATCATCTTTAGACAGAATTCACATTATATTATTATATTATATAAATAATAACCAGCCTGGACTGTTTCTGTTTCGCCTCTGTAAATTGCAAGATTATTTCTCTATTTACTAGTAGGAAGTATATTTTGTTTGGATTAACCAGGGAATACTTTTTTTTTTTCTTTTGACTTTTTCACAACAACTCAAATGTTTGATAGTTTTACTTTTACCTCTCAGCACGTGGCCGAGCCATTAATGTACTCGCTTAAAGGGAGAAAGCCAACACAAAACCATCGAGTTTTTGTTTTATTTTTTGAATTATTTAATATAATATTCTCTGCAGGCTGCAGCTGGGAAAATGGTAATAATAATATAATGGAATATAAAAGATGCAGAGACTTTGGAGTTTGGATGGATTGTAGTAGTAGTATAATTTAGATAGATAGTAATAGTACATTATGAATGAATGGATCAGCTTAGCGGAGGAAGAAGGAAAAATTTTTGCGAGGAAGCAGTAGCTGCTGCCTGCTGGCTAAGGTTTCGGCATTGGTGGAAGAGATATGGAATCACGTGACGTGAAAAATGTGGTGATCCCAAAGCAACAGCATGGCACGTGCATAGGCATGTGCCTACAAACATGATGGATTATAAATAATACTCCGTGTCCTATGTGACATGGGACTACTATTATTATTATTTTGGTTTGAAACTATTATTATTACTGAATAAATAAATAAATTATACTACTACTGTACTACATACACTAGTGCCAATAGCCGATGATGTTGGAAATTAATTGATTTGAACGCGTTTTTATTTTTAATTATTAAAATTTAGTTATC